>CM057349.1:332288651-335104482 GCA_030015575.1 Agapanthus africanus
TGATACCACTGTAAGTCCATGCTACCTCTCCCGGTACTTACGGGCATGCGGAATTTGATAAAAAACGATTTTTATAGAGGTGGTAACATGGACTTATAACCCGGATCTTGTTAAACATCTAACTAACAACCTAACTACGAGTTGCTAACTACTCGGTTAGGGGGTTATACCTTGCTTGTCTTGAACTCCTTCATCTTCAAACTCCAATGGAGGTCCGGATCGGCTTCTTCCCGTCGTCTCCTTACGCCGAAGATAGATCCACCTGAAAGCTCCAACCTTTGGCTCCTTCTTCGTTCTTTGAAGAAACTAGTTCACTTGGTATGCTAAACCTTGTGAACTAGAATGAGTAGAGAAGAGTTTGTATGGGATTTTATCTATGGTTCTTGATTCTCAACTCATGAGATATATGAACCATAGAGTCAAGAGAGGGAGCAAGAGGAAGAGGGTGAAAGCAAGAGCAAGAGAGCTCAAGAACAAGAGAGAGAATGAGCAAGTGAGAGTGAACCTTTCTTTTTCCTTTCACCCTCTCATAATCCAAAACAATGATAACTCATCATACCAATCAAGTGTATGTGATGGTTGAAGCAACCATAACCATATCATTTCATGCACTCATTTTGCACAAATGAGCAAGCAAGCAAAAGTCTTTGCCATGAAATGATGGTTATGGTTATCATGATGGTTAACTAGTCAAGCCTAGTCAACCGGTCAACAAAATTAACAAGTCAACAAAAGTCAACAAGTCAACAAAGTCAACAAGTCAACAACCATGTCACCATAATACTTAATTAATATAATTGTTAAGTCATATATCATATTCTCATTAGGGTTGAGCAAAAAAGTCAACGGTCAACTGTCAACGGTCAACAACCCTAATGAGAATCCGCTGCCTCTGTCTCCCCGTCAACTGTGCATACACACCTGCATCCGCGTTCCGAGGAACACGAATGCAAACTGGATAAATCCAATCCCAAAAGGTACACTAAGATCTGGCTTAAACCAAAGCCCGCTAGTGTAAACTGTCCGGACACTGTACATGCACAAGTGCACGGATGTGACCGAACCCTGTCGCAAAACCATGCGACCTGTCGCAAAACCATGCGACCTCTACTCTTTTGCCTGAAGGCGAAAAGCTTTCTGTGTGGGACTCTAAAGACTCGACACTATGCTGGCAGTGGGTTTAACCACAGACCGCAAACGGCACTAGCTGTGCATAACGGTCCCCAGGTAATGCCGACAGGAAGACTGACGAGGCGAAACCCATCTGAACTCCTACTGAGCCTGAATGTGACATTCTCCGTACAGTCCGGTCTGTTCGTCTGATACATCGCATGGCGGGCCTAGGGGCGGGTAAACGTCAGTCCCCCAATAGCGGTACAAGTCGTGCCGGAGCGAAGCCCAAAACACCCTGAGATAACACTGGAAGCCTACCAGTATATCTCGTTTGCCCTGGCCAGGGACTACTCTTGTAATGGCTCTCCTAGACACAGCGCGATGTCAACCCCCAATACCGGGAGAGACGAATCATGTCTAACCCTCACTGCCTCCAAGTGCTTCGGACTGCACCCAACCACTACCTGTTTGCACGACTCCTTTGAGCGTGGTAGGGTAGTGATCAAAGTACAGTGGGAACACACTCGAGGCGAAGTGACAGTGTCAAGTCAGCGGACTAAGCTGTACTCATGTCACCTGGGAACTGATAACTGACGATAGGCATAATACCAACTAGTCAGTTCCCGACGAGTCCTGTCCAGTGTACCGTAACCTAACGAGCACCGCATACTATCTCAAGTACGACGTACTGACGGCTGTGGGACAGACCGTCTCCCACACTGGGATGAGAAGCGCATGCGCTAGTCTACTCCGGAGTATCGATGCCCTGTCTCGATAGTCCTGCGACCAGGGACCTGCATAAGGATGTGCTTATAGATTACCCAGCCCCACTAGTGTGACTGCCATCACATCGCTGGTAATCAAGCAAAGATCCTAAGGGCTCCACTAATGTGTATAGGTGATATACTAAAATAAACACATGTACACATTGAAGTAGAAACAAACCAAGTAGCATACTACTATTTTGAACAAGATTGTATATACAAGGTGAATATCCCAAGCTTCCATTAAATAATATACAAACAAGTATGATACAGTAATGGCCTATAGGGCATATACACTATTTTGAGACTTATGAGCCGTCTCAATAACATCTAAGCCATCTCAAACATAGTTTTTCGAGAATTTTAAATATAATCCAGTACCCAAACCTTTGCATCATCAAACTCTTTTAAAAAATTTAACACTCACTCACACAAAAACTAATTCTTCTCTAATGAAAACAAGTTGTAACAACTAGATTAACTAAACTAAATTTACTACAACTAGTTGATCGTTTAACAACCTATCTTTGCAAGATTTAAACCGTAAGAAAAACATGATTTTTAAGTAGAAGATATAGTTTTCATGGCAAATATTAAAAACTTATTAAAACATGATTTTTACCTCTTGAAATAGAATGAAAAGGAGATCCAAGCTTGAATGTTGCTGCTAAGAGATTGATGATGACTTTTAGTTGACAAAATTTGAGAGAAAAGATTGGCTTGGATAGAGATGAGCTAAGGTATTGAGGTTGAGATTGAGAGAGATAAATTTTGAAGGAGGAGGAAAAAGGAAATTAATGGGTAGAACATGTAGGCATGTTGATCCCATACTGTTCAGTTGATAAAACTGCACATTTGTATTACATTTTTCCTACCATTTTCATATTAAAAAAGGACTTTATTATGATATATCATACATATGGGGGTTTATGTGTAAAACATTATTTTCTTGTGTTAATATATTTTAATTAGCATTTGGTAGGAAAATGTATGCAAATAAATTCATTGACCTAATCCTAGTAGAACTAGGTCTACTAAATCTTATTTGAGTTGTTGTGCAGAATTTTCCAAGTTGTTATGCAGAATTTATCAAACAAATCAAGTTGTTGAAGAAAACTTGCCAAATTAAGAAGCAAAACTTGGAGACCAAGTCTGGAAGCAACCGAGAAAAGAGTTTTGAATTCTGTGTTAGTGTATATGCCCTAGAGGGCATTACTGTATCATACTAGTTTGTATATTACTTAATGGATGCTTGGGATATTCACCTTGTATATACAATCTTGCTCAAAATAGTAGTATGCTACTTGGTTTGTTTCTACTTCAATGTGTACATGTGTTTATTTTGTATATCGCCTATACACATTAGTAGAGCCCTTAGGATCTTTGCTTGATTACCAGCGATGTGATGGCCGTCCACTAGTAGGGCTGGGTAATCTATAAGCACATCCTTATGCAGGTCCCTGGTCGCAGAGACTATCGAGACAGGGCATCGATACTCCGGAGTAGACCAGCGCATGCGCTTCTCATCCCAGTGTGGGAGACGGTCTGTCCACAGCCGTCAGTACGTCGTACTTGAGATAGTATGTGGGTGCTCGTTAGGTTACGGGTACACTGGACAGGACTCGTCGGGAACTGACTAGTTGGTATTATACCTATCGTCAGTTATCAGTTCCCAGATGACATGAGTACAGCTTAGTCCGCTGACTTGACACTGTCACTTCGCCTCGGGTGTGTTCCCACTGTACTTTGATCACTACCCTACCACGGCTCAAATGGAGTCGTGCAAACAGGTGGTGGTTGGGTGCAGTCCCGAAGCACTTGGAGGCAGTGACGGTTAGACAGGATTCGTCTCTCCCGGTATTGGGGGGTTGACATCGCGCTGTGTCTAGGAGAGCCATTACACGAGTAGTCCCTGGCCAGGGCAAACGAGATATACTGGTAGGTTTCCAGTGTTATCTGCAGGGTGTTTTGGGCTTCGCTCCGGCACGACTTGTACCGCTATTGGGGGACTGACGTTTACCGCCCCCTAGGCCCGCCATGCGATGTATCAGACGAACAGACCGGACTGTACGGAGAATGTCACACTCAGGCTCAGTAGGAGTTCAGATGGGTTTCGCCTCGTCGGTCTTCTTGTCGGCATTACCTGGGGACCGTTACGCACAGCTAGTGCCGCTGGCGGTCTGTGGTTAAACCCACTGCCAGCGTAGTGTCGAGTCTTTAGAGTCCCACACAGAAAGCTTTTCGCCTTTAGGCAAAAGAGTAGAGGTCGCATGGTATTGCGACAGGTCGCATGGTTTTGCGACAGGGTTCGGTCACATCCGTGCACTTGTGCACGTACAGTGTCCGGACAGTTTACACTAGCGGGCTTTGGTTTAAGCCAGATCCTAGTGTACCTTATGGGATTGGATTTATCCAGTTTGCATTCGTGTTCCTCGGAACGCGGATGCGGGTGTGTATGCACAGTTGACAGGGAGGCACAGACAGCGGATTCTCATTAGGGTTGTTGACAGTTGACCGTTGACTATTTGACTTTTTGCTCAACCCTAATGAGAATATGATATGTGATTAACTATTATATTAATTAAGTATTATGGTGACTTGGTTGTTGACTTTTGTTGACTTTGTTGACTTGTTGACTTTTGTTGACTTGTTGACTTTGTTGACCGGTTGACTAGGCTTGACTAGTTGACCATCATGATAACCATGGTTATCATTTCATGCCAAAGACTTTTTCTTGCTTGTTCATTTGAGTAAAATGAGTGCATGACATGATAAGGTTATGGTTGCTTCAACCATCACATAAGACTTTTATTGATATGATGAGTTATGATTACATTGGATTATGAGAGGGTGAGGGAAAAAAGAGAGCCTCATTCTTTCTTGCTCATTCTCTCTCTTGTTCTTGAGCTCTCCTCTTGCTCTCACCCTCAACCTCTTGCTCCCTCTTTTGATCTATGGTTCTCTTGTCTCATGAGTTGAGAATCAAGAACCATAGATAAAATCCCATTCTATTTCCTCTCTACTCATTCTAGTTCACTAGGTTTAGCAAACCAAGTGAACTAGTTTCTTCAAAGAACGAAGAAGGAGCTAAAGGTAGGAGCTTTCAAGTGAATCTATCTTCGGCGTACGGAGACGACGAGAAGGAGCCATCGGACCACCATCGGAACTTGAAGAGAAGGAGTTCAAGACAAGTTTAGGTATAACCATCTCCATCCGAGTTGCTAACTCTCTTTAGCATAGTTTGCTAGTTTTAGTTTAGTTAAAGATCCCGACTTTGCTTAGTCCATGTTGCCCCTTGCGCTAAAAATTTGATTTTTATACCGTTTCCGCCTCCCCGTAAGAACCGGGGGTCGCAACGTGGACTTACAGTGGTATCAGAGCCAGGTTAAACTTAAACTAGCTTGGTAGTGAAGTGTAACGAAGTTCGGAACCGGAAAAATCAAAAAAACCAAACTTTTACAAAACCTGAGTTTCTGTTGAATTTTTTTCTGGTCAAAATGAAAAACTTTATACTCCTAAATTCGGCTCAGGGTTTTGTGTGAACACCCATGAAACACGGTCCACTGTTTCGTTCAAACCGCCGCGCTTCCGCCGCACGAGGTAGGCATGTGCCGCGGAAGCGCCGCGGTTTGTCGTCTTCTGTGCATCATTTTTCGTGCAGTGTGTGTCTGTGTTGGTTTTGGGATTTTTGAAATATATTATATGTCCCCAGATTTTCCAGAAAAGAAATTTCCTTTTGGGGTCCTATAATTCCGTATTTTTTCCGAACTTCACTGCACTTTGACTATGATGGTTATATCTGTGATGCTTGCATGTATTGAACGTCGGCTAATCGCTATAAGTCGATTGGTCGGGGTTATACATGATCTGTGTTTGATATTGGAATGTGTATATAAATATGTTGGATTGTCGCGGGTGAATAGCCGGGGGTTGTGAGACGAGAGTTTTCTTTTCTTGCAATTCATGTAAATTTGTAAATTGATGTAATAATTATTTGTATGGCCGCACAACCGGGTCGGGGTTGTAGCCGTCATTGTATAATTTCTTTTTACTGTTTTTGCTCCTAGGATAGACCCATGGAGGGGTGCAAAAACTACCGGGTATGCCGAAGTGTCGAGTGACCTACTCATGGAGATGAGGGAGGTTGCTACGCTTCAGGTACTTGGCGGGTAGTTTGCCGCACCCGTAGGGGTCTTGGGTGGGGTTTTGGCTATTCACCGCGACCGTGTAATCTGTTCTTGTTACAGGCTCATACAAATTACAGATTCCTAGTATATCCAATGTATTTATCTATGATCTGAAATGTTTATCATTGCAGTATATCTATATATGATATTATTTAGGCGTTGCTTATGTTTTACAGACGCGCTAGCCCAGCCCCCGCTCTGTCGTTAGTTAAGTAACCTAACGGGTAATGACGGGGCCCCGTGGCGAATGCGAATGGCATAAGCGTACGTCATATTTTGGTTGTTTTCTGCAATGGTAGGATTAAATGATGGGACGCATTAAAAGAACTAATGCAAGAATATCACGCATTAAAAGAACTAATGCAAGATAATAAACCAAGTTAAAGTCGTTGGAACACTTTCGAAAAACCACTCGGTTCTTTTCAAAAACAACTTTTAAATGCGGAGCTTGAGCCACTCCTTTTAAAAGCTATCTCGTTCCATCGACCAAATCAAGTTCACTACGTTCACGGTTTTGCCAAAACCATCCGTAGCCCTCCGTCGTTTCACATGAATATTCAATAGTATTCAAGCTGTGTTTGTTGACCTTCGTCAAGGCATAGTAATTGGTAGCTATTGGGTATTCATATGTAGCATAGATAGATGCGTTGGTTTGGGACATTCGCATTACCTTGTTGACCTTCGTCAAGGGTATATACGGGTGGATTCAAATTAACCTGGATAATGACGGGCAGAACTTGACATGTGACTTATGATTTGTTGACCTTCGTCAAGATCATAAGAGCATGGGGCAAAAATCCACATCGGGAGTTTCATAAGTACTGAAACTTGCTAGATTTGCATACCATTTGGAGTGTGATGATTCTGGTAGGATTCCTTCAGTTTCGTCACGCGATGATATTTGGATCCCGATCCTACTGTGAGTATATGCTACTCCTCGGGAAATTTCTCACTTAACGATCAATGCTATAAACCTAGTAGGTGCCTAGAAAGGTGTTAGCGGGGCTACGCCCCCAGGGAAAAGAGGTTCTCTAATTAAGGAACTTCGCGAAAGCGTTGGAAAACCTCCCTCGAAGTACCGACACCGGCCTGGCTGAACGGTTAAGCAAGTATTGTACGGTGGGATTGATCCTGACTAATTCTTCCTTTATGGTTTGAGGAGGGATTCGAGAAACAATGGGAGCCATCCTGTTTAGACAAACTAAAAACCACTCTAAACTTGCAAGAGCATCATGCTGAGTGTTTCTTCTTCTCTTTCCTAATTGCAGCGACCAATCAACATGACTGGACTTAAGTTACTCCTAGATAAAAACAAACTGACAGGGCCAAACTACAAAGATTGGCTCAGGAATGTCAAGATAGCAATCACTTATGACAAGCTGGGGTATCTTCTTACCACCAAAGCTCCCCCTGTCCCTGGTCCAACTTCCAGTGTCGCGGATAAGGAAATCCGCAAGACTTGGGAGATTGATAGCGCGAAGGCCAAGTGCCTTCTGCTTGCCTCGATGGACAACGAACATCAGAGGAGGCATGAGAATATGGACATGGAGTCCATATTGCTCCATACAAAAGAACTGTATGGAGAGCAATCACGTATCGCAAGATACGAAGCGTCGAAAAAGTTATTTTCGACAAGAATGGCCGTCGGATCATCAGTAGCCGAGCACGTGCTAAAGATGATCGGCTTCATTGAGGAGCTCGCTGACCTAGGGATCACATTGGAGAGTGAGCTATATACGGATATAGTTCTCCAGTCCCTTCCTTCCACTTACGCCCAGTTTATACTGAACTTCAACCTACAAGAAAAAGAGGTTGAACTTTCAGAGCTCCTCAACATGCTGAGGAGCGCAGAGGGCACCCTACAGAAAGGTAGGGATACATCCACTTTGTTTGTAGGAGGATCATCTTCTTCTAGGTCCAAGGCGAAAGCCAAGGGAAAGAAGAAGAAGGGCCCCGCCAAACCAAGGGGCGGTGTTAGTAAAGTGGATACGAAGGGAAAAGGTAAAGCAACAAAGATGGCGGGGAAGCTTGTGGATAAGGAAGAATGCTTCTATTGTCATAAGAAAGGACACTGGAAGAATGATTGCAGGGCCTGGAAGGCCAGAACACAGGAATTGAAGCAGGTTGCAGCTTCAGCTTCAGGTGTGTATGTTATTGAAAACTGTCTTTCAATAAACTCTACTTCCTGGGTATTGGATACCGGATCAGGATCTCATATCTGTAATTCTTTGCAGGCGTTGAGAAACCGTAGGGTTTTGAAGGCAGGTGACATGACCCTCAAAGTTGCGAACGGAGCTAGCATGGATGCTAAAGCCGTGGGGGACTATCACCTGGGAATGTCAGATGGACATGTTTTGGTTTTGCGTAATTGCTTTTTTGTACCCAACGCAACTTGTAATATCATTTCTGTATCTTTAGTTTCTAAAGAAGGTTATGAATTTGCGTTTGTAAGTAATGTTGTAAACATTCACCTTAATCAAGTTTTGATTGGGTCAGGTACATTGAGTAATGGTATATACGTGTTAAACCAACCACAGATTTTCAACGTCCAGAATACACACAAAAGAAAGTCTCCGGAAATGAATCAGACTTTCTTATGGCATTGTAGATTGGGTCACATCAATGAGAGAAGGTTGACTAAGTTACATACAGAAGGGTATTTGAATGCGTTCGAATATCAGTCGTATGCCACTTGTCAATCATGTCTCAAAGGAAAGATGACAAAGACTCCGTTTACTGGACATGGAGTAAGAGCGAGCGAGCTCTTGGGACTCGTACACAGTGACGTGTGCGGTCCAATGTCTACACATGCCCGAAGCGGACATTCTTACTTCATTACTTTTACGGATGACTTCTCAAGGTACGGTTATGTCTTCTTAATGAAACATAAGTCCGAGGCCTTTGGAAAATTCCAGGAGTATAAGAATGAAGTAGAGAAACAGACCGGCAAAAGTATTAAGATTCTAAGATCGGATCGAGGTGGAGAATACTTAAGTGCCGAATTCCTGAATTACTTAAAGAGAATGGTATTCTCTCTCAGCTTACTCCTCCATACACTCCGCAACATAACGGTGTATCGGAGAAACGGAACCGAACCCTATTGGATATGGTTCGGTCCATGATGAGTAACGCTGAGTTACCGCGATCATTCTGGGGATATGCACTAGAAGCAGCTGCGTATCTCTTGAACAAGGCTCCCACCAAGACTGTGCCTACCACCCCATATGAGATGTGGAATGGGAAGAAACCCTGTCTTAAGTATCTTAAGGTATGGGGATGTCCAGCTTTTGTAAAAAAGCAGCATGCGGACAAACTTGAGGCACGTTCAGTACAGTGTAAGTTTGTGGGATACCCAAGGAACTCCAGGGGGTATCTTTTCTATTCCGCTGAGGAGCAAAAGGTCTTTGTTTCTCAGCATGCCCGCTTCTTGGAAACTGAGTTTTTAGAAACCCAGATAAGTGGGAACACAATAGAACTGGAAGAAGTTCCAGAACCACAGACTGTTACTGAAAGCTTAGTGGAACCAGAGGGTTCAACAGAACAGGACATTCCTGCGCCACTCCGCAGGAGTAGTAGGCAGTCTCATCCGCCCGAGAGATACTACGGTTTTCTCATAGACGGGGATAGAGAGGATTGCATCATAGATTATGATGAGACTACTAGCTTCCAGCAGGCCGTTCAGAGCGTTGACTCAGTGAAATGGCTGGATGCAATGCGGACCGAAATGGAGTCCATGTACACCAACAAGGTATGGACGTTGGACATTGCTCCAGACGGGGTAAAACCCGTAGGATGCAAGTGGATCTTCAAAAAGAAGATTGGTGTAGATGGACAGGTTGAGACCTATAAAGCTAGGCTGGTAGCAAAGGGTTTTCGTCAAAGACCTGGCTTGGACTATGACGAAACCTTTTCTCCAGTAGCCATGCTGAAATCCATTCGGATCCTTCTTGCCATTGCTGCCTTCCACGATTATGAGATCTGGCAAATGGACGTAAAGACAGCTTTTCTAAATGGAAATTTAGAGGAGTGTGTCTATATGGACCAACCAGAGGGTTTCATTCAGAGTGGGAGCAGCGGAAAGGTGTGCAAGTTGCTTAAGTCCATCTATGGACTAAAGCAGGCATCGCGGAGTTGGAACATCTGCTTTGATGAGACGGTCAAAGAATTTGGCTTTATCAAAAATCCAGATGAACCATGCATCTATAGTAGATTTGTAGCGAGAACTGTAGTATTCCTCGTTTTATACGTGGATGACATTCTCTTAATAGGAAATGACATTCCTATGCTACAATCTGTCAAGGGGTTCTTGTCACACAGGTTCTCCATGAAAGACCTGGGTGATGCCTCATACATTCTGGGTATCCGGATCTACCGTGACAGATCCAAGAGGATATTAGGACTTTCACAGTCCAAGTACATCGACACCATACTGAAGAGGTTCAGTATGGAAGATTCCAAGCGCGGTAACCTACCGGCTTGTCACGGGATCACCCTCTCTAAAGAGATGTCTCCCAAGACTGATTTGGAGAGGGATCGCATGTCTATTATACCCTACGCTTCTGCGATAGGCTCTATAATGTATGCGATGTTGTGTACCAGACCGGATGTAGCTTATGCACTGAGTGTGGTAAGCCGGTATCAGTCTAACCCTGGGGAGAAACACTGGATAGCGGTAAAGAACATTCTCAAGTACCTGAGAAGGACTAAGGAGATGTTCTTGGTGTATGGCGGAAAAGACCTCCAGATCGAGGCCTTTGCTGACTCCAGCTTCCAGAGTGACAAGGATGATTCCAAGTCCATGTCGGGTTTTGTCTTTACCCTCAATGGAGGGGCGGTGTGTTGGAAGAGTTCCAAACAGGAAACCGTTGCAGACTCGACGATGGAAGCGGAATACATCGCTGCATCTGATGCCGCAAAAGAAGCTGTCTGGATGAGAAAGTTCTTGAAAGAACT
Source organism: Agapanthus africanus (assembly GCA_030015575.1). Classification (NCBI taxonomy): domain Eukaryota; kingdom Viridiplantae; phylum Streptophyta; class Magnoliopsida; order Asparagales; family Amaryllidaceae; genus Agapanthus; species Agapanthus africanus. The sequence continues at coordinate 332,299,669 of CM057349.1, forward strand.
TCAGGTGGTTCCGTCCATTGTTGATCCAATACCTATGTATTGCGACAACAACGGGGCTATAGCTTTAGCGAAGGAACCCAGGTCCCATCAGAGATCCAGGCACATCTTGAGGCGGTATCACCTGATCAGGGAGATCGTGGATCGCCAGGAGATCGAGGTTCGGAGAGTCGCTTCAGAAGACAACACTGCAGATCCATTCACCAAGGCCTTGCCCCAGACTCAGTTCGAGCGGCTGATCGAGATGATAGGTCTTCGATACGCCAGTACATGGCCTTAGTGCAAGTGGGAGATTGTTAGTGTATATGCCCTAGAGGCCATTACTGTATCATACTAGTTTGTATATTACTTAATGGATGCTTGGGATATTCACCTTGTATATACAATCTTGCTCAAAATAGTAGTATGCTACTTGGTTTGTTTCTACTTCAATGTGTACATGTGTTTATTTTTGTATATCGCCTATACACATTAGTAGAGCCCTTAGGATCTTTGCTTGATTACCAGCGATGTGATGGCCGTCACACTAGTGGGCTGGGTAATCTATAAGCACATCCTTATGCAGGTCCCTGGTCGCAGGACTATCGAGACAGGGCATCGATACTCCGGAGTAGACCAGCGCATGCGCTTCTCATCCCAGTGTGGGAGACGGTCTGTCCCACAGCCGTCAGTACGTCGTACTTGAGATAGTATGTGGGTGCTCGTTAGGTTACGGGTACACTGGACAGGACTCGTCGGGAACTGACTAGTTGGTATTATACCTATCGTCAGTTATCAGTTCCCAGATGACATGAGTACAGCTTAGTCCGCTGACTTGACACTGTCACTTCGCCTCGGGTGTGTTCCCACTGTACTTTGATCACTACCCTACCACGGCTCAAAGGAGTCGTGCAAACAGGTGGTGGTTGGGTGCAGTCCCGAAGCACTTGGAGGCAGTGACGGTTAGACAGGATTCGTCTCTCCCGGTATTGGGGGTTGACATCGCGCTGTGTCTAGGAGAGCCATTACACGAGTAGTCCCTGGCCAGGGCAAACGAGATATACTGGTAGGTTTCCAGTGTTATCTCAGGGTGTTTTGGGCTTCGCTCCGGCACGACTTGTACCGCTATTGGGGGACTGACGTTTACCGCCCCCTAGGCCCGCCATGCGATGTATCAGACGAACAGACCGGACTGTACGGAGAATGTCACACTCAGGCTCAGTAGGAGTTCAGATGGGTTTCGCCTCGTCGGTCTTCTTGTCGGCATTACCTGGGGACCGTTACGCACAGCTAGTGCCGCTTGCGGTCTGTGGTTAAACCCACTGCCAGCGTAGTGTCGAGTCTTTAGAGTCCCACACAGAAAGCTTTTCGCCTTTAGGCAAAAGAGTAGAGGTCGCATGGTATTGCGACAGGTCGCATGGTTTTGCGACAGGGTTCGGTCACATCCGTGCACTTGTGCACGTACAGTGTCCGGACAGTTTACACTAGCGGGCTTTAGTTTAAGCCAGATCCTAGTGTACCTTATGGGATTGGATTTATCCAGTTTGCATTCGTGTTCCTCGGAACGCGGATGCGGGTGTGTATGCACAGTTGACAGGGAGGCACAGACAGCGGATTCTCATTAGGGTTGTTGACAGTTGACCGTTGACTATTTGACTTTTTGCTCAACCCTAATGAGAATATGATATGTGATTAACTATTATATTAATTAAGTATTATGGTGACTTGGTTGTTGATTTTTGTTGACTTTGTTGACTTGTTGACTTTTGTTGACTTGTTGACTTTGTTGACCGGTTGACTAGGCTTGACTAGTTGACCATCATGATAACCATGGTTATCATTTCATACCAAAGACTTTTTCTTGCTTGTTCATTTGAGTAAAATGAGTGCATGACATGATAAGGTTATGGTTGCTTCAACCATCACATAAGACTTTTATTGATATGATGAGTTATGATTACATTGGATTATGAGAGGGTGAGGGAAAAAAAAGAGCCTCATTCTTTCTTGCTCATTCTCTCTCTTGTTCTTGAGCTCTCCTCTTGCTCTCACCCTCAACCTCTTGCTCCCTCTCTTGATCTATGGTTCTCTTGTCTCATGAGTTGAGAATCAAGAACCATAGATAAAATCCCATTCTATTTCCTCTCTACTCATTCTAGTTCACTAGGTTTAGCAAACCAAGTGAACTAGTTTCTTCAAAGAACGAAGAAGGAGCTAAAGGTTGGAGCTTTCAAGTGAATCTATCTTCGGCGTACGGAGACGACGAGAAGGAGCCATCGGACCACCATCGGAGCTTGAAGAGAAGGAGTTCAAGACAAGTTTAGGTATAACCATCTCCATCCGAGTTGCTAACTCTCTTTAGCATAGTTTGCTAGTTTTAGTTTAGTTAAAGATCCCGACTTTGCTTAGTCCATGTTGCCTCTTGCGCTAAAAATTTGATTTTTATACCGTTTCCGCCTCCCCGTAAGAACCGGGGGTCGCAACGTGGACTTACATTCTGAAGGTGCCTAGGATTGCCACATGTCCCAAAGATAAAGCCCAAGAATTTTGATGAAGAGATCCTCACCATTGGCCGCGGATCCGCGGCAATCTAGAGGGATCATTTGCTAAGATTTTGTGGCTTAAATCTCTGCTATATTTTACCAACTTTTGAAGCAAAAGATTGTGTCTTTGGACTATAAAAGGGCACCGAGAGCCTCTTGGAAAAGTTATCAAGCCGACGAGATCACGAAGTCCAAGACGGCTCACGCATCCAGGCTGATCATCAACTGTTCGTCTACCTCCTTGGAAGAGATCGAGAAGCAAACTAGTCTTTGTAATTATTTTCTAAGGAATCAAAGTGTAAATTGTTCAAGTTGATTAATAAATGTAGTTGTTTTATTTAATTCTTTTGCATTTTACATTATGTTTTCCCTCTCTATCTTTTCATCTTCTTTTCCCAACATGCGCGAGTAATTCTCCGCTTGTTAGGGTTCGTAGGATTAGGGTAGGCTAATGGACGATGAAAATAATTAAACCCTTTTTAAGTCCTATAAAGTTTAGGAACTTTATCAAAAGAATCATTAACATCCTAATCGGGCGCGCTAGCAATTCTTTGCTAGTTCCGACCGCGATTAGAGATTAGATTAATGATTGTTTTGGTAAAGGCTAGATATGAACGGAGTTCCGTGTCGAGATAAGGGTTAAGAGTGGGATTCCTTTTCCCTTCAGAAACCCTAATCTACACGCATCACCGTCGTTCTAGTTCTAAATCTATTAATGGATAAAAAGGGTAACTTTTAATTAATCATCCATAACTACTAAATCCTAACGAACCCTACAAGCCCCCTTATTATATTAACCACATCTTTAAAATAATCTAGATCTATATTTTACATTCTTGTTTAACGTAGATCTAGAAACCATTCTATAAAATTATTTATCCCTCCTCTCTTTCTCAACACATCTAAAGTAAGAATAGAATATTCAACGTTTCCCTAAGGACGACCCGTACTCATCTCGGTCTAGCTACACGCGACACCGTTATTGATTGCGGTTAACTACAAACACTTTTTCGTATCAATCAAAAGGCGCCGTTGCCGGGGAAACGTGCGTAATTTTTTATTCTTGCTATTTGTGTTGAATTCTTAGACGATTCATATCATTATTAAAACAAAACTGCAAATTGCATATTTAACGATTTGCGTGTGAATTTTGCGAGGGAATCTGGAGTCACGGACTTAAGGAAACAGGAGATCTAGGATTTCACACTTCTCTGGTATCTTTCTTAACTCTTTCTCTCTCCTCTAAAATCCAATAAAATCTATTTTCTGCAGGATTCTTTGCAAAATAAGCGCCGCTCAAAAATCTTTTTGCAAAGTTTTGTTTTGTTGTTTGTTTTTGCATATTTTAATACGGATTTTTAAGGGGCAAGACCAAATCAAGATTAGGTGGGGATTTCATCACCCTTCCTAAGCCCCACAAATCACAAACTGAGCATATAGATCAACTCTTCATTAATTTAAAAAATATTTAGACCGGACTTTAAGGACTGTCGCGCTCAATAAGGACAGAGGAAGGTCGTGGGTAATCTATCGCTTATCCGCATTACTTTTGTAGTGTTAGGCAAGTGTGTCAAAGGCTAGTGGTTTTTAATTAGGCCCACTACTGTGGTTCCTTCCCACTTACCTGGCACTTACCTAGCTATAAGGGTAGTACAGAGGCGGTAGAGGATTTATCCTGCGGCTTGTCCTTTGGAAGTCTAGGAGCGGTCTAGAGACTGGACCTAGGTAACCTTAGTTCTAGGGTTGTTTGTGCATTTTTGTGTGATTTGTCTAAATCCGTCATTTTTCAAAACAAACCAATTATTTTCTCCCCTTTTTACCCCTTCCCCCTTCTTCTCTTCTTATAATGGGTGACCTAAACAGAAGAACACTTGCCGAGCTTTGCTGTCCACAACCAGATATCTCTTGTTTTCGTAATCCCTTCGGTATACCGTCCGGCTCTTCCATGTCCTTAAGAGATCATATAGAACAAGCAGGAAGAAACAGTTGGCCACATCAGTCTAGGTCTTATCAACCGTATCCTAATCCTACACCTGTTTCAGTTGATACCCAGAGTGAGGAAGCTCCTAGACGAATGTCCATTGCTGAGCACATAGCTAGGTCTAGAGGCCAAAGTTTCAATCCGGACCAATATCAACCATCACCACCACTGTCCAAAGAAGAGTTTAATATGCGGTTTGTGCCATATAAGATGCCTGTTGAAAATAGCCAACCAACCAACCCATATCAATATTCTTCTTATCATCCTACTCCTACCCAAGTTCCGCAACCATTCTATTCCTATCAATCGAATCCGACTTTTCCACCTACTCTAGACAGTTCTTCTAATCAGTCATTTGGGAGTTTTAATTATCCACAGGAATTTTAATCTTATACTGAAACCCCTTATCAACCCAAGACTAGTCTGGAGCAGACATTAGAAAAATTTATGGAACTGTCGAACTAAATTATGAAGGATTTGGGTAGTAAGACAGAACTGTACACCCTCCCTAATCAAACCTCCCCATTCCAAACTGAAATCCACAACTCCAGTTTCATAGATTCATCAAGTATAATGTCTGATAAGTTGTGTGACTTTGTAATGTTTGATTTACCCAACTGTGAAGGGTCCATTTCAAGTGAAACCATACCCAACCCTTGTGATCTCTACACCTCCACTCTTGAACCAAAACTGATTGAAAACCATACTTTTGATGAGGAGTTTGAGAATTTTAACCTTCACTTGAATGAGGTGATTGACGTTGGGGATATTTTGATTGATGAACCCGAAATTTTGGATGATTTTGTCCCACCAATTCATCAAATCCTTTCACTTCCTTGTGGTCATCATCTTGAGCCTTTAATTCTTCCCGAACCCCAAATATGTCTTGAAGTTGATGATAATGGTATACCCGAAGATCTGACCGAAATACAGCCTCCATCTTCCACATCTGGTTCAGCAACACTCGGCACACCAATTTGTTTACCCATTTCACCTTCTACTTTCTCCGGTTCTTCTTCTGTTCCTATAGTTTCTGTGAGTTTTGATGAATCACAGTCTGTTAATTCAAGTTCAATAATACCAGAAATTCAACTTGATTTGGATATTTTTGAAAATGAGGTAGATAAGTTTTTCGAGTCCTCTACCTCAATGATTTTTGATGAATCAAGTTGGATAAATTCTGGCACAAAACTCTTTGACAGCAAAATGTTCAATCACACCATTGATAAAAGTTTTGAAGAACTTTTTGCTGACGAACTTGAATTTTTAAACCATTCGGATTTTGTGATTGATCAATCTCCACCTATAGAGGTTGAACCGTCACCATTCCTTCTTCCTAATCATTCACATTCATCCTCATTCTTTCTTTTCTCTAATTTCAAACCCTTTCCAGACCACCTCTTATCCCTTCCCCACTTTTTCTTGACTCGATACAACACATTCTTCCACCGACCTATACGCTATATTGATAAAATCTTTGAATGGTTGGTGTTAATTTTTGGTCTTTGTAAAGTCTTAGTTTGACCAAATGACTCACCCCCTCTTAAAATGCTTCATATTGTCTAACTCATGTTTGAGGAGGGGTATATTTTTGGCTCTTGAACATAACTTTTGTCCTCAAATTTGTGAGCCAAAAATAAGTTTGGGGGAGGATTTTCACTTTCATATATTCTTGTCCCCATTAATAATGTCTTCCCAAGCTTACAGGTTTTTGAGATCCAGCAGATAGCAACAGTGAGGACACTGTTGAAAACAAGTTTGGGGGAGGTTTGTGCTTATTTACGCATCACTTCGCATCATATTTTGCATAAGCACAACAATTTCTACGGATTTACAAATTTAAAAATTTTCTTTGATAACAAAAGAGTAGAAAGTGAAAAAATTATATCCAAAATATAGGAATAGTTTAAGAAAACCAAGAAAATTAGTAGTTTTCTTAAACGAACTAGTAATAAGTAGTTATGAGCTGTTGTCCCAAGGGTTAGTAAGATGAAGGAAGTCACTAATCTGAGGATAAAAATAAGTCTGAAAAATAGTTTCTATTCTGGAAGCCAAACATTTGAATGTTGATACCCTACTATATGCACTTACACGTCTTGAAACTCGGGATAGTAGAGGATACCTTGAAATGTTCTTGTCTAAAAGCCAAAGTATGAAGGAAATGAAAAAATAAAAAAAATGAAGAAAATATAAAAATGGTGAAAGAAAAAAATGAACACTGGTTTTGTTATCGCCAAGGCAGCAATAAAAAATATAGCGAGGGTGCCTCTTCACCTAGTGCCCTAAGGCCAACTGGTCTGGGAGTCACTGCTAAGCCTTAGGTGGTGCAAGACGAGAAAAATATTATCACCTAATCAGCAAGCACATAAGTAATCGATCTGTTAGTACCTCAAGAAGTATTAACGGTCGCATGAAAATGTGTGAGCAAATCTAAATATTCATCAAGTTAAAAAGTACTGAGGTAGATGGACAAGAGTATGATAGCTTGAATTGAATTCTCCGAGTGTAGGGATGTTCTTTACACACACGTGGGGTTATATGATCAATGTTTGGATGAAAGGTAGGAATGAAGAATAAAGACGATGTTTTATTGAGGGATGATGTGATTTCTAACATTTTTTCATGACTATTAAGATAGGGCTCATGACAACTGAAAAGCTAGTATAGTTGGAAACTCTTATTTTCAAAGTCTTTCTTTTATGGTTCTTATCTTTATATGTAAATTTCACCATCTTTCTTTTGTTATAGGATTTTGTGGGTGTAATCCGCTGAAAACCCTCAGGAGACAACACTCCTCCTACTAGGGACACCTAGAGGTTTAACGGCTTGTTGCACATGCTCAGTGCAATCGTGTCTACCTACGAAAGTGTGCTTAGTTTTCTCCTTTCTTTTTCTCCTCTTAAATAAACTAGTTTGCTCGGGACGATCAAAGATAAGTTTGGGGGTATTTGTTCAGTTGATAAAACTGCACATTTGTATTACATTTTTCCTACCATTTTCATATTAAAAAAAGGACTTTATTATGATATATCATACATATGGGGGTTTATGTGTAAAAACATTATTTTCCATGTGTTAATATATTTTAATTAGCATTTGGTAGGAAAATGTATGCAAATAAATTCATTGACCTAATCCTAGTAGAACTAGGTCTACTAAATCTTATTTGAGTTGTTGTGCAGAATTTTCCAAGTTGTTATGCAGAATTTATCAAACAAATCAAGTTGTTGAAGAAAACTTGCCAAATTAAGAAGCAAAACTTGGAGACCAAGTCTGGAAGCAACCGAGAAAAGATTTTTGAATTCTGAAGGTGCCTAGGATTGCCACATGTCCCAAAGATAAAGCCCAAGAATTTTGATGAAGAGATCCTCACCATTAGCCGCGGAACCGCGGCCATACCCCCCCTTTGGCCGCGGATCCGCGGCAATCTAGAGGGATCATTTGCTAAGATTTTGTGGCTTAAATCTCTGCTATATTTTACCAACTTTTGAAGCAAAAGATTGTGGCTTTGGACTATAAAAGGGCACCGAGAGTCTCTTGGAAAAGTTATCAAGCCGACGAGATCACGAAGTCCAAGACGGCTCACGCATCCAGGCTGATCATCAACTGTTCTTCTACCTCCTTGGAAGAGATCGAGAAGCAAACTAGTCTTTGTAATCATTTTCTAAGGAATCAAAGTGTAGATTGTTCAAGTTGATTAATAAAGGTAGTTGTTTTATTTAATTCTTTTGCATTTTACATTATGTTTTCCCTCTCTATCTTTTCATCTTCTTTTCCCAACATGCGCGAGTAATTCTCCGCTTGTTAGGGTTCGTAGGATTAGGGTAGGCTAATGGACGATGAAAATAATTAAACCCTTTTTAAGTCCTATAAAGTTTAGGAACTTTATCAAAAAAATCATTAACATCCTAATCGAGCGCGCTAGCAATTCTTTGCTAGTTCCGACCGCGATTAGAGATTAGATTAATGATTGTTTTGGTAAAGGCTAGATATGAACGGGGTTCCGTGTCGAGATAAGGGTTAAGAGTGGGATTCCTTTTCCCTTCAGAAACCCTAATCTACACGCATCACCGTCGTTCTAGTTCTAAATCTATTAATGGATAAAAAGGGTAACTTTTAATTAATCGTCCATAACTACTAAATCCTAACGAACCCTACAAGCCCCCTTATTATATTAACCACATCTTTAAAATAATCTAGATCTATATTTTACATTCTTGTTTAACGTAGATCTAGAAACCATTCTATAAAATTCTTTATCCCTCCTCTCTTTCTCAACACATCTAAAGTAAGAATAGAATATTCAACGTTTCCCTGAGGACGACCCGTACTCATCTCGGTCTAGCTACACGCGACACCGTTATTGATTGCGGCTAACTACAAACACTTTTTCATATCAATCACATACCTATCTCTCTCTTTATTTTATTTCATCAGGCCTCCCTTTCCCAATAATTTATTTAGAGAAGAAAAATAAGAAAATGTTAATATTAATTATGCTTGTTATGCCAAAATTAGTAATTAGAAAAATAAAAATATTGGTTTTATTATTATAAATTGTATAGATATATGTACTTATATCAATTTATGAAAACTCAATTCCATAAATGTTATCATTTTTATAAAACTCATTATATCATTATTAAATTCTAAAATAAATATAATAAAATTTATGAAATGTTACAGAATCGTTCCATTGCCAATAGCTCGACACGAACTATTGTTACCCATCAAAACCATTCTACTATTAACAGACTCACGGGTGGAGAAAAAAATCTATATTGGGACACATATGATAAGAACAAGCCGAATCCAGAATCCATTCATCCTTAGATCGATGTGTGTTGTCAAAAACCACAAATAGATCTCCTTCTCCTTCTCCTTCGGCAGTACTAGCTTCAGCTGTAGATTCCTTCTTCTGATTGTCTTCCTGCTTTTGTTTTTCTATAATTTGAAACAATCGACTTTGAAGTGCCCCTTCATCTTACAATAGTTGCAGATCAAGTTCTTATGCTTGGACTTCGACCTTGGCTTCTTCTTGCTATCTTCCGGATCTCTCTTCTCCACTTGCCCTCGAAAAAATAAGCCTGAAGATAGACCATCACCTTCGCTATAAATTAACTCCTTGTCGATCTTCTCCTTATTCATCAAATTTTATTTGACATCCTTGATCGAAATAGTATCTCGTCGATAGACTATGGTATCATGAAAGTGCTTATAAGAGGGTGGCAAAATATAACAATAAAAGTACTCAATCTTCATCATCAATCTTAATACCTATCTTACCCAGATCTGTAATGATCGAATTAAACTCACCGATGTGAGATTTGATAAGAGAGCCTTCTGACATACAAAGTGTTTAGAGACGTTGCTTCAAAAGGAGCCGATTTATGAGAGACTTCTTTAAATATAACTTCTCTAACTTCAACCATAAATTAGCCTCGTCTTCTCCACTAGAACTTCTTGCAAAATTTCGTTTGTCAAACACAATTGGATAGCCGTGAGAGTATTTTCATCCAACTCCTTTCATACTTCCTCCGTCATAGTGGAAGGCCTTGAATTCTTTCCAAGAATCGCCTTCTTCAAATTATCCTGTGACAATACAGCAATCATATGAACTTGCCATAGACAAAAGCTCATATTCCCATCAAACTTCTCAATATCGAACTTCATAATCGTTGGAGACATGATGCAGGATCAAAAGAACCAGTTGAAATTCACTTAGGAATTTCCACAAACACCTTGAATACTTACAAACTAAAAAATTTCAAAATCACAATCTAAGAAGATGGGGAAAGGACACAAGCGTCGTCACCTACCGTAAATCTAGATCGTAAGATCGAAGACCTAACGGTTCAAGCAAATAAATCCTAAACACCAAATCTCCCAAAGAACCAAAACGTAGTTCTGATACCAATTTGTTGCGGCAAATACGATCACGAAGCAATAAACAAACGATAAAGAGAAGTAAACAAATAAACAATAGCAATGGAAATAGAGTACAAACCAAAAGACACAAGATTTACGTGAAAAACCTTACGGGAAAAACCACGGGCGAAAGAGAAGCACTTTACTAATCGACAAATATGAAAGATTACAATGGTGGATGAACTCTCACAAGATCTCTCACAAAACCTTAGCCTCCTCTCTCTCTATCTAATTAACATAAGGGTTCTCCCAATTAGGGTTACAAAATACAATTTATAGTATGAGGCAAATAGAGTAAAAATCGAATTTCCCAAAACAGCCCAGAATTCAGCCCGACGGATCCTGAGCCGGCTCAACATTATCTTAAGCCGTCTCATACGAACAGAGAGAAATCTATAATTTCAGACATGTTGTGAGCCGGCTCAAACTTACATTAAGCGTCTCATCATCCAGGGAAAAAGAATAAGCGGTAAACTCAACATAGAGTAACCCACCGAAGTGGGGTAATGGGTCGGGGACCCGACCACTTGGCCAAGACCCAGTTGTAAATCACAGCCGATTAGGATGCGAGTTTCATTAGGGTGAGAATATCGAGATTCAAGTAAGAATAACAGAGAATTGTGCTTCATTTGCTATATAGAGTTATAGCGGCTCCTTATTCTCTCAAACTCTTTGTTAGTGAACTAATAGCTATCGAGGAACTAGAGGGCTTCTAAGTGTAATAATCCTTACTTACTAGCTATCATAAACGTGTTAGAAATCTCAAGGGACAGACAAAGAAAACAAGAAGTTGAAATTTACTGTAAGTTTATCTACTTAGAGCATTGTTAGGCAATAGCGTAGCCGGAGCTTTATCTCGGACAAAGTTTTAAAGGGCTAAATCAAGAAACACCCGTTACCATGTTCCATTGGCTAAATTGAGGAGGCCATCTTGCTAATTGTGCAATAATAGGAAAGTATCCTGTAATATAAGTGTCATTTTGCATCAATTTGGACGTCAAACTACTCTTCAAAGTCTAATTAATTTTGGAAATGTCAATTAATTTTTCTTATAAAGTTTCTCAAATTATTTGATTTAATACATATAAATAGTTGTTTTTATTTTTATTTTTATAAACTAGTTATTATGTGTAAAAAGTGCAAACAGTCTATTTCCATAAGTAATTAATAATTATTTTTCTTCGAGTGTGAGTATCTAATTAGAATGATTTACTTGTATAACTGAAAATTTCTTATTTACGTTAAAATATTACTTTTCTAATTGATAATTATGTAATAAAGTGTATATCAATTTTATTAATATATCTTTTTAGATAAATTCAATTTAAATAGCATATTTTTGGGATCCTATTCACAAGTCTATTGGATTGCAAATCAATGAACAATAATTTATTAAAGTATTTATTTCTAAAAGGTTTATTAGAATAAATACATATGAATTTGTAAAAGAAAAACTAATTCTGAACTGTAAAGCTAAGGATATAAGGGTATTTCATGAAATTGATCAATAAATGTGCTGGACCCACAGTGAACAATCATAAGATTAAATTGCATGACACAAGGTTTGGGGCAACAAGTAGGCCCGTCCATGACCAACTTTTAAATCACTTGAGTTACATTTTATACTTACCAAAATAAAATTACTTACATATATCCCGTCTCTATCTCGATCCAGAAGGATCAACTGTCTAATCTCAATCCGTCCTAGCTCCATCCCAATGTTAAGATAAACGTTTTTAGCCCATTTATTTATTTTGCTATACTTGTTGTTTGAGATTTTTGCCTCAGATTTAGATTTGGTGCAAAATCAATCAAATTAGTGTTAACATAGCTACATAGGTATCAAATCCTGTCTAGGGCTTTCTGATCGAGTCTTTCGTATGTTTGTCACCACAAAGGCTGTGTTTAATGTGTTTTTATATGAATTCCCGTAAATTCATTCCTATATATATTAAAGTCGGTAATTTTTATTCAAACACATAAATTTAGATCATGTCCGAACATGATAGAACCAGTTTTTTGTTGATCAACCCATGAAGAATAATTTGTATTAATTTCTTTAAGTTTTTCTCAAAAAAATAATTTGGCCTGAATTAGAGAAAAATGACTCCACGGGTCCTTCGGCTAACGACGCGGAGGCGATAAAACGTCGGTGGGCCACTCAAACGAAACCCTAAGCCTAATTCCAATCCTAAGTTTCTTCTAAAATTTAAAAGCTTTTTGGGCTTTAGTGGTTTGCTTCACGTTTGGCCCAAAAGTGAAAACCCCCTAAAATCCTCCATTTTGTCTCCTTCACGTCTAGCTCAAAAGCAGAAAACACCCCTGACGTTTGAAAACCTCCACTTTTTCCTCCTAACTTAACTGCCGTTAGATTTTCCATCCAAAAGGCATACGACTTGGCGAAAATGGCTCTATAAAATAAAATAAAAAAGCACAAAAATAACATTTAGAGGAAGTCGGAGATATTTTCGTCAAGTAATGAAAATTTCGGATGAAAAATTTAACAGAAATTGAGTGAGGATGGCAAAGTGGAGGTTTTCCAATCGTTATGGCGGGGATTTCCCGTTTTTGGGGCAAACATTGAGGGGATTCCCGCATTTAAGCCATTTTTATTCATACTTAAAGCTTCCGGGCCAGCCTATACGGGCCAGTCCTTCCAGATGCAGGCCATGAGATTAGATCTATGTGGTCTAGGCCCAGAACACGAAGGAGTTTAGAATCGCCAGAGCCTAATCATCAATTTCTAATTCGGATTCAAATTCAAAGCGAGAGAAGGAGCCAGACCCGATCATGCTCTTCTCCTCAAGCACCAGATGGATGTTCGCTGCTGCCAAATTAGAGGTAGTTCACTGTGATTCATAGCTTCAATGTGTGTTTGAAGAATTATGAGTACATGATATGAGATAGTTCCCTTTGGAAAATCCGTCATGTTGTTTGATATTTCATATAGTTGTGAAGTAGAAGAATTCCGAGGATACCAACCGGTCATTTAGAATCTGGCACAGGCAAGCCCCTCATTTGTTGGTAATTTACTCCTAGGATTTTGACATTAAATGCTTCTATAGTATTCGTGGTGTTAACCTCCATAGCCAACCCCATTTTGATGAGGATAAGGCATATATAATGGTGCTAACGATGATTGAAATTTCCACATCTAGAGAAGTTCGTATGAATACGTAGAAAATCTCCCATGGGTTCCAAAGATTATAGAAGGGTTGAGAGTTCGGCTGCAACCTGTTATAAACACTCCATGTAAATGCTCAAATTTTGTAAATAAATGATTTGAAACTTTTGCGTGTTTTTTCTTTATTCTTATAGCATTCTCATAATAGAAACATGTTGTCTTTGGATTTGTTTCATTGGAAAACTACGACGTAACCTGATTGAAATCCCATACCTCTTGTTCAGCAGCAAAAGAGGCTTTACCACTAGAGGCTATAGTGTCGCCTGCAAATGTTTTTGAATTTATGCAATTCTTTGTGCACTGTATCCTTTGTAATTTGTTTCATTATTACATTTTAATGGAACGCGGGGGAAGTTTCTGACCGTTCTTATCCAAAAAAAAATTACTTTGTTCATTGTTATGAACCTTAATTATTATGGTTTATAGAGAGTTGAATAGTTGTGAAGTCAAAACTTCGAAAATACTTTCTCCATATGACAAAGTAAATCAGATGGTGGCTGTCTTAGCGACCAGAGCGCTTGTAGATTTGTGTGTGTGTGTGTGTGTGTGTGAGGTGGGGGGGCATGGTCTCTTACCTTGTCGACCAAGAGAAAAGATTAAATACAGCTGACAATTGCGTTTCTTTTACATGCAACAAATAGTTCAAATTATGGGATGTAACTAAGATTTGTTCTTTACGTACCATTGGTACAATTACTTTCGTCGTAGCATAACTGTGAGTCCATGAGATGCTCGTTCTAAGTTTGAGAAAGGTTGTGAGAGTATCGACTAAAGTGAACAACATAGATAGGACGAGGCATAGAATTATCGTCGACATTGATTTACTTGAATGAGGGCGAGTGCAACATAATCATCCAATGCCATACTATTTTCTTGCATTGATTAAATATTAGAGAAGTGTGAATCCTCTATAGAGATTATGAAATATTAATAGAAACATCGTTAGAAAGGCTGTAATATTGCTGATTGTTTGCGTGCAAAAAACAGGCCTAGGCATGCGAGAGTTGGTATAGCAAGAGAATCATGACAAGGAGGTAACAAGTTCAACGCATGCAACCAACACAAAGGGAGAGAACTAAAGAAGCTATTGTATCTCTAATGAAGATCTATTTCTCAACAACACTCTAATTTTATTTTAGGCTTTCAATGCGTCAGGGGAAAACGAGTGCAACTCAGGAGCATATATCACTAGTACAGAGTATGTATTTGGTAACGGTTACCGAAACCCATATTGATAATGGTTTCAATTGTTACACAACCGTTACGATAACCCCCGTCACCAGAAGTCTAGTAACGGTTTAAACCATTACGATAGACCTAACAGTTGAAACCATTACCGTATAGGTTTCCGTTACCAATATCCAGCATATATCTGAAACATATCAGATATCTGCTAGCTCTATGGTAACGGTTTCAGCCGTGACCATAGATATGATAACGGTTCAAACCGTTACTATATATAATATTTGGTAACGGTTAGAACCGTTACCATATAGGTTGTCGTTACCAAATATAGCAGATATCTGATATATTTCAGATATCATTACCCACATAACCGTTACCAAATAATATGGTAACGGTTCTAACCGTTACTACTGAGGTTTTGGTAACGGTTAGAACCGTTACCAATTTGTTCATATTTTTTTAAGTCTGAAAAGCCCTACGCTCCACGCACACTGATTTCATTTACAACCAGCAATAGAGAATAATAATCTCACCAAATCTCACGTAATTATAATAATCAACAAGTAATATGATTCGATTGTACGCAATTATAATAATCAACAAATAATATAATCAATAAATCGCATGCGATTATAAACAAAATATATATACAAAAAATATTAAATCAACAAAACAAATGTTTATATCTATGGTCGTTAGGACGATCCACCTCCATCGTCTTGTGACCTGAAAATACTCCCTATCTCGTCTCGTAACACCCGTTAGATAGACTCCTCATTCGTCTGCGTCAGCTCCTAAACCCGCGCCGTAAGCGTTTGCAGCTGCTTTTGTGTCTGCTGATGAACCTGCTGCTATTACGCCATCTGACCACGAAGCTGACGAATCTCCTCTGCCGACGCGTCTAGATCACGGTGTACTCGTGGATGGCCGCACGCCTGGCAAAGAGTTGGTAGGCTTTAGGACCAACCCCTCTCTCATACCCACCGTGATGCCCGCCAGATAGCTCGTCGAGGATACAAACAATGGCGGTAATCGGGTCGTCGGGGCCAAATCCTAAGACGTCGTCCTCTCTTCGAACCGGCTCTATAAAGAATATATATATATATATATATATATATATATATAGACACGTGTTAACTTAAAATACAAAATCGACTTGATTATATGAAACTTACCATGTACTCGCCGGCGCCCTTATGTAATGCGGTTCATCCTTTGGCAGCAGTGTAGTTGGTAGGGTCTTTCTGTTTTTGCAATAAAATTAGGGTTTATTTTAATAAGTAATTTGCGATAAAGAAAACATATATTCTTAAACGTCAAAGTACTCACGAGGAGGTACTGTGCGCTAGCTTGCGCTAGCTTCCCTTGGATCAGGATAGCACGACCTCTCTTGCTGTTGTTCCAGTTCTGCGTGTTGCGAACCGACGCCGTCTTGCAAATATAAAGAATATATTATATTTCAGAATATGATTTAATGTTATATTGCTATAATCTTAAAAATTAAATTTATACCCGAATATCGGTGTGCTCATAATACTCGACCAGCCGCGGCCAATCGGTTCTCGGGTCATCTAATGCTATGATATCCATCATCATCTTCCTCTCTTCCTCAGTCGCCGCGACCTAGGCATCATAATTGTAACATTTCAAAAAAATAAAATATTATTTTTGGGAATTTTTATAATTTAATATTAATTTTTAATGAATATTTTAATATTTCGGTATAATTACATACCGATAAATGGGGAAAATTCTCGAAAAAAATTATGGAAATGCTAAAATAGGGTATTTTGTGGAAATATACCATTTTAAAGTTTTTATGGTTAAGTATATACTATTTTAGTGTTAATCGCGATTAAAAATCGCTAATTGGATTTTTGGCTTTTTGTGCAAAAATGTGCACATATTATTTTCCACACTTGTCACACTTGTTTCATGTTTTGGATTCATGGTAGCCTAGGGTTAAACTATGTTTAGATAACCATGGTGGTTTAAACCTTTTGGTTAAGATAATTGGGTTAATTATGGGTTTTTAGCTTTGTTTAAAGGTGATTAGGATGGGGGTTGACTTGTAGTGAGAGAGTGAGCCATGATGGCTTGTGTATGCTAGCATTTATTGAGAGAGAGAGTGGTGGCTCTAGGGTAGTGTCACACTCCTTTTCATTTCAAAACTTTTTCTTGTCTTTCACCCTCTCATCTCACTCACATCTCTCCCTCTCACTCACACACACACACCATCATCATATACTACAACCCCCAACCACAAAAACAACCCCAAATACTGCAGTAGCTGCTGCAACACCAAAACAACAGCAACCCAACACAATAACAACAGCAGCAGCAGCATTGCAAACAGCAGCAGCAACCCAAACAACAGCTTCAGCAACAGCTGCAACAGCAACAGAAAGCAGCTCAGCAGCAACAAGACCTTCTTCTTCTTCTCTTCTCCTACATCTTAGGATCTCTAGAGGTATAATCCCTAAAGTTGTTTCCTTGCTTGTTTAACTTAGGTGTTATATAGTGTAGTGAGTGTTATTATGTGAGTTAGTGCTAGTTTTAGGTAAATTTGAGTGAGACTTGACCAAGTGATGGTTTTGATTATTAGTGTAACCTTATTAAGTGTGTTTGAGACCAGTTAACCCTAGATCTACCCCAGATTCCAGCAAAAATACCAGATTGTTCGATTTAGTGTCGGTTAGCGTTTTGTCGACATTTTAAGCCTTTCTGGAATCTGCTATCACCCGAGATATCCTAAAATAAAATTGACTTGGCAGTATACTGCAGGCACCCTGGAACCACCCCACAAAGCCCTAGGCCCCAACTCGCATTCCAGGCCGCAGATAAATTCCCCCTGGCCGCAATTTGTGGCCAGAGCTGGAGGAAACCCCCTCGTTTTTGGTGCATTGCCCTATTTCCAGTAAACTTGACCCTTGGCATGTGCAGTTTTGTCTGATTCCAATCAGGGTAAAATCTGGGTTGATTTTCCTATGTTGGTGCATGATTTACGACTTGTTTTAGCATGGATTTTGGTATTTGATGATTCGTTTCTGTCGGGTGGCGTTTGGACGTCAACGACAAGTGGATATTGGCTGTGTTTGAACGCGAGGCTATAGCTTTTTACCTATGGGCGTAGCGTGTACCGTTTTGTTTTCCGACATGGTTTTCATGTGCTTTAGCGTTTGTGACATCCTTATAAGTACCCCATGTGACGTCGAGGCGTTGGAGATGCAAATGGCGACGTCGGCATCGGCACACATGAAGCCAGGTGAGTAGATTTATATCTACGGGGAGAAGTCGGGTGGATGGCGTATAGCACCCCCGCAGTTCGTGGTGATGTATACGGATGCGTATACACACCAACAATCATTATATGTTGTTTGGAAATTATTAATGTTAAAGATGGATATTTGGTGTGCTTGGATGATTTAGTGTCGCGAAACCCTAGAGTGGTGGTCGCACCACACATGCGCACACACACCCATACTTGCATACATTCTTATTTCATATGTGCTTATGGGATTCTATATAGTTATTGTGTTCACATGGGTATGGGACCACGTGTTCACATACGGATTTGAGGATGATACTTGGGATTGAGATGAGTCGATGATATTTGAGCTGAGTTTATGATATCGGTGATATGGCAGGATTCGTACTTGAGATACGTCCTGATGTTATAGTGGATCTTGGATGACGATACCATATGAATAGTTATATATATAAAATGATCGACATGTGATTGTGTTACGAGATATGATATGACAAGATCTTTATGATAGGCCGCATTGGGCGATGCATACTCCTTTGTGATGATATGTGCTGATGATATCGATTTATACGAGACTGTCGATCAGTAGTCAGATCATGATTATAGTGATGATATTAGCATTGTACTAGACGTAGATCGGTACCCGGATTATGATCTTTGATAAAGAGGATACTAGATGAATGATATGATGAATGTGATATTGACCCGTACCCGGATTCGGGATGCCGTACGACGAATTTACGTACGAGCTATATATTGATGTTTGATCCGCGCTCTTGACTTGGGAATAACTGATTATAGAGATATGGTATCGGATGTGATATTATCGAGGCGGGATCACCGACTAATATATATATATGTATGTATCGACTCAGAGGTTAGGCGGTTTCCCTTACCTTCAGTTAGCCTATTAGCTCAGCCCTATAGTTGGTGTAGTTGTATGACTCTTATGACATTAAATGCAGTTTAGCTATCATTGTGTTTAGTATTCAGCTCCCGCATATTATTATTGTTGCTCCGCATCGCATACTTATATTGTGATTCATATTCCATTATTGATATCATGCTGTTAGGACACCAGCACCATTACCGATGATGCGTATGTACCACGTACACTTACTTGCCGGCTCACACACATCTTCATCGGTAATTGCCATGTCACTACACAGTAGTATTATTGCATCAGGATATGACTCTTGTATGTGCATACTATTAGTCCATGTTGCATGATATACTGTAATACTTGTACTTCATTTATATGTCATATACATCATGCTTTCTGATTATGCGCATTGAGATATGTTGTTTCTATGATATTTCTGGATTTGGGAACCGTGGGTATTTCAAAGAGATTATGTAATTGTTTTAAAAATCCGGTTACCCTTGATATGATATTTCAGTGCGTCCACCATGTGTTTTCTCGGTGCTAAGAGTGACATGTGAGACCCGAGTTCGAGGAGTTGAGGAACCGTTTCGGGTACATGGTGGACCCGGTGCGGTACCCCGGGGCAAGAGGATCGCAGATGATGGCGTTGAGCCTGGCAGGGGAGCACTACCGATCGGTGATTTTACCCGACGCGTCGGATATCCGGAGGATACCGTTGTGGTCTTGAGATTGATGGTAGGGGCCGGTCTGGATTGACGGCGCCCTAGATAGTGAGATTTATCTGAGACTTTGAGATATTGAGGTACAGAGATATTGAGATTGAGGCTATGTTTTGTGCCGATGCTGGGCACAGGTTTCATGATGTTTTTCTATGATTTTGACTATATCCTCATATTTACATGCACGATTACATTGATCATACTTCATATGTATATATAACAGGGGATGAGGACGCTGTTATATATGCCCTTACACCAATATTAGTGGAATGGGACGCTAATATATGTGTATTGACATCAATTTAAATACTTCATCATACTTTTCATGCATTCATACCTCATCCATATGATATATTGCTACCTGAGGCACTGACACAAGCACTTGGTATTACCGTTGTTTAGAGGTATACCCTAGCCATTGTCATAGGCTGCTGGTTATATATTTGAGGATTATATATTATGATCGTATGATCTAGGATTGCGTCATACATGCGATTTCTGTTCGTAGATGTTTTTCTATTCACGAGTTGGCAACTCACCCCCGTTGTGCCCCAGTTTCTTGCAGGTTGCCGTACAGGTTTCATTACGGCTTTGCTGGCACTGCTTGTTTCGGGTGACTTGCTAATATGTGGGTTTATTTGTATCGCACCCATCATTATACATTGTATATTATTATTCAGTTGTATCTAGAAATTCCATCAACCAAACCTGTATTTATTTGAGATAGAGGCCAGTGATGTTTATTCTTTCGACCTTAGAGACGCGCGTAGTATTTCTATGGATTCTTGCTGTTTTGAGTTTCCTTTTCTGCTGTGATCCTCGCCTCTCGGCGTTGTATATTATATTGCTTGCGTGGTTGTGACCGTCGATTGACGAAGAGCTAGCTTCCGCTTGGGGATGCATTTTTCTCATTATATATGCTTTATCAGGTCTTGTACCCGTTTGGGGTCAGTTTTTACAAAGGAAACTCTGCCGAAATTTTTAGAAAAGACTTGTGATTTTAAAATGCATATTTCGGCAGATGTTGCAAACTACTTGATTTAAAAACGGGTTTTCCTTCACTCTACTACTTTTCTTGGTTTGGATTTCTGGATTTTCGGCTTACTTAGAATACGTACGTCTTGAGACGTTCGTAGTCTAAGTGCCGGTCATGTTCCGTACTTTCGGGTCGTGACAAAGTTGGTATCAGAGCGTTAGCTTTTACCTTCGGAGCGTAGGATGACCCTTGGTTGATGGAATGGGTGACTAAAGTAGAGTGACGTACCGTGGGTATGTTCCGCGGCATACTTACGATATGCTACTCCACTTAAGAAGCCTTAGGATGTACATTTCCTTGTTCAGTATTATATTCCTTCCTATGATCTAGCCTCATCGGTACCAGTTATGGTTATGCTGCCACGATTACGGGCAGGGAGAGCTACGGCTAGAGTTGCGGTCAGCACGAGCTCGTTACAAGCGAGGGCTGACCAGGGCGTGATTCCGGCGACACACGATTGCAGAGATGTGTCTTTTTATGATGTTTTCGCGCCACGAGCGTTGGATGGATCGCTGTATGAGATTACTCGGACGTGCAGATTTTCACCAGAGGATTGAGCCACTGACAGAGGCCAGCCAGACTTTGATGACAGTTGAAGTATTGCTTATTCATGATGATTGAGGCACGGTTCAGCGTGCAGACGAGTGGGCCAGTTATTGCTGCGAACGACGAGATATCGCCCCAGATGTTGGAGCTATTGCGGTACGAGTTGTACTAAGGGATGATAGAAGGTCGCTGGTCACTAAGGATGAATGACTAGGACATGTGGATCGTTCGCTTACCAATGCGAGGTCATCAGATAGATTGATTCCAGCTAGAGACGACTTCACGCGGAGACGTTGAGAGTCGACAGAGACGATCGAATATCAGAAACCTATTATTCCAAGTTTAAAGTATTCGGAAAGACATGCAGGCAATTCTATGGACCCTCTAGAAGAATGAAATCCTAACTCGACCTAATGACCGTGTGAAAGCCTTTGAACCTTCGGGTTTGCGGCAGTTCCACGGCGCCATTAGTGAGACTTGGGTTTGCCCTTCTACGGTTGGACCACCGATGCTGTGGTATGTACTCGATACTATTATACTGTATCCAAGATGTTGAGCTCTTGGGGGATTATGAAGTTTTGACAAATCGATCGGATGGCTCGACTTCATTCGGATGCTACGTGGTGAGATGCATTTCTTGGGAGACTCCAGATACGAGGATAGCCGTTGGAGCTCAGTCCATGCAGCCACGACGAGACGAGTCCGAAGCAGTCGACATTAGAGAAAGTGGAGCAAGAGGTTCGTGCAAGATAAGATGACGTTCCACTCCGCCGATATCAGAGATGCGATACGCATGCCGGGGCCTAGTACTTGGATATACCTTCTAGAAGGAGTCGCGATGACTATGCAGCCGTTCCGGAGCAAGGAGCAGATATAGTAAAGGACGTTGACTTCCGGACAGTTGGCAGAGATGAGACTTGGAAGAGACCTTGAGCAGGATTCCTTCCAGGACACTGCTGCAATGATATTTGCACCCAGGATCAGATGTGTCACGTGCATTCAGAGAGCCAGAGGCTGACGCCAGTGACATGCTGCTTTATGAGCGGTCGTGAGGATTGACCAAGAAATGACTAGAGGAGTGCCAGAACGGAATCGTCCCCGTTAGCACACCTGACAGGGCCGATGAGCCGATGGATCGTGAGACTGGTAATCCACAGAGAAGACTTGGATCCAGGAGTGGTCATGTTACGCACACCAGCAGGCCAGAGTTCAGGATCGTCGACGAGACATGTTATGAGTGACCACGACAGTTGGCCAGAGATTCTTAGACGATGTGCTTGAGCGGGACTATTCCGCCATACTCGATTTCGATGTTTTGGGCGATCTATTCGCATGACTGATTTGATGATTGGGTTTCATGATATTTGTTTTCATGCACCATGGTTGCACTTACTGAGTATTTACGATTTTCGCACAGTTGTCCACTTGATATCGTTTTCGTGCCTTGGTTTCACATGTTTATGATTTTATGGGTTTTAGACAGTGGAGTTGATTTTGTGCGTATGTACGCACACGATTTGGTTTTTGCACTCGGTATAGTTCACATATGCTTGCAGTGCAGTGATTCGCATTTGGTGCACTTAGTTGCACTGGACTTCGATTTCGATTGTGATGTTCGATATTGTTTTATGCACCCTGTGCACTTGATTCGATTTTGCGCATGTTGGGCGCATATTATGAGATACGATTTTGGTGCACACCAGATGCACTAAAATCGAGATTTTTCGTGCATGTCAGATGCACCCGATTTTGCAGTCAGGCACACACGTTGCCTATGACCAATGTTGTGTGCACACTCGTTGCACCTTGATGTCGTTTTGTGCACCTGCTTGGCACATGTATGGATTTTGATTTCCGTGCGCACCGGACGCACAGGGTATTCATATGCATGTTTTGGGATTGATTTCTTATGGAGCAGTACGTTTTTGTGAGGTTTTATCATTGTTTTCGTACTGAGCAGGACTAGTCAGATGACAGTACCTGGATATATTTTGCATGCATTGGGAGTTATTGAAGGGATTTCCAAAGCGAGCTATAGTCTCAGTATTTACCTACGTGTCTGATATGACACGGAACGTTTAAAACGGTAAACCCTTCTAAATAGTTTTCAAAACGGCGGAACGTACACATTAAACAAAGGATATATACGTATATGGTTATTTTCTTATAGAGACGTCCGCCACTGTGCAGTGTTATGCGCATTGCGCATCGACTTTTAAAGAATTTGGCATGCATTCCCTTCAGATATTTACATGTACGGATTTGATAATTACATGTATAGTTCTGATTTATCGCATATCGGTTTTGCTTTGGATTTGGCATTCGTGTTTTCACCTTAACTCCGATGATTGCGGGATGCTTGACGGAGTTTTGATTTCGAGTTATCTGCTCATTGCTCATGCGCATGTATTGCGCTACGATGCATTTTATGTATTAATGATTTCGGAACCCCGTTGACTTTGACATTTTATTGAAATGTTTTAGAATTTGGGGGTTTAAATTTAAATCCGGGGACCGAATTTCTTTAAGGGGGAAGATTGTAACATTTCAAAAAAATAAAATATTATTTTTGGGAATTTTTATAATTTAATATTAATTTTTAATGAATATTTTAATATTTCGGTATAATTACATACCGATAAATCGGGAAAATTCTGGAAAAAAAATTATGGAAATTCTAAAATAGGGTATTTTGTGGAAATATGCCATTTTTAAGTTTTTATGGTTAAGTATATACTATTTTAGTGTTAATCGCGATTAAAAATCGCTAATTGGATTTTTGGCTTTTTGTGCAAAAATGTGCACATATCATTTTCCACACTTGTCACACTTGTTTCATGTTTTGGATTCATGGTAGCCTAGGCTTAAACCATGCTTAGATAACCATGGTGGCTTAAACCTTTTGGTTAAGATAATTGGGTTAATTATGGGTTTTTAGCTTTGTTTAATGGTGATTAGGATGGGGGTTGGCTTGTGGTGAGAGAGTGAGCCATGCTGGCTTGTGTATGCTAGCATTTATTAAGAAAGAGAGAGAGTGGTGGCTTTAGGGTAGTGTCACACTCCTTTTCATTTCAAAACTTTTTCTTGTCTTTCACCCTTTCATCTCACTCACATCTCTCCCTCTCACTCACACACACACCATCATCATATACTACAACCCCCAACCACAAAAACAACCCCAAATACTGCAGCAGCTACTGCAACACCAAAACAACAGCAACCCAACACATCAACAACAACAGCATTGCAAACAGCAGCATCAGCCCAGAACTGCAGCAGCAGCCCAAACAACAGCTTCAGCAACAGCTGCAACAGCAACAGAAAGCAGCTCAGCAGCAGCAACAAGACCTTCTTCTTCTCTTCTCCTACATCTTAGGATCTCTAGAGGTATAATCTCTAAACTTGTTTCCTTGCTTGTTTAACTTAGGTGTTATATAGTGTAATGAGTGTTATTATGTGAGTTGGTGCTAGTTTTAGGTAAATTTGAGTGAGACTTGACCAAGTGATGGTTTTGATTATTAGTGTAACCTTATTAAGTGTGTTTGAGACCAGTTAACCCTAGATCTACCCCAGATTCCAGCAAAAATACCAGATTGTTCGATTTAGTGTCGGTTAGCGTTTTGTCGACTTTTTAAGCCTTTCTGGAATCTGCTATCACCCGAGATATCCTAAAATAAAATTGACTTGGCAGTATACTGTGCAGGCACCCTGGAACCACCCCACAAACCCCTAGCCCCCAACTCCCATTCCATGCCGCAGATAAATTCCCCCTGGTCGCAATTTGCGGCCAGAGCTGGAGGAAACCCCCTCGTTTTTGGTGCATGGCCCTATTTCCAGTAAACTTGACCCTTGGCATGTGCAGTTTTGTCTGATTCCAATCAGGGTAAAATCTGGGTTGATTTTCCTATGTTGGCGCATGATTTACGACTTGTTTTAGCATGGAATTTGGTATTTGATGATTCGTTTCTGTCGGGTGGCGTTTGGACGTCAACGACAAGTGGATATTGGCTGTGTTTGCACGCGAGGCTATAGGTTTTTACCTATGGGCGTAGCGTGTACCGTTTTGGTTTCTGACATGGTTTTCATGTGCTTTAGCGTTTGTGACATCCTTATAAGTACCCCATGTGACGTCGAGGCGTTGGAGATGCAAATGGCGACGTCGGCATCGGCACACATGAAGCCAGGTGAGTAGATTTATATCTACGGGGAGAAGTCGGGTGGATGGCGTATAGCACCCCCGCAGTTCGTGGTGATGTATACGGATGCGTATACACACCAACAATCATTATATGTTGTTTGGAAATTATTAATGTTAAAGATGGATATTTGGTGTGCTTGGATGATTTAGTGTCGCGAAACCCTAGAGTGGTGATCGCACCACACATGCACACACACACCCATACTTGCATACATTCTTATTTCATATGTGCTTATGTGATTCTATATAGTTATTGTGTTCACATGGGTATGGGACCACGTGTTCACATACGGATTTGAGGATGATACTTGGGATTGAGATGAGTCGATGATATTTGAGCTGAGTTTATGATATCGGTGATATGGCAGGATTCGTACTTGAGATACGTCCTGATGTTATAGTGCATCTTGGATGACGATACCATATGAATAGTTATTTATTTAAAATGATTGACATGTGATTGTGTTACGAGATATGATATAATATGATATGACAATATCTTTATGATAGGCCGCATTGGGCGATGCATACTCCTTTGTGATGATATGTGCTGATGATATCGATTTATACGAGACTGTCGATCAGTAGTCAGATCATGATTATAGTGATGATATTAGCATTGTACTAGACGTAGATCAGTACCCGGATTGTGATCTTTGATAAAGAGGATACCAGATGAATGATATGATGATTGTGATATTGACCCGTACCCGGATTCGGGATGCCGTACGACGGATTTACGTACGAGCTATATATTGATCTTTGATCCGCACTCTTGACTTGGGAATAACTGATTATAGAGATATGGTATCGGATGTGATATTATCGAGGCGGGATCACCGACTAATATATATATATATGTATGTATCGACTCAGAGGTTAGGCGGTTTCCCTTACCTTCAGTTAGCCTGTTAGTTCAGCCCTATAGTTGGTGTAGCTGTATGACTCTTATGACATTAAATACAGTTTAGCTATCATTGTGTTTAGTATTCAGCTCCCGCACATTATTGTTGTTGCTCCGCATCGCATATTTATATTGTGATTCATATTCCATTATTGATATCATGCTGTTAGGACACCAGCACCATTACCGATGATGCGTATGTTCCACGTACACTTACTTGCCGGCTCATACACATCTTCATCGGTAATTGCCATATCACTACACAGTAGTATTATTGCATCAGGATATGACTCTTGTATGTGCATACTATTAGTCCATATTGCATGATATACTGTTATACTTGTACTTCATTTATATGTCACATACATCATGCTTTCTGATTTTGCGCATTGAGATATATTGTTTCTATGATATTTTTGGATTTGGGAACCGTGGGTATTTCAAAGAGATTATGTAATTATTTTAAAAACCCGGTTACCCTTGATATGATATTTCAGTGCGTCCACCATGTGTTTTCTCGGTGCTGAGAGTGACATGTGAGACCCGAGTTCGAGGAGTGGAGGAACCGTTTCGAGTACATGGTGGGCCCGGTGCGGTACCCCGGGGCAAGAGGATCACAGATGATGGCGTTGAGCCTGGCAGGGGAGCACTACCGACCGGTGATTTTACCCGACGCATCAGATATCCGGAGGATACCGTCGTGGTCTTGAAATTGATGGTAGGGGCCGGTCTGGATTGACGGCGCCCTAGATAGTGAGATTTATCTGAGACTTTGAGATATTGAGATTGAGGCTATGTTTTTAGTCGATGCTGGGAACATGTTTCATGATGTTTTTCCATGATTTTGACTATATCCTCATATTTACATGCACGATTACATTGATCATACTTCATATGTATATATAACAGGGGATGAGGACGCTGTTATATATGCCCTTACACCAATATTAGTGGAATGGGACGCTAATATATGTGTATTGACATCAATTTAAATACTTCATCATACTTTTCATGCATTCATACCTCATCAATATGATATATTGCTACCTGAGGCACTGAGACGAGCACTTGGTATTACCGTTGTTTAGAGGTATATCCTAGCCATTGTCATAGGCTGCTGGTTATATATTTGAGGATTATATATTATGATCGTATGACCTAGGATTGCGTCATACATGCGATTTCTGTTCGTAGATGTTTTTCTATTCACGAGTTGGCAACTCACCCCCGTTGTGCCCCAGTTTCTTGCAGGTTGCCGTACAGGTTTCATTACGGCTTGCTGGCACTGCTTCTTTCGGGTGACTTGCTAGTAGGTGGGTTTATTTGTATCGCACCCATCATTATACATTTTATATTATTATTCGGTTGTATCTAGAAGTTCCATCAACCAAACCTGTATTTATTTAAGATAGAGGCCAGTGATTTTTATTCTTTCGATCTTAGAGACGCGCGTAGTATTTCTTTGGATTCTTGCTGTTTTGAGTTTCCTTTTCTGCTGTGATTCTCGCCTTTCGGCGTTGTATATTATATTACTTGCGTGGTTGTGACCGTCAATTGACGAAGAGCTAGCTCCCGCTTGGGGATGTATTTTTCTCGTTATATATGCTTTATCAGGTTTTGTACCCGTTTGGGGTCAGTTTTTACAAAGGAAACTCTGCCGAAATTTTTAGAAAAGACTTGTGATTTTAAAATGCATATTTCAGCATATGTTGCAAACTACTTGATTTAAAAATGGGTTTTCCTTCACTCTACTACTTTTCTTGGTTTGGATTTCTGGGTTTTCGGCTTACTTAGAATACGTACGCCTTGAGACGTTCGTAATCTAAGTGCCGGTCATGTTCCGTACTTTCGGGTCGTGACAGTAATGCTCCTTTACTTCATATTGGCGTCTTCTCTTGATGTTCTGACACGTCTCTATGACTCAGGAAAGGGCGCGATGCGCATCGAACGGACGAGGCACGCCATTCTTGCCAGGAAGGCCGATGAATGTGTAATGTTGCCGGGTCTGAAATTACAAAGTTATATATATATATATATATATATATATATATATATATATATGTTGGCTATAGTGCCCTCAAGGCAATTATCGTAGTCGCAGGCATGTGATTATGATGATTGAGGGAGGACCTATACCGGTAAAATAGTCTTACTCGAGATGATAGTATGTTGTCTGGTTTGTCTTTATCATCACTATTACATGTTGATAGAGCCCATAGGATTCTTGCTTGACTACCAGTATTGTGATGGCGATCATATACGAGAGCTGGGTGGTCTATAAGCACATCCTTAAATGTCCCTAGTCGTGGGAGTATCGAGATTGGGCATCGATACTCCAGTGTAGACTGGTGTATACTGATCGAGACCCTGACGAGGGACGGTGGCAAGGTCTCATAAGCCATTGATGTTAGTTTGTTCACCTAAGATAGTATACAGGTGCTCATTGCGTTATGAGTACACTGGACGGACTCGCCGGGAACCTGCTAGTTGGTATTATACATATTGTCAAATAGCAGTTCCCAGGTGACATGTGTACAGGTTAGTCTGTTGACCTGAGATCGTCATTTGTCACGTGTGAGTTCCCACTGTGCTTTAATTACTACCCTACCACGGCTCAAAGGAGTTGTGCAAACAGGTTTTAGTTGGGTACAGTCCCGAGCCACATGGAGGCTGTGAGCGGATCGTTAGGGATTCGTCTCTCCCGGTATTGGGGGTTGATGGCGCGTTGTGGACGGGTGGCCATCACCAGAAATCCTCGGCCAGGGTGAACGAGAATTACCGATCTAGAATCCATAGTTTCTCAGGTGGTGATAGGTTTCATACCGACACTAAATATCGCGTTTCTAAGGGTCTGACTTCATCCATCTCCCTAGACTCGATATGCGATACTCTTATACGAACAGACCGGACTGTACGGATGTTGTAGTAGAGGTTTGGATTGGTTTGCTCGTCGGCCTTCCTTTCGCTCAATACCTGGGTAGCCGTCTTTAGGTTCAGAAAGACAGTTGGAGACGTGCTTGTGGTTAAACCCACTGCCAGCGTATTGACGAGTGTTTAGAGTTCCGCACAGAGGGTTTTCACGGTTCAAGCAATATGGTGTAGATGACGTATATTGGTACATACAGGTGTCCGATTAATATGTGTACAGGCTGCACAGACTTTAATTGGACGATTGATAATACTAACGGCTTAGGATTAAGCCGGATTATTAAATCAGGTTTTGATTTAATAATTTATATATGTATTTATATATATGTATTCTAGTATTATTGTTCACTATTCATTTTCTCTCTTGGCTATTCGTATTTTTGTACGAATACGCGTATATGTATTTCGATACATATACCAAGTTGTATTCCGTATTTATACGGAATAGTTTTTAGAAGTGGACACCTCATTTGTATGATTTTCTTTTTAGGAAATCATTTGTTTTACAAATGAGGTGGAAGGTGAGTTGGCATGGACTTGGCATCTAGAGAGGTATGGCACACATTTGTTTATTGGAAAAATGAGAGGAGATATTGTTTTTGTGCATGATTGAGAGAGAGAGGGACAGCCACCATTCCACACACGCCTTGCTCATTTTCTTTTCTTCACTTGGTCATTCATTCTCACTTGGTGAGACTTAGCCATTTTCTTGAGTTGCTCATGCCACATGTTTTCCTCACCTCCTCTTCATCTTCTTGAGTTGCTCATGGAGCATTTGTGATGAGAGAAAATAGATAGTGACACATTCCTACAGCTCCACTCTCCATTACTAGCAACCTTGGAGCGTCGGTTGTCTCGCTTGGCGAGGCTGAAGCTTGCGCCGTTTCCCTCAGGTGGATCATCGTAGATGGAGGAAGACCGGCAACCAAACTCGATCCGCAACCACTGGGAGCTTGCGATGAAGGTTGAAGACCGACGGACACGGATCAATTCGGTATAACCATTCCTAACTCTTTATATTGCTTTCTAGTATAAGGTTTAGGGTAGATCCGGGCATCGGGTCATGGTAGCGCCAGTTTAGAAAAAATTTATTCCGCATTTGGCCACGGTTTGATGGCCGGGGTGCTGCCGTAACCCAACATGGCATCAAAGCCAACCCTTAAACGCTTAGCTAGCTAGTTTAAACGATGTTAAAGTATCGAAACTGAAACAACCCCGAAACAGTACAATGCATATTCCAGGTTCTGTCCATTTTTCAGAGTCTTCAATAAAAAATTTAAGCAATTGCATAAGGCTATTTTTATGACAGCTAGAACACCCTACGAAAACGAGCCCCATCCGCCGGATTTGACCCGGCGAGATTTGCAAAAATACGGGTGTGGCCGGTTTTTTAGAAGAGTTGGGACTTGAATTTTGCAAGGTAATCTAGTCTCTGGAATATTGGTTTAGTGGTATTGCTTGTTTTTCCCATTTTGGATATTATGTTATCTTTTGTTCAGGGGCAATTCGGGGTGTTTCGAAGTCGATAATTTAAAACTGTTTAAATGTTTATGGTAGATACATTACTATCTGCGACCATGAATGTCATTCGAGCGGTATAACTCGTCTAATTGCTATATGTTCTTTTAGACAAGTTTGTGAACGTAGCATTCATGTTGATCTTCTGTGTTGTGCTGTGTTGTGGTTGGATCATCGTGGTGGATAGCTTGGGTGCAATGTTAGTACAGTTTAGTTTTATTTGTACATTTGATATTGCGGGACGAGCGTCCGACACGTGGACTGCCGTCACCGCCAGTTTGTATATTATTTGTTTGGGGCACGACCGGGTTGAGGTCGATGTCACCCTTGTATTTTATTTTCTTTTCTGTACTAGAATTACTCCGCGGTGGAGTGCACGAATAGCCGGGTTCTAGAGGGCAATGGGTCCGCATCTCATGGCGTTGGGACGGAGGGAACCTTACTTTAGAATTGGCGGGCTTTTTCGCCGCACTCGTAGGGGATATAGGTTGACCCACGGAGGGGTGCCCAGGTTACCGGATTCTGTCAAGTGTTGGGTGACACATTCACGTTGTTGATTGGGGTTGCTCGCTTCTGGGATTGGCGGGTAACTTACCACGCTCGTAAAGGTCTAGGTTTTCATTGTACAGGCTATCCACAAGACAGAGAACGTCGGGTCTCATTTGCGGCTCAAGTGAAATCCGGGGCTCCAGAATTATCCACCACTCTGTGTTGCTTATCGCTATTCTATGATGTTGCTTATATCATGCCTGGGAGGATTATTATATATATTTAGATATATACTAGTAGATATTGTATATGTTTTGCACCCGCGCTACTCCAGTCCCCGCTCTGTCGTTAGTTAAGTAACCTAACGGGTGATGACGTGACCCAGTGGCGAATGCGGATGGCATATATGTACATTATATATTTTCGTTCTTTTCTGGTGTGATTAATTGATAGGATGCGTTGATTCTGATTAATACAAGGATAAAACAAACCTATATATGATATTGGAACCAAGTTTCTAAAAAAAACTGACATTACAGATGTTCTCCTTTGCTTTGCACAGTAGTATTCGATTGGGATTATCCTGCACCTCATTCGACGAGGCAAAGGCCGAGATCCCTTCATCGAGAGTGACCCCTTGAGCAAAAATTTGCATCAGCGTAATAAATTCACTATAGTCGATTCTTTTGCTTTGCATCGTGGTATTCAGTTTGGAATATCCTGCACCTTATTCGACGAGGAAAGAGCCGAGATCCCTTCACAGGGAGTGACCTCTTTAGCAAAAGTTTTTCGCCACTATATATTTGTAAAACCACTCGGTTCCGTCAACGATATCAAGTTCATTACGTTAAAGGTTTTTCGTCAAAAACCAGCCGTAGCCCTCTGTCATTTCTTATGAGTATTATTTAGTATTCGTGCTGCGTTTGTTGACCTAGTCAAGACGTAGTGTTCGATAGCTAAGTGGTGCTTGTTTGTTGCATTTTAAATGCGATGGG
Organism: Agapanthus africanus; assembly: GCA_030015575.1. Lineage (NCBI taxonomy): Eukaryota > Viridiplantae > Streptophyta > Magnoliopsida > Asparagales > Amaryllidaceae > Agapanthus > Agapanthus africanus. The sequence continues at coordinate 332,331,953 of CM057349.1, forward strand.
TTAGGAAAGTCGTGCAGCCTTGTTGACCTGGTCAAGGGCACGTGCGGGTGGGTTTAATGCAATCCGGAATAATGACGGGTTGAACTTAACTAGCGGTTTGTGGTTTGTTGACCTAGTCAAGGTCATAAACCGCTTGGGGCAAAAATCACATCGGGAGTTTCAAACATACAGGAAACTTATCAGGCTTGCGCATACCTTCTGGAGTATGGTAACTTGAGTGGATTCTATCAAGTTATTATGCGATGATAGTTGGATCCCGATTCCCACTGATGAGTAGGATTACTCCTCGGGTGATTTTAGATGATTCCGACTAATTCTCCTTTTGGGTTTGAAGGAGAATTCGAGGAAACAGTGGGAGCCATCCTGATTAGATAAAGTAATTAACCATTCTGATCTAGGTTAGAGTGCACGTTTCGTGTTTCTTTTCTCTCTCTCTCTTTGGCTGCGACCATGTCATGACCCTAAACTAAAACTCATGAACCAAGTTAACCGAACCTTCTTAAAACACTTTAGCTTTTGGAACGTCACGGTGTCGCATATATCATTGCCACTTTTATATCACCTTTGCATTTCTCCAGAACCCCCCGTATCACTGCGAACATCCACTCCTATTGGATAAATCCATCGTATAGTTACATACGAACTCGAAAGAACTTGTTCCAGATTCGAGGATGGATTCTAGTTCTGGAGAGATTGAATATGATTATTCGGTTGTCTTTTCTCTTTGCCTTCTCTCAGGTTGTGAGGGCTCCTAGGATTAGAAGAGGGTAAACCTATTACGCTTATTGGATAGTCTTCTTCCAAAGCTTAGGCTGGTGCTGAAGGGTAGGGAAGGAAGAAAACCAAATAGCATAAGTGTGGTGTACAGAAGGTAATAAGTAAAGACATAATAAAGGGATTAGAATAAGGGTAAAGAAAATTGCGACTGCTATCATTCACGACAAAACCGAGTATACCCCTGCCACTCCCACATTCACTTTGGATTTCTCCAGAACACTTCGTATCACTACGAACGTCCATAATGCTTGGACATGCCATCGTATAGTTACATACGAACTCGAAAGAATTCGTTCCAGATTCGAGAATGGTTTCCGGTTTAGGAGAAATAGGATAGGATTATTCAGATGTCTTTTCCCATTACCTTCTCTCAAGTTGTGAGGGCTCTTGGCATAAGGAGTATACACCTATTACGCTTATTGGATAGTCTTCTTCCAAACCTTAGGCTGGTGCCGAAAGGTAGGGAATGAAGAAAACCAATTAGCCTAAAGAAGGTGTACAAAAGGTAATAAGTAAAAACATAATAAAGGGACTGGAGTAGGGGCATGGAACTATACGGTTATAGTCATGAATCAGGATAGTGGAAGAGGTATTACTAGGAATACCCGGATACCCCTTCGAAACATTTTCATGTTTCGGATTTACTATGCAATGTTAATTGAAAACTGTTTTCCCAATTAGAATCTAACTCCAGGGTATGTATTTACCAGATTTGATTCTTACATCTGTATGGTGTTACAGATGGTGAGTGGGGGTAAAATATTGGGAATTAGGTGATTAAATCCTTATTATATCGGAGTTCGTTGTGATTGGTGATATTTGAGAAAATCACCTGGGTTTTTGCCTGACGACAAATATTTGGTTTTGAATATCCGTTGTTATGCACCAATTTCAAACTGATATATCTGTACGTTTAATTTATAAAGTGAGATATAACTTTTTGAAATTATATCTATGACATTTATCTATATCAGTTGGTGATTAGGTAAGGTGCATTCAACAGCGGTGTAACTCTTCTTAACCATAGTACAGTTTTCAACCTACGACGCACAGGGTTTGAGTTATTAAACTCAGTGGACTTATACAAAGTATTATATGTTGTCCGTGTGTCCATTAAGACAAAGGGGTTGGTATCCGTACTATATTCTATTTACTCATGACTTCTCCAGTTCTAGACAAGTATTTCGTTGAAATGCAAGGTCCGGATATTGAGAAGTTATAGATATAAGAATAAAGTAGAGAACCATTTGTTGGAAGTATCAGAATTCTTCGAGGTAGTCGAAGATGTAGATACTTTTGTTTGATGTTCCGTTGATAGTAATGGTTTTGAGAACTTACTTCTCTTTCAGATTACTCATATTTGGATGCACTCCTAGTTGAGAAATGCCGATTGGCCTCTTTCTATTTTGGTTGATATGCACTGGAGACAGCTGCATGATTTTGAATCCGGTTCCAATTAAATTAGTACTTTTGTTTCTATATTGGATATATATAGAATCAATTTATATCTTAACGATGTTAAGGTATAGGGAGTTGTCCGGCTAATGCTTAAAACCAGAATCCGGATAAACTCGAGGCACGTTTCAGTAATGGCTGTTTGTGGGTTATCCCGGGCTTTGACGAGGGTTAACTTTCTACCATCAGGAAGATCAATAGTGATATTGTTCTTGACTCGCCACAGTTTTAGTAAAATGGATTTTTTCAGAAAATATTAGTGGGAGTATGGTAGAACTGGAAGTGATTCCAGAACCACAAACGATTACTGAAAATTTAGTAGAACCTAAAGATTCAATTGGACTCGACATTCCATTAACCACTCCGCAGATTTGGTGGGTAACCTCAAGCATCCGAGAAGTACTTCGGTCTTTTCAGAGACGGTGATAGGGAGGTTCTTGATTACCCAAACTTGACACTACTGTTGTTCTATACTATGTAACCTGGCAGGAGGATGAGTATAACGCCGTTCTCAACTAGCATTAGAAGTGCACGTTTATATGACTCTGCCAGAGGGTTGTTGTAGTCATTGGGAGCAGCGGAAGCACAGTGGGCAAGTAGCTTATGTCTATTTATAGACTAAAGCAGATATAGCGGAAATAGATCATCTAGTTTTGATATGACAGTCATAGAGTTTGACTTCATCAGAACAACAGATGGGTCTAGATTTGAGAAGGTAGTAGGCAGAGATATCCTGGCATTTGGATGACATGCTTTTGATAGGAAGTAATATTCCTACACTACGATCGGTTATACTGTGGTTGTCACAAAAGTGTTTCTCCACATAGGATATGGATATAATATCAGGGTTTCTGGTAACTAGATCTATGATTTTAGATTGAGATTTGGGAAGTGTTCCAATTAGGGTACTTAACAATATTCTAAAGGCGTTTTAGAATGGACGACTCCTGGCATGGTGATGAACCTGCAGGTGATAGAGTCATCCTCTCTAAACGATGTCTTTCAGACTAAAGGGGAGAGGGATTAGCATGATTGGCATATCACTTGCTTATGCAGTTGAGTCAATCATGTGATGTCAAGTACAACACCAGATATTTTTGTGCACTAGCTGCAATAAGCAAATATATTAATCCAATCCTGGAGAAACGTTGGGAAGCAGTTTATGAACATAAATGGATGTTCTAAGGATATGGTAACGGCTGCCCCCTTCAGGAGACGGTTATCATTTCAGGCTTCCAAGGTGACCTGGATGACAGAATGACTGTCAGAGTTATAGTTTTCTCTCTTTTCAGGGGCAGTATGATGGACAGGTGGTCCAAGTGGATACTGAGGAAAGGCATGGCGCATGATACTGATTAAATTCAATGGATGATACAGTCTAGGAAGTTTGCTAGATTTGGAGTTCATTTGTGAACTGGGTCCTATCAGATATCCAGATAAATTCTAAGACATGTATTGCTCATTTCAGGAGATAGCTTTCTCCGCGAAGTTGAGATATAGAGAGATACAGAAAGAAACATTGGAGTGGATCCAATCGGTGAGGCTATTTCTCGAACGCAATAGTTTCGCAAACGGGCTTTGCAAGACTGATTAGTAGAGAAGTTGGGTGTTCGGTATCACACGGGCTGTGAGTATGCGACACCGCAATAATTGGCCTTAAGTGCAAGTGGCAGATTGTTGGCTATTGTGCCCTCAAGGCAATTATCGCAGTCGCAGACAAGTGATTATGATGATTGAGAGAGGATCTATACCGGTAGAACAGTCTTACTCGAGATGATAGTATGTTGTCTGGTTTGTCTTTATCATCACTATTATATATTGATAGAGCCCATAGAATTCTTGCTTGACTACCAGTATTATGATGGCGATCATATACGTGAGAGTTGGGTGGTCTATAAGCATATCCTTAAATGTCCCTAGTCGTGAGAGTATCGAGACTGGGTATCGATACTCCAGTGTAGACTGGTGTATACTAATTGAGACCCCGACGAGGGGCGGTGGCAAGGTCTCACAAGCCATTAGTGTTAGTTTGTTCACCTAAGATAGTATACAGGTGCTCATTGTGTTATGAGTACACTGGACGGACTCACCGGGAACCTGCTAGTTGGTATTATACATATTGTCAGATAGCAGTTCCCAGGTGATATGTGTACAGGTTAGTCTGTCGACCTGAGATCGTCTTCTGTCTCGTGTGAGTTCCTACTGTGCTTTGATTACTACCCTACAACGGCTCAAAGGAGTCGTGCAAACAGGTTTTAGTTGGGGTACAGTCCCCAGCCTCATGGAGGCAGTGAGCGGATCGTCGGGGATTCGTCTCTCCCGGTATTAGGGTTGATGTCGCGTTGTGCACGGGTGGCCATCACCAGAAATTCTCGGCCGGGGTGAACGGGAATTACCAATCTAGGATCGATAGTTTCTCATGTGGTGATGGGTTTCATACCGACACTAAATGTCGCGTTTCTAGGGGTCTGACTTCATCCACCCCCTAGACTCAATAAGCGATACTCTTTGACGAACAAACCGAACTGTACGGATATTGTCACTGTCAGACTCAGTAGAGATTTGGATGAGTTTGCTTGTCGGCCTTCCTTTCGCTCAATACCTGGGTAGCAGTTACGTACATCTAGTGCCGCTGACGTACTTGTGGTTGAACCCACTGCCAGCGTATTGACGAGTCTTTAAAGTCACACACAGAAGGTTTTCACGGTTCAAGCGATATGGTGTAGATGACGTATGTTGGTACATACAGGTGTCCGATTAAATATGTGTACAGGCTTCACAGACTTTAATCGAACAGTTGATGATACTAGCGGCTTAGGATTAAACTGGATTATTAAATCAGGTTTTGATTTAATTATTTATATATGTATTTATATATATGTATTCTAGTATTATTGTTCACTATTCATTTTCTCTCTTGGCTATTCGTATTTTTGTACGAATACGCGTATATGTATTTCGATACGTATACCAGGTTGTATTCCGTATTTATACGGAATAGTTTCTAGAAGTGGACACCTCATTTGTATGATTTTCTTTTTAGAAAATCATTTGTTTTACAAATGAGGTGGAGGGTGAGTTGGCATGAGCATGGACTTGGCATGTAGAGAGGTATGGCACACATTTGTTTATTGGAAAAATGAGAGGAGATATTTTTTTGTGTGCATGATTAAGAGAGAGAGGGGCAGCCACCATTCCACACATGCCTTGCTCATTTTCTTTTCTTCACTTGGTCATTCATTCTCACTTGGTGAGGCTTAGCCATTTTCTTGAGTTGCTCATGCCACATGTTTTCCTCACCTCCTCTTCATCTTCTTGAATTGCTCATTGAGCATTTGTGATGAGAGAAAATAGATAGTGACACATTCCTACATCTACACTCTCCATTGCAACATTGGAGCGTCGGTTGCCTCGCTTGGGGAGGCTGAAGCTTGTGCCGTTTTTCTCAGGTGGATCATCGTAGATGGAGGAAGACCGGCAACCAAACTCGATCCGCAACCACTAGGAGCTTGGGATGAATGTTGAAGACTGAAGGACACGGATCAATTCGGTATAACCATTCCTAACTCTTTATATTGCTTGCTAGTATAGGGTTTAGGGTAGATCCGGGTATCGTGTCATGGTAGCGCCAGTTTAGAAAAATTTTATTCCGCATTTTGCCACGGTTTGATGGCCGGGGCGCTGCCGTAACCCAACATATATATATAACGGCGATTGAAATTTAAATGTTTAAAAGGATATATGATACCGTGTATGAGAAATTAGACACTAAAGAGACTAAAAATGATGTATACCGGATTGCTCGGATGCGGGAAAGGAAGACCAGAGACTTATGTGCAGTGAAGTGTGTCAAAAATGAAAATCAGAAGGTTTTAGTTCGAGATGAGAATATTAAGGAAAGATGGAGAGATTATTTTGACAAATTGTTCAATGAGAGCTTTACTAAGAATTTGGATGGACTTGTTATTCAATCTTAAGATATAAACCGTGATTTCATGCGTAAAATAAGACTGCCTGAGGTTAAAGAAGCTTTGAACAGAATGAGTTTAAGAAAAGCGGTTGGTCCTGACGGGATTCCTATCGAGATTTGGAGATGCTTAGGAGAAATAGGCGTTAAATGGCTGACAGATCTGTTTAATAAGATTTGGCAGACAAAAAAGATACCAAATGAATGGAGGAAAAGTATCTTTGTACCTATCTATAAGAACAAGGATGACATTTAAAGTTGCTCAAACTACCGTGGAATAAAACTTATGTGTCACACCATGAAACTTTGGGAGAGAGTGATTAAACACAGGCTAAGGAAGGACATTAAGATAACAGAGAACCAGTTTGGGTTCATGTCTGGACGATCGACGACAGAGGCTATTCATTTGCTTCGTCAACTTGTCGAGCGTTTTCGAGAGAGGAGAAGAGATTTGCATATGATATTTATTGATTTAGAGAAAGCGTACAACAAGGTACCTAGAGAGGTATTATGGGGGACAATGACGAAGAAAGGGGTCCCCGTCATGTATATTGACATAATCAAGGATATGTACGATGGACTAGTAGCAAATGTCAGAACTTGCGGCGGTCTAACGAGTGATTTTCCGATTACAATTGTTTTACATCAAGGATCTGCATTAAGTCCATTCCTGTTTACCATCGTGATGGATGAGCTTATTAGAACTATCCAAGATAAGGTACCTTGGTGTATGCTATTCGCTGATGATATTGTTCTAGTAAATGAGACGGAAGCAGGGGTTAATGGAGGCAAACATTGGAATCTTGGGGGTTCAGATTGAACAGGTCCAAGACAGCATATATGCATTGCAAATTTAGTAAACAGAGCAGTCAAAACCATATTGGTATAACATTGGAAGGGCAAGAGATATCACCGAGCGATCAGTTTAGATATCTAGATTCCATCATCCAAAAGGATGGGAAGATCGATGGTGATGTTAATCAACGGATCCAAGCTGGTTGGTTGAAATGGAGGAGTGCAACAGGGATTTTGTGTAATCGTAACTTTCCGTTAAAATTGAAAGGAAAGTTTTATCGGAGCGCTATTCGGCCTGCCTTATTATATGGTACAAAATGCTGGGCCCCTAAGAAGTATCATACACAGAAGATGCACATAGCAAAGATGCGCATGCTTCGTTGGATGTGCGGTAACACTAGAAAAGATAAGATGCGAAATGAGGATATTCGTGCAAAAGTTGGTGTAGCACCTGTAGAGGAAAAGATGCGGGAAAACCGGCTAAGATGGTTTGGTCATGTGCGACGCAGACCTATGGAAGCACCGGTTCGACGAATAGATACTCTCGATATGGGCAATGGTAAAAGGGCAAAAGGGAGACCGAAGAAAATATGGATGGAGGTGATACGAAACGATATGGTTGCCAAAGGCCTCAATAAAAGTATATTGTTCGATAGGAGTGAGTGGAGGCGGAGGATTCATGTGCTGGACCCGGCGTGATTCTCATGTTGGTTCATGTAGCCTACCCCATATGCTTAGGATAGAAGGCTTAGTTGTTGTTGTATGATACCGTGTTCGATGAAAAAACTGCTGAACATTGGCGGTCTGGCGCGCGTCCCACCTAAGTTGAGTTGGATTCTTCTTCCAAGAAAGATGATGATGATATTAACAGTTTTATATTGAATGTCGAGGGTAACGGTTGTCGGGATAAGGTTTGTATCCCATTAAAAATGCATAGAGCATACACCCATTCACTTGTGCTTTTATCCATTTCGAGAAAATTTCGGCAGTACCTCCTCGTTATTCTTCGAGTACACTGTAATAGAAAAGATGATCATTTCAATACCATCAAACAACATTGAAACAAATATCTAATCTATGTTTGTACACAGAGAATCAGCAGAAAGGTACCGACGAAATATGTCGAAATTAATGAAAACACAAGTGTATGGACATGTTTGCTTTATACATTCCTAACTTGTCCACACTAAACAAATCTATCGGTTATTATACGATAAATCTTATCGTCATATATACTACACGACGGTTGTTAGCACTGAGCGATACCATTCGATATTGACAACATTCATGTAGTTTTATGTCACGACGAAAACGAACGTATGTTAACCGATAGACGGATTCTAAGGCGCGTAATTTAGTTTCGATTGACGATTTAGTTTAGATGTATATATGTTTTGTGTCAGTGATCAGTTGACGAATTTGTTAAATTTAGTTTCAATTGACGATTCAGTTTAGGTGTATGTGTATAATAAGTGGCATGTATTCGGATACGGGACACGATACCTTAAAATTTTTCCTAAACACTATAAATTTGCTCAATTTTGCTAATTACACTAAAATACCCTTAGATATTACTATTTTTCACAAAACTATCTTAAAATTTTTCCTAACCAATTTATTTCTTCAATTTTACTAAATTACACTAAAATACCCTTAACTATTGTTGTTTTCACTACCTTAAAAATTTAACTAAACGATTCATCTTCTTAAATTATCTATTTTCCAATAAATTTCACTAAAATACCCTTAACTATTGTTGTTTTTCACTAAACTGTCATTATTTTTTTTTTTAAATCCCCATTTGCTCAATTTTACTTATTTACACTAAAACACCCTTAACTATTATTACTTTTCCATTAAAACACCCTTAACTATTGTTGCTTTTCACTAAACTACGTTCGAAAATTCGCTGAATTACCCGAACCCTAACCCTAACACTTAACCCTAACCCTAACCCCCAACCCAAACCCTAAACCGGCCCTAACCCCCAACCCAAACCCTAACTCTCCGCTACAACAACAGCAGCAGCAATAACAACTGCAGCAACACCACCAACAGCAACAGCAATAACAGCAGCGGTGGATACGAAATTTTGGAATCGAGCATAAAAATTAAAATTAAGCCAAAAAAATTAAAATTTAACCGGTTTTATTCTTGATGACCGGCGGCGAGCTTCGACGAGCAAGCTTCGAGCGATGGCGAGCTTCGACAAGCTTTGACGAGCAAGCTTCGATCGAGCGGCGACAAGCTCCGAACGACGGATGCGAATTGACGGCCACAGAGATGAGGAGAGGCGGTGCCGATAATGGGAGGCAGTGACGACCGAGGTGGCGGCAGGGGATTTTGGCGCTCGAAGGAAATTTGGGGGGGGCGAAGAAGAAGCTCGAAAGAAAATTGAGGGAGTTTTGGGTTTTTATCTCCAGTGGGTTGTGGGACTTGCTATATGTTTGCATTCGTAGCAATTATAATTGTTACTAAATCTATAAGAACCGTTACCATCAATTGGTAACAGTTGGAACCGTTATCAATTTTCCATTACTGTTGGGTACATTTGTAATAATGTATGTTGAGCGCCATAGCCGGTCATCAAAAGGGTTGTACTTTTTGCCTATAGAATTAGGATCAGTAACTTCTCTCAGTGTCCAGCAACTTCTCAGAGACACTGGATCATTAGAAATATTGCCGTCAAAACAGATAGTGGTTTTGTATTTTTCTCAAAAGGCATCTACCCTTTAACCATTCTACACTCTGTTTATTAATATTTTAATTTCTACATCAAGTTCTGTTAACCTTGTATGCGAATCTTATTTTCATCACGACTCAATCTTCCTGTCGTCTCCATGTTACTATATACTATGATGTAATTACATACGAAGCTGATTTTGAGATGAAATATATCGATAAGTGTTAAGATATGCATATCTTTTATATCATTTTGTATTTATCTTTTTGTATTGGGGTATACGTATATTATACTTATATTACGTATTAAGGTTTTATCTTGTGGGCTATATATAGAAAGATATATTATACATTGTATTTTGATCAATCGTTAATAATATTTTTCCTCTCAAATTTAATGGTTTCTAATATTGGTATCAGAGCTTACCCTACCATTGATTGCTGCTGTCATCGTTAATTGATCCTCACCACCACCTCATCTTCTCGTATTCTCATCTTCTCGTCTTCTCGATCGTCATATCTCCCCATCGTCAAATTCTTCTCCATCTAATGACTCCGACGCCATCGTTGATCTATTTCTCCTTCTTTTATTTGAACCTAAATTTCTCCATCTTCCTCTTCGTTTCTCGCTTATCCACAACAATATGATGCTCCACATCAAAATCGCCGTCGTCGTCCTCATCTTCTGAAACCTTCGATCATCGTTTTTAATGAAATTTATGAAGTCCTCTTTATTGATGATTTCTAGATCCTCTCAATAATATCAAGACATCTCCCCACCATCGATGTCACTGTCTCCACCACCGACCTCGTCGAAGTCCTCAACTTAATCATCGATCTCAAGTCACCTTCTTCCCGATCTCGTCGAAGTCATCTTCTCCCGAAAAAATTCAAGGTGATGTCATCTTCGTTAATATCGTCGTCTTCTATATCTTTTACTGCTTCTACTTCTATTTAGGCAATACCATCTATTCCTTTTTCTTCTTCTTCTTGTACTACCTTTTCTTCTATATGTCTAATGCCATCTTCTCGATTTTTCTTCTTCTCTTTCCTTCGGTGCTTCTACTTCTATTTTGATGGCGCCATCTCTTATTTCTTCTTTTTTCTATTTCTTCATATGTCTCTATTTCTTTATGGTTACAATCAACTTCTCATTTTGATGGTTCTTCTTCTTCTTTTATTTCTCTATAGACCGTGTCATCTCCTTTTTCTTCGTCTTTGTCTTTCTCTTCCGTAACTACAATGTGGGCAATTGTTTTATTTTGTTCTTTTATTTTTTTCTATTTTGTTGGTCTCCTCCTTTTCTTCTTCTACCTTAATATGGGCAATATCCTCTCCTCTTGATTTTCCTTCCTCTTTAGCAATATTGTTTGTTTATCTTTCGGCTTTTTTTCCTATTAAGTATTCTTCTTCTTCTTATGATTTTATTTTTATCCTTCTTCTTGGTTTTTTCCTCTTGATCTAACTTCATCTTGATCTCTTGATCTTGATATAACTTCTTGATTTTTTTATTTTCTTAGTAGGGACATTTTTCTTGAAGTTGGCTTAATTCCTTGCGATTATCTTTTATTCTTCTTCTTGATCTTTTGATCATTTTTATTCCTTGGTGGTACCTCTTCTTGATCTATATTGATGATATGATTATTACTACTGATGATTCAACAACTATCACATATCTCAAGCAACTTCTTCAGCAGCAGTTTGAGATGAAAGGTCTTAGACATTTGCACTATTTCTTGGGGATCAAAATTGCTTTCTCTTCCCGTGGCTATCTTCTGTCAAAGCGGAAGTAAATTTCTGATTTTCTCATACAAGCCACGGTTGACGATTTTACTATTACCGATGGTACTTCTACAACTACGCCAATGGAGTTTCATCTGAACCTTTGTCAAGCAGATGAAACGACTTTACCTACATCCATTACACAGATCAAGTAATCGATATCTTTACAAAACCTCAAACAGGTACCCAATTTTTGTATTTCTTGTCCAAACTCTCTGTTTATGATCCACCATGAATTTGAGAGGCTGTTAAGATATGCATATCTTTTATACCGTTTGTATTTATCTTTTTGTATTGGGGTTTACGTGTATTATACCTATATTACGTATTAGGGTTTCATCTTGTTGGCTATATATAGAGAGAGGTTGTCCATTGTGTTTTGATCAAATGGTTAATAATATTTTTCTTTTCTCAAATTCAATGGTTTCTAACAAGATTGGCATTGTTGTCAATGTTACTATTTCCCCATTTTCCCTTTCCATCACTGAAGACTTCACTAGCAGGCTTCTTTAAAAAGATGAAAACATATGGCAATTCCTTTATTGGAACCACACCTTTTCTCCTTTGTTTTGATGCCTCTCCGAATATTATTGGCAAAACTATCCAACGGCCCTTATATCATACTATTATATAATATTGAATTTCAAATAATTAATTTGTTATTCGCTGTGTTAATGAATGGCACTATTGTAAATATAGTCAGATTGTTGTTGGAGGCAGGCGCAATGCATGTGATGGTGTTCGTGCCGCTCGAGAATTATGTGAAGAAAACATTAACACAGTGTGACGAGCATGCAAATGTTGCTATGAGAAAACAATAAAAATTTACATCATCATCATCATTTTCTGGGAAAGTTTAACATGTGAAAGGGCGCTTTCACGATCACACATTTCCTATGGAGGCTTTATATACTATACGTTGCTGCTCTTGCTGCCTGTCAATGTATCCCTTCCAATCTCCCATTATTACTCATATGTTGCTGGAAGCAACCAAAGGTACGGCTTTATCAGATACCGTTTTCTATTGAAATTTTTGAGTTTTGTGTTTATTTTGCTCAACCTTTTCCTTTCTTTCTTTGGTGCGAAAAAAGAAAACCTGTCGATATGAGGAATTGATGTCTATACATATTTCTACTGGCAGGCCATATGTATTTAATTAAACTGTATTCTACATCCATATCTATATGCAGTTTTTAGGGGTTTCCAATTATTGTGGAGTGTGCAAGTGAAATCCAGTTGTCATTTAACATTGCATTATTAAAAACATTATGTAAATTAGTAAAGGTAGAAAGGAAGTGATTTGTTCCTTTCAGGTGAAGCCTCATGAGCTTCTTTTCCTGTGCTAACAACAACTGAGACAAGAAATACCTTTTGTGGGTCCATAAGAATATAGAAACAAATGAAAGGCACGTTACATCACATGTTGGGGGACTGGTGCTTTTGTGAGTTTATTAATGGAATTCCTCTTCTGTAGGTAGGAGAGAATTTCTGATCCTATCCTACAAGTTAACTGCTGAATTGTTGGGATTTGGGGACTCCGCTATTAGTTTCCTGCTATTTCCATGCTATAATTTGATCTGAGCCTCGTATCACAGATCAAAAAACACCAAACCTATAGGCCCCCTATTTTACCCTCACTCCCACCGTCGGATGTAGTAGTGTGTAACAGCATGGAACAGTTACTGTTGTGTGTGTGTGTGTGTGTGTGTGAGAGAGAGAGAGAGAGAGATTTATTATTCATTTACATCCTCAATAGGCATGGAATGGGTCCCCCATTTCCCATCTGAGGCTCATGACTCATGAGAACAAGGGACAAATAACATCTTCAAGCAATCAATTTTCTAATGATTCCCAATCAATTTATTCTCTATTACTTGTATCCTAACAACCAAATCTATGCAATCACTCCCTTTAAAATAGGAACAAGGAAAGAACTATTAGACATCCCTTCAATTATACATTGTTATAGTTTTTAGAGGGGATTAATCTTAGAGTAAAAAAAGTAGTAAAGTAAAAATATATATATGATAAAATAAAATAAAAATTAGAATGAAAAGAGAAGAAAAGGCCCAAAAAGTGAAGGGAGCCTATACCCATAGAAAGCAAGCACGTAAGGAATTTTAACTTTGTGTGACATCTCTAATTATGTCTATATAATATTCATTAATTAAGTAAATATATATCTATACAAGTCCTCATAGGCCATGGGTTTCCCTCCATTCCCAAGGGAAGAATCAAGGCATCTCATTTGTGTGACTGTTTGGAGTAAGTATTCTACTTTTTTCCATTTTCCTAATGAAAAATATTACACTGCAGTTTACTCATCCAATTTGCATTTCTATTCATGCTTATATTCTGTCTCAATAACACATCCAAAACTAAGCATCTTTTCCTTTCCTTAATTTTTCATCAACCCCCATTTACGAGGTGCTGGCACCTTGCATCCATTCTCCATTGGCTCTTGTGCTGGTTTGTCTTTTTTTGAATTTATTCTCATCTCATTTACACTCATACATAGAATTAGGAAGCAACTCCTTGATTTCCTCCCAAATTGAGGTGCACACGCATCAAGAACTGTTGGGTCCTTGTAACTTGTGTTGCTTGCTATAAATTTGCTTGCTTCTTTGAGTTTCTGTTGTTTCTACGATTGTATCAAAATATGACACTTACAGTGAAACAGAATTGTCATTTTTTCAGACAAGTGTCCCTTTATTGATTACACAGCAGTTCTGTTTGTGAATCTTTTCATTTCCGTCTTGCTCTTATAGAATTTCTCCCCCCCCCCCCCCCCCCTCTGTTTTCATCCAATTTCGAAAGCTCTTTTTCTGTTAATTCCTCGTCTAGTTGATGTTATTTGGGGCCGAGAGGCTTCAGAGAGGGGGGGAAACAGAGTGATATCGTTTGAAATTGAAAGTGGCGAATAATTCCGGTATGCATTTCTCAGCAGGACCATCGGATAATTCGTGGCATCCAGCGAAGACTGGTGATACCACCAATCCTTGGTATTGGTTGAACTGGAGGGTTTTCTTATGTGCGTTTTGGATTTTGATTTCCATGATTGTAGCATCCTTTCTGATTTGGAAATATGAAGGCTCCAACTCTAAAATAGTCGAGAGAGCCGGAGCTCGAGATGAGGCGTTGGGAACCCTTTACGAGGATGAGTTGTGGAGGCCTTGTCTTAAAGTAATCCATCCTGTGTGGCTGCTGGCATTTCGAGTTTTGTCGTTCTGTTTGCTTCTGGCATTGCTTGTTATCAATGTTCTCGTTGATGGGCCTGGCATATTATACTTCTATACTCAGTAAGCCAATTTCCCTTAATTTTTCCTCAAATTTACTATGAAATTTCACTTTGAATATATCATTTAAATACTTCGATTTTATATTATATAAATGAACTAATCGTGGCCGCTGATTTTGAAATGTGGGAAAAGCATGTAAACACATAACACAATGATTTTAATTGCAGTTGTAGGACTTTTGTATTTTCTAATGTAACAGTTTAGGTGACCCTTAAGGTAGCTTAATGAACAAAAAGGATTGGTGTACCGGAATGCAAAATTTTGGGTTAAAAGCTTTCTAGTTGTCGTATCAGCATAAACATCTTCGAGAAAAGAAAAGGAGAAAACACAGAGCCTTGCCTATTAGAATCAGGCTATTTGTTCAATGGGCACTTGTTGTATGTCGAGACTATCTTCTTGTGTCGCTCTCAATAATAACAAAAATGGGGCTGTGGTGCCAATATGTATAATCCGATAATTCGGCCGATAAATATCGGGCCTAAATGAGAATTACCGATAATGATATGCATCAATACGGCGACTTACCGATAACGGCTACGGCCGATATCTCCGATATTTGATTCAATCATTATTTAGAGCCTCTCCCTCGTCCATTTTCCTCATAGAGGAATTTTATCAAATTTTGTAAAGCCTAGTCGACCTCATTTTGATGGCGCCGAAGATTTTTTATTAGACAGTAACCTCATGTATGGAACTCTTGCTTAACTGCAAGGGACTTTACTACTAGGCTATAGTGTGTTGGGAATCGAGGTCGCAGCGGATGCGTCGACAATCAATCCTTATGGATTTAAACCTAGATCCTTTTAAAACGAATAAAAAAAATCGTATGAAAGCAATAATAACACAAGAAGAGATTCGGGGGAAAAGGAAAGAACCTTTATTAGAACTTTAAGAGAAAAAGAAAACCTTACAGAAAATTACAATCAACCCTCTTCTTATGATCTCCAACGAGATCTTCCTCTCTCTCTACAAGTTCTTCTTAGTTGATCGTCTTGATTCCTTATGGAACCGTACTTTATGATCGAAGACAATCACTTAATGGACTTTGTCTTGATCCCTTATGGAGCTGTAGAGCCGTCTCCTTTAAATCTTATAATCAAGATCTCAAGCGCCTTTAAACTTTAACCCTAAGATTCTATATATAGCCCATACAAATCTGAGTTACAATAAAATCCTAGAAATTACAAAACTGCCACCTAGAAACTGATTTTTCGAGATAAAACTCGAACTGGAAATCCATACGTATTTTCAACAGACGTCTGAACCTATATGGGACAGACATCTACGCCATCTCTGTTATTTTAACAGAGCGTAGCGCGGTTGGCCAGAGAACAGGCCGATGTCTGAGCTCATTGCATCAGACGTCTGCGCCTTCTCTGGAAATTTGGGACTTCATTGACGGACGTATGAGCTCATGGCTCCAGACGTCTGGCCCTTCTCTGGATATGTAGTCTTGATACACATCCTTCACAACATAGTAGCGCTTCTTAGGGGGGAGACTTGTACAATGATGATGATGATTTGAGATAAAAATAAATCTCCATTTTTCCATTAAAACCACATTTAATTGTATCATTAAAACTTGTTTTCTTTCTTAATGATAACTTCCATCATTCAACAGGTGGACATTTGTGCTGGTCACCGTATATTTTGGGGTAAGTTCTTCTACATAATCTTATATCTTGGAATGTCTATTTATGTATGTTTAGTTGCGCATGTCCCATGGCCAGTTTAATAATGTGCATGTTTGTTTGTGTGTGGGTGTGATTTTACATCGAAACCTTCTATCCTGTTTGTAGGTTTTTTTTTGTTCTTTTGTTTTTTGGGAGACGGTACTATCAAATGTCTTGTTGGTTCTCACATTTATAGATAACTGGAAGGTCCTTTAACATAATAGTTCCTTATATTGTTACTATTACATAAAATTCCATCCAATCACATAGATTACTCATATAATATCCAAGAATATATGTTTATTTAGCAAACACTAGTTCAATATGTGTATGCCATTTAAATACCTACCAGTATCTCTCAGCTTGGTTCTTTGCTGTCCATTTACGGCTGCCTCCAATATCTCGATTATCTGGGGGGTGGTAGGGTTGATTGTATGAAGTCGGACGTAGAGCATGGCAGATACGTAGCTTCCATAAGCGAGAAGAGTGAAAATGAGCGCCGGACAATAAAAAACTCAAGCTTTGGCGAGGAACAGAATGTTCGAAAGATTGCTGGGTTCTGGGGTTATGTGTTCCAGATAATCTATCAGGTAATCATCAAGCGTACGATCCTTTTCTTACTAGTTAATTTAAAATTGATAAAAAGGGTAATGCTTATGTTTGTGGTAGTTCATATCTGCACCATATTCAGCCATAACTATTAACTCATATAGAGATAGTCCATAGAGGTGCACATTTGAAGAGTTGTTCCTGGTGCAACATTTTTAAAAAATATGTTTAATAGATTAACAAGAAGTTAAAAAAATTAATGAGTTCTTGTCACAATATATATATATATATATATATATATATATATATATATATATATATATATATATGAGTTTGGTAGATATCACAAAGCACATGAAATTTAGCATGTAATCAACCATTTTTCTGTCATCATACTTTTGTGTGATTTTACTTCTTTGTTGCTATTTACAGACGAATGCAGGTGCTGTGATGCTCACGGATTGTGTATTCTGGTTTATCATCTTCCCATTTCTTGCCATCAAAGATTATGATCTGAATTTGGTAAGTATTCAAGAACCCAAGCTGAGACCATTTGTTTTCCTTGAAACACTGATAATTTCTGGATTTTTTTTGTGTGATAATGAGTATGTAATACACGAACTTGCATTTTTGTAGATTTTAATTGGTATGCACTCGGTGAATGCAATCTTCCTCCTTGGGGATACTGCTTTCAATAGCTTGGTAAATTTTTCTTATTTCTCCGATAAGCCCAAATCTTAAGTTGTTGCATTCTTACAAAATTACTCGTTACTTTGTCTCATCCGCTAATTTTCTTTCTTCATATGGCTCGATCTTCCCAGCGGTTTCCGTGGTTTCGCATCTCATACTTTCTTCTATGGACCTCAGGATTTGTCATTTTTCAGTGGCTCCTCCATGATTTTGTCTGTCTGTGGTAATGTAAATTTTAATGAATCCTTTTGCTGTTTATTTTTTACTGTTATTTTCTCAACCTAGCATTCTTTTCCGTTTCAGGTGGCCTTACCCATTTCTGGACTTGTCGTCACCTCAAGCCCCAATATGGTACTCTCTTCTGCCAATTATATTGTCTTCTCCTGTGTGCTACTGTACTCTTATATTACTCTCCGACTCTCTTGCAACTCTCAAAGTTTATCCTATGTAACATCAGATTCAAGCACCAATTAATGTGTCTTGGACCAACCTAATCATTTGCTCCGGTTACGTGATAATAATGCTGCTCATTCTCTAGGATCTATGATGACTCTGTTTTATGCTAATGCTGGTTATCTTTGCGTTGGACATCTAGTGAAAGTAAAAACTTTAGCACTACTTCAGAGGAGTTGACAAGTGATTATTATGCAAACAAATAAAAATGATGATAAACATTACTAGATATATATGCCATTGTAGCACCCAATTGAGTTCAATATCCATTGAATTGTACTGAAGAGGTTGAGTAATCCAGTTCTGAGAAGAAAAACAGAAAAAAGAAAAATTAAAAGAATTCACAGACCCTATATCCTAATGAGAAGAGCTCATGTTTATGAACACTTTTAAAGTTTATAGTATTTGCAGGTATCTGTTGGTAGCTGTGATGCACATCCCTTGTTACGCAATTTTCTATGTTATCGTAAGGATGAAGCACAAACTTCTATCGACATGGTTTCCTCAGTCTTATCTTTGTGCTAATTAAACGAGGACAAAGAAGGATGCATGAAGCAGCTGACCCTCCATTGGGGTCTCGACATTCAAATTCGTATTCAAATTGCAATGGATGAAGAATATAAATGAAGAAAGGTTAAACATTTTCTCTAAAAAGAGAAAGAGAGAGGATCAAAGACGACAAAGAAAAGGAAGGGTGATGATTTGTAAGATTTGCTTAATTAGTTTGAGTCTCATCTCGAATATCGTCTGGTGACCTCTAAGGAGAGGATGAACATGTACATATATGGAGATACAAAAAAGAAAATGAGAATACATAAAAGATATATACAAATGCATAGTTGGTTGATTTTGTTTTGACGGGTAATAAGTTGGCATTTTGGTATTTCTTATGCGACTCCAATAAGTAGGCAGTACTCACAAACTTCATCATACAGTGTAACACTTAATCCGAGTGTGCTGGTAAAATTATTGATTGATTTATTGTGCTGTGTTTGTTGTGTAATATTGCTTAAATCAATGATGCCTGGAAAACAGAAGATGGCTTATGTATATCTTTGTGAACGAGCAAATGCTCCTTTATTATGAAGCATGCTTAGCTAGACATTTCCGGTCAAATCCATTGATATGATATCTATGTTCCTGACTTCCTGTGAGTATGTACCAGTGTTTTTGCACGTGTGATGCAAGTGTGTATATATTAACATTTTAAACAAAGATGTTTAAAGATTTTTAGAATATTAGTTATAATGTTGTCGGATTTTTATGGTGTGTATTAAAATACCGTTAATTTGTTTTTTCAATATCTTACTTTTTAGGGTGTTGATGGTTTTTTGACTTTTTCTAAGAAACATGATATTTTAGGCTTTTTATTAGTTGTATTTTAATTTGGAATTTTGGAGGGCATTCATATGCATGTGATTAAATTATAAAAAAATAAAGGGGTTTGTGAATTTTGGGTTTTTTTGGATAGACCACCCAAAAAATATGGCATTTCCTTGAATCACCCTAAAAAAATTTGATATACTAAAAGTCACCCTTAAAAGTCATAACTTAACCAAATAGACCTTCATGGTTAGTTTTACGCGGCATTTCTAAGGAATATTCCTTTAAGTTGCTTGTTTGGGGGGGGGGGGGGGGAGGGGGGGTTGTAGACGACCATTTTATCCCAACTTTCTTGCCCTTCATGACAACCAGGGCACCTTCATCTTCTTCATCTTCTCCCTCCTTTAAATGTGATGCAGAGATTAGGGTTATGAATTTGTCCTACAGTAAAAATCAGGGTCTTCTTCACACCAAAAGTTAGGGGCTTTTCTCTTAAGCCAATTCACATTCTTTTATACGGGTAAGATTTCGTAGTTTATTGCATTAATTATGACAACTCCAAGTAATAAACTCCAAGCACTCATCAAAAAACACCTCCTAGCAAAAAAGTTAGGGCTTCTTTAGTGATTCCTTCAAATGACTAAGGCCTTTTTTAAAGCTTGAAATCAAAAAATAAAAGGAGTTTTAGGGGTTGTTTGGAGAACAACAAGGAGTAGAGAGGGTTAACAGATTTATTTGAAGCAGGATGGACATGGATTTTAAATTTGTAAAATTATTTAAGTTTTTGTTAAACATAATAATCTTCTTAAACGTTTAATTTTAAAGTTATTTCTATAAGATTTTCTCATAAAAGGGTCAGATGATTTTTTTGAAGTAAGAGCCTTTACTCGAACGGCAATGACACTTCCCCACTTGGTGGGAAGTTTTGAATTTGAAATCCTCAATTGCAGTAGTAAAGAAGATTTTCAACCAAATATGTGAAGAAATTTTCCATGGGTGAAAGGCCCAACCCCTTCTCCCCCAAAGCTTACCAAAGCTTAGGGGGCTGCCAAAAAAAGTTCACATGATTTGAGACATTTTATAACTAAGAATATTCCTCATTTTTCTAAATATTTTATTTGAATTAAATGTAAAAGCAACACACATACACCAAGTTCTAGTTATAATAGTAGAGATATAGATATATTGTTTATCGTCTACAATTTTTAAAAGGTAGAATCATGATGCTATTACTATACACGAGACTGTAAGGGCTTCAGTGTCTCTTGTGTTACTTTTTTGGAAGTTTTTTTGTTGTTCACAAAATCATCTACTTGTTTTATTGCTTTAACCTGAGTATATTATCGACTCTTTAGACATCATTTTAACTAGCTTTAACCTGAGTATATTATCCCCATTCAAAACTTTGATATTTCTGAAAATATCATCGGAAACTTGATATTTCTTAAAAATAAACCCATCCAAATTTATCTACGTAGCCCCACTCTGTTAGGAAACTCTGTTAAATAGGTGCACCATGGGTTTGTTAAGAGTCTTGCTCCCGCACACTTCTTTCTCTCCCTCTCTCATCTCTGTCCCTTTTCCTCCTTCATGGGCTGCTGCTCTCCACAACACCCACAACGGGCAACCACTTCGTTATTTCTGCATCTTCTCTTCACTTCCCCATCTCTACAACTTCCATAAGAGTTCTCTCATCTCTAAAGCTTGCACAGGGTTCTAACTGTAATAACAGCTAATCACAAATTGGTTGTGATTCTTCGGTTTGTTTCATGGATTAGTATGCTAAACTCAGGGTTTCAAGTTTGATAGGTTTATTTTTGTGGGTTTTCTGTTTCAAATTTTGATTTCACTGTCAAGTTAGGGTTTTTACTGCAAAATTAGGGGTTATTTTCACTGACGTCATTGGATTAGGGTTCGTGTTCTTGATTTGGATTAGCTTTTGTTACATAATTATTGCAATTGGATGACTTCTGAAGAGATTACCTAGATTTTGTGTAATTTTGATCTTTGGTTAAGATTAGCATGACTCGATTTTGTGCTTGGTTGTTTGTACGTGTTATTTGCTTCTTGATGTTACTTGTCATCTTCAATTTAGCTTAATTATTTGTTTATATTGGATTTGGAGTGGCTGTTATTATGGGCAAAATAGCACCCATTCTGTTACGAGTAACGATTCAGATTCATCCACAATAGAAATGAACGGTCGAGATTTGTGTGAAATATGGGCTTTCGATATTGGTGTATTCTATGTACTTTGCACGGATGATGTGTAGCCAAGATCCTCTAAGGACACTGATGCTATTAGAATCTATATAGCAGACACTCTTTTTCCGATGGGCCGTACATACTTTGAATGAGCTATTACTGCTTACATTACTTGAAATGGTTGTGAGTGAATATACTTGGCCATTTTATTTCAAATAATATAATGGAGGATGGAGGAAGGAAAGAGAAGCAGAAAAAGAAGAATATGAGAGGAAGAAGGAGCAGGCTGAAGGAAAGTGATGGAGGCTGCGATCTCCTTCAGATGTTGCCTTCCGTTGATCTGCTGATGGCGGCGATGGGTGGCTGAGATTGGATCTAGAGGCAGGCTCCTGAAGCGTGTGGATCTCAATGGGTTTGAGGTTGTGGTTGCCGAGTTACCTGCAGGGAAGTCCCGGGGTGGTTGTACCACCGAGGACCCTCCGACGATCAAGTTAGTCTAGAGATCCGAGCAGAGTAACGGTTTAGTGGAGTAAAGATTGCTTACTTGAACCGTCTGGAAGAGGGGTTTATTGTAAGTCTACGGTAGCGCCCCGGCCGTCTGTCCGAGGCCAAAATGCGGAAAGGAAAACTTTTTCAAACTAGAAACCGGCGCTATCGTATGCTTAAAACCCGGATTGAACCATTAACCTACAACTAGCTATCTAGAGAAGGGATTGAAAGGCTATACCGATCGATCCATGTCCTTCGGTCTTTGGCCACCATCCCAAGCTCCTCGCGGCAACTCCGGTCTCGATCTCCTCATCGGAAAGGGCACCACATCTACGAGTCTTTTTACGGGCTCCCGCTTCATCCAAAACAACTCGGGCACGAAGTGTGCTAGCCGACGTATCCAAGGTGTTGTAGAGAATGTTTGTGATCACTTTGTCTCTTGCATCCATTGCTTGGATGGAGGTTGAAGGTGTTGCCATTAATGGAGGTCATGAGCTAGAGGGAGAAGAAGGAGGAGAAGCTTTTTTCTTCTTTTCTTTTTTGTGATGGAATGAGAGTGAGAGAGCTAGCATGAAAAATACAAGACCAAAACTTATCATATGGCAGCCCCTCTCTCTCTCCTTCTCATTTCAACACTCAAATCTATCATATAATGTGACATGTGCACAATAAAAGAGACCATGGGTCACTAACCTTGCACATGCCACATTAAATGCACAAAATGATGATTTCTAGCTCATAATTTCCATATGCAAACATTAATCCAAATGTTTGCAACAATAAAAAAGATACGGGAACATCTAAAGTAAACTCGTGACGGATCACAAGGATATCCCTCACCTGTATATACATTCCTGCATCCGCATTCCGACCGAATGCGAATACGATGAGACTAAAGTAATCCAACAAATCTAATACTAGGATCCGGCTTAAACCAAAGCCCACTAGTATGATCCGCTCGATCATGATCCGTGCACTACTGCGCGTATATGATCGGACCCTGCCATATATCATACGGCCTTTACATCATTTCGCTCGAAACTTGAGAAACTGTCTGTGGGGGACTCTAAAGACTCGTCAATACTTTGGCTGTGATTTAACCACTGGCACGTCAGAGATATTAGCCGTACATAACGAGCTACCGGGTATTGACCAAAAGGGAGGTCGATGAGCGAACTCATCCTGACACCCTACTGAGCCTGTCAGTGACAATATCCGTACAGTCCGGCCCGTTCGTCTATGAGCATCGCATGGCGGGCCTAGGGGGTTGGTAAAAGTCAGACCCCCA
This sequence comes from Agapanthus africanus, assembly GCA_030015575.1. Lineage (NCBI taxonomy): Eukaryota > Viridiplantae > Streptophyta > Magnoliopsida > Asparagales > Amaryllidaceae > Agapanthus > Agapanthus africanus. The sequence continues at coordinate 332,355,380 of CM057349.1, forward strand.
AAAGCGGTACAAGTCGTGTCGGAGTGTAGCCCAGAACACCCTGAGATACTACTGGAATACCTACCAGTAAATCTCCTGCCTTGGCCAAGGACTTCGTGTAATGGCTCTCCTAGACACAGCGCGACCTCACCCCCAATACCGGGAGAAACGAACCCCTGCCGATCCGCTCACTGCCTCCATGTGGCTCAGGACTGTACCCAACTAAAACCTGTTTGCACGACTCCTTTGAGCCGTGGTAGGGTAATAATCAAAGCACAGTGGGAACTCACATGAGACAAATGACGATCTCAGGTCGATGAACCAACATGTACACATGTCACCAGGGAACTGCCATCTGACATCAGGTACAATACCAACTAGCATGTTCCTGGCGAGTCCTGTCCGGTGTACTCATAACCCAATGAGCACCTGTATACATCTTAGGTGAACCAACTGACACCAATGGCTTGTGAGACCGGCCACCGCCCCTCGTCGGGGTCTCGACTGTATACACTAGTCTACTCTGGAGTATCGATGCCCTGTCTCGAAAACTCCCACGACTAGGGACCACTTTAAGGATGTGCTTATAGACCCCAGCTCCCATGTATATGATCGCCATCATACTGCTGGCAGTCGAGCAAGAATCCTAAGGGCTCTATCAACGTGTAATAGCGACCTGTAAGGTCACCTAAAGCAGTACACGATGATAAAGATAAACCAGATAGCATACTATCATCTTGAGTAAGACTGTCCTACCGGCATAGGTCCTCCCTCAATCATTGCAATCACGTGCCTGTGATCCAATAATTGACTCTGAGGGCACTATATCCAACAATCTCCCACTTGCACTCAAGGCTAATTATTGCGATGTCGCATACTCACAGCCCATATGATACCGAACACCCAACTTCTCTACTAATCAGTCTTGCAAAGCCCGTTTGCGAAACTATTGCGTTCGAGGAATAGCCTCAGTGAGTGGATCCGCCCTGATGTTCCTTTCTATGTCTCTCTTTATCTCAAGTTCGCGGAGAAAGCCATCTCCCGAAATGAGCAATACCTGTCTTAGAATATGTTTGGATATCTGATGGGACCTAGTTCATAAATGAACTCCAAATCCAAACTTCTTAGACTGTATCGTCAACTGAACTTAATCAGTATCCTGCGCCATGCCTCCCTCAATATCCGCTTGGACCACCTGTCCAAACTACTGCCCCTCGTCAGAGGAAAAACTATAACTCTGACAGCCACTCTGTCATCCAGGTCACCTTGGAAGCCTGGAATGATAAATGTCTCCTAAAAGAGGCTGTTGTTATCATATCCCTAGAACATCCACTTATGTTCTAAAACTGCTTCCGAACGTTTCTCCAGGATAGGATTAATATCAACTTATTGTATCTAGTGCAAAAAACAACATCTGGTGTGGTACTTGACATCTCATGATTGACTCAATTGCCCAAGCAAGTGATCTGCCAATCATGCACATCCCTCTCCCCTTTAGTCTGTAAGACACCTTTAGAAAGGGTGACTCCATCACCTGCAAGTACACTACCGTGCCAGGAGTCATCCATTCAAAAACACTTTTAGAATACTGTCTAAGTACCCTGATTGGGACACTTCCCAAATCTAGATCTAAAACCATAGATCTAGTAACGAGAATTTCTGATATAATATCCAAGTCCTCTGTGGAGAAAACACTATGTAACAACCAAAGTATAACCGATCGTAGTATAGGAATTTCACTTCCTACTCTGTGTATGTCATCCAAATACCAGGACATCACACCCTACTACCTTCTTAACAGATCCATTCCCTATTCTGATGAAGTCAAACCTATGACTGTCACATCAGAAATAGATGATCTATCTCCGCTATATTTGCTTTAGTCCATAAATAGACATAAGCTACTTGTCCACTATGCTTCCGCTGCTCCCACTGACTACGACAACCCTCTGGCAGAGTCATATACACGTGCACTTCTAAAGGTAGTTTAGAACGACGCTATACTCATCCTCCTGCCGGGTCTCATAGCCTGAAACAATAGTAGTGTCAAGTCTGGGTAAACAAAAACCTCCCTGTCACCGTCTTTGAGGCTACCGGAGTACCTCTCGGGTGCCTGAGGTTACTCACCATATCTGCGGAGTGGCCAATGGAATGTCAAGCCTGATTGAATCTTTAGGTTCTTACTAAATTTTCAGTAATCGTTTGTGGTTCTGGAATCACTTCCAGTTCTACCATACTCTCACTACTGTTTTCTGAAAAAAAAATCCATTTTACAAAAACTGTGGCGAGTCAAGAACAATATCACTATTGATCTTCCAGATGGTAGAAAATCAACCCTCGTCATAACCCGGGTCAACCCACAAACAGCCATTACAGAAACGTGCCTTGAGTTATCCAGAGTCTGGTTTTAAGCATAAGCCGGACAACTCCCCGTACCTTAACATTGTTAAGATATGAACTATTCTATATCCAATATAGAAACAGAGGCACTGATTTAATTGGAACCAGATTCAAATCATACAGCTGTCTCCAGTGCATGTCAACTAAATGGAGAGAGGCCGATCAGCATTGCTCAACTTAGGAGTGCTTCCAATTATGAGTAACCTGAAAGAGAAGCAAGTTCTCTTAATCATTATTATCAACTGAATACCATACACAAGTATCTACATCTTCGATCACCTTGAAGAATCCTGATACTTGCAATGCCTGGTTCTCTACTTTACTCTTATACCTATAACTTCTCAAAACTTGGACCTTGCATTTCTACGAAACACATGTCTAAGAACTAGAGAAGTCACAGGTAAACAGAATATAGTACGAGTACCAACCCTTCTGTCCTCATGGACACGGGACAAAATACAATACTCTGTATAAGTCCCTTGAGTCTAATAACTCATTCCCTGTGTGTCGTAGGTTGAAAAATGTACTTATGGTTAAGAAGAATTACACCGCTGTTTAATATTCCTTACCTAACCATCCACTGATATAGGTAAATGTCATGAACATAATTTCAAAAAGTTATATCTCACTTTATAAAAATAAACGTACAGACATATCAATTTGAAATTGGTGCATAACAACGGATATTCAAAACCAAATATTTGTCGTCCGGCAAACAACTCAGACGATTTCCTCAAATATCACCAATTACAATGAATCCCGATATAATGAGAATGATCACCCAATTCCCAATAACTTGCTCCCACTCATCATCTGTAAAACCATACAGATGTGAGAATTAAACGTGGTAAATACATACCCTGGAGCAAGGGTCAATTGGGAAATCAGTTTTCTTTTAACAATACACAGTGAAACTGAAACATATAAATGTTTAGAAGGGGTATCTGGGTATTCTTAGTAACGCCTCTTCCATTATCAGATTCACAACTGCAACCGTATATTTCTTTGCCATCTCTCCAAATCCCTTTATACGTCTTTAGTCATTACCTTCTGTACACCCCTTTAGGCTAAATGGTTTTCTTCCTTCCCTACCGTTCGGCACCAGCCTATGGTTTGGAAGAAGACTATCCATTAAGCGTAATAGGTGTACTGTCCTAATCCTAGGAGCACTCGCAACCCGAGAGAAGGTAAAGATAAAAGATAACTGAATAAAACCTTATTCCTATTTCTCCTGAACCAGAATCCATCCCCGAACTGGAACAAGTCCCTTCGAGTTCGTATATAACCATACGATGGAGTATCCAATAAACTGTGGATCTTCATAGTGATACGGAGTGTTCTGGAGAAATACGAAGGTGATGTAGGATTGGCGAAGAAATACTTGGTTTGGTCATGAAAAGCAGTCGCAATTTACTTTGCCCTCTTACTAATTCCTTTATTTGTCTTAACTTATTACCTTCTGTACACCATCGTTAGGCTAATTGGTTTCCTTCATTCCCTACCGTTCGGCACCTGCCTATGGTTTGGAAGAAGACTATCCAATAAGCGTAATAGGTGTACTGTCCTAATCCAAGGAGCACTCGCAACCTGAGAGAAGGTAATAGGAAAAAACAACTGAATAGTCATATTCTTTTTCTCCAGAACCGGAAACCATCCTCGAATCTGGAACAAGTTCCTTCGAGTTCGTATATGACCATACGATGGTTTTATCCAATGGAAGTGGATGTTCGTAGTAATACGGGGTGTTCTGGAGAAAAGGGTAAAAGTAGGAGTGGCAATGAGGTATGCAACTCTAACAATCCAAAAACCAGTGTTTAAGAAGGTTCGGTTAACTTGGTCACTGAGTCATAGTCAAGGGTCGGGCCATGGTCGCTGCCAAAGAGAGAGAGAGAAAAGAAACACTCAGCGTGCACTCTAACCTAGATCAGAATGGTTATCAATTTATCTAATCAGGAAACCTCCCACTGTAACCTCAAATTCTCCTCCAAACCTGAAAGAAGAATTAGTCGGGATCACCCGAGGAGTAAACCAACTCATCAGTGGGAATCGGGATCCAACTATCATCGCATGATAACGTGATGGAATCCACTCACGTTATCACACTCCAGAAGGTATGCGCATATCTGGCAAGTTTCAGTTTCTTTAGAAACTCCCGATGTGATTTTTACCCCATGCTCTTACGACCTTGACGAAGGTCAACAAATCATAAGTCACATGTCAAGTTCTACCCGTCATTGTCCAGGTTAATTTGAACCCACCCGTACAAGCCCTTGACGAAGGTCAACAAGGCTGTACGACTGTCCCAAACCAACGCATCTATCTATGCAGCAGAAAGGTAACAAGCAGCTACCATTCACTATGTCTTGACGAAGGTCAACAAACATAGCATGAATACTAAGTGCTACCCGTCTGAAATGACGGAGGGCTACGAATGGTTTTTGGCGAAAAACCTTTAACGTAATGAGCTTGATATCGTTGAAAGAACCGGATAGCTTTTTATAAAAAATATAGTGGCGAAAACCTTTGCTAAAGAGGTCACTCCCGGTGAAGGGATCTCGGCTCTTTCCCCGTAAAATGAGGTGCATGATATTCCAACTGAATACCACGATGCAAAGCAAAAAGTAATCGGCTATAGTGAAGTTATTACCCTGACGCAAACTTCTGTCCAAGGGGTCACTCCCGGTGAAGGGATTTCGGCCCTTACCTCGTCGACTGAGGTGCTGGATATACATAACCGAATACCACTATGCAAAACAAAAGAGAACGTCCTTACAATAACAGCTTTTTGAAAAATGTTCCAACAACATCAGAATAGGTTTGTTTAGCTTGCATTGATCCGAATCAATGCAGTCCTATCAATTAATCACACCATAAAAGAACGAAAATATGATGTACGTATATGCCATCCGCATTCGCCACTGGGTCCCGTCATCACCCGTTAGGTTACTTAACTAACGACAGAGCGGGGACTGGGCTAGCGCGGGTGCAAAACATATACAACATCTACTAGTATATATATCAATATATAATATTCGCTCAAGGCGTGATAAAATGCAACATCACAGAAATGTAATAAGCATCGCAGAACAATACAGATAATCTGGGATCCCCGGGTTTCATAGAGCCGCTATTGAAACCCGACGTTCCCCTGGTCGTATGGATAGCCTGTGCAATGAAATCCTAGACCCCTACGGGCGCGGCAAGTTACCCGCCAAAACCTGAAGCGAGGCAGCCCCCTTCAACAACGTGAATGGACCACCCATCACTTCACGGAATCCGGTAACTTGAGCACCCCTCCTTGGGTCAACTTATACCCCTTATGAGTGCGGCGAATAGCCCGCCAATTCTAGAGTAAAGCCCCCTCCGTCTCAAAGCCATGAGATGCGGGCCCGTTGCCCTTTAGAACCCGGCTATCCGTGCACCCCTCCGCGGGGTAATCCTAGTACAGAAAGTAAAATATACAACGGGTACATCGACCTCAGCCCGGTCGTGCCCCAAAAGAATAATATACAAACAGGCAGTAACGGCAGTCCACATGTCGGACGCTCACCACGCAATATCAAATGTACAAATACAACCAAACTGTACTACCATTGCAGCCAGACTATCCACCATGACAAATCCGCAACATCACAGCAGAATCACAGAACATCAACGTGAATGTCACGTTCGCAAATCCGTCTAAAAGAGCTATAGCAATTAGACAGGATTTACCGATCAAATGACATTCACGGTCGCAGATATAATGTAAATACCGTGAACTAACATGTTTAAAATTTTCGATCGACAAAATTTCCCGAAGTGGGCTCCAAGAACAATTCCCAGTACTCAGACAAATCTGGGCCCAAACAAAAAATATCAGAAACTACATTTCCAAGTTAGAGATCACCTCAAAAAATTTCGTGCACTGTGGCTACAATACTGCGGCGGATCCGCGGCCAAAACGTGGGTACGGCCGCGGACCCGCCGCGCTACAGTGAAATCAGCCCACCAAATTTTCTCAGTTTTCTTAGAAACGCCTGCAAATATTTCTGCAATACACCAAATAAATTTTTGACAACAAAAAAAATTCGATAGAAACTGCACTTTTTGAAATCGCGGTTTTGGAAAATTCGGCCGATCGAAGTTTTAAATACGTTAGAACAAGCTAGTAAATGGTAATGGCGTGGCTCTGATACCATGTAAGTCTGCGGTAGCGCCCTGGCCGTCTGTCCGAGGCCAAAATGCGGAAACGAAAACTTTTTCAAACTAGAAACCGGCGCTATCGTATGCTTAAAACCCGGATCGAACCATTAACCTACAACTAGCTATCTAGAGAAGGGATAGAAAGGCTATACCGATCGATCCGTGTCCTTCGGTCTTTAGCCACCATCCCAAGCTCCTCGCGGCAACTCCGGTCTCGATCTCCTCGTCGGAAAGGGCACCATATCTACGAGTCTTTTTACGGGCTCCCGCTTCATCCGAAGCAACTCGGACACGAAGTGTGCTAGCCGACGTGTCCAAGGTGTTGTAGAGAATGTTTGTGATCACTTTGTCTCTTGCATCCATTGCTTGGATAGAGGTTGAAGGTGTTGCCATTAATGGAGGTCATGAGCTAGAGGAAGAAGAAGGAGGAGAAGCTTTTTTCTCCTTTCCTTTTTGTGATGGAATGAGAGTGAGAGAGCTAGCATGAAAAATACAAGACCAAAACTTATCATATGGCAGCTCCCCTCTCTCTCCTTCTCATTTCAACACTCAAATCTATCATATAATGTGACATGTGCACAATAAAAGAGACCATGAGTCACTAACCTTGCACATGCCACATTAAATGCACAAAATGATGATTTCTAGCTCATAATTTCCATATGCAAACATTAATCCAAATATTTGCAACAATAAAAAAGATACGGGAACATCTAAAATAAACTCGTGACGGATCATAAGGATACCCCTCACCTGTATATACATTCCTGCATCCACATTCCGACCGAATGTGAATGCGATGAGACTAAAGTAATCAAACAAATCTAATACTAGGATCCGGCTTAAACCAAAGCCCACTAGTATGATCCGCCGATCATGATCCGTGCACTACTGCACGTATATGATCGGACCCTGCCATATATCATACGGCCTCTACATCGTTTCGCCCGAAACTTGAGAAACTGTCTGCGAGGGACTCTAAAGACTCGTCAATATTTTGGCTGTGGATTTAACCACTAGCACGTCGGAGATATTAGCCGTACGTAACGAGCTACCAGGTATTGACCAAAACGAAGGTCGATGAGCGAACTCATCCTGACACCCTACTTAGCCTGTCAGTCACAATATCCGTACAATCCGGTCCGTTTGTCTATGAGCATCGCATGGCGGTCCTAGAGGGTTGGTAAAAGTCAGACCCCCAAAAGCGGTACAAGTCGTGTCGGAGTGTAGCCCAGAACACCCTGAGATACTACTGGAATACCTACTAGTAAATCTCCTGCCTTGGCCAAGGACTTCGTGTAATGGCTCTCCTAGACACAGCACGACCTCACCCCCAATACCGGGAGAAACGAACCCCTGCCGATCCGCTCACTGCCTCCATGTGGCTCGGGACTGTACCCAACTAAAACCTGTTTGCACGAATCCTTTGAGCCATAGTAGGGTAATAATCAAAGCACGGTGGGAACTCACATGAGACAAATGACGATCTCAGGTCGATGAACTAACCTGTACACATGTCACCAGCGAACTGCCATCTGACATCAGGTATAATACCAACTAGCATGTTCCCGGCGAGTCCTGTCCGGTGCACTCATAACCCAATGAGCACCTGTATACATCTTAGGTGAACCAACTGACACCAATGGCTTGTGAGACCGGCCACCGCCCCTCGTCGGGGTCTCGACTGTATACACTAGTCTACTCCGGAGTATCGATGCTCTGTCTCGAAAACTCCCACGACTAAGGACCACTTTAAGGATGTGCTTATAGACCCCAGCTCCCATGTATATGATCGCCATCATACTGCTGGCAGTCAAGCAAGAATCCTAAGAGCTCTATCAACGTGTAATAGCGACCTGTAAGGTCACCTAAAGCAGTACACGATGATACAGATAAACCAGATAGCATACTATCATCTTGAGTAAGACTTTCCTACCGGCATAGGTCCTCCCTCAATCATTGCAATCACGTGCCTGTGATCCAATAATTGACTCTGAGGGCACTATATCCAACATTTATATAGCGGTGGCAGCAGGCAAGAAGGGCGCGAGAATCACGCCGGCAGTTACGCTCCAGACGTCACGCCCGCGTGATGAGCGGGACCTCCCATTAATGGCGAGACAGGCTCGTTAATGGGGGATCATGGTGGCGTGGAACGTGGGATGTGGCCGGTGGAGATCTTGTGCATGGCGAGAATCGCGGGATGGCGGTTACGCCTGCAAGCGGTGCTGTTGGTCGGTCGATGAGACCGAGGAAGATGACCACGGTGGGAGAGCTTGCGGACGAGCGGGAGAGCCGAGGTATCTAGGTTTTGTGGTAGCTCGGAGATGAGCCGTGAGGGTGAGGAGGCCAGTTGTGCAAGGGGATCGGAGGCGAGCCAGCGTTTGCTCGGTAGGACGAGCGTAAGTGAGGTCTGGTCGGCCACTGCAGGTCCTTTCTTGGGTGCTCTGGGACACGTCATTTGCCATGTGTCATGATCTGGAAAATCACCGATATCAAGCCTCATCATTAGCCCCCCACTCTCGTCCCAATCTATTCATGGGTCAGATCGAGAGTGGACTGCTTGGTTCTTTCTATGCGGCTTGGTGCTGGTAATTCCTCACGGTGGATTGGTCGGGGACGACATGGCATTCTTGTTGTCGCATATCGAGTATAAGTCGAACGAAGGACGAGTGTGGGAAGGTCGGTATCCTCCTTTTGCCGGAGTTGAGGCGCTGATCGCGCGTTGAGTATGAGTTTATTCGACGGCCCTTGGATCCGTGTCTTCGTAGGGTAGGAAGGTACCCGCCGTGGATGCGCTAAGCAGGAAGCTACTCAGCGGCCTCGCGATGAGGGCTTTAGATCCTGAGCGTCTGATGGGCAGGAGGATGCCCGCTGGGGATGCGCCGAGCAGGAAGGGACTCGGCGGCCTCGCGATGAGGGCTTCAGATCCTCAGCGTCTGATGGGCAGAAGGATGCCCGCTGGGGATGCGCCGAGCAGGAAGGGACTTGGCGGCCTCACGATGAGAGCTTCAGATCCTCAGCGTCTTATGGGCAGGAGGATGCCCACTAGGGATGCGCCGAGAAGGAAGGGACTCGGTGGCCTCGCAATGAGGGCTTCAGATCCTCAGCGTCTGATGGGCACGAGGATGCCTGCTGGGGATGCGCCGAGCAGGAAGGAACTCGGTGGCCTTGCGATGAGGGCTTCGATCCTTAGCGCTGGAGGGGCCGTGGGAGGCCTGCTAAGGATGGACCGAGCAGTGAAGCTGCTCAGTTGCCTCTTGGCGAGGGCTTTGATCTCCGGCATTGTGGGGGTAGGGAGCTACCAGCCAGGGATAGCCGAGCAGGGTAGCCGCTCGGCTGTCTCTTGGTGAAGGCTTCGATCCTTAGCGCTGGAGGGGCCGTGGGAGGCCTTCTAAGGATGGACCGAGCAGTGAAGCTGCTCAGTTGCCTCTTGGCGAGGGCTTTGACCCCTGGTGTTGTGTGGTAGGGAGCTACCAGCCAGGGATAGCCGAGCAGGGTAGCCGCTCTGCTGCCTCTTGGTGAGGGCTTCGATCCTTAGCGCTGGAGGGGTCGTGGGAGGCCTGCTAAGGATGGACCGAGCAGTGAAGCTGCTCAATTGCCTCTTGGCGAGGGCTTTGATCCCTGGCGTTGTGGGATAGGGAGCTACCAGCCAGGGATAGCCGACCAGGGTAGCCGCTCGGCTGCTTCTTGGTGAGGGCTTCGATCCTTAGCGCTGGAGGGTCCGTGATTGGCCAACTAAGGATGGTGCCGAGCAGGTAGCTGGTTGATGCCTCTTGGTGAGAGCTTTGATCCCTGGTTTGTTGGGGTAAGGAGCTACCGGCCAAGGATAACCAAGCAGGGGTCGGGCCCGGTTTGCCTCCTGTGAGGGCTTTGATCCCTGGTTTGTTGGGGTAAGGAGCTACCGGCCAGGGATAACCGAGCAGGGGTCGGGCCCGGTTTGCCTCCTGTAAGGGCTTTGATCCCTGGTTTGTTGGGGTAGGGAGATACCGGCCAGGGATAACCGAGCAGGGGTTGGGCCCGGTTTCCTCCTGTGAGGGCTTTGATCTCTGGTTTGTTGGGGTAGGGAGTTACCGGCCAGGGATAACCGAACAAGGGCGGGTCCAGTTGCCTTTTGTGAGGGCTTTTCATCCTTAGCGCGGGAGGGGCCGTAAGTGGCCTACTAAGGATGGCCGAGCAGGGTTGCTGCCCGGTGCCTCTTGGCGAGGGCTTTTGGTCCTTAAGGATGGCCGAGCAGGGTTGCTGCCCGGTGCCTTTTGGTGAGAGCTTTGATCCCTGGCGTTGGCCAGGGATAGCCGAGCACGGTAGCTGCTCGGCTGCCTCTTCATGAGGGCTTTGATCCCTGGCGTTGTGGGGTAGGGAAGCTACCAGCCAGGGATAGCTGAGCAGGGTAGCTGTCGGGCTGCCTCTTCGTGAGGTCTTTGATCCTTGGCGCTGGAGGGGCCGTGGGAGGCCTGCCAAGGATGAACCAAGCAGTGAAGCTGCTCGGTCGCCTCTTAGTGAGGGCTTAGATCCCTGGCGTTGCGGGGTAGGGAGCTACCAGCCAGGGATAACCGAGCAGGGTAGCCGCTCGACTGCCTCTTGGCGAGGGCTTTGATCCCTGGCGCTGGAGGGGCCGTGGGAGGCCTGCCAAGGATGAACCAAGCAGTGAAGCTGCTCGGTCGCCTCTTAGTGAGGGCTTAGATCCCTGGCGTTGCGAGGTAAGGAGCTACCAGCCAGGGATAGCCGAGCAGGGTAGCCGCTCGGCTGCCTCTTGATGAGGGCTTCGATCCTTAGCGCGGGAGGGGCCATAAGGGGCCTACTAAGGACGGGGCCGAGCAGGGTTACTGCCCGGTGCTTCTTGGCGAGGGCTTTGATCCCTGGCGTTATGGGGTAGGAAGCTACCAGCCAGGGATAGCCGAGCAGGGTAGCCGCTCGGCTGCCTCTTAGCGAGGGCTTTGATCCCTGGCATTGTGGGATAGAGAGCTACCGGCCAAGGATAGTCGAGCAGGGTAGCCGCTCGGCTGCCTCTTGGTGAGGGCTTTTAATCCTTAGTGCTGGAGGGGCCGAGGGAGGCCTGCTAAGGATGGACCGACCAGTGAAGCTGCTCAGTTGCCTCTTGGTGAGGGCTTTGATCCCTGGCGTTGTGGGATAGGGAGCTACCAGCCAGGGATAGCCGAGCAGGGTAGCCGCTCGGCTGCCTCTTCGTGAGGGCTTCGATCCTTAGCGCTGGAGGGGCCGTGGGAGGCCTGCTAAGGATGGACCGAGCAGTGAAGCTGCTCAGTTGCCTCTTGGCGAGGGCTTTGATCCCTGGTGTCTGCTGTTGGGGACCTGTGTCTGGCCGCGGCCCCGGTTCCTTTCAATGAGGTTTCTTAGGTCCCCTGGCGAGGCAGTCTTCGAGCTGCCATGACGAGTCCCATCCGTGCGACCCCGTCGGGGGAGGGGGTGTTGGTCATGCCTGGGAGCGGGCGAACAGGCCAATATCTCCTCGGGAGGGGCAGGAGCACATAGGGGCTCGGGGCGAGGCACTCGGGCGACAGACCTCGGCGCTGACGCGGGTTGCAGAATGTTTTGGCCCGGGAGATCTACGGTCGTGGGAGGTAGCGAGGCGGTGGTCGGCAGTGCCGACGCGTGCGGAGTCTTCTCTCCCCATGTAGGGGTCCTGGTCCCGAAGAGGGGGAGCGGAAACTTGGTGATCTTGCCCCGCCGTTTGGATATGGACGAGCGCCTCCACGATGGATGCGAGTCGGTCTATACGGCCGGCGAGGTCGTTGATGGCATTCGGCGGAGGAGGTTCGTCCGCGCTTCCGTTGAGGGGGAGGCGGCGGCTGGTGCTTGGATCGTCGTGATGATCGCTCGCCATTATGTTAAGATCGGAAGATGAACTTTTGTTTTTGTGGAATCAAGAGTTTCCCACAGACGGCGCCAGCTGATGGAGGCTACGATCTCCTTCAGATGTTGTCTTCCGTTGATCTGTTGATGGCGATGATGGGTGGCTGAGATTGGATCTGGAGGCAGGCTCCTGAAGCATGTGGATCTCAATGGGTTTGAGGTTGTGGTTGCCGAGTTACCTACAGGGAAGCCCCGGGGTGGTTGTACCACCGAGGACCTGTTGGATATAGTGCCCTCAAAGTCAATTATTAGATCGCAGGTACGTGATTGCAATGATTGAGGAGGACCTATACCGGTAGGACAGTCTTACTCAAGATGATAGTATGCTATCTGGTTTGCCTTTATCAGTCGTGTACATGTTCAGGTGGCTGATTACATGTTACACGTTGATAGAGCCCTCAGGATCTTGCTTGACTACCAACAGTATGAGGGCGATCATATAAGTGAGAGTTGGGTGGTCTATAAGCATATCCTTAATAATGGTCCCTAGTCATGGGAGTTTCGAGACAGGGTATCGATACTCCGGAGTAGACTAGTGTATACAGTCGAGACCCCGACGAGGGGCGGTGGCCGGTCTCACAAGCCACTGGTGTCATTTGGATCACCTAAGATGTATACAGGTTCTCATTGGGTTATGAGTACACCGGACAGGACTCGCCGGGAACCTGCTAGTTGGTATTATACATATCGTCAGATAGCAGTTCCCTGGTGACATGTGTACAGGTTAGTTCATCGACCTGAGGTCGTCATTTGTATCGTGTGAGTTCCCACTGTGCTTTGATTTCTACCCTACCACGGTTCAAAGGAGTCGTGCAAACAGGTAGTTTTTGGGTACAGTCCCGAGCCACATGGAGGCACGTGAGCGGATCGGCAAGGGATTCGTCTCTCCCGGTATTGGGGGTGGAGATCGCGCTGTGTCTAGGAAAGCCATTACACTAAGTCCTTGGCCAAGGCAGGTGAGAATTACTGGTAGGTACTCCGGTAGTTTCTCAGGGTGTTCAGGGCTTGTCTCCGACACGACTTATACCGCTATTGGGGGTCTGACGTTACAAGGCCCCTAGGCCGGATATGCGATACTCATAGACGAACGGACCGGACTGTATATACATTGTCACTGTTAGGCTCAGTAGGGTTTCTGGATGAGTTCGCTCATCAGCCTTCCTTGAGGTCAGTACATGGGCAGCCGTTACGCACAGCTAGTGCCGCTGACGGCTTGTGGTTAAACCCACTGCCACGGTACTGACGAGTCATTAGAGTCCCCCACAGATAGTTTCCCAAGTTCGGGCGAAACGTTGTAGAGGCCGTATGGTTTTATGGCTGGGTTCGGAAAATGCACGTGCGTTTACGCACGTGTCATATTTCAGGAAGATAATACTGGTGGGCTTTGGTTTAAGCCGGATCCATGTATTATACTTTGTAGATATAATATCTTTGTCTCAGTTGCATTTGTATTCAGTCGTAATACAAATGCGGGTATATTTATACAGTTACAGGGTTATCCTGAAATTCGTTTCAGGATCACTTTTGGAAGTTGCCAGTTTCCAGTTTTCTATCAGCCGTATTTAACATTCGGTTAAATGCGGATTTATCTTTTATTGAGGGTGAGTCATGAGGGTGAGTCATGAGAGGAAGCTTCTTGGAAGGTGACTAGGTTAGTGATTCATAGTTAGCATTAAATGTGAGATGAGGTGTTATTATGTGTCACCATTTGCATTAATGAGTTTTGTTCTTGCTTAAGATATTTTCTTCTTGATAAGCTTTGCTTGTGGTCACCTCCCCTTTCTCCTACACTCAACCCCACCTCTGTATATAAGTGGCCGGCCCCTCTTGGATGCCCACTTGGTTTTTCACTCTCACTTGATTGGAAAAAAGATGATAGATTTGTGTATGGAATTTCATAGCTCCTATTATTCCATCACCCGATCCAAATGGCAATTTCATTAACTGTTCGTCCATGGCTTTGGACGAAGCGAGACAAAGTGTTCTACTCATTCTCTACATCAATCTTGGCCATCTCTTCTAGCAAACTTGATGACCGAGTTGCCTCGAGTCAGAGGCGGGAGCTCGTTTAAAGATCCGATGACGTGGTGCCACCTGGATGAGGAGATCGGAGACGACGAGATCGGAGCAGCCGCAACAGGAGCGTGGGATGATGGTTAAAGAACGAAGGACTCGGATCGTTCGGTATAACCTTTCTACCCTCTTTACAGTTTGTTAGTTTAGCGTTAATGGCAGATCCGGATTATAGTATGCGATAGCGCCAGTTATAAAAGTTTTTGTTCCGTATTTGGCGTCAGATTGACGGCTGGGGCGCTACCGTAGACTTACATGGTATCAGAGCCACGCCATTAAGCTTTACTAACTTGTGCTAACGCGTTTAAAATATCGATCGAACGGATTTTCGTAAACCGCAAATTTCAAGTCTAAAGTTTCTGTTGATTTTAAAAGGGGTCTAAAAATCATTTTGAGCATCTCTAAAAATAAAGCAGGCTTTTTAAAGAAAACTGAAGAAAAACGACAAAGTGAATCGACCGTATGACCGCGGAATCGCGGTCAAAGCCTGGCTTTAACCGCGGAACCACGGCCGTCTAGGTCAATCATTTGACCATTTTTCTTCTGTGACTTCTACTTGTAAAATTGTGGTTTCTGGAACTGTTCATTTGGGCCCAGTGTTTTTTACTGTACATCAGATATATGTGGGGCCCACTTCGGGAAATTTTGTCGATCGAAATTTAAACTTGTTAGTTTACAGTACTTATATTATATCTCCGACCGTGAATGTCATTCGAGCGGTAAACCGCGTCTAATTGCTATAGTCCTTTTAGACGGGGTTGCGAATGTGACATTCGCGTTGTTGTTCTGTGTTGTGCTGTGATGTTGCGGATTTATCGTGGTGGATAGCAGTGTGCAATGTTAGTGCAGTTTGGATTTATTTGTACATTTGATATTGCGGCGCGGGCATCCAAAATGTGGACTGCCGTCACTGCCTGTTTGTATAATATTCTTTTGGGGCACGACCGGGTTGAGGTCGATGTACCCGTTGTACATATTTTTCATTTCTGTACTAAGTTTTGCCCCGCGACGGAGTGCACGGATAGCCGGGTTCTGGGGGGCAACGGGTCCGCATCTCATGGCTTTGAGAGGCATAGGGGCCTCACTCTAGAATTGGCAGACTATTCGCCGCACTCGTAGGGGGTACAGGTTGACCCAAGGAGGGGTGCCCAAGATTACCGGATTCCGTGAAGTGCTGGGTGGTCCATTCACTATGCTGTAGGGGGCTGCCTCGCTTCAGGTTTTGGCGGGTAACTTGCCGCACCCGTAGGGGTCTAGGTTTCATTGCACAGGCTATCCACACGATAGGGGAACGTCGGGTTTCAGCAGCGGCTCTGTGAAACCCGGGGATCCCAGATTATCTGTATTGTTCTGTGATGCTTATTACTTTTCTGTAATGTTGCATATTATCAGGCCTGGAGCGATTATTGTGTATTGGTATATATACTAGTAGATGTTGTATATGTTTTACACCCGCGCTAGTTCAGTCCCCGCTCTGTCGTTAGTTAAGTAATCTAACGGGTGATGACGGGACCCAGTGACGAATGCGGATGGCATATACGTACATTTTATTTTCGTTCTTTTCCGGTGTGATTAATTGATGGGACTGCGTTGATTCTGATCAATGCAAAGTAAAACAAACCTGTTTGGATGTTGTTGGAACAATTTAAAAAGTGTTATTACAAAGATGTTTCCTTTTGTTTTGCACAGTGGTATTCGGTTGGAATATCCTGCACCTCATTCGACGGGGCAAGGGCCGATATCCCTTCACCGGGAGTGACCCCTTGGGCGGAAGTTTGCGTCAGGGTAATAACTTCACTATAGTCGATTACATGTTGCTTTGCATCGCGGTATTCAGTGGAATATCCTACACTTCATTCCACGAGGAAAGAGCCGAGATCCCTTCACCGGGAGTGACCTCTTTAGCAAAGGTTTTTCGCCACTATATTTTTTATAAAAAGCTATCAGGTTCCTTCAACGAGATCAAGTTCATTACGTTAAAGGTTTTTCGCCAAAAACCAGCCGTAGCCCTCCGTCATTTCTTATGGATGGTCAGTAGTATTCAAGCTATGTTTGTTGGCTTTCATCAAGGCATGGTGTTTGGTAGTTGATGGGGTATTCATTTGTTGCATAGATAGATGAGTTGGTTTGGGACAGTCGTATTACCTTGTTGGCTTTCGTCAAGGGTATGTATGGGTGGGTTCGAATTAACAAGATAATGACGGGCAGAACTTGACATATGACTTATGATTTGTTGGCTTTCGTCAAGGTCATAAGAACATGGGGTAAAAATCACATCGGGAGTTTCTAAAGAAACTGAAACTTGCCAGGCATGCGCATACCTTCTGGAGTGTGATAACGTGAGTGGATTCCGTCACGTTATCATGCGATGAGAGTTGGATCCCGATTCCCACTGATGAGTTGGTTTACTCTTCGGGTGATCTCGATTGATTCTTCTTTCAGGTTTGGAGGAGAATTTGACAGTACAGTGGGAGGTTTCCGGATTAGATAAAGTGATAACCATTCTGATCTAGGTTAGAGTGCACGCAGAGTGTTTCTTTTCTCTCTCTCTTTGGCAGCGACCTTTGACCGACCCTAGACTATGACTCAGTGACCAAGTTGACCGAACCTTCTTAAAATACTGGCTTTTGGATTGTCTAAGTTGCATAAGTCATTGCCGCTCCTTCTTTTACCCTTTGCATTTCTCAGAACACCCCGTATTACTACGGACATCCATTTCCATTGGATAGATCCATCGTATGGTTATATACGAACTCGGAGGGATTTCTTCGAGGATGGATCAAGGTTCAGGAGAAGTAGAATTGGTTTATTCAGTTGTCTTTTATTATCACCTTCTCTCAGGTTGCGAGGGCTCCTTGGTTTAGGAGAGTACACCTATTACGCTTATTGGATAGTCTTCTTCCAAACCATAGGCAGGTGCCGAAAGGTAGGGAATGAAGAAAACCAATTAGCCTAAGTAGGGTGTACAGAAGGTAATATGTAAAGACAAAATAAAGGGATTAGAAAGAGGGCAAAGTAAATTGCGACTGTTATCATTCACGACCAAACCGCGTACTTCATCGCCACTCCTATTTCACCTTTAAAAGAATAAGGTATTATTCAAATTGTCTTTTATCATCACCTTCTCTCAAGATGTGAGTACTCTTTGGTTTAGGAAGGTACACCTATTATGCTTACTGGATAGTCTTCTTCCAAACCATAGGCTGGTGCCGAACGGTAGGGAAGGAAGAAAACCATTTAGCCTAACGATGGTGTACAGAAGGTAACGACTAAAGACAAATAAAGGGATTTGAAGAGATGGCAAAGAAATATACGGTTAAAGTCATGAATTGGATTATGGAAGAGGCATTACTATGAACACCAGGATACCCCTACGAAACATTTTCATGTTTCAGTGCATTGTTAATGGAAAACTGTTTTCCCGATTAGATACTTACTCCAGGGTATGTATTTACCAGGTTTCATTCTCATATCTGTATGGTTTTACAGATGATGAGTGGGAGGAAGTTATTGGGAATTAGGTGATCATCCTCATTATATCGGAATTCGTTGTAATTGGTGATATTTGAGGAAATCACCTGGGTACAGTTTTCAACCTACGACGCACAGGTTTTGAGTTATTCAACTCAGCGGACTTATACAGAGTATTGTATGTTGTCCAGTGTTCATCAGGACAAAGGGGTAGGTCCTCGTACTATGTTCTGTTTACTTATGACTTCTCTAGTTTTTAGACAAGTGTTTCGTAGAAATACAAGGTCTAAGTTTTGAGAAGTTGTGGGTATAAGAATAAAGTAGAGAACAAGATATCGCAAGTATCGGGATTCTTCAAAGAGATCGAAGATGTAGATACTTGTGATTGGTATTCAGATGATAGTAATGGTTTTGAGAAACTTGTTTCTCTTTCGGGTTACTCATAATTGGATGGATTCCTAAGTTGAGTAATGCTGATTAGCCTCTCTCCATTAAGTTGATATGCACTGGAGACAGCTGTATGATTAGAATCTGGTTCCAATTAAATAAGTGCCAAAGTTTCTATATTGGATATAGAATGGTTCATATCTTAACGATGTTAAGGTACGGGGAGTTGTCCAGCTTATGCTTAAAACCAGACTCTGGATAACTCAAGGCACGTTTCTGTAATGGCTGTTTGTGGGTTGGCCCAGGCTATGACGAGTGTTGACTTTCTACCATCTGGAAGATCAATAGTGACATTGTTCTTAACTCGCCACAATTTTAGTAAAATGGATTTTTTCAGAAAACAGTAGTGGGAGTATGGTAGAACTGGAAGTGATTCCAGAACCGCAAACGATTACGGAAAATTTAATAGGACCTAAAGATTCAATCAGGTTTGACATTCCATTAGCCACTCCGCAGATAGGATGGATAACCTCAGACACCCGAGAGGTACTCCGGTAGCCTCAAGGACGGTGACAGGGAGGTTCTTGCTTACCCAGACTTGACACTACTGTTGTTCCAGGCTATGAAACCCAGCAGGAGGTTAAGTATAGCGTCGTTCTAAACTAGCTTTAAAAGTGCACGTGTATATTATTCTGCCAGAGGGTTGTTGTGGTCAGTGGGA
Source organism: Agapanthus africanus (assembly GCA_030015575.1). NCBI lineage: Eukaryota > Viridiplantae > Streptophyta > Magnoliopsida > Asparagales > Amaryllidaceae > Agapanthus > Agapanthus africanus. The sequence goes on from CM057349.1 coordinate 332,374,467, forward strand.
GCAGCGGAAGCATAGTGGACAAGTAGCTTATGTCTATTTATAGACTGGAGTAGTTATAGCGGAGATAGATCATCTAATTTTGATGTGATAGTCATAGGTTTGACTTCATCAGAATAGGGGATGGATCTGTTAAGAAGGTAGTAGAGTGTGATGTCCCAGTATTATGGATGTCATACATAGAGTAGGAAGTAAAATTCCTATACTACGATCGGTTGTACTGTGGTCGTCACACAGTTGTTTCTCCAGACAGGATATGAATATAATATCAGACATTCTGGTTTCTAGATCTATGGTTTTAGATCTGGATTTGGGTAGTTTCCCAATGTGGGTACTTTGACAGTATTCTAATGGTTTTTAGAATAGATGACTCCTGGCATGGTGGTGATGTCAAGTACCACACCAAATGTTGTTTTTGCACTAGATGCAATAAGTTTGTATTAATCCAATCCTGGAGAAACATAAGGAAGCAGTTTTAGAACATAAGTTAATGTTCTACGGATTTGATGACGGCAGCCTCTTTCGGGAGATGGTTATCATTCCAGGCTTCAAAGGTGACATGGATGACAGAGAGATTGTCAGAGTTATAGTTTTCCCTCTACCGAAGAGGGACAGTATTATGGACAGGTGGTCCAAGAGGATGCTGTGGGAGGCTTGGTGCAGGATACTGATTAGGTTCAGTTATCGATACAGTCTAAGAAGTTTGGATTTGGAGTTCATTTATGAACTAGATCCCATCAGATATCCAGACATATTCTAAGACAGATATTACTCAATTCGGGAGATGGCTTTCTCGCGAACTTGAGATTAAGAGAGATATAGAAAGTAACATCAGGGCGGATCCACTCACTGAGGCTATTTCTCGAACACAATAGTTTTACGAACGGGCTTTGTGAAACTGATTAGTAGAGAAGTTGGATGTTCGGTATCACACGGGCTGTGAGTATGCGACATCGCAATAATTAGCCTTAAGTGCAAGTGGGAGATTGTTAGATATAGTGCCCTCAAAGTCAATTATTGGATCGCAGGTACGTGATTGCAATGATTGAGGAGGACCTATACCGGTAGAACAGTCTTACTTAAGATGATAGTATGCTATCTGGTTTGCCTTTATCAGTCGTGTACATGTTCAGGTGACTGATTACATATTACACGTTGATAGAGCCCTTAGGATCTTGCTTGACTACCAACAGTATGAGGGCGATCATATAAGTGAGAGTTGGATGGTCTATAAGCATATCCTTAATAGTGGTCCCTAGTCGTGAGAGTTTCGAGACAGGGCATCGATACTCCGGAGTAGACTAGTGTATACAGTCGAGACCCCGACGAGGGGCGGTGGTCGGTCTCACAAGCCACTGGTGTCAGTTGGATCACCTAAGATGTATACAGGTGCTCATTGGGTTATGAGTACACCGGACAGGACTCGCCGGGAACCTGCTAGTTGGTATTATATATATCGTCAGATAGCAGTTCCCTGGTGACATGTGTACAGGTTAGTTCATCGACCCGAGGTCGTCATTTGTCTCGTGTGAGTTCCCACTGTGCTTTGATTTCTACCCTACCACGGCTCAAAGGAGTCGTGCAAACAGGTAGTTTTTGGGTACAGTCCCGAGCCACATGGAGGCACGTGAGCGGATCGGCAGGGGATTCGTCTCTCCCGGTATTGGGGGTGGAGATCGCGCTGTGTCTAGGAAAGCCATTACACCAAGTCCTTAGCCAAGGCAGGTGAGAATTACTGGTAGGTACTCCGGTAGTTTCTCAGGGTGTTCAGGGCTTGTCTCCGACACGACTTATACCACTATTGGGGTCTGACGTTACTAGCCCCCTAGGCCGGATATGCGATATTCATAGATGAACGGACCGGACTGTATATACATTGTCACTGTTAGGCTCAGTAGGGTTTCTGGATGAGTTCGCTCATCAGCCTCCCTTGAGGTCAGTACATGGGCAGCCGTTACGCACAGCTAGTGCTGCTGACGGCTTGTGGTTAAACCCACTGCCAGGGTACTGACGAGTCATTAGAGCCCCCTACAGATAGTTTCCCAAGTTCGGGCGAAACGTTATGGAGACCGTATGGTTTTATGGCTGGGTTCGGAAAATGCACGTGCGTTTACGCACGTGTCATATTTCGGGCAGATAATACTGGTGGGCTTTGGTTTAAGCCGGATCCATTTATTATACTCTGTAGATATAATATCTTTGTCTCAGTTGCATTTGTATTCGGTCGTAATACAAATGCGGGTATATTTATACAGTTACGGGGTTATCCTGAAATTCATTTCAGGATCACTTTTAGAAGTTGCCAGTTTCCAGTTTTCTATCAGCCGTATTTAACATTCGGTTAAATGCGGATTTATCTTTTATTGAGGGTGAGTCATGAGGGTGAGTCATGAGAGGAAGTTTCTTGGAAGGTGACTAGGTTAGTGATTCATAGTTAGCATTAAATGTGAGATGAGGTGTTATTATATGTCACCATTTGCATTAATGAGTTTTGTTCTTGCTTAAGATATTTTCTTCTTGATAAGCTTTGCTTGTGGTCACCCCTCCTTTCTCCTACACTCAACCCCACCTCTTTATATAAGTGGCCGGCCCCTCTTGGATGCCCACTTGGTTTTTCACTCTCACTTGATTGGAAAAAAGATGATAGATTTGTGTATGGAATTTCATAGCTCCTATTATTCCATCACCCGATCCAAATGGCAACTTCATTAACCGTTCGTCCATGGCTTTGGACGAAGCGAGACAAAGTGTTCTACTCATTCTCTACATCAATCTTGGTCGTCTTTTCTAGCAAACTTGATGACCGAGTTGCCTCGAGTCAGAGGCGGGAGCCCGTTTAAAGATCCGATGACGTGGTGCCACCTGGACGAGGAGATCGGAGATCGACGAGATCGGAGCAGCCGCAACAGGAGGTGGGATGACGGTTAAAGAACGAAGGACTCGGATCGTTCGGTATAACCTTTCTACCCTCTTTACAGTTTGTTAGTTTAGCGTTAATGGGTGATCCGGGTTATAGTATGCGATAGCGCCAGTTATAAAAGTTTTTGTTCCGCATTTGGCGTCAGATTGACGGCCGGGGCGCTACCGTAGACTTACAGGACCCTCTGACGATCAAGTTAGTTTAGAGATCCGAGCAGAGTAACGGCTTAGTGGAGTAAAGATGGCTTACTTGAACTGTCTGGAAGAGGGGTTTATATAGCGGTGGCAGCAGGTAAGGCGGGCGCGAGAATCACGCCGGCAGTTACGCTCCCGACGCCACGCCTGCGTGATGAGCGGGACCTCCCATTAATGGCGAGACGGGTTCGTTAATGGGGGATCGTGGTGGCGTGGAACGTGGGATGTGGCCGGCGGAGATCTCGTGCATGGCGAGATTCACGGGATGGCGGTTATGCCTGCAAGCGGTGCTGTTGGTTGGTCGATGTGACCGAGGAAGATGACCACGGCGGGAGAGCTCGCGGACGAGCGGGAGAGCCGAGATATCTTGGTTCTGCGGTAGCTCGGAGACGAGCCGTGAGGCCGAGGAGGCTAGTTGTGCAGGGGGCTCGGAGGCGAGCCAGCGTTTTCTCGGTAGGACGAGCGTAAGCGTGGTCTGGTCGGCCACTGCAGGTTCTCTCTTGGGTGTTCTGGGACACGTCATCCGCCACGTGTCATGATCTGGAAGATCACCGATATCAAGCCTCATTAGAAAGAGCCGCTGAAAAAGAGAGGAGAATTATTAGAGTATATACAAGGGCTATATATAATTGAAGAGAAAGGCAACACCTATTTTAAACTATATGCTCGAGGGGTAATTTGGTTTTTTTACCCTCCCTAAAAGATATAAATGACTATGGTGTTAACTAAATGTGGATGGAAGTTAACTATTGTGGGGTTTTTAGTTTAGTTGATTGTTTTGAGTGCGTTTTTAAGAAATATTAAGTTTCAGGTGCGATTTTTCAAAATATGAAAGTTTTGAGTGAGCTATATAAAAAAAACCCCTTCTAACCATTGCTTTGTCTCTTGTTTTCTCCAATGTAAATTTAGAATTTCATCAACATAATAGTAGTAGCAGTAGTAAAAAGGGTAATGAGCCTATGCAATGCCGCAGTTAATTAGCTAGCTGCAGCACAATAGACCTAAAGAGGTAAAACAGGAGGTAAGGGCCTCGTTATTTTTAAGTTCGGCAGGCCCACCCCTTTTCCCTCTCAGATGCCGCAACCCCATTAAATCCAGTAGTAAAAAGGAGAGAAGAAAGAAAAGGTAAATTACACTAAAATACCCTTAGGTACTACCTATTGTTCCTGCCTGACGACCCAACATTGGGGGTCATTTGCTAACAACCCAACTTTCAGCCATCGCGGCTTTTCACTAAACCACCTTAAAGTACATTTCATTAGACTAAAATACCTAAAACTATGGTTGTGGAGCGATTTTTCACCAAAATACCCTCAAATGAGAAAAACAACAACAATAGTTGAGGGTATTTTGGTGTAATTTACCCAAAAGGAAAAAACTAAAGAAGCGCGCTGCGCACAGCATCCTTTCTTCCTCGCTCTTGATTTCGATCTGATCTCTTACATAGATTGTGTTAGGGTTTAAGGGGGATCTATCATCATCATCATCATGATGACAACCCCTCACAATCCTGAGGAGGAGCCCATCGTTTCAAAGTTCTGTTATCATATCTTTCGATTCAATCGCTCCCAATTCTATTTCTCATGAGTTTGATTCCTGCTTCTTCGTTGTGTTTTTTGTTTGTATGAATCGAATCAAGGGGAAAATTCACAAATTTCTAATGATTGGTAGCGATATCTGAATCAGGGAACGGCAAGAATGGGGGCTGCTGGAACGGTGAATTGGGGTGCAGCCACTGTAGTAGGGGTTTTTGCTGGGTTGCTCTATGGTGGAAGCAAGGAGGCCGCTGCTTCTGTTGTATGTCCTTTTTTTTTACTTTTTATTTTGTTGATTTTACAATAGCAACATAAAATCTCATTACTACTGCCTTTGAAATTTGGATGCTTCGTTAGATATTTAGATCACTCTATGCCTTCAGGGATCACTAATCGATCTCTTTGTAATAATCTATCAACAATAATATACTGATGTCAAGGCCCAATTTGACCTAGTAGACTGATTTTATTTAAGTTAGTTAGATTCTTTTAGATCCATCGGTCAAGATATTCACAAATAATCTAATAAGAACGAAAATGAAATTTGATACTAGAAGAAGTGGCATCTAAAGAATGCTGATATAATGCTTCACGTTGTGTAAGTTTGATACTAACTTTGTCGTTTGCAATTAGATGCAAAGTCCACATATCCTTAGGTGTGGTTTTGGAATTGGAAATTTAGGGTTTCGATGTATGGACCTGGATTGTGGACGTTTTACATCAAGTCTGATATATCTCTTGCTTTGATGTGAGTTATGGCTTATGGGATTGAATAGGGAAGGCAACACAAGAATTTTTTGGTAGTTTGATGTATGGAGGGACATATAATTTCTAGGGTTTTAGTAATATTTTCAAGCTTTGTGTGGTATGTTTTGCTGGGGCTTTCTGGAAGGGATAGAAGCAGGTTATGGTCGGGGCGGTGGCTGCCTGCTATTTGAAACAACGACAATGAATTTGGATGACGCTTAACGGTTGAGGCTGTTTGGATGCTTGTAAATGGAGTTGCATGCAAAATTTGTTGCGAAAAATCTTTATTTTCCATGTGTGCATTGCAACAACTTGAGTTGGATTTTAAATTGGAGTCACAAAAATGGGTTAAATTCTTGCAACATTTGTTGCACCCAAAATGGTTGTGACAAATGTTGCAACTTAGGGGAATGTGTCCATGAAAATTATTAGAGATGCCACATAATCTTATCATATGCCACATAAGCAATTTTGCAGCATATGTTGCATTTCCTATTGTTATTTAGTCGACCAAACATAAAAAAATTGGATTTGGGAAAACAACAAAAAAGTTGAGACACCCAATGGATTTGAGTGTTTTTATTTGCGACAATTGTTGCATGTAGCAGCACTTTTGTCTTGGTGCAAACCAAACACCCCCTAAAGTTATTTAATCTGGGACAAAATGTTGCACTTTTGTCTTGGTGCAAACCAAACACCCCCTAAAGTTATGTAATCTGGGACAAAATGTTGCACTTTTGTCTTGGTGCAAACCAAACACCCACTAAAGTTATGTAATCTGCGACATCATATCCATCTGCATCACAAACCATTAATAAAATGGAATCACATCCAATTACATTGCACAACTTCACTAAACTTCACAGAAATTTCAAATAAATACTGCGATAACATTAATAATTCTGATAGATTTGTTATAAAAGGAATGGCTGCACCTATATATTTACATTTTTGAAATTTTAATTTAAATTTTGTAGCCAAGTATAAATAAAATTCTAGTATACCAAAGGCCTCTTCATTTTGTAATTAGCTCAATTTTAAAGAAAACTACCAGACTTGATAAAAATGGCTAGATTAATATCACAAACTCTCAAACGATTTAAAGATTGATCACAAAAACTGCCCTTGTGTACTCTAGTCTAAATAAGTTAGAAGAGACATGACTACCAAGTAAACATGTACATAAAACAAATGCTTACATTACACCTCTAGTCAGAAGTTCTCTTCAAATATTTCACATGTTTTTAATATATTTATTTCCATCCTTGTTTGTCAGATGCTTATATTATAGCTATAATGAGATTGCGATGTTTTAATCCACTTCCCTTTTGTAAGAATTTTATTTTACTAATTTAGAAGTTCATGATTTCTCCTTTGTCTTTGTATTTGAATAATTCTTTCATTTGGGCTTCAGATAATGCACAAGTTGATAGGAATTATTTGCTTGTCCAGATCCTTACCTTATTGTACATGCTTGCATTAGATATCATGTAAGGAGTCCTGAATATGTCAATCACTTAAAATTCTATGATATGTATTAAATTTTAATAAGCAATTTACTTTTCTTTTTGTTTGATATCACTATAGATGCTATGAAATTAGCAAAATATTTAAGATAAAATCAAGGTTATCCAGGGGGTGTTGAAGACATTGGGGGACCGGGGGAGCCCGGGTCTCACCAAGCTCTCTCAATTTCCATAGGTCTATTAACTCTAGAATATAAGGCTATCTAGATGCATATACTTACTTTAACTTGGGAGTTGGGCCTCTCTAGTAAAAACCTTTTATTTTGATGTTAAAAACAAAATCTGTTGCAAATTTTTTTCACTTTCAGGTTATTTATTCAATAATTTAAATAGTCTCAATAAGAACTTTTTCTTTTATTATCGATTCTCTTCTTAAATTTGGCATTATTCCTTTTGTCCTTTCTTATAAGATTTAGAGTTTGAACTATGTAAATAAGAAATGCTATATTATACTATATCACCATTAAGTTTCTAACCTTTTTTAGTAAAATACCTTACATTTAAAAAAAAACATGCAAGTGCCATGAATTCTCAACATTTTTCAATGTAATACAATGTGTTGTTTTTGGCAGGAGCGTTAGACCTTTATACATCTCTTTCTGATGTCATCAAATATGTCATATGATATCGAATTGAAGATTGGTAAAAGATCATGTTGTTCTATTGTAATTTATTAACTTTATAGCATTTATTTGTTGCAAGAAAAAGTTTTTGGTGGTTATTTGAAAGCGCTAAAAGCTCACAATATTCTAATTGAATTTAGCAATCTTAAAAAATAATATTTTTGTGGTATAAAGTTTGGCTCCTCCAAGAAAAAAATCTTGGCTCTGTCATTGAGCTTATCGACACTAAAGTTCTGAATCAGCCATTTGAATGTTTTACCATTATCCATGCAATGAGCATATACAAAAGAACAGAAAAACATGAATTGGTCCAATGCATAATAAATAAGTATGGTTTATTCGGATACAATCTGATTTATTCACTACAGATTACCTTGACCTGAGTTCCTATGAAGATGAAATTCTCTCCTCTTACTCTCTAAGTTTAATGATAACATCACACTCGTTGTATGCAGAGCAAGGATGCAGAGGTGATGTTGAAGCTTGGAAGCACACCAGACAAGCGTGAACAGTACAGGTTAATGAGAGATGCAATGGAGAAGAGGTTCGTCCGGGTGGCACGTGGTTCAATAGTTGGTGGTGTTCGCCTTGGCATGTTTACAGCTGCCTTTTATGGCCTACAGAACCTTATTGCTGATAAGCGAAGCGTGCATGATGTGTTCAACATTGCTGGAGCTGGATCTGCAACTGCTGCAATGTTTGGCCTCATCAGTGAGAAATTTGAACTTAGTTAGAAATTTACTTTTTATTTCTATCGCTTGCATTTGTGCTGGCTCTTTCTGGTGATCGAGTGCTTCTCATGCATCCAGTCGTTACTTTTCTATGATTTGATTGTTCGGAACTGGTGAAATAATTCCATTGATATAGTTCAGCCATATGCATTGGCATAAGCACAATATTGGTGTACTGCTACAGAAACTCTAATAAAATATCTTTGAAACAGACTGTTTTGTCAAGAAAAAAAAAAGAAAAACGAAGAGAGAGAGAGAGAGAGAGAGAGAGAGAGAGAGAGAGAGAGAACAACATTGGTAGAAGAAAACATATGATTTCCTCAATTTGGAGTTGGCTTATAATTTATAGCTTTCCATTGTTTCATTTGTTATGCTCAATCTTCGAAGATGCTGAGCACTTGCATATCTCCAATTTTCATCTGAGGTCTGAAACACCTCACCTTGTCTGCTGTTCTCAAACTGTAGTGTGTGGAAAAATCGTCTCAAACGTTTCCCGCTTTCCTTTTATATTCATTTGTGAACGTGTAGTTTTTAAGCACTAAACTTCTTAAAAGCGCCAGTTAAGATGCTTCACTGATTTAACTATGTTCTGAACCCACAAGTATGAGGATCTACTTGTAATTATATCATGATTTAGTTTCTTTTCTTATTCCAGTGCCAGGTTCCATCATGTGGAGAGCTAGGAATGTCTTACTAGGTTCAGTCCTAGGAGCTGGACTTTTTTTCGTCCGGAAACGGCGTGCTACGTCAGATCCCGGGTGTAGTGACAAATAAGCAAGGGTTTCATAGGATCCGTCTAGTTTCTTGGAACATAGGTTCCCTTATGGGTAGATTAACAGAATTAGTGGAGGTGATGATTTGGAGGAGGATTGGTATTATGTGTTTGTAAGAAACTAAGTGGGTAGGTGAAAATGGTAGAGTCATAGAGCCTTGAGATTATAAGTTTTGATATACGGGTAGAGATAAAAATCGTAATGGGATAGGCTTAATCATATATAGACGGTTGCTTGAGAATATAGTTGAGATTAGGAGAAAAGATGATAGAATTTTATTAGGTGGGGAGATTCTTAATGTTATTAGTGCTTATGCACCACAAATAGATCTTGATAACGCTAGAAAGCGTCTGTTCTGGAAGGATTTAGACGAGATGGTGCAAAGATACCTAGTGGAGAGAAGTTATTTATTGGTGGTGATTTCAATAGACATGTAGGTACTAGTGGGTGTGGGTTTGATACTATCCATGGATGTTTTGGTTTTGGACAAAGGAATGAAGTAGGTAGCTCGATTCTAGATTGTGCCTTATTTTATGACTTGATCTTAGCAAACACTTGGTTTAGAAAAAGAGTCACCTTATCACCTTTAGGAGCGAATCAAATGCAAGTCAAATAGACTTTTTTCTGACGAGAAGGATAGGTAGAGGTTGTTGTATCGACTGTAAGGTAGTGCCAGTTAAGAGTTTAACCACTCATTATAGATTTTTAGTTCTAGATTTTCGATTTAGAGGTAGTGCCAGTTAAGAGTTTAACCACTCATTATAGATTTTTAGTTCTAGATTTTCGATTTAGAAGAGAACTTAAGAAGATTACACATAAGGTAAAGCCTAAAATTAAGTGGTGGCGACTGAAAGAAGGTAACCAAAATGTTTTTATATATCGTGTAGTTCAAGATGCGGATTGACAGTCTGAAAATGATTCAGACAGAATATGGAACAAGATAGCTAGTTATATCAAGAGGGTAACTAGAAATCTACTTGGTGAGTCGAGAAGATGTGCTCCACCATCTAAGGACATATCATAGTTGAACGAAGAAGTAAATGCTATTATTAAAATCAAGAGGGATTCTTTTAAAGATTTGAAGAAAAGCAGAGATGCGGAGAGATTTGAGAAGTATAAAATGGTTAAAAAGAAAGTTAAGAAATCTGTTCAGGAAACTAAAACTAAGGTCTATAAAGAGGTGTACGAGAAGTTGGACACTAAGGAGGCTGAAAATGATATATACTGGATTGGTCGGATGCGGGAAAGAAATACCAGAACTTATGTGTGGTGAAGTGTGTCAAAAATAAAGATCAGAAGGTTTTAGTTCGAGATGAGAATATCAAGAAAATGTGGAGAGATTATTTTGACAAATTGTTCAATGAGAGTTTTACTAAGAATCTGGATGGACTTGTCATTCAATCTTAAGATATAAACCGTGATTTCATACGTAAAATAAGAATACTCGAGCTTAAAGAGGGTTTGAAGAGAATGGGATCAAGAAAAACGGTTGGTCCAGAGGGGATTTCTATCGAGATTTGGAGATACGTAGGAGAAATAGACGTTAAATGGCTGACAAATCTGTTTAATAAGATTTGACATACCAAAAAGATGCTAAATGAATAGAGAAAAAGTATCCTTATACCTATCTACAAGAACAAATGTGACATTCAAAATTGCTCAAACTATCGTGGAATAAAATTCATGTGCCACATCATGAAGCTTTGGGAGAGAGTGATTGAACACATGCTAAGGAAGGATGTTAAGATAATAGAGAACCAGTTTGGGTTCATGCCTGAACGATCGACGACAGAGGCTATTCATTTGCTTCGTCAACTTGTCGAGTATTTTCGAGAGAGGAGAAGAGATTTGCATATTATATTTATTGATTTAGAGAAATCATACGACAAGATATCTAGAGAGGTATTATGGGGGGACAATGATAAAGAAGGGGGTCCCCGTCAAGTACATTGACATAATCAAGAATATGTACGATGGAGTAGTGGCAAATGTCAGAATCTGCGGCGGCCTAACGAGTGATTTTCCGATTACAATTGGTTTATATCAAGGATCTGTATTAAGTCCATTTCTGTTTACCATTGTGATGGATGAGCTTACTAGAACTATCCAAGATAAGGTACCTTGGTGTATACTATTCGCTGATGATATTGTTCTAGTAAATGAGACGAAAGCATGAGTTAATGCCAAATTGGAGTTATGAAGGCAAATATTGGAATCTCAGGGGTTCAGATTGAGCAGGTCCAATACAGCATATATGCATTGCAAATTTAGCAAACAGAGAAGTCGGGACCATATTCATATCACTGAAAGGGCAAGAGATATCACCGAGCGACCAGTTTAGATATCTAGGTTCCATCATCCAAAAGGATGGGGAGATCGATAGCGATGTTAATCAAAGGATCCAAGCTGGCTGGTTGAAATGGAGGAGTGCAACATGGATGTTGTGCGATCGTAACTTTCCGTTAAAATTAAAAGGGAAGTTTTATCGGAGCGCTATTCGGCCTGCCTTATTATATGGTACAGAATACTGGGCTCCTAAGAAGCATCATACACAGAAGATGCACTTAGCGGAGATGCGCATGCTTCGTTGGATGTGTGGTAACATTAGAAAAGATAAAGTGCGAAATGAGGATATTCGTGCAAAAATTGGTGTAGCATCTGTGGAGGTGAAGATGCGGGAAAACCGGCTAAGATGGTTTGGTCATGTACGACACAGACCTATGAAAACACCGGTTCAACGAATGGATACTCTCGATATAGGCAATATCAAAAGGGCGAAAGGGAGACCGAAGAAAATATGGATGGAGGTGATACAAAAAGATATGATTGCCAAAGGCCTCAATGAAAGTATATCGTTCGATAGGAGTGAATTCGACAGGAGTGAGTGGAGGCGGAGGATTCATGTGCTGGACCCGGGGTGATTCTCATGTTGGTTCATGTAGCCTACCTCATATGCTTGGGATAAAAGGGTCAGTTGTTTATTGGTTACTGTTAGTTAGAGTCATCGCATTTTATTTATTTGCATTATTGTGTACTAATTTTGCAAACAGCCTAACTGACCTTGACATGTTCTTCAAACTAATTGTCTGGTAGAGTGCATGTACTAGATGTTGTGTTATATTTACATAATATGATGATGAATAATTCACTATGACAGAGAGATGCGTCAGAATCTATAAATTATTTCTACTGAAGATGCCCAATGTCTTAATTGTTGGCCATTTACTAGATGCACTCGTTGAAAGCCTTTTATTCAGAAAACCATACTCTCAAGTCCTAGGTACTGCCTTACGAGGGAAACTTAAGATTAAGGAATCCATTTATTTTCCCCTTTTTGTTGCAGCTAGCTTGCTTATTAGATCATATTCACCATCCTCTGAATTGGTTATACACAATATGTCATTTGTTGCGTCAGTTTGATACTAATAGTCGCGACAACGGTTCTTGTAACTGAAACTGCGAGAGAAGCCTCTTTAGAGAGCCCTACAGACGGGGGAGAGCGGAAAGAAGTAGTAGTTAGCTAAAGATGAGAGGTTATGGTCTTGTTAGATAAATGAGCCATCCATCTCTTCAGGGCGAGCTACGGCGGTCTGTGGAACTCCTCTACAGAATTAGATGGAAATACAACTATGTAAATTACTAGCATTGATGAGGGATAATTCACAATGGCATGGTTTCCATTATTACAAAAGTGAATGTTGATGATGAGGTTAAGGTGAACTAGATGTTTGCACGTGCGATGCACGTGGATGTGTACAGGGATAAGTGTGCACAAAGAATACAAATGAACCTAAGGAGTTTTTTATTTTGGGATTGTAGAAGTGTCTAACTTCTATTTTTTTCTTTTTAAGTTATGGATTTAATAACGGATAAATTAGGATATAGAAATTCATATGCATAGAAGTTGTGAAAAATTAAAAGGTATCGTACATATTTATGAAAATTTTCATAGAAGTTATGATTTTTATAGATGTTTTCCCCCTAATTTTAGTAAAGGAATAGTGGTTAAAATAGACTTAAAAGATTTATGAGGTATGCATAAATAATTAAAGATTTAGGGGTTATGTATATATTTTTTTGATTTCTACTTGTAAGGTTATGTCTATGTCATGGTTTTATTTTCAAATGTGTGGAGAGAGAGAGAGAGAGAGTCTTAGGGGCTGTTTGGTTGCAGGATTATGGGTTTGGATTAGGATTTTGGATTGTGGAATCCTAGGATTCCACAATTTTGTGTTTGGTTGCAGGATTAGGATTTCTAGGATTCCTTTGTTTTATATGGGGGGCCCACCACAAAAGAAGTATTCATGAATCCTAAAAATTTTCATGGATTCTCAAGGATTTGGCACTATTCATTGTACTTTTAGATGGGACCCATGCACTTTATTTATTTAACAATCCTCTCTCTCTCTATCTCTCTCTAAAATCCTCAAATCCAAATCCTATTTTTTTTCCAACAACCAAACAAAGATTACAAGGATCTACAAATCCAGATCTACAAATCCAAAACCAACCAAACAACAAATTACCAAATCCAGAAATTTCAACCGTACTATTTTTGGAATCCAAATTCCATAATCCTGCAACCAAACAGCCCCTTATGAGTATCTTCATAGAAATTATGAATTTTATAGATGTCTATTGTTTTTTCTAATTTTAATAAGGAATAGTGGTTAAAATAAAAAATTTATGAGGTATGCATAAATAAGTAAAGATTTAGGGGTTATGTATAATTTTTTTTGATTTCAACTTTTGAGGGAATGCCATGCTTTTATTTTCAAATGTGTGTAGTGTGTGTGTGTGTGTGTGAGAGAGAGAGAGAGAGAGAGAGAGAGGTTATGTATAAATTTTTTGATTTCAACTTTTGAGGGTATGCCATGCTTTTATTTTCAAATGTGTAATGAGAGAGAGAGAGAGAGAGAGAGAGAGAGAGAGAGGTTGATGTGGCATCTTTTGAAATAAGAATAAATAAGAGAAATTTTATCAATTTTTGACTTTTTCTGTAGTAACGGTGACAGTAGGATATGTGAAACACAGATCTACGAGAGATATGAATAGTGGATCAAAAACTAAAGTATACCACGGCAATAAAAAGTGGTACGGTGGCTATTTATTTTACAAAAGATGGCTGGTGAAGTTGCATCATGTCAACCTCTTGTCTAATCAGTTATTAGAAGTTTGGTATTTTATTTCAATTTCTTTCCAATTCTTGTTCCTATTATGATTAAAGAGCTATCAGCCTCTTGTTATTTATTTCATTTTTTTCTCTCATTCCAGTGTATTTGGTCCTAATTTAGTCTTATTTTATGGCTTAGCTCATCGGCAGGTTTTATCGTGAAAGAATTTGTTTAGACCATAGTTGTCAAGTCGTGATATCAGATATCATTTTTCTTATATATCATATATCTTAAGATATGTTGTTTGCTTGTGCAATAGCTAAGTAATTAAGCATGCTACTATTTATATCATTACAATAGGATTGAACTAGCAATATAGAACAGCACATTAGAAGTCCCTTCCTTAATATGCTTATCAAAGAATAGAATATATTACATAACAGTTGTGTTTCCTTTTCGTTATTTGACTGTAAACCAACCAATTGGAGTTGCTAAAAAGCATTTTGGTCTTCCAGACAAGGCAAACCAAAGAGATCGCAAGTTCTAAACTACCATCCGACTCTGGCGATGGCAAGGGGATGACCGGTACCGGTGTTGGCGCAGCAATAGAGCAGCTGGAAGCAAATCTACAAAAAGAAAAAAGCTCGTAGCTTAGCATGCTGCCAGGGGCGGATCTACATAAAGCCGAGGATAGACGGTCGCCCTCCCTGGATTTGCGGTGTCGATTTAGTATGGTCAATCAATAAGTTAATTATACGCATATATAATTTGTGCTATAGACTGTTTTAAGTAGAATCAATGGGGCTGTTTGTTGAGGTTTGAAGCTTTGTTGCTTCAGATCCAGGTTCGAGGCTTTTTGGCGCACTATTTTTCTTGATAATTATTTTTTAGTAATATTTCTGTAATAAAAGCTTATGCAAAATTGATAATTATTTTTAGTAACATTTCTTTAATAAGAGCTTATACAAAATTGTATAAGGTAAGTAATTGAAAAATGAATTCATCCATTAAATAAACATTAGCTATTCAGATGTAAATGAACTTAAAAAATAAACAATAACGAATTTAATTACATCCGTTCAAGTTAAAAGTTTTATGCCTCCTTCACTATGACATTTTATACCCTTTAAATTTTTCTCCCTACCTGACTTGCTTTTCTGCATCCGCCACTGCATGCCGCATTTCATTATCAACATGTACAAGGGATAAAATAGGAAAGATCTATAATGATTGAATACTCTTGAGCAAAAGTATGCATGAATACTGCATTTAGGTGCTGTTGTATTAGGTACCTATGCCTTTCGTGGTTTTGTGATGCTACCTGTTCTTCATGGTAAGGCTGTATGGTTGATAAAATTAGTGACATTCACTTGTTTGCAAGAAGGCGCATGTGGCATTCCAATGTTTACCATTACCGAGTTCCAATTTTGAGGAACATAGAACGTTTATGCATGTATTCCAACGATACCATTACCGAGTAATGTAAGGTCCCTTGATATCTTCAGCTTGATTTTATTCGATATATCTCATCTTATTTTTAAATTTGTTATCTATTGATAACCAGTTCAGCAAAATCTTAAGATGGTTGCTGAGAGATTATTGATGTAATTCCCGCATTGATCACAAGGCTAATGTGCAGCACCTAATCAGGCCGGGGATCTGGAATCTGCATCCAAAGTAAGGGGCCGTGCAGAATATGGATCTGCTCTCTAAGAAGATGATGTGCTTCAGTATGCAAGATCTGCGTCAGATGTGAGTTGAGCTTTTTCCTCCTACATGTTATTTAGAGAATCTGCACCAAGTATAATGCTCTTATTCTTTTGTCGGCATCTGCAATTTCCTGTTCATATTACCCCATCCATATAGAGTATCAAATCCCTTGGTAATGCTACTACTGAATACACACACACACACACACACATAAAGGTGGTTATGATGCCACCGCCCACTGCTGTTTCTATTTCTTTTTTTTTTTTATTTTTCATCTTATTTTTCTTTTTTTCTTTCTTATTTCTTTTCTTTTCTTTTCTTTCTTTCTTTATTCTTTTGATGGAATTGCCATCGTAGTTTCATTTAGCTCCTCACGCATGCATGCACATGCGGATACACGCTCAAACATTTAACAGACACAGCTACATGTCTGTATGCATGCGTGCATGTCTGTGTATGTATACCTGTATTTTGTGGGGTGCGTGCGCACACACGTCTATGTATGTAGGCGCGCGTGTGTAGACACACATATATGAACTATCATATGATATCATATAGACAACAGCCATAATAGGTTGAATTCCAGGAAAACCCAGCAAAACTGTAGTCATCTACAAACTCCATGGTGAATAAGTATCTACTGTCCAGTATCCAGACAGTTAGCCTACTCTCTATCGGATAAAGAGACAAGGTTTGGTGGCCAAACGTGATAAATCTGAAGACAAAATTTAAGAGCACCTGAAGCATATTGAAGCACGAAGTTACCAACATGGCTCTCAGCAGAGCTGTCATGGCTGCCTCTCATCCTCTTCATCTCTCTATTTCATTCCTATATTTAGAATTAACCCTAGCCGTGATTTAATCGAGGAGGAAGAAAGAAGAGGAGACTGATGGTTCCATCTTCCTTGAAAATACTTGATAAAGGGATAAAGGTAGCACTTTCATGTTTTATCTGCGCATAATATCATTATCCTTTTAGTCGTCAAGTGGTATTTTCTTCCACCGTTATACATGAGTTATGTCATGCCCTGCTTCTCAAAATACGGAATATGAGGGTTGAATAGGCCAGTCATGCTCCTACGGCCAAGGAATAATCCCGCCGTAGTCACACTTAGGCTTCTAGCATTATATGGTAATCAGTAAACACAGTGCAAAAGTAAAGGAAATCACAGCTCACAACTTTATTATATTGAATCAACAGAGTTCAAGATACCATTATTCGTATGAAAAAAACAACTAACCAAAAGAAATAACAATATCCTTATTGCAAGTAGAAAACGATAGCGCTGGCGTTGGGTCTAAATCTCCGCGATCTCGAATGGCAGGCCCTGCTTCTGAGCTGGGTCCACTATGTTCTCTGAGTATGCACACTCGGGACGTCAGGACCACACACACACACACACACACATATATATACGGTGTGTACTATGATCTTAAGTATGAAATAAACGCCAGAATACAGTAACATGAGAATATGGAATATCAAGTGAATATGAGCAGTATGGGATATATATCATGTCAGCAATCGATGCCGTCGATCTGGAAATGGCACGTGATCGGCACTTAGATCACGTGAAGTCTATCTGACCCCACCGTAACCCAAGTAAGCCGAAAACCCAGAAATCTAAATCTTTTTAGGAAATTATTGTGGAGGTGAAGTTTTGAAATTGGGGTATAACGGAAATCAATTTCTTCTTTTTAAAGTATAAATAATGTTTGTTTAAAATACAAGTGAATTGTATATTATAATTTGAAAACATTTTCGTCATTTGAAATTTGGGCAGTATTTTCTTTGTAAATTTTGATCAAAACAATTACATAACAATAATAATATAGGCATCCTCAAACGGAAACTAGCTCTTCGCCAATCGGCAGAAACACAACCACTCAAATAAGTATATGACACTCAAGGCGAAAATCAATCACAGAAAAGAGTAAAGAAAACCAAACATCATTAAACTCAAAATAAGAATAATACAAGTTTCGACTCTAAGTCCGAAAGAATATACAACTGGTCTTTAGGTCTACCAAATATATATAGTCTGGTTGGTAGAGTTTTTAACTAGATACAATGAATAATAAATAGTGTACAAGCGGTGGTTGCGATCCGAAATGTAACCCACCTGCCAAGCATACCACCCCAAAAGAAGTAATGTGCCAGCAAGCCGCTGCTAATCCGAGCGGTCGATCCTGTAAGAAAACTATGGCACAACGAGAGTGAGTTGCCAACTCGTGAGTAGAAAACATCTTCAGGTAGAAATCGAATGTATAACGATCTCCTAGATCATACTGCAATATAATAATATCATATTGTATAGTATCAAAGGTGATCGTGTATACATATGTATATAAATATATAATATCGTGTGCATATATCAATATGGTGCCATGTCATCTGTGTTATATATATATATATATATATATATATATATATATATATATGAGAATAATGCAGGAAAGAGCCCATAGGAGGGAATTTCCTCCTATGGCGTCGAAAAAGTACACCCTCCGTCGTGTTTTCCGACGATTGACACCCATCATCTTCATCGTTATCATCTAAGATATAGGTACACCAAATTTCATGTGATTCTATAAGTTTTTCACCGTTGAATTAATGGGTTCAAAATTAACGGTTTACCGACAATAGAACTTTTTACATTGCTAAATCAATGGTGAAAAAGTTGTAGAATCACATGAAATTTGGCGTACCCACATCTTAGATAATAACGATGAAGACGATGGATTCCGATTGTCGGAAAATACGACAGGGGGCGTATTTTTTCGATGCCATAGGAGGAAATTCCCTCCTATGGCATCTTTCCTCCATTATTCTCTCTCTATATATGTATATATCATCCAACATGTGTCTATCGACAAATCAAATCATCATAAAATCCTGAATGCCCAGTATCGACACTCGAAATCATCATAAAACCCGTGCCCAGTATCGACATATAAATCTTCGTATCTCAGACGCCGTCTCATCGGATCGGCCCTCATATCTCATGCACCGTCTCATCAGATCGATCCTCATATCCATCTGTCTTGTATCACTCTGGTCAGTATCCTTTGGATATCCGCCGAGTCCAATAATATCACCAGTAGGTAGTGTTCTCCTGCCAAGCTCAACGTCTTTCTATACAATTTTCTTACCCAGGCTACCGTACCGGGTCTACCATGTACCCGCAGACGGTGACTCCTCACTCGAATCGGGTAGTATCATAGCTCAAAACCGAGAAATCTCATGGTGTATGTAATACCCAGTCCCTATATGTAATTAGCGTATTTTAATAAATAAACCTCCAGGTATTTCCCCAAAATTACTACAAATTTTCCGTATTTTTATAAGGGTCACTTACAGAATTTACTTATTGATGTTTATAATTATTTTAAGTATTTTAAATAAAACCCCAATCCCTTCATTGTATCTTGGTTCCTTTTATGACCCTAACCCTATGTTCTAATCTCCATTTCCTTTTATAATTTCCTAACCCAAACACTAACCATACTTTCTTTTTCCTTTCATTATTTTCCCTAAACTAACCCAGCCCACTCCCTCCTATTTCCTTTAAATTTCTTTTCCCCATTTCTTCCCGAGCCGGCCCATCCCTCTCTCCCTTTTCAATTAATCCCATTCCCTTTTATCAAATTCCCACAAGAAAACCCTAGCCCAAGCAAAATAAAGTTAAACAAATAAAACTAGCCCAAATGAAATTTAAATTGAATTGAAATCTCTAAGCCCAGCCCATATCCATTTTTCCCTTTACCAAAATAAATTAAAACTAAATATATAAACTTCCCCCAAAACCAGCCCAACAGAATTTACTTTTGAATTAAATAAATTTCCCTCAGCCCAAACCCTTACGCGTGCCCAAGCCCAAGCGCCCGACCCGACCCGTTCGCAACCCTTCTTCCCCACGTCGCCTCCTTTTCCCGCTCCTTTTCTTTCTCCCTTCTTTCTGCGCTCCCCACGTCGCCGCCACGTCGCCAACGTCCCCGCTCGCGCCCACGTCCCCATGACCCTACGCACGAGAAGCCTCCCTCGACCCCGTCTCCATCTCGCTGACCTCCCCTCGTCTCTCAAACTCGCTCCCTCCTCTTCATTAAAGAACTCCATCGCCTGCACCTTCACCGGCTCCTCTCCTCCGAGAACGACTCCAAGAACCCATCTCCGGCGACTTCACCTTTCAGCCGCCGTCACCTTCGTCGATCACAATCGCACCCATCTTCCCTGGACCCTCGCTTCTCGCTCGAGCGTGTCACCATCGCCGACAGCCCATCGCCTTCGCCTCGTCAACGACCAAGAACCCATCTTTTATCCTCCCTTCGTCCTTATGCTCGTGGTCGAGAAACCCAACACCCTCGTCATTTCGGATCCTCGCCGCCGACCATCCCGATGCCAAGACCTCGCCTGCGCCCCTCCAAGCTGCAGACCCGAGTGCACCCCCTCTGCAGGCCACTTCGCGGGCGCCTCTATCGACCTCACGTCGTCACCACCGAGCTCCCCTCCATGGCCGCCTGCAACCACCTTCGACGCACTCACCTTTCCCCCCTCACCGACCTACTCTCCACACCCGAATACCACCCCCTGCACCGCCGACGACTCAAGCCGAGCCCCTTCATCGCCAGCAACCCAAGGTCGAACCCCTTTTGGCCGAGCACTACTTGCACCCACCGAGCCATCAAGCACAATATCGAGCTCCATCGCCGAGGCCAAGCCCGAACCCTAGCCACGTGTAGCCGCACCGTGTCGTGATTGCGCCCGTGCCGTTGTGTTGCCGTGCCACGCACGTGTCGCGATTGCATCATCGCCGCTGCCGTACCGTTGTCGACACGTCACCAGGCAAGTTTGATACTTGCTTCATGCTAAATCTTTATGTTACAATTCGAGTTACTAATAATTTTCGCATACCCTTTTTATGTGAACCGTATGTTTCAAGTGTTCGATGCACGGTCCGAATGGAAACTCCCATTAAATTGACGGAAACATATAAAATGTGATGGCCCGAGTTGTAAGGAATGTCCCTTGAGACTTTGGTTCTAATACTATGTCGTTTGCTCACATAAAATGATGACCCAAATTCTGTCGTAAAGCCTGAAAACCTCCGTACATGATAAACCGTAAAACCGATATTAAATTATGTACTGACCGGATTTCAGCGTTCGATGGCTCGTATCGAAGCTAACTGTTTAACCTACAATATTCTATAGTCGGTCTTTGAATTATAACTAATTATGATAGAGATAATTGCGGAGGATTACGATTCTGGGCTACAGTCCAGAACGGAATTCCCGATTAACCCCTGTTTCTAAACCCCTGTGTATTACTGTTCAAATATGAGAATGCATGGAACCCTTTATCGTTACGTAGGAAATTGAATTAGCGTTCTTACTTGACTGGTCTCACTGGATTCCTCAACCGTTTGATATTTTTAACTCATTTCATAATGTTGATACGTTTTGCTGAATTTTGCAGAGGCAGATCTTACACATCGAATATAATCTGTCCATAACTCCCTGTCGACATAGTATATCGCTGATCCGCCAATTGCGTTGGAAACCTAACTGATAATCCTAAATATCGTTCAACTATAGTGTCGCCTAAATACGAACCCAACTGGGATTAAAATACGTTACAAAACGGACTTCCAATTCTGAAACCGGATTTCCAGCAGTGAACGCTTAAAATGAAATGGCCATATCTAGTGATCCTGAAACCCGATTAACGTGAAACCAATTTTGATGAATAGATAATTAAACATACTGCTTACCCCCTGTTCATTGTTTCGCTAAATTTTGCATGTATGATTTATGATAAATTATGCAAGTGGTAGGATACCGATTGATGATATCTCAATCATGCCTTAATTACTGTATTATCATCACATTATATATATGTCATTGCATTGGTAACCTAGTGATCATGTGCATTACCCAGTGTTAGGTATTAGTGTTTGATTGTGGCAAATAAGTTAGTGTTTAAGCATGAATGGATAAGTGAAAGTGATACGTACTTGTACACAATCAGTGGACCCTATTGATTTATTGCATTGTCGACGTCTGTGGGACGTGTATAAGTGTGACTATAATTGGTATGGGACAATTATGGAAACACTTGTATGGGTGTCGCAGGTAAGGCACCAAACACTGTCTATTTATCTTGAGTATCAGTCGAGACATGCTTGATGGAGATTCTGTCTCCAGTTCTCGCGTAGACTTGTCATAGACCGACGGGTATTCGAGTTTATGGTTGGCGTTTGATGTAGACCACGGGGTGTGGGGTAGTTTGAGTGTGAGTTCAACAGAATCTCGGGAGTCCCATTGCCGGCTTATATCGTGATTTTGGGAGTTGTATGGATGGAGTTACTGATTATTATCGTGCGTGTTTCGGGCCCGTGTTCCCTTGCCCTTGGGTCCTACCCTTGGGTGGGGGATACTCCTGCGTGGTTGACTCTCACACTTGGACTGACGATAGACTTAGCGACCTGTACAGTGAGACTTAGAGACTGATAGGGTTAGTGACATTGATATGTATTGTTTACTAATTCAACATACCTGCCATACTGTTTACTGTTTTACTGTTTACCTGCTCTATTAACTACCTGCATTGGCTACTTCATGTCCACGTCATTATTCTGTGATTACTGTTTCTTATTCAATATTATTACACGGGTTACTATTGTATCTATATATATATTGCTATCGTGTCGCTTTGACGACCTGAGTATGCATGCTCAGAGTGAGAAGTGGATCTAGCTGGGACCAGGACCTGACGTACCTCGAGGACATCACGGACATCTCGATCAGCTACCCAGAGTTATACTCTCTTGATCTGCATCTGGTTATTTCTTTTGTATTTGTTTTGATTTAGTGACTGCATTTCTCATTAACTGTGCATTGATTACTGAGTACCACATAAAGCTAGAAGCCGAAGTGTGACTACGGCAGGATATTTTCTTGACCGTAGGAGCATGGATGGCCTTGTCAACCCCTTGTATTCCGTATTTTGGGAAGCGGGGCGTGACATGGTTTTGTTGGTATCAGAGCCAGGTTTTGCTTCAATTGGGATTGCAGTTTCCGTGTAGTGCTTGACATTCTAAGACATCCTTCGGTTTAGATTGTAAACTTGTTATTCTTGATCTTGATTCACGTAGTGTATTCTGCTATACATATTGATCCATTCGCTAGAGTTTTGGGTTACTTAGTAGAGTTACGTGATTGTAATTATGAACTGCAGCATGGTTACAATACTGTACTTTGTTGAGTGACTTGGAATTCTACATTTGATTTCCGCTCGATCAAGTTTCACCTCACCCGGTACTCTTGTTTCGTTGTTTATTCTATGTCGTGTTTTGACTCTAATTCCTGTGCCCTTTATCGTTCTCAAATTGTTGTTTCAGGACCATGTCTTCCAACGACTCTTCTTCTATCTCCACTTCCCAGAATCAGACCGTAGAGATTCTGAATGTACTGCAAAGTCTGAAGGAAGCCCAGGAGCGAACAAACGACTTGTTAGCTGAAGGATTAAGAAGGCAGGCGACTCGGGCACCAGCGGAAGTCTCAAATCGTAAAGGGATCCCTGTTAGACAAGGAAAAGAGGTGAAGATGAAGCGCCCACTTGTTCCCCAGCAACGGAAGCAGCGTAAGACCCAACGTTGTGGGTACTGCAAGAAGCCAGGACACCTTCAGAGAGATTGTCGCAACGTCAAAGGGCAATGCCTGATTTGCGGATCCAACGAACATCTTATCAATGGTTGCCCAAAAAGGAAGGAGCTACAAGGAGGAGGTTCGTCCACACTCTCCACTCCTGCTAAGTGATGGTTATTTCGTAATTCGAGTTTCGAGAATAGTACGGACCCGGCACAAAATTCAACTCGCGTGACGAGAATGCAGTGGTTTAGATGTCAAAGAAGAATCATCATTTTCTGCTTTCAAAAAAAAAATGTTGTCACTCTTTTGTAAATATTTCTTTTCGTTTGAGATCTTGTATCCGTTGAAATTTTAGTTAAATGTAATAAAACTCTGAGTTGTGATGTATGTATCATTCCCTTGCTTCTCGCTTTACTTATACTATTCATTACATCAGCATTCTAAAATTTGATTTTTCAGTCCTTACCTACCGCATATTTTCCCTTGTACTCCGTATCCTTGATTATTTTCTTAATGTGTTCCACTGTCTAATCATGACTCTTTCTTTTTAGGCCATGGCCCACCCTGGAGCAGCGCCGCCTCTAGATGAGGACACACGGTCGTGCGTTTTCTTAGACTACATGCTGGTGAGTTCAGATGACGAGATCAATGGTCCACAGGTGATTTTCGGAAACAGCGATTCCGAGGGTGAGGGATTCGCAGCCCCAGAAGTTGACCTGATCAGCGACTCGGACGACGAAGAAGAGAACCCCGAAGAGGATCTAGTAGAGGAAGATCCCGAGGAGGACCCGATAGAAGAAAATCCAGGGGAGGAAGACCTTGGGGAGAATCCAGTGGAAGAAAATCCCATGGAAGAAGATCTAGAGGAAGAGAATCACGTAGAAGCAGAAGAAGCTCCAGCCGAGGGAGAAGGACCAGAAGAAGAAGACCCCATGGCAGAAGAACCTCCAGTGGCAATCCCTGCGAGGTGATATGGAAATGGACGCCCCTATCTGAGCGCACGAGCCTACCGTAACCTGCTGAACTCCCATAACCGCGACTGACATGATTTAGTTTTTGTCTCCTCTGGCCAAATAAATCTATATATAGTTTAGGGCCATCTTTTACTGTTCGAGAATGCCTTGTTTAGAATTTTCTGGAATGAAATAAAATTTCTGAGTTCGCTAATCTTTTGATTTTTGGTTCACATGATGCTTTGACTGTTTCCCCTATACATTTCTTTTCCTCGTGAGATTCATTACTGTCCTTCACTCCTGCACTTTATGTTGTTTTGAGCCCCGCTTAGATTAAAAAGTACCGTACCCTGATCTTTTGAATGGGCCATACTCTATTGTAATTCCTACCCTGGCCAGCACTATATACTTTTACTATCTCCTATTACCATGATTACCTTCCGTGACATCGTATTCGAAATTCAGCTTCCACTACCTTGTGTTTACAAAATTTTTGTGTTATTGACTACTTCCGTTTTACCCGTTTTGAATGCCTTACTACTCTTCACATTTTCAATAGCGCAAACATATATCGCGCATATTATTTTGTTCCAGGTCTTTTATTTTTACCATGTGAGTTTTCTAAGTTATTTTAAAATTGTTTTATCGATACATTTGTTCTAAAATATCTTGGCCTATCGGCAAACATTTCACTATCGATTGTTATTGCCATTTTACCCTCTTGTACATATAGTTTACCCTTATAGATGGGTCTGCCCTGCGCTTACTTAAACCCATCTTTTAGTTGCGTTAATCTTATACATATATAGACCTTCAATTTTTTTTATCTGACTGTTTTTAAGTAAACCACTATGTGTTAGTGTTCGATACGGTAGCTTTTCGCTTATTATTTTATAGTTTATCGTTTATTTCAAATTTCGAGGACGAAATTTTTGTAAGGGTGGTATGATGTAATACCCAGTTCCTATATGTAATTAGCGTATTTTAATAAATAAACCTCCAGGTATTTCCCCAAAATTACTACAAATTTTCCGTATTTTTATAAGGGTCACTTACAGAATTTACTTATTGATATTTATAATTATTTTAAGTATTTTAAATAAAACCCTAATCTCTTCATTGTATCTTGGTTCCTTTTATAACCCTAACCCTATGTTCTAATCTCCATTTCCTTTTATAATTTCCTAACCCAAACCCTAACCATACTTCCTTTTTCCTTTCATTATTTTCCCTAAACTAACCCAGCCCACTCCCTCCTATTTCCTTTAAATTTCTTTTCCCCATTTCTTCCCGAGCCGGCCCATCCCTCTCTCCCTTTTCAATTAATCACATTCCCTTTTATCAAATTCCCACAAGAAAACCCCATCCTAAGCAAAATAAAGTTAAACAAATAAAACCAGCCCAAACGAAATTTAAATTGAATTGAAATCTCCAAGCCCAGCATATATCCATTTTTCCCTTTACCAAAATAAATTAAAACTAAATATATAAACTTCCCCCAAAACTAGTCCAACAGAATTTACTTTTGAATTAAATAAATTTCCCTCAGCCCAAACCCTTACCCGCGCCCAAGCCCAAGCGCCCGACCCGACCCGTTCGCACCCCTTCTTCCCTACATCGCCTCCTTTTCCCGCTCCTTTTCTTTCTCCCTTCTCTCTGCGCTCCCCACGTAGCCGCCACGTCGCCAACGCCCCCGCTCGTGCCCACGTCCCCACGACCCCATGCGCGAGAAGCCTCCCTCGACCCCATCTCCATCTCGCTGACCTCCCCTCGTCTCTCAAACTCGCTCCCTCCTCTTCATCAAAGAACTCCATCGCCTGCACCTTCATCGGCTCCTCTCCTCCGAGAACGACTCCAAGAACCCATCTCCGGCGACTTCACCTTTCAGCCGCCGTCACCTTCCTCGATCACAATCGCACCCATCTTCCCTGGACCCTCGCCTCTCGCTCGAGCGTGTCACCATCGCCGACAGCCTATCGCCTTCGCCTCGTCAACGACCAAGAACCCATCTTTTATCCTCCCTTCGTCCTCGTGCTCGTGGTCGAGAAACCCAACACCCTCGTCATCTCGGATCCTCGCTGCCGACCACCCCGACGCCAAGACCTCGCCTGCGCCCCTCCAAGCTGCAGACCCGAGCACACCCCCTCTGCAGGCCACCTCACCGGCGCCTCCATCGACCTCACATCGTCACCACCGAGCTCCCCTCCACGGCCGCCTGCAACCACCGTCGACGCGCTCACCTTTCCTCCCTCACCGACCTACTCTCCACACCCGAATACCACCCCCTGCACCGCCGACGACTCAAGCTTAGCGCCCTCATCGCCAGCAACCCGAGGCCGAACCCCTTTTGGCCGAGCACTACTTGCCCCCACCGAGCCATCAAGCACAATATCGAGCTCCATCGCCGAGGCCAAGCCCGAACCCTAGCCATGTGTAGCCGCACCGTGTCGTGATTGCGCCCGTGCCATTGTGTTGCCGTGCCGCGCATGTGTCGCGATCGCATCATCGCTGCTGCCGTACCGTTGTCGACACGTCACCAGGCAAGTTTGATACTTGCTTCAAGCTAAATCTTTATGTTACAATTCGAGTTACTAATAATTTCCGCATACCCTTTTTATGTGAACCGTATGATTCAAGTGTTCGATGCACGATCCGAATGGAAACTCCCATTAAATTGACGGAAACATATAAAATGTGATGGCCCGAGTTGTAAGGAATGTCCCTTGAGACTTTGGTTCTAATACTATGTCGTTTGCTCACATAAAATGATGACCCAAATTATGTCGTAAAGTCTGAAAACCTCCGTACATGATAAACCGTAAAACTGATATTAAATTATGTACAAACCGGATTTCAGCGTTCGATGGCTCGTATCGAAGATAACTGTTTAAACTACAGTATTCTATAGTCGGTCTCTGAATTCTAACTAATTATGATTGAGATAATTGCGGAGGATTACGATTCTGGGCTACAGTCCAGAACGGAATTCCCGATTAACCCCTGTTTCTAAACCCCTGTGTATTACTGTTCAAATATGAGAATGCACGGAACCCTTTATCATTACGTAGGAAATTGAATTAGCGTTCTTACTTGACTGTTCTCACTGGATTCCTCAACCGTTTGATATTTTTAACTTATTTCATAATGTTGATATGTTTTCCTGAATTCTGCAGAGGCAGATCTTACACTTCGAATATAATCTGTCCATAACTCCCTGTCGACATAGTATATCGCTGATCCGCTAATTGCGGTGGAAACCTAACTGATAATCCTAAATATTGTTCAACTCTAGCGTCGCCTAAATACGATCCCAACTGGGATTAAAATGCGTTACGAAACGGACTTCCGATTCTGAAACCGGATTTCCAGCAGTGAACGCTTAAAATGAAATGGCCATATCTAGTGATTCTGAAACCCGATTAACGTGAAACCAATTTTGATGGATATATAATTAAACATACTGTTTACCCTCTATTAATTATTTCGCTAAATTTTGCATGTATGATTTATGATAAATTATGCAAGTGGTAGGACACCGATTGATGATATCTCAATCATGCCTTAATTACTGTATTATCATCACATTATATATATGTCATTGCATTGATAACCTAGTGAGCATGTGCATTACCCAGTGTTAGGTATTGGTATTTGATTGTGGCAAGTACGTTAGTGTTTAAGTATGAATGGATAAGTGAAAGCGACACGTACTTATACACAATCAGTGGACCCTATTGATTTATTGCATTGTCGACGTATGTGGGACGTGTATAAGTGTGACTATAATTGGTATGGGACAATTATGGAAACACTTGTATGGGTGTCCCAGGTAAGACACCAAACACTGTCTATTTATCTTAAGTATCAGTCGAGACATGCTTGATGGTGATTCTGTCTCCAGTTCTCGCGTAGACTTGTCATGGACCGACGGATATTCGAGTTTATGGTTGGCATTTGATGTAGACCACGGGGTGTAGGATAGTTTGAGTGTGAGTTCAACAGAATCTCGGGAGTCCCATTGCCGGCTTATATCGTGATTTTGGGAGTTGTATGGATGGAGTTACTGATTATTATCGTGCGTGTTTCGGGCCCGTGTTCCCTTGCCCTTGGGTCCTACCCTTGGGTGGGGGATACTCCTGCATGGTTGACTCTCACACTTGGACTGACGATAGGCTTAGCGACCTGTACAGTGAGACTTAGAGACTGATAGGGTTAGTGACATTGATATGTATTGTTTACTGATTCAACATACCTGCCATACTGTTTACTGCTTTACTGTTTACCTGCTCTATTAACTACCTGCATTGGCTACTTCATGTCCACGTCATTATTCTGTGATTACTGTTTCTTATTCAATATTATTACACGGGTTACTATTGTATCTATATATATATTGCTATCGTGTCGCTCTGACGACCTGAGTATGCATGCTCAGAGTGAGAAGTGGATCTAGCTTGGACCAGGACCTGACGTACCTCGAGGACATCGCGGACATCTTGATCAGCTACCCAGAGCTATACTCTCTTGATCTCCATCTGGTTAGTTCTTTTGTATTTGTTTTGATTTAGTGACTGCATTTCTCATTACCTGTGCATTGATTACTGAGTACCACGTAAAGCTAGAAGTCGAAGTGTGACTACGACAGGATATTTTCTTGACCGTAGGAGCATGGCTGGTCTTGTCAACCCCTCGTATTCCGTATTTTGGGAAGCGGGGCGTGACAGTGGATGTCGAAATATCATATCAAGAGAAAACGCGTTTTTAAAACAATCATAAGTTTTTAAAATATCTGCGGTTTCTCAAATCCAAAAATCTCATGAAAACAGAATCTCATAGCAGCATGACAGTAATGAAATAATATGTACAGGCACAGAATAACACTGTAATGCACAGTAAGTGTTCATATGAGCGTGTCGTGTAGCAAGATAAAGAAAGTGCAATATCTACAATAATATGGGGTACTGTGTAATAATCAGCAACTAAAATGCTAGCAGATTATAAGGTGATACGGTGACATGGCGATTTCTAATATGTACATGGTATGGTAATTACCGACGATGTGTGTGTGAGCCGGCAAGTAGGTGTACGTATAATATGTGCATTATCGGTATTGGTGCGTGTCTTAGTAACGAAGTCATGTACAGATAGGGTATAAAGCGTGGTATATATATCGTAATTGAAAATAATGCGGGCGTATGCAGAAATAAGAAATCGTAACGCGAGCGTAAACAGAATAAGTTAATCGTAACGTGAGCAAGTATTAAAAGATACGCAACTAGTATGAGCCATACAGTTATAGTTTAAAATAATACGAATAGTTGCTTTTAGAAAATAGGGGCTGCAATGTTTTTGAAAAAGACACCATTTGGAAAGTCGCAGCGTCCCTTGAAGTTATCATTCAAAAGTTCGTGACGATTCGTTAGTTTTGAAAATAGGTATGGTTTTAAACATATTATAATATCTACTATGTGAATTTAAACAAGTTTTTCTCGAGTCAATATATAAGTCGGCGATCCATTCTCATCATATCACGTATGGATTATCCATCGTACGATATCATCAAATCAATATTACAGATTTATAGTCACGTACATCATCTTATCTCATATCATCATATATCATCGCATGTCCTCATATATCATATCATATAACACCATCTCATATCATCATATCTAATCATATTGACTCGTATCATCATATCGGATTATATCCTCATCTCATCATATCATATCGTAAATATTCTCATATATATATGTATATATTTACGTAAGTAGATATAGTTCATAGGTTAAAAAATAGTGCTAGGGGTATGTCTTTCTACTAAGTATACTACAATCGCATATAATATTTTAGAACTCTATTATCTAGGTATTCGTATCTAATATATATTTATAACTACATATCTAGTATCCTAATACTACGGTTGCGCGGGTGCTATACGCCATCCACCCGACTTCCCCATAAATATACTTCTACTCATCTACAACACCTCGATCTAGTCGATCCCGATGGATGCATTGCCCCTCCTTCATCGTCCCGGAAGTCCACGCGTTTGTACCTACAAATCAAAGCATATTATATCGCATCAAAATCAAATTCGAAAACCAATACGACAAGCAAAACGCACATAGGTTAGAACCTATGATCAAAGTGTGCCAGAACAACAAAACAACCCTCGACGTCGATGTATGAATGTTGGACGACCGAGTCAAAACTCAAATATCCAAAAATCAAGTTTCAAAAGTCGCAAAAATATTAACAGAAAACAAGTAAAACAACTCCGGATTTTTCTTAAGGTGAAATTAGACTTTTTACCATATAGGGTAGGCCTAGTTATCTAAAGAGTGAGCTACAGACCAAATTTCAAGGCTTAACTCAAAAATTGAACTGCAAATTGCGGTCATATCGAATTAATTTGCAGCCAGATTTTGGAATTAGTGGCTCGGGCTTCTATGATGGCTTCCTATTGATCTGCACATCTCACTGTATCCGCTATTAAATTTTCAGAGTCTCCAAATCATCCCAGATTTCATTTGATCATCAACAGTCATCCAAAGTCGACATCGGAAAATTCTAAACTCGTCAAATCTGAGAATTTCTCTACTAAGACACCCTCACTTATCACTAATGGTCTTGTATACACTTTCTAAATCTCCACTGAACCTCTACTACAAGTTTTATCTACTAATTCTCACTTTGGAAATTTCCATGTTCATAGAACATAAACTTTTTAACTCTAAACCAATATAGGAGGTTAGGAAACCTAAAAAATAATCTAAAGGTGGGGTTATTATCTCAAAAAACAACTCAAGAAAATTCTAAGATGGCCAAACTTGCTCAAAACCCCTACTTGATCATGCCATGTTGCTTAGGATGAGATGAAGAACATTTTCGGTGAAGGTTGTGTGATATTTTAATGAAATTTTGGGGGTGTTTTGTGGGGTGGTAGAGGAGGCGGAGAAGGTGATTTAGATGAAAATGAAGGAGATGAAGAATGAGAAAGATGAGGGAACAGATGAAAGCCTATGGCTGTAGAACCATATCTCTCTCTCCAACCTTACCTCCTTGTTCCTTCCTTTTTCATTTTCATTTTCTTTTCTTTTATTATCTTTTCTTTTCTCATTTATTTTGAAATACAAAAACCAAATGTCACAAAATGATGTGTTGCATGTCATGTGTAAGAACGGGCGTGCCCCACGCGTGCGCGCAACGGAAGCGGGGATGGATGGAGAACAAAAATTCCGTAGGGACGCGATCGACCATACGCCAAAATCGTCCAAACACTAGTTTCTAGCAAAAATTAAAGAGCATAAAGAAAAGTTCAGAGATGCTACAACATTTGCAGTGTGTCCGGCTGATCCCGGAAGTCCCCGTCTAAACTCCGTGAGCTCCTGCGTCTGCACGCCGACTACCTCGTCGTAGATGATCCGCGTTGAAAGCGGGCTGCCCGAGCTCCAACTTCGTCACCGGTCAGATGAACTTCCTCCAGAGACTTGTTGGGTGTGGAGGAAGACGATGCGAGCGATGGATACTCTCTACTTTTTGCAAAAACTCAAAATGGAAAAACTTGCCATTTTTCTAGTGAGCTCAAGCTCTTGTTTTGGAGGAAGAAAATGACTTGATAAAGAATGGCTTGACCAATACCAATGAATTGTGTAATACCCTTTTTACAAACCATGTCATGTATCATGACACATACCTTCACTCCCTACTCTCTTTCATGTGTGTGTCAACACATAAAAGAGAGGGTGGCCCCCACCACCTAATTAAATATATTAAATATATAATATATATATATATATATATATATATACGCACACATTAATACACACACACACACACACATTTACATATATATATATATATTTATTTGTATATTTATTTATACATAATTCATAATGGTGGGAATTAATATATATATATACACACATTTACATATATATATATATTTGTATATTTATTTATACAAAATTCATAATGGTGGGAATTAATATATATATATATATATATATATATATATATATATATATATATATAGAGGAGAGAGAGAGAGAGAATAATGGAGGAAAGAGGCTATAGGAGGGAATTTCCTCCTATGGCGTCGAAAAATACATGCTCAGGAGTTTTTTCCGACGATCGGCACCTATCATCTTCATCGTTATCATCTAAGATGTGGGTACACTAAATTTCATGTGATTCTATAACTTTTGCACCGTTGATTTAGCAACACAAAAAGTTATGTTGTCGGTAAACCGTTAATCTTGAACCCACTAAATCAACGGTGAAAAATTATAGAATCACATGAAATTTGGTGTACCCACATCTTAGATGATAACGATGAAAATGATTGGTGCCGATCATCGGAAAAAACATGGGAGGGTGTATTTTTTTGACGCCATAGGAGGAAATTCCCTCCTATGGCATCTTTCCTCCATTATTCTCATATATATATATATATATATATTAAATAAGTATTAGTACATGTATCCTATACACGTACACATCATATATCACATACATGAAATGCCATCAATATCTTCTCAGTATCATATACTGTAGAGAGTGTGTGTATCATATACACTATATTAGAAACCGTACCATCAATACGGTTAGGAAGCTGAATGAGCTTCGCGGCAAGGAGGCCGTAGAGAATGTCATCGAGCTCGTCGTCGGGAAAGTAATATTTCCTCTCGAGACGCTCTTTTAACAACTTCGGTTTATCCTTAGGCTTTTCAGTCAACACTTGACTTGGTATTCCGGCTTTGAAACCGGCTAGTATAACAGTCGTCCGATTGAACATGTTGAAAGTCTACCCTAGCACCACCATGAGGTTTAAAGTTGCATGATTGATGCCCGTTTAAACCTCATGGTAGTGTTATGGTAGACTTTCATGGTATCAGAGCCAAGCCAGCAGATTAGGGAAAGTCTTTACGACGTCAAAGTGTTTGATCGAACTTCGAAACCCAAAATTTATCAAGTTTTTGTCGATTTTTCAAAAGTTGAAATTTTAGTCCTGGTAGTCCAGCAAACATCCTAAGGGCTTTATCAACATGTATCAGAGAGACAGTATAATAATACAAGTGTACATGTTAAGATAAAGAGCAACCAGATAGCATACTATCATTTCGAGCAAGAAAGTCCTCTATATATATGTCCAAGCATCCACTATATCATACAATAATTGCCTCTAAGGCATACATATTCCTAACAATCACCCACTTGCACTATGGCCAGTTATTGTAGTATCTCATACCCAACATCCTAAAATGTTTCTCAAACTGTGTCTGGGGGAAGGCCTTTGTGAGTGGATCCGCTTTGTTATCCTTCATGTCAACTCTCCTGATCTCGATCTCCCGGCGATCTACTATCTCCTTAATCAGGTGATACCGTCTAAGAATATGTCTGGATCACTGATGGGACCGGGGTTCTTTGACCAAAGCCACAGCTCCATTGTTATCCCAATACACAGGTATTGGATGCTCAATGGATGGAACCACACCAAGTTCATCTTATGAACTTCTTCATCCAGATAGCCTCTTTGGCAGTATCGTCGGCAGCGATATATTCAGCCTCCATCGTCGAGTCTGCTACGGTATCTTACTTGGAATTCTTCCAACATACTGCCCCTCCATTGAGGGTGAAGACAAAACCCGAGACCGACTTACTGTCATCCTTATCACTCTGGAAGCTCGAATTGGTAAAGGACTCCACCTGGAGTTCACCGTTACCATACACCAAGAACATTTCTTTAGTCCTTCTTAAGTACTTAAGAATGTTCTTCATAGCTGTCCAGTGTTTCTCACCTGGATATGATTGATACCTATTCACTACACCTAGTGAGTAAGCTACATCTGGTCTGGTACATAATATCGCATACATGATTGACCCGACTACCGAAGCATAGGTATCCCTTGCATGCGGAGCCCTCTCCAAATCAGTCATGGGAGACATCTCTTTGGAGAGAGTGGTTCCTAAATAAGCGGGTAAATTACCACGCTTAGAATCTTCCATACTAAATCTCTTTAGTATGGTGTCTATCTACCTGGATTGGGACAATCCCAGCATTCGTTTAGATCTATCTCTATAGATCTTAATCCTCAGGATGTAGGAGGCATCATCTAGATCTTTCATGGAGAACTTATGTGATAAGAAGAGCTTGACTGAGTGTATCATAGGAATATCGTTTCCTATCAAGAGTATGTCATCCACGTACAATACGAGGAAGACAACCTTACTCTCTACAACCTTCTTGTATATACAAGGTTCATCTACGTTTTTGATGAAGTCAAACTCTTTGATAGCTTCATCGAAACAGATGTTTCAGCTCCGCGATGTCTGCTTTAATCCGTAAATTAATTTAAGCAGCTTGCACACG
This sequence comes from Agapanthus africanus, assembly GCA_030015575.1. Lineage (NCBI taxonomy): Eukaryota > Viridiplantae > Streptophyta > Magnoliopsida > Asparagales > Amaryllidaceae > Agapanthus > Agapanthus africanus. The sequence continues at coordinate 332,409,315 of CM057349.1, forward strand.
CTTCCGCTGCTCACACTATCTATGAAGCCCTCTGGCTGTGTCATGTACATGCTCTCTTCTAAATCACCATTTAGAAAAGCGGTCTTGACATCCATCTGCCAGATTTCGTAGTCATGGTATGCAGTAATGGCAAGTAGGATCCTGATGGACTTAAGTATAGCGACAGGAGAAAAGGTTTCATCATAGTCGACACCTGGTCGTTGACGAAAATCTTTTGTTACAAGTCTAGCTTTGAAAGTCTCAACTTTTCCATCTACATCAATTTTCTTTTTAAAGATCAACTTGCTCCCGATGGGTTTTACCCCTTCAAGAGCAACTTTCAAAGTCCATATTTTGTTGGTGTTCATGGATTCCATCTCAGATCGCATAGCATCTAGCCATTTCACAGAGTCTCCACTTGTGATGGCCTACTCGAAACTAGCTGGGTCATCATCTTCCATGATGCAATCCTCGCTCCTACCGTCTATGAGAAAACCGTAGTATCTCTCAGATGGATGAGGAACCCTACTAGATCTGCGGAGTGGTTGAGATTCGTCGGGGTCTATTGAATCCTCCGGTTCCACCAAATCGTCAGTTATAGTTTGTATTGCTGGAACTTCTTCCAATTCTACCACATTACCACTAATTTCTTTCACAAGAAATTCCTTTTCTAAAAAGGTGGCAAGTTAAGAAACAAACACTTTTTGTTCCTCGGAATAGTAGAAGATATATCCATAAGAATCTTATGGATATCCTACAAACTTGCACAAAACAGACCTTGCCTCGAGCTTATTCGGATTTTTCTTTTTAACATAGGCCGGACAACCCCATATATTAACTTGTTTAAGAGACGGTCTCTTCCTATTCCCTATCTCATATGGAGTGGTAGGCATGGATTTGGTTAGAACCCTATTCAATAGATATGCAGCTATCTCAAGTGCATAACCCCAAAAGGAAATATGTAACCCAGCAACACTCATCATAGAGCGCACCATATCTAATAGGGTATGATTCCTCCGCTTCGATACTCCATTGTGCTGTGGTGTATACGGAGAAGTAAGCTGAGAGAGAATCCCATTCTCTTTTAAATAGCTCAAGTATTCTCCTCCTCGATCAGATCGAAGGATTTTAATACTTTTACCCGTCTAGTTCTCTACTTCGTTCTTATATTCCTTGAATTTCTTAAAAGCTTCAGACTTGTGTTTCAACAGGAACACATGTCCGAATCTTGAGAGATCATCGATGAATGTAATAAAATACGAGAAACCATTCCTGACATGTGTAGACATAGGACCACATACATCACTATGTATCAGTTTTAAGAGTTCACTAGCTTTTTCTCCGTGTTCAGTAAACGGAGTTTTAGTCATCTTGCTTTTGAGACATGACTTGCAAGTTTCATAAGATGTAAATTCGAACTGATTCAAATATCCATTTATATGCAACTTAGCTAGTCTTGTCGCATTGATATGACCTAGTCTACAATGCCATAATAGGGCTTCGTTCATTTCTGAACTTTTTTCTTATGTGTGTTCTGTACATTTAGAACTGTAGTTTAATTTAGAACGTATATAACGTTGCACAACGTACCATACCCAATCAACACTTGATTTAGGAAAACATTCACAATATTTTTGGTACGAAATAACAGTCGCTCAGAATCATTGTATTACCACTTGGTAATATAAGGTGATATTCACCAACTGCTTTGGCTGCAACAATTGCAACATTCCCTTCTCTGAGGGACATATCACCTTTTCCCAGTTCTCTACCTCTATTTAACCCATGTAACAAATTACATACGCGGGATCCTGATCCGGTATCCAATACCCAGGACGTAGAGCAAACTGAGAAATAGTTCTCGGTAACGAACACACCCGAAGAAAATGCATCAGTATGCTCCTTCTTCATTTTGGGTAGTATGGGAATCCGGGTATTCTACTATTTCTTGCTCAGACTTATGATAGTCATAAGATAGAGCGGAACCTAGCCCAGTATAATAAGTAGATTTGGTCAATACATCCATATTATTATCTTGATTAAGACATGTCATTGGTCACTACCAGAAGAGAGAGAAGGATAATCACTTTTGCGTGCGCTCTTTGCAAGATTAGATTGATTATTATTTTATCTAATCATGATGGCTCCCACTGTTTTTATCAAATCTTCCTTCAAACTCTAAAAGGTAAGATTAGTCGAGATTAATTACACCCTATAAGTTCATCAATCGTTCGGCCAGGCAGGTATTGGTACTCCGAGGGAGTCTCCCGATGCTTTCATATGGAACTAATTAAATAATATCGTTTCTGCAGGGACATCACCCGGTTAACACCTTTCTTAGACACCTAATGGATCGGTTAATTGTAAAGTGGAAAACTCTCCCAGGAGTAACACTTACTCGCGGTGGGTATCGGGATCCAACTATCTCATAAAAGGTATGCAATCTTATTGCAAATCTCAGCACTTGAAATACCCAATATATGTTTTTACCCTTAGTAACTTATGACCTTAACTATGGTCAACAAATCATAAGCGCTAGTCAAGTTCAACCCGTCATTTCGTGATTGAATTAAACCCATCCGTACGACCCTTAACAAGGTCAACAAAGCCGCACGACTACCCTAATCCAATTGCATCATATGCGGCAAATAAGCACTAATTAGCTACCGCACACTACGTCTTGACGAAAGCCAACAAACGTAGCACAAATACTAAATAACACTTATCTGAAATGACGAAGGGCTACGACCGGTTTTGAAGAAAACCTTTAACGTAATGAACTTGATATCGTTGTAGAATCTAGTGATTTTGAAAAGGAGTGGTTTAAGCTCCGCTTTTAAAATCGAGTAGTTTTCAAAAATAAACCAAGTGAGTGGTAGCATTTGCTAGTTTTGCTAAATAGGTTACTCCCGGTGAAGGGATCTCGGCTCTTTCCTCATTGAATGAGGTGCTGGATATTCATCAAGGAATACCACTATGCAAAGCAAGAACTAGAGAAACTATCAAAACTGAACCAAGTGGGTTGTAGCATTTGCTAGTTTTGCTAAAGAGGTTACTCCCGGTGAACGGATCTTGGCTCTTTCCTCATTGAATGAGGTGCTGGATATTCATTAAGGAATACCACTATGCAAAGCAAGAACTAGAGCTACCTTTTTGAAAATTTTGATTCTACAATATCTTTAGATTTCTTTTCTTTTTATTAATCTCATTTATGAAGTCCCATCATTTATATTTCCCTAAACATCACAGAAAAGAAACGAAAATAGAACGTACGCTTATGCCATCCGCATTCGCCACGGGCCCCGTCATCCACTGTTAGGTTACTTAACTAACGGCAGAGCGGGGGCTGGACTAGCGTGGGTGTAAAACATAAGCAACGTTTATTATATATATCATATATATATAGCATTTGTCTCACGCGGTTATATGATCACATCACAGAACCAAGCAGCAGAAGTCAACATATGAAATATTAGATATACTAGGAGGTCCGTGTTTTAAATTCAGCCAGTAATGAAAAACACGGATTCCATGGTCGTGATGAATAGCCAAACCCACATCCCTAGACCCCTACGAGAGCATCAAGCAACCCTGCCAATTCTAGAGTTAGGAGACCCGGTCTCGACTCCTCGAGATGGTCTCCCACTGGACTCTAGAACCCGGTTACTTATGCTCCCCGCCTTGGGTCTATCCTAATGCAGAAAAGTAAATAATATATATCAATGGTGACATCATCCTCAACCCGGAAGTGTCCTAATAAAAGAATATTACATACATTTTTTATATGAATGAAAATTAAAAAACTCTCATCTCACCCAAAACCCCAGGCTATTTAACTACGACGATCCAATATAACATATCACAGCAACATATAACATCACATGTCATCAATGTAAGTAAATGTGCGTATCCCAAATTCCGTTGATATATAGCAACGAGATCGGGGATACACCACATATTACACTTATGGTCGCACAAAAGAAATGAAAAACTACAATAATTAGAATTCGCAAACACCTTAGACATCATAAACCCGGAATATCTCATATTCCGAATTTCATGCCTAATCTATAAACCTTGCATTTTAGTCTCAAACTGAAACCTCTTTTCAATAAGCAGTCGGATAATTCAACAACATTTCCGACTGAGTGATCGCGTACAATACGCGATTGCGACAGAGTTCTAATCTGAATCGAAACTCCGTAGCAATCTATCAAACGTGACTAAACGAATAGATTTACAAAATACTAACTAGTTTTCACAAAACTAATTATTGTGGATTCCAAATATTATATCCCATATCATCATAATCTATACGACGCTAAATATTTCGATCGATTAATCGAACACCCACAAATCCAGAAACCTCAACAACTTGAGTCTCATCAAAATATCCAGAGAGTGCAAAATCACAAAGTGGAGCAGCACAAGAGAAACAAGACCACAACTCTATAAACACGCGGCGGAACCGCGGCCAAACATGGGGTTTGGCCGCGGTTCCACGGCCGTTTGAAGGAGCTGGATCCTCGAATTTCTTGAGGCTCCACTAAATCACCTGCACAATTTAATGCATATTTTTAATCACTAAAATTTCAAATTTTGAAAAATCGACAGAAACTTGATAAATTTTAGGTTTCGAAATTCGATCGAACACTTTAACGTCGTAAAAACTTTCCTTAATCTTCTAGCTTGGCTCTGATACCATGAAAGTCTACCCTAGCACCACCATGAGGTTTAAACAGACATCAAGCATGCAATTTTAAAAATTTCTAGGTGCTAAGCTTGACAAACTAAGGATCAAACTAGAATATTAGGGTTAACTATGATGATATCACAAGATCTAATCTAAAAGAAGGATGTTATAACCTTTGTACACTGTGTCCTTCTCTTCTCAAGCTTCGTGTAGTACTTCACGCGACTCTACTAGGCTCCACTTGAAGTTGGATTGAGCTTCTTTTGCGATCTTCGTGCCGAAGATGATCCACCCGAAGCTCCGCTAATCCAAGCTATCTCTTCACTAAACTCTTTAGTGAAGGAAACACAATACAGTTAATTGCTAATTAAGTGTAGAATGGTGAAGTAGGGGTTTTGTTTGCTCACTAAGGTTCTCACAAGCTCAAGGTTTCACAACTCATGTGAGAGATTGAGCTTGGAGGAGGTGAGGAGGAAGATGAAGAGAGCTAGAGAGAAGAACTCATCACATGAGCTCAAGTGAGGAAATAGAACAAGTGTCTAATCAATTGTGTAGAATGGCTTTACATTTTTACTTCACTTATTGAAGCATACAATTCTCATCAATAAAGAATTGTCACCATGCTTCAATAGTGTGAAGTAAAGGAATAAAAAAATACACAAGCCATGCTACACCCAAAGTCTCTCCATTTTCCACTTCATCATTTCTATTTTCCAAAAATAGAAAATGCCATGCCATACTTCTTAAATAATACATACATACATACATACATACATATATATATATATATTAATATATATATTAAGAAGAAAATAATTAGTGAGCTTAATATTAGTTAATATATAATTATATCAAATATAAATATATATCATATTATTAAATCAACACTTGATTCAATAATCCGGCTATATCACATGTAATCGACTAATATCATTTATCTGTATATTACATTATCAAATCAACACTTGATTCGATAATCCAGTTATATCACATATAACCTGACCGATAACAAATAACCGCCAGATTAGAATACGGTATCTCATACTCGTATTTAATCAGGCTTCCGCATATATCAGCATATGTGCCCTATTTCATTTCGCTTGAACTAGGAAACTTCTGTGTGGGACTCTAAAGACTCGTCAATACACCAGCAGTAGGTAAATGATCACATCAGTTACCCACAAGCCGTCAGCGGTACTAGCTGGACGTAACGGCTATTCAGGTATTGAGCGAATAGAAGATCAACAAGTAAGCTTGTCCAAACTCCCATGAAGCCTATAAGTAACACTTACCGTACAGTCTGGTCTCTTCATTTGATATGTCGCATATCGGGTCTGGGGGTGGAATCGTCAGACCCCAATAACTTGATAAGTCATGCTGATGTGTATAATGGTTCGAGAAACTACTGATAACTCTTACCAGTAAGTCTCATCAGCAGCCCTGGCCAGAGACTTCATGTTATAACCAATCGAGTATAGTGCAACATCAACTCTCTATACCGGGAGAGACGAACCCCTCTTATTGCTCATTGCCTCCATGTGACTCGTGACTGTACCCAAAATCCACCTGTTTGCATGACTCTTTTGAGCCGTGGTAGGGAGAAAATCAAAGCACAGTGGGAACCACACAAGACTCTATGACGATTTCGGGTCTATAGACTAACCTGTACCAGTGTCACCAGAGAACTGCTATTTGATGATAGGTATAGTACCATCTAAGAGTTTTCGGCGAGTTCTGTTCGGTGTACCCATTCTTTAATGAACACCTGTGTACAATTTTTGAAGTCAAACACCAATGGATATGTGATCAACCATCACCCCCTACAGGGTCAAGAAACGTACACACTAGTCCACTCTAGAATATCGATGCCCTGTCTCGATACTCCCTTGACTAGGAACTGTTAAAGGATGTGCTTGTAGACTACACAAGTCCCAGTAGTATGATCTACATCATAGTCCTGGTAGTCAAGCAAATATCCTAAGGGCTTTATCAACATGTATCAGAGAGACACTATAATAATACAAGTGTACATGTTAAGATAAAGAGCAACTAGATAGCATACTATCATGTCGAGCAAGAAAGTCTTCTATATATATGTCCAAACATCCACTATATCATACAATAATGGCCTCTAGGGCATACATATTCCTAACACATGTATATCAAATATACACGTTTTATCGAACTCATGTACGTATCCCTATACGTAGGTCACATCGCGTTTTGCTCGGGCAGTCACTTTCGTTGTGGGACTCTAAAGACCTGTCAATACGCTGGTAGTAGATTATACTGGATCGTATCCGATTGGATCTGAAACACTTTTAGATTCAACCCCCTTTCGGGTTAACCCATAAGCTCGTCAGCAGTACTAGCTATACGTAACGGCAATCGAGATATGAGCAAGATAAAGGCAGGTCGACGAGCGAACTCATCCGAACCCAACAAATTCTATAAGTGACAATCACCGTACAGTTCGGTCTCTTCGTCAAGGAGTATCACATACAGGGTTTGGGGATTAGAATTTGTCAGACCCCCAATGAACCAGTGAAGCGCGCAAGTGAGTTCGATAGAGATCGAGAAACCAGTGACGCTCGATAAGTGAGTTCGATCCTGATAAGTCGTGCTGACAGAGGACTCATAACCAAATAGATACAACTGGTAACACTTACCAGTTTATCTCTACTGCTGTGGCCACGGACTTCTGGCTATAGTCGTGTCCTGCACAGTGCGATATCGACTCCCAATACCGGGAGTGATGAATTCTCTCGACCGCTCACTCCTCCATGTGTTTCGGGACTGTACCCAACCAAAACCTATTTGCACGACTCAGTAGAGTCATGGTAGGGTAGTAATCAAAGTACAGTGGGAACACACACGAGACACTGGCGATTTCAGGTCTAGGGACTATCCTGTACTCATATCACCAGAGAATTGCTATCTGACATTGGTATAATACCAACTAGGAGTTCTCGGCGAGTCCGTCCAGTGTAACTCATCCAATGAGCACCTGTATACAATCATCTGTGTCAAACACTAATGGCTATGGGAACAGTCATCGCCCAGTACAGGGTCATGAAACGTATACACTAATCTAAACTGGAGTACCGATGCCCAGTTTTGATACTCCTACGACTAGGGACATTTAAGAATGTACTTATAAACTACCAGGTCCCACTAGTATGATCCTTATCATAATCCTGGTAGTCAAGCAAAGATCCTTTGGGCTTTATCTCATGTATTATCGATATACGATAACTAGTAACACGCATTCACATGACAGATAAAGACAAATCAGATATCATACTATCATTTCGAGTAAGACTGTTCTTAGTATAGGCTCTCCTCGAATTCAGTAATTGCATTCCCACAACTACGATAATTGCCTTGAGGACACTTATATCCAACATCATGACACTTAAATATGGTTAACAAAAATGAAGTTAGGTTTAGTGCACAATTAAGAAACACTAATTAATTTTAACACTAACTTGTATGGAAATAATTATATATTAATTTATAAAAAGCCCAATTTAAATAAATATTTCCATAAATGATAATTCATTTTAAATTTCAATTATTTTCCAAAATATGGATATATAATTATACCAGCTTACGAAAACTCAAATCTATACTCATATAATATTCGTGAAATTTATTATTTAATTATTTAAATCCCAAAATAATATTTTCTATTTTCTGAAATGTTACACATGCAATGTATATGTCATTACCTATCAGTCATCAAGTCAATTGAAATCAATCGGTGGAAAAGAATGCTCGTGTTTAATAAGGGTCTCGTGCATGCCCGAGACTACGGTCCGCTGTTGCCCGGGACATAACCCTGCAGCCGTACCGCTAGGCCCACGACCTAATATATATATATATATATATATATATATATATATATATATATATATATATAAAGAGAGAGAATAATAGAGAAAAGAGGCCATAAGAAGGAATTTCCTATTTATGGCGTCGAAAAATATACCCTCGTTTTTTCCGATGATCGGCATCCATCATCTTCATCGTTATCATCTAGGATGTGGGTACACTAAATTTCATGTGATTCTACAACTTTTTCACCGTTGAATTAGTAGCTTCAAACTTAACGGTTTACAGACAATAGAACTTTTTATATTGCTAAATCAACGGTGAAAATGTTGTAGAATCACATGAAATTTGGTGTACCCACATCTTAGATGATAATGATGAAGATGATGGATGCCGATCGTCGGAAAAAATGAGAGAGGGTATATATTTTAGACGCCATAGGAGGAAATTCCCTCCTATGACCTCCTTCCTCCATTATTCTCATATATATCGCTAATATCGAATGATCATTCTCTAAGTCACTGTAGCTCGCAAATACGAGTTCGATTCCACCTTGATTTTCCCATTTCCTCAGGTTACAATAACTATATGTATATGACTAGTTGTATACAAGCACGCGCTAAAATCACGGTTTATTCACTTTTCATTGCACTGTTCACTTTCACGAGTTAATCACTTATCACTGGCGTACTTGACACAACTAATCCAATACCACCCACGTTCGACAATGCAAAGTTCGCTACGAATCACTACGAATGTTCTCCATCACTAAAGGTATCACGGTCGGGTAAATACGAGAATGATGCCACATATAAGTCATGTACGATATGAATCATAACGTGCATTACGAGTTCAGAAAAACATATTAAATCGTACGATTATAATTAGGCAAAATGATACAAAGGAGACAGTAAGTAAACGTAAACAACAATTCAACAAAATTTGGTTCCAGGACAATCGGATTTTAGATTTGCGAGTTACAGTCATTTCATCTTAAGTGTTCACCGCTGGAAATCCAGTTCCTGAACTGAAAGTTCATTTTGTAACACATTTTACTCCCTGTTGGGATCATAATTAGGCGACGCTACAGTTAGGTAAAATTTAGATCTATCAATTATGTTTCCAACGCATTAGACGGATTGACAATATCCACTGCGTGCTAGGAGATATGTCCTGTTTAAGGCTAGGATATACAATCTTTCTCTGTACTGAACTGCAGTACACCTCGACGGTTTAAAATGCAATTAAAATATCAAATGACAGTAAAATTGAATGAAACCACCACCTTGTAACACTTTGAATTCTTTTAGGATATTTTCGCGATAATTAGCAATTTTGCGTGTTTTTCATAAAAACCCGAATATCGTATTTTCCTTCTTGGCTAGTGATAATTGTGTTGTGAAGTGTTATATATATATATGTGTATATATATGTACATATATATTTATATGTATATATATAGGATTATTAATTATTTTTAGTCGGGTTACCTTAATTGAAATTTTTTCCTTATGTAGTGCACACATGCACACTTAGCCATTTTGTGACCTACGTTAAAAGTGTTAGCCATTTCATTCTTGCATGGTTCATTGTTATTCCCCCACCCTTTCATCAAATCAAAACCCTTTTTAAAATTCAAAATCCAAATAGGAAAATGAAAGCATGGTGTTAGGTGGGAAAACTTGACTTTTGACCCCATTTCCTTCTCTTCTCTCTCTCTTCTCCTCATCTCAGAATTTCCTGCAGAAATCCCAGCAAAAACCACAGCTTTTTCTTCATCTCCTCTTCTCTTTTCATTTCCCTTTGATCTCTACACAAAACCCTACACAAATCTAACCATTTCCTTCACAAAAACCTTGGGAAAAATGGTCTTTTGAGGTGTTTGGAGGCAAATCTGCACACTTGAGGCTAGGGCTGAGACTTGTGGTGTTTCTTAAGGTCTTTTGAATGTATTAACTCACCCTTAGCACCCTTTTCCTATATCTTGTAGTATTTCTATCAAAATATCACTTTTTTGTGCAATTTTAGTGCTATTTAAGGGATTTTGTGATGATATGTTAAAATTAGCATTTTTAGGGCTTGATTAGCTTGGTAATGGGTTATTAGTGTGGTTTTAGACTTGGGTTTGCTTCAGTTTGCACAAAAATACCCTAAAGTATTGTTTCAGTGCTAAATTGGACTTTTTAACTAGAATTTGGGTTCTGTTGGATCTGCTTGTGTCCCGATCATTTAAGAACAATTCTGTAATTACTGTAGCATGTACATAAGGTATAGAGTACACACACGAAACCCGGGAGCCCAATTCCCAAGACAGGCCACCGAAAAATGCGTTCTGGCCACAATTTGCGGCCAGATGAGTGAGTTGGGGGTTGGGGCTTGGACCACAGGAGTCTGCTGCTATGTGGAGTCTTTTGGTATATATATAGTTTTGTAAATTTGTTCCTGTATAAAAATCTAGGATCTAATACCCTATTTCCCGTATTTTAAACTTTCGCGACACGCGTGATACGTGTGTGTGGGTTTGGGGTTTCTGCGTATCGCGACGCGTCGGAGTGGCTTCAGGCGCGTAATCACACGTTTTAGCGTATCGCGCACACACGCGCTTGGTTCGCGACGCAAGTTACTAGTTTGGCTTTAATGTCGTGTTTGTGTGATTTCGAGCTTATGTGTGATATATTGCGTAATTCTAGGTTCGCAGGCGAGTACAACGGACGCCGCGCAGAAGGGGAAACAACTCGTCGGCTACACTTAGCGCGAGACTACGGTGAGTAGATTTAACATCTACGGGGAAATCGCTCGCATGGCGTTATGCGTCAGGGCTGATAGGACCTTGTAGCAGCATATTACATTTACATACATTGACTGTTCATGGCTACTATTTAGTGCATACCGCATTCCCTGCTATATGTATATAAATTAGAATTGATAGAACACCGCACCATTACTAACGGTTCATGTTGCACGAGCACTATTCTGCATGTTACACACACACCGTTAGTAATTGCCATGCCACTCACACTGTAGGATTACCATGATCATTATACTGTAGCTCATCTTTTATGTGATTGACATGATATTCATACTTGGTGCATTTATCACATCTCATTGACTTGCATATTGGTTTTGAACTACATGTGATTTCTGCATTTGGGAACCGTCGCTATTTCAAAGAGAATATATAATTGTTTAAAAACCCGGTTTCCCTTGATATGATATTTCGGTGCGTCCACCATATGTTTTCTCGGTGCTAGAGTGATATATGTGAACCCGAATCGAGGAGTTGGATGAGGCCGATTACGGGTACATGGTGGACCCGGTATGGTACCCCGAGGCGAGAACGGATCGCTGTGCAGTAGACGGTGAGCCTGGCAGAGGGACTACTACCTACCGGTGATTGGTTGAACCTGGCGGTTATCCGGAGGATACCGATCAGAGTCGATAGATGGATGCGGGATGACCCGTACTGCCGGGACCGAGGGCCGATACCGCAGACGGAACCCGTGGGCTGACCCGGACTGACGGATGCCCGCTATATGAGGATTTGCGTGTCGATGCTGGACACGAGTATTTATGATATTTGGGTGCCGATGTTGGGCACTCGTGATTCTCAGAGATTTACAGGATTGGAGGGCCGATGGGAGTGCCAGCGTCTGAGTTGTTGGGATCTGGATACATTGATGGGCACCGACTATACGTTCCATGTTGGCATTCCGTGTAGATGTTATATTTCCCATGCTCAGCATTCATTATTGTATCCATCCTGTAGTTATATTACCTGATAGAACACTTGCATGATTATTGCACATCTGCTGGCATATGATAGAGTAGCGCAGTACATGCATGCTCGCGATTACCTATATATGTTATCTCTATTCACGAGTTGGCAACTCACCCTGTTGTGCTACAGTATTTGCAGGTTGCCCTTCAGAGTAGTCACGGCAGGCTGCCTCCTTACATCTTTTGGCTACAGATACCACTACCGTTGGTGCGAGAGCTGTTTTGCTAATAGGTGGGTTGTGGTATCTGGTTACTTCTTTTGTACACACTTTTGTATCTAGTATTCTCCATCTACCTTATTTGTATTTGACTTAGAGACAGTGTGAGGACGATGATGTATATTATTGGTATTCTGGTGTCGAGCTCGTTGTGAGCCGACTTCACTTATGCAGTTTATTCTTTCTGTGATGTTTCCCACTTGTTGCTCATTTTTTTCGCTACGGTGTCATATATTGCTATCTTGGTGATTGTTTACTTAGATTTCTTAACATTTTAGTAAATACTTCCATTTAAATCTTAAAACACTCTATACTTTTACTGGTTTGATTTCTGGGTTTTCGGTTCACTTAGTCGCGTTACGCCTGTAGACGTTACGTGGTTAAGTGCCGGCAACAGGCCAAACTTTGGGTCGTGACAAAGTTGGTATCAGAGTGTAGGTTTTTACCTTTCGGAGTGTAGGATGACCCTGGTATGATGGAGTAGGTGGCTGAAGCAGAGTGGCGTAGCGTGCGTATGTTCCGCGGCATGCTCACGACACGGTACTCCGCCTAAGCGACCTTAGGACTTATTGATTCGATTTCCTTCATGAGTATGTACATTCTTGCGATTCGATTTCCGTACCCTTATCAAATCCTAGTTTTCCTTTCAGCCATTATGCCGCCAAAGACTAAGAGGGCGCAGAGAGCGTCCGCGAGGGCCGAGATTCGAGTTGACTCGTTCGAGACGAGGACTGATCTGGGTAGTACACCGGTTGTGCCCGAGCAGGATGTTCCTCCCCTGACAGATCGGATTGCCATGTTACGGGCTGGTATGCAGGAGATGCGCCAGACGGTGGGATCCAGTATGCAGGAGATGCGCCAGATGATGGGATCTCTAGTTGAGACACTTTGAGCGCAGCGACCAGAGGTAGTTCCACCCGTTACAGAGACCGCGGTGGTACCCACAGTACAGGCAGTTGCCCCTGCAGCTACAGAGGTCATCTCGGTATCGCTATCAGAGTTTATGAGGCTGAAGCCTCCGGTCTTCACAGGCACGGATGCAGCCAAGGACCCACAGTCTTTCATTGATAGGATGGCTCGGATATGTCGTTCCCTCATATGCGCAGATGCGAGATGGGTTGAGTTCGCGAGTTTTCGCCTGGAAGGTCTTGCGCAGAAATGATGCGAATCAGTTGAGAAAGGTAGAGTAGCAGGTCTTCCTCCTATGACCTAGACCGAGTTCGTGGCGCTATTCCTTTCCCGCTTTCTTCCACTGAGTGTCAGAGATGATAGAGCACGCAGGTTCGAGTCCTTACGCCAGACTCCGGAGATGTCAGTGGCAGAGTACGATGTGCTGTTCACCGAGCTATCAGTTTATGCTCCGTACTTAGTGGCTACCGAGGAGATGCGAGTCAAGAGATTTGTCCGAGACTTGCTTACACCACTGTTCCTTGCGATCAGCGCACAGCATTACGAGACATATGCAGCAGCTGTGGATGCAGCCCTATTAGTCGAGGAGCGCCTTGCTGAGACTTCGGTAGTTCCAGAGCCGAAGAGAGTTCGTGCGGATACATCAGCGCGGAGACAGCCTTTTCGGCGCCGTGACAGGCACTTTGCAGGTGGCAGAGATTTGGGGCGAGGCTGGTTGTTCAGCTCCTATCCCCAGGAGGGTCAGCGGCCATCGTCGGGATGTTTCCGTTGCGGGAGTTCTTATCATTGTGTGCGAGATTGTCCTGAGATACCCCGGAGGGAGGCGGCAGCACCGCATGTCACATTACCACCTTCACCACCTCAGAGGGCGTTGCCTATTGTACCTACTGTTACTCCGCGTCAGACTCATGCACAGAGAGGTCGTGGTCGCGGAGGATTTGTTCATAGAGGACGACGTGATCGAGGCAGAGGACAGCCAGCTGCCGGCAGGGGACAGTCAGTCACAGGTGGAGGACAGGCGCGAGTTTTTTCTTTGACGCATCAGGATTCGCAGGCGTCCAATGCGGTGGTCTCAGGTATCCTTCCAGTATGTTCAGTTGATGCACACGTGTTATTCGATCCCGGATCCACGCACTCGTACGTATCCACACACTTTGTGCCGAGTTTGGATAGAGAGTCTGGTTTGCTTGATCAGCCGCTTGTTGTGACTACTCCCGTGGGAGAGTCGTTTGTTGCTAGGCACGTGTTCCGATCCTGTATCGTCCGTATTGGCGAGAGAGAGTTGCCGGTCGATTTGATCCTTCTTGAGATGTTGGACTTTGACGTTCTTTTGGGCATGGATTGGTTAGCCACGTGCTATGCTTCTGTGGACTGCCGTGAGAAGACAGTTAGATTTTGTTTTCCTGGCGAGTCGGTTTTTGTTGTGTTGGGGGACCGTGGTGCCGCCCCTCACAGTGTGATTTCTTCTTTTCATGCTGGACAGCTTTTGAGGAAGGGATGTCAGGGATTTCTCGCCTATGTTTGCGATACTAGAGCTACAGAGGTTCCGTTGGACCAGGTTCCGATTGTTAGCGAGTTCCCTGATGTGTTCCCTGACGAGCTTCCTGGGCTACCGCCCGAGCGTGATATTTCTTTCTGTATTGATTTGGTTCCTGGCACGGGGCCTATTTCTGTACCGCCTTATCGGATGGCCCCGGCGGAACTTAGAGAATTGAAGGGTCAGTTGCAAGATTTGCTGGATAAGGGACTTATTCAACCCAGTGTTTCTCCTTGGGGTGCTCCAGTCCTGTTTGTCAAGAAGAAGGACGGCAGTATGCGTTTATGTATCGACTACCGCCAGCTGAACAGGGTTACAGTGCGGAACAAGTATCCTTTGCCACGCATTGACGATTTGTTCGACCAGCTTCAGGGGGCAGGATACTTTTCGAGGATTGATTTGCGATCAGGCTACCATCAGCTGCGGGTTCGACAGGAGGACATTCCTAGGACAGCTTTCCACACGCGCTACGGCCATTATGAGTTTTTGGTGATGTCGTTCGGACTCACCAACGCGCCAGCAACATTCATGGACTTAATGAACCGTATTTTTCGGCCGTATCTTGATCTGTTCATCATAGTGTTCATTGACGATATCTTGGTATATTCCCGGAGTAGAGAGGAGCACGAGCAGCACCTGCGGATTACACTGCAGACCTTGAGGGAGCATCGGCTTTTCGCCAAATTCTCCAAGTGTGCTTTCTGGCTGGACAGCGTAGACTTGTTGGGCCACGTGATTACACGGGATGGTATATGTGTAGACCCGAGGAAGATCGAGGCCGTTCGGAGTTGGCCCAGACCCACATCAGTTACGGAGATTCACAGTTTTCTAAGGTTGACAGGCTACTATAGGCGATTCGTGCAGGACTTCTCCCGTATTGCAACACCTTTGACCGGGTTGACCCGGAAGGGAGTTCCTTTCGTTTGGACGGAGGAGTGTGAGCACAGTTTTCAGCAGCTACGGGCTCTACTGACTACGGCGCCAGTGTTATCATTGCCTGTTGGATCGCAGATTTGTGGTCTATTGTGATACTTCTCTAGTGTGGCTAGGGTGCGTATTGATGCAGCATGACAGGGTGATCGCGTATGCTTCGCGGCAATTGAGGAAACATGAACAGAACTTCCCCACTCACGATTTGGAGATGGCTGCAGTGGTCTTTGTACTTAAGATCTGGCGACATTATTTATATGGCGAGTCGTGCCAGATATTCACTGATCACAAGAGCTTAAAGTATATATTTCAGCAGCGAGACTTGAACCTTAGACAACGCCGATGGATGGAGTTAGCGAAGAACTACGACTGCGAGATCCTGTATCACCCGGGCAGGGCTAATGTAGTGGCGGATGCGTTGAGCAGGAGGCCCGGGGGTAGTCTCTCTTGTCTGAGCGCAGTACAGAGGCAGTAGTCGGCAGATTGGCAGATCTTATGCGACAGCCGGATACAGTTCGAGTTTACGCCGATTGGAGGACAGATTGCGCATGTTCATGCACGCCCCCAGTTGCTTGACCGTATACATGAGGCACAGCACAGTAATGACCGATGTTCAGAGATCAGGGCACAGATTGGACAGGGCAGATTTTCCGAGTTCGTGATCGATGATCAGGGGATACTACGATTTGGGGCTAGACTATGCGTACCAGATGCTGAGGGACTGCGGCGTGAGATTCTTGAGGAGGCACATCGATCGGTATACTGTGTTCATCCCGGTTCCACCAAGATGTACCATGACATGAGAGGTGTTTACTGGTGGTACGGAATGAAGAGAGACATTGCAGATTTTGTGTCGAGATGCCTGACTTGTGAGCAAGTCAAGGCTGAGTACCAGAGGCCCGCAGGAAAGCTACAGCCGTTACCCATTCCAGAGTGCAAATGGGAACAGATTTCTATGGACTTCATTATGGGTCTACCCAGGACTAGTCGAGGGTATGACTCCATCTAGGTGATCGTGGATCGCTTGACGAAAGCGGCTCACTTCTTACCGGTGAGGATGACTTTCGGATTTGCTCAGTATGCCCAGATTTACATCGACGAGATTGTACGACTGCACGGAGTTCCGACATGTATCGTGTCCGACAGAGGCACTCAGTTTACCAGCCGACTATGGCAGAGGCTTCAGGAAGCTTTAGGCACTCGCTTAAGTTTCAGCACAGCATTTCATCCGCAGACCGACGGACAGTCAGAGCGGACTATTCAGACTCTCGAGGACATGCTCAGAGCGTGTGTATTAGATTTCGGAGGTAGCTGGGATCACCATTTACCTTTAGTAGAGTTCTCCTACAACAACAGCTGCCAGGAGACCATTCAGATGGCACCATTTGAGGCTCTTTATGAGAGGAGATGCAGATCGCCCGCCTATTGGACAGAGCTCAGTGAGAGCAGTATCTTAGGGCCACAGATTATTGAGGAGACGACCATGAAGATCCAGTTGATTCGCGATAGGATGAGAGCAGCCCAGAGTAGGCAGAGATCTTATGCGGACCGTCGTCGGCGCAGACTTGAGTTTTCTGTTGGTGACCATGTTTTCTTGAGGGTCTCCCCAATGAAAGGTGTGATGAGATTTGGGAAGAAGGGGAAGTTATGTCCCAGATATGTTGGCCCCTTCGAGATCCTCGAGCGTGTGGGTGCAGTTGCGTATCGGTTAGCCCTTCCACCCTGTTTCCCAGATGTGCACCCCGTATTTCACGTTTCGATACTCCGCAAATATCTTTATGATCCTTCGCAACCCGACGATCCAGCTTGAGCGTGACCTTTCCTATGCAGAGCAGCCGGTGATCATTTTGGATCGACAAGTGAAGAAATTGAGATCAAAGGACATACCATCAGGTTAGGTACTTTGGCGTGGTCAGAGCAGCGAGGAGGTCACTTGGGAGACTGAGAGCGAGATGAGGAAGAGGTATCCCCATCTTTTCGAAGGTACGTGTAGTTGGATTTTCTTTTAAATTCGGGGACCGAATTTCTTTAATGGGGGTAGATTGTAACACTTTGAATTCGTTTAGGATATTTTCGCGATAATTAGCAATTTTGCATGTTTTTCATAAAAGCCCGAATATCGTATTTTCCTTCTTGGCTAGTGATAATTATGTTGTGAAGTGTTATATATATATATATATTTATATGTATATATATAGGATTATTAATTATTTTTAGTCGGGTTACCTTAATTGGAAAATTTTCCTTATGTAGTGCACACATGCACACTTAGCCATTTTGTGACCTAGGTTAAAAGTGTTAGCCATTTCATTCTTGCATTGTTCATTGTTATTCCCCCACCCTTTTATCAAATCAAAACCCTTTTTAAAATTCAAAATCCAAATAGGAAAATGAAAGCATGGTGTTAGGTGGGAAAACTTGACTTTTGACCCCATTTCCTTCTCTTCTCTCTCTCTTCTCCTCATCTCAGAATTTCCTGCAGAAATCCCAGCAAAAACCATAGCTTTTTCTTCATCTCCTCTTCTCTTTTCACTTCCCTTTGATCTCTACACAAAACCCTACACAAATCTAACCATTTCCTTCACAAAAACCTTGGGAAAAATGGTCTTTTGAGGTGTTTGGAGGCAAATCTGCACACTTGAGGCTAGGGCTGAGACTTGTGGTGTTTCTTAAGGTCTTTTGAAGGTATTAACTCACCCTTAGCACCCTTTTCCCATATCTTGTAGTATTTCTATCAAAATATCACCTTTTTGTGCAATTTTAGTGCTATTTAAGGGATTTTGTGATGATATGTTAAAATTAGCATTTTTAGGGCTTGATTAGCTTGGTAATGGGTTATTAGTGTGGTTTTAGACTTGGGTTTGCTTCATTTTGCACAAAAATACCCTAAAGTATTGTTTTAGTGCTAAATTGGACTTTTTAACTAGAATTTGGGTTCTGTTGGATCTGCTTGTGTCCCGATCATTTAAGAACAATTCTGTAATTACTGTAGCATGTACATAGGGTATAGAGTATACACACGAAACCCGGGAGCCCAATTCCCAAGACAGGCCACCAAAAAATGCGTTCTGGCCACAATTTGCGGCCAGATGAGTGAGTTGGGGGTTGGGGCTTGGACCACAGGAGTCTGCTGCTATGTGGAGTCTTTTGGTATATATAGTTTTGTAAATTTGTTCTTGTATAAAAATCTGGGATCTAATACCCTATTTCCCGTATTTTAAACTTTCGCGACACGCGTGATACGTGTGTGTGGGTTTGGGGTTTCTGCGTATCGCGACGCGTCGGAGTGGCTTCAGGCGCGTAATCACACGTTTTAGCGTATCGCGCACACGCGCGCTTGGTTCGCGACGCGAGTTACTAGTTTGGCTTTAATGTCGTGTTTGTGTAATTTCGAGCTTATGTGTGATATATTGCGTAATTCTAGGTTCGCAGGCGAGTACAACGGACGCCGCGCAGAAGGGGAAACAACTCGTCGGCTACACTTAGCGCGAGACTATGGTGAGTAGATTTAACATCTACGGGGAAATCGCTCTCATGGCGTTATGCGTCAGGGCTGATAGGACCTTGTAGCAGCATATTACATTTACATACATTGACTGTTCATGGCTACTATTTAGTGCATACCGCATTCCCTGCTATATGTATATAAATTAGAATTGATAGAACACCGCACCATTACTAACGGTTCATGTTGCACGAGCACTATTCTGCATGTTACACACACACCGTTAGTAATTGCCATGACACTCACACTGTAGGATTGCCATGATCATTATACTGTAGCTCATCTTTCATGTGATTGACATGATATTCATACAAGGTGCATTTATCACATCGCATTGACTTGCATATTGGTTTTGAACTACATGTGATTTCTGGATTTGGGAACCGTGGCTATTTCAAAGAGAATATATAGTTGGTTAAAAACCCGGTTTTCTTTGATATGATATTTCGGTGCATCCACCATGTGTTTTCTCGGTGCTAGAGTGATATATGTGAACCTGAATCGAGAAGTTGGATGAGGCCGATTACGGGTACATGGTGGGCCCGGTATGGTACTCCAGGGCGAGAACGGATCGCTGTGCAGTAGACGGTGAGCC
The DNA here is from genome assembly GCA_030015575.1 of Agapanthus africanus. Lineage (NCBI taxonomy): Eukaryota > Viridiplantae > Streptophyta > Magnoliopsida > Asparagales > Amaryllidaceae > Agapanthus > Agapanthus africanus. The sequence continues at coordinate 332,429,292 of CM057349.1, forward strand.
TGGCAGAGGGACTACTACCTACCGGTGATTGGTTGGACCTGACGGTTATCCAGAGGATACCGATCAGAGTCGATAGATGGATGCGGGATGACCCGTACTGCCGGGGCCGAGGGCCGATACCGCAGACGGAACCCGTGGGCTGACCCGGACTGACGGATGCCCTCTATATGAGGATTTGCGTGTCGATGCTGGACACGAGTATTTATGATATTTGGGTGCCGATGTTGGGCACTCGTGATTCTCAGAGATTTACAGGATTGGAGGGCCGATGGGAGTGCCGGCGTCTGAGTTGTTGGGATCTGGATACATTGATGGGCACCGACTATACGTTCCACATTGACATTCCGTGTAGATGTTATATTTCCCATGCTCAGCATTCATTATTGTATCTCATCCTGTAGTTATATTACCTGATAGAGCACTTGCATGATTATTGCACATACTGCTTATCGCACATTGATATCATCTGCTGGCATATGATAGAGTAGCGCAGTACATGCATGCTCACGGTTACCTATATATGTTATCTCTATTCACGAGTTGGCAACTCACCCCGTTGTGCCACAGTATTTGCAGGTTGCCCCTCAGAGTAGTCACGGCAGGCTGCCTCCTTACATCTTTTGGCTACAGATACCACTACTGTTGGTGCGAGAGCTGTTTTGCTGATAGGTGGGTTGTGGTATCTGGTTACTTCTTTTGTACACACTTTTGTATCTAGTATTCTCCATCTACCTTATTTGTATTTGACTTAGAGACAGTGTGAGGGCGATGATGTATATTATTGGTATTCTTGTGTCGAGCTCGTTGTGAGCCGACTTCACTTCTGCAGTTTATTCTTTCTGTGATGTTTCCCACTTGTTGCTCATTTTCTTCGCTACGGCGTCGTATATTGCTATCTTGGTGATTGTTTACTTAGATTTCTTAACATTTTAGTAAATGCTTCCATTTAAAGCTTAAAACACTCTATACTTTTACTGGTTTGATTTCTGGGTTTTCGGTTCACTTAGTCGCGTTACGCCTGTAGACGTTACGTGGTTAAGTGCCGGTCACGGGCCAAACTTTGGGTCGTGACACACCTATAGGTAGCTAACAGGATTATCTTCGTAACTGTCACGACCCAAAATTGGGCACATGACTGGCACTTAAACTATGTAACGTTAACAGGCGTTACGCAATTAAGTAAGCCGAAAAACCCAGCAATCTAAACCATTACAAGAAAGAAAGATAGATCACTTTTAAAAAATCTTAATGCAAAACTTTAAAACTTAAGTTTGTTTTTCATAAAAATTTCGGCAGCACCTCCTTTGTAAAAGCTAGCCCTGAAACGGGTACAAACATAAGAAAAAATAAAACATCCCCAAGCGGGAGCAAATCTCACCCAACGGCGGAAACAACCACCACAACAGATATACGACACCGTAGCGAAGAAATGAAATAATCCATATATACAAAAGGCCGTCTCCCAAGAGCACGACAACCAGAGTCATAAGAATATACAATATCGATCCTCACAACTCATCTCTAAGTCAATACATGAAGGTGGTAGATGGGGAGTACTAGATACAAGAAATATACAATGTACATCATCGGATAACCGCAACCCACCATAGCAAACGGCTTCACAGCCAATCGTAGCGGTATCCGCAAAAGTAGAGATAATAAGGCGCCCTGCCGCGACCACTCTGATGATCAGACCTGAAAAACCCTACGGCACAACGGGGGTGAGTTGCCAACTCGTGAATAGTAAATAATATCATACAGTAATCGCAAGTATGTACTAAAAGCAATAATCTATCACATAAAATCTGATAGCATAAGTATGATAATATGTATATGCAACAGTCATAAAAGGTACTCTATCAGGTACTATTAATAGACGAAGCAAGTGCATATCAAATAAATGCGGAGTATGGGGTAAAACATGTCATCCTTACGGAATCCTCAACGTGGCGAACCAGTGTCCATCAAGACAATCTAAATCCCCAAATTCCCTCCTCAGAATGGCCCCACATCGGCCCCTCATATCGGACACATCGGCCCCTCATATCGCAATGAATAAGAATACATGCACAGATCATTATGATGATATATATTATAGGTATACATATATAACAACGTCCCATACCACTGATATATATATATATATTAATATTATAGGTGTACATATATAACATCGTCCCATACCACTGATATATATATACACACATGTATATATATCAGCCTCACATACCACTGATATATATATACAGGAGTAAAACATCTAGAAATATCATATGAAATCCATATATCAATGCGAAATCCATGAAATATAATATATGCAACATGAAACAGTAATATGAGCATATATAGGAAAAACCGCTGTTTAACTACAATATGTTATTAAATATATCATGTGGTTCCTAATTTCTTTGAAATCCAACGCAACATCATATAAAGGTGAACATTTATCTGTAGCCAGGTATGCGTAATCATGTCAGTATAGCAAGATATGCGTATATACATGTCAATAATGATACAATACCCTCCAGATATATGTATTCATGTAGGCATAGCAAGGCATATGTGTAAGCATGTAGGTATACATGTATGCTATATGTCATATGCACAATGGAATATGAATCAATGTCTCAATGTCCCTAACCATACAATATCACGTATGTATAGGTGTCAACTATATCTCATATGTATATGAGTTGTGCGTATCATGGCAATTATTGACGGTGTGGGTGGCATACAATTAGTGCTCGTGTAACATGAACCGTCAATAATAGTGCAATCTCCAAAGGGTACAAGTCCAAGCACAACAAGTAATAATATGCAATGAAGTTATACGCAAACTCTATATGTGCAATATAAACATGCGGCTAATGTCATATCATATCTAGCCCTGACACATAACGCCATGCGGGCGAATTCCCCGTAGATGTTAAATCTACTCACCGACAATCGCGGGCTAGGTAAATCCAATCACCTGCTTCTCTTTCTTCACAGCGTCCGAAGTCCCCGCCTGCGATCCTATTAACACAAAACATAGCCAGTGCAAAATCTCAGAAATCGATCAATATCACGTACACAAGACGTTTGACCAACGCACCAACTCTAATCCGACCTACAAGTGTTCGTCTAACGGCTAACGTGTGTGGCGACACACTAAAACAAACCCAAGTGTAGCAGCTACACAAGATCACGAACCGTATCGGTCACGTAATACGCGTACACAAAATACTAGAATATAGCAAAGTGATCCCAGATTTTGATATACCAACAATTAGTGAAAGTTGCACATCCTACGAGACTACACACAACCCCAGAGACCCCTCGTCCAAGAATCAACCCCCAAGCCCCTACTCTGGCCGCAAATTGCGGTCAGAACTAATAAATCTGCGGCCTCGTAGTTTGGGAATGGTCTCGTCTTTTTGTGGTGGGTTCAATGTCATAACACAAGATCACTGTGATGAGAATTTTTCCAACAAAAATCTAGTTCTACAACAGATCACAGAAAGTCCAAGTTAACACTAAAAATACGATTTTTACACGAAACTAAACCTTTAGTGTTCTAAACCATAACCTTGAAGCAACACAACAAGATAAAGACCTAATTATCAGTTAGAGGTCATTACCTAGCCACTCTTGCTCAAAAATCCAATCTTTATAAGCTCCAAGGCATCATAGTGGCTAAATCAAGGATTTTGAAGTGCAAAAGTGGAATTTTTGTGAAGTTTTGCAAGGATTTAGTGTTGGGATAGTGAGGTTTCAGTTTGGGGTTAGGGAAAGAGAAATAATGGAGAGTTAGAGAGAATGATAGAGTGAGAGGGAAAACAATGAAAAGGGGTGAGTGTAGGGTGAATATCTAGCTTACACTCACTCCCTCCCCCCCATCTTATTAATGCCCACAATTAATGCTCATGACTCACTTGCCACCTCTCTCTCATCCAAACTAAATATTTCTAACACCAAAGTTCTAGGCTTAAGCTTAAGGCAAGGTTAGATCATGATATAGATTGCTTAAGGTGTCATGGTCACTTAACAAAATTAACACTAACTAACCTTCACATTAACGTGCACGTGTGTGTGCAAGCCATATCAAATAATAATAAAATATTAATTAATTGATATAAAATGTGAGAAACCCGATTTGGTAAACTTTTCCTTAAAAACCCGCATTATCGCTTAATTAACACTAATCGCATTCTAAGGTGTTACAGTAACGGTATAGGGTTCCGCATATTTTCATTTTCAAATAGAGCTATACAATTTATTTGAACCAGGTGTCAATGTGAAATGCTGCTATAGACTGCAGTCCGAAGCCGTATTCTAAATCAGTTTTCGTCGTTGTGATATATCTGCATCGAAAATTAAATTACAGGGGGTTCTGTTTTATCGAGTCGGATTTGATATGAGCCGTTGAGCATCTCGTTTCTATATACATTTGATTTAATGAAGATTTTAGAGCGTAGCTTGTACGGTGAATTCCATATTCAATGTCGCCTTTTTGAGGAGACAGTTCGTAATAATAATCTCTGTATTTTAAACTTAAATTACTACCCAATAATTATTAACAGTAATGAGATTCCCTAAACATAAGGTATGAGTATTTTGAAAGCGTATTCATCTATGTATCATATAGAACACTCGGGTTACATCTACAGGAAACAACTGAAATATCGGTTTCATTTAATCGATTCAAACTAGATGTCGTTTAAATAAATTCTAATTGGTATTGTTACGGATTAGAAGACTGAGTCGGACTTCCATTCATCGCAATCAATTTATGAGGGGTTGCTAGAGAAAATAATTTGTTTACAAGTTATCGTATAGCTACAAATAGATACGGAAGTGCACCATATCATTTATCGCGATTACTTTGATTAACAAATACTTTAGCATGAATAAGCAAGTGATCAATTTTCACTTTCCTCTGACAATCGCGACGACGATAACGATACATCGACACTCCCAGACAGTGACGACGGCGAAGGGCAGCAACGGTGACGGCGAAGACATGAACATGAGCATGGCACAACATAAGCAGTAGTGACAACAGCGAGCTCGGTTGGGTTTGGCTAATGGCGACTCCACGAGGTTGGCGGTGCGGGTGGCCATCGAAGGTGGAAGGAGGTGATGCTCAGGCTGCTTGGGGCGGTTCTCGACTAGGGGCAGTGAAGAGCTCGGGAGCGTAGAAGCAGATGGCTTAGGTGCTGGAGTCAAGGAGGCGGCGGCGATAGTTAGGAAAGCAGCTGGTGGGGCAGTTGGGTAATGGAGCAGCGAGGAAATGGAGCTCGTCAGAGATGATGGCGATGCTCGGTGGTGGGAAAAGTTTGCTGGCGAGAGGAGGGAGCTTGGCTGGTATGGAGGAGTTGATAGCGGGGTCACGGCGATGCTCGGTGGTGTGCAGGGGTGCCGGCATGATGGGTTTGGGTATGTTAGCTAGCGAAGGTTGCCGGAGTGGAGTATGAGGTGTTGGTGTAGGGTGTTTGCAGAGGGTGTTCATCGGTGGTGAAAGGGATGCCGGTGATGGGTGCGGTGTTGTGTGAGGAGTAGAGAGAGTAAGAGTTTGAGAACAAGAAAGCGAGATATAGAGAGGAGCTTGGTTGTGTGTGTAGCGAGGATAAGGAGGAGGGGATCTCGGGGTTCGTTGGTGTAGGGTGTTTTCGTCACCCCATTGAGATGGGAATATGCGTGCACTTGTCAGGCGTACTACAGATTCCCCCTGCCTAGGATAGGCGGGGGTTTATTGATTGTGGGGATCCGAATCTCCGGCAGCCACGAACTAAGCTTCCGTTAATTACCCCAAACCTTTGGAGCGAGAGAACCTCCGATTGACGGGTCAAACAGGTCATGCGAACTCAATATGCAGTGTTGTGTTTTGAAAGGGTTTTGGATATATCGGGGGGCCCGCAGAGTTTTACGGGGGTCCCGCTACCCAAATATTGGGCTGGGGGTCAAAGGGACTAGCAGCCCCTTTGTGGGGTGCGGGGCAGCGCCCCGTTAGAAATTTTTTCTAACGAGGGATGTATTTTTAGTGTGGAGTGTATATAAAATGAGGGGGAAAAAGGCGTCCAAAGGACGCGTGAGCGCCAGCGCTTCACATGCCTAGCATGCGGGCGTTGGGCGCGGGCGCCTCACGTGCCTAGCACGCGGGTGCTTAGGCGCTGGGCGCCAGTGCCCCACATGCTTGGCACGTGGGCACTCGGCGTCAGCAGGAAAAGGGACTTGGTCCCTTCACTGGGGGCTGTGCTCCCGATTTGACTTATGGAGTTGAACTCCTAACAGAGAGGACAAGTGGGCTTAGCCCCTGCACTGGGAGTTGTACTCCCAAAAAGAAAGATTTATTATTTTGTATGTGTGTGTGTGTGTGTGTGTATAGAGAGAGAGAGGTTAATGGAGGAAAGAGGCCATAGGAGGGAATTTCCTCTTATGGCGTCGAAAAAATACACCCTCCCTCATTTTTTCCGACGATCGGCACCCACCATCTTCATCGTTATCATCTAAGATGTGGGTACACCAAATTTCATGTGATTCTACAACTTTTTCACCGTTGATTTAGTGGGTTTAAAATTAACGGTTTACCGACAATAGAACTTTTTACATTGCTAAATCAACGGTGAAATGGTTGTAAAATCACATGAAATTGGGTATACCCACATCTTAGATGATAACGATGAAGATGGTGGGTGCCGATCGGCGGAAAAAATAAGGGAAGGTGTATTTTTTCGACGCCATAGGAGGAAATTCCCTCCTATGGCATCTTTCCTCCATTATTCTCATATATATATATATATTTATTTATTGAGGAGTTAAATTCCTAAGATATTTTTAGAGCTGATGAAAAGGGCTTCTCCCTTGAGCCCTGGATCTTCCCAAGATGAGATTTTTGGAGATGGGTCTCCTTCTTCTTCCTCTCGGTTGGCCGGATCTTGGAGAAAGGGGGTGAGATTTAACAATCTCCCTTTTTTGAGATCTGATGGAAGCTCTGAGCTCCTCTTTGTGGGTTTTGTGGTGAAAAACTATTTATTTTTGGAAAAGAAAGAGTAAAACTCTTGATTTAATTGAAAATGGGAAGAAGGTTTAGAACCTTGAGGAAGGAGAAGGAGGTACAAAGAACCTTAGATTTTGAGGGAAATGAAAGTTCTTTATTTCATCATCATGTTGCCTTATATAGGTTTACACATTTATATATAGCCCTTTGGGCTTTACAAAATTGCATTTTTGCCCATCTCATGCTTCATGTGCTCATTTCTTTTGCACATAAGCCATGGGCTTTACAAAAACTTGGCTTTATGCCCATTTTTCTTACATTCATGCATAAAAAATTACACCAAAATTTTTTATTACATGATTTCATTTTGGCATGGGGGAGGCCGGTCGTGGGGCTCGACTTGGGCATGGGCCAACTTAATCTGGGCTTAGGCCCGCTTACTTGGGGTTGACTTTGACTTTGACTTGGTCAACCGGGGTGCAATTTTTGACCCCAACAGTTGGAGAGAGCGGCGACGACTTAGAGCGGGTCGCGAGGAGGTGGTTGCGAGGAAGGCGGAGGCTAGCTGTTGGGTTCAAAAAAAGATGGTAAAGAAAAAGAAGGAAAGAGAAGGAGGGAAAGAAACGTGGGGAGTGGGTCGGGTTTGGGTTTGGGTGTTGGGCTTAGGCCAGGCTCATGGGAAAAGAAAATAAAGAGGGGGAAAAGGCTGGGCTGGGGCTTTTGGGTGTTAGGGTTTAGGGTTAGGTAAAAAGATAAAATTAGAAAAAGAACATTTAATTGGGTTTAAAATTTTAAATACAGGAAGTATAATGGAACTGGGGATTTACGTCATACCCCTTTACAAATATTTTGTCCTCGAAATTAAGGAATGAAAACAACGGAACAAATAAGCAGACAACTACTTAAGCAGGTGCGGAAATCATGAACGGATATCCTCCTTACGATCCCAGGTAGCTCCCTCGGAGAACAACCACCCCAAAAACTTGAACCAAGGGAATGGTTTTATTCTTCAGCACTTTCTTCTTACAATCGAGAATAGTGGTAGGCTGCTTCTCTTAAGAAAGATCGGTGCCCAACGTCAACTCTGAATGGTCCAAAATATGACTGTCATCCTGATTGTAGCGCCTCAACTGAGATACATGGAAAGTATTGTGCACACCAGCTAATGATGGGGGCAAGGCAAGTCGATAAGCCATCTTTCCTACTCGCTTTAGCACCTCAAAATGTCCGATGAATCGGGGACTGAGCTTCCCACGATTACCAAACCTGATCACTCCCCGAGTAAGTGATATCTTCATAAATACGTGATCACCAACACCAAACTCCAACGACCTTCTACTGGCATTTGCCCAACTTTCTGTCAGTCCTGAGCAGTCTTGATACACTGCCTAATCATCTGAACCTTGCTCACTGTCTGAACTATAAGCTCAGGGCACAGCAGCCTTCGCTCATCTACGTCATCCCAACAAAGAGGGGATCGACACTTTTTTCTGTAAAGAGCTTCGAACGGTGCTATCTGGATGCTAGCCTAATAACTGTTATACGAAAACTCCACCAGATGAAGGTGGTTCTTCTAAGAGCCCTGAAAATCTAGCATACATGCCTTCAACTTATCTTCGAGCGTCTGGATAGTACGCTCGGATTGCCCGTCCGTCTGCAGATGATAGGCCGTGCTGAACTTGAGACGAGTGCCCAAACTCTTCTGCTGGCTCTTCCAGAAGTGGGAAATGAACCTGGTGTCTTGATCAGATACGATACTAACAGGAACTCCATGCAGCATCATAATCTCCTGCATATACCTCTCTACAAGGACTCCGTCGATTGTCCAACTCGTAATGGTATGAAATGTGCTGCCTTCGTGAAACAATCAACAATAACCCAGACAACATTATTGCCCTTGGACTTTGAGGTAGTGCCGTTACAAAATCCATGGTGATGTGCTCCTATTTCCACTCCGGTACTGGAAGCGGTTGCAACAACCCGGCTACTTTCTGATGCTCGACTTTCACCTGTTGGCATACCAGACACCTGAAGACAGCGAGCAATCTCCTTCTTCATCCGTTCCATCAGAAATGTTGCCTAAAATATCTGTACATTTTAGTGCTTTCCGGATGCACTGAGTACGCAGAATTACGTGCCTCAGCTAGAACTTCATTTCGAATACCCTCCTTTCGAACATACAGCCAACTGTCAAATCTCAGGGAGCCATCCTCGTGAATCAGCAAGTCCATCCTCAAACCAACCTCAACTAATCCTCTGAACTTCTGCAACTGAGAACCTCCAGCCTGTGCAGTTTTAATGCGATCTACAAGCGATGATTGAACCTGCAACTGCCAGAGCTGTTCGGGCACACCCGGTGTAACTACTTCTAACTCGAGTCTATGAAGATCTTCGATAATCCCCTTCTGACAAGTCAGCAACATAGTTGATGGCCTGTGATCGAGGCATCAGGAACGACGTTCATCTTTCCCGGGTGATACCGCAGATCAATATCGTAGTCCGCTATTAACTCCAGCCATCTGCGCTGTCTCATATTTAGCTCATTCTGAGTGAACACGTATTCAAACTTTTATGATCCGTATACACCTCTACTCTTTCACCCAGTAAGTAATGCCTTCAAATCTTCAAGGCGAACACAACGACCGCTAACTCCAAGTCATACGTGGGGCAGTTCTTTTCATGTGTCTTCAACTGATGAGAGGCGTAAGCCACTACTCAACCGTGCTGCATCAAGACATAACCTAAACCCTTCCCCGTCACGTCACTATGAATGACTAAGCCACCGGAACTATCTGGCACGGTCAGAATTGAGACCGTGGTTAACTTCATCTTTAACCGCTCGAACGCCTGGGTAGACTCCTCCGACGAAATATAAGGTACCTCCTTCCGCGTAAGTTTCGTCAACTGCTACTCTGGCGAAATCTTGAACAAACCGTCGATAATACCCAGCCAATTCCAGAAAGCTTCTCATCTCAGCTACTGATTCCGGTGTCGATCAGTCTTTGATAGATTTAATTTTCGCCGGATCCACTGAAATGCCGTAACTCGAAACGATATGCCCCAGAAATTACACCTTGTCGAGCCAAAACTCGCACTTGCTTAGCTTAGTATAGAGCTTCTCCTCCCGTAGAATCTGCAATACAATATGTAGATGCTCGGCGTGCTTCTCTCGACTCCTGGAATATACTAGAATGTCGTCGATGAATACAACGAAAAACTGGTCCAAGTATTTAGAGAAGACCCTGTTCATCAAGTCCATAAATATGGCGGGTGCATTGGTAACACCGAACGACATCACAAGAAACTCATAGTGGCCATATCGGGTTCGAAAGGCCATCTTGCATACATTCTCTACCTTGACCCTGATTTGGTGATACCCCGACCGAAGGTACAGCTTAGAAAATACCTGGGCACCACCTAGCTGATCAAACAAGTCGTCGATGCAGGGAATGTGATACTTGTTCTTCATTGTCACCCCGTTCAACTCACAGTAATCGATGCACATGCGCAAAGAACCGTCCTTCTTCTTCACTAGTAACACGGGAGCACCCCATGGGGAAGCACTTGGATGGATAAAACCCTTGTCCAGAAGATCTTTCTATTTCTTCAATTCCGCCAACTCAACTGGCGCTATCCTGTATGGAGCCTTGGAAACTAGCGCCGTACCTGGAATCAGGTCGATCGAAAAGTCCAATACGCAAGGCGGGGTTAAAACCAGGTAGATCTTTGGGGAATAAATCAAGAAACTCTCGAACTACCTCCGGTGCTGGCTTTTCATCTATCTCCATAGCTGTCAAGGTCTTCGGCTTCGTCTGGAACTTAGCTGGCTCCAATGACTCGCTACCGCTCACGAACATGAACTTCGGGTGATTAGGAATACGAAATGTCACACTCCTACATCGACAGTTGATAACAGCATGGAAAGTGCTCAGCCAATCCATCCCTAAAATGACATCATAGCTACCAGTCCCAATCAGAAGAAAGTTTGTATAAAACTTTGCCGCAAACTACCACAGGGCACAACCTACTCTTTTGGCTGGACACGATAATTCCGTTACCGGTATGTATCTCCCCGTCCTTGGTCAACGGCTCACGAGGTATAGAGTGTGTCAACAAACCGTGCAGAAATAAAGCAATAGAAGCATCCGAATCAAATAGAACTCTAGCTGGTACAGAATGAACAAAAAGAGTACCTGTAACCATTTTTCCAGAAGCTTCCGTCTGTTCGGCAGTCAGGATTCTCTGATTCCGACTCGTACCAGTCTGGCTCTGATCGAATAATTGCCGCTGGGATACCAGAGGTGGACCCCTCTGAGCTAAAGTGCCGAACGACGGCTGTTGTTGCTCGGACTCTCTTTGCAGATCGGATCTTTGGGGACACCCGCTGACCCTGTGATCGCCGGATCCACAAATCAGACGCCGACCCTTGGCTCTGCGACAATTTCTCTGCATGTGTCTTGGATTCTGGCAACAGTCGCAAGTTAGAGCCTTCCGCCGCGGTTGCCAAGGTGAAAAAGTACGCTTCATCCGCGTTACTCCAGGCCTGTGAACTGGGATTTCTCCACAAGGAGAAGCGGCAGCTCGGGATGGAACTACATGGGGTCTCATATCCACCGATCGCTGGCCCTTGGCCTTCTGTGCCAGCCTTTCCTGTACCCGAGCAGCGTTCAACACCTGTGCAAAAGTCTGTAGGTTGAAGGACGCGATGAGCTGCTGCTGCTCGATATCGAGCTTCTGCTAAACCGTCTGGCCCTGGCGTCTTCGGTGGCTACTATGTTTGGTGCAAAATGACTCAACCTGTTAAACTTTGTGGCGTAGACATCAATTAGGCGGCCATTCTGCTTCAGCGTGATAAATTTCTCCTCCATCTCGGCCTTGGCAGTGGCTGAAAAATAGTGACCTAGGAAACACGCAGAGAATGTGTCCCAACTGATAGATTTCTCTAGCTTTCTTTCCTCTATGGACTACCATGTGCGGGCCTTGTCCTCTAGCTAGATCTTCACCACGTTTAGTCTGTCGTCGTCAGGGACCCGAGCGGCCATCAAAAGATTCTCCACATTGATTAGCCATTGCTTGGCCCCAAGTAGATCTGCCGCTCCTGTGAATACAGTCGGATGAAGTCTCCTGAATTCAGAAACGTTACTAGCCCTAGCCTGTGTAGCTGGCATGAGAGCGCTCTCGGGAGCGGTAGGGACAGCTGTAGATCTGTAACGCTTTAAAAATTCATTAGGTTAATTATATGTTAATTAGAGTTTTAACATGTGCTTTGTTACTAAACCAAGTTATAATTATTTTTTCTCATAGACTTAAATATAACTATTTTAATTATGTAAATACTTATTTTATTGGTATTAATTAATTATTTATTTAATTACTTGTTCACTTAATTATTTTTCTTATTTATTAATTATTTAAAAATTATTTTAAACATGCACACACACCAATCTAGTGTTAATCATATTTTAGCATAGGATAACATGTTTAAGCAACTATGGCTACCTAAACAACATATTTTTTTTTATATAACATGCTTTCTTTCAAATATAAGATGGTTCTAGATTCTTATTTTTTTTTAAACGAAAAAATAAAAAGAAATTGGGTATGGTGCATTTAATGAGGCATGGGGATGCAAGGTTTGGTGTTTTTCTCTCTCCCCCTCCCTCTCAAGGCAGCCACCCCTTTTCTCTTCCTCTTCTCTTATGCTAAAACCTTTTCAACCCATCCTATAACCCTCCAAAATCAACACTAATCTTTTTTTAAATCTCTACAAAATCCAATTCTTCCAATACCATTTAAGAGTTCTTGATGCAAGTTTCCTTTTGGTAGCAAAAGAAAATCTAATCTAGTAGGGTCTTTTGCAAATAATAGAGATATAAAAATCAAGTTTTACTTATTTCTTTGCTAATCTTGCATTAATCGACTCTAATGTGGTGTTTAAGTAGTTTTTATTGCATGTTTAGTGTGTTTATGAGAAGGTTATGTTAAGTTAATGTTTTTATGGCTTAATTAAGGTAATTAAGCGTAGTTAGTGATTAATAGACTTACTAATCCATCTAGATTGCACTAAAATACCTTAATGTTACTAATTAGTGTTTTAAAAACAGTTTTAGTTAAGTTTTCTGTTATTTGTGATCTGCTACGATTGTGATGATCTTCTGTTAAATTAGGCAATATAGTAGTGTAGTGTATTGATCCCTGACCTTACCCTTGAAACCCGGACCCACTTCGTGAAGCTTGGCCCAGAGAGAATCCCTTATTGGCTGGGCCGCCGGTCCCCTGTAGAGTCTAGACGATGGGTTTTTGTAGGTAGTTCTCTGGGTGTGTTTTAGAGTGTTTGGTGCTGTTTGTTTTTCCTCGTTCAGCTTTAGATAAAATCTAGGATCAATTTTGTTTTAGTGTGTGTGTTATGTCTTGCTCGATACGTAAGATTCGATGCTAGTTATGGCGTTTGCTGTGCATAGCAGCCCCTAGGCGTGGTTTGTGACGATATCACGCACGTTTTGTGCACCAAGTGCACGCGTGTTTAGCTAGTGTGCGTTAGTTGCTTCGTATCGTCTTGTTTTCGCGTTTTATCAAATATTTAGGCTCATGTGTTATAATTGTGTGATTCTAGGATGCGGCAAGGAAAGACAAGGCGGTGATTGGAGCCGATTAGCCGAGGCGTTCCGGTGAGTAGATATACACATCTATGGGGGGATCGTTTGGATGGCGCAAGACGCCCGATAGTTAGGATTATTAGTAGTTTTTGTATTCATATGTGTATATTATATCCATATTGCATTGCATCTTCTTACATATGAAATTATCACCTAAGACACTTGCACTATTACCAATGGTTCATACCGCATATGCACTATTTTATGCGAACACACACTCTATTGGTAATTGCTATGTCATGAACACTATAGAACTTGCTTAAAATCAGTATCTTTGCATTTGCATCATATATGATATGTAGTCTTTTAGTCGTATATTCATTTCACCAGGATGGATATGTAAGTTTTCTAGTCATATACCTCATTGCATCATTATTCATATATAGTTTTCTAGTCATACATCGTATTGCATATTATTGATATCACAGACATCCATCATTATCGACATGTTCATATATTGTGATTCTTCTTGGAGATTTCAGTATTTATGAGATTTCTGGATTTAGGAGAAAACCGCAAGAATTTTATAAACCTATTATTATTTTTAAAATGCAAGTTGCGGTTTTCTCGTGATATGATGTGTATGGCGTCCACCATGAGTTTTCTTGATTTGAGTTGGTTTTCGAGACCCGATTCGAGGAGTAGGATGAACCATCTGCGAGTACATGGTGGACCCGGTAATTTACCCCGGGGCAAGAAGCTCGAGTTGTAGATGATGGGCCCGGAGCACTACCTACCGGTTATTATTGGCCTGGCGGTTATCCGGAGGATACCGACCGGAGTCGTGGGATATAACAGACGGAGGGCCGATCTGAGAGACGACTATATATATATATATATTGTGTCGATGCTTGACACAGTTCTCTGTCGATTTCATTTGATGATACCCCAGTTTTATTATACAAAAGTTTTACTAAGATAAGAACAAACATTTTCTCATACAGATATATCCAGATTTCATGTTGATCATTTATTCATGTCGCATTCATACTAGTGCATTCGCATCATAATTGTATATGTAGGTTGTGACGCATTTGCGTACATACTTACGATAGCCTTATTAGATGCTACTTATTACTCGCGAGTTGGAAACTCACCCCCGTTGTGCCACAGTATCTTGCAGGTCCGACCCGTCAGTATAGTAGCAGCGGGCGTACTTCTTCTGCTCTCTTTGCATCGACTTACGATTTGCTTGTAGGTGGGTTTGTGAGGATATTCTTTTGTTCCCACCTTGTATATTTACTTTTGTATCTAGTACACTCTATCTACCATTTCCACCATTTTGTATATTGGACCTAGACTGTGAGCTTGTGAGACTTGTGTATATATTCTGATTTCTGGTGTTGAGCTCGTATAAGCCGACTTTATACTTTGTTTCTGTTTTTTTGCTTTTAAATGTTGACTTCACATTATAATGATATATCTTGCATGTGGTTGTGTTCCGCCATTCGACGAAGAGCTGGCTCCCGTTTGGGGATGCCTTATTTCATTGCTTTTATATATTCATGTTTTGTATCCGTTTGGGGCCAGTTTTTACAAAGGAGATTCTGCCGAAATTTTCAAAAAAAAACTGGATGTTTTTAAATGTTTTTGACGTAACTCTTTTTGTTTAAAAATCAACCTTTTAAAAACAAGTATTTCCTTCACTCCAACTTATTAAATGGTTTAGATTTCTGGGATTTGGCTTACTTAAATTACGTTACGCCTCTAGACGTTGCGTGATTTAAGTGCCAGTCACGTTCTACATATTCGGGTCGTGACAAAGTTGGTATTAGAGTGATAGCTTTTACCTTTTTGAGTGTAGGATGATCCTTGGTAGATGGACTAGGTGACTTAAGCAGAGTGATGTAGCGTGTGTATGTTCCGCAGCATACTTACCATACGGTACTCCGTCTAAGTGACCTTAGGATATATATATTTGCTTGTATTTCCTTCCTTGATTCCATATATCCTCTTGGTTCGATTGCAATATTCTTATCAAATCATGTTTCTTGATCCAGCCACTATGCCGTCGAAGACTACGAGGGCCCAGAGGGCTGCCGTCAGAGATGAGATTAGAGCGGGCTCGTCTGAGACGAGGACCGACCAGGGCGGTACACCTACCCCTCAGGGACAGATTGATCCACCTTCTCCAGGCCGGATAGCTAGGCTGGAGGCGAGCATTCAGGATTTACGCCAGATGGTTGGATCTTTAGTTGAGGCCAGCCGAGCACCGAGACCCGATGATATTCCTCCTACTATGGAGACTGTGATGGTACCTGCCGCCCAGACAGCTGTTCCTTTTGTTACCGAGACTATCCCTGTATCATTACAGGATTTTATGAGGCTGAAGCCTCCAGTTTTTACCGGCACAGATGCAGCGGAGGATCCATAGACATTCCTCGACAGGATGGCCAGGATTTGCCATTCACTGACATGTTCTGATGAGAGGTCGGTCGAGCTTGCAAGCTTTTGTCTGGTGGGTCTTGCTCAGATGTAGTGCGAGTCAGTTGAGAGAGGTCGAGCTGCAGGTCTACCTCCTATGACCTGGGATGAGTTCACAACGGTGTTTCTTGCTCGTTTCCTTCCGAAGAGCGTCCGGGATGCTCGCCCGTAGTTTCGAGTCTTTACGCAAGACTCCTGGGATGACCGTGTCCGAGTACGACATTCAGTTTACTCAGCTGTCCAGATATGCTCCTTACCTTGTGGACACTGAAGAAAAGCGCATCAAGAGGTTTGTACCGGGATTTGACACACAGCTGTTTCTTGCTATCGGCGTCCAGCATTTTGACACTTATGCAGCTGCTAAGGACACGACCTTACAGTTGGAGGAGCGCATTTTCGAGACTTCGGTCGTTTCAGAACCGAAGCGGATTCGTATAGGTGTGCCAGCTCAGAGGCAGCCAGGTAGACACCATGATAGATTCTTTCCGGGAGATGGCGGCGGCAGAGGATTGAAACGAGACCAGTTTATGGCTTTTACCCACAGGTTGGCAGTCGTCGCCGGGATGTTTTCGGTGTGGGATTCAGTATCACCGCATCAGAGATTGTACTGTGAGGCGCCAGGGCACGATGACAGTTCCATATGTAACTTTACCGCCTTCATCCCCTCCTCCGAGAGCTTTAGCTCCTACACCTGTTGATGCTCCACGCCTGGCAGATGCTCCTAGAGGCCATGGGCGTGGCAGTCCTGTCTAGAGAGGACGAGGTGGCAGAGGCAGAGGATAGCCGGCTACTAGTGGAGGACATGCCTGGGTGTTTGCTTTGACCCTAAAGGATGCGTAAGGATCCAATGTCGTTGTGACATGTACTCTTCTAGTGTGTTCTTTCGACGCGCGTGTATTATTCGACCCAGGTTTCACACATTCTTATGTATCTACACATTTTGTACTGAGGTTGGGCCGAAAGGCTAGATCAGCCACTTGTTGTTATTACTCCCGTAAGCGAGTCTTTTGTCACTCAACATGTATTTCGATCGTGTTCTGTTCGTATCGAGGATAGAGATTCTTCAATTTGACTTGATTCTCCATGATATGTTAGACTTCAACATTCTTCTTGACATGGACTGGTTAGCCACATGTTATGCGTCCGTGGACTTCCGTGAGAAGGCAGTCGGATTTAGTTTTCCGGGTGAGCCAGTTCTTGTTATTGAGGGAGACCGTAGTGCTACCCTTCCTAGCTTGATTTCTGCCCTTCGCGCTAGTCGGCTCTTGAGGAAAGGATGTCAGGGATTTTTGGCGTATGTTCGTGATGCTGGAGCCGCAGAGGTCCCGTTGGACAAGGTCCCGATTGTGAGGGGATTTCGCGATGTCTTTCCTGACGAGCTGCCTGGATTGCCGCCAAAGCGCGATATCGAGTTCTGCATTGACTTGATCCCCGGTGCGGGGCCCATTTCTATACCGCTTTATTGGATGGCCCCGGCGGAGCTTAAAGAGCTGGAAGATCAGTTGCAAGATTTGCTGGATAAAGGGCTTATTCGTCAAAGTGTGTCACCCTGGGGAGCTCCTGTCCTGTTCGTCAAGAAGAAGGACGGCAGTATGAGATTATGCATCGATTATTGTCAGTTGAATCGAGTAATTGTACGGAATAGATATCCCCTACCTCGCATTGACGATTTGTTTAATCAGCTCCAAGGTGCGGGACATTTCTCGAAGATTGAATTGCGGTCGGGTTATCATCAGTTGCGGGTTTAGAAGGATGATATTCCGAAAACTGCTTTTCGTACGCGCTACGGGCATTATGAGATTTTGGTGATGTCGTTCGGGCTCACCAATACCCCATCAGCGTTCATGGATTTGATGAACCGCGTATTCGGGCTGTTTCTTGATCAGTTCATTATCGTATTCATTGATGATATTCTAGTATACTCCCGGAGTCGAGAGGAGCATGAACAGCATTTGAGGATTACGTTGCAGATTTTGAGGGAGCACCAGCTGTTCGCTAAATTCTCCAAGTGTGCTTTCTTGCTGGATAGTGTTGATTTCTTGGGTCACGTGGTTACGAGAGATGGCATACGTGTGGACCCGAAGAAGATCTAGGCCGTACAGCACTGGCCTAGACCCGTTTCAGTGACTGAGGTTCGCATCTTCTTAGGTTTGGTCGGTTACTACCGACGCTTTGAACAGGATTTTTCTCGTATCGCCGCACCGCTGACCGGGTTGACCTGGAAAGGAGTTCTTTTTCTTTGGACCGAGGCATGCGAGCAGAGTTTTCAGCAGCTGAAAACTCGTTTGACAACTGCACCAGTATTACCTTTGCCTTCAGGGTCAGGCGGCTTTGCTGTCTACTGTGATGCTTCTCGAGTGGGTTTAGGCTGTGTGTTGATGCAGCACGGCAGGGTCGTCGCTTATGCTTCTCGGCAGTTGAAAAAGCACGAGCAGAAATATCCCACTCATGACTTAGAGATGGCTGCGGTGGTTTTTGCACTCAAGATCTGGAGACACTACTTATATGGCGAGTCATGCCAGATATTCATGCACCATAAAAGCTTAAAGTATATCTTTCAGCAGCGGGATCTGAATTTGAGACAGCGCCGTTGGATGGAGCTTGTTAAGGACTATGACTGCTAGATTCTTTATCATCCAGGTAAGGCGAATGTCGTGGCAGATGCTTTGAGTCGGAGGCCCGGAGGTAGCTTGTCTTGTTTGAGCGTAGTTCAGAGACAGTCTTCCGCAGATTGGCAGATTCTATGTGACAGCCGAGTACAGTTTGAGTTTACTTCGACCAGAGGATAGCTTGCTCATGTCCCGCCTATCCACAGTTCCTTGACCGTATCCGTGAGGCACAGTACGGCGATGCTCGTTTGTCAGAGATCCTAGAGGAGGTTCGACAAAGAAGAGATTCAAAGTTCGTGATCGATGACCAGGGAGTGCTACGATTTGGGACTCGACCGTGTGTGCCAGATTCCGAGGGGCTGAGATGCGGGATTTTAGAGGATGCACATCAGTCAGCATATAGTGTTCATCCGGGTTCCACCAAGATATATCATGACTTGAGAGATGTCTATTGGTGGGAAGGGATGAAGAGAGATGTCGCAGATTTCGTTTCGAGATGCCTGACTTGCCAGCAAGTCAAGGACGAGCATCAAAGGTCGGTAGGAGAGTTACTGCCTTTGCCCATTCCGGAGTGGAAATGGGAGCAGTTCTCTATGGATTTTATCGTGGGTCTACCTAAGACCAGTCGAGGGTATGACTCTATTTGGGTGATCGTAGACCGGTTGACGAAAGCGGCTGACTTTTTGCAGGTAAAGACCACTTTTGGATTCGCTCAGTATGCTCAGATATATATCGATGAGATTGTGCGACTACATGGCGTTCCAACTTGCATTGTGTCCGACAGAGGCACTCAGTTCACCAGGCACCTTTGGCAGAAACTTCAGGAGGTTTTGGTCACCCGATTGAGTTTTAGTACAGCTTTCCATCCGCAAGACCGACGGTCAGTCAGAGCGGACCATACAGACTCTTGAGGATATGCTCCAAGCTTGTGTTCTAGATTTCGGTGGCAGTTGGGATCGTCACTTGCTCTTGATAGAGTTCTCCTATAATAACAGCTTCCCGGAGACGATTCAGATGGCACCCTTTGAGGCATTATATGGGAGGAGATGTCGATCACCAGTTTGTTGGACAGAGCTCAGTGAGAGCACTATTTTGGGACCGCAGCTTGTGCAGGAGACGATAGAGAAAATCCAGTTGATTCGGGATAGGATGAGAGCGGCCCAGAGCAGACAGAAATCTTATGTAGATAGACGTCGTCGCAGACTGGAGTTCGCCGTAGGTAATCATGTTTTCTTGCGGGTTTCTCCGATGAAAGGCATAATGAGATTCGGGAAGAAAGGAAAGCTTAGTCCTAGATATGTGGGTCCCTTCGAGGTTCTCGAGCGAGTCGGTACAGTTACTTATCGTTTGGCTCTTCCACCCAGTTTTCCAGATGTTCACCCCGTGTTTCATATATCGATACTCCGCAAGTACCTTCAAGACCCCTCTCATGCAATTCAGTATCATACGATCCAGTTGGAGCGCGATCTTTCCTTCATCGAGCAGTCGATAGTCATTCTGGATCGGCAGGTGAAGAAACTAAGGTCAAAGGTCTTACAGTCCGTAAAGGTTTTTTGGCGTGGCCTGAACAACGAAGAGGTCACCTGGGAAGCCGAGAACGAGATGCGGAAGAAATTTCCCCATCTCTTCGAAGGTACACGTAGTTAGATTTTAAATTAAGGGACCGAATTTTTTTAAGGGGGGAGATTGTAATACTTTAAAAATTCGTTAGGTTAATTATATGTTAATTAGAGTTTTAACATGTGCTTTGCTACTAAACCAAGTTATAATTATTTTTCATAATAGACTTAAATATAACTATTTTAATTATGTAAATGCTTATTTTATTGGTATTTAGTAATTATTTATTTAATTACCTGTTCACTTAATTATTGTCCTTATTTATTAATTATTTAAAAATTATTTTTAACATGCACACACACTAATCCAGAGTTAATCATATTTTAGAATAGAATAACATGTTTAAGCAACCATGGCTATCTAAACAACATATTTTTTTTATATATAACATGCTTTATTTCAAATATAGGATGGTTCTAGATTATTGTTTTTTTAAAAAGAAAAAATAAAAAGAAATTGGGTATGATGCATTTAATGGGGTATGGGGATGCAAGGTTTGGTGTTTTTCTCTCTCCCCCTCCCTCTCAAGCCAGCCACCCATTTTCTCTTCCTCTTCTCTTATGCTAAAACCTTTTATACATATCCTAGAACCCTCCAAAATCAACACTAATTTTTTTTAAATCTCTACAAAATCCAATTCTTCCAATACCTTTTAAGAGTTCTTGATGCAAGTTTCCTTTTGGTGGTAAAAGAAAATCTGATCTAGTGGGGTAATTTGCAAAAAATAGAGGTATAAAAATCAAGTTTTACTTATTTCTTTGCTAATCTTGCATTAATCAACTCTAATGTGGTGTTTAAGTAGTGTTTATTGCATGTTTAGTGTGTTTATGAGAAGGTTAGGTTAAGTTAATGTTTTTATGACTTAATTAGGGTAATTAAGTGTAGTTAGTGAGTAATAGACTTACTAATCCATCTAGATTGCACTAAAATACCTTAATGTTACTAATTAGTTAAGTTTTTTGTTATTTGTGATCTGCTACGATTGTGATGATCTTCTATTAAATCAAGTAATATAGTAGATCTGTGCATTTGCATCATGTATGATATGTAGTCTTTTAGTCGTATATTCATTTCACCAGGATGGATATGTAGGTTTTCTAGTCATATATCTCATTGCATCATCATTCATACATAGCTTTCTAGTCATACATCGCATATTATTGATATCATAGACACCCATCATTATCGATATGTTCATATATTGTGATTCTTCTTGGATATTTCAGTATTTATGAGATTTCTGGATTTGGGAGAAAACTGCTAGAATTTTATAAACTTATTATTATTTTAAAAATGTAAGTTGCGGTTTTCTCGTGATATGATGTGTATGGCGTCCACCAAGAGTTTTCTTGATTTGAGTTTGGTTTTCGAGACCCGATTTGAGGAGTAGGATGAACCGTCTGCGGGTACATGGTGGACCCGGTAAGGTATCCGGGATAAGAAGCTCGAGTTATAGACGATGAGCCTGGCAGGGGAGCACTACCTACTGGTTATTATTGGCCCGACGGTTATCCGGAGGATACAGATCGGAGTCGTGAGATATGACAGACGGAGGGCCAATCTGAGAGACGGCTATATATATATATATATATATATATATACAGAGAGAGAGAGAGAGAGAGAGAGAGGTTAATGGAGGAAATGTGCCATAGGAGGGAATTTCCTCCTATGGCGTCGGAAAAATACATGCTCCATGAATTTTTTCGACGATCGGCATACATCACTTCCATCTTTATCATCTAAGATGTGGATACACCAAATTTCATTATACCATTTTTTCACCGTTGATTTAGTTGGTGCAAAATTAATGGTTTACCGACAATATAACTTTTTACATTGCTAATTCAATGGTGAAAAGTTGTGGAATCACATGAAATTTGGTGTATATACATCTATGATGATAACGATGATGATGATGGGTGCCGATCGTCGGAAAAAATAGTGGAGGTTTTATTTTTTCGACGCCATAGGAGGAAATTCCCTCCTATGACCTCTTTCCTCCATTATATATATATATATATATATATATATATATATATTGTGTCGATGCTTGACACGGTTTTCTGTCGATTTCATTTGATGATACCCCAGTTTTATTATACAAAAGTTTTACTAAGATAACAACACATATTTTCTCATATAGATATATCCAGATTTCATGTTGATCATTCATTCATGTCGCATTCCTACCAGTGCATTCGCATCATAATTGTATATGTAGGTTGTAACGTATTTGCGTACATGCTTACGATAGCCTTATTAGATGTTACTTACTACTCACGAGTTGGCAACTCACATCCGTTGTGCTGCAGTATCTTGCAGGTCTGACTCGTCAGCATAGTAGCGGAGGACGTATTTCTTCCTCTGCTCCCTTTGCATCGACTTGCGGTTTGCTTTTAGGTGGGTTTGTGAGGATATTTTTTTGTTCCCACCTTATATATTTACTTTTGTATATAGTACACTCCATCTACCATTTCCACCATTTTGTATATTGGACCTAGACTGTGAGCTTGTGAGACTTGTGTATATATTCTGATTTCTGGTGTCGAGCTCGTGTGAGCCGACTTTATACTTTGTTTCTGTTTTCTTTCTTTTAAATATTGACTTCACGTTATAATGATATATCTTGCATGTGGTTATGTTCCACCGTTCGGCGAAGAGCTAGCTCCCGCTTGGAGATGTCTTATTCCATTGCTTTTATATATTCATGTTTTGTACCCGTTTGGGGCCAGTTTTTACAAAAGAGTCTCTGTCGAAATTTTCAAAAAAAACTGGATGTTTTTAAATGTTTTTGACATAACTCTCTTTGTTTAAAAATCAACCTTTTAAAAACAAGTATTTCCTCCACTCCAACTTATTAAATGGTTTAGATTTCTGGGCTTTGGTTTACTTAAATTACGTTACGCCTCTAGACGTTGCGTGATTTAAATGCCAGTCACGTTCCGCATATTCGGGTCGTGACATAATTATGCAAGGTGCTTCTAGAAGAAGACACCTCATTATTTTGTATTAACCATTTTAGTTAAATGTTTTAATGAGGTGGAGGGTGAGGTGTTTATGTTCATTGAATGAAGCATGGCTAAGTGGTGACTCATGTAGTGACTCATGGTTTGCTATTCATTCATGGTTGATATTTTGGAGATATTTTGTGGAGATATTTTGTGTTTGCATTATTATCTCAAATACTTAGCCATTCTTCACTCACTTCTTTTTACAAAACACTCTCATCTCCTCTAAGCTCTCTCTTCTTCTATCTCACCCTAATAGTCTCATTTGTTGAGAAACCTAGGGTTATTGAGACAAATCCATTCATCATCACTCTCTATATCATCTAGGCCACTTAGTTTAGCAAACTAAGCAACCTAGTTACCTCGGTTTAGAGGTAGGAGCTCCAAGTAGACACTCTCGGGTGGATCATCTTTGACGTAAGGAGCTGTCGATCAAGCTCGATCATGGAGGCCACTAGGAGCACACTAAAGGAGAGGAGTGAAGACCCGAAGGACTTGAGCCTCTTGGTATAACTCCTTTCATAGTAGATAGCTTCTCAAGTTATACTAGTTAGGTTTAAGGTCGATCCGTTTTAAGGTTATTCTTGCGCCAAGTTTTGATCGTTAGAAAAAAAATTATTCTGCAAACGGCCACAGATGATGGCCAAGGCGTTAGCATAACCTTTCATGGTATCAGAGTCAGCCCATAAAACCTACACTAGTAGATTTAAACGATGTTAATGTATTGAAACCGAAATAACTCCAAAACACGAAACGGAAAATCCATGTTTCTGTCGAAATTTTCAGAGGCTCTAAAATTTCTTTAAACAATTGTAGAGTACTTCTTTGATTGCTAGATGAACAGAGAATAAAAACGAGGCAATTCCATCTTGTTGTGGCTGGCCAAAACCCTATAATGACCAGCCCCACCGGTTTTCTTATGAGGAAATGCTTTGAATTCTGTTCTGGGTTCTTGTCTCTTCGATTTAAAGTTTTAGGTATTGTTTGTTTTTACCCTGGTTTGATATTCTGTTAATTTTTGAGTTTGTGGCAATTCGGGTATTTCGAATTCATTATTTTTAACACTGTTTATTAGTTTACAGCACATTCATTTCTATCTGCGGTCGTGAATGTCATTAGATCAGTATAACTCGTCTAACTGCTATATGTTCCTTTAGACGGGTTTGTGAACATGACATTCACGTTGATCTTCTGTGTTTGTGCTGTAGTTGTGGTTGGATTGTCGTGTGGGATAGCTTGATGTTGCAATGATAGTAGTACAGTTAAAGACTCATTCGTATATTCATATTGCGGGACGAGCGTCCGACAAGTGGACTGCCGTCTTTACCGGGTTGTATATTATTTAATTAGGGCACGACCAGGTTGAGGTCGATGTCACCATTGTACATATTTTTTTCTTTTCTGTACTAGGTTTACTCCGCGGTGGAGTGCTCGAATAGCCGGGTTCTTCATGGCAACAAGACCGCATCTCATGGCATTGAGACGGGGAGGGCTTCACTTTAGAATTGGCGGGCTATTCGCCGCACTCGTATGGGGTATAGTATGACCCACGGAGGGGCGTCCAAGTTACCGGATTCCGTGAAGTGCTGGATGACCCATTCACTTTGTTGAAGGGAGTTGCCTCACTTCTGGGATTGGCGGGTAACTTGCCGCATTCGTAGGGGTCCAGATTTTCATTGCACAGGCTATCCACACGACTGGGAATATCGGGTCTCATTTGCGGCTCAAATAAAACCCGGGGCTCCAAGATTATCCACCATTCTGTGTTGTTGGCTGAGATTCTGTGATGTTGTTTATTATCATGCCTGAGACGAATGTTATATATATTTATATATCTACTATTAGATGTTGTATATGTTTTGCACCTGCGCTAGTCCATCCCCCGCTCTGCCGTTAGTTAAGTAACCTAACGGGTGATGAAGGGGTCAGTGGCAAATGCGGGTGGCATATACATACATTGTATTTTCGTTCTTTTCTGGTATGATAGGTTAATTGATGGGACATCATTAATTTTAATTAATGCAAGAAAAGAAACCTAAAAAGGTGATGTTGGAACAAATTTCAAAAAACTACAGTTATATTCTTTCGCTTTGCATAATGGTCTTCGGTCGTGAATATCCTGCACCTCATTCCACGAGGCAAGAGCCGAGATCTCTTCGCGGGGAGTGACCTCTTGAGCAAAAACTTATACTATAGATTACTCGGTTTTCTTCAAAACCAGCAGCTTTTAAAAGCGGAGCTTAAACCATTTATTTTCAAAACTATCAAGTTCCTTCAACAATATCAAGTTCATTACGTTAACGGGGTTTTCGCCAAAAACTCAGCCGTAGCCCTCCGTCATTTCTTATAAGTAATACTTAGTATTCATGCTGCGTTTGTTGACTGTGTCAAGGCGTAGTGAACAGTAGCTGAGTACTACTTATTTGTAGCATTCAATGTGATTAATTAGGACAGTCGTATAACCTTATTGACTGTGTCAAGGGTTATACGGGTGGGTTTATTGCAATCCAGATAATGACGGGTTGAGCTTGACTAGGACTTTTTGATTTGTTGACCGTATCAAAGTCACTAAGGTCCTAAGGGCAAAACCATATCAGGAGTTTCAAATATACAGGAAACATGAAGTTTTAGCATACCTTCTGGAGCATGGTGACTAAAGTGGATTCCGTCTAGGTCATCACACAATGATAGTTGGATTTCGATCCTACTAATGAGTAGGATTACTCTTGGGAGATTATTTCACTTAACAATTAAAGCTATAAACCAAGTAGGTGTCTAGAACGGTAATAGCGGGGCTACGCCTCCAGGGAAATGAGGTTATATAATTAAGGAACTTCGTGAAAGCGTTGGAAAACCTCCCTCAAAGTATCGACACTAGACTGGCCGAAAGGTTAAGCAAGTATTGTGACGTGCAATTAATCCTAACAAGTTCTTCTTTTAGGATTTGAAGAAGAATTCGAGGAAACAGTGGGAGCCATCCTGATTAGATAAATTAATAACCAATCTAATCTTGCAAGAGCGCACGCTAAGTGTTTCTTTTCTCGCTCTCAAGGTAGCAACCATTTCACGCCCCGATCAAGATAATAAAATGTATCGCTTGATCGATCTGAATTCTTATTCGGGGCTGGGGAATGTCGGTTCGGCTCTAAACTATGACAGATGTCATGAGTATGAGCAAGGGAAAGAGGATTTCATGAATTCCTTGATGACCCCAACGAAGAAGAAGCATACTATTGCGTCTTCTTCAGGTGTTTTTTGTTAGTGATATATGCCCTAGAGGCCATTTTTGTATCATACTGGATTGTATATTACTTAATGGAAGCTTAGGATATATACAGATATAGTAACAGTCTTGGTTGAAATGGTAG
This sequence comes from Agapanthus africanus, assembly GCA_030015575.1. Classification (NCBI taxonomy): domain Eukaryota; kingdom Viridiplantae; phylum Streptophyta; class Magnoliopsida; order Asparagales; family Amaryllidaceae; genus Agapanthus; species Agapanthus africanus. The sequence goes on from CM057349.1 coordinate 332,455,956, forward strand.
TATGCTACCTGGTTTATTTCTATCTCAATATGTGCATGTGTTTTCTGAGCATATCGCTCATACATATTGGTAGAGCCCTTAGGATCTTTTGCTTGATTACCAGCGTTGTGATGGCAGTCACACTGGTGAGGGCTGGGTAGTCTATAAGCACATCCTATACAGGTCCCTAATCGTAGGATTATCGAGACAGGGCATCGATATTCCAGAGTAAACTAGTGTATAGGCTTCTCATCCCAGCAGGGGAGATGGTCTGTCCCACAGCTATTAGTACGTTGTACTGGAGTTAGTATGTAGCTGCTCATTAGGTTATGAGTACACTAGACAGAACTCGTTGGGAATTGCTGGTGGGTATTATACCTATCGTCGGGTAGCAGTTCCCAGGTGACTGTAGGGTTTCCTTAACACCTCGATTAGGGTTTGGAAGAATCACACATGTCATAACTTTAAATTTATGAGGTGCTAAGTAAACTAAACTAGGAATCGAACTAGAATTATGAAGTAACAATTAAAAGTATCATATCTAAAAGATAATTTATACTAAGTGATGAGACTACAACCTTTGTAGGCCTCCTAGGATGACTTCTTTGGTTTGGAAAGGTTCGCTTGATCACCTCCAAGTCCACGACGATCCACCCGAAGTCCTTTGCCCTAAGCTTGTTACTTCACTCGACCTTTGAAAATCTTGAAGTAAAACACCCGACACAAGGTAGCAAGGGCTGTATAGGATGATGAAGTGGTTGCTAATCTTACTTAATACCCTTTCTTTTTATTTTTCTAGCTCAATTTAATATTTAAGAGAGGGCTAGAGAGAGGAAGAAGAAGATGGCTTTCTCTTTTTTCTTTTGGAATGAATAATGAAAAAGAAAATGAGAGAGAGAGATAATATCATAAGAATAACCATAGTTAAATAAAATATCTAGATATTTTCTTCTTGAGTTAAAGGCAAGGGAAAAATAAACCATGGTTGAGTCAAAGTCAACCATGAAAATGTGTAGAAGAAATGAGTCATGGAAAAAGAAATGAGTCATTTTCTATTTTTCCTTTATCTTTAACTTCATCAAAAAATATCCATATATATATTATCTATCATGTGATTCTTATATTGCCATCTAACTTGTATCATCAACCATGATACATTTTCATGTATGTATGTGTGTATGCACATCATCATGTACATATACATGCATGCATCCATTAAAAGAAAAGGGTTTAAATAAATGATATAAAAGTCAATATTAAATCAACACTTGATTTAATAAACCGGTCATATCTCATACGACCCGACTAGTATAAAATGCCCGATTAAAATACAGTATCACATACTCGTATTTAATCGAGCTTCCGCACATATATCATATGCGCACCACTTCGTTTCGCTTGAGCCGAGAAACTTCTATGTGGGACTCTAAGACTCGTTAATACGCCAGCAGTAGGTGATGATCATATCAAACACCCACAAGCCGCAAGCGGTCAGCTAAACGTAACGGCCACTCGGGTATTGAGCGATCAGAATAAGAACAAGCGAACCTGTCAAAACTCCTGTCAATCCATCTGGCACCACTTACCGTACAGTCCGGTCTCTTCGTCAGATATGCTGCATATCGAGTCTAGGGATGGAATCGTCGACCCCAATAACTCAATAAGTCATGCCGGTATATGGTCTATAACAGATCGAGAAACTTACTGATAACACTTATCAATAATATCTCAGCAGCCCTGGCCAGGGACTTCCCGTTATAGCCAATCGTGCACAGCACAGCATCAACCCCCAATACCGGAAGAGACGAAACCCCTCCTATCGCTCACTGCCTCCATATGCCTCGGGACTATACCCAAAATCCACCTGTTTGTACGACTCAGTAGAGCCGTAGTAGGGTGGAGATCAAAGTACAGTGGGAGGACACACAAGACTCTATGATGATCTCGGGTCTACAGACTAACCTGTACCAGTGTCACCTGAGAACTGCTATCCGACGTATGATATAATACCATATAGGAGTTCTCGGTGAGTCCGTTCAGTGTACCCAGTCTCACTGAGCACCCGTATATAATCTTTGGTGTCATCACACCAGACGGATATGGGATCATCCATCGCCCATCATATGGAACAAGAATTGTATACGCTAGTCTACACTGGAATATCGATGCCCTGTCTCGATATACTTACGACTAGGAACATTTCAAGGATATGCTTATAAACTACAGATGTCCCACTAGTATGATCCGCATCATAATCCCAGTAGTCAAGCCAATATCCTTAGGGCTTTATCAGTATGTACTAAATGAATATAAACATGATCAAGTGAACATATGATAAAGTGAAACCAGATAGCATACTATCATGTCGAGCAAGACTGTCCTTTGAATATACATATATATACACATCAGTACATACACTATCTCATAATGGTCTCTAGGGCATACATATATCCAACAATCTCCCACTTGCACTAAGGCCAGTTATTGGCGTATATCATATCCAAAATCTCAAAAAGTTGCTCATGCTGCGGCTGAAGGAGGGCCTTGGTGAATGGATCCGCAGCGTTGTTCTTTGTGTCTACTCTCTTAATCTCGATCTCGCGGCGATCAACTATCTCCCGGATCACATGATATCGCCTCAGGATGTGTCTGGACTTCTGATGGGATCTGGGCTCTTTGGTTAACGCCATAGCCCCATTATTGTCACAATACAAAAGTATTGGATCAATAATGGTTGGAACTACTCCTAGCTCCGCAATGAACTTCCTCATCCAGACGGCTTCCTTGGCAGCATCATTTGCAGCAATATATTCAGCTTCCATCGTTAAGTCTGCAATGGTATCCTGTTTGGAACTCTTCTAACTCGCCGTCCCTCCATTGAGGGTAAATGCAAACCCTGAGATAGACTTGTTGTCATCCTTGTCACTCTAGAAGCTCGAATCGGTAAAGGACTCCATTTGGAGGTCCCCGTTACCATACACCAAGAACAATTCTTTAGTCCTTCGTAAGTACTTAAGAATGTTTTTCACAGCAATCCAGTGATTCTCCCCTGGGTTTGACTGATACCTGCTTACTACACTAAGTGCATAAGCAACATCAGGGCGTGTACATAACATCGCATACATTATCGATCCTACTGCATAGGGAATAATGCTCATGCGAGCTTTCTCTATATCAGACTTAGGGCAATCGTCCTTTGAGAGAGTGACTCCGTGGCAAGCGGGTAAGGCAACCCCGCTTGGAGTCTTCCATACTAAACCTCTTTAGGATGGTGTTAATGTACTTGGTTTGGGACAATCCCAATAACCGTTTGGATCTATCCCTATAGATCCGTATACCCAATATGTACGTGGTATCACCCAGGTCCTTCATAGAGAACCTTTGTGATAAGAATGATTTGACCGACTGTAGCATATGAATGTCATTTCCTATCAGAAGTATGTCATCTACGTACAATACGAGGAACGCGACATTTCTCCCTACAGTCATCTTATAAACACAAGGTTCATCTGGATTTTTGATGAAATCAAACTCTTTGATAACATCATCAAAACAGATGTTCTAACTCCGTGATGCCTGCTTTAATCCATAAATGGATTTAAGCAACTTACATGCTTTTCCGCTGCTCCCACTGTCAATGAAGCCCTCTGGCTGATCCATATAAACGCATTCATCTAAATCACCATTTAGGAATGCAGTTTTAACGTCCATCTGCCAAATTTCATAGTCGTAGTGAGTAGCAATAGCAAGTAGGATCCGAATGGATTTAAGCATGGCTACCGGAGAGAAAGTCTCGTCATAGTCCAAACCTGGTCTTTGACGAAAACCTTTCGCTACCAACCTTGCCTTATAGGTCTCTACTTGTCCATCCACACCGATCTTTCTTTTAAAAATCCATTTGCAACCCACAGGTTTTATCCCGGAGGGTACATCTTCCAAATTCCATACTTTGTTGGTGTACATGGACTCCATTTCGGATCTCATGGCATCCAGCCATTTCACAGAGTCACCACTCGTGATAGCCTGATGAAAACTGGCAGGATCATCATCATCCATGATGCAATCTTCTCTATCACCATCAATGAGAAAACCGTAGTATCTCTCTGGTGGGCGAGAAGTCCTACCAGATCTACGGAGTGGCTGAGGTTCATTAGATTCTGTTATAACTTCAGGTTCAGCCAAGTTGTCATTTGTAACTTGTGTCTCTAGAACCTCTTCTAGATCTACCATATTGCCATCAGTATCATTTGAAAAAATCTCATTTTCTAAAAAGGTGGCATACTGAGAAACAAACACCTTTTGTTCCTCCTTGTGGTAGAAAAGATACCCAAACGAATGTTTAGGATCCTACAAATATACATTTGACTGATCGTGTCTCGAGTTTGTCTGGATTCTGTTTTTTGACAAAAGCCAGACAACCCCAAATCTTAACTCTTTTAAGAGATGGTTACTTCCCATGCCATATCTCATATGGAGTGGTAGACACGGTCTTGGTTGGAACTTTGTTTAACAGAAAAGCTGCTGTTTCCAATGCATGCCCCCAAAACGAGAGAGGTAACTCAGAATCACTCATCATGGATCGTACCATATCCAATAGGGTACGATTCCTTCGTTCTGATACACCGTTGTGCTGTGGTGTGTAAGGTGGAGTGAGCTGAGAGAGAATCCCATTCTCTTTTAGGAAGTCTAAGAACTCAGTACTTAAGTACTCTCCACCTCGATCTGATCGAAGTATCTTGATACTCTTTCCTGTTTGGTTTTCTACTTCATGTTTATACTCCTTGAATTTCTCGAAAGCTTCAGATTTATGCTTTATCAAATACACATGACCGAATCTTGAGAGATCATCAGTAAAAGTTATGAAGTAAGAAAAACCACCTCTTGCATGTGTAGACATTGGTCCGCATACATCACTATGTATAAGGCCTAAGAGCTCAGTAACTCTTTCTCCGTGTCCTGTAAACAGAGTTCTGGTCATTTTACCTTTGATACAAGACTGGCAAGTTGCATAAGATTTATACTCAAATGAATTTAAATATCCATCTTTATGAAGCTTGTTTAGTCTTGTTTCATTAATATGACCAAGTCTACAATGCCAAAGAAAAGCTTCATTTATATCTGAAAATTTTCTTTTATTTGTATTTTGTACGTTGAAAACTGTGTGTTGATTAAGGACGTATATCCCGTTATTTAATGTACCACAACCAATCAACTCTTAATTAAGTCTAATGTTCATAACATTGTGTTGCATAACAAAATGATACCCTTCATTGTCTAATAAGGAAACGGATATAATATTACAAAGCATACATGACAAAATAACACGGGTTCAAAACCAATATACAACCCGAAGGCAACCCTAGGTGATACTCTCCTACTGAAACTGCATTTACATTGGAACCATTTCCAACTTGGAGAGTATGATCACCTGTCTTCAGAACTCTGCTGTTTCTCAACGCCTGCACAGAATTGCAAATATGAGAACCCGAACAGGTATCCAATACCCAGGAAGCAGAGTTAATAGAAAAACAGTTTTCAATTACGAACATACCTGAAGCTGAAGCATCACCATGCTTCTTCTTGAGTTCTAGGTACTCAAAACAGTTTCTCTTCCAGTGTCCCGTCTTTTTGCAGTGGAAACATTCTCCTTTTCCCGATTCCCCAACCTTGGACTTGCCTTTTCCCTTAACCTTTTTGACTCTTCCCTTAGGTTTGGTGGGTTTCTTCTTCATCTTTCTCTTGGCCTTAGCCTTCGGGTAAGAGGAGGAGGATTGCCCATCACTCATAACGGGAGTCTTCACTGACTTCAGTGTGCTCTCTGCACTCCTTAACATATTAAGAAGTTCAGGCAGTTCCTTTTCCATGTTGTGCATGTTGAAGTTAACAATGAACTGAGCAAAGGTGGAGGGGAGAGACTGCAGAATAATATCCGTATATTGTTCATTGTCCATTGTCCACCCAAGGTCCTCAAGCTCTTCTATGAGAGCTATCATTTTCAGAACATGATCTCCTATTGCTGTGCCAGCGGTCATACGCATCTGAAACAGTTTCTTAGATGCTTCGTATCGTAATATGCGAGATTGCTCTCCATACAACTCTTTTGTATGGAGGAATATGGCTTGTATGTCCATATTCTCGTGCTGCTTCTGATGTGTGTTATCCATCGATGCAAGCGCGAGGCATTTAGCCGTGGCACAGTCAGCGTCCCATGTCTTGCGGATTTCCCTATCCACAACTGAAGGTTTAGGACCTAGGGTGGGCAGGGCTGGAGCCGTGAGGACATATGATACTTTATCATAAGTCAAGGCAATGTTTAAATTCCTCAGCCAGTCTTTATAGTTGGTCCCATTCAGCTTGTTTTTATCTAATAGAAGCTTAAGTCCTGTCATAGGTATCTGCCATTAAGAGAGAGAAAAGAATACACTTAGCGAAAGCTCTTGCAAAGATCAGATTGGTTATTATCTTGTCTAATCGATGTCTCCCACTGTTTTTATCAAATTTTCTTTAAAACCTTTTAAAAAGAAAACTAGCCAGGATTAATTACATTCTACAACTTCGCTAACCGTTCAGCCAGGCCAGTGCCGGTACTTGAGGGAGGTTCCCCGTGCTTTCGCACGGACCTAATTAAAATAAACCTCATCTTCCCAGAGGCGTAGCCCCGTTTGACACCTTTCTAGACACCTACTGAGTTAGCTAATTGTAAAGTGCAAAATTCTCCCGGGAGCAACATTTGCTCGCAGTGGGATCGGGATCCTACTATCATATAGAAGGTATACAATCTCACTGTAATTTTCAACTCTTGAAATTCCCGATATAATTTTTACCCCTAGTACCCATGACCTTAACTAAAAGTCAACATATCATAAGTACTAGTCAAGTTCTTCCCGTCATTTCGTGATTAACTAGACCCACCCATATGACCCTTAACTAAAGTCAACATAATCATATGAATGTCCTAACTAATCTGCATGATATGCAGTGTAGGAAGACATCACTTAGCTACCGTTCACTGCGCCTTAACTAAAGTCAAAATGCGCAGCACGAATACTAAGTACTCTACTTCCTAAAATGACGGAGGGCTGCGAATAGTTTTTAAGAAAACTTTTAACGCTTTGAACTTGATATCGTTGTAGAATCTAATGGGTTTAAAAAGAGTGGCTTAAGCTCCGCATTTTGAAACTTTCTTTTTCATAAAAGGCCGAGTGTGTTTCAAATCTGATTCTACAACATCATTTTAGGTTCATTTATCTATTACATTAATCTCATTAATGTTGTCCCATCATTTAAATCCTAAGCTATTACAGAAAGAAACGAAAATATAACGTACACTTATGCCACTCGCATTCGCCACAGTGTCCTGATATGCACTGTTAGGTTACTTAACTAACGGCATACCGGGACGGGGATAGTGCGGGTGCAAAACATAAGTAACGTCTATTATATATCATATATATAATATCGCATTCGTCTCAGATATATATTAAATGATCACATCAGATAATAAAAGCAACAGAAGCACATTTAATATAGGATATCTAGGATGTCCATATTTTGTATTTAGCCAGCAATAAAAATACGGATTCCACGGTCGCGATGAATAGCCAAGCCCACACCCCTAGACCCCTACGAGAGCGGCAAGCGACCCTATCAATTCTGGAGTTTAGGAGACCCGGTCTCGACTCCTCGAGATGGCCTCCCACTGAACCCTAGAACCCGGTCACTTGTGCCCTCCTCCTTGGGTCTATCCTAATGTGGAAAAGTAAATAATATACAACACTGGTGACAGCAACCTCAATCCAGAAGTGCCCCAAATAAAAGAATATTACATACAATTTAATTTTACATGAATGAAAAGAAAACTCTCATCTCACATAAAACCCCTGGCTATTCATTGCGACAATCCTACACATCAAATCTCATCGACACATAATATCAAAAATCATCAATGTAAGTAAGTATGCATACACCGATCGTCGTTCATGTATAACAACAAAAACCGGCAATACAACTACATACTACAATTACGGTCACAGAGAAATAAAATGAAAAACTACAACAATAGGAATCTTAACTGCCTTTAGACAACACAAACCCGAAATATCACATATACAAGATTTCATGCCTAATAATGTAAAGCTCGCATTTGGGTCTCATTCAAGAAAACACCTTTTCAAAATAAACCGGATAATTCAACAAGATTTCCGTTTATCCCGAGACCGAACTGCTAGATTTACACGCAACAAACAAATTTGCAGATTCCAATTATTGTATCACATACTAATAAACTAGGCGCAGTTAAAATATTCGATCGAACGATTAAACAACCACAGACTGCTCAGAAAGCTCAACACTTAAGCAGTTTTAAAAAATACCAGTAACTGCACAAAATACATACGGGCCAGCACAAGAAATTACGGCCCATGAATCACCTACGGTGCCGCGGAACCGCCGCAACAAGGTGTCACAACCCGAGAATTTTGACTCGTGACCGGCACCTAACCACGCAACGTCTACAGGCGTAACGTGGCTAAGTAAGCCGAACCCAGAAATCAAAATCAATAAATATAGAGTGATTGAAACATTTTTGTAAAAACAGTCATAAATATCTGAGAAAACTTCCATTTATTTAGTAGAAATCCTTTTTAGTTCAAGAGTTATAATTTTTATAATTTTGGCAACATTTCCTTTTTAAAACATTTGTCCCGCAAGTCGGGTAAAAGCAAGGTGTAGCAGAAATAATAAGTGAAATGAATAAGCATCACAATATGATATACGACGCCGTAGCGAAGAATACACAGTAAAGCAAGGACAAATATCACAAAGATAAGACTGCATAAAATAAAGTCGGCTCACATGCGAGCTCGACACCAGAGTAAAAATCATACACATCGTCCTCACAACTGTCTCTAAGTCAATACCGAAAGGTAGATGGAGAATACTAGATACATCAATATACAACTGAAAGATAACAGATACCGTACAAAACCCACCTATCAGAAAAAGGCTATCTCGCCTCAAAAGGGTATCTGTGCCAAAAGATGCGGTAAACAGCCAGCCGTGACTACTCCCAAGGGCAACCTGCAAATACTGTGGCACAACGGGGGTGAGTTGCCAACTCGTGAATAGAGATAACATATAAAGGTGATCGCGAGCATGCACATATAGCGTGGCTCTACTAATGCCAGCAGATGATGTCAATGCATGACAAACAGTGGATGCAATAGTAATGCAAGTAATCTATCAGGTAAATGCTACAGAATGAGGTATATAGTAATCAATACTGAGCATGGGATAAATAACATCTACATGGATATGTCAACATGGAAAACAATAATCGGTGCCTCAGGCTGCACCCAAATCCCAAATACACTCAGGCGCCGGCACACCCATCGGCCCTCAAATCCTGTATATCTCTGAGAAATCACGAGTGCCCAACATCGGCACCCAAAATATCATAAAATACTCGTGTCCAGCATCGACACGCAAATCCTCGTATATCGGGCTCCGTCAGTCCGGATCGGCCCACGGGGTCCGTCTGCGGTGTCGGCCCTCGGCTCCGGCAGTACGGATCATCCCGCATCCATCTCTCGACTCTGGTCAGTATCCTCCGGACAACTGCCAGGTCCAACCAATCACCGGTAGGTACTCGCCCGCCTCCAGGCTCAATCGGCAAACCCATCGATCATCTCGCCGAGGGGAACCATACCGGGCCCACCACGAACCCGCAGACGGATCATCCACTCCTCGAATCGGGTTTCAAGCACACGTCTCAGCACCGAGAAAACGCGTGGTGGACACACCAAAATATCATATCACGAGGTACCGGGTTTTTCAAAATAGTGCATCTTTTCTTAAATACTTCCACGGTCCTCAAAACCAGAAATCGCATGAAATCCAACACCAATAAGTAAATCCAATCCGAGGTACAATGTAAATCAATCCATGGTATGAGCATAAGGGGAAAACCGCTTTTAAAAATAGTTTCCGTTTTTAAAGATGTCATGCGGCTCCCAATTTCCAGGAAATCACCACCAATCATATGTAATATAAACTACATCAATATAATCAGGGCAGTTCTACAGTGAGTGTGGCATGGCAATTACTAACGGTGTGTGTGTAGCATGCAAATAGTTCCCGTGCAACATAGACCGTTAGTAATAGTGCGGTGTTCTATCAGTTCTAAGCATATATATATAAACACAGCAGGGAATGCAATATGCGATGACAGTCTATGGGGTACATGCAACATATAATAATAAAGTCCTATCAGCCCTGACGCATAACGCCATGCGGGAGATATCCCCGTAGATGTGAAATCTACTCACCGTGTCTCGTGCTAAGTGTAGCCGACGACTTGCTTGCCCTTCTTCGCAGCGTCCGTCTCACTGGCCTGCGAACCTAGAATCACACAACATATATCACACATAAGCTCAATTTCACAGAAACGCGACATTACGGTCCAACTAGAAACCCGTGTCGCAAACCAATCGCGCGTGTGCGCGATACGCTAAAACGTGTGATCACGCGCCTGAAACTACCCCGACGCGTCGCGATACGCAAAAACCCCAAACCTACTCACGAATCACGCGTGTCGCAAAAGTTTAGAAAAACGGCAAAATAGGTATTTGGTCCCAGATTTCTATACAGAACTAGATTTACAAAACTATATATATAACAACACCCTACACACTAGCAGACACCTACAGGACCAAACACCACCCAAACCCTACCCATCTGGCCGCAATTTGCGGCCAGAAAGAGAAAATCGGCGGCCTATTGTAGCAATTAGGGGGTCGGGTTCAAGATATGGTATCAGCACATCTCCACTACACTGCAGTCTTCCCAATTTCACTCAGATCTCATCGGGTCAAAAGCAGATCCAGAAAACCTTAAATTTGCTTAAAAACGACAATTTGCATCAAATAGGGAAACTGGTGGTATTTTAGTGTAATAGGGGTTAAGCTAAGCTAATAGGGTCTCAACAAACCTTAATTATCCTACTGAAACCAATTTACACCTCATTAGCACAAGGTTCCCACTAAACACTCCATATCACACTAAAACGCACTAAAAACCATTAACCGATGCAAATCTACGCCAACCAAGCAAACTAGGGAAGCAAGTTAGGAAATATACCTCACACTTAACCCTAGGGAGCTGCAGGAAGATGAAGAAGTGCAGAGAAGGGGCTGTAGTTGGTGCTGTTGCTGTTGCTGCTGCTAGCTGCTGCTACTGGTGCTGTTGCTGCTGCTGATCTCTGCTGCTGTTGGCTGCTGCTGTGCTGCTTGTTTCTGCTGGAGCTGAAGAGGTAAGTGTGTGTGTGTGTGTGTGAGTGTGTGAGAGTTGAGAGAAAAACACAAGGAAATGAGAGGAAACAATTATCACTCAATTGTCAACCCTCCTCTCTCTCTCTCTTCAATAATGGCAAGCATGGCTTGAGCCATGATGCCCCCCTCTCTCACTCTCACAAGTCAACACCTACAACAATTCAAATTAAAGTAACTTTTAATTAGCTAATTAAACCCTACTTAAAAACCCAAAAGACTTAATTCTATGATTAACCCACCATGGTTAATAATTATGGTAATAACTCATTTTAAAAACCCTAGTTTACATGCACATGTGTGTGCAAGCCTAGGAAAATTTTGGAAAAATATTTATTAAATTAGGAAAAATATTTAAAACACAATTTGGTAAACTTTTTGTTAAAAACCATTATTTAAATATAACTATTCCCTAAACATATCCTAAGGTGTTACAATCTCTCCCTCTTAAAGAAATTCGTCCCCGAATTTCAAAATCTAACCACACGTACCTTCAAAAAGATGGGGATACATCTTCATCATCTCGCTTTCGGTCTCCCAAGTGACCTCCTCACGGTTCTGGCCACGCCAAAGTACCTTGACTGATGGAATGTCCTTCGATCTTAATTTCTTCACTTGCCGATCCAAGATCATCACCGGCTGCTCTGCATAGGAAAGGTCACGCTCAAGTTGGATCGTCGGATGCTGAATCGCATGCGAAGGATCATGAAGATATCTGCGGAGCATCGAGACATGAAATACGGGATGCACATCTAGAAAGCTGGGCGGAAGGGCTAAACGGTAGGCTACTGCACCAACACGCTCGAGGATCTCGAAGGGGCCCACATACCTGGGACTGAGCTTCCCCTTCTTTCCAAATCTCATCACACCTTTCATTGGGGAGACCCTCAAGAAAACATGATCACCAACAGAAAACTCAAGTCTGTGTCGCCGACGGTCCGCATAAGATCTCTGCCTACTCTGGGCTGCTCTCATCCTATCGCGAATCAATTGGATCTTCGCTGTCGTCTCCTCAACGATCTGGGGTCCTAAGATACTGCTCTCACTGAGCTCTGTCCAACAAGTGGGTGACCTGCATCTCCTCCCATAAAGAGCCTCAAATGGTGCTATCTGAATGGTCTCCTGGTAGCTGTTATTGTAGGAGAACTCTACTAAGGGCAAATGATGATCCCAGCTACCTCCGAAATCCAATACACAAGCTCTGAGCATGTCCTCGAGAGTCTGAATGGTCCGCTCTGACTGTCCGTCGGTCTGCGGATGAAATGCTGTGCTGAAACTCAAGCGAGTGCCCAAAGCCTCCTGAAGCCTCTGCCATAGTCTACTGGTAAACTGGGTGCCTCTGTCGGACACAATACAAGTCGGGACTCCGTGTAGTCGCACTATCTCGTCAATGTAGATCTGGGCATACTGAGCAAATCCGAAAGTCGTCTTCACCGGTAGGAAGTGAGCCGCTTTCGTCAAACGATCCATGATCACCCAGATGGAGTCATACCCCCGACTAGTCCTGGGTAGACCCACAACAAAATCCATCGAAATCTGCTCCCATTTCCACTCCGGAATGGGTAACGGCTGTAGCTCTCCCGCGGGCCTCTGGTGTTCAGCCTTGACTTGCTGACAAGTCAGGCATCTCGACACAAAATCTGCGATGTCCCTCTTCATTCCGTCCCACCAGTAAACACCTCTCATATCATGATACATCTTGGTGGAACCAGGATGGACGCTATACACCGATCGATTTGCCTCCTCAAGAATCTCACGCCTCAGTCCCTAAGCATCTGGTACGCACAGTCTGACTCCAAATCGTAGTAACCCCTGACCATCGATCACGAACTCGGAAAATCTGCCCTGTCCAATCCGTGCCATGATCTCTGAACATCGGTCGTCACTGAGCTGTGTCTCACGTATACGATCGATCAACTGTGGGCGTGCACGGACATGCGCTATCTGTCCTCCAATCGGCGTGAACTCGAACTGTATCCGGCTGTCGCATAATATCTGCCAGTCCGCGGATGACTGATCTTGTACTGCGCTCGAACAAGATAAACTACCCCCGGGCCTCCTACTCAAAGCATCCGCCACCACATTTGCCTTGCCCGGGTGATATAAGATCTCGCAGTCGTAATCCTTCACTAACTCCATCCATCGGCGCTGTCGAAGGTTCAGGTCCCGCTGCTTGAATATGTATTTCAGACTCTTGTGATCCATGAATATCTGGCACGACTCGCCGTATAGGTAATGTCGCCAGATCTTAAGTGCGACAACCACTGCTGCCAACTCCAAATCGTGAGTGGGGTAGTTCTGCTCATGCTTCTTCAATTGTCGTGAGGCATACGCGATCACCCTGTCATGCTGCATCAGAACGCACCCTAGCCCCACTTGAGAGGCATCACAAAAGACCACAAACCCGCCTGATCCGGAAGGTAAAGATAACACCGGTGCCGTCGTCAACCGAGTCCGTAACTGCTGAAAACTGTGCTCGCACTCCTCCGTCCAATCGAAAGGAACTCCCTTCCGGGTCAACCCGGTCAATGGTGTAGCGATACGGGAGAAGTCCTGCACAAAACGTCTATAGTAACCGGCCAACCCCAAAAAGCTGGGAATCTCCGTCACCGATGTGGGTCTGGGCCAACGCTGAACGGCCTCGATCTTCCTCGGGTCTACACATATACCGTCTCGTGAAATCACATGCCCCAAGAAATCTACGCTGTCCAGCCAAAAAGCACACTTGGAGAATTTCGCATAGAGCTGGTGCTCCCTCAAGGTCTGCAATGTGATCCGCAGGTGCTGCTCGTGCTCCTCACTACTCCAGGAATACACCAAGATATCGTCAATGAAGACTATGATGAACAGATCCAAGTATGGCCGAAAAATACGGTTCATCAAGTCCATGAAGGCTGCTGGCGCATTGGTGAGTCCGAACGACATTACCAAAAACTCGTAATGGCCGTAGCGCGTACGGAAAGCTGTCCTGGGAATGTCCTCCTGTCGAACCCGCAGCTGATGATAGCCCGATCGTAAATCGATCCTCGAAAAGTACCCTGCCCCCCGAAGCTGGTCGAACAAATCGTCGATACGCGGCAAAGGATACCTGTTCCGCACTGTCACCCTGTTCAGCTGGCGGTAGTCGATACACAGACGCAAACTGCCGTCCTTCTTCTTGACGAACAGGACTGGAGCACCCCAAGGAGAAACACTGGGTCGAATAAGTCCCTTATCTAGCAAATCTTGCAACTGACCCTTCAATTCCCTAAGTTCCGCCGGGGCCATCCGATAAGGCGGTATGGAAATAGGCCCCGAGCCAGGAACCAAATCAATACAGAAAGAAATGTCGCGCTCGGGTGGCAACCCTGGAAGCTCGGCAGGGAACACATCAGGAAACTCGCTAACAACCGAAACCTGATCCAATGGAACCTCTGTAGCGTGAGCATCGCAAACATAGGCGAGAAATCCCTGACATCCCTTCCTCAAAAGCTGTCCAGCGCGAAAAGAAGAAATCACATTGTGAGGGGCGGCACCACGGTCCCCCAACACAATAAAAACCGACTCGCCGGGAAAGCAGAATCTAACTGTCTTCTCACGGCAGTCCACAGAAGCATAGCACGTGGCTAACCAATCCATGCCCAAAAGAACGTCGAAGTCAAACATCTCCAGAAGGATCAAGTCGACAGGCAACTCTCTCTCGCCAATACAGACGATACAGGATCGGAACACGTGCCTAGCAACAAACGACTCTCCCACAGGAGTGGTCACCACAAGCGGCTGATCAAGCAAGACGGACTCTCTACCTAAACTCGGCACAAAGTGTGTGGATACGTACGAGTGTGTGGATCCGGGATCGAACAGTACGTGTGCATCAACTGTACATACAGGAAGGATACCTGAAACCACTGCATTGGACGCCTGCGCGTCCTGATGTGTCAAAGCAAAGACCCGCGCCTGTCCACCACCTGTAACTGACTGCCCGCTGCCTCGGTCATCTCGCCCTCTCTGAGCAACTCCTCCACGCCCACGACCTCTCTGTGCATGAGTCTGGCGCGGAGCAACGGTAGGTACAACGGGCAACGCCCTCTGGGGTGGTGAAGGTGGTAAAGTAACATGCGGTGCTGCCGCCTCCCTCCGGTGTGTCTCTGGACAATCTCGAACGAGGTGAAGTAGGCTGCCACATCTGAAGCAACCCCGCGGCGACTGCTGACTTTCCTGGGGATACGAACTAAACATCCGGCCTCGTCCAGAATCTCTGCTACTCCTCGTACCAGAACGATACCTGTCGCGGCGTCTGAATGACTGCCTCCGTGCGGAAATACTGGTACGAACTCTCTTCGGCTCTGGAACTATCGAAGTCTCAGCAAGGTGCTCCTCCACTACTAGGGCTGCGTCTACAGCTGCTGCATAGGTCTCGTAGTGCTGCGTGCTGATCGCGAGGAACAGTGGTGTAAGCAAGCCTCGAACAAATCTCCTGACTCGCAACTCCTCGGGAGCCACTAAATATGGGGCATAGACTGCTAGCTCTGTAAACAGCACGTCATACTCTGCCACTGTCATCCCTAGCGTCTGGCGCAAGGACTCAAATCTGCGTGCTCGGGCATCCCTAACACTCTGGGGAAGGAAACGGGCTAGAAATATGGTCACGAACTCCGTCCAGGTCATAGGAGGAAGACCTGCTGCTCTGCCCTTCTCAACTGAATCACACCACTTCTGCGCAAGACCTTCCAGGCGAAAGCTCGCGAACTCGACCCATCTCGCATCTGCGCATCTGAGGGAACGGCATATCCTGGCCATCCTGTCGATGAAAGACTGTGGGTCCTCGGCTGTATCGGTGCCTGTGAAGACCGAAGGCTTCAGCCTCATGAACTCTGATAGCGATACTGTGATCACCTCCGTGGCTGCAGGGGCAACTGGCTGTGCGGTAGGTACCATCGCGGTCTCTGGAACGGGTGGAGCTACCTCTGGTCGCTGCGCTCGAAGCGTCTCGACTAGCGATCCTATCATCGGCGCATCTCCTGCATACTAGATCCCACCGTCTGGCGCATCTCCTGCATACCAGCCCCTAGCGTGGCGATCTGATCTGTCACAGGAGGAACAGTCTGCTCGGGTACAACGGGTGCACTGCCCGGATCAGTTCTCGTCTTGGACGAGTCAACACGAATCTCGGCCCTCGCGGTCGCTCTCTGTGCCCTCGTAGTCTTAGACGGCATAATGGCTGAAAGAAAATTTGGATTCGATAAGAACACTGAAATCGAATCGCAAGAATGCATGTATTTAGGAAGGAATTTAAATCAACAAGTCCTAAGGTCGCGTAGGCGGAGTACCGTGTCGTGAGTATGCCGCGGAACATACACACGCTACGCTACCCTGCTGCAGCTACCTACTCCATCATACCAGGGTCATCCTATACTCCGAAGGTAAAACCTACGCTCTGATACCAACTTTGTCACGACCCGAGAATTTCGACTCGTGACCGGCACCTAACCACGCAACGTCTACAGGCGTAACGCGGCTAAGTAAGCCGAACCCAGAAATCAAAACCAATAAATATAGAGTGATTGAAACATTTTTGTAAAAACAGTCATACATATCTGAGAAAACTTCCATTTATTTAGTAGAAATCCTTTTTAGTTCAAGAGTTATAATTTTTATAATTTTGGCAACATTTCCTTTTTAAAACATTTGTCCCGCAAGTCGGGTAAAAGCAAGGTGTAGCAGAAATAATAAGTGAAATGAATAAGCATCACAATATGATATACGACGCCGTAGCGAAGAATACACAGTAAAGCAAGGACAAATATCACAAAGATAAGACTGCATAAAATAAAGTCGGCTCACATGCGAGCTCGACACCAGAGTAAAAATCATACACATCGTCCTCACAACTGTCTCTAAGTCAATACCGAAAGGTAGATGGAGAATACTAGATACATCAATATACAACTGAAAGATAACAGATACCGTACAAAACCCACCTATCAGAAAAAGGCTATCTCGCCTCAAAAGGGTATCTGTGCCAAAAGATGCGGTAAACAGCCAGCCGTGACTACTCCCAAGGGCAACCTGCAAATATTGTGGCACAACGGGGGTGAGTTGCCAACTCGTGAATAGAGATAACATATAAAGGTGATCGCGAGCATGCACATATAGCGTGGCTCTACTAATGCCAGCAGATGATGTCAATGCATGACAAACAGTGGATGCAATAGTAATGCAAGTGCTCTATCAGGTAAATGCTACAGAATGAGGTATATAGTAATCAATACTGAGCATGGGATAAATAACATCTACATGGATATGTCAACATGGAAAACAATAATCGGTGCCTCAGGCTGCACCCAAATCCCAAATACACTCAGGCGCCGGCACACCCATCGGCCCTCAAATCCTGTATATCTCTGAGAAATCACGAGTGCCCAACATCGGCACCCAAAATATCATAAAATACTCGTGTCCAGCATCGACACGCAAATCCTCGTATATCGGGCTCCGTCAGTCCGGATCGGCCCACGGGGTCCGTCTGCGGTGTCGGCCCTCGGCCCCGGCAGTACGGATCATCCCGCATCCATCTCTCGACTCTGGTCAGTATCCTCCGGACAACTGCCAGGTCCAACCAATCACCGGTAGGTACTCGCCCGCCTCCAGGCTCAATCGGCAAACCCATCGATCATCTCGCCGAGGGGAACCATACCGGGCCCACCACGAACCCGCAGACGGATCATCCACTCCTCGAATCGGGTTTCAAGCACACGTCTCAGCACCGAGAAAACGCGTGGTGGACACACCAAAATATCATATCACGAGGTACCGGGTTTTTCAAAATAGTGCATCTTTTCTTAAATACTTCCACGGTCCTCAAAACCAGAAATCGCATGAAATCCAACACCAATAAGTAAATCCAATCCGAGGTACAATGTAAATCAATCCATGGTATGAGCATAAGGGGAAAACCGCTTTTAAAAATAGTTTCTGTTTTTAAAGATGTCATGCGGCTCCCAATTTCCAGGAAATCACCACCAATCATATGTAATATAAACTACATCAATATAATCAGGGCAGTTCTACAGTGAGTGTGGCATGGCAATTACTAACGGTGTGTGTGTAGCATGCAAATAGTGCCCGTGCAACATAGACCGTTAGTAATAGTGCGGTGTTCTATCAGTTCTAAGCATATATATATAAACACAGCAGGGAATGCAATATGCGATGACAGTCTATGGGGTACATGCAACATATAATAATAAAGTCCTATCAGCCCTGACGCATAACGCCATGCGGGCGATATCCCCGTAGATGTGAAATCTACTCACCGTGTCTCGTGCTAAGTGTAGCCGACGACTTGCTTGCCCTTCTTCGCAGCGTCCGTCTCACTGGCCTGCGAACCTAGAATCACACAACATATATCACATATAAGCTCAATTTCACAGAAACGCGACATTACGGTCCAACTAGAAACCCGTGTCGCAAACCAATCGCGCGTGTGCGCGATACGCTAAAACCTGTGATCACGCGCCTGAAACTACCCCGACGCGTCGCGATACGCAAAAACCCCAAACCTACTCACGTATCACGCGTGTCGCAAAGGTTTAGAAAAACGGCAAAATAGGTATTTGGTCCCAGATTTCTATACAGAACTAGATTTACAAAACTATATATATAACAACACCCTACACACAGGACCAAACACCACCCCAAACCCTACCCATCTGGCCGCAATTTGCGGCCAGAAAGAGAAAATCGGCAGCCTACTGTAGCAATTAGGGGGTCGGGTTCAAGATATGGTATCAGCACATCTCCACTACACTGCAGTCTTCCCAATTTCACTCAGATCTCATCGGGTCAAAAGCAGATCCAGAAAACCTCAAATTTGCTTAAAAACAACAATTTGCATCAAATAGGGAAACTGGTGGTATTTTAGTGTAATAGGGGTTAAGCTAAGCTAATAGGGTCTCAACAAACCTCAATTATCCTACTGAAACCAATTTATACCTCATTAGCACAAGGTTCCCACTAAACACTCCATATCACACTAAAACGTACTAAAAACCATTAACCGATGCAAATCTACGCCAACCAAGCAAACTAGGGAAGCAAGTTAGGAAATATACCTCACACTTAACCCTAGGGAGCTGCAGGAAGATGAAGAAGTGCAGAAAAGGGGCTGTAGTTGGTGCTGTTGCTGTTGCTGCTGCTAGCTGCTGCTACTGGTGCTGTTGCTGCTGCTGATCTCTGCTGCTGCTGGCTGCTGCTGTGCTGCTTGTTTCTGCTGGAGCTGAAGAGGTAAGTGTGTGTGTGTGTGTGAGTGTGTGAGAGTTGAGAGAAAAACACAAGGAAATGAGAGGAAACAATTATCACTCAATTGTCAACCCTCCTCTCTCTCTCTTCAATAATGGCAAGCATGGCTTGAGCCATGATGCCCCCCTCTCTCACTCTCACAAGTCAACACCTACAACAATTCAAATTAAAGTAACTTTTAATTAGCTAATTAAACCCTACTTAAAAACCCAAAAGACTTAATTCTATGATTAACCCACCATGGTTAATAATTATGGTAATAACTCATTTTAAAAACCCTAGTTTACATGCACATGTGTGTGCAAGCCTAGGAAAATTTTGGAAAAATATTTATTAAATTAGGAAAAATATTTAAAACACAATTTGGTAAACTTTTTGTTAAAAACCATTATTTAAATATAACTATTCCCTAAACATATCCTAAGGTGTTACACAAGGCCACTAAGGCCGCGGTTCCGCGGTCGTACAGTCGATTCAGGGCATCGTATTTCTGGTGGGCCCATATAATATCCTGATGAATTTTTAAAGTATTTTTAATTTGAAAAAATCCAGGTTTTTGAAAAATTTCCAGAGAGCACCCCCCGGGCGTCATTTTTCGTTCGTTCGAGGTTTTTAACGTCATCTAGGTTACTCCAAAGCTCTAGCTTGGCTCTGATACCACTGTAGGGTTTCCTTAACACCTCGATTAGGGTTTGGAAGTATCACACATGCCATAACTTTAAATTTATGAGGTGCTAAGTAAACTAAACTAGGAATCGAACTAGAATTATGAAGTAACAATTTAAAGTATCATATCTAAAAGATAATTTATACTAAGTGATGAGACTACAACCTTTGTAGACCTCCTAGGATGACTTCTTTGGTTTGGAAAGGTTCGCTTGATCACCTCCAAGTCCACGACGATCCACCCGAAGTCCTTTGCCCTAAGCTTGTTACTTCACTCGACCTTTGAAAATCTTGAAGTAAAACACCCTACACAAGGTAGCAAGGGTTGTGTAGGATGATGAAGTGGTTGCTAATCTTACTTAATACCCTTTCTTTTTATTTATCTAGCTCAATTTAATATTTAAGAGAGAGCTAGAGAGAGGAAGAAGAAGATGGCTTTCTCTTTTTTCTTTTGGAATGAATAATAAAAAAGAAAATGAGAGAGAGAGAGATAATATCATAAGAATAACCATAGTTAAATAAAATATCTAGATATTTTCTTCTTGAGTTAAAGGCAAAGGAAAAATAAACAATGGTTGAGTCAAACTCAACCATGGAAATGTGTAGAAGAAATGAGTCATAGAAAAAGAAATGAGTCATTTTCTATTTTTCCTTTATCTTTAACTTTATCAAAAAATATCCATATATATATATTTATCTATCATGTGATTCTTATATTACCATCTAACTTGTATCATCAACCATGATACATTTTCATGTATGTATGTGTGTATGCACATCATCATGTACATATACATGCATGCATCCATTAAAAGAAAAGGGTTTAAATAAATGATATAAAAGTCAATATTAAATCAACACTCGATTTAATAAACCGGTCATATCTCATACGACCCGACTAGTATAAAATGCCCGATTAAAATACAGTATCACATACTCGTATTTAATCGAGCTTCCGCACATATCTCATATGCGCACCACTTCGTTTTGCCTGAGCCGAGAAACTTCTATGTGAGACTTTAAGACTCGTCAATACGCCAGCAGTAGGTGATGATCATATCAAACACCAACAAGCCGCAAGCGGTCAGCTAAACGTAACGGCCACTCGGGTATTGAGCGATCAAAATAAGAACAAGCGAACCTGTCAAAACTCCTGTCAATCCATCTTGCAATACTTACCGTACAGTCCGGTCTCCTCGTCAGATATGCTGCATATCGAGTCTAGGGATGGAATCGTCGACCCCAATAACTCAATAAGTCATGCCGGTATATGGTCTATAGCAGATCGAAAAACTTACTGATAACACTTATCAGTAATATCTCAGCAGCCCTGGCCAGGGACTTCCCGTTATAGCCAATCGTGCACAGCACAGCATCAACCCCCAATACTGGGAGAGACGAAACCCCTCCTATCGCTCACTGCCTCCATATGCCTCGGGACTATACCCAAAATCCACCTGTTTGTACGACTCAGTAGAGCCGTAGTAGGGTGGAGATCAAAGTACAGTGGGAGGACATACAAGTCTCTATGACGATCTCGGGTCTACAGACTAACCTGTACCAGTGTCACCTAAGAACTGCTATCCGACGTATGATATAATACCATATAGGAGTTCTCGGTGAGTCCGTTCAGTGTACCCAGTCTCACTGAGCACCCGTATACTATCTTTGGTGTCATCACACCAGATGGATATGGGATCATCCATCGCCCATCATATGGATTAAGAATGGTATACGCTAGTCTACACTGGAATATCGATGCCCTGTCTCGATATACCTACGACTAGAAACATTTCAAGGATATGCTTATAAACTACAGATGTCCCACTAGTATGATCCACATCATAATCCCAGTAGTCAAGCTAATATCCTTAGGGCTTTATCAGTATGTACCAAACGAATATAAACATGATCAAGTGAACATATGATAAAGTGAAACAAGATAGCATACTATCATGTCGAGCAAGAATGTCCTTTGAATATACATATATATACACATCAGTACATACACTATCTTATAATGGCCTCTAGGGTATACATATATCCAACAGTGACATGAGTGCAGCTTAGTCCGTCGACTTGACATTGCTACTTCGCCTCGAGTGTGTTCCCACTTTTCTTTGATTACTACCCTACCATGGCTTAAAAGAGTCGTGCAAACAGGTAGTAATTGGGTGTAGTCTCGAAGCACTTGGAGGCAGTGGCGGTTAGATAAGATTCGTCTCTCCCGTTATTGGGGGTTAATATCGCGCTGTGTTCGGAAGGCCATTACACAAAGTGCTTAGCCAAGGCAAGCGAGATTTACTGGTAGGCACTCTAATAGTTTCTCAATGTGTTTTGGGCTACACTGCGACACGACTTAGTGCGCTATTAGGGGTCTAACGATTATCGCCCTCCTAGGCCCGATATGCGATTCTCTTAGACGAACATACCAGACTGTACGGAGATTGTCACAGATAGGCTCAGTAGGAGTTCAGATGAGTTAGCTCATCGGCTTTCTTATCGACACATACCTGGATAGCCATTACGTGCAGCTAGTACCGCTTGCGGCTAGCGGTTAATCCCACTGCCAGAGTTGTGTCGAGTCTTTAGAGTCCCACACAGAGGGTTTCCCTGCACCGGGCAAAAGGTGTAGAGGCCGTATGGTTTTACGACTGGGCTTCGATCACTTACGTGTACTTGTGCACATATGATGATCGAGCGGATAATATTAGGAGGCTTTGGTTTAAACCGGATCCTAGTATTATATTGATGGATTATTTTCGTCTCTTTGTATTCGTATTCTTCGGAATACGGATGCGGGTATGTATATACGGATGATGGGCATTCTCGTAATTTCCTCGGGAAAGCTTCTAGAACACGACACCTCATTAGGATTTTTTTTCTTTTTGGATTAAAGATTAATGAGGTGGAGGAAATAAGGTGGAGATATTTTTTGTGTGAAGCATGACTCATCATGTGGAAAAAATAGATATTTGTGAACCATACTTGATATTTGTGAGATATTTTATCTCATCAATGATCAACATAGTTCATTATTCATCACAAATGAAAGAAGTCAAGTTTCATCCAAGTTCCTTCTTCACTCTCATTTCCTCAAGTCATCTTCTTCCTCAAAAAACCCTAAACCTCTCATGTGTTGAGAATCCTGGGTTCCAAGAGACAAATCAATCCATTTACACTCTTTACACCATCTAGGACTTCTAGTTTAGTGAATTAGATGTCGTAGTTACCTCGGATTTGAGGTAGGAGCTCGGACTATAGACTCTCGGGTGGATCGTCTTTGACTCGAGAAGGCCGTCAAGATTACCCAATCCGTTTTGATCCTCGGAGCTTATGACGAGGTGGAGGACAGGAAAGAAGACCCGAAGGACTTGTATCTATGAGGTATAACACTTCTTTCCGAGTAGTTAACCTCTTTGTAGTTTGCTAGTTAGGGTTTAGTATCGATCCTAGGGTTCAAGTCGGTGTTGCGAGGTTTGAAAAGTCGCTTTTTGAATATTCCGTCTCCCTGCGAACCCGCGGGGTGCGCGGCATCGACTTACAGTGGTATCAGAGCCTAACTAAACCTTTACTAGCTTGTTAGCAAGTTATTAGAACTTCGATCGTCGAAAAATCACGAAAACAAACACCCGGACCCTTGGTTTCTGTCGATTTTTAAAACTGTGATAAAAATTATTTCTGAGGCATGAAAATTAAGAGCAGGGCATTTTAAGAACACAGCAAAAAAACGAGTCAATAACTCATCAAGACCACCATGGAACCGCAGCGAATCGGTGCGATTTGCCGCCGTTCCGCGGCTGAGTCATGGCCGAGTTGGCTCGTTTTTCCTCAGTGTTTCTTATTTTGGGTGTATTGTTCTCTGATATATTTGGTTTCTACCCAGTATGTTTTGTGTGCTGGATTTCACTTGGGGTAAACATGAAAAAAAGTTTTCAATCAAAATTCTAAGTTATTTGCTAATCGGGTTTTATCTATGTTGTGATATATATGCTGAACGTCTTCTAATCGCTATACGTCGATTAGTGGGGGTTGCACATATCTATGATCTGTGATATTGGTTTGTGGATATGAACTTTTTGGATCGTCGTGGATGAATAGCCGGGGATGTGAGATGAGGGTTTTCATTCTTTCATTCGATATAAAAATTGTAGTGTGATGTAATATTATTTTGCGGGGCACATCCGGGTTGAGGTTGTAGCCACCGTTGTATTATTTCTTTTATTGTTTTTTGTTCCTAGGATAGGCCCAAGGCGGGGTGCACAAACTACCGGGTACTTTGAAGTGTTGTGTGGCCTACTCATTTTACCGAGGGAGGTTGCTTCACTTCGGGTATTTGGCACGTAGTTTGCCGCATCCGTAGGGTCTAGGGTGGAGTTTGTCTATTCATCACAACCGTGGAATCCGTCTTTCATTACAGACTTAAACGAAATGCAGAATTCCTAGTATATCTAATATGTTCATTTGTGATCTGGAATGCCTATTATTGCGTAAGATGAATGATTATTTTATATATGCTATATAGTAGACGTTGCTTATGTTTTGCATCCGCGCTAGTCCAGCCCCAAGCTCTGGCGTTAGTTAAGTAACCTAACAGTGTAAGACGGGGCCCAGTGGCGAATGCGGATGGCATAAGCATACGTCATATTTTCGTTTCTCTCTGTAATGATAGGTGTAAATGATGGGACTGGATTAGATTAATGCAAAGAAACAAACCAAAGTTGAATCGTTGGAACAAATTTTAAAACCATTCGGTTTTTTCAAAATAGCAGACTTTTAAATGCGGAGCCTAAACCACTCCTTTTAAAAGCTATCAGGTTCTTTCGATTATATCAAGTTCACTACGTTCACGGTTTCGCCAAAACCATTCGTAGCCCTCCGTCATTTCAGTTGAATATTCAGTAGTATTCAAGCTATGTATTTTGACCTTCGCCAAGGCATAGTGATTGGTAGCTGCTAGATATTCATCTGTAGTATAGATATATGCGTTGGTTTGGGACAGTCATACTACTATTTTGGCCTTTATCAAAGGTATGTACGGGTGGATTCAAATTAACCTGGACAATGATGGGTAGAACTTGACATGTGACTTATGATATGTTGGCTTTCGTCAATGTCATAAGAGCATGGGGCAAAAATCCACATTGGGAGTTTATAAGGAAACTAAAACTTGCTAGTGCTGCATACCATTTGAAGTGTGATAATGTTGGTACGATTCCTTCAGGATTATCACACAATGATATTTGGATCCCGATTCTACTGTGAGTATATGCTACTATTCGGAAGATTTTTTCACTTAACGATCAATGCTATAATCCAAGTAGGTGTCTAGAACAGTGTTAGCGGGGCTACGCTTCCAGGGAAAAGAGGTTATTTAATTAAGGAACTTCACGAAAGTATCGTAAAACCTCCCTCAAAGTACCGATACTAGCCTGGCTGAAAGGTTAAGCAAGTATTGTATGGTGAGATTTATCCTGACTAATTCTTTTTTTATGGTTTGAGGAAGGATTCGAGAAACAACGGGAGCTATCCTGTTTAGATAAACTAAAAACCAATCTAAACTTGCAAGAGCATCATACTGAGTGTTTTCTTCTTTCTCTCCTAATTGCAGCGATCAGGTGACCAAGTTTAGGTTACAGTTAGATAATAAAATGACTGAGTTATACTATATTGACTGGCAAAGGTTTTTCTAGATGTCCATTACCTATGACAAGCTGGACCACCTCATTACTACTCAAGCCCCTACCGTCCCAGGTCCAGATTCCACCGTCGCGGATGATATCCGTAAGACAAGGGAAAAAGGACAGTGCAAATGCCAAGTACCTCGTGTTGGCCTCAGTTGATGGTGTATACAAGAGGCAGCATGAGAAGATGGAGTTAGTTTCCATTTTCTTCCATAACAAAGATTTATATGGAGAGCAATCTCGTATCGCAAGATATGAGACCTCGAAGGAATTGCTTCAAGCGAGATTGGCTGCCGGGTCATCTGTAGGGGACCACGTCCCTACAATGATCAGCTGTATTAAACAGCTCACGGACCTGAAGACCACGTTGGAGAACGAGTTATATGCTAACTTGATTCTACAGTCCTTACTTTCTACTTACGCCTAGGGAAAGAAAGTTATACTTCCAGTTGAGGACACCCTGAAGGAAACCAGGGAGACACCCGCTCTGCTTATTGGGGAAACTTCCTCTTCTGGAACCAAGGCGAAAGCCAAGGGTGAGAAGAATAAGACCTCCACAAAGCCGATAGGCGGTGTCAGTAAGGTAGAAGAAAAGGGCAGGGCAAAAGTTTCGGGGCTAACAGTAGGGAAGGAGGGTTGCTCCTATTGTCACGGGAAAGGCAATTTGCAGAAGGGATGCAGGGCTTGGAAAGCCAGAATCCAGGATCCGAAGCACGTTGTGGCTTCGATTTCGGGTGTGTTTATGATTGAAAACAGTCTGACAATTAACTCTACTTCTTGAGTACTAGATACCGGATCAGGATCTCATATCTGTAGTTAATTACAGGCTTTGAGAAACCATAGAGTTATCAGGGCAGGTGATATGACTCTCAGGGTTACTAACGGAATGAGCGTGGACGCTGTATCCGTAGGAAAATATCACCTAGGATTGACAAGTGGGCAGATATTGATTTTACGTAACTGTTTGTGTGTACCTAGTCTATCTTGTAAGCGATGTGGTCCACATCCACCTAAATCAAAGTTTGATTGGGTTAGGTACACTAGAGGACGGTATATACGTGTTAAATCAAGCTCAAGTTTTTAACGTCCATAACACACTTAAAATAAAGTCTCCAGAATTAAATAAGGCTTTCTTATGGCATTGTATACTGTGTCACATCAATGAAACACGGTTGTCGAAGTTGCATAAAGAGGGATATTTGGATCCGTTCGAATATCAGTCTTATGCAACTTGTCAATCTTGTCTCATAGGAAAGATGACAAAGACTCCCTTCACTGGACACGGAGTAAGAGCGAGCGAGCTCTTAGGATTCATACACAGCGATGTGTGTGGTATAATATCTACAGATGCACGAAGTGGTTATTCCTATTTCATTACTTTTACGGATGATTTCTCTAGGTAAGGACATGTCTTCTTGATGAAGCATAAATCCGAGGCCTTTGAGAAATTCCGAGAATATAAGAATGAAGTGGAAAAACTGAAAGGTTACACTAGCGCCCCTAGCGATCTACCGTGGCCAATATGCGGAACAAAATTTTTTCTTGGATGTTTAAACTGGCACTAGAATAACCGAAACACCGGATGCACTATAAGCCCTAGATAGGCAAACAAAGAGAAGCTATCTACTATGATCGGAGTTTATACATAAAGAACCAAGTCCTTCTGGTCTTCACTTCTCTCCTTTAACTTCTCAAAGGATGTACGGATCGCGCTTGATTAACGGTCTCCTCGCGTCAAAGATGATCCACCCGAGAGTGCCTACTTGAGCTCCTACCTCTAAACCGAGGTAACTAGGTTACTTAGAATGCTAATTTAAGTAGCCTAAATTATGTAGAGAGTGATGATGGATTAATTAGTCTCAAGAACCCTAGGTTTCTCAACACATGAGACAATTAGGGTTTGAGGTAGAAGATGACGAAGCTTGGAGAAGATGAGAGTGTTGTGAGCATGATAGAATGAAGAATGGATAAGTGTTTTCAATAATAATACAAACACAAAATATCTCCACAAAATATCAACCATGGAAGAATAGTAAACCATGATTTACTACATCAGTCACACACATAGCCATGCTTCATTTAATGAAATAAAACACCTCATTAACCATTTAACTAAATGGTTAAAACAAATACTGAGGTATCTTCTTCTAGAAGTATCTTGCACAATTACAAGAATACCCCTCACCGTATATACATACCCGTATCTCTATTCGGAATAAATATGAATACAATGAGACAAAATAATCCAAGAATATAATACTAGGATCCGGCTTCAACCAAATCCCGCTAGTATTATCCGCCCGAGTATCATACATGCACAAGTACACGTATGTGATCGAACCCTGTCGTAAAACCATACGACCTTTACATCATTTCGCCCAAAGCAGGGAAACTCTCTGTGTGGGACTCTAAAGACTCAACAGTACTCTGGCAGTAGGTTTAACCACAAGCACGTCGGCGACACTAGCTGTACATAACGGCTATCCAGGTACCTGTCGAAAAGGAAGGCCGACGAGCAAACTTGTCCGAACTCCTAGCCTATCCGTGATAACATGCGTACAATCCGGTCTCTTCGTCTAAAAGTATCGCATACCAGATCTACGGGTGGTAAACGTCAGACCCTAATAACCCGATAATTCGTGCTGATGCGGCTCAGGACCAATCCGGGAAACTACTGATCAACCTATCAGTAAATCCTAACTGTCTTGGCCAAGGTCTTATGATCCTAGCTAATCAAACACAGTGCGACATCAACTCCCAATACCGGGAGAGACGAATCCCTGAAAATCACTCACTGCCTCCATGTGGCTCGGGACTGTACCCAACCAAAACCTGTTTGCACGACTCAGTAGAGTCGAGATAGGGTAGTGATCAAAGCACAGTGGGAACTTACACGAGACAAATAATGACCTCAGGTCCAAAGACTAAATTGCACACATGTTACATGAGAACCGCTATCTGACGATAGGTATAATACCATCTAGAGGTTCTCAGCGAGTCCGTCCAGTGTACTCACCCCCAGTAAGCACCCGTATACAATATTAGGTGATCACACGAATAGTTGTGGGACCAACCACCGCCCCTCGTCGGGATCTCGAAACGTATACGCAAGTCTACTCTGGAGTATCGATGCCCGATCTCGATACTCCCGCGACTTGGGACTTTTAAGGATGCGCTTATAGACTACCCAGCTCCCACAAGTATGATCGTCATCATAACGCTGGTAGTCAAGCAAGATTCTATGGGCTTTATCAACATGTGGTCGACATATATAACATATACACATGTTAAGATAAAGACAAACCATAATAGTATACTTCTGTATCGAGACTTTATCAATATGTGCAAGCTGGATAAAATATCAATAGAAACAAATACACATATGCTGATAAAGACAACTCAAATAATATACTATATAACTGAGCAAGATCGTCCTATACATACATATCCCCAGCATCCATATGTATACATATACAATAATGGCCTCTAGGGCATATATATCCAACAAAAACAAACCAACAAAACTATCAAGACACTGAGATCTGATTGAGGTGGTGAATACTTAATTGCCGAGTTTCTGGATTATTTAAAAGAAAATGGAATTCTCTCTCAGCTTACTCCTCCATACACAGCACAACACAACGGTGTATCGGAAAGGCGGAACCGAATCCTATTAGATATGGTTCGTTCCATGATGAAGTAACGCTGAGTTGCCGCGATCCTTCTGGGGTTATGCACTAGAATCAGCTGTATATCTTTTGAATAAGGTTCCTACCAAGACTGTGCCTACCGCACTATATCAGATGTGGAGCGGGAAGAAACCCTATCTTCAGTATATGAAGATATAGGGATGTCCAGCTTTTGTCAAAAAGCAGTATGTAGACAAGCTCGAGGCACGCTCAGTACTGTATAGGTTTGTGGGATACCCAAAGAACTCCAGGGGGTATCTTTTCTATTACGCAGAGGAACAAAAGGTTTTGTTTCTCTTCATGCCCATTTTTTTGGAAAATCATTTATTGAAAAAGTACTACTGGGAGCGCAATAGAACAGGAAGAAATTTCAGAACCACAAACTATTACTAAAAGTATAGTAGAACCAGAGATTTCAAAAGAACCAGACATCCCTGCGCCACTCCACAGGACTAGTAGGCAGTCTCATCCGTCTGAGAGATACTACGGTTTTCTCATAGACGGAGATAGAGAGGATTGCATCATTGACAATGATGAGCCAACTAGCTTCCAGCAAGCCATTCAGAGCGGTAACTCGGTAAAACGGCTGGATGCAATGCAGACCGAGATGGAGTCCATGTACACCAACAAAGTATGCACGTTGAACATTACTCCAGAAGGGGTAAAAGCCGTAGGCCGCAAATGGATCTTCAGAAAGAAGATTGGTATAAATGGACAGGTTGAAACCTATAAGGCTAGACTTGTTGCAAAAGGTTTTCGTCAAAGACCTGCTTTGGACTATGATGAAACGTTTTCTCCAATGGTTATGCTCAAATCCATTCAGATCCTTCTTATCATTGTTGCCTTCCAAGATTATGAGATCTGGCAGATGGACGTAAAGACAGCTTTTCTAAATGGTAATTTGGAAGAGTGCGTCTATATGATCAGCCAGAGGGTTTCAATTAGAGTAAGAGCAGTAGGAAAGTGTGCAAGTTGCTTAAGTACATTTATGGACCAAAGCATGCATCGCGGAGTTGGAACATCTGTTTTAATGAGACGGTCAAAGAATTCGACTTTATCAAAAATCCAGATGAACCATGCATTTATAGTAAGATTGTAGAGAGAACTGTGCGATTCCTCGTCTAGTACATGGATGACATTCTCTTGATAGGAAATGACATTCCTATGCTACAATCATTCAAAAGATTCTTATCACAGAGGTTCTTCATGAAAGACCTGGGGGATGCCAACTACATTCTGGGGATCCAGATTTATCGTGATAGATCAAAGAGGATGGTGGGACTTTCATAGTCAAGGTACATCAACACCATACTGAAAAGATTTAGTATGGAAGATTTAAAGCGCGGTAGTCTACCGGCTTGTCACGGAAGCATCCTCTCCAAAGAGATGTCTCCCAAGACTGATTTGGAAAGGGCTCGCATCACATCTATACCCTACGCTTTTGCGGTAGGCTCTATAATATATGCGATGTTATGTATCAGACCAGATGTTGCTTACACACTCAGCGTGGTAAGCTGGTATCAGTCAAACCCAAAGGAGAAGCACTGGATAGAAGTAAAGAATATTCTCAAGTACTTGAGAAGGACTAAGGAGATGTTCTTGGTGTATAGCAGAAAAGACTTCCAGATCGAGGCCTTTGCTGACTTCAGCTTCCAGAGTGATAAGGATGACTCTAAGTCCATGTCGGGTTATGTCTTTACCCTC
Organism: Agapanthus africanus; assembly: GCA_030015575.1. Taxonomy (NCBI): domain Eukaryota; kingdom Viridiplantae; phylum Streptophyta; class Magnoliopsida; order Asparagales; family Amaryllidaceae; genus Agapanthus; species Agapanthus africanus. Next base: position 332,487,282 of record CM057349.1, read on the forward strand.
AATGGAGATGCGGTCTGTTGGAAGAGATCCAAGCAGGACACCGTTGTAGACTCGACGATGGAAACAGAGCGTTTCGCTGCATGAGACGACGCAAAAGAGGCAGTCTGAATGAGGAAGTTCTTTCCATTGTTGATCCAATACTTTAGTATTGTGACAACAAACGGTGCTATAGCTTTAGGGAAGGAACCCAGGTCCTATCAGAGATTCGGACATATCTTGAGGCGGTACCACCTGATCAAGGAGATCACTGATCCCCAGGAGATCGAGGTAAGGAGAGTAGATTAGGAGAACAACAGTGCAGATCCACTCACAGAGGCCATCCCTCAGACACAGATCGAGAGGTTATATGCCCTGGAGGCTATTATTGTTTCATACTGGATTGTATATTACTTAATAGAAGCTTGGGATATACATGGATATAGTAACAGTCTTTCTCGAAATGGTAGTATGCTATCTGGTTTGTTTCTATCTCAATATGTGCATGTGTTATCTTAGCATAAGCTTATACATATTGGTAGAGCCCTTAGGATCTTTTGCTTGATTACTAGCGTTGTAATGGCAGTCACTAGTGGGGACTGGGTAGTCAATAAGCACATTCTATACAGGTCCCTGGTCATAGGATTATCGAGACGGGGCATCGATACTCCAGAGTAGACTGGTGTATACGCTTCTCATCCCAGCAGGGGAGATGGTCTGTCCCACAGCCATTAGTACATCGTACTGGGGATAGTATGCATGTGCTCATTAGGTTATGAGTACACTGGACAGGACTCGTCGGAAACTGCTGGTGGGTATTATACCTATTGTCGGGTAGCAGTTCCCAGGTGACATGAGTGCAGCTTAGTCCATCGACTTGACACTGCTACTTCGCCTTGAGTGTGTTCCCACTGCTCTTTGATTACTACCCTACAAAGGCTCAAAGGAGTCATGCAAACAGGTAGTAGTTGGGTGCAATCTCGAAGCACTTGGAGGCAGTGGCGGTTAGACATGATTCGTCTCTCCCGGCATTGGGGGTTGATATCGCGCTGTATTCGGAAGGCCATTACACAAAGTCCTTGGCCAAAACAAGCGAGATTTACTGATAGGTACTCCAGTAGTTTCTCAAGGTGTTTTGGACTACACTCCGACACGACTTATTGTGCTATTAGGGGTCTGACGATTACCGCCCCCTAGGCCCGATATGCGATACTCTTAGGCGAACAGACCAGACTGTATGGAGATTGTCTCAGATAGGCTCAGTAGGAGTTCGGATGAGTTAGCTCATCGGCCTTCTTATCGACACATACCTGGGTAGCCGTTACGTGCAGCTAGTACCGCTTGCGGCTTGTGGTTAAACCCACTGCCAGCGTAGTGTCCAGTCTTTAGAGTCCCACACAGAGGGTTTTCCTGTACCGGGCAAAAGGTGTAGAGGCCGTATGGTTTTACGGCAGGGCTTCGATCACTTATGTGTACTTGTGCATGTATGATGATCGGGCAGATAATACTAATGGGTTTTGGTTTAAGCCGGATTCTAGTATTATATTGATGAATTATTTTCATCTCTTTGTATTCATATTCTTCGGAATACGGATGCGGGTATGTATATACGGATGATAGGCATTCCGTAATTTCCTCGGGAAAGCTTTTAGAACATGACACCTTATTAGGGTTTCTTTTCTTTTTGGATTAAAGATTAATGTGGTGGAGGAAATAAGGTGGAGATATTTTTTATGTGAGGCATGACTCATCATGTGGACAAAATAGATATTTGTGAACCATGCTTGATATTTGTGAGATATTTTATCTCATCAATGATTAACATGATTCATTATTCATCACAAATTAAAAAAGTCATGCTTCATCCAAGTTCCTTCTTCACTCTCATTTCCTCAAGTCATCTTCTTCCTTAAAAAACCCTAAACTTCTCATGTGTTGAGAATCGTAGAGTTCCAAGAGATAAATCAATCCATTTACACTCTCTACACCATCCATGACTTCTAATTTAGCGAACTAGATGTTGTAGTTACCTCAGATTTGAGGTAGGAGCTCGAACTATAGACTCTCGGGTGGATCGTCTTTGACTCGAGAAGACCGTCGAGATTGCCCGATCCGTTTCGATCGTCGGAGCTTATGTCAAGGTGGAGGACAGCAAAGAAGACCCAAAGGACTTGTAACTGTGAGGTATTACACTTCTTTCTGAGTAGTTAATCTCTTTGTAGTTTGCTAGTTAGGGTTTAGTATCGATCCTGGGGTTCAAGTCGGTGTTGCGAGCTTTGAAAAATCGTTTTTTGAATATTCCACCTTCCCACGAACCCGCGGGGTGCGCGACATCGACTTACATTTTTGTTATTGAGAATTGTTTTTCGGTCAGTCCTACCTCCTGGATATTAGAAACCGGATCAGGATCTTATATCTGTAATTTATTGCAGGGACTGAGAAAATGTAGGTTGGTTAGACCTGATGATACGTCCCTCAGAGTAGAGAATGGAGCACAAGTTGATATTGCTGCCGTCAGTGAATATCACTTAGTGTTGCCAAAAGGCAATACTATGATTTTGAACAATTGCTACTATATACCTTCCATGGTTTGTGTAACATTTCAGAAAAATAAAATATTATTTTTGGGAATTTATATAATTGAATAATAAATATTATGTATATTTTAATGTGTGGATATTAGTTTTAATGATATGGTATGATCATATACCAATAGATTGGAAAAATATTGGAAAATTTCATTGAATGTTGATTTTTAAAGGAATTTTGAGATTTAGACATTTTATGAATTATTATATAATTTATTATATACAAGTTTATGTCTAAACTTGATTAGCATTTTCTAATTTGCACTAAGAGTGTTATGTGCATGTGGCATGTAACAAATCATGTTGCAAGTACTTGTTACATTTTCTTTTGAAACATGGTTTTAAGTCTTCATTGTGCATGGCTTATATTTTTGGTTTTTACAATTGGGTTATAAAATAAAATGGAATTTAAAGAAAAAGATAAAGAAAAGAAAAAGAATTTTAAATGTGGCATGGGGAGATAAGGAAGCATGGGCTTAGGGGAGCGAGAGAGAGAAAGAGAGAGAGAGAGAGAAGATGAGGGGTCATTTGTTGACCATGGCATTGTTTTCTCCATTTCATCTTCATCTTTCTTCTTCTCCCTCTCCCTCCATGGCTGCCCTCTTCCATCCACCTCCTCTACCTCCTCATCTCAACCCCAAATCCACTTCAAAACATCATGTTGTCTCCACAAAAATTGATCCTAACACCCACATAAACCCTATGGAGACATCAAGATAAGATTTTGAAAACTTTGAGCAACTCAAGAAAATTCTTGAGTTATCAAATGAGGTATTCTCTACACCCTTAGCTTAGAATCTAATTTCCTTTAACTCCTATTGTAGATTCGAGTTGATAAATTGAGGTTTAGTGGTCTTTGAAAATTCCAAGTTGAGCTTTAGGTGTTATAATGAATTGAAAGGGTGCAATTAAAGTTTAGTAGTGATCTTAAACCCCTTTAGTGTTAGAATTCTGGACAAAACCAGAGATTAAACCCTGAGACATGAACTTAGAATCCCCGATATCGGAAATTTGTGGAATTTGTGTTGTGTTTTAGAGATTTGCTGCTACCTTAAGACCCTAAATTTTTTATAGCGATTACTGTGAGTCGTGCAGGCAACCTAGAAGCTACCCTAGAGCCTCGAGCCCCTAATCCTTTGTTCTGGCCACCAATTATCTTGTTTTGGCCACAATTTGCGGCCTTGGTGCGATGGAATGGCCTCGTGCTTGGTCTGTGGTCCCTTTATCTTTAAATTAAACCATCCACATATGCAAAATTGGCTAATTTCACCTGGGGTAAAATCTGAAAGTGTTTTTCATAGTTTTTGACTTCGGTTTGTGAATTCTGTGAACTTGAACTTTGGTATTTGTGTTTTGTATCGGTCACTTGACGTTTGTACGTCGATATCGGGAGTTGTTGGGTTATTCTTGCATGCGCAGACCATAGGTTTTAACCTATGTGTGATTCGTGTGCCGTTTTTGTTTTCGTGTGCAATTTCTATTTACGATGCTATGCATGTATATATGTAGGAACCCCCACGTGGACTTCGGATGACAAGGAGGAGAATGGCGACATCGACTTCGGAAAGCAAGGGTCAAGGTGAGTAGATATATATTTACGGGGGAAGTCGGGTGGATGGCGTATAACACCCCGCACTTTCGTAGGGTAGAATGCGAATGTGATTTATATATTTATATATATGTGTTAATGTGAGACGTTAATGCTTAGAGAGAATTACTTTAGTTTAGTTTCTTAGTCGCGAAACCCTAGAGTAAAGATTGGCACACACGCACACACACACGCATACATTTGATTTCTTGTGCGTATATGGGGACACACACACACATGTATGTGAGTATGTATGTGTGTGTGTGTCTATATATATATATATATATATATATATACGGATGATGAGGATAGCATGTGATATGTGGTGAGGAGTCGATATGATCGGGCATGATGCTGTGAGAGGTTGATAAGTGATTGAGCCGTGATGTGGCACATGATATAGTATACGGCATGATATTATAGTGGATCGACGGGCGATGTGTTTTCATACACACGAATATATATATATATATATATATATATATATATATATATGCGTGTGTGTGTGATGATATTGGTATGTTCTAGACTTTAGAATGGTACCCCTAATTCATGATATTATGATGATGATACCATATGCATAATGAAGTATATGTGATAATTGACCTGTACCCCGATTTGGGATGTCGTACGATGGATTTTACCGTACGAGGTAAATATGATGATTGATCCGCACTCTTGATTTGAGAATGTCGTATTATATATTTTATCGCACGTGACGCTATTGAGGCGGGATCGCTGACTACAAGATATATCGACTCAGACTTGGGTGGATTTCCTTACCCTTTCGATTAGTCTCTTAGTTTAGTCGTGTAGTTTATCAGATAGATGTTAGACTGGGCCCGAGTCATACTTATCTTCAAAACTAATGAATCGAGAGTATTTAAAAGACAGTCCGAGGGATACTATGGATATTTCAAAGGACGTACCTTTTCTTAAAAACATCGTAGCCCTTATTTTTTCTAAAAACCACGATTCGTACTATTTCAAATGCCAAAATTGTATGACTCGCATATATAAATGTATATTCTTATATGTTGCGTTTACTATTCATTTTCCGTATAATCATGCTGTTCGCATCGCGTTGCATGCTTAAATGTGTTTTCATTAGTTATTATGAACCCATGCTATCAGGAAACCAGCACCATTACCGATGATGCGTATGCTCCACATACACTTGCTTGCCGGCTCACACACATCATCATCGGTAATTTACGTGTCACGTACACAATAGAAATAGTACTTCATTGATATAACCTGCTAGCTGGTAGCTTCAACATATTATTAGTATGCTTACTTTCATGTGCTAAATTAGATATTGCATTCCTTTATTTAGATATACATGCATGTGTATAATCATTTGTCATGCAATATTATGGGGCTTTATGCCGGTAATTCACTGTTTATTTACTCTCGAGTTTTGGATTCGGATTTTCCATGAGATTTCTGGATTTGGAGAAACCGCAAGGATTTTATAAACTCATTTTCATTTCTAAAAGATAGAAAATTGCAGTTTTCTCGTGATATGATGTGAGAGGTGCCCACCATGAGTTTTCTCGGCTCTTGAGCAATATCACACACCCGATTCGAGGATGAGGATGAACCGTCTGGGGGTGCATGGTAGACCCGGTGCGGTACCCCGGGACAAGATGGTCACAGATGATGGCGTTAAGCCCGACAGGGGAGCACTACCGATCGGTTATTTATGACGCAGCAGATATCCGGAAGATACCGACATAGTCATGAGATATTGATGATTTGGGCCAGTCCGGATTGCCGGAGCCCGGGGCCAGTCCGGATTGCCGGAGCCCGGGGCCAGTCCAGATTGCCGGAGCCTGAGATATTGAGACATTGAGATATGATATTTTATGATATGGGCCAGTCCGGATTGCCGGAGACCGAGATATTGGGATTTTGGGATATATATTTTGTGTCAATGCTTGACATGAATTCTCTGTTGATTTCATTGACGATACTTCGATTTTTATACAGAAATCTCACTGAGATATGAAAACAGTTTTCTCATTCAAAATGTATTCTGTTTTCATGCATTCATACATCATATATGTGACATGTTGATACCTGAGGCACTGACACGAGCACTTGGTATTACACTTATGTATAGTTGTTTACCCTTACTATTATTAGATACTTCAGGTTATATTATTTTGAGAATATTATTATTGTATGACCTAGGAGAGAGTCATACATGCGATTTCTTCTCGGTGATGTTTTCTACTCACGAGTTGGCAACTCACCCCCGTTGTGCCACAGTTTCTTGCAGGTTTTGCCGAACAAGTTTTCTTGGCGGCTTTGCTGGCACACTGTTTCTTTCCGGGTGATTGCTTTGGTAGGTGGGTTCACTTGTATCGTGACCACCGCAGTACTTTTTATTTATTTCAGTTGTATCTAGTAAACTCCGTCAACCAGACTTGTATTAAATTATAGACTTAGAAGACCAGATGTATATTCTTTCGACCTTAAAGTCGCGCACTTGTATTATTATGGTTTTCTCTGGTTTCTTTCTGAGTTTTGATCCCCGCCCTTCGGCATTGTATATTATATTGAATTGCGTGGTTGTTTCTGCCAATTGGCGAAGAGCTAGCTCCCGCTTGGGGATGCCTTTATTCATTATGTATATTATTCATGTTTGTACCCGTTTGGGGCCAGTATTTACAAAGGAAACTCTGCTGAAATTTTTGGAAATGACTTGATGTTTAAAAATGCTTACTACGGCTTATTTTGTTAAAACGCTTGCTTAAAAACTAAGTTTTCTTTCACTTCTAAATTTAAATGGTTTAAATTTCTGGGATTTTTGGCTTACTTGAATTGGATGGGATCCTATAGACTTCATATGATTCAAGTGCCAGTCACGTACCATTTTGGGTCGTGATAAAGTTGGTATCATAGCGCTAGGTTTAACCTTAGTTCGAGTCTAGGTTTGACTATACGGAGTCTGGGGCGTATATTTATATTCGGAACCTAGGCTTGACTTTACGGAACTTAGACTTGGTCGAGGGGGTATTAGATCCGAACTTTCGTCGCATAGGTTGACCTTGGTTGATGGAGTAGGTGACTTAAGTAGAGTGACGTACTGTGTGTATATTCTGCGGCATAGTTACGATACACTACTCCGCTTAAGGAGCCTTAGGATGTACATTTCCTTGCACAGTATTCTATTCGTTCCTATGATCTATCCTCATCAATATCGGTTTGTGATTTTTTTGTTACCACGGTTGTACGGGCAAAGAGAGCTGCGGCTAGAGTTGCGGTCAGCATGAGCTCGTCTTGGACAAGGACTGACCAGGGCGTAATTCCGGTGACACACGATTGTATAGATGTGTCGTTTTATTATGTTTTTCGCGACATGAGTGTTTTGATGGATTGCTTTTACTAAGATTTCTCGAACGTGCAGATCAGCACCAGAGGATTGGGCCACTGCTAGAGGCCGGCTAGGATATGATGACCGTTAATGTATCGTTTATTTTTGAGGATTGAGGCATTGTTTAGCGTGTGGACGAAGGATATTCACATGTCGTCTAGGCGAAGTTAAAAAGTTCGAACAAATGTCAGGAACCCATTTTCCCAAATTTAAGGTATTCAGAAAAACGTGCAAGTAATTCTATGAACCCTCTAGAAGAATGAAATCCTAACTCGACATAATGACCATGGAACAGCTTTTGAACCTTAGGGTTTGCGGCAGTTCCGCGGTGCCATTAATGAGGCTTGGGTTTGCCTTTCGACGGCTGGTCCATAGGTACTGTGGCATGTACTGGGTATTATTAAACTGTGCTCAAGTGATAAGCTCTCGGGGAATTAAGGGATTTTGATGAATCGATCGAAAAGTTTAACGTCGTCCGGATATCATGTGATGGAATACAATACTTAGAATCTACAAGAAAACTAATTTGAATTTTATAAATCTAGCAATTTAGTCTCAGTTGATCGGCTGCCACGGGATTTTGATGAGATGACGTTCCACTCCATTGACAGAGATGTGATACGCATGCATAGGCATTGAATATAGATATATCTTTCAGAAGGATTCGTGATGAGTATACAGCCGTTCCGGAACCAGAAATGGATTTAATAAAGGGTGATAACTTCCGGGCAGTTCGGCAGAAACGAGAATTGGGAGAGATCCCGACAGAATCCTTCTGGAATACTACACGAGAAGACTTAGACCCAGGATCGGTCGTATTACGCACACCCTGTTGTAATGCGGTCGTTCTCTGCTGCAATTGGTGTTTTCACTCCCCACTCTCCACCATAACCCAATTTTTCTGCTAAAGTTCGGCATCATTGACGAGACATGTTATGAGTGACCATGATAGTTGGCCAGAGATCTTTTAGAGGATATGTCTGAGCGGAACTGTTTCCGTCATCATTTCCATATTGGGCCGTTGAGCCGAGGAGTTATGTAACTGGCAATTCACAATGAGAGACGAGAGCCTATAGGCACAAGGCACCAGACCATGAACATGAGGCAAGGAGATACCTTGCTCTACTAGTTTTGGATGCACCGACACCTTCTCGACTTTGAAGGAAGGACATATCGACGACAGTGTTTACGATTTGCGATTTGGTGATTCGAATATCACGTGTCCGTTATTTTGGATTTTGGTGTTTTGGGAAATTTATATGCATGATTGAGTTTTCGTGCACCACAGTTTGCACTCGATTTCGATTTGATGTCGTTCGAGATGTTTAATTTTGATTTCACGCATATGATATGCTTATGATTTGACTTGTGCCTTCGGTGTAATTTTCATGCACTTTTAGTACTTGGATTCGATTTTGTGCACGCTGATGCACGTACTTATGAGGTTATATACCACGGTATACCTGATTTGGATTGAGCTTTGTTGTATATCGTCAATTTCGATAGTAATATTCAATATTTGTTTTCGTGCACCTTGTGCACTTGATTTGGATTCTTGCGCATACTTGACGTGCTTGATGCGATTTTGGTGCACATCAGATGCACTAAATCGGGATTCTTCGTGCATATCAGATGCACCTGCTATGGTTGTCAGGCACACTCGTTGCCTTTGACAGGTGTTTTCGTGCACACCCGTTGCACTTAGATTTTATTTCTGTGCACATGTATGACACATTCATTGATTTCGATTTCTGTGCGCACTAGACGCACGTGGCATTCGTATACACATTTTGGGATTGGTTTCTTTGGAGCAGTATGTTTTATGATATTTAGTATTTAGTATAGTAACTGAGCAGGACTAGTCAGAGGACAGTACCGAATATGTTTTTGCATGCATCGATAGTTACCGAAAGGGATTTCCAAAAGGAGCTATAGTCTCAGTATTTACCTACGTGTCCGAGATGACACGAGACATTTTACAATGGAAATCCTTCTAAATTATTTTCAAAAACGGCGGGACGTGTATATTAAACAAAGGATATATATATAATTATTTTCTTACAATAAACGTCCGCTACTTGTGCTTTGATACGCGCATCGCACAGCGACTTGAAAAAAAGTTTGGCATGTATTTCTTTCCAGATGTTTTGACGAGTTTACAACGATGCGTATTAGGTACATATTATAGTCTTGAGTATATCATGTCAGTTTTCGTATTGGACTTTGACATTGGCATCTTTCCCATGACTCCGATGATTGCGTGATGCTTGACGGGGTTTTGATTTTGAGTTATATACTCGTTTTTCATGCACATGCATTGCGCTATGATATGTTTTATGTATGTCTGATTTCGGAGCCCCGACAATTTGATCATTTTACTGAAATGTTTTAGTAGTTGAGGGGTTTAAATTTAAATTCGGAGACCGAATTTATTTAACGGGGGAAGACTGTAAAATTTCAGAAAAATAAAATATTATTTTTGGGAATTTATATAATTGAATAATAAATATTATGGATATTTTAATGTATGGAGATTAGTTTTAATGATATGGTATGATCATATACCAATAGATTGGAAAAATATTGGAAAATTTCATTGAATGTTGATTTTTAAAGGAATTGTGAGATTTAGACATTTTATGAATTATTATATAATTTATTATATACAAGTTTATGTCTAAACTTGATTAGCATTTTCTAATTTGCACTAAGAGTGTTACGTGCATATGGCATGCAACAACTCATGTTGCAAATACTTGTTACATTTTCTTTTGAAACATGGTTTCATGTCTTCATTGTGCATGGCTTCTTTTTTTGGTTTTTACAATTGGGTTATAAAATAAAATGGAATTTAAAGAAAAAGATAAAGGAAAGAAAAAGAATTTTAAATGTGGCATGAGGAGATAAGGAAGCATGGTCTTAGGGGAGGGAGAGGGGAAGGGGGTGAGGGGTCATTTGTTGACCATGGCATTGTTTTCTCCATTTCATCTTCATCTTTCTTCTTCTCTCTCTTCCTTCATGGCTGCCCTCTTCCATCCACCTCCTCTACCTCCTCACCTCAACCCCAAATCCATCTCAAAACATCATGTTGCCTTCATAAAAATTGATTCTAACACCCACACAAACCCTATAGAGACATCAAGGCAAGATTTTGAAGATTTTGAGCAACTCAAGAAAATTCTTGAGTTGCCAAATGAGGTATTCTCTACACCCTTAGCTTAGAATCTAGTTTCCTTTAACTCCTATTGCAGATTCGAGTTGATAAATTGAGGTTTAGTGGTCTTTGAAAATTCCAAATTGAGCTTTAGCTGTTATAATGAATTGAAAGGGTGCAATTAAGGTTTAGTAGTGATCAACCCCTTTAGTGTCAGAATTCTGGACAAAACCAGAGATTAAAACCCCAAGAAATGAACTTAGAATCCCTGATATCGGAAATTTGTGGAATTTGTGTTGTGTTTTAGAGATCTGCTGCTACCCTGAGACCCTAAAATTTTTATAGCGATTACTGTGAGTCATGCAGGCAACCTAGAAGCTACCCTAAAGCCCCGAGCCCTTAATCCTTTGTTCTGGCCACCAATTATCTTGTTTTGGCCGCAATTTGCGGCCTTAGTATGATGGAATGGCCTCGTGCTTAGTCTGTGGTCCCTTTATCTTTAAATTAGACCCTTCACATATGCAAAATTGGCTAATTTCACCTGGGGTAAAATCTGAAAATGTTTTTCATAGTTTCTGACTTCGGTTTGTGAATTCTGTGAACTTGAACTTTGGTATTTGTGATTTGTCTCGGTCACTTGACGTTTGTACGTCGATATCGGGAGTTGTTGGGTTATTCTTGCATGCGCAGACCATGGGTTATTCTTGCATGCGCAGGCCATAGGTTTTAACCTATGTGTGATTCGTGTGCCATTTTTGTTTTCGTGCGCGATTTCTGTTTACGATGCTATGTGTGTATATATCTAAGTACCCTCACGTGGACTTTACTTGATAAAAATGGATATAAGTTTGTTCTTGATAGAAATATCATGAATATTTACCTTAATCAGGTATTGGTTGCAGAAGGTACACTGTGTAATGGTATCTATGTTCTAAATCAAAACACAGTTTTCAATGTATAAAACACACGCAAGAAGAAGAGTTCAGAAGAGAACGAATCTCACTTGTGGTATTGTAGACTTGGTCATATCGGAGAGAAAAGACTGAGTAAATTACATAAGGATGGACATTTGAATATGTTCGAATTTTCATCTTATGAAACTTGTCAGTCTTATCTCAAGGGAAAAATGACCAAATCTCCATTCACCGGACACGAAAAAAGAGCAGCAGAGCTCTTAGGACTCATACACAGTGATGTATGTGGTCCAATGTCTATACATGCACGAGATGGGTTCTCGTACTTCATTACATTCACTGACGATCTCTCAAGGTTCGGATATATGTATCTTTTGAAACACAAATATGAAGTTTTTGAGAAATTCAAAGAATACAGAAACGAAGTAGAGAACCAGATAGGAAAAAGTATCAAGATCCTCAGATCTGATAGAGGAGGAGAGTACTTGAGCACGGAATTCCTCGATTACCTAAAAGAGAATGGAATTCTCTCTCAGCTTACTCCTCCGTACACACCTCAGAACAACGGTGTATCGGAGTGAAGAAATCATACCCTATCGGATATGGTTCGCTCCATGATGAGTAGTGCTGAGTTGCCTCTTTCATTCTGGGGATATGCGCTTCAAACAGCAGCACATCTTTTGAATCAAGTTCCATATAAATCCGTGCCTAAAACTCCGTATGAAATATGGAGTGGTAAGAGTTTGTATCTTAAACGTGTTAAGATTTGTGGTTGCCCTGCTTATGTCAAAAAGCAGAACCCAGAAAAACTCGAGGCACGATCAGTTTTGTGTAAGTTTGTGGGATACCTAAAGGATTCTAATAAGTATATTTTCTACCACGCAGAGGAACAAAAGATTATTGTTTCTAGAAACGCCACATTTTTGGAAAAAGAATTTCTTGTAAAAAATATTAGTGACAACGCGGTAGAACTGGATGAAGTTCAAGAAACACAAACTATAATTGAAGATTTGGTGGAACCGCTAGATTCAGTAATACCCGACGAACCTCAGCCACTCTACAGATCTAGTAGGATTTCTCATCCGCCCAAGAGATACTACGGTTTTCTCATAGACGGGGATCGAGAGGATTGCATCTTGGAAGAAGATGATCCTACTAGTTTCAGGCAAGCCATTATCAGTAACGACCCTGATAAGTGGCTGGATGCTATGCAATCTGAAATGGAGTTTATGTACACCAATAAAGTGTGGACCTTGGAAGTTACTCCACCTGGGGTAAAACCCGTTGGATGCAAATAGATCTACAAGAAGAAAATTGGTGTAGATGGGCAGGTGGAAACCTATAAGGCTGGACTTGTTGCAAAAGGTTTTCGTCAAAGACAAGAATTGGACTATGACGAAACCTTTTCTCCAGCAGCTATGCTCAAATCCATTCGGATCTTACTTTCCATTGTTGTCTTCCATGACTATGAAATCTGGCAGATTGACGTAAAAACGGTTTTCCTAAACGGAAGTTTGGAAGAATGCGTTTATATGGATCAGCCAGAAGGTTTTGTAGACAGTGGGAGCAGCGAGAAGGTGTGCAAGTTGCTCAAATCCATTTATGGATTGAAACAGGTATCATGGAGCTGGAACATCTGTTTTGATGAAACAGTCAAGGAATTTGACTTCATCAAGAACTAGGATGAGCCAAGTATTTATAAGAAGATTGTAGGACGAACTATCGTATTCCTAGTCTTTTACGTGGACGATATTCTTTTGATAGGAAATGATATTCCTATGCTATAATCAGTCAAGCTGTTCTTATCACAAATGTTCTTCATGAAGGACCTGGGTGATGCCTCGTACATTCTGGGGATCAGGATCTACAGAGATAAATCCAAGAGATTACTCGGACTCTCGCAGTCCAGGTATATAGAGACCATACTAAAGAGATTTAGTATGGAAGATTCCAAACGCGGTAACACACACGCATTGCACGGAATCACCCTCTCCAAGGAGATGTTTCCCAAGACTGACGAGGAGAGGGTTCACATGAGCATTATACTCTATGCTTCGGCAGTAGGATCTATAATGTATGCGATACTATGTACAAGACCAGATGTAGCTTACGCGCTAAGCGTGGTGAGCCGGTGTCAGTCGAACCCAGGTGAGAACCACTGGACAGCAGTGAAGAACATTCTCAAGTACCTGAAAAGGACAAAGGAGATATTCTTGGTTTTCGGTAATGGAGACCTGAAGGTCGAGTCCTTCACCGATTCTAGCTTTCAGAGTGACAAGGATGACAACAAGTCTATCTCGGGTTTTGTGTTTACCCTCAACGGAGGGGCAGTGTGTTGGAGGAGTTCTAAATAGGATACCGTCGCAAACTCGACGATGGAGGCTGAATACATTGCTGCGAGCGATGCCGCAAAAGAAGCGGTCTGGATGAAGAAGTTCGTTACTGAACTTCAGGTAGTTCCGTCCATTGTTGATCCGATACCTTTGTATTGCGACAACAATGGGGCTATAGGTTTAGCGAAGGAACCACGGTCCCATCAGAAATCCAGACACATTTTAAGGCGGTATCATCTGATTAGGGAGATCATAGATCGCCAAGAGATCGAGGTCCGGAGAATGGATACTAAAGAGAACACAGCGGATCCATTTACGAAGGCCCTCCCTCAAGCGTAGTTCGAGCGTCTTTTTGAGATGTTGGGTATGTGGTACGCCAGCATCTAGCCTTAGTGCAGACGTTGGGTATGCGGTATGCCAATTTATGTCCTTAGTGCAAGGTGGAAGATTGTTGGATATGTATGCCCTAGAGTCCATTATTGTATCTTTATACATGTGGATGCTAAGGATATGCATGTACATGACAATCTTGCTCAGTTATATAGTGTATTATTTGAGTTGTCTTTATCAGGATATGTGTATTTGTTTCTACTGATGCTTTATGTTGCTTCCACATATTGATAAAGACTCGATACAGTAGTATACTATTATGGTTTGACTTTATCTTTACATGTGCATATGTTATATATGTCGACCACATGTTGATAAAGCCCGTAGGATCTTGCTTGACTACCAGCGTTATGATGGAGATCATACTTATGGGAGCTGGGTAGTCTATAAGCACATCCTTAAAAGTCCTAAGTCGCAAGAGTATTGAGATCCGGATGAGTTTGCTCGTCGGTTTTCCTTTTCGACAGGTACCCGGGTAGCAGTTACGTACAGCTAGTGCCGCTGACGTACTTGTGATTATGGATTTATCCAGTAACGCACTGCCGGCGTACTGTCGAGTCTTTAGAGTCCCACACAGAAGGTTTCTCTGCTTCGAGCGAAACGATTAGAGGCCGTATGGTTTTACGGCAAGGGTTCAATCATATACGTGTACTTGTGCACGTATGATGTTCGGGCGGATAATACTAGTAGGTTTTGGTTTAAACCGGATCCTAGTATTATATTGTTGGATTATTCTCGTCTCATTGTATTCGTATTTTCTCGGAATACAGATAAGAGTATGTATATACAGGTGAGGGGAAATCTTGTAATTATGCAAGGTGCTTCTAGAAGAAGACACCTCATTATTTTGTATTAACCATTTTAGTTAAATGGTTTAATGAGGTGGAGGGTGAGGTGTTTATGTTCATTGAATGAAGCATGGCTAAGTGGTGACTCATGTAGTGACTCATGGTTTATTATTCATTCATGGTTGATATTTTGTAGATATTTTGTGAAGATATTTTGTGTTTGCATTATTATCTCAAATACTTAGCCATTCTTCACTCACTTCATTTTACAAAACACTCTCATCTCCTCCAAGCTCTCTCTTCTTCCACCTCAAACCCTAATAGTCTCATGTGTTAAGAAAGCTAGGGTTCTTGAGACAAATCCATTCATCATCACTCTTTACATCATCTAGGCCATTTAGTTTAGCAAACTAAGCAACCTATTTATCTCGGTTTAGATGTAGGAGCTCCAAGTAGACACTCTCGAGTGGATCATTTTTGACGTAAGGAGCCGTCGATCAAGCTCGATCATGGAGGCCACTAGGAGCACACTAAAGGAGAGGAGTGAAGACCCGAAAGACTTGAACCTCTTGGTATAACTCCTTTCATAATAGATAGCTTCTTAAGTTATGTTAGTTAGGTTTATGGTAGATCCAGTTTAGGGTTATTCTAGCGCCAAGTTTTGATCGTTAGAAAATTTTTGTTCCGCAAACGGTCATGGCGTTAGCATAACCTTTCAATGGTGATGGTGATCGGCCGGCTAGACTAGGGTTAGGGTTTGATGGAGAGAGATGGAGGTTAGGGTTTTGTTTTTAAAGAGAAAATATAAAAGTACGAAAATATATGAGAGTTATGATAGTTTAAATAGGCTAATTAGCAATAAGGGCTGGGTATCTAATTAACATTATTCCCATTAGCACTAGGGATTAAACAGAACCAAAAATATAATAATATGACATATAACTTTCAAATAACCATAAATATTTTCTCAATTAAATATTTTATATCCAATAAATTATCATGACCAATAGTAACAACAATCAATAAATCTCATGATAAACCAAACCAAACCAATTCAATTTATCAATAAACCCCCTTATTAAACTCAATCTATTGATCAAATAATTTTAAATAACAAGCAAAGCAATTGTCATACTTTATTTTATTAAATTACCGTACGATTGTTCTATGGTTTTACATTCTCAAACCTAAATATTTACATGGCATAATATTTATTTAAATAATTTAATATTCACTATACATTTGCGTGCATCGCACGTGCAAACTACTAGTCATTTTATAATTTTATTTTTATATTTATGTTTTTCCATATCCCAACTTAAGAAATAATAATAAGATAACTGTCCAAACCTTTTCGAAACTTTGTAGATTTTGAATTCTTTTTAGTTTCTTGTATACAATTTTTATATTTTCAGGTTTTTTAAAATTATTTTATATTATTATTTTGAGATTTATTGTTTCTATCATATGCATGGCCCGGTGCCAAAATAGTTAGCAACTAGAACACAGTAGGCCTACATGTGTTTTTTCTTTCCAAAAGAAAATAATAAAAAAATAAAATTTTCTCATCCTTTTGATTAGTCCTTACATTAAAATTCTCTCTTTTCACCTTTCTCTCTCTCTCCTCTCCCTAATTTTTCATCCTTAAAACTAATAAAAATAAAAACAGGAAAGTTGTATGAAACCCTCTTGATCTTTACCATTTACCATTTAGACGGGCAACTAAAATTTTCATAGTTACTCAATATCACATTCAGTCTTTTGCTGATCAAAATATCGTATTGCATTATTTCAATATCCAAGTTTGTATTTATCATTGACTTGTATGGATACAGGTGACGTGCAAAATACCCAAGCTTTTGCTCTGATGGGCTCCTGATGGGACAACAGTCACCATGGTTCTGTTGATGTTTCTTTGGCAAAAATACATGGTATTGGTATTTGTATAGGGTTATTTGAGGGGCAGCAAAAAGCTAGGCATATAGCATTCAATTTCATTCCTTCTGTTCACATACAATCATTAGAATTCCTTGTACCTGTGGTTTTTTTGTAAAATAAAATGAGATGAAGAAAAGTAAATGAATTTCCCTTTCTTCTACCATGCATTGCATTTGCACAGTGTATCAAGAATAAAATAAACAAACTAGGAATGAATTTAGTGAGCGAGCAAACAAAATGGATTCACGCCTTTACCCACCCAAATCCCTTTCAAACCGATCTCTATCATCCTCCTCTTTTTTCTTCCCATTTCAGACTTTCTGCACAAAATAATCCGAAGTCAACCATTTTGATACCTTCAATTCCTTCAAATTTCTTCCAAAACCCTAGAAACAAAAGACAGAAAGAAAATTCCATGGCGTTTGCTGCTTCTGCTTCTGTTTCTGTTTCCCATTCATCATATTCCCCTTGCATCAACAGCAGCAGCAGCAATTCAAGGGCTTCGTCTCTAGATTTGAGCAAATGTCAGGTTCCAGTCAATCGAGATTTCCGAAGCAGCAGCAGGAGATTGATATCGTTGCCTCCTCGCTCAACCCTAGCTCCGGCATCGCCATCAGCATCCTCCTCATTCAAGGAGGTATTACTTTCTCTTTGTTAGATATCTGTTCCAAATTCCTTTAATCAATTTGATGATTGACTCCAATTTTGGAATAAAAAGTTGATTGAGACTCTCGTAAGCCGAGTGGACCTGACGGAGCAAGAGGCAGAGGCGTCGATGGACCTGCTGCTCAACGAAGCCGATGAGGCCTTGATCAGCGCCTTCCTTGTCCTCTTGAGATCCAAGGGAGAAACCTATGAAGAGGTATTTACTTACTTCATTTATAATGAACAAATTTGGGGGGAAAGCGAGTTAAACGACTATATGTTATTATGTGGTTGCAGATTGTGGGACTGGCTCGGGCGATGATAAAATTATGTAAGAAGGTCGAAGGATTGTCGGATGTGGTGGACATTGTAGGGACAGGCGGCGACGGGGCAAACACCGTTAATATTTCAACTGCGGCCGCGATCCTTACTGCTGCCTGCGGTGCCAATGTCGCAAAGGTATAATTTTTTTAAACGTTGCGGATTTGCCGTATGAACGATCGGTTGCTGATGATTATTGTCTTATGTTTATCTTTTGAAGCAAGGGAACCGTGCGAGTTCTTCTGCGTGTGGCAGTGCTGATGTGCTTGAAGCTTTGGGGGTCATTATTGATTTGGAACCGGAGGTACTGAACCTGCATTAATTGCTACCTTCTTTTGATTGCATTTAAGAAAGTTCGATGAAACTACTACTTTAATGTTGGAAATTGCTCACAACCCAGCTAGAGTAGTGTTCTAGTCTGCAGACCATAAAAATTTGTTACTTCAGTTATAAACTTAGTTCCATGCTATAAAAATTATCTTCTCTAAAAGTAGTGAATTCCCTTTGATGATTATTGACGGACTCATTAGATCAGCCGTGATATGGTCATTTAAATATATTGCACTTTAACTACATAGAGGATAACATATTGTTGGCTAGCGGCCCCTCCAATTACTTTGAAACAAATATTTAACGATTTATCACTCGGATTTTAATCATCATTCTTCACAATTGAACTACCCCAAGTAAAAACTTATTAAGCGGCGACCTATTTAAATGTGCTTTGACTAATCGGAGTCATATTCTGCCAACTCAATCTGCAGATAACTAGCTGTTTATATAATTCTTTCTTCTATATCTGTTTGTAAACATCATTCTTTTCTTAATACTAGTATCCATACCTAAGTGATAAGCAAGAAAAAAAAATCTTTTTCTCTTACATTCGACTTAACATTTTGAAGAGCAAAAGTTCATTCTATTAAAACCTTTATAAGGAAAGCAAAAATTGTGAGATAACTGAAATAAGCTCAACTATGTTTTATGGGTAATTGGCACCCAAGTGATTGCTTCCCTGGCTAGCAAAGTGATATAATGATGGAGAAATACTTTTAGGGGATTGTGCTGCTTAATATTGATAAATAAATATCTGCAATATGCTGATCAATGTAAGAAAGTCCTAGCTAGATTCTGGATCTGAGAGTTGGGATTACTCAACTTGAAGGAAGCTTAAGAGCTCCGCCAGATAAGGAAACCATGATATATGGTAAATTCTAATACAGATGTGTGTATCACATGTGTTTGAAAATCGTCCTTAAGAGACTAGTAAAGAATCTACTGAATGAAAAAAATGATTAAACCCTTGAAAAGAACGAAGATAGGAAAAAGATATATAAAAGGAAGCACAATAGGTGGGGTACCAATTATGCCCATGTTAATTTGTGCTAGTAGCTAAAAACTATTGGATATTCTGTTTATCAAATAAAGTGAATATCTAAGTGTTGTTCTCTCCTCTTAAGCTTTAGTATTGTGACATCGCATAAGTTTGCATTCGTAACCTCTTCCCCGGTTTACTAAATGACAGATAAACAATCTTTCTGAGTTAAGCAACGGTAGGATTGCTTTTCAGCCTTGTATCTATGTTTTCCCTATCCTATCAACTTTCCAATTTTTTCCTTCACAACCTAACAGATCTCCCAAACCTTTCTACTTTCTGTAATATCTTAATCACTCGCTTTGCCTTCACAACCTAACTATACTAGACCATCTAATTTTGTTTTATTATCATGGATGAGCATCTGTATCTACTACCAATACAAATATCATAATTTGCTGTGATACTTACAAGTCATTTTTGTTGTGATAAGGAAGTAAGGAACTGCGTGATGGAAGCAGGCATAGGTTTCATGATGGCTCCAATATATCACCCAGCAATGAAAATTGTCGGCCCTGTGAGGAAAAAACTCAAAGTGAAGACTGTGTTTAACATTCTAGGTCCAATGTTGAATCCTGCAAGAGTACCTTATGCTGTTGTTGGCGTCTACAATGAAGACATAGTAAGTTTTTTTCTGGTGACAATTTTTATCAGTTAGGACTCATGTTTCTATTTGATATGGTACTGATATCAATTTGGCACTATTTAAAACTCATGTCCTGTCTTCTAGTTGAATTGTTCGAATGACAGTTTAATGGTGGCATGACGACACAGTATGAACCGTTAGGGCCAGATATGGGAAGAATTGAAATGATCAATCATGCACACTTATGTAATGCACATTAGCTATCGAAAATTAAAACACGAGACAAGCTAAGAAAACCCCCTTTATAGATACACTAACAAATAATTAATACCCAATAGCAAAATGCAAACGCTCTCAACAAACAACTCGACTAATGACCCACATTTTATCTAGATAACTTCAACTTGTCGTCATCTAGTACATTAAAGATTTCATGTTTTTATCCTGGCTAGTGGCTATAAATTAGTTCTGTTTGCACAGATATTCAAAAGATAATAGAATCTAAGAAGTTCCTACAAGACATAAATGAGTGAAACCATGGAATAAGGGAACTACCAGGCTTTACTCGAACGAATGGAAAGTAGGAAGCTTAGCTATCTGAATTTTGTAAGCTATGTTTTCCTTTGGCTAAAACTTTATCTTGTTAAATATTCCTCTACATGATCTCCTACTGAACTAGGTTGCTTTGTTGAGGTTGGATTTCATTGTTAGGGTATTAATAAAAATTTCCATATGGACCCAATCTGCAATCTGCGTCTCTCATGCTGGAAGGAACCTTATTTCACCTTCCATGTCCGTTTTCCATTAATTATGTTGCTGTTAGCATTATCATGAGAAGTGCTTAAATTTGTTCAAATGTTGATCTGATAGGTGATGAAGATGGCTAAAGCTCTGCAAAGATTTGGGATGAAAAGAGCATTGGTAGTTCATTCAGAGGGTCTAGATGAAATAAGTCCACTTGGTATGTCTCAACAGTCCTTTCATTTGATTTGTGTAGGCTTCTCTTTTGCAGTATCTTTGGTCAGTTACTTGACTAGTACTTTTTTTTACCCGATTACTCTTACTCATATTGGCTTTGGCTTATTCATCGTTGATTTTAAACATGGAAGGAGCTGGATATTTCCTTGATGTGACGCCAACAAAGATCGAAAAGTTCCACTATGATCCATGTAAGAGGGATTGCACTTTTGTTAATATTTATTATAAATGAAGGATAGAAAACTGACTTAGACTAGGATCCTATACTAACTTTTTAACCTTCAGATTTGCTTTGCGATTTGTTTTGTCAATCATTTAATTATTTGAAAGCATGAAAGATTATATTCATAATTGCCTGTGGATGCAGTGGACTATGGTATCCCTCGCTGCACCCTTTCTGGCCTAAAAGGGGGAGGTCCAAAATTCAACGCAGAAGTTCTTGAGAGAGTACTTTCTGGTGAAACAGGCTGTGTTGCGGATGCTATTGTAAGTCCTTTAATATAACTAATAATTGTTCCTCCAATTCATTCCTAACGTCTAATTGGCGGTAACAAAAGTTTGTTACGTATCTGTTACAACTAGTGAAAAATCAACTTTTCAGGCAGGTTCAATCTGACCTGGCTGGACCATCCAAAAACCAACATCGTGTGTATCTTAGGTACAGCCGATCACTAATTTAAAAAAAAGGAGATTAAAGAAAAAAGAAACCAAACATCAAACACCACATTTCCTATTTTACTTAGCTATTTTCCTAGTGAAACCCAATTACTGCATATTCGTTTCACATGGCAGGGGAGCCTTGTGATTTGGTGATGACACAAAGATATCTGGTTATAAATCAAGGCTTCCAGTTTGTACAAAACTAATAACTTGTTATAAAGTACACTTCTCAAATCTCTTCTGAGAAAACAAAGGCAATGATATAATTGCAATCAAGTGTTTAACCAATTGATTATAAAATAATGAGCTGTGAGAAACGTTCAAGAATTCCACCATTCTTTATTATGATACAAGTTCTGACTAGAAATCTTAAAAGTTGAAATTATGATAATATATCATCCATTTTTTTATGCAACCGCTTCGGGAATCGAACCAGCGGCCTCTCATTTTTGAGAGTAAATTAATACCAACTGAGCTAGGCCCAGTTGGTATGATATATCATCTGAGCTTCATAGTTATCAGGATTCAACTTTTAACTATATATTTCATTATTATGTCCCATGTTATAGTCAACTTTATTCATGAACCTTATTTATTCCTCTTATTTACCCCTAATCCTTTTGTTATATGACTGGTTCATCTCCGTTTACTTTGTTACTGGTGAAAACTTTTTACCGTTACAAAGGAAATGGTCAGATCCTTGATCTTGAATCCTTAATACTAGTTTAATTCGACTCCGATTTGAAAGAGAAACCAACCAACAAGCAGACAACAGCTTTTTTTTTTTCTTAGAAAAACACTCAACAGTGTAGTTACAAGGATCATGAGCATACGACAGCTTTTCATCCATATTTAAGCTGCTTGGCATCATAATAAGCAATCTAACTAGAATCATCACAAACTGATGGAGATGTTACCTTGATGCTTAGGTTCTGAATGCAGCAGCAGCCCTCATGGTGAGCGGGCGGGCGAGCAGCATGGGCGAAGGGGTAGCTCTTGCTCAGGAGACGCAACGATCTGGGAAAGCTATGAAGACACTTGACCACTGGAAACTTCTCTCCAATGTAAGTCGTCGTCTTCATTCATGGCTTCCATTGGGGTGGGGGTGGGGGGTGGGGGTTGGCAGTTGATCTTTTTTGTTTTCTGTTGTTTCTTAGTTGATTTCAGCTAAATTTATTTGCAGGCACTGAAGCAAGGAAGCAACACAGCTGGTGTCGGTGCGGCGTCCAAGAATCTATAACAAAATATCAGGACAATATGGTTTTATTATCTAAAGCCTTGCATCTCTGGATACTAATCAAGTCATGAAATAAATAATGTGAGGTACAATTATTCATTGTTCTGTCAGTTTAGTTGCTTGTATTTATGGCCTCTTCAATGTTTTATTTTTGGCCTCTTCAATGTTTTCATGACTCAGTTTATATCAAGACATTTATTTTTGATGAACCAACTGCCATGCCGCCACCTTCCATTGTCTTGTTGCTCACTATTACATCTTCTGTCATAAGAACATATTATTTCTTTATTTTATTTTATTTTATATTGTTTGTCGACTGTTATTGGTAATAAATAACAGATTATTGATGGGTTCATTTTCACATGTTATTTCAGAAAGTGAAAAGGCGGCCAGATGAAGTCAGTAGAAAGTAAAATTTGGTACCAACCTCTTCCTATGTTGTAGTAAGCCAAGTATTGATGATTTTGCCAACAAGATGATATGAATTTTTATTTTCATTTTAACCATATTCTGCGGTGTTTTAACGTTTATTTATTGGTGATCTTGTGGAACAAAAATCTTATGCCTTGTTTGGGTGTGGAATTAGGAGAACTGGAGTTCTTATTGTTATATGAAGGTAGACACTACAAGAAAATAAGTCTTTTTTCGTTAGGGGTTTATTCTGTCGGCTATTATCTGACGAAATAAATCCTCAAAAATGACTTCTAGACCCCAAAATACCTAATAAGTTTTGTCGGTTTATTCCGTCGGCTGACAGCCGACGGAATAACCCTACTCAGAATAAAGCCCCAATGGGGCTTAGGGTTTGAGATCATTTCATTTTATCTCAAACCCTAGCCACCACATACTCCTCCTCCACCTCCCCTCGATGCCGATCTGCTTCCCTCCTCGTCCCCTCGGCTCCGACCTCCTCCTCCTTCTCGATCCCCCGGCCTCCTCTTCCTCCTCCTACTTCCCTCGACCCCCCACGACCTCCTTCCCCTCTGCCCCCTCGCCTTTAACCTCGTCCATTGCCTCCCCTCCTCCACGAAGCAGACCCCCTCCAAGCTGCCGAACCCCCTCTTCCTCCAAGCCATTGCCGCCTTCGCCTCCAAATGCAGAGCGTCACCACTTCCTCCTCCTCCAAGCTTAGATCGTCGTGCCTCCTCCAAGCTCGCGACCGTCGTCTCCTCTAAGCTCAATGAAAGTATTTTCTTTTTAAATTTATTTTTTCCCAATTTTAATTGTTTGTTTGTTGGTTGATATTGCAATTTTGGTTGATATTCTATTATAAATTGTTGATATATA
This sequence comes from Agapanthus africanus, assembly GCA_030015575.1. NCBI lineage: Eukaryota > Viridiplantae > Streptophyta > Magnoliopsida > Asparagales > Amaryllidaceae > Agapanthus > Agapanthus africanus. Next base: position 332,511,419 of record CM057349.1, read on the forward strand.
AAAGAAATATTGTGGTTAAGATTGTTGATAAAAGAGATATTATAGTTGATGTTCTAGTATAAATTGCCTTGGATAACGTATAAAGCTTGATGTGAAACCAAAATAACAACTTGAAACCAATGAAGATTCCTAGCGCCTTTGCCGCTACAACCGCAGCCAATGCGGAATCGAAAAACAAAAATTTTACGGGGAGGATTAGAAACTAATGCCTAGCGATCATTCCAAATACTAAACTAGAAAACTAAGCATGCAAAATTTAGGGATTATAATTTTTGTCGCGTGTCCACTTAATCGTGGAAGACCCCTCTAAGTTCCTCATAGGCCGTCAGGAACGTGTTTGAGAGACGACCGCTTTTGCCAAAGATAATCCACCCGAGAGAAACCGATCCAAACTCCAGCTTCACCCAATGAAGCAACCGACACTCCAAGTTTGCTAGAAATAGTGTGGAGATGGAGGAATTTTCCACTCATAAAAACCCTCTTTTATCACTCAAGAGAGTGAGCAAGAAGAAGGAGGAGCAGGAGGAAGATGAGGAGCAAAAGCTCTCATCATGAAAAAATGGCCAAGTCTTGAAATGTGAGACTATAGCTTCATATTATTTTCAAGCATCAAAGACAATGTGACATAACATTTTAGAATAAACAATTGAAGTCCGTCCGTCTCTATATACCCTCAACCATACCCAAAGCCACCTCAATTCCTTGAATATTCATAAATGAATATTCACAAATGAGGTGTCCTCCTTCTAAAAGGTATTCCGTATAAATACGGAATACATCTGTCGGTATACATATCGCTATATATACGCGTATCTGTATAAAAATACGAATGGCCAAGAGAAAGAAAATGAAGAGTGAACAATAATACTAGAATGTATATATTAAAAATATATATGTGTGTAAATTATTAAATCAATACTTGATTTAATAATCCAGCTTAATCTTAAACCGGCTGTAATATTAACCATTTGATTAAAGTCCATATAGCCAGTATACGTATTTAATCGGATCCATGCACGTATCAATATACGGCCTCTATTCATTTCACCTGAACCGGAAAAACGCTCTGTGTGGGACTCTAAAGACTCGACAATACGCTGGCAGTGATCTACTGGATAAATCCATAACCACAAGCACGTCAGTAACACTAGCTGTACGTAACGGCTACTTAGGTATATGTCGAAAGGGAGGTCGACAATCAAGTCCGTCCGTACTTACTGAGCCTGAATGTGACAATCTCCGTACAGTCTGGTCTTTTCGTCTAAAAGTATCGCATACCGAGTCTAGGGGGGATAACGTCATATCCTTAATAACCTGATAAGTCGTGTCGGAGTCAAGCTCATCATCAACCGAGAAACTACTGAACTCCTATCAGTAAATCTCATCCACCATGGCCACAGATTTATGATGATGGCCAACCGAACACAGCGCGATATCGACTCTTAATAGCAGAAGAGGCGAATTCCTGACAATCGCTCACTGTCTCCATGTGGCTCGGGACTGTACCCAACTAAAATTTGTTTGCACGACTTCTTTAGGCCGTGGTAGGATAGTAATCTAAGTACAATGGGAACTCACACGAGACAAGTGACGATCTCAGATCAAAAAACTAACCGGTACTCATGCCAGTAGAGAACTGTTATCTGACGATAGGTATAATACCATCTAGAAGTTCTCGACAAGTCCGTCCGGTATACTCACCTCCAGTGAACACCTGTATACTATCTTAGGTGACAAAACACTAATAGCTTGTAAGACCGGCCACCGTCCCTCGTCGAAATCTAGAAATGTATACATTAGTCTACTCCGGAATATCGATGTCCAGTCTCGATACTCTCTCGACTAGGGACATTTAAGGATGTGCTTATGGACTACCCAGCTCTCACGTATATGATCGCCATCATAATGCTGGTAGTCAAGCAATAATCCTACGAGCTTCATCATTATGTATTAGCGACACGTAATAACAAGTAAAACGTATACACATCAATGATAAAGACAAACCAGATAGCATACAATCATTTTGTGTAAGACTGTTCTACCTGTATGGGTTCTCCCTCAATTATCATAATTGCCTACCTATAATTACAGTAATTGTCTTGAGGGCACTATATTCAACAATCTCCTACTTGCACTTAAGGCCAATTATTGCGGTATCGTATACCTACAGCTCGTGTGCTACCGAATACCCAACTTCTCTACTAATCAGTTTCGCAAAACTCTTTTGAGAAACTATCGTGTTTAAGAAATAGTCTCAGTGAGTGGATCCACTACAATGTTTCAACTTCATCTCTCTATATCTCAACTTCGCAAAGTTCAACAATCTCCTGAACTGAGCGATACCCCATCTCAAGAATTTTTCTCGATACTTGATGGGACTTAGTTCATAAATGAACAATTTTATCCAACAAAATCCATAGGCTGTATCCTCCGTTGAGTCATAACCAGCATTCTGCACTATACTTACCTCAGTATCCCTATTGGAAGCCTATCCAATATACTGTTCCTCAGAAAAGGGTAAACTCAAAACTCTTGACAGCATTTCTATCATCCAGATCATTTTGAAAGCCTGAACCGATAACTGCCTCCTGGAGGAGGATGCCGTTACCATATACCAAGAACATCCTCTTATGTTCTTAACTGCTTTCCTTTGTTTCTCCAGGATTGGATTAATATCTGCTTACTACAACAAGTGCAAAAGCAAAATCTAGTTTGGTACATGACATTACACGATTGATTTAATTGCCTAAGCAAGTGATATGTCATTCATGCAGGTCCCTCTCCTTATCAGTCTAGAAGACATCTCGTTAGAGAGGATGGCTCCATTACCCGCGGGTATACCACCACGTCAGGAGTCGTCCATTCTAAAACACTTTTCGAATGGTGTCTAAGTATCCGGATTGGGACACTTCCCAAATTTAGATCTAAAACCATAGATCTAGTCACCATAATTCCTGATATCTTATCAATATCCTATGTGGAGAAACACCCGTGACAACCAAAGTTTGACTAATTGTAATATAGAAACATCACTTCCTATCAGGAGTATGTCATCCAAATCTTAGGACATAACTCCTTACATCCATTTTACTGGGTTCATATGCTGTTTTGATGAAATCAATCACCTTGACTGTCATATCAAAATAGATGATCCGTCTCCGCTATGAATGTTTTAGTCTACGAATAGACATAAGCAACTTGCACACCTTCCTCTTCTCCCACTGACTACGATAACTCTCTGGTGGATTCATATACACGTGCACTTCTAAATTTCCATTTAGAAAGACATTATAGTCATCCATCTGCCAGATCTCATAGTCATGAATAGCAGCAGTGGCAAGTTATATTCGTATGGACTTCAACATAGACACTAAAGTAAATATCTTATCACAATCCACACCGGGGATTTGATGAAAATATTTACAATAATTCTAACCTTATTAGGTTAATATATTTCTACCTGCACGGATCTCGAAAGATATACTTGCTCTTAATGGGTTTTACCCCTTCAGGAGCAACCAGCAAATTCCATAATTTGCTGAAGTGAGTGGAGTCCAACTTGGATATAAAGCATTAACCATCATCCGGAAGTTACCACTTCTCATGGTCTGCTGATAACTAGTAGGGCTATCATCACCATAATGCTGACCTCCCTGTTACCGTCTACGAGAAAACCGAAGCATCTTTCGGGTGGCTGAGATCACCTACTAAAATCTGCGGAGTGACTAAGCTTTGTCGAGTCCAATTGAATGCTTAGGTTCGACTAAATTTTCAGTAACTGTTTGTGATTCTGGAATCACTTCCGGTTCTAACATACTCCTACTAATTTCTTTTGCAAAAAGATTCCTATTATAAAAAGGTGGCGAGTCAAGAATAAACCAATTTTTTATTTTGAAAATGGTAGAAGCAAAATGCTAGCAAATGTTTGGGATAATCTGCAAACTGCCATTATCGAAGCGTGCTTTGAGTTTGTCTGGATTCTGCTTTTAAACAGAAACCGGATAACTCTATATCTTAACAAGCTCAAGATATGCAACCATTCTATGTCCATATAGAATTAAAGACACTAATTTAGATAGAACCGGATTCAAAAGTTATGCAGCTGTTTCCAGTGCATATCCCAAATGGAAAAAGTGTTGGATATATGTATGCCCCAGAGGCCATTATATGATAGTGTATGTACCGGTATGTGTGTGTGTGTATAAATTCAGGGGACATTCTTGCTCGACATGATAGTATGCTATCTGATTGCACTTTTATCTTGACATGTTCATTTGATCATGCTTTCATTCATTTGGTACATGTTGATATAGCCTTTAGGATATGCAGGACTACTGAGATTATGATGCGGATCATACTAGTGGGACATGTGTAGTCTATGAGCATATCCTTAAAATGTTCCTAGTCGTGGGTGTATCGAGACGGGGCATCGATATCACCAGAGTAGACTAGCGTATACGTTGCTTGTCCCATATGATGTGCGATGGATGATCCCATATCCATTGGTGTGGTGACACCAAAGACCGTATATGGGTGCTCAGTGAGACTGGGTACACTGAACGGACTCGCCGAGAACTCCTATGTGGTATTATATCTATCGTCGGATAGCAGTTGTCAAATGACACTGGTACAGGTTAGTCTGTAGACCCGAGATCGTCATAGAGTCTTGTGTGCCTCCTACTGTACTTTGATCTCCACTCTACCACGGCTTTACTGAGTCGTGCAAACAGGTGGATTTTAGGTACAGTCCCGAGGCACATGGAGGCAATGAGCGATAGGAGGGGTTTCGTCTCTCCCGGTATTGGGGATTGATGTTGCACCATATACGATTGGCTATAACAGGAAGTCCCTGTCCAGGGCTGCTGAGATTTACTGATAAGTGTTATCAGTAATTTCTCGATCTGTTATGAGCCATATACCGGCATGACTTATTGGGTTATTGGGGCCGACGATACCATCCCTAGATTCACATATGCAGCATAATTGACGAAGAGACCGTACTGTACGGTAAGTGTTACCAGTTGGCTCGACAGGAGTTTTAGCAGGTTTGCTTGTGTTTCTTCTGATCGCTCAATACCTGGGAGCCGTTACGTACAGCTTGTGCCACTGACGGTTTGTGGGCATGTGATGTGATCACTGTCTACTGCTAGCGTATTGACGAGTCTTAGAGTCCCACAAAAAGGTCTTCTAGCTCAGGCGAAAAGATGTGGGGGTGCATATGTGATATGCGCGGGAGCTCGATTAAATACGTGTATTGGATACCGTATTTTAATCGGGCGTTTACTATTGGACGAGTCGTGTCACGCCCCGCTTCCCAGTGTACGGGCAGAGGGCACGACGAGGCTGCTACGTATTTACTCTGAAGTAAATACGCTAAGCGTATCTAAGCAATATAAATATAAATGCACAAGAGACAAGATATAATAAAACAGCAACTTTATTTATTCATATTCTTTTTACAATACATAGAAAAGTAAATTCAGCTGAATGAAAGTAATGCCTAAACAGTGGCATAACGGAAATGAAAAGTACTGAAATAAAAAAATGTGTACAATGAAGCTAGAGCTCTGGGTTGTAGGCAAGCTGATCCAAGTCCTCACTAGTAGGCTCGATCTCCTGAGTGTCCAGATCACCTGAGAACATTCCAAAGAAGAAAGAGAGGGAATGTCGTCAGCTCTCGGTAAGTCCCAAAGATAAGGGAGAAATAGAATAGACAGAGAGTAAGAGAGAGAGAGTGTAGCTTTTACAGTTGTATTATATGAGTATTTTGTGTTAACGCTGTTCTTTGTAGCTTGGTACAGAAGGATACCAGTGTATACGAGAGGAGTCTCACTTGCCTCGGAGACTAAAGTATCAGGAACTCAAGGAACCGTTTATGCTACGGTACAACAGCAAAGGAATACAGGTTAGGTGTCTTATGGTTGCAGTCTCGTGCCACTTCTAACACCTTCCGTATCAATCTACCCCTTAAAAACCCCATGATATCTTGTTTGTATTGTATTGCAACTTATATTGTCTTGTAATATAAATTGTATAATTGGATGACTTGCCAAAACCATGATATCAGTAAATGGATGTAACTGGAGAATCATGGATGTAACTAAAGAATCATGTATATGGAAGTATATCCATGGTTCGGTTCAGTCAGTACAGATTGAATATATTGAATATGTGGATTCATGGATTCATATTGAATTGTAGATTGTAGATTGTACTTGAATCATATTCAAGTCAGATTATTAATGAGACTCAGTCTGAGTCAGACAATTAGAAACGAAATTGAAGTCCTGATTGTTTTGATGTTATCGGTAACCACTGCACATGGGCGGCAGGATTTGTGTCTTTTTCAAAGACGATTACCGTGTTGATAACACCGTTTGTTAAATTGTCTACCTTAGATAGGCCAGCACCCATATCTCCGGCTCCCTGAGGCTCAAGAGACTGGTCCCGCTTAAACCTATATTTATTAGGGTCCTTAGGGCAATTTATAGAACTTGAGAGGGTTTTATGTAAGAATACTTTTGTATAATTTTTAAAATACACCCCAAGTATTTATTTATCGTCTTTAGAGTTTTCATAGTTGTAGATTTTATATTTGTGATATTTCTAGTGAATAAACATTTTTTCATAATACATGGTATTTAATTATAATATTGAACTTGTATGGAATTCATGGTATTTTAATATAAAGTGATTCTTGTGATTTTAGAAAAGTTAGAATAATTATATTATCACAAAATAGATATTTTAATGATACATATATATATATATATATATTTATTTATATAAAAATAATTTTAATATATATTATATTTCTAGAAATCTCATTTTCTTAAGATTTTTGTATTTTAAATCTCTCGAGACCGTATGCTCCTTGCGGAGGTCTGCATCTCGCACTATTAAGTTCAGGGATGTGCGATAATCCGCACCATCCCATTCGGGTTCCCCAAAATGGGTTGTAGCGGCGCTTTGCAAAGATTTATAAAATACGTAATCTTATAGAAACGGTTTTAATAGTTAGTGGTATTTATATGTAAAGTTTCCTTTTCTCGTATTTTATGTTCCCGAAAGGTATTGTGCTATATTGCATATGAGTGTGTGAGGAGGTAGGTCATTACCTCGTAATCTACTTAAAGGTATATCAAGATTGTGATGTTTTAAATGTCGAAATTAAACTACATGGTATTATAATGAAAAAGTACGATAAAAATTGAAATAGAATTTCTTTTGAAATGGAACTTGTTCAATATGACTCGTTAATATTTAATAGTCAATATGTAAGGGTTTAGTATGACTGCATTTAAGAAAAAGTGAGATTTTTAGGAAGAACCGAATCGGACATCGGATTAACTCCGATTCCGTCGGGTTTTAGAAATACATGTTTTTAGAAAAGAATAGAGAAGAGAGAGGTGGTACTTACGGGTTTGTAGGTTAGGGATGAGGAAGAGGAAGCGGTAGGAGGCGCCGGTGCGTCGTTTCGTCGCCGGGAGCTCCTAGGGTCGTCGTCGGAAGATCGCCGAAGTTTCGCCCCTTTGCTAGCTTCAATTGCACACTAAAATTTCTAGAGGAATTTCTTGAGAGTTTGGACAGAATTGTGAGTGAGGGGGGTGTGTCTAGGGGTAGTATTTATAGGGTAAGGCTAAGATTAGGGTTAGGTGAAAGGGTGTATTGAAAATTGTATTAATTTGTAATAAAAATAGGGTTTAATGGGATTTTAAAGAGCTCTAGAACCGATCCAAGGAATTAAAGTGTGCAGGAGTGATGGGGAGGTCAAGAGCCATAAGTTTCATGTTGGTGACTCGGCGGTCCGGCCGAGTCCGGCAGGCGGCGGCGGGCCGAGTCGGTCGAGTTGCCGGCCGATCCGGGCCGAGTCGGTCGAGTCGCCGGCCGATCCGGGCCGGGGTCGGTCGCCGTCGGTCCGTCGTCGCTTGGTCTTCCCCCTGGTCCAGTTTATTTTACATCTGTAGAGGGGTTTTTACGAGTTATGCACATGTAGACCCTTGGACTTCTAAATATATTAAAAGAAAACAATATTAAAAATAATGTGAGTGATGGGATTTGAACTCTGGTGCTTTGGTTCAGCAGTGCAAGGTCTTACCAATGAGCTACAAGCCCCTTCTTACTATTAAAAAGCAAAACAAACTTATAACTTGTGCTCAGGAAAAAATACCCTTTTCTGTATTTTTAGAAAAAATTGTACAGAAAGTTGTGCAGGAAGTTTAGGGTTGTTACAAGTCATATGTGATATGACCGGATTATTAAATCAAGTGTTGATTTAATATTAAATCCATTAGCTCATTTATTAAAACCTATTTCTTTATGATGCATGCATGAGTGTATGTATATATTAATATGGATGCATACATGCAAGCATACATGTGTCATGGTTGATGATATATAGATGGTGGCAATGCAAGACTTACATGGTTACTTATTTATATATTTTGTTTATTTGAGAAAAGCAAAAATGGATTAATACCATGGTTTAATTACCCATGGTTTTGCTTAAACTCAAGTTACAAAATATCTAGATATTTTGTAACCATAGTTTAGCATGGATGACTCTCACTTACTCACTTGAGTTTAGCAAGAGTTATTCATTATTCTCATATTATTCTCTTGAGTTTAGTTTGAGCCATCTCCTTCTTCCTCTCTCTCCTCAAAGCTCTCTAGAGTTTTAAAAGAAAGAGAAAGAATTAAAAAGAAAAGGTTTTTAATTGAGATCCAAACCCACACCACCATTCTACTTTAGTCTAGCCCACTAGTGTGGAGTGTTTGCTTCATCTTCATTCTTGATCAAGTGAAGCTTGGAGCTTGGTGTAAAGAGACTTCGTGGTGGATCATCGTGGACGCGGAAGGATACAAGCCAACCGGTTCAAACCCTACACGATCCAAGGAGTCTAGGAGGAGGTCTACAAAGGTTGTATTTCTCCCCACTTAGTATTAGACACTTGTAGTATTTGATACTAGTATGTTGTTACTTTATTTTTCTAGTTCGATTCATGTTTGGAATTGTTTAGCACCCTATAAATTTTTGTTATAGCATGTGTGATGCAACACTAAACCTAGTGTGGTGCTAGAGAATCCCTACAGTGGTATCAGAGCCAAGCTAGAAACTTAGACGATATTAGATTAATTACGAAACCGAAACAACTCCGAAATAACGATTTCTGCAACCCTAAAAATATGCTCTCTGTCGATTTTAAAACGGTCTCGAAAATTTTTTTAAACAACTGCAGAGTCATGTATATGATGCATATAGAACACAGAACAAATTTGAAGCCATTCCCTCGGATTTCACCCGAGCACGAGGCCACCAAAACCGGTGAGGTTGGCCATTTTAGCCCAGAATTACCACGAATTTTTCCTGTGCTCTGGTGTGTAGGTTTTGGGGTTTCAGGTATTGTTTGTTTAGGCCAAAATTTCATATGATGATAATTTTTCTTAGGGCCTTATTCGGAGTATTTCGTAGTCGTAATTTTAACATTGTATTGGTAACTTGGACGATATTTAACAGTTCGAGCGAACATCGATCACCCCCCATCACCCTCGCTGAAAATTTCCAAGTGTTGGAATTTTCCAAGTTAAAGATATTTGAATGTTCATGCAACTAACCCTATGGACCCTCTAGAGGAACAAAACCCTAACTCAATTCTATGACCATGGAACCGCGGCTAAACTTTAGGGTTTTCCGTAGTTCAGTAGCGCCATAGGTGAGGCAAGGGTTGACCCTTCTACGGTTGGTCCATAGACACTGTGGCACGTTTTTTTTTGAGTATTTTAGCTTTGCTCAAGTGTTGAGCTTCCGGGGTAATTTGTGGGTGTTTGTTGACTCGATCGAAACGTTTAACATTGTCTTGATAGTTGTGAATGTGATACAATAATTGGAATCTACACTAATTAGTTTTGTGAAAAGTAATTAGTTGCGTGTAAATCTAATATTTTAGCCTTGGTAGAATCGGGAATCTTGTTGAATTGCCCGACTTCTTTTGAAAAGGTGTTTTCATGGATGAGACCTAAATATAAGATTTGCATTGTTAGGCATGAAATCCTGAATATGTGATATTCCGGGTTTATGATGTCTAAAGGCAGTGTAGATTCCAACTGTTATAGTTTTTCACTTTCTTTTCCGCGACCATAAGTGTAGTATGTGGTGTATCGCTGGTTTCGTTGTTATACATCAACGACAATTGGGGTATGCATACTTACTTACGTTGATGATATGTGATATTATGTGTTGCTGAGATATGATGTGCAGGCTCGTCGTGAATGAATAGCCGGGGTTTTTTTATGTGAGATGAGAGTTTTTCTTTTCATTCATGTAAAATTAAACGTATGTAATATTCTTTAATTAGGGCACTTCCGGGTTGAGGATGATGTCACCATTGTAGTATATTATTTACTTTTCCGCATTAGGATAGACCGAAGGAGGGGAGCACAAGTGACCGGGTTCTAGGGTTCAGTGGGAGGCCATCTTGAGGAGTCGAGACCGGGTCTCCTAAACTCTAGAATTAGTAAGGTCACTTGCCGCTCTCGTAGAGGTCTAGGGGTGTGGGCTTGGCTACTCATCGCGACCGTGGAATCCGTATTTTCTATTGTTGGCTAAATACAAAATACAGACCTCCTAGTATATCCTGTATTTTCATATATGTGCTTCTGCTGTTGATATTCTGTGATGTGATCACTTTATATGTTGAGATGAATGATGTATTATATATATGATATATAATAAACGTTGATTATGTTTTGCATCCGCGCTAGTCCCGTCCCGCTATACCATTAGTTAAGCAACCTAAAGGTTCATACCGGGATATTGTGGCGAATGCGGATGGCATAAGCGTACGTTCTATTTTTGTTTCTTTTCTGTAATGGCTTAAGGATTTAAATGATGGGACTACATTAATATGATTAATGTAAACAAAAGAAACCTAAAAAGATGTTGTAGAATCAGATTTGAAACCTACTCGGCTTTTTATGAAAAAGCAAGATTTCAAAAGGCGGAGCTTAAGCCACTCCTTTTTAAACTATTAGATTCTACAACGATATCAAGTTCGAAGCGTTAAAAGTTTTCTTAAAAACTATACGCAGCCTTCTGTCATTTTAGGAAGTAGAGTACTTAGTATTCGTGCTACGTATGTTGATTATAGTCAAGACGTAGTATACGATAGCTAAGTGATGTCTTCCTACACAGCATATGATGAGATTAATTAGGACATTCATATGATTATGTTGATTATAGTCAAGGGTCATATGGGTGGGTTTAATTAATCATGAAATGACGGGTAGAACTTGACTAGTACTTATGATATGTTGATTATAGTCAAGGTCATAAGTGCTAGGGGTAAAAACCATATCGGGAGTTTCAAGTGTTGAAATTTGCAATGAGATTGCATACCTTCTATATGATAGTAGGATCCCGATCCCACTGTAAGCAATAGTTGCTCCCGGAAGAATTTTGCACTTTACAATTAGCTAACTCATTAGGTGTCTAGAAAGGTGTCAACAGGGCTACGCCTCTGGGAAAATGAGGTTTATTTTAATTAGATCCGTGCGAAAGCACGGGAACTCCCTCAGAAGTACCGGCACTGGCCTGGATGAACGGTTAGCGAAGTTGTAGAATGTAATTAATCCTGGCTAATTTTTTCCTTTTGAGATTTGAAGGAAAATTTGATAAAAGCAGTGGGCGATATCGATTAGATAAGATAAATAACTAATCTGATCTTTGCAAGAGCTTTTGCTGAGTGTATTCTTTTCTCTCTCCTAATGGCAGATAACTATGACTGGACTTAAGCTACTGTTAGAGAAAAATAAGCTTACCAGACCGAATTATAAAGACTGGTTGAGGAACATTAACATTGCTCTCACATATGATAAAGTATCATATGTCCTCACCGCCTCATCCCCGCCCAAACCAGGCCCTGAATCTTCTGTTGCGGATAGGGAGATCCGCAAAACGTGGGATATTGACCGTGCCACCGCCAAATGCCTCGCGCTTGCATCGATGGACAATACACATCAAAAGCAGCACGAGGAGATGGATGTTCAATCCATCTTTCTCCATACAAAGGAGTTGTATACGATGCATCTCGAATCCTACGATACGATGCATTTCGAAAGCTGTTTCAGATACGGATGTCTCCTGGCACATCAGTAGGTGACCACGTTTTGAAGATGATAGCTCTTATTGAAGAGCTTGAGGGTTTCAGATGGACAATGGATAACGAGCAATATACATATATTGTTCTACAGTCTCTTCCCTTTGCCTTTGCTCATTCATAGTGAATTTCAACATGCATAACATGGAGAAATCACTACCCGAACTTCTCAATATGTTAAGAAATGCGGAGAGCACGCTTAAGACGAAATCTCCCTCCCTGCTTGTTGGAAAATCTTCCTCTTCCGTCCCAAAAACCAAGGCCAAGGGAAAGAACAAGAAGAAATCCACCAAGCCGAGAGGTGGAATCAAGAAGGCAAAGAGGAAAGACAAATCCAAAGCTGCGGAGTCGGGAAAAGGAGAATGTTTCTACTGCAAGAAGATGGGACACTGGAAGCGGAACTGTACTGAGTACCTTGGTCTCAAGAAAGGGAAGCATGGTGATGCTTCAGCTTCAGGTGTGTTAGTAACTGAAAACTATTTTTCTATAAACTCTGCTTCCTGGGTATTTGATACCGGTTCGGGTTCTTATATTTGCAATTCTGTGCAGGGGCTGCGAAATAGCAGAGTTTTGAAGACAGGTGATCATACTCTTCGGGTTGGAAATGGTTCCAATGTACATGCAGTTTCAGTGGGAGGGTATCATCTTGGGTTGCCATCGGGTTGTATATTTGTTTTGAACCCATGTTATTTTTTACCAAGCATGCTTTGTAATATTATATCCGTTTCTTTGTTGGACAATAAAGGGTATCATTTTGTATTGCAGCGCAATGTTATGAACATTAAACTGAATCAAGAGTTGATTGGTTGTGGTACACTTAATAATGGGATATACGTCTTTAATCAACACACAGTTTTCAACATACAACACACAAACAAAAGAAAATTTTCAGATATAAATGAAGCTTTTCTTTGGCATTGTAGATTTGGTTATATTAATGAAACAAGACTAAACAAGCTTCATAAAGATGGATATTTAAATTCTTTTGAGTATAAATCTTATGCGACTTGTCAGTCTTGTATCAAAGGGAAAATGACCAAAACTCCATTTACTGGACACGGAGAAAGAGCTACTGAGCTCTTGGGCCTCATACATAGTGATGTATGTGGGCCAATGTCTACACATGCGAGAGGCGGTTTTTCTTACTTCATAACTTTTACTGATGATTTCTCAAGATTCGGTCATGTGTTTTTAATAAAGCATAAGTTTGAATCTTTCGAGAAATTCAAGGAGTACAAACTTGAAGTAGAAAAACAAACTGGAATGAGCATCAAGATACTTCGATCAGATCGAGGTGGAAAGTATCTTAGTACAGAGTTTTCAAACTTCCTAAAAGAGAATGGGATTCTCTCTCAGCTCACTCCCCCTTACACACCACAGCACAACAGTGTGTCAGAGCGGCAGAATCGAACCCTATTAGATATGGTACGATCCATAATGAGTGACGTTGAGTTTCCCTTCCCCTTTTGCGGGCATGCATTAGAGACTGCAGCTTTTCTGTTGAACAGGGTTCCGACCAAGACCGTGTCTACCACTCCATATGAGATATGGTGTGGGAAGAGACCATCTCTTAAGCGAGTTAAGATTTGGGGTTGTCCAGCTTTTATCAAAAAGCAGAATCCGGACAAACTCGAGACACGATCAGTCAAGTGTGTATTTGGGATATCCAAAAGATTCATATGGATATCTTTTCTACCACAAAGAGGAACAAAGGGTGTTTGTTTCTCGGAATGCCACATTTTTAGAAAATGAGATTTTTCCAAATGATGCTGATGGCAATGTGGTAGATCTAGAAGAGATTCTAGAGACACAAGTTACAAATGATGACTTGGTTGAACCTAAAGTTGCAACAGAACTTAATGAACCTCAGCCACTCCGTAGATCTGGTAGGACTTCTCGCCCACCGGAGAGATACTACGATTTTCTCGTTGATGGTGATGGAGAAGATTGCATCATGGATGATGATGACCCTACCAGTTTTCAGCAAGCTATCACGAGTGGTGACTCTGTGAAGTGGCTGGATGCCATGAGATCCGAAATGGAGTCTATGTACACCAACAAAGTATGGACTTTGGATGTTGTACCCTCTGGGGTAAAAACCGTAGGGTGTAAATGGATTTTTAAGAGAAAGATCGGTGTAGATGGGCAGGTGGAGACCTATAAGGCAAGGCTTGTGGTGAAAGGATTTCGACAAAGACCAGGACTGGACTATGACGAAACCTTTTCTCCTGTAGCCATGCTTAAATCCATTCGGATCCTACTTGCTATAGCTGCTCACTACGACTATGAAATCTGGCAGATAGACGTTAAAACTGCTTTTCTAAATGGTGATTTAGAAGAATGCATTTATATGGATCAAAGCAGGCATCACGGAGTTGGAACATCTATTTTGATGGAGTTATTAAAGCGTTTGATTTCGTCAAAAATCCAGATGAACCTTGTGTTTATAAGAAGATTGTAGGAAGTACTGTCACATTTCTCGTATTGTACGTGGATGGCATTCTTCTGATAGGAAACGACGTTCCTATGCTACAATCGGTCAAACTGTTCTTATCACAATGGTTCTCCATGAAGGACCTGGGTAATGCCCCGTACATATTGGGCATGAAGATCTATAGGGATAGATCTAAAAGGTTGTTGGGATTGTCCCAAACCAGGTACATTAACACCATTCTAAAGAGGTTTAGTACGGAAGACTCCAAGCAGGGTTCCTTATCCGCTAGTCATGGAGTCACTCTCTCCAAGGACTTTTGCCCAAAGACTGATGAAGAGAGAGCTTGCATGAGCATTATACCCTACGCTTCTGCTGTAGGATCTATAATGTATGCGATGTTATGTACACACACTGATGTAGCTTATGTACTAGGTGTAGTAAGCAGGTATCAATCCAACCTAGGGGAGATTACTGGACAGCTGTGAAGAACATTCTTAAGTACTTGCGAAAGACTAAAGAAATGTTCTTGGTGTATGCTAATGGAGATCTCCAAATGGAGGCCTTTACCGATTTGAGCTTCCAGAGTGATAAGGATGACGGTAAATCTATCTCAGGGTTTGTCTTTACCCTCAATGGTGGGACGGTGTGTTGGAAGAGTTCCAAACAGGATACCGTTGCAGACTCCATGATGGAAGCTGAGTATATTGCTGCAAATGATGCTGCCAAGGAAGCCGTCTGGATGAGGAAGTTCATCTTGGAGCTAGAAGTAGTTCCGACCATTATTGATCCAATACCGTTGTATTGTGATAATAATGGGGCTATGGCATTAGCCAAAGAGCCCAGGTCCTATCAGCGATCCAGACACATTCTTAGGCGATATCATCTGATCCAGGAGATAGCTGACCGCCGCGAGATCGAGATTCGGAGAGTAGATATAAAAGATAACACCGCGGATCCACTTACCAAAGCCCTCCCTCTGCCGCAGCATGAGCGACTTTTTCAGTTGTTGGGTATGAGATACGCCAATAATTAGCCTTAGTGCAAGTGAGAGATTGTTGGATATATGTATGCCCTAGAGGCCATTATATGATAGTGTATGTATCGGTATGTGTGTGTGTGTGTGTGTGTGTGTTAAGGGGACATTCTTGCTCGACATGATAGTATGCTATCTGGTTGCACTTTTATCTTGATATGTTCATTTGATCATGCTTTCATTCATTTGGTACATGTTGATATAGCCCTTAGGATATGCAGGACTACTGAGATTATGATGCGGATCATACTGGTGGGACATGTGTAGTCTATGAGCATATTCTTGAAATGTTCCTAGTCGTGGGTGTATCGAGACGGGGCATCGATATCACCAGAGTAGACTAGCGTATACGTTTCTTGTCCCATATGTAGGGTTAGCTTAGCACCTTAGCAAGGTTTTGGCAAGCATCAATCATGCTACTTTAAAATTTTTAGGGTGCTAAACAAACCCGCCAAGTAACCGAACTAGAAAATTAGGGTTAAACATGATATGTAAACTCTTTACATCTAAGTGAATAAGGAATACAACCTTTGTAGACCGGTACTTCACTTCAATAGCTCCGTGTAGTAGTCCCTTCGCTGCGATCATGAACTCCCAGACTCTAAAAAGGCTCCACAGGATGTACGGAACAAGCTTACTTCGAAGTCTTCGAGGCCGAAGATGATCTACGTCGAGGAGACACTAGCTCATGCTATCTTTTCACTAATGGTGTAGATTAGTGAAGCAAACACCCTAAACTAAATGGCAAGTAGTAGAGGATGATGAAGTAGGAAGTGGGCTCACTTTAGATTTATTTTTCTCACAAGTTTTCATCACTTTAGAAAAAACTAGCAAGCTTTTTCTCTTCAAGAAGAAGAAGAAGTGATGAAGCAAATGAATGAGAGAGTAAGATTAGAATTGCAACCATGGGTGATTTAGTGTCATGCCTAACTCATGTAGAGAATAAACCATAGCTATGAGTTAAGGGTTGGCTTAAGAAATATCTTAAGCAATGACAAAAGAGTGGACTTGGTCAATGTTTTCTACAAGCTTCTCCAAGCTTCAACCATGACTTATTCCAAATCTTTTATGAATTACTTAATGATAAATAAAACCCAAACATAAACTCTAGAATGGTATAAGTCTCATACATACATGTTGCAAGTGTAACCTAGCATGACACAACAATATATATCACATATATATTTTGTGTCAAAAAGAAAACAATACATATATCACATATATGTAAAGTATATCAAATGTGAGAAAAGAAATACTTAAGTGAGCTAATATTAGTTAATGTAATGTAATACATCAAATATATAATTCTACATTAAATTATTAAATCAACACTTGATTTAATAATCCTGCTATATTACATATAACCGACTAATATCAAATGTAACAACTTATCGAATCAACACTTGATCCGATAACTTGGCTATATCTCATATAACCGACCAATGTCACAAGTCACGAGAATAGAATGCGGCATCACATACTCGCATTAATCTCGGTCCCACACATATCACATATGTGCTCCTACTCCATTTCGCATGAACTAGGAAACCTCTGTGTAAGACTCTAAAGACTCGTCAATATGCCGGTAGTAGGTGATGATCATATCAAACACCTACAAACAGCAAGCAGTCTGCTAAACGTAACGGCCACCTGGGTATTGAGCGATCAGAAGATCAACAAGCAAGCCTGCTCGTACTCCTGCGAATCCAATCAGTAACACTACCGTACAGTCCGATCTCTTCATCTGATATGTCGCATATCACAGCCTGGGGTTGGTATAACGTCAAACCCTAATATCTTGATAAGTCATGCCGATGCAAGGTCCATAACGGTTCGAGAAACTACTGGTAACACTTACCAATAAATCTCAGCAGCCCTGGCCAGGGATTTCCTGTTATGGCCAATCGAGCATAGCGCAACATCAACTCCCAATACCGGGAGAGACGAAAACCCTTCTATCGCTCATTGCCTCCATGTGACTCGGGATTGTACCCAAAAACCACCTTTTTGCATGATCTCTTGACCGCGGTATGGTGGAAATTAAAGCACAGTGGGAATCACACAAGACTCTATGACGATCTCGGGTCTACAGACTAATCTGTACAAGTGTCACTAGAGAACCGCTATCCGACGATAGGTATAATACCATCTAGGAGTTCTAGGTGAGTCTGTCCAGTGTACCCAGTCTCACTGAGCACCCATATACCTTCTCTGATGTCAAACACCAATGGATGTGGGATCATCCATCGCCCATCACATGGGTCGAGAAGCGTATACGCTAGTCTACTCTGGAGTATCAATGCCCTATCTCGATAATCCCACGACTATGAACATTTGAAGGATGTACTTATCGACTACCCAGTCCCCACTAGTATGATCTACATCATAGTCCTGGTAGTCAAGTACTCATCCTAAGGGCTTTATCAATATATAATAGAGAGACAATAAGTGTACATGTTAAGATAAAGTGCAACCAGATAGCATACTATCATGTTGAGCAAGAAAGTCCTCCTTATATATATCCAAGCATCAACTACAATATACATCGCATGTACAGTAATGGACTCTAGGGCATACATATAACTAACAATCTTCCACTTGCACTAAGGCCATCTGTTGTAGTATCCAATACCCAACAATATAGCAGAGGTTGTAGTATCCCATACTCAACCATTGTAGAGAAGTCTCTCTAGGAGTAAGGCCTTTGTGAGTGGATCCGCTGTGTCAACCTTCTGGTCTACTCTCCTAACCTCGATCCCTTGGAGATCAACCATCTCCCTGATCAGGTGATACTTGCCTCAGAATATGTCTGGAACGCTGATGGGACAGTTGTTCCTAGGCCAAAGCCACAACTCTATTGTTGTCACAATAACAATTATTGGAAGTTCAATGGTAGGAACCTTATTCATCTCATGAGCAAGAAATGCCCAGACAACCATTTTGGCAGCATCATTGGTAGCAATGTATTCAGTTTTTATCGTCTAGTAAGTCACGGTATCTAGCTTGGAACTCTTCCAACATACTGTCCTTGCACTGAGGGTAAAGACAATGCCTGTGACTGACTCTCAGTCGACCTTCTCACTCTGGAAGCTAGAACCAAGATCTTTCTTTTAGTACTTCTCAAGTACTTAAGAATGTCCTCCACAGTTATCCAGTGATTCTCCCAAGATCCGATTGATTCCTAATCACTACACCTAGTGAGTCATCTACATCTAGTCTGGTACATAACATCGCATACTCTGATAGAGCCTACTACCGAAGCATAGGGTATCCCTTGCACGCGAGCTCTCTCCAAATCAGTCTCGGAAGACATCTTTTTGGAGAGAGTGATCCATGAGTAAGTGGGCGAACCACCATGTTTAGAATCATCCAAACTAAACCTCTTCAGTATGGTGTTAATGTACCTGGATTTGGGACACTCCCAACATCCACATAGATCTATCACCATAGATCATTATCCACAAGATGTAGTAGGTATCATCCAAATCTTCCTTTAAGAATTCCCATGATAAGAGGAGCTTGACCGAGTGTAGCATAGGAAACCATTTCCTATCAAGAGTATGTCATCTACGTATAATACGTGGAAGACAAATTTACTCTCTACAACCTTTTTCTATATACAAGGTTCATCTACCCTTTTGATGAAGTCAAACTCTTTGACCATTATATCAAAACAGATGTTCCAACTCCGCGATGCGCGCATTGATCCTGATGGACTTAACAATAGCTTTGAAAGTCTCAACTTTTCCATTTACACCAATAATCTTCTCAAGATCCATTTGCTCCCAATGGGTTTTACCCCTTCAGGTACAACATGCAAACTCATACTTTGTTGGTGTACATGGATTCCATCTTTGATCGCATAGCATCCAGCCCTTTCACAGAGTCTCCACTCGTGATGGCTTTCCTGAACCTAGTTAGGCCTTCATCTTATGATGCAATCCTCGCTCCCACTGTCACCGAGAAGACCGTATTATCTCTCAAGTGGATGAGGAACCCTACCAGATTCGCGGAGAGGCTGAGGTTCGTTGGAGACTATTGAATCCTTTAGTTTCACCAAATCATCATCTGTTAGTTTGTCAAGCTGGAACAACTTCCAGTTCTACCTCATAACCACTAATTTCTTCACAAGAAATTCCCTTTCTAAAAAGGTGGCACGCTGAGAAACAAAACACCTTTTGCTCCTCAGAGTGGTAGAAGATATTCCCTCACTAATGTTTGGGATATCCTGACAAACTTATACAGATCTGACCTTGCCTCGAGCTTGTCCAGATTCTGCCTTTCACTATAGGCTGGACAACCCCATATCTTAACTCGTTTAAGACATGGTCTCTTCCCATACCATATCTCATATGTAGCGGTAGGCCCTGATTTGGACGGAACCCCATTCAATAGGTATGCAGCTTCTCAAGTGCACAACACCCAAAAGGAAACAGGTAACTCAGCAATACTCATCATAGAGCGCGCCATATCTCATAGGGTGCGATACCTTCACCCCGATACACCGTTGTGCTGTGGTGTATACGAAGGAGTAAGCTGAGAGAGAATCACATTCTCCTTTTAGAAACTCCAGGAACTCCATGCCTAAGTATTCATCTCCTCGATCACATCGAAGGACTTAATACTTCTACCCATCTGGTTCTTAACTTCAAGCTTATATTCCTTGAATTTCTCAAAAGTTTCAGACTCATGTTTCAACAGGAACATATGTCCGAATCCTGAGAGATAGTCGATGAATATAACGAAGTACGAAGAACCTACCTTGGCATTTATAGACATAGGACCATATACATCATCATGTATGCGTCCCAAGAGTTCACTAACTCTTTCTCTATTTCCAGTAAACAGAGTATTGGTGATATTACCTTTGAGACAAGACTGGCAAGTATCATAAGATGAAAATTCGAATAGATTCTCATATTCATCCTTATGTAACTTAGCTGGTCGTGTCGCATTGATATGACCTAGTCTACAATACCTCAAGAAGGATTTGTTCATTTCTGAATTAGTCCTCTTGTGTGTATTCTAGATACTTTGAACTGTGGTTTGATTTAGAACATATATGCTATTATATAACGTGCCTGATCGAATCAACTCTTGATTCAGGAAAATGTTCACAACATTATCCTCCAATACAGAATTATATCCTTCTTTAACTCAGTAAAGAATCTGATGTAATGTTGTATATCAGGTTCGGTATTTAATAACATTTGTTCAGAATCAATGTATATAATACAAGGTGATATCTGCCAACAGACTTGGCTGCAACACTTACACCATTCTCTAACACTCAGAGACATATCACTCATTCTCAGTTCTCTACTTTTCTGTAGCCCAAGTAACACTTACATATGTGGGATCCTGATCCGGTATTTCATACCTAGGACGTAGAGGAAACTGAGAAACAGTTCTCGGTAATAAGGACACCCGAAGAATATGCATCAACATGCACTTTTTTCGATTGGGTGGCATGGGAATCCGGATATTCCCTTATTTCCTGCTTGGACTTATAACAGTTATAAGATAGAGCGGAACCAACGTTCCCTAGCTCAGTATAATAAGGAGGTTCGGTCAATGCATCCATATTATTATCTTGATTAAGGTGTGACATGGTCGCTACCAGGAGTGAGAGAGAAGAAAACACTCTGCATGCGCTCTTGCAGAATTAGATTGGTTATTAATTTATCTAATCAGGATGGCTCCCACTATTTTAGTCAAATCTACCTTCAAACCCTAAAAGGTAAGACTAGCCGGGATTAATTACACCCTACAAGTTCGCCAATTTTTCAGCCAGGCCAGTGTCGACAGTTTGAGGGAGGTTCCCCGTGCTTTCGCACGGACCTAATTAAAATAAACCTCATTTTCCTACGGGCATAACCCCGTTAACACCTTTCTAGACACCTACTTGATCGGCTAATTGTAATATGTAAAACTCTCACAGGAGTAACTCTTACTCGCAGTGGGTATCGGGATCCAATTATCTCATAAAAGGTATGCAATCTCATTGCAAATTTCAACACTTGAAATTCCTGATAATATTTTACCCCAAGCGATCTATGACCTTGACAAGGTCAACAAAGCATAGACCGCAAGTCAAGTTCAACCCGTTATTTCCCGATTGAATTAAACCCACCCACACGACCCTTGACAAGGTCAACAAGGCTGCACAACTACCTTAATCCAATCGCATCATATGCTTTGCAGATAAGCACTAATCAGCTACCACACACTATGCCTTGACAAGGTCAACAAACGCAGCACGAATACTAAATACTACTTATCTGAAATGACGGAGGGCTACGACAGGTTTTTAAGAAAACCCTTTGCGTAATGAACTTGATATCGTTGTAGAATCGAGTGAATTTTAAAAGGAGTGTTTTGAGATTTTTACTAGTTCCGCTAAAGAGGTCACTCCCGGTGAAGGGATCTCGGCTCTTTTCTTATCGAATAAGGTGCAGGATATTTCACAAATACCACTATGCAAAACAAAAACTATAAAAGCAATCAAAAGACAAACCGAGTGTGTTGTAGCATCTGCTAGTTTCGCTAAAGAGGTCACTCCCGGTGAAGGGATCTCGGCTCTTTCCTTATCGAATAAGGTGCTGGATATTCTACAAGGAATACCGCTATGCAAAGCAAAAACTAGAGCTACCGGTTTTTAAACAAGTTTCTACAAAATCTTTAGATTTCTTTTATTTTTCATTAATCTCATTAATGAAATCCCATCAATATATGCTTCCTAAGCATCACATATGAAACGAAAGCAGAAATATTAATTATATCTCATTTATATAATATAGGCATTTGTCTGAACATATCATAATGATCACATCACAGAGCAGCAGAAGATAACATATGAAATATTGGATATACTAGGATTTCCGTATTTTAATTTAAGCCAGTATAAAACACGGATTCTACGGTCGCGATGAGTAGCCAAACCCACATCCTTAGACCCCTACGAGAGCGTCAAGAAACCCTACCAATTCTAGAGTTAGGAGACCCGGTCTCAACTCCTTGAGATGGTCTCCCACTGTACCCTAGAACCCGGTTACTTGTGCTCCCCGCCTTGGGTCTATCCTAATGCGGAAAAGTAAATAATATACAATGGTGACATCATCCTCAACCCGGAAGTGCCCCAATAAAAGAATATTACATACAAGCTTTTACATGAATGAAAATGAAAAACTCTCATCTCACATAAAAATCCCCGGCTATTCAAAACACGACGATCCAATATAACATATCACAGCAACACATAACATCACATGTCATCAACGTAAGTAAATATACGTATCCCAATTGTTGTTGACATATAGCACCGAAACCGGCGATACACCACATATTACACTTACGGTCGTAGAAAAGAAAGTGAAAAAATACAACAGTTGGAATCCACAACCACCTTAGACATCATAAACCCAACGTATCACATACTATGTATTTCATGCCTAACCAAAAAAATTCCTTAGACATCGCATGCCTAACTGTAAGTCTACGGTAGCGTCCCGGCCGTCGATCCGAGGCCAAAATGCGGAAACGAAAACTTTTTCTAAACTTGAAACCGGCGCTATCGCAGACTTTAATCCCGGATCGAACCATTAACCTATAACTAGCTTACTAGAGAAGGGTTAGAAAAGCTATACCGATCGATCCGTGTCTTTCGGTCTATGTCCACCAACCCAAGCTTCTCGCGACATCTCCGATCTCCGGTCTCCTCGTTGGAAAGGGCACCACATCTTCGAATCCTTTTACGGGCTCCCGCTTCATCCGAAGCAACTCGGACACGAAGTTTGCTAGCCGACGTGTCCAAGGTGAAGTAGAGAATTTGTGTGATCACTTTGTCTCAAGCATCCATTGATTCTCAACGCATGAGAGTGTATGGATGGAGGTTGAAGATGATTCCATTAGTGGAAATGGTGAGCTAGAGGAAGAAGAAGAAGATGCTTTTTCTATTATTGTGATGAGATGAAGAAATGAGAGCTTAGATAATAATACAAGAGCTAACCCCTCTCATATGGCTGCCCTCTCTCTCTCTACCTCTCATTTCAACACTCTAATCACTCAATTAACATGACATGTTCACAAAAAAAGAGACCATGAGTCACCAAATTGAACATGCCACATTAATTGCACCTCATGATGAATTCCACTCACAATTTCCACCATTTGTAAACATTAATCCAAATGTTTACAACAATAAAAAGATATGGCAACATCTAAAGTAAACTCGTGACGAATCACAAGGATACCCCTCACCTGTATATACATACCTGCATCCGCATTCCGACTGAATGCATATGCGATGAGACTAAAGTAATCCAACAAATCTAATACTAGGATCCGGTTTAAACCAAAGCCCACTAGTATGATCCGTCCGATCATGATCCGTGCACCACAGCACGTATATGATCGAACCCTGCCATATATCATACGGCCTCTACAACGTTTCGTCCAAAACTTGAGAAACTATCTGTGGGGGACTCTAAAGACTCGTCAATACACTAGCTGTGGATTTAACCACTAGCACGTCAGTGGTACTAGCTGTACGTAACGGGCCACCAGGTATTGACCAAAAGGGAGGTCGATGAGCGAACTCATCCTGACAACCTACTGAGCCTGTCAGTGACAATATCCGTACAGTCCGGTCCGTTCGTCTATGAGCATCGCATATCAGGCCTAGGGGGTAAAAGTCAGACCCCCAAAAGCGGTACAAGTCGTGTCGGAATATAGTCCAGAACACCCTGAGATACTACTGGAATACCTACCAGTAAATCTCCTGCCTTGGCCAAGGACTTCGTGTAATGGCTCTCCTAGACACAGCGCGATCTCACCCCCAATACTGGGAGAGACGAAACCCCTGCCGATCCGCTTACTGCTTCCATGTGGCTCGGAATTGTACCCAACTAAAACCTGTTTGCACGACTCCTTTGAGCCGTGGTAGGGTAGTAATCAAAGCACAGTGGGAACTCACACGAGACAAATGACGATCTCATGTCGATGAACTAACCTGTACACATGTCACCAGGGAACTGCTATCTGACGCTAGGTATAAAACCAACTAGCATGTTCCCGGCGAGTCCTG
The DNA here is from genome assembly GCA_030015575.1 of Agapanthus africanus. Taxonomy (NCBI): domain Eukaryota; kingdom Viridiplantae; phylum Streptophyta; class Magnoliopsida; order Asparagales; family Amaryllidaceae; genus Agapanthus; species Agapanthus africanus. The sequence continues at coordinate 332,536,126 of CM057349.1, forward strand.
TCCGGTGTACTCATAACCCAATGAGCACCTGTATACGTCTTAGGTGAACCAATTGACACCAATGGCTTGTGAGACTAGCCACTGCCCCTCGTCGGGGTCTCGACCCGTATACACTAGTCTACTCTGGAGTATCGAAGCCCTGTCTCGAAACTCCCTCGACTAGGGATCTTTTAAGGATGTGCTTATAGACCCCAGATCCCACGTATATGATCTCCATCATACTGCTGGCCGTCAAGCAAAAATCCTTGGGCTCTATCAATGTGTAATAGTGATCTTTAAGGTCACCTAAAGCTGTACACGATGATAAAGATAAACCAGATAGCATACTATCATCTTGAGTAAGACTGTCCTACCGGTATAGGTTCTCCCTCAATCATTGCAATCACGTGCCTGCGATCCAATAATTGACTTTGAGGGCACTATATCCAACAATCTCTCACTTGCACTCAAGGCTAATTATTGCGATGCCGCATACTCACAGCCCATGTGATACCGAACACCCAACTCCTCTACTAATCAGTTTCACAAAGCCCGTTTGCGAAACTATTGCATTCGAGGAATAGCCTCAGTGAGTGGATCCGCCCTAATGTTTCTTTCTATGTCTCTCTTTATCTCAAGTTCGCGGAGAAAGCCATCTCCCGAAATGAGCAATACCTGTCTTAGAATATGTTTGAATATCTGATGGGACCTAGTTCATAAATGAACTCCAAATCCAAACTTCTTAGACTGTATCGTCAACTGAACTTAATCAGTATCCTGCGTCATGCCTCCCTCAGTGTCCACTTTGATCACCTGTCCAAACCACTGCCCCTCATCAGAGGGAAAACTATAACTCTGACAGTCACTCTGTCATCCAGGTCACTTTGGAAGCCTGGAATGATAACCGCCTGGTAAAAGAGGCTGTTGTTATCATATCCCTAGAACATCCACTTATGTTCTAAAACTGCTTCCGAACGTTTCTCCAGGATAGGATTAATATCAACTTATTGCATCTAGTGCAAAAAACAACGTCTGGTGTGGTACTTGATATCTCATGATTGACTCAATTGTCTAAGCAAGTGATTTGCCAATTATGCACATCCCTCTCCCCTTTAGTCTGTAAGACACTTTTAGAGAGGGTGACTCCATCACCTGCAGGTACACTACCGTGCCAGGAGTCGTCCATTCTAAAACACCTGTAGAATGCTATCTAAGTACCCAGATTGGGAAACTACCCAAATCTAGATCTAAAACCATAGATCTAGTAATCAGAATGTCTGATATAATATCCAGATCCTATGTGAAAAAACCACTGTGTGACAACCAAAGTATAACCGATCGTAGTATAGGAATTTCACTTCCTACTCTGTGTATGTCATCCAAATACCAGGACATCACACCCTACTACCTTCTTAACAGATCCATCCCCTATTCTGATGAAGTCAAACCTATGACTATCACATCAGAAATAGATGATCTATCTCCGCTATATCTGCTTTATTCCATAGACATAAGCTACTTGTCCACTATGTTTCCGCTGCTCCCACTGACTATGACAACCCTCTGGCAGAGTCATATACACGTGCACTTCTAGAGCTAGTTTAGAACGACGCTATACTTATCCTCCTGTCGGGTCTCACAGCCTGGAACAACAGTAGTGTCAAGTCTGGGTGAAAAAGAACCTCCCTGTCACCGTCCTTGAGCATACCGAAGTACCTCTCGAGTGCGTGAGGTTACCCACCATATCTGCGGAGTGGCTAATGGAATGTCAAACCTGACCGAATCTTTAGGTTCTTATCAAATTTCCAGTAATCGTTTGTGGTTCTGGAATCACTTCCAGTTCTACCATATTCCCACTACTGTTTTCTGAAAAATTCCATTTTAATCAAAACTGTGGTGAGTCAAGAACAATATCACTATTGATCTTCCAGATGGTAGAAAGTCAACCCTCGTCATAGCCCGGGTCAACCCACAAACAGCCATTACAGAAACGTGCCTTGAGTTATCCAGACTCTGGTTTTAAGCATAAGCCGGACAACTCCCCGTACCTTAACATCGTTAAGATATGAATCGTTCTATATCCAATATAGAAACAGAGGCACTGATTTAATTGGAACCAGATTCAAATCATGCAGCTGTCTCCAGTGCATGTCAACTAAATGGAAGGAGGCCGATCAGCGTTACTCAACTTAGGAATACATCCAGATATGAGTAACCTGAAAGAGAAGCAAGTTCTCATAATCATTACTATCAACTAAATACCATACACAAGTATCTACATCTTCGATCACCTTGAAGAATCCTGATACTTGCAATACCTGGTTCTCTACTTTATTCATATACCTATAACTTCTCAAAACTTGGATCTTGTATTTCTATGAAACACATGTCTAAGAACTAGAGAAGTCATAAGTAAACAGAATATAGTACGAGTACCAACCTCTCTGTCCTATTGGACACTGGACAACATACAATACTCTGTATAAGTCCCCCGAGTCTAATAACTCATTCCCTGTGTGTCGTAGGTTGAAAATTGTACTTATGGTTAAGAAGAATTACACCGTTGTTTAATGCTCCTTACCTAACCATCAACTGATATAGGTAAATGTCATGGACATTATTTCAAAAAGTTATATCTCACTTTATAAAAATAAACATACAGATATATCAGTTTGAAATTGGTGCATAACAACGGATATTCAAAACCAAATATTTGCCGTCCGGAAAACAACCCAGGCGATTTCCTTAAATATCACCAATTACAACGAATCCCGATATAACGAGGATGATCACCCAATTCCCAATAACTTACTCCCACTCATCATCTGTAAAACTGTAACGTTTCCAAAATAATAAAATATTATTTTCGGGAATTTTTATAATTTAATATTATTTTAATGAATATTTTAATATTCTGGTATAATTAAATACAAATAAATGGGGAAAATTTTTGGAAAATTATGGAAAATTCTAAAATAGGGTATTTTATGGAATTATGCCATTTTAAAGTTTTTAAGATTAGTCATATACTAATTTAGTGTTAATCGCGATTAAAAATCGCTAATTGGATTTTTAGCTTTTTTGTGCAAAAATGTGCACGTATCATTTTCCACACTTGTTACACTTGTGTTATATTTCTTTTGCCATGGTTGTTCTTTTGGGTTCACTATTGGAGTGAGAGGGAAAAGAAAAGGAAAAAGTAGCATGATGAGAGAGAGAGAGAGACCAAGTCAACCTTTACCTTTTTGAACCATACCCCATTATTTCCCTTCTCATTTTCTCTCCCCTCTTCAAACAAGAGCTGAGCTGCTGCTGCTCCCTCTCCCCCTCTCTCTCCCTCTTCATGAAACCCTAGATCCACCATGAAAACAAAGCCAAAACCCCATTCCCACTTCACAAAACTTGCTCCCAAGCTCACTAGCTACACATTGAACCTAGCAAGATTGGATTTGGAGGACTTTGAGCAACTCAAGAATTTTCTTGAGTTGCCAAAGAAGGTAATTTCTGCACCCTTAAGTAGTATTTCAATTTCTTTGTGCATCAATTCTAGTTTCATATCGATATTGTGTCGTTTTGTGGACTTTAGAGAATTCAAGTTAGGGTTTAAGGTAAAACTGAAATCAAAGATGAATTTGAGGATGGTGGTGACCTTAGAAACCCTGGTGTGATGTTAGTTTAGACCCAAATCTGAAATTGAAACCAGAATACGGAATTACGGAATCGATATCGGGGAAAACTGTAAATCTGGGAGTGTTTTGTGTAATCTTCTATCACCCCGAGACCCCAAAAATGAAACTGAGTTGACAGTGAGATGTGCAGGCACCATGGAACCACCACACCAAACCCTAGCTCCCAACTCCAAAGTGAGGCCGCCAATTTATTCCATCTGGCCGCAAATTGCGGCCAGAGCAGGAGGAAACTGTCTCGATTTTTGTGTATGGCCCTAATTCCTCTAGTCTTGACTCTGGGTATGTCTAGTTTTGACTGATTCCATCTAGGGTAAAATCTGGGATGATTTCCCTATGTTGGTGCATGGTTTACGACTTGTTTTAGCATGGATTTTGGTATTTGGTGTTTCGTTCCTGTCGGGTGGCGTTTGGACGTCAACGACAAGTGGATATTGATCGTGTTTGCATGCGAGGTTATAGGTTTTTACCTATAGGCGTAGCGAGTGCCGTTTTGGTTTCCGATGTGATTTTCATGTGCTTTAGCGTTTGTGATATCCTTGTAGGTACCCCACGTGATGTTGAGGCAAAGAAGATGAAGATAGCAACATCGGCATTGGCACATGAGAAGCAAGGTGAGTAGATTATATCTACGGGGAGAAGTCGGGTGGATGGCGTATAGCACCCCCGCAGTCCGTGGTGATGTATACGAATACGTATACACACATATATTTATTATGTGTTGTTTAGGATTATTGATGGTAATATTGATATTATTGGTGGTAAGGATGTATTGGTGTAGTATAGTGCGAAACCCTAGAGTAGTGGTTGCACTCATACATACACGTACACATATACTTGCATACATTCTTTCATTTATCTGTGCGCATCTGGAGGTTTGTATATCTACACATGGGTATGGGACTATGTGTTCATATACGGGATTGAGGATGATACATGGGATTGAGATGAGTCGATGAGGTTTGATTGAGGCCGTGAGATTCGGCGATATGACGGAGTTCGTATTTGAGATGTGATATGATGGTAGTAATACCGGATATGTGATGAGATGAATGGGATATTGACCCGTACCCAGCTATTGGGATGCCGTACGACGATTTACCGTACGAGCTTTATATTGATGTTAGATCCGCACTCATGACTCGAGGATGTTATGTGATATACTGTATCGTACGTGATACTATTGAGGCGAGATCACCGACTATATATATATACATGTATATCGGCTCAGATTTAGGTGGCTTCTATACCCCTCCCGATTGACTTGATTGTTGGGTTCGTAGTTCGCATAGTAGGCGTTAGACTAAACTCGAGTCATACCTATTTCAAAACTAACGAATCGGGGATATTTTAAAGATAGGCAGAAGGGTTTATACGGATATTTTCAAATGACGCATCTTTTCTTAAAATACCGTAGCCCTTATTTTACCAAAAGCCCTGATTCGTCTTATTTCAAAAGGCAAGGTTGCAGGATATATCTATTGAGGCAGGTTCTTTACTGTTGTATTGATTTTTCGATTCCGCATATTCATGCTATTTGCATTGCATCGCTTGTATTGTTGATATATTTCAGTCATGCTGATAGGACACCAGCACCATTATCGATGATGCGTATGTTCCACGTACACTTGTTTGCCGGCTCACACACTTCATCATCGATAATTGCCATGTCACTACACTGTAGTACTGTTGCATTCAGGATATGATTCTTGCATGACAGACTGATATGCTTATATTTGTTTTACATGTCGCATGCATCATGCTTTCTGATTATACGCATTGAGATATGTTGTTTCCATGATATTCTGGATTTGGGAACCGTGGATATTTCAAAAGAGAATGTGAAATTGTTTTAAAAACCCGGTTAACCTTGATATGATATTTCAGTGCGTCCACCATGTGTTTTCTCGGTGCTGAGAGCGACATGTGAAACCCGATTCGAGGAGGCGGATGAGGCCGATTGCGGGTACATGGTGTACCCGGTATGGTTCCCCGGGGCAAGAAATGTTTTTCGTGGAGTAGACGATGAGCCTGGCAGGGTGGCGAGTACCTACCGGTGATTGATTGGACCTGGTGGTTATCCAGAGGATACTGACCAGAGTCGATAGATGGATATGGGCGTACTGCCGGGGCCGAGGGCCGATACCGCACACAGAGCCCGTGGGCCGATCCGGACTGACGGAGCCCGATATATGAGGATTTACGTGCCGATGCTGGGCACAGTTTTCATGCTGTTTTCGAGTGTCGATGCTGGGCACTCCGGTTCCATGATTTTGACGTGTCGCGAGGGACACGGATAGTTTATATCCCCATATTATTTCCCATGCACATGCTTTATGATATTTGCATGCATGATGGTTATTGTCATTGGGTGACGAGTGGACGGGATCCACGTATATGCAGATTTGATTACATTGATCATACCTCACATTCATGATATGCTATTACCTGAGGCACTAGCACGAGCACTTGGCACTACACTCATGTATAAAGATTACATTGCCAGTTTAGCATGCTTCAGCTTTATTCATATTGAGGTTTATTTTTATCTGATCGTATTGACCTAGGATGGGTCATGCATTCGATCTCTGCTTGTAGATATTTTCTATTCACGAGTTGGCAACTCACCCCCGTTGTGCCACAGTTCTTGCAGGTTTTGCCGTACAGATTCCATAGCGGCATTGCTGGCACACTGCTTCCTTATGGGTGACTTGCTTGGATAGGTGGGTTCTTTTGTATCAGAACCGCCATTGTTCATGTATTATTCATTGTATCTAGAAATTCCATCAACCAAAAACTTGTATATTGTTTCAGACTTAGACAGCAGTTTTGTATTATTTCGACCTTAGAGTCACGCTTGTAGTATTACGGTTTTCTGGCTGTTTTGAGTTCTTTTTGGGTTTTGATCCTCGCCCTTTGGCGCTGTATATTATTATGGCTTGCGTGGTTGTGACCGTCGATTGACGAAGAGCTAGCTTCCGCTTGGGGATGCCTTTTATCATTTCATATATATTATTCTTGTTGTACCCCGTTCGGGGCCAGTTTTTACAAAAGAAACTCTGCCGAAATTTTCAGGAAAGGTTACACATTTTAAAAATACATATTCGGCTTAGTTATTTAAAAATATTGATTTTCGAAACATGATTTCTTACTTCTTAAAACTAGTTTTCCTTATTTACTCTTTAAATGGTTTTAGATTTATGAGCTTTGGCTTACTTGGATCAGATGGGGTCCTATAGACTTCATATGGTTCAAGGGCCAGTCACGTGCTCTTTCGGGTCGTGACAAAGTTGGTATCAGAGCGCTAGGTTGACCTTGGTTCGAGTCTAAGTTTGACTATGTGGAGCCTAGGGCGTTATATATATACGGAACTTAGGCTTGACCTTACGGAACTTAGACTTAGTTGAGGGGGTATTAGACCCGAACTTTCGTCGCGTAGGATGACCCTTGGTTGATGGAATAGGTGACTAAAGTAGAGTGACGTACCGTGGGTATGTTCCGCGGCATACTTACGACACGCCACTCCGCTTAAGAAACCTTAGGTTGTACATTTCCTTGCACCGTATTATATTCCTTCTTATGATCTATCCTCATCGATTCTGGTGATGGTTTGCTGCCGCGATTGCACGGGCAGAGTGAGCTACGGCTCGAGTTGCGTCAGCATGAGCTCGTCGTGGACGAGGACTGACCAGGGCGTGATTCCCGAGACATACGATTGCATATCGAGGAGTCGTCTTATTGTGTTTTCGCGACATGAGCGTTGGATTGATCGCTTTTACGAGATTTCCGGATGTGCTGATCGGCACCAGAGGATTGAGCCACTGATAGAGACCAGCCAGGATGTGATGACCGTTGATATTATCGCTTATCCAGAATGATTGAGGTGTTGTTCAGCGCACGGACGAAGGAGCCAGTTGCTGCTGCGGAAGATGAAATATCGCCCAGATGATTGGAGCTACTGCGGCATGAGCATATTCTTAGAGATATGATAGTGAGTCGCTAGTCACCGAGGATTAATGACTAGGACATATGGTTCGTTCGCTTACCCCGATGCGAGGTCATCAGATAGATTGATTCCAGCTAGAGGCGACTTCACGCGGATTCGTTGAGAGTCGATTGAGACGATCGAGTGTCAGGAACCCATTTTCCAAGTTTAAAGTATTCGGAAAGACATGCAAGCGATTCTATGGACCCTCTAGAAAAATGAAACCCTAACTCGACATAATGACCGTGTGAAAGCCTTTGAACCTTAGGGTTTGCGGCAGTTCCGCGGCGCCATTAGTGAGGCTTGGGTTTGCCCTTCTACGGCTGGACCTCCGATACTGTGGTATGTACTCGATGCTATTAAACTGTACCCGAGATGTTGAGCACTTGGGGGATTATGAGGTTCTGACGAGTCGATCGGACGATTTGACATCATTCAGATATCATGTGATGGGACACTGCTTGGGAGACTCCAGATACGAGTGTAGCCGTTGGAGCGCAGTCTGTGTAGCCACGATGAGATGAGTCCGAATCAGTCGATATCGAAGCAGAGTGGAGTAAGAGTTCACATGAGATTTCGACGAGATGACGTTCCACTCCGCTGACATCAGGGATGCGATACGCACGCTGAGGACGTGATCAGCTAGATATCTCCTACTGAGTGACGAAGATACCGAGTTCGTGATCCTGAGTCCGTGTTGAGACTTCGGAGGGACCGTAGCCGAGGGCATTGCAGTGCGCAGATAGAGACGCGATGTCGAAATGGTCGATGATACAGACAAGCGGGACAAGAAGTTTGTGCGAGAAGCAGAAGAGCTGTTACTACACCCCGTTAAGATTAAAAGTCGGATATGCATACAGAGGCACAGGGATGCGACCAGCTTCCGAGGAGATGTTGTACTAAGGACGCAGATGTCCAGAGAGTGAGAAAAGATTATGCCAGAGTACCAGCTTCCGTACAGTTTGGCTTAGGCAAGATCTGAAGAGACCTTGAGTAGGATTCTGTAACGTTTTGAAAATCGTTTCGGTGAAATTTCGAAAAAACGGTAAAATAAGGGGGTTTTCTGTAAAAAGTCAAAATGCAAATATCTTTATTATAAAATTAAATATACATATTCTAGCTATGTAATTGATAGTATTTGGTGTTTATTGAGCCACTGCTGAAATTTCAAATTTTCTGAAAATTTTTCCGAAATTAATTATTTTAATATTATTTTAAGCCGGTAAGAAAATACATTAAATTAGCGATAAATATAAATTTAAATAGGCTAATTTTAATCTTTAAAATCATGTTAATTAAAATCTAGTTGTAATATAATTTTTTAGTATTTTATTTAAGTTTTAATTGATTTATTTTATGGAAAACAAAAATATAGTTATTTTGAACTAAAACTTGCAAATATGGTATTGTGGGGGGTCTTTTTGCATAGAATTTTTTTGTAAAGTCTCTCACACTCACCCTCACTCCCCTTGGCCGGCCCCACACTATTGTAGCAGCCCAAGAATTTTATTTCCCTCTTTTTGACCTTAAATCATGTGAGAAATGGGTTAAAATAAGGTTTTTATATATAGTAAAGTAGGTGGGGGTATTATGGTAATTTGGGAGGGGCTTTGACTTGGATTCTTTTCCACAACTCCCCCACACCTCTCCCCACTCCCTCCTCAGTCGAAATTCCTGCAATAAACAGCCCCAAAATTTTCCCTCTCATTTTTCTTCTAAACTCATCAAAATTCCATCAAAATTCCATTTAAACTTCACAATTTCAAGCCCATCCTTCATCCATTCTTCTTAACCTTTCTTGCATGGATTTTTGATGCTAGGAGGCCATCTTTGGAGTCAAAATTTCTTGCTAGATCTCTAGATCTAGAGGTATAATTCTTACCCATTTAAATTCTTATGGTTAGATTTCTTTAAATGAGTTGTTTTAGTGTTAATATTGGTGCTATTTTCATCTAGGATCTTCAAGAGAATGGTTTGAGTTAAACTAGGGTTTTTAGCACACCATTATTAAGTTAATTATTCTATTTTGCTATCTAGTGTTTTACACAAACCAAATCTAAGAGTTTAACTTGCTTTTTGGGCTTCAAATTAGTGCTAATTTAATGTTTCATGTATAGTTTGGGTTGGATTTTGTTAGTTATAAAATTCAAGAAAGGGTTTGAATGCAAGTTAGGGTTTTGTGAAATTGATGTATGGTTGTGTAATATATTAGGCTCTTATGGCTTGTTAAAACAAAGTTAGTAGCTAGTTGTTAATTGTTAGTTTAAAAATTATGATAATTACGCTAATTTGCTAACTAGCTATTTAAAATTGGTTAAATAATTGGGTTAAAAATGTAATTATGTTTTTATGACATCATTAACATTATTATGAGTGGTTTAATATCTTAGGTTATGCAAAACTAAGCTTAATTGTTGAATTGTGAATTTTGCTTTAAAAAGTGTTAAAAATTGATATTTTTGCAAACTAGGATTTTGGAATTTATGCAAATTGATGAGGCTAGATAGGAATGAATATAATACTGAGCAAAGAAATGTACATCCTAAGGCTTCTTAAGTGGAGTAGCGTATCGTAAATATGCCGCGGAACATACCCACGGTACGTCACTCTACTTTAGTCACCTATTCCATCAACCAAGGGTCATCCTACGCTCCGAAGGTAAAACCTAACGCTCTGATACCAAGTTTGTCACGACCCGAAAGTACGGAACATGACCGGCACTTAAACTACGAACGTCTCGAGGCGTACGTAATCTAAGTAAACCGAAAACCCAGAAATCCAAACCAAGAAAGATGTAGAGTGCAGGAAAAACCAACTTAATGTAGGGTTCCTAGGCACTCTTGTGAAGTCTCACAAGTGATCAAACATGCCAATTTATAAAAATTACGGTGCCGAGGAAACCTAGAACGGATCGTTGGCTAGAAGTATAGGCAAAGCAAGCAAGCTAGTTTACAACTAAACTATAAGATAACGGAAATACAACCTTTGTAGATCCGTTTGTCCACCTCCATAGCTCCGCAACGAAGTGCCTCCACTGTCCAAGTGAACTCTCGGGCTCTAGCGTCGGCTTCGTCGAAGAATGAGCGAGCTTGATCGTCGGTTCAATGCCGAAGATGATCTACGTCGAGGTATCGCAAGAACAAGCTCCAACTTCATCAAGCTTTGGAAACTTGTGAAGGAAACACCCTATACTACTTGGCAAGAGGTAGAGGATGAAGAAATAGGAGTTGGGTTCACTTTAGATTTGGATTTCTCACACTTTTTCAACACTTGCCATTGGAGTAGCAAGCTACATCCATGGAAGAAGAAGATGAAGAAGAAGAAGATATGATAACTTCATAATAATAAAGAAAAGAAAAATACAATACTTATCATATCTTTGACCATGGTTTAGTGTAGAGACTTAACTTAGGTTAGATAGTGGTTAGGGTTAGATAAAAGACAAGAATGGTGGACTAAGTTCAAAGCTTCAAGAAGCTTTCAAATAAAACAAGAACTAGCAACCATTCTTATCTCTTTATCTTTTCTTTTTCCAAAATAAACAAAAGGAATAAATAAATGATTAAGTAAATGAAAAAGAAACCCTAATCACTAATTAACCATGGTTTAACACTTTACACAAAACCAAGCTAGAATGCATCATCAAACATGATACAATCATGTGCACAAAACTATATCGAATATACAATGTGCACATCCGCGCGAGAAAATTCATTTAAAGTGAACCGATACTAGTTAATGCAAAGCAATATATCAAATATATAATTATGTATTAAATCATTAAATCAACACTTGATTTAACGATCCGGTCATATCGCATATAACCGGCTAGTATCCAATGTGTCGGCTTATCGAATCAATCCTTGATTCGATAACTAGGTTATATCGTATATAACCATTCGATACATTGATCGCGAGAATAGAATACGGTATCATATACACGCATTATTCTCGGTCCCGCACATATCTCATATGCGCTCCTATTTCGTTTCGCTTGAGCTAGGAAACCTCTGTGTAGGACTCTAAAGACTCGTCAATACGCCGGTAGCAGATGATGATCATATCAAACATCCGCAAGCCGCAAGCGGTCTGCTAAACGTAACGGCCACCCGGGTATTGAGCGATCTGAAGATCGACGAGCAAGCCCGCTCACACTCCAGTGAATCCGACCAGTAACACTTACCGTATAGTCCGGTCTGTTCGTCTGATATGTCGCATATCTCGCCTAGGGGTGGTAAACGTCAGACCCCAATAGCTCGATAAGTCATGCCGACGTAGGGTCCATAACATTCGTGAAACTACTGATAACTCTTACCAGTATATCACTGCAACCCTGGCCAGGGATTTCCTGTTATGGCCAGTCGAGCATAGCACAACATCAACTCCCAATACCGGGAGAGACGAATCCCCTCCTATCGTTCATTGCCTCCATGTGAATCGGGACTGTACCCAAAAACCACCTGTTTGCACAACTCAGTAGAGCCGTGGTAGGGTGGAAATCAAAGCACAGTGGGAGACACACAAGACTCTATGACGATCTCGGGTCTACAGACTAAGCTGTACCAGTGTCACCAGAGAACTGCCATCTGACGTGAGGTATAATACCATCTGGGAGTTCTCGGCGAGTCCGTTCAGTGTACCCAGTCTCCACTGAGCACCCGCATACCATCTTCGATGTCAAACACCAATGGATATGGGATCATCCATCGTCCATCGCATGGGTCGAGAAGATATGCGCTAGTCTACTCTGGAATATCGATGCCCCGTCTCGATATTCCCACGACTAGGAACAATTCAAGGATGTACTCATGGACTACCCAGGCCCCACTAGTATGATCTACATCACAGTCCTGGAAGTCGAGTACTCATCCTAAGGGTTTTATCAACATATAATCAGAGAGACAGAAAGTATACATGTTAAGATAAAGTGCAACCAGATAGCGTACTATCATGTCGAGCAAGAAAGTCCTTCCTATATATGTCCCAGCATCCACTACAATATACATCCAATGTACAGTAATGGCCTCTAGGGCATACATATAACTAACACTTAAAGCAAGTAGTTTTAATAGCATAAGCCGAATTAGGCGGTTTTAAAAACATCAAAATCAAGCTTAATTGTTGAATTGTGAATTTTGCTTTAAAAGGTGTTAAAAATTGATATTTTTGCAAACTAGGATTTTGGAATTTATGCAAATATAGCATGTAAAAACCATGAATATAGGCATAACAATGAATAACAGTATGCATGAAGTGACAAGTAATAACTACAATGTTAAGCTGGCATATAAGGCAGGCACACTAATATCATGTCAAATTACTAACTAACAAGCTAAGTCAAGCAATAATATTTTCTAAGGTGTACGTGACATGGCAATTACCGATGAAGATGTGTGTGAGCCGGCAAGTAAGTGTACGTGGTACATACGCATCATCGGTAATGGTGCTGGTGTCCTAACAATATGATATCAACATTGCAATAAGAAATTATAACATAAGTATGCGATGCGAAGCGAACCACAATAATAAGCGGGAGCTGAATACTAGACGCAACTGTAACTAACCTGCATTAATCTAATATAAGTCCTACAAATGGTGCCTTTTGAAATAACACGAATCATGGGGTTTTGAAAATAGGGGCTACGGTGTTTTTATGAAAAGATACGTCTTTTGAAATATCCGTAGGATCCCTTGGGCTGTCTTTTAAAATACCCACGATTCGTTAGTTTTTGAAATAAGTAAGAATCGAATCTAATCTAACAACTAAACTAAACTAAAGGGCCAAGCTAACAAGCTGGACTACAGGTAAGGAAACCGCCTAACATCTGAGTCGATCCATATACATACCTGTATATATATTAGTCGGTGATCCCGCCTCAATAATATCATATCCGATACCATATCTACAATCAGCCATCCCAAGTCAAGAGTGCGGATCAATCATCAAGATATAGCTCGTACGTAAATCCGTCGTACGGCGTCCCCAAATCTGGGTACGGGTCAATATCATATTCCTCACACCATTCCTCTGGTATCCTCTTTATTCAAGATCATAGTCTAGGGTACTGACCTATGTCTAATACAATACTAATATCCTCAATATTTGCATAAATTCCAAAATCCTAGTTTGCAAAAATATCAATTTTTAACACCTTTTAAAGCAAAATTCACAATTCAACAATTAAGCTTGGTTTTGCATAACCTAAGATATTAAACCACTCATAATAATGTTAATGATGTCATAAAAATATAATTACATTTTTAACCCAATTATTTAACCAATTTTAAATAGCTAGTTAGCAAATTAGCGTAATTATCATAATTTTTAAACTAACAATTAACAACTAGCTACTAACTTTGTTTTAACAAGGCATAAGAGCCTAATACATTACACAACCATACACCAATTTCACAAAACCCTAACTTGAATTTTATAACTAACAAAATCCAACCCAAACTATACATGAAACACTAAATTAGCACTAATTTGAAGCCCAAAAAGCAAGTTAAACTCTTAGATTTGGTTTGTGTAAAACACTAGATAGCAAAATAGAATAATTAACTTAATAATGGTGTGCTAAAAACCCTAGTTTAACTCAAACCATTCTCTTGAAGATCCTAGATGAAAATAGCACCAATATTAACACTAAAACAACTCATTTAAAGAAATCTAACCATAAGAATTTAAATGGGTAAGAATTATACCTCTAGATCTAGAGATCTAGCAAGAAATTTTGACTCCAAATATGGCCTCCTAGCATCAAAAATCCATGCAAGAAAGGTTAAGAAGAATGGATGAAGGATGGGCTTGAAATTGTGAAGTTTAAATGGAATTTTGATGAGTTTAGAAGAAAAATGAGAGGGGAAATTTTGGGGCTGTTTATTGCAGGAATTTCGGCTGAGGAGGGAGTGGGGAGAGGTGTGGGGGAGTTGTGGAAAAGAATCCAAGTCAAAGCCCCTCCCAAATTACCATAATACCCCCACCTACTTTACTATATATAAAAACCTTATTTTAACCCATTTCTCACATGATTTAAGGTCAAAAAGAGGGAAATAAAATTCTTGGGCTGCTACAATAATGTGGGGCCGGCCAAGGGGAGTGAGGGTGAGTGTGAGAGACTTTACAAAAAAATTCTATGCAAAAAGACCCCCCACAATACCATATTTGCAAGTTTTAGTTCAAAATAACTATATTTTTGTTTTCCATAAAATAAATCAATTAAAAATTGAAATAAAATTCTAAAAAATTATATTACAACTAGATTTTAATTAAAATGATTTTAAAGATTAAAATTAGCCCATTTAAATTTGTATTTATCGCTAATTTAATGTATTTTCTTACCGGCTTAAAATAATATTAAAATAATTAATTTCGGAAAATTTTTCAGAAAATTTGAAATTTCAGCAGTGGCTCAATAAACACCAAATACTAGCAATTACATAGCTAGAATATGTATATTTAATTTTATAATAAAGATATTTGCATTTTGACTTTTTACAGAAAACCCCCTTATTTTACCGTTTTTTCGAAATTTCACCGAAACGATTTTCAAAACGTTACAATCTTCCCCCCTTAAAGAAATTCGGTCCCCGAATTTAAATTAAAACTTCCCCCAAATACTAAAATATTTCAGCCAAAACAATCAAATCGCCGGGGCTCCGAAATCATAAATACATAAAACAAATCGTAGCGCAACCCATCCGCATGAAAAATGAGCATATAACTCAAATCAGAACTCCGTCAAGCATCCCGCAATCATCGGAGTCATGGGGAAGACATCAATACCAAATCCAAAGCAAAACCAATATGATATAACTCGAAACTATACATGTAAATTATATTCAGGTACTTTCCTCTGACTAGTCCTGCTCAGTACGAAAACACATAGCAATATCATAAAAACGTACTGCTCTATAAGAAAAATCAATCCCCAAAATACGCGTATGAATACTACGTGCGTCTTGTGCGCACGAAAATCAAAATCCAAATATGTGCCATACATATGCACAGAAACAACATCTAAGTGCATCGGGTGTGCACGAAACATCTGTCCTAGGCAACATGTATGCTTGACAGCAAAATCAGGTGCATCTGACATGCACGAAAAATCTCGATTTAGTGCATCTGGTGTGCACCAAAATCACACTTCAAAACATGCGCCCAACATGCGCGAAAATCCAAATCAGGTGCATCCATCGTGCACGAAATCATGAAATCCAATATCAAGTGCCGAATATGCGCAAAATCAAATCAGGTGCACAAGGTGTACAAAACAAATATCGAACAAAGTCATATAAACCATTCCTATAATTTATTCTCATCAATTTACTCATGATCTGACTACAGATCGACAATCTCGTACAAACCGATACCGTCAGCACATAGCATCATCAAGGGTATACATCGCCCGATACGGCCTAATATCAATATCCTAGCATATCATGCCTCATATCACGATCACATGTCGACCATTTTATTTATAACACTATTCACCCGTATCGCCGCCCCAAGATCCGCTATAACACCAGGGCGTACCTTAAGTACGAATCCTGCCATATCACCGATATCACAACCACAAAACAAATCTCATCGACTCTGCTCAATCCCAAGTATCATCCTCAAATCCGTATGTGAAAAAATAGTCCCATATCCATGTGATCACATAACTATAAAGAATCCCATGAGCACATATAAATAGGAATATATGCAAGTATGTAGGTGTGTATGTGTAGTGCAACACTACCCTAGGGTTCGCAACACTAAAATAATCCAACACACCAATATCCATCCTAAACATCGTTATTAATCCCAAATAACATATAATAAATTGTTGGTGTGTATACGCATCCGTATACACCACCACGGACTGCGGGGGTGCTATACGCCATCCACCCGACTTCTCCCCGTAGATATAAATCTACTCACCTGGTCCTCGTTCGCCGGTGCCGACGTCGCCACGCGCTTGCTTGTCGTCTCGAAGTCCACATGGGGTACCTACATATCATAGCGCACCATACCGCATTAAAATCATACTCATGACCAAAACGACGCACGAATCCCACATAGGTCAAAACCTATGGTTGCTTTCGCAAATCGACCCAAAAACCCTCGACGTCGGCGTACAAACGCCAAACCATCGAGAAAACTCCCAACACACTCAATTTTCGGGAAATTTTTGATGTTTTTAAAACCGCCTAATTTGGCTTATGCTATTGAAACTACTTGCTTTAAGTTGGTTTTTCCTGCACTCTACATCTTTCTTGGTTTGGATTTCTGGGTTTTCGGTTTACTTAGATTACGTACGCCTCGAGACGTTCGTAGTTTAAGTGCCGGTCATGTTCCGTACTTTCGGGTCGTGACAGATTCCTTCCAGTACACTGCTGCAATAAGAATTGCACCAGGAGCAGATGCGTGATGTGCATTCAGAGGACCCGAGGTCGGCGCCAGAGATGTGCTGCGTTACGAGCGGTCGTGAGGATTGACCGAGTGATGACTTGAAAAGTGCCAGAACGGGATCGTTCCTGTCAGCACACCTGACCGGGCCGATGAGCCGATGGATTGCGAGATAGGAAATCCACAGAGAAGATAAGGAACCAGAGGCAGAGGACGCCAGCCGTGAGCATGAGGCAAGTAGATATCTTGCGCTGCTAGCATTGGATATACCGGCACCTTCTCGACTTGAAGGAAGAGATACCGACGACGCTATTTATGATGTATGATTTGTGATTTTGTGATTTGATTATCACGTATCCGTCATCTTGGATTTCGGTATTTTGGGCGATCTATTTGCATGATTTAGTTTTGATGACTGAGTTTCATGGTATTTATTTTCTTGCACCATGGTTGCACTTACTGGGTATTCATATTTTGTGCAGAGTTATTATTCTTGAGATATTGATTGTGATTTCATGCCTATTTTATGCCGGTGATTTGATTTACGCTTCCAGCATAGTTTTCATACCCTTTTTGTGTTTTGATGTGATTTGTGCACGTTGATGCACACGGTTGTGAGATTTTCTATCACGGTACACTTGATTTTGATTGAGCCGCATTGTATATCGTCAGTTTTGACCCTGATATTTATGATTCTTGCACTCCGTGCTTTCGACTGGACTTACGCATGTTCGACGTTTGCTATTGGATTTTGTGATTCCGTGCATGTTGAGTGCGCAGGGTTTGGATTTCGTTCATGCACGATGGATGCACCGATTTGGATTTTTCGCGCATGTTTTGAGATACGATTTTGGTGCACACCCGATGCATTAAATCGAGATTCTTCGTGCATGTCAGATGCACCGGATTTTTGGCTGTCAGGCACACACGTTGCCTATGACAGATGTTTCGTGCACACCCGTTGCACCTAGATGTTGTTTTTTGCACCTGTATGGCACATATATGGATTTTGATTTCCGTGTGCACCAGACGCACAGGGTGTTGTTATGTGCATTTTTGGGATTTATTCCTTTTGGAGCAGTACATTTTTATGATATTGGATATTGTTTTCATACTGAGCAGGACTAGTCAGAGGACAGTACCTGGATATATTTTGCATGCATTGATAGTTCGAAGGGATTTCCAAAGAGCGAGCTATGGTCTCGATATATATATACCTACGTGTCCGATATGACACGAAACATTTAAAAACAAGGAAACCCTTCTAAATTGCTTTCAAAACGGCGGAACGTACCTATTAAACAAAGGATATATATATATATATACGTATATAGTTATTTTCTTATGAAAAACGTCCGCCACTGTGCAGCGTTACGCGCATCGCACAGCGACTTAAAAAGATTTGGCATGCATTTACATCAGCTATTCACATGTATAGATTGGATGTCTACATGTATCGTTCTGATCTATATCATATTGGTTTTGTATTAGATTTGACATTTGTGTCTTTACCATGACTCCGATGATTGCGGGATGCTTGATGGAGTGTTGCTTTTGAGTTATCTGCTCAGTACTCATGCGCATGCATTGCGCTAGGATACGTTTTATGTATTGCTGATTTCGGAGCCCCGATGACTTGGAATTTGTATAGAAATATTTTAGTATTTGGGGGTTTAAATTTAAATTCGGGGACCGAATTTCTTTAAGGGGGGTAGATTGTAACGTTTCCAAAATAATAAAATATTATTTTCGGGAATTTTTATAATTTAATATTATTTTAATATTCTGGTATAATTAAATACAAATAAATGGGGAAAATTTTTGGAAAATTATGGAAAATTCTAAAATAGGGTATTTTATGGAATTATGCCATTTTAAAGTTTTTAAGATTAGTCATATGCTAATTTAGTGTTAATCGCGATTAAAAATCGCTAATTGGATTTTTAGCTTTTTTGTGCAAAAATGTGCACATATCATTTTCCACACTTGTTACACTTGTGTTATATTTCTTTTGCCATGGTTGTTCTTTTGGGTTCACTATTGGAGTGAGAGGGAAAAGAAAAGAAAAGAAAAGGAAAAAGTAGCATGATGATGAGAGAGAGAGAGACCAAGTCAACCTTTACCTTTTTGAACCATACCCCATCATTTCCCTTCTCATTTTCTCTCCCCTCTTCAAACAAGAGCTGAGCTGCTGCTGCTCCCTCTCCCCCTCTCTCTCCCTCTTCATGAAACCCTAGATCCACAATGAAAACAAAGCCAAAACCCCATTCCCACTTCACAAAACTTGCTCCCAAGCTCACTAGCTACACATTGAACCTAGCAAGATTGGATTTGGAGAACTTTGAGCAACTCAAGAATTTTCTTGAGTTGCCAAAGGAGGTAATTTCTGCACCCTTAAGTAGTATTTCAATTTCTTTGTGCATCAATTCTAGTTTCATATCGATATTGTGTCGTTTTGTGGACTTTGGAGAATTCAAGTTAGGGTTTAGGGTAAAACTGAAATCAAAGATGAATTTGAGGATGGTGGTGACCTTAGAAACCCTGGTGTGATGTTAGTTTAGACCCAAACCTGAAATTGAAACCAGAATACGGAATTACGGAATCGATATCGGGGAAAACTGTAAATTTGGGAGTGTTTTGTGTAATCTGCTATCACCCCGAGACCCCAAAAATGAAACTGAGTTGACAGTGAGATGTGCAGGCACCATGGAACCACCACACCAAACCCTAGCTCCCAACTCCAAAGTGAGGCCGCCAATTTATTCCATCTGGCCGCAAATTGCAGCCAGAGCAGGAGGGAACTGTCTCGATTTTTGTGCATGGCCCTAATTCCTCTAGTCTTGACCCTGGGTATGTCTAGTTTTGACTGATTCCATCTAGGGTAAAATCTGGGATGATTTCCCTATGTTGGTGCATGGTTTACGACTTGTTTTAGCATGGGTTTTGGTATTTGGTGTTTCGTTCCTGTCGGGTGGCGTTTGGACGTCAACGACAAGTGGATATTGATCGTGTTTGCATGCGAGGTTATAGGTTTTTACCTATAGGCGTAGCGTATGCCGTTTTGGTTTCCGATGTGATTTTCATGTGCTTTAGCGTTTGTGATATCCTTGTAGGTACCCCACGTGATGTTGAGGCAAAGAAGATGAAGATAGCAACATCGGCATTGGCACATGAGAAGCAAGGTGAGTAGATTATATCTACGGGGAGAAGTCGGGTGGATGGCGTATAGCACCCCCGCAGTCCGTGGTGATGTATACGAATACGTATACACACATATATTTATTATGTGTTGTTTAGGATTATTGATGGTAATATTGATATTATTGGTGATAAGGATGTATTGGTGTAGTATAGTGCGAAACCCTAGAGTAGTGGTTGCACTCACACATACATGTACACATATACTTGCATACATTCTTTCATTTATCTGTGCGCATCTGGAGGTTTGTATATCTACACATGGGTATGGGACTATGTGTTCATATACGGGATTGAGGATGATACATGGGATTGAGATGAGTCGATGAGGTTTGATTGAGGCCGTGAGATTCGGCGATATGACGGAGTTCGTATTTGAGATGTGATATGATGGTAGTGATACCGGATATGTGATGAGATGAATGGGATATTGACCCATACCCAGCTATTGGGATGCCGTACGACGATTTACCGTACGAGCTTTATATTGATGTTAGATCCGCACTCATGACTCGAGGATGTTATGTGATATACTGTATCGTACGTGATACTATTTAGGCGAGATCACCGACTATATATATATACATGTATATCGGCTCAGATTTAGGTAGCTTCCATACCCCTCCCGATTGACTTGATTGTTGGGTTCGTAGTTCGCATAGTAGGCGTTAGACTAGACCCGAGTCATACCTATTTCAAAACTAACGAATCGGGGATATTTTAAAGATAGACAGAAGGGTTTATACAGATATTTTCAAATGACGCATCTTTTCTTAAAGTACCGTAGCCCTTATTTTACCAAAAGCCCTGATTCGTCTTATTTCAAAAGGCAAGGTTGCAGGATATATCTATTGAGGCAGGTTCTTTACTGTTGTATTAATTTTTCGATTCCGCATATTCATGCTATTTGCATTGCATCGCTTGTATTGTTGATATATTTCAGTCATGCTGATAGGACACCAGCACCATTATCGATGATGCGTATGTTCCATGTTCACTTGTTTGCCGGCTCACACACTTCATTATCGATAATTGCCATGTCACTACACTGTAGTACTGTTGCATTCAGGATATGATTCTTGCATGACAGACTGATATGCTTATATTTGTTTTACATGTCGCATGCATCATGCTTTCTGATTATACGCATTGAGATATGTTGTTTCCATGATATTCTGGATTTGGGAACCGTGGATATTTCAAAAGAGAATGTGAAATTGTTTTAAAAACCCGGTTACCTTGATATGATATTTCAGTGCGTCCACCATGTGTTTTCTCGGTGCTGAGAGCGACA
Source organism: Agapanthus africanus (assembly GCA_030015575.1). Taxonomy (NCBI): domain Eukaryota; kingdom Viridiplantae; phylum Streptophyta; class Magnoliopsida; order Asparagales; family Amaryllidaceae; genus Agapanthus; species Agapanthus africanus. The sequence continues at coordinate 332,557,662 of CM057349.1, forward strand.
TGTGAAACCCGATTCGAGGAGGCGGATGAGGCCGATTGCGGGTACATGGTGGACCCGGTATGGTTCCCCGGGGCAAGAAATGTTTTTCGTGGAGTAGACGATGAGCCTGGCAGGGTGGCGAGTACCTACCGGTGATTGGTTGGACCTGGCGGTTATCCGGAGGATACTGACCAGAGTCGATAGATGGATATGGGCGTACTGCCGGGGCCGAGGGCCGATACCGCAGACAGAGCCCATGGGCCGATCCGGACCGACGGAGCCCGATATATGAGGATTTACGTGCCGATGCTGGGCATAGTTTTCATGATGTTTTCGAATGTCGATGCTGGGCACTCCGGTTCCATGATTTTGACGTGTCGCGAGGGACACAGATGGTTTATATCCTCATATTATTTCCCATGCACATGCTTTATGATATTTGCATGCATGATGGTTATTGTCGTTGGGTGACGAGTGGACGGGATCCACGTATATGCAGATTTGATTACATTGATCATACCTCACATTCATGATATGCTATTACCTGAGGCACTAGCACGAGCACTTGGCACTACACTCATGTATAGAGATTACATTGCCAGTTTAGCATGCTTCAGCTTTATTCATATTGAGGTTTATTTTTATCTGATCGTATTGACCTAGGATGGGTCATGCATTCGATCTCTGCTTGTAGATATTTTCTATTCACGAGTTGGCAACTCACCCCCGTTGTGCCACAGTTCTTGCAGGTTTTGCCATACAGATTCCATAGTGGCATTGCTGGCACACTGCTTCCTTATGGGTGACTTGCTTGGGTAGGTGGGTTCTTTTGTATCTGAACCACCATTGTTCATGTATTATTTATTGTATCTAGAAATTCCATCAACCAAAAACTTGTATATTGTTTCAGACTTAGACAGCAGTTTTGTATTATTTCGACCTTAGAGTCGCGCTTGTAGTATTACGGTTTTCTGGCTGTTTTGAGTTCTTTTTGGGTTTTGATCCTCGCCCTTTGGCGTTGTATATTATTATTGCTTGCGCGGTTGTGACCGTCGATTGACGAAGAGCTAGCTCCCGCTTGGGGATGCCTTTTATCATTTCATATATATTATTCTTGTTGTACCCCGTTCGGGGCCAGTTTTTACAAAAGAAACTCTGCCGAAATTTTCAGGAAAGGTTACACATTTTAAAAATACATATTCGGCTTAGTTATTTAAAAACATTGATTTTCGAAACATGATTTCTTACTTCTTAAAACTAGTTTTCCTTATTTACTCTTTAAATGGTTTTAGATTTCTGGGCTTTGGCTTACTTGGATCAGATGGGGTCCTATAGACTTCATATGGTTCAAGGGCCAGTCACGTGCTCTTTCGGGTCGTGACAAAAACCATACAGATGTGAGAATCAAACCTGGTAAATACATACCCTGGAGTAAGGACTAATTGGGAAATCAGTTTTCTTTTAACAATATACAGTGAAACTAAAACATGTAAATGTTTCGAAGGGGTATCCAGGTATTCTTAGTAATGCCTCTTCCATTATCAGATTCACAACTGTAACCATATATTTCTTTGCCATCTCTCCAAATCCCTTTATATGTCTTTACTTATTATCTTCTGTACACCCTTTTAGGCTAAATGGTTTTCTTCCTTCCCTACCGTTCGGGACCAGCCTATGGTTTGGAAGAAGACCATCCAATAAGCATAATGGGTGTACTCTCCTAATCCTAGGAGTACTCGTAACCTGAGAGAAGATGAAGATAAAAGACAACTGAATAAAACCCTATTCCTATTTCTCTTGAACCAGAATTCATTCCCGAACTGGAACAAGTTCCTTCGAGTTCGTATATAACCATACAATGGAGTATCCAAATAACTGTGGATCTTCGTAGTGATACGGAGTGTCCTGGAGAAATACAAAGGTGAAGTAGGAGTGGCGATGAAATACTTGGTTTGGTCATGAATAGCAGTCGCAGTTTACTTTGCCCTCTTTCTAATCCCTTTATTTGCCTTAACTTATTACTTTCTGTACACCATCATTAGGCTAATTGGTTTTCTTCATTCCCCACCATTCGGCACCTGCCTATGGTTTGGAAGAAGATTATCCAATTAGCATAATAGGTGTACCGTCCTAATCCAAGGAGTACTCGCAACCTGAGAGAAGGTAAAAGGAAAAGACAACTGAATAGTCCTATTCATTTTCTCCAGAACCGGAAACCATCCTCGAATTTGGAACAAGTTCCTTTGAGTTCGTATATAACCATACGATGGTTTTATCCAATGGAAGTGGACGTTCGTAGTGATACGAAATGTTCCAGAGAAAAAGGGTAAAAGCAGGAGTGGCAATGAGGTATGCAACTCAGACAATCCAAAAGCCAGTGTTTTAAGAAAGTTCGGTTAACTTGGTCACAGAGTCATAGTCAAGGGTCGGGTCATGGTCGCCGCCAAAGAGAGAGAGAAAAGAAACACTCTGCGTGCACTCTAACCCAGATCAGAATGGTTATCAATTTATCTAATCAGGAAACATCCCACTGTAACCTCAAATTCTCCTCCAAACCTAAAAGAAGAATTAGTCGGGATCACCCGAGGAGTAAACCAACTCATCAGTGGGAATCGAGATCCAACTATCATCGCATGATAACGTGATGGAATCCATTCACGTTATCACACTCCAGAAGGTATGCGCATATCTGGTAAGTTTCAGTTTCTTTAGAAACTCCCGATGTGATTTTTACCCCATGCTCTTATGATCTTGACGAAGGTCAACAAATTATAAGTCACATGTCAAGTTCTACCCGTCATTGTCCAGGTTAATTTGAACTCACCTGTACAAGCCCTTAACGAAGTTCAACAAGGCTATACGACTGTCCCAAACCAACGCATCTATCTATACAACAGAAAGGTAACAAGCAGCTACCATTCACCATGCCTTGACGAAGGTCAACAAACATAGCATGAATACTAAGTGCTACCCGTCTGAAATGACGGAGGGCTACAAATGGTTTTTGGCGAAAAACCTTTAACGTAATGAACTTGATATCGTTGAAGCAACCAGATAGCGGTGAAGGGATCTCGGCTCTTTCCTCGTAGAATGAGGTGCAGGATATTCCAACTGAATACCGCGATCCAAAGCAAAAAGTAATCGACTATAGTGAAGTTATTACCCTGACGCAAACTTCTGTCCAAGGGGTCACTCCCGGTGAAGGGATCTCGGCCCTTGCCTCGTCGACTGAGGTGCTGGATATTCATAACCGAATACCACTGTGCAGAACAAAAGAAAACGTCTTTACAATAACAGCTTTTTGAAAAATGTTCCAACAACATCATAATAGGTTTGTTTAGCTTGCATTGATCTGAATCAACGAAGTCCTATCAATTAATCACACCACAAAAGAACGAAAATATGATGTACGTATATGCCATCCGCATTCGCCACTGGGTCCCATCATCACCCGTTAGTTTACTTAACTAACGACAGAGCGGGGACTGGACTAGCGCGGGTGTAAAACATATACAACATCTACTAGTATATATATCAATATATATAATATTCGCTCATGGCGTGATAAAATGCAACATCACAGAGAGTAATAAGCATCACAGAACAATACAGATAATCTGTGATCCCCGGGTTTCCTTTGAGCCGCAAGTGAAACCCGACGTTCCGCTGGTCGTGTGGATAGCCTGTGCAATGAAATTCTAGACTCCTACGGGTGCGGCAAGTTACCCGCCAAAACCTGAAGCGAGACAGCCCCCTTCAACAAAGTGAATGGACCACCCAGCACTTCACGGAATCCGGTAACTTGAGCACCCCTCCTTGGATCAACCTATACCCCCTACGAGTGCGGCGAATAGCCCGCCAATTCTAGAGTAAAGCCCCCTCCGTCTCAAAGCCATGAGATGCGGGCTTGTTACCCTCTAGAACCCGGCTATCCATGCACCCCACCGCGGGGTAATCCCAGTACAGAAAGTAAAATATATATAATGAGTACATCGACCTCAAACTGGTCGTGCCCCAAAAGAATAATATACAAACAGGCAGTGACGGCAGTCCACATGTCGGACGCTCGCCCCGCAATATCAAATGTACAAATAATACCAAACTGCACTACCATTGCAACCAGGCTATCCACCACGACAAATCCGCAACATCACAGCACAACACAGAACATCAACGTGAATATCATGTTCGCAAATCCGTCTAACAGAGCTATAGCAATTAGACAAGATTTACCGATAAAATGACATTCACGGTCACAGATATAAAGTAAGCACTGTGAACTAACTTATTTAAAATTTTCGATCGACAAAATTTCCCGAAGTGGGCCCCAAGCACAGCTGCTGCACTCAAAATAATCTGGGCCAAAACCAAAAATTCCAGAAACCACAATTCCAAGAGAAAAACCATCTGAATAAAAATGGTGTAATGAAGCCCCAGAACAGTGGCGGAACCGCGGCCAAAATGTGGGTACGGCTGCGGTTCCACGGCGCTCCTGTGGGATCACTCTACCAAATTTCTACAGTGATCTTAAAAAAGCCTGCCTTATTTTCTGAAACACTCAAAACAATTTTTCGACGACAAAAAAAATTCGACAGAAACTTGACTTTTGAAATTGCGGTTTCGGAAATTTTGTTCGATCGATGTTTTAAACAAGTTAGAACAAGCTAGTAAAGGTTAATGGCGTGGCTCTGATACTATGTAAGTCTACGGTAGCACCCCGGCTGTCGATCCGAGGTCAAAATGCGGAAACGAAAACTTTTTCTAAACTTGAAACCGGCGCTATCGCAGACTTTAATCCCGGATCAAACCATTAACCTATAACTAGCTAACTAGAGAAGGGTTAGAAAAGCTATACCGATCGATTCCTGTCTTTCGGTCTTTGGCCACCAACCCAAGCTCCTCGCGGCATCTCCGATCTCCGGTCTCCTCATCTGAAAGGGCACCACATCTTCGAATCCTTTTACGGGCTCTCGCTTCATCCGAAGAAACTCGGACACGAAGTTTGCTAGCCGACGTGTCCAAGGTGAAGTAGAGAATGCGTGTGATCACTTTGTCTCAAGCATCCATTGATTCTTAACGCATGAGAGTGTATGGATGGAGGTTGAAGATGATGCCATTAGTGGAAATGGTGAGCTAGAGGAAGAAGAAGAAGAAGAGGATTTTTCTATTATTGTGTTGAGATGAAGAAATGAAAGCTTAGATAATAATACAAGAGCTAACCCCTCTCATATGGCTGCCCCCTCTCTCTACCTCTCATTTCAACACTCTAATCACTCAATTAACATAACAAGTTCACAAAAAAAGAGACCATGAGTCACCAAATTGAACATGCCACATTAATTGCACCTCATGATGAATTCCACTCACAATTTCCACCATTTGTAAACATTAATCCAAATGTTTACAACAATAAAAAGATATGGCAAAATCTAAAGTAAACTCGTGACGGATCACAAGGATACCCCTCACCTGTATATACATACCTGCATCCGCATTTCGACTGAATACGTATGCGATGAGACTAAAGTAATCCAATAAATCTAATACTAGGATCCGGCTTAAACTAAAGCCCACTAGTATGATCCGTCCGATCATGATCCGTGCACTACTGCACGTATATGATCGAACCCTGCCATATATCATATGACCTCTACAACGTTTCGCCCGAAACTTGATAAACTGTCTGTGGGGACTCTAAAGACTCGTCAATACACTGGCTGTGGATTTAACCACTAGCACGTCAGTGGTACTAGTTGTACGTAACGAGCCACCAGGTATTGACCAAAAGGGAGGTCGATGAGCGAACTCATCCTGACACCCTACTGAGCTTGTCAGTGACAATATCCATACACTCCGGTCCGTTCGTCTATGAGCATCGCATGTTAGGCCTAGGGGGTTGGTAAAAGTCAGACCCCCAAAAGCGATACAAGTCGTGTCGGAGTGTAGCCCAGAACACCCTGGGATACTACTGGAATACCTACCAGTAAATCTCCTGCCTTGGCCAAGGACTTCGTGTAATAGCTCTCCTAGACACAGCGCGATCTCACCCCCAATACCGGGAGAGACGAAACCCCTGCCGATCCGCTCACTGCTTCCATGTGGCTCGGGACTGTACCCAACTAAAACCTGTTTGCACGACTCCTTTGAGCCGTGGTAGGGTAGTAATCAAAGCACAGTGGGAACTCACACGAGACAAATGATGATCTCAGGTCGATGAACTAACCTGTACACATGTCACCAGGGAACTGCTATCTGATGCTAGGTATAAAACCAACTAGCATGTTCCCGGCGAGTCCTGTCCGGTGTACTCATAACCCAATGAGCACCTGTATACGTCTTAGGTAAACCAACTGACACCAATGGCTTGTGAGACCAGCCACCGCCCCTCGTTGGGGTCTCGACCCGTATACACTAGTCTACTCTGGAGTATCGATGCCATGTCTCGAAACTCCCTCAACTAGGGACCTTTTAAGGATGTGCTTATAGACCCCAGCTCCTACGTATATGATTGCTATCATACTGCTGGTCGTCAAACAAAAATCCTAAGGGCTCTTTCAATGTGTAATAGTGATCTTTAAGGTCACCTAAAACTGTACACGATGATAAAGATAAACCAGATAGCATACTATCATCTTGAGTAAGACTATCCTACCGGTATAGGTTCTCCCTTAATCATTGCAATCACGTGCCTGCGATCCAATAATTGACTTTGAGGGCACCATATCCAACACTAACAATTATAAACCCTGCATTTTAGTCTTGTTATTGAAAACACTTTCCAATAGCCTGTCGGGTAATTCAACAAGATTCCCGATAACTTGATCGAATGCTCGTCGGAAACTTTATTAGAAGGCCGCACCCCCCAATGCCGTCGACGAAGTGCACTAAGGCGGAACACCGCAGCCGCGAGCATCTGAACGGATGCTTTTTGGTGACGGGGTTCTCCTACAGTCATTTGGTCAGGGCTATAGGGCGTGGCTATTGATTGATCGTTTCCATGTCGTGTTTAGAAATGTTTCACAACCAAAGAAATTTATACCGCAATCAATTAACGGTGTCGATGTAGCGCGTTAATGAATACGGATCGTCCATTGAGATGCGTGTTTTGATCAATCTTGTTTTAGATGAGTCAAAATTTAAAAGATAAAAGAAAATTCAAGAAAGTTGATTCAAGATTTTTAAGATTTGATCTCAAGAAACATCAAGAAAATAGATCTAGAATCAAGAAATTTCCCAATCAATTTAGTTATCAAGATTTGTAGAATAGCTTGTAGAATTCGATTGAGTTAATAGTTTATGATGAATCTAATAATTCCTAATCTTATCTATTGATAATTTGTAGCTAGATTGATGATGATGAATGAAGATTAGGGATCTATTGAAGAAACTAGGGTTTCTCCTTCTATCCCTTGTCTTTTCAATCATGATCATTCGGATCTAGCCTCTAGCAAAGAAAATCATCAATCATTTGATCCCTAATTTGCAACGAAATTCGCAAGAATGTGATCTCGATCCAAATTAGGTCATTGATGATTTTTTTTCCTAGAGTTCACAAATCTCATAAGACTTAAAATTAGTATTAAGATTTGATCATCATTAGATCTATCAATTCTCTCGAATCCTCCACAAGCGGAGATTTCACTCACACATCATGAAAATTAATGAATCAAAGATCAAGAAGTTTCATAACGCAAGAATATAAAGAAAGCAAGAATTGCAATTATCACCTTTATTAAATCGACGACTAATTACACATTCCCTCAATTCGAGGGTACAAGAGTTGCTCTCGATCGCTCCTTTGAAGAGGTAACTAGATCTGTCGAAGTTCGCTCTGCTCGATCTCCGTGAGTCGTGGATCGTCATGGACCTCTTGCTCGGATGAAGATTGGCCTCACGGATAAAGGATCGATGGTTGCTTGCTTGATTTGCTTCTCAAAATGATCTTGATTTGGTTTTGGATTTGAATTTGGGCTAGGGTTTTAGTATCAAGTTGTGTCACTCAACTTGAATTTGAATTTTGGCTCCAAAAATGTAACTAACTCACCACTAATTGTCTAACCTCTAAAACCTTAGATCTAGCTCTCTTTTTATAACCATCTCATTTGAATCTTCCCTCCGAAGCTAGGTTGTTAGAGAGAGCCTTCTAGAATGAGTTTGTTAGAGGGAATATTCTTGAATGAGGTTGTTACAAGGAATATTCTAGTGTGAGTTTGTTGTGCAGAGCCTTCTGGAAGAAGCCACGTGCTCTTTGAGAGTCTTCTGGAAGCTTAGGCCGTTACAAGAAGCCACGTGGAGAAATTTGAGGCGCTGATGAGTTAACAAGGCCGTGGAACCACGGCAACTCGGCCGACTCAGCCGCGGATCCGCGACCATGTTAGTGAATTACTGCATGCAATTTCCAGGTAATTCTTCTGTTGGCTTTATGGCACTTTCTTGATATCTGGAATATTTTTATACTTTCTTGTTTACTGCCAGATTTCAAGTCTTTGACTTAACGTATTTTATCAGCACTTTTAGCAGTTCCGGCTCTTTTACCTGGAGAATTTCCTGCACACAATCTCGAGACAAGTGTTGATACACAAAAGATCATGCATATAGTAATAAACACTCAATTTTCCTCAAAATGCCGGTTATAATGTATAACACATGTTATTTGGTATTTTGCAGACAAATTGCTAATATGTGCTATATTTATACCAAACACTTTTAGATGATTGCAAATAGTAGGGAAATTGATGTGTTAAAAATGCAATATTTTCGACTGATCAAATTCCCCCAAACTTAATTTTGGTCGTCTCGAGAAAACATCTTTTATTCAAGAGAAGGAGAAAATAAAGAAAAAGAAAAACTAACTAGCACACTTTCGTAGGCAACACGATTGCACTGAGCACGTGCAACAAGCCTTTAAATCTCTAGGTGTCCCTAGTAGGAGGAGTGTTGTCTCCTGAGGGTTTTCTGCGGATTGCACCCACAAAATCCAATAATAAAAGGAAGACTATGAAAGTTACATGTAAAGATAAGAATTATAAAAGAAAGACTTTGAAAATTAGAGTTTTCAACTACACTAGCTTTTCGGTTGTCATGAGCCCTATCTTAAAAGTCACGAAAAGATGTTAGAAATCACATCATCCCTCAATAAAACATCGCCTTTATTCTTCATTCCTACATTTCTTCCAAACATCGATCATATACCCCTACGTGTGTGTAAAAGACATCCCTACACTTGGAGAATTCAATTCAAGCTATCATGCTCTTGTCCATCTACCTCAGTACTTTTTAATCGATAAATATTTAGATGAGATTGCTCACACATTTTTCATGCGACCGTTAATACTTCTTGAGGTACTAACCGACCGATTACTCATGTGCTTGCTTATTAGGCGTAAGTAGCATTTTCCTCGTCTTGCACCAGCTAAGGCTTAGCAGTGACTCCCAAACCAGTTGGTCTAAGGCACTAGGTGATGAAGCACCCTCTCTATATTTTTTTATTGCTGCCTTGGTGATAACAAAAACAGTGTTCATTTTTTCTTAACACAATTTTATCTTTTTCATTTTTTATTTCCTTCATACTTCGGCTTTTAGGCAAGAGCATTTCAAGGTATCCTCTACTATCCCGAATTTCAAGACGTGTGTAAGTGCGTATAGTAGGGTATCAATATTCAAATGTTTGGCTTCCAGAATAGCAACTATTTTTCAAACTTATTTTTATCCTCAGATTAGTGACTTCCTTTATGTTACTAACCCTTGGGACAATGGCTCATAACTACTTATTACTAGTTCGTTTAAGAAAACTTCTAATTTTCTTGGTTTTCTTAAATTTATCTAATCTTTTAGATGTAATTTTTCACTATCTAATCTTTTATTATCTTATTTATGTACACAAATTTTTTTTAAATTTTTTTTTTCATTATATGATTTGTGCTTATGCAAAGTATGCGAAGTGATGCGTAAATAAGCACAAACCTCCCCCAAACTTGTTTTCAACAGTGTCCTCACTGTTCCTATCTGTTGGATCACTAAAACCTGTAAGCTTGGGAGGACATTATTAATGGGGGCAAAAATATTTTAAAGTGAAAATCCTCCCCCAAACTTATTTTTGGCTCACAATTTTGAGGACAACATTTATTTTCAAGAGCCAAAAATGCACCCCCCTCAAACACGGGTTTAGACAATATTAAGCATTTCAAGAGGGGGTAAGTCATTTGGTCAAAATAAGACTTTACAAAGACCAAAAATTAATACCAACCATTCAAAGATTTTATCAATGTAGAGTATAGGTCGGTGGAAGAACATGTTGTATAGAGTCAGGAAGAAATGAGGAAGGGATAAGTGGTGGTCTGGAAAGGGTTTGAGTTATAAATTAGAGAAATGAAAGAATGGGGATGAATGACAGGGAGAATGTGAATGATTAGAAAGAAGGAGTGGTGGCGGTTCAACTTCTATAGGTTGATGTTGATCAATCACAAAATCCATATTGTTTAAGAATGCAAGTTCGTCAGCAAAAAGTTCTTCAAAACTTTCATCAATAATGTAATCAAACATTTTGCTGTCAATAAATTTTGTGTCATATTTTACCATACTTGATTTGTCAAAATACATGGAGGTAGAAGACTCTAAAAACTCATCTATCTCATTTTCAAAAATATCCAAATCAAGTTGGCTTTCTGGGATTGTCGTACTTGAATTAACGGATTGTGATTCATCAACACTCACTATCATTACCGGAACAGAAGAACCAGAGAGAGTGGAAGATGAAATAGGTAAACAAATTGGTGTGTCGAGTATTGCCGAACTAGATGTGGAAGATGTAGGCTGAATTTCGGTCTGCTGTTCGGTTATACCATTATTATCAACTTCAAGATGCAATTGGGGTTCGGGAAGAATTAAAGGCTCAAGATGATGACCGCAAGGAAGTGAAAGGATCTGATGAATTGGTGGGACAAATTCATCCAAAATTTCGGGTTCATCAATCAATATATCCCCAACGTCAATCACCTCATTCAAGTGAAGGTTAAAATTCTCAAACACCTTATTCAAAGTATGGTTTTCAATCAATTTTGGTTCAAGAGTGGAGGTGTAGAGATCACAAGGATTTGGCATTGTTTCACTCGAAATGGACCCTTCACAGTCGGGTAAATCAAACACTGCATTATTACACAACTTCTCATACATTCTATCGTCCATTGGTGAATCATTTGGTGTACTCGATGAATCTATGAAACTGGAGTTGTGGATTTCAGTTTGGAAAGAGAATGTTTGATTAGGAAAGGTGTACAGTTCTCTCTCACTACCCAAATTCTCATTTTGTCCTATGCCCGAATTAGACATTGAAATTTTTTTAGCTGATTCGGAATTATTTGCTTGCCCCCACTCTGTCATTTCCTTCCTAAATTGGTTCAGATATTTTTCTAATGTCTGCTCAAGACTAGATTTGGGTCGATAAGGGGTTTCCGTATAAGATTGAAATTCTTGTGGACAATTAAAACTCCCAAATGACTGATTAGAAGGACTGTTTAGAGAAGGTGGAAAAGTCGGATTTGATTGATAGGAACAGAAGGGTTGTGAAAATTGGGCAGGAGTAGGGTCAACATTGTGATAAGAAGAATATTGATATTGGTTGGTCGGTTGGCTATTAGACATGATACATGCCACAAACCGATTATGAAATTCTTCTTTAGAAAGTGGAGGTGATGGTTGATATTGGTCCGGATTGAAACTTTGGCCTCTAGCCCTACCTATATGCTCAGCAATGGACATGCGTCTAGGAACATCCTCACTCAGACTATCAACTGAAACGGATGTAGAATTAGGATACGGTTGATATTGGTTTGAATTAAAACTTTGGCCTCTAGCCCTAGCTATATGTTCAGCAATGGACATGCGTCTAGGGGCATCCTCACTCGGAGTATCAACTGAAATGGATGTAGAATTAGGATACGGTTGATAAGACCTGGGCTGAGGTGGCCAACTGTTTCTACCCGCTTGTTCTATCCGATCTCTTAAGGACATGGGAGAGTCGGACGGTATACCGAAGCGATAACGAAAACAAGAAATATCTGGTTGTGGACAACAAGGCTCGGCAAGAGTTCTTCTGTTTGAGTCACCCATTATAAGAAGAGAAGAGGGAAAAGGGTAAAAAGGGGAGAAAATAATTGGTTTGTTTTGAAAAAGGACGGATTTATGAAAATTCACACAAATATGCACAAGCAACCCTATATCTAATGGTCACCTAGGTCAAGTCTCTAGACCGCTCCTAGACTTCCAGAAAACAAATCGCAGGATAAATTCTCTACTACGTCTTTGCCTTTCCTGTGGCCAGGTAAGTGTCAGGTAAGTGGGAGGTTCTCCGCTACGTAAGTAGCGGGCCTAATTAAGTAACCACTTGCCTTAGACACACTTGCCTTAGACACCACAAAAGAAACGCGGATAAGCAATAGATTACTCACAACCTCCTTCTGTCCTAATTGAGTGCGATGGTCCTTAGAGTCTTGTCTAGATATTTTTTAGTTAATGAAGGGTGATGTGGATGCTAGTTTTGTGATTTTCGGGGCTTAGGAAGTGTAATGAAATCCCCACCTAATCTGAATTTGGTCTTTACCCCTTAATTTCCGTATTAAAATATGCACAAAACAACCAATTTCAAGAATCGCAACAAATTTATTTTTTGAGCGGCGCTGAATTTTTGCAAAGAATCCTGCAAGAAATTGATTATTGGACAAAATCAGAGAGGATAAGAGAGAACAGAGAATATACCACAAAAGTTTGGAACAGTGAAACACCTAAACGGCGGCGGAACCGCCGCAAAAATACCTCATTGGCCGCGGATCCGCGGTGTAAAGGAGGGATTAGGGTTTCAACTTTTTCATGTAGCTTCTTGTACTCCTCTGGAATCTGTAGAACTTCTCTGAATCTTGATCTCACTGCTGAAATGATTCCAGATTCTCTCGCAAAAACCTCAAACACTAAACGTTAAGCACTTGAAGCGATTCTTGGATGAAAATTTGATGGAATAATAATTTTTCAACTCAAATAACAAAAACGAACCAAATAGCAGACATCCCCGGCAACGGCGCCATTTGATTGATCGTTTCCGTGTCGTGTTTAGAAATGTTTCACAACCAAAGAAATTTATACCGCAATCAATTAACGGTGTCGATGTAGTGCGTTAATGAATACAGATCATCCACTGAGATGTGTGTTTTGATCGATCTTGTTTTAGATGAGTCGAAATTTAAAAGATAAAAGAAAATTCAAGAAAGTTGATTCAAGATTTTTAAGATTTGATCCCAAGAAACATCAAGAAAATAGATCTAAAATCAAGAAATGTCCCAATCAATTTAGTTATCAAGATTTATAGAATAGCTTGTAGGATTCGATTGAGTTAATAGTTAATGATGAATCTAATAATTCCTAATCTTATCTATTGATAATTTGTAGCTAGATTGATGATGATGAATGAAGATTAGGGATCTATTGAAGAAACTAGGGTTTCTCCTTCTATCCCTTGTCTTTTCAATTATGATCATTCGAATCTAGCCTCTAGCAAAGAAAATCATCAATTATTTGTTCCCTAATTTGCAACGAAATTCACAAGAATGTGATCTCGATCCAAATTAGGTCATTGATGATTCTTTTTCCTAGAGTTCACAAATCTCATAAGACTTAAAATTAGTATTAAGATTTGATCATCATTAGATCTATCAATTCTCTCGAATCCTCCACAAGCGGAGATTTCACTCACACATCATGAAAATTAATGAATCAAAGATCAAGAAGTTTCATAACCCAAGAATGTAAAGAAAGCAAGAATTGCAATTATCACCTTTATTAAATCGACGACTAATTACACATTCCCTCAATTCGAGATTACAAGAGTTGCTCTCGATCGCTCCTTTGAAGAGGTAACTAGATCCGTCGAAGTTCGCTCCGCTCGATCTCCGTGAGTCGCGGATCTTCGTTGATCTCTTGCTCGGATGAAGATTGGCCTCGCGGATAAAGGATCGATGGTTGCTTGCTTGATTTGCTTCTCAAAATGATCTTGATTTGGCTTTGGATTTGAATTTGGGCTATGGTTTTAGTATCAAGTTGTGTCACTCAACTTGAATTTGAATTTTGGCTCCAAAAATGTAACTAACTCACCACTAATTGTCTAACCTCTAAAACTCTAGATCTAACTCTCTTTTTATAACCACCTCATTTGAATCTTCCCTCCAAAGCTAGGTTGTTAGAGAGAGCCTTCTAGAATGAGTTTGTTAGAGAGAATATTCTAGAATGAGATTGTTACAAAAAATATTCTAGAGCGAGTTTGTTATGCAGAGCCTTCTGGAAGAAGCCACGTGCTCTTTGAGAGTCTTCTGGAAGCTTAGACCATTACAAGAAGCCACGTGGAGAAATTTGATGCGCGGATGAGTTAACAAGGCCGCGAAACCGCGGAAACTCGACCGACTCAGCCGCGGATCCGCGGCCATGTTAGTGAATTACTGCATGCAATTTCCAGGTAATTCTTCTGTTGGCTTTATGGCACTTTTCTGATGTCTGGAATATTTTTATACTTTCTTCTTTACTGCTAGATTTCAAGTCTTTGACTTGACGTATTTTATCAGCACTTTTAGCAGTTCCGGCTCTTTTACCTGGAGAATTTCCTGCACACAATCTCGAGACAAGTGTTGATACACAAATGATCATACGTGTAATAATAAACACTCAATTTCCCTCAAAATGCCGGCTATAATGTATAACACATGTTATTTGGTATTTTGCAGACAAATGGATAATATGTGCTACATTTATACCAAACACCTTTAGATGATTGCAAATAGTAGGGAAATTGATGTGTTAAAAATGCAATATTTTCGACTGATCAGCTATCTATGAAGTTTACCCGGCGAGTATCCGCTTACGCTACGTGATTGCGACGGACTTTTGATCAACATCAAAATTCCGTGGCAACCGATCAAATGAGACTAAACGGCTAGATTTATAAAATTCAAACTAGTTATCTCATAACTAATTCTTATGGATTCCAAATATTGTATCACAATCACAGAAAGCTAGGCGAAGTTAGATAATTCGATCGATGCAACGAATTCCCAAAAATTCCCAAAGAGCTCAACACTTGAATACAGTTAAAGTTAACCAGAGGCATGCCACAACACCTACAGACCAACAGCTGAAGGGCCCGACCCAAGCCTCTCAAGTGGCGTTTTGGATCCGCCGCCAAAACCATGTTTTGTCCGCGGATCCACGGTCACTTGGACGAGTTAGGGTTTCGTTCTTCAGGTGTGTCCATAGAATTTCCTGCATGATTTTCTGAGTATTTTTAACAAGGAAAAATCCAACTTTTTGAAAAATTTCCAGAAAGGGGGTCATTTTGGGCTTTCGGAGTTCGATCGGACTTTAAACTTCGTCTAGACAACGCCTAGTGCTCTAGCTTGGCTCTGATACCACTGTAGGGTTAGCTTAGCACCTTAGCAAAGTTTTGGCAAGCATCAATCATGCTACTTTAAAATTTTTAGGGTGCTAAAAAAACCCGCCAAGTAATCGAACTAGAGAATTAGGGTTAAACATGATATGTAAACTCTTTACATCTAAGTGAACAAGGAATACAACCTTTGTAGACCGGTCCTTCATTTCAATAGCTCCGTGTAGTAGTCTCTTCGCTGTGATCACGAACTCCCAGACTCTAAAGAGGCTCCACAAGATGTACGGAACAAGCTTGCTTTGAAGTCTTCGAGGCCGAAGATGATCTACGTCGAGGAGACACTAGCTCATGCTATCTCTTCACTAATGGTGTATATTAGTGAAGCAAACACCCTAAACTAAATAGCAAGTAGTAGAGGATGATGAAGTAGGAAGTGGGCTCAGTTTAGATTTATTTTTCTCACAAGTTTTCATCACTTTAGAAAAAACTAGCAAGCTTTTTCTCTTGAAGAAGAAGAAGAAGTGATGAAGCAAATGAATGAGAGAGTGAGATTAGAATTGCAACCATGGGTGAGTTAGTGTCATGCCTAACTCATGTAGAGAATAAACCATAGCTATGAGTTAAGGGTTGGCTTAAGAAATATCTTAAGCAATGACAAAAGAGTGGACTTGGTCAATGTTTTCTACAAGCTTCTCCAAGCTTCAACCATGACTCATTCCAAATCTTTTATGAATTACTTAATGATAAATAAAACCCAAACATAAACTCTAGAATGGTATAAGTCTCATACATACATGTTGCAAGTGTAACCTAGCATGACACAACAATATATATCACATATATATTTTGTGTCAAAAAGAAAACAATACATATATCACATATATGTAAAGTATATCAAATGTGAGAAAAGAAATACTTAAGTGAGATAATATTAGTTAATGTAATGTAATACATCAAATATATAATTCTACATTAAATTATTAAATCAACACTTGATTTAATAATCCGGCTATATTACATATAACCGACTAATATCAAATGTAACAATTTATCGAATCAACACTTGATCCGATAACTTGGCTATGTCTCATATAACCGACTAATGTCACAAGTCGCAAGAATAGAATGCGGCATCACATACTCGCATTAATCTTAGTCCTGCACATATCACATGTGTTCTCCTACTCCATTTCGCATGAACCAGGAAATCTCTGTGTAGGACTCTAAAGACTCGTCAATACGCCGGCAGTAGGTGATGATCATATCAAACACCCATAAGCCGTAAGCGGTCTGCTAAACGTAACGGCCACCCGGGTATTGAGTGATCAGAAGATCAACAAGAAAGCCTGCTCGTACTCCTGCGAATCCAATCAGTAACACTACCGTACAGTCCGGTCTCTTCATCTGATATGTCGCATATCACAGCCTGGGGTTGGTATAACGTCAAACCCTAATAGCTTGATAAGTCATGCCGATGCAAGGTCCATAACGGTTCGAGAAACTACTGGTACCACTTACCAATAAATCTCAGCAACCCTGGCCAGGGATTTCCTGTTATGGCCAATCGAGCATAGCGCAATATCAACTCCCAATACCGGGAGAGACAAAACCCCTCCTATCGCTCATTGCCTCTATGTGACTCGGGACTGTATCCAAAAACCACCTTTTTGCACGATCTCTTGACCGTGGTATGGTGGAAATCAAAGCACAGTGGGAATCACACAAGACTCTATGACGATCTCGAGTCTACAGACTAACCTGTACAAGTGTCACCAGAGAACCGCTATCCGACGATAGGTATAATACTATCTAGGAGTTCTCGGCGAGTCCGTCCAGTGTATCCAGTCTCCACTGAGCACCTATATACCTTCTCTGATATCAAACACCAATGGATGTGGGATCATCCATTGCCCATCACATGGGTCGAGAAGCATATACGCTAGTCTACTCTGGAGTATCAATGCCCTATCTCGATACTCTCACAACTAGAAACATTTGAAGGATGTACTTATTGACTACCTAGTCCCCACTAGTATGATCTACATCATAGTCCTGGTAGTCAAGTACTCATCCTAAGGGCTTTATCAACATGTAATTGAGAGACAATAAGTGTACATGTTAAGATAAAGTGCAACCAGATTGCATACTATCATGTCGAGCAAGAAAGTCCTCCCTATATATGTCCAAGCATCCACTACAATATACATCGCAAGTACAGTAATGGCCTCTAGGGTATACATATAATAACACCATATGATGGGCGATGGATGATCCCATATCCATTATTGTGGTGACACCAAAGACCGTATACGGATGCTCAGTGAGACTGGGTACACTGAACAGACTCACCGAGAACTTATATGTAGTATTATATCTATCGTCGGATAGCAGTTCTCAGGTGACACTAGTACAGGTTAGTCTGTAGACCCGATATTGGCATAGAGTCTTGTATGCCTCCCACTGTACTTTGATCTCCACCCTACCACGGCTCTACTGAGTCGTGCAAACAGGTAGATTTTGGGTACAGTCCCGAGGCACATAGAGGCAATGAGCGATAGGAGGGGTTTCGTCTCTCCCGGTATTGGGGGTTGATGTTGCACCATGTACGATTGGCTATAACAGGAAGTTCCTGGTCAGAGCTGCTGAGATTTCTGATAAGTGTTATCAGTAGTTTCTCGATCTGTTATGAGCCATATACCGGCATAACTTATTGGGTTATTGGGGTCGACGATACCGTTCCTAGACTCACATATGCAGCATAATTGACGAAGAGACCATAATGTACGGTAAGTGTTACCAGTTGGCTCGACAGGAGTTTTAGAAGGTTTGCTTGTGTTTCTTTTGATCGCTCAATACCTGGGAGCCGTTACGTACAGCTTGTGCCACTGACGGTTTGTAGGCATGTGATGTGATCACTGTCTACTGCTAGCGTATTGACGAGTTTTAGAGTTCCACAAAGGGGTCTCCTAGCTCAGGCGAAAAGATGTGGGGGTGCATATGTGATATGCGCGGGAGCTCGATTAAATGCGTGTATTGGATACCGTATTTTAATCGGGCGTTTACTATTGGACGAGTCGTATGTGATATGACCGGGTTATTAAATCAAGTGTTGATTTAATATTAAATCCATTAGCTCATTTATTAAAACCTATTTCTTTATGATGCATGCATGAGTGTATGCATATGTTGATATAGATGCATACATGCAAGCATACATGTGTCATGGTTGAAGATACATAGATGGTGGCAACGCAAGACTTACATGGTTACTTATTTATATATTTTGTTTATTTGAGAAAAGCAAAAATGGATTAATACCATGGTTTAATTACCCATGGTTTTTGCCCATGGTTTTGCTTAAAACTCAAGTTACAAAATATCTAGATATTTTGTAACCATAGTTTAGTATGGATGACTCTCACTTACTCACTTGAGTTTAGCAAGAGTTATTCATTATTCTCATATTATTCTCTTGAGTTTAGTTTGAGCCTTCTCCTTCTTCCTCTCTCTCCTTAAAGCTCTCTAGGGTTTTAAAAGAAAGAGAAAGAATTAAAAAGAAAATGTTTTTAATTGAGATCCAAACCCACACCACCATTCTACTTTAGTCTAGCCCATTAGTGTGGAGTGTTTGCTTCATCTTCATTCTTGATCAAGTGAACCTTGGAGCTTGGTGCAAAGAGACTTCGTGGTGGATCATCGTGGAGGCGGAAGGATATAAGCCAACCGGTTCAAACCCTACACGATCCAAGGAGTTTAGGAGGAGGTCTACAAAGGTTGTATTTCTCCACTTAGTCTTAGACACTTGTAGTATATGATACTAGCATGTTGTTACTATATTTTCCTAGTTCGATTCATGTTTGGAATTGTTTAGCACCCTATAAATTTTTGTTATAGCATGTGTGATGCAACCCTAAACCTAGTGTGGTGCTAGAGAATCCCTACAAAAAGACCATACAACATTACACACCATGAAGCGCACTCACGGATGAGTAACCTGTGAGAGAATCAAGTTCTCAATATTACCACGACAGAATACATACCATAAGTATCTACATCTTCGATCATTTCGAAGAATCCTGATACTTCCAACGTATGGTTCTCTATTTTATTCTTATACTTATAAACTTCTCAAAATCTTTGGACCTTGCATTTCAACGAATGCGTGTCTAAAACCAGAGAACTCATAAGTAAACTGAATGAAGTAAGATTACCAACCCCTTGTCCTAAAGGACACAGGACAATATGCATTACTATGTATAAGTCCCAAGAATATACTAACTCAAACTCCATGTGTCGTAGGTTGAAGAATATATTTTGGTTAAGAACGTTTATTTCGTTATTCAATGCACCTTATCTTATTCTCAACTGATAAAGGTAAATGTTTAGAATATAATTTTCAAATTTTATATCTCACTTTATACAATAAAGATACAGATATTCAATTTTAAAAATTGGTGCATAACAACGGTTATTCGAAACCAAATATTTGCCGTTAGGCAAAACCAGG
The DNA here is from genome assembly GCA_030015575.1 of Agapanthus africanus. Taxonomy (NCBI): domain Eukaryota; kingdom Viridiplantae; phylum Streptophyta; class Magnoliopsida; order Asparagales; family Amaryllidaceae; genus Agapanthus; species Agapanthus africanus. The sequence continues at coordinate 332,577,569 of CM057349.1, forward strand.
CGATTTAAAACAAATCACCAATTGCTACGAATTCCGATATTGAGAATCAAATCACCAATTTCCTAATATTCTAATCCTACTCAGCATCTGTAACGTCATATAGATGTGAGATTCTAATCTGGTATATACATACCCTGGAGTCAGAATTAATTGGGAAAACAGTTTTCAATTATAATATTACAGAAATTCTGAAATATGAAAATGTTTCTAGGGGTGGCCGGGTATTCCTAGTAATGCCTCTTCCAATATCCAGATTCATGGTACTAGTTGCAATTTTCTTTTCCCTCACTTCAATCCCTTTATATATCTCTACATCTTACTTTATGTACACCACACTTACGCTAATTGGTTTTCTTCCTTCCCTGTCTTTCGGCACCAGCCTAAGGTTTAGAAGAAGACTATCCAATAAGTGTAACCGATGTACTCTCCTAATACAAGGAGCTATCGCAACCTGAGAGAAAGTAAAAGAAAAAGACAACCGAATAATCAAACTTAATTTCTCCAGAACTAGTGGCCATCCTTAACTGAAGTAACTTTTTCGAGTTCGCATGTAATTATACGATATCCTTTCCAAAAATATGGATCATCGTAGTGATATAGAGTGTTCTGAAGAAAGCAAATGGAAAGCAGGAGTAGTAGGGAAATATGCGACTTTTGTCATGAATCATGACAATCCAAAGATAGAGGGTAAAAAGGTTCGGTCAACTTGGTTAACGGGTTTTAGTTTAAGGTAAGTCATGGTTGCAAACCAGAGAGAGAAAAGAAACATTCAGCGTGCACTCTATCAAAATTAGATTGGTTAATCACTTTGTCTAATCAGGATGGCTCCCAATGTTTCTTAGAATTCTCCTTCAAACCCTAAAAGGAGAACTAATCGGGATCATGTACACCTTACAAGTTCGCTAACTATTCAGTCAGGCCAGTGTTAGTACTTCGAAAGAGGTCCCCCATGCTTTCGCACGGATCCAATTTAACAACCTCGTTTCCGCAGAGGGTAATCTGGTTAACACCTTTCTATACACCTAATAGGTTAGCTAGTTGTAAAGTGAAAATCTCCCGAAGAGTAAAACCTACTCATCAGTAGGAATCGAGACCCAACTATCATTGTGTGATAATCTTGACGGAAGCCGACCAAAATTACCACACTCCAGAAAATATGCTTAAACTTGGCAAGTTTACCATATATTTGAAACTCCCAATATGGTTTTTGCCCCTAGGACCCAAGTGACCTTGACTGAGACAACATATCAAAGGGTCCTAGTCAAGTTCAACCCGTCATTATCTTGATTACATTAAACCCACCCATATGTGTTCTTGACTGAGCCAAAATGTCCGTACAACTGTCCTAACCAATCGCATCACCATGCAATAGAAAAGTACTATATAGCAACCGAACACTACGCCTCGGCTGAGCACGACATACTTGTTAGTGATATGTATGCCCTAGAGGCCATTATTGTATGATATAGTGGATGCTTGGACATATATATGGAGGAATTTCTTGCTCGACATGATAGTATGCTATATGGTTGCCTTTATCTTAACATGTTCACTGGTATTATTATACTGTCTCTCATATACATGTTGATAAAGCCCTTAGGATGTTGGCTTGACTACCAGGACTATGATGCGGATCATACTACTGGGACCTGGGTAGTCCACAAGCACATCCTTCAATTGTTCTTAGTCGAGAGAATATCGAGACAGGGCATCGATATTCCAGAGTAGACTAGTGTGTATGTTTCTTGACCCTGTATAGGGCGATGGTTGATCCCATATCCATTGGTGTTTGACATCAAAGATTGTACACAGGTGCTCATTAGAGAATGGGTACACTGAACAGGACTCGCCGAGAACTCCTAGGTGGTACTATACCTATCGTCATATAGCAGTTCTCTGGTAACACTGGTACAGGTTAGTCTGTAGACCCGAGATCGTCATAGAGTCTTGTGTAGTTCCCACTGTGCTTTGATTTCCTCCCTATCACGGCTCAAAGGAGTCATACAAACAGGTGGATTTTGGATACAGTCTCGAGTCATATGGAGGCAATGAGCGATAGGAGGAGTTTCGTCTCTCTCGGTATAGAGAGTTGATGTTGCTCTATGCTCGATTGGCTATAACAGGAAGTCCTTGGCCAGGGCTGTTGATGAGATTTACTGGTAAATATTATCATTAGTTTCTCGTACCGTTATAAGCCACACATCAGCATGACTTATCAAGTAATTGGGGTATGACGATACCACCCCCAGACTCGATATGCGACATATCAGACGAAGAGACCGGACTGTACGGTAAGTGTTACCTATAGGCTTCATGGGAGTTTGGACAAGCTTGCTTGTTGATCTTCTATTCACTCAATACTTGGGTAGCTGTTACGTCCAGCTAGTACCGCTGACGGCTTGTGGGTGACTGATGTGGTCATCACCTATTGCTGGCGTATTGATGAGTCTTTAGAGTCCCACATGGAAGTTTCCTGGTTCAACCGAAACGAAGTAGAGCGCATATGCTGATATGTGCGGGGCCTGATTAAATACGAGTATGTGATACCGTATTCTAATCTGGCGGTTATTTGATATCAGTTAGGTTATATGTGATATAACCGGATTATTGAATCAAGTGTTGATTTGATAATGTGATATACAGATAAATGATATTAGTCGGTTATATGTGATATAACCGGATTATTAAATCAAGGGTTGATTTAATAATATGATATATATTTATATTTGATATAATTATATATTAACTAATATTATTGCTCACTAATTATTTTCTTTATATATGTATTAATATATATATATATATATATATATATATATATATATATATATGGCATGGATTTTCTATTTTTGGAAAATAGAAATGATGAGGTGGAAAATGGGGAGACTTTTGGTGGAATGGGTGTAGCATGGCTTGTGTATTTTTTATTCATTTACCTCACACTATTGAAGCATTGTGACAATTCTTTATTGGTAAGAATTGTATGCTTCAATAAGTGAAGTAAATATGTAAAGCCATTCAACACTTGTATTCTAGACTTGTTCATTTTTCTTTAGATGAGACATGAGCTCATTTGCTCTTTAGCTCTCTCCATCTTCTTCACCTCCAACTCCAAGCTCAATCCCTCATATGAGTTGTGAACCCTTGAGCTTGTGAGAACCCTAGTGAGCAAACAAAACCCCTACTTCACCATCCTACACTATATTAGCGCTTTGGTGTAGTGTGTTTTCTTCACTAAAGAGTTTAGTGAAGAGATAGCTTAGATTAGCGGAGCTTCGGGTGGATCATTTTTGGCACGAAGATCGCAAAGGAAGCTCGATCCAATTTCAAGTGGAGCCTAGTAGAGTCGCATGGACTACTACACGGAGCTTGAGAAGAGAAGGACACAGTCTACAAAGGTTGTAGCCATCTTTCTCTTAGTATAGTTTTTGTTATATCATAGTTAAACCCTAATCATCTTGTTTTGATTCTTGTTTAGTGTTAATTAGCACCCCAAATATTTTAAATTGGCATGCTTGATGCTAGTAAAACCCAGTGGTGGTGCTAACAAACACTTTCATGGTATCAGATCCAAAGCTAAAAGATTATACGATGTTAGTTAAACCACGAAACCGAAACAACTCCGAAACTGGAAACCCAAACATCAACTTTCTGTCGATTTTAAAATGGACTCTGAAATTTTGTTAAATAACCACAGAATGTTGTATGAGATACAACTAGAACACCATGAAAATTCGAGACCAAAATTCAAACATTGACCCGGCGAGAATGGGTATTTGGCCGGCGTCGCTGGTCCTATTGCAAAATTTTGGGCTCGAATTTTTTGTTTGTTCTGATGTGTTGGGTTTAGGGTTTCATGTTACTGTTTGTTTAGCCTAGTTTGCATGGGATGTCAACTTTTCAGTTGGGGCTATTCAGAGTGTTTCGTAGTCGTGTTTTAACGTTGTTTCGGGTTTAAGTTTGATATGTGATATAGTAGTTGGAATCCACATTAAACCCATTTTGTGAAAGCTAGTTTGTTTGTAAATCTAGCATGTTAGTCTCTATTGATCGATTGCCATGAAGTTTTGATTCAGATCGAAACTCCGTCGCAATCGCGTATCGTACGTGAATACTCGCCAGATAACTTTACTAGGAAGCCATGCCCCATAGCCCCGACCAAGTGACTTTAGGAGAACCCCGTTGCCAAAAGCATCCACTTGGGTGCTCGCAGCCACGGTGTTCCGCCTAAGTGCACTTGGTCGACAGCATCAGGGGTGCGGCCATCTACTAAAGTTCCCAATGAGTATTCGATCAAGTAGTCGGGAATCTTGTTGAATTACCCGACTTAATTATTGAAAAGAGTTTTCGATATGATACTAAAATGCGGGGTTTTTAGGGTTAGGCATGAAATCCGGAATATGAGATATTCCAGGTTTATGATGTTTAAGGAAATATGGATTCTAATTATTGTAGTTTTTTATTTCTTTTCTGCGACCTTAAGTGTAATATATGGGGTATCCCAAATCTCGTTGCTATATGTCAACGGAATTTGGGATACGCATATTTACTTACGTTGATGACATGTGATATTATGTGTTGCTGTGATATGTTATATTGGATCGTCGTGAATGAATAGGCAGGGTTTTTGCGTGAGATGAGAGTTTTTCCATTTTCATTCATGTAAAAATTGTATGTAATATTCTTTTATTGGGACACTTTCGGGTTGAAGATGATGTCACCATTGATGTATATTATTTACTTTTCCGTATTAGGATAGACCCAAGGCGGGGAGCACAAGTAACCGGGTTTTAGAGTCCAGTGGGAGACAATCTCGAGGAGTCGAGACCGGGTCTCCTAACTCTAGAATTGGCAGGGTTGCTTGCCACTCTCGTAGGTGTCTAGGGATGTGGGTTTGGCTATTCATCACGACCGTGGAATCCGTGTTTTTCATTACTCGCTGAATTTAAAACACGGACCTCGTAGTATATCCAATATTTCATATGTTTTACTTCTGCTGCTGAGTTCTGTGATGTGATCATATAACTGCGTAAGACGAATGCTATATATATGATATATATAATAAACGTTGCTTATGTTTTGCATCCTCGCTAGTCCAGCCCCTGCTCTGCCGTTAGTTAAGTAACCTAACGGTGCATGACGGGGCCCCGTGGTGAATGCGGATGGCATAAGCGTACGTTCTATTTTCGTTTCTTTTTCTGTGATGTTTAGGGAAACATAAATGATGAGATTTCAATAATGAGATTAATGAAAAGAAAAGAAACCTAAAGATGTTGTAGAATCAAAAGTTTTTAAAAATGGTAGCTCTAGTTCTTGCTTTGCATAGTGGTATTCCTTGATGAATATCCAGCACCTCATTCGATGAGGAAAGAGCCGAGATCTCTTCACCGGGAGTGACCTCTTTAGCAAAACTAGCAATTGCTACAACCCACTCGGTTTATCATCATAGCTTCTGTAGTTCTTGCTTTGCATAGTGGTATTCCTTGTTGAATATCCAGCACCTCATTCGATGAGGAAAGAGCCGAGATCCCTTCACCGGGAGTGATCTCTTTAGCAAAAGCTAGTAAAAGCTATTCGGTTTGTTTTTGAAAAGTAATCGATTCTACAATGATATCAAGTTCATTACGTTAAAGGTTTTCTTAAAAACCAGTCGTAGCCCTCCGTCATTTCAGATAAGTACTATTTAGTATTCGTGCTGTGTTTGTTAGCCTCCGTTAAGGCGTAGTGTACGGTAGCTGATTAGTGCTTATCTTCCGCATGTGATGCGATTGGATTATGGTAGTCGTACGGCTTTATTGACCTTGTTAAGGGTCGTACGGGTGGGTTTAATTCAATCAAAAAATGACGGGTTGAACTTGGCTAGCACTTATGATTTGTTGACCTTGTTAAGGTCATAAGTGGCTAGGGGTAAAAACAGATATTGGGAATTTCAAGTGTTGAAATTTGCAATGAGATTGCATACCCTCTATATGATAGTTGGATCCCGATACCCACTGCGAGTAAGTGTTACTCCTGGGAGAGTTTTCCACTTTACAATTAGTCGATCCATTAGGTGTCTAAGAATGGTGTTAATGGAATTATGCCCCTGCATAAATGAGGTTATTTAATTAGTTCCATGCGAACACATGGGGAGACTCCCTCAGAGTACCAATACCTGCCTGGCTGACCGATTGACGAACTTATAGGGTGTAATTAATCCCGGCTAATCTTACCTTTTATGGTTTGAAGGAAGATTTGATAAAAACAGTGGGAGCCATCCTGATTAGATAAGATAATAACCAATCTAATATTGTAAGAGCGCACGCTAAAGTGTTTCTTTCTCTCTCTCTCTAGGTAGCGACCAATGACACGCCTTAATCAAGATAATAATATGGATGTATTGACCGAACCCACTTATTATACTGGGCTAGGTTCCGCTCTATCTTATGACCGTTATAAGTCTGAGCAAGGAATAGGGGAATACCCGGATTCCCACGCCACCCGAACGAAGAAGGACCATGCTGATGCATTTTATTCGGGTGTGTTCATAACCGATAACTATTTCTCAGTTTGCTCTACGTCGTGGATATTGGATACCGGATCAGGATCCCACGTATACAATTTGTTACACGGGCTAAGGAGAGGTAGAGAACTGGGAAAGGATGATAAGTCTCTAACATTAGGGAATGGAGCAATGGTTATAGCCAAAGCAGTTGGCGAATATCACCTAGTGTTACCAAATGGTAATACATTGATTCTGAACAACTGTTACTATGTACCAAAATTGATGTGCAATATTATATCAGTTTTTTTGCTAACTAAAGAAGGATATAATTTCACATTAGAGGATAATGTTATGAACATTTTTCTAAATCAAGTGTTGATTGGGTTTGGTATGTTGTGTAACGGTATATACGTTCTGAATCAAACTACAGTTCTAAATATACAGAACACACACAAGAGGAAAAGTTCAGAAATGAACGATGCCTTCTTGTGGCATTGTAGACTAGGTCATATCAATATGACACGACTAGCTAAGTTGCATAAAGATGAATTTTTGAATCAGTTCGAACTTACATCTTATGAAACTTGTCAGTTATGTCTCAAAGGCAAGATGACCAAGACTCCGTTTACTGGACACGGAGAAAGAGCTACTGAACTCTTGGGGCTGATACATAGTGATGTATGCGGTCCTATATCTATACATACCAGAAATGGTTCCTCGTACTTTATTACATTCACCGATGATCTCTCAAGATTCGGACATGTGTTCCTGTTGAAACACAAGTCTGAGGCTTTTGAGAAATTCAAGGAATATAAGTGCGAAGTCGAGAACCAAACGGGTAAAAGTATTAAAATCCTTCGATCTGATCGGGGAGAAGAATACTTAAGCACAGAATTCTGTGATTATTTAAAAGAGAATGGGATTCTCTCTCAGCTTACTCCTCCGTATACACCACAGCACAACGGTGTATCGGAGTGGAGGAATCACACCCTATTAGATATGGTGCGCTCTACGATGAGTAGTGCTGAGTTGCCTATTTATTTTTGGGGTTATGCACTTGAGACAGCCGCATACCTATTGAATATGGTTCTGACCAAATCTGTGTCTACCACTCCATATGAGATATGGAATGGAAAGAGACCATTTCTTAAACGCGTTAAGATATGGGGTTGTCCGGCCTATGTTAAAAGGCAAAATCCGGACAAGGTCAAGGCAATGTCTGTTTTGTGCAAGTTTGTAGGATATCCAAAAGATTCTTATGGATATATTTTCTACCATTCTGAGGAACAAAAAGTGTTTATTTCTCAACATACCACCTTTTTAGAAAAGGAATTTCTTGTAAAAGAAATTAGTGGTAATGAGGTAGAAGTGGAAGAAGTTCCGGCAACACAAACTATAACTGACAATTTGGTAGAACCGGAGGATTCAATAGTCCTCGATGAACATCAGCCACTCCGCAGATCTAGTAGGGTTCCTCACCCATCTGAGAGATTCTACGGTTTTCTCATAGACGGTGGGAGCAAGGATTGCATCATGGAAGATGATGACCCAACTAGTTTCGAGCAGGCCATCACAAGTGGAGACTCTGTGAAATGGCTGGATGATATGCGATCTGAGATGGAATCCATGTACACCAACAAAGTATGGACTTTGGAAATTGCTCCTAAAAGGGTAAAACCCATCGGGAGCAAGTGGATCTTTAAGAAGAAAATTAGTGTAGATGGAAAAGTTGAGACCTTCAAAGCTAGACTTGTAGCAAAAGGTTTTCGTCAACGAATAGGTGTCGACTATGATGAAAACTTCTCTCCTGTCACCATGCTTAAGTTCATCAGGATCATACTTTCCATTGCTGCATACCATGACTACGAAATTTGGCAGATGGACATCAAGACCGCTTTTCTAAATGGTGATTTAGAAGAGAGCATGTACATGACACAGCCAGATGGCTTCGTAGATAGTGGGAGCAGCGGAAGCATGTTCAAGCTTCTTAAATCAATCTACGGATTAAAGAAGGCATCGCGTAGCTGGAACATCTGTTTTGATGAAGCTATCAAAGAGTTTGACTTCATAAAAAACGTATATGAACCTTGTAAATACAAGAAGGTTGCAGAGAGTAAGGTTGTCTTACTCGTATTGTACGTGGATGACATACTCTTGATAGGAAACGATATTCTTATACTATACTCGGTCAAGCTCTTCTTATCACACAAGTTCTCCATGAAAGATCTAGGTGATGCCTCTTACATCCTGAGGATTAAGATCAATAGAGATAGATCTAAACAGATGTTGGGATTGTACTAATCCAGGTACATAGACAACATACTATAGAGGTTTAGTATGGAAGATTCTAAGCGTGGTAATTTACCCGCTTGTTTAGGAATCAATCTCTCCAATGAGATGTCTCCCAAGAATGATTTGGAGGGGGCTCACATGCAAGAGATACCCTATGCTTCGGCAATTGGGTCAATCATGTATGAGATGTTATGTACCAGACCAGATGTAGCTTACTCACTAGGTGTAGTGAGTAGGTATCAATCAGATCCAAGAGAGAAACACTGGACAGCTGTGAAGAACATTCTTAAGTACTTGAGAAGGACTAAAGAGATATTCTTGGTGTATGATAACGGTGAACTCCAGGTGGAGTCCTTTACCGATTAGAGATTCTAGAGTGATAAGAACGACTGTAAGTCGGTCTCGGGTTTTGTCTTCACCTTCAATGGAGGGGCGGTATGTAGGAAGAGTTCCAAGCAAGATACCATTGCAGACTCGATGATGGAGGTTGAATACATCGCTGCCAACGATGCTGCCAAAGAGGACTGTCTGGATAAAGAAGTTCATAGCTGAACTTTGTGTGGTTCCATCCATTGTGCATCCAATACCTATGTATTGTGATAACAATGGAGCTGTGGCTTTGGCCAAGGAACCCCGGTCCCATAAGAGATCCAGACATATTCTTAGGCTGTATCACCTGATCAGGGAGATAGTAGATCGCCGGGAGATCGAGGTTAGGAGAGTTGTCACGAAGGATAACACAGCGGATCCACTCACGAAGGCCCTCCAGCAGATGCAATTCGAGAGACTTTTTGGGATGTTGGGTATGAGATACTACAACAACTGGCCTTAGTGCAGGTGGGAGATTGTTGGTGATATGTATGCCCTAGAGGCCATTATTGTATAATATAATGGATGCTTGGAAATATATATGGAGGACTTTCTTGCTCGACATAATAGTATGCTATATGGTTGCCTTTATCTTAACATATTCTCTGGTATTATTATACTGTCTCTCATATACATGTTGATAAAGCCCTTAGGATGTTGGCTTGACTAACAGGACTACGATGCAGATCATACTACTGGGACCTGGGTAGTCCACAAGCACATCCTTCAATTGTTCTTAGTCGAGGGAATATTGAGACAGGGCATCGATATTCCAGAGTAACTAGTGTGTATGTTTCTTGACCCTGTATAGGGCGATGGTTGATCCCATATCCATTGGTGTTTGACATCAAAGATTGTACACAGGTGCTCATTAGAGAATGAGTACACCGAACAGGACTCGCCGAGAACTCCTAGATGGTACTATACCTATCGTCAGATAGAAGTTCTCTGGTGACACTGGTACAAGTTAGTCTGTAGACCCGAGATCGTCATAGAGTCTTGTGTGGTTCCCACCATGCTTTGATTTCCTCCCTACCATGGCTCAAAGGAGTCGTGCAAACAGGTGGATTTTGGGTACAGTCCCGAGTCATATAGAGGCAATGAGCGATAGAAGGGGTTTCGTCTCTCTCGGTATAGGGAGTTGATGTTGCGCTATGCTCGATTGAGTATAACAGGAAGTCCCTGGCCAGGGCTGTTGATGAGATTTACTGGTAAATGTTATCAGTAGTTTCTCATACCGTTATAGGCCACACATCGGCATGACTTATCAAGTTATTGGGGTCTGACGATACCACCCCCAGACTCGATATGCGACATATCAGACGAAGAGACCGGACTGTACAGTAAGTGTTTCCTATAGGCTTCATGGGAGTTTGGACAATCTTGCTTGTTGATCTTCTATTCACTTAATACCTGGGTAGCGTTACGTCCATCTAGTACCGTTGACGGCTTGTGGGTGACTGATGTGATCATCACCTACTGCTGGCGTATTGATGAATCTGTAGAGTCCCACATAGAAGTTTCCTGGTTCAAGCGAAACGAAGTAGGGCGAATATGCTGATATGTACGGGGGCCTGATTAAATACGAGTATATGATACCGTATTCTAATCTGGCAGTTATTTGATATCAGTTAGGTTATATGTGATATAACCGGATTATTGAATCAAGTGTTGATTTGATAATGTGATATACAGATAAATGATATTAGTCGGTTATATGTGAAATAACCGGATTATTAAATCAAGTGTTGATTTAATAATATGATATATATTTATATTTGATATAATTATATATTAACTAATATTTTGCTCACTAATTATTTTCTTTATATATGTATGTATGTGTGTGTGTGTGTGTGTGTGTATTGAAGCATGGCATGGATTTTCTATTTTTGGAAAATAGAAATGATGAGGTGGAAAATGGGTACGGGTGGATCATCTTCGGCATGAAGATCGCAAAGGAAGCTCGATCCAACTTCAAGTGGAGCCTAGTGGAGTCGTGTGGACTACTACACGGAGTTTGAGAAGAGGACACGGTCTACAAAGGTTGTAGCCACCTTTCTCTTAGTATAGTTTCTGTTATATCATAGCTAAACCCTAATCATCTAGTTTCGATTCTTGTTTAGTGTTAATTAGCACCCCAAAAATTTTAAATTGGCATGCTTGATGCTAGTAAAACCCAGTGGTGGTGCTAACAAACACTTTCAATACATAGAACGAATACTAAGTAATACTAATCTGAAATGACGGAGGGATACGGCTGGATTTTGGTGAATAACCTTTAATGTAATGAACTTGATATCGTTGAAGGATCTCGAGTAGCTTTGAAAAGGAGTGGTTTAGGCTCTGCATTTTAAAACAAGTGGTTTTGAAGAAAACCGAGTGTTTATAGTAAAAAACTTTTGCTTAAGATCGAACTTTCCGTGACGGGATCAAGGCTCCTTCCTCATCGAATGAGGTGCAGAATATTCCTAACCGAATACCTCTATGCAAAGCAAAAGAATATGACTATAGTTTTAAAATTTGGTTCCAACAACATCATTTATGTTTGTTTTCCTTGCATTAAACGTTTAATGCAGTCCCATCATTTTATGTTTCTAATCCACACCAGAAACAACCAAAATAGCATGCTTTATATGCCATCAGCATTCGCCGTGGGGTCCCGAGTCTTCACTGTAAAATTACTTACATTACGGCAGGGTGGGGACAGGGCTAGCGTGAATGCAAAACATATAAACACATCTAATATATATGTATATATGTATATATATACATATATATGTATATATATACATATATCATCACAGGCATGTAAAAATATCATAGACATGCGGCAAACAAAATGGAATAGTGGAAAAACTAGGAGCCCCACGTTTCATTTGAGCCATAAATAAAATGCGAAGTTTCCCGGTCGTGTGGATAGCCCGTACAACATCGATCCTAAATCCCTACGAGTGTGGCAAGCCATTTGCCAATTCGAGAAACTGGGTAACCCTCTCTCAATATCATGAGTCGGTCACCCGTCGCTTTCTAGAATCTGATAACTTGGGCACTCCTCCGCAGGTCGGTCCTATAACCTCTACAAGTGCGGTGAGCAACCCGCCAATTCTAGAGCGAGGCGTCTTGGTCTCAAACACCATGAGACGGCCGCCTACCGCACTCTAGAACCCGGCTAGTTGAGCACTTCTCCTGGGTTAATCTTAGTACAGAAATAAAATAAATACAACGGTGGCATCGACAGTATCCTAGTCGAGCCCCAATAAAAGAATATACAATAAGCAAAAACGACGGCCACAAGTCGGACGATCATCCCGAAAAAAATGAATATATAACAATTTAAATAAAAACTGTACAAGCATTCGCACGAGGGTGTAAGTCGATGTCGCACACCTTACGTACTTGTGGGGAGGCGGAATTTACAAAAAAAAACGATTTTTCATACTTTGCAACACCGACCTAAACTTCAGGATCTTTACGGAAAGCTTAACTAGCTATACTACTTGGAGTTCTAACTACTCGGTAAGAGTTTTATACCTCCTAGATACTTGTCCTTCGGGTCTTCTTCTCCTCCTCTTCTTGAGCTCCTCGAAGGTCCGGATCGTGCTTGATCGTCGGTCTCCTCGTGTCAAAGACAATCTATCCAAGAGTCTATGGTTCAAGCTCCAACTTCTAAACCGAGGTAACTAAAGTACCTAGTTCGCTAAACTAGGTAGCTTAGGAGATGTAGAGTGATTATTGGAGTATTTAATCTCAAAGGACCCTATGGTTCACAACTCATGTGAGGGTTTAGGGTCTTGAGGAAGAAGGAGATGAGAAAATGGAGAGAGAAAGGAAAAGAGCAAATGAGTTAAGTGTTGAGGCAAGTGAAGAATCGCTCAAACTCTTTCTCACATCAAGCATGCAATATTTTCCAATTGAAAACATCAACCATGCTTGAATAGTGAGGCCAAACCAATAAACAAAACAATAAGCCATGCTTCACTCCATGCCTCAAATATCTCCATTTTCCACCTCATTAATCTATTTCCAAAAATAGATAAATCCAATAATGAGGTGTCCCCTTCTAGAAGCATCTCTTGTGAAATTACAAGCATGCCCTCACCATATATACATACCTGTATTCGTACTGCAAAAATACTAATACGATGAGATAATAATAATTCAATAATATAATACTAGAATCCGGCTTAAACCAAAGCCCACAAGTATTATCCTTCCGAACAACATCTGTGCAGCTAGTACACGTATATGATCGGAACCCTGCACGTAAAACCATGCGGCCTCGGCATCGTTTCGCCTGACCTAGGGAAACCCTCTGTGTGGGACTCTAAAGACTCGACAGTACGCTGGCAGTGGGTTTAACCATAAGTCCGTCAGTGGCACTAGCTATACGTAACGGCTACCCAGGTATCTGTCAATAATAAGGCCGACGAGCAAACTCATCCGAACTACTACCGAGCCTATCTGTGACAATCTCCATACAGTCCGGTCTATTCCTCTAAGAGTATCGCATATCGGTCCTAGGGGGTGGTAACTGTCATACCCCTAATAGCGCAATAAATCGTGTCGGTGTAGAGCCCAATACACCCTGAGAAACTACTGGTGTATCTACCAGTAAATATCGTTTGCCCTGGCCAGGGACTTTGTGTAATGGCTATTCGAATACAGCGCGATATCAACTCCCAGTACTGGGAGAGACGAATCCCGTCTAACCACTACTGTCTCCAAGGGCTTCGGGACTGCACCCAACTACTACCTATTTGCACGACTCATTTGAGCCGTGGTAGGGTAGTGATCTAAGTACAGTGAGAACACACTCGAGACGAATAGCGATGTTAAGTCAACGGACTAACCTGTACTCATGTCACCTAGGAACTGCTAGCTGATGATAGGTATAATACAAACCAGCAGTTCCTATCGAGTCCGTCCAGTGTAACTCATAACCCAATGAGCACCTGTATACTATCTCCGGTATCGCATACCAATGGCTGCGGGACAGGCCATCTTCCTAATTGGGACGAGAAGCATATACACTAGTCTACTCTGGAGTATCGATGCCCTGTCTCGATAATCCTATGACTAGGGACAAGTATAAGGATGTGCTTATAGACTATCCAGCCCCTACTAGTGTGACTGCCATCACAACGCTGGTAGTCAAGCAAAGATCCTAAGGGCTCTATCAATATATATTAGCGATATGTTTAAAAGAAATATATACACATATTAAAATAGAATCAAACCAAATAGCATACTATCATATTGAGCAAGACTGTTATTATATCCGTGTATATACCAAACTTCCAAAATGTAATATACAATCCAGTACTATACAATAATAGCCTATAGGGCATATATCACTAACAATCTCCCACTTGCATTACGGCCATGTATTGGCATATTGCAGACCTATTATCTCGGATAGCCTCTCAAACTGTGTTTGAAGGAGGGCCTTTATGAATGGATCTGCAGTGTTGTTCTCTGTGTCTACTCTCCGCACCTTGATCTCTCGGCGATCCACGATCTCCCTGATCAGGTGATACCGCCTCAAGATATGTCTGGACTTCTGATGGGACCTTGGTTCCTTCGCTAAAACTATAGCCCCGTTGTTGTCATAATATAAAGGTATTGGATCAACAATGGATGGAACCACCTGAAGTTCTATAATGAACTTCTTCATCCAGACTGCTTCTTTTGCGGCGTCACATGCAGCGATATACTCCGCTTCCATTGTCGAGTCAGCAATGGTGTCCAGCTTGGATCTATTCCAACAGACCGCCCCTCTGTTGAGGGTAAATACATAACTCGATATGGACTTGGAGTCATCCTTGTCACTCTGAAAGCTGGAGTCAGCGAAGGCCTCGATCTGGAGGTCTTTACTGCCGTACACCAAGAACATCTCCTTAGTCCTTCTCAGGTACTTGAGAATGTTCTTAACTGCTATCCAGTGCTTCTCCCCAGGGTTTGACTGATACTTTCTTACCACGCTCAGTGCGTAAACAACATCTGGTCTGGTACACAACATCGCATACATTATAGAGCCTACCGCAGAAGCGTAGGGTATAATACTCATGCGATCCCTTTTCAAATCAGTCTTGGGAGACATCTCTTTGGAGAGGGTGATCACGTGACAAGCCGGTAGATTACCGTGCTTGGAATCTTCCATACTAAATCTTTTAAGTATGGTGTTGATGTATCTGGACTGTAAAAGTCCCAACATTCTCTTAGATCTATCACGATAGATCTGGATCCTCAGAATGTAGGAGGCATCACCCAGGTATTTCATGGAGAACTTTTGTGACAAGAATCCTTTGACTGATTGTAGCATAGGAATATCATTTCCTATAAAGAGAATGTCATCCACGTACAATACAAAGAATACCATAGTTCTTCCTACAATCTTACTATAAATGCATGGTTCATCTGGATTTTTGATAAAGTCGAATTCTTTGACCGTCTCATCAAAACAGATGTTCTAACTCCGCAATGCCTGCTTTAATCCATAAATGGACTTAAGCAATTTTCGCACTCTTCCGCTGCTCCCACTCTCTATGAAACCCTCTGGCTGATCCATATAAACACACTCTTCCAAATTTCCATTCAGAAAAGCGGTCTTTACATCCATCTGCCAAATTTCATAATCTTGGAAGGAAGCAATGGCAAGTAGGATCCGAATGGATTTAAGCATAGCCACTGGAGAAAAGGTTTCATCATAGTCCAAACCAGCTCTTTGAAGAAAACCTTTTGCAACAAGTCTAGCCTTATAGGTTTCAACCTGTCCATCTACGCCAATCTTCTCTCTGAAGATCCATTTACAGCCTACGGGTTTTACCCCTTGAGATGCAATGTCCAGAGTCTATATTTTGTTGGTGTACATGGATTCCATTTCGGTCCGCATTCCAACCAGCCACTTTACTGAGTCTCTGCTCGTAATGGCCTGTTGGAAACTAGTTGGCTCATCATCGTCGATGATGCAATCCTCTCTATCCCCGTCTATAAGAAAACCGTAGTATCTCTCGGGCGGATGAGACTGCCTACTAGATCTGCGGAGTGGCGCAGGTACGTCCGGTTCTTTTGAAACTTCTGGTTCCTCCATACTTTCAGTAATAGTCTGTGGATCTGGAATTTCTTCCAGTTCTATTGCACTCCCACTTATTTCTTTTTCAAGAAATTGAGTTTCCAAAACGTGAGCATGCCGAGAAACAAAGACCTTTTGTTCTTCCACGTAATAGAAAAGATACCCCTGGAGTTCTTTGGGTATCCCACAAACTTACACAGTACTGATCATGCCTCGAGCTTGTCCGCATGCTGCTTTTTGACAAAAGCCGGACATCCCCATATCTTTAGATACTTAAGATAGGGTTTCTCCCCACTCCACATTTCATATGGTGTGGTAGGCACTGACTTAGTAGGAACCTTTTTCAAAAGATATGCATCAGATTCTAGTGCATAACCCCAGAAGGATCGTGGTAACTCGGCGTTACTTATCATGGAATGTACCATATCCAATAAGTTGCGGTTCTGCCTTTCCGATACACCGTTGTGTTGAGGTGTGTATGGAGGAGTCGGCTGAGAGAGAATTCCATTCTCTTTTAAGCAATCCAGGAACTCGACACTTAAGTATTCACCACCTCGATCTGATCGAAGTGTCTTTATACTTTTGCCTGTTTGTTTTTCCACTTCATTCTTGTATTCTTGGAATTTCTCAAAGGCCTCGGATTTATGTTTCATCAAGAATACATGTCCATACCTTGAGAAGTCATCCGTAAAAGTAATGAAGTAGGAATAACCACTTCTTGCATGTATAGACATTAGACCACACACGTCGCCGTGTATGAGTTCCAAGAGCTCGGTGGCTCTTACTCCGTGTCTAGTGAACGGAGTTTTTGTCATCTTATCTTTGAGACATGATTGACAAGTTGCATAAGACAGATATTCAAACGGATCCAAATATCCCTCTTTATGTAACTTCATCGACCGTATTTCATTGATGTGACCCATTCTACAATGCCATAAGAAAGCTTGATTTAATTCTGGAGACATTCTTTTAAGTGTGTTATGGATGTTGAAAACTTGGTGTTAATTTAATACATATATACCATTGTCTAGTGTACTGGACCCAATCAAACCATGATTAAGGTGGATATTTACAATATCGCTTACAAATGTAAAATCATAACCTTCTTTAGAAAGTAAAGATACAGAGATGATATTACATGTCAAACTAGGTACATAAAAACAGTTACGCAAAACCAAAATGTGTCCACTTGTCAATCCTAGGTGATATTCCCCTATGGACACAACATCCACTCTCACTCCGTTAGCAACCCTGAGGGTCATATCACCTGCCTTGATAACTCTACGGTTTCTCAGAGCCTGCAATGAACTACAGATATAAGATCCTGATCTGGTGACCAGTACACAGGAAGTAAAGTTAATTAATAGGCAATTTTCAATCATAAACACACCTGAAGCCGAAGCCACAACTTACTTCGAATTCTGGTTTCTGGCTTTCCAAGCCCTGCAGTCCTTCTTTCAATGGCCTTTTCTGTAACAATAGAAACATTCCTCCTTCCCTACCATCAGCTCCGAAACTTTTTCCTTGCCTTTTCCTTCTACCTTACTGACACCGACTTTGTTACGACCCGAAGGTACGGAACGTGACTGACACTTAAATTACGAAACGTCTAAAGGCGTAACGTAATCTAAGTAAGCCAAACCCTAGAAATCTAAACCGTTTAAAAGCAAATAGAGGGAAGAAAAACTTAGCTTAAAAGGGTGGTTTTAGTAAAATGAAGTCACGTTAAAACACTTTAAAACATCAAATTTTCCCGAAAATTTCGGCAGAGTCACCTTTGTAAATACTGGCCCCCAAACGGGTACAACACATGAAAATACACAAGAATAACGGCATCCCCAAACGGGAGCTAACTCTTCGCCAATGGAGGAATCACAACCACACACAATATATATCATAATAGAGCAAAATAAGCATATAAAAGCACGAGAAAAAGAAAACGTCACGTTAGCTCAAGTGAGCTCGACACCAGAGAACAACATATAAACTAATCTCACTGTCACATCTCTAGGTCACATGTACAATGGTAGAAGTGGTAGATATGGTAAATGGAGTATACTAGATACAATTATAATACAAAGTGGAAACAAAATATCCTCGCAACCCACCTAGGAGTAATGCCGCAAGTCCAAGCAAAAGAAGCAGAAGAAGAAGTACGCCCGCTGCTACTGTGCCGATGGGTCAGACCTGCAAGATACTGTGGCACAACGGGGGGTGAATTGCCAACTCGTGAGTAGTAAGTAACATCTAATAAGGCTATCATAAGCATGCATGCAAATGCGTCACAGCCTACATATACTAATATGATACGATGCACAAGTATGAATGCAACATGAATGTATAATCAACATGAAATCATGATATATCTGATATGAGAAGATCTGTATCTTTATCTTAGTAAAACCTCTATGCAATAAACTGAAGTATCATCAATGAAATCAACAGAAAATCCGTGTCAAGTATCAACACAATATATCTATATCCCAATATCTCTATGTCTCAATATCTCAATATCTCAATGTCTCAATATCTCAATATCTCAATATTTCAGGCTCCGTCAGTCCGGATCGGCCTATATCATCAAATCTCACAACTATGTCGGTATGCTCCGGATATCCGCCGCGTCAGACATCACCGGTAGGTAGTCTGCCCCTGCCAGGCTCATCGTCTACAACTCGAGTTTCTTGCCCTAGGGTACCTTACCGGGCCTACCATGTACCCGAGACGGTTCATCCTACTCCTCGAACCGAGTCTCGAAAACCAATAGAAATCAGTAAAACTCATGGTGGATGACACATACATCATAAAACGAGAAAACCGCAACTTGCATTTTTAGAATGATAACAGGTTTATAAATTCATGCGGTTTTCCCCCAACATACAGAAATCTCATAAGTACTGAAATCTCCAAGAAAATCACAACATATGAACATGTCGGCGATGATGAATGCCTATGGTATCAATAATATGAAATACGATGTGTGACTAGAAAACTATACATGAATGGTGATGCAATGAAGTATATATATATATGTGACTGGCCATCCTACGTATCAATCTTGATGAAATGAATATACAAGTACTAGTTTACATATCATATATGATGCAATTGTTTTAGATACGGATTTACGCAAGTTCTATAGTGTTCGTGGTATAGCAATTACCAAAGGCGTGTGTGTTCACATGAATAGTGCATGTGCGGCATGAACCAATGGTAATGGTGCAAGTGTCCTATGCGATAATATCATATATATATATATAAGATGATGCAATGCAATGAGATGAATGACTAGGAGACTACACATATAAATTCGATCACTACTAGTAATCCTAACTACCGGGCGCCTCGCGCCATCCATACGATCTCCCCATAGACATGTATATCTACTCAACGGGACGCCTCGGCTAAACTGATTCGATTACAGCCTTTCCTTTCTGCGCCGCGTCCAACGTCTCTGCAACCGATCCTAGAATCGCACATAAGTAAATAAGAGGATAGATAGATAAATAATCGTGGACACAAACGATACAAGACAACCAACACGTACTAACCAGACACGCACACACTTGGTGCACAAAACGCGCTCGCGACAACGCAACAAACCACAACTAGGGGTCGCTATGCGTAGCAATCCCATAACCTAGAACCCAATCGTACCAATCGCGCATTCTTAACACTCCAAATATCATAGGAAAAAGGTTGTAGATCATCAAAACCTCAAATTTAATTAAAATCTATTTATTCTAAAAACCTAGTAAGCAAACCAATGAGATTTTGGCGCAAAACTTCATGGATTAGCGACCTAATGGCCACACTCACAAGTAAACATCCTAATAAGTCATGCTTCACTAATCGGATATAACATCACACAAACTTACACAATCATGAAATTTTCCTTGCATAACCACTCAATTAGGATAATTTGAAGCCACTTTAGCAAGGTAACCACTTAGATTAGGTTTGTAAAACTACTAGATAGAAAACTACACTTAACTAACATAGTAATGATGGGTGAAACTCTAGCTTTAACTCAAACCCTTCTCTTTAAAATCTCAAACTTGCAATTAGAACCAAATTGACACTTAAATAATTTGGATTAAAGTAATTAACCAACAAGGTAACTATTGGGTTAAGATTTATACCTCAAAATTTTAGAGATCTAACTTGCAGCTTGGCCTCCCAAAATGGTTTCTTGCTCCTAGATCCAAGCTAGTTTAGGCCAAGGAATAATGAGTGAAGGTTTAACTATGAATTAGTGAGTTTTTGTGTGGATTTTCGAAGGAAATTTGAGGATTTTTGAGATGGAATGAAGTGGAGAAAATGGGGAGAGGGGGCTGCCGTTGGCTTGGCCAGAAGTGAGGGAGAGAGAGGTGAGTGAGAGTGAGAGTGTGTGGGTGTCAAGTCAAGAAAACCCCCCAATTATTACACCTATTAACTTATATCTTAATTATTTTATTTTCTAATTAACTTTACCCTAGAATTTACTAGAACCATGGAGCAATTTGAGAAAGAAAGAGCATATTACAAACTTGATTTTTAAGTTGTCATGGTGCACTAATATGTACTTAACCCATTCTAATTTGTAATTACCACTAATTAAATTTATAAGTGAAAGCTTAAAATAATATTTAAAAATAATTAATTAAGAAAAATATTTAAGCAAACTAGCAATTTATAAGTGACTAAATAAATACCAAATACTAGCAATTACATTGCTAAAATAGGTATAATTAAGTCTATGTTGAAAAATAATTATAATTAAGTTTTACGGAAAACACGAGTTATATTACTGATTATCGGACAATTAACCTAAACGATTTTCAAAACGTTACAATCTTCCTTCCTTAAAAAAATTCGGTCCCCGGATTTAAAATCTAACTAAGCGTACCTTCGAATAGATGGGGATATTTCTTCCTCATCTCGTCCTCGGCTTCCCACGTGACCTCTTCGCTGTTCGGCCACGCCAAAGAACCTTTACGGACGGTAAGACCTCGGACCTCTGGATCTCAGTTTCTTCACCTGTCGATCTAGAATGACTACCGGCTGCATGGTGAAAGAAAGAACGCACTCCAGCTGGATCGTCTGGTACTAAATCGCGTGAGAGAGGTCATGAAGGTACTTCGGAGCATCGATACATGAAATACGGGGTGAACATCTGGAAAGCTAGGTTGAAGATCCAAACGATAAACAATTGTGCCGATACACTCGAGAATCTCGAAAGGACCCACATATCTGGAACTAAGCCTTCCTTTCCTTCCGAACCCCCTCACACCCTTCATTGGAGAAACTCATAAGAAAACATGATCGCTAACGGCGAACTCAAGTCTGCGACGACGTCTATCCACATAAGATTTCTGTCTACACTTGGCCGCTCTCATCCTATTCCGAACTAACTGGATCTTCTCTGTCGTCTCCTGCATAGGCTGCATCCCCAAAACACTGTTCTCACTGACCTCTGTCCAACAAACAGATGATTGACATCTCCTCCCATATAATGCCTCGAAGGGTATCATCTGAATCTTCTCCTAGAAGCTATTATTATTGAGAAAACTCTATCAAGGGCAAGTGGCGATCCCAACTGCCACGAAATTTAGAACGCAAGCCCGGAGCATGTCCTCAAGAGTCTGTATGGTCCGCTTTGATTGACCGTCGGTCTACGGATAGAAAACTGCACTGAAACTCAATTGGAGCCCAAAGTCTCTTGAAGTTTCTACAACAGTCGGCTGGAGAACTGGATGTCTCTGTCGGACACAATACAAGTCGGAACGCCGTGTAGTCGTACCATCTCATCAACATATATCTGAGCATACTGAACGAATTCGAAAGTGGTCTTGAATGTCAGAAAAAGAGCTGCTTTCGTCAATTGGTGTATGATCACCCAAATGGAGTTATACCCTCGACTGGTCCTAGGTAGACCCAAAATAAATCCATAGAGATCTGCTCCCATTTCCACTCCGGAATAAGCAAAGGTTGTAACTCTCCTACTGGCCTTTGATGCTCGGCCTTGACTTGCTGACAAGTCAAGCATCCCGAAACCAAATCTGTGACATCTCTCTTCATCACTTCAGACCAGTAGACTTCTCTCAAATCATAATATGCCTTGGTGGAACCCGGATGAACACTCTCATGCTTCAGTCTCTCGGAATCTGGCACACATAGTCGAGTCCCAAATCGTAGTACTCCCTGTTCATCGATCATGATGTAACATTTCAGAAAAATAAAATATTATTTTTGGGAATTTTTATAATTTAATAATAAAATATTGAATAATTTAATAAGACGGTATAATTAAATACCGATAAATTGGGCAAAGTTTGGAAAATTATGGAAATTACTGAAAAGAGGGTGCTTTTTGTGATTTAAGCAAATTATGAAATTTTATGATTTATTATACACTAATTTTGTGCTAATCGCGATTAAAAATCGCTAATCGGGCTTTAAGCGTGTTTTGTGCACATGACATGCACATGTCATTTTAACACTTGTTACATTTTTCCTACATGATTTTTGGGTGTATGGTTATTTATATTGGGTTTCCTATTGCAAAGAGAAGAAAATAAAAGAAAAGAAAAGAAAAAAGGAAAACATTATTATATGAAGTATGGGCATGAGAGAGAGAGAGGGTGAGGGGTCAAACTTAGGTCTTGGCCATTCCTTCTCTTCTCATTTTCTTCATCATCCTTGCCTCCTCCTCTCTCATGGCAGCACCCCCTTTTTCCTCCACTTCAAAACCCTCACTTCATCATCAAATCTCCATTAAAACCACACTCCCACTTCACAAAAAATGTGCACAAGCTCTCAAGCAACCCTTAGGACCAAGAAAGTTTGAGTTTTGGCGCTTTAGAGGATTCATGAGTACCAAATGAGGTAAATCCCTTCACAATTAGTGTAGTATTTCTTTTGCTTAAGGTTCTATTCAAGTTTAAAATCGTTTAAGTGGTGTTTGGGTGAAATTTGAAAATTCTAGTTAGGGTTTAGGGTGTGTTTTGAATAGAGATTGTGTAAATGAACTCTTGTGGTGACCTTAAACCCCTCCCTATTAATAGAAACCCAGACCAACCCGACTGAAACCCAAAATATGGTTTTACAGAAACTTAATGTCGATTTGTGAGGTATTGGTGTGTGCAGAGAAATCTGGGATGACCTGGGAAAATTACGAGATGAGCAAACAACCCCTGCAGACTAGAATTGACCCTAGGAACCCCTTGTAGCAATACGAACCACAGAGGAGCCCCTAAAGTCGGCGAGCTCGGAATTTAGGGGGAAGGGCTCGGCCACTTGGTGAGGGGTAGGGTCCAGGTTGCTTCAGTAGGTCACATACACCCTATATATCACCCTAGTGTTGTTTTGGAACATTGTTTACACCTTAATCAAAATCTGGGACTGAATTCATATGTTGCTGTTTTGATTCGAGTTATGGTTTTGGGTATTTTAAATTCTGGATTTTTGTATTTGTGCTTTATCTCGATCACATGACGTTTGTACGTCCATATTGAGTGATATCGGGTTGGTTTGTGAGAGTAAACCATAGGTTTTGACCTATGTGAGTTTCGTGCGTCGTTTTGGTTTTGAATTGGGTTTTAATGCGGCACGATACGTTATGATGTGTAGGTAACCTCGTGAAGACTTCGAGATGACAAGCAAGCATGTGGCGACATCGGCATCGGCAAGCGAAGGTCAAGGTGAGTAGATATATATTTACGGGGGAAGTCGGGTGGATGTTGTATAGCACCCCCGCAGTTCGATATATAGTATGCTATATATATATATATACTATATATATGATATCTTTTATGTGAGACATGGATATTCAGGAAATGGTTATATGTTCATGGATTAGTAGTGTTACTCGTGAAACCCTAAAGTAGTTGTTGCACCCACACACGCACACACACTTGCATACATTCATTCTTTTACCTGTGCGTATATGGGGATATGTATATATATATATACACATGGGTATGGGACTATGTATATATATATATATATATGTGTATACATATACACAGATTATAAGGATAGTACTTGGGATTGGAGATGAGTCGATGAGATTGGGCTTGAGGCCGTGAGATCGGTGATGTGACATGGTTCGTATTTGAGATACGACATGATGTTTTAGCGGGTCCTTTTGACGTGGTGTTTTCATACACACGCATGCATATACATATGTGGTATCAGTGTTGTAGTAGACGTAGATCAGTACCCCGGATCATGATATTTGATAAAGAGGATACCGGATGAATAATGTGATAGATATGACATTTGACCTGTACCCAAATTGGGATGCCGTACGACGGATTTACCGTACGAGCTATATTGATGATAGATCCGCACACTTGACTTGAGAATGTCATGTTATAGATATTATATCGTATGGGATACTCCTGTTAGTGTATATGCCCTAGAGGCCATTACTGTATCATACTAGTTTGTATATTACTTAATGGAAGCTTGGGATATTCACCTTGTATTGACATTCTTGCTCAAAATAGTAGTATGCTACTTGGTTTATTTCTGCTTTAATGTGTGTGTATGTGTTTCCTTTAGCATATCGCCTTTGCACATTAGTGGAGCCCTTAGGATCTTTGCTTGATTACCAGCGTTGTGATGGCAGTCACACTCGTGGGGGCTGGGTAATCCACAAGCACATCCTTATGCAGGTCCCTAGTCGTAGGACTATCGAGACAGGGCATCGATACTCCGGAGTAGACTAGCGTATGCGCTTCTCATCCCAGCTTGGGAGACGGTCTGTCCTACAGCCGTCAGTACGTCGTACTTGAGATAGTATGCGGGTGTTCGTTAGGTTACGAGTACACTGGACAGGACTCGTCGGGAACTGTTGGTTGGTATTATACCTATCGTCAGTTATCAGTTCCCAGGTGACATGAGTACAGCTTAGTTCGTTGACTTGACACTGTCACTTCGCCTCGAGTGTGTTCCCACTGTTCTTTGATTACTACCCTACCACGGCTCAAAGGAGTCGTGCAAACAGGTAGTTTTTGGGTGCAGTCCCGAAGCACTTGGAGGCAGTGACGGTTAGACAGGATTCGTCTCTCCCGGTATTGGGGGTTGATATCGCGCTGTGTCTAGGAGAGCCATTACACAAAGTCCCTGGCCAGGGCAAGCGAGATAGACTGGTAGGTTTCCAGTGTTATCTCAGAGTGTTCTGGGCTACACTCCGACACGACTTGTACCGCTATTAGAGGACTGACGTTTACTGCCCCTAGGCCCGCCATGCGATGTTCTTAGATGAACAGACCGGACTGTACGGAGATTGTCATATTCAGGCTCAGTAGGAGTTCAGATGGGTTTACCTCGTCAGTCTTCTTATCGGCATCTACCTGGGGACCGTTACGTACAGCTAGTGCCGCTTGCGGTCTGTGGTTAAACCCACTGCTAGCGTAGTGTCGAGTCTTTAGAGTCCCACACAGAGGGTTATTCGCCTTTAGGCAAAACAGAGTAGAGATCGCATGGTTTTGCGACGGGGTTCGTTCACATCCGCGCACTTGTGCACGTTTGGTGTCCGGGCAGTCATTACTAGCGGGCTCTAGTTTGAGCCGGATCCTAATATATGTTTTGGTTTTAGTTTTATCTCATTGTATTCGTGTTCCTCGGAACACAAATGCGGGTGTGTATGCACAATTGATTGAGGTGGAGGAAGAGGATTTTCATTAGGGTTTCGGAACGGGTGTGTATGCACAGTTGACAGTTGTCTTTTTCCAAACCCTAATGGATATGTGAAATATCAATTAATAATATTAATTAAATGAAATTGTGTCATGGTTAGGGTTGTTGACTTGTTGACCAAGGTTGACTAGTTGACTATGTTTGAAACATTGACCATCATCATTACTTTTCAAGATGCTCTTTGATCTTTGCAAAAAACATTTAATGTGATATGATAATGGTCTCATCAAACCAACCATCACCTTTTTCATTTTGGATTAATATTATTAATTAGATAATTCACATATATTGTTATGGTTGTAAAAACTATTCTCATTCTCTCATACCCATTCTCTCCCATCCTCTTCCTCTCTCTCAAAGCTCTCCCTCTCATGAGTTGAGAACCATTAAGGTTTTGAGATAAAACACTAAAATCATTCTCTACTCTTTCTAAGGTTCTAGGTTTAGCACACCAAGCACCTTAGTTACTTCTACTTTGAGGTAGGAGCCGAAGGTAGAGGCCCTCGGGTGGATCTTTCTTCGGCAAGAGAAGGCGACGAGGACGACCCGTTCATCCCACTCCAAGGAGCAAGAAGAGAAGGACTTCAAGACTTTGGTATAACCCTTTAACCGAGTAGCTAAATCTCTAGTTACTTGCTAGTGTGTAGTTTAGCAAAGATTCGTGTTTTATAGTCCATGTTACACAAACCCAAAAAATCGTTTTTCATCGTTTTCGCAAGCCCGAAAGAACCGGGAGAGGTAACGTGGACTTACAGTGGTATCAGAGCCCGGCTAAACACACCCTAGCATGTTAGCAAAGTATCTAGAATTTCGACCGGATAAAAAACCGCGAAACACCCCGGAAAATCCTAGTTTCTGCCGATTTTTATTTCTGCTCTAAAAATAATAAATCATGTCTTAAAAATCGTCTCAGGCTTTTTAATGAACAGGCAAGAAAAATGATCCATCGAACCGACCAACTCACCACGGTTCCGCGGCCGAGTTGACTTGGCCGTGGATCGTTTCTCCTGCAGTTTACTTCTGGTGGTGTTTTGTGATTTTTGAGATGGTTTGTTTCTGCCCAGAATTTCCAGAGAACAAATTTGTTTTTAGGATGGTTACAAATCCATATTTTGGTCGATTTTCTGTAGACTTTGGTTAATGGTTGTATCTGTAATGTTATATATGTATTGAACGTCGGCTAATCGCTATACGTCGATTAGTGGGGGTTATACATATCTGTGATCTGTGATGTTGATGCTATGTGTATATGAATTCGTTGGATTGTCGCGGATGAATAGCCGGGGGTTGTGAGATGAGAGTTTTTTTTCTTTATCTTTCAATTCATGTAATATGTAAATTTGATGTAATATTATTTATTTGGCCACACAACCGGTTGTATAATTTCTTTTTACTGTTTTTGCTCCTAGATTAGACCCAAGGTGGGGTGCACAAACTACCGGGTATCTCGAAGTGCCGAGTGGCCTACTCACGTCGTTGAGGGAGGTTGCTTCGTTTCGGGTACTTGGCAGGTAGTTTGCCGCACCCGTAGGGGTCTAGGGTGGGGTATTGGCTATTCATCGCGACCGTATAATCCGTTTTTCGTTACAGGCTCGAACGGAATGCGGATTCCTAATATATCCAATATATTCATCTGTGATCTGGAATGGCTATCATTGCTATATATCTATATATGATATCTATTTAGGCGTTGCTTATGTTTTGCATCCGCGCTAGTCCAGCCCCCGCTCTGTCGTTAGTTAAGTAACCTAACGGGTGATGACGGGACCCCGTGGCGAATGCGGATGGCATAAGCGTACGTCATATTTTCGTTGTTTTCTGCAATGGTAGGATTAATTGATGGGACGCATTAAAATTAATGCAAGAAAATAAACTAAGTAAAAGTCGTTGGAACACTTTCAAAACCACTCGGTTCTTTTCAAAAGCCAACTTTTAAATGCGGAGCTTGAACCACTCCTTTTGAAAGCTATCTCGTTCCTTCGATTATATCAAGTTCACTACGTTCACGGTTTCGCCAAAACCATTCGTAGCCTTCCGTCGTTTCACATGAATGGTCAATAAGTATTCAAGCTATGTTTGTTGGCCAAAATTAAAAGGCATAGTGATTGGTAGCTATTGGGTATTCATGTGCAGCATAGATAGATGTGTTGGTTTGGGGCAGTCGTTCTACCTTGTTGGCCAAAGTCAAAGGTATGTGCGGGTGGGCTCAAATTAACCTGGAGAATGACGGGTAGAACTTGACATGTGACTTATGATTTGTTGGCCAAAGTCAAGGTCATAAGAGCATGGGGCAAAAATCCACATCGGGAGTTTCAAAAGAAACTGAAACTTGCTAGCGCTGCATACCATTTGGAGTGTGATGATTCTGGTAGGATTCCTTCAGTTTTGTCACACGATGATATTTGGATCCCGATCCTACTGTGAGTATATGCTACTCCTTCGGAACTTTCTCACTTAACGATCAATGCTATAAACCAAGTAAGTGTCTAGAAAGGTGTTAGCGGGGCTACGCCCACAGAGAAAAGAGGTTATTTAATTAAGGAACTTCGCGAAAGCGTTGGAAAACCTCCCTCGAAGTACCGACACTGGCCTGGCTGAACGGTTAAGCAAGAATTGTACGGTGAGATTGATCCCGACTAATTCTTCCTTTATGGTTTGAGGAGGGATTCGAGAGACAGTGGGAGCCATCCTGTTTAGACAAATTAAAAACCACTCTAAACTTGCAAGAGCATCATGCTAAAGTGTTTCTTCTCTCTCTCTTAATTGCAGCGACCAAATATCATGACTGGACTTAAGTTACTACTAGATAAAAACATACTGACATGGCCAAACTACAAAGATTGGCTCAGGAATGTCAAAATGGCAATCACTTATGACAAGTTGGGGTATCTCCTTACCACCAAAGATCCCCCTGTCCCAGGTCCCAAAACCAGCGTCGCGGATAGGGAAATCCGTAAGACCTGGGAAATCGACTGCGCGAAGGACAAGTGCCTCGTGCTTGCCTCTATGGACAATGAACATCAGAGGAGGCACGAGAATATGGACCTCAAATCCATATTTCTCCATACAAAAGAACTGTATGGAGAGCAATCCTGTATCGCCAGATACGAAGTGTCGAAAAATCTGTTTTCGGCGAGATTGGCCGTCGGATCATCGGTAGCGGAACACGTGCTTAAGATGATTGGCTACATAGAGGAGCTCGCGGACCTTGGGACCACGTTGGAGAATGAGCTCTATACGGACTTGATTCTCCAGTCCCTTCCTTCCACTTACGCCCAGTTTATCCTGAACTTCAACTTGCAAGAAAAGGAAGTTGAACTATCAGAACTCCTCAATATGCTGAGGAGTGCAGTGGGCACCCTACAGAAAGGTAGGAAAACATCCACTTTGTTTGTAGGAGGATCTTCCTCTTCTAGGTCTAAGGCGAAAGCCAAGGGAAAGAAGAAGAAAACCCCCACCAAACCAAGGGGCGGTGTCAGT
Source organism: Agapanthus africanus (assembly GCA_030015575.1). NCBI lineage: Eukaryota > Viridiplantae > Streptophyta > Magnoliopsida > Asparagales > Amaryllidaceae > Agapanthus > Agapanthus africanus. Next base: position 332,606,956 of record CM057349.1, read on the forward strand.
AAAGTGGATACGAAGGGAAAGGCAAAGGCAACAAAGGTAGCGGGGAAGCTTGTGGGGGAAGGAAGAGTGCTTTTACTGTCACAAGAGTGGACACTGGAAGAAAGATTGCAGGGCTTGGAAGGCCAGAACACAGGATCTGAAGCAAGTTGCGGCTTCAGCTTCAGGCGTGTATGTTATTGAAAACTGTCTATCAATAAACTCTACTTCCTGGGTATTGGATACTGGATCAGGATCTCATATCTGTAATTCTTTGCAGGCGTTAAGAAAGCGTAGGTTTTTGAAGGCAGGTGACATGACCCTCAAAGTTGCAAACGGAGCTAGCATGGATGCTGAGGCCGTGGGGGACTATCACCTGGGAATGTCTGATGGACATGTTTTGGTTTTACGTAATTGCTTTTTTGTACCCAATGCAACTTGTAATATCATTTCTGTATCTTTAATATCTAAAGAGGGTTATGAATTTGCGTTTGTATGTAATGTTGTAAACATTCACCTTAATCAAGTTCTGATTGGGTCAGGTACACTAAGCAATGGTATATACGTACTAAACCAACCACAGATTTTCAATGTCCAGAATACACACAAAAGAAAGTCTCCGGAAACAAATCAGGCTTTCTTATGGCATTGTAGACTGGGTCACATCAATGAGAGAAGGTTGACGAAGTTACATAAAGAAGGATATTTGGACTCGTTCGAATATCAATCATATGCAACTTGTCAATCCTGTCTCAAAGGAAAGATGACAAAGACTCCGTTCACTGGACACGGAGTAAGAGCGAGCGAGCTCTTGGGACTCGTACACAGCGACGTGTGCGGTCCAATGTCTACGCATGCACGAAGCGGTTATTCTTACTTCATTACTTTTACGGATGACTTTTCAAGGTACGGATATGTCTTCTTAATGAAACATAAATCCGAAGCCTTTGCAAAATTCCAGGAATATAAGAATGAAGTAGAAAAACAAACAGGCAAAAGTATCAAGACACTGAGATCTGATCGAGGTGGTGAATACTTGAGTGCCGAGTTCCTGGATTACTTAAAAGAGAATGGAATTCTCTCTCAGCTTACTCCTCCATACACTCCGCAACATAACGGTGTATCGGAGAGACAGAACCGTACCCTATTGGATATGGTACGTTCCATGATGAGTAACGCTGAGTTACCGCGATCATTCTGGGGATATGCACTAGAATCAGCTGCATACCTTTTGAACCGAGTTCCAACTAAGACTGTGCCTACTACACCATATCAGATGTGGTGTGGGAAGATACCCTATCTTAATCACATTAAGACATGGGGATGTCCAGCTTTTGTAAAAAAGCAGCATGCGGACAAACTCGAGGCACGCTCAGTACGGTGCAAGTTTGTGGGATATCCAAAGAACTCCAAGGGATATTTCTTCTATTGCGAAGAGGAACAAAAGGTTTTTGTTTCTCGTCATGCCCACTTCTTGGAAATTGAGTTTTTGGAAAATCAGATAAGTGGGAGCGCAATAGAACTGGAAGAAATTCCAGAACCATGAGCTATTACTGAAAGCTTAGTAGAACCAGAGGGTTCGAAAGATCAGGACATTCCTGCGCCGCTCCGCAGAAGTAGTAGGCTGTCTCATCCGCCCGAGAGATACTACGGTTTTCTCATAGACGGGGATAGAGAGGATTGCATCATTGATAGTGATAAGCCGACTAGCTTCCAGCAGGCCATTCAGAGCGTTGACTCGGTAAAATGGCTAGATGCAATGCGGACCGAAATGGAGTCCATGTACACCAACAAAGTATGGACGTTGGACGTTGCTCCAGATGGGGTAAAACCCGTAGGATGCAAGTGGATCTTCAAAAGGAAGATTGGTGTAGATGGATAGGTTGAGACCTATAAAGCTAGACTTGTTGCAAAGGGTTTCCGTCAAAGACCTGGCTTGGACTATGACGAAACCTTTTCTCCAATGGCTATGCTGAAATCCATTCGGATCCTTCTTACCATTGCTGCCTTCCACGATTATGAAATCTGGCAGATGGGCGTAAAGACCGCTTTTCTAAATGGAAATTTGTAGGAGTGTGTCTATATGGACCAGCCAGAGGGCTTCATTCAGAGTGGGAGCAGCGGAAAGGTGTGCAAGTTGCTTAAGTCCATTTATGGACTAAAGCAGGCATCGCGGAGTTGGAACATCTGTTTTGATGAGACGGTCAAAGAATTTGGCTTTATCAAAAATCCAGATGAACCATGCATCTATAGTAGATTTGTAGCACGAACTGTCGTATTCCTCGTTTTATACGTGGATGACATTCTCTTGATAGGAAATGGCATTCCTATGCTACAATCTGTCAAATGGTTCTTGTCACACAGGTTCTCCATGAAAGACCTGGGTGATGCCTCTTACATTCTGGGGATCCAGATCTATCGTGACAAATCCAAGAGGATATTAGGACTTTCACAGTCCAGGTACATCGACACCATACTGAAAAGATTCAGTATGGAAGATTCCAAGCGCGGTAATTTACCGGCTTGTCACGGGATCACCCTCTCCAAAGAGATGTCTCCCAAGACTGATTTGGAAAGGGATCGCATGTCTATTATACCCTACGCTTCTGCGGTAGGCTCTATAATGTATGCGATGTTGTGTACCAGACTGGATGTAGCTTATGTACTGAGTGTGGTAAGTCGGTATCAGTCAAACCCTGGGGAGAAACACTGGATAGCGGTAAAGAACATTCTCAAGTACCTGAGAAGGACTAAGGAGATGTTCTTGGTGTATGGCGGAAAAGACCTCCAGATCAAGGCCTTTGCTGACTCCAGCTTCCAGAGTGACAAGGATGATTCCAAGTCCATGTTGGGTTATGTCTTTACCCTCTATGGAGGGGCAGTGTGTTGGAAGAGTTCCAAACAGGAAACCGTTGCTGACTCGACGATGGAAGCGGAATATATCGCTGCTGCTGATGCCGCAAAAGAAGCCGTCTGGATAAGGAAGTTCTTGACAGAACTTCAGGTGGTTCCGTCCATTGTTGATCCAATACCTCTGTATTGCGACAAAAACGGGGCTATAGCTTTAGCAAAGGAACCCAGGTCCCATCAGAAGTCCAGACACATCTTGAGGCGGTATCACCTGATCAGGGACATCGTGGGTCGCCAGGAGATCGAGGTTCGGAAAGTTGCTACGGAAGATAACACTGCTGATCCATTCACGAAGGCCTTACCCCAGACTCAGTTCGAGCGGCTGATCGAAATGATAGGTCTTCGATACGCCAGTACATGGCCTTAGTGCAAGTGGGAGATTGTTAATGTATATGCCTTAGAGGCCATTACTGTATCATACTAGTTTGTATATTACTTAATGGAAGCTTGGGATATTCACCTTGTATTGACATTCTTGCTCAAAATAGTAGTATGCTACTTGGTTTGTTTCTGCTTTAATGTGTGTGTATGTGTTTCTTTTAGCATATCGCCTTTGCATATTAGTGGAGCCCTTAGGATCTTTGCTTGATTACCAGCGTTGTAATGGCAGTCACACTCGTGGGGGCTGGGTAATCCACAAGCACATCCTTATGCAGGTCCCTAGTCGTAAGACTATCGAGACAGGGCATCGATACTCCAGAGTAGACTAGCGTATGCGCTTCTCATCCCAGCTTGGGAGACGGTCTGTCCCACAGCCGTCAGTACGTCGTACTTGAGATAGTATGCGGGTGCTCGTTAGGTTACGAGTACACTGGATAGGACTCGTCGGGAACTGTTGGTTGGTATTATACCTATCGTCAGTTACCAGTTCCCAGGTGACATGAGTACAGCTTAGTTCGTTGACTTGACACAGTCACTTCGTTTCGAGTGTGTTCCCACTGTTCTTTGATTACTACCCTACCACGACTCAAAGGAGTCGTATAAACAGGTAGTTTTTGGGTGCAGTCCTGAAGCACTTGGAGGCAGTGACGGTTAGACAGGATTCGTCTCTCCCAGTATTGGGGGTTGATATCACGCTGTGTCTAGGAGAGCCATTACACAAAGTCTCTGGCCAGGGCAAGCGAGATAGACTGGTAGGTTTCCAGTGTTATCTCAGGGTGTTCTGGGCTACACTCCGACACGACTTGTACCGCTATTAGGGGACTGACGTTTACTGCCCCCTAGGCCCGCCATGCGATGTTCTTAGACGAACAGACCGAACTGTACGGAGACTGTCACATTCAGGCTCAGTAGGAATTCGGATGGGTTTACCTCGTCAGTCTTCTTATCGGTATCTACCTGGGGACCGTTGCGTACAGCTAGTGCTGCTTGCGGTCTGTGGTTAAACCCACTGCCAGCATAGTGTCGAGTCTTTAGAGTCCCACACAGAGGGTTATTCGCCTTTAGGCAAAACAGAGTAGAGGTCGCATGGTTTTGCGACGGGGTTCGTTCACATCCGCGCACTTGTGCACGTTTGGTGTCCGGGCAGTCATTACTAGCGGGCTCTGGTTTGAGCCGGATCCTAGTATATGTTTTGGGGTTAGTTTTATCTCATTGTATTCGTGTTCCTCGGAACACGAATGCGGGTGTGTATGCACAGTTGATTGAGGCGGAGGAAGAGGATTTTCATTAGGGTTTCGGAACAGGTGTGTATGCACAGTTGACAGTTGTCTTTTTCCAAACCCTAATGGATATGTGAAATATCAATTAATAATATTAATTAAATGAAATTGTGTCATGGTTAGGGTTGTTGACTTGTTGACCAAGGTTGACTAGTTGACCATGTTTGAAACATTGACCATCATCATTACTTTTCAAGATGCTCTTTGATCTTTCCAAAAAACATTTAATGTGATATGATAATGGTCTCATCAAACCAACCATCACCTTTTTCATTTTGGATTAATATTATTAATTAGATAATTCACATATATTGTTATGGTTGTAAAAACTATTCTCATTCTCTCATAGCCATTCTCTCTCATCCTCTTCCTCTCTCTCAAAGCTCTCCCTCTCATTAGTTGAGAACCATTAAGCTTTTGAGATAAAACACCAAAATCATTCTCTACTCTTTCTAAGGTTCTAGGTTTAGCACACCAAGCACCTTAGTTACTTCTAGTTTGAGGTAGGAGCCAAAGGTAGAGGCCGTCGGGTGGATCTTTCTTCGGCAAGAGAAGGCGACGAGGACGACCCGTTCATCCCACTCCAAGGAGCAAGAAGAGAAGGACTTCAAGACTTTGGTATAACCCTTTAACCGAGTAGCTAAATCTCTAGTTACTTGCTAGTGTGTAGTTTAGCAAAGATCCGTGTTTTATAGTCCATGTTACACAAACCCAAAAAATCGTTTTTCATCGTTTCCGCAAGCCCGAAAGAACCGGGAGAGGTAACGTGGACTTACAACTACTGAGGCGGGATCACCGACTGTTATATTTATATATATATGTATCGACTCAGATATTAGGCGGTTTCCTTACCTTTCGATCAGCCTTTTAGTTTAGCCCTGCAGTTTACTTGTAAATGGTAGATTAGACTCGGCTCATACCTATTTCAAAACTAAAGAATCGTGAGTATTTTAAAGACAGGCCAAGGGATTCTACGGATATTTCAAAGGACGTACATTTTCTTAAAAACACCGTAGCCCTTATTTTCAAAAACACCACGATTCGTGTTATTTCAAATGGAAAAACTGTATGACTCATAATTAGACGTATACAGATTCGTTATCATTGTATTTGATATTCAGCTCCCGCATATTCTTGCTGCTCGCATCGCATCGCATGCCTATATTGTGTTTTCATATGTTAATATTGAAATCATGCTGTTAGGACACCAGCACCATTACCGATGATGCGTATGTTCCACATACACTTACTTGCCGGCTCACACACATCATCATCGGTAATTGCCATGTCATGTACATTTTAGAGAATATTATTTCATTGACATAGGTTGTTAGCTGATAGTTTCGACATGATATTAGTGTACTTGCCTTATATGCCAGTTTAGACATTGCAGTTATTACTTGCTATTTCATGCATATTATTATTCACTGTTATGCAGTATTATGGAGTTTTATGCCGATATTCACTGTTTACTCGCTATTGATGATTGGATTTCGGATTTTCATGAGATTTCCTGGATTTGGGAGAAAACCGCAAGAATATGTATAAACTTCTCTCTCTCTCTCTCTCGGTCTTTTTAAAATGAAAAGTGCGGTTTTCACGTGATGTACGAGTCGTCCACCATGATGTTTTCTCGGTTATGAGATGGATTTCGAGACCCGATTCGAGAAGTTGGATGAACCGTCTGCGGGTTCATGGTGGACCCGGTAAGGTACCCCGGGGCAAGAAGATCGAGGTGTAGACGATGAGCCCGGCAGGGGCAGACTGCCTACCGGTGATTTTACTTGGCGTGTCGGATATCCGGAGGATACCGTTCGTGGTCGTGTGATTGATGATAGGGGCCGATTTTGACTGACGGAGCCCTAGATAGTGAGATTTGAGACATTGAGATATTGAGGTATTGAGATTTGATGATACAGGCCACTCCGGATAGTCGGAGCCTGAGATATTGAGATATTGGGATTTATGTTTTGTGTCGATGCTAGACACTGTTTATGTTGATTTCATTGATGATACCTCGTTTTAAATATACAGCAATCTCACAAAGTTATGAAAGCAGTTTTCTTCATTTACATGTATTCTGTTTTCATGCATTCATGCCTCATTCATATGATATGTTGCTACCTGAGGCACGGACACGAGCACATGGGATTACACTTATGTATAGATGTTTACCCTTGCCACATTTCTTGCTTCAGACTTTATCATATTGAGTATATGTATATATTGATCGTATTGACCTAGGATTGTGTCATACATACGATTTCTACTCGTAGATGTTTTCTATTCACGAGTTGGCAACTCACCCCCGTTGTGCTACAGTTTCTTGCAGGTTTTGCCGCACAGGTTTCGCTACGATTTTGCTGGTACACTTCCCCTTCCGGATGATTGCTTTGGTAGGTGGGTTCTTTTGCATCAGGACCACCATTGTATATTTGTTATTTCAGTTGTATCTAGTAAAACTCCATCAACCAGACATTTATATTTTATTGACTTAAAGACCAGTGATGTATATTCTTTCGACCTTAGAGTCGCGTATTGTATTATGATGGATTTCATGTTGTTTTAGAGTTTTCCTTTCAGTTTTGATCCTCGCCCTTCGGCGTTGTATATTATATTGCTTACGTGGTTGTGGCCGTCGATTGACGAAGAGCTAGCTCCCGCTTGGGGATGCCTTTTATCATTATGTATATATTTATCATGTTGTACCCCGTTCTGGGCCAGTATTTACAAAGGAAACTCTGCCGAAATTTTCAGAAAAGACTTGTGTTTTTAAAAATACATATTTCTGCTTATGCTGCTAACTACTTGATTTAAATTGGTTTTTCCTCCACTCTACTGCTTTACTTGGTTTTGATTTCTGGGTTTTAGCTTACTTAGATTACGTACGCTTCGAGACGTTTCGTAATTTAAGTGCCAGTCATGTTCCGTACTTTTCGGGTCGTGACAAAGGTATCAGAGCGTTAGGTTTTACCTTCGGGGTGTAGGATGACTCTCGGTTGATGGAGTAGGTAGCTTGAGTAGAGTGACGTACCGTACGTATGTTCCGCGGCATATTTACGATACGATACTCCGCTTAAGAAGCCTTAGCATGTACATTTCCTTGCACTGTATTATATTCATTCCTATGATCTATCCTCATAAGTACCAGTTTATAGTTTTGCTGCCATGATTACGGGCAGAGAGAGCTACGGCTAGAGTTGCGGTCAGCACGAGCTCGTCACGGACGAGGACTGACCAGGGCGTGATTCCAAGGACATACGATTTGTATAGATGCACCGTGTTACTGTGTTTTCGCGCCATGAGCGCTTGATGGATCGTTGTTACGAGATTTCTCGGGTGTGCAGATTGCACCAGAGGATTGAGCCATTGATAGAGGCCAGCCAGAATGTGATGACTATTGATGTATTGCTTATTCATGATGATTGAGGCACTGTTCAGCGTGCAGATGAATGGGCCAGTTGTTGCTGCGAACGACGAGATATTGCCCCAGATGTTGGAGCTATTGCAGTACGAGTTGTACTTAGAGATATGATAGAAGGTCGCTAGTCACCCGAGGATGAATGACTAGGAAATGTGGTTCGTTCGCTTACCCCGATGCGAGGTCATCAGATAGATTGATTCTAGCTAGAGACGACTTCACGCAAGTACGTTGAGAGTCGATAGAGCCAATCGAATGTCATAAACCCATATTCCAAGTTTAAAGTATTCGGAAGGATATGCAAGCAATTCTATGGACCCTCTAGAAGAATGAAACCCTAACTCGACATAATGACCGTGTGAAAGCCTTTGAACCTTAGGGTTTGCGGCAGTTTCGCGGTGCCATTAGTGAGGCTTGGGTTTGCCCTTCTACGGCTGGTCCACCGATGCTGTGGTGTGTACTCGATACTATTAAACTGTACCCAAGATGTTGAGCTCTTGGAGGATTATGAGGTTTTGACGAATCGATCGAATGGTTCGACTTCATTTGGATGCTATGCGATGGGATGCATTGCTTGGGAGACTCCAGATACGAGTATAGCCGTTGGAGCACAGTCCATGCAGCCACGATGAGATGAGTCCGAAGCAGTCGACATTAGATAAAAGTGGAGTAAGAGGTTCGTACGAGATCTTGATGAGACGACGTTCCACTCCGCCGACATCAGAGATGTGATACACATGCAGAGGCGTTATATATAGATATATCTTCCAGAAAGAGTCGGGATGAATTTGCAGCCGTTCCGAAACAAGAAACATATTTAGTGAAGGGTGATAACTTCCGGGCAGTTCGGCAGAGACGAGATTTGGGAGAGACCTCGACAGGACCTTTCTGGAATATTATATGAGAGGACTTGGACCCAGGAGTGGTCATTTTACGCACATTCAGCAGGCCAGAGTTTGGCACCATCTATGAGACATGTTATGAGTGACCATGACAGTTGGCCAGAGATTCTTAGAGGATGTGCTTGAGCGGGACTATTCTGCCATACTTGATTTCGGTATTTTGGGCTATTTATTCACATGATTGAGTTTTGATGACCGAGTTTCATGATATTTGTTTTCGTGCACCATGGTTGCACCTACTGGGTATTTGTATTTTGTGCGGAGTTATTGCACTTGAGATATGCTTTATACACCGTTGTGTTGATTTATGATTTGCGCACGGTTATTGCACTTGATATTGTTTTTGGTGCCTTGACTGCACATGCTTATGATTTCATGGATTTCATACAGTTGGGTAGATTTTGTGCATATGGTACGCCCCCGATTTGATTTTTGCACTCGGTATAGTTCATATATGCTTGCAGTGCAGTGGTACGTATTTTGTGCACTACAGTTGCACAGGACTTCGATTTGATGTTATTTGAGGTATTGATTTTGACTTCATGCCTAGGGCATGCATATGATTTGACTTATGCTTACGGTATAGTTTTCATGCACTTTTAGTGTTTTGATTAGATTTTGTGCACGCTGATGCACATGGTTGTGAGATTTGATACTACGGTATACCTCATTTGGATTTGAGATGTGTTGTATACCGTCGATTTCGATTGTGATACTCGATATTTGTTTTGTGCACCTTGTGCACCAGATTAGATTCTTGCGCATATTTGACGCGCTCGGATTGGATTTTGCGCATGTTCGGAGCTTGATATTGGATTTCATGATTTCGAGCATGTTGAATGCAACGGATTTAGATTTTTATTCGTGCATGATAGATGCACCTGAATTGGATTTTCGCGCATGTTGGGCGCATGATTTGAGATGCGATTTCGGTGCACACCAGATGCACTAAATCGGGATTCTTCGTGCATATCAGATGCACCTGATATTGCTGTCAGGCATACCTGTTGCCTTTGACAGGTGTTTCATGCATACCCATTACACTTAGATGTTGTTTCTGTGCACCTGTATGGCACATATATAAATTTTGATTTCCGTGCGCACCAGACGCATGTAGCATTCATATGCACATTTTGGGATTGATTTCTTATGGATCAGTACATTTTTATGATATTTATTATTGTTTTCGTACTAAGCAGGACTAGTTAGAGGGCAGTACCTGGATGTATTTTGCATGCATTGATAGTTATCGAAGCGATTTCCAAAAAAAGAGAGCTATAGTCTCAGTATTTACCTACGTGTCTGAGATGACACGAAACGTTTAAAACAAGGAAACCCTTCTAAATTGTTTTCAAAACGGCGGTACGTGCATGTAAACAAAGGATATATATATAGAGAGAGTAATTTTCTTACTAGAGACGTCCGCCACTGTGCAGTGTTATGCGCATCGTACAGCGACTTAACACGGTTTGGCATGCATTTCCTTCAGGTGTTTATATGTATAGTGTTGATGTATATCATATTGGTTTTTGTATTGGATTTAGACATTGATGTCTTCCCCATGACTCCGATGATTGCGGGATGCTTGACGGAGTGTTGATTTTGAGTTATCTGCTCATTGTTCATGCGCACGCATTGCGCTACGACGTGTTTTATGTATTGATGGTTTCGGGATCCCGACGGCTTAGTCTTTTACTGAAATGTTTTAGTATTGAGGGGTTTAAATTTAAATTCGGGGACTGAATTTCTTTAAGGGAGGAAGACTGTAACATTTCAGAAAAATAAAATATTATTTTTGGAAATTTTTATAATTTAATAATAAAATATTGAATATTTTAATAAGGCGGTATAATTAAATACCGATAAATTGAGAAAAATTTGGAAAATTATGGAAATTACTGAAAAGAGGGTGCTTTTTGTGATTTAAGCAAATTATGAAATTTTACGATTTATTATACACTAATTTTGTGCTAATCGTGATTAAAAATCGCTAATCGGGCTTTAAGCATGTTTTGTGCACATGACATGCACATGTCATTTTAACACTTGTTACATTTTTCCTACATGATTTTTGGGTGTATGGTTATTTGTTTTGTGTTTCCTATTGCAAAGAGAAGAAAAGAAAAGAAAAGAAAAGAAAAAGGGAAAACATTATTATATGAAGCATGGGCATGAGAGAGAGAGCGTGAGGGGTCAAAGTTAGGTCTTGGACATTCCTTCTTTTCTCATTTTCTTCATCATCCTTACCTCCTCCTCTCTCATGGCAGCACCCCCTTTTCCCTCCACTTCATCATCAAATCTCCATTAAAACCCCACTCCCACTTCACAAAAAATGTGCACAAGCTCTCAAGCAACCCTTTGGACCAAGAAAGTTTGAGTTTTGGCGCTGTAGAGGATTCATGAATGCCAAATGAGGTAAATCCCTTCATAATTAGTGTAGTATTTCTTTTGCTTAAGCTTCTATTCAAGTTTAAAATCGTTTAAGTGGTGTTTGGGTGAACTTTCAAAATTCTAGTTAGGGTTTAGGGTGTGTTTTGAATAGAGATTGTGTAAATGAACTCTTGTGGTGACCTTAAACCCCTCCCTATTGATAGAAACCCAGACCAACCCAACTGAAACCCAAAATACGGTTTTACAAAAACTTAATATGTCGGTTTGTGAGGTATTGGTGTGTGCAGAGAAATCTGGGATGACCTGGGAAAATTACGAGATGAGCAAACAATCCCTGTAGACTAGAATTGACCCTAGGAACCCCCTGTAGCAATACGAACCACAGAGGAGCCCCCAAAGCCGGCAAGCTCGGAATTTAGGGGGAGGGGCTCGGCCACTTGGTGAGGGGTAGGGTCCAAGTTGCTTCAGTAAGTCACATACACCCTATATATCATCCTAGTGTTGTTTTGGAACATTGTTTACACCTTAATCAAAATCTGGGACTGAATTCATGTGTTGCTGTTTTGATTCGAGTTATGGTTTTGCGTATTTTAAATTCTGGATTTTTGTATTTGTGCTTTATCTCGATCACATGACGTTTGTACGTCTATATCGAGTGATATCGGGTTGGTTTGCGAGAGCAAACCATAGGTTTTGACCTATGTGGGTTTCGTGCGTCGTTTTGGTTTTGAATTGGGTTTTAATGCGGCACGATACGTTATGATGTGTAGGTAATCTCGCGAAGACTTTAAGATGACAAGCAAGCACGTGGCGACATCGGCATCGGCAAGCGAAGTTCAAGGTGTGTAGATATATATCTACGGGGGAAGTCGGGTGGATGGCGTATAGCACCCTCGTAGTTCGATGTATAGTATGCTATATATATGATATCTTTTATGTGAGACATGGATATTCAGGATATGGTTATGTGTTCATGGATTAGTAGTGTTACTCGCGAAACCCCAAAGTAGTTGTTGCACCCACACACGCATACACACTTGAATACATTCATTCTTTTACCTGTGCGTATATGGGGATATGTATACACACACTCACATGGGTATGGGACTATGTATATCTATATACACACACACACACACACACACGTATACATATACATGTATTATGAGGATAGTACTTAGGATTGGAGATGAGTCGATGAGATTGGGCTTGAGGCCGTGAGATCGGTGATGTGACATGGTTCGTATTTGAGATACGACATGATATTTTAGCGGGTCCTTTTGACGTGGTGTTTTCATACACACGCATGCATATACATATGTGGTATCAGTGTTGTACTAGACATAGATCAGTACCCCGGATCATGATATTTGATAAAGAGGATACCAGATGAATAATGTGATAGATGTGACATTTGACCCGTACCCAGATTAGGATGACGTACGATGGATTTACCGTACGAGCTATATTGATGATAGATCCGCACTCTTGACTTGAAAATGTCATGTTATAGATATTATATCGTATGGGATACTACTGAGGCGGGATCACCGACTGTTATATTTATATATATGTATGTATCGATTCAGATGTTAGGCGGTTTCCTTACCTTTCGATCAGCCTTTTAGTTTAGCCCTGCAGTTTACTTGTAAATGGTAGATTAGACTCGGGTCATACTTATTTAAAAACTAACAAATCATGAGTATTTTAAAGACATGCCAAGGGATTCTACGGATATTTCAAAGGATGTACATTTTCTTAAAAACACCGCAGCCCTTATTTTCAAAATACCACGATTTGGTTATTTAAAATGGCAAAACTGTACGACTCATAATTAGACATATGCAAATTCGTTATCATTGTATTTGATATTCAGCTCCCGCATATTCTTGCTGCTCGCATCGCATTGCATGCCTATATTGTGTTTTCATATGTTAATATTGAAATCATTCTGTTAGGACACCAGCACCATTACCGATGATGCGTATGTTCCACATACACTTACTTGCCGGATCACACACATCATCATCAGTAATTGCCATGTCACGTACACTTTAGAGAATATTATTTCATTGACATAGCTTGTTAGCTGATAGTTTCGACATGATATTAGTGTACTTGCCTTATATGCCAGTTTAGACATTGCAGTTATTACTTGCTACTTCATGCATATTACTATTCACTGTTATGCAGTATTATGGAGTTTTATGCCGATATTCACTGTTTACTCTCTATTGATGATTGGATTTCGGATTTTCATGAGATTTCCTGGATTTGGGAGAAAACCGCAAGAATATGTATAAACTTCTCTCTCTCTCTCTTTAAAATGAAAAGTGCGGTTTTCTCGTGATGTATGAGTCGTCCACCATGATGTTTTCTCGGTTATGAGATGGATTTCAAGACCCGATTCGAGGAGTTGGATGAACCGTCTGTGGGTATATGGTGGATCCGGTAAGGTACCCCGGGGTAAGAAGATCGAGGTGTAGACGATGAGCCCGGCAGGGCAGACTGCCTACCGGTGATTTTACCTAGCGCGTCGGATATCCGGAGTATACCGTTCGTGGTCGTGTAATTGATGATAGGGGCCGATCCGGACTGACGGAGCCTTAGATAGTGAGATTTGAGACATTGAGATATTGAGATATTGAGATTTGATGATACAGGCCAGTCCGGATAGCCGGAGCCTGAGATGTTGAGATATTGGGATTTATGTTTTGTGTCGATGCTAGACACTGTTTATGTTGATTTCATTGATGATACCTCGTTTTAAATATACAGCAATCTCACTAAGTTATGATAGCAGTTTTCTTTATTTACATGTATTCTGTTTTCATGCATTCATGCCTCATTCATATGATATGTTACTACCTGAGGCACGGAAACGAGCACATGGTATTACACTTATGTATAGATGTTTACCCTTACCACCTTTCTTGCTTCAGACTTTATCATATTGAGGATATGTATATATTGATCGTATTGACCTAAGATTGTATCATACATACGATTTCTACTCGTAGATGTTTTCTACTCACGAGCTAGCAACTCACCCCCATTGTGCCACCGTTTCTTGCAGGTTTTGCCGCACAGGTTTCGTTGTGGTTTTGCTGGCACACTGCCCCTTCTGGGTGATTGCTTTGGTAGGTGGGTTCTTTTGCATCAGGACCACCATTGTATATTTGTTATTTCAGTTGTATCTAGTAAAACTCCATCAACCAAACATGTATATTTTATTGACTTAGAGACCAGTGATGTGTATTCTTTTGACCTTAGAGTCGCGCGTTGTATTATGATGGATTTCATGTTGTTTTAGAGTTTTCCTTTCAGTTTTTATCCTCGCCCTTCGGCATTGTATATTATATTGCTTGCGTGGTTGTGGCCGTCGATTGACGAAGAGCTAGCTCCCGCTTGGGGATGCCTTTTATCATTATGTATATATTTATCATGTTGTACCCCGTTCGGGGTCAGTATTTGCGAAGGAAACTCTGCCGAAATTTTCAGAAAAGACCTATGATTTAAAAAAAACATATTTCAGTTTATGTTGCTAACTACTCGATTTAAATTGGTTTTTCCTCCACTCTACTGCATTACTTGGTTTTGATTTCTGGGTTTCGGCTTATTTAGATTACGTATGCCTCGAGACGTTTCGTAATTTAAGTGCCGGTCATGTTCCATACTTTTCGGGTCATGACACATGAACTCTGAATCTCTGCCCTGTCGAACTTGCTCCATGATCTCTGACAAACGAACGTCATCGGACTGTGCCTCACGGATACGATCAAGTAACTGTAGTTGTGCACGGACACGAGCAAGCTATCCCCCGGTCAAAGTAAACTCGAACTATACTCGGCTGTCACATAGAATCTGCCAATCTGCCGTCGACTGTCTCTGAACTGTGCTCAAACAAGAAAAGCTACCTCCGGTCCTCCGACTCAAAGTATCTTCCACAACATTCGCCTTGCTCGGATGATAAAGAATCTCGCTGTCATAGTCTTTCACTAGCTCCATCCAACTGCGCTGTCTCAAATTCAGATCTCGCTGCTGAAAAAATTTACTTTAAACTCTTGTGGTCTGTGAATATCTGGCACGACTCGCCGTATAAGTATTGTCTCCAAATCTTGAGTGCAAAAACCACCGTAGCCATTTCTAAATTATGAGTGGGATAATTCTGCTCGTTCTTCTTCATCTGTCGAGAAGCATCACAATAAACAACAAAACCGCCTGATCCTAAAGGAAAAGATAATACTGGCGCCGTAATCAAACGAGTCTTCAACTGTTGAAAGCTCTGCTCGCATGCCTCGGTCCAAAGGAACGGAACTCCCTTCCGGGTCAACCCGATCAACAGTGCAGCTATATGAGAAAAATCCTGTACGAAACGTTGATAGTATCCGGCCGAACCCAGAAAGCTGCGAACCTCCGTCACTGGTACAGGTCTGGGCTAGTGCTGAACGAGCACGATCTTCTTCGGTTCCATACGTATACCATCTCTCGTAACTACGTGACCCAAAAAGTCAACACTATCCAACCAGAAAACACACTTGGATAATTTAGCGAATAGCTCGTGCTCCCTCAAAGTCTGCAACGAAATCTTCAATTACTGCCCAGGCTCCACTCGGCTTCAAAAGTATACTAGGATGTCCTCAATGAACACGATGATAAACTGATCAAGAAACGGCCTGAACATGCGATTCATCCAATCCATAAACGCTGCTGGGGAATTGGTGAGTCCGAATGATATCACCAAAAACTCACAGTGCCCATAGCGCCTGTGAAAAGCAGTCTTCGGAATATCATCCTTCCGAACCGCAACTGATGGTAACCTGATCGCAAGTCAAACTTCGAGAAATGTCCCGCACCCTGGAGCTAATCACATAAGTCATCGATGTGAGGTAGGGGATATTTGTTCCGCACAGTAGCCCGATTCAGCTGACGATGATCGACGCATAAACGCAAACTGCTGTCTTCCATCTTAACGAACAGGACAAGAGCTCCCCATGGTGACGCACTCGGACGAATAGCCACTTTATCCTACAAATCTTGCAACTGATCCTTCAGCTCTCTTAGCTCTGCTGGGTTCATCTGATATGGCGGTAAAGAAAAAGGCTCCGTGCCAGGAATCAAGTCAAAGCAGAACTCAAAATCGCCTTCTGGCAGCTATCCAAGCAACTCGTCAGGAAAACATCTGGAAACTCTCTCCCAATCGGGACATGGTCCAACGGGACCTCCACATTTCTAACATCATGAATATACACCAAAAATCCCTGACATCCTTTCTCAAGAGATAACTAGCATGAAGAGAAGAAATCAAATTGGGAAGAGTGGCGCTACGGTCTCCCTGAATAACAAGAACTGGCTCACCCGGAAAAACTAAATCTGACTGCCTTCTCACGGTAGTCTACGGATGCATAACACGTAGCTAACCAATCCATGCCCAGAAGAACTTCGAAGTCAAACATATCGGGAAGAATCAAATTGACAAAAGAATCCTTATCTCCGATACGAACAAAACAAACACGAACGCAAAACATATCGAGCGACAAAAGACTCGCCTACTGGAGTAATAACAATCAGCGGCAGATCAAGCAAGGACGACTCTCGGTCCAATCTCAGTACAAAGTACGTAGATACAGGTTAAAACAACAAAAGAAATACACGCATCGAAAGAAAATACTGAAATAACACATGTCACGACGTCTACCTAACTGCCTCTGAGCTGGCATACCGGTACGAATCCGCTTTGGTCCAGAAATGACTGAAGTCTCAGAACTGCGCTCCTCCAACAGTAAGGTCGCGTCCATAGCAGCGGCGTAAGTGTCAAAATGCTGGGTGCCAATAGCAAGAAATAACTGCATGTCTAGTCCCCGCACGAACCTCTTTATGCGTTTCTCTTTAGTGTCCACCAGGTAAGGAGCATATCGGGACAACTGAGTAAACTAGATATCATACTCGGAAACTATCATCCCTGGAGTCTTGCGCAAAGACTCGAAACTATGAGCTCGGGCATCTCGAATGCTCGCCGGAAGGAAACGAGCAAGAAACACAGCGGTGAACTCATCCCAAGTCATAGGAAGTAGATCTGCAGTTCGGCATCTCTCAATCGACTCACACCACGTCTGAGCAAGACCCTCTAGACGATAACTCGCAAGCTCAACCCATCTCTCGTCAGAACATCTCAGCGAACGACAAATCCTAGCCATCCTGTCGAGGAATTTCTGCGGATCCTCCGCTGCATCTTTGCCGATAAAAGATGGAGGCTTCAGCCTCATAAACTCCTGCAAGGATACGGAAATAATCTCGGTAACAATAGGAACAGCTACCTGAGCAGCAGGTACAATTACAGTCCCTGCAGTAGGAGGGACATCATCGGCTCTCGGAGCTAGACTAGCCTCAACTAATAATCCAACCATCTGTCGTAAGTCCTGAACACTCGATTCCAGCCTAGCTATCTGGCCTAGAAAAGGTGGAACGATCTATCCCTGAGGGGTAGGCGTACCGCCCTGATCGGTCTTCGTCTCAAACGAGCCTGCTCTAATCTCATCCCTGGCGGCAGCCTTCTGGGCCCTCATAGTCATCGGCGGCCTAGTGGCTGGAGAAAGAAACATGATTGATAGGAACAGTGCAATTGAATCAAGAGATATAAGGAATTTAAGAGGAAATACAAGCAAATATATATCCTAAGGTCACTTAGGCGGAGTACCGTATCGTAAGTATGCCGCGGAACATACACACGCGACGTCACTCTGCTTAAGTCACCTACT
This sequence comes from Agapanthus africanus, assembly GCA_030015575.1. Lineage (NCBI taxonomy): Eukaryota > Viridiplantae > Streptophyta > Magnoliopsida > Asparagales > Amaryllidaceae > Agapanthus > Agapanthus africanus. The sequence continues at coordinate 332,624,975 of CM057349.1, forward strand.
CCATCTACCAAAGGTCATCCTACACTCAGAAAGGTAAAACCTAACGCTTTGATACCAATTTTGTCATGACCCGAAGGTACGGAACGTGACTGGCACTTAAATTACGAAACGTCTAAAGGCGTAACGTAATCTAAGTAAGCCAAAGCCCAGAAATCTAAACCGTTTAAAAGCAAATAGAGGGAAGAAAAACTTAGCTTAAAAGGGTGGTTTTAGTAAAATGAAGTCATATTAAAACATTTTAAAACATCAAATTTTCCCATAAATTTCGGCAGAGTCTCCTTTGTAAATACTGGCCACCAAACGGGTACAACACATGAAAATACACAAGTAAATAATAACGGCATCCCCAAGCGGAAGCTGGCTCTTCGCCAATGGCGGAATCATAACCACACGCAACAAATATCATAATAGAGAAAAATAAGCATATAAAAGCATGAGAATAAGAAAACGTCACGTCGGCTCAAGTAAGCTCGACACTAGAGAACAACACATAAACTAATCTCACTGTCACATCTCTAGATCACATGTACAATGGTAGAAGCGGTAGATACAGTAAATGGAGTATACTAGATACAATAATAATACAAAGTGGAAACAAAATATCCTCGCAACCCACCTACGAGCAATGTCGCAAGTCCAAGCAGAGAAGTACGCCCGCCGCTACTGTGCTGATGGGTCAGACATGCAAGATACTGTGACACAACGGCCGGTGAGTTGCCAACTCGTGAGTGGTAAGTAACATCTAATAAGGCTATCGTAAGCATGCACGCAAATGCGTCACAGCCTACATATACTAATATGATACGATGCATAAGTATGAATGCAACATGAATGTATAATCAACACGAAATCATGATATATCTGATATGAGAAGATCTGTAGCTTTAACTTAGTAAAACTTCTGTGCAATAAACTGAAGTATCATCAATGAAATCAACAGAAAATCCGTGTCAAGCATCGACACAATATATCTATAGCCCAATATCTCAATGTCTCAATATCTCAATATCTCAATGTCTCAATATCTCAATATCTCAATATCTCGGGCTCCGTCAGTTCGGATCGGCCCATACATCAAATCTCACGACTACATCAGTATCCTCCGGATATCCGCCGCGTCAGACATCACCGGTAGGTAGTCTTCCCCTGCTAGGCTCATCGTCTACAACTCGTGCTTCTTGCCCTGGGGTACCTTACCGGGCCCACCATGTACCTGAGACGGTTCACCTACTCCTCGAATCGGGTCTCGATAACCAACAAAAATCAGGAAAACTCATGGTGGACGACACATACATCATAACACGAGAAAACCGCAACTTGTATTTTTAGAATGATAACAGGTTTATAAATTCTTGCGGTTTTCCCCCAAAATACAGAAATTTCATAAATACTGAAATCTCCAAGAAAATCACAACATATGAACATGTCGGCGATGATGAATGCCTATGGTATCAATAATATGAAAAACGTTGTGTGACTAGAAAACTATACATGAATGGTGATGCAATGAGGTATATATATATAGGTGACTAGCCATCCTACGTATCAATCTTGATGAAATGAATATACAACTACCACTTTACATATCATATATGATGCAATTGTTTTAGATACGGATTTACGCAAGTTCTATAGTGTTCGTGGCATAGCAATTACCAAAGGCGTGTGTGTTCGTATGAATAGTGCGCGTGCGGAATGAACCAATGGTAATGGTGCAAGTGTCCTATGAGATAATATCACACACACACACACACACACACACACACACATATATAAGATGATGTAATGCATTGAGATGAATGACTAGGAGACTACGCATATAAATATGATCACTACTAGTAATCCTAACTATCGGGTGCCTCACGCCATCCAGACGATTCCTCCATAGATGTGTACATCTACTCACCGGGATGCCTTGGCTAAACTGATTCGATCATAGCCTTTCCTTTCCGCGCCGCGTCCAACGTCTCTGCAACCGATCCTAGAATCGCACACAAGTAAATAAGAGGATAGATAGATAAATAATCGTGGACACAAATGATACAAGACAACCAATGCGCACTAACTAGACGCGCACACACTTGGTGCACAAAACGCGCTCGCAACAATGCCACAAACCACAACTAAGGGTCGCTATGCATAGCAATCCCCTAACTTAGAACCCAATCGTACCAATCGCGCATTCTCAACACTCCAAATATCATAGGAAATAGGTTGCAGATCATCAAAACCTCAAATTTAATTAAAATCTATTTATTCTAAAAACCTAGTAAGCAAACCAATGGGATTTTGGCGCAAACCTTCATGGATTAGCGACCTAATGGCTACACTCACAAGTAAACATCCTAATAAGTCATGCTTCACTAATCGGATATAACATCACACAAACCCATACAATCATGAAATTTTCCTTGCATAACCACTCAATTAGGATAATTTGAAGCCACTTTAGCAAGGTAACCACTTAGATTAGGTTTGTAAAACTTCTAGATAGAAAACTACACTTAACTAACATAGTAATGATGGGTGAAACCCTAGCTTTAACTCAAACCCTTCTCTTTAAAATGTCAAACCTGCAATTACAACCAAAATGACACTTAAATAATTTAGATTAAAGTAATTAACCAACAAGGTAACTATTGGGTTAAGATTTATACCTCAAAATTTTAGAGATCTAACTTGCAGCTTGGCCTCCCAAAATGGTTTCTTGCTCTTAGATCCAAGCTAGTTTAGGCCAAGGAATAATGGGTGAAGGTTTAACTATGAATTAGTGAGATTTTGTGTGGATTTTTTATGGAAATTTGAGGATTTTTTAGATGGAATGAAGTGGAGAAAATAGGGAGAGGGGGCTGCAGTTGGCTCGGCCAGAAGTGAGGGAGAGAGAGGTGAGTGAGAGTGTGTGGGTGTCAAGTCAAGAAAACCCCCCAATTATTACACCTATTAACTTATATCTTAATTATTTTATTTTCTAATTAACTTTACCCTAGAATTTACAAGAACTATGGAGAAAATTTGAGAAGGAAAGAGCATGTTACAGACTTAATTTTTAAGTTGTCATGGTGCACTAATGTGTACTTAACCCATTCTAATTTGTAATTACCACTAATTAAATTTATAAGTGAAAGCTTAAAATAATATTTAAAAATAATTAATTAAGAAAAATATTTAAGTAAACTAGCAATTTATAAGTGACTAAATAAATACCAAATACTAGCAATTACATAGCTAAAATAATTATAATTAAGTCTATGTTGAAAAATAATTTTAATTAAGTTTTACGAAAAACATGAGTTATATTACCGATTATCGGACAATTAACCTAAACGATTTTCAAAACATTACAATCTTCCTCCTTAAGAAAACTTGGTCCCCGAATTTAAAATCTAACTACGCGTACCTTCGAAGATATGGGGATATTTCTTCCTCATCTCGTCCTCGGCTTCCTACATGACCTCTTCGCTGTTCGGCCATGCCAAAGAACCTTTACAGACAGTAAGACCTCGGACCTCAGTTTCTTCACCTGCCGATCTAGAATGACTACCGGTTTCTTGGTGAAAGAAAGATTGCGCTCCAGCTAGATCGTCTGGTACTGAATCGCGTGAGAGGGGTCATGAAGGTACTTACGGAGCATCGATACATGAAACACGGGGTGAACATCTGGAAAGCTAGGTTGAAGAGACAAACGATAAACAACTGTGCCGATACGCTCGAGAATCTCGAAAGGACCCACATATCTGGAACTAAGCCTTCCTTTCCTTCTGAATCCCCTCACACCCTTCATTGGAGAAACTCATAAGAAAACATGATCGCTAACGTCGAACTCAAGTCTGCGACGACGTCTATCCACATAAGATTTCTGTCTGCTCTTGGCCGCTCTCATCCTATTCCGAATCAACTGGATCTTCTCTGTCATCTTCTGCACTGGTTGCAGCCCCAAAACACTATTCTCACTGAGCTCTGTCCAACAAACAGATGATCGACATCTTCTCCCATATAATGCCTCGAAGGGTGTCATCTGAATCTTCTCCTGGAAGCTGTTATTATTGGGAAACTCTATCAAGGGCAAGTGGCGATCCCAAATGCCGCGAAATCTAGAACGCAAGCCCGGAGTATGTCCTTAAGAGTCTGTATGGTCCGCTCTGATTGACCGTCGGTCTGCGGATAGAAAACTGCACTGAAACTCAATTGGAGCCCAAAGTCTTCTGAAGTTTCTACAATAGTCGGCTGGTGAACTGGGTGCCTCTATCGAACACAATACATGTCGGAACGCCGTGTAGTCACACCATCTCATCAACATATATCAAGCATACTGAACGAATCCGAAAGTGGTCTTGAATGTCAGAAAGTGAGCTGCTTTCGTCAATTGGTCTATGATCACCCAAATGATGTCATACCCTCGACTGGTCTTAGGTAGACCCAAAATAAATCCATAGAGATCTGCTCCCATTTCCACTCCGGAATAGGCAAAGGTTGCAACTCTCCTACTGGCCTTTGGTGCTTGGCCTTGACTTGCTGACAAGCAAGCATCCCGAAACCAAATCTGTGATATCTCTCTTCATCACTTCACACCAGTAGACTTCTCTCAAATCATAATACACCTTGGTGGAACCCGGATGAACACTCTCGCGTCTCAGTCCCTGGGAATCTAGCACACATAGTCGAGTCCCAAATCGTAGTACTCCGTGTTCATCGATCACGAACTTTGAATCTCTGCCCTGTCGAACTTGCTCCATGATCTCTGAAAAACGAACATCATCGGACTGTGCCTCACGGATACGATCAAGTAACTGCAGTTGTGCACGGACACGGGCAAGCTGTCCCCCGGTCAAAGTAAACTCGAACTATACTTGGCTGTCATATAGAATCTGCTAATCTGTCGTCGACTGTCTTTGAACTGTGCTCAAACAAGAAAAGCTACCTCCGGGCCTCCGACTCAAATCATCTTCCACAACATTCGCCTTGCCCGGATGATAAAAAATCCCGCAGTCATAGTCTTTCACTAGCTCCATTCAACTGCGCTGTCTCAAATTCAGATCTCGCTGCTGAAAAAAATATACGTTAAACTCTTGTGGTCCATGAATATCTGGTATGACTCGCCGTAAAAGTAGTGTCTCCAAATCTTGAGTGCAAAAATCACCACAGCCATTTCTAAATCATGAGTGGGATAATTCTGCTCGTGCTTCTTCAACTACCGAGAAGCGTCGCAATAAACTACAAAACCGCCTGATCCTGAAGGCAAAAATAATACTGGCGCAGTAATCAAACGAGTCTTCAACTGTTGAAAGCTCTGCTCGCATGCCTCGGTCCAAAGGAACGGAACTCCCTTCCGGGTCAACCCGGTCAACGGTACAGCTATACGAGAAAAATCCTGTATGAAACATCGATAGTATCCGGCCAAACCTAAAAAGATGCGAACCTTCGTCACTGGTACAGGTCTGGGCTAGTGCTGAACGGTATCGATCTTCTTCGGTTCCATACGTAGGCCCGTTGACACCTTTCTAGACACCTAATGGGTTAGCTAATTGTAAAGTGCAAAACCTCCTGCGAGCAACTCTTGCTCATAGTAGGATCGGGATCCAACTATCACATATAAGGTATGCAATCTCATTGTAAATTTCAACTCTTGAAACTCCTGATATGGTTTTTACCCCTAGCACTGATGACCTTGGCTATGGTCAACATATCATAAGCACTAGTCAAGTTCTACCCGTCATTTCATGATTAATTAGACTCACCCACATGACCCTTGGCTATGGTCAACATAGTCATGTGACTGTCCTAATAAATTGCATCATATGCTATGTAGGAAGACATCACTTAGCTACCGTACACTACGCCTTAGCTATAGTCAAAATACGTAGCACGAATACTAAGTACTCTACTTCCTAAAATGACCGAGGGTTGCAGTTGGTTTTTAAGAAAACATTTTAATGCTTTGAACATGATATCGTTGCAGAATCAAATAGTTTTAAAAGGAGTGGCTTAATTTCCGTATTTTGAAACTTGCTTTTTCATAAAAAGGCCGAGTATGTTTCAAATCCGATTCTACAACATCTTTTAGGTTTCTTTTTCTTTACATTAATCTCATTAATGTAGTCTTATCATTTAAGTCCTTAAGCCATCACAGAAAAGAAACGAAAATAAAATGTACGCTTATGCCATCCGCATTCGCCACAGTATCCCGTTATGCACCGTTAGGTTACTTAACTAACGGCATAGCGGGGCAAGACTAGCGCAGATGCAAAACATAAACAACGTTTATTATATATCATATATATAATACACCATTCATCTCAGCATATAAAGTGATCACATCACAGAATATCAATAGCAGAAGCACATATATGAAAATATAGGATATATTAGGAGGTCCGTATTTTGTATTTAGCCAACAATAGAAAATACGAATTCCACGGTCGTGATGAATAGCCAAGACCACACCCCTAGACCCGTACAAGAGCGGCAAGTGACCCTACCAATTCTAGAGTTAGGAGACCCAGTCTCGACTCCTCGAGATGGCCTCCCACTGGACCCTAGAACCCGATCACTTGTACTCCCTATCTTGGGTCTATCCTAATGCGGAAAAGTAAATAATATACAACAATGGTGACATCATCCTCAACCCGGAAGTGCCCCAATAAAAGAATATTACATACAATGAATTTTACATGAATGAAAAGAAAAACTCTCATCTCGCATAAAACCCCCGGCCATTCAATCACGACGATCATATACATCATATCTCAGCAACACATAACATCACATATCATCAACGTAAGTAAGTATGCGTATCCCAATTGTCGTTGACGTATAGCAACGAAACCGGCGATACACCACATACTACACTTACGGTCGTAGAAAAGAAAGTGAAAAACTACAACAATGGGAATCATCACTACCTTTAGACATCATAAACCCGGAATATCACATATTCTGGATTTCATGCCTAACGATGCAAATCTTACACTTGGGTCTCATCTATGAAAACACCTTTTCAAAGGAAGTCGAGTAATTCAACAAGATTCCCGATTCCACCAGAGACCGAAATGTTAAATTTACGCGCAACTAATTACTTTTCACAAAACTAATTAGTGTAGATTCCAATTATTGTATCACATTCACAAATATCTAGACGATGTTAAACGTTTCGATCGAATTAACAAGCACCCACATTTCCCATAGAGCTCAACACTTGAGCAAAGTTAAAATACCTAAAACATGCCATAGTATCTATGGACCAACTGTAGAAGGGTCAACCCTTGCCTCACCTATGGCGTCGCGGAATTACGGCAAACCCTAGGGTTTGGCCGCGGTTCTGTGGTCATAGAATCGAGTTAGGGTTACGTTCTTCTGGAGGGTCCATAGAATTACCTGCATGATTTTTTGAATATTTTTAACTTGGAAAATTCTAACTTTTGGAAAATTTCCAGAGGGTCATGAGGGGGTGTTTGATGTTTGTTCGAACGGTTAAATGTCGTCTAGGTTACCTAAAACAATATTAAAATTACGACTACGAAATACTCCGAATAGTCTTTACTGAAAGATAACATCACATGCAATCTTAGTAAAAACAAGAAATACCTGAAACACCAAACCCCAGAGACCAGAGCACCATACAAAAACGAGGTCCAAACAGCATGGGAAAACCGGCCAGGCCGGAATTTTTGAGCATTTCGCCGGGTCAAATCCGGTGGAATGGCCTCGTTTTCGTTTGGTGTTGGTATTATATCATATGTAACAATCTGCAACTGCTTAAAAAAATTTTAGAGGCTCTGAAAAATTCGACAGAGAGCAGGTTTAGGGTTTCAGTTTTCGAAGTTGTTTCGGTTTCGTAATTTATCTAACATCGTCTAAGTTTCTATCTTGACTCTGATACCACTGAATGGTTTGGCTAGCACCATGCTTAGGGTTTGTCTTGCATCAAACATACTACAATAAAAATTTTAGGGGTGCTAAGCAAAACCAACCATGAATCGAACTAGAAATTTAGGGTAACAATGGCAAGTATCACATACTAATAATAGTCTAACGCTAAGAGGAGAGTAATATAACCTTTGTAGACCTTTTCCTTGTGACTCCTTGGATCAACTTGGTGTTTGAACTGGTTCGCTTGAGTCCCTCGAAGTCCACGACGATCCACCACGGAGTCCCTTTGCACAAGCTCCTAGCTTCACTTGATTAAGATGGAAGTGAAGCAAACAAACTACACTAGTGGGCTAGACTAACATAGATTGGTGATGTGGGTTATGTTCTTACTTAAAAACATTTTCTTTTTCTTTTCTTCACTCACTTTCTAAAACCTAGAGAGCTTGGAGGAAGAAGAAGAAGGAGATGGCTAAGCTAAACTCTTATGATAATTAACTCAAGAATGAAAGATAATAACCATGATAAGAAAGAGTCTCCTCATCCTTAACCATGGTTACAAAAATATCTAGATATTTTGATATTGAATTAACAAAAACCATAGGCAATAAAACCATGGTTTTGACTTTGGTCAACCAAAGAAGAGTGTAGAAACTCAACCATGATTTTATTCCCATTTTCTTTTTCTCAATAATTAATATATATAAATATTTCCCCATGTGAGTCTTGCATTGCCAACTCCTATGTATCATCAACCATGATACATGTATGCATGCATGTGTGCATTCAAATCATTATATACATACATACATTCATGCATACACATAAAAGAAAAGGGTTTAATAATAAATGAGCTAATGGTCATTAATATTAAATCAACACTTGATTTAATAATCCGGTCATATCACATACGACCCGACCAATAGAAAATGCCCGATTAAAATACGGTATCATATACATGCATTTAATCGAGCTCCCACGCATATCCCATATGCACCCCCACATCCTTTCGCCTAAGCTAGGAAACCCCTTTGTGGGACTCTAAGACTCGTCAATACGCTAGCAGTTGGCAGTGATCATATCACATACTCACAAACTGTCAGCGGCACTAGTTGTACGTAACGGCTCCCAGGTATTGAGCGATCAGAAGAAAAACAAGCGAACCAGTCAAAACTCCCGTCGAGCCACTAGCAACACTTACCGTACAGTCCGGTCTCTTCATCATATATGCTGCATATCGAGTCTGGGGATGGTATCGTCGACCCCAATAACTCAATAAGTCATGCCGGTATATGGCCTATAACAGATCGAGAAACTACTGATAACACTTATCAGTAAATCTCATCAGCCCTGGCCAGGGACTTCCTGTTATAGCCAATCGAGCATAGCGCAACATCAACCCCGAATACTGGGAGAGACGAAACCCCTCCTATCGCTCATTGCCTCCATGTGCCTCGGAACTGTACCCAAAATCCACATGTTTGCACGACTCAATAGAGCTGTGGTAGGGTGGAGATCAAAGTACAGTGGGAGGACACACAAGACTCTATGACGATCTCGGGTCTGAGGACTAACCTGTACCAGTGTCACCTGAGAACTGCTATTCGACGATAGATATAATACCACATATGAGTTCTCGGCGAGTCCGTTCAATGTACCCAGTCTCCACTGAAAACCTGTATACAATCTTTGGTGTCACCACACCAATGGATATGGGATCATCCATTGCCCATCATATGGGTCAAGAAACGTATACGCTAGTCTACTCTGGAATATCGATGCCCCGTCTTGATATACCTACGACTAGGAACATTTTAAGGATATACCTATAAACCACACATGTCCCATTACTATGATCTACATCATAATCCCAGTAGTCAAGAAAATATCCTAAGGGCTTTATCAACATGTACCAAATGAGTAATATGCATGATCAAGTGAACCTGTCAAGATAAAAAGCAACCAGATAGCATACTATCATGTCGAGCAAGAATGTCCTTTGAATATATATATATATACACATACCGATACATCCACTATCAAATAATGGACTCTAGGGCATACATATATCCAACAATTAGTTTATCTAAACAGGATGTCTCCCACTGTTTCTCAAATTCTTCTTCAAACCATAAAAGAAGAATTAGTCAGGATTAATCTCACCCGACAATTCTTGCTTAACCTTTCTGCCGGCTAGTGTCGGTATTTTGAGGGAGGTTTTCCAACGCTTTCGCGAAGTTCCTTAATTACATAACCTCTTTTCCCTGGAGGCGTAGCCCCGCTAACACCATTCTAGGCATCTACTTGGTTTATAGAATTAATTGTTTTAGTGAAAAACTCTCTTGAGGAGTAACATAACTCACGGTGGGATCGAGATCCAACTATCATTGCATAACAACTTTGAAGGAATCCTACTAAAATCATCACACTCCAGATGGTATGCAAAATTAGCAAGTTTCCTTTTCTTTTGAAACTCCCGATGTGGATTTTTGCCCCAGGCGCTTATGACCTTGACGAAGGCTAACATATCATAAGACGCAAGTCAAGTTCTACCCATCATTGTTCAGGTTAATTTGAACCCATTCGTACAAACCCTTGACGAAGGCCAAAATAGTTGTACGCCTGTCCCAAATTAACGCATCTATCTTTGCTACAGATGAATACCCAGCAGTTACCAATCACTATACCTTGGCGAAGGTCAAAATACATAGCTTGAATACTACGGAATACCCATTTGAAATGACGGAGGGCTACGACTGGTTTTGGCGAAAACCGTGAACGTAATGAACTTGATATAGTTGAAGGAACCACGATAGCTTTTAAAAGGAATGGTTTAGGCTCTGCATTTAAAATTTGTTTTTCAAGAAAACCGAGTGGTTTTGAAATTTTTCCAACGATTTAACTTTGGTTTGTTTTCTTTGCATTAAACAATATTAATACGGTTCAATCATTTAACCTTATCATTGCAGAAAGAAACAAAAATAGAATGTACGTTTATGCCATCCGCATTCGCCACGGAGCCCTGTCATGCACCGTTAGGTTACTTAATTAACGGCAGAGCGGGGGCTGGACTAGCGCGGGTGCAAAACATAAGCAACCTTTATTATATATATAATATATATATATATATATATATATATATCCATTCGTCTTATGCAATAATAGGCATTCCAGATCACATATCACAGTAACACAGATGAATATATTGGATATACTAGGATATCCATATTTCGTTTTAGCCTAGAACGAAAAATGGATTCTTCGATTGTGATGAATAGCCAAACCCCACCCTAGACCCCTACGGGCGCGGCAAACTACCCGCCAAATTCCCGAAGTGAAGCAACCTTCTTCAGTGAAATGAGTAGGCCACTCAGTACTTCAAGAGCCCGGTAGTTTGTGCACTCCACCTTGGGTCTATCCTAGGTGCAAGAAAAAGTAAGTGAAATAATACAACGGTTGCTACAACCTCAACCTGGATGTGCCCCGCAAAATAATATTACATCAATTTACAAATATATATGAATGAAAGAAAAGAACACTCTTCTCACATCCCCCTGGCTATTCATTCACGATGATCCAATACTTCATATATACAAACCATCAATAAGATACTAGATATGTGCAACCCCCACTAATCGACATATAGCAATTAGTAGACGTTTAGCAACACATATACAAACTGAAACGAATAAACGATGTTAAAACTTCGACTTCGAAATACTCCGTATTGGCCCAACACAAAGATAACAGAATATGAAATCTGGGCAAAAACAAACAATACCTAAAAACCTAAATCCAAGAGTACAGAACACCACAAAAAATCCAAGACCCAACTCCCACAGTGAACCGACGACGACAGGAAAAAGAGCATTTTCGGCGGTCGATCGGGCCTCGTTTTTCTCTGGTGTTCAAGTTACAAATAAAAGAGCACTCTGCAATTGTTTAAAAAAAATTTAGAGGCTCTTTTAAAAACAACAGAAACTTGGATTTCGTTTTGATTGTTTCGGGGTTATTTCGGTTTTGTAACTTTAAACTTCATTTAATCTGCTAGTTAAGATTTAAGTAGGCTCTGATACCACTGTAAGTCGATGTCGCACACCCCACACACTTATGGGGAGGCGGAATTTACAAAAAACAGTTTTTCATACTTTGCAACACCGACCTAAACTCCAGGATCTTTACGAAAAGCTTAACTAGCTATACTACTTGGAGGTTCTAACAACTCGGTAAGAGTTTTATACCTCCTAGATACTTGTCCTTCGGGTCTTCTTCTCCTCCTCTTCTTGAGCTCTTCGAAGGTCCGGATCGCGATTGATCGTCGGTCTCCTTGTGTCAAAGACGATCTACCCAAGAGTTTATGGTTCAAGCTCCAACCTCTAAACCGAGGTAACTAAAGTATCGAGTTCGCTAAACTAAGTAGCTGTAACATTTTAGAAAAATAAAATATTATTTTTAGGAATTTGAATAATTAAATAATAAATATTATGAATATTTTAATGAGTGGAAATTTGTTTTAATGTTATGGTATAATTAAATACCGATAAATTGGGAAATATTAGAAAATTTCATTGAATGTTGATTTTTAAGGAATTTGTGAGATTTAAACACTTCATGAATTATTATATAATTTATTATATACAAGTTTATGTCTAAACTTGATTAATGTTCACTAATCATGCATTGATTTTGTTTTGTGCATGTGACATGCACCATGTCATATTGCTAACATTTGTTATATTTTTCTATCATGACTTCTTCCATTTTATCAAGCATGGCTTTGTTTTAAAAGAAATAAAAAAGAAAAGAATAGGAAAGAAAAGAAAAAGAAAAGGATAAACAATGAGGTATGGGTAAGAGAGAGAAGAGAGGGTGAGGGGACTTGTGTTGACCATGGCATTTTCCCCACTTCATTTCTCTTCATCATTTTCCCATCTCCTCATCTCCATGGATGCCCTTTCACTCCCCCTCCTCTACCTCCTCAGCACAACCTTAATCCCACATCAAAACCTTGCATCCTCTTCACAAAAAATGTGCACAAGCTCACTACAAGCATGAGGAACCAAGAAAGTTCGGATTTTGAGCACTTGGGGCAACTCAAGAAAATTCTTGAGTTTCCAAATGAGGTAATTCTTTAACCATTAGTATAGTGTTTGGTTTACTTTAGCATCTATATTAGTTTAGATGTGATTAAGTGAGGTTTAGTGAGGTTTGAAAATTCCAAGTTGAGGTTAGGGCTTGATTTGGATTGTTATGGTGCAATTGTGGTTAGTAGTAGTGATAGTATATTGGACTAAACCATGGGCAAACCCCAAGACTTGAACCTTAGAATGGTCGATATCGGATTTTGTGGATTCTGTGAGGATATTTTGGGATCTGCTTCAACTCGTGAACCCTGAAAAATATTTTGCAAACACAGTGACACAAGTAGGCATCCTAAAAGCTACTACTGAAACCCAGGACCCCAATTCCATCTTAGGGCCACAAATTTAACCCCTTTGGCAACAAATTGCGGCCTGGGTAGGGTAGAAATGGTTCGTTCTTTGTCGGGGGCCCCTATATCAGTAAATTAGACCTCCCTTATATGCAAAATTGGCTAATTTCACCTGAAACAAAATCTGGAGGTATTTTCTTATGTTGTTGTTTCGTTTTGCGACTTTGTTTTAACATTGGTTTTGGTATTTGGGTTTTAACTCGATGGTTTGATGTTTGTACATCGACATCGAGGATTTGTTTGGCCTTTCTTGCATGCGTAGTCCATAGGTTCTAACCTATGTACCCTTCGTATGCTGTACCGGATTTCTTATACTTGATTCTCGTTTACGATACGATATTCGTTGAATTTTAGGTACCTCCGCGTGGACTTCGGACGATGAAGAAGAGGATGGCGACGTCGACTTCGGCAAGTAAGGATCAATGTGAGTAGATATATATCTACGGGGAAAGTCGGGTGGATGGCATATAACACCCCCGCAGTTTCGTAGTGTAGTATACAAATACGTTATATATGTTTATTATAGGTGTATTGTGATACGTGGACGATTATCAAGTTAGTGCTTATTGTTTAGTTTCTTAGTCGCGAACCCTAGAGTATAGGTGTACACACACACGTGCACACTCGTGATATGTATTAGTGTATGCAATATATGTATATATATGTGTGTGCGTGCGTGTTGATATATATATATATATATATATACACACACGTACACACGTATGATGAAGATGGTATATGATACTTGGAGATGAGTCGATGTGATTGGGCATGATGCCGTAAGATCGGTGATGTGATTGGGTGGTGTTATGAGATACGGCATATTATATTAGCGGATTGATGGGCGATGTGTTTTCATACATACGCGGATATATGTTGATGGTATCGGTATGTACTAGACTTAGATCAGTACCCCGTTCATGATATTATGATAATGATACCATATGGATATTGAAGTATATGTGATAGGCGACCCGTACCCCGATTTTCGGATGCCGTACGATGGATTTACCGTATGAGATATAATTATGATAATAGATCCACACTCTTGACTCGAGGATGTCGTATTGTACGTTTTATCGTACGGGACGCTATTGAGTCGGGATCACCGACTACTAGATATATATATATCGACTCAGACTTAGGTGGTTTTCCTTACCCTTTTGATTAGTCTCTTAGCTTGTCCTGTGGTTTACGTAGTAGATGTTAGACTAGGCACGAGTCATACTTACTTCCAAAACTAACGAATCATAAGTATTTTAAAGACAGGCCAAGAGATACTACGGATATTTCAAAGGACGTACATTTTCTTAAAAACACCGTAGCCCCTATTTTCTGAACACCACGATTCGTGCTATTTCAATGCCAAACTGTATGACTCGTGTATATTAATGTATATTTCTTTATTGTTGTGTTACTATTCATTTTCCGTATATCTTTACTGTTCGCATCGCATCGCATGCTTATAAATGTGTTTTCTTTAGTTACTATGAACCCATGTTGTCAGGACATCAGCACCATTATCGATGATGCGTATGCTCCACGTACACCTGCTTGCCGGCTCACATACATCATCATCGGTAATTTTCATGTCACGTACACATTAGAAAACACTACTAATTGGTATAAATTGCTAGCTGATAGTTTCGACATAGTACTAGTGCGCTTGTTTTCATATGCTAGCTTAGACATTGCATTTATTACTGTGATATTTCATACATGTGTATATTCATTTGTCATGCAATATTATGAGGCTTTATGCCAGTATTCACTGTTTATTGACATCGTGATTTTGAGATTTCGGATTTCCATGAAATTTCTGGATTTGGAGAAACCGCAAGGATTTTATAAACTGATTATCATTTCTAAAAATAGAAATTGCAGTTTTCTCGTGATATGATATGAGATATGTCCACCATGAGTTTTCTCGGCTCTTGAGCGGTATCATACACCCGATTCGAGGAGGAGGAGGAACCGTCTGTGGGTGCATGGTGGACCGGGTGCGGTATCCCGGGGCACGATGGTCGCAGATGATGGTGTTGAGCCTGGCAGGGGAGCACTACCGATCGGTTATTGTGACACGGTGGATATCCGGAGGATACCGACGTAGTCTTGAGATTTGATGATATAGGCCAGTCCGGATTGCCGGAGCTTGAGATAGTGAGATTTGATGATATGGGCCAGTCCGGATTACCAAAGCCCGAGATATTAAGATATTCGAATATATGTTTTGTGTCGATGCTTGACATGGATTCTCTGTTGATTTCGTTGATGATATTCCGATTTTATACAGAAATCTCACCGAGATAAGAAAATAGATTTCTCAATTAGATGTATTCTGTTTTCATGCATTCATACATCATATATATGATATATTGTTACCTGAGGCACTGACACGAGCACTTGGTATTACACTTATATATAGATGTTTACCTTTGCCATTATTTTATGCTTCAAGCTATATTATTTTGAGGATATTACTATCGTATGACCTATGATAGAGTCATACATGCGATTTCTGATCGGTGATGTTTTGTACTCACGAGTTGGCAACACCCCCCCGTTGTACCACAGTTTCTTGCAGGTTTTGCCGTACAGGTTTCGTTGCGGTTTGATGGCGCGTTGTTCCTTCCGGGTGATTGTTTTGGTAGGTGGGTTCACTCGTATCGTGACCACCGTCGTATTTTATTTATTCCAGTTGTATCTAGTAAACTACATCAACCAGACTTGTATATTTTATAGACTTAGAAGACCAGTGTGTATATTCTTTCGGCCTTAGAGTCACGCGCTGTATTATTATGGTTTTTCTCTGGTTTCTTTCTGAGTTTTGATCCTCGCCCTTCGGCATTGTATATTATATTGCATTGCGTGGTTGTGTCCATCAATTGGCGAAGAGCTAGCTCCCGCTTGGGATGCCTTTATATTATGCATGTTTGTACCCGTTTGGGGCCAGTATTTACAAAGGAAACTCTGCCGAAATTTTCAGAAAAGACTTGATGTTTTAAAAATGCATACTACGATTTATTTTGTTAAACCACGTGTTTTAAACTAAACTTTTCCTTCTCTCTCTTTTCAAAGGGTTTAGATTTCTGGGCTTTTGGCTTACTTGAATTAGGTGTGGTCCTATAGATTTCACATGATTCAAGTGCCAGTCACGTGCTATTTTGGGTCATGAAAAAGTTGGTATCAGAGCGCTAGGTTTAACCTTGGTTCGACTCTATGTTTGACTATGCGGAGTCTAGGGCGTATATTTATATTCGAAACCTAAGCTTGACCTTACGGAACTTAGACTTGGTCGAGGGGGTAATAGACCCGAATTTTCGTCGCATAGGTTGACCTTGGTTGATGGAGTAGGTGACTTAAGTAGAGTGACGTACCGTGTGTATGTTCCGCGGCATACTTACGATACGCTACTCCGCTTAAGAAGCCTTAGGATGTACATTTCTTTGCACCGCATTTTATTCGTTCATATGATCTATCCTCATCGATATCGATTGGTGGTTTTGTTACCACGATTGCACGGGCAGAGAGAGAGTTGCGGCTAGAGTTGAGGTCAGCGTGAGCTCTTCTTGGACGAGGACTGACCAGGGCGTAATTTCGGTGACACACGATTGCATAGATGTGTCGTTTTATTGTGTTTTCGCGCCATAAGCGTGTGATGGATTGATTTTACAAAATTTCTTGAACGTGCGGATCAGCACCAGAGGATTGGGCCACTGATAGAGGCCGGCTAGAATGTGATGACCGTCAATATGGACGAATGAGCCAAATGTTGCTGTGACTGACAAGAAACCGCCCCAGATGTTTGAAGCTATTGCAGCATGAGTTTATACTTAGAGATATGATAGAAGATCGCTAGTCACTCATGGATGGATGACTAGGACATGTGGTTCCTTAGCATACCCCGATGCGAGGTCATCAGATTGATTGATTCCAGCTTGAGAAGACTTCACGCATGTACGTTGAGAGTCGATAGAAAACGATCGAATATCAGAAACCCATTTTTCCAAGTTTAAGGTATTCGGAAATACATGCAAGTAATTCTATGGACCCTCTAGAAAAATGAAACCCTAACTCGATATAATGACCATGGGAACGCTTTTGAACCTTAGGCTTTGCAGCAGTTCCGCGGTGCCATTAATGAGGCTTGGGTTTGCCCTTCTATTGCTGGTCCATAGGTACTGTGGCATGTACTGGATATTATTAAACTGCACTCAAGAGTTGAGCTCTCGGGGAATTATAGGACTTTGACGAATCGATCGAAAAGTTTGACATCGTCCGGATATCATGTGTTGTGATACATTACTTGGGAGACTCTAGGTATGAGTGTAGCCGTTGTAGCGCAGTCCATACAGCTACGAAGAGACGAGTCCGAATCAGTCGACATTAGAGAAAAATGGACTAAGAGATTCGTACGAGATTTCGATGAGATGACGTTCCACTCCGTTGACATCAGAGATGTGATACGCATGTAGAGGCGTTAAATATGGATATATCTTCCAGAACGAGTCGTGATGAGTATGCAGCTGTTCGGGAACAAAAAATAGATTTAGTAAAGGGTGATAACTTCTTGGCAGTTCAGCAGAAACGAGATTGGGAGAGACCCCGACAAGATCTTTCTGGAAATACTAAACGAGAAGGCATGGACCCAGGATCGGTCGTATTACGCACACCCAGTAGGCCAGAGTTCGGCATCATCGACGAGACATGTTGTGAGTGACCAAGATAGTTGGCCAGAGATCTTTAGAGGATGTGCCAGAGCGGAACGGTTTCCGTCATTGTTCCATATTAGGCTATCGAGCCGAGGAGTTATGTAACTGGCGATTCACAGTGAGAGACGAGAGCCCAAGGGCACCAGGCGCTAGGCCATGAACAGGAGGCAAGTAAATATCTTGCTCTACTAGCTTTGTGTAACGCTCTAAAAATTCGATTAGGATAATGGTGTATTAATTATTGATAAGATATATTTTCCGGAAAACCAAGATATAATTATTTTTCCACATAGACTTAAATATACCTAATTTAACTAGGTAATTGCTAGTAATTGGTATTTAATTAGTCTATTATTAATTGCTAGTTTACTCAAATATTTTCCTTAATTAATTAATTTTAATTGTGCATTTATACTCCAAATTAGCGATAATTATAAATTAGAATGGGTTAATACAAGTCTTGTGCACCATGACACATTACAAAATGTAACATGTTGTTTTTGAAATGAAAAGAAATTGTCAAGAGGATTCTTGAAATTTTAAGAAAAACTTAATAGAAAAGAAAATTTAAAAGGAAATAAATAAACAAAGAAGTATAGTCGTTAATAATTGAGGTATGGAGGGATTTTTGACTTGAAGTGCTCACACACACACACCCTCACCCTCTCCCCTCACTTGATGAGTTTGACAACAGCCCCTCCTACAACTCCTCTACATCTCAATCCAACCCCATTTTCTTATAAAAATAAATAAATAAAAATAGGATTAAGTATTTAGGTGCATTAATTGAGGCATGGTTTTTTTTTCTTGAGTGGGAACCTTCCACACACACACACCCACACTCACTTACCTGCATGTGCCGAGCCACCTCCTGCTGCTGCCCTCCTTCTTCACTTCTTTTCAATCTCCAAATTTCCACATTCTTCAGCTCAATATCCTCAAAAAAACAAACAAACAAACAGAGTCCTTTTTTCCTTTCGATCAAGAATGGGCGGCGACATCAAACGGCAAGATCCTCGCCACCTTCGCGGTCTCTGCCTCGTCGAAACCCATTCGGTCGTTCTCATCACCTTCGCCTTCCTCCTCGCCCTCGCCCTCACAGTCTTCCGTCCCCGCCACGCCGTGACCACCGTCAACTCCGTCCGAGTCTTCTCCCTCACCGCCAACCTCGACATCCCCAATCTCGTCGTCGACCTTAACGTGACCCTGATCCTCAACCTCATCATCCTCAACCCCAACGTCGTCAGCTTCCGCTACCCCGGCAACGGCGCCACCCAGCTTTACTACCATGGCTCCCTCACCAGCGATGCTGTCATTTTCCCCCGGTGAGATCGCGGCGAAGGGGACGGAGACAATGGACGTCGTGCTGAAGGTGCTGGCGGGGTGCCTGATCGGCAACAGGCTGGTGTACGGGGACATGGTCAGGGGATCGCTGGATGTGACGACGGCGACAACGATTGGGGGAAAAGTCGTGGTATTGGGGGTGTTCAAGATCCATCTGGTGTGATTTGCGACATGCGCTGTCGCCGTGGGCATTCGGAATCGGACCGTGGAGAATTCCAATTACAGTGTAGCCACAGCCGTCCCTTCCAACGCTGTCCGATAGGGCTATCGATGCTCCAAGAGCTCCGGCTGGCGAATTCGTGGTATTCAGGTATGATACCTGAAAGCTTTGCTCTGTTAACAAACCTGACCACATTGACCTTAGAGAATAACAAGCTCAGCAGGGAGATACCACAGGGTTGAGTAAGCTTGGGAAGATCTATCTCACGAATTTGAGTAGGAACTGTTTGAGGGGAGTTGGCTGTTTTTATTCCCGGGCGTTGATATTCAACTTGGAATGGCGATTGACAGTCCCAAGGCCACACTTGCAGTGAAGAGAAGATTGGCATGCGAGATGGTTAAGTGCTAGCATCAAGCACATGAGAGCATCACACAGGTACCTGTCTTCGATGGCTGGGCAAAAAAAAAGCATCGAGCTTTTATTAAGTGGAAATATGTGGAGGCAAAGGCTTACTATCATGGTATGATTCTTGAGGAAGGAAATACAGGGAAATCCCATGGGATGGCTGTTGCAGCATTGCAAGCAGCAGAAGAGTTTCTCAAAGAAAGCAAAAAGGCCTCTGAAGCTTTCAACTCTATGCCTCCTACTTCAAGGAATCCTCCAATTTGGGGATCGATGAAGTACCTTTCAGAGAAGATCCTTAAAGACGCTTCAAGAAAGGTTCGCATTAACCGAGACCTGTACAGCCATGAACGGATCGGGTGCAGAAGCGTCGGACGTGGCGCGGAAAGACAGGGCGGAGATCGGATCAGATTAGCTGAGGCGTCCCGGTGAGTAGATGTATACATCTATGGGGAAATCGTCTGGATGGCGCGAGGCGCCCTATAGTTAGGATTATTTATTACTTGCATTTCATATGCGTAGTTACCAGCTAAACATCCTTTTGTACCGTACCATCTTACACATATGCAAATAAGTGATATCATCTTATAGGACACTTGCACCATTACCATTGGTTCATGCTGCACGTGCACTATTCATGTGAACACACACACGCCTTTGGTAATTGTTATGCCACGAACACTTAGAAACTTGATAGGTCCACATCAAAACATGTGCATCATACATAGTATTTAAACTGATAGTCACACACACACACACACACACACATATTTCACATCTCATCATCAATCATATATAGATTTTCAGTCATAATTCGCATCTCATGTCATGGATATTGTAGACAGTATCATTTTACCACATATTCATGTATTATGACACTTCTTGAGGATTTCTGTATTGATGAGATTTCTGGATTTTGGGGAAAACCGCAAGAATTTTCCAAACTCATTATGTTTTAAAATGCAAGTCGCTGTTTTCTCGTGATGTATGTGTCGTCCACCATGAGTTTTCATGTTTATGTTGGATTTCGAGACCCGATTTGAGGAGTGGATGAATCGTCTCGGGTATATGGTGGGCCCGGTATGGTACCCCGGGGTAAGAAGATCGAGTTGTAGACGATGAGCCTGGCAGGGGAAGACTACCTACCGGTGATGTCTGGCGTGGCGGATATCCGGAGGATACTGTGAGATTTGATGATATGGGCCGATCCGGACTGACGGAGCCTGAGGTATTGAGATATTGACATAGTGATACATTGAGACAGATATATATATCCATATTTAGTGTCAATGCTGGACACGGCTTTCTGATGATTTCATTGATGATACCCCAGCTATTTTACAAAAGTTTTAAGATAAGAACGCAGATTTTTCTCTTATCTAACATATAGAGATTTCATGTTGATTATGCATTTCTGTGCATACATACTAGTGCATCGCATCATGTCATGTTATGTAAATTGAGACGCATTTGCGTGCATTCTTCGATAGTCTTATTAGATGTCACTTACTACTCATGAGCTGGCAACTCACCCCCGTTGTGCCACAGTATCTTGCAGGTCGGACCCGTTAGTGCAGTAGCGGCGGGTGTATCTTCTATTTCGCCTCTTTGTTTCGGCTTGCAGCTTGCTCACAAGTAGGTTTTGGAGGATTTGCTTTTGCTCCCACCGTGTATTTTATTTTGTATCTAGTATACTCCATCTACCCTTGTATATTGGACTAGACGGTGAGACTTGAGACTTGTATTTGTGGTTTGGTGTCGATGCTCATTTGAGCCGACGTATTGCTTTTATGCTTTACACTTATTTCACATTATTATGAAATATTTGTTGCTTGTGGTTGTGATTCTGCCTTTGGCGAAGAGCTAGCTCCCGTTTGGGGATGCTTTTATTCATTTTCTTGTACTTTCTTGTGTTGTACCCGTTTGGGGGCCAGTATTTACAAAGGAGATTCTGCCGAAATTTTCGGGAAATTTTGATGTTTTTTTAATATTTAATGCGAATTATTTGGTTTAAATCTCTTTCCTCAAATAAGTTTTCCTTCACTCTATTTCGTTAAATGGTTTAGATTTCTGGGTTTTGGCTTACTTATATTACGTACGTCCCGGGACGTTCGTAATTTAAGTGCCAGTCACGTTGCATACTTTCGGGTCGTGACAAAGTTGGTATTAGAGAGATAGCTTTTATCCTTCTGAGTGTAGGATAACCCTTGGTAGATGGAGTAGGTGACTTAAGTGGAGTGGTGTAGCGTGTGTATGTTCCGCGGCATACTTACGATACGGTACACCGCCTAAGTGACCTTAGGATATATATATATTTTCTTGTATTTCCTTCATCGATTCCGGAAATCCTTTGATTCGATTGTAATGTTCCTATCAATCCTGTTCTTGCTCCAGCCACCGGAGACTACGAGGGCCAGAGGACTACCGCCAGGAATGAGAATAGAGTAGGCTCGTTTGAGACGAGAACCGATCAGGGCGGTACGCCTACCCTCAGGAACAGAGTGATCCGCCTTCTCCAGGACGGATGGCTAGGCTGGAGTCGTGTATTCAGGACGTACAACAGATGGTTGGATTGTTAGCTGAGGCTAACCGAGCTTCGAAAGCCGATGATGTCCTTCCTATTGCAGGAACTATAATTGTACCTGCTGCACAGGCAGCTGTTTCTGTTGATACCAAGATTATTTCCGTACCCTTACAGGAGTTTTTGAGGCTAAAACCTCTAGTTTTTACCGGCACAGATACATCGGAGGATCCGTAGACAATCTTCGACGGGATGGTTAGGATTCGTCATTCACAGAGATGTTCTGATGAGATATGGGTTGAGCTTACGAGTTTTCGTTTAGAAGGTCTTGCTCAGACGTGGTGCAAGTCAGTTGAGAGAGGCCGAGCTGCAGATCCATTTCCTATGACTTTGGATAAGTTCACAGCTGTAATTCTTGCTCATTTCCTTCTGGAGAGCGTTCGATATGCCTGAGCTCATAGTTTCGATTCCTTGTGTAAGACTTCAGGGATGACAGTGTCCAAGTACGACATTCAGTTTACTTAGTGGTCCGATATGCTCTTTACCTCGTGGACACTGAAGAGAAACGGGTAAAGAAGTTCGTGTGGAGATTGGACATATAGTTATTTCTTGCTATTGGTGCCTAGCATTTTGACATTTACGCCGCTGTTATGAACGCAACTTGATTTTTGATGGAGCGCATTCTGAGATTCGGTCGTTTATGGATCGAAGCGGATTTGTACCGGTATGCCAGCTCAGAGGCGATTAGACAGACGCTGTAGTGACGGATATTCCTTATGGTGTCGTTTGAAATGGTATTCATATATTTTGTATCAAAGTTTAGCCGATAGTAGTCCTTACTAAATTAGCTACTTGCGATTTCTTTCGTAGGCAAATCTTTTGTCACTCGAAATGTTTCCGTTCGTGTTGCTTGTTCATATTGGAGATAGCAATTTTTCTATCAATTCGATTCTTCTCGATATGTTGGACTTCGAAGTTCTTCTGGGCATGGATTGGTTAGTCACGTGTTATGCGTCCGTGGACTGCCGCGAGAAGGCAGTCAAAATTAGCTTTCCAGGTGAGCCAGTTATTATTATTTCGGATGACTGTAGCGTTACCCTTCCCGATTGATTTCTTCTCTTCGCGCTAGTAAGCTCTTGAGGAAAGGATGTCAGAAATTCTTGGCGTATGTTTGTAATGTTAGAGCCGCAGAGGTCCCGTTGGACCAGGTCCTGATTGTGAGGGAAATTCAAGATGCTTTTCCTGACAAGATGTTTGGTTTGTTGCCAGAGCGCGATTTTGGGTTTTGCTTTGACTTGATTCCCGACATGGAGCCTTCTTCTATACCGCCATATTGGATGGAGCTGGCGGAGTTTAAGGAACTGAAGAATCAATTGCAAGATTTGTTGGATAAAGGGCTTGTATGTCCGAGTGTGTCACTTGGGGAGCTCCTATCCTGTTCATCAAGAAGAAAGACGGCAGTTGTATTTATGCATCAATTTTCGTCAGTTGAATTGGGCTACTGTACGGAACAAATATCCCTTAACGCGCATCAACGATTTATGTGATTAGCTCCAAGGTGCGGGACATTTCTTGAAGATTGACTTGCGATCAAGTTACCATCAGTTGCGGGTTCGAGAAGATGATATTCCGAAGACTGCTTTTCAAACACGTTACGGGCGTTATGAGTCAGGTGATGTCGTTCGAGCTCACCAATGCTCCAGCAGCATTTATAGATTGGATGAACCGAATATTCAGGTGATTTTGATGGTTATTACGATGCTTCTCGGCAATTGAAGAAGTACGAGCAGAACTATTCCACGCATGAATAAGAGATGACTGCGGTGGTTTTGCACTTAAGATCTAGAGACACTACCTATACGATGAGTCATGCTTGATATTCATGGACCACAAGGGTTAAAGTACATTTTTCAGCAGTGAGATCTAAATTTGAGACAGCGCCGTTGGATGGAGCTAATGAAAGGCTATGACTGCGAGATTAATTATCATTCGGGCAAGGAGAATGTTGTCGCGGATGCTTTGAGTAGGAGGCCCGTAAGTAGCTGATCTTGATTGAGCATAGTTCAGAGACTGTCAACGACAGATTAGCAGATTCCTTATGACGGTTGAATACAGTTAGAATTTACGTCGACCGGTGGACAACTTTCCCGTGTCCGTGCACGTCCACAGTGATTTGACCGTATTCGGGAAGCATGGTCCAACATCGTTCGTTAGTCAGAGATCATGGAGCAAGTTCGACATGGCAGAGATTCACAGTTCGTGATTGATAACCAGGGAATACTACGACTTGAAACCCGACTATGTGTGCCAGATTTTGAGGGACTGAGACGCGAGATCTTATAGAAGGCATATTAATCAGTATATAGCGCTCATTCGGGTTCTACCAAGGTGTATCATAACTTAAGGGGTGTTTACAGTAAGAGGGGATGAAAAGAGATATCATAGATTTTCCGACCGGGACACCCAGTTCACCAGTCGACTATATTAGAAACTCCAGGAGACTTTGGACACTAATTAAGTTTCAGTACAGTTTTTATCCGCAGACCGACGGTCAATCAGAGCGGACCATATAGATTCTTGAGGACATGCTCCGAGTTTGAGTTCTAGTTTTTGGTGGCAGTTGGGATCGTCAATTGCCCTTGATTAGTTTTCCTATAATAATAACAACTTCCAGGAGAAGAGTCAGACGGCATCCTTGAGGTATTATATGGGGAAGAAATGTCGATCACCCGTATGTTGGACAAAGAGGAGTGAGCAGTTTTTGGGGCCATAGTTTGTACAGGAGATGACCGAAAAGAGATTCAGTTAATCGGGAATAGGATAAGAG
Organism: Agapanthus africanus; assembly: GCA_030015575.1. NCBI lineage: Eukaryota > Viridiplantae > Streptophyta > Magnoliopsida > Asparagales > Amaryllidaceae > Agapanthus > Agapanthus africanus. The sequence goes on from CM057349.1 coordinate 332,650,295, forward strand.
CGGTCCAAAACAGGCAGAAGTTTAATGCTGATAGACGCCGTTGCAGACTTGAGTTCCCCTTTGGCGATCATGTTTTCTTGAAGGTTTCTCCGATGTAGCGCAATCTTTCTTTCGCCGAGTAGTCGATACTCATTTTAGATCGGCAGGTGAAGAAACCGAGGTCCGAGGTCATATCGACCGTATTGGTTCTTTGGTGCGGCCCGATTAGCGAAAAGGGACATGTGAGAAGCCGAGGACGAGATGCGGAAGGAATATCCCCATCTCTTCGAGGGTAAGCGTAGTTAGATTTTAAATTCGGAGACCGAATTTCTTTAAGGGGAGAAGATTGTAACGTTCTGAAAATTCGATTAGGATAATGGTGTATTAATTATTGATAAGACATATTTTCCGGAAAAACCAAGATATAATTATTTTTCCACATAGACTTAAATATACCTAATTTAACTAGGTAATTGCTAGTATTTGGTATTTAATTAGTCTATTATTAATTGCTAGTTTACTCAAATATTTTCCTTAATTAATTAATTTTAATTGTGCACTTATACTCTAAATTAGCGATAATTACAAATTAGAATGTGTTAATACAAGTCTTGTGCACCATGACACATTAAACTAAAATGTAACATGTTGTTTTTGAAATGAAAAGAAATTGTCAAGATGGTTCTTGAAATTTTAAAAAAACTTAATAGAAAAGAAAATTTAAAAGGAAATAAATAAACAAAGAAGTATAGTGGTTAATAATTGAGGTATGGAGGGGTTTTTGACTTGAAGTGCTCATACACACACCCTCACCCTCTCCCCTCACTAGATGAGTTTGACAGCAGCCCCTCCTACAACTCCTCTACATCTCAATCCAACCCCATTTTCTTATCAAAATAAATAAATAAAAATAGGATTAAGTATTTAGGTGCATTAATTGAGGCATGGGGGGATTTTTCTTGAGTGGGAACCTTGCACACACACACCCACACTCATTTACCTGCATGTGCCGAGCCCCCTCCTGCTGCTGCCCTCTTTCTTCACTTCTTTTCAATCTCCAAATTTCCACATTCTTCACCTCAATATCCTCAAAAATTAAAAAACAAACAGAGTCCTTTTTTCCTTTCGATCAAGAGTGGGCGGCGACATCAAACGGCGAGATCCTCGCCGCCGTCGCGGTCTCTGCCTCGTCGAAACCCAATCGGTCGTTGTACTCATCACCTTCGCCGTCCTCTTCACCCTCGCCCTCACAGTCTTCCTTCCCCGCCACGCCATGACCACCGTCAAATCCGTCCGCGTCTTCTCCCTCACCGCCGACCTCGACATCTTCAATCTCGTCGTCGACCTTAACGTGACCCTGATCCTCAACCTCATCATCTTCAACCCCAACGTCGTCAGCTTCCGTTACCCCGGCAACGGCGCCATCCAGCTCTACTACCATGGCTCCCTCGCCGGCGACGCCGCCATTTTCCCCCGGTGAGATCACGGCGAAGGGGACGGAGACGATGGACGTCGTGCTGAAGGTGCTGGCGGGGTGCCTGATCGGCGACTGGTCAGGGGATCGCTGGATGTGACGACGGCGACAAAGATTGGGGGCAAAGCCGTGGTATTGGGGGTGTTCAAGATCCATCTGGTGTCGTTTGAGATGTGTGCTGTCGCCGTGGGCATTCGAAATCGGACCATGGAGAATTCCAATTGCAGTGTAGCCGCAGCCGTCCCTTCCACCGCTGTTCGATGGGGCTGGGGCTGTCGATGCTCCAAGAGCTCTGGCCGGAGAATTCGTGATATTCCGGTATGATACCTGAAAGCTTTGCTCTGTTAACAAACCTGACCACATTGACCTTAGAGAATAACAAGCTCAGCGGGGAGATACCACAGGGTTGAGTGAGCTTGGGAAGATCTATCACATGAATTTGAGTAGAAACTGTTTGAGGGGAGTTGGCTGTTTTTGTTCCAGGGCATTGATATTCAACTTAGAATGGCGATTGGCAGTCCCAAGGCCACACATGCAGTGAAGAAAAGATTGGCATGCGAGATGGTTTAGTGCTGGCATCAGGCACATGAGAGCATTACACAGGTACCTGTCTTCGATGGCTAGGCAGAAAAAAAAGCATCGAGCTTTTATTAAGTGGAAATATGTGGAGGCAAAGGCTTACTATCATGGCATGATTCTGGAGGAAGGAAATACAGGGAAATCCCATGGGATGGCTGTTGCAGCATTGCATGCAGCAGAAGAGTTTCTCAAAGAAAGCGAAAAGGCCTTTGAAGCTTTCAACTCTTTGCTTCCTACTTCAAGGAATCCTCCAATTTGGGGATCGATGAAGTACCTTTCAGAGATGATACCTAAAGATGCTTCAAGCAAGGTTCGCATTAACCGAGACCTGTACAGCCATGAACAGATCGGGTGCAGAGGCGTCGGACGCGGCGCGGAAAGACAGGGCGGAGATCGGATCAGATTAGCCGAGTCGTCCCAGTGAGTAGATGTATACATCTTGGGGAAATCATCTGGATGGCGCGAGGCGCCTTATAGTTAGGATTATTTATTACTTGCAATTCATATGCGTAGTTACCAGCTTGTCACGACCCGAAAGTACGGAACATGACTGGCACTTAAACTACGAAACGTCTCGAGGCGTACGTAGTCTAAGTAAACCGAAAACCTAGAAATCTAAACCAAGAAAAGTAGTAGAGTGGAGGAAAAACCATTTTAAATCAAATAGTTTGCAACACACGCCGAAATGTGCATTTTAAAATCACAAGTCTTTTCTAAAAATTTCGGCAGAGTTCCCTTTGTAAAAACTGACCCCAAACGGGTACAAAACCTGATAAAGCATATATAATGAATAAAGGCATCCCTAAGCGGGAGCTAGCTCTTCGTCAATCGACGGTCACAACCACACAAGCAATATAGTATACAATGCCGAAAGGCGAGGATCACAACAGAAAAGGAAACTCAAAACAGCATGAAATCCATAGAAATACAACGCACGACTCTAAAGTCGAATGAATAAACAACACTGGTCTCTATCTGAAATAAATACATGTTTGGTTGATGGAACTTCTAGATACAACAGAATAATAATATACAAGGTATAATGATGGGTACGATACAAGTGAACCCGCCTACTAGCGAGTCATCCAGAAAGAAGCAGTACCAGCAAAGCCGTAATGAAACCTGTACGGCAAAACCTACAAGAAACTGTTGCACAACGGGGGTGAGTTGCCAACTCGTGAGTAGAAAAACATCTACGAACAGAAATCGCATGAACAACGCAATCCTAGGTCATACGATCATAATATATCCTCAAATATATAACCTGCGGCCTATAACAATGGCTAGGGTATACCTCTAAATAACTGTAATACCAAGTGCTCGTGTCAGTGCCTCAGGTAGCAATATATCATATGGATGAGGTATGAATGCATGAAAACAGAATACATGTAAATGAAGAAACTGCTTTCATAACTTAGTGAGATTTCTGTATTTTTAAAACGAGGTATCATAAATGAAATCAGTATAAACAGTGTTTAGCATCGACATAAAACATAAATCCCAATGTCTCAAAATCTCAAGTTCCGGCTATCCGGACTGGCCTGTATCATCCAATCTCAGTACCTCAATATCTCAAAATCTCAGTATCAATGTCACTATCTAGGGCACCGTTGGTCCAGACCGGCCCCTACCATCAATCTCAAGACCACGACTGTAATGTTTTAGAAATCGTTTTGCGAATTTTTCCGTTTTAGGGCAAAATTGTCGGTTTTTCCCGTTTTAATACGATTTCGATCTAACGTCCTTATAAGCTTGCCGGCACCTAGTTTAGCTAAGATAAAGCTTGTGCGCGAATTTTGGGAGTATTTGGGAGGTTTTGGTTCAGATAGAATTTTTCCCAAATAAAATATTATTTTAAGCGGTATTTTGTGCACGTAAATCGGGAAAATTTTTCTTTTGTGAATAAATAAATTTTTGTCACTAGAATTATTTTAGAAGCTTCTTTTCAAATATCTAGATTTTTCTTTTGTGCAAAAGGATTTGGATTAAAAAAGAAAAGAAAAAAGTGAAAGGTGGCAAATAGCTTTAATTAGCATTTATTACTCTCTTTCCTAGCTATTTCTTCACAAAATATTCACAAAAATATCCCCCATCCCTCCTTGGCCGAGCCTCATCCCCATTTCTGCCCATTTCATTTTCCAAGCTCATTTCTCACTCTTTTTCACTCAAAATCTCTTCAAAATTCCAAAAATAAATCCAAAAATTCCTATATAAAAATTAAACCATTTTTCCTTCATAATCCTTCATGGATCTTCAACAAAGCTTGGTTTTTGATGCTAAGATGTTGGATTAAGTTTCATTTTGTATTCTTGGGGAGATATAATTCTTACCTTATTCCTTATATATTTGCTTTAATCTTAATCTAGCTAATTTAGTTAGCTAATTATGTGTTTAGTTTAGTTTTTAAATCATAATTAATTCATTTATATTTGGTTTAAGAAATTCATGTTAGGGTTAAAGTTTGTTTAAGTGATTAGTGTTCATTTAAAGTGTTAATTTGTGTTTTGGAAAAGATTAACCTAGTAGAAAATGTTAATTTTTGCTAATGAACACCTTTTTTAATTATGCAATTAGCTTACTAGGTTTTTGCTAAAACATAATTATCGAGTGTTAAAAATATAGGAATGGTTTAGATAGCTTAGTTAAGCTATTTTAAGGTATTTTTAATCGCTAGATATGCGTTAGCTTGAAACTAGTGCGAAATATTGCGATAGGTTGCTTACTGGTTTCGGGGTTTTTCCGACGTAGGGTTCGATTGGTCGTTGCGAGGTTATATCTATTGTATTTCTCGTAATTTTTGTGTTGTGATGCGCGATCGGGACGATCGGGGTCCAGACTTGGTGTTTTGTAGTTTAGCGACCCCAATTAGGGTTTTTGGCCGATATCGTGCGCGATAGATGCGCTAAACGCGCAGTGTAATTTTCCGGGCGTTTTCATCGCGTTTCGTTGTCTTTTCGTCATTATAGGATATTTAGCCTATGTGTTGTATTTATGAAATTTTAGGTTCGCAAGCAGGGACTTCGGGTGCTGCGGACAAGGGGAAGCAGGTGGTCGGATTTTCATAGCTCGAGACCATCGGTGAGTAGATTTAACATCTACGGGGAAATCGCTCGTATGGCGTTATGCGTCGGGGCGAATATGATATGATAGCTGCATGTATTTGCATATTAGTTACTTTCATATGAATGCCATTGCATAGCATTATCTGTTGCACTTGACTCGTACCTTTAGATATAACACATTGCTGACGGTTCATGTTGCACGAGCATTAAATTGTATGCTACACCCACACCGTCTGTAATTGCCATGACACGCACAAACACCTACATACGTGATATGGTAGTGGATAGGAATGATTGGAGTAGTAACTCTTATTCTATTGTGCATATGAAATACTGTGGACACATACATACGTAATATTGCATTGGGCAGGAATAGTTGAGGTAGTGACCCTTATTCCACTTCACGTATATCTTGCTATAGCTACTTGTACATCATGCATACATATTGACATGTACACCCACATACTCGATTACATGTAGATACTTAAATCTTGCTACACTTACATATACACCTCATATGATACCGCATTTGTTTTCGAAGGATTTGGGAACCGCATGATATGTTTTAAAGATGGATTCATTTAAAAGAGCGGATTTCCCTTGATATGCTCATATTGTTGTTTTAAGTTGCATATATCAGTTTTCATGGTTTTACGCATTGAGATATGGATTTCATATGATTTATGGATTTGAGAACCGTGGGGGTATTTTCAAGAAACTATGTATTATTTGAAAACCCGGTTCTCTTGATATGATATTTGATGCGTCCACCATGAGATTTCTCGGTTATGAGATTTGTGATATATACCCGATGCGAGGAGTGAGTGGGCCGTGTGCGGGTACATGGTGGGGCCCGGTACGGTCCCCTCGGCAAGATGTTCGTGGTACAGATGATGAGCCTGGAAGGTGAGAAAGTAACTACCGGTGATTGTATTTGGACTCGGTAGTTATCGTAGGGATACCAACCAGAGTGATGTATGACATATCGTCAGGGCCAGTCGTGGTGACAGCACCTGAGTTATGAAGATTTACGTGTCGATGCTAGACACGGGTTTCATGATGTTTCGAGTGTCGGTGTTAGACACTCAGGTTTCCATGATTTTTACGTATAGTCGGTGGACATACGGGGTTGATATCCTCATATATATATATATATATACTTATAGGTACATGTTTTCATGATGTTTAGGGTGTCGATGATAGACACTCTGGTTCCATGAGACTTACAGGATGTGAGGGCCGATCTGAGGATGCGGTGCCTGAGGATTTGGGATTTGATGTATCAGTGAGCGACAATGGTGTTTTTTTTTCCATGCTGATGATTTTGCATGAGATTTTATATTATATCATCCCACACTCAGGATTATGTTAATATGCATTGCTTCATGTAGTTGTAGTACCCTGATGATGTACCTTTACATGACTGTTGCATATTCACTTATCATACTTATGCTATCGGATTACATATGATAGATAGATCGTTGTTCGTGCATACTTGCGATTACTGTATGATGTTATTTATTATTCACGAGTTGGCAACTCACCCCCGTTGTGCCACAGTGTTTTGCAGGACTTACCCTCTGAGTAGTCGCGGCAGGGCATCTTATCATCTCTACTTTTGCAGATACCGCTACGGTTGGCTGTGAGGCCTTGCTTTTAGGTGGGTTGCAGTTATCTGTTTGTACATTGTATATCTTTTTGTTGGATCTAGTATTCTCTATCTACCACTATGTTGTATATGACTTAGAGACGACTTGTGAGGATTCAGTGTTATATTTTGTGGTGACTTTGGGTGCCATGCTCGTGGGAGCCGGTTTTGTTGAAAAGTTTTACTTCTTTATGCAGTTTTCTTTTATATTTCTTCACTTCGGCGTCGTATATATGTTGTGGTGGTTGTCTCCGCCATTGGGCGTGATTTGCTCCCGTTTGGGATGCTTTTATTATTATCTATGTTGTACCCGTTTTCAGGGTTAGTTTTTACAAAGGAGGTGCTGCCGAAATTTTTAAGAACGAAAACTAAACTTAAAGATTTTTACTTGAAAATTTTCGAATGTTTAAAACTATGTTTTTTTTCCGTTGATCCAGTTTTGGGTGGTTTAGATTTCTGGGTTTCGGCTTACTTGAGTTGCGTACGTCTGTAGACGTTACGTAGTTTAAGTGCCGGTTATGGGCCAAATTTTGGGTCGTGACAACGATGGTATCCTCCGGATATCCGACGCGTCGGGTAAAATCACCGGTCGGTAGTGCTCCCCTGCCAGGCTCATCGTCTACGACTCGAGCTTCTTGCCCCGGGGTACCTTACCGGGTCCACCATGTACCCGAAACGGTTCATCCAACTCCTCGAATCGGGTCTCGAAATCGATCGGCAAACTCATGGTGGACGACTCATACATCATGGGAAAACCGCACTTTTTATTTTGAAAGAGAGAGAGAGAGAAGAAGTTTATTTATATTTTTGCGGTTTTTTCCCAAATCCAAGAAATCTCATGGAAATCCGAATCCAAATCATCAATAGCACGTAAATAATGAATATAGGCATAAAAGTCCATGAATGCGGCATAACAGTAAATAACAATATGCACGAAACAGTAAGTAATAACTACAATGTCTAAACTGGCATGTAAGGCAAGTACACTAATATCATGTCGAAACTACTAGCTAACAAGCTAAGTTAAGGAAATAGTATTCTCTAAAGTGTATGTGACATGGCAATTACCGATGAAAATGTGTGTGAGCCGGCAAGTAAGTGTATGTGGTACATACGCATCATCGGTAATGGTGCTGGTGTCCTAACAGCATGATATCAACAATGGAATACGAAATCACAATATAAGTATGCGATGCGGAGCGAACAACAATATTGTGCGGGAGCTGAATACTAGACACAACGATAACTAATCTGCATTAATATAATATGAGTCATACAGTGGTGCCATTTGAAATAACACGAATCGTGGGGTTTTGAAAATAAGGGCTACGGTGTTTTTAAGAAAGGATACGTCTTTTGAAATATCCGTACAATCCCTTGACCTGTCTTTTAAAATACCCGCGATCCGTTAGTTTTTGAAATAGGTAGGAATCTACTCTAGTCTGACAACTACACTAAACTATACGGCTGAACTAACAAGCTGAATTAAAGTGTCACGACCCGCAGAGTACGGAACGTGACTGGCACTTAAGTTTACGAAACGTCTCAAGACGTCCGTAAAATAAGTAAGCCAAAGCCCAGAAACCAAAACCAAATAAGCAAAAGAGTGAAGAAAAACCAATCAATTGAAAGCGAGTTTATCAAATAAGTCATATCAAACCTTTTTAAAAACAATATCAATTTTTCCGAAAATTTCGGCAGAGTCTCCTTTGTAAATACTGGCCCCCAAAATGGGTACAATAAGAATATATATAAATCCAACAAATAAGACATCCCCAAGCGGGAGCTAGCTCTTCGCCACAAGGCGGTCACAAATCCCACGCAATATAAAACAACATGCAAAATAATCATGAGGAAACATAAGAAAAACCGTATGTCGACTCAAGTGAGCTCGACCCCAAAATACAGCATAAAAACTTCACAAATCTCACAGTCTCATCTCTAGGTCAATATACAACAATACTGGTAGATACAGTAGATGGAGTACTCTAGATACAAAGAATATACAAGATAGTACAAAAATAATAATACAACTCACCTATGAGCAAAAACCTCGAGTCCTGGCAAGAGAGGCAAAAGAAGCTGTGCGCCCGCCGCTACTGTGCTGACGGAGCGGACCTGCAAACAACTGTGGCACAACGGGGGTGAGTTGCCAACTCGTGAGTAATAAATAACATCTACAAAGGCTATCGTATGCATGCACACAAGTATCCTAGCATCTCTAATACAGGTATGGCTGGATGCACTAACAGGTGTGTATACAACATCAGTGTACAAGCAGATATGTATGCCACATGAAGGTACTAGCATGTATGTATGCAACATGAATATACTAGCAGGTAGGTATGCCATATAAAGGTACTAGCATGTATGTATGCAACATGAATATCTGAGGTCTCAATAGGTATATATAAGAAACATTCTATCTCTTTTTGTTTTTTTTTTGAAACTCTTTTAAAATGCCAGCATAATACTCATAGAATCGACAACAATCTGTGTCCAGCAACGACACCTAAAAACTGTCTCAATCTCATAAATCCATGTCATAGTATCTCTGGCCTCAGCCATCCGGCTGACCCATCTCAATATCAATATCTCATCATCTCGCGGCCCCGGTCGGTATCCTCTGGATATCCGCCGTGTCCAATGAAGTCACCGGTAGATAATCCGTCCCTTGCCAGGCTCATCGTCAGCAACACGAGCTTCTTGCCCCGGGGTACCTTACCGAGCCCACCATGTACCCGAGACGGTTCATCCAACTCCTCGAAACGGGTCTCGAAAACCACAGCAAACTCATGGTGGACGACACTTACATCACTAGAAAACCGCAATTTTTCATATTTAAAAAGGGTAATAAGTTTTAGTAATTTTGCGGCTTTCCCCCGAAATCCAGAAATATCATAAAATCTCAAGAAATCACCCTGAGTGCATGTGTCAATGATAATGAATGCATATGGTATCAAGGTTCAAGTTGCAATGTATGATTAACAAACTAGACATGAACAAATGATATAATGGTATACATGCACATGAATAGCAATTCTACAATGTTATCTTAAGGATTTATTGCAATAGTACAGGTTTAAGTATCAAATATGGTGACAATATTCTAAATTATAAGTTATCTAGTATCGTGGCATGGCAATTACCAGGGCGTGTGTGTACGCATGAATAGTGCTCGTGCTGCATATAAGAACCCTGGCAATGGTGCAGGTGTCCTATAGAATGGGTTCGCATATGTATGTCAATATAAGGCATGGATGTAGCAAATAATCATACAAGTATTACACCCCTAATTACTAACATCACTAAGGATCTTTTTAAGTTACTAAAACTATCGGGAGACTTGCGCCATCCAAACGATAGTCCCCCGTAGATGTTAAATCTGCTCACAGGAATCCCTAGCTAGCCACGTCCAATCACCGCTTTTCCCTTTCGTGCCGCGTCTGACGTCTCCGCGACCGAACCTGGAATTTATATCAATAAAAAACATAAGGTTACATATCATGAAATGACGCAAATCCAAAATAAAAATACCAACGTTCACAAGCTAGGTACAACGTGCACAAGGAGCGCGGAATATACGCGAAAATCGCAAAAACTAACTAAAATCGTCGATTTGGTCGCCCGGCAAAGCTAAAACCCGCTCACTCAAAAAAACCGCACTCACACATCCTAAATGTCATAGGATATGCCAAAAATATCATCAAGATATCGCAAATAATTCATCACAATATTTTTATAAAAACCTAGTAAGCACTAAAAATTCCAAATTCGTGCAAACATCGCGTATTTGCGAAAAAGTGCTCACATCATCGCATCATCCTACAATCCACACAACTAGCTAGCCACAACACTCAATTTAACCCATTTACCATGCTTCAAAACACAATTTCCATAAACAAACCCTTTCTAGAATTTCATAACTAGCAATCTTAATCCAAACTATACATGAAAAACCCTAAATTAACACTAGTTTATAGCCCAATTAGCAAGTTAACCTCTTAGATTAGGCTAACAAAATAACTAGATAACAAAATAGATTTAATTAACCTACTAATGATCTCTAAAACCCTAGTTTAATTTCAAACCATAAACTAGAAAAAAACTAGATTAGAATTTAGCTATAAATTTAACACTAACACAACTTTCAAGTTCTAATTAGCACACTTTAACTACAAATTAACCTTAGATTAGAAATTATACCTCACACTAGAGATCTAGCAAGAACAAGATGCCTCCAAAGATGGCTTCATAGCACCATGATCCAAGCAAGAAAGGCTAAGGAGAATGGGATGAAGGATGGGGGTTAATTTGTGAGGTTTAAATTGGAATTTTGGAGCAATATGATGGAATTTTGAAGGAAATGGAAAGAAAAAAAATGAAGAGGGAGAGCTGCAGATTTCCAGCAGAGAATGGAGGGAGATTGGTGTGGGTGGTGATGGAAAAGTCATGGTCAACCCATACCAATCAACCAAAGACCTATACCCATATTAAAAAATCAAAACCCTTTTCAAAATACCTCATTTCCACACATAATAAAAAGTCAAAAGTGGCAAGGAAATTTTCCTTGTGCTGCTGAAAGTGGGCCGGCCTAGGGGTGAGGGAAGAGTGAATGGGGTTTTACAAAAAAAAATTTATGCAAAAAGACCCCCTACAAGTCCAAAATTGCAAGTTTTAGTTTAAATTCAATAAATTTCGTTTTCCATAATAAAAATTAGTTAAAACTTGAAATAAAATACTAAAAAATTATATTACAACTAGATTTTAATTTACATGATTTTAAAGATTAAAATTAGCCCAAAGAAATTTGTATTTATCGCTAATTTAATGTATTTCTTACCGGCTTAAAATAATATAAAAAAATTGAAAAATAGGGAAATTTTTTTAAATGACCAAAAATTAATAAGTAACTCATTAGCTACTAAAAACAAGCAATTACCTATCCGAATTAGGTATAATTAGTCCTAAACTGCAAAATAACAAAAAAGACGGTTTGCGGAAAAATACCGAATTTTCACCGATTTTCAGGAAAACACCAAAACGACTTTTCAAGGCGCTACATAAAGGTAAGAAAACCGCCTAACATCTGAGTCGATACATACATACATACATATATATATACATATATATATTAGTCGGTGATCCCGCCTCGATAATATCACATCCGATACCATATCTATAATCAGATATTCCCAAGTCAAGAGTGCGAATCTATCATCAATATATAGCTCGTACGTAAATCCGTCGTACGGTATCCCAAATCTGGGTACGGGTCAATATCACATTCATCATATTATTCATCTGGTATCCTCTTTATCAAAGATCATAATCCGGGTACTGATCTATGTCTAGTACAATACTGATACCACCTACGTATGCATGCACGTGTGTAAAACACTACGTCAAAGGACCCGCTACAACGTCATGTCGTATCTCAAATACGAACCCTGCCAAATCACCGATCTCACGGCATCAAATCATATCTCATCGACTCATCTCAAATCCCAAGTTGTAGGGTTCCTAGGCACTCTAGTGAGGTCTCCCAAGCCATCAACCATGGCAATTTCAAAAATTATGGTGCCTACAAACCCTAAACTACGGATCGATAACTAGATGTCTAGGCGAAAAAGAACTAGTTAACACTTAACTAATGAGAAAACGGAAATACAACCTTTGTAGATCCGGTGCTCCACCTCCATAGCTCCGCAACGAGGTCCTCTCCGCTGTCCAAGTCAAATCCGGGCTCTAGGATCGGCTTCGTCGGAGAATGGGCAAGCTAGGTCGTCGATGTCCATGCCGAAGATGATCTACGTCGAGGCATCGCTAGATCAAGCTCACAACTTCACCAAGTCAAGAAACTTGTGAAGTAAACACACTCTACTACTTGGCAAGAGGTAGAGGATGAAGAAATAGGAAGTGGGTAGACTTTAGTTTTGGATTTCTCACTCCTTTCCAACAATCACCATTGATGGAGCATGAGCTTCTTCAAAGAAGAAGATGAAGAAGAAGAAGAAGAAAATGATAAGATAAAATAATTCTAAAATGAAAAGAATAATACATTCTTATCATCTTAGAACCATGGTTTAGTGTAGAGAATTAATCATGGTTGAGTGGTATGGTTAGGGTTAAGGATGAGATAAGAATAGTGGACTAAGTCAAAGCTTCATGAAGCTTTAACTAAACAACAAAAGAAGCCACCATCCTTTTCTCTTTCTTTAATTCATTTATCAAAAAATAAATGGATAACTAAATAAGATAAATGAATAACTAAATGATAAACCCTAACCATTTCATTAACCAAGGTTTAATACTTTACACTTAACCAAAAAGCATGCATCATCAAACATGATACAAGCAAGTGCACAAAATCATATCGCATATGTAATGCGCACACCCGAGTGAGAAAATCCATTTAAAGTGAACCAATACTAGTTAACGCAAAGTAATATATCAAATATATAATTATGCATTAAATCATTAAATCAACACTTGATTCAATGACCCGATCATGTTGCACACAACCGACTAATATATGATGTATCGGCTTATCAAATCAACCTTTGATTCGATAACTAGGGTATATCGCATATAACCTAATCGATACATTCATCGCGAGAATGGAATACGGTATCACATACACGCATTATTCTCGGTCCCGCACATATCTCATATGCGCTCCTATTTCGTTTCGCTTGAGCCAGGAAACCTCTGTGTAGGACTCTAAAGACTCGTCAATACGCCGGCAGCAGGCGATGATCATATCAAACACCCACAAGCCGCAAGCGGTCTGCTAAACGTAACGGCCACCCGGGTATTGAGCGATCTGAAGATCGACGAGCAAGCCCGCTCACACTCCAGTGAATCCGACCAGTAACACTACCGTACAGTCCGGTCTGATCGTCTGATATGTCGCATATCTCGCCTAGGGGTGGTAAACGTCAGACCCCAATAGCTCAATAAGTCGTGTCGATATGAGGTCTATAACTGTTCGAGAAACTACTGGTAACACTTACCAGTAAATCTCATCAACCCTGGCCAGGGATTTCCTGTTATAGCCAATCGAACACAGCGCAACATCAACCCCCTATACCGGGAGAGACGAATCCCCTCCTATCGCTCATTGCCTCCATGTGACTCGGGACTGTACCCAAAAACCACCGTTTTGCACGCCCTCTTGGACGTGGTAAGATGGAAATCAAAGCACAGTGGGAACCACACAAGACTCTATGACGATCTCGGGTCAACAGACTACTCTATACCAGTGTCACCAGAGAACTGCCATCTGACGTGAGGTATAATACCATCTGGGAGTTCTCGGCGAGTCCGTCCAGTGTACCCAGTCTCTACTGAGCACCCGTATATCATCTCTGATGTCAAACACCAATGGATATGGGATCATCCATCGCCCATCTGTATGGATCGAGAAGGTATACGCTAGTCTACTCTGGTATATCGATGCCCCGTCTCGATACACCCACGACTAGGGACTTTGAAGGATGTACTTATGGACTACCATGTCCCCACTAGTATGATCCGCATCATAGTCCAGGTAGTCAAGTACAGATCCTAAGGGCTTTACCAACATGTAACAGAGAGACAATCAGCATACACGTTAAGGTAAAGTGTAACCAGATAGCATACTATCATGTCGAGCAAGAAAGTCCTCCCTATATATGTCCCAGCATCCACTACAATATACATCCTATGTACAGTAATGGCCTCTAGGGCATACATATAACTAACAATCTCCCACTTGCATTAGGGCCATCTGTAGCAGTGGTTGCAGTATCTCATACTCAACCATCTCATAAAAGTCTCTCTCTGGGAACAGGCCTTTGTGAGTGGATCCGCTGTGTTGTCCTCTGAGTCTACTCTCCTAACCTCGATCTCCCTGGAGATCAACCATCTCCATGATCAAGTGATACTGCCTTAGAATATGTCTGGATCACTGATGGGACCGGCGTTCCTTGGCATAAGCCACAACTCCATTGTCACACAATGGGAGGAACATAGTTCATCTCATGAACCATTATACATCCAAACAGCCTCTTTGGTAGCATCTTAAGTAGCGATGTATCCTGCCTTTTTCGTCTAGTATGTCACGGTATCTAGCTTGGAACTCTTCCAACATACCGTCCCTTTACTGAGGGTAAAGACAATGCCTGCGACTGACATTCAGTCATCTTTATCACCCTGGAACCCTTCCTGTGATTCTCCCCAGGATCGTTTGATACCATCTCACTACAACTAGTGAGAATCCTAACATCCAATTAAATCTATCTCATAGATCCAAAATCCAGGATTTAGGAGGTATCACTTTGATCCTATATGGAGAATCATTGTGATAAGCGGAGATTGATCGAGCGTAGCATAGAAAACTCCTTCCCTATCAAGAGTATGTCATCCACGTACTCTACGAGGATCGTCACCATACTCCCTACTACCTTCTTGTTTATACAAGGTTCATCTACCATTTTGATGATGTCAACTTCTTTGACTAATCCATCAAAACAGATGTTCCAACTCCGCGATGCCTGCTTTATCCTATAAAGCATCTTGCACACGTTTCCGCTGCTCCCACTGTCTACGAAGCCCTCTGGCTGTGTACTTATAGACACTCTCTTCTAAATCATCATTTAGAAAAGCAGTCAAGACACCCAACCACCAGATATCGCAGTCATGGTATGTAGCCGTGACAAGTAGGATCTGGATGGACTTAAGCATAGGTACTTGAAAAAGGTTTCATCATTATCCATACCTGGTCAATGATGCAAACTTTTAACAAGTCTAGCTTTGAAAGTCTCAACTTTTCCATGTACACCAAGTAATCTTCTCAAGATATACTTACTCCTGATGGGGATTTAACCCTTCAGATATAGCAACCAAAGTCCATACTTTGTTGGTGTATAAGGATTCCATCTCAGATCGCTAAACATCCAGCCATTCTTACAGAGTCTTACTCCTGATGGCCAGCTCGAAACTAGTTGGGTCATCATCTCATGATGTAATCCTCGCTCCCACTGTCATAGAGAAACTGAAGTATCTCTCAGGTGGGTGAGGAACCCTACTAGATCGGCGGAGAGGCTGAGGTTCGTTGGAATCTACTGAATCCTTTGGTTCTATCAAATCATCTGCTGTAGTTTGTATAGCTGGAACCTTTCCAGTTCTACATTACAGTCCTTGCCTCGAGCTTGTCCGGATCATACTTTTAGACATAGGCCAGACAACCTCAAATCTTAACTAACTTAAGACATGGGCTCTTCCCATTCCATATCACATATGAAGTGGTAGGCAACTGATTTGATTGGAACCCTATTCGATAGGTATGCAGCTTCTCAAGTGCATAACTCCCAAAAGGAAATAGGTAACTCAGTAGTACTCATCATAGAGCACACCTTATCATATAGGGTGTGAATGCTCCGCCCCGATATACCTTCGTGCTATGGTGTATACGGAGGAGTAATGCCGAGAGAGAATCTCATTCTCCTTTAGAATAATCCAGGATTTTCGTGCTCAAGTATTCTCCTCCTTGATCTCATCATAGGACATAATACTTATACCCTTATATCTGGTTCTCTACTTCTCGCTTATATTCTGTGAATATCTCAAAAGGCTCGGACTCATGTTTCAACAGGAACATATGTCTGAATCTTGAGAGATTATCAGAGAATGTAATGAAGTACAAAGAACCAGTCCTGGCATGTGTAGACAGGGGATCTTACATACATCAACATGTATCATCCCAAGAGTTCAGTAACTCTTTCTCTGTTTCCAGTAAACGGAGCTATGGTCATCTTATCTTTGTGACATGACTGGCGAGTTTCACAAGATGTAAATTCAAACTGATTTAAATATGCATTTATATGTAACTCAGCTAGTCGGGTCGCATTGATATGACCTAGTCTAAAATGCCTCAAGTAGGATTCGTTCATTTCTGAACTCTTCCTCTTGTGTGTGTTCCGTATACTAAAGAACTGTAGTTTGATTTAGAACATCAATGCTTTTAGATAACGTGTCTGATCCGATCAACTTTTGATATAGGAAATGTTCAAAACATAATCCAACCATACAAAATTTTATCATTTCTTTACTAATAAAGAGACTGATATGATTTTGTATATCAGGTTCGGTATCTAATAACATTCGTTCAGAATCAATGTATTTGTAATACAGGGTGACAGTGACCAACAGACTTGGCTGCAACTCTTGCCCCGTTTTCTGCCTCATGAAACTTATCACCCGTTCTCAGTTTTCTACCTATCTGTAGCCCTATGTAACAGATTACATATATGGGATCCTGATCTGGTATCGCATACCCAGGACGTAGAGGATACAGAGAATCAGTTCTTTGTAACGAACACACCCGAAGATGATGCATCTTATGCACTTTCTTCGTTTGGGCGGCACGGGAAATCTGGTATTCCCCAATTTCCTACTCTGTCTTATAACAATTATAAGTTGGAGCGGGACCAACGTTCCCCAGCTCAGTATAACAAGCGGGTTCGGTCAATAATCCGTATTATTATCTTGATTAAGGCGTGATATGGTCGCTACCTGGAGAGAGAGAGAAGAAAACACTCAGCGTGCGCTCTGTCAAGAATAGATTGGTTATTATTTTATCTAATCAGGATGGCTCCCACTGCTTTTTATCAAATCTTCCTTCAAACCCTAAAAGGAAAGACTAGCCGGGATTAATTACACACTACAAGTTCGCCAATTTTTCAGCCAGGCCAGTGTCGGTACTTTGAGGGAGGTCCCCCGTGCTTTCGCACGAACCTAATTAATGTAAACCTCGTTTTCCCAGAGGCGTAACCCCGTTGACACCTTTCTAGACACCTACTTGATCGGCTAATTGTAATGTATAAAACTCTCCCAGGAGTAACTCTTACTCGCAGCGGGTGTCGGGATCCAACTATCTCATAGAAGGTATGCAATCTCATTGCAAATTTCAACACTTGAAATTCCCGATAATATTTTGCCCCTAGCTCGCTATGACCTTGACGGAGGCCAAACAACCCATAGTCCGCTAGTCAAGTTCAACCCGTCATTTCCTGATTGAATTAAACCCACCCGCACGACCCTTGACGGAGGCCAAACAACGCCGTACGAATACCCTAATCCAATCGCATCATATGCTAGCAGATAAGCACTAGTTAGCTACCGTACACTACGCCTTGACGGAGGCCAAACAACCGCAGCACGAATACTAACTAGTACGTATCTGAAAGGACGGAGGGCTACGACAGGTTTTTCTGAAAACCTATTGCGTAATGAACTTGATATCATTGTAGGATCGAATGATTTTGAAATGGAGTGCTTTTGAGGCTTTTCTAGTTTTTCTAAAGGAGTCACTCCCGGTGAAGGGATCGTCGGTCCTTTCCTCGTCGAATGAGGTGCGGGATATATCATATATATCACTGTGCAAAGCAAAAAACACTTAAAAGCAATCAAAAGACAAACCGAGTGTGTAGCATCTGCCAGTTATTGCTAAAGGAGTCACTCCCGGTGAAGGGATCTCGGTCCTTTCCTCATCGAATAAGGTGCAGGATATATCGTATATACCGCTATGCAAAGCAAGAACTGTAGCTACCTGTTTTATTTTGAAATTCGATTCTACAACATCTTAGGTTTATTTTATTTCATTAATCACATTAATGAAGTCCCATCATTTAAGTACCTAAACATCACAGATAAATACGACGTACACTTATGCCATCCGCATTCGCCTCGATGTCCCCTCGTGCACCGTTAGGTTAGGTAACTAACGGCAGAGCGGGGCAGGGCTAGCGCGGGTGTAAAACATAAGTAACGTCTATATAATATATCATATATACTATATAAAGTATCCATCATAGAACATCACATGATCACATCACAGATATCGCAGCAGAAGAATCATATGAAATATTGGATATACTAGGACGTCCGTGTTTTCAATACGAGCCAGTATAAAACACGGATTCCACGGTCGTGATGAATAGCCAAACCCACACCCCTAGACCCCTACGAGAGCGGCAAGCAACCCTGCCAATTCTGGAGTTAGGAGACCCGGACTCGACTCCTCGAGTTGGTCTCCCACTGGACTCCAGAACCCGGTTACTTGTGCCCTCCTCCTTGGGTCTATCCTAGTGCGGAAAAGTAAATAATATACAACAGGTGACAACTTTCGCAACCTGGAAGCGCCCCAATAAAAGAATATTACATACAAGTTTTTACATGAATGAAAATGAAAAACACTCATCTCACATAAAAACCTCCGGCTATTCAAACACGACGATCCAATATAACATATCCAGCAACACATAACATCACATGTCATCAACGTAAGTAAATATGTCCATCCCAATTGTCGTTGACATATAGCAACGAAACCGGCGATATCACATATTACACTTACGGTCACAGAAAAGAAATTGTAAAACTACAACAGTTGGAATCCGCAACCACCTCAGACATCGCATGCCTGACCAAATGAATTACTTAGACATCACATGCCTAACAATTATAAACCCCGCATTTTAGTCTCAAAATCGAAAACACTTTTCAATATCAAGTCGGGTAATTCAACAAGATTCCCGACATCATGATCGAATGCTCGTCGCAAACTTCAGTAGACGGCTGCACCCCCGATACCGCCGACGAAGTGCACCAAGGCGGAACACCGCTACCGCGAGCACCCGAACGGATGCTTTCGGCGACGGGGTTCTCCTACAGTCACTTGGTCGGGGCTATGGAGTGAAGCTGTCTATTAAGTTTACCCGGCGAGTATCCGCGTACGCTACGTGATTGCGACGGACTTTTGATCACATCAAAATTCCGTGGCAACCGATCAAGTGAGACTAAACCGCTAGATTTATAACATTCATTCAGTTATCTCATAACTTTTTGTGAATTCCAATTATTGTATCCCATTCCAGATAAACAGAAAATGTTAAACTTTTCGATCGAACAATCGAACACCCAAGTTTTCCCAATACAGATCAACACATGAAATAAGTCTAACAACATTCAGTTCGTACCTCAGTACCAACGGTCCAGCCGTAGAAGGGTCAAGCCAACGCCTCACATGTGGCACGCCGTACTTCCCCAAACCCGAAGGTTCAAAGGGCAGTTCAAGACGGTCACATAATCGAGTTAAGGTTTGTGTCTTCTAGAGGGACCATCGCGTTACTTGCACTACTTAGAACGTCGTTAAACTACGGAAAAATCCAACACTTGGAAATTTCCCGACAGGGGAAAAATTGGGTATTTATATCCGGTCGAACTTTTTAACATATCCTAAAATTTATCCGGAAAGCCACACAGACAAAATTTGATACTCCGATCGAAACACCGAATCCCCAAAACAACTGCAGAAAATTCAACTCTTGAATAAAATTTAAAAACATCCAGAGAACTCAGCACTGAAAAAAGTGAATTACTGTGCAACGTTTAAAGGCTGACGTAAGCAATCAGCCGCGGAACCGCCGCCTAACAAAGGAATATGCCGCGGATCCGCGCCTCAGTGCACTGTTCATGGAAAAATAATTACACCGTAATTCTTATAATTTCCTACTGAGTTCTCTGCATATTTTTAATTTGGAAAAATCACTGTTTTTAGAAAAAGTACAGAGAGCTCTTTTGGTTCGGGGTTTCGGGTTCGTTCGGACTTCAATTTCCGTCTGGACTTCGCCTAAGGCTCTAGCTAGGCTCTGATACCACTGTAGGGTTCCTAGGCACTCTAGTGAGGTCTCCCAAGCCATCAACCATGGCAATTTCAAAAATTATGGTGCCTACAAACCCTAAACTACGGATCGATAACTAGATGTCTAGGCGAAAAAGAACTAGTTAACACTTAACTAATGAGAAAACGGAAATACAACCTTTGTAGATCCGGTGCTCCACCTCCATAGCTCCGCAACGAGGTCCTCTCCGCTGTCCAAGTCAAATCCGGGCTCTAGGATCGGCTTCGTCGGAGAATGGGCAAGCTAGGTCGTCGATGTCCATGCCGAAGATGATCTACGTCGAGGCATCGCTAGATCAAGCTCACAACTTCACCAAGTCAAGAAACTTGTGAAGTAAACACACTCTACTACTTGGAAAGAGGTAGAGGATGAAGAAATAGGAAGTGGGTAGACTTTAGTTTTGGATTTCTCACTCCTTTCCAACAATCACCATTGATGGAGCATGAGCTTCTTCAAAGAAGAAGATGAAGAAAAAGAAGAAAATGATAAGATAAGATAATTCTAAAATGAAAAGAATAATACATTCTTATCATCTTAGAACCATGGTTTAGTGTAGAGAATTAATCATGGTTGAGTGGTATGGTTAGGGTTAAGGATGAGATAAGAATAGTGGACTAAGTCAAAGCTTCATGAAGCTTTAACTAAACAACAAAAGAAGCCACCATCCTTTTCTCTTTCTTTAATTCATTTATCAAAAAATAAATGGATAACTAAATAAGATAAATGAATAACTAAATGATAAACCCTAACCATTTCATTAACCAAGGTTTAATACTTTACACTTAACCAAAAAGCATGCATCATCAAACATGATACAAGCAAGTGCACAAAATCATATCGCATATGTAATGCGCACACCCGAGTGAGAAAATCCATTTAAAGTGAACCAATACTAGTTAACGCAAAGTAATATATCAAATATATAATTATGCATTAAATCATTAAATCAACACTTGATTCAATGACCCGGTCATGTTGCACACAACCGACTAGTATATGATGTATCGGCTTATCAAATCAACCTTTGATTCGATAACTAGGGTATATCGCATATAACCTAATCGATACATTCATCGCGAGAATGGAATACGGTATCACATACACGCATTATTCTCGGTCCCGCACATATCTCATATGCGCTCCTATTTCGTTTTGCTTGGGCCAGGAAACCTCTGTGTAGGACTCTAAAGACTCGTCAATACGCCGGCAGCAGGCGATGATCATATCAAACACCCACAAGCCGCAAGCGGTCTGCTAAACGTAACGGCCACCCGGGTATTGAGCGATCTGAAGATCGACGAGCAAGCCCGCTCACACTCCAGTGAATCCGACCAGTAACACTACCGTACAGTCCGGTCTGATCGTCTGATATGTCGCATATCTCGCCTAGGGGTGGTAAACGTCAGACCCCAATAGCTCAATAAGTCGTGTCGATATGAGGTCTATAACTGTTCGAGAAACTACTGGTAACACTTACCAGTAAATCTCATCAACCCTGGCCAGGGATTTCCTGTTATAGCCAATCGAACACAGCGCAACATCAACCCCCTATACCGGGAGAGACGAATCCCCTCCTATCGCTCATTGCCTCCATGTGACTCGGGACTGTACCCAAAAACCACCGTTTTGCACGCCCTCTTGGACGTGGTAAGATGGAAATCAAAGCACAGTGGGAACCACACAAGACTCTATGACGATCTCGGGTCAACAGACTACTCTATACCAGTGTCACCAGAGAACTGCCATCTGACGTGAGGTATAATACCATCTGGGAGTTCTCGGCGAGTCCGTCCAGTGTACCCAGTCTCTACTGAGCACCCGTATATCATCTCTGATGTCAAACACCAATGGATATGGGATCATCCATCGCCCATCTGTATGGATCGAGAAGGTATACGCTAGTCTACTCTGGTATATCGATGCCCCGTCTCGATACACCCACGACTAGGGACTTTGAAGGATGTACTTATGGACTACCATGTCCCCACTAGTATGATCCGCATCATAGTCCAGGTAGTCAAGTACAGATCCTAAGGGCTTTACCAACATGTAACAGAGAGACAATCAGCATACACGTTAAGGTAAAGTGTAACCAGATAGCATACTATCATGTCGAGCAAGAAAGTCCTCCCTATATATGTCCCAGCATCCACTACAATATACATCCTATGTACAGTAATGGCCTCTAGGGCATACATATAACTAACACAAGTACTATCCTCAAATCCAGTATATGATCACATAGTCCCATACCCATGTGAACACATAAATATATATTCCCATATACGCACATATGAAAGAAGAATGTATGCAAGTATGAGCGTGTGTATGTGTGGTGCAACCACTACTCTAGGGTTTCGCAACTACACTAAACCAATCCAATAACACCCAAAATCTATCTTTATCATCAATAATCTCAATCAACATATAGAATCTATATGTGTGTATACGCATCCGTATACATCACCACGAACTGCGGGGGTGCTATACGCCATCCACCCGACTTCTCCCCGTAGATATAAATCTACTCACCTTGCTTCCTGTGTGCCGATGCCGATGTCGCCATCTTTATCTTCAACGCCTCGACGTCACGTGGGGTACCTACAAGGATATCACAAACGCTAAAGCACATGAAAATCACATCGGAAACCAAAACGGCATGCGCTACGCCCATAGGTAAAAACCTATAGTCTCGCATGCAAACACGATCAATAACCCTTTGCCGTTGACGTTCAAACGCCACCCAACAGAAACGAATCACCAAATACCAAAATCCATGCTAAAAAAAGTCATAAACCATGCGCCAACACATGAAAACTACCCCAGATTCTACCCTAGATGGAATCAGTCAAAATTGCACATGCCAAGGGTCAAGTTTACTGGAAATATGGCCCAGAAACAAAAACGAGGCCAAACCCACCTGCTCTGGCCGCAATTTGCGGCCAGAAGGGATTTATTAGCGGCCTGGGGAAAGAGATAGGGGCTAGGGTTTTGTGTGGTGGTTCCAGGGTGCCTGCACATCTCACTGTCAAACCAATTTTATTTTCAGGTGGCTCGGGTGATAGCAGATTTCTAAAAACAGTCACAGAATTACAGTTTTTCCCGATACCGTTTCTATAAATCCGTATTCTGGGTTTCACTCTCAGGTCTGGTCCAATGTAACATCACTAACAGGATTTTAAGGTCACTACAAGCCTCAATTTCACTTTACAACTCAATTCAACTCCTAACCTTAACTTGAATTTTCCAAAGTCCATCAAAACCCACAATATCGACATGAAACAAGTATTGATGCACAAGAAATCAAAATATTATACTAGGGGTGCAGAATTTACCTCCTTTGGCAACTCAAGAAAATTCTTGAGTTGCTCAAAGTCCTTAAGATCCTCTCTTTCTAGGTCCAATGTGTAGCTAGTGAGCTTGGGAGCAACTTTTGTGAAATGGGAATAGGGTTTTGGGGTTGTATTCATGGTGGATCTAGGCTTGAAGAGGGAGGAGGAAGAGGGAGGAGCAGGAGCAGCAGCAGCTCACGGAGAAGTGGAGAGAGAAATGGGAGGGTGTAATGAGGAGGGATGGTTCAAAAAGAGGGGTTGACCCTATACCTACCCTCTCTCTCTCTCATAATCATGATACCTTTTCTCTTTTCTTTTCTTTCCTTTTTCTTCTCACCCAATGGTAAACCCTAAGCAACCATGCACCCAAAACATGTAAGAAAATATAACAAGTGTGGAAAAATGATATGTGCACATTTTTGCACAAAAATGCTAAAAACCCGATCAGCAATTTTTAATCCCGATTAGCACTAAATTAGCATATAATTAACCATAAAACTCAAAAATGGTATAATTCCACAAAAACCCTATTTTAGAATTTTCCATAATTTTCCAAAATTTTCTCCATTTATCGGTATTTAATTATACCGAAATATTAAAATATTCATTAAAAATTAATATTAGATTATAAAATTCCCAAAAATAATATTTTATTTTTTTGAAATGTTACACCAGCTAAACATCCTTTTGTACCGTACCATCTCACACATATGCAAATAGGTGGCATCATCTTATAGGATACTTGCACCATTATCATTGGTTCATGTTGCACGTGCACTATTCATGTGAACACATACACGTTTTTGGTAATTTTTATGCCACGAACACTTAGAAACTTGCTAGATCCGCATCAAAACATGTGCATCATACATGGTATTTAAACTGATAGTCGCATATATATATATATCATATCTCATCATCAATCATATATAGATTTTCAGTCATAATTCGCATCTCATGTTATGGATATTGTAGACAGTATCATTTTACCACATATTCTTGTATTATGACGCTTCTTGAGGATTTCTGTATTGATGAAATTTCTGGATTTTAGGGAAAACCGCAAGAATTTTCCAAAGTCATAATGTTTTAAAATGCAAGTCACAGTTTTCTCGTGATGTATGTGTCGTCCACCATGAGTTTTCATGTTTATGTTGGATTTCAAGACCCGATTCAAGGAGTGGATGAATCGTCTCGGGTACATGGTGGGCCCGGTATGGTACCCCGGGGTAAGAAACTCGAGTTGTAGACGATGAGCCTGGTAGGGGAAGACTACCTACCGGTGATGTCTGGCGCGGCGGATATTCAGAGGATACCGACCATTGTCGTGAGATTTGATGATATGGGCCGATCCGGACTGACGGAGCCTGAGGTATTGAGATATTGACATAGTGATACCTTGAAACAGATATATATCCATATTTGGTGTCGATGCTGGACACGGTTTTTTGATAATTTCATTGATGATACTTCAGCTATTTTACAAAACTTTTAAGATAAGAACGCAGATTTTTCTCCGTTCTAACATATAGAGATTTCATGTTGATTATGCATTTCTGTGCATACATACTAGTGCATCGCATCATGTCATGTAATGTAAATTGAGACGCATTTGCGTGCATTCTTCGATAGCCTTATTAGATGTTACTTACTACTCACGAGCTGGCAACTCACTCCCGTTGTGCCACAGTATCTTGCAGGTCGGACCCGTCAGTGCAGTAGCGGCGGGTGTATCTTCTATTTCGCCTTTTTACTTCGGCTTGCAGCTTGCTCACAGGTGGGTTTTAGAGGATTTTCTTTTGCTCCCACCGTGTATTTTTATTTTGTATCTAGCATACTCCATCTACCCTTATATATTGGACTAGACGGTAAGACTTGAGACTTGTATTTGTGGTTTCGTGTCGATGCTCATTTGAGCTGACGTATTGCTTTTATTCTTTACACTTATTTCGCATTATCATGACATATTTGTTGCTTGTGGTTGTGATTCCGCTTTTGGTGAAGAGCTAGCTCCCGTTTAGGGATGCTTTTATTCATTTTCTTGTACTTTCTTGTGTTGTACCCGTTTGGGGGCCAGTATTTACAAAGGAGACTCTGCCGAAATTTTTGGGAAATTTTGATGTTTTTTAATATTTAATGTGACTTATTTGGTTTAAATCGCTTTCCTTAAATAAGTTTTCCTACACTCTATTTCTTTAAATGGTTTAGATTTCTGGGCTTTGGCTTACTTAGATTACGTACGCCCCGGGACGTTCGTAATTTAAGTGCCAGTCACGTTCCGTACTTTCGGGTCGTGACACTTTCGATGCGCCGACACCTTCTCGATTTTGAAGGAAGGGCACATTGACGACAGTGTTTACGAATTGCGATTTGGTGATTCGAATATCACGCGTCCGTTATTTTGGATTTTGGAATTTTGGGCAATTTATTGGCATGATTGAGATTTTGTGCACCACAGTTGCACTCGACTTTGATTTGGTGTCATTAGATATGGTTGATTTTGATTTCATGCATATGGTACGTATGTGATTTGACTTGTGCTTTCGGTGTAGTTTTCATGCACTTCAGTATTTTGATTCGATTTTGTGCACGCTGATGCACGTGGTTGTGAGATTATATACCACGGTATACCTGATTTGGATTGAGATGTGTTGTATACTGTCGATTTCGATTGTGATATTCGATATTTTGTTTCGTGCACTTGTGCACTTGATTTGGATTCTTGCGCATACTTGACGCGCTTAATGCGGTTTTGGTGCACACCAGATGCACTAAATCGGGATTCCTTGTGCATATCAGATGCACCCGATATTGTTGTCAGGCACACTCGTTGCCCTTGACCGGTGTTTTCATGCACACCCGTTGCACTTAGTTTTGGTTTCTGTGCACATGTATGGCACATTCATTGATTTCGATTTCTGTGCGCGCCAAGCGCACATTGCATTATTTACATATGCTATTGAGTGTGATTTCTTGGAGCATTACGTTTTTATGATATTCACTATTTGGTTTAGTGACTGAGCAGAACTAGTTAGAGGACTGTACCTGAATATATTTTTGCATGCATCGATAGTTTTCGAAGGGGTTTCCAAGAATGAGTTACAGTCTCAATATTTTCCTATGTGTCCGAGATGACACGAACATTTTATAAAGGAAACCCTTCTAAATTAATTTCAAACGGCGGGACGTGTATGTTAAACAAAGGATATATATATATATATATATATATATATATATATGTATGTATGTATGTATGTATGTATGTATTTTCTTACAATAAACGTCCGCCACTGTGTCGTGGTACGCGCATCGCACAGCGACTTGCAAAAGGTTTGACATGTATTTCTTTCAGATGATTTGAAAAGTTTACCACGTTGCGTACTATGTACATATTTTAGTCTTAAGTACATCATGTTGGTTTTTGTATTGGATTTTGACATTGGTATCTTCCCCATAACTCCGAAGATTGCGGGGTGCTTGACGGAGTTTTGGTTTTGAGTTATATACTCGTTTTTCATGCGCATGTTTTGCTCTACGATATGCTTTATATATGTGTGATTTCGGCGCCCGACGACTTGATCATTTTACTGAAATGTTTAGTATTTGAGAGGTTTAAATTTAAATTCGGGGACCGAATTTATTTAAGGGGGGAAGACTGTAACATTTCAGAAAAATAAAATATTATTTTTAGGAATTTGAATAATTAAATAATAAATATTATGAATATTTTAATGAGTGGAAATTTGTTTTAATGTTATGGTATAATTAAATACCGATAAATTGGGAAATATTAGAAAATTTCATTGAATGTTGATTTTTAAGGAATTTGTGAGATTTAGACATTTCATGAATTATTTTATAATTTATTATATACAAGTTTATGTCTAAGCTTGATTAATGTTCACTAATCATGCATTGATTTTGTTTTGTGCATATGACATGCACCATGTCATATTGCTAACATTTGTTACATTTTTCTACCATGACTTCTTCCATTTTATCAAGCATGGCTTTGTTTTAAAAGAAATAAAAAAGAAAAGAATAGAAAAGAAAAGAAAAAGA
This sequence comes from Agapanthus africanus, assembly GCA_030015575.1. Classification (NCBI taxonomy): domain Eukaryota; kingdom Viridiplantae; phylum Streptophyta; class Magnoliopsida; order Asparagales; family Amaryllidaceae; genus Agapanthus; species Agapanthus africanus. Next base: position 332,678,158 of record CM057349.1, read on the forward strand.
AAATGATAAACAATGAGGTATGGGCAAGAGAGAGAAGAGAGGGTGAGGGGTCTTGTGTTGACCATGGTATTTTCCCCACTTCATTTATCTTCATCATTTTTCCTTCTCCTCATCTCCATGGCTGCCCTCTCACTCCCCCTCTTCTACCTCCTCACCACAACCTCAATCCCACATCAAAATCTTGCTTCCTCTTCATAAAAAATGTGCACAAGCTCACTACAAACATGGGGAACCAAGAAAGTTCAGATTTTGAGCACTTGGGGCAATTCAAGAAAATTCTTGAGTTGCCAAATGAGATAATTCTTTAACCATTAGTGTAGTATTTGGTTTACTTTAGCATCTATATTAGTTTAGATGTGATTAAGTGAGGTTTGAAAATTCCAAGTTGAGCTTAGGGCTTGATTTTGATTGTTATGGTATAATTTTTGTTAGTAGAGGCCATAAAACCCTTTTAGTGATAGTATATTGGACTAAACCAGGGAAAAACCCCAAGACTTGAACCTTAGAATGGTCGATATCGGATTTTGTGGATTCTGTGAGGATATTTTGAGATCTGCTTCAACTCGTGAACCCTGAAAAATATTTTGCAAATACAGTGACACAAGCAGGCATCCTAGAAGCTACTACTGAAACCTAGGACCCCAATTCCACCTTAGGGCCACAAATTTAACCCCTTTAGCCGCAAATTGCGGCCTAGGTAGGGTAGAAATGGTTCGTTCTTTGTCGGGGGCCCCTATATCAGTAAATTAGACTTCCCCTATATGCAAAATTGGCTAATTTCACCTGAAACAAAATCTGAAGGTGTTTTCTTGTGTTGATGTTTCGTTTTGCGACTTCGTTTTAACTTTGGTTTTGGTATTTGGGTTTTAACTCGATGGTTTGACATTTGTACATCGACATTGAGAATTTGTTTGGCCTTTCTTGCATGCGTAGTCCGTAGGTTCTAACTAATGTACCCTTCATATGCTGTACCGGATTTCTCGTACTTGATTCTCGTTTACGATATGATATTCATTGAATTGTAGGTACCTCCGCGTGGACTTCAGACGATGAAGAAGAGGATGACGACGTCGACTTCGGCAAGCAAGGATCAATGTGAGTAGATATATATTTACAGGAGAAGTCGGGTGGATGGCGTATAGCACCCCCGCAGTTTCGTAGTGTAGTATACAAATACGTTATATATGTTTATTGTGATACGTGGACGATTATTAAGTTAGTGCTTATTGTATAGTTTCTTAGTCGCGAACCCTAGAGTATAGGTGCGCACACACACATGCACACACGTGATATGTATTGGTGTATGCGATATATGTATATGTGTGTGTGTGTGTGTGTTTTGATATATATATATATATATATATATATATGTATACACGTATGATGAGGATAGTATATGATACTTGGAGATGAGTCGATGTGATTGGGCATGATGCCGTGAGATCGGTGATGTGATTGGGTCGTGTTATGAGATACGACATATTATATTAGCGGATTGATAGGCGATGTGTTTTCATACACACGCGGATATATGTTGATGGTATCAGTATGTACTAGACTTAGATCGGTACCCTGTTCATGATATTATGATAATGATACCATATGGATATTGAAGTATATGTGATAGGCGACCCGTACCCCGATTTTGGGATGCCGTACGATGGATTTACCGTACGAGATATAATTATGATAATAGATCCGTACTCTTGACTCGAGGATGTCGTATTGTACGTTTTATCGTACGTGACGCTATTGAGGCGGGATCACCGACTACTAGATATATATATATCGACTCAGACTTAGGTGGTTTTCCTTACCCTTTTGATTAGTCTCTTAGCTTGTCATGTAGTTTACGTAGTAGATGCTAGACTGGGCACGAGTCATACTTACTTCCAAAACTAACGAATCATGAGTATTTTGAAGACAGGCCAAGGGATACTACGGATATTTCAAAGGACGTACCGTAGCCCCTATTTTCTAAACACCACGAATCGTGCTATTTCAATGCCAAACTGTATGACTCATGTATATTAATGTATATTTCTTTATTGTTGTGTTACTATTCATTTTCCGTATATCCTTGCTGTTCGCATCGCATCGCATGCTTATAAATGTGTTTTCTTTAGTTACTATGAACCCATGCTGTCAGGACACCGGCACCATTACCAATGATGCGTATGCTCCATGTACACCTGCTTGCCGGCTCACACACATCATCATCGGTAATTTTCATGTCACGTACACATTAGAAAACACTACTCATTGGTATAAATTGCTAGCTGATAGTTTCGACATAGTACTAATGCGCTTGTTTTCATATACTAGCTTAGACATTGCATTTATTACTATGATATTTCATGCATGTGTATATTCATTTTTCATGCAATATTATGGGGCTTTATGCCAGTATTCACTGTTTATTGACATCGTGATTTTGAGATTTCGGATTTCCATGAGATTTCTGGATTTGGAGAAACCGCAAGGATTTTATAAACTGATTATCATTTCTAAAAATAGAAATTGTGGTTTTCTCGTGATATGATATGAGATATGTCCACCATGAGTTTTCTCAGCCCTTGAGCGGTATCATACACCCGATTCGAGGAGGAGGAGGAACCGTCTGCGGGTGCATGGTGGACCCGGTGCGGTACCCCGGGGAAAGATGGTCGCAGATGATGGCGTTGAGCCTAGCAGGGGAGCACTACCGACCGGTTATTATGACGCGGCGGATATCCGGAGGATACCGACGTAGTCTTGAGATTTGATGATATAGGCCAGTCCGGATTGCCGGAGCCTGAGATAGTGAGATTTGATGATATGGGCCAGTCCGGATTGCCGGAGCCCGAGATATTGAGATATTAGAATATATGTTTTGTGTCGATGCTCGACACGGATTCTCTGTTGATTTCATTGATGATATTCTGGTTTTATACAGAAATCTCACTGAGATAAGAAAGCAGTTTTCTCAATTAGATGTATTCTGTTTTCATGCATTCATACATCATATATATGATATATTGTTACCTGAGACACTGACACGAGCACTTGGTATTATACTTATGTATAGATGTTTACCCTTGCCATTATTTTATGCTTCAGGCTATATTATTTTTAGGCTATTACTATCGTATGCCTAGAGTCATACATGAGATTTCTGTTCGGTGGTGTTTTCTACTCACGAGTTGGCAACTCACCCCCGTTGTGCAACAGTTTCTTGCAGGTTTTGCCGTACAGGTTTCATTGCGGTTTGATGGCGCACTGTTACTTCCGGGTGATTGCTTTGGTAGGTGGGTTCACTTGCATCGTGACCACCGTCATATTTTATTTATTCCAGTTTTATCTAGTAAACTCTATCAACCAGACTTGTATATTTTATAGACTTAGAAGACCAGTGTGTATATTCTTTCGTCCTTAGAGTCGCACGCTGTATTATTATAGTTTTTCTCTGGTTTCTTTCTGAGTTTTGATCCTCGCCCTTCGGCGTTGTATATTATATTGCATTGCGTGGTTATGTCCGCCAATTGGCGAAGAGCTAGTTCCCGCTTGGGATGCCTTTATATTATACATGTTTGTACCCGTTTGGGGCCAGTATTTACAAAGGAAACTCTGCCGAAATTTTCAGAAAAGACTTGATGTTTTAAAAATGCATACTACGGCTTATTTTGTTAAACCACTTGCTTTAAACTAAACTTTTCCTTCTCTCTCTTTTCAAGGGGTTTAGATTTCTGGGCTTTTGGCTTACTTGAATTAGGTGTGGTCCTATAGATTTCACATGATTAAAGTGCCGGTCACGTGCTATTTTGTGTCGTGACAGTAGCTTAGGAGATGCAGAGTGTTTATTGGAGTATTTAATCTCAAAGGACCCAATGGTTCACAACTCATGTAAGGGTTTAGGGTCTTGAGAAAGAAGGAGATGAGAAAATGGAGAGAGAAAGGAAAAGAGCAAATGAGCTAAGTTTTGAGGCAAGTGAAGAATGGCTCATACTCTTTCTCACATCAAGCATGCAATATTTTCCAATTGAAAACATCAACCATGCTTGAATAGTGAGGCCAAACCAATAAACAAAACCATAAGCCATGCTTCACTCTATGCCTCAAATATCTCCATTTTCCATCTCATTAATCTATTTCCAAAAATCGATAAATCCAATAATGAGGTGTCCCCTTCTAGAAGCATCTCTTGTGAAATTATAAGAATGCCCTCACCGTATATACATACCTGTATTCGTACTGCAAAAATACGAATACGATGAGACAATAATAATCGAATAATATAATACTAGAATCCGGCTTAAACCAAAGCCCACAAGTATTATCCGTCCGAACAACATCCGTGCAGCTAGTACATATGATCGGAACCCTGCACGTAAAACCATACGGCCTCTACATCGTTTCGCCTGAACCAGAGAAACCCTCTGTGTAGGACTCTAAAGACTCGACGGTACGCTTGCAGTGGGTTTAACAACAAGCCCGTCGGTGGCACTAGCTGTACGTAATGGCTACCCAGGTATCTGTCTATAAGAAGGCCGGCGAGCAAACTCATCCGAACTCCTACTGAGCCTATCTGTTACAATATTTGTGCAGTCCGGTCTGTTCGTCTAAGAGTATCGCATATCAGGCCTAAGGGGTGGTAACCGTCAGACCCCTAATAGTGCAATAAGTCATGTCGGTGTAGAGCCCAATACACCCTGAGAAACTACTGGTGTACTTACCAGTAAATCTCGTTTGCCCTGGCTAGGGACTTTGTGTAATGGCTATCAGAACACAGCGCAATATCAACTCCCAATACCGGGAGAGACGAATCCCTTCTAACCACTACTGCCTCCAAGTGCTTCGGGACTGCACCCAACCACTACCTGTTTGCACCACTCATTTGAGCCCTGGTAGGATAGTGATCTAAGTACAGTGGGAACACACTCGAGACGAATAGCGATGTCAAGTCAACGGACTAACCTGTACTCATGTCATCCGGGAACTGCTAACTGACGATAGGTATAATACCAACCAGCAGTTCCCATCGAGTTCGTCCAGTGTAACTCATAACCCAATGAGCACCTGTATACTATCTCCGATATCGCATACCAATGGCTGCGGGACATGCCATCTCCCTACTGGGACGAGAAGCATATACACTAGTCTACTCTGGAGTATCGATACCCTGTCTCGATAATCCTACAACTAGGGACAAGTATAAGGATGTGCTTATAGACTATCCATCCCCCACTAGTGTGACTGCCATCACAACGCTGGTAGTCAAGCAAAGATCCTAAGGGCTATATAAATATGTATTAGCGATATGTTTAAAAGAAACATATACACATATTAAGATAGAATCAAACCAGATAGCATACTATCATATTGAGCAAGACTGTTATTATATCCATGTATATCCCAAACTTCCAAAATGTAATATACAACCCAGTACTATACAATAATGGCCTCTAGGGCATATATCACTAACATAGGGGCTATCCGACATGAAAATTCGGCTAAACCATCACAAGATATATATATATATATATATATATATATATATATATATCATAGAACAAGCAACAACATATGTGCAACTCTGTCTAATCGAATATATGGCAATTAAACGACATTAACAACACATGCAAACAAGCGGATCATAAATGATGCAAAAAATTTCGATCGAAATTTTCCGTATTGCCCCAATGCACAAATAGAACACAACAAAATCTGGGATATGGTACGAAAAATCAAGTTTCATCAATTCCAAGAAACCACTAAAACCCAGGGACCTAAGGACAATTTTGGTAAGTAAATAGCGGCTAAAATGAATATTCCGGTGGCCCAAGTTTTGAGTTAGGCCCTCGTTTTTTGTACCATATTTTCATACCTCAAAACAAATCCACTTATATAATCTAAAAATTTTTCAGGTGCATTTTCAAAAATGGACAGAACTTAGAATTCAAAACTCGATCCAGCAAAACTTTCGGCTTCAAAACTATAACATTGTCTAAAACTAGTTCTAGTGTTTGGGAGGATCCGATACCATTGAAAGGTTAGTAGTGCTCTTACCACTACAACCATGGCCAATACGGAATCGAAAAACAAAAATTTTACGGGGAGCACAAGAAACTAATCCCTAGTGATCGTTCTAAACAATAAACTAGAAAACTATGCATGCAAGATTTAAGAATTACAACATTTGTTGTGTGTCCATCTAATCGTGGAATACCCCTCTAAGCTTCTCATAGGCCGTCGGAAACACGCTTGAGAGACGACCGCCCTAGCCGAAGATGATCCACCTAAGGAAACCTATCTAAACTCCAGTTTCACCTAGTAAAGCAATCGACACTCCAAACTTTCTAGAAATGGAGTGTGGGAATGCAGGAATTTTTCACTCTAAAAAATTCTTTCTTTTATCACTCAAGAGAGTTAACAAGAAGGAGGAGTAGGAGCAAGATGAAGAGCAAAATCTCACATTATGGAAAATGGCTAAGTCTTGGAATGTGAGAGTATGGCTTTATATTTATTTTCAACTATTAAAGAAAATGTGACATAACATTTTAGAATAAACACTTGAAGCCCATCCCTCTCTACATGCCCTCAACCATACCCAAAGCTATCTCGTTTCCTTGGATATTCATAAATGAATATTCACAAATGAGGTGTGCTCCTTCTAGAAGGTATTCTGTAAAAATACGGAATACATCCCCTGGTATACATATCGCTGCATATACGCGTATCCGTATAAAAATACGAATAGACAAGAGAGAGAAAATGAACAGTGAACAATAATACTAGAATATATATATTTAAAATATATATATGCAAATTATTAAATCAATACTTGATTTAATAATCCGGCTTAATCCTATGATGGCTAGTATTATCAACCGTCATATTAAAGTCCGTCTAGCCAGTATACGTATTTAATCGGACCCCTGCACATATCAATATACGGCATCTACATCATATCGCCAGAAACGGAAAAACCCTCTGTGTGCGACTCTAAAAACTCGACAATATGCTGGCAGTGATCTACTGGATAAATCTATAAGCACAAGCATGTCAGCGGCACTAGCTGTACGTAACGGCCAAATAGGTATATGCTGAAAAGGAAGTCGAAAATCAATTCCGTTTGTACCCTACTGAGCCTGAATGTGACAGTCTCCTTACATTCCGGTTTCTTCGTCTAAGAGTAACACATATCGAGTCTAGGGGGTGCATAACGTCAAACCCTTAATAACCCGATAAGCCATGTCGGAGTCAAGCTCATCACTAACCGAGAAACTATTGAACTTCTATCAGTAAATCTCATCCACCGTGACCACGGATTTATGGTGATATCCAACCGAACACAGCGCGACATCGACTCATAATACCAGGAGAGATGAATTCCTGAAAATCGCTCACTGCTTCCATATGGCTCAGAACTGTACCTAACTAAAACCTACTTAACACAGCATGGCGTCGACTCTTAATACCAGGAGAGACGAATCCCTGACAATCGTTCACTGCCTCTATGTGGCTCAAGACTGCACCCAACTAAAACCTATTTGCACGACTCCTTTAAGCCGTAGTAGGGTAGTAATCTAAGTACAGTAGGAACTCACACAAGACAAGTGATGATCTCAGGTCAAAACACTAATGTGTACTCATGCCACTAGAGAACTGTTATCTGATGATAGATATAATACCATTTAGAAGTTCTCGGCTAGTCCGTCTAGTATACTCATCTTGATGAGCACATGTATACTATCTTATGTGACAAAACATCAATGGCTTATGAGACCGGCCACCACCTCTCGTCGGGGTCATAAACGTATAAACTAGTCTACTCCGGAATATCGATGCCTGGTCTCGATACTCCCTCGGCTTGGGATATTTAAAGATGTGCTTATGGACTACCTAGCTCTCATGTATATGATCGCCATCATAATACTGGTAGTCTAGAAAGAATCCTACGGGCTGTATCATTATGTATTAGCGACACATAATAACAAGTAAAATGTATATAAATCAATGATAAAGACGAAGCAGATAGCATACTATCATTTCGAGTAAGACTGTTCTACCTGTATAGGTCCTCCCTCAATTATCATAATCGTCTACCTATGATTATAATAATTGCCTTGAGAGCACTATATCCTACAATCAAAACCATAAGTTGCCATGACAAACTTTTAAAAATATATGAATTGAACCGTGTACGAAACTCGATGATAACATGAAATTTACATGTTATCATCGAGGATTTCACATTCAAAAAACAAAACGCGCCTTAGACCCCGTCTATCAGTTATATACACAATAGTTACCATCATGACATAAAACTATATGATGGTTGTCAAAACTAAGAGTTTAATCGTTTGTTTCTGACAACCGTCATGTAGTTTATGTGATGAGAAAATTGGTCATACTAAAACCGATAGATTTGCCCAGTGTGGACAAATTAAGAATTTATAACGCAAACACACCCTGCATTTTTGCTTTCATTCGTTTCGAGATTAGTTTCGTCGGCACCTTTTTGCTGGTTCTCCGTGTACAAATATAGAAGGGATGATCATTTCAGTGTTGATATTTAGTATTGAAATGATTATAATCCCTTCTAATGCGGTTTACTCGGAGAACAATGAGAAGCGCTGCCAAAATTTTCTCGAAACGAATAAAAGAACAAATGGAGGGGTGTATGCATTATAAATTCTTAATGGGATAGAAGTTTTATCCCCGACTACCAATGTGATGTATTGTTGGATCAAACTGGAACATTAAACTTTAACTACAAGTTATAAACTAAATGTCAAAATGATATGCTAATTATGTAATACATGATGTCAGAAATCGGAAAGTAATGGATAGGATTTGGATGAAACTGTCAAAATTTAGTGATAATTATAAGGCCGATGTCGAAGAGTTCTATGGAATTTGCATTAAGGGACCGATCCCTTTATGAATTGATTTCGTGTCCGTATATAAAGTGTGTGAACGACATTGACTTTCGTTGAGATATAGTATATGACCATCTACTGAAGAATAAGATTTCTTCTGGGTATACAAAATGGAAGTACCATGGAAAAGCTGCACCGAGAATCGATCTTTTTACGATTCGTTGGATTAGAAAAAAAGATCCTCCTTGTAGATTGTTGTAGAGGATGGATCATCAAGATCCGCTGCCTGTAAATGAAAATGAAGGACGCGTGAACCAGACCAATTCATCGATGATTCGGTATAAAATTCAGCGAATAAGAGTAGTGTTACAGAGGATGATGATTACTAAATTTTACCTGTCCGTACTATTCATAATCTTATAGAAAATTAAACACTTCAGTTTATCGCAATTTTCTTTTTCATCTCCTTAATATACATGCAACTTTTAGATATGCAGAATTTAAATTATGTTTTGAATATCTTGACTGTAATAAATTTAATTTCATCTACAACTATATAATTATGCTTAGCTATTTCTGAAATTGTTATTGTACATGTATGTTGCTTTAGATATTTTTCAGGATATGAGTTCACGATGTGGTCGTGGACGTGGACGGATTGAGAAGGAAGTGGTATCCAGTTCATCAACTCGGAGTCCTGGAAAATAGGACCCCACACATGCAAAAGAAATATGAGGTCGCAGGCCAGACGACCTGAAAATCAAGGTGCATATGTCGGTGACTAGGGATTACGTTGAGCCTGGGGCAAAACAGCTAAAAAAATTCTGTGCCTCAATCTGCAACAACGAAAAACGAATGCCACATTGCGTGAAAGTCGGTTCCAGTTAAGTCCCGGTGGATTGGACGGCGAAAGCTTTGGAGGCCAAGAAGTAAACAGCCTTAGATGATATTTTGGTAAGGTTATTTAATTAATCATTTGTTTATTAATTTTGCATATATATGTATGATGTTAATACATTTTCGGTGTTTTTTTATAGACGCACATTACCGTAGTTTGGTGGATTGATAGCACTCTTGTACCTCTGCACGTCCTCCGAGAAAGATTGTTTATATACATGTCCGGGAGTTGGCGTGACCATAAACACTCGGTCCACAAGAAATGGAAGGATGCTCCCACTGATGTGGCGATATGGGCGGCGAAGCCTATGACTTGGACAGACGGGTACTGGGCCGCCATAATAGAACACTTCTGTTCGGATGAATTTAGGGTACGTATATTGCTTAAACTATAAAAGCATTAGACATTAATCTGTCAATTACTATGAGATGTTATATCTGTTAGTTATATGTATGCCCTAGAGGCCATTACTATACATGAGATGCATATTGTAGTGGATGCTTGGACATATATAGGGAGAACTTTCTTGCTCGACATGATAGTATGCTATCTGGTTACTCTTTACCTTAACGTGTATACTGATTGTCTATCTATTACATGTTGGTAAAGCCCTTAGGATGTGTACTTGGCTACCAGGACTATGATGCAGATCGTACTAGTGGGGCCATGGTAGTCCATAATTACATCCTTTAAGGTCCCTAGTTATGGGTGCATCGAGACGGGGCATCGATATACTAGAGTAGACTAGCGTATAGCTTCTCGACCCATATAGATGGGCGATGGATGATCCCATATCCATTGGTGTTTGACATCAGAGATGATATACGGGTGCTCAGTGGAGACTGGGTACACTGGATGGACTCGCCGAGAACTCCCAGATGGTATTATACCTTACGTCAGATGCCAGTTCTCAGGCGACACTGGTACAGGTTAGTCTGTAGACCCGAGATTGTCATAGAGTCTTGTGTGATTCCCACTGTGCTTTGATTTCCACCTTACCACGTCCAAGAGGGCGTGGAAAATGGTGGTTTTTGGGTACAGTCCCGAGTCACATGGAGGCAATGAGCGATAGGAGGGGATTCGTCTCTCCCGGTATTGGGGGTTGATGTTGCGCTATGCTCGATTGGACATAACAGGGAAGTTCCTGGCCAGGGCTGGTTTAGAGATTTACTGGTAAGAGTTACCAGTAGTTTCTCGACCCGTTATGAGCCTCATATCGGCATGACTTATCGGTTATTGGGGTCTGACGTTTACCACCCCTAGACTTGATATGCGACATATCAGACGAGGAGACCGGACTGTACGGTAGTGTCACTGTCTGGCTTTTGCAGGAGTTGGAGCAGGCTTGCTTGCTGATCTTCTGATCGCTCAATACCCGGGTAGCCGTTACGTCCAGCTAGTACCGCTGACGGTTTGTGGGTGCTTGATGTGATCATCACCTACTGCCGGCGTATTGACGAGTCTTTAGAGTCCTACATAGAGGGTTTACTGGCTCAGGCAAAATGAAATAGGAGCGCATATGTGATATGTGCGGGACCGAGAATAATGCGTGTATGTGATACTGTGTTCTATTCTCGCGACTTTTGTATCGGTCGGTTATATGTGATATAGCCGGGTTATCGAATCAAGTGTTGATTCAATAAATTGGTACATTTTGTGTTAGTCGGTTATATATGATATAGCCGGATTATTAAGTTAAGTGTTGATTTGATAATTTAGTGTATAATTGTATATGTGATATACTAATTTACATTAACTAACATTGGTTCACTTAAGTATTTGTTTTTCTCACTTGTGCACAACTTAATATATATATGATATATATTTATTTGTGTTCATTTTTGTATCATGGTTGTTGATACAACTTACATGGATGTATAAGACTTATACCATACTAATTATAGTGTTAGGTTTTTATATTTAAAGTAATTCTAAAATTAGTGGATGATAAGCTCAAGTGCATGAAGCTTCATGAAGCTTATGGTTGCATTGACTTAGTCCACTAGTTTTGTTTTATTTAAGATATTATTTAACCTAACCACTATAATTAGCCATGGTTATGTCTCTACATGAGTTAGTATATGATACTCACTCACCATGGTTAGATCTCTCACTTGGATTAATTCTTATTCTCATCTCTTTCTTAAAAAAGAAAAGCTTGCTAGGGTTTGATCTAAAGTGAGAAATAATGTGAGAAAAGAAATTCTAAAGTGAACCCATTTCCTATTTGACCATCCTCTACTAGACTAGCACTTTAGTATAGGGTGTTTGCTTCACTTTGGTGAAGTGGTAGCTTGTGTTCGTATTCTCTCGACGTAGATCATCTTCGGCCTCGAAGACTTCAAGCAAAACCGTTGCTCTCTTCTCATGGAGCCGTCCGAGAGTCCGGGAGTTCGATGATCGCAGCGAAAGGACTACTACAAGGAGCTTATCAAGTGAAGGACCGATCTACAAAGGTTGTATTTCGATTTCACTTAGATGTAAAATGGTTTACATTGTTTCCGTATTATATTTCTAGTTATCGATTCTTGTTTAGAGTTCCTTTTAACGGCAAATTTTTTAAAAATGGCATGGACGATGCCTTCCAAAACCTTGCTGCCGTCGACGGGAACCCTGCAGTGGTATCAGAGCCTAGCTAGGAAATAATACGGATTTTGTTAAATTACGAATACGAAATGAACTCCGAAACATGAAACCCTAAAACCCATTCTCTGTCGAATTTTAAACGATCCCTAAAATTTTTTTAAACATGTACAGAATGATGTATGTATGATACTATGAACACTGAAGAAATCTGGAGCAAATCTGTGCTGTTTGGGCCGGCCACACCCTCCCTCAGCGGCCCAATCCGAGCCCCCCCTCCAAATTTTTCCAGTGTTCTGTCTCTTGGGTTTTGGTGCTTCAGGTGTTGTTTATTCTTGCTAAATTTTCATGTGATGGTAATTTACTGAAATGACAAATCGGAGTATTTCGTAGTCATAATTTTAAATGTTTTCGGGTAACTTTAGACGTTATTAAAAAGTTCAATCGGATGTCAAATACCCACTTTAACCCTTGCCGGGAAAATTTCCAAGTGTTGGATTTTTCCCGTAGTTAAAAAGCTTTCAAAGATCATGCAAGTTATGCGGTGGACCCTCTAGAAGAACAAAACCTTAACTCGATTATGTGGCCGTCAAAACCGCCACTTGAACCCTAGGGTTTGTGGTGGTTTAGCGTTTCCCATGTGAGGCATTGGTTTGGCCCTTCTACGGCTGGTTCGTTGGTACTGTGGCGTGTGCTGAATTACTTTAAACTACGTTCAAGTGTTGAGCTTTTTGGGTAATTTTGGGTGTTTAATGATTCGATTGGAATGTTTAATATTGTCTAGCTTTTTCTGTAATGTGATAGAATATGTGGAATTCATACTGTTAGGCATGAAATGCGAAATATGTGATATTTCAGATTTATGATGTTTAAGGTATTTGTGGATTCCAAATGTTGTAGTTTTACAGTTTCTTTTCTGCGACCGTAAGTGTAATATGTGTTATCGCCGGTTTCGTTGCTATATGTCAACGACAATTGGGATGCGCATATTTACTTACGTTGATGACATGTGATGTTATGTGTTGCTGGATATGTTTTATTGGATCGTCACGTTTTGAATAGCCGGGGGTTTTATGTGAGATGAGATTTTTTATTTTCATTCATGTAAATTTAAATGTATGTAATATCTTTTATTGGGGCACTTCCGGGTTGAGATTGATGTCACTTTTGATGTATATTATTTACTTTTCCGCATTAGGATAGTCCCAAGGAGGAGAGCACAAGTAACCGGGTTCTAGGGTCCAGTGGGAGACCAACTCTAGGAGTCGAGTCTGGGTCTCCTAACTCTAGAATTGGTAAGGTTGCTTGCCGCTCTCGTAGGGGTCTAGGGGTGTGGGTTTGGCTATTCATCACGACCGTGGAATCCGTGTTTTATTGGGGCTCAAAATAAAATACGGACCTCCTAGAATATCCAATATTTCATATGTTTCTTCTGCTGCGATATCTGTGATGTGATCATTTGATATGTTGAGATGGATACTGTATATAGTATATATGATATATTATATAGACGTTGCTTATGTTTTACACGCGCGCTAGCACTGCCCTGCTCTGCCGTTAGTTACTTAACCTAACGGTGCACGAGGGGACATCGAGGCGAATGCGGATGGCATAAGCGTACGTTGTATTTATCTGTGATGTTTAGGTGACTTAAATGATGAGACTTCATTAATATGATTAATGAAAGAAAAGAAACCTAAAAGATGTTGTGGAATCAAATTTTAAAAAAAGGATAGCTACAGTTTTTGCTTTGCATAGCGATATATATGATATATCCTGCACCTTATTCGATGAGGAAAGAGCCGAGATCCCTTCACCGGGAGTGACCTCTTTAGCAAAACTGGCAGATGCTACAACACTCGGTTTGTCTTTTGATTGCTTTTGGAGTTTTTGCTTTGCATAGTAATATATGTGATATATCTCGCACCTTATTCGATGAGGAAAGAGCCGAGATCCCTTCACCGGGAGTGACCTCTTTAGCAAAACTAGCAAAGGCCTAAAAAACACTCCATTTAAAAATCATTTGATTCTACAACGATATCAAGTTCATTACGCAATAGGTTTTCAGAAAAACCTATCGTAGCCCTCCGTCATTTCAGATAAGTTGTATATAGTATTCGTGCTGCATTTGTTGGCTTTCGTCAAGGTGTAGTATGCGGTAGCTATATGCTGCTTATCTGCTGCATATGATGTGATTGGATTAGGGTAGTCGTACGGCTTAGTTGGGTTTCGACAAGGGTCGTGCGGGTGGGTTTAATTTAGTCAAGAAATGTACGGGTTGAACTTGACTAGCGGGCTATGGTTTGTTGGCTTTCGTCAAGGTCATAGCACGTTAGGGGCAAAATATTATCGGGAATTTCAAGTGTTGAAATTTGCAATGAGATTGCATACCTTCTATGAGATAGTTTGATCCCGATACCCACTGCGAGTAATTGTTACTTCTGGGGGAGTTTTGCACTTTACAATTAGCCGATTAAGTAGGTGTCTAGAAAGGTGTCAACGGGGTTACGCCCCTGGGAAAACGAGGTTTATTTTAATTAGGTCCGTGCGAAAGCAGGGGAACCTCCCTCAAAGTACCGGCACTGGCCTGGCTGAAAGATTGGCGAAATTGTATGGTGTAATTAATCCCGGCTAGTCTTTCCTATTAGGGTTTGAAGGAAGATTTGATAAAAACAGTGGGAGCAATCCTGATTAGATAAAATAATAACCAATCTAATCTTGCAAGAGCGCACGCAGAGTGTTTTCTTCTCTCTCTCTCCAGGTAGCGACCATGTCACGACTTAATCAAGATAAAAGATGGATGTATTGATCGAACCCGTTTGTTATACTGTGCTGGGGAATGTTGGTCCTGCCCCAACTTATAATTGTTATAAGACCGAGCAGGAAATAGGGGATTACCAGGATTCCCGTGTCGCCCAAACGAAGAAAGTGCATACTGATGCATCTTCTTTGGGTATATTCATTACCGAGAACTGTTTCTCAGTATCGTCTACGTCCTGGGTATGAGATACCGGATCAGGATCCCACATATGTAATCTGTTATATAGGCTACAGATAGGTAGAGAACTGAGAACGGGTGATAAAATTTCAAGAGTTGGAAACGGTGCAATTATTGCAGCCAAGAAGTTGGCAGTTATCACCCAGTATTACCGAATACATTGATTCTGAACGAATGTTTTTAGATACCGAACCTAATGTACAACATCATATCAGTCTCTTTATTTAGTAAAGAAGGATATAATTTTGTATTGGTGGATAATGTTTTGAACATTTCCTATATTAAAGGTTGATCGGTTCAGGCACGTTATCTAAAAGCATAAACGTTCTAAATCAAACCACAGTTCTTCACGTTTAAATACACACAAGAAGAAGAGTTCAGAAATGAACGAATCCTTCTTGAGGCATTGTAGACTAGGTCATATCAATGCGGCACGACTAGCTGAAGTTACATAAAGATGTATATTTAAATCAGTTTGAATTTACATCTTGTGAAACTTGCCAGTCATGTCACAAAGATAAAATGACCATAGCTCCGTTTACTGGAAACAGAGAAAGAGCTAATGAACTCTTGGGATTGATACATGATGATGTATAGAGGTCCCCTGTCTACATATGCCAGGTCTGGTTCTTTGTACTTCATTACATTCACTGATGATCTCTCAAGATTCGGACATATGTTCCTGTTGAAACACAAGTCTGGACCTTTTGAGATATTCAATGAATATAAGTTAGAAGTAGAGAACCAAAACAGGTATAAGTATTATGTCCTTTGATGAGATCAGGGAGGAAAATACTTGTGCACGGAATTCCTGGACTATTCTAAAGGAGAATGAGATTCTCTCTCAGCATTACTCCTCCGCATACACCACAGCACGTCGGTGTGTCGGGACGGAGCAATTGCACCCTATGAGATATGGTGCGCTCTATGATGAGTACTACTGAGTTCCCTATTTCCTTTTTAGGGGTTATACACTTGAGAAGCTGTATACCTATTGAATGGAGTTCCAACCAAATCAGGAGCCTACCACTCCATATGTGATATGGTATAGGAAGAGCCCATCTCTTAAGATAGTTAAGATTTGGGGTTGTCCGACCTATGTCCAAAAGCAAAATACGGACAAACTCGAGGCAAGGTCAGTTCTGTGGATGTTTATTGGATATCCCAAGCATTCGCAAAGGAATATCTTCTACCGCACCGAGGAACAAAAGGTGTTTTATTTCTCGGCATGCCACCTTTTTAGAAAAGGAATTTATTTTGGAAAGAAATTTGTGGTCATGAGGTAGAACTGGAAGGAGTTCCAGCTATACAAACTTCAGCTAACGATTTGGTAGAACTGGAGGATTCAATAGGTCCCAACAAACCTCAGCCTCTCCGCCGATCTGGTAGGGGTCCTCACCCACCTGAGAGATACTTTGGTTTCTCTATGACAGTGGGAGCGAGGATTGCATCATGAGATGATGACCTAACTAGTTTCGAGCAGGCCATCAAGAGTGGGGACTCTGTAAGAATAGCTGGATGCTATACGATCTGAGATGGAATCTATGTACACCAACGAAATATGGACTTTGGTTGCTTTATCTGAAGGGTTAAATCCCCATCAGGAGCAAGTATATCTTGAGAAGATTACTTGGTGTTCATGGAAAAGTTGAAACTTTCAAAGCTAGACTTATTAAAGGTTTGCATCATCGACCAGGTGTGACTTATGATAAAACCTTTTCTATGGGCCTATGCTTAAGTCCATCAGGATCCTACTTGCCACTGCTACTTACCATGACTACAATATCTGGCGGTTGGGTGTCATGACTGCTGTTCTAAATAGTGATTTAGAAGAGAGCGTCTATAAGTACACAGCCAGAGGGCTTCGTAGACAGTGGGAGCAGCGGAAACGTGTGCAAGTTGCTTTAAAGGTTAAAGCGGGCATCGCGGAGTTGGAACATCTGTTTTGATGTGGTAGTCAAAGAGTTTGACTTCATCAAAATGGTAGATGAACCTTGTATATACAAAAAGGTAGTAGAGAGTATAGTGGCGATCCCCGTATTGTACGTGGATGATATACTCTTGATGGGAAAGGAGTTTCCTATGCTACGCTCGATCAATCTCCTCTTATCACATTGATTCTCCATATAGGATCAAGGTGATACCTCCTGAATCCTGGGTTTTGAATCTATGAGATAGATCTAAATGGATGTTAGGATTCTCACTAGGTGTAGTGAGATGGTATCAATCGATCCTGGGGAGAATCACTGGATAGCTTCCAGGATGATAAGGACGACTGAATGTTAGTCACAGGCATTGTCTTTACTCTCAGTAGAGGGATAGTATGTTGGAAGAGTTCCAAGACAGATACCGTGGCATACTAGACGATAAAGGCTAGATACATCGCTACTAAAGATGCTACCAAAGAGGCAGTCTGGGTGTATATTAGTTCATGAGATGAACTTTGTTCCTACCATTGTGTGACAATGGAGTTGTGGCTTATGCCTAGGAACGCCCGTCCCATCAGTGATCCAGACATATTCTAAGGCAGTATCACCTGATCATGGAGATGGTTGATCTCCAGGGGATCGAGGTTAGGAGAGTAGACTCAGAGGACAACACGGCGGATCCACTCACAAAGGCCTTTTCCCAGAGAGAGACTTTTATGGGATGGTTGAGTATGAGATACTACAACCACTGTTATCAGATTGCCTAAGTGCAAGTGGGAGATTGTTAGTTATATGTATGCCCTAGAGGCCATTACTATACATGAGATGCATATTGTAGTGGATGCTTGGACATATATAGGGAGGACTTTCTTGCTCGACATGATAGTATGCTATCTGGTTACTCTTTACCTTAACGTGTATACTGATTGTCTCTCTGTTACATGTTGGTAAAGCCCTTAGGATGTGTACTTGGCTACCAGGACTATGATGCAGATCGTACTAGTGGGGCAATGGTAGTCCATAAGTACATCCTTTAAGGTCCCTAGTCGTGGGTGTATCGAGACGGGGCATCGATATACCAGAGTAGACTAGCGTATAGCTTCTCGACCCATATAGATGGGCGATGGATGATCCCATATCCATTGGTGTTGACATCAGAGATGATATACGGGTGCTTAGTGGAGACTGGGTACACTGGATGGACTCGCCGAGAACTCCCAGATGGTATTATACCTTACGTCAGATGCCAGTTTTCAGGTGGCACTGGTACATGTTAGTTCGTAGACCTGAGATCGTCATAGAGTCTTGTGTGATTCCTACTGTGCTTTGATTTCCACCTTACCACGTCGAAGAGGGCATGCAAAACGGTGGTTTTTTGGTACAATCCCGAGTCACATGGAGGCAATGAGCGATAGGAGGGGATTCGTCTCTCCCGGTATTGGGGGTTGATGTTGCGCTATATTCGATTGGCCATAACAGGGAAGTCCCTGGCCAGGGATGGTTTAGAGATTTACTGGTAAGAGTTACCAGTAGTTTCTCGACCTGTTATGAGCCTCATATCGGCACGACTTATCGATTATTGGGGTTTGACGTTTACCACCCCTAGACTTGATATGCGACATATCAGACGAGGAGACCGGACTGTACGGTAGTGTCACTGTCAGGCTTTTGCAGGAGTTGGAGCTGGCTTGCTTGCTGATCTTCTGATCGCTCAATACCCGGGTAGCCGTTACGTCCAGCTAGTACCGCTGACGGCTTGTGGGTGCTTGATGTGATCATCACCTACTGCCGGCGTATTGACGAGTCTTTAGAGTGCTACATAGAGGTTTTACTGGCTCAGGCAAAATGAAAAAGGAGCGCATATGTGATATGTGCGAGACCGAAAATAATGCGTGTATGTGATACCGTGTTCTATTCTCGTGACTTTTGTATCGGCCGGTTATATGTGATATAGCCGGGTTATCGAATCAAGTGTTGATTCGATAAGTTGGTACATTTTGTGTTAGTCGGTTATATGTGATATATTCGGATTATTAAGTCAAGTGTTGATTTGATAATTTAGTGTATAATTGTATATGTGATATACTAATTTACATTAACTAATATTGGTTCACTTAAGCATTTGTTTTTCTCACTTATGCACAACTTAATATATATATGATATATATTTATTTGTGTTCATTTTTGTATCATGGTTGTTGATACAACTTACATGGATGTATAAGACTTATACCATACTAATTATAGTGTTAGGTTTTTATATTTAAAGTAATTCTAAAATTAGTGGATGATAAGCTCAAGTGCATGAAGTTTATGGTTGCATTGACTTAGTCCACTAGTTTTGTTTTACTTAAGATATTATTTAACCTAACCACTATAATTAGCCATGGTTATCTCTCTACATGAGTTAGTATATGATACTCACTCACCATGGTTAGATCTCTTACTTGGATTAATTCTTATTCTCATCTCTTTCTTCATCTTCTTCTTGAAAAGGAAAAGCTTGCTAGGGTTTGATCCAAAGTGAGAAATAATGTGAGAAAAGAAATTCTAAAGTGAATCCATTTCCTATTTCACCATTCTCTACTAGACTAGCACTTTAATATAGGGTGTTTGCTTCACTTTGGTGAAGTGGTAGCTTGAGTTCGTATTCTCTCGACGTAGATCATCTTCGGCCTCGAAGACTTCAAGCAAAACCGTTGCCCTTTTCTCATGGAGCTGTTCGAGAGTCCGGGAGTTCGATGATCGCAGCGAAGGGACTACTACAAGGAGCTTATGAAGTGAAGGACCGATCTACAAAGGTTGTATTTCAATTTCATTTAGATGTAAAATGGATTACATTGTTTCCGTATTATATTTCTAGTTATCGATTCTTGTTTAGAGTTCCCTTTAACGGCAATTTTTTTTAAAATGGCATGGACGATGCCTCCCAAAGCCTTGCTGCCGTCGACGGGAACCCTACAATATCATATCTAAATAGCAGGAGAGGAGCGAGTGGAGTGCAATGGCGCAGAGTCATAATGCTGATCATTGATTGGGTGGAGGGATGAACTCCTCCCTGTATGGAGTTGTTCATGTAAGATTAAATCAAATATTCTGAATTTGTCTATTTCATAAACTTGATCTAAATCGAATTTTTGTCTAAATGGCAGGCGAGACAAATGGGAGAAATGCCCAGCCGTGTGGACATTTATGTTATGGGGTTTGCGTATCACTCCAGTTCCCTAGCTCGCAGGAAGCGACTAAGTATTACGTAATATGCTCTTATATGGGTTTCGTTTAGTTATTTAAATTACTTAATTTCATTTTTAATAATTGACTTAACTTAGTTCATATTGTAATTTCATGCAACAAGAGATGAGCAGAGAGATTAATGAGCTGGTAGCGGCGTTTGTCAAGGAGCATGGCCGAGATCCTACTCCCATTGAGCTTCAAGGAATTAACGAGGATGCCATTCAGTGACACAATCCGGATCGGCACGGGAGAGTTCACCTGGGTGGGCAGGGCATTTCACCTACAATGTTTCACGCCTATAAGGGTCCGGAGTTGCATCCTCCTAAGATATGCGCAGGAATATTCATTCAGGAGCCCGCACCCCCATCTGCATCTCCGCCCACTCCGGTATTCCATGGATAAATCTCGTCTCCTTATACTGCTGCGGGTTCTCGAGCACTTTTCTTCTCATCTCCTCCTGCATCTAGACCCTCGTCAGCTTCTGGTTCATGAAGGAAGATGTCGGAAGAAGAAGTCACTAGGTCACTTGAGGCGATGATACAGATCATCCAGAGCTTGAGGTCTCAAGACCGGATGTATGTTTTATAATCCTTAGTTTCAATATAATTATCGAGAATATTGTGTATTAATACTTGTCTATTGATAATACTATAGTACCTGCTCGATTTCAATGACTTTCCGGATGACGACGGCGACGAGTGAGTTCAAGATAGAGTGGAAAAGCGCAAAACGTGCGCGCATCGATGAATCACTCCATTTCGTACATTTTTATGTTTTAAGAAGTTGTAAAATACGATTATATGAATGATATGTTAATTATATTTCTTATCAGATTCTATAATTTCATGAAGTAGTTTAAGCAATGAATTTTATTTCAATATTGTATCGTACGTATCGGATTTGTGTTTATTATCTATTTTCCTTGTTTTGAATTGATTGTGGAATGGGTTGACTTTGTATGCGGTAGGACCGTAAGTATTATGACGTGTATTAGTTGTTTGTTGGATATAATATCAGTAAATGAATTGAATTTGTATCGAATCCTCGAAAACCATGCAAAACCTACTCTTTTTTTCTCTGAATGCAAGTTATTTCGTTGGGCAGTTTTTGACGAAATAACTTATTCCGTCGGAAATTACCTGACGAAATAAGCTGCATACACCCAGTTTTTTTGATCATATTCTGTCAGTTATCTTTCGAAGGAATAAAGTACCCGACGAAATAAGGCTTATTTCATCGTTATTTATTCCGTCGGACATCCTCCGATGAAATAAAGAGGTGATTCTTGCAGTGAGAGGCTATGCAAACTCTAGTTTGCAATGCATATCTTCATTTTTTAAAAATTCAACTTTGATGTTTGTTTGGGTTAGGAGTTTTCTAAATTGCAAAATATTGTTTGGAATTATTTAAACTTAAACTTTTCGGAGTTGAGAAAACTTAGTTGGATTGGAGTTTACTAAACTCTGGTTATCTCAACTTTAGAGTTTAGATAACTGGAGTTTTCTAAACTCCAAAATGAAAGCTAAACAAGGCATGTTTAAGATTTTGGAGTTAGGTTTAGATAATTTTATGAAACTTCGGTTATCTGACTTAATTTCATTCCCAAACAGGGTCTTGGTATTTGGATTCGTGTACTACATAAAAGAAATTAATGGCTTTGAAGGAATAAATCTACTCATCAAGTTTTCGAATTTTTACGGTTATATTTTCGAAGTCTATGGGGGTGGTTGCTAGTTAACTTTGATGAACAAAAAGAAGTAAACTTGTCACGACCCGGAAATGGCATGTGATCGGCACTTGAATCACGTGAAGTCTATAAGACCCCACCATAACCCAAGTAAGCCGAAAACCAGGAATCTAAACTTTTTTAAGAAAATAGTGGAGGTGAAGTTTTGAAAGAGGGTATAAATGAAATCAAGTTCTTTCTTTTAAAGTATAAATAAAGTTCATAGAAATGTAAGTATGTAGTATACTAAAGTTTGAAAACGTTTTCGTCATTTGAAATTTGGGCAGCACCTTCTTTGTAAATTTTGATCAAAACAGTACATAAACGATAATAATATTTGCATCCCCAAGCGGGAGCTAGCTCTTCGCCAATCGGCGAAAACACAACCTCGCAAAAACTATACGACGCCCAAGGCGAAGATCAATCACAGAAAAGAAAGCAAAGAAATACCAAAACATCATCAGACCAACCATATCCAAATAACATACAAGTCTCGACTCTAAGTCTGAAAGAATATACAACTGGTCTCTAAGTCTACCAAACATACATAGTTTGGTTGATGGAGCTTTTAACTAGATACAACTGAATAAAATAATGTACAATGGTGGTTACGATCTGAAGTGTAACCCACCTATCAAGTAATCACCCGAAGAGGAAATATGCCAGCAAGCCGCTACAGAATCCGAGCGGTCGATTCTGCAAGAAAACTATGGCACAACGGGGGTGAGTTACCAACTCATGAATAGAAAACATCATCAGATAGAAATCGAATGTATAACGATCTACCTAGGTCATACTATAATAGTAATATCATATCGTGTGATATCGAAAGTGATCGTGTATACATAAGTATATAAATATAATATCGTGCCTGTCTCAATATGTGTTACCATGTCATCTATATGATGCAAATATACATATCATCCAAGAAGTGTCCATCAACGACACTCCAAATCATCATAAAATCCTGAGTGCCCAGCATTGACACTCGAAATCATCATAGGTCCCGTGTCCAGTATCGACACGTAAATTCTCATATCTCAGACACCGTCTCATCGGATCGGCCATCATATCTCAAGCACCGTCTCATCAGATCGGTCCTCATATCCATTTGTCTCATATCACTCTGGTCGGGATCCTCTGGATATCCGCCGAGTCCAATACTGTCACCGGTAGGCAGTGCTCCCCTTCCAGGCTCAATGAATTTTTATACGATTTTCTTGCCCCGGGGTACCGTACCGGGTCCACCATGTATCCGCAATCGGTTTCTCCCCCTGTCTCGATTCGGATAATCATCATAGCTCAGTACCGAGAAATCTTATGGTAGACGTCGATGTTTCCCCCAATCAGAGCAAAGCTCTGTTCAAATTCTAAGGCGGGAAATGAAGCAACGCTTCTGTTTCCCCAATCAGAGCAAGGCTCTGTTTTCAAATAAAATTCAAATTTTAATAAAGGAAGCAACGCTTCAGCTGACTTGCACTCTGCGACACGTGTCAGCGTAGTTGCGCTGCGCTCTGCGCTGCGCAACACGTGTCAAGCGCAGGTGCGTTTGCGCCAACTGTGCCAGCACTAAAACAGAATTAAAATTCCAGAAAGATCTTTCTGATCTTGTTAAAACAAGAAGATTATATTCTGTAAAACAGAAGCCCTTGGATCAAAGATCCAACGGTGGGGAAAATCCCTAAATCACTCAGAGAAAGATCTCTTTAAACAACCTAACAAATCAATTGGCACTATAAAAAGGCCCCTAGACTTCAAGTCTAAAAGACATTGAAACACACAGAACTCCTCTAAAGAAAATTTTGAGAAGTGCTCAGAGAAAGAAAAGGTAAAATCCTTTGAATAAAAGAAGAAATTCTTCTAAAAAGATCAATGATCTAAGAATAAGATCAAAGATCCTCAATAAAAAAATATATATATATAAATAATAAAAAGGAGGTAATTTACTTCTGTATAAAGGCATTGCCTTTTGATGAACCATTGGTTCTTTGAAAACAAGAAAAACTTGTTTTCTTTGATCTAAAATTGATCCAAATATAAAACAGTGCCCTGCACTTGTGAAATTTGCATTGTTGCGCTCCTTGGATCGGCGCAAGCCACCAGGGAGCGCCACGTGTCAAACACAGAACGATCTGTACTTTACGCTTTTGAAACAGAGCACTGCTCTCTTAAATTAGCGCAAGTCACCAGAGTGCGCCATGTGTCAGCAGCGCAGAAGCGCAACGCACTGGCGCAGCGCACTGCGCTAACAGGCTTGCGCTCACCAGAAGGTGACACGTGTCGCCACCACATGAATTTGCGCAAAGCGCCTGACAAGCCACGTGGGGCGCTGTCAGAGCATTAAATGCAATGCATTATTAAAGGGCAGAGCCCAATCAATGGTCTAGTAGACTAAATAAAAGTGTTGTGCACTATTAAAAAGGGCAGAGCCCAATTAAAAAAGTCTAAACAGACCAAAACTAATGCTATGCATTAACAAAGGCCTAACAGGCCAAATGCAAATAAAATGTTGAACATTTTTCAACTGGACTTAGCCCAATATTGGCTGTAAGTCCTCAAATTAAATTGAACTGAGCACAACTGCTCTTCCAAATCAATTTACACCCGGTTCAAGGGTACATCTCTGAACTCCTCTGATATCTGTCATTGTAATCCCTCAATGTCGTCAGAGAGGTGATGGGTCCCGACAACCACACATTGCTACGGACTGTGGGGTCCTTAAACTCATGGACTATGAGGTCCTTAAACCAATATACGTCCCCAAAATGGGAATGTTGGACCACCATGTCCTTAAACTGGAAATGGACCACCATGTCCCTAAACTGGAACAATAGAGCCAATTGCTCTCTTGCTCGACTAAACGATCCTGTTAAGTTGATCTTAGTCTGGAAATTAGACTAACATTCCCTTAACAAACGTTTAAGTCGATTAGCCTCAAATATGGCTAACGTGTCCTTAAACTAATATATGTCCCCAAAATGGGAATGTTGGACCACCATGTCCCTAAACTGGCAATGGAACACTACGTCCCTAAACTGGAAATGGATCTAAACGATCCCGTTAAGTTGATCTTAGTCTGGAAATTAGGCTAACGTATCCTTAACAAACGTTTAAATTGATTTCAGCCTCAAATATGGCTAACGCATCCTTAAACCAAAACCCCAAACCCAAATCTAAGAAAATACGGATTTGGACTAATCCACGTCCTACGGGCGACGACATAAATTAGTCTTCGTATACAATCCACGGGAAACCACAAACAAAACAAACACCCACGACACGAAGTGAAATTCTGGAGAAGGAGAAAGTTGTTACCGCGATGCGGTAGCGTAATTAACTGCAGGGGCTTGCGCCTGCAGGGAAGTGCGTCCCCATAATCAAAAATCCCTCAGACGAGGGGGAATCTGACAAAGTCTGCTACATCGGCCGCATCCGTCTAAACCTCCGATACACGGTGCCATAAATCAACTTGGCATTTTCGGAGAGGTGGACGGATAAAACCAAATAGCATCTGCCCAGAATCTCAGGCAAGACGAACCTATGCGGTCGTGTCTCTGTATTCGGAGGGGAACAGATTCTGGCACGCCCGGTGGGACCTCTTCCTCTTTCCACTCCACACTTCGTGTGTCGTGTTCGCGAACAAATCGCGGTTTGCTGTGGTTGCCTGTGGATTCGAGGTACTATGATTTGGTGTCTTGCTCCGTGCAGAAAACAGAAAATCAATGGTTTCAAACTGCACTAACTGCAACTGCAACTCTCGCTCCGTCCCATCTGGAGGAGTGACTTACGGGCCCCAAACGGCCTCCATCTTCGCTATGCCGGTGGAACAGGTGATGCAGGCCACCACTGGGTTATTCTTCGGGACCATGCTCCCACCGATGAGTTTTAATTCCCCAATGGCGTCGCAAGAAGCTCCGAAGAAGTCGGTCTTTGATCGGCTTACAACTACCGCGGCCCCTCTCAAAGGGTCGCCCAACTCCACTGCCTCGGTTTTTAACAGACTAGGCTAAAGCTCCAACGGGCCCATGAAGAATCCTGCAATACCAGAAGAAGTTATCCCGAAGCGGATAGCCATCCCTGCTCCCGTTGTTTCCTCTACTCGGAAGTCCGCTTTTGATAGGTTGGCCGTCCCCGTTCAACGGATGTCGGTCTTTAAAAGGATGACACCAGCAAATTCTGACCAACACAGGAGGCATGAGGAGGCCACCCCTACGGCTAAACCAACTCCAATCGCACGGCATGCTCGCCGTCGTCACTGGCGCCGAGTACGGAAGGCTGGGGGCAGCTCTCCCTCTGGATTTACTCCGCCAGCTCCGATGGTGGAAATCAATGCTGCTGTTCCAACCGAGAACAGCTTTGAACTGCTCAACAGGGTGCGCAAAAACTCGCCAACTGCAGTATTGAAAAGATCTCCTATACCTGTGAATAATGCCCCAAAGGTGAAGCTGGAGCAGCCTCCTCAACGGCTGTTCTCTAAAATCTACAAGGTCTGGCGTCAAGTCCAAGACTCCGTAATGGATCAAGATTATCTCCGCCGACAGAAAAAGATGAAAGCTCGGCAGGAGAAGGACTGCTCTATCAAGCCATAAAAAGCGACAGCTACTTGGGTGCCCACTACAATTGCCCCTTCAACTTCGACCGCTCAAAAAAGAAGAAGGTCGGAGAAGATCCCTGTGTCTTTGGCAAATCGCAAAGCCACCGAATCTGAACGTCCCAAGTCTGGGGGCATGGTGGTGCGCACCGTTTATATGGCTTCCGGAAAGGAGGATAGCCGCGATTCGATGGGTCACCGACCGCTCACCCGATCCGTGACGAAACCTCTGTAAGTGCACGGCGGCGTCCCGGCCGTCAATCCGACGCCAGAATGCGGAAACGAAACTTTTCTAAAAACTAGAAACCGGCACCACCGCGCACTAAAATCCCGGATCGGGCCATTAACCTAATTCTAGCAAACAAGAAAAGGAGTAGAGAAGCTATACCAAGCGATCCGTGTCCTTCGGTCTTCGCCTCCACTCCGATCTCCTCGTGGAATCTCCGGTCGTCACCTCCTCGTCGAAACGGGCACCATATCGCCGGGTTCTTTTACGGGCTCCCACCTCTAGACCGAGGCAACTCGGGCACGAAGTTGGCGAGCCGACGTGCCCAAGAAATGCTGTAGGCTAGTGTACGAACTTGTCTCTTTGGGGTTATGAAGTTGCCTTTAGGATGTGGAGTAGAGAATGAACAATGGAGAGAGGTTTGGAATTTTTGGCAAGCAAAGAATGAGATGTATGTTTTTCCCACCACCACAAAATTAATCTCCCTCTCTCCTCCTACAAGTGGCCGGCCCCTCTCTAAAAATGGTGGGGATAAAATGCAATAATGCAAGAAGGAATATGTATGATAAAATGAGAAGGAAAAAAGTCACACCATTTTCCAATCAATCCTATCTCAATCCATCATAATAAATGCAAGTGAAAAGATGCAAAGAGAATCTCATGATGGTAGAACCATCATGAAGCCACACATTTACAAAGGACCCCCTCCACAAATACTAATTTGCACAATTGCAAATTAGCCCCTCCATCGAAAAAATCCGGCCGGGAAGGAACAAAGGAAAACTGGCCGGAACGGAATGCAAACTGGCAACTTCAGAAAACTGATCCCGTAATAAATTACAAGAAAACCCCGCGACTGTATAGACATACCCGCATTTGTATTCCCACTGATTACAAATGCAAAGAGACAAAATCTACACTGTACAATACTGGGATCTGGCTTAAACCAAAGCCCGCTATTAAAATCCGTCCGATCACGATTCGTGCAATACCACACGTATCTGATCGAACCCTGCCATATCTCCATACGGCCTCTACAGCGTTTCGCCCGAAACTTGAGAAAACGGTCTGTGGGGGACTCTAAAGACTCGTCAATACTTTGGCTGTGGATTTAACCACTAGCACGTCAGAGGTATTAGCCTATACGTGACGGGCTACCAGGTATTGACCAAAAGGGACGTCGATGAGCGAACTCATCCTGAAACCCTACTGAGCCTGTCAGTAACAATATCCGTACAGTCCGGTCCGTTCGTCTATGAGTATCGCATGGCGGGCCTAGAGGGTTGGTAAAAGTCAGACCCCCAAAAGCGGTACAAGTCGTGTCGGAGTATAGCCCAGAACACCCTGAGATACTACTGGAATACCTACCAGTAAATCTCCTGCCTCGGCCGAGGGCTTTGTGTAATGGCTCTCCTAGACACAGCGCGACCTCACCCCCAATACCGGGAGAGACAAACCCCTGCAGATCCGCTCACTGCCTCTATGTGGCTCGGGACTGTACCCAACTAAAACCTGTTTGCACGTCTCCTTTAAGCGTGGTAGGGTAGTAATCAAAGCACAGTGGGAACTCACACGAGACAAATGACGATCTCAGGTCGATGAACTAACCTGTACACATGTCACCAGGGAACTGCTATCTGACGTCTGGTATAATCCCAACTAGCATGTTCCCGGCGAGTCCTGTCCGGTGTACTCATAACCCAATGAGAACCTGTATACATCTTAGATGAACCAATTGACACCAGTGGCTTGTGAGACCGGCCACCACCCCTCGTCGGGGTCTCGACTGTATACACTAGTCTACTCTGGAGTATCGATGCCCTGTCTCGAAACTCCCACGACTAGGGACCTTTTAAGGATGTGCTTATAGACCCCAGCTCCCACGTATATGATCGCCCTCATACTGCTGGTAGTCAAGCAAGAATCCTAGGGGCTCTATCAACGTGCAATAGTGACCTATAAGGTCACCTAAAACAGTACACGATGATAAAGATAAACCAGATAGCATACTATCATCTTGAGTAAGACTGTCCTACTGGGACAGGTCCTCCCTCAATCATTGCAATCACGTGCCTGTGATCCAATAATTGACTCTGAGGGCACTATCTCCAACAATCTCCCACTTGCACTCAAGGCTAATTATTGCGATGTCTCATACTCACAGCCCGTGTGATACCGAACACCCAACTCCTCTACTAATTAGTCTCACAAAGCTCGTTTGCAAAACTATTGCGTTCGAGGAATAGCCTCAGTAAGTGGATCCGCTGTGATGTTTCTTTCTATGTCTCTCTTTATCTCAAGTTCGTGGAGAAACCCATCTCCCGAAATGAGCAATACCTGTCTTAGAATATGTTTGGATGTCTGATGGGACCTAGTTGATAAGTGAACTCCAAATCCAAACTTCTTAGATTGTATCGTCAACTGAACTTAATCAGTATCCTGCGCCATGCCTCCCTCAGTATCTACCTGGACCAGCTGTCCAAAATACTGCCCCTCTTCAGAGGGAGAACTATAACTCTGACAGTCACTCTGTCATCCAGGTCACCTTAGAACCCTGGAATGATAACTGTCTCCCAAAGGAGGCTGTCGTTATCATTTCCCTAGAACATCAACTTATGTTCTAAAACTGCTTCCGAGCGTTTCTCCAGGATTGGATTAATATCAACTTACTGCATCTCGTGCAAAAACAACATCTGGTGTGGTACTTGACATCTCATGATTGACTCAATTGCCTAAGCAAGTGATCTGCCAATCATGCACATCCCTCTCCACTTTAGTCTGTAAGACACCTTAAGAGAGGGTGACTCCATCACCTGCAGGTACACTACCGTGCCAGGAGTCGTCCATTCTAAAAACTCTTAGAATGCTGTCTAAGTACCCTGATTAGGAAACCACCAAAATCTAGATCTATAGATCTAGTAACCAGAATGTCTTGATATTATATCCAAGTCCCATGTGGAGAAACCACTGTGTGACAACCAAAGTATAACCGATCATAGTATAGGAATTTCACTTTCTACCCTGTGTATGTCATCCAAATACCAGGACAACACACCCTACTACCTTCTCAAAAGATCCATCCCCTGTTCTGATGAAGTCAAACCTATGACTGTTACATCAGAAATAGATGATCTATCTCCACTATATCTGCTTTAGTCTATAAATAGACATAAGCCACCTGTCCACCAATGCTTCCGCTACTCCCACTGACCATGACAACCCTCTGGCAGAGTCATATAGATGTACACTTCTAAAGCTAGTTTAGAACGACGCTATACTCATCCTCCTGCCGGGTCTCACAGCCTGGAACAACAGCAGTGGCAAGTCTGGGTAAACAAGAACCTCCCCGGTACCGTCCTTGAGGCTACCGGAGTACCTCTCGGGTGCCTGAGGTTACCCACCGTATCTGCGGAGTGGCCAATGGAATGTCAAACCAGATTGAATCTTTAGGTTCCTATCAAATTTTCAGTAATCGTTTGCGGTTCTGGAATCACTTCCAGTTCTACCATACCCCCACTACTGTTTTCTGAAAAAATCCATTTCTTTTAAAATTGTGGCGACTCAAGAACAATATCACTATTGATCTTCCAGATGGTAGAAAGTCAACCCTCGTCATAGCCTGGGTCAACCCATAAACAGCCATTACAGAAACGTGCCTTGAGTTATCCAGAGTCTGGTTTTAAGCATAAGCACTACTACAAATAAGGGTTGCCCCTACGGATTTATCGGTAGGGGCAACCCACTACCCCTACGGATATATACGTAGGGGCGAAAAAAGACCCCGTAGGTGCAAAGGCCGCAGGTGCAAGTTGAGGTCCTGAACTTGGCCCTACGGATAAATTGAAGCCCCTACGGATAACTCTGTAGGTGCTATAGCCCCTACGGAGTACCCCGTAGGGGTAATAAAATCATATATTTAAATTTTTTTTTTGAATATATTGTATATACCTACGGATATATCCGTAGGTCCTATTTCGTCCCCTACGGATACAGCCGTAGGGGATATAAAGTAGCCCCTACGGCTGTTTCCGTAGGGGCCACTCACAACACAATGCACTGAGATCGGGGGGAAAATATCAGGGAACCTGATATTTTGCCCCTACGGATATATACGTAGGGGATAAATATTGGCCCCTACGTATATATCCGTAGGGGCACCCCCAACACCCTGCACTGATATCAGGTGGGAAAATATCAGGTTTCCTGATAGTTTGCCCCTACGGATAACTCCGTAGGGGCAATATATATACCTACGGAGTAATCCGTAGGTACATGTTTTCTGTATTTTTTTTTAAAAAAGGGCTGCTAGATTTTTTCCCGCCCTGTGCACAATACTATATACATCAATCAAATCATATATTGCAGTATTCATAATCACATCCCACGCATATATATAATATACAAAAGAAACCCAAAAACTGAATATGATATAAATTCAAACCAATATCAATATCGTTTCAAAATGTAGTACAATGTGATATAAATAAATACATGTTTCAAAAAATAAGAACCAAAAAGCTACCCTAGTTCGGTCCAGCTCCACCTCCGAGTAACGTTCGAATAACGCGCGCCTGCTCCTCGGTAAATACACTATCCAATACTGCAAATAAAGAAGTCTGAGCGGCATGTGGAGCTGGCGTCGTGGTCTGCGCAGCCGCCGTCGAGGTAGTCGCTTGCGGAGCCGCGGCTGCGGGAGTCTGAGTGGGCGGTGGAGCTACAGGAGCTGTCTGCGGAACCGCAGCCGATGTAGTGGCTTGCGGAGCCGCAGCCGAAGGAGATGCATGTGGAGGCTCGGCCGATCTACCCTGTCGCGTCTGGACATAACGTGTGTAAGAAGCGTCTAAGAACTGTGTATTATTCGAATTCGTTTCATTATTAAGTTATTTCGAAACCCTGTTTGGATATCTAGTTTGGAAAAGCGTTGTTTATTTTAATTACATATGTATGTATGATTAATCAGACTTGCGTACTAATAAGGGTTGTGTTGATATGTATATAATATGAAATGATATTTTACTATAAAGTAGTATACATACCAGCATCTCCTTCAACTCCTGAACGGTGGCCCTCAAGCTATCCAGTTCCTGATGGACATGCCGGCCACTGGAGACGGAGGAAGTAACCGCCGGGGTGGAGTCCAACCTCATATGGGCCCTGCTAGGGCCCAATCCCCGGCCTCTCTCCCAACCTCCGTGGTGCCCTCCGTGTGCGGCGTCCAGAACTGGGGTCAGCAGCCTCGGATCGTTCTGTCCGGTAAAATCGATCCCCGAGGCCTGGGCCTGCTCAACCACCCGCTCCTACACCCACATTAAGCAGTAAAGTATAAGTATAAAATTTAAACTTGAACCTTCCAAAACTAAAATTTCAAATTTGGATAGAAAAAATATTAACACTTACGCAGTACTCCTGGGTAGCGACGTCGGGACATCGAAGCTCGCCCGTGGCGGGATCTGTCGAGGTGCCGTAGACGGCAAGATATGCGGACAGCACGCTCGGTGTACCACCTGACGCCACGGTCCGAGATGTCTGCAATATTAGAAAGTAACTCTTAATATTAGAAATATTAGAGAATAACTCTTAATATTGCAGAATATTAGAGAATAACACTTAATTTACCGATAACTCCATGGCTCGAGTAATGTTCCTCGAGCCACCTGTGTAAGTGGGGCGACCCCTCTTCGCCGACTTCCTGTTCTCCGTATTCTGAGCGGCCTGTTTCTGCACAACGCATTAACATTTAGTTTTCTAATTAAGAAACACAAAGAAATAAATTATATCATAAATAATGAATTAAATTTAAAATACATACTTGTTTGCGTTCGGAGTCGAAATAAGCGCACAATAGAGGCCATGTCTCTACGTCGACTCTCGCAAACGCCGGAGTAGATAGGAGGGCCGCTCTCTCTGCCTCGGGGGTCGCTATCCACAGGGAGTAGCAGTCGGCCTTCAGCTCATTCCTGTTGTATCGGACCTTGGCCTGCATGTTCTTCATCAGGCCATTGTACAGAGCATGAAGGTCGAGCACCCTCCCCGAGTGATCAGGGTCGGCTACAGGCTGAAAATCGTAATCCAACTGAAAATACAAAAAAAAACATTGTTATTAGATTGCAAGTGTTAATAATAAATATATTGGATAGATCAAATGAAAATATATATTAATACATACCCGAGCCTGTTCAAAGAAGAGGGCGAATGAGCGCTGGTGCTGCTCGCCCCACTCAACGTGAAGTGGATAGTTCTTCACGATCCGGCTCTCGTCCCCCAAATACCGGCCGAACCTCTCGGCATGAGGACCGGTATAGCGATAGTCAAGGGTAAAAAATAGGGGGAATGCTGCCTCCCCCCTAGCTCTATTAGGCCTCAGCCTATGGGACTGATTCGGGCCTCGAGTCCCCCTCTGGGGATGGAGAGGCCCTGCGTCTGCACGAAATATCAAGACAATCAATAATAATACAAAGTTGTATTAAGAAATCAAGGTTAAACAAAAATTCAAGTGTGATATATACCTCCGGTGAATAACGCACGAGCCTGGGCCCGAGCAGCAGCACGAGCGGGACGATAGTTCCTCCGGTGAGGAACAACCGGGGTCCCGGACCCGGACGCATCCCCTCCAACTATAAAATAAACATCGACGCTAAATCTCCATGAAGTTCATATTTATTCTATAGAGCATATGTAAAATAAATAAATATTTTAAATTTATTCATACTAACCTGCAGACGATGCGGAGGGTACGGAAGCGGCAGGAGTGGCCCCTGTGGAAGGTGTGGACGCACCACCTATAATTAGACAATTAAAAATAGATTTTATAAGTAATTGCAAAAAGAATGTGTAGATCAATAATATAACGTTCTAAATCAATATGCATGAACTATAGGACATATAAACATACCCGCAGGTGCGGTAGTGTCACCACCTACAGCTAGACAATAATAAAAATTGCTAAGTAAGAGCAAAAGGAATGTGTATATTTATGATATAGCATTCTAAATCAATATACATACACTATATGATATATGAACATACCTGGAGGAGCGGGGGTGGCCTCTGTCCCAGATGTGGACGCAGGACCAACAACTAGACAATTAAAAATAGATTTGATAAGTAATTGCAAAAAGAATGTGTAGATCAATAATATAACGTTCTAAATCATTATGCATGCACTATATGATATATAAACATACCTGGAGGAGCGGGGGTGGCCTCTGTCCCAGATGTGGACGCAGGACCAACAACTAGACAATCAAACATTGACAATATAAGTAATTTTGACATAAACAGGCATGAATATCTGTAATATTAAATTGAAAATGGATATGCGTGCAGTATACCTGGAGGTGTGGCAAAATCCACACGGAAGGAGGCATCCGAAGGGGTCTCCGATCTGGGTGCAAGACCGGCCCTCTGAAGCTCCCTACGGAGCTCTCTGGGCGGCAGAACCGCTCTGCCTCTGCCTCTGCCTCTGCCGCGGCTGGAGCTCCTGCCGCCCCTCGCTGCTCCCGACATCGTCATCCAATCTAGATAAACGGTTCGTGGACGCATTAGACAATCATTAAAAGTATTGACTATATATGATCTAGAGCGTAAAATGTGAAGTAATAATATAACATTACTGATAACCTTTTTCGTTTCGTGGGCGCATCATACATATCTACTTGGATTTCATCGTCGATGTCATTTCTAACCCACGTAACTTCATGATCGGTCGAAGACAACCCGTCCTTCGAAACAGACGGTCGGAGCACTTTAAGCCTTCTCTCTTCTTCGTCCTCATCGCTGTCCTCGTATTCTGGGACATCGTAGACATCTCTAGGTTTCCATCTGCATACAACACTCCACCCCGGATGCTTCAAACACTGTGAGTAGTATACTTGGAACGCTTGGTTCGGAAAGATAAACGGATCGTCTTGACCGTAAAATCGAAGTGTGTTCACACTGGTCAATCCATATTCATCTTTCCAAGTCCCAAGACTGCTTCTCCACCTGTCTGTATCGGTTCGCGGATCGTACCAAGTACAGTGGAATATATAAAAGGGTTCTGATCGTCCGGGATAGTGGATGCCGAGTATACAATTTAAGTACCCATAGTAAATCACACCGTCCGATCCTACCGTCGCAATACCACTATTCTGAGTGATTCTAGATGTTTCTATGTCCTTAATTTCGAATTTGTATCCAAGGACACCAAATCCTTTGTAATGTGCAACCTCCATACTAGGAAATTGAGCTAAACATCTTGAATCACTCTCAAATGATGCAGACAAGTTCGGATCGTGGATCTAACAAAACAAATTTTACGATAAATACATAACGATACAAGTTTAGATTAAAACTGATAGCAATAAAATGTAATTCGAATAACTTACATGCTCTGTGACCCAATCACAAAAATTATCCTGATGGTATTTTTCCAAACGCTCTTCGTTCCAATCAGGATGCCCCTCACGTACCTCGTTAAAATGAGTTCTGTTTTCGACAAATAATTGTGACATTAATATTATGTCATTTCATACACACACAAACACAGATATAACAATTAATCCAAAAGAACTTACTCTCTAATTTGTTCAAGACATTCGCAATTAAGCAAGATAAACCGGTATATCTTGTTGATAAACATAGTGTCTACCCTCTTATACTCGGCTTTACCATATGGCCCGTCTTGAATTCTTCGAGGTCGGTTAAGCCTTGTCTCAATGTTCTCGTCCAGATAGCGGGAACAAAATGTGGTTGCTTCATCAAGAAGATAACCTTGCATGATAGAACCCTCTGGTCGATTTTTATTGCGTATATACTTCTTAAGAGTGTAAAGGTACCTAATGAGAATATATTGAATAAATAAACACGGGCATACATGACAAAAATAAATTTATAAATTGCGCGAAACGAAAAATTACACGTACCTCTCGACGGGATACATCCATCGATATTGTACCGGTCCGGCTAACTTCGCCTCAGTTGCAAGATGAACCGTCAAGTGTATTATGATATCGAAGAATGACGGTGGGAAAATACGCTCAAACTTGTAAAGTATCAACGCAATAGAATTTTCTAGTTTATCCAGCGTCGCAACCTCCAGCGTTTTAGCACACAACTCCCTGAAAAAACAACATAGGTCGTTGATTACTAGACCAACCGAGTCGGGGAGAGAAGTCCTGAGGGCTAATGGAAGAAGGTGCTCCACGATAACATGGTGGTCATGACTTTTCAGCCCATCGATCTTGCCCTTCACAATTTTTATTTTCTTGCTGAATGATCCTGAGAAACCTGTGGGGACTTTCAAATCATGCAACACCTGCAGGAATCTTTTCTTCTCCGGTTGTGACATATGATAAGCGGCATTGGGAAGTACAAACTTGCCCGGTTTACCCGCTACCGGTTTAGGGTGCAGTTCACTTCTTATTCCCCACTCTTGTAGATCCATCCGGGCATTCATGTTGTCTTTCGATTTCCCGTCTTTACACAGAAGCAAGTTAAGTATGTGCTCTGATACTCCCTTTTCTATATGCATGACGTCCAGACAATGACGCACTGAATTTGTAGACCAGTACGGAAGCTCGAAGAAAATGCTTAACTTGTTCCAATATTGTGGTTTGACCTGTCTCGTCGGATCCATCCCGAAGGTCACGTTATTGTAACCATCCCATTTAGCAGTCACGTCCTCTCCGGACAATGGGGATGGAGGCCCAAGAAGCTCCTGATGACCATCAAAGTGAACCGTGTCTAACCTGTAGGGGTGGTCTGGAGGCAGAAAACGTCGATGGCCGCAATAACAAACCTTCCTGCTAAAATTCAAAAATTTTGATGTTGTGTGTTCATGGCAATGAGGACATGCTTTGTGACCATGTACGGACCAACCTGAAAGCATTCCATATGCAGGAAAGTCATTAATTGTCCACATTAAAGCCGCACGCAGTATGAAGGTTGTATTTGTGTTTGAATCATATGTCTCTACACCATCAATAAACAAAGTTTTCAGCTCCTCAATCAGAGGTTGGAGATAGACGTCGATATTGTTCCCCGGTGAGTTTGGTCCGTCGATATATAAGAAGAGGCATCATAAAGTATGATTGGTCCATAGCCAACCAAGGCGACAGATTATAAATTATCATTACAACGGGCCATGTACTGTGACTTCCAGCCATATAGTTGAATGGGCAGAAGCCATCGGCAGCCAGTCCGAGCCGGACATTGCGGGGATCGCTACTGAATATTGTGTGCCTCCTATCGAAATCCTTCCATGCCGGTGAATCTCTTGGATGGCTCATTTTTCCATTTTCGCTTGGAGGAGAACGATGATGCCAAATCATTGCCTCGGCTGTTTTCTTGCACCTGAATAGCCTCTGTAGCCTCTGTGTTATGGGAAAATATCGTGCTATCTTCACAGGTATATCAGGCTTCTTATCAGAATCTTTCGGCTTATACCTTGCCTCTCCGCATGTTGGACACTCTTTCAAATCTGAATTCTCTTTCCGGTACAACACGCAATTTTTAGGACATGCTTGAATCTTCTCGCACTTTAGACCCAAATCAGACATCATTTTCTGGGCTTCGTACCAGCTTTCGGGCACATTATTTCCCGGAGGCATAGAATCTTTCAAGAACG
The DNA here is from genome assembly GCA_030015575.1 of Agapanthus africanus. Classification (NCBI taxonomy): domain Eukaryota; kingdom Viridiplantae; phylum Streptophyta; class Magnoliopsida; order Asparagales; family Amaryllidaceae; genus Agapanthus; species Agapanthus africanus. The sequence goes on from CM057349.1 coordinate 332,715,809, forward strand.
AAAGAAGCATTGTGAATGACTTGTTGCTCCATCCATTTAGGCACTTAATTTGGAAAAGTTGGACGAACCATGAGAGGGTGGAATACTTCGCATTCTCATAAATTGGTTTCCTAGCATCATTCATGAAATTTTCATATTTATCCGCACGCGGTCCTTGACCGGAAGGAATGTCATCTTCGGTACGAATAGATTCACCTAGGGCAGCCTCTACCATATCCTCCATTTCTTCTGATGGAAATAAATTTCCGTATCCTGCCGTATTACCGAATTCTTCTTCTTCTCCTGCCGCATTATCGTGTTCTCCTTCTTCTACCGCAGTACTGCATTCTTCTCCTTCCCCGTGATATTTCCAAATTGAATAAAGTCTAGTAAACCCATGTTTTACAATATGAAGCTCTGCTAATTCTACCTTCTGCCAGTACTTATTGCCACATCTATCGCACGGACAGAGAATCTTCTCTATTATGATCTTATTATGTGCTCGTGCAAATTCAAGGAAAGCAGCAACCCCTGCGACAAACTTAGGTTGCATACGTTGTTTCCAATCCACATACATCCAGTCCTTAACTCTGACGTACTCATGGGCCATGTTAGACTGAATAACATATAAATTGTAGGTTATGCTGACTATATTGAGAAATATAAGAACGGGATAGTTACTGACAAAAGAGAAAATCCATGTATATGCTTTGTGTGTGCGTTTGTCGTTGAAAAGAATAAATTATCGCACGTTATGTTGACCGATAGACGGGGACTAAGTGGCGCTTTTAATTAGTTTCATATATGGGTATCGATGGGAATATGAAGGTTTCATATTATCATATATTGGTTTTAACCCGAACATCTCGAGTCGCTCTCTGATTATGCGTTTGTATGTATGTGTTCCGGCCGTCGGGGGTAGGCTTCTATCCCATTAAGAATGTATAGAGCGAACGCCCATCACTTGTGCTTTCAACCGTTTCAAGTAAATTTCGGCAGCACCTCCCCGCTGTTCTCCGAGTACACTGTAATAGAATAGATAATCATTTCAAAGCTGTGAAACAACGTTGAAATGAACATCTAATCTATCTTTGTACACGGAGAACCAGCGGAAAGGTACCGACGAAATATCTCGAAACGGATGAAAACACAAGTGAATGAAGGCGTTTGCTTTATACATTCTTAATTTGTCCACACGGGACAAATCTATGGGTTACCATACGATTGAATTTTCTCGTCGCGCAGACTATACGACGGTTGTTAGTATCGAGCTATACTGTCCGATATTTAACAACCTTCGTATAGTTCTAGGTCACGACGAGCATCGCACGTATGTTAACCGATAGACGGGGACTAAGTGGCGCTTTTAGTTTCATATACGGGTATCGATGGGAATATGAAGGTTTCATATCATCATCGAGTATCATATATTGGTTTTAACCCGAACATCTCGAGTCGCTCTCTAATTATGCGTTTGTATGTATGTGTTCCGGCTGTCGAGGGTAGGCTTCTATCCCATTAAGAATGTATAGAGCGAACGCCCATCACTTGTGCTTTCAACCGTTTCGAGTAAATTTCGGCAGCACCTCCCCGCTGTTCTCCGAGTACACTGTAATAGAATAGATAATCATTTCAAAGCTGTGAAACAACGTTGAAATGAACATCTAATCTATCTTTGTACACGGAGAACCAGCGGAAAGGTACCGACGAAATATCTCGAAACGGATGAAAACACAAGTGAATGAAGGCGTTTGCTTTATACATTCTTAACTTGTCCACACGGGACAAATCTATGGGTTACCATATGATTGAATTTTCTCGTCGCGTAGACTATACGACGGTTGTTAGTATCGAGCTATACTGTCCGATATTTAACAACCTTCGTATAGTTCTAGGTCACGACGAGCATCGCACGTATGTTAACCGATAGACGGGGACTAAGTGGCGCTTTTAGTTTCATATACGGGTATCGATGGGAATATGAAGGTTTCATATCATCATCGAGTATCATATATTGGTTTTAACTTGAACATTTAACGTGAATAAGTTTTACGTTTACGTTTCGTTATTAAGAGTTCGAAATTTCATGTTTAGGGTAAATTTTTCTTGCGTTTGTGGTAAAGTTGTACGTTTATGTTGTCATCGAGTATCCTATTGTAATGAACTAGTGTATCCTACTAAATAAATTAGTGCACCATAAACCTAAATAACCCAAATTAACCTAATTAACCACAATTAACCATAATTGTTACCCTAACACAAATTATCACTAATTAACCCAATTTACCCAAATTAACCTAATTAACCCTAATCAACCCAAACTTAACCAAATTTACCCAAATTAACCAAATTAAGCTTAATCAACACCCTAACCTTTTCAAATTATCACTAATTAACCCAAATTAACCCTACACTGCAATTAACCCAAATTAACCATAGCCTCTAACCCTAAACATGACCCTAACCCTAACACTAACCCTAACCCTAAATACCATAACCCTAACCCTAACCCTTAACCCTAACCACAACCCGGCCAACACCAATCCCAACCCCAACCGAACCCTAATCCCAACCCCAACCCCAACCGGCCCCAACCAAACCCTTACCCTAACCCCAACCCCAACCCCAATCGAACCCTAAACCTAACCACAACCCGGCCAACACCAATCCCAACCCCGACCGAACCCTAATCCCAACCCCAACCCCAACCGGCCCCAACCAAACCCTTACCCTAACCCCAACCCCAACCCCAATCGAACCCTAACCCTAACTGACCCGATGCCACCCCTACCCGAACCCAGATCCCTGAACCCTACCCCTAACATCATCAAAAGAGGGAAATAAAAGTATTAAATTAGAAGTAAAAATTGGAAATTTACTAACCGCGGTGGAGGAGACGACGGAGGAGGCCAGTAGTCGACGATGCGATCGGCGACGAGTCAAGCACGGTTGCGACGTGGAAGTCGACGAGTCAAGCACGGTTGCGGTGGCGAGGTCAGGATGAGGACGTCGATGGCCGACGAGATCGGGATCGAGACGCGGGAAGAATAAGAGAGAAGAAAAATTTGGGAACGGTGAGGGATTTTCTGTGCCTTTTTTTATTATTATTAACCCGTATACATGCCCCTACGTACTTAGCCGTAGGTTCTTTGTTTGCGCCACCGTAGGGCCAAACAACAAATTATGATTAAATATTTTTAAATTAAAATATAGAAAACCGTAGGGACAACAGTGGGCACCTACGGATTAATCCGTAGGGGCAATAAAACGTTGCCCCTACGGATTCCTTTATCCGTAGGGGCAACCCCTATTTGTAGTAGTGAAGCCGGACAACTCCCCGTACCTTAACAATGTCAAGATATGAACTGTTCTATATCCAATATAGAAACAGAGGCACTGATTTAATTGAACATGATTCAAATCATGCAGCTGTCTCCAGTGCATGTCAACTAAATGGAAGGAAGCCGATCAGCGTTACTCAACTTAGGAATGCTTCCAATTATGAGTAACCTGAAAGAGAAGAAAGTTCTCTTAATCATTACTATCAACTGAATACCACACACAAGTATCTACATCTTCGATCATCTTGAAAAATCCCGATACTTGCAACACCTGGTTCTCTACTTTATTCATATACCTATAACTTCTCAAAACTCAGAACATGCATTTCTACGAAACACATGTCTAAGAACTAGAGAAGTCACAAGTAAACAGAATATAGTACGAGTACCAACCCCTCTGTCCTAATGGACATTGGACAATATACAATACTCTGTATAAGTTCCCTGAGTCTAATAACTCATTCCCTGTGTGTTGTAGGTTGAAAACTGTACTTATGGTTAAGAAGAATTACACCGTTGTTCAATGCTCCTTACCTAACCATCCACTGATATAGGTAAATGTCATAGACATAATTTCAAAAAGGTATATCTCACTCTATAAAAATAGACGTACAGATATATCAATTTGAAATTGGTGCATAACAACGGATATTCAAAACCAAATATTTGCCGTCCGGCAAACAACCCAGGTGACTTCCTCAAATATCACCAATTACAACAAATTCCGGTATAATGAGGATGATCACCTAATTCCCAATAACTTACTCCCACTCATCATCTGTAAAACCATACAGATGTGAGAATCATACCTGGTAAATACATACCCTGGAGCAAGGGCTAATTGGGAAATCAGTTTTCTTTTAACAGTACACAGTGAAACTGAAATATTGAAATGTTTCGATGGGGTATCCGGGTATTCCTAGTAATGCCTCTTCCATTATCCAGATTCACAACTATAACCGTATAATTCTTTGCCATCTCTCCAAATCCCTTTATATGTCTTTAGTCATTACCTTCTGTACACCCTCTTAGGCTAAATGGTTTTCTTCCTTCCCTACCGTTCGGCACCAGCCTATGGTTTGGAAGAAGACTATCCAATGAGCATAATGGGTGTACTGTCCTAATCCTAGGAGCACTCGTAATGCAAGAGAAGGTGAAGATAAAAGAAAACCGAATAAACCTTATTCCTATTTCTCCTTAACCAAAATCCATCCTCGAACTGGAACAAGTTCCTTTCGAGTTCGTATATAACCATACGATGGAATATCCAAATAACCGAGGATTTTCGTAGTGATACGGAGTGCCCTGGAGAAATACAAAGGTGAAGTGGGAGTGGTAATGAAATACTTGGTTTGGTCGTGAATAACAGTCGCAGTTTACTTTGCCCTCTTACTAATCCCTTGATATGACTTTACTTAATACCTTCTGCACACCATCATTATGCTAATTGGTTTTCTTCATTCCCCACCGTTCGGTACCAGCCTAAGGTTTGGAAGAAGACTATCCAATTTGCGTAATAGGTGTACTATCTCCTAAACCAAGGAGTACTCGCAACCTGAGAGAAGGTAAAAGGAAAAGAAAACTGAATAGTCCTATTCGTTTTCTCCAGAACCGGAAACCATCCTCGAATAAATTCCTTCGAGTTCGTATATAACCATACGATGGTTTTATCCAATGGAAGTAGACGTTCGTAGTAATACGGGGTGTCCTGGAGAAAAGGGTAAAAGTAGGAGTGGCAATGAGGTGTGCAACTCTGACAATCCAAAAGCCAGTGTTTAAGAAGGTTCGGTTAATCTTGGTCACTGAGTCATAGTCTAAGGTCGGGTCAATGGTCGCTGCTAAAGAGAGAGAGAAAAGAAACACTCAGCGTGCACTCTAACCTAGATCAGAATGGTTATCACTTTATCTAATCAGGAAACCTCCCACTGTAACGTCAAATTTTTCCCCAAACCTGAAAGAAGAATCAGTCGGGATCACCCGAGGAGTAAACCAACTCATCAGTGGGAATCGGGATCCAACTATCATCGCATGATAACGTGACGGAATCCGCTCACGTTATCACACTCCAGAAGGTATGCGCATATCTGGCAAGTTTCAGTTTCTTTAGAAACTCCCGATGTGATTTTTGCCCCATGCTCTTATGACCTTGACGAAGGCCAACATATCATAAGTCACATGTCAAGTTCTACCCGTCATTGTCCAGGTTAATTTGAATCCACCCGTACATACCCTTGACGAAGGCCAAAATAGTAGTACGACCGTCCCAAACCAACGCATCTATCTATGCTGCAGAAAAGTAACAAATAGCTATCATACACTATGCCTTGACGAAGGCCAACATACATAGCATGAATATTAAGTGCTACCTTTCTGAAATGACGGAGGGCTACGAATGGTTTTTGGCGAAAAACCTTTAACGTAATGAACTTGATATCGTTGAAGGAACCGGATAGCTTTTTAGAAAAATATAGTAACGAAAACCTTTGCTAAAGAGGTCACTCCCGGTGAAGGGATCTCGGCTCTTTCCCCGTAGAATGAGGTGCAGGATATTCCAACTGAATACCACGATGCAAAGCAAAAGTAAACAACTATAGTGAAGTTATTGCCCTGACGCAAAATTCTGTCCAAAGGGTCACTCCCGGTAAAGGGATCTCGGCCCTTGCCTCGTTGACCGAGATGCTGGATATTCATAACCGAATACCACTGTGCAAAACAAAAGAGAACGCCCTTGCAATAACAGCTTTTTGAAAAATGTTCCAACAACATCAGAATAGGTTTGTTTAGCTTGCATTGATCCGAATCAACGCAGTCCCATCATTTGATCACACCACAAAAGAACGAAAATAATGATGTATGTATATGCCATCCGCATTCGCCACTGGGTCCCGTCATCACCCGTTAGGTTACTTAACTAACGACAGAGCGGGGACTGGACTAGCACGGATGCAAAACATATACAATATCTACTAGTATATATATCAATATATAATATTCGCTCAAGGCGCGATAAAATGCAACATCACAGAAATGTAATAAGCATCACAGAACAATACCGATATCTGGGATCCCCGGGTTTCATAGAGCCGCTACTGAAACCCGACGTTCCCCTGGTCATATGGATAGCCTGTACAATGAAATCCTAGACCCCTACGGGCGCGGTAAGTTACCCGCCAAAACCTGAAGCGAGGCAGCCCCCTTCAGCAACGTGAATGGACCACCCAGCACTTCACGGAATCCGGTAACTTGGGCACCCCTCCTGGGTCAGCCTATACCCCCTACGAGTGCGGCGAATAGCCCGCCAATTCTAGAGTAAAGCCCCCTCCGTCTCAACGCCATGAGATGCGGGCCTGTTGCCCTCTAGAACCCGGCTATCCGTGCACCCCTCCACGGGGTAATCCTAGTACAGAAAGTAAAATATATACAACGGGTACATCGACCTCAGTCCGGTCGTGCCCCAAAAGAATAATATACAAACAGGTAGTGATGGCAGTCCACATGTCGGACGCTCGCCCTGCAATATCAAATGTACATATAAAACAAAAACTGTACTACCATTGCATCCAAGCTATCCCCACGACCAATCCGCAACATCACAGCACAACACAGAACATCAACGTGAATGTCACGTTCGCAAATCCGTCTAAAAGGGCTATAGCAGTTAGACAGGATTTACCGATCAAATGACATTCACGGTCGCAGATATAATGTAAATACTGTGTACTAACATGTTTAAAATTTTCGACCGACTGAATTTTCCGAAGTGGGCCCCAAGCACAACTGTAGCACTCAGAAACATCTGGGCCCAAAAAGAATATACCAGAAACCCTATTTCCATGTCAGTAAACCACTGTAGAAATTTGTTACGGTTTGGCCACAAAACAGCGGCGGTTCCGCGGCCAAAACGTGGTTTTGGCCGCTAAACCGCCGCGATACAGTAACATCAGCGTACCAAATTTTCACAGAATTCATAAAAAACCCTGCACGTAATTTTCCAATGTACCAAATATTTTTTAGAGCAAGGAAAAATTCGACAGAAAGTGCGACATGGAAATGTGGTTTTTGGAAAATCCGATCGATCGAACTTGTAAACACATTAGAGCAAGTAAGACTAGGTTAATGGCGTGGCTCTGATACCAATGTAAGTGCACGGCGGCGCCCCGGCCGTCAATCCGATGCCGGAATGCGGAAACGAAACTTTTCTAAAAACTAGAAACCGGCACCACCGCGTTCTAAAATCCCGGATCGGGCCATTAACCTAACTCTAGCAAACAAGAAAAGGAGTAGAGAAGCTATACCAAGCGATCCGTGTCCTTCGGTCTTCGCCTCCACTCCGATCTCCTCGCGGAATCTCCGGTCGTCACCTTCTCGTCGAAACGGGCACCACATCGCCGGGTTCTTTTATGGGCTCCCACCTCTGGACCGAGGCAACTCGGGCACGAAGTTGGCGAGCCGACGTGCCCAAGAAATGCTGTAGGCTAGTGTACGAACTTGTCACTTTGGGGTTATGAAGTTTCCTTTAGGATGTGGAGTAGAGAATGAACAATGGAGAGAGGTTTGGAATTTTTGGCAAGCAAAGAATGAGATGTATGTTTTTCCCACCACCACAAAATTAATCTCCCTCTCTCCTCCTACAAGTGGCCGACCCCTCTCTAAAAATTATGGGGATAAAATGCAATAATGCAAGAAGGAATATGTATGATAAAATGAGAAGGAAAAAAGTCACACCATTTTCCAATCAATCCTATCTCAATCCATCATAATAAATGCAAGTGAAAAGATGCAAAGAGAATCTCATGATGGTAGAACCATCATGAAGCCACACATTTACAAAGGACCCCCTGAATACAAATGCAAAGAGACAAAATCTACACTGTACAATACTAGGATCTGGCTTAAACCAAAGCCCACTAGTAAAATCCGTCCGATCACGATTCGTGCAATACCATACGTATCTGATCGAACACTGCCATATCTCCATACGGCATCTACAACGTTTCACCCGAAACTTAAGAAAACGGTCTGTGGGGGACTCTACAGACTCGTCAATACTTTGGCTGTGGATTTAACCACTAGCACGTCAGAGGTATTAGCCTATACGTGACGGGTTATCAGGTATTGACCAAAAGGGACGTCGATGAGCGAACTCATCCTGACACCCTACTGAGCCTGTCAGTGACAATATCCGTACAGTCCGGTCCGTTCGTCTATGAGTATCGCATGGCGGGCCTAGGGGGTTGGTAAAAGTTAGACCCCCAAAAGCGGTACAAGTCGTGTCGGAGTGTAGCCCAGAACACCCTGAGATACTACTGGAATACCTACCAGTAAATCTCCTGCCTCGGCCGAGGGCTTTGTGTAATGGCTCTCCTAGACACAGCGCGACCTCACTCCCAATACCGGGAGAGACGAACCCCTGCAGATCCGCTCACTGCCTCTATGTGGCTCGGGACTGTACCCAACTAAAACCTGTTTGCACGTCTCCTTTGAGCGTGGTAGGGTAGTAATCAAAGCACAGTGGGAACTCACACGAGACAAATGACGATCTCAGGTCGATGAACTAACCTGTACACATGTCACCAGGGAACTGCTATCTGACGTCTGGTATAATCCCAACTAGCATGTTCCCGGCGAGTCCTGTCCGGTGTACTCATAACCCAATGAGCACCTGTATACATTTTAGATGAACCAACTGACACCAGTGGCTTATGAGACCGGCCACCGCCCCTCGTCGGGGTCTCAACTGTATACACTAGTCTACTCTGGAGTATCGATCCCCTGTCTCGAAACTCCCACGACTAGGGACCTTTTAAAGATGTGTTTATAGACCCCAGCTCCCACGTATATGATCGCCCTCATACTGCTGGTAGTCAAGCAAGAATCCTATGGGCTCTATCAACGTGCAATAGTGACCTGTAAGGTCAGCTAAAACAGTACACGATGATAAAGATAAACCAGATAGCATACTATCATCTTAAATAAGACTGTCCTAATGGGATAGGTTCTCCCTCAATCATTGCAATCACGTGCCTGTGATCCAATAATTGACTCTGAGGGCACTATCTCCAACAACCTCAGGAGCAGCAGCAGAAGCTCTAAGAAATGATGACTGCGATGGCCGCACTCACTGGGCCAAAAGAAAGCCCAGCGGCATCCTCAGAGCAATGCCAGGAGCATGAAACTGAGGCCGAATTCCTTCGCAGGATACTTGAAAAGAAGGACAAAGAGGCTGTAGAAGAAGAAGCCAATATAAAACAAATAGCCCTCCTCTTCCAAGATATGGTAGGAATGATGTTACAGCAGGACCCTCCAGCTGATGACCCTCCGATCATTGTTGAAGACGATAGAGGGGAAATATCTAATCCTCCTCCGGCTCTTCCAGCAGCCAAGGTGGAAACCATTTCCAAGGACGCTCTGGATGACTATATAGCCCAGCAAATACGAGCTCATCAGGCGAGTGAAGTGGCTGGGCAAATTGTTAAAACTGGACGACCCTATCCGAGCTGGTATGACCAAATCAGTTACCCGCCGGGATATACGATCCCTAAATTCCATATATATAAAGGGACGGGGAATCCACATCAGCATGTCGCTCAATTCAGGGCTCTTTGCGGCAACACTGGAGGCAATGATGAACTGTTACTTCACCAATTCGTCTGCAGCTTAGCGGAAACAGCATTTGAATGGTATTCGGAGTTACCTAACAACTCTGTCAAAACATTTGCGGAGATGGAGCTGCTGTTTACACAAAGATTTGTAAGCGCCAGCGAGCGCACCCCAATCACCGCGTTAATCAACGCCAGGGTAAGGCCATACGAAACATGGGTCCAATACGCAACACAATGGCGAAACTTATGGTCGAAATGCGAACAACGCATCGAAGAAGCACCCGCGATAGGCATGTTCGTGGGCACTCTTGATCCGCAAGCAACTATTTCCCAGTTCATGATGTTTTTCAAGCCGACGACTTTCCAGGCCTTGATTGACAAGCTAGCTCAAATGGACCAGATGGGCCATAGACCATCTCCTCCAAAGACGGACTCCCGAAATGAAAAGGGAAAAGGTAAAACGATCGTCGTCGCCAATGCTCAACAACAGCCGAGCAACTTGAAGCCAGTTGTCCGTCAAAACAATATGCGTCCACGCCCATCCCTCGAGGAGAGACTGGGGCGTCCTTACTCGTTTCTTCAGAATAAAACAAGGAAACTGTTTGAGCTGGCAGTGCGCAACAGACTCATCAATCTGCCGAGTCCAAAACGTCTGTTGCAGCCATGCGATCTCAACAATCCTAATTACTGCCCTTACCATCAAGCAGTAAGCCATCCAATTGAAGATTCCTTCATCTTCAAAAACTGGGTTGAAGATCAGTACCAACAGGGCAATTTCGCGCTATCAGAGAACTGGAAGGTGAGCCCGCCACAACCTCATGCTCCTATAAGGGTGGACATGCCGGGAACATCATGCTCTTTTGTAGAAAAAGCTCCGCGGTTTGATGACAAGCGCACGGATCTGCAAAAACATATTGACGCACCGGAAGAATATAATCAGAAGGCGCCGACCCCAGTCACTCTCCGAGAATTCCTCAGCCATGTTCTTGAGGACAGAGATGATGACAAAGACTCGTCGAATAAACCTGAGGATTATGTGGCAAGCTGCCACATGATCTCTCACTCGTCGCTAAACAATGAAGAAGCTCCTTCCACAAGGAAACCAGGGGCAAATCCCGAACCAGAACTTCCGGGGCCGTCAGACGAAATGATCGACGCCTTCCTGAATGAAATTCATCTAAAAAGTAAAGCCGATCGGGAGCGTGAGATGGCCATATTTGAAAAGACCAAATGCCGGCGACTGGACAAAAGGGTCAAAACACTCCCACCAGATCAAAGTACATCCGCCGCAAATGAAAGCAGGAGCAAGACAAGGAAACGATTCACCAAAGCCATATCGATGGGGATGAAGCTACCCTCTTTCAGAGAAAACTCTCCTGGTGGTATACATCTTGATGAAGCGGAAGTACATCCTAACTTCTGCTTATATCATCAGAAGATCGTACATCCTACCGAGGACTGCAACTCCTTTAAGTGTTGGTGGCAAGGATATGTCGCTCACAGGCAACACTTCAACAGGACAAAGTGTGAAGCTCGCAGACAGCAGAAAAATGTGACAAATGAGCGTAAAAGAATTGCTGGCAATTGTCATAGGGATGATCCTGAGGGATCGTGAGTTCTCACCTTCGGGAGCAACTCCGACGAAAGAGTAGCCCCCGGCCCTCTCTTAAAGGAATCCATCTCTAAAACGAAAGAATTGAGGAGTTGCGAGGACATTCAAGCCTGCAATCGAACGCTACCCGGAAAGAATCTCGGACCCGCAAACAAGGGATCGAACGAAAATGATAAAGGGAAGAAAAAAATGGCCCTCATCGCCAACGCTCAACAACAATCGAGTGGCCCTGGATCGGTTGTTCGCTAGAGCAACAAGCGACAACCCCTCTATGAAAGGTTGAAACGACCTTACTCATTTCCCCGGGATGAAACAAAGAGGCTCTTTGAACTAGCAGTGAGCAACAGGCTTATCACTCTACCGGAGCCGAAACACCAGCTACGACTGAATGATATCAACGATTCTAATTATTGCCCTTACCACCAAATACTGGGCCATCCGATCGAAAACTGTTTCGTTTTCAAAGGCTGGATTGAGGACCAATACCAACAAGGCAAGTTCGCATTATCCGAAAACTGGAAGGTGAACCCGCCACGACCACACGCTCCTAAAAAGGTGGACACGCCGGCGGCATCATGCTCAGTCATAGGGAAAGCCCCATAGACCGAAAAGTCAGTAAACTAGAGATTCGCCTCAAATACGGCGACGGTGGACCACTATGTCCTAAAACTGGCAGTGGACCGCAATGTCCTAAAACTTGCAAATGACTGAAATGTCCTTAAACTACTACCGCAGCATCCTTAGGCTGACGTGATAAAAAAAACGGTATGTCCATAAGCAAAATGGGCATGGATGAAAACCCGAAATGGCTCCGTGAGTAAAAACAACAGGGCTAGCGGCGAGTGTTTGTGAAAACCTGAAAGGGCGCGACCTCGTTAGAAATTTTTTTTTTAAAAAATAGAATAAAAAAAACTGTATGTCCATAAGCAAAATGGGCACGGATGAAAACCCGAAAGGGCTACGTGAGTAAAAACAGCAGGGCTACCGGCGAGTGTTTATGAAAACCCGAAAGGGCGCAACCTCGTTAAAAACACTTACAGGGTCCTCACGACCTTGTGAGGAGAAACCACCTGCATGAGATCCTTACGACTCACAAGGGAGAAACACACTTAAGGATCCCCACGATTCCTAAGGAGAAATTACACTTGCGAGATCATCAAGACTCGTAAGGAGAGCACTCTTATGGGACCCTCACGGCTCATAAGATTTGAAAGTCTTAAGTTACAGAGACCTGAACCTGTTCTTAAGCAACCCCCACAACTTTCGATATGGCCCTACAAGCGGCTCAATATTGGCCCTTGTATACAATCCACGGGCACGAATAAACATTTCCCTAACAAAGTCCCATCCGTGACTAGGGATATGTTCACATGGTGAACAACCCTTATGAGTCCTCTTAACTCATAAGGAGAAAACACTCTTGTAAGATCCTTACGACTTATAAGAGAATACACACTTAAGAATCCTCACGATTCCTAAGGAGAAAACGCACTTACGAGATCCTCACGACTCCTAGGAAGAAACACCTTTGTGAGACCCTTATGGCTCATAAAGTAAAAAGCCTTAGTCGACAGAATCCTAACCCTGTCTACTAAGCCACCTTTGTTCGACATCGACAGAGGCAAATGATGATTCGCTCCTGACAATATCCCAGTTGTAGCTATGCTGATGCCTAGACCGGTATCAAATTCCAAGTCCTTTCATGGCAAATGATGATTCGCTCCTGGCAATATTCCAGTTGTAGCGATGCTGATGCTGAGATTGGCACCAGATTCCAAGTTCCACACTCGCGATAAAAAAATCAGCGAGCTAAAAATGCATATGAAATAGCCGAAATGATGGGGCAATTTGCAACAAAATCAGCAAGTAAAAATGTATGCATGCAAAATAGCCGAAATGATTGGGCAACTCGCAATAAAAAGTAGCGAGTAAAAATAAAACAAATAGCCGAAATGATTGGGCACCGCGAAAAAATAGCCGAAATGATTGGGCAATCGCGATCTTCACGATATAAAAGCTGAAATGATAGAGCATCGCGGAAAGAAATAAAATAAAAAAAATATATATATATATATAATGAAATTTCTGCCATACAGGTGAGATCACATTGATCCCTGTATACAATCCAGGGGCATAAACAAAGAAGGAACCATATAATCCCACCAGGCTCCATCAGAAAGAGAGACAATTCTCAACGGTCACATCTGCATCTCAGAAGACCAACAACAACGTTACTCCTTATTCCAGTAGAGCACGGAAGCTACACAACCAAACAAGCGGAGTAACGGCAAAATCCCAGCTCCACCTCGACGTTCGTCTCGATACAGCAGACGAGATGTCACTACAGCGTCCTTCCCCAACAGGATTCGGACACACCAAAGCAAACGAAGCGAAGGCCAAATTCTTAGTTTCAGGATCTTAACGACAACTCATATAAAGCCTGAAAGACAATCGGAGATCATCTCGCACAAGCGCGGAATGGTCACCACCTCTACGTTCGTCTCGATACAGCAGACGCAACATCAAACAAAAGGAGCCACGGCAAAATCCTTAGTTCCAAACCTCGACGGTTCACCAGCAGCCTAGAGACAACCGCGACATTCGTCTCAATACAGCAGACGCAATGCCAGCAAACGAAGCGAAGATCAAATTCCTAGCTTCAGGATCTTAACGGCAACTCATATAAAGCTTGAAAGACAATCGGAGATCATCTCGCACAAGCGCGGAATGGTCACCACCTCTACGTTCGTCTCGATACAGCAGACGCAACATCAAACAAAAGGAGCCACGGCAAAATCCCTAGTTCCAAACCTTGATGGTTCACCAGCAACCTAAAGACAACCATGACATTCGTCTTGATACAGCAGACGCAATGCCAGCAAACGAAGCGAAGGCAAAATTCCTAGCTTCAGGGTCTTAACGGCAAGTCATATAAAGCCTGAAAAACAATCGGAGATCATCTCGCACAAGCGCGGAATGGTCACCACCTCGACGTTAGTCTCGATACAGCAGATGCAACATCATCAAAAGGAGCCACGGCAAAATCCCTAGTTCCAAACCTCGACGGTTCACCAGCAGCCTAGAGACAACCGCGACATTCATCTCAATACAGCAGACGCAATGCCAGTAAACGAAGCGAAGTCCAAATTCCTAGCTTCAGGATCTTAACGGCAAGTCATATAAAGCCTGAAAGACAATCGAAGATCATCTCGCACAAGCGCGGAGTGGTCACCACTTCTACGTTCGTCTCGATACAGCAGACGCAAGATCACCAAAAGGAACCACGGCAAAATCCTTAGTTCTAAACCTCGACGGTTCACCAGCAACCTAAAGACAACCGTGACATTCGTCTCGATACAGCAGATGCAATGCCAGCAAACGAAGCGAAGGCCAAATTCCTAGCTTCAGGGTCTTAACGGCAAGTTATATAAAGCCTGAAAGACAATCGGAGATCATCTTGCACAAGTGCGGAGTGGTCACCACCTCGACGTTCGTCTCGATACAGCAGACGCAACATCACCAAAAGGAGCCACGGCAAAATCCTTAGCTCCAAACCTCGACGGTTCACCAGCAACCTAAAGACAACCGCGACATTCGTCTCGATACAGCAGACACAATTCCAGAAAAAGAAGCGAAGGCCAAATTCCTAGCTTCAGGGTCTTAACGGCAAGTCATATAAAGCCTGAAAGACAATCGGAGATCATCTCGTACAAGCGCGGAATGATCACCACCTCGACGTTCGTCTCGATACAGCAGACACAATGTCAACAAACGAAGCAAAGGCCAAATTCCTAGCTTCAGGGTCTTGACGGCAAGTCATATAAAGCCTGAAAGACTATTGGAGATCATCCCACATCAGCGCGGAGTGGTTATGACTCATCAGGGCTCTCCAAAATGAGCCTAACCTCAAGTAAAAAGCGGCATGGAAAAATTCCTAACGCTTGCCCTTCCGACGGTCAAACTGCCTAGGAGTATTGCTTGAAGACGTCTTGTCTAGCCCCCGAAGGGATCAGAGACACGGCAGTCGCAGGGCTACTCGAACTGCACAATTGCCTATCGAGGGATACATCAGCCAATGCGACGGTACGACGGGCAAAACCCTAGTACCAAAGACCTTAATGGACCTCTGTCGTAAAGGGCAGAGGTTAAGTGTGACGTTATGATATGCTTGCGAGATCTGCTCGATTCGTCTCGACTCGTGAGGAAATTGATGTCTTTGCGAGAACTTCTCGATTCGTCTCGACTCGTGAGATAAAGCCTTAGGCAGTGGGGATTAAAAAACCTGTTTCCTAAGCACTGGGACCCTGCAAGTCGGCCCAAAATGGTCTCTTGCATACTATCCATGGATCACACTCTCCAAAGTCGAATCTCGACAAGGAGGGAAACAACCGCTTACGGGTCCTCTCGACTCGTAAGAGGGAAAATTCTCTTATAGGATCCTTACGACTTATAAGAGAAAACACACTTAGGAATTCTCATGATTCCTAAGGAGAGAATACACCTACTGTAGGGTTCCTAGGCACCCTAGTGAGGTCTTACAAGTGATCAAACATGTAAATTTCTAAAATTCTAGGTGCCGAGAAACCCGACTACGGATCGTTTGCTAGAAATCTAGGCGATAAAATAAAACTAGTTAACACTTAACTAAGAGATACGGAAATACAACCTTTGTAGATCCGGTCCTCCACCTCCACGGCTCCGATATGAGGTCCTCTCCGCTGTCCAAATCAAATCCGGGCTCTAGCGTCGGCTTCATCGGAGAATGGACGGGCTAGGTCGTCGACGACCTGCCGAAGATGATCTACGTCGAAGCATCACTAGATCGAGCTCCACCTTCACCAAGTCTTGAAAACTTATGAAGGAAACACACTCTACTACTTGGCAAGAGGTAGAGGATGAAGAAATAGGAAGTGGGTAGACTTTAGTTTTGGATTTCTCACTCATTTCCATCAATCACCATTGATGGAGCTTGCTTTCTTCACTTGAAGATGAAGAAGAAGAAGAAGATAAAGTAATGATAAGTTCAAATTAAAAAAGAAAAGAATATCAATTCTTATCATAACTTGACCATAGTTAAGTGTAGAGAACCAATCATGGTTTGATGCAATGGTTAGGGTTAAGCTAAAAACAAAATGGTGATCAAGTCAAAGCAATCATGAATGTACAAAAGAAATGCCACCATTTTATCATTTCATTTCCTTTTTCCAATAAGAAAAAGATAAATAAATAAATGAATAAAATGAATAAGCAAATAGCAAACCCTAACCATTCCATTAACCAAGGTTTAATTCTATACACTTAATTAAAAAGGCATGTATCATCAAACATGATACAAGCATGTGCACAAAATCATATCGCATATGCAATGCGCACACCCAAGCGAGAAAATCCATTTAAAGTGAACCGATACTAGTTAATGCAAAGTAATATATCAAATATATAATTATGCATTAAATCATTAAATCAACACTTGATTTAACGATCCGGTCATATCGCATATAACCGACTAGTATCATTAGTAACAACTTATCGAATCAACACTTGATCCGATAACCCGGCTATATCGCATATAACCGATCAATGTCACATCGCGAGAATCAAATACAGTATCACATACTGGTATCATTCTCGGTCCCGCACATATCTCATATGCGCTCCTATTTCGTTTCGCTTGAGCCAGGAAACCTCTGTGTAGGACTCTAAAGACTCGTCAATACGCCGGCAGCAGGTGATGATCATATCAAACACCCACAAGCCGCAAGCGGTCTGCTAAACGTAACGGCCACCCAGGTATTGAGCGATCTGAAGATCGACGAGCAAGCCCGCTCACACTCCAGTGAATCCAACCAGTAACACTACCGTACAGTCCGGTCTGATCGTCTGATATGTCGCATATCTC
Source organism: Agapanthus africanus (assembly GCA_030015575.1). Taxonomy (NCBI): domain Eukaryota; kingdom Viridiplantae; phylum Streptophyta; class Magnoliopsida; order Asparagales; family Amaryllidaceae; genus Agapanthus; species Agapanthus africanus. The sequence goes on from CM057349.1 coordinate 332,733,242, forward strand.
GCCTAGGGGTGGTAAACGTCAGACCCCAATAGCTTGATAAGTCGTGTCGATATGAGGTCTATAACAATTCGAGAAACTACTGGTAACACTTACCAGTAAATCTCAGCAACCCTGGCCAGGGATTTCCTGTTATAGCCAATCGAACACAGCGCAACATCAACTCCCTATACCGGGAGAGACGAATCCCTTCCTATCGCTCATTGCCTCCATGTGACTCGGGACTGTACCCAAAAACCACCATTTTGGATGCCCTCTTGGACGTGGTAAGATGGAAATCAAAGCACAGTGGGAACCACACAAGACTCTATGACGATCTCGGGTCAACAGACTACTCTGTACCAGCGTCACCAGAGAACTGCCATCTGACGTGAGGTATAATACCATCTGGGAGTTCTCGGCGAGTCCGTCCAGTGTACCCAGTTTCTACTGAGCACCCGTATATCATCTCCGATGTCAAACACCAATGGATATGGGATCATCCATCGCCCATCTGTATGGGTCGAGAAGGTACACGCTAGTCTACTCTGGTATATCGATGCCCCATCTCGATACACCTACGACTAGGGACTTTGAAGGATGTACTTATGGACTACCATGTCCCCACTAGTATGATCCGCATCATAGTCAAGGTAGTCAAGTACAGATCCTAAGGGCTTTACCAACATGTAACAGGGAGACAATCAGTGTACACGTTAAGGTAAAGATCAACCAGATAGCATACTATCATGTCGAGCAAGAAAGTCCTCCCTATATATGTCCCAGCATCCACTACAATATACATCCTATGTATAGTAATGGCCTCTAGGGCATACATATAACTAACAATCTCCCACTTGCACTAGGGCCATCTGATAGCAGTGGTTGCAGTATCTCATACTCAACCATCCCATAAAAGTCTCTCTCTGGGAACAGGCCTTTGTGAGTGGATCCGCTGTGTTGTCCTCTGAGTCTACTCTCCTAACCTCGATCTCCCTGGAGATCAACCATCTCCATGATCAGGTGACAATGCCTTAGAATATGTCTGGATCACTGATGGGACGGACGTTCCTTGGCATAAGCCACAACTCCATTGTCTCACAATGGTTGGAACGTAGTTCATCTCATGAACCATTATACACCCAAACATCCTCTTTGGTAGCATCTTTAGTAGCGATGTATCCTGCCTTTATCGTCTAGTATGCCACGGTATCTAGCATAGAACTCTTCCAACATACCGTCCCTTTACTGAGGGTAAAGACAATGCCTGCGACTGACATTCAGTCGTCTTTATCACCCTGGAACCCTTCCAGTGATTCTCCCCAGGATCGATTGATACCATCTCACTACAACTAGTGAGAATCCTAACATCCAATTAAATCTATCTCATAGATCCAAAACTCAGGATTTAGGAGGTATCTTTTTGATCCTATATGGAGAATCATAGTGATAAGCGGAGATTGATCGAGCGTAGCATAGGAAACTCCTTCCCTATCAAGAGTATGTCATCCACGTACTCTACGAGGATCGTTACCATACTCCCTACTACCCTTTTTGTTTATACAAGGTTCATCTACCATATTGATGATGTCAACTTCTTTGACTAATCCATCAAAACAGATGTTCCAACTCCGCGATGCCTGCTTTATCCTATAAAGCATCTTGCACACGTTTCCGCTGCTCCCACTGTCTACGAAGCCCTCTGGCTGTGTACTTATAGACGCACTCTTCTAAAACATCATTTAGAAAAGCAGTCATGACACCCAACCACCAGATATCGTAGTCATGGTATGTAGCCGTGACAAGTAGGATCTGGATGGACTTAAGCATAGGTACGGGAAAAGGTTTCATCATTATCCACGCCTGGTCAATGACGAAAGCCTTTAACAAGTCTAGCTTTGAAAGTCTCAACTTTTCGATGTACACCAAGTAATCTTCTCAAGATATACTTGCTCCTGATAGGGATTTAACCCTTCAGATATAGCAACCAAAGTCCATACTTTGTTGGTGTATATGGATTCCATCTCAGATCGCTAAACATCCAGCCATTCTTACAGAGTCTAACTCTCGATGGCCTGCTCGAAGCTAGTTGGGTCATCATCTCATGATGCAATTCTCGCTCCCACTGTCATAGAGGAACCGAAGTATCTCTCAGGTGGGTGAGGAACCCTACTAGATCGGCGGAGAGGCCGAGGTTCGTTGGTAACTATTGAATCCTTTGGTTCTACCAAATCAGCTGCTTCAGTTTGCATAGCTGGAACCTTTCCAGTTCTACATAACAGACCTTGCCTCGAGCTTGTCCGGATTTTGCCTTTAGACATAGGCCGGTCAACCCCAAATCTTAACTAACTTAAGATATGGGCTCTTCCCTTTCCATATCATATATGAAGTGGTAGGCAACTGATTTGATTCGAATCCTATTTAATAGGTATGCAGCTTCATAAGTGCATAACTCCCAAAAGGAAATAGGTAACTCAGCAGTACTCATCATAGAGCACACCATATCAAATAGGGTGTATCTGCTCCGCCCCGATATACCATCGTGCTATGGTGTATACGGAGGAGTAATGCTGAGAGAGAATCTCATTCTCCTTTAGAATAGTCCAGGAATTCCGTACTCAAGTATTCTCCTCCCTGATCATATCAAAGGACATAATACTTTTACCCGTATTTTGGTTCTCTACTTCTAACTTATATTCTGTGAATATCTCAAAAGGTTCGGACTTGTGTTTCAGCAGGAACATAGGTCTGAATCTTGAGAGATTATCAGAGAATGTAACGAAGTACAAAGAACCAGTCTTGGCATGTGTAGATAGGGGACCTTACATACATCAACATGTATCAATCCCAAGAGTTCACTAACTCTTTCTCTGTTTCCAGTAAACGGAGCTATGGTCATCTTATCTTTGTGACATGACTGGCGAGTTTCACAAGATGTAAATTCAAACTGATTTAAATATGCATCTACATGTAACTTCAGCTAGTCGGGTCGCATTGATATGACCTACTCTACAATGCCTCAAGAAGGATTCGTTCATTTCTGAACTCTTCCTCTTGTGTGTGTTCTGTATACTAAAGAACTGTAGTTTGATTTAGAACATCAATGCTTTTAGATAACGTGCCTGAACCGATCAACTTTTGATATAGGAAATGTTCAAAACATTATCCAACAATACAAAATTATATCGTTTCTTTACTAATAAAGAGACAGATATGATTTTGTATATCAGGTTCGGTATCTAATAACATTCGTTCAGAATCAATGTATTCTGGTAATACAGGGTGACAGTGACCAACAGACTTGGCTGCAACACTTGCCCCGTTTTCTGCCTCATGAAACTTATCACCCGTTCTCAGTCCTCTACCTTTTTGTAGCCCTATGTAACAGATTACATATCTGGGATCCTGATCTGGTATCACATACCCAGGACGTAAAGGATACTGAGAAACAGTTCTCTGTAATGAACACACCCGAAGATGATGCATCAGCATGCACTCTCTTCGTTTGGGCGGCACGGGAAATCTGGTATTCCCTAATTTCCTGCTCTGTCTTATAACAATTATAAGTTGGAGCGGGACCAACGTTCCCCCGCTCAGTATAACAAGCGGGTTCGGTCAATAATCCGTATTATTATCTTGATTAAGGCGTGATATGGTCGCTACCTGGAGAGAGAGAAGAAAACACTCAACGTGCGCTCTGTCAAGAATAGATTGGTTATTATTTTATCTAATCAGGATGGCTCCCACTGCTTTTTATCAAATCTTCCTTCAAACCCTAAAAGGAAAGACTAGCCGGGATTAATTACACACTACAAGTTCGCCAATCTTTCAGCCAGGCCAGTGTCGGTACTTTGAGGGAGGTCCCCCGTGCTTTCGCACGAACCTAATTACTGTAAACCTCGTTTTCCCAGAGGCGTAACCCCCTTGACACCTTTCTAGACACCTACTTGATCGGCTAATTGTAATGTATAAAACTCTCCCAGGAGTAACTCTTACTCGCAGCGGGTATCGGGATCCAACTATCTCATAGAAGGTATGCAATCTCATTGCAAATTTCAACACTTGAAATTCCCGATAATATTTTGCCCCTAGCTCGCTATGACCTTGACGGAGGCCAAACAACCTATAGTCCGCTAGTCAAGTTCAACCCGTCATTTCCTGATTGAATTAAACCCACCCGCACGACCCTTGACGGAGGCCAAACAACGCCGTACGAATACCCTAATCCAATCGCATCATATGCTAGCAGATAAGCACTAGTTAGCTACCGTACACTACGCCTTGACGGAGGCCAAACAACAGCAGCACGAATACCAACTAGTACGTATCTGAAATGACGGAGGGCTACGACAGGTTTTTCTGAAAACCTATTGCGTAATGAACTTGATATCGTTGTAGGATCGAATGAATTTTGAAATGGAGTGTTTTTTAGGCTTTTCTAGTTTTGCTAAAGGAGTCACTCCCGGTGAAGGGATCGTCGGTCCTTTCCTCGTCGAATGAGATGCGGGATATATCATATATATCACTTTGCAAAGCAAAAACTCTTAAAAGCAATCAAAAGACAAACCGAGTGTGTAGCATCTGCCAGTTATTGCTAAAGGAGTCACTCCCGGTGAAGGGATCTCGGTCCTTTCCTCATCGAATAAGGTGCAGGATATATCACATATACCGCTGTGCAAAGCAAGAACTGTAGCTACCTGTTTTATTTTTGAAATTCGATTCTACAACATCTTAGGTTTCTTTTAATTCATTAATCACATTAATGAAGTCCCATCATTTAAATACCTAAACATCATAGATAAATACGACGTACACTTATGCCATCCGCATTCGCCTCGATGTCCCCTCGTGCACCGTTAGGTTAGGTAACTAACGGCAGAGCGGGGCAGGGATAGCATGGGTGTAAAACATAAGTAACGTCTATATAATATATCATATATACTATATACTGTATCTATCACAGAACATCACATGATCACATCACAGATATCGCAGCAGAAGAATCATATGAAATATTGGATATACTAGGACGTCCGTGTTTTCAATACGAGCCAGTATAAAACACGGATTCCACGGTCATGATGAATAGCCAAACCCACACCCCTAGACCCCTACGAGAGCGGCAAGCAACCCTACCAATTCTGGAGTTAGGAGACCCGGACTCGACTCCTCGAGTTGGTCTCCCACTGGACTCCAGAACCCGGTTACTTGTGCCCTCCTCCTTGGGTCTATCCTAGTGCGGAAAAGTAAATAATATACAACAACGGTGACAACTTCCGCAACCTGGAAGCGCCCCAAATAAAAGAATATTACATACAAGTTTTTACATGAATGAAAATGAAAAACACTCATCTCACATAAAAACCCCCGGCTATTCAAACACGACGATCCAATATAACATATCCAGCAACACATAACATAACATGTCATCAACGTAAGTAAGTATGCATACCCCAATTGTCGTTGACGTATAGCAACGAAACCGGCGATATGAACATACTACACTTACGGTCACAGAAAAGAAAGTGTAAAACTACAACAGTTGGAATCCGCAAACACCTCAGACATCGCATGCCTGACCAAATGAATTACTTAGACATCACATGCCTAACAATTATAAACCCCGCATTTTAGTCTCATTATCGAAAACACTTTTCAATATCAAGTCGGGCAATTCAACAAGATTCCCGACATCCTGATCGAATGCTCGTCGCAAACTTCAGTAGACGGCCGCACCCCCGATACCGTCGACGAAGTGCACCAAGGCGGAACACCGCTACCGCGAGCACCCAAACGGATGCTTTCGGCGACGGGGTTCTCCTACAGTCACTTGGTCGGGGTTATGGAGTGAGGCTATCTATTAAGTTTACCCGGCGAGTATCCGCGTACGCTACGTGATTGCGACGGACTTTTGATCACATCAAAATTCCGTGGCAACCGATCAAGTGAGACTAAACTGCTATGTTTATAACATTCATTCAGTTATCTCATAACTTCTTATGAATTCCAATTATTGTATCCCATTCCAGATAAACAGAAATGTTAAACTTTTCGATCGAACAGTCAAACACCCAAGTTTTCCCGATACAGATCAACACATTAAATAAGTCTAACAACATTCAGTTCGTGCCTCAGTACCAACGGTCCAGCCGTAGAAGGGTCAAGCCAACGCCTCACATGTGGCACGCCGTACTGCCCCAAACCCGAAGGTTCAAAGGGCAGTTCAAGACGGTCACATAATCGAGTTAAGGTTTGTTGTCTTCTAGAGGGTCCATCGCGTTACTTGCACTACTTAGAACGTCGTCAAACTACGGAAAAATCCAACAATTGGAAATTTCCCGACAGGGGAAAAATTGGGTATTTATATCCGGTCGAACTTTTTAACATATTCTAAAATTTATCCGGAAAGCCACACAGACAAAATTTGATACTCCGATCGAAACACCGAATCCCCAAATCAACCCAGAAAATTCAACTCTGGAAAAAAATATTAAAAATTCCCAGGAAAACCAGCACACAAAAATAAGAATTACTGTGCAGAAATAGGCTCACAAAACGACAAACCTGCCGCGGATCCGCCGCACGAGCCAGGCTCGTGCCGCGGAACCGCGGCGGAATGATAGAATTATGGACTCGTGTTGCACAGTTATTCTTAGGATTCCCTGCTGATTTTTCTGCATATTTTTATTTTCGAAAAATCCCAGATTTTAGAAAAAGGACAGAGAGCATTTTCCGGGTTGGGTTTTCGGTTCGTTCGGACTTCAAATTCCGTCTAGACTTCGCCTAAGGCTCTAGCTAGGCTCTGATACCACTGTAGGGTTCCTAGGCACCCTAGTGAGGTCATACAAGTGATCAAACATGCAAATTTCTAAAATTCTAGGTGCCGAGAAACCAGACTACGGATCGTTTGCTAGAAATCTAGGCGATAAAATAAAACTAGTTAACACTTAACTAAGAGATACGGAAATACAACCTTTGTAGATCCGGTCCTCCACCTCCACGGCTCCAAGATGAGGTCCTCTCCGCTGTCCAAATCAAATCCGGGCTCTAGCGTCGGCTTCATCGGAGAATGGACGGGCTAGGTCGTCGACGACGTGCCGAAGATGATCTACGTCGAAGCATCACTAGATCGAGCTCCACCTTCACCAAGTCTTGAAAACTTGTGAAGGAAACACACTCTACTACTTGGCAAGAGGTAGAGGATGAAGAAATAGGAAGTGGGTAGACTTTAGTTTTGGATTTCTCACTCATTTCCATCAATCACCATTGATGGAGCTTGCTTTCTTCACTTGAAGATGAAGAAGAAGAAGAAGATAAAGTAATGATAAGTTCAAATTAAAAAAGAAAAGAATATCAATTCTTATCATAACTTGACCATAGTTAAGTGTAGAGAACCAATCATGGTTTGATGCAATGGTTAGGGTTAAGCTAAAAACAAAATGGTCATCAAGTCAAAGCAATCATGACTGTACAAAAGAAATGCCACCATTTTATCATTTCATTTCCTTTTTCCAATAAGAAAAAGATAAATAAATAAATGAATAAAATGAATAAGCAAATAGCAAACCCTAACCATTCCATTAACCAAGGTTTAATTCTATACACTTAATTAAAAAGGCATGTATCATCAAACATGATACAAGCATGTGCACAAAATCATATCGCATATGCAATGCGCACACCCGAGCGAGAAAATCCATTTAAAGTGAACCGATACTAGTTAATGCAAAGTAATATATCAAATATATAATTATGCATTAAATCATTAAATCAACACTTGATTTAACGATCCGGTCATATCGCATATAACCGACTAGTATCATTAGTAACAACTTATCGAATCAACACTTGATCCGATAACCCGGCTATATCGCATATAACCGATCAATGTCACATCGCGAGAATCAAATACAGTATCACATACTGGTATCATTCTCGGTCCCGCACATATCTCATATGCGCTCCTATTTCGTTTCGCTTGAGCCAGGAAACCTCTGTGTAGGACTCTAAAGACTCGTCAATACGCCGGCAGCAGGTGATGATCATATCAAACACCCACAAGCCGCAAGCGGTCTGCTAAACGTAACGGCCACCCGGGTATTGAGCGATCTGAAGATCGACGAGCAAGCCCGCTCACACTCCAGTGAATCCAACCAGTAACACTACCGTACAGTCCGGTCTGATCGTCTGATATGTCGCATATCTCGCCTAGGGGTGGTAAACGTCAGACCCCAATAGCTTGATAAGTCGTGTCGATATGAGGTCTATAACAATTCGAGAAACTACTGGTAACACTTACCAGTAAATCTCAGCAACCCTGGCCAGGGATTTCCTGTTATAGCCAATCGAACACAGCGCAACATCAACTCCCTATACCGGGAGAGACGAATCCCCTCCTATCGCTCATTGCCTCCATGTGACTCGGGACTGTACCCAAAAACCACCGTTTTGCACGCCCTCTTGGACGTGGTAAGATGGAAATCAAAGCACAGTGGGAACCACACAAGACTCTATGATGATCTCGGGTCAACAGACTACTCTGTACCAGTGTCACCAGAGAACTGCCATCTGACGTGAGGTATAATACCATCTGGGAGTTCTCGGCGAGTCCGTCCAGTGTACCCAGTCTCTACTGAGCACCCGTATATCATCTCCGATGTCAAACACCAATGGATATGGGATCATCCATCGCCCATCTGTATGGGTCGAGAAGGTACACGCTAGTCTACTCTGGTATATCGATGCCCCATCTCGATACACCCACGACTAGGGACTTTGAAGGATGTACTTATGGACTACCATGTCCCCACTAGTATGATCCGCATCATAGTCCAGGTAGTCAAGTACAGATCCTAAAGGCTTTACCAACATGTAACAGGGAGACAATCAGTGTACACGTTAAGGTAAAGATCAACCAGATAGCATACTATCATGTCGAGCAAGAAAGTCCTCCCTATATATGTCCCAGCATCCACTACAATATACATCCTATGTATAGTAATGGCCTCTAGGGCATACATATAACTAACACCTCGATCCGTAGGGAGAAAAGTCTTTGTGAGACCCTCACGGCTCATAAAGTTGAAAAGCCTTAGGCAGCAAATTTGAACCTGCTTCCTAAGCCATCACTACTCCTCGAAGTATTCAAGACGGAGTGTTCTATATCGCCTACAGTCTACGCTTCTTAAGGAATATGCCAATAACAAAGCAGAAAATAAGAGGAAGGAGGCAAAGGATTTGTCATTCATACTTGGAAAATTCTTACATCAATAAAGACAATAAGCGAAAACAACATTGTTGAAATGCTATTACAATGGCAAAACCTCAAATCCAGGACATGGATTGAGGAACTTAAAAGTGACATTGTCCAAGACTTTCCAAGCCTGGCGAACCATCCTAGTGTGCTTTCTTTCGCGAGCACGAGCATCGGGATCTCCACTGTTGTCCTCCACCCTCCGATAAGCAGCAAGTATGGCGGACTGTTGAAAGGCCTGGTGCAGGAGATTGATAAGATTGTCTCGCCGTCTCTTCGAGATTAGGTTCATCAGGTACACCGAGTGCACCTTATCCTCGGTGACATCTAATGCCCGGAGCGGTACTCCGGTAAAGAATAGAGGAAGCGCTTCCCAAATTGCTCCCACAATAAGCTTCAGGAGAGGAGAGCATCGAGGAAGCAGTTGACCGTTATAAGCGTCGAAGCGACTCATAATTTCGGCACAATCGGCGTTTGTGAGTTCCCGGTTCTGAGAACGGCCAAGTCAGCGAATGTCTCCGTAAGAGATGATTTCATCAAGGTCGTACATGTGGGCGTCCATTACTCCTGTGAAAGGGAATCAGCAAAGTTATCAAACAGACTGATTAAGTAAGATAATATAATTCATCAAGAAATAAGATGACATCTTTAACCTCCAAGATTCATGAAAAACTCCTAAGAGTTCTTCTATATGATTTGGAAAGAGCAAAGCTCTACTAATGAATAAAAACCCTTTGGAGAGCAAAGCTCTACTAATAGAACCCTAATAGGGTTCTCTTTAGTCCCTGTTAGATCTCTTTAGACCTATAGAGCAAAGCTCTGCTAGTGAAACCCTAAATGGGTTTTCTTTAGATCAGGGATCTATTGAGAGCAAGGCTCTTGAAATTAATTTAATTTAATCTAATTTAATTTTTACTTACAAATCTTCTAGAGTTTTAATTCTTAAAAGTGCTTGAACAAAAGAGCAAGGCTCTGAATAAAAATTGTTATGAAGGGATGAAAATCATCTAAGAGACCAAAGGTCCTATTTACAGGCGTTGAGAGCCATTTCAACTTCCAAAAGGTGGTGCAACGGTTGAACTTCTGCCACCGCTGCGCTCACGTCTGGGGCCACGTAAGCGCAACGGTGGGGGGGGCATTTGTTTCCCCCAATCAGAGCAAAGCTCTGTTCAATTTCTAAGGAGGAAAATGAAGCAACGCTTCTGTTTCCCCAATCAGAGCAAGGATCTGTTTTCAAATAAAATTCAAATTTTAATAATGGAAGCAACGCTTCAGCTGACTTGCGCTCTGCGCTGCGCGAAACGTGTCAGCGCAGTTGTGTTGCGCTCTGCGCTACGCGACACGTGTCAAGCGCAGGTGCGTTTGCGCCAACTGTGCCAGCACTAAAACAGGATTAAAATTCCAGAAAGATCTTTCTGATATTGTTAAAACAAGAATATTATCTTCTGTAAAATAGAAGCCCTTGGATCAAAGATCCAACGGTGGGGAAAAATCCCTAAATCACTAAGAGAAAGATCTCTTTAAACAACCTAACAAATCAATTGGCACTATAAAAAGGCCCCTAGACTTCAAGTCTAAAAGACATTGAAACACACAGAACTCCTCTAAAGAAAATTTTGAGAAGTGCTCAGAGAAAGAAAAGGTAAAAACCTTTGAATAAAAGAAGAAATTCTTCTAAAAAGATCAATGATCTAAGAACAAGATCAAAGATCCTCAATTAAAATATATATATATATATATATATATATAAATATAATAAAAAGGAGGTAATTTACTTATGTATAAAGGCATTGCCTTTTGATGAACCACTGGTTCTTTTAAAACAAGAAAAACTTGTTTTCTTTGATCTAAAATTGATCCAAATATAAAGTAGTGCCCTGCACTTGTGAAATTTGCATTGTCGCGCTCCTTGGATCGGCGCAAGCCACCAGGGAGCGCCACGTGTCAAACACAGAACGATCTGCGCTTTGCGCTTTTGAAACAGAGCACTGCTCTCTTAAATTGGCGCAAGTCACCAGAGTGCGCCACGTGTCAGCAGCGCAGCAGCGCAGCGCACTGCGCTAACAGGCTTGCGCTCACCAGAGCGTGACACGTGTCGCCACCACATGAATTTGCGCAAAGCGCCTGACAAGTCACATGAGGCGCTGTCAGAGCATTAAATGCAATGCATTATTAAAGGGCAGAGCCCAATCAAAGGTCTAGTAGACCAAATAAAAGTGCTGCGCACTATTAAAAGGGCAGAGCCCAATTAAAAAAGTCTAAACAGACCAAAACTAATGCTATGCATTAACAAAGGCCTAACAGGCCAAATGCAAATAAAATTTTGAACATTTTTCAACTGGACTTAGCCCAATATTGGCCGTAAGTTCTCAAATTAAATTGAACTGAGCACAACTGCTCTCCCAAATCAATTTACACCCGGTTCAAGGGTACATCTCTGAACTCCTCTGATATCTGTCATTGTAATCCCTCAATGTCGTCAGAGAGGTGATGGGTCCCGACAACCACACATTGCTACGGACTGTGGGGTCCTTAAACTCATGGACTATGAGGTCCTTAAACCAATATACGTCCCCAAAATGGGAATGTTGGACCACCATGTCCTTAAACTGGAAATGGACCACCATGTCCCTAAACTGGAACAATAGAGCCAATTGCTCTCTTGTTGGATCTAAACGATCCTGTTAAGTTGATCTTAGTCTGGAAATTAGACTAACGTACCCTTAACAAATGTTTAATTCGATCTTAGCCTCAAATATGGCTAACGTGTCCTTAAACTAATATATGTCCCCAAAATGGGAATGTTGGACCACCATGTCCCTAAACTGGCAATGGACCACTACGTCCCTAAACTGGAAATGGATCTAAACGATCCCGTTAAGTTGATCTTAGTCTGGAAATTAGGCTAACGTATCCTTAACAAATGTTTAAGTTGATCTTAGCCTCAAATATGGCTAACGCATCCTTAAACCAAAACCCCAGACCCAAATCTAAGAAAATACGGATTTGGACTAATCCACGTCCTACGGGCGACGACATAAATTAGTCTCCATATACAATCCACGGGCAACCGCAAACAAAACAAACACCCACGACATGAAGTGAAATTCTGGAGAAGGAGAAAGTTGTTACCGCGATGCGGTAGCGTAATTAACTGCAGGGGCTTGCGCCTGCAGGGAAGAGCGTCCCCACAATTAAAAACCCCTCAGACGAGGGGGAATCTGACAAAGTCTGCTACATCGGCCGCATCCGTCTAAACATCCGATACATGGTGCCATAAATCAACTTGGCATCTTCGGAGAGGTGGACGGATAAAACCAAATAGCATCTGCCCCGAATCTCAGGCAAGACGAACCTATACGGTCGCATCTCTGTATTCGGAGGGGAACAGTCGAAATATCATATCAAGATAAAACCGCGTTTTTAAAACATTCACAAGTTTTTAAATAATATCTGCGGTTTCTCAAATCCAGAAATCTCATGAAAATAGAATCTCAATAGAATATGGCAATAATGAAATACTATATAAAGGCACAGAACAATACTGTAATGCACAGCAGGTATGTTCATATGAGCATGTTATAAAGCAATGTAAAGAAAGTGCAATATCTGAAATAATATGAAGTACTGGGTACTAAACAGTAGCTAAAATGCTAACAGGTTATCAGGTGATACGGTAACATAGAGGGTTCTATTTGTGTACGTGGCATGGCAATTATCGATAATGTGTGTGTGAGCATGCGAGTAAGTGTACGTGCAACATGTGCATCATCGGTAATGGTGCATGTGTCCTAGCAAAGGAAGTCACGTAAGAATAATGGTATGCAATATATATATATATATATATATATATATATATATATCGTAAATGAAAAAAATGCGAGTGTATGCAGAAATAAGAAGTCATAACGCAAGCATAAACAGAATAAAGAAATCGTAACGTGAACAGTATAAAAATACGCAACTACGCATGAGCCTTACAGTTATAGTTTAAAATAGCACGAATCGTTATTTTTAGAAAATAGGGGGCTATGATGTTTTTGAAAAAGATACCATTTGAAAATTCGTAGCATCCCTTGAAATTATCTTTTAAAAGTGCATAACAAATCGTTAGTTTTGAAATTAGGTATGACTCTAAACATATCATAATATCTATTTAATGATTTTAAACATTACTCTCCAAGTCGAAAATAAATATCAGCAATCCATCCTCATCATATCACGTACGGAATATCCATCGTACGATATCATCAAATCAATAGTACAGATCTATAGTCGCATACATCATCTCATCTCATATCATCATATGTTATCTCATGTCATCATATCAGATCATATCACATCGTCTCATATCATCATATCATATCACATCGACTCGTGTCATCATATCATAATTATCCTTGTGTGTGTGTGTGTGTGTGTGTGTGTGTGTCTCAACGGCTAAGGAAAATAGAATTAGGGATATATCTTCTATTAAGTATAGAAATATACTAATATAGTATGCTAACAAGACCTATAGGCTAATATATATATATATATATATATATATATATATATATATATAATCCTAGTTCTACGGTTGCGGGGGTGCTATACGCCATCCACCCAACTGTTAGTTATATGTATGCCCTAGAGGCCATTACTGTACATTGGATGTATATTGTAGTGGATGCTGGGACATATATAGGGAGGACTTTCTTGCTCGACATGATAGTATGCTATCTGGTAGAACTTTAGCTTAACGTGTATACTGATTGTCTCTCTGTTACATGTTGGTAAAGCCCTTAGGATGCGTACTTGACTACCTGGACTATGATGCGGATCATACTAGTGGGGACATGGTAGTCCATAAGTACATCCTTCAAAGTCCCTAGTCGTGGGTGTATCGAGACGGGGCATCGATATACCAGAGTAGACTAGCGTATACCTTCTCGACCCAGACAGATGGGCGATGGATGATCCCATATCCATTGGTGTTTGACATCAGAGGAGATATACGGGTGCTCAGTAGAGACTGGGTACACTGGACGGACTCGCCGAGAACTCCCAGATGGTATTATACCTTACGTCAGATGGCAGTTCTCTGGTGACACTGGTACAGAGTAGTCTGTTGACCCGAGATCGTCATAGAGTCTTGTGTGGTTCCCACTGTACTTTGATTTCCATCTTACCACGTCCAAGAGGGCGTGCAAAACGGTGGTTTTTGGGTACAGTCCCGAGTCACATGGAGGCAATGAGCGATAGGAGGGGATTCGTCTCTCCCGGTATAGGGAGTTGATGTTGCGCTGTGTTTGATTGGCTATAACCGGAAATCCCTGGCCAGGGTTGCTGAGATTTACTGGTAAGTGTTACCAGTAGTTTCTCGAACTGTTATAGACCTCATATCGACACGACTTATCGAGCTATTGGGGTCTGACGTTTACCACCCCTAGGCGAGATATGCGACATATCAGACGATCAGACCGGACTGTACGGTAAGTGTTACCGGTTGGATTCACAGGAGTGTGAGCGGGCTTGCTCGTCGATCTTCTGATCGCTCAATACCCGGGTGGCCGTTACGTTTAGCAGACCGCTTGCGGCTTGTGGGTGTTTGATATGATCATCACCTGCTGCCGGCGTATTGACGAGTCTTTAGAGTCCTACACAGAGGTTTCCTGGCTCAAGCGAAACGAAATAGGAGCGCATATGAGATATGTGCGGGACCGAGAATAATGCGTGTATGTGATACCGTATTCTATTCTCGCGATGAATGTATCGAATGGTTATATGCGATATAACCTAGTTATCGAATCGAGGGTTGATTCGATAAGCCGATACATTGGATACTAGTCAGTTATATGCGATATGACCGGATCGTTAAATCAAGTGTTGATTTGATGATTTAATGCATAATTATATATTTGATATATTACTTTGCATTAACTAGTATTGGTTCACTTTAAATGGATTTTCTCACTTGTTTGTGCACATTGTATATATATATGATATATTTTTTTGTGCACAAGATTGTATCATGTTTGATGATACATGCTAGTTTGGGTTTGTGTAAAGAATTAAACCATGGTTACTTAAGTGGTTAGGGTTTCATTTCCTTTTCTCATTTATTTATCTATTTATTCTTTTTGGAAAAATATTAAGCATAATGCAAAATGGTGGCTTTCTTTGGATGCATGTTGAAGCTTCATGAAGCTTTGACCAAGTGACCATTTTGTCTCCATGCTTAACCCTAACCATTCCCACTAACCATGATTTATTCTCTACATTTGACCATGGTTATTATTATGATAAGTATTCATTTACTTTTCATTTTTGAATGAACTTATCATAATATTCATCATCTTCTTCTTCTTCACTTGAAGAAAGCATGCCTCCATCAATGGCAACTTGATGAAAAGAGTGAGAAATCCAAATCTAAAGTGAACCCACCTCCTATTTCTTCATCCTCTACCTCTTGCCAAGTAGTATAGGGTGTTCTCTTCACAAGTTTCATGACTTGGTGAAGTGGGAGCTTGATCTAGTGATGCCTCGACGTAGATCATCTTCGGCACGAAGCTGACGACCTTGCCCGCCCATTTCTCCGATGAAGCCGACGCTAGAGCCCGGGATTTCATTTGGACAGCGGAGAGGACTTCATCACGGAGCCGTGGAGGTGGAGAACCGGATCTACAAAGGTTGTATTTCCGTTTACACTTAGTTAAGTTGTTAACTAGTTTTTGTTATCGCCTAAACTTCTAGCCAATGATCCGTATTAGGGTTTCTCGGCACCGTAATTTTTGAAATTGGCATGGTTGATGCCTTGTGAGACCTCTTAAGAGTGCCTAGAAACCCTACAGTGGTATCAGAGCCTAGCTAGAGTCTTAGACGATGCGTAGACGGAATTAGAAGTCCGATCGAACCGAAACCCAAACCCTAAAATGCTCTCTGTACATTTTTGAAAATCGTGGATTTTTGAGAATTAAAAATATGCAGAAAACTCAGTAGAAGATTCTAAGAATTACTGTATAAAACGGGGCCCCTGAATCCATAAAAGCGCGGCGGAACCGCGGCATTAGCATGCTAATGAGGCGGTTCCGCGGCCCTTTTGTCTCTTCTTGCAATCAATTTTGCACAGTAATTCCTAGTTTGCAGTGCTGGTTTTCCTGGGATTTTTTAATGTTTTTTCAAGAGTTGAATTTTCTGGGTTATATTGGGGACTCGGTGTATCGATTGGATTGTCTAATTTTGTCAGTGTGTTTTTCCGGGTATTTTTAGAATATGTTAAAAAGTTCGACCGGATATAAATACCCACTTTTTCCCCTGCCGGGAAATTTCCAATTGTTGGATTTTTCCGTAGTTTAACGACGTTCTAAGTAGTGCAAGTAACGCGATGGACCCTCTAGAAGACAACAAACCTTAACTCGATTATGTGACCGTCTTGAACTGCCCTTTGAACCTTAGGGTTTGGGGCAATACGGCGTGCCACATATGAGGCGTTGGCTTGACCCTTCTAACGCTGGACCGTTGGTACTGAGGCACGAACTGAATGTTTTTAGACTTATTTCATGTGTTGATCTGTATCGGGAAAGCTTGGGTGTTTGAATGTTCGATCGGAAAGTTTAACATTTTCTAATTATCTGGAATGTGATACAATAATTGGAATTCACAAGTAGTTATGAGATAACTGAATGAATGTCATAAATCCAGCGGTTTAGTCTCACTTGATCGGTTGCCACGGAATTTTGATGTGATCAAAAGTCCGTCGCAATCACGTAGCGTACGCGGATACTCGCCGGGTAAACTTAATAGACAGCCTCGCCCCATAGCCCCGACCAAGTGACTGTAGGAGAACCCCGTCGCCGAAAGCATCCGTTCGGGTGCTCCCGGTAGCGGTGTTCCGCCTTGGTGCACTTCGTCGACGGCGTCGGGGGTGCGGCCGCCTACTAAAGTTTGCGACGAGCATTCGATCAAGATGTCGGGAATCTTGTTGAATTGCCCGACTTGATGTTGAAAAAAGTTTTCGATTTTGAGACTAAAATGCGGGGTTTATAATTGTTAGGCATGCGATGTCTAAGTAATTCATTTGGTCAGGCATGCGATGTCTGATGTGGTTGCGGATTCCAACTGTTGTAGTTTTACACTTTCTTTTCTGTGACCGTAAGTGTAATATGTGATATCGCCGATTTCGTTGCTATATTTCAACGACAATTGGGATGCGCATATTTACTTACGTTGATGACATGTGATGTTATGTGTTGCTGGATATGTTATATTGGATCGTCGTGTTTGAATAGCCGGGGGTTTTTATGTGAGATGAGTGTTTTTCATTTTCATTCATGTAAAAACTTGTATGTAATATTCTTTTATTGGGGCGCTTCCAGGTTGCGGAAGTTGTCACCGTTGATGTATATTATTTACTTTTCCGCATTAGGATAGACCCAAGGAGGGGAGCACAAGTAACCGGGTTCTGGAGTCCAGTGGGAGACCAACTCGAGGAGTCGAGTCCGGGTCTCCTAACTCCAGAATTGGTAGGGTTGCTTGCCGCTCTCGTAGGGGTCTAGGGGTGTGGGTTTGGCTATTCATCACGACCGTGGAATCCGTGTTTTATACTGGCTCGTATTGAAAACACGGACGTCCTAGTATATCCAATGTTTCATATGTTTCTTCTGCTGCGATATCTGTGATGTGATCATGTGATGTTCTGTGATAGATACAGTATATAGTATATATGATATATTATATAGGCGTTACTTATGTTTTACACCCGCGCTAGCCCTGCCCCGCTCTGTCGTTAGTTACCTAACCTAACGGTGCACGAGGGGACATCGAGGCGAATGCGGATGGCATAAGTGTACGTCGTATTTATCTGTGATGTTTAGGTATTTAAATGATGGGACTTCATTAATGTGATTAATGAAATAAAAGAAACCTAAGATGTTGTAGAATCGAATTTCAAAAATAAAACAGGTAGCTACAGTTCTTGCTTTGCATAGCGGTATATGAGATATATCCTGCACCTTATTCGATGAGGAAAGGACCGAGATCCCTTCACCGGGAGTGACTCCTTTAGCAATAACTGGCAGATGCTACACACTCGGTTTATCTTTTGATTGCTTTTAAGTGTTTTTGCTTTGCACAGTGATATATATGATATATCCCGTACCTCATTCGACGAGGAAAGGACCGACGATCCCTTCACCGGGAGTGACTCCTTTAGCAAAACTGGAAAAGCCTCAAAAGCACTCCATTTCAAAATCATTTGATTCTACAACGATATCAAGTTCATTACGCAATAGGTTTTCAGAAAAACCTGTCGTAGCCCTCCGTCATTTCAGATAAGTGGTAGTTAGTATTCGTGCTACGTTTGTTGGCCTGCGTCAAGGCGTGTGCGGTAGCTAACTAATATTTATCTGCTTATGCATATGATGCAGATTGGATTAGGGTAGTCGTGCGACTTTGTTGGCCTGCGTCAAGGGTCGTGCGGGTGGGTTTAATTCAATCAGGAAATGACGGGTTGAACTTGACTAGCGCACTATGGTTTGTTGGCCTGCGTCAAGGTCATAGGACGCTAGGGGCAAAATTGTCGGGAATTTCAAGTGTTGAAATTTGCAATGAGATTGCATACCTTCTATGAGATAGTTGGATCCCGATAACCGCTGTGAGTAAGAGTTACTCCTGGGAGAGTTTTACACATTACAATTAGCCGATAAAGTAGGTGTCTAGAAAGGTGTCAACGGGGTTACGCCTCTGGGAAAACGAGGTTTACACTAATTAGGTTCGTGCGAAAGAACGGGGGACCTCCCTCAAAGTACCGACACTGGCCTGGCTGAAAGATTGGCGAACTTGTAGTGTGTAATTAATCCCGGCTAGTCTTTCCTTTTAGGGTTTGAAGGAAGATTTGATAAAAAGCAATGGGAGCCATCCTGATTAGATAAAATAATAACCAATCTATTCTTGAAAGAGCGCACGCTGAGTGTTTTCTTCTCTCTCTCTCCAGGTAGTGACCATATCACGCCTTAATCAAGATAATAATATGGATATTTGACCAAACCCGCTTGTTATTCTAAGCTGGGGAACGTTGGTCCCGCTCCAACTTATAATTGTTATAAGACAGAGCAGGAAATTGGGGAATACCAGATTTCCCGTGCCGCCCAAACGAAGAGAGCGCATGCTGATGCATCATCTTCGGGTGTGTTCATTACAAAGAACTGTTTCTCAGTATCCTCTGCGTCCTGGGTATTTGATACCAGATCAGGATCCCAGATATGTAATCTGTTACATAGGGCTACAGAAAGGTACAGAACTGAGAACGGGTGATAAGTTTCATGAGACAGAAAACGGGGCAAGTGTTGCAACCAAGTCTGTTGGTCACTGTCACCCTGTATTAAGAATACATTGATTCTGAACGAATGTTATTAGATACCGAACCTGATATACAAAATCGTATCTATCTCTTTATTAGTAAAGAAATGATAAAATTTTGTATTGTTGGATAATGTTTTGAACATTTCCTATATCAAAAGTTGATCGGTTCAGGCACGTTATCTAAAAGCATTAATGTTCTAAATCAAACTGCAGTTCTTAGTATATGGAACACACACAAGAGGAAGAGTTCAGAATTGAACGATTCCTTCTTAAAGTATTATAGACTAGGTCAGATCAATGTGACCCGACTAGATAGAGTTACATAAAGATGCATTTTTAAATTAGTTTGAATTTACATCTTTTGAAACTCGCCAGTCATGTCACAAAGATAAAATGACTATAGCTCCGTTTATTGGAAACAGAGAAAGAGTTATGTAAACTCTTGGGATGATACATGTTGATGTATGTAGGTCCCCTGTCTACACATGCTAAGACCGGTTCTTTGTACTTCATTACATTCTCTGATGATCTCTCAAGATTCAGACCTATGTTCCTGTTGAAACACAAGTCCGAACCTTTTGAGATATTCACAGAATATAAGTTAGAAGTAGAGAACCAATAATAGGTATAAGTATTATGTCCTTTGATGAGATCGAGGAGGAGAATACTTGAGCACGGAAATCCTGGATTATTCTAAAGGAGAATGAGATTCTCTCTCAGCATTACTCCTCCGTATACACCATAGCACGATGGTATATCGGGGCGGAGCAATAGCACCCTATGTGATATGGTGTGCTCTATGATGAGTACTACTGAGTTACCTATTTCCTTTTGGGAGTTATGCACTTGAGAAGCTGCATACCTATTGAATAGGGTTCCAATCAAATCAATTGCCTACCGCTTCATATGTGATAAAGAAAGGGAAGAGCCCATATCTTAAGTTGGTTAAGATTTGGGGTTGTCCGGGGTATGTTTAAAGGCAAAATCCGGACAAGCTCGAGGCAAGATCTGTTATGTACAACTGGAAATGTTCCAGCTATACAAACTGCAGTTGATGATTTGAAAGAACCAAAGGATTCAGTAGATTCCAACGAACCTCGGCCTCTCCGCCGATCTAGTAGGGTTCCTCACCCACCAGAGAGATACTTCGGTTTCTCGATGACAGTGGGAGCGAGGATTGCATCATGAGATGATGACCCAACTATTTTCGAGCTGGCCGTCTAAAGTGGGACTCTGTAAGAATGGCTGGATGCTTAGCGATCTGAGATGGAATCCATCTACACCAACAAAGTATGGACTTTGGTTGCTATATCTGAAGGGTTAAATCCCCATTAGGAGAAAGTATATCTTGAGAAGATTACTTGGTGTAGATGGAAAAGTTGAGACTTTCAAAAGCTAGACTTGTTAAAGCTTTCCGTCACGACCAGGCGTGGATAATGATGAAACCTTTTCAAGTGGCTATGCTTAAGTCCATCCAGATCCTACTTGCCACGGCTACATACCATGACTACGATATCTGGCGGTTGGGTGCCATGACTGCTTTTCTAAAATGTGTTTTAGAAGAGAACGTCTATAAGTACACAGCCAGAGGGCTTTGTAGATAGTGGAAGCAGCGGAAACGTATACAAGATGCTTTATAGGATAAAGCAGGTATCGCGGAGTTGGAACATCTGTTTTGATGATTTAGTCAAAGAAGTTGACATCATCAAAATGGTAGATGAACCTTGTATAAACAAAAAGGTAGTAGGGAGTATGGTGACGATCCTCGTAGAGTACGTGGATGGCATACTCTTGATAGGGAAAGAGTTTCCTATGCTACGCTCGATCAATCTCCGCTTATCACAATGATTCTCCACATAGGATCAAAGTGATACCTCCTAAATCTTGGGTTTTTGGATCTATGAGATAGATCTAAATGGATGTTAGGATTCTTACTAGTTGTAGTGAGACGGTATCAATCGATCCTGGGGAGAATCACTGGAAGGGTTCCAGGGTGATAAAGACGACTGAATGTCAGTCACAGGCATTGTCTTTACCCTCAGTAAAGGGACGGTATGTTGGAAGAGTTCCAAGCTAGATACCGTGGCTAACTAGACGATAAAGGCAGGATACATCGCTACTTAAGATGCTACCAAAGAGGCAGTCTGGGTGTATATTAGTTCATGAGATGAACTTTGTTCCTCCCATTGTGTGACAATGGAGTTGTGGCTTATGCCAAGGAACGCCGGTCCCATCAGTGATCCAGACATATTCTTAGGCAGTGTCACCTGATCATGGAGATGGTTGATCTTCAGGGTGATCGAGGTTAGGAGAGTAGACTCAGAGAACAACACGGCGGATCCACTCACGAAGGCCTATTCCCAGAGAGAGACTTTTATGGGATGGTTGAGTATGAGATACTACAACCACTGCTATCAGATGGCCCTAGTGCAAGTGGGAGATTGTTAGTTATATGTATGCCCTAGAGGCCATTACTGTACATTGGATGTATATTGTAGTGGATGCTGGGACATATATAGGGAGGACTTTCTTGCTCGACATGATAGTATGCTATCTGGTTGAACTTTTGTTGGTGTATATGCCCTAGAGGCCATTACTGTATCATACTAGTATGTATATTACTTGATGGAAGCTTGGGATATTCACAGTTGTACAGACAATCTTGCTCAATATAGTAGTATGCTACTTGGTTTGTCTCTACTTTAATGTGTACATGTGTGTTTATTTATTATATCACCTATACGCATTAGTAGAGCCCTTAGGATCTTTGCTTGATTACCGGCGTTGTGATGGCGATCACACTCGTGGGGGCTGGGTAATCTACAAGCATATCCTTATACACGTCCCTAGTCGTGGGAGTATCGAGATAGGGCATCGACACTCCGGAGTAGACTAGCGTATGCGCTTCTCATCCCAGCTCGGGAGACGGTCTGTCCCACAGCCGTCAGTACGTCGTACTTGAGATAGTATGCGGGTGCTCGTTAGGTTACGAGTACACTGGACAGGACTCGTCGGGAACTGATGGTTGGTATTATACCTATCGTCAGTTATCAGTTCCCAGGTGACATGAGTACAGCTTAGTCCGCTGACTTGACACTGTCACTTCGCCTCGAGTGTGTTCCCACTGTTCTTTGATTGCTACCCTACCACGGCTCTACTGAGTCGTGCAAACAGGTAGTAGTTGGGAGCAGTCCCGAAGCACTTGGAGGCAGTGACGGTTAGACAGGATTCGTCTCTCCCGGTATTGGGAGTTGACATCGCGCTGTGTCTAGGAGAGCCATTACACGAGTAGTCCCTGGCCAGGGCAAGCGAGATATACTGGTAGGTTTCCAGTGTTATCTCAGGGTGTATTGGGCTTCACTCCGACACGACTTGTACCGCTATTAGGGGACTGACGTTTACCGCCCCCCTAGGCCCGCCATGCGATGTATCAGACGAACAGACCGGACTGTACGGAGATTGTCACATACAGGCTCAGTAGGAGTGCAGATGGGGTTCACCTCGTCAGTCTTCTTATCGACATCTACCTGGGGACCGTTACGTACAGCTAGTGCCGCTTGCGGTCTGTGGTTAAACCCACTGCCAGCGTAGTGTCGAGTCTTTAGAGTCCCACACAGAGAGCTATTCGCCTTTAGGCAAAACGAGTAGAGGTCGCATGGTTTTGCGACAGGGTTCGTTCGCATCCGCGCACTTGTGCACGTTTGCTGTCCGGACAGTTTATACTAGCGGGCTTTGGTTTAAGCCGGATCCTAGTATATGATTTGAGATTGGTTTTTCTCATTGTGTTCGTGTTCCTCGGATCACGAATGCGGGTGCGTATGCACAGTTGCTTGAGATTGGGGGAGAGGACCTTGTTTAGGGTTAATGGCTTTTGTCATTTTATTAACCCTATTGTTTTTGTGTGGATTATTGTTAATTGATAATTAGCTTAATTATTGTGCATGGTTGTTGTTGACAATTTGACTTCATTGACTTGTTGACCATGTTGACAACTTGACCATAATCATTTCATTTGGAAGATGCTCTTTGATCTTTGCAAAAATGAAATGATAATGGTCAATTCATGATTTATCATGACAATTTTCAAGCTAATTATCTAATTAAAATTATCCTCACATATTAGTGAGAATGGCTCACTAATTTCTCATTCTCTCATTTCTTTTCTCTCTCTTGCTCATCCTCTCCCTCAAGCTCTCTCCCTCTCATGTGTTGAGAAACAAAAGGCTTGAGAAAAACCCTCTCTTGATCTTCTCTACTCACTTCTAGGGTTCAAGTCTTAGCATTTCTTGCACTCTAGTTACTCCTAGCTTGGAGTTGAAGCTAAAGGTGATGGTTTTCGGGTGGATCCTTCTTTGACGGGAGAAGACAAGCAAGGTGATCCTTTTCTACCATACCTAGGAGCAAGGAGAGAAGGACTAAAGACCAAAGGTATAACCTTTCTTCACTTAGCTACTTTGCAGTTAGGGTTAGCTAGTTTTTCGTTTAGCAAAGATCCGGCTTTTACGGTCCATGTTACAAACCTTTTAAAATTTTTGTTTACCGTTTCCGCAACCCCGAAAGTACCGGGAGAGGTAACGTGGACCTAACAGTGGTATCAGAGCCTAACTAAACATAAACTAGCTTGGTAGTAAAGTGTATCGAAGTTCGAAACGGAAAAGTCGAAAAAAAACCAAGTTATAAAAAATCTGAGTTTCTGTTAAAACTTTTTCTGGTCAAAACAAAATTTGTTATATCCCAAAAATCATCTCAGGCTTTTTAGAAGAAACCCACCAAAAACGACACAGTAACTCACCAGATCGGCCGCGCTTCCGCGGCAATAGCTTGCTATTGCCGCGGAAGCGCCGCACTCTGGTGGAGTTGCTGTCTCGTTTTTGGTGCAGTTTGTTTCTTACATGGTTTTAGGATTTTTCTGATATATTATATGTTCCCAGATTTGCCAGAATAGAAATTTGTTTTTGGGGGCCTATAATTCCGTATTTTTCCGAACTTCAATATACTTTGACTATAAAGGTTATATCTGTGATGTTCTTATGTATTGAACGTCGGCTAATCGCTATATGTCGATTAGTCGGGGTTATACATATCTGTGATCTGTGATTGTTGTTGATGGTTTGTGTATATGAACTCGTTGGATTGTCGCGGATGAATAGCCGGGGTGGATGTGAGATGAGAGTTTCTTTTTCTTTCATTCATGTAATAAATTTGTAAATTGATGTAATATTATTTGTTTGGCCGCACAACCGGGTCGGGGTTGTAGCCGTCATTGTATAATTCTTTTTACTGTTTTTGCTCCTAGGATAGACCCATGGAGGGGTGCACAAACTACCGGGTAGCTCGAAGTGCCGAGTGGCCTACTCATGGCATTGAGGGAGGTTGCTTCGCTTCGGGTACTTGGCGGGTAGTTTGCCGCACCCGTAGGGGTCTTGGGTGGGGTTTTGGCTATTCATCGCGACCGTGTAATCCGTTTTTCGTTGCAGGCTCGAACGAATTGCGGATTCCTAGTATATCCAAAGTGTTCATCTGTGATCTGTAATGTCTATCATTGCTATATTGCTATATATAATAACTATTTAGGCGTTGCTTATGTTTTACAGCCGCGCTAGCCCAGCCCCCGCTCTGTCGTTAGTTAAGTAACCTAACGGGTGATGACGGGGCCCCGTGGCGAATGCGAATGGCATAAGCGTACGTCATATTTTGGTTGTTTTCTGCAATGGTAGGATTTAAATGATGGGACGCATTAAAAGAACTAATGCAAGAAAATAAACCTAAAAGACGTTGTTGGAACAATTTTTCAAAAAGCTGTTATTGCAAGGACGTTCATTTTTGTTTTGCATCGAGGTATTCGGTTATGAATGCCCAGCACCTCAGTCGACGAGGCAAGGGCCGAGATCCCTTCACCGGGAGTGACCCCTTGGACAAAACTTTGCGTCAGGGTAATAACTTCACCATAGTCGATTATTCTTGCTTTGCATCGAGGTATTCATCTTACGAATGCCCAGCACCTCACTCGACGAGGAAAGAGCCGAGATCCCTTCGCAGGGAGTGACCTCTTTAGCAAAAGTTTTCGCCACTATGATTTTCAAAAGGGTGCAATCAGGTTCCTTCAACGATATCAAGTTCATTACGTTAACGGGTTTTTCGCCAAAAACCCAGCCGTAGCCCTCCGTCGTTTCGGATTAATATTATTCAGTATTCGTGCTGCGTTTGTTGACCTAGTCAAGGCGTAGTGAACGGTAGCTAAATAATATTTTTCTGTGGATTGCAAATGTGATTGGTTAGGACAGTCGTGCGGCCTTGTTGACCTAGTCAAGGGCACGTACGGGTGGGTCTAATGCAATCAGGATTATGACGGGTAGAACTTGTCTAACAGTTTATGGCTTGTTGACCTAGTCAAGGTCATGAACAGTTAGGGGCAAAAACCACATCGGGAGTTTCAAAAGAACTGAAACTTGCAGATTTAGCATACCTTCTGGAGTGTGGTGACTAGAGTGGATTCCATCTAGGTTATCACACAATGACAGTTGGATCCCGATCCCACTGATGAGTTGGTTTACCCTCGGGAGATTATTTCACTTAACGATCAATGCTATAAACCTAGTAGGTGTCTAGAAAGGTGTTAGCGGGGTTACGCCCCCAGGGAAAAGAGGTTATTTAATTAAGGAACTTCGCGAAAGCGTTGGAAAACCTCCCTCGAAGTACCGACACTAGCCTGGCTGAAAGGTTAAACAAGTATTGTGACGTGAATTAAAACCCGACTAGTTCTTCTTTTAAAAGGTTTTAAGAAGAATTTGAGTAAACAGTGGGAGACATCCTGGTTAGATAAATTAATAAACCAATCTAATCTTGCAAGAGCATACGCTGAGTGTTTCTTTTCTCTCTCTCCAGGCAGCAACCTTTTCACGCCCTAATCAAGATAATAAAATGTATCGCTTGACCGATCCGAATTCTTATTCGGGACTGGGGAAAGATGGTTCAGCTCTAACTTGTGACAACAGTCATGAGTATGAGAATGGGAAAGAGGAAAGTATGGATTTCCAGGATACCCAGTTGAAGAAGAAGCATGGTTTTGCATCTACTTCAGGTGTTCTTGTAATTGAGAACTGTTTTACGGTCAGCCCTACCTCCTGGGTACTTGATACCGGATCAGGATCTCATATCTGTAATTTATTGCAGGGACTGAGAAAAAGTAGGAAAGTTGCACCGGGTGATATGTCGCTCAGAGTAGCGAACGGAGCACAAGTTAATGCGGCAGCCGTCGGTGAATATCACCTAGTATTGCCAAATGGCAAGACTATGATTTTGAACGATTGCTACTATGTACCCTCCATGGTTTGCAACATCATATCGGTTTCTTTACTCGATAAAGATGGATATGACTTTGTTCTTGAAAAGAATATCATGAACATTTACCTTCATAAGGTACTGGTTGCAGAGGGTACACTGTGTAATGGTATCTACGTTCTAAATCAGAATACAGTTCTCAATATACAAAACACACGCAAGAGGAAGAATTCAGATACGAATGAATCCTACTTGTGGCATTGTAGACTCGGTCATATCGGAGAGAAAAGACTGAGTAAGTTGCATAAAGATGGACTCTTGAATGCGTTCGAGTTTTCATCCTATGGAACTTGTCAGTCTTGTCTCAAAGGAAAGATGACCAAATCTCCGTTCACCGGACATGGAGAAAGAGCAGCAGAGCTCTTGGGACTCGTACATAGTGATGTATGTGGTCCGATGTCTATACATGCAAGGGGTGGGTTCTCGTACTTCATCACATTCACTGACGATCTCTCTAGGTTCGGATATGTGTATCTGATGAAACACAAATCTGAAGCTTTTGAGAAATTCAAGGAATTCAGAAACGAAGTAGAGAACCAGAAAGGCAAAAGTATCAAGATCCTCCGGTCTGACAGGGGAGGGGAGTACTTAAGCACGGAATTCCTAGATTACTTAAAAGAGAATGGTATTCTCTCTCAGCTTACTCCTCCTTATACACCACAGCACAACGGTGTTTCGGAGCGGAGGAATCGTACCCTACTGGATATGGTTCGCTCCATGATGAGTAGTGCTGAGTTGCCTCTTTCATTTTGGGGACATGCGCTTCAGACAGCGGCATACCTATTGAATGATGTTCCGTCTAAATCTGTGCCTAAGACTCCGTTCGAGATATGGAATGGAAAGAGGCCATATCTTAAAAGATCTAAGATATGGGGTTGTCCGGCTTATGTTAAAAAGCATAAACCAGATAAACTAGAGGCACGGTCAGTTTTATGTAAGTTTGTGGGATATCCAAAGAATGGTTATGGATATCTATTCTACCACACCGAGGAACAGAAGGTGTTTGTTGCTCAGCATGCCGTTTTCTTGGAAACGGAGTTTCTTGCAAAAGAAATTAGTGGGAGCACGGTAGAATTGGAAGAAATTCAGCGACCACAAACTGAAACTGAAAGTTTGACAGAACCTCAGAATTCAATAACCCCAGACGAACCTCAGCCACTCCGCAGATCTGGTAGGATTTCTCATCCGCCCGAGAGATACTACGGTTTTCTCATTGACGGGGATCGAGAGGATTGCATCTTGGAAGAAGATGACCCTACCAGTTTCAGGCAGGCCATTATCAGTAGGGACTCTGATAAGTGGCAGGAAGCAATGCAATCTGAAATGGAGTCCATGTACGCCAATAAAGTGTGGACCATGGATATTGCTCCACCTGGGGTAAAACCCGTTGGATGCAAATGGATCTACAAAAGGAAACTTGGTGTAGATGGGCAGGTGGAAACCTATAAAGCTAGACTCGTTGCAAAAGGTTTTCGTCAAAGACCTGGTTTGGACTATGATGAAACTTTTTCTCCGGTGGCTATGCTCAAATCCATTCGGATCCTACTTGCCATTGCTGCCTTCCATGACTATGAAATCTGGCAGATGGATGTTAAAACGGCTTTCCTAAACGGTTGTTTGGAAGAGTGCGTTTACATGGATCAACCAGAAGGTTTCGTAGACAGTGGGAGCAGCGGAAAGGTGTGCAAGTTGCTTAAATCCATTTATGGATTAAAGCAGGCATCGCGGAGCTGGAACATCTGTTTTGATGAGGCAATCAAAGAATTTGATTTCATCAAGAACGAAGATGAACCCTGTGTTTATAAGAAGATTGTAGGACGAACTGTCGTATTCCTAGTCTTGTACGTGGACGACATTCTTCTGATAGGAAATGACATTCCTATGCTACAATCGGTCAAGCTGTTTTTGTCACAAAGGTTCTCCATGAAGGACCTGGGTGATGCCTCGTACATTCTGGGGATCAAGATCTATAGAGATAGATCCAA
Organism: Agapanthus africanus; assembly: GCA_030015575.1. NCBI lineage: Eukaryota > Viridiplantae > Streptophyta > Magnoliopsida > Asparagales > Amaryllidaceae > Agapanthus > Agapanthus africanus. The sequence goes on from CM057349.1 coordinate 332,762,138, forward strand.
GAAACTATTGGGACTTTCGCAGTCCAGGTACATAGAGACCGTACTAAAGAGATTTAGTATGGAGGATTCCAAGCGCGGTAACATACCCGCATTGCACGGAATTACCCTCTCCAAGAAGATGTCTCCTAAGACTGACGAGGAGAGGGTTCGCATGAGCACTATACCCTACGCTTCGGCGGTAGGATCTATAATGTATGCGATGCTATGTACAAGACCAGATGTAGCTTACGCGTTGAGCACGGTAAGCCGGTATCAGTCGGACCCAGGGGAGGACCACTGGACAGCAGTGAAGAACATTCTCAAGTACCTGAGAAGGACTAAGGAGATGTTCCTGGTTTACGGTAATGGAGACCTTAGGGTCGAGTCCTTTACCGATTCAAGCTTCCAGAGTGACAAAGATGATAGCAAGTCCGTCTCGGGTTTTGTGTTTACCCTCAACGGAGGGGCGGTATGTTGGAGGAGTTCCAAGCAGGATACCGTCGCAGACTCGACGATGGAGGCTGAATACATTGCTGCAAGCGATGCCGCAAAAGAGGCGGTCTGGATTAAGAAGTTCATTAGTGAACTTCAGGTGGTTCCGTCCATTGTTGACCCAATACCTTTGTATTGCGATAACAATGGGGCTATAGCTTTAGCGAAGGAACCAAGGTCCCATCAGAAATCCAGGCACATCTTAAGGCGGTATCACCTGATCAGGGAGATCATTGATCGACAGGAGATCGAGGTGCGGAGAGTGGACACAAAGGACAACACTGCGGACCCATTCACGAAGGCTTTACCCCAGACTCAGTTCGAGCGGCTGATCGAGATGATAGGTCTTCGATACGCCAGTACATGGCCTTAGTGCAAGTGGGAGATTGTTGGTGTATATGCCCTAGAGGCCATTACTGTATCATACTAGTATGTATATTACTTGATGGAAGCTTGGGATATTCACAGTTGTACAGACAATCTTGCTCAATATAGTAGTATGCTACTTGGTTTGTCTCTACTTTAATGTGTACATGTGTGTTTATTTATTATATCACCTATACGCATTAGTAGAGCCCTTAGGATCTTTGCTTGATTACCGGCGTTGTGATGGCGATCACACTCGTGGGGGCTGGGTAATCTACAAGCATATCCTTATACACGTCCCTAGTCGTGGGAGTATCGAGATAGGGCATCGACACTCCGGAGTAGACTAGCGTATGCGCTTCTCATCCCAGCTCGGGAGACGGTCTGTCCCACAGCCGTCAGTACGTCGTACTTGAGATAGTATGCGGGTGCTCGTTAGGTTACGAGTACACTGGACAGGACTCGTCGGGAACTGATGGTTGGTATTATACCTATCGTCAGTTATCAGTTCCCAGGTGACATGAGTACAGCTTAGTCCGCTGACTTGACACTGTCACTTCGCCTCGAGTGTGTTCCCACTGTTCTTTGATTGCTACCCTACCACGGCTCTACTGAGTCGTGCAAACAGGTAGTAGTTGGGAGCAGTCCCGAAGCACTTGGAGGCAGTGACGGTTAGACAGGATTCGTCTCTCCCGGTATTGGGAGTTGACATCGCGCTGTGTCTAGGAGAGCCATTACACGAGTAGTCCCTGGCCAGGGCAAGCGAGATATACTGGTAGGTTTCCAGTGTTATCTCAGGGTGTATTGGGCTTCACTCCGACACGACTTGTACCGCTATTAGGGGACTGACGTTTACCGCCCCCCTAGGCCCGCCATGCGATGTATCAGACGAACAGACCGGACTGTACGGAGATTGTCACATACAGGCTCAGTAGGAGTGCAGATGGGGTTCACCTCGTCAGTCTTCTTATCGACATCTACCTGGGGACCGTTACGTACAGCTAGTGCCGCTTGCGGTCTGTGGTTAAACCCACTGCCAGCGTAGTGTCGAGTCTTTAGAGTCCCACACAGAGAGCTATTCGCCTTTAGGCAAAACGAGTAGAGGTCGCATGGTTTTGCGACAGGGTTCGTTCGCATCCGCGCACTTGTGCACGTTTGCTGTCCGGACAGTTTATACTAGCGGGCTTTGGTTTAAGCCGGATCCTAGTATATGATTTGAGATTGGTTTTTCTCATTGTGTTCGTGTTCCTCGGATCACGAATGCGGGTGCGTATGCACAGTTGCTTGAGATTGGGGGAGAGGACCTTGTTTAGGGTTAATGGCTTTTGTCATTTTATTAACCCTATTGTTTTTGTGTGGATTATTGTTAATTGATAATTAGCTTAATTATTGTGCATGGTTGTTGTTGACAATTTGACTTCATTGACTTGTTGACCATGTTGACAACTTGACCATAATCATTTCATTTGGAAGATGCTCTTTGATCTTTGCAAAAATGAAATGATAATGGTCAATTCATGATTTATCATGACAATTTTCAAGCTAATTATCTAATTAAAATTATCCTCACATATTAGTGAGAATGGCTCACTAATTTCTCATTCTCTCATTTCTTTTCTCTCTCTTGCTCATCCTCTCCCTCAAGCTCTCTCCCTCTCATGTGTTGAGAAACAAAAGGCTTGAGAAAAACCCTCTCTTGATCTTCTCTACTCACTTCTAGGGTTCAAGTCTTAGCATTTCTTGCACTCTAGTTACTCCTAGCTTGGAGTTGAAGCTAAAGGTGATGGTTTTCGGGTGGATCCTTCTTTGACGGGAGAAGACAAGCAAGGTGATCCTTTTCTACCATACCTAGGAGCAAGGAGAGAAGGACTAAAGACCAAAGGTATAACCTTTCTTCACTTAGCTACTTTGCAGTTAGGGTTAGCTAGTTTTTCATTTAGCAAAGATCCGGCTTTTACGGTCCATGTTACAAACCTTTTAAAATTTTTGTTTACCGTTTCCGCAACCCCGAAAGTACCGGGAGAGGTAACGTGGACCTAACAACTTTACCTTAATGTGTATACTGATTGTCTCTCTGTTACATGTTGGTAAAGCCCTTAGGATGTGTACTTGACTACCTGGACTATGATGCGGATCATACTAGTGGGGACATGGTAGTCCATAAGTACATCCTTCAAAGTCCCTAGTCGTGGGTGTATCGAGACGGGGCATCGATATACCAGAGTAGACTAGCGTACACCTTCTCGACCCATACAGATGGGCGATGGATGATCCCATATCCATTGGTGTTTGACATCAGAGGAGATATACGGGTGCTCAGTAGAGACTGGGTACACTGGACGGACTCGCCGAGAACTCCCAGATGGTATTATACCTTACGTCAGATGGCAGTTCTCTGGTGACACTGGTACAGAGTAGTCTGTTGACCCAAGATCGTCATAGAGTCTTGTGTGGTTCCCACTGTGCTTTGATTTCCATCTTACCACGTCCAAGAGGGCGTGCAAAACGGTGGTTTTTGGGTACAGTCCCGAGTCACATGGAGGCAATGAGCGATAGGAGGGGATTCGTCTCTCCCGGTATAGGGAGTTGATGTTGCGCTGTGTTTGATTGGCTATAACCGGAAATCCCTGGCCAGGGTTGCTGAGATTTACTGGTAAGTGTTACCAGTAGTTTCTCGAACAGTTATAGACCTCATATCAACACGACTTATCGAGCTATTGGGGTCTGACGTTTACCACCCCTAGGCGAGATATGCGATATATCAGACGATCAGACCGGACTGTACGGTAAGTGTTACCGGTTGGATTCACAGGTGTGTGAGCGGGCTTGCTCGTCGATCTTCTGATCGCTCAATACCCGGGTGGCCGTTACGTTTAGCAGACCGCTTGCGGCTTGTGGGTGTTTGATATGATCATCACCTGCTGCCGGCGTATTGACGAGTCTTTAGAGTCCTACACAGAGGTTTCCTGGCTCAAGCGAAACGAAATAGGAGCGCATATGAGATATGTGCGGGACCGAGAATAATGCGTGTATGTGATACCGTATTCTATTCTCGCGATGAATGTATCGAATGGTTATATGCGATATAACCTAGTTATCGAATCGAGGGTTGATTCGATAAGCCGATACATTGGATACTAGTCGGTTATATGCGATATGACCGGATCGTTAAATCAAGTGTTGATTTGATGATTTAATGCATAATTATATATTTGATATATTACTTTGCATTAACTAGTATTGGTTCACTTTAAATGGATTTTCTCACTTGTTTGTGCACATTGTATATATATATGATATATTTTTTTGTGCACAAGATTGTATCATGTTTGATGATACATGCTAGTTTGGGTTTGTGTAAAGAATTAAACCATGGTTACTTAAGTGGTTAGGGTTTCATTTCCTTTTCTCATTTATTTATCTATTTATTCTTTTTGGAAAAATATTAAGCATAATGCAAAATGGTGGCTTTCTTTGGATGCATGTTGAAGCTTCATGAAGCTTTAACCAAGTGACCATTTTGTCTTCATGCTTAACCCTAACCATGATTTATTCTCTACACTTGACCATGGTTATTATTATGATAAGTATTCATTTACTTTTCATTTTTGAATGAACTTATCATAATATTCATCATCTTCTTCTTCTTCACTTGAAGAAAGCATGCCTCCATCAATGGCAACTTGATGAAAAGAGTGAGAAATCCAAATCTAAAGTGAACCCACCTCCTATTTCTTCATCCTCTACATCTTGCCAAGTAGTATAGGGTGTTCTCTTCACAAGTTTCATGACTTGGTGAAGTGGGAGCTTGATCTAGTGATGCCTCGACGTAGATCATCTTCGGCACGAAGCCGACGACCTTGCCCGCCCATTTCTCCGATGAAGCCGATGCTAGAGCCCGGGATTTCATTTGGACAGCGGAGAGGACTTCATCACGGAGCCGTGGAGGTGGAGAACCGGATCTACAAAGGTTGTATTTCCGTTTACACTTAGTTAAGTTGTTAACTAGTTTTTGTTATCGCCTAAACTTCTAGCCAATGATCCGTATTAGGGTTTCTCGGCACCGTAATTTTTGAAATTGGTATGGTTGATGCCTTGTGAGACCTCTTGAGAGTGCCTAGGAACCCTACGCCAACTTCCCCCATAGATATACATCTACTAACCTAATATCCTCGCTTTAGCCGAAGTCGATGAACGCCTTGCTCTCCTTCATCGTCCCGGAAGTCCACGCGAATGTACCTACAATCAAGTCCATAACCAAAATCCAATAAAAACCCGAATTGAATTGCATAGAAATCTATATCCAAAAACTGATACGACAAGCGAAGGGCACATAGGTTAGAACTTATGGTCAACGTGTGCTAAAACAATAAAACAACCCTCGACGTCGAAGTACGAATGTCAAACGACCGAGTCCAAACTCAAATATCAAAAATCAAGTTTTCAAATATCGCAAAACATTGACAGAAACTTAGTAAAACAACTCCAGATTTTTCTTAAGATGTTCTAGGTCTTTTTAGCATATAGGATAGTCTTAGTTATCTAAAGAGTGAGCTACATAACAAAAATCAAACCCTAATTCCAAACTTAACCCGAAAATTGCGGCTAAAACTAATTAATTTGCAGCCATAAGAAGGGGGTAGGGGCTCGGGCTTCTATGGTGGCTTCCTACTGGTCTATATATCTCACAATATCCTCTATTAAATTTTCAGAGTCCCTGAGTAGCTCCAGATTCGATTTGATCCTCAAAATCTCCACAAAACCGACATCGGAAAATTCTATACTCATTTTTGAATCTTCAAAACTCATTTTAGACTAGGGATTCTATCACTAAAGGCTAGTATACACTCACTAAACCCCTACTACATCACTACTACAAGTTTTATCCATCAATTCTCACTTTAGAATACTTAAGTTTAGAAAAACCTACACTTTAAACTCTAAACTAATTCTAACTAGTTTAAGATAAGAAATCTAGAAATTTTCTTAAAGGTGGAAGTTTTATCTCAAGAAAATTCCTAGATGACCAAAGAAGCTCAAAACTTAAATTTGATCATGCCATGACGTGTAGGATGAGGTGAGGAACATTTTTAGTGAAGGTTTTGTGTGGTTTTGAGTTGATTTTGGTGATGGTGTATGGTGTTCAAAGAAGTGGAGGAAGATAGAGAAAGATGAGGAGGAGAAAGATGAAGAAGGAGGAGATGAAGAAATGAGATGGAGAAATGCATGGTTGCAAGCCATGACTCCCTCTCACTCTCTTACTTGTCCATACCTCATTGCCTCTTTGTCCCCTCATTTCCTTTTTCTTTTCTTATCTTTTCTCTTCTTCTTTTCTTTTAATAAAACATAAAAACCATGGCAAATAAAAGATAATGAAAACATGTAAATATCATGTCATGCACACAAGCATGGTTAACGAAATAAAACATGGTTTAGTGTATTAATTAGTAAATCACTAATCAAGTTTAACATTTAACTCGTATGGAAATAATTATATATTAATTTATAAAAAGCCCAAATCAAATAAATGCTTTCATAAATAATATTTCATTTTTAAATTCCAATTATTTTCCAAAAATATAGTTATATAACTATACCACTCTACGAAACCTCAAATCTATGTTCGTATAATATCCGTGAAATTTATTTTTTTATTATTTAAATTCCAAGATAATATTTTATATTTTCTGAAATGTTACAGTCTTCCCTCTTAAATAAATTCGGTCCCCGAATTTAAATTTAAACTCCTAAATCTTAAAACATTTCAATAAATCAAATCAAATCCACGGGGCTTCGAAGTCACGGATAAGCTAAAATATCATAATGCAACACGTGCGCATGAAAACAAGTGCAAAATTCAATAATCGAAACTCCGGCAAGCGTCATGCAAATCATAGGAGTTATGATGAAAATGCAAGTTGCGAAATCTACTATTTAAATCAAGTATAATATAATCACTATAATACATATATAGTACGCATCCTTATAAATTCGTTTAAGTAGCTGAAAAATGTATGCATGAAAAATCCATTTCAAATCGCCGTATGATGCGTATATCACGGCACAAGTAGCGGACGTTCATTTGTAAAGAAATACACACACGCGTTTTGCTTAAGATATACGTCCCACCTTTTTGAAAGTGATTTAGAAGGGTTTTCTTTTTATAAAATTTCGTATCACTCATGGACACGTTGGAAAATAGAGAGACTATAGCTCTTTTTGAAAACCTCTTCAGTAAATATCGATGCATACAAAAACACTCAGATACCGTCCTCAGACCAGTCCTGCTCTGCTACTAGATAATATAGTATAAATCATAAAAACGTGATGCTTGAAAAAGAAAATCCCAATAAGTGTATATGAAAATAAATCCACGTGCGTCTGGTGTGCATGAAAATCGAAATCAAATCCAAGTGCCACGAATATGCACGGAAACGAAAACCGAGTGCAACGGGTGTTCACGAAAGTATTTATCAAGTGCAATAGGTGTGCACAGAAGTATCTGTCAAGTGCATCGAGTGTACACGACAACAACATCCATCAAGTGCACCAAGTGTGCATGAAAATCAAAATCAAGTGCATCAGGTCCGCACAAAAGCATCTAGTGCAATAGGGTGCACGAAAATCAATATCAAGTGAAACTAAGTGCATGAAAACATAAGTCTAGTACAACTGGCGTGTACAAAAACCATATCAATGCATCGAAAGTGCATGTAAATAACATCGAGTGCACAAGTCAAAATCAAGTGCATACAACATGCATGAAATCAAAATCAAGTATATCGAAGTGCATGAAAATCAAAATCGAGTGCATCGGGATACACGAAATCATAAATATGTGCAATGGTGTGCACAAAACAATATTAAGTGCAATGGACATGCACAAAAATACAAATCACGTATAACTGATGTATAAAAATATAAATCACGTGCAACAACTATGCACAAAGGAAATATCCATCAAGTACAACTACGGTGCACAAAATATCAATCATGAAACTCAATCATCAAAACACAAAAATCAAAACTACGAAAACGTGATACTCGAATCACCAAAGCATAAATCAGAAATAAATGATATTGAGGTACACCTCTTTCAATGTCGAAAGGTGCATATGCACCCGGAACTGGCAGAGCAAGAATTTCTACTTGCTTTCTGCCCACGGTCTGGCATCTTCTATCTTTGGGTCATTATTCTCTCTATGGATCACCAAATCCACGACCTCCCGGTAAGGAGTAGTGAGGGAAACAGTCTCGCTCTGACGCTTCACTGAATATCTCCTGGCCAATTAACATGGCCACTCGCAATATAGCATGATAACGATGGCGGCCTCTGGCCCTCTAAGTGCATGCCATACAATCGATCCTGGGTCCAAATCTCTATCGCTGTAACATCTTAGAAAGAACCTGCTATGGCCTCTTCCGATATCATCTCTACCGGACTGCCCGGAAACTAGCACTCTTTAATTAATCTGTTTCGGTTCCGGAACAGTTGCAATCTCATCACAACTTCCCTCTGGAAATGTGGTTGTATCCAACGCCTCTGCATACGTATCCAATCTCTGGTATTAAGGAAGAGGAACAACTCATTGAGATCTTGCACGAATCTCATAATCCACTTTCCTTAAATATCGACCAAATCGGAATCGTATCTCGATAGCTGTGAAGACTGCAATTCATCCTCCGTTACGGTCATATCCAGAGTCTCTCGCAAGACTCGAAGCTACGAATTCGATATCTCCAATACTCGGCGGAAGAAATCTGGTGAAATTTGCCCTTGAGAACTCGTCCATTCCATTGGAGGAATACGCACTGCTTTTCCTTTCTCGATCGACTCACTCCAGGTCTAAACAAGACCCTTCGAACTGAAGCTAGCTAACTCAACTGATCTCGGTTTAGGACATCCAAACGAACGAAATAACCTAGTAACTTTATCCAATAACGACTAGGGATCCTCTGTCACATCCCTGCCTGTAAACTCATGTGGTTTTAGCTTCGTGAACTCTGGAGGCGACATCTCATCAATCACAGCAACAGCTGGTACATCTGTCTGCACGGTAGATAACACAATGATCTATAGAGTAGGCTATACGTCAATAGTCCTCTCAATCTGACTAGCCTCAAGCAATGGCCCGATCATCTGGTGAAGATCTAGAACAGTCTTCTCAAACGAGAAATCCTACTATAAAAGGATAACGATTTGTTCCCGTGTCACTGGGATAACACCCTAGTTAGTCCTCGTCCCTGACGAGCTCGCTCTGACCGCACCTCTTGCCGCAACTCTCTTAGCTCGCGTGGCTAAGATGACAGGAACCACAAAGAGTATCAATGAGGATAGATCATAAGAACGAATAGAATAACCAATCTCAAGATATGTACATCCTAAGGTTACTTAAGCGGAGCAGCGTATCGTAAGTATGCCGCGGAACATACACACGGTACATTACTCTACTTGAGTTATCTACTCCATCAACCAAGGTCAACCTACGTAACAAAAGTTCAGGTCTAATACCCCCTCAGTCAAGTCTAAGTTCTGTAAGGTCAAGCCTAGATTTTGAAATATACGCTCTAGACTCCGCATAGTCAAACCTAGACTCGAAGAAAGGTTAAACCTAACGCTCTAATACCAACTTTGTCACGACCCGAAAATGGCACGTGACCGACACTTGAATCATGTGAAGTCTATAAGACCCCACCGTAACCTTAGTAATCCGAAAACTAAGAATCTAAACCTTTTTAAGAAAATAGTGAAAATGAAGTTTTGAATAATGGTATAAATGAAATCAAGTTCTTTCTTTTGAAGTATAAATAAAGTTCGTAGAAATGCAAGTATGTAGTATACTAAAGTTTGAAAACATTTTCGTCATTTGAAATTTGGGCAGCACCTCCTTTGTAAATTTTGATCAAAACAGTATATAAACCATAATAATATTTGCATCCCCAAGCGGAAACTAGCTCTTAGCCAATCGGCGAAAACACAACCACGCAAAAAGTATACGACGTCCAAGACGAAAATCAATTACAGAAAAGAAAGCAAAGAGATAGCAAAACATCATTAGACCAACCATATCCAAATAATATACATGTCTCGACTCTAAATCTGAAAGAATATACAACTGGTCTCTAAGTCTGCCAAATATACATAGTCTGTTTAATGGAGTTTTTAACTAGATACAACTGAATAAAAAAATATACAATGATGGTTACGATCCGAAGTGTAACCCACCTACCAAGCAATCACCCGAAGAGGAAATGTGCCAGCAAACCGCTACTGAATCCGAGCGGTCGATCCTGCAAGAAAACTATGGCACAATGGGGGTGAGTTGCCAACTCGTGAGTAGAAGATATCATCAGGTAGAATTCGAATGTATAACGATCTACATAGGTCATACTATAATAGTAATATCACATCGTGTGATATTGAAGGTGATTGTGTATACATAAGTATATAAATATAATATCATGCTTGTGTCAATATGTGATACCATGTCATCCATATCATGTTTATATACATATCATCTAAGGAGTGTCCATCAACGACACTCAAAATCATCATAAAATTCTGAGTGCCCAGTATCGACACTCGAAATCATCATAAACCCCATGTCCAGCATCGACACATAAATCCTCATATCTCAGGTGTCGTCTCATCGGATCTTCCCTCATATCTCACACACCGTCTCATCAGATCAGTCATAATATCCATCTGTCTCATATCACTCTGATCGGTATCCTCCAGATATCCGCCAAGTCTAATACTGTCACCGGTAGGTAGCGTTCCCCTGCCAGGATCAACGCCTTTCTATATGATCTTCTTTCCTCGAGGTACCGTACCAGGTCTACCATGTATCTGCATTCGGTTCTTCCCCCTACCTCGATTCGGATAATCATCATAGCCCAGCACTGAGAAATCTTGTAACACCCTAGCACGATCATTTGATATTAATCAGTATTTTTTTAATTTTTGTTTATTTATTATTTGGGTTGTGATTGGTTTAAATGGTAGATGTGGTTATCCGACCCGACCCGCTTGCATGAAATTAGTTATGGTGCTAGAGTATCTTTTATTGATATTTATCCGTAGACTAAATTTACATGAATCTTAAATAACGGATGTATAATATTTAAATTATATGTTTATATTTTCTGGTAGCCATATGTTAGGGATATTTTCATATATTAATTGTCAACATGTTTTATCCTATTTAAACATCTCATGATATTATATTGACAATTATCTATTGCAGGTAAATCTTAAACATCTTAAAATATTGTTAGATTAGAATATTTTTTTCTAAACCATTAGATTTATAGGTTAAATGGGCTACGTATGTGTAGATAATTTCTAGTGTTTTGAGATTTAGTGGAGACGGTATGGGGTTTGTAATATCTTTTATAATATTATTAGTTATATACAAAACTATATATATATATATATATATATATATGTATCTGTATGTATATGTATATATATATATATATATGTATCTGTGTGTGTGTGTGTATGTATTATACATATACTATATAAACAGAGAATATTTATATTTTCCTATTTAAATTAAAAACTCTCTCTTTCTCTCTTTCTTTCTCCCTCTCCCCTATAAACAGAGAATATTTATATTTTCCTATTTAAATTAAAAACTCTCTCTTTCTCTCTTTCTTTCTCCCTCTCCCCTCCCCGATTCACCATACCCCGGCTCCTTCCATCGAGCTGAGTATCAAAACTTGGATTTTTACATCGTATCTTCGTGTTTTATCCATCTCCAAGGCAAATATTCGATACTTGCTTATACATTCTAGTTACGACGACGATTACGTATCGTAATATTTTATAATTACTATATCTCTTGCATGGTGTACACATCAGTAATTATATGTTATACATATGAAAATCTCATATATATTATACATTATGGTTACTGTGAATAACAAATTAATTATTATGAATATATATAGTTCACGGATCAGTAGCGATCATATTAGGTAGTTTAAATAAAAAAAATTATAATTCACATATTTTGATGTTTATGTTTGTAGTTAGTTCATATGAATTTTCTAATAATAATAAGTTTAATTAATAATATTTTATGTAGACAATATCTAATTAATAATATTGAATTGTTATCCTGATTGACCCGACTTATTGTCTTGCTAGACAAGATTTGCATATGATTATTCCTGTGTTGGCAAGGTTTTGTAGATGTCAGAGCAAAGGTTTTAGGTTAGCAGGGCTTGGTTCAATTTGTGGTTGGGTATGGTACCCAATACATTTTCCTTAAGACCCAGAATTTTAGGAACATGTCCAGCCACATTATTGTCTTGTCATTCAAACTCTCGAATCTTATCCTTCCCATAAACTCTTTTATCTTCATGATATGAAAATGACATTGCATCTCAGTTTGGAATCCTCTTGATTCCTTATTGTTTCTCCCTTCTTAATCTCTCGGTTATGATAGTAGGATTTGGGAGATTTGAATGGAGTTATGTAATTGTAACTACGTACAATGGTATGGTTACAATGCGGTACTCTATTTAGGTAAACTGGAGTCCTATTTCGATTCATTTTTCTTGACTTATGTTCGTTGTACTACTTTGTTTTTTCTCTATGTTTCATTGCTTACAAATTTATGTTTTATCGTGAACTTGAATCCAACAACCGTGTTATATTTTTTCCCCTTGTTCCGTAGTGACCAATCTGTCAGCGTTCTGAAGAACAAGGAGAAACACGAAGAGCATATGATGATTGCAGTTGTTCATGTTTGACCCCAGCGGGAGTTAGTTAAGACTGCTTCAAGTCCGATCAGATATAAGATGTTTCATTGAAGAATTTCTGACAGACCCGCCTTAATTTATCAGAGTAGCGCAGCAGAAGTATGGTAGGCTGAACTATCTATGTGTACTGAAAGGGGAAGTTTGTGAACAAGTGGCAGATGAAGTGCTGATCGTAGTTCAGGATTTCATGGATGTGTTCAAGAATATCTCGGGTTTACTGCTAAAACGAGATGTGGAGTTCGCGATTGATCTTATTTTTGGAGCAGCGCCAATCTCGAAAGCTTATTATCCGATGGCACCAATAGAACTAGGAGAGATAAAGAGACAAATTTCTGAATTATTAGAGAAGGGTTGGATTTGTAGCAGCGGTTCACCGTAGAGAGTTCCAGTTCTTTTGGTCAAGAAGAAAGATGGCACACAAGGAATGTGCATCGACTATCGAGAGTTAAATCAGATGGCCATCAAGAATAAGTACCCAATTCCTCACATAGGTGAATTATTTGATCAACTCAGTGGCGCGAGAATATTCTCGAAGCTGGATTTGCGATCAGGGTATCACCAAGTTCGGGTGAAAGCAGAAAATATTTGCAAGACAGCGTTCCAAACTCGATATGGGCATTACGAGTATTTAGTTATGCTGTTTGGAGTTACTAACGCACCGGCGATATTTATAGATTTGATGAACCAGATCTTTTCACTATTTTTAGATCAGTTTGTGGTGGTATTCATTGATGATATTCTGGTTTATTCAAGAAGCAAACAAGAGCATGAAGAACACTTAAGAATCGCACTGCAGATGTTGAGACAAGAAAAGCTATATTTTAAGATGAGCAAGTGCGAGTTTTGGCTCGAAGAAGTGAAGTTCTTGGGTCATGTTGTATCCGAAGATGGAATTGCAGTTGACCCCGGAAAGATTGCATCTGTTCACGATTGGCCGATACCAAAGAATGTAGGGGAGATTAGATGTTTCCTTGGGCTTGCTGGATACTATAGAAGGTTTGTGGAGAACTTCGCTCGGATAGCAGAACCCTTAACTAAGCTATCACGAAAGGAGATACCGTTTGTTTGGTCCGAGAAGTGTGCGTTAGCTTTTGATGTGCTAAAGCAAAGGTTGACAACCGCTCTTATTTTAATAGTGCCAGATGGTTCCGAAGGATTAGTTATTCACAGCGACGCATCTGGAAAAGGCTTGGGATGTGTTTTGATGCAGCATGGAAAGGTTGTAGCTTATGCGTCGAGGCAGTTGAAGACTCATGAGAATAACTACCTAACTTACGACTTGGAACTAGCAGCAATTATCTTTGCGCTAAAAATTTGGAGACACTACTTATTGGGCGAGAAGGTTGAGGTGTTTACTGATCACAAGAACCTAAAGTATGTGTTCACACAGAAAGAGCTCAACATAAGGCGGCGTAGATGGTTGGAACTGATGGCCGACTATGATCTTGATCTAAAGTACCATCCGGGAAAAGTTAATATAGTACTGGATACTGTAAGTCAGTTTCCAGCGATACAGATGTTGACTTCACAGGAGGAGATTATAGCGGATTTTCAGGGATTCGAGTTGGAGCTTGTACTAACAAATTCTTTGGGACAGTTGATGCAGTTGCAAGTACAATCATCGTTGATTGATAGTATTAAGGCAGCGCAGTTGCACGATCCAAGATTGCAGAAATTTCAAGGACAAGTAGAGACAGGGCTTCGAACGGATTTATTAATTCATGAAGATGGTTCTTTGAGATATTGAAGTCATTTGTGTATGCCTAAAGGAGAAGTTCGTGAGAAGTCATGAAGAAGGCTCATAGTTCTGCATATTCGGTACATCAGGGAGGTACGAAGATGTATAAAGATTTGCGACAACACTTTTGGTGGGAAGGCATGAAAAGAGAGATCGCTCGTTACGTGTCGAGGTGCTTGGTGTGTCAGCAAGTCATGGCTGAACATCAAAAGGTTTGTTGCAACCACTTTCGATTCCTTAATGGAAGTGGAAACATATAACCATGGATTTGTTGGATATAGTGTCCTCAAGGCAATTATTGTAATTACAGGCACGTGATTATGATAATTGAGGGAGGACCTATACAGGTAGAACAATCTTACTCAAAATGATAGTATGCTATCTGGTTTGTCTTTATAATCATGTACATTATGTGGTATTGTAGATCACTATTACATGTTGATAGAACCCATAGGATTCTTTCTTGACTACCAGCATTATGATGGAGATCATATACGTGAGAGCTGGGTAGCCTATAAGCACATCCTTAAATGTTCCTAGTCGTGGGAGTATCGAGACCGGGCATCAATATTCCGGAGTAGACTAGTGTATACACTTCGAGACCCCGACGAGGGGCGGTGGCCGGTCTCACAAACCATTGGTGTTGTGTCACCTAAGATGGTATACAGGTGCTCACTGGAAGTGAGTACACTGGATGGACTCGCCAAGAACTTCTAGATGGTATTATACCAATCGTCAGATGGAAGTTCTTATGTGGCATGAGTACAGGTTAGTCCTTTGATCTGAAGTCATCATTTGTCTTGTGTGAGTCCCACTGTACTTTGATTACTACCCTACCACGGTTCAAAGGAGTCGTGCAAACAGGCTTTAGTTGGGTACAGTCCCAAGCCACATGGAAGAAGTGTCGACTGTCAGGGATTCGTCTCTCCTGGTATTAGGAGTCGATGTTGCGCCGTGTTCAGTTGGCTATCACCAGAAATACAGATATTCAAAACCAAATATTTGCTGTCAGGCAAAACCCAGGTGATTTCCTCAAATATCATCAATTACAAAGAATTCCGATATAATGAGGATACAATCACCTAATTCCCAATATTTTACTCCCATTCAGCATCCATAACGCCATACAGATGTGAGAACCAAATCTGGTAAATACATATCCTGGAATCAGAATCTAATTAAGAAAACAATTTTTAATTAACACCGCACAGTAAAACTGAAACATGAAAATGTTTCGAAGGGGTATCCGGGTATTCTTAGTAATGCCTCTTCCACCAACCAGACTCATGACTGTAACCGTATATTTCCTTGCCCTATCTCCAATCCTTTTATATGTCTTTACTTATTACCTTCTGTATACCTTACTAGGATAAATGGTTTTCTTCCTTCCCTACCTTTCGGCACCTGCCTATGGTTTGGAAGAAGACTATCCATTAAGCGTAATAGGTATACTCTCCTAATATTAGGAGCTCTCACAACCTGAGAGAAAGTAAAGAGAAAATACAACTGAATAATCATATTCAATTTCTCTGGAACCAGAAACCATCCTCGAACTGAAATAAGTTCATTTGAGTTCGTATGTAACTATAGATGGCATATCCAATAAATGTGGATCTTCGTAGCGATACGGAGTGTTCCGAAGAAATGCAAAGGCGAGGTGGGAGTGGCAGAGATATACACGGCTTCGTTGTGAATGATAGCAGTCACAATTTCCTTTGCCCTCATTCTAATCCCTTTATTTGTCTTTACTTATTACCTTCTGTACACCACCCTTAGGCTAAATGGTTTTCTTCCTTCCTTACCTTTTGGCACCAGCCTAAGGTTTGGAAGAAGACTATCCGATAAGCGTAATGGGTGTACTCTCCTAATCCTAGGAGCTCTCGCAACATGAGAGAAGGTAAAGATAAAAGACAACCCGAATAATCCTATTCGATTTCTCCTGAATCGGAAACCATCCTCGAACTGAAACAAGTTCCTTTGAGTCGTATGTAACTATACGATGGCGTATCCAATAAATGTGGATCTTCGTAGTGATACGGAATGTTCAGGAGAAATGCAGAGGAAAAGTAGGAGCGTCAATGAGTTATGCGACTCTGACAATCCAAAAGCCAAAGTGTTTTAAGAAGGTTCGGTTATCTTGGTTCATGAGTTTTAGTTTAGGTCTGATCATGGTCGCTATCAAAGAGAGAGAGAAAAGAAACACTCATCATGCACTCTAACCTAAATTAGATTGGTTAATCAATTTATCCAATCAGGATGTCTCCTATTGTTTCCTCGAATTCTCCTCCAAACCCTAAAAGGAGAATTAGTCGGGATCATCTAAAATCATCCGAGGAGTAACACCTACTCATCAGTGGGAATCGAGATCCGACTATCATCGCATGATAACTTGATGGAAGCCACACAAGTCACCATACTCCAGAAGGTATGTGCATGCTTGACAAGTTTCCTGTATGTTTGAAACTCCCGATGTGTGTTTTTGCCCTAAGCGGTTTATGATCTTGACAAAGGCCAACAAATCATAAGCCACTAGTCAAGTTCAACCCATCATTATCCATGATTAATCTAGACCCAACCGTACAAACCCTTGACAAAGGCAACAAGGCTATACGACTATCCTAGATAATCGCAACACTATGCAACAAACAAGCAATATCTAGCTACCGTACACTACGCCTTAACAAATGCCAACAAACGCAGCATGAATACTAGGTACTACTCATCCGAAATGACGGAGGGCTACGACTAGTTTTTTGCGAAAAACCTTTAATGTAATGAACTTGATATCGTTGAAGAAACTCGAGTAGTTTTACAAATATATAGTGGGCAAACTTTTGCTAAAGAGGTCACTTCCTGTGAAGGGATCTCGGCTCTTTCCTCATTGAATGAGGTGCAGGATATTCCAAACTGAATACCATGATGGAAAGCAAAAGAGTCGACTATAGTCAAGTTATTATGATGACGCAAGCTTTTGCCCAAGAGGTCACTCCCGATGAAGGGATCTCGGCTCTTGCCTCATCGAATGAGGTGCGGGATATTCTGAACCGAATACTGTTGTGCAAAGCAAAAGGAAACGTTCTGTAATAACAATTTTTGAAAATTTGGTTCCAACAACATCATTTGGGTTTATCTTTCCTTGCATTGATCAGAATCAACGCAGTCCCATCAATTAAACCATATCACGCCACAGAAAAGGAACGAAAATAAAATGTACGTATATGCCATCCGCATTCGCCACTGGGCCCCGTCATCACCCGTTAGGTTACTTAACTAATGACAGAGCGGGGGATGGACTAGCACGGGTGCAAAACATATACAACATCTACTAGTATATATAAATATATATATATAACATTTGTCCCAGGCAAGATATATGCAACATCACAGAATCTGAGCTAGCAACACAGAGTGGTGGATAATCTTGGAGCCCCGGGTTTCCTTTGAACCGCAAATGAAACCCGACATTCCCCGGTCGTGTGGATATCCTGTGGAATGCTAACCCTGGACCCCTACGAGTGCGGCAAGCAACCCGCCAATCCCAAAAGTGAAGTAACCCCAATCAACAAAGTGAATGGGCCACCCAGCACTTCATGGAATCCGGTAACTTATGCACCCCTCCGTGGGTCATCCTATACCCCCTACGAGTGCGGCTTATAGCCCGCCAATTCTAAAGTAAGGTCCCCTCCGTCTCAACGCCATGAGATGCGGACCCGTTGCCCTCTAGAACCCGGCTATTCATGCACTCCACCGTGGGGTAATTCTAGTACAGAAAAGAACAATATATACAATGGCGACATCGACCTTAACCCGGTCGTGCCCCAATAAAAGAATATACAATCTGGCAGAGACGGTTGTCCACATGTCGGACGTTTACTGAATATACAAATGAATCTGAACTGTACTACTACCATTGCACTCCAGGCTATCCACCACGACAATCCAACCACAATATCAGCACAACACAGAACATCAACGTGAATATTATGTTCGCAAACCCGGTTAGTTAAACATATAGCAACTAGTCGGGTTGTACCGCTCAATAATATTCACGGTCGCAGATATTATCACATGTACTGATAAATACACAGTTAAAATTTTGATCGACTAAACTTTTCCAAATTGGCCCCAAATGCAAAGTAGCACATTAAACAAATTTGGGCCAAAACTAAATATCCCAAAAATCAAAATTCCATGAATTATAGTGCCAGAAAAAATTTGGCGCCATTTCGCCACAAAAGCGCAGCGGAACCGCCGCAAATAGGCAACTTACGCGGCGGTTACGCGGCCAAATTGTTGGCTTAAGGGCTCAAATTTCTTCTGGTGCACTATAAATTCCTGCATGTATTTTTAAGACCCTTAGAAAGATTTTTTGAACACTTTTCAAAATCAACAGCAAGCATGTGAAAACGGAATTTTGATTCGGAAAAATTGGTCGATCGATATTCTAACTTCGTGCAAACTAGCTAGTATTGGTTTATGGGTGGATCTGATACCATGTTAGGTTTTCTCCTGCGCCCTGACCATCTACCATGGCCGATGCGAAAAAAAATTGGCGTTTAAAATTTTTGCGCAAACAAAACCCGCTCAAGATCGAACCATAAACCTATACTAACATATACAAAGAGCTAAACTACTAGGTTTAGAAATTTTATACCGAATGAACCAAGTCCTTCGGTCTTCTATCAACTTCCTTAGCTCCTTGAGGCGTGCTTGAATAAGCTTGGCCACCGGTCTTTCTCCGTCGAAGATGATCCACCCGAGAGATGTAGTCATGGCTCTAGCTCCACATCGAGGAATTCAAGTGAAGCAACTAGAGATTCTAGGATGCTAGTCTAGAATTACTAGGATGTAGTGATCTAAGTATTTATCTATCTTATCTTACCACCTCTCATGATTCTCAACACATGAGAGGGTTGAGAGGAGGTAGAAGATGAAGGTGGAGGAAACTCAAGAGAACCAAGAGGAGGGTGATACTAACAGTGAGGAGAAGAGAGCTCAAGGAAAAGAGCCATCTCAAAAATAATGAAGCATCCATGAGTGAGAAAATCTCATGGCTTGGTTTAGTAAAAACATTTTTCTAATTAAAATATACAACTCATACTTGAATAGTATGCACAAATGAATTAATAATTCATTTGTGCACACTATGCAAGCATGATCCTCACCATACTCCCATCATATCCTTGCCACCTCATTTATCCATTTATAATAAATGGTCAAACTCTAAAATGAGGTGTCCACCTTCTAGAATGTTTTCCGGAAAAAATACGGATTACATTCTACTGTATATACATACCTGTATTCGTACCGAAATACGAATACCCAAAGAGATAGAATAACACAAAGAACATAATACTAGAATATACATATCGAAATATATATATGTAAATTATTAAATCAATACCTGATTTAATAATCCGGCTCAAACCCGAGCCGGCTAGTATCATCAACTGTCCGATCGAAAGTCCGGGTACAAAGTACAATCGATCGATCGGAACCCTGTACGTATCCAATACGGCTACTACATCATTTCACCAAAACCAGGAAAACCCTCTGTGTGGGACTCTAAAGACTCGTCAATACACTGGCAGTGGGTTTAACCACAAGCATGTCGGCGGCACTAGCTGTACGTAACGGCTACCCAGGTATTGAGCGAATGGGAGGCCTACGAGCAAGCTCATCCAAACCCCTACTGAGCCTATCCGTGACAATCTCCGTACAGTCTGGTCTGTTCATCTAAGAGCATCGCATATCGGGTCTAAGGGGGTGGATAAAATCAGACACCTAATAACGCGATATTTTATGTCGGTATGAAGCCCATCATCTACTGAGAAACTACTTATCCAAATTAGTAATTCTCTTCCACTGTATCTACAAATTTCTGGTGCTGGCCACCCGTGTACAACGCGACATCAACCCATAATACCGGGAGAGACGAATCCCTGATGATCCGCTCACTGTCTCCATGTGGCTCGGGATTGTACCCAACTAAAACCTGTTTCCACGACTCCTTTGAGCCGTGGTAGGGTAGTAATCAAAACACAGTGAGAACTCACACGAGACAAATGACGATCTCAGGTCGACAGACTAACCTGTCCTCATGTCACCTGGGAACTGCTATCTGACAATAGGTATAATACCAACTAGCATGTTCCCGGCGAGTCCGTCCAGTGTACTCATAACCTAATGAGCACGTGTATACTATCTTAGGTGACTAACTGACACCAATGGCTTGTAAGACCGGCCATCGCCCCTCGTCGGGATCTTGATAAGTATACACTAGTCTACTCTGGAGTATCGATGCACAGTCTTGATACTCCCACGACTAGGTACATTTAAGGACGTGCTTATAGACCACCTAGCTCCCACGTATATGATCGCCATCATAATGCTGGTAGTCAAGCAAGAATTGTATGGGCTCTATCAACATGTAATAGTGATCTGTAATGCCACCTAATGCTGTACATGATCATAAAGACAAACCAGATAGCATACTATCATCTCGAGTAAGACTGTTCTCCCCGTATAGGTCTTCCCTCAATCATCACAATAGCGTGCCTGTGATTCAATAATTTACTTGACGGCGCTATAGCCAACAGTGAGAACCGCAGAGTCCGTCGTGAGTTTCTTGGACGACTCTCTTCGCTTCTTCTGGTCCCAGGAATCTTAGCCATAGACCGTCGAACGATCTCTTATATAATATATCATTGAAAAATGCGAAGGACATAGCTCGTTTCATGAGCTGATGTCTAGACGACGCATTTTTAGGCGTTCGTCGAGATTTGAAGTAGTCTATGAAGACTTCCCTCTAGTCCTTGACCTTTCCTTCGTCCTCTATTTGAAGGGATGTTTGTTTGGCCATTTCTTTTTCCTCAGATGGCTCTGTTAAGTCTTCCGAAGATATTTCTGCTAGCGTGAGAACCCTGCGGCTTTGCATAATGATCTTTATGTCGTTGAGGTCTTTGTCGGCTAATTCCTTAGCCAGCTTGGCCAATGCATCCGCCTTGCTATTTTCTGCAAGCGGTACGCTCTCCCAGATGTAGGAGGGGATTTGTGTCAGCAGTTTCTACACTCTTTCGCTGTACGTTATCAGCTCTGGCTTGCATGTTTGATAGTCGCCATTTACTTAGCTAACGATCAGCTGGGAGTCTCCATATATAAGGAGGTCTTTGATTCCCATGTCGACAGCGATCTCGAGACCTGCAATCAAAGCTTCATATTCAGCTTCGTTATTAGTCATCGGCTCCATTAAGGAAAGGGCGTAACGCATTATCCCTCCTTATGGAGTCACGAAGATAAGGCCCACCCTGGTTTTGATTATGGGGGTGTTTTGCTTTCGCCTCTTTATGGAAGATGCTCCATCGAAGTAAAGTTCCCATCGGGAATCATTTTCTTCCTTCTCTCCTTCGATGGTGTCGAACGCATGTTCATCCGGCAACTCACAATTTAGGGGGGAGTCGGCTGGTATCGGATGCTCCGCGAGAAAGTCGGCAATGGCCTGGCCTTTCACTGCTTTGAGAGGCCGATACATTATCGAGAACTCCATCAGGAGGAGGGCCCATCTGGCAAGCCTTCCTATTAGTATAGCTCTTAACATCAGAAATTTGAGAGGATCCACCTTTGATATGAGATGGACCTTATGTGCCAAGGCGTAATGCCTGAGCTTCGTTATCGCGAAGATCAGTGCCAGGCAATGCTTTTTGACGGGGGAGTAGTTGTTTTCTTCCCCCAGGAGAACTCGGCTCAAATAGTACAAAGTTCTCTCCTTTCCCTGATCGTTCTCTTGTGCCTATAGCGCGCCTAGAGAACCCTCAAGAGCCGTTGTATATAGGATAAGGGGCTTTCCCTTAATCGGAGCGGTCAATACCGGCAGATTTTGCAGGTATTGCTTGATTTCGTCTAGTGCATTTTGGCACTTTTGATCCCAGATGAACGGGGTTCCCTTCTTCATCAAATGGTTTTAGGGATGGCATTTCCCGGAGAGGTTGGTTATGAACCTCCGGATATATGCGAGTTTTCCTTGAAGAGAGCGCAGTTGTTTGAGGGTTCTCGGCGTGGGCATTTCCATAATCTCTTTGATCTTTGAGGGATCGATTTCGATATCCCGGTGCCGTATGATGAATCCTAAGAATTTGCATAAGGAGACACCAAATGCACATTTCAAAGGATTCATCTTCAGATTGTACTTCCGAAGACGTTGGAACACTATTTTTAGATGCTCTCAATGCTCCTCTTGAGATCGGCTCTTCACCATAAGGTCGTCAATGTAGCATTCGATGATCTCATGGATGAGGTTGTCGAAGATCTTTGTCATGGCCCTCTGGTAAGTAGCGTCAGCTTCTTTAAACCGAAAGGCATCACCTTATAGCAGAATATGCCCAGCGGAGTCCAGAAGGCAGTATGCTTTAATCTTTAGGATGCATTTTTATTTGGTTGTAGCCTGAAGATCCATCCATGAAGGAGAAGACCTCATGGGTAGACGTGTTATCGATCATCAGCTCGGTAACAGGTACTGGGAAGTCATCCTTCAGGCAAGCTTTGTTGAGGTCTCGAAAGTCCATGTAGATGCACACTGTCCCATTCTTCATCATCACTGAAACGATGTTAGCGATCCATTCGGGATATTGAACTTCTTGGATGAAGCCAGAGTCGATTAGTTTCTTGACTTCAGCGTTGATACTCATCTCAAGTTCGAGCCACATTTTTCTTGGCGCCTGTTTGACTGGCTTTATTTCCGGCGATATGGCCAGTTTATGTACTGCCACCTTTGGATCTAGACCTGGCATTTCGGAATAGTTCCATGCGAAGCAGTCTTTATATTGCATGAGCACATCTTTTAATGTGGCTACTTGTATTTTAGATAGCAGCTCACTGACGAACGTTGGCCTCGGCTCATTTTTCGTCCCTAAGTCAATTTTTCTTAGGTTGTCCGCCGTAGTGTGTATCCCGTCTTCCAGCTCTTTTGGTGCTGGTAGAAACTCTGAGATCACCTCATCCTCATCTTCATTTGCGAAGCACTTGAAGGGGTCATCTATAGTTTCGTGCCCTCTCTTCTTTGAGAGTGTTACCATATAGCAAGTATGGGTTTTCTTCCATTCTTGACGTTGAGCTGGTCATGTCCCCATGGTATAGGTTCTCTTTGGCTCCTGCCTTTTTGGTGGGATTACCCTCCAGCTGTCGGACAAAGCAAACTGGCCTTGTTGATACTGGTCCTCGACATATTTTTTGAGGGTGAAGCAGTCTTTAAGGGAATGACCTATTGCTTGGTGATAAGAGCAATAATCCGGATGATAGACCTCGTTTATTTGTTCGGGGTGTCGAGACTCTGGAAGCGTCATCATTTGATGCTTCATGATAAGGTTGAATACTTTCCTTGTCTTGTCTTGTCTTGAGGGAAATAGTATTTCCAGCCCATCTTCTTCATAAAGAACGGGTTCCGACTGGATTTTCCTCGATTGTACGGCTTCTTGGATCCGTTTTGCTATTTTCGAGCATTGTTTGCTCTCTTCGCCTTGTTTTTGCCTCTATTTCGGGATTTTCCTTCGAGGCGACAACGTACAGCTGGCTGAGGATGAAGGGCATTGTAGTCTTCTTTCTCCATAAACTGCTGGTTGAGGCGTTGCGTCCTGGCCTTTTCATAAATAGCCATTTCGCGACTGTGGTTATCCTAAATCTTTTGACTGGCTTCTTTTATTAGCTTTTCAAATTGTTCTTCGAACGTTGGGTTTAACATTCTTAGAGCGGGATCTCATTCTGTTTCAACGTCACAACTATTTTGAAGAGCGTTCTCTTCTTCACCAGAGCTGTTTATGATGCGGCAGCTGTAGAATCGTTCCCATTTCTCGGACCAAACATATCCGAGCCTGGTTGTTTCCATCTTCCCGTTGGGCATCTTTCGCTGGGTCCCAGGGATATCCCAAATCTTTTTATAGAAGTGGGCTTGTCGAACAGTTTGTTCGAGGGGTACACCTTAGCATCCTAACATCCTTTTCAATCCCTCTACGTAGTATCTTGGCAGACGGATTAGTTGAAGCCTATCAAGTGTAAAATCGGCACCGTGTCAGACTTCTTTCTCTACTCTGGTCTTCGTAGATTGGTAGAAGAGGATCGCCTTTTCACCTCTTCGTCTGGGAGGCACGTAGAAAGTCTGTAGTTCATGTACGCTATATGTATCGAGCGCATCAAGTTCTTTATAGTGCCGAGGGGGAGCCATTGTGATTTTCAGGCTCTGATATGCTCCGGCGAGGAGTTGCACCGACGGGCAGATGGAGAAAACGGCATTAGCTTCGTCTTCAGAGTCGCTGCCAAAGACCGGAATATGAGTAGATGGTCCGAGCCTGTTGTATTAGGGTTTCCCCGAGTAGACTACTTCTGTGTCTTCCTCGGTGTCGCTCCCAAAGACCGGGATGGTAGCAACGGACTTCCGTTTATCCTCCGTCTTATAACACCTCTCCGTATCTTCGAAGTCTGGTAAGAAGTTGTAAGTGTGTCTTAGCACCTCTATTTTGGTTTAAACATCAATATGCGAAGGATTTTAAAAAATTAGAGAGCTAAAGCACACGAACCACAAATCGAACTAGAGATTAGGGTTACTATCAAAAGCTAAGAGTGTAAAAACCTAAGAGAAAGAGAACTACAACTTTTGTAGACCACTCCTTCTCTTCAATAGCTCCGTGTAGAAGTCCTTGGGCTCCTCTTGGCTCCACTTGAAGCTTGGAACAACTCCGCTTGAAGTCTTCGATGTCTACGATGATGCACCACGGAGAATCTTACACTCAAACTTTTACTTCACTAAACTAAGTAGAAGTGAAGCTAACAACCTATACAAGTTTTCTAAACTAATATAGATTGATGAAGTGGGATTTTTCTCACTAAAAAACCTTTCTTTTTCTTTCTCTTTTTCTTTCTAGGAAAAGCTAGAGAGCTCAGAAGAAGAAGATGAACAAATAGCTTAGCTTAAGAAAGATAATGAATCCTTGGAAAATATCTTAGATATTTAAGATGTGAGTGGAGAATAAAATAATGAGCCATGGTTAAGATATTTTTAGAAGAGTGTAGAAACCATGACTCATTACTACAATTTCCATTTTCTCAAAAACATTTAAATATCTAATATATTTCCATGTGAGTCTAGCATAGCCATATCCAATGTATCATCTAACATGATAAATACACACATATATATATAAATACAAATATAAATATTTATATACAATGTGCATACATAAAGAAAGGAAATATAAATGAGTAATTAGTCATTTTATTAAATCAACACTTAATTTAATAAACTGATCATATCACATATATAATCCGACTAATCAAAACCGCTAGATTAAAATACGACATCACATACTCGCATTTAATCAAGCTCCCGCACATATCTCCATATGCGCCCCACTTCGTTTCATTTGAGCTCGGAAACCCCTACTGTGGGACTCTTAAGACTCGTCAATACGCTAGCAGTAGGTAACGATCATATCAGATATCCACAAACCGTCAGCGATACTGGCTAGACGTAACGGCTACCCAGGTATTATACGAACAAAAGAACAACAAGCGAACTTGTTCAAACTCCTATAGAGCCAACAAGCAACACTTACTGTACAGTCTGGTCTTTTCGTATGATATGTTGCATATTGAGTCTGGGGATGGAATCGTCAAGCCCTAATAACTCAATAAGTCATGCCGATGTGTGGGCTATAACAGGTCGAGAAACTACTGATAACATTTATAAGTAAATCTCATCAGCCCTGGCCAAGGACTTTCGGTTATAGCCAATCGCGCATAGTACAACATCAACTCCCAATACCGGGAGAGACGAAACCCCTCCTATCGCTCATTGCCTCCATTTGTCTCAGGACTGTACCCAAAAGCCACCTGTTTGCATGACTCGGTAGATCCGTGGTAGGGTGGAAATCAAAGCACAATGGGAAACACACAAGGCTCTATGACGATCTCGGGTCTACAGACTAAAATGTACAAGTGTCACCAGAGAACTGCTATTCGACGATAAGTATAATACCATATAGGAGTTCTCGGCGAGTCCGTTCAGTGTACTCAGTCTCCAATGAGCACCTGTATACAATTTTTGATGTCAAACACCAATGGCTATGGGATCATCCATCGCCCCTATACTGGGTCAAGAAACGTATACACTAGTCTACTCTGGAATATCGATGCCCTGTCTCGATACTCCCTCGACTAGGAATAATTAAGGATATGCTTATAAACTACACATGCCCCATTAGTATTGTAAGTCCACGTTGCGACCCCCGGTTCTTACGGGGAGGCGGAAACGGTATAAAAATCAAATTTTTAGCGCATGGGGCAACATGGACTAACAAAGTCGGGATCTTTTCCTAAACTAAAACTAGCAAACTTGCTAAAAAGAGTTAGCTACTCGGAAAGATGGTTATACCTAAACTTGAACTCCTTCTTCTTCAAACTTTGTAGAGGTTGATGGTTCTCTTCTCGTTGCCTTCTTCCGTCGAAGATGGATCCACCTGAGGGTTCAACTTTCGGGCTTTTTCTCGAACTTTGAGTGAACTAGAATCTCCGGCTTGCTAAACCCTAGATCCTAGAGTGAGTAGAGAGTGTCTAAGGGGTGCTTTTCTTTTAAGGAGAGGGATTCTCAACACATGAGAAGGATTCTCCTTTGGCTAGAGGAAGAAGAAGATGAAGTGAGGAGAGAGAATGATTATGATAGAATGAGCTCTTTTCTTTTGCAACCATAAATAAAAGAAAAGGAATTATCTAATTAATAATAATAATTGAAATGAGAATAGTTGATCGTTATTTTGGAATGACCACTATCATACATTCAATAAATGAGTGTAAGCATGAATCAAGGAGTATCCTTTCAAAGCATGATGGTGGTCAACATTCAACCATGGTCAACAAGTCAACCATGGTCAACAAGTCAACAAAATCAACCATAACAATATTTCATTTAATTACTATTATTAATTGATATTTCATAAATCTATTAGGGTTTGGAAAATGACGACTGTCAACTGTGCATACGCACCCGTTCCGAAACCCTAATGAAATACCTCATCCTCCGCCTCAAGCAACTGTGCATACACACCTGCATTCTCGTTCCGAAGAACAAGAATACCGAGATATAAAAGCAACCCCAAAACATATACCAGTATCCGGCTCAAAACAGAGCCCGCTGGCAATATCCGTCCGGACTCCAAACGTGCACAAGTGCGCGGATGAGAACGAACCCTGTTGCAAAACCACGCGACCTCTACTCTGTTTTGCCCAGAGGCGAATACCCTCTGTGTGGGACTCTAAAGACTCGACACTACGCTGGCAGTGGGTTTAACCACAGACCGCAAGCGGCACTAGCTGTGCGTAACGGTCCCCAGGTAGATGCCGACAAGAAGGCTGACGAGGTGAACCCCATCTGAACTCCTACTGAGTCTGAATGTGACATTCTCCGTACAGTCTGGTCTGTTCGTCTGATACATCGTATGTCGGGCCTAGGGGGCGGTAAAACGTCAGTCCCCCAATAGCGGTACAAGTCGTGTCGGAGTGAAGCCCAAAACACCCTGAGATAACACTGGAAGCCTACCAGTATATCTCGCTTGCCCTGGCCAGGGACTACTCGTGTAATGGCTCTCCTAGACACTGCGCGATGTCAACCCCCAATACCGGGAGAGACGAATCCTGTCTAACCGTCACTGCCTCCAAGTGCTTCGGGACTGCACCCAACCATTACCTGTTTGCACGACTCCTTTGAGCCGTGGTAGGGTAGTAGTCAAAGTACAGTGGGAACACACTCGAGGCGAAGTGCCAGTGTCAAGTCAGCGGACTAAGCTGTACTCATGTCACCTGGGAACTGATAACTGATGATAGGTATAATACCAACCTGTCAGTTCCCGACGAGTCCTGTCCAGTGTACTCATAACCCAACGAGCACCCGTATACTATCTCCAGTACGACGTACTGATGGCTGTAGGACAGACCATCTCCCACACTGGGATGAGAAGCGCATACGCCAGTCTACTCCGGAGTATCGATGCCCTGTCTCGATCGTCCTGCGACTAGGGACCTGTATAAGGATGTGCTTATAGACTACCCAGCCCCCACTAGTGTGACTGCCATCACAACGCTGGTAATCAAGCAAAGATCCTAAGGGCTCCACTAATGCGTATAGGTGATATCGCAAAAAAAACACATGTACACATTGAAGTAGAAACAAACCAAGTAGCATACTACTATATTGAGCAAGATTGTTTATACAAGGTGAATATCCCAAGCTTCCATTAAGTAATATACAAACTAGTATGATACAGTAATGGCCTCTAGGGCATATACACTAACAATCTCCCACTTGCACTGAGGCCATGTACTGGCGTATCGAAGACCTATCATCTCGATCAGCCGCTCGAACTGAGTCTGGGGTAGGGCCTTGGTGAATGGATCTGCAGTGTTTTCTTCTGAAGCAACCCTCCGAACCTCGATCTCCTTGCGATCCACGATCTCCCTGATCAGGTGATACCGCCTCAAGATGTGCCTGGATCTCTGATGGGACCTGGGTTCCTTCGCTAAAGCTATAGCCCCGTTGTTGTCGCAATACAGAGGTATTGGGTAAACAATGGACGGAACCACCTGAAGTTCTTTCAAGAACTTCCTTATCCAGACAGCTTCTTTTGCGGCATCAGATGCAGCGATGTATTCCGCTTCCATCGTCGAGTCTGCAACGGTTTCCTGTTTGGAACTCTTCCAACACACCGCCCCTCCATTGAGGGTAAAGACAAAACCCGACATGGACTTGGAATCATCTTTGTCACTCTGGAAGCTGGAGTAAGCAAAGGCCTCGATCTGGAGGTCTTTTCCGCCATACACCAAGAACATCTCCTTAGTCCTTCTCAGGTACTTGAGAATGTTCTTTACTGCTATCCAGTGTTTCTCCCCAGGGTTTGACTGATACCGGCTTACTACACTCAGTGCATAAGCTACATCCGGTCTGGTACACAACATCGCATACATTATAGAGCCTACCGCAGAAGCGTAGGGTATAATAGACATGCGATCCCTCTCCAAATCAGTCTTGGGAGACATCTCTTTAGAGAGGGTGATCCCGTGACAAGCCGGTAGGTTACCGCGCTTGGAATCTTCCATTCTGAATCTTTTCAGTACGGTGTCGATGTACCTGGACTGTGAAAGTCCTAATATCCTCTTGGATCTATCACGATGGATCCGGATCCCCAGGATGTACGAAGCATCACCCAGGTCTTTCATGGAGAACCTTTGTGACAAGAACCCTTTGACAGATTGTAGCATAGGAACGTCATTTCCTATTAAGAGAATGTCATCCACGTATAAAACGAGGAATACTACAGTTCTCTCTACAAATCAACTATAGATGCATGGTTCATCTGGATTTTTGATAAAGCCAAATTCCTTGACCGTCTCATCAAAACAGATGTTCCAACTCCGCGATGCCTGCTTTAGTCCATAAATGGACTTAAGCAACTTGCACACCTTTCCGCTGCTCCCACTCTGAATGAAACCCTCTGGCTGATCCATATAGACACACTCCTCTAAATTTCCATTTAGAAAAGCGGTTTTTACGTCCATCTGCCAAATCTCATAATCATGGAAGGCAGCAATGGCAAGAAGGATCCGAATGGATTTCAGCATAGCCACTGGAGAAAAGGTTTCGTCATAGTCCAAGCCAGGTCTTTGACGGAAACCCTTTGCTACAAGTCTAGCTTTATAGGTCTCAACCTGTCCATCTACACCAATCTTCCTTTTGAAGATCCACTTGCATCCTACGGGTTTTACCCCGTCTGGAGCAATGTCCAACGTCCATACTTTGTTGGTGTACATGGACTCCATTTCGGTCCGCATTGCATCCAGCCATTTTACCGAGTCAACGCTCTGAACGGCCTGCTGGAAGCTAGTAGGCTCATCATAGTCTATGATGCAATCCTCTCTATCCCCGTCTATGAGAAAACCGTAGTATCTCTCGGGCGGATGAGACTGCCTACTACTCCTGCGGAGTGGCGTAGGAATGTCCTGTTCTTTCGAACTCTCTGGTTCCACTAAGCTTTCAGTAATAGTCTGAGGTTCTGGAATTTCTTCCAGTTCTACTGTGCTCCCACTTATCTGGTTTTCCAAAAACTCAGTTTCCAAGAAGTAGGCATGACGAGAAACAAGAACTTTTTGTTCCTCTTCACAGTAGAAGAAATATCCCTTGGAGTTCTTTGGATACCCCACAAACTTGCACTGTACTGAGCGTGCCTCGAGCTTGTCCGCATGCTGCTTTTTAACAAAAGCTGGACATCCCCAAGTCTTAATGTGACTGAGATGGGGCCTCTTCCCACACCACATCTCATATGGTGTAGTAGGCACAGTCTTAGTAGGAACTCGGTTCAAAAGGTACGCAGCTGATTCTAGCGCATACCCCCAGAATGATCGCGGTAACTCAGCGTTACTCATCATGGACCGTACCATATCCAATAGGGTTCGGTTCCGTCTCTCCGATACACCGTTGTGTTGCGGAGTGTATGGAGGAGTAAGCTGAGAGAGAATTCCATTCTCTTTTAAGTAATTCAGGAACTCGGCACTTAAGTATTCTCCACCTCGATCCGATCTTAGAATCTTGATACTTTTGCCGGTCTGTTTTTCCACTTCATTCTTATATTCCTGGAACTTTTCAAAAGCTTCGGACTTATGTTTCATTAAGAAGACATAACCGTATCTTGAAAAATCATCCGTAAAAGTAATGAAGTAAGAATAACCGCTTCGCGCATGTGTAGACATTGGACCGCACACATCGCTGTGTACGAGTCCCAAGAGCTCGCTCGCTCTTACTCCGTGTCCAGTAAACGGAGTCTTTGTCATCTTTCCTTTGAGACAGGATTGACAAGTGGCATATGATTGATATTCGAACGGATCCAAGTATCCTTCTTTATGTAACTTAGTCAACCTTCTCTCATTGATGTGACCCAGTCTACAATGCCATAAGAAAGTCTGATTGATATCTGGAGACTTTCTTTTGTGTGTATTCTGGACATTGAAAATCTGTGGTTGGTTTAATACGTATATACCATTGCTCAGTGTACCTGACCCAATCAGAACTTGATTAAGGTGAATGTTTACAACATTACTTACAAACGCAAATTCATAACCTTCTTTAGAAACCAAAGATACAGAAATGATATTACAAGTTGCGTTGGGTACAAAAAAGCAATTACGCAAAACCAAAACATGCCCATCTGACATTCCCAGGTGATAGTCCCCCACGGCTTTAGCATCCATGCTAGCTCCGTTCGCAACTCTGAGGGTCATGTCACCTTCCTTCAAAAACCTACGGTTTCTCAACGCCTGCAAAGAATTACAGATATGAGATCCTGATCCGGTATCCAATACCCAGGAAGTAGAGTTTATAGAAAGACAGTTTTCAATAACATACACACCTGAAGCTGAAGCCGCAACCTGCTTCAGTTCCTGTGTCCTGGCCTTCCAAGCCCTGCAATCTTTCTTCCAGTGTCCACTCTTATGACAATAGAAGCATTCTTCCTTTCCAACAAGCTTCCCCGCAATCTTTATTGCCTTTTCCTTTCCCTTCGTACCCACTTTACTAACACCGCCTCTTGGTTTGGCGGGGGCTTTCTTCCTCTTTCCCTTGGCTTTCGCCTTGGACCTAGAGGAAGAAGATCCTCCTACAAACAAAGCGGGTGTTTCCCTACCCTTCTGTAGGGTGCCCTCTGCGCTCCTCAGCAGGTTGAGGAGTTCTGAAAGTTCAACTTCCTTTTCTTGTAAGTTAAAGTTCAGTATAAACTGGGCGTAAGTGGATGGAAGGGACTGGAGAATTAAATCCGTATAGAGTTCACTGTCCAACGTGGTCCCAAGTTCCGCGAGCTCCTAAGTGTAGCCAATCATCTTAAGCACGTGGTCCGCTACCGATGATCCGACGGCCAACTTTGTCGAAAATAACTTCTTCGACACTTCGTATCTTGCGATACGAGACTGCTCTCCATACAGTTCTTTTGTATGGAGAAATATGGACTCAAGGTCCATATTCTCATGCCTCCTCTGATGTTCGTTGTCCATAGAGGCAAGCACGAGGCACCTGGCCTTCGCGCAATCAATCTCCCAAGTCTTACGGATTTCCTTATCCGCGACGCTGGAGGTGGGACCTGGGACGGGGGGAGCTTTGGTGGTAAGAAGATACCCCAGCTTGTCGTAAGCGATTACCAATTTGACATTCCTGAGCCAATCTTTGTAGTTTGGCCCTGTCAGTATGTTTTTATCTAGA
Source organism: Agapanthus africanus (assembly GCA_030015575.1). Lineage (NCBI taxonomy): Eukaryota > Viridiplantae > Streptophyta > Magnoliopsida > Asparagales > Amaryllidaceae > Agapanthus > Agapanthus africanus. The sequence goes on from CM057349.1 coordinate 332,794,762, forward strand.
AGTAACTTAAGTCCAGTCATTTCGATTTGGTCGCTGCAGGGGGAGAGAAGAAACACTTAGCACGATGCTCTTGCAAGTTTAGAATGGTTTTTAATTTATCTAAACAGGATGGCTCCCACTGTCTCTCGAATCCCTCCTCAAACCACAAAGGAAGAATTAGCCGGGATCAATCCCACCGCACAATACTTGCTTAACCGTTCAGCCAGGCCAGTGTCGGTACTTCGAGGGAGGTTTTCCAACGCTTTCGCGAAGTTCCTTAATTTAAGAACCACTTTTCCCTGGGGGCGTAGCCCCGCTAACACCTTTCTAGGCACCTACTAGGTTTATAGCATTGATTGTTTAGTGAGAAATTTCCCGAGGAGTAGCATATACTCACAGTAGGATCGGGATCCAAATATCATCGCGTGACGAAACTGAAGGAATCCTACCAGAATCATCACACTCCAAATGGTATGCAAATCTAGCAAGTTTCAGTACTTATGAAACTCCCGATGTGGATTTTTGCCCTATGCTCTTATGACCTTGACTTTGGCCAACAAATCATAAGTCACATGTCAAGTTCTTCCCGTCGTTCTCCAGGTTAATTTGAATCCACCCGTACATACCCTTGACTTTGGCCAACAAGGCAGTACGACTGTTTCAAATCAACGCATCTATCTATGCTGCACATGAATATCCAATAGCTACCAATCACTATGCCTTGACTTTGGCCAACAAACACAGCTTGAATACTATTGACTATTCATGTGAAACAACGGAGGGCTACGAATGGTTTTGGTAAAACCGTGAACGTAGTGAACTTGATATAATCGATGGAACGAGATAGCTTTTAGAAGGAGTGGCTCAAGCTCCGCATTTAAAAGTTAGTTTTGAAAAGAACCGAGTGGTTTTTCGAAAGTGTTCCAACGACTTTAACTTGGTTTATTATCTTGCATTAGTTCTTTTAATGCGTGATATTCTTGCATTAGTTCTTTTAATGCGTCCCATCAATTAATCCTACCATTGCAGAAAACAACCAAAATATGACGTACGCTTATGCCATTCGCATTCGCCACGGGGTCCCGTCATCACTCGTTAGGTTACTTAACTAACGACAGAGCGGGGGCTGGGCTAGCGCGGCTGTAAAACATAAGCAACGCCTAAATATAAAGCAATGATAGACATTACAGATCACAGATGAATACATTGGATATACTAGCAATCCGCAATCCGTTCGAGCCTGCAACGAAAAGCGGATTACACGGTCGCGGTGAATAGCAAATACCCCACCCAAGACCCCTACGGGTGCGGCAAACTACCCGCCAAGAACCCGGTAGTTTGTGCACCCCTCCATGGGTCTATCCTAGGAGCAAAAATAGTAAAAAGAATTATACAATGACGGCTACAACCCCGACCCGGTTGTGTGGCCATACAAATAATATTATTACATCAATTTACATTTACAAATGAATGAAAGAAAAACAAAAGCTCATCTCACATCCACCCCGGCTATTCACCCGCGACAGTCCAACACATTCATATACACATTCCAATATCAAACACAGATAACTGAGATGTATAACCCCGACTAATCGACTTATAGCGATTAGCCGACGTTCAATACATGCAAACAACACAGATATAACCATCATAGCCAAAGTGCAGTGAAGTTCGGAAAAAATACGGAATTATAGGACCCCAAAAGTAAATTTCTGCTCTGGAAAATCTGGGCACATATAACATATTTTAAAAATCCCAAAACCAACACAGAGACACACTGCACGAAACCCGATCACCAGAAGACACTAAACGGCGGCGGATCCGCGGCTCGAAGAATAGGTGAGGCCGCGGATCCGCGGCGGTTTGAACGAATTAGGGGATCGTTTTTCTTGGGTGTTCACACAAAACCCTGAGCCGAATTTAGGTGTATAACAAATCTTGTTTTGACCAGAAAATTTTTTAACAGAAACTAGGGTTTTGCAAAAGTTTGGTTTTTGGATTTTTTCGGTTCCGAACTTCGTTACACTTCACTACCAAGCTAGTTTAAGTTTAGTTAGGCTCTGATACCACTGTAAGTCCACGTTGCGACCCCCGGTTCTTACGGGGACGCGGAAACGGTATAAAAATCAAATTTTTAGCGCATGGGGCAACATGGACTAACAAAGTCGGGATCTTTTCCTAAACTAAAACTAGCAAACTTGCTAAAAAGAGTTAGCTACTCGGAAAGATGGTTATACCTAAACTTGAACTCCTTCTTCTTCAAACTTTGTAGAGGTTGATGGTTCTCTTCTCGTCGCCTTCTTCCGTCGAAGATGGATCCACCTGAGGGTTCAACCTTCGGGCTTTTTCTCGAACTTTGAGTGAACTAGAATCTCCGGCTTGCTAAACCCTAGATCCTAGAGTGAGTAGAGAGTGTCTAAGGGGTGCTTTTCTTTTAAGGAGAGGGATTCTCAACACATGAGAAGGATTCTCCTTTGGCTAGAGGAAGAAGAAGATGAAGTGAGGAGAGAGAATGATTATGATAGAATGAGCTCTTTTCTTTTGCAACCATAACTAAAAGAAAAGGAATTATCTAATTAATAATAATAATTGAAATGAGAATAGTTGATCGTTATTTTGGAATGACCACTATCATACATTCAATAAATGAGTGTAAGCATGAATCAAGGAGTATCCTTTCAAAGCATGATGGTGGTCAACATTCAACCATGGTCAACAAGTCAACCATGGTCAACAAGTCAACAAAATCAACCATAACAATATTTCATTTAATTACTATTATTAATTGATATTTCATAAATCTATTAGGGTTTGAAAAATGACGACTGTCAACTGTGCATACGCACCCGTTCCGAAACCCTAATGAAATACCTCATCCTCCGCCTCAAGCAACTGTGCATACACACCTGCATTCTCGTTCCGAGGAACAAGAATACCTAGATATAAAAGCAACCCCAAAACATATACCAGTATCCGGCTCAAAACAGAGCCCGCTGGCAATATCCGTCCGAACTCCAAACGTGCACAAGTGCGCGGATGAGAACGAACCATGTCGCAAAACCACGCGACCTCTACTCTGTTTTGCCCAGAGGCGAATACCCTCTGTGTGGGACTCTAAAGACTCGACACTACGCTGGCAGTGGGTTTAACCACAGACCGCAAGCGGCACTAGCTGTGCGTAACGGTCCCCAGGTAGATGCCGACAAGAAGGCTGACGAGGTGAACCCTATCTGAACTCCTACTGAGTCTGAATGTGACATTCTCCGTACAGTCCGGTCTGTTCGTCTGATACATCGCATGTCGGGCCTAGGGGGCGGTAAAACGTCAGTCCCCCAATAGCGGTACAAGTCGTGTCGGAGTGAAGCCCAAAACACCCTGAGATAACACTGGAAGCCTACCAGTATATCTCGCTTGCCCTGGCCAGGGACTACTCGTGTAATGGCTCTCCTAGACACTGCGCGATGTCAACCCCCAATACCGGGAGAGACGAATCCTGTCTAACCGTCACTGCCTCCAAGTGCTTCGGGACTGCACCCAACCATTATCTGTTTGCACGACTCCTTTGAGCCGTGGTAGGGTAGTAGTCAAAGTACAGTGGGAACACACTCGAGGCGAAGTGCCAGTGTCAAGTCAGCGGACTAAGCTGTACTCATGTCACCTGGGAACTGATAACTGACGATAGGTATAATACTAACCTGTCAGTTCCCGACGAGTCCTGTCCAGTGTACTCATAACCCAACGAGCACCCGTATACTATCTCCAGTACGACGTACTGATGGCTGTGGGACAGACCATCTCCCACACTGGGATGAGAAGCGCATACGCCAGTCTACTCCGGAGTATCGATGCCCTGTCTCGATAGTCCTGCGACTAGGGACCTGTATAAGGATGTGCTTATAGACTACCCAGCCCCCACTAGTGTGACTGCCATCACAACGCTGGTAATCAAGCAAAGATCCTAAGGGCTCCACTAATGTGTATAGGTGATATCGCAAAAAAAACACATGTACACATTGAAGTAGAAACAAACCAAGTAGCATACTACTATATTGAGCAAGATTGTTTATACAAGGTGAATATCCCAAGCTTCCATTAAGTAATATACAAACTAGTATGATACAGTAATGGCCTCTAGGGCATATACACTAACAAGTATGATCTGCATCATAGTCATGGTAGTCAAGCTGATATCCTAAGGGCTTTATCAACATGTATTAAATGAACAGTAAACATAATCAAGTGAATATGTTAAGATAAAGAACAATCAGATAGCATACTATCATGCTGAGTAAGAAAGTCCTCTATATATATACATGTCCAAGCATCCACTATACAAATAATAGCCTCTATGGCATACATATATCCATCAGAAGTACTTTGCGTCTTCATATTTTCGGATCTCGTTTACGGAGAACGGGTTTAGTTCTCCCGTGACGGTGTATTCCAAGCCGTCTTTGAAATACTTCATACACTGATGTTGTGTAGAAAGGACGACGTTGTACTCATGTAACCAAGGCCTGCCGAGCAGAGCATTATAGCAAGTCTTGGCGTCAATGACATGAAATTTGATGTCAGTGATGAGCAGGCTAAACCGTAACATCAGTATTACGGACCTAAGCGTCCGCGAAGACTGTGAGTCAAACCTGGAGATGGTAATTTTGTCTCGGGCCAAGTGCTGAACGCTCATGCAAATCTTCTTCAGCACTTTCACGTTGAGAAGATTGACGGAGGATCCATTGTCGATAAGGATTTTGCCTATCTTGATATCATGGCAGTACCCGTTGACGTATAACGGGCAATTATGCTTGCACGTTCTGAGGAGGAGATCTTCATCGCTGAATGTAATGTCAGCTGTGTGAACATCTGCCATCTCGTCCTTCATCTTCTCTTCTGCGAGGAAATCTTAGAACTGATCAGGCTCTTATAATGCCTTGATCAGAGAATCTCGTGTCTCTTTGGACAGGAGGAGAGCATCCAGTATGCTCAATTGTGAGGGCATTTATCTCAGATGTTCTAAGACATTATAATCCACCTTTTTTTTCTTAGGCGGGTCCCTGGCTGTGAGCTCTTTGACGACTTCATCATCGGGGGTGATTTCCTCAGAGATTTTTTCTTTCCTTTTGTCCCTCTGGCTCGAATCTTTGTTTGTAGGTCCGAGGTTCTTTTCAGGCAGCGTGCGGTTACGCAGCTGAATGTTCCTACAGTTCTTCTCCCCCTCTTCTTTTTTGGAGGTGAAGTCTTTGAAGAGAGGGTTGAAGATCATTTCGTCCTCAGATTCGCTCCCGAAGGTAAGAACCTGGGGTTTATCCCCTTCCGAACTGGTATCAACCATATGACAGTTTCCAGTCATTTTCTCACGCGCACTTGCCACACTTTTTTCAGTCGACGAGCTTCGTGCTTCATCCTCTTGAAGTGTTTTTAATGGGCAACATATCCTTACCACCGCTTCTTGAAGGCACTGCATTCTTCCAAGGGGTGGGTAATCCTTCGATGATATAAGCAGTAGTTTGGATATGAATTCTCTCCGTCGAGGCGTATGACCCCGGGAGTGTTTCCTAGCAGAGGTGGCAGCTTCATTCCTATTGACAGGGCTTTGGCGAACCGCTTCTCTACCTTGATCCTGCTCTTATTTGTTGCAGGTATGCCTTGGTTTGGCTGGAGTACTTTACGACTCCACCTTACCGCAGCATCTTCATCCTGGCGCTGACGCTTAGCCTTTTCGTATATGGCTGTTTCGCGTTCTCGGTCAGCTTTGCTTTTTCGAAAGTCTTCATTTAACAGCCTATCGATCGGGTCTTCTGGAAGTTCTGGGGATTTTAGCGCCGATTCTACCCCCAGTTCCTCCGTGTTGCCTTCTGACGCTGAGGGAGTTTCTTCGCCATTTAACGACGAATGGGAGACCATATGGCAACTTGCTACATAGTTTTTGGTTTCTTCTGATGAGTCGTTTTCCTCATCGTTGTCACTATCTTCGTTCTCAAGAATATGCTTGAGGAACTCCTCAAGGGTGACTGGTATCTGCGTCTTCTGGCTGTACTCTTCCAACGCGTCAATGTACTTTTGTATGTTTGTACGCTTGTCGTCATACTCGGCAGGCTTATAGGCTTCTTAGTCTTCTTCTTTTTCTTTGAAGATTTTGAAGGCTTGACTTGGGGATTTTTCCCTTTGTCAACAATTTTCGGTACGGGACGCGGTTTCAGCATCATTTCGATGATTTCGGGTTCAAGTGGGCTTTTCCACCTGACTACTGGACATGCCTGTAGATCCTTCAGAATTTTTTTGGTCTTTGCTGAAAGAACGATTTCCCATGGAGTTTCTTCTACGAGCGAGCATGATGCCCCTGGTGCATCCACCTTTTTGGAAGTGTGCTTCTGTGGCATGTTCACCCTCTAGTTCTCAGACAGCGCGAACTTCCCCATTTGATACTGATACTCGACCCAATTCTTGAAGACGTAGGAATCCTCAATTGGGTGGCTCACCATTCTGTGATAGGAGCAGTAGTTAGGGTTGTTGACGTCGCCGAGTTGCGGTGGACGCCATGGGTCTGGCAATATAATGAGTTTGTTACGCATTGCCAACTCAAATAGTCTCATCGTCTTATCGTGGGGAAACGAGTAAGCGCGCGCTAACCTTTCTTCTAGGGATAGGCATGGACGTGCATTGTTTTGGCAAACTGCCGGTTTTTGGTCCCTCGGTTGTTGTTGAGTGTTGGCGACGAAGGCCGCTTTCCCTTTAACTTTGGTATTTCGAGGGTCCTTACTTGAGGAGGAAGGCCCGTGGCCCATCTGGTCCATTTAGGCCAGTTTATCAATCAGAGTCTGGAAGGTCGTCGGCTTGAAGAACGTCATGAACTGGGACACAGTCGTTTGCGGATCTAGGGTTTCGATGAACATGCCCACGGCGGGGGATTCTTCGATACGTTGTTCGCACTTTGACCACAGGTTCCGCCACCGGATCGCGTATTGGACCCAGGTTTATCCCGGCTTTACCCTGGCATTGATTAATGCCGTGATCGGGGTGTGTTCGCTTGCGCTGGTGAACCGCTGTGTGAACAGAAGTTCCATTTCTGTGAATATTCTCATGGAGTCATTTGGGAGCTCCGAATACCATTCAAAGGCTGTCTCTGACAGGCTACTAATGAAATGGCGAAGCAGCTTGTCGTCACCTCCAGTGTTGCCACACAGAGCTCTAAACTGCGCGACGTGTTGGTGTGAGTTACATGTCCCCTTGTACATATGGAATTTAGGGATCGTATATCCCGGCGGGTACTTGATTTGGTCATACCAGCCTCGATACGGTCGCCCAGTTCTGACGATTTGGCCAGCTGCTTCATTTGCTTGATGAGCTCGTATTTGTTGAGCGATGTAATCATCAAGAGCATCATTGGAGATCGTTTCCTCCCTAGTCATCGATAGAGCCGGAAGGGGGTTTGAAGTTTCCCCTCTGTCATCATCGATAACTATCAGCGGATCCTCGGCTAGAGATTCTGGCTGGATCATCATTCCAACCATATTCTAAAACAAGAGCGCCATCTGCTTCATGTTGGCGGCTTGCTCAACAGCTTCTTTGCCTTTTTTTCCAAGCACCCTTCGCAGGAACTGTTTATCAGTCTCCTGCTCTTGACGTTGTTCAGTTGCTAGATCCGAACTTTCTTTCTGTCCGGTGAGTGCCACTATCTTGGTCAGCATTTCTTGGAGCTTTTGTTGTTGCTCCTGAGCTTTTGTCAACGACCGAGTTTGCGGTCGATGACTTACGGAAGCACGGCTTTCATCTTTCCTGGAAGCCATGCAGAATGTATGCACGATCATGCCCCCAGACTTGGGGTGTTTAGGTCCAGCGCCTTTGGAAATTGCCGCAGGCAGTTGGATGTTCTCCAGCCTCACCCTTTTGTGGGAGGTTGAAGTTGAAGGAGCCGTTATGACAGGCACCTCTGTCGAAGAAACCCCTCGCTGTATGATGGAGGGATGATCTTTGTTTTGCCGAGCCTTCGATTTCTTCGGTCGGTGGGAGTAGTTTTCGTCAACCACAGAGTCCTGAACTTTTTGCCAGACTCTGTGAATTTGGGAGGAGAGCCGCTGATGTGGCCGTTCCTGCTTTTCCTGCACAGGGACCTCAACAGGAGGAGGTGATTTCTTCAGTACCGCTGTAGGGGAGTTTTTTCGCACCATCTTCAGCGGTTAAAACCAGTTCCCAGTTAGAACAGCAGCATCAACTTCCACCATGGGAGCTGGTGGGGTAAGTCCAAAGGGGGAGTTGCCCCCAGCTTTCCTCACCCGGTGCCAGTGACGACGTCGAACATGTCTTGCAGAGAGGACCGCCTCGGTTTCGGAAGCGGTTGCGGCTTTCCCCTGGTTTTGTTGAGGAGCTCCAGCAGTTCCAACCTGTTAAAGAACGACGTCCTTGGCAAGATTTGATTGGAGATGGTCAGTCTCTCGAAGACCGATCGCCTGATTGGTGAAGCAGTTTTGACGGCTTCATTTGCAGCAGGAATTGGGAAGGCTATCCTTTTTAGGGTAGCCCCTTCGGGAATCACGGGCTTCTTTATGGGCCCGCTTGATCTTTGGCTCAGCCAATTAAAAACTGAGACCCCCTTTTTTGATGGATCGTTGAGAGGAGCCACTGCAGTCGTCAGTCGGTGGAAGAATGACTTGTTGGGAACATCGGGTTACGGCATTGAGGCACTGGCGCTCATTGGTGGGAGCATGGTCCCGAAGAATAGTCCAGTAGTGGCTTGCGTAACCTGCCTCACCGGCATTGAGAAAATGGGGGCCGAATTCGGCCTGTAAGTCACTCCTTCGGTTGGGACGCAGCGGGAGTTGCTGTTGCAAGTTGTGCAGTTGGAAGCCGTTGACTTTTTCTTCTTCTTCTGCACAGGAGCAAGACACCAAATCATAGTATCTTAAAACCAAGGGCAACCATAATGAACCACGATTTTGTTCGCGAAACACGATACACGAAGTGTGGAGTGGAAAGAGGAAAAGGTCCCACCGGGCATGCCAGAATCTGTTCACCGCCGGAAGACGGACCGGGACGTTGGGACGTCTGGCCTGAATCCTTGGGGCAGATGCTATTTGGATTTATCCGTCCACCTCCCCGAAGATGCCAAGTTGATTTATGGCACCGTATATCGGGGGTTTAGATGGACGCAGTCGTTGTAGCAGACTTTATCAGATTCCCCCTCGTTTGTGAGGGGTTTTTGATTATGGGGATGCTCTTCACTGCAGGCGCAAGCCCCTGCAATTAATTACGTTACCGCATCTCGATAACAAATTTCTCCTTCTCCGGAGGTTCACTTCATGTCGTGTGTATGTTGTTTTGGTTTTGGTTGCCCGTGGATTGTATATAGAGACTAATTTATGTTGTCGCATGTAGGGCGTGGATTAGTCCAAATCCGTATATTCTTAGATTTGGGTTTGATTTGATTTAAGAATCGTTAATCTGGTTTGAGATTAAGATCAACTTAAACATATGAGCATTTGGGCTTGATTATTTTAGTTTAAGGACATCACGGTCCATTATCGCCATGTTTGAGGAGAAATGTTAGTTTAAGGACGTTTCGGTCCTTTGTAGCTGTATTTGGGGGCAAATATTAGTTTAAGAACATTTCGATCCATTATCACCGTATTTGGGGGCGAATGTTAGTTTAGGGACATTTCAGTCCATTATCGCCGTATTTGGGGGCGAATGTTACTTTAGGGATATTTCGGTCCAACATTCATCTTGCACACACGTGTATTTGTTACGTGGAGAAGTGAACGATAGTGACATGGAATGCGCCCAGTTTGGAGTGCGATCCGATTTAAGGTGTGCACGTCAATTTGGAAGTGCGTCAATGTGGGATGAAAGGAGTTGTTGGTCGTCAGGACCCGCCATCTCTATGAAGACGTTGAAGAATTACAATGACGTATATTAGAGGTGTGGAGAGATGTACTCTTAAACCAAATCCCATATTTGAGGGGTAAAAAGGGGGCTGTTGTAGACCTAAGAAATGTTAGTCATGTTTGAGACAAAAATTATCTTAGGAGATATAAGATGAATATCATTTGGGATATCATCAATGAGAGACCACTAGTCATTTTTGAGACTAAGGTCAGTTTGGGAATACATGAGCAATATGGGCTCAGTTGTTTTAGGATCAAAGAGGTTTAACCTCAGAAAACTTGGCCAATTTGGGCTGAGATTGGGTTTTCATAATTACCCAACAGTGCTAAGCACTGAGGCATACAGTGCTCATGTGTGTTTCACGTGGACACTGGATTAGTGTTCAACACTAGAGTTTTGTGGCGCTCACGTGACACACGTGAGGCACCCAAATATGGGCACTGCCCATTGGGTTTTATCTCCCCTTCTTTTTTTTACATAAGTGCTAAGCACTTGGCTAACGTTCTCGTGCAAAACACGTGACTGCCCCTTTTCTTTTTGATACTGGGCTGCTTTAACACTCACGTGGGAAACATGTGAGGCGGTTTTAGTTGCTCTCTTTGTTCGTTTGAAGCACTCACGTGGGAAACACGTGAGACTTCAAAATAGTGCTAAGCACTAACGATTCTGGTTTTGAAGATCTTGGATCATCATCACTGCTTTTTTATGGAAGAACTAAGTTATTTATATATAAGGTTAAACCCTAATTTTTGGAGGAACTAAATTCCTATATGTTCTCATTCTTCTTCTCTTTTTTTTATATAACTTAATTCTTTTCCCTTAGGTTTTGAATCTGGGGAGCAAAATCTTCCCGTTGAGAATTAAATTCTCAACTTGTGGGGAGATTTGGTTCTGCCAATCTCAACTAGGGAGAGAACCGAGTTCTTAAATGAAGGGTTAAACCCTTAGATAGGTAAAGGAGAGACCATATGATCTCTGTTTTTTTTACCTCTGGTTTCAATGAGGAAAGTCTTCTTCTTTGAGAATTAAATTCTCTTGTTCTCTCAAGATCTCACTGTACTCTTTTTTGCAAAAGCTTGTGTCAAGTTCTCTCCCTCCTCTTTTTTTGTTTTTCCCTTATGTTTATAGGATAAGAGAAAAGATCAATTTGTTAGGAAAATCTCTGATTGAGAGATCATGATCAATCCAAAATGATCTCTCGGATCACTTGGTAATTTTATTCACCATTGGATTTTTAATCCAAAGGCTCTCTATTTAAAAGAGAAGTTTTCTTATTTATTTAACATAATTAGGAAATATCTTTACCTAAGATAGAATTTTTATTCTATCGGATGATCGGTGGGTGATTTTATAATCACCGTTGGATCTTTGATCCAAAGATCTTTCTAGTTTGAAAAAGATCAAGGAAAATATTTCCAAAATAGAATTTAATTCTATCTTGCCAAAGAGTGCAGCAGAAGAACTCACGTGTTTAACACGTGACCCCTAGCATGGGTTTCAGTATGCTTTATTTTCAGCGCTCATATACCTATCAACTCTCACGTGTTTAACACGTGAGGCCTGTTTGGCTTGCCAATTATTTGATTGCAGCGCCTATATGCTTTGCATATAGGCGCTCACGTGTTACTCGTGTGGCTCTTTTAACCATTTGTTTTTAATTGCAGCGCCTATATGCTTTTGCATATAGGTGCTCACGTGTTTAACACGTGAGCCTCTTTTAGCCCATTTATTTTCAACTGCAGCGCCTATATGCTTTTGCATATAGATGCTCACATGTTTAACACGTGAGACTTTAATAGTAGGGAATTTTCCCTTTTTCCTCTTTTATTTTATCAGGGAACAGGAGGCGGTGAGCGATTGTCGGGGATTCGTCTCTCCTAGTATTAGGAGTCGATGTCGTGCTGTGTTCGGTAGGCTATCACCTTAAATTCATGGCCACGGTAGATGAGATTTACTGATATGAGTTCAGTAGTTTCTAGGTTGGTGATGAACTTGACTCCGACATGACTTATCGGGTCATTAGGGGTCTAACGTTTCCACCCCTAGACCCGGTATGCGATACTCTCATACGAAGAGACCGGACTGTACGAAGATTGTCATATTCAGCCTCAGTACGGTACGGATGGACTTGATTGTCGACCTCCCTTTCGACAGATACCTGAGCAGCCGTTATGTATAGCTAGTGCCTCTGACGTGCTTGTGGTTTTTGGATCTATCCGGTAAATCACTGATAGTGTATTGTCGAGTCTTTAGAGTCCCACACAGAGGGTTTTCCCAGTTCAGGCGATATGATGTAGATGACGTATGTTGGTGCATACAGGGTGTCTGATTAAATACGTGTACAGGCTGCACGGACTTTAATCGGACGGTTGATAATACTAGCGGTTTAGGATTAAGCTGGATTATTAAATCAGGTTTCGATTTAATAATTTTTATATATTTTTAATATTTATATTCTAGTAATATTGTTCACTATTCATTTTCTCTCTTGGCTATTCGTACTTTTTGTACGAATACACGTATATGTATTTCGATACGTATATCGGGTTATATTCCGTATTTATACGGAATTTGTTCTAGAAGATGGACACTTCATTTCTTGATTTTCCTTTAAAAGAAAATCAAGAATGAGGTGGAGGATGAGATGTTAAATAGCATGGTAGATAGGGATGGCCTTGGTTATTATATTGTATAATCTTTTGGATTTATTATTGTGGCATGGTTGCTAAAAAGATAATGAGCCATTCTCTTTTCTCGTTTTGCTACTAGCTTTTCACAAAAAAGACTTAGCCATTTTCCATGGCTTCTTCTTCTTCACCTCCTTCTCCTTCTTCTAGATAGCTCTCTTGAGCTTAGAAAAGTGAGAAAAAGATAGTGAAAATATTCATAATCCCCACTCTCCATTCGTAGAGAGCTTGGAGCGTCGGTTGCTTCACTTGGTGATGCTGGAGCTTGGATCGGTTCTCTTGGGTGGATCATCTTCGGCAAGGGCGGTCACCAATCAAGCTCGATCTGGACGGCATACACGGAGCTTGGAGGGGTCTTCCATGATTGGATGGACATGCGTCGAAGGTAGTATTTCTAACTATTAGTTGCTAATTGCTAGTTTCGGTGTATGGTTTGATTCATTGGGAATATGTGTTTTGTGCTTGCTTAAAAATCATTGTTTTCGCTTCCACCTTGGTCGCGGCTTCCGCGGCCAGAGCACAACACACTTACATAGAGATGCGATTATTTAGGACAGTCGTACAGTTATTTTGGCCTACGTCAAGGACTTGTACGGGTGGGTCTAAACTAATACAGGACAATGACGGGTTGAACTTAACTAATGACTTATGATATGTTGGCCTACGTCAAGTTCATGAAGTCGTTTGGGGCAAAAACCATATCAAGAGTTTCAAATATAAGAGAAACTTGCCAGGCCTGCGCATACCTTCTGAAGTGTGGTGACTTGAATGGCTTCCATCAAGTTATCATGCGATGATAGTTAGGTCCCGATTCCCACTGATAAGTAGTTTACTCCTCGGGTTATCCTGACTAATTCTCCTTTTAGGGTTTGAAGAAGAATTCGAGGAAACAATGGGAGCCATCCTGATTAGATAAAGTGATTAACCAATCTAATCTTGATAAAGTGCAAGCTGAATGTTTCTTTTCTCTCTCTCTGGTTTGCGACCACGACCTACCTTAAACTAAAACTCATGAACCAAATTAACCGAACCTTCTTGCACACTTTGGGATTGTTATGATTCACGACAAAGTCGCATATATCACTGCCCCTCCTACTACCCCTTTGCATTTCACCAGAACACTCTGTAACACTACGGAGATCCATATTGTTTGGAAAAGCCATCTCGTAAAGTTACATACAAACTCAAAGAAACTTATTTCAGTTCGAAGATGGCCATGGGTTTTGGAGAAATTGAATAGGATTATTCGGTTGTCTTTTATCTTTACCTTCTCCCGGGTTGTGAAGGCTCCTATTATTAGTAGAGTACACCTATTACACTTATTGGATAATCTTCTTCCAAACCTTAGGCTGGTGCCGAATAGTAAGGAAAAAGAAAACCAATTAGCGTAAGTGTGGTATACAGAAGATAAGAAGTAAAGACATATAAAGGGATTGCAGTGAGGGAAATGGAATTTGCGACTACTATCATAAATATGGATAGTGAAAGAGGCATTACTAGGAATACCCTGCCACCCCCTCGAAATATTTTCATGTTTCAGTTTTCCTGTGCGGTGTTAAGTGAAAACTGCTTTTCTAATTTGATTCTGATACCAAGGTATGTATTTACCATACTTGATTCTCACATCTGTATGGCGTTACAGATGCTGAGTGGGAGTAGAATATTGGGAATTGGGTGATTAGATACTTAATATCAAAATTCTTTGTAATTGTTGATATTTGAGAATATCACCTGGGTTTTACCTTACGGCAAATATTTGGTTTTGAATAACCGTTGTTATGCACCAATTTTTAAAGTTGAATATATGTATCTTTATTTTATAAAGTGGGATATAAATTTTAAGAATCGTGTTTTAAACATTTACCTTTATCGTTATGGATAAGGTAAGGTGCATTGAATAACGGTATAGACATTCTTAACAAAAATACAGTTTTCAACTTACAACACACGGAATTTGAGTTAGTATACTCTAGGGACTTATACATGGAAATGTATGTTATCCAATGCCCATTAGGACAAGGGGTTGGTACTCGTACTATATTCCATTTGTTTATGACTTCTCTGGTTTTAGACACGTATTTCGTTGAAATATAAGGTCCAAATTTCGAGAAGTTATAGGTATAAGAATAAAGTAAAGAACCATGCGTTGGAAGTATCAGAATTCTTCGAGGTGATAAAAATGTAGATATTTATGCTAGGTACTCTATCATAGTATTATTTGAGAACTTGCTTCTCTATTAGGTTACTCATCCTTGGGTGTGCTCCTTAATGGGTAATGTTGCATGGCCTTTTTTCCATATGGGATATGCACTGGTCATAGTTGCACAACAATTGAATATGGTTCCATCTAAATTAGTGTCTTTGTTTGTATGTGGATATAGAATGGTTGCATATCTTGAGGATGTTAAGATATGCAGTTATCTAGTTTTTGTTTAAAAGCTGAATCCGGAAAAACACAAGGTACATTTCTGTAACGACAGTTTGTGAGTTATTCCAGGCTTTTAGCAGGGGTTTAATTTCTACCATTTCAAGATCAAAAGTTGATTTTTTTTGACTCGCCATTGTTTCCCCCCAATAAGAGAGCAAGGCTCTGTTCAAAATTTGAACTGAGGCAGTGCCTCACGTGCAAAACACGAGAGCGCCAACACCCAGAGTTAAAAACTCTAAGGCAGCGCCTCACGTGCAAGGCACGAGAGCGCCAGCGCCAAAAGTTAAAAACTCTGAGGTAGCGCCTCACATGCAAAGCACGAGAGCGCCAACGCTAGAACTAAAAGTTCTCCACCGTTGGATCAAAGATCCAACGGAGATGATAAATTATCAGAGCACAGAATTAAATTCTGATTGAGGAAATACTCCTCAAACATTTCTAAACAAGAAAGATTGTGCTCTGTAAATCAGAGTATCGTTGGATCAAAGATCCAATGGTGATTAAAAATCACCAAGATACAGAATAAGCTCTGTATGGGAAAATATTTTCCCAATTTTTTAAAAAACAAGAAAGATGTCTTCTGTAAAACAGAAGTCCTTGGATCAAAGATCCGACGGTGGATAAATTCCCCAAATCAATTAAGAGATCTCTCAATGTGAGATTTTCTCAACTAAATCAGCAAATCAGCCTCCACTATATAAATGCTCCAAGACTTCAACTCTAAAAGAGGAGAACCCCCCATAAGCTTCAAGTTAAAAAAAAGAAGAGCAAGCAAAAAGAGCTTTCAGAGAGAAGAAAGAAGAAAGAAGAACTTTCTTCAAGGTAAATGTAGGGTTTAACTCTTATAAAAGAACATAGTTCTTTCAATGGATCTGAGATCCATGAGACAAGTCTCCCACTGGCATACCTGAGGGTTTAACCCTTATAAAAGAACATAGTTCTTTCCTTGGATCTGAGATCCATGAGACAAGTCTCCCACAAATGAGAATTTAATTCTCGTAGGGACGAATTTGTTCTTGGGGATTGAAGATCCAAGGGAGAACAAAGAATTAAACTCTTCAGAAAAATGCACAAAGAAGGAAACAGTGCCGAGCGCTCCGCGTGCTCCTCACGTGGGCGCTGCTAAAATAAAGAGTGTTTAGCACTCAGTGGTTGGCTGTCACGACCCGAAAGAGCACGTGACTGGCCCTTGAACCATATGAAGTCTATAGGACCCCATCTGATCCAAGTAAGCCAAAAGCCCAGAAATCTAAAACCATTTAAAGAGTAAATAAGGAAAACTAGTTTTAAGAAGTAAGAAATCATGTTTCGAAAATCAATGTTTTTAAATAACTAAGCCGAATATGTATTTTTAAAATGTGTAACCTTTCCTGAAAATTTCGGCAGAGTTTCTTTTGTAAAAACTGGCCCCGAACGGGGTACAACAAGAATAATATATATGGAATGATAAAAGGCATCCCCAAGCGGGAGCTAGCTCTTCGTCAATCGACGGTCACAACCACGCAAGCAATAATAATATACAATGCCAAAGGGCGAGAATCAAAACCCAAAAAGAACTCAAAACAGCCAGAAAACCGTAATACTACAAGCGCGACTCTAAGGTCGAAATAATACAAAACTGTTGTCTAAGTCTGAAACAATATACAAGTTTTTGGTTGATGGAATTTCTAGATACAATGAATAATACATGAACAATGGCGGTTCTGATACAAAAGAACCGACCTACCCAAGCAAGTCACCTATAAGGAGGCAGTGTGCCAGCAATGCCGCTATGGAATCTGTACGGCAAAACCTGCAAGAACTGTGGCACAACGGGGGTGAGTTGCCAACTCGTGAATAGAAAATATCTACAAGCAGAGATCGAATGCATGACCCATCCTAGGTCAATATGATCAGATAAAAATAAACCTCAATATGAATAAAGCTGAAGCATGCTAAACTGGCAATGTAATCTCTATACATGAGTGTAGTGCCAAGTGCTCGTGCTAGTGCCTCAGGTAATAGCATATCATGAATGTGAGGTATGATCAATGTAATCAAATCTGCATATACGTGGATCCCGTCCACTCGTCACCCAATGACAATAACCATCATGCATGCAAATATCATAAAGCATGTGCATGGGAAATAATATGAGGATATAAACCATCCGTGTCCCTCGCGACACGTCAAAATCATGGAACCGGAGTGCCCAGCATCGACACTCGAAAACATCATGAAAACTGTGCCCAGCATCGGCACGTAAATCCTCATATATTGGGCTCCGTCAGTCCGGATCGTCCCACGGGCTCTGTCTGCGGTATCGGCCCTCGGCCCCGGCAGTACGCCCATATCCATCTATCGACTCTGGTCAGTATCCTCCGGATAACCGCCAGGTCCAACCAATCACCGGTAGGTACTCGCCACCCTGCCAGGCTCATCGTCTACTCCACGAAAAACATTTCTTGCCCCGGGGAACCATACCGGGTCCACCATGTACCCGCAATCGGCCTCATCCGCCTCCTCGAATCGGGTTTCACATGTCGCTCTCAGCACCGAGAAAACACATGGTGGACGCACTGAAATATCATATCAAGGGTAACCGGGTTTTTAAAACAATTTCACATTCTCTTTTGAAATATCCACGGTTCCCAAATCCAGAATATCATGGAAACAACATATCTCAATGCGTATAATCAGAAAGCATGATGCATGCGACATGTAAAACAAATATAAGCATATCAGTCTGTCATGCAAGAATCATATCCTGAATGCAACAGTACTACAGTGTAGTGACATGGCAATTATCGATAATGAAGTGTGTGAGCCGGCAAACAAGTGTACGTGGAACATACGCATCATCGATAATGGTGCTGGTGTCCTATCAGCATGACTGAAATATATCAACAATACAAGCGATGCAATGCAAATAGCATGAATATGCGGAATCGAAAAATCAATACAACAGTAAAGAACCTGCCTCAATAGATATATCCTGCAACCTTGCCTTTTGAAATAAGACGAATCAGGGCTTTTGGTAAAATAAGGGCTACGGTATTTTAAGAAAAGATGCGTCATTTGAAAATATCTGTATAAACCCTTCTGCCTATCTTTAAAATATCCCCGATTCGTTAGTTTTGAAATAGGTATGACTCGGGTCTAGTCTAACGCCTACTATGCGAACTACGAACCCAACAATCAAGTCAATCGGGAGGGGTATGGAAGCTACCTAAATCTGAGCCGATATACATGTATATATATATAGTCGGTGATCTCGCCTCAATAGTATCACGTACGATACAGTATATCACATAACATCCTCGAGTCATGAGTGCGGATCTAACATCAATATAAAGCTCGTACGGTAAATCGTCGTACGGCATCCCAATAGCTGGGTACGGGTCAATATCCCATTCATCTCATCACATATCCGGTATCACTACCATCATATCACATCTCAAATACGAACTCCGTCATATCGCCGAATCTCACGGCCTCAATCAAACCTCATCGACTCATCTCAATCCCATGTATCATCCTCAATCCCGTATATGAACACATAGTCCCATACCCATGTGTAGATATACAAACCTCCAAATGCGCACAGATAAATGAAAGAATGTATGCAAGTATATGTGTACGTGTATGTGTGAGTGCAACCACTACTCTAGGGTTTCGCACTATACTACACCAATTCATCCTTATCACCAATAATATCAATATTACCATCAATAATCCTAAACAACACATAATAAATATATGTGTGTATACGTATTCGTATACATCACCACGGACTGCAGGGGGGCTATACGCCATCCACCCGACTTCTCCCCGTAGATATAATCTACTCACCTTGCTTCTCATGTGCCAATGCCGATATTGCTATCTTCATCTTCTTTGCCTCAACATCACGTGGGGTACCTACAAGGATATCACAAACGCTAAAGCACATGAAAATCACATCGGAAACCAAAACGGCATACGCTACGCCTATAGGTAAAAACCTATAACCTCGCATGCAAACACGATCAATATCCACTTGTCGTTGACGTCCAAACGCCACCCGACAGGAACGAAACACCAAATACCAAAATCCATGCTAAAACAAGTCGTAAACTATGCACCAACATAAAGAAATCATCCCAGATTTTACCCTAGATGGAATCAGTCAAAACTAGACATACCCAGGGTCAAGACTAGAGGAATTAGGGCCATGCACAAAAATCGAGACAGTTCCCTCCTGCTCTGGCCGCAATTTGCGGCCAGATGGAATAAATTGGCGGCCTCACTTTGGAGTTGGGAGCTAGGGTTTGGTGTGGTGGTTCCATGGTGCCTGCACATCTCACTGTCAACTCAGTTTCATTTTTGGGGTCTCGGGGTGATAGCAGATTACACAAAACACTCCCAGATTTACAGTTTTCCCCGTTATCGATTCCGTAATTCCGTATTCTGGTTTCAATTTCAGGTTTGGGTCTAAACTAACATCACACCAGGGTTTCTAAGGTCACCACCATCCTCAAATTCATCTTTGATTTCAGTTTTACCCTAAACCCTAACTTGAATTCTCCAAAGTCCACAAAACGACACAATATCGATATGAAACTAGAATTGATGCACAAAGAAATTGAAATACTACTTAAGGGTGCAGAAATTACCTTCTTTGGAAACTCAAGAAAATTCTTGAGTTGCTCAAAGTTCTCCAAATCCAATCTTGCTAGGTTCAATGTGTAGCTAGTGAGCTTGGGAGCAAGTTTTGTGAAGTGGGAATGGGGTTTTGGCTTTGTTTTCATGGTGGATCTAGGGTTTCATGAAGAGGGGGAGAGAGGGGGAGAGGGAGCAGCAGCAGCTCAGCTCTTGTTTGAAGAGGGGAGAGAAAATGAGAAGGGAAATGATGGGGTATGGTTCAAAAAGGTAAAGGTTGACTTGGTCTCTCTCTCTCTCTCTCTCTCATCATCATGCTACTTTTTCCTTTTCTTTTGTTTTCTTTTCCCTCTCACTCCAATAGTGAACCTAAAAGAACAACCATGGCAAAAGAAATATAACACAAGTGTAACAAGTGTGGAAAATGATATGTGCACATTTTTGCACAAAAAAGCTAAAAATCCAATTAGCGATTTTTAATCGCGATTAACACTAAATTAGCATATGACTAATCTTAAAAAGTTTAAAATGGCATAATTCCATAAAATACCCTATTTTAGAATTTTCCATAATTTTCCAAAAATTTTCCCCATTTATTTGTATTTAATTATACCAGAATATTAAAATATTCATTAAAATAATATTAAATTATAAAAATTCCCGAAAATAATATTTTATTATTTTGGAAACGTTACATTGGCGCTCAGCGCCAAGCGCTCCATGTGCCCCTCACGTGGGCGCTAAAAAAATAAAAAGTGATTAGCACTCAGTGGTTTGCACCCAGCGCCAACCGCTCCACGTGTCCCTCACGTGGGCGCTAATAAAATAAAGAGTGCTCTGCACTCAGGGATTGGTGCCCAGCGCCCTACGTGCCCCTCACATAGGCGCTGATAAAATAAAGAGCGCTCTGTAAATAAAGCCCAGCGCCATAAAGAGTGTTTAACACTCAATAAAAAACAAAAAAATGGGTGAGCATCAAAGCCCATATCAATGCTCGGCATTGTTGAACAAAAGGAGATCAAGCCCAAATAAGTAATTAAGTGGGCTGAGCCCAAGGTTGGCCAAACTCGAAATCGACTGAGCCCATAGGTCTTCTTCTAGATTGGCCTTAGTTCCAAACAGGACCACCAAGTCCTTGATGAACATTCTTTAATTCAATGGTACATCTCTCCACACCTCTGATACATATCGTTGTAATTCTTCAAAGTCTTCAGAGAGGTGAAGGGTCCCAATAACCAATGACTCTTGGCGCACCCCTAAACCAATGAGCCAAAAATCTATAGACTATGACGTCCTTAAACCCAACGGACCGCAACGTCCCTAAACTAAACTCTATGGACTATGAGGTCCTTAAACCCAACGGACCGCAACGTCCCTAAACTAAACTCTATGGACTATGACGTCCTTAAACCCAACGGACCGCAACGTCCCTAAACTAAACTCTATGGACTATGATGTCCTTAAAATCTATGGACTATGATGTCCTTAAACCCAATGGACCGCAACGTCCCTAAACTAAAGCAATAGAGCTCAAATACTCTTTTGTTGGATCTGAATGATCCCAAAATCCTATTGAGTAGATCTTAGTCTAAAATTAGAGTAACGTATCCTCAACAATCGTTTAAATTTGATCTTAATCTCAAACGAGATTAACGATCCTTAAATCAAACAAACCCAAATCTAAGAAAATACGGATTTGGACTAATCCCCGACCTACGGGCGACAACATAAATTAGCCTCCGTATACAATCCAAGGGCAACCTAAAATAAAACAAACACACACGACACGAAGTGAACATCTGGAGCAGGAGAAAGTGGTTATCGCTACGCGGTAACGGAATTAACTGCAGGGGCTTGCGCCTGCAGGGAAGAGCGTCCCTATAATCAAAAACCCCACGCAAACGAGGGGGAATCTGATGAAGTCTGCTACAACGGCCGCATCCGTCGAAACCTCCGATGCACGGTGCCATAAATCAACTTGGCATCTTCGGAGAGGTGGACGGATAAATCCAAATAGCATCTGCCCCCAAATTCAGGAAAGACGTTTGTCTTCCCGGTTTCCGGTGGTAAACAGATGCTGGCACGCTCGGTGGGACCTTTTCCTCTTTCCACTCCACACTTCGTGTGTCGTGTTTCACAAATATACCACGGTCTGCTATGGTTGCCTGTGGATTCGAGGTACTAAGATTTGGTGTCATGCTCCCGTGCAGAGAAAAGAAGATCAATGGCTTCCAGCTGCACCAACTGCAACAACAACTCCCACTCCGTCCCATCCGGAGGAGTGACCTATGGGCCCCAAGCAGCCTCCATCTTCGCCATGCCAGTGGAACAAGTGACTCAGGCCACCACTGGACTGTTCTTTGGGACCATGATCCCACCAGCAACCTTCAGCGTCCCGGTGCCATCACCGGAAGCTCCGAAGAAGTCGGTCTTCGATCGGCTTGCAACTACCGCGGCCCCTCTCAACGGGTCGTCCAAGTCTACTGCCTCATTCTTCGACAGGATGAGCCTAAGCTCAAATGGGACCGCGAAGAGGCTCGCAATACCGGAGAAGGCTATCCCAACTCCTGCTGTAAACGAAGTCGTCCAAACTTCTTCCCCAACTCGAAAGTCGGCCTTCGACAGGTTGACCATTCCTTCCCAGCGGATGTCAGTCTTTGACAAGCTGGCGCCAATAACAGCCTCTCCTAAAAGCAGGGGGCATGATGAAGCTACTCCGACGATAAAGGGGATCCCGGCTACACGACATGCTCGACTTTGTCACTGGCGCCGAGTGAGGAAAGCTGGGGACAAATCCCCTTCCGGACTTACCCCACCAGCTCTAATGGTGGAAGTTGATGCTGTTATTCCAATTGGGAACAGCTTTGAGCCGCTCAGGAGGGTCCGTAAGAACTCTCCAACTGCCGTGCTGAAAAGGTCTCCTCCACCTGTGGAGAACGTTACAAAGGCAAACCCGGAACAGCCCTTTCAGCGGCTGTCCTCCAAAATCCACAGGGTCTGGCGAAAAGTCCAAGACTCTGTAATCGACAAAGACGACTCCCGCAGATCGAAGAAAATGAAGGTCCGGCCTGAGGAGGGTCATCCCGCCGTCGTACCACGGAAGGTATCGTCTGCAACAGCCCCCTCAACTTCGACCGCCCATAAAAGGAGAAGGCCGGAGAAGATCCCCGTGTCTACGACAAATCTCAAGGACACTGAATCCAAACGCCCCAAGTCTGGGGGCATGGTAGTGCACACCGTCTACATGGCTTCCGGAAAAGAGGAAAGCCGTACTTCTACGGGCCATCTACCACTCACACAGTCTATGACGAAAACTCAGGAGCATCAACAAAAGCTCCAGGAGATGCTGACAAAGATGGCCGCACTCGCTGGGCAGAAGGAAATCCCGAAAGTATCGTCAGATCAATGCCAGGAACAAGAAACCGACGCCGAGTTCCTACGAAGGATGCTCAAGAAGAAAGATAAAGAATCCGCGGAATAAGCGGCTAATATAAAACAAATGGCGCTCCTGTTCCAAGATATGGTGGGGATGATGATCCAGCCGGACCGTCCAGCCGAAGATCCCCCAATAATCATTGAATACGACAGGGGGAGACATCAAACCCTCTTCCGGCTTTATCAGCAACCAGGGAGGAGACGATCTCGAAAGCTGCTCTTGATGACTACATAGCTCAACAAATACGAGCTCATCAGGCAAGTGAAGCAACTGGCCAAGTCATCAGAACTGGACGACCCTATCCAAGCTGGTACGATCAAATTAAGTACCCGCTAGGATACACGATTCCTAAATTTCATGTGTGTAACGTTTTGAAAATCGTTTCGGTGAAATTTCGGAAAAATCGGTAAAATAAGGGGGTTTTCTGTAAAAAGTCAAAATACAAATATCTTTATTCTAAAATTAAATATACATATTCTAGCTATGTAATTGCTAGTATTTGATGTTTATTGAGCCACTGGTTAAATTTCAAATTTTCTGAAATTTTTTCTGAAAATAATTATTTTAATATTATTTTAAGCTGTCACCAATACATTTAATTAGGGAAAATTACAAATTGGAATGAGTTGAAACAAATTTTGTGCATCATAGCACATTAAACAAAATTTTAACATGTTGTTTTTGAAATGAAATGGTTTTCCAAAACTGTTTAGAAATTATGGAAGAAAAAAAGGCTTTTTTAGTGAATTTAGTGTAAATGGATGTTTGGGGTATAGTATTTATCATTTTTCATCACCCCACACCCATACCCACACTCACACACCCCCATTTTTTACTTCCCTTGGCTGAATTCAGCAGCCCCCCCCTCAATTGTCCCCACTTGTTTTTCAAAAGAAAAGAAAAGGAAAGAAAATGAAAGAAAAGTCAAAAGGGGTGCGGAATTGTCTTTTCTCCCCACTTTCTTCACCTCCCTCTCTCTCCTCACACGCCCCACAACATGGCCGAAAATTCCAGTCCCCTTTCCAGCAGCAGCCCCTACCACAAAATCCCCCACAAATTTGCCTAAAAAATCCACAATTTTGCCTCTAAATCCTAGCAAAATCAAAGCTAATTCAAAATCTAAGCCTTACCCATTATTTCTTGGCTACTATAGTATGATTCTTAGTGAAAAGTTTTTATTTTGGAGGCCAAGATTTTGGTGCTAGATTCATGTTTGATCTCTTGATCATGAGGTATAATTCTAATATTTTTCTTAAATTGTTGTTAATTGCTTTAGGTTAGCTTAATTATATGTTTAAATAGGTTTTTAATTAGTTCTAAGTGCATAATTTGAAATTCAAGAAAGGGGTTTGAATTCAAATTGGGGATTTGTGTTGTGAGATTATGGTTGTGTGATGTATTTGCCATATCAAGGTTATGCTAAATCAAATTAAGTTGCTAGTTTGCATTTTTGTTGATTTAAATTGTGATAATTATATAAATTGTAAACTAGCTTTTTAAAATAATTATATTTTGGTGAGATAAAATTCTAATTAAGGTTGCATGTCATTATAAATATTATATTGAGTGGTTTAATGCTTTTAGTTCATGAAAATCCAAGCTAAATTGCTGTTGGTGCATTTTTGCTATAAAATTGTTAAAATTTGGGTATATTGTAAACTAGAATTTTGGGGTTAATGAAATTTATTGGGATTAAATTATGGAAATTGTTTTTATGACTTATTTAAGATATTTAATAAGTATTATGGCCGCTATATTTGTTTAAACGTCGAGTTTTGTACTAAAACGGGTAATATTTGCTTGCTAGATTTTCGGAAAAATGGCTTTTAAAGTGAGTTTGGGGTTTTTGTAAATTTTAACTTATTTCATATAATAATTAGTGATTTGTGAAACCATGATTGGTATGTTTAGTGTTTTTCTTGATCAATCGACGTTTGTACGCCGATGTCGAGGGTTTTTGAGTTGATTTGCAAAAGCAACCATAGGTTTTGACCTATGATGGATTCGTGTGTTGTTTTGATCATGAGTCGGATTTTAATGCGATATGGTGCGTTATGATATGTAGGTACCCTTACGAAGACTTCGAGACGACAAGTAAGCACGTGGCGGCGTCGGCACCGGTGAGCGAAGATCAGATGAGTAGATTTATATCTACGGGGAGAAGTCGGATAGATGGCGTATAGCACCCCCGCAGTCCGTAGTATAGTTCATATATATATGTTTATATAGGTGTTTTATGATACGAGAATGTTTATTCATGATATGATTATATGTTCATTGATTAGCTTTGGGTTAGTTGCGAAACCCTAGAGTAGTTGTTATACCCACATACGCACACACAGACTTTCATACATTACTTTCTTGTACGTAGATGGGGATGTGTATATATGTATATACGCATGGGTATGGGACTATACATATATACATTCATATACACATGCATGGATGATGAGGATAGTACTGGGGATTTGAGATGAGTCGATGAGATTTGATTTGAGGCCGTGAGATCGGTGATATGGCAGGGTTCGTATTTGAGATACGACATGACGTTGTAGCGGGTCCTTGACGTAGTGTTTCACACACGTGCATGCATACTTAGGCGGTATCAGTATTGTACTAGACGTAGATCAATACCCCGATCATGATATTTGATAAAGAGGATACCAGATGAATAGTATGATGAATGTGATATTGACCCGTACCCAGATTTGGGGATGCCGTATGACGGATTTACGTACGAACTATATATTGATGATTGATCCGCACTCTTGACTTGGGATGTCTGATTACAGATATGGTATCGGATATGATATTATTGAGGCAGGATCACCGACTAATATATATACAGGTATGTATATGTATCGACTCAGATGTTAGGCGGTTTCCTTACCTGTAGTTCAGCTTGTTAGTTCAGCCGTATAGTTTAGTGTAGCTGTTAGACTAGATTAGACTCCTACCTATTTCAAAACTAACGAATCGTGGGTATTTTAAAAGACGGGTTAAGGGATTCTACGGATATTTCAAAAGGCGTATCTTTTCTTAAAAACACCGTAGCCCTTATTTTCAAAACACCCCGATTCGTGTTATTTCAAAAGGCACTATTGTATGACTTATATTAGGGTAATGCAGATTAGTTATCGTTGTGTCTAGTATTCAGCTCCCGCATATTATTGCTGTTGCTCCGCATCGCGTACTTATTGTAATTCATATTTCATTATTGATATCATGCTGTTAGGACACCATCACCATTACCGATAATGCGTATGTAACACGTACACTTACTTGCCGGTTCACACACATCTTCATCGGTAATTGCCATGTCGCGTACACCTTAGAAAATATTATTGCGTGACTTAGCTTGTTAGTTAGTAATTTGACATGATATTAGTGTACCTGCCTTATATGCCAGCTTAACATTGTAGCTATTACTTGTCACTTCATGCATACTGTTATTCATTGTTATGCCGCATTCATAGATTCTTATGCCTATATTCATGGTTTTACATGCTATTGATGATTTGGATTCAGATTTCCACGAGATTTTCTGGATTTGGGGAGAAAACCGTAAAACTTTTATAAACTGCTTTCTCTCTTTTTAAATAAAAAGTGCGGTTTTTCCCATGATGTATGAGTCGTCCACCATGAGTTTGCTGATGGATTTCGAGACCCGATTCGAGGAGTGGAGGAACCGTTTCGGGTACATGGTGGGCCCGGTGCGGTACCCCGGGGCAAGAGGATCGTGTTGTTGACGTTGAGCCTGGCAGGGGAGCACTACTGACCGGTGATTTTACCCGACGCGTCGGATATCCGGAGGATACCGTCGTGGTCTTGAGATGGATGGTAGGGGCCGGTCTGGACTGACGGCGCCCTAGATATTGTGATTGAGACATTGAGATTTTGCGATATTGAGGTACAGAGATTGCGACACAGAGATATCGAGATATTTGGATACTTGTTTTATGTCGATGCTAGGCACTGTTTATGCTGATTTCATTTATGATACCGCAGTTTAAAAATACAGAAATCTCACTAATTTATGAAAGCAGTTTTCTTCAGTACATGCATTCTATTTCATGTATTCATACATCATCCATATGATACATTGCTACCTGAGGCACTGACACGGGCACATGGGATTACACTCGGGTTAGATATTTACCCTAGCCAATGTTATAGGCTGCTGGTTATTTTATTTGAGGATATATTATGATCATATGACCTAGGATTGTGTCATACATGCGATTCCTGTTCGTAGATGTTTTTCTACTCACGAGTTGGCAACTCACCCCCATTGTGCCACAGTTTCTTGCAGGTTTTGCCGTACAGGTTTCATTACGGCTTTGCTGGTACTGCTTCTTTCGGGTGACTTGCTAGTAGGTGGGTTTATTTGTATCGTACCCATTATTATACATTGTATATTATTATTCAGTTGTATCTAGAAGTTCCATCAACCAAACATGTATTTATTTTTGAGATAGAGACCGGTGATGTTATTCTTTCGACCTTAGAGTCACGCATTATGTTTATGTGGATTTCTTGTTGTTTTGAGTTTCTTTTTGAGTTTTGATCTTTTCCCTTGGCGTTGTATATTATATTGCTTGTGTGGTTGTGACCGTCGATTGACGAAGAGCTATCTCCCGCTTGGGGATGCCTTTTTTTGATTTCGTATATTATTCATGTTGTATCCTGTTTGGGAGCCAGTATTTACAAAGGAGACTCTGCCGAAATTTTTAGGAAATATTTGATGTTTTGAAAAAAAACGCATAATTCGGATTATGCTATTAAAACTACTTGATTTAAATTGGTTTTCCTTCACTTTACTACTTCCTTGGTTTGGATTTCTGGGTTTTTGGCTTACTTAGAATACGTATGCCTTGAGACGTTCGTAGTTTAAGTGCCGGTCATATTTCGTACTTTCGGGACGTGACAAAGTTGGTATCAGAGCGTTAGGTTTTACCTTCGGAGAGTAGGATGACCCTTGGTTAATGGAATAGGTGACTAAAGTAGAATGACGTACCGTGGGTATGTTCCGCAGCATACTTACGATACGCTACTCCATTTAAGGAGCCTTAGGATGTATATTTCTTTGTTCAGTATTATATTCATTCCTGATCTAGCCTCATCGGTACCAGTCATGGTTTTGCTACCACAATTACGGGCATGGAGAGCTACGGCTAGAGTTGCGGTCAGCATGAGCTCATCAAGAACGAGGACTGACCAGGGCATGATTTCGGCGACACACGATTGCAGAAATGTGTCTTTTCATTGTGTTTTCGCTCCACGAGCGTTGGGAGGATTGCTGTATGAGATTACTCGGACGTGCCGATTTACACTAGAGGATTAAGCCACTGATAGAGGCCAGCCAGATCTTGATGGCCGTTGATATATTGCCTATTCATGATGATTGAGGCACGGTTCAGCGTGCAGACGAGTAAGCCCATTATTGCTGCGAACGATGAGATATCGCCCCAGATATTGGAGATATTGCTGTACGAGTTGTACGAAGAGATGACAGAAGGTCGCTAATCACCGAGGATGAATGACTAGGACATGTGATTCGTTCGCTACCCCGATGCGAGGTCATCAGATGGATTGATTCCAGCTAGAGACGACTTCACGCGGAGATGTTGAGAGTCGACAGAGATGATCGAATGTCAGAAACCTATTATTCCAAGTTTAAAGTATTCGGAAAGACATGCAGGCAATTCTATGGACCCTCTAGAGGAATGAAACCCTAACTCGACTTAATGACCGTGTGAAAGCCTTTGAACCTTAGGGTTTGCGGCAGTTCCACGGCGCCATTAGTGAGGCTTGGGTTTGCCCTTCTACGGCTGGACCATCGATACTGTTAAACTGTACCCAAGATGTTGAGCTCTTGGGGGATTATGAGGTTTTGACGAATCGATCAAATGGTTCGACTTCATTCGGATGCCAGGTGGTGAGATGCATTTCTTGGGAGACTCCAGATACGAGGATAGCCGTTGGAGCTCAGTCCATGCAGCCACGACGAGACGAGTCCGAAGCAGTCGACATTAGAGAAAGTGGAGTAAGAGGTTCATACCAGATCTGGATAAGATGGCGTTCCACTCCGCCGACATCAGAGATGCGAAACGCATGCCGAGGCATTTTACTTGGATATACCTTCCAGAAGGAGTCACGATGAGTATGCAGCAGTTCCGGAGCAAGAAGCAATATAGTAAGGGACGATGATTTTCGGACAGTTCGGCAGATACGAGGTTTGGGAGAGACCTCGATAGGACCTTTCTGGAATAAAATACGAGAAGACTTGGACCCAGGAGTGGTCATGTTACGCACACCAGCAGGTCAGAGTTCAGGATCGTCGACGAGACATGCTATGAGTGACCACGACAGTTGGCCAGAGATTCTTGGAGGATGTGCTTGAGCGGGACTATTCCGCCATATTTGATTCCGGTATTTTGGGCGATCTATTCGCATGATTGATTTTGATGATTGAGTTTCGTGATATTTGTTTTCATGGACCATGGTTGCACCTACTGGGTATTTACGATTTTTGCACAGTCGTTGCACTTGAGATGGTTTTCGTGCCTTGGTTTCTCATGCTTGTGATTATATGGATTTCATACAGTGGAGTTGATTTGTGCGTATATACGCATACGATTTGGTTTTTTCACTCGGTATAGTTCACATATGCTTGCAGTGCAGTGATACGCATTTTGTGTACTTAGGTGCACTGGACTTCGATTTCGATTGTGATGCTCGATATTGGTTTTGTGCACCTGATTGGATTTTGCGCATGTTCGGCGCTTGATATTGGATTTCATGATTTCGTGCATGATAGATGCACCTACCTTGGATTTTCGCGCATGTTGAGCGCATGTTTTGAGATGTGATTTTGGTGCACACCAGATGCACTAAATCGAGATTTTTCGTGCATGTCAGATGCACCTAATTTTGCTGTCAGGCACGCACGTTGCCTACGATAGATGCTTTATGCACACCCGATGCACTTAGATCTTGTTTCTGTGCACTTGTATGGCACGTATATGGATTTTGATTTCCGTGCGCACCAGACGCACGTTGTATTCATACGCCTATTTTGGGATTGATTTTTTTTATAGAGCAGTACGTTTTTATGATATTTGCTATGTGTTTTCGTACTGAGCAGGACTAGTCAGAGGACAGTACCTGAATGTATTTTGCATGCATTGATAGCTATCGAAGGGAATTCCAAAAAGCGAGCTATAGTCTCAGTATTTACCTACGTGTCTGATATGACACGAAACGTTTAAAATAAGGAAAACCCTTCTAAATTGTTTTCAAAACGGCGGGACGTGTATGTTAAAGAAAGGATATATATATATATTTATATATATTTATATATAGTTATTTTCTCACAATAGACGTCCGCCACTGTGCAGTGCTGCGAGCATCGCACAGCGATTTGAAGAAGATTTGGCATGCATTGCTTCCAGATGTTTTAATGATTTATATCATATTGATTTTCATTTTGGATTCAGACATTGTGTCTTCACCATGACTACGATGATTGCGGGATGCTGGATGGAGTTTTGATTTTGAGTTATATGCTCATTTTTCATGCGCATGCGCTGCGCTACGATTTGTTTTATGTATTTATGATTTCGGAGCCCCGACGACTTGATGGTTTTGCTTAGATATTTTATTATTTGAGGGGAGTTTTAATTAAATTTGGGGACCGAATTTCTTTAAGGGGGGAAGATTGTAACGTTTTGAAAATCGTTTCGGTGAAATTTCGGAAAAATCGGTAAAATAAGGGGGTTTCTGTAAAAAGTCAAAATATAAATATCTTTATTATAAAATTAAATATACATATTCTAGCTATGTAATTGCTAGTATTTGATGTTTATTGAGCCACTGGTGAAATTTCAAATTTTTTGAAAACTTTTCCGAAAATAATTATTTTTATATTATTTTAAGCCGTCACTAATATATTTAATTAGGGAAAATTACAAATTGGAATGAGTTGAAACAAATTTTATGCATCATAGCACATTAAACAAAATTTTAACATGTTGTTTTTGAAATGAAATGCTTTTCCAAAACGGTTTAGAAATTATGGAAGAAAAAAAGAGGCTTTTTTAGTGAATTTAGTGTAAATGGATGTTTGGGGTATAGTATTTATCATTTTCCATCACCTCACACCCATACCCACACTCACACACACCCCCCATTTTGTACTTCCCCTGGCTGAATTCAGCAGCCCCCCCTCAATTGTCCCCACTTGTTTTTCAAAAGAAAAGAAAAGAAAAGAAAAGAAAATGAAAGAAAAGTCAAAAGGGGTGCGGACTTGTCTTTTCTCCCCATTTTCTTCACCTCCCTCTCGCTCCTCACTCCCCCCACAACATGGCCGAAAATTCCAGTCCCCTTTCCAGCAGAAGCCCCTACCCCAAAATCCCCCACAAATTTGCCTCAAAAATCCATAATTTTGCCTCAAAATCCTTGCAAAATCAAAGCTAATTCAAAATCTGAGCCTTACCCATTATTTCTTGGCTACTATAGTTTGATTCTTAGTGAAAAGTCTTCATTTTGGAGGCCAAGATTTTGGTGCTAGATTCATGTTTGATCTCTTGATCATGAGGTATAATTCTAACCTTTTTCTTAAATTGTTGTTAATTGCTTTAGGTTAGCTTAATTATATGTTTAAATAGGTTTTTAATTAGTTCTAAGTGCATGATTTGAAATTCAAGAGAGGGGTTTGAATTCAAATTGGGGTTTTGTGTTGTGAGATTATGGTTGTGTGATGTATTTTCCATATCAAGGTTATGCTAAATCAAATTAAGTTGCTAGTTTGCATTTTTGTTGATTTAAATTGTGATAATTATATAAATTATAAACTAGGTTTTTAAAATAATTATATTTTGGTGAGATAAAATTCTAATTAAGGTTGCATGTCATTATAAATATTATATTGAGTGGTTTAATGCTTTTAGTTCATGAAAATCCAAGCTAAATTGTTGTTGGTGCATTTTTGCTATAAAATTGTTAAAATTTGGGTATATTGTAAACTAGAATTTTGGGGTTAATGAAATTTATTGGGATTAAATTATGAAAATTATTTTTAAGACTTATTTAAGATATTTAATAAGTATTATGGCCGCTAGATTTGTTTAAACGTCGAGTTTTGTACTAAAACGGGTAATATTTGCTTGCTAGATTTTCGGAAAAATGGCTTTTAAGGTGAGTTTGGGGTTTTTGTAAATTTTAACCTATTTCATATAATAATTAGTGATTTGTGAAACCATGATTGGTATGTTTAGTGTTTTTCTTGATCAATCGACGTTTGTACGCCAATGTCGAGGGTTTTTGAGTTGATTTGCGAAAGCAACCATAGGTTTTGACCTATGTGGGATTCGTGTGTTGTTTGGATCATGAGTCGGATTTTAATGCGATACGGTGCGTTATGATATGTAGGTACCCTTACAAAGACTTCGAGACGACAAGTAAGCGCGTGGCGGCGTCGGCACCGGTGAGCGAAGATCAGGTGAGTAGATTTATATCTACGGGGAGAAGTCGGGTGGATGGCGTATAGCATCCCCGCAGTCCGTAGTATAGTTCATATATATATGTTTATATAGGTGTTTTATGATACGAGAATGTTTATTCATGATATGATTATGTGTTCATGGACTAGCTTTGGGTTAGTTGCGAAACCCTAGAGTAGTTGTTATACCCACATACGCACACACAGACTTGCATACATTACTTTCTTGTGCGTAGATGAGGATGTGTATATATGTATATACGCATGGGTATGGGACTATGCATATATACATTCATATACACAAGCATGGATGATGAGGATAGTACTGGGGATTTGAGATGAGTCGATGAGATTTGATTTGAGGCCGTGAGATCGGTGATATGGCAGGGTTCGTATTTGAGATACGACATGACGTTGTAGCGGGTCCTTGAGGTAGTGTTTCACACACGTGCATGCATACTTAGGCGGTATCAGTATTGTACTAGACGTAGATCAATACCCCGATCATGATATTTGATAAAGAGGATACCAGATGAATAGTATGATGAATGTGATATTGACCCGTACCCAGATTTGGGGATGCCGTATGACGGATTTACGTACGAACTATATATTGATGATTGATCCGCACTCTTGACTTAGGATGTCTGATTACAGATATGGTATCGGATATGATATTATTGAGGCAGGATCACCAACTAATATATATACAGGTATGTATATGTATCGACTCAGATATTAGGCGGTTTCCTTACCTGTAGTTCAGCTTGTTAGTTCAGCCGTATAGTTTAGTGTAGCTGTTAGACTAGATTAGACTCCTACCTATTTCAAAACTAACGAATCGTGGGTATTTTAAAAGACGGGTTAAGGGATTCTACGGATATTTCAAAAGGCGTATCTTTTCTTAAAAACACCGTAGCCCTTATTTTCAAAACACCCCGATTCGTGTTATTTCAAAAGGCACTATTGTATGACTTATATTAGGGTAATGCAGATTAGTTATCGTTGTGTCTAGTATTCAGCTCCCGCATATTATTGCTGTTGCTCCGCATCGCGTACTTATTGTAATTCATATTTCATTATTGATATCATGCTGTTAGGACACCATCACCATTACCGATGATGCGTATGTAACACGTACACTTACTTGCCGGTTCACACACATCTTCATCGGTAATTGCTATGTCGCGTACACCTTAGAAAATATTATTGCGTGACTTAGCTTGTTAGTTAGTAATTTGACATGATATTAGTGTACCTGCCTTATATGCCAGCTTAACATTGTAGCTATTACTTGTCACTTCATGCATACTGTTATTCATTGTTATGCCGCATTCATGGATTCTTATGCCTATATTCATGGTTTTACATGCTATTGATGATTTGGATTCAGATTTCCACGAGATTTTCTGGATTTGGGGAGAAAACCGCAAAACTTTTATAAACTGCTTTCTCTCTTTTTAAATAAAAAGTGCGGTTTTTCCCATGATGTATGAGTCGTCTACCATGAGTTTGCTGATGGATTTCGAGACCCGATTCGAGGAGTGGAGGAACCGTTTCGGGTACATGGTGGGCCCGGTGCGGTACCCCGGGGCAAGAGGATCGTGTTGTTGACGTTGAGCCTGGCAGGGGAGCACTACTGACCGGTGATTTTACCCGACGCGTCGGATATCCGGAGGATACCGTCGTGGTCTTGAGATGGATGGTAGGGGCCAGTCTGGACTGACGGCGCCCTAGATATTGTGATTGAGACATTGAGATTTTGAGATATTGAGGTACAGAGATTGCGACACAGAGATATCGAGATATTTGGATACTTGTTTTGTGTCGATGCTAGGCACTGTTTATGCTGATTTCATTTTTGATACCGCATTTTAAAAATACAGAAATCTCACTAATTTATGAAAGCAGTTTTCTTTAGTACATGCATTCTGTTTCATGTATTCATACATCATCCATATAATACATTGCTACCTGAGGCACTGACATGGGCACATGCGATTACACTCGGGTTAGATATTTACCCTAGCCATTGTTATAGGCTACTGGTTATTTTATTTGAGGATATATTATGATCGTATGACCTAGGATTGCGTCATACATCCGATTCCTGTTCGTAGATGTTTTTCTACTCACGAGTTGGCAACTCACCCCCGTTGTACTACAGTTTCTTGTAGGTTTTGCCGTACAGGTTTCATTACGGCTTTGCTGGCACTGCTTCTTTCGGGTGACTTGCTAGTAGGTGGGTTTATTTGTATTGTACCCATCATTATACATTGTATATTATTATTCAGTTGTATCTAGAAGTTCCATCAACCGAACATGTATTTATTTTTGAGATAGAGACCGGTGATGTTATTCTTTCGACCTTAGAGTCACGCGTTATGTTTCTGTGGATTTCTTGTTGTTTTGAGTTTCCTTTTGAGTTTTGATCCTCGCCCTTAGCGTTGATATTATATTGCTTGTGTGGTTGTGACCGTCGATTGACGAAGAGCTAGCTCCCGCTTGGGGATGCCTTTTTTGATTTCATACTATTCATGTTGTATCCCGTTTGGGAGCCAGTATTTACAAAGGAGACTCTGCCGAAATTTTCAGGAAATATTTGATGTTTTAAAAAAAAATGCATAATTCGGATTATGCTATTAAAACTACTTGATTTAAATTGGTTTTCCTTCACTCTACTACTTCCTTGGTTTGGATTTCTGGGTTTTCGGCTTACTTAGAATACGTACGCCTTGAGACGTTTGTAGTTTAAGTGCCGGTCATATTCCGTACTTTCGGGACGTGACAATGTGTATAAGGGGACGGGCAATCCCCATCAGCACGTCGCTCAGTTCAGGGCTCTATGAGGAAATACTGGAGGTGACGACAAACTGCTGCTTCACCAATTCGTCGGCAGCTTAGCGGAGACGACATTTGAATGGTACTCGGAGCTTCCGAATGACTCCATCAAGACATTCACAGAAATGGAGTTGCTATTCACCCAGCGTTTTGCAAGCGCTAGAGAACGCGCCCCGATCACGGCATTGATTAATGCCAGGGTGAAGCAAGGAGAGACTTGGGTTCAATATGCAATTCGATGGCGGAACCTATGGTCAAGATGCGAACAACGCATAGAAGAAGCTCCTGCCGTGGGCATGTTCGTGGGGACCCTGGATCCGTAGGCAACTATATCCCAATTCATGATGTTCTTCAAGCCAATCATTTTCCAAGCCTTGATCGACAAGCTGGCCCAAATGGACCAGATGGGCAATAGACCGTCCTCCTCAAAAATGGAGCTTCGAAATGAAAAGGGTAAAGGGAAAGCTACCTTCGTCGCCAACGCTTAGCAACAGCTGAGTGATCCGAAACCAGCTGCTCGCCAAAACGATAAACTGCGATCACTCGGAGAAAAGTTGAGACGTCCTTACTCATTCCCTCGGGATAAAACGAGAAGACTGTTCGAACTAGCGGTGCGCAACAGGCTTATCACTCTACCAGATCCGAGACGCCCACTGCAGCCGGGCGACGTCGAAAATCCCAATTACTGCTCCTACCACCGAATAGTGGGCCACCCAATCAAATATTTCTTCGTCTTCAAAAACTTGATTGTGGACCAATACCAACAAGGCAAATTCGCGCTGTCTGAAAACTGGAGGGTAAACCCGCCACAACTACACTCCAAAAAAGATGGACACGCCGGGGGCATCATGCTCATTTATAGAGGAAGCTCCATGGGAAGTTGTTCTTACGGCAAAAACTAAAAGAATGCTGAAAGATCTTCAAGCATGTCCGGCGATTAGGTGGAGAAGCCCGCTGGAGCCAGAAATCATTGAGGGGATGCTGAAATCGCACCCAATATCGGGAGTTGGTAGCGATGGGCAAAATACCCAGGCCCAGCCGTCAAAGTCTTCAAAGAAAAAGAAGAAAACCAAGAAGCCCACGCAGCCTGATGACAAGCACACGGATCTGCAAAGGCATATTGACGCACTGGAGGAATATAACCAGAAGGCGTGAACCCCGGTCACACTCTAAGAGTTTCTCAACCATATCCTTGAGAGCGGAGATAATGATAGTAATGAGGGAGAAGACTCGTCAGAAAAAACCGAAGATTATGTGGCAAGTTGTCATATGATCTCTCATTCATCGATAAATGACGAAGAAGATCACTCGGTATCAGAAGATAATATAGAGGAGCTGGGGACAGGATCGGTGCCAAAATCCTTAGAACCGTCAGACGAGATGATTGACATGCTGCTGAACGAAGCCCGTCAGAAGAGCAAAGCTGATCAAGAGCGTGAAATGGCCATATTCAAAAGGGCCAGGCGTCGGCGTCAAGTTAAAGAAGTCATGGTATGGATAAGTCACGAAGCACTCCAACCAGATCGAACCACGCCTGCGGCAGACAGAAGCAGGCTTAAGAAAAGGAAACGGTTCGCCAAAGCCCTGTCGATGGGAATGAAGCTGCCACCTTTCAAAGAAAATACTCCTGAGGATACGTACCTTGACGAAGAGGATGTACATCCTAACTACTGCTTATAACATAAAAGGATTGCACACCCTACCGAAGAATGCATGGCCTTTAAAAAGTGGTGGCAGGGATACATTGCTTACCGACAACATTTCCAGCGGATGAAGCGCAAAACTCGTCGGGAGCAGAGAAACACGATAGATGAGCACAAAAGAACTGCCGGCAACTGTCACATGGTTGATTCCGGGGGATCGCAAGTTCTCACCTTCGGAAGCGATTCTGATGAAGAAATAGCCCTCGGCCCTCTCTTCAAGTAATCCACCTCTGGAAAAGAGGAAGAGATAAAGAACTATGAAAACATTCAGCTGCGTAGTCGTACGTTGCCCGAAAAGAATCTCGGACCTACAAACAAGGGATCGAACAAAAAATATAAAGGGAAGGAAAAAGTCCCTGAGGATATCGCCCTCGATGATCGAGTCGTCGAAGAGATAGCAGCCAAAGACCCGCCCAAGAAAAACAAAGTGGATTACAATGTCCTAGCACACCTGAGGAAGATACCTTCACAGCTAAGCGTTTTGGATGCCCTTCTGTTGTCTAAAGAGGCACGAGATTCATTGATCAGGGCACTACAAGAGCCTGATCAGTTTCAAGCTTTCCTTGCCGAAGAAAAGATGAAGGACGAGCTGGAAGAAGTGCACACAGCTGACATCACTTTCGGCGATGAAGATCTCCTCCTCAGAACGTGCGAGCACAACCGTCCCCTGTATGTCACCGGGTACTGCCATGACATCAAGATCGGGAAAATCTTAGTTGGCAACGGGTCCTCTGTCAACCTCCTAAATGTGAGGGTACTAAAAAAATCTGCATGAGCGTTCAACACCTCGCTCGGGAAAAATCACCATACTGACGTTACGCTTTGGGTTGCTCGTCACTGATATCAAATTTCATGTCATTGACGCCAAGACCTGCTACAACGCTTTACTCGGCAGGCCTTGGTTACACGAATACAACATCATCCGTTTGTTAGTTATATGTATGCCCTAGAGGCCATTACTGTACATTGGATGTATATTGTAGTGGATGCTGGGACATATATAGGGAGGACTTTCTAGCTCGACATGATAGTATGCTATCTGGTTGCTCTTTACCTTAACGTGTACACAGATTGTCTCTCTATTACATGTTGGTAAAGCCCTTAGGATGTGTACTTGACTACCTGGACTATGATGCAGATCATACTAGTGGGGACAGATAGTCTATAAGTACATCCTCCAAAGTCCCTAGTCGTGGGTGTATCGAGACGGGGCATCGATATACCAGAGTAGACTAGCGTGTACCTTCTCGACCCATACAGATGGGCGATGGATGATCCCATATCCATCGGTGTTTGACATCAGAGATGATATACGGGTGCTCAGTAGAGACTGGGTACACTGGACGGACTCGCCGAGAACTCCCAGATGGTATTATACCTTACGTCAGATGGCAGTTCTCTGGTGACACTGGTACAGAGTAGTCTGTTGACCCGAGATCGTCATAGAGTCTTGTGTGGTTCCCACTGTGCTTTGATTTCCATCTTACCACGTCCAAGAGGGCATGCAAAACGGTGGTTTTTGGGTACAGTCCCGAGTCACATGGAGGCAATGAGCGATAGGAGGGGATTCGTCTCTCCCGGTATAGGGGGTTGATGTTGCGCTGTGTTCGATTGGCTATAACAGGAAATCCCTGGCCAGGGTTGCTGAGATTTACTGGTAAGTGTTACCAGTAGTTTCTCGAATGTTATAGACCTCATATCGACACGACTTATCGAGCTATTGGGGTCTGACGTTTACCACCCCTAGGCGAGATATGCGACATATCAGACGATCAGACCGGACTGTACGGTAGTGTTACTGGTTGGATTCACTGGAGTGTGAGCGGGCTTGCTCGTCGATCTTCAGATCGCTCAATACCCGGGTGGCCGTTACGTTTAGCAGACCGCTTGCGGCTTGTGGGTGTTTGATATGATCATCGCCTGCTGCCGGCGTATTGACGAGTCTTTAGAGTCCTACACAAAGGTTTCCTGGCTCAAGCGAAACGAAATAGGAGCGCATATGAGATATGTGCGGGACCGAGAATAATGCATATATGTGATACCGTATTTCATTCTCGCGATGAATGTATCGATTGGTTGTATGCGATATAACCTAGTTATCGAATCAAGTATTGATTCGATAAGCCGATACATAGGATACTAGTCGGTTATATGCGATATGACCGGATCGTTAAATCAAGTGTTGATTTAATGATTTAATGTATAATTATATATATGATATATTACTTTGCATTAACTAGTATCGGTTCACTTTAAAAGGATTTTCTCACTTGATTGTACAAGTTGTATATGTGATATACTTTTTGTGCAAATGATTGTATCATGTTTGATGATACATGTTAACTTGGTTATGTGTAAAGATTAAACCATGGTTAAATTGATGATTAGGGTTTTCTTTTTCTTAATCGTTTATTTATTTATTTATTTGGAAAAGATTAGAAATGAAATGGTTGCAAATTTTGTTTCTTTCTTTGAAGCTTCATGAAGCTTTGACTTTGTGACCATTTTGTCTCATGCTTAACCCTAACGCTTGCAATTAACCATGGTCTATTCTCTACACCTAATCATGGTTATTATTATGATAAGTATCCTTTTTCTTTTCTTTTTAATTAACTTATCTTAATATATCATCTTCTTCTTCTTCATCTTCTTCATTGAAGAAAGCTTCACTTCATCAATGGTGGATTGATGAAAAGTGTGAGAAATCCAATTCTAAAGTGAACCCACTTCCTATTTCTTCATCCTCTACCTCTTGCCAAGTAGTATAGGGTGTTTCCTTCACAAGTTTTCATGGCTTGGTGAAGGTGGAGCTTGATCTAGCGATGCCTCGACGTAGATCATCTTCGGCACGTCGTCGATGACCTAGCCCGCTCTTTCTCCGATGAAGCCGACGCTAGAGCCCGGGACTTGCATTTGGACAGCGGAGAGGACTTCATCACGGAGCCGTGGAGGTGGAGGAACGGATCTACAAAGGTTGTATTTCCGTATTCTTAGTTAAGTGTTAACTAGTTTGTTTTTCGCCTAGACATCTAGCCAACGATCCGTAGTTTAGGGTTTCCCGGCACCGTAAAATTTGAAATTGGCATGGTTGATGCCTTGTGAGACCTCTTGAGAGTGCCTAGGAACCCTACAGTGGTATCAGAGCCTAGCTAGAGCCTTAGGCGAAGTCCCGACGGAATTAGAAGTCCGATCGACCCAAAACCCGACTTGAAAAATGCTCTCTGGACTTTTCTGTAAAACGTGGTTTTTTGTAGATTAAAAATATTCAGAAAAATCAGCAGGAAGATATAAGGGTTACTGTAAAATTCGAGGGCTTAATTCGATAAAGGCGGCGCGGATCCGCGGCCTTACAGGAGGCTCATGCGGCGGATCCGCGGCCCTTTTGTCGTTTTGTGCATCCAATTTTGCACAGTAGTTCTTAGCTGTCTGTGCTGGTTTTCCTGGGGATTTTTAATATTTTATTCCAGAGTTGTATTTTCTGAGTTATATTGGGGACTCGGTGTATTCGATCGGACTGTTTAATTTTGTCGGTGTGCTTTTCCGGGTATTTTTAGAATATGTTAAAAAGTTCGACCGGATATAAATACCCACTTTTTCCCCTGCCGGGAAATTTCCAATTGTTAGATTTTTCCGTAGTTTGACGATGTTCTAAGTAGTGCAAGTAACGCGATGGACCCTCTAGAAGACAACAAACCTTAACTCGATTAGGTGACCGTCTTGAACTGCCCTTTGAACCTTCGGGTTTGGGGCAGTACGGCGTGCCACATGTGAGGCATTGGCTTGACCCCTCTACGGCTGGACCGTTGGTACTGAGGCACGAACTGAATGTTGTTAGACTTATTTCATGTGTTGAGCTGTATCGGGAAAACTTGGGTGTTCGATTGTTCGATCGGAAAGTTTAACATTTTCTATTTATCCGGAATGTGATACAATAATTGGAATTCACAAATAGTTATGAGATAACGGAATGAATATTATAAACATAGCAGTTTAGTCTCACTTGATCGGTTGCCACGGAGTTTTGATGTGATCAAAAGTCCGTCGCAATCACGTAGCGTACGCGGATACTCGCCGGGTAAACTTAATAGACAGCCTCACTCCATAGCCCCGACAAAGTGACTGTAGGAGAACCCCGTCGCCGAAAGCATCCTTTCGGGTGCTCGCGGTAGCGGTGTTCCGCCTTGGTGCACTTCGTCGACGGTATCGGGGGTGCGGCCGTCTACTGAAGTTTGCGACGAGCATTCGATCAGGATGTCGGGAATCTTGTTGAATTGCCCGACTTGAATATTGAAAAGTGTTTTCGATTTTGAGACTAAAATGCGGGGTTTATAATTGTTAGGCATGCGATGTCTAAGTAATTCATTTGGTCAGGCATGCGATTTCTGAGGTGGTTGCGGATTCCAACTGTTGTAGTTTTACACTTTCTTTCTATGATCGTAAGTGTAATATGTGATATCGCCGGTTTCGTTGCTATATGTCAACGACAATTGGGATGCGCATATTTACTTACGTTGATGACATGTGATGTTATGTGTTGCTGGATATGTTATATTGGATCGTCGTGTTTGAATAGCCGGGGGTTTTTATGTGAGATGAGTGTTTTTCATTTTCATTCATGTAAAAACTTGTATGTAATATTCTTTTATTGGGGCACTTCCAGGTTGCGGAAGATGTCACCGTTTGTATATTATTTACTTTTCCGCACTAGGATAGACCCAAGGAGGAGAGCACAAGTAACCGGGTTCTGGAGTCCAGTGGGAGACCAACTCGAGGAGTCGAGTCCGGGTCTCCTAACTCTAGAATTGGTAGGGTTACTTGCCGCTCTCGTAGGGGTCTAGGGGTGTGGGTTTGGCTATTCATCGCGACCGTGGAATCCGTGTTTTATACTGGCTCGTATCAAAAACACGGACGTCCTAATATATCCAATATTTCATATGATTCTTCTGCTGCGATATCTGTGATGTGATCATGTGATGTTCTGTGATAAATACTGTATATAGTATATATGATATATTATATAGGCGTTACTTATGTTTTACACCCGCGCTAGCCCTGCCCCACTCTGCCGTTAGTTACCTAACCTAACGGTGCACGAGGGGACATCGAGGCGAATGCGGATGGCATAAGTGTACGTCGTATTTATCTGTGATGTTTAGGTACTTAAATGATGGGACTTCATTAATGTGATTAATGAAATAAAAGAAACCTAAGATGTTGTAGAATCGAATTTCAAAATAAAACAGGTAGCTACAGTTCTTGCTTTGCACAGCGGTATATGTGATATATCCTGCACCTTATTCGATGAGGAAAGGACCGAGATCCCTTCACCGGGAGTGACTCCTTTAGCAATAACTGGCAGATGCTACACACTCGGTTTGTCTTTTGATTGCTTTTAAGAGTTTTTGCTTTGCACAGTGATATATATGATATATCCCGCACCTCATTCGACGAGGAAAGGACCGACGATCCCTTCACCGGGAGTGATTCCTTTAGCAAAACTAGAAAAGCCTC
This sequence comes from Agapanthus africanus, assembly GCA_030015575.1. Taxonomy (NCBI): domain Eukaryota; kingdom Viridiplantae; phylum Streptophyta; class Magnoliopsida; order Asparagales; family Amaryllidaceae; genus Agapanthus; species Agapanthus africanus. Next base: position 332,837,351 of record CM057349.1, read on the forward strand.
AAAAGCACTCCATTTTAAAATCATTTGATTCTACAACGATATCAAGTTCATTACGCAATAGGTTTTCAGAAAAACCTGTCGTAGCCCTCCGTCATTTCAGATAAGTAGTAGTTAGTATTCGTGCTGCGTTTGTTGGCCTTTGTCAAGGCGCAGTGTGCGGTAGCTAACGGGTGCTTATCTGCTTATGCATATGATGCAGATTGAGTTAGGGTAGTCGTGCGACCTTGTTGGCCTTTGTCAAGGGCCGTGCGGGTGGGTTTAATTCAATCAGGAAATGATGGGTTGAACTTGACTAGCATCCTATTGTTTGTTGGCCTTTGTCAAGGTCATAGGAGGTTAGGGGCAAAATATTATCTGGAATTTCAAGTGTTGAAATTTGCAATGAGATTGCATACCTTCTATGAGATAGTTGGATCCCGATACCCGCTGCGAGTAAGTGTTACTCCTGGGAGAGTTTTACACATTACAATTAGCCGATCAAGTAGGTGTCTAGAAAGGTGTTAACGAGGTTACGCCTCTGGGAAAACGAGGTTTACATTAATTAGGTTCGTGCGAAAGCACGGGGGACCTCCATCAAAGTACCGACACTGGCCTGGCTGAAAGATTGGCGAACTTGTAGTGTGTAATTAATCCCGGCTAGTCTTTCCTTTTAGGGTTTGAAGGAAGATTTGATAAAAAGCAGTAGGAGCCATCCTGATTAGATAAAATAATAACCAATCTATTCTTGTAAGAGCATACGCTGAGTGTTTTCTTCTCTCTCTCTCCAGGTAGCGACCATATCACGCCTTAATCAAGATAATAATACGGATAATTGACCGAACCCGCTTGTTATACTGAGCTGGGGAACGTTGGTCCTGCTCCAACTTATAATTGTTATAAGACAGAGCAGGAAATTGGGGATTACCAGAATTCCCGTGCCGCCCAAACGAAGAGAGTGCATGCTGATGCATCATCTTCGGGTGTGTTCATTACAGAGAACTATTTCTCAGTAACCTTTACGTCCTGGGTATGTGATACCAGACCAGGATCCCAGATATGTAATCTGTTACATAGGGCTACAGAAAGGTAGAGAACTGAGAACGGGTGATAAGTTTCATGAGGCAGAAAACGGTGCAAGTGTTGCAGCCAAGTCTGTTGGTCACTGTCACCCTGTATTACCAATACATTGATTCTGAACGAATGTTATTAGATACCGAACCTGATATACAAAATCATATCTGTCTCTTTATTAGTAAAGAAACGGTAAAATTTTGTATTGTTGGATAATGTTTTGAACATTTCCTATATCAAAAGTTGATCGGTTCAGGCACGTTATCTAAAAGCGTTGATGTTCTAAATCAAACTACAGTTCTTAGTATACGGAACACACAAAAGAGGAAGAGTTCAGAAATGAACGAATCCTTCTTGAGGCATTGTAGACTAGGTCAGATCAATGTGACCCGACCAGCTAGAGTTACATATAGATGCATATTTAAATCAGTTTGAATTTACATCTTGTGAAACTCGCCAGTCATGTCACAAAGATAAGATGACCACAGCTCTGTTTATTGGAAACAGAGAAAGAGTTAGTGAACTTTTGGGATGATACATGTTGATGTATGTAGGACCCCAGTCTACACTTGCCAAGACTGGTTCTTTATACTTCATTACATTCTCTGATGATCTTTCGAGATTCAGACCTATGTTCCTGTTGAAACACAAGTCCGAACCTTTTGAGATATTCACAGAATATAAGTTAGAAGTAGAGAACCAAAATACGGGTATAAGTATTAAGTCCTATGATGAGATCAGGGAGGAGAATACTTGAGCATGGAATTCATGGACTATTCTAAAGGAGAATGAGATTCTCTCTCAGTATTACTCCTCCGTATACACCATGGCACGATGGTATATCGGGGCGGAGCAATCACACCCTATATGATATGGTGTGCTCTATGATGAGTACTACTGAGTTACCTGTTTCCTTTTGGGAGTTATGCGCTTGAGAAGCTGCATACCTATTGAATAGGGTTCCAATCAAATCAGTTGCCTACCATTTCATATGTGATATGATAAGGGAAGAGCCCATGTCTTAAGCTAGTTAAGATTTGGGGTTGTCCGGCCTATGTCTAAAAACAAAATCCGGACAAGCTCGAGGCAAGGTCTGTAATGTAGAGCTGGAAAGGTTCCAGCTATACAAACTGCAGCTGATGATTTGATAGAACCAAAGGATTCAGTAGATTCCAACGAACCTCAGCCTCTCCGCCGATCTAGTAGGTTTCCACACCCACCTGAGAGATACTTCTGTTTCTCTATGACAGTGGGAGCGAGGATTGCATCATGAGATGATGACTCAACTAGCTTCGAGCAGGCCATCGAGAGTACGACTCTGTAAGAATGGCTGGATGTTTAGCGATCTGAGATGGAATCCTTATACACCAACAAAGTATGGACTTTGGTTGCTATATCTGAAGGGTTAAATCCCCAACAGGAGCAAGTATATCTTGAGAAGATTACTTGGTGTAGATGGAAAAGTTGAGACTTTCAAAGCTAGACTTGTTAAAGGTTTGCATAATTGACCAGATATGGATCATAATGAAACCTTTTTCTAAGGATCTATGCTTAAGTCCATCCAGATCCTACTTGCCACGGCTACAGACCATGACTACGATATCTGGTGGTTAGGTGTCATGACGGCTTTTCTAAATGATGTTTTAGAAGAGAGCGTCTATAAGTACACAGCCAGAGGGCTTGGTAGACAGTGGGAGCAGCGGAAACGTGTGCAAGATGCTTTATAGGATAAAGCAGGCATCGCGGAGTTGGAACATCTGTTTTGATGAATTAGTCAAAGAAGTTGACATCATCAAAATGGTAGATGAACCTTGTATAAACAAAAAGGTAGTAGGGAGTATGGTGGTGATCCTCGTAGAGTACGTGGATGACATACTCTTGATAGGGAAGGAGTTTCCTATGCTACGCTCGATCAATCTCCGCTTATCACAAAGATTCTCCATATAGGATCAAAATGATACCTCCTAAATCCTGAGTTTTGGATCTATGAGATAGATTTAATTGGATGTTAGGATACTCACTAGTTGTAGCGAGACGGTATCAACCGATCCTGGGGAGAATCACTGGAAGGTTCCAGGGTGATAATGACGACTGAATGTCAGTCGCAGGCATTGTCTTTACCCTCAGTGGAGGGACGGTATGTTGGAAGAGTTCCAAGCAAGATACCGTGGCTATCTAGACAATAAAGGCAGGATACATCGCTACTAAAGATGCTACCAAAGAGGCAGTCTGGGTGTATATTAGTTCATAAGATGAACTATGTTCCTCCCATTGTGTGACAATGGAGTTGTGGCTTATGCCAAGGAACGCAGGTCCCATCAGTGATCCAGACATATTCTAAGGCAGTATCACCTGATCATGGAGATGGTTGATCTCCAGGGTGATCGAGGTTTGGAGAGTAGACTCAGAGGACAACACGGCGGATCCACTCACGAAGGCCTATTCCCAGAGAGAGACTTTTATGGGATGGTTGAGTATGAGATACTACAACCACTGCTACAGATGGTCCTAGTGCAAGTGGGAGATTGTTAGTTATATGTATGCCCTAGAGGCCATTACTGTACATTGGATGTATATTGTAGTGGATGCTGGGACATATATAGGGAGGACTTTCTTGCTCGACATGATAGTATGCTATCTGGTTGCTCTTTACCTTAACGTGTACACAGATTGTCTCTCTATTACATGTTGGTAAAGCCCTTAGGATGTGTACTTGACTACCTGGACTATGATGCAGATCATACTAGTGGGGACAGATAGTCTATAAGTACATCCTCCAAAGTCCCTAGTCGTGGGTGTATCGAGATGGGGCATCGATATACCAGAGTAGACTAGCGTGTACCTTCTCGACCCATACAGATGGGCGATGGATGATCCCATATCCATCGGTGTTTGACATCAGAGATGATATACGGGTGCTCAGTAGAGACTGGGTACACTGGACGGACTCGCCGAGAACTCCCAGATGGTATTATACCTTACGTCAGATGGCAGTTCTCTGGTGACACTGGTACAGAGTAGTCTGTTGACCCGAGATCGTCATAGAGTCTTGTGTGGTTCCCACTGTGCTTTGATTTCCATCTTACCACGTCCAAGAGGGCATGCAAAACGGTGGTTTTTGGGTACAGTCCCGAGTCACATGGAGGCAATGAGCGATAGGAGGGGATTCGTCTCTCCCGGTATAGGGGGTTGATGTTGCGCTGTGTTCGATTGGCTATAACAGGAAATCCCTGGCCAGGGTTGCTGAGATTTACTGGTAAGTGTTACCAGTAGTTTCTCGAAAGTTATAGACCTCATATCGACATGACTTATCGAGCTATTGGGGTCTGACATTTACCACCCCTAGACGAGATATGCGACATATCAGACGATCAGACCGGACTGTACGGTAGTGTTACTGGTTGGATTCACTGGAGTGTGAGCGGGCTTGCTCGTCGATCTTCAGATCGCTCAATACCCGGGTGGCCGTTACGTTTAGCAGACCGCTTGCGGCTTGTGGGTGTTTGATATGATCATCGCCTGCTGCCGGCGTATTGACGAGTCTTTAGAGTCCTACACAGAGGTTTCCTGGCTCAAGTGAAACGAAATAGGAGCGCATATGAGATATGTGCGGGACCGAGAATAATGCGTGTATGTGATACCGTATTTCATTCTCGCGATGAATGTATCGATTGGTTGTATGCGATATAACCTAGTTATCGAATCAAGTATTGATTCGATAAGCCGATACATAGGATACTAGTCGGTTATATGCGATATGACCGGATCGTTAAATCAAGTGTTGATTTAATGGTTTAAAGTATAATTATATATATGATATATTACTTTGCATTAACTAGTATCGGTTCACTTTAAAAGGATTTTCTCACTTGATTGTACAAGTTGTATATGTGATATACTTTTTGTGCAAATGATTGTATCATGTTTGATGATACATGTTAACTTGGTTAAGTGTAAAGATTAAACCATGGTTAAATTGATGATTAGGGTTTTCTTTTTCTTAATCGTTTATTTATTTATTTATTTGGAAAAGATTAGAAATGAAATGGTTGCAAATTTTGTTTCTTTCTTTGAAGCTTCATGAAGGTTTGACTTTGTGACCATTTTGTCTCATGCTTAACCCTAACCCTTGCAATTAACCATGGTCTATTCTCTACACCTAATCATGGTTATTATTATGATAAGTATCCTTTTTCTTTTCTTTTTAATTAACTTATCATAATATATCATCTTCTTCTTCTTCATCTTCTTCATTGAAGAAAGCTTCACTTCATCAATGATGGATTGATGAAAAGTGTGAGAAATCCAATTCTAAAGTGAACCCACTTCCTATTTCTTCATCTTCTACCTCTTTCCAAGTAGTATAGGGTGTTTCCTTCACAAGTTTTCATGGCTTGGTGAAGGTGGAGCTTGATCTAGCGATGCCTCGACGTAGATCATCTTCGGCACGTCGTCGATGACCTAGCCCGCTCTTTCTCCGATGAAGCCGACGCTAGAGCCCGGGACTTGCATTTGGACAGCGGAGAGGACTTCATCACGGAGCCGTGGAGGTGGAGGAACGGATCTACAAAGGTTGTATTTCCGTATTCTTAGTTAAGTGTTAACTAGTTTGTTTTTCGCCTAGACATCTAGCCAACGATCCGTAGTTTAGGGTTTCCCGGCACCGTAAAATTTGAAATTGGCATGGTTGATGCCTTGTGAGACCTCTTGAGAGTGCCTAGGAACCCTACACCGTTCTACACAATATCGGTGTATGAAGTATTTCAAAGATGGTCTCGAGTATACCGTGACGGGGGAACTGAACCCATTCTCTGCAAATGAAGTCGAAAGTATGAAGATGCAAAGTATTTCCTACCAGACTTTGAAGACATGGAAAGATGCCATAAACCGGAGAATAAGCAAAAAGATATCACCACTATTCCGGTCTTCGGGAACGATACCGAGGAGGAAAAAGAGATAGACTATTCGGGGCCGCCCCAATGCAACAGGCCGGAACCATCTACCCCTATTCTGGTCTATGGCAGTGACTCTGAAGACGAAATCAACGCAGTGTTCTCGGTTCGACCATCAATGCAGGCCTTCACTAAAGATGATCAGAGTTTGCAAATCGCCATGGTTCCACGGCAGCACTACAGAGAGCTTGATGCGCTTGAGACATATAGTGTGCAAGAGCTGTAGACATTCTACGTCCCTCCCAGGCGAAGAGGTGAAAAGGCGATCCTATTCTATCGATCCACAGAGACTAAAGTCAAAAGAGAAATCTGACATGGTGCCGATTTTGCGCTCGACAGGCTCCAACCCATCCGTCTGCCCAGGTACTTTACCGAGGGATTGAAAAGGTTATTAAGATGCCAAGGCGTACCTTTCAAACAGACTCCTCGACAAGCTCAATTCTACAACAGGATTTGGAACATCCCCGGAACTCAGCGAAAATTGCCCAACTGAAAAATGGAAACGATCGGGCTTGGATATGTCCAGTCCAAGAAATGGGAGCAATTCCATATCTGGCATGTCATAAAGGACCTCGATGAAGAAGGGGTTGCTCTTTTAAAAGACGCTGACGTTGAACCAGAATGAGATCCTGCCATAAAAATGCCAAGTCTGTCGTTAGAAGAATAGATGGACAAGCTAATAAGGGAAGCAAGTCAAAAGGTTCGGAACGACTACAGCCGCGAAATGGCCATTTACGAGAAAGCCAAGACGCAACGCCTCCTTCAGCAGGCTAAGGAGGATGACAATGCCCTTCACCGTCAGCCCGCCATGCATTCCCAAGGCAATAAAAAGGCCCAACATGGAGGCAAAAACAAGTTAAAGAACGAACAAAACGTTCGGTACCGGCGAAGCGGGTCCAAGAAGCCACGCGATCGAGAAAAGGTCAGCCGGAATCCATCGCTGATGAGGAAGATGGATTGGGAATATTCCTTCCCTCAAGACAAGACAAGGAAGATATTCGACCTCATCGTAAAACATCAAATGATTACGCTCCCAGAGTCTCGGCACCCCGATCAAGAAAATGAGGTTCATCACCCGGATTATTGCTCCTATCACCGAGCGATAGGACATCATCTTGAAGACTGCTTCACCTTAAAATACTGGGTCGAAGACCAATATCAACTCGGCAGATTTGCTCTATCCAACAGTTGGAAGGTAGCCCCACCGCAAAGGCATGTGCCAAAAGCAACGTATATGGCGAGAGTAGAACCAGATCAACATCAGCCTTGGAAACGATCTCGTACCTGTCACATGATAATGCTGCCGGAAGAAGGAAAGCGCGAGAATATTGATGACCCCTCCTGGTGCTTCGAAAATGAGGATGGAGACGAGGTGATCTCAGAATTTCCACCGGCGCCAAAAGAATTGGAAGATGGAATACACACTACTGCGGATAACCTGAAAAAATCAACTTGGAGACGGCAAACGACCCACGGCCAACGTTCGTCAGTGAACTGCTGTGTAAGGAGCAGGTGACTACGCTAAAAGATGTGCTCATGCAGCATAAAGATTGCTTCACATGGAACTATTCCGAGATGCCGTGGTGAGATCCAGAAATAGATGTGCATAAATTGGCAATATCTCCGGATGTCAAGCCAGTCAAACAAGCACCATGAAGAATGCGGCTCGAACTTGAAATGAGTATCAACGTCGAAGTCAAGAAGCTAATCGACTCCGGCTTCATCCAAAAAGTTCAATACCCCGAATGGATCGACAATATTGTCCCAGTGATGAAGAAAAATAGGACGGTGCGCATTTGCGTGGATTTCCGAGACCTCAATAAAGCTTGTCCGAAGGATGATTTTCTCATGCCGGTTACCGAGCTAATGATAGATAACACGTCCACTCACGAAGTCTTCTCCTTCATGGACGGATCATAGGGGTACAATCAAATAAAGATGCATCCCGAAGACCAGAAGCATACCGCTTTCCGGACTCCTCTGGTTATATTCTGCTATAAAGTGATGCCTTTCGGTCTGAAGAACACCGGCGCTACCTATCAGAGGGCCATGACGAAGATTTTCGATGACCTCATACATGAAATCGTCGAATGCTATGTCCATGACCTCGTAGTGAAAAGCAAATCGTACGAGGAACACTGGGAGCATTTGAAAATAGTGTTCCAACGTCTTCGTAAGTATAACCTGAAGATGAGCCCTCTGAAATGCGCATTTGGAGTCTCCTTAGGCAAATTTCTAGGGTTCGTCATACGACATCGGGACATCAAAATAGATCCCTCGAAGATCAAGGCGATTATGGAAATGCCCACTCCAAGAACTTTAAAACAATTGCGGTCTCTATAAGGGAAGCTCGCATATATCCAGCGGTTCATAGCTAACCTCTCCGGCAAATGCCGCCCCTACAGTCACCTGATGAAGAAGGGAACCCCGTTCGTTTAGGATCGTAAATGCCAAAGCGCACTCGACGAAATCAAGCAATACCTGCAGAATTCGCCGGTATTGACCGCTCCGGTCAAGGGACAACCCCTCATCCTGTATACAACCGCCCTTGAAGGTTCCTCAGGCGCATTATGGGCAAAGAAGAACGACTGAGGGAAAGAGAGAGCCCTCTACGATTTGAGTCGAGTTCTCCTGGGGGCAGAAAACAACTATTCCCCTATTGGAAAACACTGCCTGGTGTTAATCTTCGCTATAACGAAGCTTCGGTATTATGCTTTGGCGCATGAGGTCCATCTCATATCAAAAGTGGATCCTCTCAAATATTTGATGTCAAGAGCCATACTAATGGGACGGCTCGCTAAATGGGCCCTACTCTTAATGGAATTCTTTGTAAGTCTATATTACCCACCCCGGTACTTACGGGGAGGGGGAAAGAGTAAAAATCAAATTTTTATCACAAGGAAACATAGACTAACCATGAAGGATCTTTGCTAAATAAAAACTAACAAACATACAAGGAGCTTTAACTACTAGGTTAAGAGGTTATACCAAAAGCTTGAACTCCTTCTCTTCTTGTGTTGCTTCCTTTTCTTGTGAGCTCCTTTGAGTGGTGTAGACGGCTCATCCTCTTCGTCTTCTCTTTGCCAAAGAAAGATCTACCCGAAGGTCTCTACCTTGAGCTCCTACCTCAACAATGAAGTAACTAGAGTGCTTGGCTTGCTAGACTAAGAACCGTAGAGTGAGTAGAAAGGTATTTTGAAAGCTTATGATTTTCAACACATGAAACACTTAAGCTTTGAGAGAGAAAGAGGGAGAGCTAACTATGAGAGAGAAAGAGAATGATAGAATGAATGAACCTAGCTCTCATATGATAAATATATGATGATAATAATAATAATTAGGAAAATTATGATGGTGAATTGATTTGACCATTATCATTTCATATTTAATGCTAAGCATGCTTTAAGAAGGATCTTATGCTTAACAAAAAACAAAAAGAAAAATATCTAGGTCAATGTAAGTCAACAAGTCAAATGGTCAAACCAATTCTAACCATGATACAATTATACTTAATTAATATTATTAATCATATTTCTCATTCTCATTAGGGTTTTGATCAAGTCAATAGTCAAAAACCCTAATGAGGTGTCTCCCTCTCCGCCTCTATCAACTGTACGTACGTACCCGCATTCGTGTTCCGAAAAAAACACGAATACAATGAGACAAGACTAATCCCAAAACAAATACTAGGATCTGGCTTAGACCAAAGCCTTCTAGTAATATCTGCCCGGACACCAAACGTGCACAAGTGCGCGTATGTGAACGAACCCCGTCGTAAAACCATACGACCTCTACTTAGTTTCGCCCAAAGGTGAACAACCCTTTATGTGGGACTCTAAAGACTCGACACTACGCTGGCAGTGGGTTTAACCACAGGCTGCAAGCGGTACTAGCTGTACATAACGGTCCCCAGGTAGATGTCGATAAGAAGACCGATGAGGTGAACCCATCCGAACTCCTACTGAGCTTGAATGTGACAATCTCCGTACAGTCCGGCCTGTTCGTCTAAGAGTATCGCATGTCAGGCCTAGGGGGCGGTAAACGTCACTCCCCTAATAGCGGTACAAGTTGTGTCGGAGTATAGCCCAGAACACCCTGAGAAACTACTGGAAACACTACTAGTAAATCTCGCTTGCCCTGGCCAGGGACTTTGTGTAATGGCTCTCCTAGACATAGCGCGATATCAACTTTAATACCGGGAGAGACGAATCCTGTCTAACCATCACTGCCTCCAAGTGCTTCGGGACTGCACCCAACTACTACCTGTTTGCACGACTCAATACAGCCGTGGTAGGGTAGTAATCTAAGAACAATGGGAACACACTCGAAGCGAAGTAACAGTGTCAAATCAACGGACTAAGCTGTACTCATGTCACTTGGGAACTGATAACTGACGATAGGTATAATACCAACTAACAGTTCCCAGCAAGTCCTGTCCAGTGTACTCGTAATCTAATGAGCACTTGCATACTATCTCCAGTACTACGTACTGATGGTTGTGGGACAGACCATCTCCCCTCCTGGGATGAGAAGCGTATACACTAGTCTACTCTGGAGTATCGATACCCCGTCTCGATAATCTTACGACCAGGGACCTGTAAAAGATGTGCTTATAAACTACCCAGCCCCCACTAGTGTGACTGCCATCACAACGCTGGTAGTCAAGCAAAAGATCCTAAGGGCTCTATCAATATATTTTAGCGATATATCAGAAGAAACTTATACACATATTAAGATAGATACAAACCAAGTAGCATACTACCATATTGAGCAAGACTGTTATAAATCTGTGTATATATCCCAAGCTTCCAAAATGTAATATACAAACTAGTACTATACAATAATGGGCTCTTGTCACGACCCGAAAGAGCACGTGACTGACCCTTAAATCATATGAAGTCTATAGGACCTCATCTAATCCAAGTAAGACAAAAACCCAGAAATCTAAAACCATTTTAAGGAGTAAATAAAGAAACTAGTTCTTAGGAAGTAAGAAAACATGTTTAAAAGTAAGGTTTTTAAATAAGTAAGCCGAATATGCATTTTGATAAAAGGCATCCCCAAGCGGAAGCTAGCTCTTCGTCAATCGACGGTCACAACCACACAAGCAATATAATATACAATGCCAAAGGGCGAGGATCAAAACTCAAAAAGAACTCAAAATCAGCATGAAATCCATAATACTACGCGCGACTCTAAGGTCGAAATAATACATGACTGGTTTTCTAAGTCTGAAACAATATACAAGTTTTGGTTGATGGAATTACTAGATACAATTGAATAAAATAATACAAGGGTGGTCACAATGCGAGTGAACCCACCTACCAATGCAATCACCCAGAAAGGAAACAGTGTGCCAGAAGAGCCGCAATCAAACCTGTACGGCAAAACCTGCAAGAAATTGTGGCACAACGGGGGTGAGTTGCCAACTCGTGAATAGAAAACATCGCAGAGTAGAAATCGTATGCATGACATAATCCTAGGTCAATACGATCAGTAATAATATATCCTCAATATGAATAAGTCTGAAGCATGATAAGGTGGCTAGGGTAAACATCTATACATAAGTGTAGTACCAAAAGCTCGTGTCAGTGCTCAGGAAGCAATATATCATAAATATGAGGTATGATCAATGTCGACTATATCCTGAAGTCTATGAATATGTAGATATCATCCAACTGTGTGATCAATAACATCAATGTCAATATATGTATGTGGAAATCGTCCACGTGTCACCCAATGACAATAAGCATCATGCATGTAAATATCATAAAAATATGCATGGAAGTATGAGGATGTAAATCAACATGTGTCGCTCATGACATATCAAAATCATGGAACCTGAGTGTCAAGCATCGACACTCGAAAACATCATGAAACCTGTGCCTAGCATCGGCACGTAAATCCTCATATATCGGGCTCCGTCAGTCTGGATCGGCCCATATCATCTCTCAACTCCGGTCGGTATCCTCCGGATATCTGCCGAGCTCAAATACAATCATCGGTAGGTAGTGGTCCCTCTGCCAGGCTCACCGTCTAGCTACACAGCAAATCCATTCTCACCCCGGGGTACCATACCGGGTCCACCATGTACCCGCAATCGGCCTCATCCGCCTTCTCGAATCGGGTTTCACATGTCGCTCTCAGCACCGAGAAAACATATGGTGGACGCACTGAAATATAATATCAAGGGTAACCGGGTTTTTAAAACAATTATATGATCTCTTTTGAAATATCCACGGTTCCCAAATCCAGAAATATCATGGAAACAACATATCTCAATGCGTATAATCAAAAGCATGATGTATGCGACATGTAAAAGATATGTAAGCATATCAGTATATCATACAATATGGAATAGTAATATGCACATATTGAGGGAAAACCGCTCTTTTGAAATGAATAAGTTTTAAGGAGTATCTTGCGGTTCCCAAATCTCTAATCAAGCCAGAATCATCTATGTATGTGCAAATACTTATGTATATAAATATGGGTGTACAATGGGTATGTACACAAGTATTGTAAGTCTACGGTAGCGCCCCGGCCGTCTAACAGACGCCAAATGCGGAACAAAAACTTTTTGACTGGCGCTATCGCATACTATAACTCGGATATGCCATTAAAGCTAAACTAACAAACTACAAAATGGGTAGAAATGTTATACCGAACGATCCGAGTCCTTCGATCTTCAACCATCATCCCACGCTTTGTTGTGGCTGCTCCGGTTTCCTGAATCTCCAGTCTTCTCGTCCAGGTGGCACCACGTCGACGGATCTTTAAACGGGCTCCCGCCTCTGAACCGAGGCAACTCGATCATCAAGTTTGCTAAAAGAGATGACCAAGATTGATGTAAAGAATGAGTATAACTCTTTGTCTCGTTACATCCAAAGCTATGGATGAACGGTTAATGAAGTTGCCTTTTTGAATCGGGTGAAATGAGAAATCTAACTATCTAATTTCCATGAATCCAAATCATATACTTTTTTTCCAAATCAACAACCATAATTCCCAAGAATGAATGGCCGGCCACTTATATGGAGGAGGGAGGTGAGTGTAGGAGCTTAGGAGAGTGACCATAAGATAAAAGAGAATCAATAATTAATATACACCTTGTATAACACATTTAATGAAACAATTAATGCAATTGAAGATGCATTAACCTAGTCACCATAAACATTAAATGAACATTAAATGCACTAATGAGTCACTTAACACCTCATCATCCTAGTCACCAATTCTAGAATCTTCTAGAACCTTCCACACTCATCAAGAAAAGATAAATCCATATTTAACCGAATATTAAATACGGGTGATATAAAACTGGAAACTGGCAACTTCCAAAAGCGATCCTGAAATGAATTTCAGGATAACCCCGTAACAGTATAAACATACCCGCATTGTTATTACGACCGAATACAAATGCATCTGAGACAAAGATATTATATCTACACAGTATAATACTCGGATCCGGTTTAAATCAAAGCCCACCAGTATTATTTGCCCGAAATATGACACGTGCGTAAACGCACGTGCATTTTCCGAACCCTGCCATCAAACCATACAGCCTCTACAACGTTTCGCCCGAACTTGGGAAACTGTCTGTGGGGAACTCTAATGACTCATCAACACACTGGCACTGGGTATAACCTCAAGCACGTCAGAGGTACTAGCTGTACGTAACGGTTGCCTATGTATTGATTGGAAGGGAAGCTGACGAGCGAACTCATCCAGAAACCCTAGTGAGCCTGACAGTGATAATATCCGTACAATCCGGTCCGTTCGTCTAAGAGTATCGCATATCGAGTCTAGGGGGTGGATAAAGTCAGACCCCTAATAACGCGATAATTCGTGTCAGTATGAAGCCCATCACCTCCTGAGGAACTACTGATCCAAATCAGTAATTCTCCACTACCTCGGCCGAGGATTTCTAGTGATGGCCACCCGTGCACTGTGCGACATCAACCCCCAATACCGGGAGAGACGAATCCCCGACGATCCGCTCACTGCCTCCATGTGGCTAGGGACTGTACCCAACTAAAACCTGTTTGCACGTCTCCTTTGAGCGTGGTAGGGTAGTAATCAAAGCATAGTGGGAACTCACACGAGACAAATGACGATCTCAGGTCGACAAACTAACCTGTACACATGTCACCAGGGAAATGCTATCTGACGATATATATAATACCAACTAGCATGTTCCCGGCGAGTCCTGTCCGGTGTACTCATAATGCAATAAGCACCTGTATACATCTTAGGTGAACCAACTGACACCAATTGCTTGTGAGACCGGCCATCGCCCCTCGTCAGGGTCTCGACTGTATACCCTAGTCTACTCTGGAGTATCGATGCCCTGTCTCAAAACTCCTACGACTAGGGACACTTTAAGGATGTGCTTACAGACCCCAGCTCCCACGTATATGATCACCATCATACTGCTGGCAGTCAAGCAAGAATCCTATGGGCTCTATCAACATGCAATAGAGAACTAAAGCATGTAAACGATGATAAAGACAAACCAGATAGTATACTATCATCTCGAGCAAGACTTTCATATCGGTATAGGTCCTCCCTCAATCATTGCAATCACGTACCTGCGATCCAATAATTGACTTTGAGGGCACTATATCCAACAATCTCCCACTTGCACTTAAGGCTAATTATTGCGATGTCGCATACTCACAGCCCGTGTGATACCGAACATCCAACTCCTCTACTAATCAGTTTCACAAAGCTCGTTTGTAAAACTATTGTGTTCGAGAAATAGCCTTAGTGAGTGGATCCGCTCTGATGTTTCTTTCTATGTCTCTCTTATTCTCAAGTTCGCGGAGAAATCCATCTCCCGAATTGAGTAATACCTGTCTTAGAAGATGTCTGGATATCTGATGGGACCTAGTTCATAAATGAACTCCAAATCCAAACTTCTTAGACTGTATTGATAACTGAACCTAATCAGTATCCAGCACCAGGCCTCCCATAGTATCCTCTTGGACCACCTGTCCATAATACTGTCCCTCGTCAGAGGGAAAACTATAACTCTGACAATCACTCTGTCATCCATGTCACCTTTGAAGCCTGGAATGATAACCGTCTCCCGAAGGAGGCTACCGTCATCAAATCCGTAGAACATTCACTTATGTTCTAAAACTGCTTCCTTATGTTTCTTCAGGATTGGATTTATATAAACTTATCGCATCTAGTGCAAAAACAACATCTGGTGTGGTACTTGACATCTCACGATTGACTCAATTGCCTAAGCAAGTGATCTGCCAATCATGCACATCCCTCTCCCCTTTAGTCTGTAAGACACCTTTAGAGAGGGTGACTCCATCACCTGAAGGCACACCACCATACCAGGAGTCATCTATTCTAAAATACTATTAGAATACTGTCAAAGTACCCATATTGGGAAACTACCCAAATCTAGATCTAAAACCATAAATCTAATAATCAGAATGTCAGATATTATATCCATCTCCTGTCTGGAGAAACAACTGTATGACGACCACAGTACAACCGATTGTGGTATAGGAATTTTACTTCCTATTCTGTGTATGTCATCCAAATACCAGGACATCACACCCTACTACCTCTTTAACAGATCCATTCCCTATTCTGATGAAGTCAAACCCATGACTGTCACATCAAAAATAGATGATCTTATCTTCGCTATATCTGCTCAAGTCTATAAATAGACATAAGCTACTTGCCCACTATGCTTTCGCTGCTCCCACTGACCACAACAACCCTCTGGCAGAATAATATATACGTGCACTTCTAAAGCTTGTTTAGAACGACGCTATACTTATCCTCCTCCCGGGTCTCATAGTCTGGAACAACAGTAGTGTCAAGTTTGGGTAAACAAGAACCTCCCTGTCACCGTCCTTGAGGCTACCGGAGTATCTCTCGAGTGTCTGAGGTTACCCACCATATCTGCGGAGTGGCTAATTGAATATCAAACCTGATTGAATATATAGGTCCTATTAAATTTTCCGTAATCGTTTGCGGTTCTGGAATCACTTCCAGTTCTACCATACTCCCATTACTGTTTTATGAAAAAATCCATTTTACTAAAACTGTGGCGAGTCAAGAACAATATCACTATTGATCTTCCAGATGGTAGAAAGTCAACCCTTGTCAAAGCCAGGGTCAACCCACAAACTGCCATTACAGAAACGTGCCTTGAGTTATCCAGTGTCTGGTTTTAAGCATAAGCTGGACAACTCACCGTATCTTAACATCGTTAAGATATAAACCATTCTATATCCAATATAGAAACATTGGCACTTATTTAATTGGAACCAGATTCTAATCATGCAACTGTCTCTAGTGCATATCAACTCAATGGAGAAAGGCTAATCAACATTACTCAACTTAGGAATACATCCAATTATGAGTAACCTGAAAGAGAAACAAGTTTCTCAAAACCATTAATATCATCTGAATACCAATCACAAGAATCTACATCTTCGATCTCTTTGAAGAATCCCGATACTTGTGACACCTGGTTCTCTACTTTATTCTTATACCCACAACTTCTCAAAACTTAGACCTTGTATTTCTATGAAACACTTGTCTAAAATCTAGAGAAGTCATAAGTAAATAGAACATAGTACGAGGACCAACCCCTTTGTCCTGACGGACTCTGGACAATATACAATACTCTGTATAAGTTCGCTGAGTCGAATAACTCAAAACCTGTGCATCATAGGTTGAAAACTGTACTTATGGTTAAGAACTACTCCGTTGTTCAATGCTCCTTACCCAATCGTCAACTGATATAGGTAAATGTCACGGACATAATTTCAAAAAGTTATATCTCGCTTTATAAAAATAAACGTACAAATATATCATTTTGAAATTGGTGCACAACAACGGATATTCAAAACCAAATACATGCCGTCCGGCAAAAACTGAGGCGACTTCCTCAAATATCACCAATTACAACGAATTCCGATATAATGAGGATGATCACCTTTATTCCCAATAACCTACTCCCGCTCATCATCTGTAAAACCATACAGATGTGAGAATCATACCTGGTAAATACATAACCTGGAGTAAGTATCTAATCGAGAAATCAGTTTTCTATTAACAATGCACTGAAACATAAAAATGTTTCGTAGGGGTATCCTGGTATTCCTAATAATGCCTCTTCCATAATCCAATTCATGACTTTAACCGTATATTTCTTTGTCATCTCTCCAAATCCCTTTATCTATCTTTATTCATTTCCTTCTGTACACCATCGTTAGGCTAAGTGGTTTTCTTTCTTCCCTACCGTTCGGCACTAGCCTATGGTTTGGAAGAAGACTATCCAGTAAGCATAATAAGTGTACTCTCCTAAACCAAGGAGTACTTGCAACTTGAGAGAAGGTGATGATAAAAGACAACTGAATAATACCTTATTCTATTTTTCCCGAACTGGGGAAAAAAGCAAAGGTGAAATAGGAGTGGGTATGAAGTACACGGTTTGGTCGTGAATGATAGCAGTCGCAATTTACTTTGCCCTCTTTCTAATCTCTTTATTTTGTCTTTAGTTATTACCTTCTGTATACCCTACTTAGGCTAATTGGTTTTCTTCATTCCCTACCTTTTGGCACCAGCCTATGGTTTGGAATAAGACTATCCAATAAGCGTAATAGGTGTACTCTCCTATACCAAGGAGCCCTCGCAACCGGGGAGAAGGTGATAATAAAAGACAACTGAATAATACCTTATTCTATTTCTCCTGAACCTGGATCCATCCTCGAAGAAGTCCCTCCGAGTTCGTATATAACCATACGATGGATCTATCCAATGGAAATGGATGTCCGTAGTAATATGGGGTGTTCTGAGAAATACAAAGGGTAAAAGAAGGAGCGGCAATGACTTATGCAACTCAGAGAATCCAAAAGCCAGTATATTAAGAAGGTTCGGTCAACTTAGTCACTGAGTCATAGTCTAGGGTCGGTCAAAGGTCGCTGCCAAAGAGAGAGAGAAAAGAAACACTCTGCGTGCATTCTAACCTAGATCAGAATGGTTATCATTTTATCTAATCAGGAAACCTCCCACTGTAATCTCAAATTCTCCTCTAAACCTGAAAGAAGAATTAGTCGGGATCATCCGAAGAGTAAACCAACTCATCAGTGAGAATCGGGATCCAACTATCATCGCATGATAACTTGATGGAAACCACTCAAGTTATCACACTCCAGAAGGTATGCACATGCCTGGCAAGTTTCCTGTATGTTTGAAACTCCCGATATGATTTTTGCCTTATGCTCTTATGACCTTGACGAAGGCGAACAAATCATAAGTTACATGTCAAGTTCTACCCGTCATTGTCCAGGTCAATTTGAACCCAGCCATACAAGCCCTTGACGAAGGCCAACAAGGTTATACGACTGTCCCAAACCAACATATCTATCTATGCAACAAATGAATACCCCAGCAGCTACCAAACACTATGCCTTGACGAAGGCCAACAAACATAGCTTGAATATTACTGACCATCCATAAGAAATGACGGAGGGCTACGGCTAGTTTTTGGCGAAAAACCTTTAACGTAATGAACTTGATCTCGTTGAAGGAACCTGATAGCTTTTCATAAAAATATAGTGGCGAAAACCTTTGCTAAAGAGGTCACTCCCGGTGAAGGGATCTCGGCTCTTTCCTCGTGGAATGAGGTGCAGGATATTCCAACGGAATACCGCGATGTAAAGCAACTTGTAATCGACAATAGTGAAGTTATTACCCTGACGTAAACTTCTGCCCAAGGGGTCATTCCCGGTGAAGGGATCTCGGCCCTTGCCTCGTCGAATGAGGTGCAGGATATTCCAACCGAATACCTCTATGCATGACAAAAGGAAACGTCTTTGTAATAACACTTTTTAAAGCTGTTCCAACAACATCAAATATAGGTTTGTTTTATCCTTGCATTGATTAGAATCAATACAGTCCCATCATTTAATCACACCAGAAAAGAACAAAAATAAAATGTACGTATATGCCATCCGCATTCGTCACTGGGTCCCGTCATCATCCGTTAGGTTACTTAACTAACGATAGAGCGGGGACTGGACTAGCGCAGGTGTAAAACATGTAAAACATCTAATAGTATATATATCAATATACAATAATCGCTCCAGGCGTGATAATATGCAACATTACAGAAAAGTAATAAGAATCACAGAACAATACAGATAATCTGGGATCCCCGGGTTTCACAGAGCCGCTACTGAAAACCGACGTTCCCCTGGTCGTGTGGATAGCCTATGCAATGAAACCTAGACCCCTACGGGTGTGGCAAGTTGTTAGTTATATGTATGCCCTAGAGGCCATTACTATACATAGGATGTATATTGTAGTGGAAGCTTGGACATATATAGGGAGGACTTTCTTGCTCGACATGATAGTATGCTATCTGGTTGCTCTTTACCTTAACATGTACACTGATTGTCTCTCTGTTACATGTTGGTAAAGCCCTTAGGATGTGTACTTGACTACCTGGACTATGATGCGGATCATACTAGTGGGGACATGGTAGTCCATAAGTACATCCTTCAAGGTCCCTAGTCATGGGTGTATCGAGATGGGGCATCGATATACCAGAGTAGACTAGCGTATACCTTCTCGACCCATACAGATGGGCGATGGATGATCCCATATCCATTGGTGTTTGACATCGGAGATGATATACGGGTGCTCAGTGGAGAATGGGTACACCGGACGGACTCGCTGAGAACTCCCAGATGGTATTATACCTTACGTCAGATGGCAGTTCTCTGGTGACACTGGTACAGAGTAGTCTGTTGACCCGAGATCGTCATAGAGTCTTGTGTGATTCCCACTGTGCTTTGATTTCGACCTTACCACGTCCAAGAGGGCGTGCAAAACGGTGGTTTTTGGATACAGTCCCGAATCACATGGAGGCAATGAGCGATAGGAGGGGATTCGTCTCTCCCGGTATAGGGGGTTGATGTTGCGCTGTGTTCGATTGGCTATAACCGGAAATCCCTGGCCAGGGTTGCTGAGATTTACCGGTAAGTGTTACCAGTAGTTTCTCGAACTGTTATAGACCTCATATCGACACGACTTATCGAGCTATTGGGGTCTGACGTTTACCACCCCTAGGCAAGATATGCGACATATCAGACGAACAGACCGGACTGTACGGTAAGTGTTACTGGTTGGATTCACAGGAGTGTGAGCGGGCTTGCTCGTCAATCTTCTGATCGCTCAATACCCGGGTGGCCGTTACGTTTAGCAGACCGCTTGCGGCTTGTGGGTGTTTGATATGATCATCACCTGCTGCCGGCGTATTGACGAGTCTTTAGAGTCCTACACAGAGGTTTCCTGGCTCAAGCGAAACGAAATAGGAGCGCATATGATATATGTGCGGGACCGAGAATAATACCATTATGTGATACTGTATTCTATTCTCGCGATTTGTATCATTGGACGGTTATATATGATATAGCCGGGATACCGAATCAAGTGTTGATTCGATACATTGATACACTTGATATTAGTCGGTTATATGCGATATGACCGGATCATTAAATCAAGTGTTGATTTACTGATTTAATGTATAATTATATATTTGATATATTACTTTACATTAACTAGTATTGGTTCACTTAAGATTGATTATCTCACTTGATTGTGCACATTGTATATATGATATAGTTTTGTGCATTAGATTGTATCATGTTTGATGATATATGCAAACTTGGGTGTATGTTTGACTTAAACCATATTTAGTAAATGGTTAGGGTTTCTTTTGACTTATTTATTTATTCATTTATTTTTGGCAAAAATAGATATGGTGGCTTTCTTTGTTGTAATGCTTGAAGCTTCATGAAGCTTTTCTAGCATCCTTGAAAAGTCTACCATTTTTGTTTTGTCCTTAACCCTAACCCTTTAACTAAACCCTAGTTTATTCTCAACATGAGTAAACTTCACCCATGGTTGCATTATGATAAGTATTCACTTGAATTATTATTTGGAAAATAATTTATTTTTCATTCTCTTCTTCTTCTTCTTCATGGAGAATAAGAAAACCATTTTTGAAAATTCTTAAGTGATGAAATCAAGTGAGAAATCCAAATCCAAAGTGAACCCACTTCCTATTTCTTCATCCTCTACCACTTGCCATGTAGTATAGGGTGTTTTCTTTACAAGTTTCATGACTTGGTGAAGGTGGAGCTTGAGCTTGAGTTGCCTCGACGTAGATCATCTTCGGCATCGAAGTCGACGACCTAGCCCGATCATTTCTTCGACAAAACCATCTCTAGAGTCCGGGATCCGATGATCGCAGCGGAGGGACGTCAACACAGAGCTAAGGAAGTGGAGGACCGGATCTACAAAGGTTGTATTTCCGTTCACTTAGTAGTTAAGATGTTAACTTGCTTGATGTTTCGCCTATCCTCTAGTAATCGATCTTACATTAGGGTTTCTCGGCACAAAAAAAATTTGATTTTGGCATGGTTGATGCCTTGTGGAACCTCCTTAGTGTGCCTAGGAACCCTACAGTGGTATCAAAGCCTAGCTAGAGCCTTAGGCGAAGTGTAGACGAAGTTAGAAACCCGATCGAACCCGAAACCCTAATCCAAATCCACTCTTTGTACATTTTTTGAAATCGGGGATTTTTGTAAATTAAAAATATGCAGAAAAATCAGCAGGGTTTTTTAGGGATTACTGTGGAGCACGTGCTCATGATTCATCTAAAGCGCGGCGGAACCGCGGCACGAGCATGCCTCATGCGGCGGTTCCGCGGCCATTCTGCCGCATCACGTTTTGAAATTTGCACAGTAATTCCTATATTTTAGTGCTGTATTTTCTGGGAATTTTTAAATTCTACTCAAGATTTGAGTTTTCTGGGTTGTATTGGGGACTCGGTGTTTCGATCGGGATGTTTAACTTCGTCTATAGGTTTTTCCGGATTATTTTAGAATATGTTAAAAAGGTTCGACCGGATATAAATATCCACTTTTTCCCCTGTCGGGAAATTTCCAAGTGCTGGATCTTTCCGTGGTTTAATAACGTTCTAAGTAGTGCAAGTAACGTGATGGACCATCTAGAAGACAACAAACCTTAACTCGATTATGTGACCGTCTTGAACTGCCCTTTGAACCTTCGGGTTTGGGGCAGTACGGCGTGCCACATGTGAGGCGTTGGCTTGACCCTTCTACGGCTGGACCGTTGGTACTGAGGCATGAACTGGATGTCGTTAAACTTATTTCATGTGTTGAGCTGTTTCGGGAAAACTTGGGTGTTTGACTGTTCGATAGAAAAGTTTAACATTTTCTATTTATCTGGAATGTGATGCAATATTTGGAATCCACAAGAGTTATAAGCTAACTGATTGGATGTTATAAACATAGCAGTTTAGTCTCACTTGATCGGTTGCCACGGAATTTTGATGTGATCAAAAGTTCATCGCAATCACGTAGCGTACGCGGATACTCGCCGGTAAACTTAATAGACAGCTACACCCCTTACCCCGACCAAGTGACTGTAGGAGAACCCCGTCGCCGAAAGCATCCGTTATGGTGCTCGCGGCAGCGGTGTTCCGCCTTAGTGCACTTCGTCGACGGCG
Organism: Agapanthus africanus; assembly: GCA_030015575.1. Taxonomy (NCBI): domain Eukaryota; kingdom Viridiplantae; phylum Streptophyta; class Magnoliopsida; order Asparagales; family Amaryllidaceae; genus Agapanthus; species Agapanthus africanus. The sequence continues at coordinate 332,859,932 of CM057349.1, forward strand.
TCGGGGGTGCGCCCGCCTACTAAAGTTTGCGACGAGCATTCGATCAGGATGTCGGGAATCTTGTTGAATTGCCCGACTTGATATTGAAAAGTGTTTTCGATTTTGAGACTAAAATGCGGGGTTTATAATTGTTAGGCATGTGATGTCTAAGAAATTCAGATGGTTAGGCATGTGATGTCTAAAGAGGTTGCGGATTCCAACTATTGTAGTTTTATACATTCTTTTTTGTGACCGTAAGTGTAATATGTGATATCGCCGGTTTCGTTGCTATATGTCAACGACAATTGGGATGGGCATATTTACTTACGTTGATGACATGTGATATTATGTGTTGCTGGATATGTTATATTGGATCGTCGTGTTTGAATAGCCGGGGTTTTTTTTATGTGAGATGGGTGTTTTTCATTTTCATTCATGTAAAAACTTGTATGTAATATTCTTTTATTGGGGCACTTTCAGGTTGCGGAAGATGTCACCATTTGTATATTATTTACTTTTCCGCACTAGGATAGACCCAAGGAGGAGGGCACAAGTAACCGGGTTCTGGAGTCCAGTGGGAGACCAACTCGAGGAGTCGAGTCCGGGTCTCCTAACTCTAGAATTGGTAGGGTTGCTTGCCGCTCTCGTAGGGGTCTAGGGATGTGGGTTTGGCTATTCATCGCGACCGTGGAATCCGTGTTTTATACTGGCTCGTATTGAAAACACGGACGTCCTAGTATATCCAATGTTTCATATGATTCTTCTGCTGCGATATCTGTGATATGATAATTTGATATGTTGTGATAGATACTGTATATAGTATATATGATATATTATATAGACGTTACTTATGTTTTACACCCGCGCTAGCCCTGTCCCGCTCTGCCGTTAGTTACCAAACCTAACGGTGCACAAGGGGACATCGAGACGAATGCGGATGGCATAAGTGTACGTCGTATTTATCTGTGAAGTTTAGGTACTTAATTGATGGGACTTCATTAATATGATTAATGAAAGTAAAAGAAACCTAAAGATATTGTAGAATCGAATTTCAAAATTAAAAAGGGTAGCTACAGTTCTTGCTTTGCACAGCGGTATATATGATATATCCTGCACCTTATTCGATGAGGAAAGGGCCGACGATCACTTCACCGGGAGTGACCCTTTTAGCAATAACTGGCAGATGCTACACACTCGGTTTGTCTTTTGATTGCTTCTATAGTTTCTGCTTTGCACAGTGATATATATGATATATCCCGCACCTCATTCGACGAGGAAAGGGCCGACGATCCCTTCACCGGGAGTGACCCCTTTAGCAAAACTAGAAAAGCCTAAAAAACACTCCATTTTAAAATCATTTGATTCTATAATGATATCAAGTTCATTACGTAATAGGTTTTTAGAAAAACCTGTCGTAGCCCTCCGTCATTTCAGATAAGTCCTGTTTAGTATTCGTGCTGCATTTGTTGACCTTGTCAAGGCGCAGTGTGCGGTAGCTAACCAGTATTTATCTGCTTATGCATATGATGCAGATTGGGTTAGGGTAGTCGTACGGCCTTGTTGACCTTGTCAAGGGTCGTGCGGGTGGGTTTGATTCAATCAAGAAACGACGGGTTGAACTTGACTTACGGTCTATGGTTTGTTGACCTTGTCAAGGTCATAGATCGTTTGGGGCAAAATATTATCGGGAATTTCAAGTGTTGAAATTTGCAATGAGATTGCATACCTTCTATGAGATAGTTGGATCCCGATACCCGCTGCGAGTAAGAGTTACTCCTGGGAGAGTTTTACACATTACAATTAGCCGATCAAGTAGGTGTCTAGAAAGGTGTTAACGAGGTTACGCCTCTGGGAAAACGAGGTTTACATTAATTAGGTTCGTGCGAAAGCACGAGGGACCTCCCTCAAAGTACCGACACTGGCCTGGCTGAAAAGATTGGCGAACTTGTAGTGTGTAATTAATCCCGGCTAGTCTTTCCTTTTAGGGTTTGAAGGAAGATTTGATAAAAAACAGTGGGAGTCATCCTGATTAGATAAAATAATAACCAATCTATTCTTGAAAGAGCGCACGCTGAGTGTTTTCTTCTCTCTCTCTCCAGGTAGCGACCATATCACGCCTTAATCAAGATAATAATATGGATGTATTGACCGAACCCGCTTGTTATACTGAGCTGGGGAACGTTGGTCCCGCTCCAACTTATAATTGTTATAAGACAGAGCAGGAAATAGAGGAATATCTGAATTCCTATGCCGCCCAAAAGAAGAATGTGCATATTATGCATCTCCTTCGGGTGTGTTCATTATAAAGAACTGTTTCTCTGTATCCTCTACGTCCTGGGTATTTGATACCGGATCAGGATCCCAGATATGTAATCTGTTATATAGGGCTACAGAAATGTAGAGAACTGAGAACGGGTGATAAGTTTCATGAGACAGAAAACGGTGCAAGTGTTGTAGCCAAGTCTGTTGGTCACTGTCACTCTATATTCCAAATACATTGATTCTAAACGAATGTTATTAGATACCGAACCTGATATACAAAATCATATCAGTCTCTTTATTAGTAAAGAAAGGATATAATTTTTTATTGTTGGATAATGTTTTGAACATTTCCTATATCAAAAGTTGATCGGTTCAGGCACGTTATCTAAAAACATTGATATTCTAAATCGAACTACAGTTCCTAGTATACAGAACACACACAAGAGGAAGAGTTCAGAAATGAACAAATCCTTCTTGAGGCATTGTAGACTAGGTCATATCAATGCGACCCGACTGGCTGAAGTTACATTTAGATGCATATTTAAATCAGTTTGAATTTACATCTTATGTGAAAGGTTCCTAGGCACCCTATAGAGGTCTCACGAGGCATCGAACATGCCAATTTCAAATTTTATGGGTGCCGCGAAACCCTAACGCGGATCTTAGACTAGAATTCTAGGCGAAAAACAAAACTAGTTAACAAATTAACTAAAGGTTAGATGCTACAACCTTTGTAGATCCGGTTACCCTCTTCCTTGGCTCCACGAAGGCATGCTCTCGCTGTCCATCTCGATTCCCAAACTCGAACGTTGGCTTCATCGAAGAATTGGGCGGACTAGGTCGTCGGCTTCGTGCCGAAGATGATCTATGTCGAGGCATCACAAGTTCAAGCTCCGACTTCACCAAAGTTGTGAAACTTGTGAAGAAAACACCCAAAAAAACTTGGCAAGAGGTAGAGGGTGAAGAAATAGGAGGTGGGTTCACTTTAGAATTGGATTTCTCTCACTAGAACTCAAGTTGCCATTGATGGCATCAAGGTTTCTATCTTGAAGATGAAGAAGAAGAAGAAGCTAGTTTATGATAAGTTATTAAAAATAAAAAGAAAAATTCATACTTATCATAATCTAACAAGGGTTAAGTGTAGAGAATAAACCATGGTCATTTGGAGAGTTAGGGTTAAGCATGAGGACAAGAATGGTTGAAAAAGTCAAGGCTTCATGAAGCTTCAACTAATGACAAAAGAAAGCCACCATTCTATTTAAATCATTTTCAAATAAATAAATGAACAAATAAATAAATGAATATGCAAAACCCTAATCAACACTTAACCATGGTTTTTAATTCTTTACACTTAACAAAATGATCAAGTATCATCAAACATGATACAAAGTAGTGCACAAAAGTATATCATATATACTTCTTGCACATCTAGTGAGAAAATCCATATAAAGTGAACCAATACTGGTTAATGCAAAGTAATATCTCAAATATATAGATAATTATACATTAAATCATTAAATCAACACTTGATTCAATGATCCGGTCATGTCGCACATAACCGACTAGTATACTATGTATCGATTTATCGAATCAATTATTCGATAACTAGGTCATATCGAATATAACCAATCGAAACATTAATCGCGAGAATGAAATGCGGTATCACATACACGCATTATTCTCGCTCCCGCACATGTCTCATATGCGCTCCTATTTCGTTTTGCTTGAGCCAGGAAACCTCTGTGTAGGACTCTAAAGACTCGTCAATGCGCCGGCAGCAGATGATGATCATATCAAGCATCCACAAGCCGCAAGCGGTCTACTAAACGTAACGGCCATCCCGGTATTGAGCGATCAGAAGAACGACGAGCTAGCCCGCTCACACTCCTGTGAATCCAACCAGTAACACTTACCGTAGAGTCCGGTCTGTTCGTTTGATACGTCGCATATCAAGTCTAGGGGTGGTAAACGTCAGACCCCAATAACCGATAAGTCGTGCCGATGTGAGGCTCATAACGGGTCGAGAAACTACTGGTAACACTTACCAGCAAATCTCTGATCAGCCCTGGCCAGGGACTTCCCTGTTACGGCCAATCGAGCACAGCGCAACATCAACCCCCAATACCGGGAGAGACGAAACCCCTCCTATCGCTCATTGCCTCCATGTGACTCGGGACTGTACCCAAAGACCACCGTTTTGCACGCCCTCATGGACGTGGTAAGGTGGAGATCAAAGCACAGTGGGAATCACACAAGACTCTATGACGATCTCGGGTCTACAGAATAACCTGTACAAGTGTCACCTGAGAACTGCCATCTGACGTGAGGTATAATACCATCTGGGAGTTCTCGGCGAGTCCGTCTAGTGTACCCAGTCTCCACTGAGCACCCGTACACCATCTCTGATGTCAAACACCAATGGATATGGGATCATCCATCGCCCATCTCATGGGTCGAGAAGCGTATACGCTAGTCTACTCTGGTATATCGATGCCCCATCTCGATACACCTACGACTAGGGACCTTGAAGGATGTACTTATGGACTACCATGTCCCCACTAGTATGATCTGCATCATAGTCCAGGTAGTCAAGTACACATCCTAAGGGCTTTACCAACATGTAACCATAAGACAGTTTAAAGAGACTAGTGTACATGTTAAGATAAAGAGTAACCAGATAGCATACTATCATATCGAGCAAGAAAGTCATCTCTATATATGTCCAAGCATCCAATATAATATACATCATCTGTACAATACTGGCCTCTAGGGCATACATACAACTAACAATCTCCCACTTGCACTAGGGCCAGCTGCTGTAGTATCGCATACCGAGCATCCCGAAGAGTCTCTCAAACTGTATCTGGGGAATGGCCTTCGTGAGTGGATCCGCCGTGTTGTTCTTCGTGTCAACCCTCCTGGCCTCGATCTCCTGGCGATCAACTATCTCCCGGATCAGGTGATACCGCCTCAGAATATGCCTGGATCGCTGATGGGACCTGGGTTCCTTGGCCAAAGCCACTGCTCCATTGTTATCGCAATACAAAGGTATTGGACGCTCTATGGATGGAACCACTCCAAGTTCAGTAATGAACTTCTTGATCCAGACAGCCTCTTTGGCAGCATCGTTGGCAGCGATGTATTCAGCCTCCATCGTCGAGTCTGCCACGGTTTCCTGCTTGGAACTCTTCCAGCTAACCGCCCCTCCGTAAAGGGTAAAGACAAAGCCCGACTGCGACTTAGAGTCGTCCTTATCACTCTGGAAGCTCGAATCGGTAAAGGACTCCACTTGGAGCTCTCCGTTACCATACACCAAGAACATATCTCTAGTCCTTCGCAAGTACTTGAGAATGCTCTTCACAGCTGTCCAGTGACTCTCTCCAGGATCAGCTTGATACCTGCTCACTACACTTAGTGAGTATGCTACATCGGGTCTGGTACATAGCATCGCATACATGATAGAGCCTACTGCCGAGGCATAGGGTATCCCTTGCATGCGAGCTCTCTCCAAATCAGTCTTGGGAGACATCTCTTTGGAGAGAGTGACTCCAGAGATCGTGGGCAAGTTCCCACGCTTGGACTCTTCCATACTAAACCTCTTTAGTATGGTGTCAATGTACCTGGATTGGGACAATCCCAAAATCCTTTTGGATCTATCTCTATAGATCCTAATTCACAATATGCAGGAGGCATCACCAAGATCTTTCATTGAGAATCTTTGTGATAAGAAGAGCTTGACCGATTGCAGCATAGGAATATCATTTCCTATCAAGAGTATGTCGTCCACGTATAATACGAGGAAGACAACCTTACTCTCTGCCACCTTCTTGTAGATACAAGGTTCATCTGGGTTTTTGACGAAATCAAACTCTTTGATAACGACGTCAAAGCAGATGTTCCAACTCCGCGATGCTTGCTTTAATCCATAAATGGATTTAAGCAGCTTGCACACCTTCCCGCTGCTCCCGCTGTCTACGAAGCCCTCTGGCTGAGTCATGTACACGCACTCTTCTAAATCACCATTTAGAAAGGCGGTCTTAACATCCATTTGCCAGATTTCGTAATCATGATAAGCAGCGATGGCAAGCATGATCCGGATGGATTTAAGCATAGCCACTGGAGAAAAGGTCTCGTCATAGTCCACACCTGGTCTTTGACGAAAACCCTTTGCTACAAGTCTAGCTTTGAAAGTCTCCACTTTCCCATCTACACCAAGTTTCTTCTTGAAGATCCACTTGCTCCCAATGGGTTTTACCCCTTCAGGAGCAACGTCCAAAGTCCATACTTTGTTGGTGTACATGGATTCCATCTCGGACCGCATAGCATCCAGCCATTTCACTGAGTCCCCACTCGTGATGGCCTGCTCGAAGCTAGTTGGGTCATCATCCTCCATGATGCAATCCTCGCTTCCACCATCCATGAGAAAACCGTAGTATCTCTCAGGTTGGCGAGGAACCCTACTAGATCGGCGGAGAGGCTGAGGTTCATTGGGAGCTACTGAATCTTCTGGTTCAACCAAATCTTCTGTTGTAGTCTGTATTGCTGGAACCTCTTCCAGTTCTACCTCAATGCCACTTATCTGTTTCATAAGAAAACTTTTTTCTAAGAAAGTGGCATGTTGAGAAACAAACACTTTTTGTTCCTCGGAGTGGTAGAAGATATACCCTCGCGAATGTTTAGGATATCCAACAAACTTACATAGAACAGACCTTGCCTCGAGCTTGTCCGGATTTTGTGTTTTAACATAGGCCGGACAACCCCATATCTGAATAAAATTAAGACATGGTCTCTTGCCATTCCATATCTCATATGGAGTGGTAGGCACTGATTTGGTCGGAACTCTATTCAGTAGGTATGCAGCAGTCTCCAGTGCATATCCCCAGAAGGAAATAGGTAACTCAGCTGTGCTCATCATAGAGCGCACCATATCTAATAGGGTGTGGTTCCTCCGTTCTGATACACCGTTGTGCTGTGGTGTATATGGAGGAGTCAGCTGAGAGAGAATCCCATTCTCTTTTAGGAAGTCCAGGAATTCATTGCTTAAGTATTCTCCTCCTCGATCAGATCAAAGGATTTTAATACTTTTTCCGGTTTGGTTCTCAACTTCTTGTTTATATTCCCTAAATTTCTCAAAAGCTTCTGATTTTTGTTTCATCAGGAACACATACCCGAACCTAGAGAGATCGTCAGTGAATGTAATGAAGTATGAAGAACCATCCCTGGCATGTGTAGACATGGGACCGCATACATCACTATGAATAAGTCCCAAGAGTTCGGTAACTCTTTCTCCGTGTCCCGTAAACGGAGTTTTGGTCATCTTGCCTTTGAGACATGACTGGCAAGTGTCATAAGATGAAAATTCAAACGGATTTAAGTATCCATCCTTATGCAACTTAGCCAGTCGTGTCGTATTGATGTGACCCAGTCTACAATGCCACAAGAAGGATTCGTTGAGTTCAGAACTCTTCCTCTTGTGTGTGTTTGTTATGCTCAGAACTGTTGATTGGTTTAGAACATAAATGCCATTGCACAGCGTGCCTGATCCAACCAACTTTTGGTTACGGAAAATGTTCATAACATTGTCCTGTAATACAAAATTATATCCCTTTTTACTTAATAAAGAAACCGATATAATGTTGCATATTAGGTTCGGCATGTAATAGCATTCGTTCAGAACCAATGTATTACCAGTTGGTAATACAAGGTGATATTCCCCGACAGTCTTAGCTGCAACAATTGCACCATTTCCAACTCTAATGTCTTTATCACCTTCTCCAAGTTCTCTACCTTTCCTGAGCCCATGTAACTGATTACATATATGGGATCCTGACCCGGTATCTAATACCCAGGACGTAGAGCAAATGGAGAAACAGTTCTCAGTAACGAACACACCCGAAGAAAATGCATCAACATGTACTTTCTTCATTCGGGTGGCATGAGAATCCTGGCATTCCCCTATATCCTGTTCGTTCCTATAACTCTTATAAGAAAGAACGGAACCAACGTTCCCCAGCACAGTATAACATGCGGGTTCGGTCAATACATCCATATTATTATCTTCATTAGGGCATGAAATGGTCGCTACCTGGAGAGAGAGAGAAGAAAACACTTTAGCGTATGCTCGTGTAAGATCAGATTGGTTATTATCTTATCTAATCAGGATGGCTCCTACTGCTTTTTATCAAATCTTCCTTCAAACCCTAAAAGGAAAGACTAGCCGGGATTAATTAAACACTACAAGTTCGCCAATCTTTCAGCCAGGCCAGTGTCGGTACTTTGAGGGAGGTCCCCCGTGCTTTCGCACGAACCTAATTAATGAAAACCTCGTTTTCCCAGAGGCGTAACCCCGTTGACACCTTTCTAGACACCTACTTGATCAGCTAATTGCAATGTGTAAAACTCTCCCAGGAGTAACTCTTACTCGCAGTGGGTATCGGGATCCAACTATCTCATAGAAGGTATGCAATCTCATTGCAAATTTCAACACTTGAAATTCCCGATAATATTTTTGCCCCTAGCGTCCTATGACCTTGACGGAGGCCAAACAACCCATAGTCCGCTAGTCAAGTTCAACCCGTCATTTCCTGATTGAATTAAACCCACCCGCACGACCCTTGACGGAGGCCAAACAACGCCGTATGAATACCCTAATCCAATCGCATCATATGCTAGCGGATAAGCACTGGTTAGCTACCGTACACTGCGCCTTGACGGAGGCCAAACTACCGCAGCACGAATACTAACTAGTACTTATCTGAAATGACGGAGGGCTACGCAGGTTTTTCATAAAAACCATGAGCGTAATGAACTTGATATCGTTGTAGAATCAAATGAAGTTTTGAAATGGAGTGATTTTGAGGCTTTTCTAGTTTTGCTAAAGGAGTCACTCCCGGTGAAGGGATCTCGGTCCTTTCCTCGTCGAATGAGGTGCGGGATATATCATATATATCACTGTGCAAAGCAAAAACTCTTAAAAGCAATCAATAACCAAACCGAGTGTGTAGCATCTGCCAGTTATTGCTAAAGGAGTCACTCCCGGTGAAGGGATCTCGGTCCTTTCCTCATCGAATAAGGTGCAGGGTATATCATATATACCGCTGTGCAAAGCAAGAACTGTAGCTACCTGTTTTATTTAAAATTCGATTCCACAACATCTTAGGTTTCTTATCTTTCATTAATCACATTAATGAAGTCCCATCATTTAAATACCTAAACATCACAGATAGATATGACGTACACTTATGCCATCCGCATTCGCCTCGATGTCCCCTCGTGCACCGTTAGGTTAGGTAACTAACGACAGAGCAGGGCAGGGCTAGCGCGGGTGTAAAACATAAGTAACGTCTATATAATATATCATATATACTATATACTGTATCCATCGCAGAGTCACAACACAGATATCGCAGCAGAAGAAACATATGAAATATTGGATATACTAGGACGTCCGTGTTTTCAATACGAGCCAGTATAAAACACGGATTCCACGGTCGTGATGAATAGCCAATCCCACACCCCTAGACCCCTACGAGAGCGGCAAGCAACCCTGCCAATTCTAGGGTTAGGAGACCCGGACTCGACTCCTCGAGTTGGTCTCCCACTGGACCCCAGAACCCGGTTACTTGTGCTCCCCTCCTTGGGTCTATCCTAATGCGGAAAAGTAAATAATATACAAAAGGTGACATCTTCCGCTACCTGGAAGTGCCCCAAATAAAAGAATATTACATACAAGTTTTTACATGAATGAAAATGAAAAACACTCATCTCATATAAAAACCCCCCGGCTATTCGAACACGACGATCCAATATAACATATCCAGCAACACATAACATCACATGTCATCAACGTAAGTAAGTATGCATACCCCAATTGTCGTTGACGTATAGCAACGAAACCGGCGATATGAACATACTACACATACGGTCACAGAAAAGAAAGTGTAAAACTACAACAATTGGAATCCGCAACTTCTTTAGACATCGCATGCCTAATCAAATGAAATACTTAGACATCACATGCCTAACAGATATAAATCCTGCATTTTAGTCTCATTATCGAAAACTCTTTTCAATATCATGTGGGACTAAACTGCTAGATTTATAACATTCATTCAGATATCTCATAACTGTTTGTGAATTCCAATTATCGTATCACATTCCAGATAAACAGAAAATGTTAAACTTTCCGATCGAACAGTCGAATACCCAAGTTTTCCCGATACAGCTCAACACATGAAATAAGTTTAACAACATTCAGTTCGTGCCTCAGTACCAACGGTCCAGCCGTAGAAGGGTCAAGCCAACGCCTCACATGTGGCACGCTGTACTGCCCCAAACCCGAAGGTTCAAAGGGCAGTTCAAGACGGTCACATAATCGAGTTAAGGTTTGTTGTCTTCTAGAGGGTCCATCGCGTTACTTGCACTACTTAGAATGTCGTTAAACTACGGAAAAATCCAACACTTGGAAATTTCCCGACAGGGGAAAAATTGGGTATTTATATTCGGTCGAACTTTTTAACATATTCAAAAATTATCCGGAAAAACACAAAGACGAAAGTTGATAATCCGATCGAAACTTTGATTCCCAAAAGTACCCCAGAATACTCTTCTGTAGAGTCACAACAAAAATATCCCAGAAAATATAGCATTAAATTATATGAGTTACTGAGCAGAAATCATCATACAAGGGAACAGTAAGGCCGCGGAACCGCCGCAGCATGCATAGCACGTGCCGCGGTTCCACGGTGGAAATGTCGACTTAGGCCCTCGTATTTCACAGTAATTCAAATAACACCCTGCATGATTTTCTGCAAATTTTTAATTGACAAAAATCCCATTTTTAAGAAAAAGTCCAGAGAGCTATTTTGGGGTTAGGTTTCCGGTTCGTCCGGCTTTCAAACTCCGTCTAGACTTCGCCTAATGCTCTAGCTAGGCTCTGATACCAGTGAAAGGTTCCTAGGCACCCTATAGAGGTCTCACGAGGCATCGAACATGCCAATTTCAAATTTTATGGGTGCCGCGAAACCCTAACGCGGATCTTAGACTAGAATTCTAGGCGAAAAACAAAACTAGTTAACAAATTAACTAAAGGTTAGATACTACAACCTTTGTAGATCCGGTTACCCTCTTCCTTGGCTCCACGAAGGCATGCTCTCGCTGTCCATCTCGATTCCCAAACTCGAACGTTGGCTTCATCGAAGAATTGGGCGGACTAGGTCGTCGGCTTCGTGCCGAAGATGATCTACGTCGAGGCATCACAAGTTCAAGCTCCGACTTCACCAAGTTGTGAAACTTATGAAGAAAACACCCAAAACAACTTGGCAAGAGGTAGAGGGTGAAGAAATAGTAGGTGGGTTCACTTTAGAATTGGATTTCTCTCACTAGAACTCAAGTTGCCATTGATGGCATCAAGGTTTCTATCTTGAAGATGAAGAAGAAGAAGCTAGTTTATGATAAGTTATTAAAAAGAAAAAGAAAAATGCATACTTATCATAATCTAACAAGGGTTAAGTATAGAGAATAAACCATGGTCATTTGGAGAGTTAGGGTTAAGCATGAGGACAAGAATGGTTGAAAAAGTCAAGGCTTCATGAAGCTTCAACTAATGACAAAAGAAAGCCACCATTCTATTTAAATCATTTTCAAATAAATAAATGAACAAATAAATAAATGAATATGCAAAACCCTAATCAACACTTAACCATGGTTTTTAATTCTTTACACTTAACAAAATGATCAAGTATCATCAAACATGATACAAAGTAGTGCACAAAAGTATATCATATATACTTCTTGCACATCTAGTGAGAAAATCCATATAAAGTGAACCAATACTAGTTAATGCAAAGTAATATCTCAAATATATAGATAATTATACATTAAATCATTAAATCAACACTTGATTCAATGATCCGGTCATGTCGCACATAACCGACTAGTATACTATGTATCGATTTATCGAATCAATGATTCGATAACTAGGTCATATCGAATATAACCAATCGAAACATTAATCGCGAGAATGAAATGCGGTATCACATACACGCATTATTCTCGCTCCCGCACATATCTCATATGCGCTCCTATTTCGTTTTGCTTGAGCCAGGAAACCTCTGTGTAGGACTCTAAAGACTCGTCAATACGCCGGCAGCAGATGATGATCATATCAAGCATCCACAAGCCACAAGCGGTCTGCTAAACATAACGGCCATCCGGGTATTGAGCGATCAGAAGAACGACGAGCTAGCCCGCTCACACTCCTGTGAATCCAACCAGTAACACTTACCGTAGAGTCCGGTCTGTTCGTCTGATACGTCGCATATCAAGTCTAGGGGTGGTAAACGTCAGACCCCAATAACCGATAAGTCGTGCCGATGTGAGGCTCATAACGGGTCGAGAAACTACTGGTAACACTTACCAGCAAATCTCTGATCAGCCCTGGCCAGGGACTTCCCTGTTACGGACAATCGAGCACAGCGCAACATCAACCCCCAATACCGGGAGAGACGAAACCCCTCCTATCGCTCATTGCCTCCATGTGACTCGGGACTGTACCCAAAGACCACCGTTTTGCACGCCCTCATGGACGTGGTAAGGTGGAGATCAAAGCACAGTGGGAATCACACAAGACTCTATGACGATCTCGGGTCTACAGACTAACCTGTACAAGTGTCACCTGAGAACTGCCATCCGACGTGAGGTATAATACCATCTGGGAGTTCTCGGCGAGTCCGTCCAGTGTACCCAGTCTCCACTGAGCACCCGTACACCATCTCTGATGTCAAACACCAATGGATATGGGATCATCCATCGCCCATCTCATGGGTCGAGAAGCGTATACGCTAGTCTACTCTGGTATATCGATGCCCCGTCTCGATACACCTACGACTAGGGACCTTGAAGGATGTACTTATGGACTACCATGTCCCCACTAGTATGATCTGCATCATAGTCCAGGTAGTCAAGTACACATCCTAAGGGCTTTACCAACATGTAACCATAAGACAATTTAAAGAGACTAGTGTACATGTTAAGATAAAGAGTAACCAGATAGCATACTATCATATCGAGCAAGAAAGTCATCTCTATATATGTCCAAGCATCCAATATAATATACATCATCTGTACAATTCTGGCCTCTAGGGCATACATACAACTAACATTATGAAACTTGCCAGTCATGTCACAAAGATTATATGACCACAGCCCTGTTTATTGGAAGCAGAGAAAGAGTAAGTGTACTCTTGGGATGATACATGTAGATGTATGAAGGTCCCCTGTCTACACATGCCAAGACCGGTTCTTTATACTTCATTACATTCTCTGATGATCTCTCAAGATTCAGCCATATATTCCTGTTGAAACATAAGTCCGAAGCTTTTGAGATATTCACAGAATATAAGTTAGAAGTAGAGAACCAAAACGGGTATAAGTATTATGTCCTATGATAAGATCAGGGAGGAGAATACTTGAGCACGGAAATCCTGGACTATTCTAAAGGAGAATGAGATTCTCTCTCAGCCATACTCCTCCGTATACACCATAGCACGATGGTAAATCGGGGCGGAGCAATAGCACCCTATGTGATATGGTGTGCTCTATGATGAGTACTACTGAGTTTCCTATTTCCTTTTGGGAGTTGTGCACTTGAGAAGTTGCATACCTATTGAATAAGGTTCGAATCAAATTAGTTGCCTACCACTTCATATGTGATATGGAAAGGGAAGAGCCCATATCTTAAGTTGGTTAAGATTTGGGGTTTTCCGGGCTATGTCAAAAGCAAAATCCGGACAAGCTCGGGGCAAAGCCTGTTATGTAGAACTGGAAAGGTTCCAGCTATACAAACTACAGCAGATGATTTGATAGAACCAAAGGATTCAATAGTCACCGACGAACCTCAGCCTCTCCGCCGATCTAGTAGGGTTCCTCACCCACCTGAGAGTTACTTCGGTTTCTCTATGACAGTGGGAACGAGTATTGCATCATTAGATGATAACCCAACTAGTTTTGAGCTGGCCATCAGGAGTGAGACTCTGTAAGAATGGCTGGATGCTTAGAGATCTGAGATGGAATCCATGTACACCAACAAAGCATGGACTTTGGTTGCTATATCTGAAGGGTTAAATCCCCATCAGGAGCAAGTATATCTTGAGAAGATTACTTGGTGTACATGGAAAAGTTGAGACTTTCAAAGCTAGACTTGTTAAAAGGTTTGCATCATTGACCAGGTATGGATTATGTTGAAACCTTTTCTAAGGATCTATGCTTAAGTCCATCCAGATCCTACTTGCCATGGCTACATACCATGACTACGATATCTGGTGGTTGGGTGTCATGACTGCTTTTCTAAATGATGTTTTGGAAGAGAGAGTCTATAAGTACACAGTCAGAGGGCTTCGTAGACAGTGGGAGCAGCGGAAACGTGTACAAGATGCTTTATAGGATAAAGCAGGCATCGCGGAGTTGGAAGATCTGTTTTGATGTAGTTGTCAAAAAGTTTGACTTCATCAAAATGGTAGATGAACCTTGTATATACAAAAAGGTAGTAGGGAGTATGGTGGTGATCCTCGTAGAGTATGTGGACGACATACTCTTGATAGGGAAGGAGTTTCCTATGCTACGCTCGGTCAATCTCCGCTTATCACAATGATTCTCCATATAGGATCAATGTGATACCTCCTAAATCCTGAGTATTGATCTATGAGATAGATCTAAATGGATGTTAGGATTCTCACTAGATGTAGTGAGCTGGTATCAATCGATCCTGGGGAGAATCACTGGAAGTGTTCCAGGGTGATAAGGACGACTGAATGTCAGTCATAGGCATTGTCTTTACCCTCAGTAAAGGGACGGTATGTTGGAAGAGTTCCAAGCTACATACCGTGGCATACTAGACGATAAAGGCTGGATACATCGCTACTTAAGATGCTACGAAAGAGGCAGTCTGGATGTATATTAGTTCATGAGATGAACTTCGTTCCTACCATTGTGAGACAATGGAGTTGTGGCTTATGCCGAGGAACTCCATCCCATCAGTGATCCAGACATATTCTAAGGCAGTATCACCTGATCATGGAGATAGTTGATCTCCAGGGTGATCGAGGTTAGGAGAACAGACTCAGAGGACAACACGGCGAATCCACTCACAAAGGCCTTTTCCCAGATAGAGACTTTTATGGGATGGTTGAGTATGAGATACTACAACCACTGCTATCAGATGGCCCTAGTGCAAGTGGGAGATTGTTAGTTATATGTATACCCTAGAGGCCATTACTATACATAGGATGTATATTGTAGTGGATGCTTGGACATATATAGGGAGGACTTTCTTGCTCGACATGATAGTATGCTATCTGGTTGCTCTTTACCTTAACGTGTACACTGATTGTCTCTCTGTTACATGTTGGTAAAGCCCTTAGGATGTGTACTTGACTACCTGGACTATGATGCGGATCATACTAGTGGGGACATGGTAGTCCATAAGTACATCCTTCAAGGTCCCTAGACGTGGGTGTATCGAGATGGGACATCGATATACCAGAGTAGACTAGCGTATACCTTCTCGACCCATACAGATGGGCGATGGATGATCCCATATCCATTGGTGTTTGACATCGGAGATGATATACGGGTGCTCAGTGGAGACTGGGTATACTGGACGGACTCGTCGAGAACTCCCAGATGGTATTATACCTTACGTCAGATGGCAGTTCTCTAGTGACACTGGTACAGAGTAGTCTGTTGACCCGAGATCGTCATAGAGTCTTGTGTGATTCCCACTGTGCTTTGATTTCCACCTTACCACGTCCAAGAGGGCGTGCAAAACGGTGGTTTTTGGGTACAATCCCGAATCACATGGAGGCAATGAGCGATAGGAGGGGATTCATCTCTCCCAGTATAGGGGGTTGATGTTGCGCTGTGTTCGATTGGCTATACCCGGAAATCCCTGGCCAAGGTTGCTGAGATTTACTGGTAAGTGTTACCAGTAGTTTCTCGAAATGTTATAGACCTCATATCGACACGACTTATCGAGCTATTGGGGTCTGACGTTTACCACCCCTAGGCAAGATATGCGACATATCAGACGAACAGACCGGACTGTACGGTAAGTGTTACTGGTTGGATTCACAGGAGTGTGAGCGGGCTTGCTCATCGATCTTCTGATCGCTCAATACCCGGGTGGCCGTTACGTTTAGCAGACCGCTTGCGGCTTGTGGGTGTTTGATATGATCATCACCTGCTGCCGGCGTATTGACGAGTCTTTAGGGTCCTACATAGAGGTTTCCTGGCTCAAGCGAAACGAAATAGGAGCGCATATGAGATATGTGCGGGACCGAGAATAATACTAGTATGTGATACTGTATTCTATTCTCGCGATTTGTATCATTGGAAGGTTATATATGATATAGCCGGGATACCGAATCAAGTGTTGATTCGATACATTGATACACTTGATATTAGTCGGTTATATGCGATATGACCGGATCATTAAATCAAGTGTTGATTTAATGATTTAATGTATAATTATATATTTGATATATTACTTTACATTAACTAGTATTGGTTCACTTAAGATTGATTATCTCACTTGATTGTGCACATTGTATATATGATATAGTTTTGTGCACTAGATTGTATCATGTTTGATGATACATGCAAACTTGGGTGTATGTTTGACTTAAACCATATTTAGTAAATGGTTAGGGTTTCTTTTGACTTATTTATTTATTCATTTATTTTTGGCAAAAATAGAAATGGTGGCTTTCTTTGTTGTAATGCTTGAAGCTTCATGAAGCTTTTCTAGCATCCTTGAAAAGTCTACCATTTTTGTTTTGTCCTTAACCCAAACCCTTTAACTAAACCCTAGTTTATTCTCTACATGAGTAAACTTCACCCATGGTTGCATTATGATAAGTATTCACTTGAATTATTATTTGGAAAATAATTTATTTTTCATTCTCTTCTTCTTCTTCTTCATGGAGAATAAGAAAACCATTTTTGAAAATTCTTAAGTGATGAAATCAAGTGAGAAATCCAAATCCAAAGTGAACCCACTTCCTATTTCTTCATCCTCTACCACTTGCCATGTAGTATAGGGTGTTTTCTTCACAAGTTTCATGACTTGGTGAAGGTGGAGCTTGAGCTTGAGTTGCCTCAACGTAGATCATCTTCGGCATCGAAGTCGACGACCTAGCCCGATCATTTCTTCGACGAAACCATCGCTAGAGTCCGGGGTCTGATGATCGCAGCGAAGGGACGTCAACACGGAGCCAAGGAAGTGGAGGATCTACAAAGGTTGTATTTCCGTTCACTTAGTAGTTAAGATGTTAACTTGCTTGATGTTTCGCCTATCCTCTAGTAATCGATCTTACATTAGGGTTTCTCGGCACAAGAAAAATTTGATTTTGGCATGGTTGATTCCTTGTGGAACCTCCTTAGTGTGCCTAGGAACCCTACACAAGTTACCCGCCAAAACCTGAAGAGAGGCTGCCCCTTACAGCATAGTGAATGGACCACCCGACACTTCACGGAATCCGGTAACTTGAGTACCCCTCCTTGGGTCAACCTGTACCCCCTATGAGTGCGGCGAATAGTCTGCCAATTCTAGAGTGAGGCCCCTTTGCTTTTCAAAGCCATGAGATATGGACCCGTTGCCCTCCAGAACCCGGCTATCCGTGCACCCCATCGCGGGGTAAACCTAGTACAGGAATAAAAATATATACAACGGGTACAACGACCTCAGCCCGGTCGTGCCCCAAAAGAATATTATACAAACAGGCAGTGACGGTAGTCCACATGTTGGACGCTCGCCCCGCAATATCAAATGTACAAATAAATTCAATCAGCACTATCATTGCACACTGCTATCCACCACGACAAATCCGCAACATCACAGCACAACACAGAACATCAACGCGAATGTCACGTTCGTAAATCCGTCTAAAAGGACTATAGCAATTAGACGTAATTTACCGCTCGAATGACATTCACGGTCGGAGATATAATATAAGTACTGCATACTAAGAAGTTTAAAATTTCGATCAACAAAACTTCCCGAAGTGGGCCCCACGTACATCTGGTGTACAGTAATAAAATCTGGGCCAAAAAGAAATATACCAAAACCATTATTTACAATGAAGAACAAACTGTAGAAAATTGGAGCATTGATCCAACAATCTCGCGGCGGATCTGTGGCCAAACCCTGGTTTGGGCCGCGGATCCGCGGCCGTACGGTGGGATCACATGATGAAATTTCACCAGTTTTCTTCAAAAAGCCTGCACAATTTTCTGTGATATGCAAAATAATTTTTAGACCAGATTTAAAATCGACAGAAACTTTGTACAGAAAAATTGTAGTTTTCGAAAATCCGTTCGATCGATGTTTTAAACGTGTTAGCACAAGTTAATAAAGCTTGTAGGGTTCCTAGGCACACTCATGAGGTTCCACAAGGGATCAAACATGTCCAATTCAAATTTTATATGCCGAGAAACCCTAATATAGATCGTTAACTAGAGGATAGGCGAAACTAGAAGCTAGTAAACTACTTTACTGCTAAGTGAAAGTGACTACAACCTTTGTAGATCCGGTCCTCCACTTCTTTAGCTCCGTGTTGACGTCCCTCCCCTACGATCATCTGAATCCCGGACCCTCGCGATGGTTACGTCGGAGAAATGATCGGGCTAGGTCGTTGACTTCGATGCCGAAGAAGATCTACGTCGAGGCAACTCAAACTCAAGCTCCATCTTCACTAGGTCATGAAACTTGTGAAGATAACACCCTATACAACATGGCAAATGGTACAGGATGAAGAAATAGGAAGTGGGTTCACTTTGGATTTGGATTTCTCACTTGATTTCATCACTTAGAAATTTTCAAGAATGGTTTCTTCACTTGAAGAAGAAGATGAAGAAGAACAAAGAATATGAATTATTCTTGAAAATAATAAATCAAGTGAATACTTATCATAATGCAACCATGGGTGAGGTTAACACTTGTAGAGAATAAACTAAGGTTTAGGTGAAATGGTTAGGTTAAGGAATAAAAACAAAATGGTTACCTTTTTCAAAGATGCATGAAGTATCATGAAGCTTCTTGCATAAAACAAAAGCAACCAGTTAGTTTTTTCTTTCTAACCAAAATAAATAAAGTAAATAAAACTCTAACCATTTACCTAAACATGGTTTAAAGCATACACACACCCAAGTTTGCATGTATCATCAAACATGATACAAACTAGTGCACAAAACTATATCATATATACAATGTGCACATCAAGTGAGAAAATCCATCTTAAGTGAACTAATACTAGTTAATGTAAAGTAATATATCAAATATATAAATATACATTAAATCATTAAATCAACACTTGATTTAATGATCCGGTCATACCGCATATAACCGACTAATATTAAGTGTATCAATATATCGAATCAACATTTGATTCGGTAACCCGGCTATATCTTATATAACCGTCCGATAATACAAATCGCGAGAATAGAATCCAGTATCACATACTGGTATTATTCTCGGTCCAGCACATATCTCATATGCGCTCCTATTTCGTTTCGTTTGGGCCAGGAAACCTCTGTGTAGGACTCTAAAGACTCGTCAATACGCCGGTAACAGGTGATGATCATATCAAACACCCACAAGCTGCAAGCGGTCTGCTAAACGTAACGGCCACCCGGGTATTGAGCGATCAGAAGATCAACGAGCAAGTCCGCTCACACTCCTGTGAATCCAACCAGCAACACTTACCGTACAGTCCGGTCTGTTCGTCTGATATATCGCATATCTCGCCTAGGGGTGGTAAACGTCAGACCCCGGTAGCTTGATAAGTCATGCCGATGTAAGGTCCATAACAAGCGTGAAACTACTGATAACTCTTACCAGTATATCACTGCAACCCTGGCCAGGGATTTCCAGTTATGGCCAGTCGAGCATAGCGCAACATCAACCCCCAATACCGGGAGGGACGAATCCCCTCCTATCGCTCATTGCCTCCATATGAATCGGGACTGTACCCAAAAACCAATTGTTTGCACGCCTCAGTAGAGCCGTGGTAGGGTGGAAATCAAAGCACAGTGGGAGACACACAAGACTCTATGAAGATCTCGGGTCAACAGATTAAGCTGTACCAGTGTCATCAGAGAACTGCCATCTGACGTGAGGTATAATACCATCTGGGAGTTCTCGGCGAGTCCGTTCAGTGTACCCAGTCACCACTGAGTACCCGCATACCATCTCTGATGTCAAACACTAATGGATATGGGATCATCCATCACCCATCACATGGGTCGAGAAGATATACGCTAGTCTACTCTGGAATATCGATGCCCCGTCTCGATATTCCCACGACTAGGAACATTGAAGGATGTACTCATGGACTACCCAGGCCCCACTAGTATGATCTACATCATAGTCCTGGAAGTCGAGTACACATCCTAAGGGCTTTATCAATATGTAACAGAGAGACAGAAAGTATACATGTTAAGATAAAGAGCAACCAGATAGCGTACTATCATGTCGATCAAGAAAGTCCTACCTATATATGTCCCAGCATCCACTACAATATACATCCTATGTACAGTAATGGCCTCTAGGGCATACATATAACTAACAATCTTCCACTTGCACTAGGGCCATCTGTAGCAGTGGTTGCAGTATCTCATACTCAACCATCCCATAAAGTCTCTCTTTGGGAAATGGCCTTTGTGAGTGGATCCGCCGTGTTGTCCTCTGAGTCTAATCTCCTAACCTCGATCACCCTGGAGATCAACTATCTCCATGATCAGGTGATGCTGCCTCAGAATATGTCTGGGTCACTAATAGGACTGGGGTTCCTGGGCCAAAGCCACACTTCCATTGTCACACAATGGTAGGAACCTAGTTCATCTCATGAACTAATATACACCCAAACTGCCTCTTTGGTAGTATCCTTAATATCGATGTTACCAGCCTTTATCGTCTAGTTTGCCACGGTATCTAGCTTGGAACTCTTCCAACATACCGTCCCTTTACTGAGGGTAAAGACAATGCCTGCGACTGACATTCATTCGTTCTTATCACCCTGGAACCTTTCCAGTGATTCTCCCCAGGATCGATTGATACCATCTCACTAAACCTAGTGAGAACTCTAACATTCATTTAGATCTAACTCATAGATCCAAAACCCAGGATTTAGGAGGTATCACCTTTATCCTATTTGGAGAATCCTTGTGATAAGAGGAGATTGACCGTGCATAGCATAAGAAACACTTTTCTTATCAAGAGTATGTTGTCCACGTACAATACGAGGATGACCACCTTACTCTCTACTACCGTTTTGTATATACAAGGTGTTAGTTGTATGTATGCCCTAGAGGCCAGTATTGTACAGATGATGTTGAAAGGTTCCTAGGCACCCTAGTGGGTTCTCACAAGGCATCGAACATGCCAATTTAAAAAAAATGGTGCCGAGAAACCCTAGACAACGGATCTTAGACTAGAAGTTTAGGCGAAATATAAAGCTAGTTAACACTTAACTACTAGGATACGGAAATACAACCTTTGTAGATCCGGATGTCCACCTCCACGGCTCCGCAACGATGTCTCCTCGCTGTCCAAGTCGAACTCCGGGCTCAAGCGTCGGCTTCGTCGGAGAAACGGGTGAGCTAGGTCGCCGGCTTCGTGTCAAAGACGATCTACGTCGAGGCATCGCAAGTTCAAGCTCTGACTTCACAAAGTGATGAAATTTGTGAAGAAAACACACTCTACAACTTGGCTAGAGGTAGAGGGTGAAGAAATAGGAGATAGGTTCACTTTAGATTTGGATTTTGCTCACTAGATCACAAGTTGCCATTGATGGCATGAAGGTTGCTCACTTGAAGAAGAAGAAGAAGATGAGCTAGAATATTATGATAACTTGAGTTAAATGAATAATAAACTCAATATTTATCATAACTTAACTAAGGTTAAGTGTAGAGAATTAACCATGGTGATTAGAGTGGGTTAGGGATAAGCAAAATGACAAGAATGGTTGCATAAAGTCAAATGTTCATGAAGCATCTCATAAGAAACAAAACTTGCCACCATTATCATTTGTACTTATCCAAATGAATAAAAGAACAAATAAATGAATAAATAAATATGCAAAACCCTAATTATCATAATAACCATGGTTTAATCCTATTCACTTAACCATATGATCAAGTATCATCAAACATGATACAAAAAGTGCACGAAAGCATATCACATATACAATGTGCATCAAGTGAGAAAAATCCGTTTAAAGTGAACCAATACTAGTTAATGCAAAGTAATATATCAAATATATAATTATACATTAAATCATTAAATCAACACTTGATTCAATGATCCGGTCATGTCGCACATAACCGACTAGTATTCAATGCATCGATTTATCGAATCAATGATTCGATAACTAGGTCATATCGAATATAACCATTCGAAACATATATCGTGAGAATGAAATGCGGTATCACATACACGCATTATTCTCGGTCCTGCACATATCTCATATGCACTCCTATTTCATTTCGCTTGAGCCAGGAAACCTCTGTGTAGGACTCTAAAGACTCGTCAATACGCCGGTAGCAGATGATGATCATATCAAGCACCCACAAGCCGCAAGCGGTCTGCTAAACGTAACGGCCACCCGGGTATTGAGCGATCAGAAGATCGACGAGCTAGCCCGCTCACACTCCTGCGAATCCGACCAGTAACACTTACCATACAGTCCAGTCTCTTCGTCTGATATGTCGCATATCAAGTCTAGGGGTGGTAAACGTCAGACCCCAATAACCCGATAAGTCGTGCTGATGTGAGGCTCGTAACGGGTCGAGAAACTACTGGTAACACTTACCAGCAAATCTCTGATCAGCCCTGGCCAGGGACTTCCCTGTTACGGCCAATCGAGCACAGCGCAACATCTACCCCCAATACCGGGAGAGACGAAACCCCTCCTATCGCTCATTGCCTCCATGTGACTCGGGACTGTACCCAAAGACCACCGTTTTGCACGCCCTCATGGACGTGGTAAGGTGGAGATCAAAGCACAGTGGGAATCACACAAGACTCTATGACGATCTCGGGTCTACAGACTAACCTGTACAAGTGTCACCTGAGAACTGCCATCTGACGTGAGGTATAATACCATCTGGGAGTTCTCGGCGAGTCCGTCCAGTGTACCCAGTCTCCACTGAGCACCCGTATACCATCTCTGATGTCAAACACCAATGGATATGGGATCATCCATCGCCCATCACATGGGTCGAGAAGCGTATACGCTAGTCTACTCTGGTATATCGATGCCCCGTCTCGATACACCCACGACTAGGGACCTTGAAGGATATACTTATGGACTACCATGTCCCCACTAGTATGATCTGCATCATAGTCCAGGTAGTCAAGTACAAATCCTAAGTGCTTTACCAACATGTAACTATAAGACAGTATAAAGAGACTAGTGTACATGTTAAGATAAAGAGTAACCAGATAGCATACTATCATGTCGAGCAAGAAAATCATCTCTATATATGTCCAAGCATCCAATATAATATACATAATCTGTACAATACTGGCCTCTAGGGCATACATACAACTAACAGATGTATATTATATTGGATGCTTGGACATATATAGAGATGACTTTCTTGCTCGATATGATAGTATGCTATCTGGTTGCTCTTTATCTTAACATGTACACTTGTCTCTTTAAACTGTCTTATAGTTACATGTTGATAAAGCCCTTAGGATGTATACTTGACTACCTGGACTATGATGCAGATCATACTAGTGGGGACATGGTAGTCCATAAGTACATCCGTCAAGGTCCCTAGTCATTGGTGTATCGAGACGGGGCATCGATATACCAGTGTAGACTAGCGTATACGCTTCTCGACCCATGAGATGGGCGATGGATGATCCCATATCCATTGGTGTTTGACATCAGAGATGGTGTACGGGTGCTCAGTGGAAACTGGGTACACTGGACGGACTCGCCGAGAACTCCCAGATGGTATTATACCTCACGTCAGATGGCAGTTCTCAGGTGACACTTGTACAGGTTAGTCTGTAAACCCGAGATCGTCATAGAGTCTTGTGTGATTCCCACTGTGCTTTGATCTCCACTTTACCACATCCATGAGGGCGTGCAAAACGGTGGTCTTTGGGTACAGTCCCGAGTCACTTGGAGGCAATGAGCGATAGGAGGGGTTTCGTCTCTCCCGGTATTGGGGGTTGATGTTGCGCTGTGCTCGATTGGCCGTAACAGGGAAGTCCCTGGCCAGGGCTGATCAGAGATTTGCTGGTAAGTGTTACCAGTAGTTTTTCGACCCGTTATGAGCCTCACATCTGCACGACTTATCGGTTATTGGGGTCTGACGTTTACCATCCCTAGACTTGATATGCGACATATCAGACGAACAGACCGGACTGTACGGTAAGTGTTACTGATTGGATTCACAGGAGTGTGAGCGGGCTAGCTCGTCGATCTTCTGATCGCTTAATACCCGGGTGGCCGTTACGTTTAGCAGACCGCTTGCGGCTTGTGGGTGCTTGATATGATCATCATCTGCTACCGGCGTATTGACGAGTCTTTAGAGTCCTACACAGAGGTTTCCTGGCTCAAGCGAAACGAAAAAGGAGCGCATATGAGATATGTGCGGGACCGAGAATAATGCGTGTATGTGATACCGCATTTCATTCTCGCGATGAATGTTTCGATTGGTTGTATGCGATATGACCTAGTTATCGAATCATTGATTCGATAAATCGATACATTGGATACTAGTCGGTTATGTGCGACATGACCGGATCATTGAATCAAATGTTGATTTAATGATTTAATGTATAATTATATATTTGATATATTACTTTGCATTAACTAGTACTGGTTCACTTTAAATGGATTTTCTCACTTGAAGTTCACAAGTTGTATATGTGATATACTTTTGTGCACTTGATCGTATCATGTTTGATGATGCATGAATATTGGCTATGTGTAAAGAATTGTACCATGGTTATGATAATGGTTAGGGTTTTGATTTATTCACTCATTTATTTATCCATTCTTTATTTATTTAAATAGATAAATGAAAACAAAATGTTTTTTTTTTATCATGAAGCTTGTTGAAGCTTTGACTAAAAAGACCATTTTGTCTTCATGCTTAACCCTAACCATTCCCACTTACCATGGTCTATTCTCTACACTTGACCTTAGTTAGGATATGATATGTATTGATTTCTTTTCTATTATAGAAATACTTTTATCATATTCTATGTTCATCTTCTCCTTCTTCTTCAAGAAAGAAAACTAGACTCCATCAATGGCATCTTGAGTTCTAAAGTGAGAAATCCAATTCTAAAGTGAACCCACCTCCTATTTCTTCATCCTCTACCTCTTGCCAAGTGGTTTTGGGTGTTTTCTTCACAAGTTTCACAAGTAGGTGAAGTCGGAGCTTGATCCAGTGTAGCCTCGACGTAGATCAGCTTCGGCATCGAAGCCGACGACTAGTCCGCTCATTTCTCCGATGAAGCCGATGAGAGAGTTCGGGATTCGAGATGGACAGCGAGGGAACGACTACATGGAGCTAAGGAAGTGGATAACCGGATCTACAAAGGTTGTAGCTTTCTTCTTTTAGTTAAGATGTTAACTAGTTTAATGTTTCGCCTAAAATTCTAGTTAACGATCCGTATTAGAGTTTCTCGGCACTTGTAAAATTTGAAATTGGCATGGTTGATGCCTTGTGAGACCTCTTAAGAGTGCCTAGGAAGCCTACAGTGGTATCAGAGTTATTAGTCATTGGATGTCGACCTATGGGGGGTTCTCACTGTGTGACAGGGTGGCGAAGCATAGGCTCTTACCCCCAGGGTGTCCCGAGACCGGAAGGTGTTCCGGCGGGTTGTAGTCCTCTCGAGGGGGCATGCGTAAAAAGTAGCGGCTGAGGGACCCGTTGGTGCCACGGCGACCCCATTGGATGGGGTGGCTGCCTGACCTACAGTGGTATCAAAGCCTAGCTAGAGCCTTAGGCGAAGTGTAGACAACGTTTGAAATCCGAACGAATCGAAACCCTAATCCCAA
Source organism: Agapanthus africanus (assembly GCA_030015575.1). Taxonomy (NCBI): domain Eukaryota; kingdom Viridiplantae; phylum Streptophyta; class Magnoliopsida; order Asparagales; family Amaryllidaceae; genus Agapanthus; species Agapanthus africanus. Next base: position 332,886,256 of record CM057349.1, read on the forward strand.
ACTTGCTCTCTGGACGTTTTTCAAAAACTGGGTTTTTTCCATATTAAAAATATGCAGAAAAATCAGCAGGTGATTGTAAGAGTTACTGTGAAATTTGATAGCCTAATGCCATAGAAGCGCAGCGGAACCGTGGCATTAGCATGCCTAATGCGGCGGTTCCGCGGCCATCTAGTCTCCTCTGTTGTTCAATTTTGCACAGTAATTCCTATGTTGCAGTGTTGGTTTTCCTGGGAATTTTTAATCTGAACTCAAGAGTTGAGTTTTCTGGGTTGTATTAGGTGTTCGTAGATTCGATCGGATTATCAAACTTTGTCTATGTGTTTTTCCGGATAATTTTAGAATATGTTAAAAAGTTCGACCGGATGTAAATACCCAATCTTTCCCCTGCCCGGAAATTTCCAATTGTTGGACTTTTCCGTAGTTTAATGACGTTCTAAGTAGTGCAAGTAACGCGATGGTCCCTCTAGAAGACAACAAACCTTAACTCGATTATGTGACCGTCTTGAACTGCCCTTTGAACCTTAGGGTTTGGGGCAGTACGGCGTGCCACATGTGAGGCGTTGGCTTGACCCTTCTACGGCTGGACTGTTGGTACTGAGGTATGAAGTGAATGTCTTTGAACTTATTTCATGTGTTGAACGGTTTCGGGAAAACTTGGGTGTTCGAATGTTCGATCGGAAAGTTTAATATTTTTTATTTATCCGGAATGGGATACAATAATTGGAATTCGCAAACAATTATGAGATAGCTGAATAAATGTTATAAATCTAGCGGTTTAGTCTCACTTGATATTGAAAAGAGTTTTCGATAATGGGACTAAAATGAGGGGTTTATAAGTGTTAGGCATGCGATGTCTAAAAAGGTTGCGGATTCCAACTGTCGTAGTTTTACACTTTCTTTTCTGTGACCGTAAGTGTAATATGTGATATCGCCGGTTTCGTTGCTATATGTCAACGACAATTGGGATGCGCATATTTACTTACGTTGATGACATGCGATGTTATGTGTTGATGGATATGTTATATTGGATTGTCGTGTTTGAATAGCCGGGGTTTTTTTATGAGAGATGAGTGTTTTTCATTTTCATTCATGTAAAAACTTGTATGTAATATTCTTTTATTGGGGCACTTCCAGGTTGCGGAACGTGTCACCCTTTGTATATTATTTACTTTTCTGCACTAGGATAGACCCAAGGAGGGGAGCACAAGTAACCGGGTTCTAGGGTCCAGTGGGAGACCATCTTGAGGAGTCGAGTCCGGGTCTCCTAACTCTAGAATTGGTAGGGTTGCTTGCCGCTCTCGTAGGGGTCTAGGGGTGTGGGTTTGGCTATTCATCACGACCGTGGAATCCGTGTTTTATACTGGCTCGTATTGAAAACACGGACGTCCTAGTATATCCAATGTTTCATATGTTTCTTTTGCTGCGATATCTGTGATGTGATCATGTGATGTTCTGTGATAGATACTTTATATAGTATATATGATATATTATATAGACGTTACTTATGTTTTGCACCCGCACTAGCCCTGCCCTGCTCTGTCGTTAGTTACCTAACCTAACGGTGCACGAGGGGACATCGAGGCGAATGCGGATGGCATAAGTGTACGTCGTATTTATCTGTGATGTTTAGGTATTTAAATGATGGGACTTCATTAATGTGATTAATGAAATAAAAGAAACCTAAAGATGTTGTAGAATCGAATTTCAAAATAAAACAGGTAGCTACAGTTCTTGCTTTGCATAGCGGTATATATGATATACCCTGCACCTTATTCGATGAGGAAAGGACCGAGATCCCTTCACCGGGAGTGACTCCTTTAGCAATAACTGACAGATGCTACACACTCGGTTTGTTTTTGATTGCTTCTATAGTTTCTGCTTTGCACAGTGATATATATGATATATCCCGCACCTCATTCGACGAGGAAAGGGCCGACGATCCCTTCACCGGGAGTGACCTCTTTAGCAAAACTAGAAAAGCCTCAAAATCATTCCATTTCAAAACTTCATTTGATTCTACAACGATATCAAGTTCATTACGCAATAGGTTTTCGGAAAAACCTGTCGTAGCCCTCCGTCATTTCAGATAAGTCCTGTTTAGTATTCGTGCTGCGTTTGTTGACCTTGTCAAGGCGCAGTGTGCGGTAGCTAACCAGTATTTATCTGCTTATGCATATGATGCAGATTGAGTTAGGGTAGTCGTACGGCCTTGTTGACCTTGTCAAGGGTCGTGCGGGTGGGTTTAATTCAATCAAGAAATGACGGGTTGAACTTGACTTACGGTCTATGGTTTGTTGACCTTGTCAAGGTCATAGATCGTTTGGGGCAAAAGCATTATCGGAAATTTCAAGTGTTGAATTTTGCAATGAGATTGCATACCTTCTATGAGATAGTTGGATCCCGATACCCACTGCGAGTAAGAGTTACTCCTGGGAGAGTTTTACACATTACAATTAGCCGATCAAGTAGGTGTCTAGAAAGGTATCAACGGGGTTACGCCTCTGGGAAAATGAGGTTTACATTAATTAGGTTCGTGCGAAAGCACGGGGGACCTCCCTCAAAGTACCGACACTGGCCTGGCTGAAAGATTGGCGAACTTGTAGTGTGTAATTAATCCCAGCTAGTCTTTCCTTTTAGGTTTTGCAGGAAGATTTGATAAAAACCAGTGGGAGCCATCCTGATTAGATAAGATAATAACCAATCTGATCTTGCAAGAGCATACGCTAAAGTGTTTTCTTCTCTCTCTCTCCAGGTAGAGACCATGTCATGCCCTAATAAAGATAATAATATGGATGTATTGACCGAACCCGCATGTTATACTGTGCTGGGGAACGTTGGTTCCGTTCTTTCCTATAAGAGTTATAGAACTGAACAGGATATAGGGGAATACCAGGATTCCCATGCCACCCGAATGAAGAAAGTACATGATGATGCATTTTCTTCGGGTGTGTTCGTTACAGAGAACTGTTTCTCCATTTGCTCTACGTCCTGGGTATTAGATACCGGGTCGGGATCCCATATATGTAATCAGTTACATGGGCTTAGGAAAGGTAGAGAACTTGGAGAAGGTGATAAAGACATTAGAGTTGGAAATGGTGCAATTGTTGCTGCTAAGACTGTCGGGGAATATCACCTTGTATTACCAACTGGTAATACATTGGTTCTGAACGAATGCTATTACATGCCGAACCTGATATGCAACATTATATCGGTTTCTTTGTTGAGTAAAGAGGGATATAATTTTGTATTACAGGACAATGTTATGAACATTTTCCGTAACCAAAAGTTGGTTGGATCAGGCACGTTGTGCAATGGCATTTATGTTCTAAATCAATCAACAGTTCTGAGCATAACAAACACACACAAGAGGAAGAGTTCTGAACTGAATGAATCCTTCTTGTGGCATTGTAGACTGGGTCACATCAATGCGACACGACTGGCTAAGTTACATAAGGATGGATATTTGAAACCATTCGAATTTTCATCTTATGACACTTGCCAGTCATGTCTCAAAGGCAAGATGACCAAAACTCCGTTTACGGAACACGGAGAAAGAGTTACCGAACTCTTGGGACTGATACATAGTGATGTATGCGGTCCTATGTCTACACATGCCAGGGATGGTTCTTCGTACTTCATTACATTCACTGACGATCTCTCTAGATTCGGATATGTGTTCCTGATGAAACACAAATCAGAAGCTTTTGAGAAATTTAGAGAATATAAACAAGAAGTCGGGAACCAAACCGGAAAAAGTATTAAAATCCTTCGATCTGATCGAGGAGGTGAATACTTGAGCAATGAATTCCTGGACTTCCTAAAAGAGAATGGGGTTCTCTCTCAGCTGACTCCTCCATATACACCACAGCACAACGGTGTATCAGAACGGAGGAACCGCACCCTATTAGATATGGTGTGCTCTATGATGAGCACAGCTGAGTTACCTATTTCCTTTTGGGGATATGCGCTGGAAACAGAAGCATACCTATTGAATCAAGTTCCATCTAAATCTGTACCTACCACACCATATGAGATATGGAGTGGGAAGAGGCCATATCTTAAACGAGTTAAGATATGGGGTTGTCCAGCCTATGCCAAAAGACAAAATCCGGACAAGCTCGAGGCACGGTCAGTTCTTTGCAAGTTTGTGGGATATCCAAAGAACTCATATGGGTATTTTTTCTACCACAGTGAGAAACAAAAAGTGTTTGTTGCTCAACATGCCACCTTTTTAGAAAAGGAATTCCTTGAAAAAGAAATTAGTGGCAAAGTGGTAGAGCTGGAAGAAGTTCCAGATACACAAACCGTAACTGAAGATTTAGTGGAACCAGAAGATTCAGAAGCTCCCAATGAACCTCAGCCTCTCCGCCGATCTAGTAGGGTTCCTCGCCAAGCTGAGAGATACTACGGTTTTCTCATGGATGGTGGGAGCGAAGATTGCATCATGGAGGATGATGACCCAACTAGCTTCGAGCAGGCCATCACGAGTAGGGACTCAGTGAAATGGCTGGATGCAATGCGGTCCGAGATGGAATCCATGTACACCAACAAAGTATGGACTTTGGATGTTGCTCCTGAAGGGGTAAAACCCATCGGGAGCAAGTGGATCTTCAAGAAAAAACTTGGTGTAGATGGGAAAGTGGAGACTTTCAAAGCTAGACTTGTAGCAAAGGGTTTTCGTCAAAGACCAGGTGTGGACTATGACGAAACCTTTTCTCCAGTGGCTATGCTTAAATCCATCCGGATCATGCTTGCCATCGCTGCATATCATGATTACGAAATCTGGCAAATGGATGTTAAGACCGCCTTTCTAAATGGTGATTTAGAAGAGTGCGTGTACATGACTCAGCCAGAGGGCTTCGTAGACAGTGGGAGCAGCGGGAAGGTGTGCAAGCTGCTTAAATCCATTTATGGATTAAAGCAAGCATCGCGGAGTTGGAACATCTGCTTTGACGTCGTTATCAAAGAGTTTGATTTCGTCAAAAACCCAGATGAACCTTGTATCTACAAGAAGGTAGCAGAGAGTAAGGTAGTCTTCCTCGTATTGTACGTGGACGACATACTCTTGATAGGAAATGATATTCCTATGCTGCAATCGGTCAAGCTCTTCTTATCACAAAGATTCTCAATGAAAGATCTTGGTGATGCCTCCTGCATATTGGGAATAAGGATCTATAGAGATAGATCCAAACGGATATTGGGATTGTCCCAATCCAGGTACATTGACACCATACTAAAGAGGTTTAGTATGGAAGAATCCAAGCATGGGAACTTGCCCACGATCTCTGGAGTCACTCTCTCCAAAGAGATGTCTCCCAAGACTGATTTGGAGAGAGCTCGCATGCAAGGGATACCCTATGCTTCGGCTGTAGGCTCTATCATGTACGCGATGCTATGTACCAGACCCGATGTAGCATACTCACTGAGTATAGTGAGCAGGTATCAAGCTGATCCTGGAGAGAGTCGCTGGACAGCTGTGAAGAGCATTCTCAAGTACTTGCGTAGGACTAAAGAGATGCTCTTGGTGTATGGTAACGGAGAACTCCAAGTGGAGTCCTTTACCGATTCAAGCTTCCAGAGTGATAAGGACGACTCTAAGTCGCAGTCGGGATTTGTCTTTACCCTTTACGGAGGGGCGGTTAGCTGGAAGAGTTCCAAGCAGGAAACCGTGGCAGACTCGACGATGGAGGCTGAATACATCGCTGCCAACGATGCTGCTAAAGAGGCTGTCTGGATCAAGAAGTTCATTACTGAACTTGGAGTGGTTCCATCCATTGAGCATCCAATACCTTTGTATTGCGATAACAATGGAGCGGTAGCTTTGGCCAAGGAACCTAGGTCCCATCAGCGATCCAGGCATATTCTGAGGCGGTATCACCTGATCCGGGAGATAGTTGATCGCCGGGAGATCGATGTCAGGAGGGTTGACACGAAGAACAACACGGCGGATCCACTCACGAAGGCCATTCCCCAGATACAGTTTGAGAGACTCTTCGGGATGCTCGGTATGCGATACTACAGCAGCTGGCCCTAGTGCAAGTGGGAGATTGTTAGTTGTATCTATGCCCTAGAGGCCAGTATTGTACAGATGATGTATATTATATTGGACGCTTGGACATATATAGAGATGACTTTCTTGCTCGATATGATAGTATGTTATCTGGTTGCTCTTTATCTTAACATGTACGCTTGTCTCTTTAAACTGTCTTATAGTTACATGTTGATAAAGCCCTTAGGATGTATACTTGACTGCCTGGACTATGATGCAGATCATACTAGTGGGGACATGGTAGTCTATAAGTACATCCTTCAAGGTCCCTAGTCGTGGGTGTATCGAGACGGGGCATCGATATACCAGTGTAGACTAGCGTATACGCTTCTCGACCCATGAGATGGGCGATGGATGATCCCATATTCATTGGTGTTTGACATCAGAGATGGTGTACGGGTGCTCAGTGGAGACTGGGTACACTGGACGGACTCGTCGAGAACTCCCATATGGTATTATACCTCACGTCAGATGGCAGTTCTCAGGTGACACTTATACAGGTTAGTCTGTAGACCCGAGATCGTCATAGAGTCTTGTGTGATTCCCACTGTGCTTTGATCTCCACCTTACCACGTCCATGAGGGCGTGCAAAACGGTGGTCTTTGGGTACAGTCCCGAGTCACATGGAGGCAATGAGCGATAGGAGGGGTTTCGTCTCTCCCGGTATTGGGGGTTGATATTGCGCTGTGCTCGATTGGCCGTAACAGGGAAGTCCCTGGCCAGGGCTGATCAGAGATTTGCTGGTAAGTGTTACCAGTAGTTTCTCGACCCGTTATGAGCCTCACATTGGCACGACTTATCGGTTATTGGGGTCTGACGTTTACCACTCCTAGACTTGATATGCGACATATCAGACGAACAGACCGGACTGTACGGTAAGTGTTACTGATTGGATTCACAGGAGTGTGAGCGGGCTAGCTCGTCGATCTTCTAATCGCTTAATACCCGGGTGGCCGTTACGTTTAGCAGACCGCTTGCGGCTTGTGAGTGCTTGATATGATCATCATCTGCTACTGGCGTATTGACGAGTCTTTAGAGTCCTACACAGAGGTTTCCTGGCTCAAGCAAAACGAAATAGGAGCGCATATGAGATATGTGCGGGACCGAGAATAATGCGTGTATGTGATACCGCATTTCATTCTCGCGATGAATGTTTCGATTGGTTGTATGCGATATGACCTAGTTATCGAATCATTGATTCGATAAATCGATACATTGGATACTAGTCGGTTATGTGCGACATGACCGGATCATTGAATCAAATGTTGATTTAATGATTTAATGTATAATTATATATTTGATATATTACTTTGCATTAACTAGTACTGGTTCACTTTAAATGGATTTTCTCACTTGAAGTTCACAAGTTGTATATGTGATATACTTTTGTGCACTTGATTGTATCATGTTTGATGATGCATGAATATTCGCTATGTGTAAAGAATTGTACCATGGTTATGATAATGGTTAGGGTTTTGATTTATTCACTCGTTTATTTATCCATTCTTTATTTATTTAAATAGATAAATGAAAACAAAATGTTTTTTTTTATCATGAAGCTTGTTGAAGCTTCATGAAGCTTTGACTAAAAAGACCATTTTGTCTTCATGCTTAACCCTAACCATTCCCACTTACCATGGTCTATTCTCTACACTTGACCTTAGTTAGGATATGATAAGTATTGATTTCTTTTCTATTATGGAAATACTTTTATCATATTCTATCTTCATCTTCTCCTTCTTCTTCAAGAAAGAAAACTAGACTCCATCAATGGCATCTTGAGTTCTAAAGTGAGAAATCCAATTCTAAAGTGAACCCACCTCCTATTTCTTCATCCTCTACCTCTTGCCAAGTGGTTTTGGGTGTTTTCTTCATAAGTTTCACAACTAGGTGAAGTCGGAGCTTGATCCAGTGTAGCCTCGACGTAGATCATCTTCGGCATCGAAGCCGACGACTAGTCCGCTCATTTCTCCGATGAAGCCGATGAGAGAGTTCGGGATTCGAGATGGACAGCAAGGGAACGACTACATGGAGCTAAGGAAGTGGATAACCGGATCTACAAAGGTTGTAGCTTTCTTCTTTTAGTTAAGATATTAACTAGTTTAATGTTTCGCCTAAAATTCTAGTTAACGATCCGTATTAGAGTTTCTCGGCACTTGTAAAATTTGAAATTGGCATGGTTGATGCCTTGTGAGACCTCTTGAGAGTGCCTAGGAAGCCTACACAAGATTCATCTACCATTTTGATGAAGTCAGACACTTTGACTATCACATCAAAACAGACGTTCGAACTCCGCGATGCCTGCTTTATTCTGTAAAGCATCTTGTACACGTTTCCGCTGCTCCCACTGTTTACGAAGCCCTCTGGCTGTGTACTTATAGACGTTCTCTTCTAAATCAGTATTTAGAAGAGCAGTCATGACACCCAACCACCAGATATCGTAGTCATGGTATGTAGCCGTGGCAAGTAGGATCCGGATGGACTTAAGCATAGCCACTGGAAAAGGTTTCATCATTATCCATGCCTGGTCGATGAAAAAAACCTTTAACAAATCTAGCTTTGAAAGTCTCAACTTTTCCATCTACACCAAGTAATCTTCTCAAGATATACTTGCTCCTGATGGGGATTTAACCCTTCAAATATAGCATCCAAAGTCCATACTTTGTTGGTGTACATGAATTCCATCTCAGATCGCTAAGCATCCAGCCATTCTTACAGAGTCCCCACTCTTGATGGCCAGCTCGAAACTAGTTGGGTCATCATCTCATGATGCAATCCTCGCTCCCACTGTCATCGAGAAACCGAAGTATCTCTCAGGCGGATGAGGAACCCTACTAGATCGGCGGAGAGGCTGAGGTTCGTCGGAGACTATTGAATCCTTTGGTTCTATCAAATCATCAGCTGTAGTTTGTATAGCTGGAACTCCTTCCAGTTCTACAGAACTGACCTTGCCTCGATCTTGTCCGGATTTTGCTTTTGACATAGACCGGACAATCCCAAATCTTAACTTACTTAAGATATAGGTTCTTCCCACACCATATCTTATATGGAGTGGTAGGCATTGATTTAATTTGAACCCAGTTCAATAGGTATGCAACTTCTCAAGTGCACAACCCCAAAAGGAAATAAGTAACTCAGTAATACTCATCATAGAGTGCACCATATCATATAGGGTGTGATTGCTCCTCCCCGATATACCGTTGTGCTATTGTGTATACGAAGGAGTAATGCTGAGAGAGAGTCTTATTCTCCTTTAGAATAGTCTAGGAATTCTATGCACAAGTATTCTCCTCCCTGATCTTATCATAGGACATAGTACTTATACCCGGTTTTTGGTTCTCTACTTCTAACTTATATTCTGTGAATATCTCAAAAGCTTCGGACTTATATTTCAACAGGAACATATGGCTGAATCTTGAGAGATTATCAGAGAATGTAATGAAGTATAAAGAACCGGTCTTGGCATGTGTAGACAGGGGATCTACATACATCAACATGTATCATCCCAAGAGTTCACTAACTCTTTCTCTGTTTCCAGTAAACAGAGCTATGGTCATCTTATCTTTGTGACATGACTGGCAAGTTTCACAAGATGTAAATTCAAATTAATTTAAATATGCATCTAAATGTAACTTCAGCCAGTCGGATCGCATTGATATGACCTAGTCTACAATGCCTCAAGAAGGATTCGTTCATTTCTGAACTCTTCCTCTTGTGTGTGTTCCGTATACTAAGAACTGTAGTTTGATTTAGAATATCAATGCTTGTAGATAACGTGCCTGAACCGATCAACTTTTGATATAGGAAATGTTCAAAACATTATCCAACAATACAAAATTTTATCGTTTCTTTACTAATAAAGAGACTGATATGATTTTGTATATCAGGTTCGGTATCTAATAGCATTTGTTTAGAATCAATGTATTGGTAATACAGGGTGACAGTGACCAACAGACTTGGCTGCAACACTTGCACCGTTTTCTGTCTCATGAAACTTATCACCCGTTCTCAGTTCTCTACCTTTTATAGCCCTATGTAACATATTACATATCTGGGATCCTGATCCGGTATCAAAATACCCAGGACGTAGAGAATACTGAGAAACAGTTCTTTGTAATAAACACACCCGAAGGAGATGCATCATATGCACTTTCTTCGTTTGGGCGGCATAGGAATTCTGGTATTCCCCTATTTCCTGCTCGGTCTTATAACAATTATAAGTTGGAGCGGGACCAACGTTCCCCAGCTCAGTATAACAAGCGGGTTCGGTCAATTCATCCATATTATTATCTTGATTAAGGCGTGATATGGTCGCTACCTGGAGAGAGAGAGAAGAAAACACTCTGCGTGCGCTCTTGCAAGATTAGATTGGTTATATATTTTATCTAATCAGGATGGCTCCCACTGTTTTTATCAAATCTTCCTTCAAACCTTAAAAGGAAAGACTAGCCGGGATTAATTACACTCTACAAGTTCGCCAATCTTTCAACCAGGCCAGTGTCGGTACTTTGAGGGAGGTTCCCCGTGCTTTCGCACGGACCTAATTAAAGTAAACCTCGGTTTCCCAGGGGCGTAACCCCGTTGACACCTTTCTAGACGCCTACTTGATCGGCTAATTGTAAAGTACAAAACTCTCCCAGGAGTAACAATTACTCGCAGTGGGTATCAAGATCCAACTATCATATAGAAGGTATGCAATCTCATTGCAAATTTCAACACTTGAAACTCCCGATAATGGTTTTTACCCCTAGCACCTATGACCTTAACTGTGGTCAACAAATCATAAGTACTAGTCAAGTTCTACCCGTCATTTCATGATTAATTAGACCCACCCACATGACCCTTAACTAAGGTCAACAAAGTCACGCGGCTGTCCTAACTAATCGCATCATATGCGGTGTAGGAAGACATCACTTAGCTACCGTACACTGTGCCTTGACTATGGTCAACAAACACAGCACGAATACTAAGTACTCTACTTCCTAAAATGACGGAGGGTTGCGAATGGTTTTTAATAAAACCTTTAACGCTTTGAACTTGATCTCGTTGCGGAATCAAATGGTTTTTAAATGGAGTGTTTTTGAGACTTTTCTAGTTTTGCTAAAGGGGTCACTCCCGGTGAAGGGATCGTTGGCCTTTTCCTCATCGAATAAGGTGCAGGATATATCATATATACCGCTGTGCAAAGCAAAAACTATAGAAGCAATCAAAAGACAAACCGAGGGTTTTAGCATCTGCCAGTTATTGCAAAAGGGGTCACTCCTGGTGAAGGGATCGTCGGCCCTTTCCTCATCGAATAAGGTGCAGGATATATCATATATACCGCTGTGCAAAGCAAAAGCTATAGCTACCTGTTTTATTTTTGAAATTCGATTCCACAACATCTTTTAGGTTTATTTTCTTTCATTAATCTCATTAATGAATGTCCCATCATTTAAGTCCACCTAAATATCACAAGATAAATATAACGTACGCTTATGCCATCCGTATTCGCCTCGATGTCCCGTCTGCACCGTTAGGTTAGGTAACTAACGGCAGAGCGGGGCAAGGCTAGCGCGGGTGTAAAACATAAGCAACGTCTATATAATATATCATATATACTATATTCAATATCTATCTGAACATATCACATGATCACATCACAGATAACGCAGCAGAAAATATCATATGAAATATTGGATATACTAGGACGTCCGTGTTTTTAATACGAGCCAGTATAAAACACGGATTCCACAGTCGTGATGAATAGCCAATCCCACACCCCTAGACCCCTACGAGAGCGGCAAGCAACCCTACCAATTCTAGGGTTAGGAGACCCGGACTCGATTCCTCGAGATGGTCTCCCACTGGACCCTAGAACCCGGTTACTTGTGCTCCCCTCCTTGGTTCTATCCTAATGCGGAAAAGTAAATAATATACAAATGGTGACATCTTCCGCAACCTGGAAGTGCCCCAATAAAAGAATATTACATACTAGTTTTTACATGAATGAAAAAGAAAAACACTCATCTCACATAAAAAAAACCCCGGCTATTCAAACACGACGATCCAATATAACATATCCAGCAACACATAACATCACATGTCATCAACGTAAGTAAATATGCCCATCCCAATTGTCGTTGATATATAGCAACGAAACCGGCGATATCACATATTTCACTTACGGTCACAGAAAAGAAAGTGTAAAACTACAATAGTTGGAATCCGCAACCTGCTTAGACATCGCATGCCTAACCAAATGAATTCCTTAGACATCACATGCCTAACAATTATAAACCCTTAGTCTCTTTATCGAAAACACTTTTCAATATCAAGTCGGCAATTCAACAAGATTCCCGACATGCTGATCGAATGCTCGTCGCAAACTTTAGTAGACGGTCGCACCCCCGATACCGTCGACGAAGTGCACTAAGGCGGAACACCGCTGCCGCGAGCACCCAAACGGATGCTTTTGGCGACGGGGTTCTCCTACAGTCACTTGGTCAGGGCTATGGGGTGTAGCTGTCTATTAAGTTTACCGGCGAGTATCCGCGCACGCAACGTGATTGCGGCGGACTTTTGATCACATCAAAATTCCATGGCAACCAATCAAACGAGACTAAAGTGCTAGATTTATAACATTCAAATCAGTTATCTTATAACTATTTGTGGATTCCAAATATTGTATCACATTCCAGATAAATAGAAAATGTTAAACTTTCCGATCGAACAATCAAACACCCAAGTTTTCCCGAAACAGCTCAACACTTGAAATAAGTTTAAAAACATCCACTTCATGCCACAGTAGCAACGGTCCAGCCGTAGAAGGGTCAAGCCAACGCCTCACATGTGGCACGCCGTACTGCCCCAAACCCTAAGGTTCAAAGGGCAGTTCAAGACGGTCATATAATCGAGTTAAGGTTTGTTGTCTTCTAGAGGGACCATCGCGTTACTTGCATTACTTAGAACGTCATTAAACTACGGAAAAATACAATAATTGGAAATTTCCCGGCAGGGGAAAAAGTGGGTATTTATATCCGGTCGAACTTTTTAACATATTCTAAAATTACCCGGAAAACCAGAAACGAGGTTAGAATATCCGATCGAATCAACGAGTCCTCAATACACCCCAGAAAACTCAACTGTTGAGTATATTTAAAAGCACCCAGAAACATCAGGAATCACATACGGGGGAAACTGTACAAAACTGAAACCCTAACTCTTTAATTGCGCCGCGGAACCGCCGCCAATGGCATGTCATTGCCGCGGTTCCACGGCCGTTTGAGTGAGTTAGAGTCTCGTTTTCTACAGTGAACCTTATATTTCCCTGCACTATTTTCTGAGCATTTTTAATTAGGGAAAATCCACAGTTTCAAAAATTGTACAGAGAGGGGTGAAATCGGGGGATATCGGGTTCGATCGAACTTCTAGCTTCGTCTACACTTCGCCTAAAGCTCTAGCTAGGCTCTGATACCACTGTAGGGTTCCTAGGCACACTCATGAGGTTCCACAAGGGATCAAACATGTCCAATTCAAATTTTATATGCCGAGAAACCTTAATATAGATCGTTAACTAGAGGATAGGCGAAACTAGAAGCTAGTAAACTACTTTACTGCTAAGTGAAAGTGACTACAACATTTGTAGATCCGGTCCTCCACTTCTTTAGCTCCGTGTTGACGTCCCTCCGCTGCGATCATCGGAATACCGGACCCTCGCGATGGTTTCGTCGGAGAAATGATCAGGCTAGGTCGTTGACTTCGATGCCGAAGAAGATCTACGTCGAGGCAACTCAAACTCAAGCTCCATCTTCACTAGGTCATGAAACTTGTGAAGATAACACCCTATACAACATGCCAAGTGGTAGAGGATAAAGAAATAGGAAGTGGGTTCACTTTGGATTTGGATTTCTCACTTGATTTCATCACCTGGAAATTTTCAAGAATGGTTTTTCACTTGAAGAAGAAGATGAAGAAGAAGAAAGAATATGAATTATTCTTGAAAATAATAAATCAAGTGAATACTTATCATAATGCAACCATAGATGAGGTTAACACATGTAGAGAATAAACTAAGGTTTAGGTGAAATGGTTAGGTTAAGGAATAAAAACAAAATGGTTACCTTTTTCAAAGATACATGAAGCATCATGAAGCTTCTTGCATAAAACAAAAGCAACCATTTAGTTTTTTCTTTTTAACCAAAATAAATAAAGTAAATAAAACCCTAACCATTTACCTAAACATGGTTTAAAGCATACACACACCCAAGTTTGCATGTATCATCAAACATGATACAAACTATTGCACAAAACTATATTATATATACAATGTGCACATCAAGTGAGAAAATCCATCTTAAGTGAACTAATACTAGTTAATGTAAAGTAATATATCAAATATATAATTATACATTAAATCATTAAATCAAGCGCTCCTATTTTCTCGGTCCGATGATACAAATCGCAAGAATAGAATCCAGTATCACATACTGGTATTATTCTCGGTCCCGCACATATCTCATATGCGCTCCTATTTCGTTTCGCTTGAGCCAGGAAACCTCTGTGTAGGACTCTAAAGACTCGTCAATACGCCGGCAGCAGGTGATGATCATATCAAACACCCACAAGCTGCAAGCGGTCTGCTAAACGTAACGGCCACCCGGGTATTGAGCGATCAGAAGATCAACGAGCAAGCCCGCTCACACTCCTGTGAATCCAACCAGCAACACTTACCGTACAGTCCGGTCTGTTCGTCTGATATGTCGCATATCTCGCCTAGGGGTGGTAAACGTCAGACCCCAGTAGCTTGATAAGTCATGCCAATGTAAGGTCCATAACAAGCGTGAAATTACTGATAACTCTTACCAGTATATCACTGCAACCATGGCCAGGGATTTCCAGTTATGGCCAGTCGAGCATAGCGCAACATCAACCCCCAATACCGGGAGAGACGAATCCCCTCCTATCGCTCATTACCTCCATGTGAATCGGGACTGTACCCAAAAACCACCTGTTTGCACGACTCAGTAGAGCCGTGGTAGGGTGGAAATCAAAGCACAGTGGGAGACACACAAGACTCTATGACGATCTCGGGTCAACAGACTAAGCTGTACCAGTGTCACCAGAGAACTGCCATCTGACGTGAGGTATAATACCATCTGGGAGTTCTCGGCGAGTCCGTTCAGTGTACCCAGTCACCACTGAGCACCCGCATACCATCTCTGATGTCAAACACCAATGGATATGGGATCATCCATCGCCCATCACATAGGTCGAGAAGATATACGCTAGTCTACTCTGGAATATCGATGCCCCGTCTCGATATTCCCACGACTGGGAACATTGAAGGATGTACTCATGGACTACCCAGGCCCCACTAGTATGATCTACATCATAGTCCTGGAAGTCGAGTACACATCCTAAGGGCTTTATCAACATGTACCAGAGAGACAGAAAGTATACATGTTAAGATAAAGAGCAACCAGATAGCGTACTATCATGTCAAGCAAGAAAGTCCTACCTATATATGTCCCAGCATCCACAACAATATACATCCTATGTACAGTAATGGCCTGTAAGGCATACATATAACTAACAAAGCTTAATGGTGAGGCTCTGATACCACTGTAATTCTACGGTAGCGCCCCGGCCGTATAACAGACGCCAAATGCAGAACAAAAACTTTTTGACTGGCGCTATCGCATACTATAACCCGGATCTGCCATTAAAGCTAAACTAACAAACTACAAAGTGGGTAGAAATGTTATACCGAACGATCCGAGTCCTTCGGTCTTCAACCATCATTCCATGCTTTGTTGCGGCTGCTCCGATCTTCTGAATCTCGAGTCTTCTCGTCCAGGTAGCACCATGTCGACGGATCTTTAAACGGGCTCCCGCCTCTGAACCGATGCAACTCGATCATCAAGTTTGCTAAAAGAGATGACCAAGATTGATGTAGAGAATGAGTAGAACACTTTGTCTCGTTACATCCAAAGCTATGGATGAACGGTTAATGAAGTTGCCTTTTGGAATCGGGTGAAATGAGAAATCTAACTATCTAATTTCCATGAATCCAAATCATATACTTTTTTCCAAATCAACAACCATAATTCCCAAGAATGAATGGTCGGCCACTTATATGGAGGAGGGAGGTGAGTGTAGGAGCTTAGGAGAGTGACCATAAGATAAAAGAGAATCAATGATTAATATACACCTTGCATAATACATTTAATGAAACAATTAATGCAAATGAAGATGCATTAACCTAGTCACCATAAACATTAAATGAACATTAAATGCACTAATGAGTCACTTAACACCTCATCATCCTAGTCACCAATTCTAGAATCTTCTAGAACCTTCCACACTCATCAAGAAAAGATAAATCCGCATTTAACCGAATGTTAAATACGGGTGATAGAAAACTGGAAACTGGCAACTTTCAAAAGCGATCCTGAAACGAATTTCAGGATAACCCCGTAACAGTATAAACATACCCGCATTTGTATTACGACCGAATACAAATACATCAGAGCCAAAGATAATATATCTACACAGTATAATACTCGGATCCGGCTTAAACTAAAGCCCACCAGTATTATCTGCCCGAAATATGACACGTGCGTAAACACACTTGCATTTTCCGAACCCTGCCATAAAACCATACGGCCTCTACAACGTTTCGCCCGAACTTGGGAAACTGTCTGTGGGGAACTCTAATGACTCATCAACACACTGGCACTGGGTATAACCTCTAGCACGTCAGAGGTACTAGCTGTACGTAACGGTTGCCTATGTATTGATTGGAAGGGAAGCTGACAAGCGAACTCATCCAGAAAGCCTAGTGAGCCTGACAGTGACAATATCCGTACAGTCCAGTCCGTTCTTCTAAGAGTATTGCATATCGAGTCTAGGGGGTGGATAAAGTCCTACCCCTAATAACGCGATAATTCGTGTCGGTATGAAGCCCAACACCTCCTGAGAAACTACTGATCCAAATCAGTAATTCTCCACTACCTCGGCCGAGGATTTCTAGTGATGGCCACCCGTGCACTGTGCGACATCAACCCCCAATACCGGGAGAGACGAATCCCCGACGATCCGCTCACTGCCTCCATGTGGCTCGGGACTGTACCCAACTAAAATCCGTTTGCACGTCTCCTTTGAGCGTGGTAGGGTAGTAATCAAAGCACAGTGGGAACTCACACGAGACAAATGACGATCTCAGGTCGACAAACTAACCTGTACACATGTCACCAGGGAACTGCTATCTGACGATATATATAATACCAACTAGCATGTTCCCGGCGAGTCCTGTCCGGTGTACACATAACGCAATGAGCACCTATATAGATCTTAGGTGAACCAACTGACACCAATGGCTTGTGAGACCGGCCATCGCCCCTCGTCGGGGTCTCGACTGTATATACTAGTCTACTCAGGAGTATCGATGCCCTGTCTCAAAACTCCTACGAGTAGGGACACTTTAAGGATGTGCTTACAGACCCCAGCTCCCATGTATATGATCGCCATCATACTGCTAGCAGTCAAGAAAGAATCCTATAGGCTCTATCAACATGCAATAGAGAACTAAAGCATGTAAATGATGATAACGACAAACCAGATAGTATACTATCATCTCGAGCAAGACTTTCATATCGGTATAGGTCCTCCCTCAATCATTGCAATCACGTACCTGCGATCCAATAATTGACTTTGAGGACACTATATCCAACAAGTATGCCATGCAAGTGATCATATCCTGGATGCAACAGTACTACAGTGTAGTGACATGGCAATTATCGATGATGAAGTGTGTGAGCCGGCAAGCAGGTGTACGTGGAACATATGCATCATCGATAATGGTGCTGGTGTAATGGTATATGAAATCACAATATAAGTATGCGATGCGGAGCGAACAGCAATAATGTGCAGAAGCTGAATGATAAACACAAATGATAACTAATCTGCATTTAATATAAATATAAGTCATACAGTAGTGCCTTTTGAAATAACACGAATCATGGTGTTTTGAAAATAAGGGCTACGGTGTTTTTAAGAAAAGATACGTCCTTTGAAATATCCGTAGAATCCTTGGCCTGTCTTTTAAAATACCCACGATTCGTTAGTTTTGAAATAAGTAGGAATCGAATCTAGTCTAACAACTACACTAACTATAGGGCTGAGCTAACAGGCTAAACGAAAGGTAAGGAAGCCGCCTAACATCAGAGTCGATACATATATATGTATATATTAGTCGGTGATCCCTCCTCAATAGTATCACATACGATACAATATCTATAATACGACATCCTCAAGTCAAGAGTGCGGATCCATCATCAATATATAGCTCGTACGTAAATCCGTCGAACGGCATCCCAAATCTGGGTACGGGTCAATATCGCATTCATCACATTATTCATCTAGTATCCTCTTTATCAAAGATTATAATCCGGGGTACTGATCTACGTCTAGTACAATACGATACCCTCTATATAAGTATAAATGCGTGTGTGAAACACACGTCTAAAGGCCCGCTAAAAAAACCTGTCGTATCCTAAATATGAACACATCAGATCACCGATCTCATGGCACTATGCCCAATATCATCGACTCATCTCCAAATATCATCCACTATCCTCATCATGTAGGTATATGTATAGCAATAAGCATGTGTGTGCGTGTGAGTGTAAACCTATTCTAGGGTTCGCAACTAGAAACTATACTAGTTTACTTCTACGCCCTAATCTAACGTAGTACACCTAATCTCATCTCAAATATCCACGACACACTATAAGCTAGCATAAATAGTACATATATACTATACTAAATATCGAACTGCGGGGGTGCTATACGCCATCCACCCGACTTCCCCCGTAGATATAATCTACTCACCTTGAATCCTGCGTGTTGGTATCGATATCGTCTTCATCTTCTTCATCGTATGAAGCCCTCGAGAAGGTACCTACAAGATAACACAATCGCAAATAAACCTTAAAATCACATCGAGAAAACCAAACGACGTGCTAAAGCCTATAGGTTAGAACCTATGGACTACGCTTTCAAAACCATCAAACAATCCTCGATATTGTCATATAAACGCCAAGTAATCGAGGTAAAACGCAATTATACAAATCCAGAATTTAAAATACGCAAAACGAAAACACGAATTAAAACAGTAACTCAGGAAAAAGGTCCCAGATTCTACCCTAGGTCAAATTGGACAATTTTCAATATAACAGGGGTCTAATTTATAGATGAGGGGACCACAGAACCAATATGAGGCAATTCCACCCAGGTCTGGCCGCAAATTGCGGCCAGAGGGATTAAATTTGCGGCCGTAGTTGGGTGTTAGGGGCTAGGGCTTTGTTGCTAGCTTCCTAGTTGCCTGCATGTATCACTATCCATGCAAAATAATTTTCAGAGTCTCGGGGTGATAGCAGATTCCATTTAACCTTCACAGAATCACAGTTTTTCCGATATCGGCTTTTCTAAATCCATATTCCGGGGTTCTAGTCTCTGGTTTGGGTCTCCAATCAATTACCACATGGGCTGTATAGCCTCTAGTAACCCTAATTCCATCTTTGATTTCAACTAAAACCCTAATCCTCAACTTAAATTTTCAAATTCCCCAAAACCACACAATATCGGTTACAACTTTAACACGGATGCTAAAGGAAAGGAAATTCTATACTAATGATGGAAAAATTACCTCATGTTGCACTCAAGAATCCTTTACAGCTCCAAAACTCAAACTTTCTTGGTCCTAAGGGTTGCTTAAGAGCTTGTGAATAATTTTTGTGAAGTGGGGATGGTGTTTTTGTGAGTTTTTAGTGATGAAGTGGGGGTTTGAAGTGGAGAGGAAGGGGGTGCTGCCATGGTGAGGAGAGGGGCTGAAATGATGAAGGGAAAATGAATGGGACACAAAGGCTAAGGTCTAGTTGACCCCTCACCCTCTATCATATCTTCTCTCTCTTGCCCATCCCTCATTATTCTAATCTTTTTCTTTTCTTTTTTTGTTTTCTTTTCTCTTCCCTTTTAAAAACAAAAAACATGCTAAAAATGAAGAGAAGGCAATGAAACAAATGTAACATAAGTGTAAAAATGATATATGCATGTCATGTGCACAAAACACGTTTAGTGCCCGATTAGCGATATCTAATCGCGATTAGCACAAAATTAGTGTCAAATAAATCATAAACTTTTATATTTTGCATGAATATCATACATCACCCTCTTTTTAGTAATTTCCATAATTTTCCAAATTTTTCCCAATTTATCGGTATTTAATTATACCGAAATATTAAAATATTCATTAAAAATAATATTAAATTATAAAAATTCCCCAAAAATAATATTTTATTTTTCTGAAATGTTACACCTCTAGGGCATATCACATTAACAATCTCCCACTTGCACTAAGGCCATGTGCTGGCATATCGTAGATCTATCATCTCGAATAGTCTCTCGAACTGCGTCTGAGGAATGGCCTTTGTGAATGGATCTGCAGTGTTATCTTCTGTAGCAACCCTCCGAACCTTGATCTCACGGCGATCTACGATCTCCCTGATCAGTTGATACCGCCTCAAGATGTGTCTGGACTTCTGATGGGACCTGGGTTCCTTTGCTAAAACTATAGCCTCGTTGTTGTCACAATACAGAGGTATTGGATCAACAATGGACGGAACCACCTAAAGTTCTGTTAAGAACTTCCTCATCCAGACTGCTTCTTTTACGGCATCAGAAGCTGCGATATACTCCGCTTCCATCATTGAGTCAGCAACGATTTCCTGTTTTGAACTCTTCTAACAGACCGCCCCTCCATTGAGGGAAAAGACATAACCCGACATGGATTTGGAGTCATCTTGTCACTCTGGAAGCTGGAGTCAGCAAAGGCCTCGATCTGGAGGTCTTTTCCGCCGTAAACCAAGAACATCTCCTTAGTCCTTCTCAGGTACTTCAGAATGTTCTTTACCGCTATCCAGTGCTTCTCCCCAGGGTTTGGCTGATACCGGCTTACCACATTCGGTGCATAAGCTATATCTGGTCTGGTACACAATATCGCATACATTATAGAGCCTACCGCAGAGGCGTAGGGTATAATAGACATGCGATCCCTTTCCAAATCAGTTTTGGGAGACATCTCTTTGGAGAGGGTGATTCCGTGACAAGCCAGTAAATTACCGCGCTTTGAATCTTCCATACTGAATCTTTTCAGTATGGTGTCGATGTACCTAGACTGCAAAAGTCCCAATATCCTCTTAAGATCTATCACGATAGATTTGGATCCCCAGAATGTAAGAAGTATCATCCAGGTCTTTCATGGAGAATCTTTATGACAAGAACCTTTTGACAGATTGTAGTATAGGAATATCATTTTCTATCAAGAGAATGTCATCCACGTATAAAACGAGGAATATGACAGTTCACTCTGCAATCTTACTATAAATGCATGGTTCATCTGGATTTTTGATAAAGCCAAATTCTTTGACCGTCTCATCAAAACAGATGTTCCAACTCCGCGATGCCTGCTTCAGTCCATAAATGGACTTCAGCAACTTACACACTTTTTCGCTGCTCCCACTCTGAATGAATCCCTCTGGCTGGTCCATATAGACACACTCCTCTAAATTTCCATTTAGAAAAGCGGTCTTTACGTCCATCTGCCAAATTTCATAATCATGGAAGACAGCAATGGCAAGAAGGATCCGAATGGATTTGAGCATAACCACTGGAGAAAAGGTTTCGTCATAGTCCAAACCAGGTCTTTGACGAAAACCCTTTGCAACAAGTCTAGCCTTATAGGTCTCAACCTGTCCATCTACACCAATCTTCCTTTTGAAGATCCATTTGCAGCCTACGGGTTTTACCCCTTCTGGAGCAACGTCCAAAGTCCATACTTTGTTGGTGTACATGGACTCCATCTCGGTCCGCATTGTATCCAGCCATTTTACCGAGTCAGTGCTCTGAATGGACCGCTGGAAGCTAGTGGGCTCATCATTATCAATGATGCAATCCTCTCTATCCCCGTCTATGAGAAAACCCTAGTATCTCTCAGTTAGATGAGAAAGACTACTACTCCTGCGGAGCGGTGCAGGAATGTCCTGTTCTTTTGAAACTTCTTGTTCCACCAAACTTTCAGTAATAGCTTGTGGTTCTGGAATTTCTTCCAGTTCTATTGCGCTCCCACTTGTTTCTTTTTCTAAGAACGATGTTCCAGAAAGTGGGCATAATGAGAAACAAAAACCTTTTGTTCCTCTGCGTAATAGAAAAGATATCCCCTGGAGTTCTTTAGGTATCCCACAAACTTACACAGTACTGAGCGTGCCTCGAGTTTGTCCGCATGCTGCTTTTTGACAAAAGCTGGACATCCCCATATCTTCAGATATTGAAGATTAGGTTTCTTCCCACTCCACATCTGATATGGTGTGGTAGGCACAATCTTGGTAGGAACCTTGTTTAAAAGATATGCAGCTGATTCTAGTGCATAGCCCTAGAATGATCGCGGTAACTCAGCGTTGCTCATCATGGAACGTACCATATCCAATAGGGTTCGGTTCCGTCTCTCCGATACACCGTTGTGTTGTGGAGTGTATGGAGGAGTAAGCTGAGAGAGAATTCCATTCTCTTTTAGGTAATCCAGGAACTCGGCACTTAAGTATTCACCACCTCGATCAGATCTCAGTGTCTTGATCCTTTTGCCTGTTTTTTTTTCTACTTCATTCTTATATTCCTGGAATTTCTCAAAGGCTTTGGATTTATGTTTCATTAAGAAGACATGTCCATACCTTGAAAAACCATCCATAAAAGTAATGAAGTAAGAATAACCACTTCGCGCATGTGTAGACATTGGACCATATACATTGCTGTGTATGAGTCCCAAGAGCTCACTCACTCTTACTCCGTGTCCAGTAAACGGAGTCTTTATCATCTTTCCCATGAGACAAGATTGACAAGTTGCACAAGACTGATATTCGAACGGATCCAAATATCCCACTTTATGTAATTTAGTCAATCGTGTTTCATTGATGTGACCAAGTCTACAATGCCATAATAAAGCATGATTTAATTCTGGAGACTTTCTTTTGTGTGTATTCTGGATATTGAAAATTTGCGGTTGGTTTAAAACGTATATACCGTTGCTTAATGTACCCGACCCAATCAAAACATGATTAAGGTGAATGTTTACAACATTGCTTATAAATGCAAAATCATAACCTTCTTTAGACATTAAAGATACAGATATGATATTACAAGTCGAACTGGGTACAAAATAACAGTTGCGCAAAACCAAAACATGTCCATCTGTCAATCCTAAGTGATAGTCCCCCACGGACTCAGCATCCATGCTTGCTCCGTTTGCAACTCTGAGGGTTATACCACCCGCCATCAAAACCCTACGGCTTCTCAGTGCTTGCAAAGAATTACAGATATGAGATCCTGATCCGGTATCCAATACCCAGGAAGTAGAGTTGATTGACAGACAGTTTTCAATAACATACACACCTGAAGCCGAAGCCACAACTTGCTTCGGGTCCTTGTTCTTGGCCTTCCAAGCCCTGCAATCTTTCTTGTCCTTTCTTGTAACAATAAAAGCAATCTTCCTTCCCCACAATCTGTCTTTCTACCTTTGCTTTTTCCTTGGCTTCCACCTTACTAACACCGCCCCTTGGTTTGGTGGGGGCCTTCTTCTTCTTTCCTTTGGACCTAGAAGAGGAAGCTCCTCCAACAAATAAAGCGGGTGTTTCCCTGACTTTCTGCAGGGTGCCCTCTGCACTCCTCAACATGTTGAGGAGTTCCGGAAGTTCAACTTTTTTTCCTTGCATGTTGAAATTCAGAATAAACTGGGCGTAGGTGGAAGGAAGGGACTGGAGAATCAAGTCAGTGTAGAGCTCGTTCTCTAACATAGTCCCGAGGTCTGCGAGCTCCTCAATGTAGCCAATCATCTTAAGCACGTATTCCGCCACAGATGATCCAATGGCCAACCTCGTTGAAAATAGCTTCTTCGAGGTCTCGTATCTTGCGATATGGGATTGCTCTTCATATAGTTCCTTAGTATGGAGAAATATAGATTCAAGATCCTTATTCTCATGCCTCCTCTGATGTTCATTGTCCATAGAGGCAAGCACAAGGCACTTGGCATTCGCGCTGTCAATCTCCCAGGTCTTACGGATTTCCTTATCCGCGACACTGGATCCTGGACCAGGGACGGCGAGGGCCTTAATGGTAAGGAGATACCCAAACATGTTATAAGTGATTGCCATTTTGACATTTCTGAACCAATATTTATAGTTTGGCCCTGTCAGTATATTTTTATCTAAAAGTAACTTAAGGCCCGTCATGTTGTATGGTTGCTGCAATTAAGAGAGAGATAAGAAACACTTTAGCATGATGCTCTTGCAAGTTTAGAGTGGTATTTTGTTTGTCTAAACAGGATGGCTCCCACTGTTTCTCGAATCCTTCCTCAAACCATAAAAGAAGAACTAGTCGGGATTGATCTCACCTTGATTCGTATGTCAAAAATATTTCTAAACCGCAATCAAGAACCGTGTCGCTTGGTAGCTAGCCGGTGAGTACGGGTCGGTCCACAGGGATGTTGTGAATTTCCTAATCGCTCAAACGAGTTAATTCCGATGGGTGTTTGGATTGATTATTAAATCTAAAAACTAAATCTATCTATACTAAGATTATCTAGATCTAAATCTTGCTAGGGTTAGGTTTAGGAATGGTTTGGAAATATAAATAAATCTCAGCGCTTTCTATAGCCAAATTAGGACCTAAGAGGAGTTATGGTAATTATCAATAAAGGGGATTAGATCCATTCGGGAAGGTGTTCCTTCCTCTACGTTCTTGTCCTTCCTTCATCGATCCTTACCCTAACCTCCATGGAAAACACGCGCAACCGGGCCTTTATACTACGGTATCACCGCTACCTCGAGGGATAGGGTGCCGTAGGGCGCGGTGTGTGCGTGTATGCATGGAGTCCTATTGAAAATATATAATGGACAAGAAAGGGATGAGAGATCTCATCTCTCAAAAGCCTTCCCCAAAGCTAACCCTAACAAGCGAGGAGATTACTCGCTCATTAGGGAATTTAAAAACATTTATCTATGGAAAAGAATGAAAAATTACCTAGGGCAAGAATTGAAATTACCTACTTACTTTACAGATGGCTCTCTTCAAACATCAACATAGGGTTGTCAGATCTGAATTCATGAAGTGAAAAGAGGCATCGATGCTCTCCAAAAGAATGTGAATTTTATTCATAGAAAGAGGCATAGGGAGGCATAACCTAATACAATGATTTAGAGCTCCTATTTATAGAGGATAGGAAACCCTAGGTTACAATTGATTCACACGTCTGCATTTACTAGAATACCCCTAGGTAGACCCATTCAGCACCGAAAGAATTATAGTAAAATTTTATTCCCCTAATATCCCAAACCCACCGCGGAACCGCGGCCCGAGGCCTGGTTTGGCCGCGGTTCCGCGGCCAAAAGGAAGTATTGGGCCTTGAAATTTCCATTGTTGGCTCTGCTGTTTTTGGGCTTCTTTATTCTTTGGTTCTTTTATTAAAATAGCTTCTATGTTTCTTCCAGATCTTCAGTGAACAATTGCGGTGGACTTTTAACCGTTCGCTTTGTAATCTTTGACCTTGCATTGCCTTATACTTTTTGAACTTTATCTTTGATGTAGGCTTGATCAAGATCTTTCTACTCGTTGGTTGTAGTTCCACTTTTGCGTCGTCATTTACCTTTTTCACTGTTTTAGATCCAAGAACCTGTAACCTGTAATATGTGGCAGACATGCGTCAAAAGCACCTGTTTTATTTGTAAAAAGAATAAAAATGGGGAATATAATAATACAATATTATGGTATGAACAAATACCCCCAAACTTATCTTTTGCTCGTCCTCGATTAAACTTAGTTTTATTCTCTACAAAAAACCTAACCGCACTTTCGCAGGGAAACGCGATTGCACTGAGCTCGTGCAACAAGCCGTTAAACCTCTAGGTGTCCCTAGTAGGAGGAGTGTTGTCTCCTGAGGGTTTTCAGCGGATACTACCCAAAAAATCCTATTAATTTGACCCATTGACTTTAATTCTCCAATTAGGTTTTCTAACAAGGAATTCTATTATCTTTGACTCGTAAATTATCCACCCATATTCTTCACACTTCCTCATCATTTAACTTAAAATTTTATATGTTTTATAGACTTACTTAGCTTTCGGCATCTCTTAAGTTTTCCTTCTAGGGTTCCATCTCCACTTAGGAATTTTTATCAACTCTATTAAAGATATAAGTTCTATTCTTCATTCCTGTCTCTTATTTAAATCCCACTCACATAATCCTACGTTTGTGTCTATATCACCCCTACACGTGGAAATTCAAATCAAGCAATCATACTCTTGTCCGTTGTCCAAAGTACTTATTAATTGGTGAATTTTTAAATGAATTTTGCTTACACATCCTTCATGCGACCGTTAATACTTCTTGAGGTACCATCAACCAATTACAAGATGTGTTTGCACATTAGAGCGTAATTCTTAGTCTTGCAACACCCAAGGCTTTAGCAGTGACTCCCAAACCAGTTGGTCTAAGGCACTAGGTGATGAAGCACCCTCGCTAAATATTTTTCTATTTTTTAGCCTTAAGTAATCACAAAAACCAGTGTTCAATTTTTTTTTCTTTATTCACACTTATATTTTTTTTCATTTTCTTCGTACTGAGCACTTTAGATAAGAGCATTTCAAGGTCTCCTCTACTATTCCAAGTTTCAAGGTGCGTGATTGTGCAAATTGTAGGGTATATATTTTCATAATCTAGTCTTAAGTTAGGAATTATTTTTCAAACTCATACTCTAATAAAAATATCAATACTTTTCCTTCGTTTCGACTTAGCCCAAGAAGTGAACCCAAAATTTGCCTATTTCTAAATAAACTACAAAGACATATATTTTCTACCGTTAAACTTTAAGGAAGGTTATTTTTAGGGTTTTTAATTTACTAAGTCTAAGATATAGTTGTTCCTAGCCAGTTAACCTATCTGTCAAACTCAAGTCAAATAAGACCAAAATTGATTACATTAATTTTTATAATTTTTGAAAATTTTCAATTTTTTATGGATTTTAAAATAAGTATGCAAATGCAAAAATATGTATAAACGAATGCGAAGGAAGAAGACGTACCGAGCATACCCCCAAACTTAAACTTGATAGTGTCCTCACTGTCATGCTACACCAAGAGGGTCAAAATGCTGGCACTCCCCTATTTATTTAGTTATAAATTTTCTTTAATATTTTTTAATGTTTTGAATTTTTTTTATAGAAAAAGATAACAAAAAATATATATACATATATACAACAAGGTCCTCCCCAAACTAAGTAAGGCCTTACATAAGCCAAAGGTTAGCACCAACCATTCAAAGATCTTATCGTGGTAATGGTAGAGTTGGTGAAAGGAGGGAGTGGAAAGAAGAGAAATGAGAAGCACACGAGACCGTATGGGAAGAAGAGTGGAATATGGTCTCGGTGGAGGAGAAGAATGACGGAAAAGAGAAAGAAGTGGAGTACGATCTTAAGGGTGTAAATCGAGTGAATAAATTAGCGCAATTTGTGATGACCGATGTGTTAAAAGCGATTGTGCTAACCTATCAACCCGTCGAGAAATGGGGTCAAATCCTTTAAGATTCGCAAGAAGGCATGGGTACGCCGAACTTGGTATTGGAGATGAAAGCGTAACGGTCTCTTGTACGGTCGGAACGATGGGAAGGACGAAAGGGAGTGAATTAGGGACAGTCTCATTCTCACCGTAGTAAACTGTCTCGAACTTGAAAGATTCCATCAATGGTTCAAAACGACTGTAAGCAACCAAGTCTGATGGTTCAACTAACTCATCTGAAAATTCAAAAGACTCAAACTCGGACGGTGAGTTTTCAATATCATCCGAAAAAGTGAAACACTCGTAAGTGTTATCGGCTGTGAGAACTGTGTCAGATTCAGAGGAAAATTTTTCAAGCTCACAGTCTTCAAGCGTGATATTATGCGTGGTCGGAACGATGGAAAGGAGGGAGGGTGATATAACAGTTAAAGGTTCAGGAGGATGAATTGGAAAATCCAACACATCAAAGAAAAATGGTTCAACCTCAATATTATCCTCAATACTATCCTCATAATTCTCCTCAAAATTTAGCTCATCCATGCCATTATCATCAAAATCAAGACGCATATGAAGTTCGGGAGAAACAATTAATTACTCAGGATGATGAATTGGACATAAAATTTCAATCAAATGGACGGGTTCATCATCCAAAATATTCCCGGCGTCTATATCCTCAATCAAGTGAAAATCAATTTTTTATGTCACCTCATCAAAAGCATGGATATTTATCGATTTAGGTTCTAGAGTGGAGGTGCAAAGATCGAAAGGATTAAGTGTGGTTTCACTCGAAAGGGGTTCTTCACAATTTGGCAAATCAAGCACTACAAAGTCACACAACTCGTTAAATGTTTTATTTTCAACTTGTGAATCATTTGGGACAATCGATGGAAAACTGGAGTTGTGGGCTTCAATTGGGTATGGGTAGGTTTGATTTGGGAATGTGTAGAACTCACTCGCTTCTCTCAAATTCTCACTCTGTCCAACCGTCTCCTCATACATTGGAAAATTTGGAGCTGGTTGGAAACTAGCTGCCGGTTCACTAGGTTGTATAAGGGCGGCAATGGACACATCCACATTCCTAACCATCTTGTTTGTTGCTGAAATATAAGCCTCCAACGACTGTTCCAAACTAGACATGGGTAGTGAAGGGGTTTCGGTAAAAGATTCGAAATTGTTTGGATACGTGAAACTCCCAAAAGACTGTGTAGAAACAGTGTTTAGTGAAGGTGGGAAAGTCGGGTAGGACTGGTAGGAAGTGGATGGTTGGACAGGAGTAGGATCAACATGTGGATAAAAAGGTGGATGGACTTATTGATTCCTAGAACCAGATGAGTAGAGAGGGGTGAAAGATCGGCTACGAGATTGAGCAATATGCTCAGCAATGGACATCGGTTTAGGAGTTACAGCAGGACTTGGAAAAGTGGTGTCAACATCCGAAGGTGGTGAAGGTTGACAAGGTTGACACAAAGTGGGTTGTAAAGTCGAACTGTTTCTCCTAGACGCTTCTATTTGATCTTTCAAAGAAATTTTAGGCACGGAGGGATCTTCTTTAAATCGACCGAAACAATTGACGTACGAGGCAAAGTTAGGTTCGGGATACCAAAGTTCGGCAAGTGATTTATGATGTGGGGTACCCATGATAGAAGAAAGGGGAAAAGAAAGAAGGTTGGGTGGTGCAAGGATTTATTTGCGGCAAAAATTTGCAAGTTGTTAAAAAAAATTTCCTTTTTCCTTTTTCTCTATATTTGGAAATTTCTGCCAAAAGATTTTAGATAAAAGATATGCAAAATAGAAAAATCTTTTGCAAACAATTTTTATTTTAAGCGTGGCGCAAAGAATCCTGCACAAAATTTGTTATTTGGAAGGGGGAATATTTTTAAACGCACAGAATCCTGCAGGAATTTTTTAGAAAAGATATATCGAGATTTCCAGAGAAAGAACAGAGGAGCTTACAGTGCAATTTTCACAAGATGAAGTCACCAAAAGGCCGCGTTTCCGCAGTCAAAGGGGGCCTACCGCGGCGGTTCCACGGTCAGACGTGCGGGACACGTGTTCAGATTTCGCTGACGTCACCAGATGGCGGCGCTTCCACGGCGGGAGCAGGGTAATGCGGCGGATCCGCGGTATTTTGGACGGTTCAGATCTCAAAATTTCCTCTGTTGTTCTGTTGAATTAATCACCTGCTGTTCAGATCAGTCTTTTTCTGTTTCGCACTCTGGATATTTCCAGATCCGACTTTGTTCGTAGATCCTGCAAAATTCTCACAAAAATACCCTTCCCAAAAATAACAGATGATATATATTTATATATATATATATATTCAGTTTTTATGATTTTTTTAATTTAATATTAACCCGAAATTGCAAAAAGGAAATTTCACGCCATCCCCGGCAACGGCGCCATTTGATTCGTATGTCAAAGATATTTCTAAACCGCAATCAAGAATGGCGTCGCTTAGTAGCTAGCCGGTGAGTACGGTCGATCCACAGGGATGTTGTGAATTTCCTAATCGCTCAAACGAGTTAATTCCGATGGGTGTTCGGATTGATTATTAAATCTAAAAACTAAATCTATCTATACTAAGATTATCTAGATCTAAATCTTGCTAGGGTTAGGTTTAGGAATGGTTTGGAAATGTAAATAAATCTCAACGCTTTCTATACCCAAATTAGGATCTAAGAGGAGTTATGGTAATTATCAATAAAGGGGATTAGATCCATTCGGGAAGGTGTTCCTTCCTCTAGGTTCTTGTCCTTCCTTCATCGATCCTTACCCTAACCTCCATGGAAAACACGCGCAACCGGGCCTTTATACTACGGTATCACCGCTACCTCGAGGGATAGAGTGCCGTAGGGCGCGATGTGTGCGTGTATGCATGGAGTCCTATTGAAAATATATAATGGGCAAGAAAGGGGTGAGAGATCTCATCTCTCAAAAGCCTTCCCCAAAGCTAACCCTAACAAGCGAGGAGACTACTCGCTCATTAGGGAATTTTAAAACATTTATCTAAGGCAAAGAATGAAAAATTACCTAAGGCAAGAATTGAAATTACCTACTTACTTTACAGATGGCTCTCTCCAAATATCAACACAGGGTTGTCAGATCAGAATTCATGAAGTGAAAAGAGGCATCAATGCTCTCCAAAAGAAATCTGAATTTTATTCATAGAAAGAGGCATAGGGAGGCATAACCTAATACAATGATTTAGAGCTTCTATTTATAGAGGATAGGAAACCCTAGGTTACAATTGATTCGCACGTCTGTATTTACAAGAATACCCCTAGGTAGACCCATTCAGCACCGAAAGAATTATGGTAAAATTTTATTCCCCTAATTGCCCAAACCCGTCGCGGAACCGCGGCCCGAGACCTGGTTGGGCCGCGGTTCCGCGGCCAAAAGGAAGTATTGGGCCTTGAAATTTCCTGTGTTGGCTCTGCTGTTTATGGGCTTCTTTATTCTTTGGTTCTTTTATTAAAATAGCTTCTATGTTTCTTCCTGATCTTCAGTGAACAATTGCGGTGGACTTTTAACCATTCGTTTTGTAATCTTGGACCTTGCATTGCCTTGTACTTTATGAACTTTATCTTTGATGTAGGCTTGATCATGATCTTTCTATTCGTTGGTTGTAGTTCCACTTTTGCGTCGTCTTTTACCTTTTTCACTGTTTTAGATCCAAGAACCTGTAACCTGTAATATATAGCAGACATGCGTCAAAAGCACCTGTTTTATTTGTAAAAAGAATAAGAATGGGGAATATAATAATACAATATTATGGTATGAACAATCTCACCGTACAATACTTGCTTAACCGTTCAGCCAGGCCGGTGTCGGTACTTCGAGGGAGGTTTAACGATGCTTTCGCAAAATTCCTTAATTAAATAACCTCTTTTCCTTATGGGCGTAGCCCCGCTAACACCTTTCTAGACACCTACTTGGTTTATAGCATTGATCGTTAAGTGAAAAAATCTCCCGAGGAGTAGCATATACTCACAGTAGGATCGGGATCCAAATATCATTGTGTTATAAAGTTGAAGGAATTCTACCAAAATTATCACACTCCAAATGGTATGCAATTCTAGCAAGTTTCAGTTTCTTTAGAAACTCCCGATGTGGATTTTTGCTCCATGCTCTTATGACCATGACGAAGGCCAACATATCATAAGTCACATGTCAAGTTCTACTCGTCATTATCCAGGTTAATTTGAGCCCACCCGTACATACCCTTGACGAAGGCCAATATAGCAGTACGAATGTCCCAAACCAACGCATCTATCTATGCAACAGATAAATATTCGGCAGCTACCAAACACTATGCCTTGGTGAAGGTCAAAATACATAACTTGAATACTACTGAATATTTAACTGAAATGACGGAGGGTTACGAGTGGTTATGGCGTAACTGTGAACGTAGTGAACTTGATATAATTGAAGGAACCTGATAGCTTTTAAAAGGAGTGGTTTAAGCTCCGCATTTTAAAAGTTTTCTGTTTTGAAAAAAAACCGAGTGGTTTTGAAATTGTTCCAACGATTCAGCTTTGCTTTATTTTCTTTGCATTAATATAATGCGTCCCATCAATTAATCCTACCATTGCAGAAAACAACAAAAATATGACGTACGCTTATGCCATCCGCATTCGTCACTGGGCCCCGTCATCACCCGTTAGGTTACTTAACTAACGACAGAGCGGGGGCTGGACTAGCGCGGGTGCAAAACAAAAGCAACGCCTACTAGATATCATATATAGATATAAATATTCGTCAGACGCAATGATAGCCATTCCAGATCACAGATGAACACATTGGATATGCTAGGAATACGTGTTTCGTTCGAGCCTGCAACGAAAGACGGATTACACGGTCGCGATGAATAGCCAAACCCCACCTTGGGTCTATCCTAGGAGCAAAAACAGTAAAAGAAATAATATACAATGGTGTCTACAACCTCAACCCGGATGTGCGACCAAAAAATAATATTATATCAATTTACAATTTACAACAAATGAAATATAAATAAACACTCATCTCACATCCCCGGCAATTCATCCACGACGATCCAACAAGTTCATATACACAATCCAACATCACAGATCACAGATATGTACAACCCCCACTAATCGATGTATAGCGATTAGTAGATGTTCAGTACATAAATCACATTACAGATATAATCCAATTAGCTAAAGTTTATAGAATTTCGATCAATATTCCAATTTGAAACTATCCCAAATACAACACTGTACTTAAAGGAATCTGGGCAGAAACAAAGTATCTGAAAAATCACAAAACATCAAGCTGGACAATCTACAGGAAAAACGAGTTGACTCCGAATCGACTCGGCCGCAGATCCGTGGCGAAACACATGGTTTCGCCGCGCTTCCGCGGCAGTCTGACCGAGTCACGAGCTCGTTTTTCTTGGGTGTCCCTAAAAAAGCCTGCACGTATTTTTCAGGTCTCTGAAAATATTTTTAGACCATTTTTTTAAAATCGGTACAAAACACAAGTTTTTGATGTTTTTTTTTGCGATTTTTCCGGATCAAAGTTCTAAAGACTTTGCTAACATGTTAGTTATTGTTTACCCAGGCTCTGATACCACTGTAAGTCTATGTTACCCACCCCGGTACTTACGGGAAGGCGGAAAGAGTAAAAATCAAATTTTTATCACAAGGAAACATAGACTAACCATGAAGGATCTTTGCTAAACAAAAACTAACAAATATACAAGAAGCTTTAACTACTAGGTTAAGAGGTTATACCAAAAGCTTGAACTCCTTCTCTTCTTGTGTTGCTTCCTTTTCTTATGAGCTTCTTTGAGTGGTGTAGACGGTTCCTCCTCTTCGTCTTCTCTTTGCCAAAGAAAGATCCACCCGAAGGCCTCTACCTTGAGCTCTTACCTCAACAATGAAGTAACTAGAGTCCTTGGCTTGCTAGACTAAGAACCCAAGGGTGAGTAGAGAGGTGTTTTGGTGGTTTAGTCTCAAAAGCTTATGATTTTCAACACATGAAACACTTAAGTTTTGAGAGAGGAAAAGGGAGAGCTAACTATGAGAGAGAAAGAGAATGATAGAATGAATGAACCTAGCTCTCATATGATAAATATGATGATAATAATAATAATTAGGAAAATTGTGATGGTGAATTGATTTGACCACTATCATTTCATATTTAATGCTAAGCATGCTTCAAGAAGCATCTTATGCTTAACAAAAAACAAAAAGAAAAATATCTAGGTCAATGTAAGTCAATAAGTCAAATGGTCAAACCAATTCTAACCATGATACAATTATACTTAATTAATATTATTAATCATATTTCTCATTCTCATTAGGGTTTTGATTAAGTCAATGGTCAAAAACCCTAATGAGGTGTCTCCCTCTCCGCCTCTGTCAACTGTACGTACGTACCCGCATTCGTGTTCCGAAGAAACACGAATATAATGAGACAAGATCAATCCCAAAACAAATACTAGGATCTGGCTTAAACCAAAGCCCACTAGTAATATCTATCCGGACACCAAACGTGCACAAGTGCGCGTATGTGAACGAACCCCGTCGTAAAACCATACGACCTCTACTTTGTTTCGCCTAAAGGTGAACAACCCTCTATGTGGGACTCTAAAGACTCGACACTACGCTGGCAGTGGGTTTAACCACAGGCCGCAAGCAGTACTAGCTGTACATAACGGTCCCCAGGTAGATGTCGATAAGAAGACCGATGAGGTGAACCCATCCGAACTCCCACTGAGCCTAAATGTGACAATCTCCGTACAGTCCGGCCTGTTCGTCTAAGAGTATCGCATGTCGGGCCTAGGAGGGTGGTAAACGTCAGTATCCTAATAGAGGTACAAGTCGTGTCGGAGTGTAGCCAAGAACACCCTGAGAAACTACTGGAAACACTACCAATAAATCTCGCTTGCCCTGGCCAGAGACTTTGTGTAATGGCTCTCCTAGACACAGCGCGATATCAACTCCCAATACCGGGAGAGACGAATCATGTCTAACCGTCACTGCCTCCAAGTGCTTCGGGACTGCACCCAACTACTACCTGTTTGCACGACTCAATAGAGCCGTGGTAGGGTACTAATCTAAGAACAGTGGGAACAGACTCGAGGCGAAGTGACAGTGTCAAGTCAACGGACTAAGCTGTACTCATGTCATCTGGGAACTGATAACTGACGATAGGTATAATATCAACCAACAGTTCCCAGCGAGTCCTGTCCAGTGTACTCGTAACCTAACGAGCACCTGCATAATATCTCCAGTACTACGTATTGATGGCTGTGGGACAGACCATCTCCCCTCCTGGGATGAGAAGCGTATACACTAGTCTACTCTGGAGTATCGATGCTCCGTCTCGATAATCCTACAACCAGGGACCTGTAAAAGATGTGCTTATAGAATACCCAGCCCCCACTAGTGTGCCATCACAACGCTGGTAGTCAAGCAAATGATCCTAAGGGCTCTATCAATATGTATTAGCGATATATCAGAAGAAACATATACACATATTAAGATAGATACAAACCAAGTAGCATACTGCCATATTGAGCAAGACTGTTATAAATCTGTTTATATATCCCAAGCTTCCAAAATGTAATATACAAACTAGTAATATACAATAATGGCCTTTAGGGCATATCACACTAACAATCTCCCACTTGCACTAAGGCCATGTACTGGCATATCGCAGACCTATCATCTCGAATAGCCTCTTGAACTACGTCCGAGGAATGGCCTTTGTGAATGGATCTGCAGTGTTATCTTCTGTAGCAACCCTCCAAACCTTGATTTCACGGCGATCCACGATCTCCCTGATCAGGTGATACCGCCTCAAGATGTGTCTGGACTTCTGATGGGACCTGGGTTCCTTTGCTAAAGCTATAGCCCCGTAGTTGTCACAATACAGAGGTATTGGATCAACAATGGATGGAACCACCTAAAGTTCTGTTAAGAACTTCCTCATCCAGACTGCTTCTTTTGCGGCATCAGAAGCTGCGATATACTCCGCTTCCATCGTTGAGTCGGCAATGGTTTTCTGTTTTGAACTCTTCCAACAGACCGCCCCTCCATTGAGGGTAAAGACATAACCCGACATGGATTTGGAGTCATCTTGTCACTCTGGAAGCTGGAGTCAGCAAAGGCCTCGATCTGGAGGTCTTTTCCGCCGTAAACCAAGAACATCTCCTTAGTCCTTCTCAGATACTTCAGAATGTTCTTTACCGCTATCCAGTGCTTCTCCCCAGGGTTTGGCTGATACCGGCTTACCACACTCGGTGCATAAGCTATATCTGGTCTGGTACACAATATCGCAAACATTATAGAGCCTACCGC
Organism: Agapanthus africanus; assembly: GCA_030015575.1. Classification (NCBI taxonomy): domain Eukaryota; kingdom Viridiplantae; phylum Streptophyta; class Magnoliopsida; order Asparagales; family Amaryllidaceae; genus Agapanthus; species Agapanthus africanus. The sequence continues at coordinate 332,922,270 of CM057349.1, forward strand.
AGAGGCGTAGGGTATAATAGACATGCGATCCCTTTCCAAATCAGTCTTGGGAGATATCACTTTGGAGAGGGTGATTCCGTGACAAACCGGTAAATTACCGCGCTTTGAATCTTCCATATTGAATCTTTTCAGTATGGTGTCGAGGTACCTGGACTGTGAAAGTCCTAATATCCTATTAGATCTATCACAATAGATCTGAATCCCCAGAATGTAAGAAGCATCACCCAGGTCTTTCATGGAGAATCTTTGTGACAAGAACCCTTTGACAGATTGTAGCATAGGAATATCATTTCTATCAAGAGAATGTCATCCACATATAAAATGAGGAATATGACAGTTCGCGCTGCAATCTTACTATAAATGCATGGTTCATCTGGATTTTTGATAAAACCAAATTCTTTGACCGTCTCATCAAAACAGATGTTCAAACTCCGCGATGCCTGCTTCAGTCCATAAATGGACTTCAGCAACTTGCATACTTTTCCGCTGCTCCCACTCTGAATGAATCCCTCTGGCTGGTTCATATAGATACACTCCTCTAAATTTCCATTTAGAAAAGCGGTCTTTACATCCATCTGCCAAATTTCATAATCATGGAAGGCAGCAATGGCAAGAAGGATCCGAATGGATTTGAGCATAGCCACTGGAGAAAAGGTTTCGTCATAGTCCAAACCAGGTCTTTGACGAAAACCCTTTGCAACAAGTCTAGCCTTATAGGTCTCAACCTGTCCATCTACACCAATCTTCCTTTTGAAGATCCATTTGCAGCCTACGGGTTTTACCCCTTCTGGAGCAACGTCCAAAGTCCATACTTTGTTGGTGTACATGGACTCCATCTCGGTCCGCATTGCATCCAGCCATTTAACCGAGTCAGTGCTCTGAATGGCCTGCTGGAAGCTAGTGGGCTCATCATTATCAATGATGCAAACCTCTCTATCCCCGTCTATGAGAAAACCGTAGTATCTCTCAGGTGGATGAGAAAGCCTACTACTCCTGTGGAGCGGTGCAGAAATGTCCTGTTCTTTTGAAACTTCTTGTTCCACCAAGCTTTCAGTAATAGCTTTTGATTCTGGAATTTCTTCCAATTATATTGCGCTCCCACTTATTTCTTTTTCTAAGAACTAATGTTCCAGAAAGTGGGCATGACGAGAAACAAAAACCTTTTGTTCCTCTGCGTAATAGAAAAGATATCCCCTGGAGTTCTTTGGGTATCCCACAAACTTACACAGTACTGAGCATGCCTCGAGTTTGTCCGCATGCTGCTTTTTGACAAAAGCTGGACATCCCCATATCTTCGGATATTGAAGATAGGGTTTCTTCCCACTCCACATCTGATATGGTATCGTAGGCACAATCTTGGTAAGAACCTTGTTTAAAAGATATGCAGCTAATTCTTATGCATAGCCCTAGAATGATCGCGGTAACTCAGCGTTACTCATTATAGAACGTACCATATCCAATAGGGTTCGGTTCCGTCTCTCCGATACACCGTTGTGTTGTGGAATGTATGGAGGAGTAAGCTGAGAAAGAATTCCATTCTCTTTTAGGTAATCCAGGAACTCGGCACTTAAGTATTCACCACCTCGATCAGATCTCAGTATCTTGATACTTTAGCCGGTTTGTTTTTCTACTTTATTCTTATATTCCTGGAATTTCTCAAAGGCTTCAGATTTATGCTTCATTAAGAAGACATGTCCATACCTTGAAAAATCATCCATAAAAGTAATGAAGTAAGAATAACCACTTCGCGCATGTGTAGACATTGGACCACATACATCGCTGTGTATGAGTCCCAAGAGCTCGCTCGCTCTTACTCCGTGTCCAGTAAATGGAGTCTTTATCATCTTTCCCATGAGATAAGATTGACAAGTTGCATAAGACTGATATTCGAACGGATCCAAATATCCCTCTTTATGTAATTTAGTCAATCGTGTTTCATTGATGTGACCCAGTCTATAATGCCATAATATAGCATGATTTAATTCTGGAGACTTTCTTTTGTGTGTATTCTGGATATTGAAAATCTGCGGTTGGTTTAAAAAGTATATACCGTTGCTTAATGTACCGGACCCAATCAAAACATGATTAAGGTGAATGTTTACAACATTGCTTACAAATGCAAAATCATAACCTTCTTTAGAAATTAAAGATACAGATATGATATTACAAGTCGAACTGGGTACAAAATAACAGTTGCGCAAAACCAAAACATGTCTATCTGTCAATCCTAAGTGATAGTCCCTCACGGACTCAGCATCCAAGCTTGCTCCGTTTGCAACTCTAAGGGTCATATCACCCGCCTTCAAAACCCTACGGCTTCTCAGTGCCTGCAAAGAATTACAGATATGAGATCCTGATCCGGTATCCAATACCCAGAAAGTAGAGTTGATTAACAGACAGTTTTCAATAACATACACACCTGAAGCCGAAGCCACAACTTGTTTCGGGTCCTGGTTCTTGGCCTTCCAAGCCCTGCAATCTTTCTTCCAGTGTCCTTTCTTATGACAATAAAAGCATTCTTCCTTTCCCACAATCTGTCCCGCTACCTATTCTTTTCCCTTGGCTTCCACCTTACTAACACCGTCCCTTGGTTTGGTGGGGGCCTTCTTCTTCTTTCCTTTGCCTTTCGTCTTGGACCTAAAAGAGGAAGCTCCTCCAACAAACAAAGCGGGTGTTTCCCTAACTTTTTGCAGGGTGCCCTCTGCACTCCTCAACATGTTGAGGAGTTCCAGAAGTTCAACTAATTTTCCTTGCATGTTGAAATTCAGGATAAACTGGGCGGAGGTGGAAGGAAGGGACTGGAGAATCAAGTCAGTGTAGAGCTCGTTCTCTAACGTAGTCCCGAGGTCCGCGAGCTCCTCAATGTAGCCAATCATCTTAAGCACGTGTTCCGCTACAGATGATCCGACTGCTAACTTCGCTGAAAATAGCTTCTTCGAGCTCTCGTATCTTACGATACGGGATTGCTCTCCATATAGTTCCTTAGTATGGAGAAATATAGATTCAAGATCCATATTCTCGTGCCTCCTCTGATGTTCATTGTCCATAGAGGCAAGCACAAGGCACTTGGCCTTCGCGCTGTCAATCTCCCAGGTCTTACGGATTTCCTTATCCGCGACACTGGATCCTGGACCAGGGACGGCGGGGGCCTTAGTGGTAAGGAGATACCTCAACTTGTCATAAGTGATTGCCATTTTGACATTCCCGAACCAATCTTTGTAGTTTGGCCCTGTCAGTATATTTTTATCTAAAAGTAACTTAAGGTCCGTCATGTTGTATGGTTGCTGCAATTAGGAGAGAGAGAAGAAACACTTCAGCATGATACTCTTGCAAGTTTAGAGTGGTTTTTAGTTTGTCTAAACAGAATGGCTCCTACTGTTTCTCGAATCCTTTCTCAAACCATAAAAGAAGAACTAGTCGGGATTGATCTCACCGTACAATACTTGCTTAACCGTTCAGGCAGGCCGGGGTCGGTACTTCGAGGGAGGTTTTACGACGCTCTCGCGAAGTTCCTTAATTAAATAACCTCTTTTTCCTGTGGGCGTAGCCCCGCTAACACCTTTCTAGACACCTACTTGGTTTATAGAATTGATCGTTAAGTGAAAAAATCTCCCGAGGAGTAGCATATACTCACAGTAGGATCGGGATCCAAATATCATTGTGTGATAAAATTGAAGGAATCCTACCAAAATTATCACACTCTTAATGGTATGCAATACTAGCAAGTTTCAGTTTCTTTAGAAACTCCCGATGTGAATTTTTGCCCCATGCTCTTATGACCTTGACGAAGGCCAACATATCATAAGTCACATGTCAAGTTCTACCAGTCATTATTCAGGTTAATTTGAACCCACCCGTACATACCTTGACGAAGGCCAAAATAGCAGTACGACTGTCCCAAACCAACACATCTATCTATGCAACAGATAAATATTCGGTAGCTACCAAACACTATGCCTTGGCGAAGGTCAAAATACATAGCTTGAATACTACTGAATATTTAACTGAAATGACCGAGGGCTACGAGTGGTTATGGCGTAACCGTGAACTTAGTGAACTTGATATAATCGAAGGAACCTGATAGCTTTTAAAAGGAATGGTTTAAGCTCCGCATTTTAAAAGTTTTCTGTTTTGAAAAAAAACCGAGTGGTTTTGAAATTGTTCCAATGATTCAGCTTTGGTTTATTTTCTTTGCATTAATATAATGCGTCCCATCAATTAATCCTACCATTGCAGAAAACAACGAAAATATGACGTACGCTTATGCCATCCGCATTCGCCACTGGGCCCCGTCATCACCCGTTAGGTTACTTAACTAACGACAGAGCGGGGCCTGGACTAGCGCGGGTGCAAAACAAAAGCAACGCCTACTAGATATCATATATAGATATAAATATTCTTCAGACGCAATGATAGCCATTCCAGATCACAGATGAACACATTGGATATGCTAAGAATACGTGTTTCGTTCGAGCCTGCAACGAAAGACGGATTACACGGTCGCGATGAATAGCCAAACCCTACCCTAGACCCCTACGGGTGCAGCAAACTACCCGCCAAATACCCGAAGTGAAGCAGCCTCCCTCAACAACGTGAGTAGGCCACTCAGCTCTTCAAAATACCCGGTAATTTATGCACCCCACCTTGGGTCTATCCTAGGAGCAAAAACAGTAAAAGAAATAATATACAATGGTGACTATAATGTAACATTTCAAAAAAAATAAAATATTATTTTTGGGAATTTTTATAATTTAATATTATTTTTAATGAATATTTTAATATTTCGGTATAATTAAATACCGATAAATTGGGGGAAAATCTTGAAAATTATAAAAATTACTAAAAGAGGGTTTTTTATGTGAATTATGCAAATTTTAAGTTTTTATGATTAATTATATGCTAATTTAGTGCTAATCGCGATTAAAAATCGTTAATCGGATTTTTAGCATATTTGTGCAAAACATGCACCATATCTTTTTTACACTTGTTACATATTTTTCCATGGGTTTCCTGCATGTTTTATCATGGTTGTAATTCAATGAGAGAAGAAAAGAAAAGAAAAGAAAAGAAAAGGAATATAGTATTGGGTATGGGTTAGAGAGAGAAAGGTGAGGGGTATCTTGACTTGGCCATTCACTCATCTCACCATTTTCATCTCATTCTTTCCTCTCCCCTCCCCCTCTTGCTGCTGCTGCTACAGCCCTCACTCCCTCCCTTCTTCAAGCCTCTCAAACTCCATGAAAAACACTTCAAAACTCAAACCCCATTTCAATAAAAAGATGCACAAGCTCACTAGCAACACATTGGACCAAGAAAGCAAGGATTTTGGCCACTTGGGGCAACTCAAGAATTTTCTTGAGTTGCCAAATGAGATATTTTCTGAACCACTAGCTTAGTTTTCCCATTGCTTTCACATCCATGTTAACTTTAAACCGATAAAGTGATGTTTAGTGAGGGTATGAAAATTCTAGTTAGGGTTATTGGAAATTGAGAGTTGTTGTCACGACCCGAAAGAGCACGTGACTGGCCCTTGAACCATATGAAGTCTATAGGACCCCATCTGATCCAAGTAAGCCAAAAGCCCAAAAATCTAAAACCATTTTAAGAGTAAATAAAGAAAACTGGTTTTAAAGAAGTGAAGGAAAACATGTTTGAAGTCCAGGTTTTTAAATAACTAAGCCGAATGTGCATTTTTAAAATGTAAAGTCTTTTCTAAAAATTTCGGCAGAGTTTCTTTTGTAAATACTGGCCCCGAACGGGGTACAACAAGAACAATATATATATATACAATGAATAAAAGGCATCCCCAAGCGGGAGCTAGCTCTTCGTCAATCGACGGTCACAACCATGCAAGCAATATAGTATACAACGCCGAAAGGCGAGGGTCAAATCCAAAAGAAACTCAATAAGCATGAAAACCGCAATACTACTAAGCGCGACTCTAAGGTCGAATAATACAACACTAATGTCTAATTCTGAAAAAATATACAAGTTTTGGTTGATGGAAATTCTAGATACAAAGAATAATACAAGTACAATGGTGGTTCTTGATGCAAAAGAATCCACCTACCAAATGCAATTCACCCGCAAGGAAGTAGTGTGCCAGAAATGCCGCAAAGAAACCTGTACGGCAAAACCAGCAAGAACTGTGGCACAACGGGGGTGAGTTGCCAACTCGTGAATAGAGAATATCTACAAGCAGAAACCGAATGCAAGACATAATCCTAGGTCAACAATCAGTATAATATAACCCACAAGAGTACGTCTGAAGCATGATAAGGTGGCAAGTAACATCTAAATAAGTATGTAGTGCCAAGTACTCAGGTAATAACATGTCATCAGTATAAGGTATGTCTGCATGAAGTAAATATGAAGAAGTATCAAATGGATATCAATACACATATATTAGCGTCCCATACCACTAATATTGGTATAAGGGTATATATAACAGCGCCCTCATACCCTGTTATATATACAAATGAAGTATGATCAATGTAAATCCAGTCTGTATGTGATCAAGTCTGTATAAACGTGGAACCCGTCCACCCGTCACCCAATGACAAATAAGCATCATGTATGCAAATATGAGGATATAAACAAAATCATGGAAAAACATCATGAAACCCGAACCTAGCATCGACACGTAAATCCTCGTCCATATGGGGCTCCGTCTGTGGTATCGGCCCTCGGCCCCGGCAGTACGGGTCATCCCATGTCCTCATCCATATGGGGCTCCGTCTGCGGTATCGGCCCTCGGCCCCGGCAGTACGGGTCATCCCATGTCCATCTCTCAACTCCGGTCGGTATCCTCTAGATATCCGCCGAGCTCAAATACAATCACCGGTAGGTAGTAGTCCCTCTGCCAGGCTCACCGTCTACTACACAGCGAAACCGTTCTCGCCCCGGAGTACCATACCGGGTCCACCATGTACCCGCAATCGGCCTCATCCGCCTCCTCGAATCGGGTTTCACATGTCGCTCTCAGCACCGAGAAAATACATGGTGGACGCACTGAAATATCATATCAAGGGTAACCGGGTTTTTAACACAATTATATATTCTCTTTTGAAATACCCACGGTTCCCAAATCCAGAAATATCATGGAAACAACATATCTCAATGCGTATAATCAAAACATGATGTATGCGACATGTAAGAAAGGTAAGCATATCATAAGTCATGCAACATGGAATAGTAATGTGCACATGTCGAAGGAAACCGCTCTTTTAAAACGAATCAGTTTTGAAGAACATCATGCGGTTCCCAAATCTTTAATCAAGCCAGAATCATCTATGTTTGTGTACAGGTATAAGTGTACAATATGCCATGCAAGAATCATATCATGAATGCAACAGTACTACAGTATAGTGGCATGGCAATTATCGATGATGAAGTGTGTGAGCCGGCAAATAGTGTACGTGGAACATACGCATCATCGATAATGGTGCTGGTGTCCTAACAGCATGATAATAATATAGCAATAAACATATGCACGCAATGTGAATAGCATGAATATGCGGAAATCAAATAATCAACACCACAGTGAAGAAACTACATCAATATTTATATGTCATGCAGTTATGCCTTTTGAAATAAGACAAATCAGGGTTTTAGTAAAATAAGGGGTACGGTGTTTTTAAGAAAAGATACGCCTTTTAAAGTATCCGTAGAATCCCTTTGTTTGTCTTTAAGATATTCCTGATTCGTAGTTTTTGAAATAGGTATGACTCGGGTCTAGTCTAACATCTACTATGCAAACTACTGATCTAAGTATCAAGCCAATCGGGAGAGGTATGGAAACCACCTAAATCTGAATCGATATATATATAGATATAATAGTCGGTGATCCCGCCTCAATAGTATCGCGTACGATACAGTATATCATATGACATCCTCAAGTCATGAGTGCGGATCTATCATCAATGTAAAGCTCGTACGGTAAATCGTCGTACGGCATCCCAATAGCTGGGTACGGGTCAATATCACACTAGCTCATCACATCTCAGGTATCACTATCATCTATCACATAATCTGGGGTACTGATCTAAGTCTAGTACAACTGATACCATCAATATACTGCGTGTGCAAGCACACGTCCCAAGGCCCGCTAGAGATCACGTATCGTATCCCAAATACGAATCACATCAAATCACCGATCTTGCGGCATGAAGCCCAACACCATCGACTCATCTCCAATGTCATCCAATATCATCAACACAGTGCAAGTATAATGAATATGCAAGGGTGTGCGTATAGGTGTAAATCTATTCTAGGGTTCGCGACTATGAACTACACTAGTCACTTCTAACCCTATACTATCCATAGTACACCTAATCTATCATATCCACGACACACTATAACTATCAAGCATAATATATAGTATACTAACTACGAACTGCGGGGGTGCTATACGCCATCCACCCGACTTCCCCCAGTAGATATAATCTACTCACCTTGAGTCTCCATCTTTCGATGTCACCACGCGCTTGCTTGTCGTCCCGTAGTCTTCATGGGGTACCTACACATCAAAGTGTCGCATATGCGCATTAAAACCAAATCAAAGCTAAAACGGCACACGAAACCCAAAACGATACGATAAGAGGCCTATAGGTTAGAACCTATGGCACGCCTTCAAAACCATCAATAAACCCTCTATATCGTCGTATAAACGCCAATTAGTCGAGGTAAAACACAATACGCAATTGAAGAATCAAAAATACGGAATACGGAAACACGAATCCAAACAGCAACTAAGGAAATATGCTCCAGATTTCACCTTAGGTCCAATTAGACAAATCTATAAATACCAGGGGTCTAATCTATATATGTAGAAGCAGCAGAACCAAAACGACGCAGATTGGTGCTGGTCGGGCCGCAAATTGCGGCCAATTGGGATTAATTGGCGGCCGGGTAAGGGAGTTAGGGGCTAGGGTCTTGGTGGAAGCTTCCTGGGTGCCTGCACATTCCACTGTCCAATCAATTTTATTTTAGGATGTCCCGGGTGATAGCAGATCCCAATTAACCTTCACAGGTTTCATAAATTTTCCGATATCGGTTTCTAAAATCCGTATTCTAGGTTTAGGCTTCCGGTTAGGGTCTCAATTCATACAATAGGGTGTTTATATAACCTCAACTGAGCTCAATTTCACATTATAACTCACAATTTCCCATAACCCTAACTAGGTTTTCATCAAGTCCACAAAATCACACAATATCGGTTCAATCATAACATGGGGGTAAAGGAAATACTAAAACTAAGCTAAGGGTTCAGTAAATACCTCATTTGGCAACTCAAGAAAATTCTTGAGTTGCCTCAAGTTGCCAAAATCCTTGCTTCTTTAGCTCCAAGTGTAGATCTAGGGATTGTGCACACATTTAATGAAATGAGAGTGGGGTTTTGGTGTTGTTTTGGTGATGATTTGGGGAGTTGAAAAGGGGAGGAGAAAGAGGGCAGCACCTCAGCTGAGAATGGAGAGGGAGAGATGAGGGAAATGAGTGTTGGAATCCAAGGAAATGACTAAGTCTTTGGGTCAAAAGAAGACCATACCTCTCTCTCTCACCAACCCTCATATTTTATTCCCTTTTTCCATTTTCTTTTCCTTTTCTTTTTCTCCTCAAAAACCTTCTCACATAAATAGTAAACCCAAATGAAAAACCATGGTAGAAAATGCACAAGTGTAGGAAAAAGGATATGTGCATGTTTTGCACAAAAATGCTAAAACCGATTAGTGATTTTTAATCGCGATTAGCACTAAATTAGCATATAACTAATCAATTAAACTTAGAAATGGCATAATTCTCTAGTTTACCCTATTTTATAATTTTCCATAATTTTCCCAAATTTTTCTGTATTTAATAATACCAAAATATTAAAATATTCATTAAAATAATATTAAATTATAAAAATTCCTAAAATTAATATTTTATCTTTTTGAAATATTACAATCTACCCCCCTTAAAGAAATTCGGTCCCCGAATTTAAATTTAAACCCCCCAATACTAAAACATTTCAGTAAAAATCCTATTTGTCGGGGCTCCGAAAACATCAATATATAGCGAATATCATAAAAATGTATTGCTCTACTAGAAATCAATCCCCAAAATGCATATATAAGAATATCCTGTGCGTCTGGTGCGCAAGGAAATCAAAATCCATATATGTGTCAAACAGGTGTACAAAACAACATCTAAGTGCAACTGGTGTGCACGAAACATCTGTCGTAGGCAACGTGTGTGCCTGACAGTAAAAATCAGGTACATGTGACATGCACAAAGAATCCCGATTTAGTGCATCTGGCGTGCACCAATATCATATATCAAAACAATAAAGGTGCATGAAAATTATGCTGGAAGTGTAAATCAAATCACTGTATAAGATAGGCATGAAATCACAATCAATACCTCGAATGTAATAACTTATGCGCAAGACATAAATATTTAGTAGGTGCATGAAACAATATCATGAAACTCAGTCATCAAAACTAAATCATGCAATAAAACGCCCAAAACACCGAAATCCAAAATGACGGATACGTGATAGCGAATCACAAAATCACAAATCATAAATACCGTCGTCGGTAGTTCCTCCTTCAAGGTCGAGAAGGAGTCGGTGCATCCAATGCTAGCAGCACAAGATATCTACTTGCCTCTTTCTCACGGTCTGGCGTCCTCTGACTCCGGGTCATTATCTTCTCTGCGGATTACTCTTCTCGCAGTCAATCGGCTCATCGGCCCTGTCAGGTGTGCTAACGGGGACGATTCCGTTCTGGTACTTCTCTGGTCATCTCTCGGTCAATCCTCACGACCACTCGTAAGGCAACATGCCACTGGCGTCGGCCTCTGGCTCTCTGAATGCACATCACACATCTGATCCTGGGTGCAAACATCATTGCAGCAATGTCCTGGAAGGAATCCTGCTCAAGGTCTCTTCCGATCTTACCTAAGCCGAACTGTACGAAGGCTGGTACTCTTGCATAATCTATTTTCGCTCAATGGACATCTGTTTCCTCAGCACAACATTCTCTCGGAAACTGGTCGCATCCCAACGCCTCTGTAAGCATATCAGGTCTCTAGTCTCGACAGGAAGTAATGACAGCTCGTCAGCGTCTCGCACGAACCTCTGGTTCCACTTGTCTCTATTGTCGTCCACTATGGCGTCACGCCATGCTATCTACGCACTGCACTATTTTCGGCCACAGTCAATCCGAAGTCTCTCGCACGGACTCGAAACCGCGTACCCTGTAACTTCATCATTCTGTAGAAGATGTCCGGCCGAACAGGTCCTCGGGAACGCGTCCCAACCATCGGAGGAATACTCAATACTCGTCCGTCCTTGATCAATTCGCAACGCATCTGGGTAAGTTCCTTTATCCGAACCTAGTCAACTACCTCGTCGACGATGCCGAACTCTGGCCTGCTGGGTGTGCGCAATATGACCACCCCCGGGTCTAGGTCTTCTCGTATCGTATTCCAGAAAGGTCCTATCGAGGTTTCTCTCTCAAATCTCATTCCTGCCGGATTGCCCGGAAGTCATCATCCATTGCTGAAGCTAATTCTTATTCCGGAACGGCTGCAAACTTATCGCGCTTCTTTCTGGAAGATATATCCATATACAACGCCTCTGGGTGCGTATCACATCTCTGATGTCAGCGGAGTGGGACGTCATCTCGTCGAAATCTCTTGCGAACTCTTTTTTTCACTCTGCTTCAATGTCGACTGATTCGGACTCATCTCATCATGGCTGCATGGACTATGCTCCAACGGCTATACTCGTATCTGGAGTCTCCCAAGCAATGCATCCCATCACATGATATTCGAATGATGTCGAAACATTCGATCGACTCGTCAGAACCTTATAATCCCCCAAGAGATCAACATCATGGGTACAGTTTAATAGTATCGAGTACATGCCACAGCGTCGGTGGTCCAGCCGTAGAAGGGCAAACCCAAGCCTCACTAATGGCGCCGCGGAACTGCCGCAAACCCTAAGGTTCAAAAGGCTTTCACACGGTCATTAAGTCGAGTTAGGGTTTCATTCTTCTAGAGGGTCCATGGAATCGCCTGCATGTCTTTCCGTATACTTTAAACTTGGAGAATGGCTCCTGACATTCGATCGTCTCTGTCGACTCTCAACGAACCTGCGTGAAGTCGTCTCAAGCTGGAAGCAATCTATCTGATGACCTTGCATCGGGGTAAGCGAACGAACACCTGTCCTAGTCATTCATCCTCAGGTGACTAGCGACCATCCATCATGTCTCTAAGTATATGCTCATGCTGCAGTAGCTCCAACCATCTGGGCGATATCTCGCCATTTGCAGCAACAACTGGCTCATTCGCTTGCATGCCGAACAGCGCCTCAATCCTCCAGGAAAGGCGATACATTGGCGGCCATCTCTGAATCGGCCCGCTCTAGATCTGAGTAAGACTCTCCACACTGGAATTCTTTAACTCAACTAGGCCCGCTCCGGCGCATAAGTCGGACGAATCACCTTCGTCTCTCAAACCGGGTAGACTGGCTATCATCTGTCTCGTATCTGCCTGAAAGCTCCGGCAATCTCAGCTCGTAAGCTCCGAAAGCAACATCCTGTCAATCTCAGCAACAGCTGGTCCATCTGTCTGCACGGTAGGCGACATCATAATCTCTGAGGTATGCTGTACATCAACAGTCCTCTCTCAATTGGCAGCTCTAACAATGGCCCGATCATCCGGTGCAAAACCAAGCACTCGCCTCCACTAGAGGTCACAGTCACCAATAGTAACTCGAGACGTTTTCATGTCACCAGAAAACACAATGGTCGGCCCTCGTACCAGACGAGCTCGCACCGACCGTAACCCTAGCAGCAGCCCAAACTGCGCTCAAACATTGCGACAGGAACCTCAATCGAGTATCGAAGAGAGCAGATCAATGGCAAGAAAGAGAACAACAAATCCAAAGTGGATACATGATCATAAGAAGGAACAGCATCAATGAAGGTATGATCATGAAACTAATAGTATCGAGGATCTCAAATGGATGTATAATCATGGATATGAAGAGAATCACTGATCTCAAAAATATGTACATCCTAAGGTTCCTTAAGCGGAGTGGCGTGTCGTAAGTATGCCGCGGAACATACCCATGGTACGTCACTCTACTTTAGTCACCTATTCCATCAACCAAGGGTTATCCTACGCGACGAAAGTTCGGGTCTAATACCTCCTCGACTAAGTCTAAGTTCCGTAAGGTCAAGCCTAAGTTCCGTATATATATAAACGCCCTAGGCTCTACATAGTCAAACTTAAACTCGAACCAAGGTCAACCTAGCGCTCTGATACCAACTTTGTCACGACCCGAAAGAGCACGTGACTGGCCCTTGAACCATATGAAGTCTATAGGACCCCATCTGATCCAAGTAAGCCAAAAGCCCAGAAATCTAAAACCATTTTAAGAGTAAATAAAGAAAACTGGTTTTAAAGAAGTGAAGGAAAACATGTTTGAAGTCCAGGTTTTTAAATAACTAAGCCGAATGTGCATTTTTAAAATGTAAAGTCTTTTCTAAAAATTTCGGCAGATTTTCTTTTGTAAATACTGGCCCCGAACGGGGTACAACAAGAACAATATATATATATATATACAATGAATAAAAGGCATCCCCAAGCGGGAGCTAGCTCTTCGTCAATCGACGGTCACAACCACGCAAGCAATATAGTATACAACGCCGAAAGGCGAGGGTCAAATCCAAAAGAAACTCAATAAGCATGAAAACCGCAATACTACTAAGCGCGACTCTAAGGTCGAATAATACAACACTAATGTCTAAGTCTGAAACAATATACAAGTTTTGGTTGATGGAAATTCTAGATACAAAGAATAATACAAGTACAATGGTGGTTCTTGATGCAAAAGAATCCACTTACCAAATGCAATTCACCCGCAAGGAAGTAGTGTGCCAGAAATGCCGCAAAGAAACCTGTACGGCAAAACCTGCAAGAACTGTGGCACAACGGGGGTGAGTTGCCAACTCGTGAATAGAGAATATCTACAAGCAGAAACCGAATGCAAGACATAATCCTAGGTCAACAATCAGTATAATATAACCCACAAGAGTACGTCTGAAGCATGATAAGGTGGCAAGTAACATCTAAACAAGTATGTAGTGCCAAGTACTCAGGTAATAACATGTCATCAGTATAAGGTATGTCTGCATGAAGTAAATATGAAGAAGTATCAAATGGATATCAATACACATATATTAGCGTCCCATACCACTAATATTGGTGTAAGGGTATATATAACAGCGCCCTCATACCCTGTTATATATACAAATGAAGTATGATCAATGTAAATCCAGTCTGTATGTGATCAAGTCTGTATAAACGTGGAACCCGTCCACCCGTCACCCAATGACAAATAAGCATCATGTATGCGAATATGAGGATATAAACAAAATCATGGAAAAACATCATGAAACCCGTGCCTAGCATCGACACGTAAATCCTCGTCCAGATAGGGCTCCGTCTGCGGTATCGGCCCTCGGCCCCGGCAGTACGGGTCATCCCATGTCCTCATCCATATGGGGCTCCGTCTGCGGTATCGGCCCTCGGCCCTTGCAGTACGGGTCATCCCATGTCTGTCACGACCCGAAGGTACGGAACGTGACTGGCACTTAGATTACGAGACGTCTAAAGGCGTACCGTAACCTAAGTCAGCCAAAACCCAAAAAAATCTAAACCAAAATCAAAAGCGAATGAAGGAAAACCTTTAATGAAAACGATTTTCAAATCAATTAAGTTGCAAAGAATCCCTTTTTTTAAAACATCATAAATTTCCGAAAATTTCGGCAGAGTCTCCCCTGTATTTTCTATCCCCCAAAATGGGTACAACAAGATAATAAACCTGTAATCATAAAAATGGCATCCCCAAGCGGGAGCTAGCTCTTTGCCCAAGGCGGATCACAACCACATGCGATATAATAGCAATATCAAGAAAAGAGCATAAAGAAACGCAAAATATCAGAAAACACAACGCCGGCTCAAGTGAGCTCGACCCAAAAGAAACCACATATATACAATCTCTCAGTCTCATCACTAGGTCGCATAAACAATATAAAGTGGTAGATGGAGAATACTAGATACAATGATAAAGCAAAAAGAAATAAAGTGTGCTCGCAACCCACCTACGGGCGATGTCGCGAGTCTGAGCAAAAGGAGCCGATGATAAGATAGCCGCCGCTACAAGACTGATGAGTCCGACCTGCAAGACACTGTGGCACAACGGGGGTGAGTTGCCAGCTCGTGAGTAAATATAACATCTAATAAGGCAATCGTAAGAATGCACGCAATGCACCACAACATGCATGTCCATATGTGATATAATATCTCTAGTATGCATGCACAGGTATGCAATGTCATTATTAAGTCTTTAAGTGTTTTAAATGCTAAGGGTATTGAATTCTTAACTTTAGAAAATGAATATCTGTATAATAGCTAAGTACCATCAAGAAATCATCTGAAAACCCGTGTCAACCATCGACACCAAATAGGAATCATATCTGTCTCAATATCGGGCTCCGTCAGTCCGGATCGGCCCATATCATAAATCTCACGACAATGGTCGGTATCCTCCGGATATCTGCCGCGCCAGACATCACCGGTAGGTAGTCTTCCCCTGCCAGGCTCATCGTCTACAACTCGATCTTCTTGCCCCGGGGTACCATACCGGGCCCACTATGTACCCGAGATGGTTTATCCACTCCTCGAATCGGGTCTCGAAATCCAACAGAAAACATGAAAACTCATGGTGGACGACACATACATCATGAGAAAACCGCAACTTTGTTTTAAAAATGATAAATATAAGCTTTTGTTAAATTCTTGCGGTTTTCCCCCAAAAATCCAGAAATCGCAGCAATACTGAAATCCTCAAGAAAATCATAATGTTCGCATGTTATATATGATAAATGTCTATGATCTCAATGTATATGATGTGAGTTTTGGCTAGAAATCTATGTAGATATGATGGTAATGCGAGGCATATGCATGCAATGCAATTTCATATATCAAGTATGAATGCAGGTGACGATATTAAGATAAACAGGTTCTACAGTGCACGTGGCATGGCAATTACCAAAGGCGTGTGTGTCACATGAATAGTGCGCGTGCAACAGATGCCAATGGTAAGGTGTTCGTGTCCTACGAAATGATATCGCATAAGTATAGATGAATGTCCATGCAATCTAATATACTGTTCGCTATAAAGGTATGCAATGTGCATGAATGGATAAGCTAGCTAATAATATAAATCTTGCAAAAAGTAGGGTAATCCTAACTAGGGGGGCCTCGCGCCATTCAGACGATTCCCCCATAGATGAATACATCTACTCACCTGAATGCCTTGCTAATCCGATCCGACCACCGCCTTACCTTTACGCGCCGTGTCCGATGTTTCCCCGAC
This sequence comes from Agapanthus africanus, assembly GCA_030015575.1. Classification (NCBI taxonomy): domain Eukaryota; kingdom Viridiplantae; phylum Streptophyta; class Magnoliopsida; order Asparagales; family Amaryllidaceae; genus Agapanthus; species Agapanthus africanus. The sequence goes on from CM057349.1 coordinate 332,938,702, forward strand.
CGATCCTATATTTGCACAATACCAAGCATAAGATTACAAAACCTAGAACGATGCAAGTCACAATATACAATTATCGGCGCTCTCGAATTAAACATAGCATGCACTCGGTGCGCGGGAAAACGCACGAAAATCGCTAACCTTTAACTAGAATCGTCATTTCGGGGAAATCGACAAAACTACAACCCGACTAGATGAAACCCCGCGTTCGCGCACTCTAATAGTCCTATACGAAGCTAATTATATCGCTAACATAACGCAATTTGATCGCATTCTAATTTTTGTAAAAATCTAGTAAGCAAATTCAATACCGATTCGATGCAAACATCGAAATTTTATCGATTTAGCGAGCGTATCATTACACAATTAACCACTCTAATCAATTAGGTAACCAAAGCCCTAACTTAACTCTAACAACCATGCTTCAAACCCAAGTTCAACATCAAATCCCATTCTTGATTTTCATGAACAAGAATTTACAACTAAATTAATACTTCAAAATTGAATTTTTAGCACAATTAACTACAAGTTAACAAACTAGTTTAGGATTTTACCTCACAAATGAAACCCTAGAATGATCAAGCCACCAAAGAAGCCTCCTTCCTTCTAGTTTTGAGCTAAATTTGGTTGAGAAGAGAGTGGATTAGGGTTTAGCTTTGAATTGAGATAGAAATTTGTGAGTTTTTATTGAATTTTAGCAAGAAATGAAGCAAGAAAGAAGTGAGGAAATGGGGAATTTCTGCAGCAAGGGTTCGGCCAGCAGCTTGAGGAGATGGTGTGGGAATTTTGGAGAAGTTTCTAGGTCAACAAAACACCATATGTTCTCATTTAATACTTTCACATCAATATTTTCACAAAAAGCCTCATTTTAATTCATTTTTTTCATAAAATTTCCAACCCTAAAACCAAAAATTTGCAAGTCATGATACAATTTTATTATCACCATATTTTAGCTTATAAAGATTCCTAATTATGAAATTTACCTAATTAAATTTGTATTTATCACTAATTTAATGTATTTAAAAAAGGCTTAAAATAATAAAAAAAATAATTAATTACGAATTTTTTTTTATTTAACTAGAAAATTATAAGTGACATTTTAGTGAAAAAATTATAGTAATATCTTATCTAAATTTTGTATAATTAGATCTACAATGAAAAATACCTATTTTGACTTTTTACGGAAAAAGCCGAAAAATTAGCCGATTACCGAAAAACTGCCTAAACGATTTTCGAAGGGTTACAATCTTCCCCCTTAAAGAAATTCAGTCCCCGAATTTAGAATTTAACTACGCGTACCTTCAAAAAGATGGGGATATCTCTTCCTCATCTCGACCTCGGTCTCCCAGGTGACCTCCTCGCTATTCGGGCCACGCCAAAGGACCTTGACGGACGGTATAACCTTCGACCTCAATTTCTTCACCTGCCGATCCAGAATGACCACCGGCTGCTCGGTGAAAGAAAGATCACGCTCTAGCTGGATCGTCTGGTGCTGAATTGCCTGGGAAGGATCATGAAGGTACTTGCGGAGCATCGAGACATGGAACACGGGGTGAACATCGGGGAAGCTGGACGGAAGAGCTAACCGATAAGCGACTGGACCAACACGCTCTACGATCTCGAAAGGACCAACATATCTAGGACTCAGCTTCCCTTTCCGCCCAAATCTCATCACACCTTTCATCGGAGAGACCTTCAGGAAAACATGATCGCCAACAGCGAACTCGAGTCGGCGACGGCGCCTTTCAGCATATGATTTCTGCCTGCTCTGTGCCGCTCTCATCCTGTCCCGAATCAGCTGTATCTTCTCGGTCGTCTCCTGTACGATCTGTGGCCCCAAAATACTGCTCTCCCTAAGCTCTGTCCAACATACAGGCGATCGACATCTCCTCCCATATAAAGCCTCGAAAGGTGCCATCTGAATCGTCTCCTGGAAGCTATTATTGTAGGAAAACTCGATCAAAGGCAAATGACGATCCCAGCTACCACCGAAATCTAAAACACAAGCTCTGAGCATGTCCTCAAGAGTCTGAATCGTACGCTCCGACTGACCGTCAGTCTGCGGATGGAAGGCTGTGCTAAAACTCAATCGGGGGCCCAAAGCTTCCTGGAGTTTCTGCCACAATCGGCTGGTAAACTGGGTGCCACGGTCGTACACGATGCAAGTCGGAACGCCATGCAGTCGCACTATCTCATCAATATAAACCTGTGCGTACTGAGAAAATCCAAAAGTGGTCTTCACTGGCAGAAAGTGAGCCGCTTTCGTCAGTCGATCCACAATCACCCAAATAGAGTCGTACCCTCGACTGGTCCTGGGTAGACCCATAATGAAATCCATGGAGACCTGTTCCCACTTCCACTCAGGGATGGGCAAAGGCTGTAACTCGCCGGCTGGCCTCTGGTGCTCGGCCTTGACTTGCTGACAAGTCAAACATCTCGACACAAAGTCTGTAATATCCTTCTTCATCCCGTCCCACCAGTAAACCTCTCTCAAATCACGGTACATCTTGGTGGAACCTGGGTGAACACTGTATACCGATCTATGTGCCTCCTCGAGAATATCACGCCTCAGTCCCTCTGAATCTGGCACACACAGTCGAGTCTCAAATCGAAGTATCCCCTGATCATCAATCACGAACTCAGAAACTCTGCCCTGCCGAATCTGCTCAATAATCTCTAAGATACGGGCATCGCCGGACTGTGCCTCGTGGATACGGTCAAGTAACTGTGGGCGTGCTCTGAAATAGGCCAGCTGTCCCCCTGTAGGAGTAAACTCAAACTGCACTCTGCTGTCACATAACACCTGCCAATCCGCCGTCGACTGCATCTGTACTGCGCTCAAACAAGATAAGCTACCTCCGGGCCTCCTACTCAAAGCATCTGCCACCACATTCGCCTTGCCCGGATGGTATAGAATCTCGCAGTCATAATCCTGCACCAACTCCATCCAACGGCGCTGTCTCAAGTTCAGATCTCGCTACTGGAAGATATACTTCAAACTCTTGTGGTCAGTGAATATCTGGCACGACTCACCGTATAGGTAATGTCTCCAGATCTTAAGTGCAAATACCACTGCAGCCATCTCTAAATCATGGGTGGGGTAGTTCTGTTCGTGTTTCCTCAGCTGCCGAGAAGCATATGCGATAACTCTGTCGTGCTGCATCAATACACACCCAGCCCCACTCGAGAAGCATCACAATATACCACGAACCCGCCTGATCCTGAAGGCAATGCTAACACTGGTGCAGTAGTCAGACGAGTCTTCAACTGCTGGAAACTATCCTCACATGCCTGGGTCCAATCAAAAGGAACCCCCTTCCGGGTCAACCCGGTCAACGGTGCAGCAATGCGGGAGAAATCCTGGACAAAACGTCGATAATAGCCGGCCAGACCTAGAAAGCTGCGAACCTCTGTAACTGATACCGGTCTAAGCCAATGCTGAACTGCCTCGATCTTCTTCGGGTCCACACAAATACCATCTCTCGTCACCACATGACCCAAGAAGTCGACACTGTCTAGCCAGAATACGCACTTGGAGAATTTGGCGAACAGCTGATGCTCCCTCAAAGTCTACAAGGTGATACGTAAGTGCTGCTCATGCTCCTCCCGGCTCCGAGAATAAACCAAGATGTCGTTAATGAACACAATAATGAACTGATTGAGATACGGCCTGAATACACGGTTCATCAAATCCATAAATGCTGCCGGGGCATTGGTGAGCCCGAACGACATCACCAAGAACTCGTAATGACCATATCGAGTACGGAAGGCAGTCTTCGGAATATCCTCCTTCCGAACCCGCAACTGGTGATAACCTAACCATAAATCAACCTTCGAGAAAAACCCTGCACCCTGGAGCTGATCAAATAAGTCATCAATGCGGGGTAGGGGATACCTGTTCCGCACAGTAACCCGGTTCAGCTGACGATAATCAATGCATAAGCGCATACTTCCGTCCTTCTTCTTAACAAACAAGACGGGAGCACCCCAAGGTGACACACTCGGTCGGATAAGCCCTTTGTCCAGCAAGTCGTGTAACTGATCCTTTAGCTCTCTCAACTCTGCCGGGGCCATCCGATAAGGCGGTATAGAGATAGGCCCCGTGCCAGGGATCAAGTCAATACAGAACTCAGTCTCGTGCTCTGGTGGCAGACCAGGCAGCTCGTCAGGAAATACATCAGGAAACTCTCTCACAACAGGGACCTGGTCCAACGGAACCTCTGTGGAGCTAGTATCACAAACATAAGCTAAGAATCCCTGACACCCTTTCCTTAAGAGCTGACCAGCGCGAAGAGAAGAAATCAAGCTGGGAAGGGTAGCACTACGATCTCCCTGAATAATAAGAACCGGCTCACCAGGAAAACTGAATCTGACTGCTTTTTCACGGCAGTCCACGGATGCATAACAGGTGGCTAGCCAGTCCATACCAAGAAGAACGTCAAAGTCTAGCATATCGAGGAGAATCAAATCAACTGAAGAATCTCTCTCCCCGATACGAACGGAACACGATCGGTACACAAAACGGGCAACAAAAGACTCGCCTACCGGGGTAATAACGACAAGCGGCTGATCTAACGGAGAAGACTCTCGGCCCAACCTCGGTGCAAAATACGTGGAAACATAGGAATGTGTGGAGCCTGGATCAAATAATACCCGTGCATCAACAGAACATACTGGCAGAGTACCTGTCACGACGGCATTGGATGCCTGTGCATCCTGAGGAGTCAATGCGAACACTCGGGCCTGTCCACCACTAATAGCTGGCTGTCCTCTGCCTCTACCTCGGCCTCTGCCTCTGCCTCTGTCACCTCGTCCTCTCGGAACTGGACCGCCACACCCACGGCCTCTAGAAGCATCTGACTGACGTGGAGCATCGTCAGGAGTAGGAAGTAAAGCTCTCTGAGAAGGTGGTGAGGGTGGTAAAGTCACATGCGGGACTGTCGCCGCGCCCTGGCGTCCCATGGTACAGTCTCTGACATGGTGGTACTGACTCCCGCACCGAAAACATCCTGGAGACGACTGCTGGGTCTGTGGATATGAACCAAATAACTGACCTCGTCTCAATCCTCTGCCTCCACCATCTCCCGGAAATAATCTATCATGATGTCTGCCCATCTGCCGCTGAGCTGGCACATCAGTACGGATCCTCTTCGGCCCAGAAACGACCGGAGTCTCAGAAATACGCTCCTCCAAAAGTAAGGCTGCATCCATCGCGGCAGCGTATGTATCAAAGTGCTGGGTGCCGATGGCAAGGAATAGCTATGTATCAAGCCCTCGCACAAACCTCTTTATTCTCTTCTCTTCTGTGTTGACTAGGTACGGAGCATATCGAGACAACTGGGTAAACTGTATATCATACTCCGACACCGTCATCCCAGGAGTCTTGCGCAAAGACTCAAAACTACGGGCTCGAGCATCTCGGACACTCTCTGGAAGAAAATGGGCAAGAAATGCAGATGTAAACTCATCCCAGGTCATAGAAGGCAGACCTGCAGCTCGGCCTCTCTCTACTGAATCGTACCATGTCTGGGCAAGACCCTCCAGACGAAAACTCGCAAACTCCACCAATCTATCATCAGAACACCTCAACGAACGGCAAATCCGAGCCATCCTATCAAGAAATGCCTGTGGGTCCTCTGTCGCATCTGTACCGGTAAAAGCTGAAGGTCTCAATCTCATGAACTCCTGTAGTGAAACAGGGATAGTCTCCGTAGTAGCAGCAGGAGTGACCATCTGTGCAGCAGGTACGATCGTGGTCTGTGCGGTGGAAGGAACGTCCTCGGATCTCTGTGCCCGGCTGGACTCAACTAAAGATCCCATCATCTGCCGCAACTCTTGCATACCGGCCTCTAATCTGGCAATACGGTCAGGATAAGGCAGATCAGTATGACCCTGAGGGGTAGGCGTATCCTCCCGCTCGATCCTCGCCTCAGACGGGCCCGCTCGAATCTCATCCCTAGCGGCAGCCCGCTGAGCTCTCGTAGTCTTTGGCGGCATCGAAACTGGAATAAGAAACAGGACTGATAAGGACATTGCAATTAAATCAAGGAATGCAAGGAATCAAGAAAGGAAATACAAGCAATTATGTCCTAAGGTCACTTAGGCGGAGTACCGTATCGTAAGTATGCCGCGGATCATACCCACGCTACGCCACTCTGCTTAAGTCACCTACTCCATCTACCAAGGTCGTCCTACACTCAGAAAGGTAAAACCTACGCTCTGATACCAACTTTGTCACGACCCGAAGGTACGGAACGTGACTGATACTTAGATTACGAGACGTCTAAAGGCGTACCGTAACGTAAGTCAGCCAAAACCCAGAAAAATCTAAACCAAAATCAAAAGCGAGTGAAGGAAAACCTTTAATGAAAACGATTTTCAAATCAATTAAGTTGCAAAGAATCCCTTTTTTTAAAACATCATAAATTTCCGAAAATTTCGGCAGAGTCTCCCCTGTATTTTCTATCCCCCAAAATGGGTACAACAAGATAATAAACCAGTAATAATAAAAATGGCATCCCCAAGCGGGAGCTAGCTCTTCGCCCAAGGCGGATCACAACCACATGCGATATAATAGCAATATCAAGAAAAGAGCATAAAGAAACGCAAAATATCAGAAAACACAACGCCGGCTCAAGTGAGCTCGACCCAAAAGAAACCACATATATACAATCTCTCAGTCTCATCACTAGGTCGCATAAACAATATAAAGTGGTAGATGGAGAATACTAGATACAATGATAAAGCAAAAAGAAATAAAGTGTGCTCGCAACCCACCTACGGGCGATGTCGCGAGTCTGAGCAAAAGAAGCCGATGATAAGATAGCCGCCGCTACAAGACTGATGAGTCCGACCTGCAAGACACTGTGGCACAACGGGGGTGAGTTGCCAACTCGTGAGTAAATATAACATCTAATAAGGCAATCGTAAGAATGCACGCAATGCACCACAACATGCATGTCCATATGTGATATAATATCTCTAGTATGCATGCACAGGTATGCAATGTCATTATTAAGTCTTTAAGTGTTTTAAATGCTAAGGGTATTGAATTCTTAACTTTAGAAAATGAATATCTGTATAATAGCTAAGTACCATCAAGAAATCATCTGAAAACCCGTGTCAACCATCGACACCAAATAGGAATCATATCTGTCTCAATATCGGGCTCCGTCAGTCCGGATCGGCCCATATCATAAATCTCACGACAACGGTCGGTATCCTCCGGATATCTGCCGCGCCAGACATCACCGGTAGGTAGTCTTCCCCTGCCAGGCTCATCGTCTACAACTCGATCTTCTTGCCCCGGGGTACCGTACCGGGCCCACCATGTACCCGAGACGGTTCATCCACTCCTCAAATCGGGTCTCGAAATCCAACAGAAAACATGAAAACTCATGGTGGACGACACATACATCACGAGAAAACCGCAACTTTGTTTTAAAAATGATAAATATAAGCTTTTGTTAAATTCTTGCGGTTTTCCCCCAAAAATCCAGAAATCGCAGCAATACTGAAATCCTCAAGAAAATCATAATGTTCACATGTTATATATGATAAATGTCTATGATCTCAATGTATATGATGTGAGTTTTGGCTAGAAATCTATGTAGATATGATGGTAATGCGAGGCATATGCATGCAATGCAATTTCATATATCAAGTATGAATGCAGGTGACGATATTAAGATAAACAGGTTCTACAGTGCACGTGGCACGGCAATTACCAAAGGCGTGTGTGTCACATGAATAGTGCGCGTGCAACAGATGCCAATGGTAAGGTGTTCGTGTCCTACGAAATGATATCGCATAAGTATAGATGAATGTCCATGCAATCTAATATACTGTTCGCTATAAAGGTATGCAGTGTACATGAATGGATAAGCTAGCTAACAATATAAATCTTGCAAAAAGTAGGGTAATCCTAACTAGGGGGGCCTCGCGCCATTCAGACGATTCCCCCATAGATGAATACATCTACTCACCTGAATGCCTTGCTAATCCGATCCGACCACCGCCTTGCCTTTACGCGCCGTGTCCGATGTTTCCCCGACCGATCCTATATTTGCACAATACCAAGCATAAGATTACAAAACCTAGAACGATGCAAGTCACAATATACAATTATCGGCGCTCTCGAATTAAACATAGCATGCACTCGGTGCGCGGGAAAACGCACGAAAATCGCTAACCTTTAACTAGAATCGTCATTTCGGGGAAATCGACAAAACTACAACCCGACTAGAAGAAACCCCGCGTTCGCGCACTCTAATAGTCCTATACGAAGCTAATTATATCGCTAACATAACGCAATTTGATCGCATTCTAATTTTTGTAAAAATCTAGTAAGCAAATTCAATACCGATTCGATGCAAACATCGAAATTTTATCGATTTAGCGAGCGTATCATTACACAATTAACCGCTCTAATCAATTAGGTAACCAAAGCCCTAACTTAACTCTAACAACCATGCTTCAAACCCTAGTTCAACATCAAATCCCATTCTTGATTTTCATGAACAAGAATTTACAACTAAATTAATACTTCAAAATTGAATTTTTAGCACAATTAACTACAAGTTAACAAACTAGTTTAGGATTTTACCTCACAAATGAAACCCTAGCATGATCAAGCCACCAAAGAAGCCTCCTTTCTTCTAGTTTTGAGCTAAATTTGGTTGAGGAGAGAGTGGATTAAGGTTTAGCTTTGAATTGAGATGGAAATTTGTGAGTTTTTATTGAATTTTAGCAAGAAATGAAGCAAGAAAGAAGTGAGGAAATGGGGAATTTCTGCAGCAAGGGTTCGGCCAGCAGCTTGAGGAGATGGTTTGGGATTTTTGGAGAAGTTTCTAGGTCAACAAAACACCATATGTTCTCATTTAATGCTTTCACATCAATATTTTCACAAAAAGCCTCATTTTAATTCATTTTTTCCATAAAATTTCCAACCCTAAAACCAAAAATTTGCAAGTCATGATACAATTTTATTATCACCATATTTTAGCTTATAAAGATTCCTAATTATGAAATTTACCTAATTAAATTTGTATTTATCACTAATTTAATGTATTTAAAAAGGCTTAAAATAATTAAAAAATAATTAATTACGAATTTTTTTTTATTTAACTAGAAAATTATAAGTGACATTTTAGTGACAAAATTATAGTAATATCTTATCTAAATTTTGTATAATTAGATCTACAATGAAAAATACCTATTTTGACTTTTTACGGAAAAAGCCGAAAAATTAGCCGATTACCGAAAAACTGCCTAAACGATTTTCGAAGGGTTACAATGTTCATCTCTCAACTCCGGTCGGTATCCTCCAGATATCCGCCGAGCTCAAATACAATCACCGGTAGGTAGTAGTCCCTCTGCCGGGCTCACCGTCTACTACACAGCGAAACCGTTCTCACCCCGGGGAACCATACCGGGTCCACCATGTACCCGCAATCGGCCTCATCCGCCTCCTCGAATCGGGTTTCACATGTCGCTCTCAGTACCGAGAAAACACATGGTGGACGCACTGAAATATCATATCAAGGGTAACCGGGTTTTTAACACAATTATATATTCTCTTTTGAAATACCCACGGTTCCCAAATCCAGAAATATCATGGAAACAACATATCTCAATGCGTATAATCAAAACATGATGTATGCGACATGTAAGAAAGGTAAGCATATCATAAGTCATGCAACATGGAATAGTAATGTGCACATGTCGAGGGAAACCGCTCTTTTAAAACGAATCAGTTTTGAAGAACATCATGCGGTTCCCAAATCTTTAATCAAGTCAGAATCATCTATGTTTGTGTACAATATGCCATGCAAGAATCATATCATGAATGCAACAGTACTACAGTGTAGTGGCATGGCAATTATCGATGATGAAGTGTGTGAGCCGGCAAATAGTGTACGTGGAATATACGCATTATCGATAATGGTGCTGGTGTCCTAACAGCATGATAATAATATAGCAATAAACATATGCACGCAATGTGAATAGCATGAATATGCGGAAATCAAATAATCAACACCACAGTGAAGAAACTACATCAATATTTATATGTCATGCAGTTATGCCTTTTGAAATAAGACAAATCAGGGTTTTAGTAAAATAAGGGGTACGATGTTTTTAAGAAAAGATACGCCTTTTAAAGTATCCGTAGAATCCATTTGTTTGTCTTTAAGATATTCCTGATTCGAAGTTTTTGAAATAGGTATGACTCGGGTCTAGTCTAACATCTACTATGCAAACTACTGATCTAAGTATCAAGCCAATCGGGAGAGGTATGGAAACCACCTAAATCTGAATCGATATATATATAGATATAATAGTCGGTGATCCCGCCTCAATAGTATCGCGTACGATACAGTATATCATATGACATCCTCAAGTCATGAGTGCGGATTTATCATCAATGTAAAGCTCGTATGGTAAATCATCGTACGGCATCCCAATAGCTGGGTACGGGTCAATATCACACTAGCTCATCACATCTCAGGTATCACTATCATCTATCACATAATCTGGGGTACTGATCTAAGTCTAGTACAACTGATACCATCAATATACTGCGTGTGCAAGCACACGTCCTAAGGCCCGCTAGAGATCACGTATCGTATCCCAAATACGAATCACATCAAATCACCGATCTTGTGGCATGAAGCCCAACATCATCGACTCATCTCCAATGTCATCCAATATCATCAACACAGTGCAAGTATAATGAATATGCAAGGGTGTGCGTATAGGTGTAAATCTATTCTAGGGTTCGCGACTATGAACTACACTAGTCACTTCTAACCCTATACTATCCATAGTACACCTAATCTATCATATCCACGACACACTATAACTATCAAGCATAATATATAGTATACTAACTATGGACTGCGGGGGTGCTATACGCCATCCACCTGACTTCCCCCAGCAGATATAATCTACTCACCTTGCGTCTCCATCTTTCGATGTCACCACGCGCTTGCTTGTCGTCCCGTAGTCTTCATGGGGTACCTACACATCAAAGCGTCGCATATGCGCATTAAAACCAAATCAAAGCTAAAACGGCACACGAAACCCAAAACGATACGATAAGAGGCCTATAGGTTAGAACCTATGGCATGCCTTCAAAACCATCGATAAACCCTATATATCGTCGTATAAACGCCAATTAGTCGAGGTAAAACACAATACACAATTGCAGAATCAAAAATACGGAATACGGAAACACGAATCCAAACAGCAACTAAGGAAATATGCTCCAGATTTCACCTTAGGTCCAATTAGACAAATCTATAAATACCAGGGGTCTAATCTATACATGTAGAAGCAGCAGAACCAAAACGACACAGATTGGTGCTGGTCGGGCCGCAAATTGCAGCCAATTGGGATTAATTGGCGGCCGGGTAAGGGAGTTAGGGGCTAGGGTCTTGGTGGAAGCTTCCTGGGTGCCTGCACATTCCACTGTCCAATCAATTTTATTTTAGGATGTCCCGGGTGATAGCAGATCCCAATTAACCTTCACAGGTTTCACAAATTTTCCGATATCAGTTTCTAAAATCCATATTCTGGGTTTAGGCTTCAGGTTAGGGTCTCAATTCATGCACTAGGGTGTTTATATAACCTCAACTGAGCTCAATTTCACATTATAACTCATAATTTCCCATAACCCTAACTAGGTTTTCATCAAGTCCACAAAATCACACAATATCGGTTCAATCATAACATAGGGGTAAAGGAAATACTAAAACTAAGCTAAGGGTTCAGTAAATACCTCATTTGGCAACTCAAGAAAATTCTTGAGTTGCCTCAAGTTGCCAAAATCCTTGCTTCTTTAGCTCCAAGTGTAGATCTAGGGATTGTGCACACATTTAATGAAATGAGAGTGGGGTTTTGGTGTTGTTTTTATGATTATTTGGGGAGTTGAAGAGGGGAGGAGAAAGAGGGCAGCACCTCAGCTGAGAATGGAGAGGGAGAGATGAGGGAAATGAGTGTTGGAATCCAAGGAAATGACTAAGTCTTTGGGTCAAAAGAAGACCATACCTCTCTCTCTCACCAACCCTCATATTTTATTCCCTTTTCCATTTTCTTTTCCTTTTCTTTTTCTCCTCAAAAACCTTCTCACATAAATAGTAAACCCAAATGAAAAACCATGGTAGAAAATGCACAAGTGTAGGAAAAAGGATATGTGCATATTTTGCACAAAAATGCTAAAACCGATTAGTGATTTTTAATCGCGATTAGCACTAAATTAGCATATAACTAACCAATTAAACTTAGAAATGGCATAATTCTCTAATTTACCCTATTTTATAATTTTCCATAATTTTCCCAAATTTTTCTGTATTTAATATTACCAAAATATTAAAATATTCATTAAAATAATATTAAATTATAAAAATTCCTAAAATTAATATTTTATCTTTTTGAAATGTTACAGTTGTGGTGGGCAATTAAGCTCAGTAGAGGCCATACAAACCCCCTAGTGCTAGAATTAAGACCTAGACCAGAGACTAGATGTCACGTCCCGAAAGTACGGAACATGACCGGCACTTAAACTACGAAATGTCTCGAGGCATACGTAATCTAAGTAAGCCGAAAACCCAGAAATCCAAACCGAGAAAAGTAGTAGAGTGAAAGAAAAAACAACTTAAAACAAGTAGTTTCAATAGCATAAGCCGAATTATGCGTTTTTAAAACATCAAGTATTTTCTGAAAATTTCGGCAGAGTCTCCTTTATAAATACGGGCCCCCAAACGGGATACAACATGAATAGTATACGAAATCAATAAAAAATGCATCCCCAAACGAGAGCTAGCTCTTCGTCAATCGACGGTCACAACCACACAAGCAATATAATATATATCGCCAAGGGCAAGGATCAAAACTCAAAAGGAAACTCAAAACAGCAAGAAATCCATAGAAATACAACGCGCGACTCTAAGGTCGAAAGAATAAACATCACTTGTCTCTATCTATGAAATAAATACATGTTTGGTTGATGGAACTTCTAGATATAACAAAATAATAATATACAAGGTATAATGATGGGTACGATACAAATAAACCCACCTACTAGAAAATCACCCGAAATGAAAATAGTGCCAGCAAGCCGTAATGAAACATGTATGGCAAAACCTGCAAGAAACTGTGGCACAACGGGGGTGAGTTGCCAACTCGTGAGTAGAAAAACATCTACGAACAGAAATCACATGAACAACGCAATCCTAGGTCAACGATCATAATATATCCTCAAATATATAACCAGCAGCCTATAACAATGGCTAGGGTAAATGTCTAACCCAAGTGTAATCCCATGTGCCCGTGTCAGTGCCTCAGGCAGCAATATATCATATGGATGATATATGAATGCATGAAAACAGAATACGTGTACTAAAGAAACTGCTTTCATAATTTAGTGAAATTTCCTTTGTATTTTAAAAATGAGGTATCATAAATGAAATCAGCATAAACAGTGTCTAGCATCGACACAAAACAGAAATCTCAATGTCTCAAAATCTCAGGCTCCGGCTATCCGGACTGGCCTGTATCATCAAATCTCAGTACCTCAATATCTCGAAATCTCAATATCTAGGGCGTCGTCAGTCCAGACCGGCCCCTACCATCCATCTCAAGACCACGACGGTATCCTCCGGATATCCGACGCGTCGGGCAAAATCACCGGTAGGTAGTCTCCCCCTGCCAGGCTCACATTGTCATCACCACACGCTTCTTGCCCCGGGGTACCTTACCGGGTCCACCATGTACCCGAAACGGTTCCTCCACACCTCGAACTCGGGTCTCACATGTCGCTCTCAGCACCGAGAAAACACATGGTGGACGCACTGAAATATCATATCAAGGGTAACCAGATTTTTAAAACAATTACATATTCTCTTTTGAAATACCCACGGTTCCCAAATCCAGAAATATCATGGAAATCCGAATCCAAAACCTCAATAGCACATAAACTAGTGAATATAGGCATGAGAATCCATGAATGCGGCATAACAATGAATAACAGTATGCATGAAGTGACAAGTAATAACTACAATGTCTAAACTGGCATATAAGGCAAGTACACTAATATCATGTTAAACTACTAACTAACAAGCTAAGTCTAGCAATAGTATTTTCTAAGTGTACGTGACATGGCAATTACCGATGAAGATGTGTGTGAGCCGGCAAGTGTACGTGGTACATACGCATCATCGGTAATGGTGCTGGTGTCCTAACAGCATGATATCAATAATGAAATATGAATTACAATAAGTATGCGATGCGGAGCAACAGCAATAATGTGCGGGAGCTGAATACTAAACACAATGATAGCTAATCTGCATTTAATATAAATCCAGTCTAACAACTACACTAAACTATAGGGCTGAGCTAACAGGCTAACTGAAGGTAAAGAAGCCGCCTAACATCTGAGTCGATACACACATATATATATAAGAGTCGGTGATCGCGCCTCAATAATATCACATCCGATACCATATCTATAATCAGATATTCCCAAGTCAAGAGTGCGGATCAAACATCAATATATAGCTCGTACGTAAATCCGTCGTACGGCATCCCCAAATCTGGGTACGGTCAATATCCCATTCATCACATTATTCAGCTGGTATCCTCTTTATCAAAGATCATAATCCGGGTATTGATCTATGCCTAGTACAATACTAATATCATCAATATAATCATGATCTGACTACTGATCGACAGTCTCGTACAAACCGATATCATCAGCACATATCATCATGAAGGAGTATACATTGCCCAATACGGCCTATTATCAACATCCTAGCATATCATATCTCATATCACGATCACATGTCGACCATTTTATGGTATCATCGTCTAAAGATCCGCTATAACATCATGACGTATCTCAAATACGAATTCCGCCAAATCACCGATCTCACGGTCTCAAATCAAATCTCATCGCCTCACCTCACATCCCAAATACTATCCTCAAATCCAGTATGTGAACACATAGTCCCATACCCATGTGAACACATAAATATATATATTCCCATCTAAGCACATATGAAAGAAGAATGTATGCAAGTATGGGTGTGTGTGTGTATGTATGGTGCAACCACTACTCTAGGGTTTCGCAACACTACACTAATCCAATCACACCAAATATCCATCTTTATCATCAAAACATCAAACAATTTATAATCAATATATATATATATATATATGTATACGTATTCGTATATATCACCACGAACTGCGGGGGTGCTATACGCCATCCACCCGACTTCTCCCCGTAGATATAAATCTACTCACCTGGTCCTCGCTCGCCGGTGCCGACGTTGCCACGCGCTTGCTTGTCGTCTCGAAGTCCACATGGGGTACCTACATATCATAACGCATCGTATCGCATTAAAATCCGACTCATGACCAAAACGACACACGAATCACACATAGGTCAAAACCTATGGTTGGTTTCACAAATCAACCCAAAAACCCTCGAAGTCGGCGTACAAACGCCAAACCATCGAGAAAAACCCAAACACACCCATTTTCATATTCACAAACACTAAACATATATATGGGATAGGTTAAAATTCAAAAAAAACCCAAACTCACTTTAAAAGCTATTTTTCTGAAAACCTAGCAAGCAAGGTTTACCGTTTTTGTACAAAACATAATGTTTTAACAATTCTAGTGACCAAGATGATAACTTAATATCTTAATTATGCCATAGAAACCATTACGTAACTTTTAAACCCACAATTTAATTCAATTTTAAAAACCTAGTTTGCAATTTTAACCAATTTCGACCATTTTATAGCAAAAATGCACATACAACAATCTAGCTTGGATTTGCATATACTAAAATATTAAACGACAATTTATAATGTTAATAATGCCATAAAAAACTTAATTAGATTTTAATCTCAATTATATATGTATTTCATTAAAACCTAGTTAGCAAAATTTATGAAATTGGACAAATTTTGAAGCAACAATTAGTAAACTAACTACTAGCTTACATTCTCCAAAACTTAATATGTTAAACTACCCATTACAACAAAAAAAACAAGTGATACAACACTCACTTGAATTCCAAAATTCCCTCTTGAAATCTTGCAATCAAACCCATATTACGAACTAATCATGTCTTGATTTAATGTATTTAACATCACATTAAGAAAAAGGGTTAGAGTTATACCCTTACAAACCATGAGATTTAGCATGCAACATGACCTCCAAAATGCAAACTTCTCACCAAGATCCATGATTGATAGGATAAGGGAAAATGGGTAGGAGTTGGATTTGAGTTTTAGCTTGAATTTTTATGGAATTTTGGAGATTTTTGATGGGTTTTTGAAGAGGAAATGAGAAGGGAAATTGGGGGGGCTGCACATGAGAGGCTCGGCCAGATCTAAGAGGGGGAGGAAAGAGAGTGAGGTGAGGAAATAGCATGTGAGGAAAGTCCAAAATCAACACAAAAGTCAAAGCCCATACTCACTTACCTATTTTCTTTCATTCCTATGTTTTCTTTTTGCAAAAACAAGTGGGGAAATGAGGGGGACAACTTGGGGCTGCTGATTTGGGGAA
Organism: Agapanthus africanus; assembly: GCA_030015575.1. Lineage (NCBI taxonomy): Eukaryota > Viridiplantae > Streptophyta > Magnoliopsida > Asparagales > Amaryllidaceae > Agapanthus > Agapanthus africanus. The sequence goes on from CM057349.1 coordinate 332,955,280, forward strand.
AGAAGAGAGGGTGTGTGAGAGTGTGGGTGAGGGAAAAAAGAGATAAATTTTATACCCCAATATCTAATTAACTTATTTTCACCATTCAAGCATTTTTCTTCGATATTTTCTAAAACCGTTTGACAGCTTCATTTTATTTCAAAAACAACATGTTAAAATTTTGATTAATGTGTTATGATGTAAAAAATTTGTTTCAACCCATTCCAATTTGTAATTTTCCCTAATTAAATGTATTAGCGACGGCTTAAAATAATATTAAAATAATTATTTTCGGAAAAATTTTCAGAAAATTAGAAATTTTACCAGTGGCTTAATAAACACCAAATACTAGCAATTATATAGCTAGAATATGTATATTTAATTTTATAATAAAGATATTTGTATTTTGACTTTTTACAGAAAACCCCCTTATTTTACCGATTTTCCGAAATTTCACCGAAACGATTTTCAAAATGTTACAATCTTCCCCCCTTAGAGAAATTCGGTCCCCGAATTTAAATTAAAACACTCCCCCCCCAAATACTAAAATATCTGAGCAAAACCATCAAGTCGTCGGGGTTACGAAATCATAAATATATAAAACAAATCGTAGCGCAGCGCATGCGCATGAAAAATGAGCATATAACTCAAAATCAAAACTCCGTCAAGCATCCCGCAATCATCGGAGTCATGGGAAAGATATCAATGTCAAGATCCAATACAAAAACCAACATGATATACATCATTAAAACATCTAGAAGCAATGCATGCCAAACCTTTTCCAAATCGCCGTGCGATGTTCGCAACACTGCACAGTGGCGGACGTCTATTGTAAGAAAATAACTACATATATATATATATCCTTTGTTTAATATGCACGTCCCGCCGTTTTGAAAGCAATTTTAGAAGGGTTTCCTTTATAAAATATTTCGTGTCATCTCGGACACGTAGGTAAATACTGAGACTATAGCTCTTCTTTGGAAATCCCTTCGATAACTATCAATGCATGCAAAATTATACTCAGGTACTGTCCTGTGAATAGTCCTGCGCAGTACTAAACCAAATAGCAAATATCATAAAATATACTGCTCCAACATAAATCAGTCCCAAATATATATATGAATGCCATGTGCGTCCGGTGAGCACGGAAATCGAAATCCATAAATGCGCCATACATGTGCACAGAAACAACATCTAGGTGCAACGGGTGTGCACCCAACATCTGTCATAGGCAACGTGTGTGCCTGACAGCAAAATCAGGTGCATCTGACATGCACGAAGAATCTCGATTTAGTGCATATAGTGTGCACCAAAATTGTACCTCATAACATGCGCCCAACATGTGCGAAAATCCAAATCAGGTGCATCCATCATGCACGAAACCATGAAATCCAAAATCTAGCGTCGAACATGCGCAAAATCCAATCAGGTGCACAAAGTGCACAAAACCAATATCGAGGATCACAATCGAAATCGAAGTCCAGTGCATCTAAGTGCACAAAATGCGTATCACTGCACTGCGAGCATATGTGAACCATACCGAGTGCAAAAATCAAATCGTGTGCGTACATATGCACCAAAATCAACTCAACTGTATGAAACCCCTAAAATCATAAATATGAGAAACCAAGGCACGAAAATGATAACAAGTGCAACAACTGTGCAAAAATCATAAATACTCAATAGGTGCAACCATGGTGCTCGAAACCAAATGTCATGAAACCCAATCATCAAAATCAATCATGCAAATAGACCGCCCAAAATACCGAAATCAAATATGGCGGAATAGTCCCGCTCAAGCACATCCTCCAAGAATCTCTGGCCAACTGTCGTGGTCACTCATAGCATGTCTCGTCGACGATCCTGAACTCTGGCCTGCCGGTGTGCGTAACATGACCACTCCTGGGTCCAAGTCTTCTCGTAATTCATCCCAGAAAGGTCCTGTCGAGATCTCTCCCAAATCTCGTCTCTGCTGAACTGTCCAAAAGTCATCGTCCCTTACTAGATCTGTTCTCGTTCCAGAATGGCTGCATACTCATCGCGATTCCTTCTGGAAGGTATATCCAAGTACGATGCCTCGGCATGCGTATCGCATCTCTGAAGTCGGCGGAGTGGAACGTCATCTTATCCAGATCTTGTACGAACCTCTTACTCCACTTTTCTCTAATGTCGACTACTTCGGACTCATCTCGTCGTGGCTGTATGGACTGAGCTCCAACGGCTATCCTCGTATCTGGAGTCTCCCAAGAAGTGCATCTCACCACCTAGCATCTGAATTATGTCGAACTATCCGATCGATTCGTCAAAACCTCATAATCCCCCAAGAGCTCAACATCTTGGGTACAGTTTAATAGTATCGAGTACGTACCACAGCATCGATGGTCCAGCCGTAGAAGGGCAAACCCAAGCCTCACTAATGGCGCCGCGGAACTGCCACAAACCCTAAGGTTCAAAGGCTTTCACACGGTCATTAAGTCGAGTTAGGGTTTCATTCTTCTAGAGGTTCCAAAGAATTGGTTGCATGTCTTTCCGAATACTTTAAACTTGGAATAATAGGTTTCTGACATTCGATCGTCTCTGTCGACTCTCAACGTCTCCGCGTGAACTCGTCTCTAGCTGGAATCAATCTATCTGATGACCTCGCATCGGGTAGGCGAACGAGCCACATGTCCTAGTCATTCATCCTCGGGTGACTAGCGACCTTCTATCATCTCTTAGTACAACTCGTACTGCAATATCTCCAACATCTGGGGTGATATCTCGTCGTTCGTAGCAATAAATGGCTCACTCGTCTGCACGCTGAACAGTGCCTCAATCATCATGAATAAGCAATATGCCAACGGTCATCAAAATCTGGCTGGCCTCTATCATTGGCTCAATCCTCTGGTGGCGATCAGCACATCCGAGTAACTTCATACAGCGATCCATCCAATGCTCGTAGTGCAAAATACAATAAAAAGACACATCTCTGCAATCGTGTGTCGCCGGAATTACGCCCTGGTCAGTCCTCGTTTCATGACAAGCTCGTGCTGACCGCAACTCTAGTCGTAGCTCTCCCTGCCCGTAATCGTGGCAGCAAAACCATAACTGATACCGATGAGGCTAAATCAGGAATGAATATAATACTGAACAAAGAAATGTACATCCTAAGGCTTCTTAAGTGGAGTAGCGTATCGTAAGTATGTCGCGGAACATACCCACGGTACGTCACTCTACTTTAGTCACCTATTCCATCAACCAAGGGTCATCCTATGCTCCGAAGGTAAAACCTAACGCTTTGATACCAAGTTTGTCACGTCCCGAAAGTACGGAACGTGACCGGCACTTAAACTACGAAACGTCTCGAGGCGTACGTAATCTAAGTAAGCCGAAAACCCAGAAATCTAAACCGAGAAAAGTAGTAGAGTGAAGGAAAAAACAACTTAAAACAAGTAGTTTCAATAGCATAAGCCGAATTATGCGTTTTAAAAACATCAAGTATTTTCTGAAAATTTCGGCAGAGTCTCCTTTGTAAATACTGGCCCCCAAACGGGATACAACATGAATAGTATACGAAATCAATAAAAAAGGCATCCCCAAGCGGGAGCTAGCTCTTCGTCAATCGACGGTCACAACCACACAAGCAATATAATATACAACGCCAAGGGCGAGGATCAAAACTCAAAAGGAAACTCAAAACAGCAAGAAATCCATAGAAATACAACGCGCGACTCTAAGGTCGAAAGAACAAATATCACTGGTCTCTATCTCTGAAATAAATACATGTTTGGTTGATGGAACTTCTAGATACAACAGAATAATAATATACAAGGTATAATGATGGGTACGATACAAATAAACCCACCTACTAGCAAATCACCCGAAATGAAAATAGTGCCAGCAAGCCGTAATGAAACCTGTACGGCAAAACCTGCAAAAACTGTAGCACAATGGGGGTGAGTTGCCAACTCGTGAGTAGAAAAACATCTACGAACAGAAATCACATGAACAACGCAATCCTAGGTCAACGATCATAATATATCCTCAAATATATAACCAGCAGCCTATAACAATGGCTAGGGTAAATGTCTAACCCAAGTGTAATCCCATGTGCCCGTGTCAGTGCCTCAGGTAGCAATATATCATATGGATGATGTATGAATGCATGAAAACAGAATACGTGTACTAAAGAAACTGCTTTCATAATTTAGTGAGATTTCCTTTGTATTTTTAAAATGAGGTATCATAAATGAAATCAGTATAAACAGTGTCTAGTATCGACACAAAACAGAAATCTCAATGTCTTAAAATCTCAGGCTCCGGCTATCCGGACTGGCCTGTATCATCAAATCTCAGTACCTCAATATCTCGAAATCTCAATATCTAGGGCGCCGTCAGTCCAGACCGGCCCCTACCATCCATCTCAAGACCACGACGGTATCCTCCGGATATCTGACGCGTCGGGTAAAATCACCGGTAGGTAGTCTCCTCCTGCCAGGCTCACATCGTTATCACCACGCGCTTCTTGCCCCGGGGTACCTTACCGGGTCCACCATGTACCCGAAACGGTTCCTCCACTCCTCGAACTCGGGTCTCACATGTCGCTCTCAGCACCGAGAAAACACATGGTGGACGCACTAAAATATCATATCAAGGGTAACCGGGTTTTTAAAGCAATTACATATTCTCTTTTGAAATACCCACGGTTTCCAAATCCAGAAATATCATGGAAATCCGAATCCAAAACCTCAATAGCACATAAACTAGTGAATATAGGCATGAGAATTCATGAATGCGGCATAACAATGAATAACAGTATGCATGAAGTGACAAGTAATAACTACAATGTCTAAACTGGCATATAAGGCAAGTACACTAATATCATGTCAAACTACTAACTAACAAGCTAAGTCTAGCAATAGTATTTTCTAAGTGTACGTGACATGGCAATTACCGATAAAGATGTGTGTGAGCCGGCAAGTGTACGTGGTACATACGCATCATCGGTAATTGTGCTGGTGTCCTAACAGCATGATATCAATAATGAAATATGAATTACAATAAGTATGCGATGCGGAGCAACAGCAATAATGTGCGGGAGCTGAATACTAAACACAATGATAGCTAATCTGCATTTAATATAAATCTAGTCTAACAACTACACTAAACTATAAGGCTGAGCTAACTGGCTAACTGAAGGTAAAGAAGCCGCCTAACATCTGAGTCGATACACATATATATATAAGAGTCGGTGATCGCGCCTCAATAATATCACATCCGATACCATATCTATAATCAGATATTCCCAAGTCAAGAGTTCGGATCAAACATCAATATATAGCTCGTACGTAAATCCGTCGTACGGCATCCCCAAATCTGGGTACGGTCAATATCCCATTCATCACATTATTCAGCTGGTATCCTCTTTATCAAAGATCATAATCCGGGTACTGATCTATGCCTAGTATAATACTAATATCATCAATATAATCATGATCTGACTACTGATCGACAGTCTCGTACAAACCGATATCATCAGCACATATCATCATGAAGGAGTATACATCGCCCAATACGGCCTATTATCAACATCCTAGCATATCATATCTCATATCACGATCACATGTCGACCATTTTATGGTATCATCGTCTAAAGATCCGCTATAACATCATGACGTATCTCAAATACGAATTCCGCCAAATCACCGATCTCACGGTCTCAAATCAAATCTCATTGCCTCACATCACATCCCAAATACTATCCTCAAATCCAGTATGTGAACACATAGTCCCATACCCATGTGAACACATAAATATATATATTCCCATCTAAGCACATATGAAAGAAGAATGTATGCAAGTATGGGTGTATGTGTGTGTATGTATGGTGCAACCACTACTCTAGGGTTTCGCAACACTACACTAATCCAATCACACCAAATATCCATCTTTATCATCAAAACATCAAACAATATATAATCAATATATATGTGTATACGTATTCGTATATATCACCACGAACTGCGGGGGTGCTATACGCCATCCACCCGACTTCTCCCCGTAGATATAAATCTACTCACCTGGTCCTCGCTCGCCAGTGCCGACGTCGCCACGCGCTTGCTTGTCGTCTCGAAGTCCACATGGGGTACCTACATATCATAACGCATCGTATCGCATTAAAATCCGACTCATGACCAAAACGACACATGAATCCCACATAGGTCAAAACCTATGGTTGCTTTCACAAATCAACCCAAAAACCCTCGACGTTGGCGTACAAACGCCAAACCATCGAGAAAAACCCAAACACACCCATTTTCACATTCACAAACACTAAACATATATATGGAATAGGTTAAAATTCAAAAAAAAACCAAACTCACTTTAAAAGCTATTTTTCCGAAAACTTAGCAAGCAAGGTTTACCGTTTTTGTACAAAACATAATGTTTTAACAATTCTAGTGACCAAGATGATAACTTAATATCTTAATTATGCCATAGAAACCATTACGTAACTTTTAAACCCATAATTTAATTCAATTTTAAAAACCTAGTTTGCAATTTTAACCAATTTCGACCATTTTATAGCAAAAATGCACATACAACAATCTAGCTTGGATTTGCATATACTAAAATATTAAACGACAATTTATAATGTTAATAATGCCATGAAAAACTTAATTAGATTTTAATCTCAATTATATATGTATTTCATTAAAACCTAGTTAGCAAAATTTATGAAATTGGACAAATTTTGAAGCAACAATTAGTAAACTAGCTACTAGCTTACATTCTCCAAAACTTAATATGTTAAACTACCCATTACAACACAAAAAACAAGTGATACAACACTCACTTGAATTTCAAAATTCCCTCTTGAAATCTTGCAATAAAACCCATATTACGAACTAATCATGTCTTGATTTAAAGTATTTAACATCACATTAAGAAAAAGGGTTAGAGTTATACCCTCACAAACCATGAGATTTAGCATGCAACATGACCTCCAAAATGCAAACTTTTCACCAAGATCCATGCTTGATAGGATAAGGGAAAATGGGTAGGGGTTGGATTTGAGTTTTAGCTTGAATTTTTGTGGAATTTTGGTGATTTTTGATGGTTTTTTGATGAGGAAATGAGAGGGGAAATTGGGGGGCTGCACATGAGAGGCTCGGCCAGATCTAAGAGGGGGAGGAGAGAGAGTGAGGTGAGGAAATAGCATCTGAGGAAAGTCCAAAGTCAACACAAAAGTCAAAGCCCATACTCACTTACCTATTTTCTTTCATTCCCTTGTTTTCTTTTTGCAAAATCAAGTGGGGGGGCAACTTGGGGCTGCTGATTTGGGGAAACAAGAGAGGGTGTGGGTGAGTGTGGGTGAAGGAAAAAAAGATAAATTTTATACCCTAATATCTAATTATCTTATTTTCACCATTCAAGCCTTTTTCTTCGATATTTTCTAAAACCTTTTGACAGCTTCATTTTATTTTAAAATCAACATGTTAAAATTTTAGTTAATGTGTTATGATGCACAAAATTTGTTTCAACCCATTCCAATTTTTAATTTTCCCTAATTAAATGTATTAGCGACGACTTAAAATAATATTAAAATAATTATTTTCGGAAAAATTTTCAGAAAATTAGAAATTTTACCAGTGGCTCAATAAACACCAAATACTAGCAATTATATAGCTAGAATATGTATATTTAATTTTATAATAAAGATATTTGTATTTTGACTTTTTACAGAAAACCCCCTTATTTTACCGATTTTCCGAAATTTCACCGAAACGATTTTCAAAACGTTACACTAGAACCCCGGAATACGGATTTAGAAAATCTGATATCGGAAAATTGTGGAATCTGTGAGGGCTATTTGGAATCTGCTATCACCCCGAGACTCTGAAAATCATTTTGTGGACACAGAGAGATGTGCAGGCACCCAGGAAACTAACCCCAAAACCCTAGCCCCTAATTCCCCAAAATGGACGCAGATTTAATCCAATTGGCCGCATATTGTGGCCTGGGTCCCACCATTTTGGCTCGTGTTGGTTCTGAAGCTTTATTTCATGTACATTAGACCCTTGGCATATGCAAATTTTTCTGATTTGACCTAGGGTGAAATCTGGAACCCTTTTCTGTAGTTGCTGTTTTGATTCGTGTTTTCGTTTCTCGTATTTTGAATTCTGGATTTGCGTATTTGTGTTTTACCTCGATCACTTGACGTTGGTACGTCTATATCGAGTGATATCGGGTTAATTTGCGAGAGCTAACCAAAGGTTCTAACCTATAAGCTTTCAAGCGTATCGTTTTGGTTTTCGTGTATCGTTTTAGTTTTGATTTGGTTTTAATGCGATGCGATACGTGTGACATGTAAGTACCCCCACGGTGATTCGAGGCGATGAAGATGATGGTGGCAACGTCAACATCAACCAACGAAGATCAGGTGAGTAGGTTATATTTACGGGGGAAGTCGGGTGGATGGCGTATAGCACCCCCGCGGTTCGTAGTGTAGCTTATTTATATTTATGGTTATATATGTGTTTATGTTACGTGGATGATTATCAAGATAGGATTTGTGTTAATGGTTAGATTAGGGTTATTAGAAGTGAACTAGTATAGTTTCCTAATTGCGAACCCTAGAATAGGTTTACACCCACACGCACACACTTGCATATTCATTATACATATACCGAGATGACGAGGATAGTTTATGATGTTGGGAGATGAGTCGATGAGATTGGGCATAGTGCCATGAGATCGGTGATATATTGTGATTCGTATTTAGGATACGACATGAGATTTTAGCGGGCCTTGGGACGTGCGTTTCACACACGCATTTATATTTATATAGATGGTGTAGATTTGTACTAGACTTAAATCAGTACCCCAGATCATGTGATATGACGATAAGGATACCAGATAATTGATGAGATGAATGTGATATTGACCCGTGCCCAGCTTTTGGGATGTCGTACGATGATTTACCGTATGAGCTTTATATTGATGATAGATCCGCACTCATGACTCGAGAATATTATATGATGTATGTTGTATCGTATGTGATACTATTGAGGCGGGATCACCGACTATTATATTTATATATATATCGACTCAGATTTAGGCGGTTTCCATACCCTTTCGATTAGTTTGTTATTTAGATTTGTAGTTTACTTCGTTGATGTTAGATTAGACCCGAGTCATATCTATTTCAAAAACTAACGAATCGGGAGTATTTTAAAGACAGGCAAAGGGATTCTACGGATATTTTCAAAAGACGCATCTTTTCTTAAAAACACCGTAGCCCTATTTTCTAAAACACCATGATTCATGCAACTTTCAATACCAAAAACCTGTATGACTCGTATATAGGAATGTATATTTCTTATTGCTGCATTATTATTCATTTACCATTTATTCTACTCCTCGCATTGCATTGCATGCTTATATGTTATTGATTCATATTCCTTTGTGCATATGACATATAGCATACCTGTATACCAATATGCTTACACATATGCCTTTACATAGTTACATGCTCATATTATTGTTTCACGTTGCATGTATTGTAATTCATGGATTTTGCACTGCGATATTGTTTCATATGATGTTTTCTGTATTGTTTTACCCCTGCGTATATACATCAGTGGTATGGGACGCTGAAATATATACGTATACCCATAGTATATATATATTAGTGGTATGGGACGCTGATATATATATACACCTTCTTAATATATCATCATGATGATCTATGCAAATTTACTTATTCATTATATATGTGAGGGGCCTTTATGGTCGATATGAGGGGCCTTTATGGTCGATGTGAGGGGCCTTTATGGTCGATGTGTATGGATGACATGTTATATCCCCTACCCAACATTTATTTTATATGCATTGCTTCATGTATTAGTAGTACCTGATAGAGTACCTTTCATGACCATTGCATATACATATTACCATTTATTGCTCCATGTATTAGTAGTGCCTAATAGAGTACCTTCATGAATGTTGCATACATATTGGATACATGATATATATTTTGTGTCGATACTTGACACTGATTTTCTGATGATTTCATTGATGATATTTGAATGTTTATTCAAAAATCTTACTATAATAAGAAAACGGTCTTCTCATTCATAATGTCTTCTGTTTTCATTTTACCGCATTCATACCTCATATTTACGATATTTGGCTACCTGAGGCACTGGCACGAGCACATGAGATTACACTTATGTTTAGATGTTTACCCTTGCCTTTTTATTGTGCTTCAGACTTTATCATATTGAGGATATATATATATATATATATATATATTACTGATCGTTTGACATAGGATTTAGTCATACATACGATTTCTGCTCTGTGATGTTTTCTATTCACGAGTTGGCAACTCACCCCCGTTGTGCCACAGTTCTTGCAGGTTTTGCCGTACAGGTTTCATCGCGGCTTTTCTGGCACACTGCTTCCTTTCTGGGTGATTGCATTGGTAGGTGGGTTCACTCGCATCGTGACCACCCTTGTATTTATTTTATTCAGTTATATCTAGAAATTCCATCAACCAAACTTATATATTGTTTCAGACTTAGAATACCAGTTGTGTATTATTTCGAACTTAGAGTCGCACGTTGTAGTATTATGGTTTTCATGCTATTTGAGTTTCCTTTTGAGTTTGATCCTCGCCCTTTAGCGTTGTATATTATATTGCTTGCATGGTTGTGACCGTCGATTAACGAAGAGCTAGCTCCCGTTTGGGGATGCCTTTTATCATTATGCATATATTATTCTTGTTGTACCTCGTTCGGGGCCTATTTTTACAAAGGAAACTCTACCGAAATTTTCAGAAAAGTCTAGAGATTTTTAAAATGCATATTCGGCTTACTTATTTAAGAACCTCACTTTTAAACATGTTTTCTTACTTCCTAAAAACTAGTTTTCCTTATTTACTTGTTAAAATGGTTTTAGATTTCTGGGTTTTTGGCTTACTTGGATTAGATGAGGTCCTATAGACTTCATATGATTCAAGGGCCTGTCACGTGCTCTTTCGGGTCGTGACAAAGTTAGTATCAGAGCGCTAGGTTAATCTTGGTTCGAGTCTAAGTTTGACTATGTGGATCCTAGAGCGTTTATATATATACGGAACTTAGGCTTGACCTTACGAAACTTAGACTTAGTCGAGGGGGTATTATACCCGAACTATCGTCGCATAGGATGACCCTTGGTTGATGGAGTAGGTAGCTTGAGTAGAGTGACGTACTGTACGTATATTCCGTGGTATATTTACGATACGCTACTCCGCTTAAGAAACCTTAGATTTACATTTCCTTGCACAGTATTATATTCATTCCTAAGATCTATCCTCATCGATATCGGTTATGATTTTGCCGCTACGATTACATGGGCAGAGAGAGCTACGACTAGAGTTGAGCTCAGCACGAGCTCATCACGGACGAGGACTGACAAGGGCGTGATTCCAGAGGCGTACGATCGCGTATAGAGGCGTCGTTTTATTGTGTTTTTGCGCCATGAGCATTTGACAGATCGCCTTTACGAGATTTCCGGATGTGCTGATCGGCACCAGAGGATTAAGCTACTGATAGAGGCTAGCCAGGATGTGATGACCATTGATGTATCGATTATTCATGATGATTGAGGCACTGTTCAGCGTACAGACGAATGAGCCAGTTGTTGCTGCAAATGACGAGATATCGCCCAGACGTTGGAGCTACTGCAGCATGGATATATACACACAGATATGATGGAAGGTCGCTAGTCACCCGAGGATGAATGACTAGGACATATGGTTCGTTCGTTTACCCCGATCCGAGGTCATCAGATTGATTGTTCTAGCTAGAGACGACTTCACGCAGGTTCGTTGGTAGTCGATGGAGGTGATCGAATGTCAGAAACCCATAATCCAAGCTTAAAGTATTCGGAAAGACATGCAAGCGATTCTATGGACCCTCTAGAAGAATGAAATCCTAACTCGACATAACGACCGTGTGAAAGCCTGTGAACCTTAGGGTTTGCGGCAGTTCCACGGCGCCATTATTGAGGCTTGGGTTTGCCCTTCTACGACAAGATGTTGAGCTCTTGGGGGATTGTGAGGTTTTGACGAATTGATCAAAAGGTTTGACATCTTTCGGATGCCATGTGGTGGGATGCATTTTTAGGAGACTCCAGATACGAGTATAGCCGTTGGAGCACAGTCCATGCAGCCACGAAGAGACGAGTTCGAAGCAGTCGACAGCAGATAAAAGTGGAGAAAAGAGTTCGCACGAGATTTCGACAAGATGACGTTCCACTCCGCTGACGTCAGAGATGTGATACGCATGCAGAGGCGTTGATTATTGATATATCTTCCAGAAGGAGGCGCGATGAGTATGCAGCCATTTCGGAATAAGAAACATATATAGAAAAGATGATAACTTCCGGGAAATTCGGCATAAACGAGAATTGAGAGAGACCTCAACAGGACCTTTCTGGAATACTATACGAGAAGACCTGGACCCAGGAGTGGTCATATTGCGCACACCTAGCAGGCCAGAGTTCGGCATCGTCGACGAGATAGTTGACCAGGTTTGGATAGAGGACCTCACCAGATGCGTTGCGAATTGATCAAGAAAGGACGAGTATGGAGTATATCTCCGCAGGTTGGGACGAGTTCCCGAGGACATGTTCGGCTAGATATCTTCCACAGAGTGATGAAGATACCGAGTTCGTGATTTCAAGTCCGTGTGAGAGACTTCGGATGGACCGTAACCGAGAACAATTGTAGCGCGCAGATGGAGACGTGACGTCGAAATGGACGATAATACAGACAAGTGGGACAAGAGGTTCGTGCAAGATGCTGATGAGCTGTTGTTACTCCCCGTTAAGATTAAAGATCGGATATGTCTACAGAGGCGTGGGGATGCGACCAGTTTCCGAGGAATATGCTGTGCTGAGGACGCAGATGACCAGAGAAGTGCCAGAACGGAATCGTCCCCATTAGCACCCCTGACAGGGCCGATGAGCCGATGGATTGCGAGATAGGTAATCCACAGAGAAGATAAGGACCCAGAGACAGAGGACGCCAGACCGTGAACAGGAGGCAAGTAGATATCTTGCTCTGCAAGCATTGGATGCACCGACACCTTCTCGACTTTGAAGGAGGAAATATCGACGGCGGTATTTATGATTTATGATTTTGTGATTCGATTATCACGTATCCGTCACCTTGGATTTTGGTATTGGGGAGATCTGTTCGCATGATTTGGTCTTGATGGCTGAGTTCCATGATTTCTGTTTTCGTGCACCATGGTTGCACCTACTGGGTATTGATATTTTGCGCATAGTTATTACACTTGAGATATTGATTGTGATTTCATGCCTATTTTAGGCCGGCGATTTGATTTATGCTTCCAGCATAGTTTTCATACACTTTTAGTGTTTTGATTTGGATTTTCGCACGTGATGAGCGCATGTTTTGAAATACGATTTTGGTGCACACCAGATGCACTAAATCGGGATTCCTTGTGCATGTCAGATGCACCTGATTTTGCTGTCAGGCACACACGTTGCCTATGACAGATGTTTCATGCACACCCGTTGTACCTAGATGTTATTTCTGTGCGCATGTATGGCACATATATGGATTTTGATTTCCGTGTGCACCAGACGCACAGAGTATTCTTATATACATTTTGGGATTGATTTCTTATGGAGCAGTACGTTTTTATGATATGTGCTATTTGTTTTCGTACAGGGCAGGACTAGTCAGAGGACAGTACCTACACATATTTTGCATGCATTGATAGTTATCGAAGGGATTTCCAAAAAGGCGAGCAATAGTCTCAGTATTTACCTACGTTTCTGATATGACACGATGCGTTTAAAATAAGGAAACCCTTCTAAATTGTTTTCAAAACGGCGGAACGTACATATTAAACAAAGGATATATACGTATATGGTTATTTTCTCATAATAGGCGTCCGCCACTGTGCAGTGTTACGCGCATCGCACAGCAACAAGAAAGGTTTAGCATGCATTACCTTCAGATGTTTACATGTATAGTTTTGATTTATATCATATTAGTTTTCGTATTGGATTTGACATTTGTGTCTTCACCTTGACTCCGATGTTTGTCGAATACTTGACGGAGTTTTGATTTTGAGTTATCTTCTCATTACTCATGCGCATGCATTGCGCTATGATGCGTTTTATGTATTAATGATTTCGGAGCCCCGACGACTTGGACTTTCTATTGAAATGTTTTAGTATTTGAGGAGTTTAAATTTAAATTCGGGGACCGAATTTCTTTAAGGGGGGAAGATTGTAACATTTCAAAAAAAAATATTATTTTTGGGAATTTTTTTAATTTAATATTATTTTTAATGAATATTTTAATATTTCGGTATAATTAAATACCGATAAATTGGGGAAAATCTTGAAAATTATAGAAATTACTAAAAGAGGGTATTTTATGTGAATTATGCAAATTTTAATTTTTTATGATTAATTATATGCTAATTTAGTGCTAATCGCGATTAAAAATCGTTAATCGGATTTTTAGCATATTTGTGCAAAACATGCACCATATCTTTTTTACACTTGTTACATATTTTTCCATGGCTTTCCTACATGTTTTATCATGGTTGTAATTTAATGAGTGAAGAAAAGAAAAGAAAAGAAAAGGAATATAGTATTGGGTATGGGTGAGAGAGAGAAAGGTGAGGGGTATCTTGACTTGGCCATTCACCCATCTCACCATTTTCATCTCATTCTTTCCTCTCCCCTCCCCCTCTTGCTGCTGCTGCTGCTGCTGCAGCCCTCACTCCCTCCCCTCTTCAAGCCTCTCAAACTCCATGAAAAACACTTCAAAACTCAAACCCCATTTCAATAAAAAGATGCACAAGCTCACTAGCAACACATTGGACCAAGAAAGCAAGGATTTTGGCCACTTGGGGCAACTCAAGAATTTTCTTGAGTTGCCAAATGAGGTATTTTCTGAACCACTAGCTTGTTTTCCCATTTCATTCATATCCATGTTAACTTTAAACCGATATAGTGATGTTTAGTGAGGGTATGAAAATTCTAGTTAGGGTTATTGGAAATTGAGAGTTGTGGTGGGCAATTAAGCTCAATAGAGGCCATACAAACCCCCTAGTGCTAGAATTAAGACCTAGACCAGAGACTAGAACCCCAGAATACAGATTTAGAAAATCCGATATCGAGAAATTGTGGAATCTGTGAGGGCTATTTGGAATCTGCTATCACCCCGAGACTCTGAAAATCATTTTGTGAACACAGAGAGATATGAAGGCACCCAGGAAGCTAACCCCAAAACCCTAGCCCCTAATTCCCCAAACTGGCCGTAGATTTAATCCAATTGGCCGCAAATTGCGGCCCGGGTCCCCCCATTTTTGCTCGTATTGGTTCTGAAGCTTTATTTCATGTACATTAGACCCCTGGCATATGCAAAATTGTCTGATTTGACCTAGGGTGAAATCTGGGACCCTTTTCTGTAGTTGCCATTTTGATTCGTGTTTTCGTTTCTCATATTTTGAATTCTGGATTTGCTTATTTGTGTTTTACCTCGATCACTTGACGTTTGTACGTCTATATCGAGTGATATCGGGTTGATTTGCGAGAGCTAACTATAGGTTCTAACCTATAAGCTTTTAAGCGTATCGTTTTGGTTTTCATGTATCGTTTTAGTTTTAATGCGATGCAATACGTGTGACATGTAGGCACCCCCACGGTGATTTGAGGCGATTAAGATGATGGTGGCAACGTCGACATCGACCAACGAAGATCAGGTGAGTAGATTATATCTACGGGGGAAGTCGGGTGGATGGCGTATAGCACCCCCGCAGTTCGTAGTGTAGATTATTTATATTTATGGTCATATATGTGTTTATGTTACGTGGATGATTATCAAGATAGGATTTGTGTTAATGGTTAGATTAGGGTTATTAGAAGTGAACTAGTATAGTTTCCTAGTTGCGAACCCTAGAATAGGTTTACACCCACACGCATACATATGCATATTCGTTATACATATACCTAGATGACGAGGATAGTGTATGATGTTGGGAGATGAGTCGATGAGATTGGGCATAGTGCCATGAGATCGGTGATATATTGTGATTCGTATTTGGGATACGACATGAGATTTTAGCGGGCCTTGGGACGTGTGTTTCACACACGCGTTTATATTTTTATAGATGGTGTCGATTTGTACAAGACTTAGATCAGTACCCCAGATCATGTGATATGATGATAAGGATACCAGATAATTGATGAGATGAATGTGATATTGACCCGTACCCAGCTTTTGGGATGCCGTACGATGATTTACCATACGAGCTTTATATTGATGATAGATCCGCACTCATGACTCGAGGATATTATATGGTGTATATTGTATCGTATGTGATATTATTGAGGCGGGATCACCGACTATTATATTTATATATATATCGACTCAGATTTAGGCGGTTTCCATACCCTTTCGATTAGTTTGTTATTTATATCTGTAGTTTAATTCGTTGATGTTAGATTAGACCCGAGTCATATCTATTTCAAAAACTAACGAATCGGGAGTATTTTAAAGACAGGCAAAGGGATTCTACGGATATTTTCAAAAGACGTATCTTTTCTTAGAAACACCGTAGCCCTATTTTCTAAAACACCACGATTCATGCAACTTTCAATACCAAAAACCTGTATGACTCGTATATAGGAATGTATATTTCTTATTGCTGCATTATTATTCATTTACCATTTATTCTACTGCTCGCATTGCATTGCATGCTTATATGTTATTGATTCATATTTCTTTGTGCATATGACATATAGCATACCTGTATACCTATATAATTACACATATGCCTTTACATAGTTACATGCTCATATTATTGTTTCACGTTGCATGTATTGTAATTCATGGATTTTGCACTGCGATATTGTTTCATATGATGTTTTCTGGATTGTTTTACCACTGCGTATATATATCAGTAGTATGGGACGCTGAAATATATACGTATACCCATAGTATATATATATTAGTGGTATGGGATGCTGATATATATATATACACCTTCTTAATATATCATCATGATGATCTATACAAATTTACTTATTCATTATATATGTGAGGGGCCTTTATGGTCGATGTGAGGGGCCTTTATGGTCGATGTGTATGGATGACATGTTATATCCCCTATCCAACATTTATTTTATATGCATTGCTTCATGTATTAGTGTACCTGATAGAGTACCTTTCATGACCATTGCATATACGCATTACCATTTATTTCTCCATGTATTAGTAGTACCTGATTGAGTACCTTCATGAATGTTGCATACATATTGGATACATGATATATATTTTGTGTCTATGCTTGACATTGATTTTCTGATGATTTCATTGATGATATTTGAATGTTTATTCAAAAATCTTACTATAATAAGAAAACGGTCTTCTCATTCATGATATCTTCTGTTTTTATTTTACCGTATTCATACCTCATATTTACGATATTTGGCTATCTGAGGCACTGACACGAGCACATGGGATTACACTTATGTTTAGATGTTTACCCTTGCCTTTTTATTGTGCTTCAGACTTTATCATATTGAGAATATATATATATATATATATATATATATATATTACTGATCGTTTGACCTAGGATTTAGTCATACATACGATTTCTGCTCTGTGATGTTTTCTATTCACGAGTTGGCAACTCATCCCTATTGTGCCACAGTTCTTGCAGGTTTTGCCGTACAGGTTTCATCGCGGCTTTTCTGGCACACTGCTTCCTTTCTGGGTGATTGCATTGGTAGGTGGGTTCACTCGCATCGTGACCACCCTTGTATTTATTTTATTCAGTTGTATCTAGAAATTTCATCAACCAAACTTGTATATTGTTTCAGACTTAGAAAACCAATTGTGTATTATTTCGACCTTAGAGTCGCGCGTTGTAGTATTATGGTTTTCATGCTATTTGAGTTTCCTTTTGAGTTTGATCATCGCCCTTTGGCGTTGTATATTATATTGCTTGCGTGGTTGTGACCGTCGATTGACGAAGAGCTAG
This sequence comes from Agapanthus africanus, assembly GCA_030015575.1. Classification (NCBI taxonomy): domain Eukaryota; kingdom Viridiplantae; phylum Streptophyta; class Magnoliopsida; order Asparagales; family Amaryllidaceae; genus Agapanthus; species Agapanthus africanus. The sequence goes on from CM057349.1 coordinate 332,973,324, forward strand.
CTCCCGCTTGAGGATGCCTTTTATCATTGTGCATATATTATTCTTCTTGTACCCCGTTCGGAGTCTGTTTTTACAAAGGAAACTCTGCCGAAATTTTCAGAAAAGACTAGAGATTTTTAAAATGCATATTCGGCTTACTTATTTAAAAACCTCACTTTTAAACATGTTTTCTTACTTCCTAAAAACTAGTTTTCCTTATTTACTCCTTAAAATGGTTTTAGATTTCTGGGTTTTTGGCTTACTTGGATTAGATGAGGTCCTATAGACTTCATATGATTCAAGGGCCAGTCACGTGCTCTTTCGGGTCGTGACATACAACCTCAACCCGGATGTCCGACCAAAAAATAATATTATATCAATTTACAATTTACAACAAATGAAAGATAAATAAACACTCATCTCACATCCCCGGCTATTCATCCACGACGATCCAACAAGTTCATATACACAATCCAACATCATAGCTCACAGATATGTACAACCCCCACTAATCGACGTATAGCGATTAGTAGACGTTCAGTACATATATCACATTACAGATATAATCCAATTAGCTAATGTTTATAGAATTTCGATCAATATTCCAATTTGAAACTATCCCAAATACAACACTGTACTCAAAGGAATCTGGGCAGAAACAAAGTATCTGAAAAATCACAAAACATCAAGCTGGACAATCTACAGGAAAAACGAGTTGACTCCGAGTCGACTCGGCCATGGATCCGCGGCGAAACGTATGGTTTCGCCGCGCTTCCGCGGCAGTCTGACCGAGTCACGAGCTCGTTTTTCTTGGGTGTCCCTAAAAAAGCCTGCACGTATTTTTCAGGTCTCTGAAAATATTTTTAGACCATTTTTTAAAAATCGGCAGAAAACACAAGTTTTTAATGTTTTTTTTTGCGATTTTTCCGGATCGAAGTTCTAAAGACTTTGCTAACATGTTAATTGTTGTTTTCCCAGGCTCTGATACCACTGTAAGTCTATGTTACCCACCCCGGTACTTACGGGGAGACGGAAAGAGTAAAAATCAAATTTTTATCACAAGGAAATATAGACTAACCATGAAGGATCTTTGCTAAACAAAAACTAACAAATATACAAGGAGCTTTAACTACTAGGTTAAGAGGTTATACCAAAAGCTTGAACTCCTTCTCCTCTTGTGTTTCTTCCTTTTCTTGTGAGCTCCTTTGAGTGGTGTAGACGGCTCCTCCTCTTCGTCTTCTCTTTGCTAAAGAAAGATCCACTCGAAGGCCTCTACCTTGAGCTCCTACCTCAACAATGAAGTAACTAGAGTGCTTGGCTTGGTAGACTAAGAATCCTAGAGTGAGTAAAGAAGTGTTTTGGTGGTTTAGTCTCAAAAGCTTATAATTTTCAATACATGAAACACTTAAGTTTTGAGAGAGGAAGAGAGAGAGCTAACTATGAGAGAGAAAGAGAATGATAGAATGAATGAACCTAGCTCTCATATGATAAATATATGATGATAATAATAATAATTAGGAAAATTATGATGGTGAATTGATTTGACCACTATCATTTCATATTTAATGCTAAGCATGCTTCAAGAAGTATCATATTCTTAACAAAAAACAAAAAGAAAAATATCTAGGTCAATATAAGTCAACTAATCAAATGGTCAAACCAATTCTAACCATGATATAATTATACTTAATTAATATTATTAATCATTTTTCTCATTCTCATTAGGGTTTTGATCAAGTCAATGGTCAAAAACCCTAATGAGGTGTCTCCCTCTCCGCCTCTGTCAACTGTACGTACGTACCCGTATTCGTGTTCCGAAGAAACACGAATACAATGAGACAAGACCAATCCCAAAACAAATAGTAGGATCTGGCTTAAACCAAAGCCCACTTGTAATATCTGCCTGGACACCAAACGTGCACAAGTGCGCGTATGTGAACGAACCCCGTCGTAAAACCATACGAGCTCTACTTTGTTTCGCCCAAAGGTGAACAACCCTCTATGTTGGACTCTAAAGACTCGACACTACGCTGGCAGTGGGTTTAACCACAGGCCGCAAGCGGTACTAGCTGTACATAACGGTCCCCAGGTAGATGTCGATAAGAAGACCGATGAGGTGAACCCATCCGAACTCCTACTGAGCCTGAATGTGACAATCTCCGTACAGTCCGGCCTGTTCGTCTAAGATTATCGCATGCCGGGCCTAGGGGGCGGTAAACGTCAGTCCCCTAATAGCGGTACAAGTCGTGTCGGAGTGTATCCCAGAACACCCTGAGAAACTACTGGAAACACTACCAGTAAATCTCGCTTGCCCTGGCCAGGGACTTTGTGTAATGTCTCTCCTAGACACAGCGTGATATCAACTCCCAATACCGGGAGAGACGAATCCTGTCTGACCGTCACTGCCTCCAAGTGCTTCTGGACTGCACCCAACTACTACCTATTTGCATGACTCAATAGAGTCATGGTAGGGTAGTAATCTAAGAACAGTGGGAACACACTCGAGGCGAAGTGACAGTGTCAAGTCAACGGACTAAGCTGTACTCATGTCACCTGGGAACTGATAACTGACGATAGGTATAATACCAACCAACAGTTCCCAGCGAGTCATGTCCAGTGTACTCGTAACCTAACGAGCACCTGCATACTATCTCCAGTACTACGTACTGATGGCTGTGGGACAAACCATCTCCCCTCCTGGGATGAGAAGTGTATACACTAGTCTACTCTGGAGTATCGATGCCCCGTCTCGATAATCCTACGACCAGGGACCTGTAAAAGGATGTGCTTATAGACTATCCAGCCCCCACTAGTGTGGCTGCCATCACAACGCTAGTAGTTAAGCAAAAGATCCTAAGGGCTCTATCAATATGTATTAGCGATATATCAGAAGAAACATATACACATATTAAGATAGATACAAACCAAGTAACATACTACCATATTGAGCAAGACTGTTATAAATCTGTGTATATATCCCAAGCTTCCAAAACGTAATATACAAACTAGTACTATACAATAATGGCCTCTAGGGCATATTACGCTAACATTCTCGATAATATACCGACCTCTCAGGGAAATGAAAGGCCAGGCCATCGCCGACTTCCTCGCTGAGCATCTGATACCTGCCGATTCACCCCTAAATTGCGAATTGCCGGACGAGCACACGTTTGACATGATCGACGGGGAAAGAGGAGGGAGTGATACTCGATGGAAGCTCTACTTCGTTGAGGCATCTTCCATGAAGAAGCGAAAGCACACCTCCCCCATAATCAAATCTGGGATAGGCTTCATCTTCGTGACTCCATAAGGAAGGATAATGCACTTTGCCTTTTCCTTCACAGAGCCGAGAATAAACAATGAAGCAGAATATGATGCTTTGATAGCAGGTCTTGAGATCGCTGTCGACATGGGAATCGAAAACCTCCTCATATACGGAGACTCCCAGCTGGTCGTTAGCCAAGTAAACGGTGACTATCAGACATGCAAGCCAGAGTTGGTAAAATATGGCAAAAGAGTGCAACAGTTACTAACTCAAATTCCCTCATATGCCCTGGAAAGCATACCACGTACAGAAAATAGCAAAGCAGACGCATTAGCCAAACCCGCTAAAGAACTGGCTGATGAAAACCTCGATGATGTAAGAATCATTATGCAAAGCCGTCGGGTTCTCGCACCAGCAGAAATATCTCCAGAGTCGTCTGAAGAAAATGAAGCGACCAAGCAAATAGTCCTGCATATAGAGGATCAAGAAAAAGCTAAGGATTGGAGAGAAGTCTTCATAGACTACTTCAAATCCCATCGAACACCTGAAGATGCATCTTCAAGACATCAGCTCATGAAACGACTCTGTCTTTCCCCTTCGTCAATGATACTCTATATAAGAGATCGTTTGACTCTCTATGGCTGAGATGCCTGGGACCGAAAGAAGCAAGGAGAGTCTTCCAAGAAACCCACGACAGACTTTGCGGTTCTCATCAAGCCGGGCCAAAGATGAAGCTGAAGATCAAAAGGATGGGCTACTATTGGCCCACGATGATTCAGGACTTCCTCGAATACGCGAAGCAATGCCACTCGTGCCAAATTCATGGAGACTTCATCCACCAGCATCCAAACCCGCTACACCCAACTGTAGCTAGCTGGCCGTTCGAAATATGGGGAACCGACATAATTGGGCCCATCAAACCAGAGTCGTCCAAAGGACATCGGTTCATATTGGCGACAACCGATTACTTCTCTAAGTGGGAGAATCCATGCCGCCAAGAGAAGTTAAGACGGAGAATATCCTCTATTTCTTCAAGACGCATGTCATCTATCGGTTCGGCACTCCGCGACGGATTATCTCCGATAACGAGTCGGCCTACAGAAGTCACAGAATCAGCCGCTTCACACAGCAGCATAACATAGACTGGAGATACTCTTTGGTCTATAATCCCCGAGCTAACGGTCTAGCTGAGACTTTCAACAAAACCTTGATGAAGATCATAAAGAAGATAGTGTCCAAAAATAAAAAGGACTGGCACGAGAGATTGCATGAAGCTCTCTGGGCGTTCGAACTACGTTCAAAACGGCTACAAATACAACGCCGTATGCATTGGTATTCGGCACGGAAGCAGTACTCCCCTTAGAAATAGAGCTACCCTCCCTACGAGTGGCAATTCATTACGAACTAACAGAAGGAGAGAATGCTCATCTTCGGCTTGAGGAGCTCGACGCCCTTGATGAAACTCATCTCATGGCGCAGCAAAACTTAGAGGCTTATAAAGCAAAGATGACACGCTCATACGAAAGATTAACTAGGCCAAGAACATTCCGCCAAGGCGAACTCGTGCTAGTTGTCAAAAGACCTATGATCCCCAATCGTGCCAAACGGGGGAAATTCGAGCCAAACTGTGAGGGCCCTTACATCATAGACAAAGTTTACCAAGGTGGGGCCTACTTGCTCATGGATATGCATGGAGAAAGACCCTTCCGGCCAATAAGCGGCCGGTTCCTTAAGAAATACTATGCCTGACGAGTCACAGCGCAGGTTAATGACAGATGACGACGCTTGTGTCCGCTCGCTGTCTTCCTGAGTACCAAACTCTGTAAGTGCTATCCGCCAAAACTTCGCCGCAAAAATGTGCAATGGACCGAAACGTCCCTAAATTAACAGCGGACCAAAATGTCCGCTGTTTTGGCGGACTTAAACTAACAATGGACCGCAATTTCCTGAAACTAACAATGGGCCGAAACATCCCTAAACTAACAACGGACCGCAATTTCCTGAAACTAACAATAGGCCGAAACGTCCCCAAACTAACAACGGACCGAAACGTCCCTAAACTAACAATGGACCGTAATGTCCTTAAACTAGCAACAGACCGCAATGTCCTGAAACTAACAATGGACCGCAATGTCCTGAAACTAGCTACGGACCGAAACGTCCTTAAACTACTACGAACCGCAACATCCTTAGGCTAACGCGGTAAAAAAACGGTACGTCCATAAGCGAAATGGGCATGGATGAAAACTCGAAAGGGCACCGTGAGTAAAAATAGCAGGGCTACCGACGAGTTTGTGAAAATCCGTAAGGGCGCAGACTCGTAAAGGAAATTCATGCACGCTTACAAGGTCCTCTCGACCTTGTAAGGAGAAAATACCTGCGTGAATCCTTACGACTCATAAGGAAGCAACACACTTAGGAGTCCCCATGTTTCCTAAGGAGAAATTACACTTACGAGATCCTCACGACTCGTAAAGAGAATCCCTTTATGATACCCTCACGGCTCATAGGATTCAAAATCCTTAAGCTACAGGGATCTGAACCTCTTCTTAAGCCATCACATTCCCCAGTTTTCCTTACAAACGGTTCAATATTGACCCTTGTATATAATCCACGGGCACAAATAAACGTCTCCCCCACCAAGTTCCACCAATGGCGCGAAATGTCCTCATGGGGTGAACGACACTTGTAAGTCCTCTCGACTTATAAGGAGAAAACACTCTTGTAAGATCCTTACGACTTATAAGAGAACACGCACTTAAGAATCATCACGATTCCTAAGGAGAAAACGCACCTACGAGATCCTCATGACTCGTAGGGAGAAACACCTTTATGAAACCCTTACGGCTCAGGAAATCAAAAGCCTTAGTCGACAAGATCCTAACCCTGTTTAATAAGCCACCTTTGTTCGAATCGACAAAGGCAAATGATGATTCGCTCCTGGCGATGTCCCAGTGGTAGCGATGCCGATGCCTAAATCGGTAACAAATTCCAAGTCCTTTCACGGCAAGTAACGGTTCGCTCCTGGCAATATTCCAGTCGCAGCAATACTGATGCTGAGATAGGTATCAGATCCCAAGTTCCATACTCGCGGCAAAAAGTCAGCGAGCCATAAAGGCATACGAAATAGCCGAAATGATAGGGCAACTTGCAACAAAATCAGCAAGTAAAATATATGCATACAAAGATAACCGAAATGATTGGGCAACTCGCAATAAAAAGAATCGAGTAAAAAGAAAAATAGCCGAAATGATTAGGCAATCGCGACTTTCGCGATATAAAAGCTGAAATGATAGAGCATCTCAGAAGGAAATAAAAAATGAAAAATGAAACTTTTTTCCCTACAGGCGAGTCTATACTGACCCCTGTATATAATCCATGGGCATAAACGAAAAGGGAACCATATTTCCCAACAGACTCTGTCAAAGGGAGAGTCAGATCTCGATGGCAGCATCTGCATCCCAGGAGATCAACACGACATTCCTTCCCGACACCGCAGAAAGTGGAAACAAGTCAACCAATGACCTCCCCACCGGAACAACACTCCGTCTCGGAAACAAATCAGCCAAGGACCTCCCCGTCGGAACAACGCTCCGACCCAGAAACAAGTCAGCCAATGACCTCCCTGTAGGGACAACGCTCCGTCTCAGAAATAAGTCAACCAACGACCTTCCTGCCAGAACAATGCTTCGCCTCAGAAACAAGTCATCCAATGACCTCCCCGTCGAAATAACGCTCCGTCTCAGAAACAAGTCAGCCGACGACCTCCCCGCCGGAACAATGCTCCATCTCGGAAACAAGTCAGCCAACGACCTCTCCGCCGGAACAACGCTCCGTCTCGGAAACAAGTCAGCCAATAACCTCCCCACCGGAACAACGCTCCGTCTCGGAAACAAGTCAGCCAATGACCTCCCCACCGGAACAATGCTCCGTCTCGGAAACAAGTCAGCCAATGACCTCCCCACCGGAACAATGCTCCGTCTCGGAAACAAGTCAGCCAATGACCTCCCCGTTGGAACAACGCTCTGACCCGGAAACAAGTCAGCCAATGTCCTCCCCGTCGGAACAACACTCCGACCCGGAAACAAGTCAACCAATTACCTCCCCACCGGAGCAACACTCCATCTCGGAAACAAGTCATCCAATGACCTCCCCGCCGGAACAACGCTCCGTCTCGGAAACAAGTCAACCAACGACCTCCCCGCTGGAACAACGCTCCGTCTCGGAAACAAGTCAACCAACAACCTCCCTGCCGGAACAACGCTCCGTCTCGGAAACAAGTCAGCCAACGACCTCCCCGACGGAACGGCGCTCCGTCTCGGAATCAAATCAACCAATAATCCCTCGATTCGTCTCGACTCGTAGGGGAAAGCCTTAGGCAATAGGGGTAAGGACCTGTTTCCTAAGCACTGGGGCCCTGGAAGTCGGTCCAAGATGGGTCGTTGCATACTATTCACGGGCCACACTCTCCAAAGTCCAATCTCGACAAGGAGGGAAACAACCACTTACGAGTCCTCTCGACTTGTAAGGGAAAAAATTCTCTTGTGAGATTCTTACGACTCTTGAGAGAAAATACACACTTGGGAATCCTCACGATTCCTAAGGAGAAAATACACCTACGGGATCTTCTCGACTCGTAGGAAGAAATGTCTTTATGAGACCTTCACGGCTCATAAAGTTGAAAAGTCTTAGGCAGCAGACCTGAACCTGTTTCCTAAGCCATCGCTACCCTACAAAGAGTTCAAGATGAACCGTTATCTACCATCTACAGGCCACATTTGTTAAAGTCGCATGCCAATGACATGACAAAGAAAAGAAGACGATAGTATGAGATAAAAATACGTCTTTTTTTCATGAATACAAAATACATTTCATAAAGGAATCAAAATGAATACATGTTATTCATAAACCGCAAGTTTACAGTAAAAAAAGATACAAAGATGGTTATTAAGAGGAGGCGTTTTCAACAAATCATCCAGCTGCTCGCACGCTCCTCTCAATCCTTTCTCACAATCGACCGCCGCGGCCAACTCCGCTTCGACTCGGGCCTACTGTCGCAAACAAGAAGAAAGCTTTGCATCGATTCCTAGCATGGAAGCTTGGCAGTCCTGCACGACCCTCTCCGTAGAGTCAAGCGCCCGTCTCAGCGTCAACCCATCCGAAATGCATCGCTGGAGATTGTCAAAGACAGCTTTCAACTGCGCAGCATTCGCTTCAACCTGGGTGCGCAACCAGGCAGATTCGCTTGAAGCTATTTCATGTTCCTTTCGCCTCAGGGTCGCCTCTTGCTCAAAATGGCGGATGAAAGGAACACTACTCTCGACCCACGCAGCCCGTTGGGAATTCAATGCTGATACTTCAGGAGCGGGACGCTTGAGTTCAATCTCATGCAGGCAAGTCTCAACGACACCTTCGTCATGGAAGTTCACGAGCGTCGCCAGCATAGGATTAACCTTAGCAGCAAAATCTACAGCGAATGCAAGGGCCTCGGCATCAAGATCCTAGACGAATTCGCTCAACATTTGCAGGCTAATCGCAGCGCCCCTGGAAAATGGGCGTTTAGCAAAGGGCCCTGTCGGCATTGGGATGCGAGACTCAAAGGGAGCTGGAGCCGGTGCAATTGCTGCAAAACAAATTATGGTCAAATGTCGACTCGGGAGGTAAAGAAAATACACAAGTAATGGAGTCTACTATACCGGCTGTGACAGGTGGCAAAATTGGGAGTACCGGAGGCGCGGATATTCTCTCGTCCCCTCCTCCGATCCGGGACGCTGCGATCAATGTAAAGAAGACTTAGAAACAATATGGATATTCATAAAAGAAAGAGAGAAACATTAGCTAAAGAATATACTAACCAATATCAGCAGGTGGAATGACTTCCGACTGGAAGGAGAAATGCGGGTTCAACACCTGGTATAGATGGTCGAAAAGGACTCCTACAGAGTTACTACAATATACTGTCAATACAAGGAAGATGGTGTCCATGGTTAAACTAAATAAATCGTGAACCTATACCTTCCAGCATTTCGGAGGACATGGAAGAAGGTGAGGGAACAACAACCGTCATGGCGGCGACCAGAGGTGCTTCAGATGGCATAATCTCAGCGTTCGCTGCACCTACAAACAAAATATCGTCAGAAGAAGCTGAAAGGGATTATGAAATAAAAAGAGAATAGTGACTCAAGACTTACCTGACGGGTCATCAACCAAAACCGCGACGGAAGCATCACTATGCGTAGCGGCTTCTTCGCTCTCCCTCAGAGGAGTAGTTTCTGCGCCCATGAGTTCATCCCCTGATTCGACGAGGGCCTTCATGATGCTTGTGACGCCCGCTGATACCAGGGAGCCACATGGGGAAAGAGCAGCGGTCTGGATGGACCCGGATTCTAGAGAAAGGGTAGCAGTTTCGGGCATGGGAACCATCAGGCTTTCACCCATCATCCCATCGCCAAGACTCGGCCCTAAAGGAAAATGCATGTGTCAAAATTCAAAGATCAAGTTCTAATAAAAGACTCAACGTTACGTTACCCTGGGGCATCTTTTCAGTCTTCTCCCGAGCCGCGCGTGCAAACTGTCTACGGGCGGTAGACAACGCAGGGGGAACATCCGCCGAAAGAGTATCAACAAGGGGAATGCTGCTTGAGCCTGCACCCACAGCTAAACTAGCATCGCGGTCCCTCTCCACATGCTTCTTACGCTTCTTTTTAGTCAGAGCAGTGAGAAATGATCTCCTCAAGACCTCTGACAAAGAGACGTCGTCGTCCGAACCAAGCTCTGCCTCCGGAGCCGTTACGGCGTCTGTCATCGGCTGCTTGAGCAAAGCCTCCTACGGTAATGTTGGGGGAGCTGGGGCCACAATAGCAGGCTCTGGAAGCGTCGCTGCATCACCGCTCGAGATCAGTACCGCACTCGGAATAACCTGAGTCAAGGTAGTCCCTGCAACAAAGTAAAGGAGAGGGTCAGAGCACGAATAAAAAAAGGGGAATGAAGGCACAATGAGCTGAATTATACCAAGACCCAAAGAAGCGCGGAGCCTCTCTTCCTCCTCGAACGTCTTGATGGAAGCCGCGAGAGCCTCTTCGGCAGAAATACCTGTTGAAGAAAAGGGCATTATTAATAGCATAATAATAAGGAAGGAATGAACGCGAAAAAAAATAATACTACTGAAGTATACCTGACTTCGCGATGGTGATTAGCGCCTCTTCTTCGCGAGCCAGTCGCTCGGAGGCCACAAGGGCAGCCTGTAGATCGGTGTCGGTCACAGGCGTGTCGAACAAGCCATCGTTAGTGCCATACTCACACAAGCCTTCGTTGTAGGGAGCATGGGGCTCCTGGCCGAGTACAACATCAGCAGAAAAGAGCGACTTCTTCTTTTTCTGTGAGCGAACGCCGGTGGCCGATGACACGAGCTTACGCTTGACATGCATTTTTGGGCGACGAGTCCGAATTTCCGTACCCACTCCAGACTCCGGGGACGCTGCAGCTGCCGTTTCTACAGGAACATGGAGTAGAGGCTTCTCAGGAAAAGCACGCGGGACCGCAACCGCAGCAGCTTCTCTTAAGGAAGGACAAACAATGGTCCGTCGCTTTAAGGGGACAGCTGGATTACCAGCGGGGCTGCACCCTTGCGATCGAGCAGTAACCGCTTTTCTTCCCTAATAACAGCACCCATCGCATGCTAGTACCACGCCACGTATGCGTTCAAGGCTTTCGGAACATAGCTCGTCTCACTGATAAAAAAGTTGGACCCGGTGTTTAGCCGCATGAAATGGTGCAGCCCGCTACGAATACCTTCTTCTGCAGCAACCGGCTCAGCTAAAAAACCCTCTAGCGGGACACCCTGATCGTAACTCGACAGTTGGGCGAAACGATGCGGGTTGTAACTCATGAACAGCGCCGAGTCGTTCTGCGTGAACACTAAAAAGCCCGGCCTGATTGAATACAAATGCAGAATCTCTCGAGCCTTCAATATAGGAACCCCGTCTTTGAAGGTATCGCGCAGCGGCTGCACCATTTTAGTGGATTCCTTACCGATAGTTAAGACCTTATCGACGAAGGTTATGCTATCCCCGACCATACACGGGCGAAAGACCAGATCCCGAGCCTCTCGCTGTGATGGATCTAAAGCAGAAGCGTCAACTAGGAACATAACCCGAAGGAAATTATAACTGTCGTAGAAACGGGGCCGTTTGTGGACTCCAAAAGTGCCAAGCACATGCAGCTCGATCCACGACGTGAAATAGTGCAGCAGAAGAGTTACGGGCTGTATCCCCAGCTGAGGTCTGCCGCTAAGCTGAGGCCATGTTACAGGAAAGCCAGCCCAGCGATCCCAACGGCCACTCGCGTCCTGGCAACCATTCGGTGAGACGGATGGCCTCATATAGCGAGGGTGCATTGGGAGCAAAAACCAGCTTAACCATAGGCCGAGGAACCCCAAAAAGAATGCCTCTTCGTCGATGTCTGAAGCTGCGAGCTCTGCAAGGGGGACAACCGGGGTATCTGGGAGGAAGAAATTCCTTTGTTCTGCTTCCGCTGTCGGCTGTCTGTCTAAGACAAAACCAAAAGGATCGTCAAGCTTGGAGAATTTCGTGGTTTTTTTTTTATAAGGCTTCCGGGCGAAGAAAGCGGGCGATGAAATCCGCGAAGCTGGCTCCGTGCCCTCCGGACTCGAGAAACAGACTCTCGTAAATATTCAACACCTTGATTAGACTCAGGAATCGATGTTGAATAGCATTCTCCGGAGTGAGACCCATCACCACTAATTTGGTGGCGAAGATGTATTCATCAGGGGGAAGTATTTCCTCGTAATATTCCCCTCTGACGGGTAGGCCCGAAATTTCTGCAAACTCCTCCAAGAAAATCGAAACCTCCCAGTCCGATAAAAGAAAGGTGTGAGTCGGGATATTCCACTGTTCCAAGAAAGCCTTGACCCACCATATGTGAAGCGCGAGATACTGGAAAAAAGATGCGTAGATAGCATGGTACAACCCGAGCTTCAGCAGCAGCGACTTTGTGGCCGACAAGATATATCGAGCCCACTGTAAGTATCCAGCTGAATGGTGAGGAGTCAAGCCTATCATGTATGCCTGTCCCCAAGGATGTGACTCGCCTTGACATATGCGTCGCCCCAGAATATCTATAGCCATCGGCGGCTGTACAGGTATCGAGCCCATAGAGGGCTGGAGGCGTCCATCCATAATCCAGTTAACCTCCTCCATAGTGTAATTCACCTGGGGTGAGTCAGCATAATGAATGTCAGAAATTGGCTCTGAAGGCACCGGACAAGAGAAACTGCGCCGACCCTGAATAATTTGGTTATACCACAACCTCCATAAGTGAAGAGACTTCTGCTCCGGATCATGATCTTTAATCAGTGCAAAAACTTCCCAATCCACAGGCGCGTCGGCATACGCACTCTCTGGGCGAACAAATAGGAAAGAAGAGTCAAAAGTCATAGTACCTGCACGAAAAGAAACGAGGGTTAGATGTCAAAACTACATTACAAATTTTGACATCTAGTACTTTAAATTTGTACCACCCTGTAATGCAGGAAAAAGGGACCGAGGGAGACTCACAAAATCAAAGTGACGGCTCATTATTGATGAGACAGTCAATCATTAAGGAGAAAATCCTTAAAAAAATTCCCATTTAATAAGAAACTCATTGGGCTAAGGAGTTAGACACCCTCGATAGCAGTGCTCTGAAAACAGAAATGACATCTGTCAACTTTAATTATGAGGGGAAAAAAAATTCCCCAAAATTTCTAAGAGCCATGCGCTGTGAAAACGATGGATTAATCCATCAGAACCCTAAAAAGCAAAGCTTTTCACAGAGTAAAAACTCCAAGATCTTCAAAATCTACAAAACGAACTCTAAGAGTTCTTCATAAAGATGAACAATGTTCTAACTAATGGGTTAAGTAACCCTAAAAAAAGTCCATTTTTTAGATCTATGATCTAATAAGAGCAAAGCTCTGTTTAAGGGGGTTCGATTATGATCCTTACCAAATTTGGAAAGAGTTCTAACTCTAAAAGGAATTTCCTTGGGCAGAGATCTTAGCTCTGAAGGGAAGAATTAAATTCTCAGAAACAAGAAAGAAAAAAGATGAACAGAAGTCATCTCAAGAGCCAAAGGCCCTACTTATAAGCGCTGGAAGACGATCCGACTTCTGAGATGATCCAACGGTGGAAAGGTTGCCACCGCTGCACTCACGTGTGAGCCACGTGAGCGCAATGGTGGGGGGAATTTGCTTCCCCCAATAAGAGAGCAAGGCTCTGTTCAAAATTTGAACTGACGCAGCGCCTCACGTGCAAAACACGAGAGCGCCAGCGCCCAGAGTTAAAAACTCTGAGGCAGCGCCTCACGTGCAAGGCACGAGAGCGCCAGCGCCAAGAGTTAAAAACTCTGAGGCAGCACCTCATGTGCAAGGCACGAGAGCACCAGCGCCAAGAGTTAAAAACTCTGAGGCAGCGCCTCACGTTCAAAGCACGAGAGCGCCAGCGCCAGAACTAAAAGTTCTCCACCCTTGGATCAAAGATCCAACGGAGATGATAAATCATCCAAGTACAGAATTAAATTCTGATTGAGGAAATACTCCTCAAATTTCTAAACAAGAAAGATTGTGCTCTTTAAATCAGAGCACCGTTGGATCAAAAATCCAATGGTGATTAAAAATCACCAAGATACAGAATAAGCTCTGTATGGGAAAATATTTTCCCAATCTTGTTAAAAACAAGAAAGATGTCTTCTGTAAAACAGAAGTCCTTGGATCAAAGATCCGACGGTGTATAAATTCTCCAAATCAATTAAGAGATCTCTCAATGAGAGATTTCCTCAACTAAATCAACAAATCAGCCTCCACTATATAAAGGCCCCAAGACTTCAAGTCTAAAAGAGGAGACCCCCCCGCCATAAGCTTCAAGTTAAAAAAAAAGAAGAGAAAGCAAAATGTGCTTTCAGAGAGAAGAAAGAAGAAGAACTTTCTTCAAGGTAAATGGAGATCATAGTATCTCATCGGCATACCTGAGGGTTTAACCCTTATAAAAGAACATAGTTCTTTCCCTGGATCTGAGATCCATGAGACAAGTCTCCCACAAATGAGAATTTAATTCTCGTAGGGACGAATTTGTTCTTAGTGATTGAAGATCCAGGGGAGAACAAAGAATTAAACTCTTCAGAAAAATGCACAAAGAAGGAAACAGCGTCGAGCGCTCCACGTGCTCCTCACGTGGGCGCTGCTAAAATAAAGAGTGCATAGCACTCAGTAGTTGGCGCTCAGCGCCAAACACTCCACGTGCCCCTCACGTGGGCGCTAATAAAATAAAGAGTGCTCTGCACTCAGGGATTGGCGCCCAGTGCCCCTCACGTGGGCGCTGATAAAATAAAGAGTGCTCTGTAAATAGAGCCCAGATCCATAAAGAGTGTTTAACACTCAATAAAAAACAAAAAAATGGGTGAGCATCAAAGCCCATATCAATGCTCAGCATTGTTGAACAAAAGGGGATCAAGCCCAAATAAGTAATTAAGTGGGCTGAGCCCAAGGTTGGCCTAACCCCAAATCGACCGAGCCCATAGGTCATCTTCTAAATTGGCCTTAGTTCCAAACAGGACTACCAAGTCCCTGATGAACAGTCTTTGGTTCAAGGGTACATCTCTCCACACCTCTGATACATGTCGTTATAATTCTTCAACATCTTCAGAGAGGTGAAGGGTCCTAATAACCAATGACTCTTGGCGCACCCCTAAACTAATGAGCCAAAACTCTATGGACTGTGACGTCCTTAAACCCAACGGACCGCAATGTCCCTAAACTAAACTCTATGGACTATGACGTCCTTAAACCCAACAGACCGCAGCGTCCCTAAACTAAACTCTATGGACTATGACATCCTTAAACCCAACGGACCGCAATGTCCCTAAACTAAACTCTATGGACTATGATGTCCTTAAACTCTATGGACTATGATTTCCTTAAACCCAATAGACCGCAACGTCCCTAAACTAAAGCAATAGAGCCCAAATGCTCTTTTGTTGGATCTGAATAATCCCAAAATCCTGTTGAGTAGATTTTAGTCTAAAATTAGAGTAACGTATCCTCAACAACCGGTTATGTTTGATCTTAATCTCAAACGAGATTAACGATCCTTAAATCAAATAAACCCAAATCTAAGAAAATACGAATTTGGACTAATCCCCGCCCTACGGGCGACAACATAAATTAGTCTCCGTATACAATCCACGGGCAACCTAAAATAAAACAAATACACACGACATAAAGTGAACATCTGGAGCAGGAGAAAGTGGTTATCGCTAAGCGGTAACGTAATTAACTGCAGGGGATTGCGCCTGCAGGGAAGAGCGTCCCCACAATCAAAAACCCCTCGCAAACGAGGGGGAATCTGACGAAGTCTGCTACAACGGCCGCATCCATCCAAACCTCCGATGCACGGTGCCATAAATCAACTTGGTATCTTCGGAGAGGTGGACGGATAAATCCAAATAGCATCTGCCCCCAAATTCAGGCAAGACGTTTGTCTTCCCGGTTTTCGGCGGTAAACAGCCATCTTTTTATAAAAGAAATCTTTTTTCAAAAGAAACAAATGGAAGTATAGTAGAACTGGAAGTGGTTCCAGAACCACAAATGGTTACTGAAAATTTAGTAGAACCTAGAGATTCAATTAGATTCAACAATCCAATAGCCATTCCGCGGTTTTAGTGGGTAACCTCAGCCATCCGAGAGGTACTTCGGTTTCCTCAAAGATGGTGACAGAAAGGTTTTAATAACCCAAGCTTACCAATACTGTTGTCCTTGACTATGAGATCTGGCAGGTGGGTGACTAAAACATCATTCTAAATTGAATTTAGAAGTTCACATGTATATGACTCTGCCAGAGTGTTGTTGTAGTCAGTGGGAGCAGCAGAAGCGTAGTGGGCAAGTTGCTTATATCTATTTATAGACTAAAGCAAGGAGAGCGGAATTGGTCATCTAGTTTGATATAAAAGTCAAAGATTTTGACTTCATCAGAACAACAGATGGACCTGGTAAGAAGGTAGTAGAGAGTAAAGTCCTGGTATTTGGATGACATGCTCCTGATAGGAAGTGATGTTCCTATACTACGATCGGTCAAACTTTGGTTGTCACAAGGTGTTTCTCTACATAGGATATAGACAATATATCACGAATTCTGGTAACTAGATCTATGGTTTTAGATCCTGATTTGGGAAGTGTCTCAATCGGGATACTTGAACACCATTCTAAAGCAGTTTAGAATGGATGACTCCTGACATGGCAGTGTACTCACAGGTGATGGAGTCATCCTTGTTGGATATGTATGCCCAATAGGCCATTATTGTATATGCATACATGTGGATGCTAGGGATATATATGTACAGGACATTCTTGCTCAGTTATATAGAATATTATTTGAGATGTCTTTGTCAGGATATGAGTGTTTATTTCTATTGATGTTTTATCTGTTGGCTATAGTGCCCTCAAAGTCAATTGTTGGATCGCAGGCACGTGATTGCAATGATTGAGGGAGGACCTATACCGGTAGGACGGTCTTACTCAACATGATAGTATGCTATCTGGTTTGTCATTATCATCGTGTGCATGCTTTAGGTGACATTACAGATCACTATTACACGTTGATAGAGCCCTTAGGTTTCTTGCTTGACTGGCAGCAATATGATGTCGATCATATACGTGAGAGTTGGGTAGTCTATAAGCACATCCTTAAAGTGTCCCTAGTCGTGGGAGTTTCGAGACTGGGCATCGATACTCCGAGAGTAGACTAGTGTATACGGATCGAGACCCCGACGAGGGGCGATGGCCGGTCTCACAAGACATTTGTGTCAGTTGGTTCACCTAAGATAGTATACAGGTTCTCATTAGGTTATGAGTACACCGGACAGACTCGCCAGGAGCATGCTAGTTGGTATTATACCTATTGTCAGATAGCAGTTCCCTAGTGACATGTGTACAGGTTGGTCTATCGACCTGAGATCATTATTTGTCTCGTGTGAGTTCCCACTATGCTTTGATTACTACCCTACCACGGCTCAAAGGAGTCGTGCAAACAGGTTTTAGTTGGGTACAGTCCCGAGCCACATGGAGGCAGTGAGCGGATCGGAAGGGGATTCATCTCTTTCGGTATTGGGGTGATGTCGCGCTGTGTCTGGAGAGCCATTACACAAAGTCCCTGTCCAGGGTAAGCGAGATTTACTGGTAGGTATTCCAGTAGTTTCTCAGGGTGTTCTGGGCTACACTCCGACACGACTTATACCGCTATTGGGGGTCTGACGTTTACCAGCCCCTAGGCCCGATATGCGATACTCATAGACGAACGGACCGGACTGTACGTATATTGTCACTGATAAGCTCAGTAGGGTTTCAGGAAGAGTTCGCTCGTCAGCTTCCCTTTCGCTCAATACAAGGGCAGCCGTTACGTACAGCTAGTACCACTGACGTGCTTATGGTTAAACCCACTGCCAGCGTATTGACGAGTGTTTAGAGTCCTCCATAGAAAGTTTCCAAAGTTCGGGAGAAACGTTGTAGAGGCCGTATGGTTTTATGGCAGGGTTCGATCATATACTTGCACTTGTGCACGGATCATGATCGGACAGATCATACTAGTGGGCTTTGGTTTAAGCCGGATCCTAGTATTAGATTGTTGGATTACATTCGTCTCGTAGTATTCGTATTCAATCGAAATACGGATGCAGGTATGTATATATACGCATGAGGGGTATTCTTGTAATTCGTTACAAGATTTCTTTAGTTGATGTCATGTTCTTTTCTTGATTTAAACATTTGGATTAAATGTTTAATGTGGGGGAATTTGTGACTCATTCTTGGCATGACATGGTTTTGTCATGGCTAAGATATTTTTTGTGAGCTAAGATATTTTGTGAGTGTGTGAATGTAGAGATATTTTGTGAGTGTGCGAGGCTAACTAACACAACACAAAATATCAAAAACACTCACTCACTCATAAGAGGGCAGCCATCACATTATTTGGGAATGATCTCATTTCTTTTGTTTTTGCTAGCTCACTTGATATTTTCTTGAACTCACAACTTCCACCATGGGCATCTTCTTCAACCTCCACACTATCGCTCTCATGTGTTGAGAACCCTAGAGTGTATTGAGACAAAGTAATCATACACTATCTCTACTTTATCTTGGTCATCTCTTTTGGCAAACTTGATGTCCGAGTTGCTTCGGTTTAGAAGCGGGAGCCCGTATAAAGAATCCTCGACGTGGAGCCACTTCGACGAGCGAGATCGGAGTGCAAACTTTGTTGGGGCAGCCGCGAGGAGTTTGGCACAGAGATTGAAGACCGATAGATATGGATCGATTGGTATAATCTCTCCAAACTCTTTTACAGTTTACTAGTTTACGGTTAATGGCACGATCTGGGATTTAGGGTTACGTTAGCGCCAGTTTTAAAAGTTTTTGTTCCGCGTTTGGCCTCGGATTGACGACCGGGGCACTGGCGTATCCTTACATGGTATCAGAGCCAACCCATTAACCGTATACTAGTTGGTTTAGACAATGTTAAAGTATCGAAACCGAAACAACCCGAAACATCACTCGTAACATTGCAGTTTCTGTCGATTTTAAAAGTGTCTTCAAAAATTATTTAACCAACTGCAGAAGACAACTTAAGTGACCACTAAACTTCACCCCAAACACGAACCCATTCCGCCGGATTTTAGCCGAGCACATGCAGGCAAAAACCGAGCAGGCCGGTTTTTTGGAGGCTTCTGGGCTTCGTTTTTTGGGTGTTGTCTTGTCTCTGGAATGTTGGTTCAGTGGTGTTGTTTGTTTAGCCCAGTTTGGATATGGTTTTATCTACTAGTTTGGGGCTATTCGGGGGTTATTTCGAAGTCGATATTTTCTAACATTGTTTAAAGTTTGCAGTACATACATTTCTATCTGCGGCCGTGAATGTCATTTGATCGGTACAACTTGTCTAATCGCTATAGTCCTTTTAGACGAGTTTGCGAACATGACATTCACGTTGATGTTCTATATTGTGCTGTGATGTTGCGGATTGTCATGGTGGATAGCTTGCGTGCAATGATAGTACAGTTTAGTTTTATTTGTACATTTGATATCGCGGGGCGAGCATCCGACATGTGGACTGCCGTCACTACCTGTTTGTATATTATTTTTTGATGCATGACGAGGTTGAGGTTGATGTACCCGTTGTACATATTTTCTTTTCTATACTAGGATTACCCCGCGGTGGAGTGCACAGATAGCTGGGTTCTAGAGGGCAACGGGCCCGCATCTCATGGCTTTGAGACGGAAGGGGCTTCACTCTAGAATTGGCGGGCTATTCGCCGCACTCGTAGGGAGTACAGGTTGACCCAAGGAGGGGTGCTCAAGTTACAGGATTCCGTGAAATGTTGGGTGGTCCATTCACTTTGCTGAAGGAGGATGCCTCGCTTCTGGTTTTGGCGGATAACTTGCCGCACTCATAGGGGTCTAGGTTTTCATTGCACAGGTTATCCACACGACCAGGGGAACGTCGAGTTTCAGTTGCAGCTCAAAGAAAACCCGGGGCTCCCAGATTATCCGTATTGTTCTGTGATGCTTATTACTTTTCTGTGATGTTGCATCTATCACGCCTGGAACAATATTATATATTGATATATATATTAGTAGATGTTGTATATGTTTTACACCCGCGCTAGTCCAGTCCCCGCTCTGTCGTTAGTTAAGTGACCTTACGAGTTATGACGAGACCCAGTGGCGAATGCGGATGGCATATACGTACATCATATTTTCGTTCTTTTGTGGTGTGATTAATTGATGGGACTGCGTTAATTTATATCAATGCAAGGAAAACAGACCTATTCGATGTTGTTGGAACATTTTTCAAAAAGCTGCTATTACAAGGACGTTTTCTTTTGTTTGAATAGTGGTATTCGGTTATGAATATCCAGCACCTCATTCGACGAGGCAAGGACCGAGATCCCTTCATCGGGAGTGACCCCTTGGGTAGAGGTTTGCGTCAGGGTAATAACTTCATTATAGTCGATTACTTTTTTCTTTCCATCGCGGTATTCAGTTGCAATATCCTGCACCTCATTCTATGAGGAAAGAGCCGAGATCCCTTCACCGGGAGTGACCTCTTTAGCAAAGGTTTTCGCGACTATATATTTGTAAAAATCAATCCGGTTCCTTCAACGATATCAAGTTCATTACGTTAAAGGTTTTTCGCCAAAAACCATTCGTAGCCCTCCGTCAATTCAGACGGGTGCACTTAGTATTCATGCTATGTTTGTTGGTCTTCGTCAAGGCATAGTGTATGGTAGCTGCTTGTTACCTTTCTGTTGCATAGATAGATGCATTGGTTTGGGACAGTCGTACTACTATTTTGGCCTTCATCAAGGGTATGTACGGATGAGTTCAAATTAACCTGGACAATGACGAGTAGAAATTGACATGTGACTTATGATATGTTGGCCTTCGTCAAGGTCATAAGAGCATGGGGTAGAAATCACATCGGGAGTTTCAAACATACAGGAAACTTGCCAGGCATGCGCATACATTCTGGAGTGTGATAACGTGAGTGGATTCCATCAGGTTATCATGCGATGATAGTTGGATCCCGATACCTAATGATGAGTTGGTTTACTCCTCGGGTGATTTTAGATGATCCCGACTAATTCTTCTTTCAGGTTTGGAGGAGAATTTGAGGTTACAGTGGGAGACATCCTGATTAAATAAAGTGATTAACCATTCTGATCTAGATTAGAGTGCACGCAGAGTGTTTCTTTTCTCTCTCTTTTTGGCAATGACCATGTCCCGACCCTAGACTATGACTCAGTGACCAAGTTAACCGAACTTTCTTAAAACACTGCCTTTTGGATTGTCTAAGTTGCATACTTCATTGCCACCCCTACTTTTACCCTTTGCTTTTCTCCGGAACACTCTGTATCACTACGAAGATCCATGGTTATTGGATATGACCATCGTATAGTTATATACGAACTCGAAGAAACTTGTTTCAGATTCGAGGACGGTTTCCGGTTCTGGAGAAAATGAATATGACTATTCAGTTATCTTTTCTTTTGACCTTCTCTCAAGTTGTGAGAGCTCCTAGGATTAGGAGACAGTACACCTATTACGCTTATTGGATAGTCTTCTTCCAAACCATAGGCAGGTGCCGAAAGGTGGGGAAGGAAGAAAACCAATTACCTAAGTATGGTGTACAGAAGGTAATAAGTAAAGACAAATAAAGGGATTAGAAAGGGGACAAAGTAAATTGCGATTGTTATGATTCACGACCAAACCACGTATATCATCGCCACTCCTATTTCACCTTTGAATATCTCCAGAACACCCCGTATCACTACGAAGATCCACAGTTATTGGATAACCTATCTTATGGTGATATACGAACTGGAAGGAACTTGTTCCAGTTAGAGGATGGATTCTAGTTTAGGAGAAATAGAATAAGGATTATTCGGCTGTCTTTTATCTTTACCTTCTCTCAGGTTGTGAGTACACCTATTACGCTTATTGGATATTCTTCTTCCAAACCATAGGCTGGTGCCGAAAGGTAGGGAAGAAAGAAAACCATTTAGCCTAAGGGTGGTGTACAGAAGGTAATGAGTAAAGATAAATAAAGGGATTTGCAGAGATGGCAAAGAAATATACAGTTACAGTCGTGAATCTGATAATGGAAGAGGCATTACTAGGAATACCCGGATTCCCCTTCGAAATATTTTCATGTTACAGTTTCACTGTGCGTTGTTAATAGAAAACTGATTTCCCAATTAGATCCTTACTCCAGGGTATGTATTTACCAGATATGATTCTCACATCTGTATGGTTTTACAGATGATGAGTGGGATTAAGTTATTTCGAATTAGGTGATCATCCTAATTATATCGGGATTCGTTGTAATTGGTGATATTTGAGGAAATCGCCTGGGTTTTTACCGGACGGCAAATATTTAGTTTTGAATATCCGTTGTTATGCACCAATTTCAAACTGATATATCTATACGTTTATTTTATAAAGTGAGATATAACTTTTTGAAATTATGTCCATAACATTTACCTATATCAGTTGATGGTTAGGTAAGGAGCATTAAACAGCGGTGTAATTCTTCTTAACCATAAGTACAGTTTTCAACCTACGACGTACAGGGTATGAGTTATTAAACTCAGGGGACTTATACAAAGTATTGTATGTTTTCCAGTGTCCATAAGGACAGAGGGGTTGTCCTCGTACTATATTCTGTTTACTTATGACTTCTCAAGTTTTAGACACGTGTTTCGTAGAAATACAAGATCCAAGTTTTGAGAAGTTATAAGTACAAGATTAAAGTAGAGAACAAGGTGTTGCAAGTATCAAGATTCTTTAAGGTGATCGAAGATGTAGATACTTGTGTTTGGTATTCAGTTGATAGTAATGGTTTTGAGAACTTGCTTCTCTTTCAGGTTACTCATATTTGGATGCACTCCTAGTTGAGTAATACTGATTGGCCTCTCTCCATTTAGTTGACATGCACTGGAGACAGCTGCATGATTTGAATCTGGTTCCAATTAAATCAGTGCCTCTGTTTCTATATTGTATATAGAATGGATCATATCTTAACGATATTAAGGTATATGGACTTGTCCGGCTTATGCTTAAAACCAGACTCCGGATAACTCAAGGCACATTTTTGTAATGGCAGTTTGTGGGTTAACCTGGGCTATGACGAGGGTTAACTTTCTACCATCTGGTAGATCAATAGTGATATTGTTCTTGACACGCCACAGTTTTAGTAAAATGGATTTTTTCAGAAAACAGTAGTGGGAGTATGGTAGAACTGGAAGTGATTTCAGAACCGCAAATGATTACTGAAAATTTAATAGGACGTAAAGAATCTTTAACGTTTTGAAAATCGTTTCGGTGAATTTTGAAAAAATCGGTAAAATAAGGGGGTTTTCTGTAAAAAGTTAAAATACAAATATCTTATTATAAAAATTAAATATACATATTCTAGCTATATAATTTCTATTATTTGGTGTTTATTGAGCCGCTGGTGAAATTTCAAATTTTCTAAAAAAAAATATTATTTTATTATTATTTTAAGCCGTCACTAATAAATTTAATTAGGGAAAATTACAAATCGGAATGAGTTGAAACAAATTTTGTGCATCATAAAACATTAAATAAAATTTTATCTTGTGGTTTTTGGAACGAAATCATTTGCCAAAACGGTTTAGAAATTATTGAAGAAAAAAGGCTTTTTTTGGCGTAAATGGATGTTTGGGGTATTGTATTTATCATTTTTCATCACCCCACACCCGTACCCACACCCACACACCCCCATTCACTTCTCCCCTTGGCTGAATTCAGCAGCCCCCATCTTTTTCCCCACTTGAATTTCAAAGGAAAGAAATGAAAGAAAAGAAAAGAAAATGGATAAATGAGGTGGACTTTTGACTTTGGTTTGACCTTGACTTTCTCCCCCCACTTTCTCTACCTCCCTCTCTCTCCTCTCCCCCTCCCATTCCAGTCGACCCCCTCTCCTACAGCAGCAGCAGCCCCCCCCCATTTCCCTTCTCTTTTCTTTTCAAAACTTCATCAAAAATTGCCCCAAAATCCATCAAAAAAATCCCAAAACCCAAATCCGACTCCTACCCATTTTAGCTTAGCCCGTATAGCATGGATCCTTGTGAAAAGAGAGCATTTTGGAGGGCCATGGATGCTTGTAGATCTTCAAATGTTTTTGGGTATAATTCTAAACTTTTTTGCTTAGTTGGTTACTTAATTTCTTAAAGCTAATTTAATTAAGTGTTAATTTGGGTTATGTGAGTTTAATTGCATGATTAAAGATTTCAAGTTAGGGTTTGTTGTGGAAATGAGTTGTGTTTGATTGTGCATGGTTTAGTGATGTGGATTAACATATTTAGTTTTGTAGAAAACTAATCTAGTTGTTAATTACAAGTTGTTACTTGAAAAATGTCCAAATTAAGCTTTTTGTTGCAAACTAGTTTTTTTGATTTAATTCGAAATATGAGATTAAAAATATGGTTAGGGTTTTTATCATATTATTAACTTTATTAAGTGTAGTTTAACACTTTAGTTCATGGAAATCCAACCTAAATTGTAGTTTGTGCATTTTTGCTATGAAATTGTTAAAAAGGGTATTTTGTAAACTAGAATATTAGGGTTTTTGGAATTTAATGAGATTAAATTCCGGAAATTGTTTCTATGACTTATTTAAGATATTTAATAAGTATATTGGCCGCTACATTCATTTAAACATCATGTTTTGTACAAAAACGGCGAATTGTGCTTGCTAGATTTTTTCGGAAAAATGACTTTTAAGTGAAATTGGGGTTTTTGTGAGTTTTAACCTAGTTTATATTAAAATTTGTGTTCGTGAATGTGCAAATGAGTGTGATTGGATTTTTCTCGATGGTTTGACGTTTGTACATCGACATCGAGGGCTGGTTTGACTATTCTTGCATGCGTAGGCGATAGGTTTGGACCTATGCGTGATACGCGTGCCGATTTGATTTTCGTATGCCGTTTCGATTTCGAATTTAGTTTTAATGCGATACGGTACGTTATGATATGTAGGTACCCCATGTGGACTTCAAGACGACAAGCAAGCGCGTGGGGTCGTCGGCACCGGCTAGCGAGGACCAGGTGAGTAGATTTATATCTACGGGGAGAAGTCGGGTGAATGGCGTATAGCACCCCCGCAGTCCGTGGTGGTGTATACGGATGCGTATACACACCAACAATTATTATATGTTATTTGGGATTAATAACGATGCTTAGGATGGATATTGGTGTGTTGGATTATTTTTAGCGTTGCGAACCCTAGGGTAGTGTTGCACTACACATACACACATACATACTTGCATACTTTCCTATTGATATGTGCTCATGAGATTCTTTATAGTTATGTGTTCACATGGGTATGGGACTATGTGTTCACATACGGATTGAGGATGATACTTGGGATTGAGCTGAGTCGATGAGATTTGATTTGAGGCCGTGAGATCGGTGATATAGCAGGGTTCATATCTTAGATACGACATGACATTGTAGCGGGTCCTTGACGTAGTGTTTCACACACGTCCATGCATACTTAGGCGGTATTAGTATTGTACTAGACGTAGATCAGTACCCCGGTCATGATGTTTGATAAATAGAATACCAGGTGAATAGTATGATGAATGTGATATTGACCCGTACCCAGAGTTGGGATGCCGTACGAAGGATTTACGTACGAGCTATTTTGATGATTGATCCGCACTCTTGACTTGGGATGCCTGCTTATAAATATGGTATCGGAGATGATATTATTGAGGCGGGATCACCGACTTTATATATACAGGTATGTATATGTATCAACTCAGATGATAGGCGGTTTCCTTACCTGTAGTTCAGCTTGTTAGTTCAGCCGTATAGTTTAGTGTAGTTGTTAGATTAGATTAGACTCCTACCTATTTCAAAACTAGCGGATCGTGGGTATTTTAAAAGACAGGTCAAGGGACCTACGGATATTTCAAAAGACGTATCCTTTCTTAAAAACCACCGTAGCCCTATTTTCAAAACCCCACGGTTCGTGTTATTTCAAATGGCACCATTGTTTAATTTTTAGCTCCCGCTCATTTTGGTTGCTCGCTCCGCATCGCATATTTACATTGTTATTTCATATTGCATTGTTGACATTATGCTGTTAGGACACCAGCACCATTACCGATGATGCGTATGTACCACATACACTTACTTGCCGGCTCACACACATCTTCATCGGTAATTGCCATGTCACGTACACCTTAGAAAATATTGTTGCTTAACTTAGCTTGATAGCCAGTAGTTTGACATAATATTAGTGTACATACCTTATATGCCAGCTTAGATATTGTAGTTATTACTTGTCGCTTCATGCATACTGTTATTCATTCTCATGCTTATATTCATGGTTTTACATGCTATTGATGATTCGGATTTCCATGATATTTTCTGGATTTGGAGAAAAACCGCAAAACATATATAAACTGATTTCTCTCTTTTTAAATAAAAGTGCAGTTTTTCCCATGATGTATGAGTCGTCCACCATGAGTTTGCTGATGGATTTCGAGACCCGATTCGAGGAGACGGATGAACCATTTCGGGTACATGGTGGACCCGGTAAGGTACCCCGGGGCAAGAAGCGCGTGATGATGACGATGTGAGCCTGGCAGGGGAGCACTACCTACCGATGATTTTACCCGACGCGTCGGATATCCGGAGGATACCGTCGTGGTCTTGAGATGGATGGTAGGGGCCGGTCTGGACTGACGGCGCCCTAGACATTGTGTTTGAGATATTGAGGTACAAAGATTGTGATGCAGAGATATCGAGATATTTGGACACTTGTTTGTGTCGATGCTGGGCACTGTTTTATGCTGATTTCATTTATGGTACCTCACTTTTAAAATACAGAAATCTCACTGATTTATGAAAGCAGTTTTCTTCAGTACATGCATTCTGTTTCATGCATTCATACATCATCCATATGATACATTGCTACCTGAGGCACTGACACGGGCATATAGAATTACACTCAGGTTAGATATTTACCCTAGCCTTGTTATAGGCTGCATGTTATACATTTTTGAGGATATATTATGATCTTTGACCTAGGATTGCGTTATTTATGCGATTTCTGTGCGTAGATATTTTTCTACTCACAAGTTGGCAACTCACCCCCGTTGTGCCACAGTTCTTGCAGGTTTCGCCGTACAGGTTTCATTACGGCTTTGCTGGCACTATTTCCATTTCCGGGTGGCTTGCTAGTAGGTGGGTTATTTGTATCTTACCCATCATTATATCTTGTATATTATTATTCAGTTGTATCTAGAAGTTCCATCAACCAAGCATGTATTTATTTTTGAGATAGAGACCAGTGATGTTATTCCATCGACCTTAGAGTCGCGCGTTATATTTCTGTGATTTTCTTGTGGTTTTGAGTTTCCTTTTGAATTTTGATTCTCGCCGTTGGCGTTGTATATTATATTGCTTGTGTGGTTGTGGCTGTCGATTGACGAAAAGCTAGCTCCCGCCTGGGGATGCCTATTTATTGATTTCGTATACTATTCATGTTGTATCCCGTTTGGGGGCCAGTTTTTACAAAGGAGACTCTGCCGAAATTTTCAGGAAATTTTTGGATGTTTTTAAAAACCGCATAATTCGGCTTATGCTATTGAAACTACTTGCTTTAAGTTGGTTTTTCCTGCACTCTACATCTTTTCTTGGTTTGGATTTCTGGGTTTTCGGTTTACTTAGATTACGTACGCCTCGAGACGTTCGTAGTTTAAGTGCCGGTCATGTTCCGTAGTTTCGGGTCGTGACAAAGTTGGTATCAGAGCGTTAGGTTTTAAGCTTCGGAGCGTAGGATGACCCTTGGTTGATGGAATAGGTGACTAAAGTAGAGTGACGTACCGTTGGTATGTTCCGCGGCATATTTACGACACGCCACTCCACTTATGAAGCCTTAGGATGTACATTTCCTTGTTCAATATTATATTCCTTCCTGATCTAGCCTCATCAGCACCAGTTTGGTTTTGCTGCTACGGTTACGGGCAGGGAGAGCTACGGCTAGAGTTGCGGTCAGCACAAGCTCGTCACGAACGAGGACTGACCAGGGCGAAATTCCGGCGACACACGATTGCAGAGATGTGTCTTTTTACTGTGTTTCCGCGCCACGAGCGTTTGGCGGATCGCCTTTATGAGGTTACTCGGAGGTGCTGATCGACACTAGAGAATTGAGCCAATGATGGAGGCCAGCCAGATTTTGATGATCGTTGGTGTGTTGCTTACTCCTGATGATTGAGGCACTGTTCAGCGTGCAGACGAGCGAGCCAGTTGTTGCTGCGAGCGACGAGATATCACCCCATATGTTGGAGCTATTGCGGGGCGAGTTGTACGAATAAATGATAGAAGGTCGCTAGTCACCCGATGATGAATGACTAAGACAGGTGGTTCGTTCGCCTACTCCGATGCGAGGTCATCAGATAGATTGCTTCCAGCTAGAGACGACTTCACGCAGAGACGTGAGGGTCGACAGAGACGATCGAATGTCGGAAACCTATTATTCCAAGTTTAAAGTAGTCGGAAAGACATGCAGGAAATTCTATGGTCCCTCTAGAAGAATGAAACCCTAACTCGACTTAATGACCGTGTGGAAGCCTTTGAACCTTCGGGTTTGCGGCAGTTCTACGGCGCCATTAGTGAGGCTTGGGTTTGCCCTTCTACGGCTGGACCACCGATGCTGTGGTATATATATTCGATACTATTAAACTGTACCAAGATGTTGAGCTCTTGGGGGATTATGAGGTTTCGACGAATCGATCGAATGGTTCGACTTCAATCGGATGCTTGGTGGTGAGATGCATTCTTGGGAGACTCCAGATACGAGGATAGTCGTTGGAGCTCAGTCCATGCGGCCGCGACGAGACGAGTCCAAAGCAGACGACATTAGAGAAAAGTGAAGTAAGAGGTTCGTACCAGATCTAGATGAGATGACGTTCCACTCCGCCGACATCAGAGATGCGATGCGCATGCCGAGGCATGGTACTTGGACTTACCTTCCAGAAGGAGTCGTGATGAGTATGCAGTCGTTCCAGAGCAAGATGCAGATATAAGAAAGGACAACGACTTCCGGACAGTTGGCAGAGACGAGGCATGGAATAGACCGTGAGCAGGATTCCTTCCAGGACACTGCTGCAATGATACTTGCACCCAGGATCAGATGTGTCATGTACATTCAGAGAGCCAGAGGCCGACGCCAGTGATATACTGTCTTACGAGTGGTCGTGATGACTGACCGGGAGATGACAAGAGACGTGCCAGAACTGGATCATCCCCGTTAGCACGCCCGACAGGGCCGATGAGCCGATGGACCGAAAGATTGGTAATTCACAGTGAAGACCTTGACCCAGGAGTGGTCATGGTTACGCACATCAGCGGGACAGAGTTCATGATCATCGACGAGACGTCCCACTAGTGACCGTGACAGTTGGCCGAGATTCTTAGAGGATGCGCTTGAGCGGTACTGTTCCGCCATTATTGATTTCGATGTTTTGGGTGATTTATTCGTATGATTTGATTTTGATGATTGAGGATTTACGATCTTTGCACAGTGTTGCACTAGATATCGTTTTCGTGCTTTAGTTTCACATGTTTGTGATTTTACGGTTTTAAACAGTTGAGTTGGTTTTGTGCGTATGCATGCACATGAATTGGTTCCTGCACTCTGTGTAGTTATTATATGCTTGCAGTGCAGTGATACGCCTTTCGTGCACTTAGATGCACTGGACTTCGATTTCGATTGTGATACTCGATATTTGTTTTGTGCACCTTGTGCACCTGATTGATTTTGCACACGTTCGGCGCTTGATATTGGATTTCATGATTTCGTGCATGATGGATGCACCTGATTTGGATTTTCGCGCATGTTGGGCGCATGTTTTGAAGGGTGATTTTGGTGCACACCAGAGGCACTAAATTGAGAATTTTTCGTGCATGTCAGGTGCACCTGATTTTGCTGTCAGGCACACATGTTGCCTACGACAGATCTTTCGTGCACACCCGATGCACTTAGATGTTGTTTCTGTGCGCATGTATGGCATATTCATGGATTTTGATTTCCGTGCGCACCAGACGCACGTAGCATTCATGTGCATATTTTGGGGATTGATTTCGTATAGAGCAGTACGTTTTTATGATATTGCTATGTGTTTTCGTACTGAGCAGGACTAGTCAGAGGACAGTACCTGAATATATTTTGCATGCATTGATAGTTATTGAAGGGATTTCCAAAAAGCGAGCTATAGCCTCAGTATTTACCTACGTGTCTGATATGACACGAAATGTTTAAAACAAGGAGGCCCTTCTAAATTGTTTCCAAAACGGCGGAACGTACATTTCAAACAAAGGTATATATGTATATAGTTATTTTCTTATGATAGACGTCCGCCACTGTGCAGTGTTATACGCGTTGCACAGCGACTTAAAGAGATTGGCATGCATTTCCTTCAAATACTTACAGATATAGATTCGATGTTTACATGTATAGTTTCGAGTTATATCATATTGGTTTGATTTGGATTTGGCATTGATGTCTTCTCCATGACTCCGATGATTGCGGGATGCTTGACGGAGTTTTGATTTGAGTTATATGCTCATTTTTCAAGCGCATGCGCTGCGCTACGATTTGTTTTATGTATTTACAATTTCGGAGCCCCGACGACTTGATGGGTTTTCTTAGATGTTTTAGTATTTGGGAGAGTTTGAATTTAAATTCGGGGACCGAATTTCTTTAAGGGGGGAGATTGTAACGTTTTGAAAATCGTTTCGGTGAATTTCGAAAAAATCGGTAAAATAAGGGGGTTTTCTGTAAAAAGTCAAAATACAAATATCTTATTATAAAAATTAAATATATATATTCTAGCTATGTAATTGCTATTATTTGGTGTTTATTGAGCCGCTGGTGAAATTTCAAATTTTCTAAAAAAAATATTATTTTATTATTATTTTAAGCCGTCACTAATACATTTAATTAGGGAAAATTACAAATCGGAATGAGTTGAAACAAATTTTGTGCATCATAAAACATTAAATAAAATTTTATCTTGTGGTTTTTGGAACGAAATCATTGGCCAAAACGGTTTAGAAATTATTGAAGAAAAAAGGCTTTTTTTGGGCGTAAATGGATGTTTGGGGTATTGTATTTATCATTTTTCATCACCCCACACCCGTACCCACACCCACACACCCCCATTCACTTCTCCCCTTGGCTGAATTCAGCAGCCCCCATCTTTTTCCCCACTTGAATTTCAAAGGAAAGAAATGAAAGAAAAGAAAAGAAAATGGATAAATGAGGTGGACTTTTGACTTTGGTTTGACCTTGACTTTCTCCCCCCACTTTCTCTACCTCCCTCTCTCTCCTTTCCCCCTCCCATTCCAGCCGACCCCCCTCTCCTACAGTAGCAGCAGCCCCCCCCCCCATTTCCCTTCTCTTTTCTTTTCAAAACTTCATCAAAAATTGCCCCAAAATCTATCAAAAAAATCCCAAAACCCAAATCCGACTCCTACCCATTTTAGCTTAGCCCGTATAGCATGGATCCTTGTGAAAAGAGAGCATTTTGGAGGGCCATGGATGCTTGTGGATCTTCAAATGTTTTTGGGTATAATTCTAAACTTTTTTTCTTAGTTGGTTACTTAATTTCTTAAAGCTAATTTAATTAAGTGTTAATTTGGGTTATGTGAGTTTAATTGCATGATTAAAGATTTCAAGTTAGGGTTTGTTGTGGAAATGAGTTGTGTTTGATTGTGCTTGGTTTAGTGATATGGATTAACATATTTAGTTTTGTAGAAAACTAATCTAGTTGTTAATTATAAGTTGTTACTTGAAAAATATCCAAATTAAGCTTTTTGTTGCAAACTAGTTTTTTTGATTTAATTCGAAATATGAGATTAAAAATGTGGTTAGGGTTTTTATCATATTATTAACTTTATTAAGTGTAGTTTAACACTTTAGTTCATGGAAATCCAACCTAAATTGTAGTTTGTGCATTTTTGCTATGAAATTGTTAAAAAGGGTATTTTGTAAACTAGAATATTAGGGTTTTTGGAATTTAATGAGATTAAATTCCGGAAATTATTTCTATGACTTATTTAAGATATTTAATAAGTATATTGGCCGCTACATTCATTTAAACATCATGTTTTGTACAAAAACGGCGAATTATGCTTGCTAGATTTTTTCGGAAAAATGACTTTTAAGTGAAATTGGGGTTTTTGTGAGTTTTAACCTAGTTTATATTAAAATTTGTGTTCGTGAATGTGCAAATGAGTGTGATTGGATTTTTCTCGATGGTTTGACGTTTGTACATCGACATCGAGGGCTGGTTTGACTATTCTTGCATGCGTAGGCGATAGGTTTGGACCTATGCGTGATACGCGTGCCGATTTGATTTTCGTATGCCGTTTCGATTTCGAATTTAGTTTTAATGCGATACGGTGCGTTATGATATGTAGGTACCCTATGTGGACTTCGAGACGACAAGCAAGCGAGTGGCGACGTCGGCACCGGCTAGCGAGGACCAGGTGAGTAGATTTATATCTATGGGGAGAAGTCGGGTGGATGGCGTATAGCACCCCCGCAGTCCGTGGTGGTGTATACGGATGCGTATACACACCAACAATTATTATATGTTATTTGGGATTAATAACGATGCTTAGGATGGATATTGGTGTGTTGGATTATTTTTAGCGTTGCGAACCCTAGGGTAGTGTTGCACTACACATACACACATACATACTTGCATACTTTCCTATTGATATGTGCTCATGGGATTCTTTATAGTTATGTGTTCACATGGGTATGGGACTATGTGTTCACATACGGATTGAGGATGCTACTTGGGATTGAGCTGAGTCGATGAGATTTGATTTGAGGCCATGAGATCGGTGATATAGCAGAGTTCGTATCTTAGATACGACATGACGTTGTAGAGGGTCCTTGACGTAGTGTTTCACACACGTCCATGCATACTTAGGCGGTATCAGTATTGTACTAGACGTAGATCAGTACCCCGATCATGATGTTTGATAAAGAGGATACCAGGTGAATAGTATGATGAATGTGATATTGACCCGTACCCAGAGTTGGGATGCCGTACGACGGATTTACGTACGAGCTATATTGATGATTGATCCGCACTCTTGACTTGGGATGCCTGCTTATAGATATGGTATCGGAGATGATATTATTGAGGCGGGATCACCGACTGTATATATACAGGTATGTATATGTATCGACTCAGATGATAGGCGGTTTCCTTACCTGTAGTTCAGCTTGTTAGTTCAGCCGTATAGTTTAGTGTAGTTGTTAGATTAGATTAGACTCCTACCTATTTCAAAACTAGCGGATCGTGGGTATTTTAAAAGACAGGTCAAGGGACCTACGGATATTTCAAAAGACGTATCCTTTCTTAAAAACCACCGTAGCCCTATTTTCAAAACCCCGCGGTTCGTGTTATTTCAAATGGCACCATTGTTTAATTTTTAGCTCCCGCTCATTTTGGTTGCTCGCTCCGCATCGCATATTTACATTGTTATTTCATATTGCATTGTTGACATTATGCTGTTAGGACACCAGCACCATTACCGATGATGCGTATGTACCACATACACTTACTTGCCGGCTCACACACATCTTCATCGGTAATTGCCATGTCACGTACACCTTAGAAAATATTGTTTCTTAACTTAGCTTGATAACCAGTAGTTTGACATAATATTAGTGTACATACCTTATATGCCAGCTTAGATATTGTAGTTATTACTTGTCGCTTCATGCATACTGTTATTCATTCTCAGCTTATATTCATGGTTTTACATGCTATTGATGATTCGGATTTCCATGATATTTTCTGGATTGGAGAAAAACCGCAAAACATATATAAACTGATTTCTTTCTTTTTAAATAAAAGTGCGGTTTTTCCCTTGATGTATGAGTCGTCCACCATGAGTTTGCTGATGGATTTCGAGACCCGATTCGAGGAGACGGATGAACCGTTTCGGGTACATGGTGAACCCGGTAAGGTACCCCGGGGCAAGAAGCACGTGATGATGACGATGTGAGCCTGGCAGGGGAGCACTACCTACCGGTGATTTTACCCGACGCGTCGGATATCCGGAGGATACCGTCGTGGTCTTGAGATGGATGGTAGGGGCCGGTCTGGACTGACGGCGCCCTAGACATTGTGTTTGAGATATTGAGGTACAGAGATTGTGATACAGAGATATTGAGATATTTGGACACTTGTTTGTGTCGATGCTGGGCACTGTTTTATGCTGATTTCATTTATGGTACCTCACTTTTAAAATACAGAAATCTCACCGATTTATGAAAGCAGTTTTCTTCAGTACATGCATTCTGTTTCATACATTCATACATCATCCATATGATACATTGCTACCTGAGGCACTGACACGGGTACATGGAATTACACTCGGGTTAGATATTTACCCTAGCCTTGTTATAGGCTACATGTTATACATTTTTGAGGATATATTATGATCTTTGACCTAGGATTGCGTTATTTATGCGATTTCTGTGCGTAGATGTTTTTCTACTCACGAGTTGGCAACTCACTCCCGTTGTGCCACAGTTCTTGCAGGTTTCGCCGTACAGGTTTCATTACGGCTTTGCTGGCACTATTTCCATTTCCGAGTGGCTTGCTAGTAGGTGGGTTATTTGTATCTTACCCATCATTATTTCTTGTATATTATTATTCAGTTGTATCTAGAAGTTCCATCAACCAAACAAGTATTTATTTTTGAGATAGAGACCAGTGATGTTATTCCTTCGACCTTAGAGTCGCGCGTTATATTTCTGTGATTTTCTTATGGTTTTGAGTTTCCTTTTGAATTTTGATCCTCGCCGTTGGCGTTGTATATTATATTGCTTGTGTGGTTGTGGCCGTCGATTGACGAAGAGCTAGCTCCCGCTTGGGGATGCCTTTTTATTGATTTCGTATACTATTCATGTTGTATCCCGTTTGGGGGCCAGTTTTTACAAAGGAGACTCTGCCGAAATTTTCAGGAAATTTTTGGATGTTTTTAAAAACCGCATAATTCGGCTTATGCTATTGAAACTACTTGCTTTAAATTGGTTTTTCCTGCACTCTACATCTTTTCTTGGTTTGGATTTCTGGGTTTTCAGTTTACTTAGATTACGTACGCCTCGAGACGTTCGTAGTTTAAGTGCCGGTCATGTTCCGTACTTTCGGGTCGTGACAGATTCAATCAAGTTTGACATTCCATTAGCCACTCCGCAGATATAGTGGGTAACCTCAAGCACCCGAGAGGTACTCCGGTAGCCTCAAGGACGGTGACAGGGAGGGACTTGTTTATCCAGACTTGCCATTACTGCTGTTTCAGACTATGAGACCCGGCAGGAGGATGAGTATAGCGTCGTTCTAAAAGCTTTAGAAGTGCACGTGTATATGATTCTGCCAGAGGATTGTTGTGGTCAGTGGGAGCAGCGGAAGCATAATGGACAAGTAGCTTATGTCTATTTATAGACTAACGCAGATATAGCGGAGATAGATCATCTATTTTTGATGTGACAGTCATGGGCTTTGACTTCATCGGAATAGGAGATGGATCTGTTAAGAAGGTCATAGGGTGTGATGTCCTGGTATTTAGATGACATACACATAGTAGGAAGTAAAATTCCTATAGTACGATCGGTTATACTGTGGTTTCTCCACATAGGATATGGATATAATATCAGGCATTCTGGTTACTAGATCTATGGTTTTAGATCAAGATTTAGGAAGTGTCCCAATCTGGGTACTTAGACAGCATTCTAAAGGTGTTTTAGAATGGACGACTCCTGGCATGGTGGTGTACCTGCAGGTGATGGAGTCACCCTCTCTAAATGTGTCTTACAGATTAAAGGGGAGAGGGGTGTGCATGATTAGCATATCACTTTCTTAGGCAATTGAGTCAATCATGAGATGTCAAGTACCACACCAGATGTTGTTTTTGCACTAACTGCAATAAGTTGATATTAATCCAATCTTAGAGAAACATTCGGGAGCAGTTTATGAGCATAACTGGATGTTCTAGTGATTTGATAACGGCAGCCTCCTTCGGGAGACAGTTATCATTCCAAGCTTCTAAGGTGACCTGGATGACATAGTAACTGTCAGAGTTATATTTTTCCCTATGACAAGGGACAGTTGCTTGGACAAATGGTCCAAGCGGATACTGAGGGAGGCATGACACAGGATACTAATTAAATTCAGTTGACGATACAGTCTAAGAAGTTTGCTGGAGTTGGAGTTCATTTGTGAACTGGGTCCCATCAGATATCCAGACATATTCTAAGACAGGTATTGCTCATTTCGGGAGATGGCTTTCTCCGCGAACTTGAGATAAAGAGAGACATATAAAGAAACATCAGAGCGGTTAAACTCATTGAGACTATTTCTCGAACGCAGTAGTTTTACAAACAAGCTTTGTGAGACTGATCAGTAAGAAGTTGGGTGTTCGGTATCACACGGGCTGTGAGCATGCGACATCGCAATAATTAGCCTTAAGTGCAAGTGGGACATTGTTGGCTATAGTGCCCTCAAAGTCAATTATTGGATCGCAGGCACGTGATTGCAATGATTGAGGGGGGACCTATACCGGTAGAACAGACTTACTCAACATGATAGTATGCTATCTGGTTTGTCTTTATCATCGTGTACATACTTTAGGTGACATTACAGATCACTATTACACGTTGATAGAGCCTTTAGGTTTCTTGCTTGACTGCCAGCAGTATGATGGCGATCATATACGTGAGAGTTGGGTAGTCTATAAGCACATCCTTAAAGTGTCCCTAGTCGTTGGAGTTTCAAGACTGGGCATCGATACTCCGAGAGTAGACTAGTGTATACGGATCGAGACCCCGACGAGGGGCGATAGCCGGTCTCACAAGCCATTGGTGTCAGTTGGTTCACCTAAGATAGTATACAGGTACTCATTGGGTTATAAGTACACCGGACAGACTCGCCGGGAACATGCTAATTGGTATTATACCTATCGTCAGATAGCAGTTCCCTGGTGACATAGGTACAGGTTAGTCTATCAACCTGAGATCGTCATTTGTCTCGTGTGAGTTCCCACTGTGCTTTGATTACTACCCTACCACGGCTCAAAGGAGTCGTGCAAACAGTTTTTAGTTGGGTACAGTCCCGAGCCACATGGAGGCAATGAGAGGATCGGCAGGGGATTCGTCTCTCCCGGTATTGGGGGTGATGTCGCGCTGTGTCTGGAGAGCCATTACACAAAGTCCCTAGCCAGGGCAAGCGAGATTTACTGGTAGGTATTCCAGTAGTTTCTCAGGATGTTCTGGGCTACACTCCGACATGACTTATACCGCTATTGGGGGTCTGACGTTTACCAGCCCCCTAGGCCCGATATGCGATACTCATAGACGAACGGACCGGACTGTACGGATATTATCACTGACAGGCTCAGTAGGGTTTCAGGATGAGTTCGCTTGTCAGCTTCCCTTTCGCTCAATACATGGACAGCCATTACGTACAGCTAGTACCAGTGTACCACTGACGTGCTTGTAGTTAAACCCACTGCCAGCGTATTGACGAGTCTTTAGAGTCCCCCACAAAAAGTTTCCCAAGTTCGGGCGAAACGTTGTAGAGGCCGTATGGTTTTATGGCAGGGTTCGATCATATACGTGCACTTGTGCACGGATCATGATCGGACGGATCATACTAGTAGGCTTTGGTTTAAGCCGGATCCTAGTATTAGATTATTGGATTGCTTTTGTCTCGTAGTATTCGTATTCAGTCGGAATACGGATGCAGATATGTATATATACGCATGAGGGGTATTCTTGTAATTTGTTACAAGATTTCTTTAGTTGATGTCATGTTCTTTTCTTGATTTAAACATTTGGATTAAATGTTTAATGTGGGGGAATTTGTGACTCATTCTTGGCATGACATGGTTTTGTCATGGCTAAGATATTTTTTGTGAGCTAAGATATTTTGTGAGTGTGTGAGTGTAGAGATATTTTGTGAGTGTGTGAGGCTAACTAACACAACACAAAATATCAAAAACACTCACTCACTGATAAGATGGCAGCCATCACATTATTTGGGAATGATCTCATTTCTTTTGTTTTTGCTAGCTCACTTGATATTTTCTTAAACTCACAACTTCCACCATGGGCATCTTCTTCAACCTCCACACTATCCCTCTCATGTGTTGAGAACCCTAGAATGTATTGAGACAAAGTAATCACACACTATCTCTACTTCATCTTGGTCATCTCTTTTGGCAAACTTGATGTCCGAGTTGCTTCGGTTTAGAAGCGGGAGCCCGTATAAAGAATCCTCTACGTGGAGCCACTTCGAAGAGTGAGATCGGAGAGCGAACTTCGTTGGGGCAGCCGCGAGGAGCTTGGCGCAGAGATTAAAGACCGAAGGACATGAATCGATCGGTATAATCTCTCCAAACTCTTTTACAGTTTACTAGTTTACGGTTAATGGCACAATCCGGGATTTAGGGTTACGTTAGCGCCAGTTTTAAAAGTTTCTGTTCCACGTTTGGCCTCGGATTAACGGCCGGGGAATTGGTGTAGCCTTACATTATCAAGCTCGCACATATTGATTAAGCCTCAATACAGTAGTTTACTATTATGGTTTGTCTTTATCTTAACATGGCATATGTTATACATGTTATTACATATTGCGGTTACATATTGATAAAGCCTATAGGATCTTGCTTGGCTACCTGTGTTGTGATGGCGATCATACTTGTGGGAGCAGGGTAGTCCATAAGCACATCCTTAAATTGTCCCTAGTCACGTGAGTATCGAGACTGGGCATTGATACTCCAGAGTAGACTAGTGTATACGCTTCTAGGCCCGACAAGTGGCAATGGTTGGTCCCGCAGCAATTGGTCGGATACACCTAAGATCGTATGCAGGTGCTTACTGGGTGTGAGTACACTGGACGGACTCGCGGAGAACTTCCAGATTGTACTATACCTATCGTCAGATGGAAGTTCTCAGGTGACATGAGTACGGGTTATTCTTCGGACCTGAGATCATCATTTTTCTCGTGTGGGTTCCCACTGTGCTTTGATCACTACCCTACCACGGCTCTACTGAGTCATGTAAATTAGTTTTGATTGGGTACAGTCCCGAGTCACATGGAGGCAATGAGCGATTGTTGGGGTTTCGTCTCTCCCGGTATTGGGAGTTGATGCCGCATTGTGTTTACGATTGGTTAGGTCCATAAGACCTTGGCCAAGGCGGTTGGGATTTACTGGTAGGTTGATCAGTAGTTTCTCGGATTGGTCCTGAGCCACATCGGCATGACTTATCAGGTTATTAGGATCTGACGTTCACCACCCCTATGACCCGGTATGCGATACTCTTAGACGAAGAGACCGGACTGTACGGAGATTGTCACGGACAGGATCAGTAGGAGTTCGGATGAGTTTGCTCGTCGGCCTTCCTTTTTGACAGGTACCTGGATAGCCGTTATGTACAGAAAGTGCCGCTGACGTGCTTGTGGTTAAACCCACTGTCAGCGTACTGTTGAGTCTTTAGAGTCCCATACAGAGGGCTTCTCTGCTTTGAGCGAAACGATATAGAGGCCGTATGGTTTTACGGCAGGGTTCGATCACATACGTACACTTATGCACGTATGATGTTCGGGCGGATAATACTAGCGGGTTTTGGTTTAAGCCGGAACCTAATATTATATTCTTGGATTATTTTGTCTCTTTGTATTTGTATTTTTCAGAATACGAATACGGGTATGTATATACGATGAGGTGCATTCTTGTAATTGTACAAGATGCTTCTAGAAGAAGACACCTCATTATTTAGATTTACCATTTTTGATAATGGATTAATGAGGTAGAGAAATGAGGTATGTATTTTCATTAAATAAAGCATGGCTAGCTTGATGACTCATTGCATGACTCATGGTTTACTATTCTTCCATGGTTGATATTTTGTGGAGATATTTTTTGCTTGCATTATTATCTCATTCACTTAGCCATTCTTCATTTTGCTAGCTCATTCTACACTCTCATCTTCTCCTTGCTCTCTTCTTCTAATACTAACCCTAATTGTCTCATGAGTTAAGAAACCTAGGGTTAGTGAGACAAAACATTCCATAATCACTCTCTACACACTCTAGTCTATTTAGATTAGCAAGCTAAGTATTCTAGTTACCTCAATTAGGAAGTAGGAGCTCTTAGTTGGCACTCTCGGGTGAATCATTATTGACGTGAGGAGGCTGAAGTTCAAGCACGATCCATACTTCCATCGAGGAGCTTAAGGAGAGGATCAAAGACCCGAAGGACTTGGTTTCTTTAGGTATACTTTCTATCATAGTAGATAGAACCCTTACATGCTAGTTAGGTTTATGGAAAGATCTGGTTTAGGTTTTTTCTAGCGCCAAGTTTCGATTCGTAGAAAAAATTTTGTTCCGCATTTGGCCATGGAAGTTGGTCGAGGCACTAGCGTAACCCTAAATGGTATCAGTGCCAGCCCATAAACCCTACACAAGCAAGTTTAAACAATATTAAAACAACGAAACCGAAACAACTCCAAACATAGAAACCAAACTTCAAGTTTCTGTCGATTTTTTCAGAGGCTCCAAATTTTTTATAAACAATTACAGAGTGATCTATTCACAGAGGGATGAACACTGACCAAAAACGAGATGATTCTAACAAGTTTTGGCCGGCCAAACCCTAAAAAAAATCCGATGTCACCGGTTTTTCTATGGTGGATTTTCTCGAGTTTTGGTCTGTGTTCTTATCCAGTGGAGTTTGGGTTTCAGGTGTTGTTTGTTTTTGCCCAAGTTTGATGTTCTGTTGTTTTTGAGTATGGGGCAACTCGGAGTGTTTCGAAGTCGTTATATTTGACACTGTTTAATAGTTTACAGTACATTCACTTTTATCTGCGACCGTGAATATCATTCGATCGGTACAACTCGTATAATTGCTATATATTCTTTTGGACGGGCTTGCGAACATGACATTCGCATTGATGTTTTGTGTTTGTGTTGTGATTGTGGTTGGATAGTTATGGTGGATAGCATGTGGTGCAATGTTAGTGGTACAGTTAAAAATTCATTTGTATATTAATTTTACGGGGCGAGCGTCCGATATGTGGACTACCGTCTTTGCCGGATTGTATATTATTTGTTTAGGGCACGACCGGGTTGAGGTCGATGTCACCATTTGTACATATTATTTTCTTTTTCTGTACTAGGATTACCCCGCAGTGGAGTGCGCGAATAGCCGGGTTCTAGAAGGCAACAAGCCCGCATCTCATGGCGTTGGGACGGAGGGGGCTTCATTCTAGAATTGGCGGGCTATTCGCCGCACTCGTAGGGGGTATAGGATGACCAACAGAGGGGCGCCCAAGTTACCGGATTCCGTCAAGTGCTAGGTGGCCCATTCACTTTGTTGAAGGGGGTTTCCTCACTTCTGAGATTGGCGGGTAACTTGCCGCGCTCGTAGGGGTCCAGGTTCTCATTGCACAGGCTATCCACACGACCGGGAACGTCGGGTTTTATTTGCGGCTCAAATGAAACCCGGGGCTCCAAAATTGTCCATCCTTTTGTATTGTTGGCTAAGATTCTGTGATGTTGCTTATTATCATGCCTGGGATGAATGTTATATATACTTATATATATATTAGTAGATGTTGTATATGTTTTGCACCCGCGCTAGTCCAGCCCCCGCTCTGTCGTTAGTTAAGTAACCTAACGGGTGATGATGGGGTCCAGTGGCGAATGCAGATGGCATATACGTACATTGTATTTTGTTCTTTTCTGGTGTGATAGGATTAATTGATGGGACCGCATTAATTTTGATTAATGCAAAAAAATAAGTCTAAAAGATGTTGTTGGAACAAATTTCGAAAAACTACAGTTATATTCTTTCGCTTTGCATAGTGGTATTCGGTAGTGAATATCCTGCACCTCATTCCATGTGACAAGAGCCGAGATCCCTTCACGGGGAGTGACCTCTTGAGCAAAAAGACTATACTATAGATTACTCGATTTTTTCAAAACCAGAAATTTTCAAAAAGCGGAACTTAAACCACTCCTTTTTCAAAGTTATCAGGTTCCTTCAACGATATCAAGTTCATTACGTTAACGGGGTTTTCGCCAAAAACCCAGCCGTAGCCCTCCTTCATTTCTTACAAGTATTACTTAGTATTCACGCTGTGTATGTTGAGCTCTGTCAAGGCATAGTGAATGGTAGCTAAGCAATGCTCGTATGTTGCATAGATAGATGCGATTATTTAGGACAATCGCATGGTCATTTTGACCTCTGTCAAGGACTTGTGCGGGTGGGTCTAAATAAATCCAGGACAATGACGGGTTGAACTTGACTTGCGACTTATGACATGTTGACCTCTGTCAAGGTCATGAACCCGCTTGGGGCAAAAAACCACATCGGGAGTTTCAAATATACAGGAAACTTGCAGATTTAGCATACCTTCTGGAGTGTAGTGACTAGAGTAGATTCCATCCAAGTCATCACACAATGATAGTTGGATCCTGATCCCACTGATGAGTTGGATTACTCTCGGGAGATTATTTCACTTAACAATCAATGCTATAAACCAAGTAGATGTCTAGAACGGTGTTAGCGGGGCTACGCCTCCAGAGAAAAGAGGTTACATAATTAAGGAACTTCGCGAAAGCGTTGGAAAACCTCCCTCGAAGTACCAACACTAGCTTGGCTGAAAGGTTAAGCAAGTATTGTGATGTGCGATTAATCCTGACTAGTTCTTCTTTTAAGGTTTGAAGAAGAATTTGAGGAAACAGTGGGAGCCATCCTGGTTAGATAAATTAATAACCAATCTAATCTTGCAAGAGCGCACGCTAAGTGTTTCTTTTCTCTCTCTCCAGGTAGCAACCATGTCACGCCCTAATCAAGATAATAAAATGTATCGCTTGACCGATACGAATTCTTATTCGGGGCTGAAGAACGTCGGTTTGGCTCTAACTTATGATGGCGATCATAAGTATGAGCAGAGAAAAGAGGATAGTCTGAATTCCTTGGAGACCCCATTGAAGAAGAAGCATACTAATGCATCTACTTCAGGCGTTCTTGAAATTGAGAACTACTTTTCGTTCAGTCCTACCTCCTGTGTACTAGATACCGGATCAGGATCTCATATCTATAATTTATTGCAAGGATTGAGAAAAAGTAGGATAGTTGGACCTGGTGATATGTCCCTCAGAGTAGGGAATGGAGCACAAGTTGATGCTGCAGCCG
The DNA here is from genome assembly GCA_030015575.1 of Agapanthus africanus. NCBI lineage: Eukaryota > Viridiplantae > Streptophyta > Magnoliopsida > Asparagales > Amaryllidaceae > Agapanthus > Agapanthus africanus. Next base: position 333,016,436 of record CM057349.1, read on the forward strand.
TCGGTGATTATCACCTAGTGTTGCCAAATGGCAATACTCTGATTTTGAACAATTGCTACTATGTACCTTCCATGGTTTGCAACATAATATCAGTTTCTTTACTTGATAAAGATGGATATAACTTTGTTCTTGATAGAAATATCATGACCATTTACCTTGATAAGGTACTAGTTGCAGAAGGTACACTTTTTAATGGTATCTATGTTCTAAATCAAAACGCAGTTTTCAGTATACAAAACACACGCAAGAGCAAGAGTTCAGATACGAACGAATCCTACTTGTGGCATTGTAGACTCGGTCATATCGGAGAGAAAATACTAAGTAAGTTGCATAAAGATGGACTTTTGAATACGTTCGAATTTTCATCTTATGAAACTTGTCAGTCTTGTCTCAAGGGAAAGATGACCAAATCTCCGTTCATAGAACACGGAGAAAGAGCAGGAGAGCTCTTGGGACTCATACACAGTGATGTATGTGATCCAATGTCTATCCATGCAAGGGGTGGGTTCTCGTACTTCATCACATTCACTGACGATCTCTCTAGGTTCGAATATGTGTATCGGATGAAACACAAATCTGAAGCTTTTGAGAAATTCAAAGAATTCAGAAACGAAGTAGAGAACCAGACTGGAAAAAGTATCAAGATCCTCCGATCTGAAAGAGGAGGGGAGTACTTGAGCACTGAATTCAATGACTTTCTAAAAGAGAATGGCATTCTCTCTCAGCTTACTCCTCCGTATACACCACAGCACAACGGCAAATCGGAGCTGAGGAACCGCACCCTATTGGACATTGTTCGCTCCATGATGAGTAGTGCTGAGTTACCTCTTTCATTCTGGGGACTTGTGCTTGAAACAGCAGCGTACTTGTTGAATCAGGTTCCGTCTAAATCAGTGCCTAAGACTCCATATGAAATATGGAGTGGTAGAAAACCATGTCTTAAACGGGTTAAGATATGGTGTTGTTCGGTATATGTGAAAAACCAGAATCCGGACAAACTTCAGGCACGGTCAGTTTTATGTAAGTTTGTAGGATATCCCAGGCATTCAAACGGATATCTGTTCTACCACACCGAGGAACAGAAGGTGTTTGTTGCTCAGCACGCTACCTTTTTAGAGTGGCAATTTCTTGCAAAAGAAATAAGTGGGAGCACGGTAGAACTGGAAGAAATTCCAGAGGGACAAACTATAACTGAAGATTTAGTAGAACCACAAAATTCAATAGTCCTAGACAAACCTCAGCCACTCCGCAGATCTGGTAGGATTTTGTCACACCCCGCTTCCCGGTATACGGTGAAGGGGACGCAACTGGTCCGCTACGTATTTACTCAGAAACAAATACTCTAATCGTAACTAAGCAATATAAAATAAATACACAAGAGACAAGATATTTAAACTGAACAGCAACTTTATTTATTAATATTCTTTTGTACAATGCATGAAAAGTAAATACAACTGAAATAAAAGCGATGCCTAAACAATGGCATAACAGGAATGTAAAGTACTGAGAGGAAATGTATACAATGAAACTAAAGCTCTGGGTCTTCAGCAAACTGAACCAAGTCTTCAGCAGTCGGCTCGATCTCTGACGTGTCCAGATCACCTGACGACATTCAAAGAAGAAAGAAAGAGAATGTCATCAGCGAACAGGTCGCTCGGTAAGTCCCAAAGATAAGAGGAGAAATAGAATAGACAGAGAGTGAGAGAGAGAGAGAGAGAGTAGCTTTTACAGTTGTATTATGTTGTTATATTATTGTATTTAGTGTTAACGCTGTTGTTTGTAGCTTGGTACAGAAAATGCCAGTGTATACGAGAGGAGTCCCACTTACACCGGGGATTTTGGTAACCTGTAGTACAAGGCTCTGTCGATAATACCACGGAATAACGGCATGGATGTAATTACGTCTTAAGTGACCACCTCGTGCCACCTTTAACATATTCCGTACCAGTCTACCCCTTAAACCCTGCGATGTCTTGATTGTATTGTTGTATTGTATTGTAAACTGTATAGATTGTATAATTGGATGATTGACCGTAACCATGATATCAGTAAACAGATATAACCGTAGAATCATGTAAATGGAATAACCGGCGAACCATGTAAACGGAATGTATATCCATGGTTCGGTTCAGTCAAGTTGTATAGATTAATAATTGGATTCATGGATTCATGTGGAATTGTAATATTGAAGATTTGTAGATTGAAGATTGTAGATTATAGATTTGTACTTGAATCATATTTAAGTCAGATTATAATGAGACTCAAACTGAGTCAGACAATTAGAAAAGTAAATTGAAGTCCTGATTGTTTTTATTAATTTGTCTACCTTAGATAGGCAAGCACCCACTTCTCCGGCTCCCTGAGCCTCAAGAGATTGGTCTCGCTTAAACCTATGTTTACTAGGGTCCCTAGGGTAATTTATAGAACTTGAGGGGGTTTTATGTAAAAATACTTTTATATACTTTTCAAAATACACCCCAAGTATTTATTAATCATCTTTAGAGTTGTAATGAATATAGATTTTAAATTGTGATATTTCTAGTGAAGATGTCCTAATTTCAGAAATAAAGGTATTTATTTGTAATATTGATTTGTGTGGAATTCATGGTATTTTAATGTAAACTTGATTCTTGTGACATTTTTAAGAAAAAGATAGAATAATTATAATAATTCAAATTAGATATTTTTGAATTATACGAAAATAAATTTAATATATTTATTATATTCTAGAAATCTCGTTTTTCTTAAGAGGTCGTATTTAAATCTTTCGAAACCGAATGCTCCTTGTGGAGGTCTGAATCTCCCACTACTAAGCCCGAGGATGTGCGATAATCCGCACCATCCCGAATGGGTTCCCCAAATGGGTTGTAGAGGCGCTTTGCAAAGATTTGTGTAAATACCAATCATTAAGAAAAACGGTTTTATTAATTATGGTATTTAAATGAAAAGTGTCATTTTCCCATAATCTATGTTCTAGTGTCTCTTAAGTCAACTAGACTTCTCCTAACTGGTCCAAAGGGACAAGTTGTGAGATACCTCAAATCGCCTCTTCACCGCCAATTATGGCCAGGTAAGTACAAGTGAAGAAAGGAGGGATCCGTTCACGAATCACCGTGAGACGAGCCATTTAAAGTTACCTTTCTCACATGCCTAGCCTAGACACCACAAAGTCAGGTTTAGATAAACGACTGATGCCCACAACCTTATCCTATTTTCATAATAAGTGATATTTATTTATAAAGATGTATCAATACTAAATCTTTTAGAAATGGTTTTATTAAGTAAAGGGTATTTAAATGAAAATGTTTGTTATCCCGTATTCTGAGTTCTCGAGGATATCGTGTTAAGCTGTATATGAGTGTGTGAGGAGGTAGGTCATTACCTCGTGATCTACTTTAAAGGTATAGAAAGTTTAATGGGGTTAAATGTAGAATTGAAATAATGTGGTATTTAAGTGAAAAATACGATAAATTGAAATAGCCATCATTTTATGAAATAAAACTTGATCAATTTGGTTAATTAGTGTTTAATAGTCAACATGAGGGAGTTTAAACATAATTGTATTAATGAGAAGTGAAGTTTTATAAGAAACCGAATCGGAAATCGGATTTGTTCCGATTCCGTCGGGTTTTGTAAATCCGTATTTTTAGAATAGAAATAAGATATAGAAAATAGGACTTACGAATTTTGGAAAACTAGGAGAAAGAGATGAAAGAAGAGGAATCGCCGGTGCGTCGCTTCGTCGCCGAGAGCTCCTAGAACGATCGCCGGAAGTTCGCCGGAAATTTCGCCATAGCTTCGCTTCGTGCTTGTTTTCATAGTACACAAGTTTCTTGGAATTTTGAGAGAGTTGGCTCAGAATTTTGGGATGAGAGGATAAAGAGTAGGGTGTATTTATAAGGTTAGGCTAGGGTTAGGCTAGGTGTAGGGTTTTTAATTAAAAAATATATAAAAGATAGGAAATTCATTAAAAATTGGAGTAATTAGGTGTTAATGGGCTCTCTGGAGGTGGTCTGCAGAATTAAAGTATGCAGGGGTGTAGGGTAGTTCAAAAGGCACACTTCCCTTGTTGACGACTCGGCCGTCCGGCCGAGTCCGGCTGGCGGCGCCGGCCCGAGTCGGCCGGTCCGCCGGCCGAGTCAGGCCGAGTCGGGGTCTTAGGAGGTGGGGGGTCGCCGGGGGTAGGTACTGGTATATTCAGATTTTCAGGTTCAGTTCAAAGTTTGAGAGTTATCTCAGGTGGACTGTTGGGCTTCTATAAAATTTAAAACAAAATAAATATTAAAAATAATGTGGGGCATGGCATTTGAACTCTAGTGGCTTGGTTCAGCAATGCAAGGTATTACCAATGAGCTACAAGCTCCTTCTTATAATTAAAGTGCTAATTAATTACTTAAGTCTTGTGCTCAAGCAATAAATACCCCTTTATGGATTTTTTGAAAAATTTTTGTACAAAAGTTGTATAGGAAATTTGGGGTTGTTACAGATTTCTCATCCGCCCGAGAGATACTACGGTTTTCTCATAGACGGGAATCGAGAGGATTGCATCTTAGAAGAAGATGATCCTACCAGTTTCTGGCAGGCCATTATCAGTAGGGACTCTGATAAGTGGCTGGATGCTATGCGATCCGAAATGGAGTCCATGTACACCAATAAAGTGTCGACCTTGGAATTGCTCCACCTGGGGTAAAACCCGTTGGATGCAAATGGATCTACAAAAGGAAACTTAATGTAGATGGGCAGGTGGAAACCTATAAGGCTAGACTCGTTGTAAAAGGTTTTCGTCAAAGACCAGGTGTGGACTATGATGAAACTTTTTCTCCAGTGGCTATGCTCAAATCCATTCGGATCCTACTTGCCATTGCTGTCTTCCATGACTATGAGATCTGGCAAATGGACGTAAAAACGGCTTTTCTAAACGGCAGTTTGGAAGAGTGCGTTTATATGGATCAGCCAGAAGGTTTTGTAGATAGTGGGAGCAGAGGAAGGTGTGCAAGTTGTTGTTTCCCCCAATCAGAGCAAAGTTTTGTTCAAATTTTAAAATTTGAAATGAAGCAGCGCTTCATAAAAGCGCTCGTGCCAAGAGCGCTAGCGCTAAGAGTCAAAGACTCTAAGGAAGAGCTCACGTACAAAGTACGAGAGCGCTGGCGCCCTAAGAGTCAAAGACTCTGAAACAACGCTCACGTGCACAACACGAAAGCGCTCACACCAAGTGCGCCAGCGCTAAGAGTCAAAGACTCTGAAGCAGCGCTCATGTGCAAGGCACGAGAACGCCAAGCGCTAGAACTAAATGTTCTTCACCGTTGGATCAGAGATTCAATGAAGATGATAAATCATCAAATTACCAGAATAAAATTCTGTTAAGGAAATACTCCTCAGAATCTTTCCAAACAAGAAAGATTGTGCTCTGTAAATCAGAGCACCGTTGGATCAAAGATCCAATGGTGATTAAAAATCATCAAGATACAGAGTAATCTCTGTATGGGAAAATAATTTCCCAATCTTGTTAATAACAAGAAAGATGTCTTCTGTAAAACAGAAGCCCTGGAATCAAAGATCCAACGGTGGGAAACATCCCCAAATCAATCAGAGAAAAGATCTCCTTAACTGATTCAACAAATCAGCCTCCACTATATAAAGGCCCCAAGACTTCAAGTCTTTCACAGAGGAACCCCCCCCCAAACTTTGAGAAATTTCAAAGAGAAGAGCAAGCTCTTGGAAGAAGAATTTTCTTCAAGGTAAATAAAATAAAGAGATCAAAACATCTCATCAAAAAGAAGAAGAACTTAGTTCTTTTTCCAGATCATAGATCTTTAAGACAGAGGTCTTTCATAAAAAGAGATCATAGCATCTCATCATAAAAAGGGGGGAGAAGAACTTAATTATCTTCAGATCACAGATACATAAAAAAAGTCTTTCACAAAAAACATAAGAGATTGTAACATCTCCTATAAAAATAAGAACTTAGTTCTTAGATCCACGAGACAAAGTCTCTTATAAACTAGAATTTAATTCTCAGAACATAGAACTGATCAAAACTGCCGAAAAAGAGCCTCAGCGCTCCAATTAAAAAGAAGCGCCTCAGCGCTCCAAGTCTGGCGCTCAGCGCCCAGCGCTCCAAGCGCTATTTTTAAAGAAACGCCCAGCGCTCCAAAATTGGCACTCAACGCCAAGCGCACCACGTGCCCCTCACGTGAGCGCTACTTAATAGAGAACGCTCTGCACCCAAATCTGGCGCTCAGCGCCAAGCGTGCCACATGCTCCTCACGTGTGCGCTACTTCATAAGAAGCGCATCAGCGCTCCAAGTCTGGCGCTCAGCGCCAAGCGCGCCACGTGCTCCTCATGTGTGCGCTACTTCATAAGAAGCGCATCAGCACTCCAAGTCTGGCGCTCAGCACCAAGCGCGCCACATGCTTCTTACGTGTGCGCTATCTCATAAGAAGCGCATCAGCGCTTCAAGTCTGGCGCTCAGCGCCAAGCGCGCCACGTGCTCCTCACGTGGGTGCTGAGGGAACATAAATTGTTCTTTAATAAATCCCCAGAGCCATAATGAGTGCTCAACACTCAATAAAAGACAAAAAGGTTGTCAGAACCCAAACCAATGCTCAGCATTGTTAAATAAAAAAGGACTGAGCAATATTAAATGTTCAACATTTTAACTGAGTGGGTCGAGCCCAAGTTGGCCACAGATCCCTAATTCAGATTAATTGAGCCCATATGCTCATAAATCTTTTTAACTGATCTTAGTCCCAAACTTGACTACAGATCTCCCAATCAACATTGGTTCAAAGGTACATCTCTTCATACCTTTGATACCTAGCGCGAAAGCCGTTGCGCGGTAGCGCATCCGTCCTAATCCGTTTTCTTGCTGCATCCGTCTGCAGCCATTTTCTTGCTGGGTAGCCAGCCACTATTTGTCCACTTCTCTTCCTCAACAGGGCATTATGTCGTTGTAATTCTTCAACGTCTTCAGAGAGATGAGGGGTCCCAATAACCAATAACTTTTTGCGCATCCCCAAACGGTTGAACCAAAACCACATAGACTATGGCGTCTTCAAACTGGACTATGATGTCCTTAAACTTTATGGACTGTGAGGTTCTTAAACTCATAGACTATGATGTCTTTAAACTTTACAGACTATGATATCTCTAAACTCCATGGACTATGATGTCCTTACACTTATGGACCGCAATGTCCCTAAACTAAGACGATAGAGCCCAAATACTCTATCATTGGATCTAAATGATCACAAACCCCGTTGAGTAGATCTTAGTCTAAAATTAGACTAACGTATCCTTAACAAATGTTTAAGTTGATCTTAATCTCAAAGAGATTAACGATCCTTAACCCAACCTAAACCCAAATCTAAGAAAATACGGATTTGGACTAATCCACGCCCCACGGGCGACAACATAAATTAGTCTCCGTATACAATCCACGGGCAATCAAAAAAGAAAATAAACACACACAACACGAAGTGACTATCTGGAGAAGGAGAAAGTGGTTACTGCGATGCGGTAGCGTAATTAACTGCAGGGGCTTGCTCCTGCAGGGAAGAGCGTCCCCACAATCAAAAACCCCTCACAATGAGGAGAAATCTGACGAAGTTTGCTACATCGGCCGCATCCGTCTAAACCTTCGATACATGGTGCCATAAATCAACTTGGCATCTTCGGAGAGGTGGATGGATAAAACCAAATAGCATATGCCCCAAATTCAGGCAAGACGTTTGTCTTCCCGGTTTTCGGCGGCGAACAGTTGCTTAAATCCATTTATGGATTGAAGCAGGTATCGCGGAGCTGGAACATCTATTTTGATGAAACTATCAAAGAATTTGACTTCATCAAAAACGAAGATGAGCCATGTATATATAAGAAGATTTTAGGACGAACTGTCGTATTCCTAGTCTTGTACGTGGATGACATTCTTTTGATAGGAAATGATATTCCTATGCTACAATCGGTCAAGCTATTCTTGTCACAACGGTTCTCCATGAAGGACCTGGGTGATGCCTCGTGCATTCTAGGGATCAAGATCTACAGAGATAGATCTAAGAGATTACTGGGACTTTCGCAGTCCAGGTACATAGAGACCGTACTAAAGAGATTTAGTATGGAAGATTCCAAGCGCTGTAATATACCCGCATTGCACGGAATCACCCTCTCTAAAGAGATGTCTCCCAAGACTGACGAAGAAAGGGTTCGCATGAGCACTATACCCTACGCTTTGGCAGTAGGATCTATAATGTATGTGATGCTATGTACAAGACCAGATGTAGCTTACGCGCTAAGCGTGGTGAGCCGGTATCAGTCAGACCCAGGTGAGAACCACTGGACAGCAGTGAAGAACATTCTCAAGTACCTGAGAAGGACTAAGTAGATGTTCTTGGTTTACGATAATGGAGACCTCAGGGTCGAGTCCTTTACCGATTCAAGCTTCCAGAGTGACAAGGACGACAGCAAGTCTGTCTCGGATTTTATGTTTACCCTCAACGGAGGGGCGGTGTTTTGGAGGAGTTCCAAACAGGACACCGTCGCAGACTCAACGATGGAGGCTGAATCCATTGCTGCTAGCGATGCCGCAAAAGAAGCGGTCTAGATGAAGAAATTCATTGCTGAACTTCAGGTGGTTCCGTCCATTGTTGATCCAATTCCTTTATATTGCGATAACAATGGGGCTATTGCTTTAGCGAAGGAACCACGGTCCCATCAGAAACCCAGACACATCTTAAGGCGGTATCACCTGATCAGGGAGATTATTGATCGCCAGGAGATCGAGGTACGGAGAGTGGACACTATAGAAAACACGGCGGATCCATTTACAAAGGCCCTCCCTCAAGCACAGTTCGAGCGACTTTTTGAGCTATTGGGTATGTGGTACGCCAGCAGCTGGTCTTAGTACAGACGTTGGGTATGTGTAACATTTCAGAAATATAAAATATTATTTTTGGAATTTAATATTAAAATAATATATTTCGCAAAAACTATTTGATTTGCGAATTTGGGGTTTTCGTAAAATGGTATAAATATATACCAATATTTGTGAAATAATTGGAGATTTAAAATGATTTATTCATTTAAAAATATATTTATCGGATTTGGGTATTTTTATAATTAATTATATGCAAGTTTAAATTAAACTCGATTAGTGCACTACTAATCACAATTATGCCAAATCCGCATTCTTAATTAGTCATGACTAGTGCACCATGTCATGTTACATTTTTGTTGCATGTTGGCTTCATTTGCATTGTTGATTTTTGGTTTTATTTGTGAGAGGGAAAAAGAGAAAAGAGATGGCATGATTGAGGAGAGGGGGGGGGGACACAATGATGACTTGAGGCATGGCATGAGAGCATACCATGAGAGAGAGTGAGAGTGAGAAAGAGAGAGAGACCCTTGACCCTTCTTCATTTCTTTCTTCAACATTTTATTTCCTCAACTCCTCCTTCATCTTCTTCATCTCCTCCATCACCTCCTCTACCCCATGAAAGCATCTCCAATCCTTCACCAAAACCCTATACTCGTTTCACTAAAAATGATCCCCACCTCTTCCTAAACCCTATGGACCTTTCAAGTTTGGATTTTGAAGACTTTGAGCAACCTAAGAATTTTCTTGAGTTGCCAAATGAGGTAAAACCCATATCTTTTAGTTAAGTTATTACGTTTATTATATCCTAGTTTAGTTTAGAGTTTGTATTAGTTGGTTTAGTGATGTTTGGAAATTCCTAAAGGGGGGTTTAGGTGATTGTGTGGACTTATGACATGTAGTGACTGTTTACAAGACCATAGTGTTGATTTTCTGGACTAAAACAGAGATTAAAACCCGATACACGAACTTAAGATTTATTCCGTGTCGGTTTTGTGAAGTATTGTTAGACTATAGGGAATCTGGAGCAACCTGGGATGTTTATGAGGAAAACAAACAACTACATTAACCTAGAGAATAGAAACCCAACACCAAAGTATGAGCCCCTTTGTCCCCTGTGCGGCCGGCGACACCGGAATTTTCAAGCCTCTTGCCGGATTTCCTTCATGCTCTGGTGTTTGGATTTTGCCTGTAGCTCAATTTCCTTATAACCTATCCCCTGTACTTGCTTGTTTAGTCCCAATTAACCTGGGATAAAATCTGGGAGCTGTTTGTGAGTGCGTTGGCTATGTTTTTCCCGATATTTGAATTCGTGGTTTTGGCTTTTGGATTTGATTTGGTCGTTGGACGTTTGTACGTCAACGACGAGGGTTGTTTGGTTGTTTTTGCATGCGTAGGCTATAGGTTCTAACCTATGAGCGCACCGTGTGCCGTATCGGTTTTCGGACATTGATTTTAATAGAATTGCGATTGTGTATTGATTGTAGGTACCTTCGCGTGGACTTCCGAGACGACGAAGCACATCGACTTCGGCTTAGCAAGGAGTATTGCAGGTGAGTAGATTTATATCTACGGGGGAAGTCGGGTGGATGGCGTATAGCACCCCCGCAAATTATAAATGGAAACCAATATATATAGAATATGGTTGGAGAAACTATGTGAGAAACTTATGGATATAGTTAAAAGAGTTAGTAGGCGATAAGATGATACGAGCGGATACGATTGATATAAGATATGACATGAGATCGATGAATATGATAAGATTGACATAGATGTGTTATGAGACATGTTAAATGAGATAAATATATATAAGATTACTTGATGTGAGATATTGAGGTGATGAAAAGAGAATGTGACGTGAGATATTTATATATAATTATGATAATAATTAATGATATGCCGTACGAGACTTAGATCTGTACCCTCATTGTTGTATAGGTCGATAGAATCCCTATTCTGTTTATTGTCGTTGTACGATGGTTTACCGCACACGATGTTTTACCGGATGATTGATCCATACTCTTGACTAGAGGATGACATACGATGGATTATACCGTACGTGATGTTGTGAGGCTGGATGCCGATTGATAGATTCACCGACTCGGATATGTTATAGATATTTAATCCCTGTCTACACCGCTTAATTTAGCCTTTACGTAGATGTTAGATTAGATGCGTATACCTTATAGCATTGCGCTCACGATTTACTTTCTGCTGCGTTCATGATATTCTCATTGCATTACATATACCTGTGCTAGTACACTTACACAATTATCGATGATGCGTATGTTACACTTACAAAGATTTGTCGGCTCACACACTTTCATCATCGATAATTGCTATGTCACTTACATTTGTAACATTTCAGAAAATATAAAATATTATTTTTGGAATTTAATATTAAAATAATATTTTTCCCGAAAACTGACCGATTTGCGAAATTGGAGTTTTCGAAAAAGGATATAAATATATACCAATAATTGTGAAATAAGTGGAAATTAAAATGATTTATTCATTTAAAAATATATTTAAGGATTTGGCATTTTTAAGATTTATTATAGGCAGTTTTGATAAAAACCCGATTAGTGCACTGCTAATCGCGATTAAGCCAAATCCGTATTTCTACAGTTTTCCATGGCTAGTGCACCATGACATGTTACATGTTATTTGATTTGTGTTGTTTTATTTGGGTTATGTGTTTAGTGGTGAGAAAAGAAAAGAAAAGGGAAAAGGTGTCATGATGATTAGAGAGAGAGTGTGAGAAAATGAGTGAATGGGGGTGAGAATAAGAGAGGAAAAAGTGAGAGGGAAGTCACACCATTTCATTTCCCCCATTATTTTCTTTCTTCATCTTCCTCCAACCTCATCTCCCTCCACCTCCAACCCATGAAATCATCTAAAAAGTTTCATCAAAACCCTAAACCCCTTAAAGTTGATCCCCTCTTCACCCTCTACACTTTGGACCCATCAATGTTGGATTTTGAGGACTTGGGAGAGCTAAGGTTTTGCTTGGCTACATTCATGAGGTATAATTCATTTCCTTTAGTGTAGTTCTAGTTTCTTGCATTCTAGTTTAGTTTAGATGTTGATTTTGTGAGAAATGGTGATCTTAGAAAATCCTAGAGAAAGGTTTGAGAAATTGTGAGGAATTGATGATGGGTAGAGGCTGTTAACTAAACTTGGGTGGTGTTTTTACTGACCTAGAACGGAAAATAGAACCCAAACAAGAACTTAGAACTTTCCGACAGTGGTAAATTTGACGATTTGTGAAGGTATTTGGAGATCTGGAGTGACCCGAGACAACCATTGAATAAGTTCCCATGACCATGATACGTGCAGGAAACCATGGACCACCCACTGAAACCTGAGCCCCTAACCCTACTTTCTGGCCGCAGATTTATTCATATGGGCCGCAATTTTTGGCCATGTCGGGAGTAAATGTGTTGAATTTTGGTTGGTGAGTCCCTTAGGTGATATCTAGAGCAACCCTATATGCAAAATTGGCTAGTTTGACCTGAGTCAAAATCTGGGAGCACTTTAGTATGTTTTTGGCTATGTTTTCTGTATTTTGGAATTCTTGGTTTTAGTATTTGATGTTGTATTTGGTTGTTGGATGTTTGTACATCAACGAAAAGGGTTGTTTGATTGTTTTTGCACGCGTAGGCTATAGGTTCAAACCTATGAGCGCACCGTGTGCCGTATTGGTTTTCCGGATTCGATTTTAATAGCGATTGCGATTGTGTATGATTGTAGGTACCCTCGCATGGATTCCGAGATGATGGAGCGTGGCGTCATCGACTTCGGCAAGCAAGAAGCAAGGTGAGTGGATCTATATCCACGGGGGAAGTTGGGTGGATGGCGTATAGCACCCCCGCAAACTTTAATGGAAACCGATTTATACATATAGAATATAGTTAAGAAAACCTTATATAGAAAACTATAAATAGAGTTAAAGGATAGTTAGAGAACCATATTAGAAACTAAAGGATAGTTGGAAGTGATTTGATACAGGTAATATGTGATGACGGAATTTGAGGATGATGTTTGACGATATTGCCGTTTAGGGTACTATAAGACTAGATAGCCGACGTAAATGTGTCATCCGAACCATACCTATTTCCAAACTGAAGAATCGAATGTATCTTTTAAATAGATATTTTGAGGGATGTTACGGATTTGCAAATGATATATTTTCCTTAAAAACACCGTAGCCCCGACTTTCAAAACTACGATTCGCATCTTTTAAAAACTGATTGTATGGTTTGGGTGTGTATGTGAGATTTAGATGCGATGAAAAGAGAATACGTTTTGGCATGTGATATGATGATATGTTGGTATACGAATGCGAGTTGACTGAGATGATTGATACCTTTACCGGTCCCCTGATATGAGTTTGTTTTGGATGTGACATGGGACGTAGGTATATAGATATATAAATATTGTGAATCATGTGTGATATGTCGTACGAGACGTTAGGTCCGTACGCTCCTCGTCTTATAGGTTGATAGGATCCCTAATAGCTTAATGCTGCCGTACGATAATTTTCCGTGCGTAATGAGTTTGACTTGATGATTAATCCTTACCCTTGACTAGAGGTTACCGTACGATAGATTATACCATAAGCGATGTTGTTAGGCTGAATGCCGATTGTTTGATTCACCGACTCGATCATGTAGATGCGTATACCTTATAGCTTTTAGCCGATGATTTACATTATGTTGCATTCATGTTATTCTCATGGCATTGCTTATACCTGTGCTAGTACACTTACACCATTATCAATGATGCGTATGTTACACTTACACAGATTTGTCGGCTCACACACTTCATCATCGATAATTGCCATGTCACTACATAGTAGAATTGCTGCATCATGATATGACCCCTTGCATAGTTTACTAGCTATAATTACATATGCACCTTATATGATGTTGCATTTGAGTTGGGAGAAATTGGGAACCACAGTATATATTTAAAAACGTGATTCATTTTAAAAGAGCGGTTTTCCCTGATATTATCGCATCACTGTTCCATGCTGCATGATATACGGATATGCTAACATTCTTTTATATGTCGCATACATCATGCTTTAGGTTCATACGCATTTAGATATACTGTTTTCATGAGATTTCTGGATTTGAGAACCGTGGTTATTTCAAAAGAAAGCATACACTGTTTTAAAAACCCGGTTTCTCTTGATATGATATTTCAATGCGTCCACCATGTATTTTCTCGGTTCTGAGAGTGGCATGTGAAACCCGATTCGAGGAGCGGTAGGCACCGTCTGCGGGTACATGGTAGACCCGGTGAGGTACCCTGGGGCAAGAAGACTCGTATATGTTAGACGGTGAGCCTGGCAGGGGAGCACTACCTACCGGTGATAGTATTTAGACTCGGCGGTTATCCGGAAGATACCGACCAGAGTAGCGAGATGGATATGAGGGCCGACCAAGGTGTGCGGTGCCTGAGGGCCGATATGAGGATGCGGCGCCTGAGATATATGAGGATTTACGTATCGATGCTGGACACGGTTTTCATGATATTTTGAGTGTCGATGCTGGACACTCAGGTTCCATGATTTTAATGTGTCGCGAGGGACACCCGTTGATTTATATCCTCATACTTTCATGCATATACTTTTATGATATTCATAGATATTGATTATATGGTTGGACGAGATCCACTTGCGTACTTGCATTGATTATACTGTTGGATGTTATCCACATGCTTATAAGCATTGACTACCTTGTTGGCACATATACAGACCCGGTCACCCTAGATATTATAGTATTACCTTTATGATATAGGTGACCTAGGAGTCGTTGTTTATTCGATTTCTACTTGTTGATGTTTTTCTACTCACGAGTTGGCAACTCACCCCCGTTGTGCCACAGTTCTTGCAGGTTGACCGCACGGATCAGTAGCGGCATCGCTGGCACATAACTTCATTTGGGTGTTTTGCATTGGTAGGTGGGGAATTTGTATCGTACCCACTCTTGTATTTATATTTCATATTGTATCTAGTCAACTCCATCAATCAAAATTAGTATTTGTATAAGTAATGAGACTTAGTGAGATTTTTGATTGCGAGACTTAGAGCGAGGGTATTTCCGCTACTTGTGGTTTTGATGTCTTGCTTATTTCTTTACCTTTTGTGGTGAACTTCGCCATTGGGCGTCGTATACATACTTATACTGCTTTGTGTGGTTGTGATCCACCGGTTGGCGAAGAGCTAACCCCCGCTGGGGGATGCCATTATTCTTATTGTGTATTTGTGGTTTTGGATCAAAATATACAAAGGAGGTGCTGCCCAAAATTTTAAAAGACGAAACATGTTTTCAAACTAATAAATTTTACTTGCATCATTCATGTTCCTTTTCTACGCATTAAGAAAAATTGATTTCATTATACCTTTATTTCAAAACTTCACCTCCTTTATTTTCTTAAAAAGGTTTAGATTTCTGGGTTTCAGCATACTTGAGTTACGTTAGGCCTTTAAACGTTGCGTGATTTAAGTGCTGGTCACGAGCTAATATTTCGGGTCGTGACAAAGTTGGTATCAGAGCGCTAGGTTTAACCTTTATTCGAGTCTATGTTTAACTATGCGGGGTCTAGGGCGGGTATGTATTTCGGAACCTAGGCTTGACCTTATAGAACTTAGACTTGAACAGGGGGTATTAGACCCGAACTTTCGTTACATAGGCTGACCCTGATTGATGGAGTAGGTAGCTTGAGTAGAGTAACGTACTGTACGTATGTTCCGCAGCATATTTACGATACGATACTCCACTTTAGAAACCTTAGGTTATACATATTTTTGAGACTTATGATTCTCTTCATACCCATGATTATACATCCATTTGAGATCCTTGATTCTATTCATTTCTGTGATCATACTCTCATTGATTGCTGTTCCTTCTTATGATCACGTATCCATTCTGGATCTGTCGTTTCCTTTCATGTCGTTGATCTGCCTTCTTCGATACTCGATAGAGGTTCCTGTCACCAAGGTTTGAGCGCAGATTAAGCTGCTGCTAGTGATGCGGTCAAGGCGATCTCGTCTGGTACGAGGACTGACCATTGTGGTTTCTGGTGACACGGGAACGTCTCGAGTTAGTATTTATGTTGTGACCTCTCGGGTGAGGCGAGTGTTTGGTTTTACACCGGATGATCGGGCCTTTGACAGAGGCTGCCAGTTGTGAGAGGACTGTTGATGTACAGCATACCTCAGAGATTATGATGTCGCCTACCGTGCAGACAGATGACCCAGATGTTGCTGAGATGATGGGATGTCGCTTCCAGGGCTTACGAGCTGAGATCGCCGGAGCTTCCAGGCAGAGATGCGATAGGTGATAGCTAGTCTACCCCGATTTGAGAGAAGAAGGTGATTCGTCAGATTGATGCGCCGACGTAGACCTAGTTGAGTTGAAGATTTCCAGTGTGGAGAGTCTTACTCAGGTCTAAAGATGACCGATCCAGAGATGACCGTGATGCACCGTCTTTCCTAGAAGATTGAGGCATTCTTTAGCGTGCGGACGAAGGGTATTCACATGTCGGCTAGGCGAAGCAAAAAAGTTCGAGCGAGTGTCAGAAACCCATTTTTCCCAAGTTTAAAGTGTTCGGAGGAACATGCAAGTGATTCTGTGGACCCTCTAGAAGAATGAAACCCTAACTCGACATGATGACCATGGAACCGCTTTTGAACCTTAGGGTTTGCAGCAGTTTAGCGGTGCCATCAGTGAGGCTTGAGTTTGCCCTTCTACGGCTGGTCCAGAGGTACTGTGGTATGTACCAGATATTTTAGACTGTGCTCAGGTGTTGAGCTTTCGGGAAATTATGGGACTTTGATGACTCGATCGAAAGGTTTGACGTCGTCCGGATATCATGTGATAAGAGAACAGTAAGCTGACCAGCTTCAGATAGAGGACCTCACCCAGATGTGTTATGAGTTGATAGAGAACGGACGAGTATTGAGTATTCCTCCAATGGTTGGGACGAGTTCCCAAGGACGTGTTCGGCCAGTGATCTTTTACAGAGTGATGAAGATACCGAGTTCGTGACTTTGAGTCCGTGTGAGAGACTTCAGATTGACCGTGGCCGAGAACCGTACAGTGCGCAGATAGCATGGCGTGACATCAAGGTGGACGATGATAAAGACGAGCGGAACCAGAGTTTCGTGCGAGATGCGGACGAGCTGTTGCTACTCCTTGTCGAGATTAGAGATCTAATATGCATACAGAGGTGTTGGGATACGGCCAGTTTCCGAGGAAATGTGTGCGGAACACGCAGATGTTCAGAAAACGAGAAAGGATTATGTAAGGGTACCAGCCTCCGTACAGTTCGGCATAGGCGAGATCGGAAGAGACCTTGAGCAAGATTCCTTCCAGGACACTGCTGCAATGAGATTTGCACCCAGGATCAGTTGTGTCACGTGTATTCAGAGGGCCAGAGGACGACACCAGTAACGTGCTGCTTTATGAGTGGTCATGATGATTGACCGAGGGATGACCAGAGAAGTGCCAGAACGGAATCGTCCCCATTAGCACACCTGACAGGGACGATGAGCCGATGGATTGCGAGGTTGGTGAATCTGCAGAGAAGACAAGGACCCAGAGATTGTGGACGCCAGACCGTGAGCAGGAGGCAAGCGGATGTTCTTGTTCTGCCGGTTTTAGGTGCACCGATTTACTTTTTCGACATTGTAGGAGGTGTACCTCAATGTCATTTGTTGCGATTTGCGTTTTTGATCCGAGTGTCACGCTTATATCGCTTGGATTTGAGTTTTGAGGATTGAGTTTCATGATATCGTTTTCATGCACCATGGCTGCACCTACTGGGTATTTACATTTTTGCGCATAGTTATCGCACCTGATATATATTTTATACACCGTTGTGTTGATTTGAGATTTGTGCATATCCATTGCATTTGATGTCGATATTGTACCTTCATAGCATGTGTTTATGATTTCGTGGATTTCATACGGATGATGTGATTTTTGCACTCGGTATAACTCATATGTGCTTGTAGTGCATTGATACAGATTTGTGCTCGTAGTTGCACACGTTTTTTATTTATACACCTTGGTACACTCGGTATCGTTCTTATACGCATTTGAGTTATTAATGTGATTTTCGTGCATTGGTTGCACCGTACTTGTATTTCGCGCATTTAATGCACCAGATTTGAGATTTTCGTGCATAATAGATACACCAGATATTGTTGTCGTGCACACCCATTGCAGTGGATAGATACTTTTGTGCACACCCGTTGCACTTAGTTTTGCTTTGTGCGTATAGTGGCACCTGTGTTTGGATTTGATTTCCGTGCACACCAGACGCATGTGATTGTTGGATATGCCTTTTGAGGCTGATTTTGCTTTTGAGCACTTGTTTTCGTTTTTGGGCACTATGTTATGTAGTAGCCAAACAGGACTGATCTGAGGACGGTATCTGAGTACTTGCATGCATTAAAAGCTTACCAAGAGGTTTTCAAAGGAGCTATAGTATCTCTATTTCCTACGTGTCCGTGAGCGTCGCAAACGTTTTTAAAAGAAAACCTTTTGGATATTTTGGAATGACGGAACGCATATTTATCAAATCATATATGAAGGTATATTTATTACTTTACAAATGAGCGTCCGTCATTTGTGCCGTGAGTAACGCATCAAACGGCAATTTAGAAAAGATTTTGCACATGTTGTATTCAGTTTTAAGGTTTTCCAAAGATACATATTATACACGTATTATGGTATTTGACTAATGTATATTGGATTTCAGTAGTGGATTTTGAGATCTGTATCTTCATTGTAACTCCGAGGATATGCGTGCAAATCAGATGATTTGCGTGACGCTTGACGGAGTTAGGATTTTGAGTTTTGCATTCTTTTTCAGGCGCACGCGATGCGCTGTGTTATTTCTGCATTTTCCATGATTTCGGAGCCCCGTTGATTTGAGTTGGCTATTGAAATGTTTTAGAATTTGGGGGTTTAAATTTAAATTCGGGGACCGAATTTATTTAAGGGGGGAAGATTGTAACATTTTTGAAAATATAAAATATTATTTTTGGAATTTAATATTAAAATAATATTTTTCCCGAAAACTGCCCGATTTGCGAAATTGGGGTTTTCGAAAAAGGGTATAAATATATACCAATAATTGTGAAATAATTGGAAATTAAAATGATTTATTCATTTAAAAATATATTTAAGGATTTGGCATTTTTAAGATTTATTATAGGCAGTTTTGATAAAAACCCGATTAGTGCACTGCTAATCGTAATTAAGCCAAATCCGTATTTCTACAGTTTTTCATAGCTAGTGCACCATGACATGTTACATGTTATTTCATTTGTGTTGTTTTACTTGGGTTATGTGTTTAGTGGTGAGAAAAGAAAAGAAAAGGAAAGAGGGGAGGTGTGTTGGAAGAGTTCCAAACAGGATACCATTGCAGACTCCACGATGGAAGCTGAGTATATTGCTGCAAATGATGCTGCCAAGGAAGCCATCTGGATGAGGAAATTCGTCGCGAAGCTAGGAGTGGTTCCAACCATTATTGATCCAATACCATTATATTGTGATAATAATGGAGCCATGGGTTAGCCAAAGAACCCAGATCCCATCAGAAGTCCAGACACATCCTCAGGCGATATCATTTGATCCAAGAGATCGAGATTCGGAGAGTAGACACAAAGAATAATACCGCGGATCCACTCACCAAGGCCCTTCCACAGCCGCAACACGAGCGACTTTTTGAGATGTTGGGTATGAGATACGCCAATAATTGGCCTTAGTACAAGTAGGAGATTGTTGGATATATGTATGCCCTAGAGGCCATTATATGTATAGTGGATGCTTTGACATGTATATATGTTGGATGACTTTCTTGCTCGACATGATAGTATGCTATCTGGTTTTACTTTATCTTGACATTTTTACTTGATACTGTTCATTGCATACATGTTGATAAAGCTCTCAGGATATCTGCTTGACTTCCATGGCTATGATAGAGATCATACTAGTGGGACATGTGTAGTCTATAAGCATATCCTTAAAATGTTCCTAGTCGAGGGTATATCGAGACAGGGCATCGATATTCCAGAGTAGACTAGCGTATACGTTTCTTGAGCCATATGATGGGCGATGGATGATCCCCATATCCATTGGAGTTGTGGCATCGAAGATTTTATATGGGTGTTCAGTGGAGACTGGGTACACTGAACGGACTCACCGAGAATTCCTATATGGTATTATATCTATCGTCGGATAGCAGTTCTCTGGTGACACTGGTACAGGTTAGTCTGTAGACCCGAGATCGTCATAGAGTCTTGTGTGTTCTCCCACTGTACTTTGATTTCCACCCTACCACAACTCTACTGAGTCGTGAAAACAGGTGGCTTTTGGGTATAGTCCTGAGACACATGGAGACAGTGAGCGATAGGAAGGGTTTTCGTCTCTCTCGGTATTGGGAGTTGATGTTGTGCAATGTGCGATTGGCTCTGACTTGAAGTCCCTGGCCAGGGCTGATGAGATTTACTGAGAAGTGTTATCAGCAGTTTCTTAACCGGTCATAGTCCATATCGACATGACATATTGAGTTATTAGGGCTCGACGATTCCATCCCTAAACTTAATATGCAGCATATCAGACGAACAGGCCGGACTGTACGGTAAGTGTTGCCAATGGCTCGACAGGAGTTTTGACGGGTTCGCTTGTTTTTCTTCTGATCGCTCAATACCCGGGTGGCCGTTACATTTAGCTGACCGCTTGCGGCTTGTAGGGTTTTGATATGATCATCACCTACTGCCGGCGTATTGACGAGTCTTAGAGTCCCACACATGATTTTTCTAGCTCAGGCGAAACAATGTGGTGTGCATTTGAGATATGTGCAGGAGCTCGATTAAATGCGAGTTTGTGATACCGTATTTTAATCGAGCGTTTACTATTGGTCGGGGCGTATTTGATGTGACCAATTTATTAAATCAAGTGTTGATTTAATATTGACTTTTAGCTCACTTTTAATTAAACTTTTTCTTTTGATTGTATGGATGGATGTATGCATATATGTTTATACATGCACATGATGATGTGAATGCACACATACATACATACACTTGTATCATGGTTGTTGATACATAGGAGATGGCAATATAAGACTCACATGGTTGACAAATATCTACATATTTGTAATGAATTAAAGAAAAAAGGAAATTAGCTAAATGACTCATTTCTTCCACACACTTCTTGTTGACCCTTTGACTTTAACCCTAGTTATATTTCCTTTTGTTCTTTGACTCATCCACAAAATATCTAGATATTATATTAACCATGGTTATATTTGAGAGTGTCTCATATATATTCTTTTCTTTTTCATTTTGGATTAAGTTTTTTCACAATATTGATAAAAGCTTTTGCCATCTTCATCTTCCTCTTTCTTCAAGCTCTCTTGAGTTTTAAAAAGAGTGAGGAAATTAAAAAGAAAAGGTTTTTAAGAGAGTATATAAACCACATAACCATTCTACACTACCCTAGCCCTTTACTGTAGAGTGTTTGCTCTACTTCATCTTGATTTTGTGATGCAAAGAGTTTGACCTAGGAATCTCCGGGTGGATCATCGTAGACAATGAAGGACCTCAAGCGGAGTTGATCCAAGCTTCGAGCAAAACCATAGGAGTCCACAAGAGTGAAGGAGTTGGCTACAAAGGTTGTATTCCCTTTCCTTTAGCTTAAACTTCCTATATTGTTGTTATTACCCTAAACTCTAGTTACGATTCGCAGTTCGTTTGTAATAGCCCTCTAAAATTTAAAAGTTCACTACTTTATGATGTTGTAACCTAACTAGAAGCGCTACTACACACCAACATGGTATCAGAGCCAAGCTAGAGCTTTAGGGTAAACTAGACGACGTTTAAAAACTTAATCGAATATGAAAAATGTGATTTTTAAATGCTTACTGGAAATTTTTCAAAAGTTGGAATTTTTGGAATTAAAAATATTCAGAAAATAGAGCAGGGTTTTCAGTGGATCCCCAAGAAAAACGAGCGCCTAACTCGACACAATGACCGCGGAACCGTGGCCAAATAGGGGTATTTGCGGCGGTTCCGCGACGCCGTTGGTGAGGCTTGGACCGTGCGTTCTTGAGTTGATCCGTAGGTACTATATGTGCTCTCTGGGAATTTTTAATGCAGGTTCAAGTGTTGAGATCTATTACAACAGTGGGTATGTTGATGTGTTGATTGATATATTTTAACGTCGTTTATGCTTTTCATGTGTTGATGTGATATGATGTATAGGATCGTCGTGATTGAATGGCCGGGGTTTTTTATGTGAGACGAGATTTTCTCTTTTCATTCATGTAAAATTTATTGTATATATTATTCTTTTATTGAAGCACTTCCGGGTTGAGGATGATGTCTCCACTGATGTATATTTTACTTTTCCGCATTAGGACAGACCCAAGGAGGGGAGCATGAGTGACCGGGTTCTGGAGTTCAGTGGGAGGCCATCTCGAGTAGTCGAGACCGGGTCTCCTAAACTCTAGAATTGGAAGGGTCACTTGCCGCTCTCGTAGGGGTCTAAGGGTGTGGGCTTGGCTATTCATCACGACCGTGGAATCTGTATTTCTATCGTAGGCTAAATATAAAATACGGAGTTCCTAGTATATCCTATATTTTCATATATGTGTTTCTGCAACTGATTATTCTGTGATGTGATTGCTTAATATCTGAGAAGAATGTAATATTGTTATATATATGATATGTAATACTGTTTTTCGTTTCTTTCTTTAATGGCTCAGGAACTTAAATGATGGGAATACATTAATGAGATTAATGTAAAAGAAAAGAAACCTAATGATGTTGTAGAATCGGAATTTGAAACCCACTCGGCTCTTTTTATGAAAAAGCAAGTTTCAAAAGATGCGGAGCTTAAGCCACTCCTTTTCTAAAAACTATTTAGATTCTACAACGATATCAAGTTCAAAGTGTTAAAAGTTTTCTTAAAAACTATCCGCAACCCTTCGTCATTTTAGGAAGCAGAGTACTTAGTATTCGTGTTACATATGTTGATCATAGTCAAGGCATAGTGTACGGTAGCTAAGTGATGTCTTCCTACAAAGCATATTATGCGATTAGTTAGGACATTCATGTGATTATGTTGATCATGGTCAAGGGTCATATGTGTGGGTCTAGTTAATCTCAAAATAATAGGTAGAACTTGACTAGTGCTTATGATATTTTGACCATAGCTAAGGTCATAAGCTGCTAGGGGTAAAAACCATATCGGGAGTTTCAAGAGTTGAAATTTGCAATGAGATTACATCCCATCTATAAGATATTTGGATCCCGATCCCACTGTGAGTAAGAGTTACTCCCAGGAGAGTTTTGCACTTTACAATTAGCTAATCTAGTAGGTGTCTAGAAAGGTGTCAATGGGGTTTGACCTCTGGGAAAACGAGGTTTATTTTAATTAGGTCCGTGCGAAAGCACGGGGAACCTCCCTCAAAGTACCGACACTGGCCTGGCTGACCGGTTAGCGAAACTGTAGAATGTAATTAATCTTGGCTAGTTTTCTTTTTTGAGGTTTTAAAGAAAATTTGATAAAAGCAGTGGGAGATATCGATTAGATAAGATAAATAACCAATCTGATCTTTACAAGAGCATTTCGCTGAGTGTATTCTTTTCTCTCTCCTAATGGCAGATACCGATGACGGGACTTAAGCTTCTTTTAGAGAAAAACAAATTGACTGGACCGAATTATAAAGAATGGTTGAGGAACTTGAACATTGCACTCACATATGATAAAGTATCATATGTCCTCACTACCAAAGCCCCACCCGTCCCAGGACCTGAATCATCTGTTTCGGATAAGGAGATCCGAAAAACATGGGATATTGATTGCAACACGGCCAAGTGCCTCGCGCTTGCTTCTATGAACAATATCCATCAGAAACAGCATGAGAAGATGGATGTACAATTCATTTTTCTTCATACAAAGGAGTTGTATGAAGAGCAATCTCGTACTTTACGATACGAGGCATCTCGAAAGTTGTTTCAGATGCGGATGGCCCCCGGCGCATCAGTAGGAGACCATGTTCTGAAGGTGATTGGTCTTATAGAAGAACTTGAGGAACTGGGATGGATTATGGATAATGAGCAATATCCAGATATTGTTCTGCTGTCTCTCTCCCCCGCCTTTGCTCCGTTCATAGTGAATTTCAATATTAACGATTTGGAGAAATCATTGCCTGAACTTCTCAATATATTGAGAAGTGCAGAGAGCATGCTTAAGATAGCGAAAACTCCCACTCTGCTTTATGGGCCATCTTCCTCTTCAGTCCCGAAATCCAAGGCCAAGGGAAAGAAGAAGAAGAATCCCACCAAGCCGAGAGGTGGAGTTGAAAAAGCGAAGGGGAAAGACAAGTCTAGGGCCGCAGGAAGTGGAAAAGGAGAATGTTTTTCCTGCCACAAGTCAGTACACTGGAAATGCAATTATGCTTTGTACCTTACTGATCTCAAGAAGAAGAAGCATACTGATGCTTCCACTTCAGGTGTGTTTGTAACTGAAAACTGTTTTTCTTTAAACTCTGCATCTTAGGTATTAGATACCGGTTTTGGTTCTCACATTTGCAATTGTGTGCAGGGATTGAGAAACAGTAGAGTTTTGAAGACCGAGGACCACACTCTACGGGTTGGAAATGGTTCCAATGTACATGCTGTATCCGTAGGAGAGTTTCATCTGGGGTTGCTTTCAGGATATATTTTGGTTTTGAACCCTTGTTATTATGTACCTAGTATGCTATGTAATATAATATCTGTTTCCTTGTTAGACAATGAAGGATATCATTTTGTGTTGCAGAATAATGTTATGAATATTAACTTGAATCAACAATTGATTAGGTTTGGTACATTGAATAACGGTATTTACGTCCTAAACCAACATACAGTTTTCAATATACAACATACAAATAAAAGAAAGATTTCAGATATAAATGAATCTTTTCTTTGGCATTATAGACTTGGTCATATTAATGAAACAAGACTAAACAAGCTACATAAAAATGGATATTTAAAACCTTTTGAATATAAATCTTATGCGACTTGTCAGTCTTGTATCAAAGGTAAAATGACCAAACCTCAGTTTATAGGACACGGAGAGAGAGCTACAGAACTCTTAAGCCTCATACATAGTGATGTATGCGGACCAATGTCTACACATACTAGAGGCGGTTTTTCATACTTCGTCACTTTTACTGATGATTTCTCAAGATTCGGACACGTGTTTTTATTGAAGCATAAATCCGAAGCTTTCGAGAAATTCAAGGAGTACAAACTTGAAGTAAAAAAGCAAACTGGCTCGAGTATCAAGAAACTTCGATCAGATCGAGGTGGAGAGTATTTAAGCACTAAGTTTTCAGACTTCTTAAAAGAGAATGGGATTCTCTCTCAGCTCACTCCTCCTTACACACCACAGCACAACGGTGTGTCAGAACGGAGGAATCGTACCCTATTAGATATGGTACGGTCCATGATGAGTGATGCTGAATTACCGCTTTCCTTTTGGGGACATGCATTAGAGACAACAATTTATCTATTGAACAGGGTTCCAACCAAGATCGTGTCTACCACTCCATATGAGATGTGGTGTGGGAAGAGACCATCTCTTAAAAGAGTTAGGATATGGGGTTATCCGGCTTATGTCAAAAAGTAGAATCCGGATAAACTCGAGACACGATCAGTCATGTGTACATTTGTAGGATATCCAAAACATTCATATGGATATCTTTTCTACCATAAGGAGGAACAAAAGGTGTTTGTTTCTCAACATGCCACATTTTTGGAAAATGAAATTTTTACAAATAGTACTAATGGCAATGAGGTAGAACTAGAAGAGGTTCTAGAGACACAAATTACTCATGAAGAATTGGTTGAACCTGATGTTACAGTAGAACATCAAGAACCTCAGCCGCTCCGGAGATCTAGTAGAACTTCTTGCCCATCGGAGAGATACTATGGTTTTCTCATTGATGGTGATAGAGAAGATTACATCATGAATGATGATGACCCTACTAGTTTTCAGCAGGCTATCACGAGTGGAGACTCAGTGAAGTAGCTGGATGCCATGAGATCTGAAATAGAGTCAATGTACACCAACAAAGTATGGACTTTAGACGTTGCACCTCCTGGGATAAAACCCATAGGGTGCAAATGGATCTTTAAGAAAAAGATTGGTGTAGATGGACAGGTAGAGACCTATACAGCAAGGCTTGTAGCGAAAGGTTTTCGTCAAAGACCAGGACTGGACTATGATGAAACTTTCTCTCCAGTAGCAGCTTAAATCCATTCGGATCCTACTTGCTATTTCTGCTCACTACGACTATGAAATTTGGCAGATGGACGTTAAAACTGCATTTCTAAATGGTGATTTAGAAGAATGCGTTTTTATGGATCAGCCAGAGGGCTTCATTGACAGTGGGAGCAGCGAAAAAGTGTGTAGGTTGCTTAAATTCATTTATGGGTTAAAGCAGGCATCACGGAGCTGGAACATCTGTTTTGATGATACAATCAAAAAGTTTGATTTTATCAAAAATATAGATGAACCATGCATTTATAAGAAAATTGTAGGGAGTACTGTCACTTTTCTCGTATTGTACGTAGATGACATTCTCTTGATAGGAAATGATATTCCTATGCTATAATCGGTCAAATTATTCTTATCACAAAGGTTCTCCATGAAGGACCTAGGTGATGCCTCGTGCATTTTGGGCATAAGAATCTATAGAGATAGATCCAAGAGGTTATTGGGATTGTCCCAATCAAAATACATTGAAACCATCCTAAAAAGGTTTAGTATGGAAGATTCCAAGCGTGGTGTCTTGCCCGCTTGCCATGAAATCACTCTCTCTAAGGACTTCTGCCCGAAGACTGATGAAGAGAGAGCTCGCATGAGCATTATACCTTACGCTTCAGCCGTAGGATCTATAATGTATGCGATGATATGTACTCATCCTGATGTAACTTATGCACTAGCTATAGTAAGCAGGTATCAATCCAACCCAGGGGAGAAACACTAGATAGCCATGGAGAACATTCTTAAGTACTTACGAAGCACTAAAGAATTGTTCTTGGTGTATGAGAATGGGGATCTCCAAATGGAGGCCTTTACCGATTCCAGCTTCCAAAGTGATAAGGATGACAGTAAATCTATGTCAGGGTTTGTATTTACCCTCAATGGAGGGGCGGTGTGTTGGAAGAGTTCCAAACAGGATACCATTGCAGACTCCACGATGGAAGCTGAGTATATTGCTGCAAATGATGCTGCCAAGGAAGCCGTCTGGATGAGGAAGTTCATCGCGGAGCTAGGAGTAGTTCCAACCATTATTGATCCAATACCATTATATTGTGATAATAATGGAGCCATGGCGTTAGCCAAAGAACCCAGATCCCATCAGAACTCCAGACACATCCTCAGGTGATATCATTTGATCCGGGAGATAGTAGATCGTCAAGAGATCGAGATTCGGAGAGTAGACACAAAGAATAACACCGCGGATCCTCTCACCAAGGCCCTTCCACAGCCGCAACATGAGCGACTTTTTGAGATGTTGGGTATGAGATACGCCAATAATTGGCCTTAGTGCAAGTGGAAGATTGTTGGATATATGTATGCCCCAGAGGCCATTATATGTATAGTGGATGCTTTGACATGTATATATGTTGGATGACTTTCTTGCTCGATATGATAGTATGCTATCTGGTTTTACTTTATCTTGACATGTTTACTTGATACTGTTCATTGCATACATGTTGATACAGCCCTCAGGATATCTGCTTGACTTCCATGGCTATGATGGAGATCATACTAGTGGGGCATGTGTGGTCTATAAGCATATCCTTAAAATGTTCCTAGTCGAGGGTATATCGATATAAGGCATCGATATTCCAGAGTAGACAAGCGTATACGTTTTTTGACCCATATGATGGGCGATGGATGATCCCATATCCATTGGTGCTGTGACATCGAAGATTGTATACGGGTGCTCAGTGGAAACTGGGTACACTGAACGGACTCACCGAGAATTCCTATATGGTATTATATCTATCGTCGGATAGCAGTTCTCTGGTGACACTGGTACAGGTTAGTCTGTAGACCCGAGATCGTCATAAAGTTGTCTTGTGTGTTCTCCCACTGTATTTTGATTTCTACCCTACCACGGCTCTACTGAGTCGTGCAAACAGGTGGCTTTTGGGTATAGTCCCAAGACACACGGAGACAGTGAGCGATAGGAGGGGTTTTTGTCTCTCCCGGTATTGGGAGTTGATGTTGTGCAATGTGCGATTGGCTCTGATTTGAAGTCCCTGGCCAGGGCTGATGAGATTTACTGATAACTGTTATCAATAGTTTCTCGACCGGTCACAGTCCATATCGACATGACTTATTGAGTAATTAGGGCTCGACGATTCCATCCCTAGACTTGATATGCAGTATATCAGACGAAGAGACCGGACTGTACGGTAAGTGTTGCCAATAGCTCGACGGGAATTTTGACGGGTTCGCTTGTTTTTCTTCTGATCACTCAATACCCGGGTGGCCATTACATTTAGCTGACCGCTTGCGGCTTGTAGGTGTTTTGATATGATCATCGCCTACTGCCGGCGTATTGACGAGTCTTAGAGTCCCACATAGGATTTTTCTAGCTCAGGCGAAACAATGTGGTGTGCATTTGAGATATGTGCGGGAGCTCGATTAAATGCGAGCATGTGATACCGTATTTTAATCGGGCGTTTACTATTGGTCAGGTCGTATTTGATGTGACCGATTTGTAGGGTTTCTTTAGCACCTCACCTACGGTTTTGCAAGCATCACACATGCCATATTAAAATTTTATGAAGTGTTAAACAAACTAACCTAGGAATCAAACTAGAATGATTAGGGTAACAAGTTCTAGTATCATATACTAGCTAGTATCTAACACTAAGTGGGGAGAAATACAACCTTTGTACACTTCCTTTGCAACTCCTTGGATCTCCTAGAGGTTGAACTGGCTAGCTCGAGCTTCTTCCACGTACAAGATGATCCACCCGGAGTACGTTTGCACAAAGCTCCTTGCTCCACTTGATCACAATGAAGATGAAGCAAACAAACTACACCAATGGGCTAGACAAGTATAGTATGATGATATGGTTGTGTTCTCACATAAAAACCCTTTCTTTCTTTTACCCTCACTCACTTAGAAATCTCAAGAGAGAGCTAGAGAGAGGAAGAAGAAGAGGCAACCTTGAGCTCATTTCTTTTGGATGAAAGATAATGAGAGAAAGATAAATATCAAGAATAAATATCTTCATCTCAAACCATGGTTAATAAATATCTAGTTATTTTAGAATGAGAGAAAAATAACAAGTGAAATGAAACTGTCACGATCCAAAGGTATGGAACGTAACCGGCACTTAAATTACGAAACATCTAGAGGCGTATCGTAATCTAAGCTAGCCGAAGCCCAGAAATCTAAACCATTTAAAAGAAGAAGTAAAGGGAAACATGTTTTTAAAAAAAATATCAAATTTCTCAAAAATTTCGGCAGAGTCTCCTTTTTAAAAACTGGCCCCAAACGGGTACAAATAAGAATATAGACAAATGCAATAATAAAAAGGCATCCCCAAGCGGGAGCTACCTCTACGCCAAATGGCGGAAACAACCACACAATGCACTATAATATACAACGCCGAAGGGCGAGGCTCAAAACACAAAAGAAAACCAAACCACCAGAAAACCATTATAATACAAGCGCGACTCTAAGGTCGAAATAAAAAAAACAAATGGTCTTCTAAATCTATCAAGTAATACAAATCTGGTTGATGGAGCTTATTAGATACAAATGAAATAATAAAAGTACAACGACGGTCCTGATATAAGTGAACCAACCTACCAAGCAAATCATCCTGAATGAAAAGATGTGCCAGCAAGCTGCCAAGGAAACCTGTACATCTAAATGTAACGTTTTGAAAATCGTTTCGGTGAAATTTCGAAAAAACAGTAAAATAAGGGGGTTTTCTGTAAAAAGTCAAAATACAAATATCTTTATTATAAAATTAAATATACATATTCTAGCTATGTAATTGCTAGTATTTGGTGTTTATTGACCCACTGGTGAAATTTCAAATTTTCTGAAAAATTTTCCGAAATTAATTATTTTAATATTATTTTAAGCCGTCACTAATATATTTAATTAGGGAAAATTACAAATTGGAATGAGTTGAAACAAATTTTGTGCATCATAAAACTTTAAATAAAATTTTATCATGTGGTTTTTGAAACGAAATCGTTTGCCAAAACGGTTTAGAATTTATTGAAGAAAAAAGGCTTTTTTTTTAGTGTAAATGGATGTTTGGGTATTTGTATTTGTCATTTTCCCTCACCCCACACACACACCCACACTCACACACACCCATATTCAGCAGCCCTCTCCAAGTTTTCCCCCACTTCTTGATAGAAGAAAAGAAATCAAGAAAAAAGAAAACAAAGGAAATAAGAAAATAGTAAAAAGAGTATGGTCTTTTGTTGACTTGGTCTTCTTTTCTCCCCTTGACTTCACCCACCCCCACACCACACCTCACCCCTCTCCTCTCCTGACCGAAACTGATCTATTGGCAGCCCCCCTATTTTCTTCAAGTCTTCATCTTCCTTCACCTCCAAATTCATTCAAAAATCAACCAAAATCAACACAAATCAAAGCAAACTCAAAATCTAATCCCTACCCATTATTCCTTTGCCATTGAAGCTTGGATCTTAGTGAAAAGAGAGCATTTTGGGAGGCTAGATTTCATGTGAGATCAATAAAATTATGGAGGTATAATTTTAACCTTATAGTTAAATTGTTGATTATTGCTTATGTTAGCTTAATTAAGTGTTTAATTAGGTGTTAACTTGGTTTACCCTTCAAGTTGAAATTGTAAGGAATTGGGTTTGGATCAAGATAAGGGTTTTGATAAATTGTTCATGCTTTAATTGTGTAGTTGAACCTCTTAAGGTTTGGAAAACCTAATCTTGTTGCTATTATGTAAATTGTTGCATTTAATTTGTCCAAATCAAGTTTTTAAGCAAACTAGGTTTTTGGAATTTGATTAAATAATGGAGACAA
This sequence comes from Agapanthus africanus, assembly GCA_030015575.1. NCBI lineage: Eukaryota > Viridiplantae > Streptophyta > Magnoliopsida > Asparagales > Amaryllidaceae > Agapanthus > Agapanthus africanus. The sequence continues at coordinate 333,047,437 of CM057349.1, forward strand.
AAATCTAATTAGGGTATTCATGGCATTATTAGCATTTTAAAGTGTAGTTTAATACTTTAGTTCATGAAAATCCAAGCTAGATTGTAGTTTGTGCATTTTTGCTATAAAATTGTTAAAATTTAGGTATTTTGTAAACTAGAATTTTAGGGTTTTTGGAATTTAACGAGATTAAATTATGGGAATTATTTTTATGACTTATTTAAGATATTTAGTGAATATTGTGGCCGCTAGATTCGTTTATACATCGAGTTTTATACTAAAACGGTGATTTGTGCTGGCTAGATTTTCGGAAAAATGACTTTTTAAGTGAAATTGGTGTTTTTGTGAATTTTAAGCTATTTTATATTATAATTAGTGCTTGTAATTGTACAAATGAGTGTGTTGCGAGTTTTCTCGATGGTTTGGCGTTTGTACGCCGACTTCGAGGGTTTTTGGGTCGATTTGTGAAACAACCATAGGTTTTGACCTATGTGGGATTCGTGCGTCGTTTTGGTCATGAGTCGGATTTTAATGCGATATGGTGCGTTATGATATGTAGGTACCCCATGTGGACTTCGAGACGACAAGCAAGCGCGTGGCGACGTCGGCACCGGCGAGCGATGACCAGGTGAGTAGATTTATATTTACGGGGAGAAGTCGGGTGGATGGCGTATAGCACCCCCGCAGTTCGTGGTGATGTATACGAATACGTATACACACATTTATTGATTATATTTTGTTTGAGTTTATTGATGATAAATATGGATGGTTTAGTATTGCGAAACCCTAGAGTAGTGGTCGCATCATACATGTACACACCCACCCATACTTGCATGCATTCTTCTTCCATTTGTGTTTACGGGAATATATATAGTTATGTGTTCATATGGGTATGGGACTATGTGTTCACATACGGATTTAAGAATGATACTTGAGATTGAGATGAGTCGATGAGATTTTTGTTGAGGTTGTGATATCGGTGATATGGCAGGATTCGTACTTGAGGTACGTCCTGGTGTTATAGCGGATCTTGGGGCGGCGATACAGGTGAATAGTGTTATAAATAAAATGGTCGACATGTGATCATGATATGAGGCATGATATGCTAGGCTATTGATATTAGGCCGTATCGGGCGATGTATATCCCTTGATGATGATATGTGCTGACGATATCGGTTTGTACGAGATTGTCGATCAGTAGTCAGATCATGAGTATATTGAGGATATTAGTATTGTACTAGACATAGGTCAGTACCCTAAACTATGATCTTGGATAAAGAGGATACCAGAGGAATAGTGTGAGGAATATGATATTGACCCGTACCCAGATTTGGGGATGCCGTACGACGGATTTACGTACGAGCTATATCTTGATGATTGATCCGCACTCTTGACTTGGGATGTCTGATTATAGATATGGTATCGGATATAATATTATTGAGGCGGGATCACCGACTAATATATATACAGGTATGTATATGTATCGACTCAAATGTTAGGCGGTTTCCTTACCTGTAGTCTAGCTTGTAGCTTAGCCCTTTAGTTTAGTTAGTTGTTAGATTAGATTCGGTTCCTACCTATTTCAAAGCTTACGAATCGTGCGTATTTTAAAAGACAGGTCAAGGGATTCTACGGATATTTCAAAAAACGTATCTTTTCTTAAAAACACCGTAGCCCCTATTTTCAAAACCCCACGATTCGTGTTATTTCAAAAGGCACCATTGTAGGACTTATATTAGGTTAATACAGATTAGTTATCGTTGCGTCTAGTATTCAGCTCCCGCTCATTATTGTTGTTCGCTCCACATCACATGCTTATATTATGCTTCATATTCTACTGTTGATATCTTGTGGTTAGGACACCAGCACCATTACCGATGATGCGTATGTACCACGTACACTTACTTGCCGGCTCACACACATCTTCATCGGTAATTGACATGTCACGTACACCTTAGAAATATTATTGCTTGACATAGCCTGTTAGCTAATAGTTTAGACATGATATTAGTGTACTTGCCTTATATATTAGTTTAGACATTGTAGTTATTACCTGCTACTTCATGCATACTGTTATTCATTGGTATGCCGCATTCATGGATTCTCATGCATATATTCACTTTTTACGTGCTATTGAGGTTTTGGATTCGGATTTCCATGAGATTTTCTGGATTTGGGGAAAACCGCAAAACATATACAAACTTCTTCTTTCTCTTTTTAAATGAAAAGCGCGGTTTTTCCCATGATGTATGAGTCGTCCACCATGAGTTTGCTGATGGATTTCGAGACCCGATTCAAGGAGTTGGATGAACCGTTTCGGGTACATGGTGGAACCAGTAAGGTACCCCGGGGCAAGAAACTCGTGGTGATGACGATGAGCCTGGCAGGGGGAGACTACCTACCGGTGATTTTACCCGACGCGTCGGATATCTAGAGGATACCGTCGTGGTCTTGAGATGGATGGTAGGGGCCGGTCTGGACAGACGGCACCCTAGATATTGAGATTTCGAGATATTGAGGTACTGAGATTTGATGATACAGGCCAGTCCGGATAGCCGGAGCCTGAGGTTTTGAGACATTGAGATTTATGTTTTGTGTCGATACTAGACACTGTTGATGCTGATTTCATTTATGATACCTCATTTTAAAAATACAAAGGAAATCTCACTAATTTATGAAAACAGTTTCTTCATTTACATGCATTCTGTTTTCATGCATTCATACCTCATTCATATGATATATTCCTACCTGAGGCACTGACACGGGCACATGAGATCACACTCGGGTTAGACATTACCCTAGCCATTGTTATAGGCTGCATGTTATTCATATATTTGAGGATATATTATGATCATTAACCTAGGTTGCGTTATTTATGCGATTTCTGTGTGTAGATGTTTTTCTATTCACGAGTTGGCAACTCACCCCCGTTGTGCCCCAGTTTCTTGCAGGTTTGCCGTACAGGTTTCATTACGGCTTGTGGGCATAGTTTCCTTCGGGTGATTTGCTAGTAGGTGGGTTTACTTGTATCGTACCCCCATTATATATCTTGTATATTATTATTCTATTGTATCTTGAAGTTCCATCAACCAAACATGTATTTATTTTTGAGATAGAGACCAGTGATGTTATTCTTTCGACCTTAGAGTCGTGCGTTATATTTCTGTGGATTTCTTGTGGTTTTGAGTTTCCTTTTGAGTTTTGATCCTCGCCGTTGGCGTTGTTTATTATATTGCTTGTGTGGTTGTGACCGTCGATTGACGAAGAGCTAGCTTCCGCTTGGGGATGCCTTTTTATTGATTTCGTATACTATTCATGTTGTATCCCGTTTGGGGGCCAGTATTTACAAAGGAGACTCTGCCGAAATTTTCGGGAAATATTCGATGTTTTTTTTAAAACCGCATAATTCGGCTTATGCTATTAAAACTACTTGTTTTAAATTGGTTTTCCTTCACTCTACTACTTTTCTTGGTTTGGATTTCTGGGTTTTCGGTTTACTTAGATTACGTACGCCTCGAGACGTTCGTAGTTTACGTGCCGGTCATATTCCGTACTTTCGGGCCGTGACAAAGTTGGTATCAGAGCGTTAGGTTTTACCTTCGGAGCGTAGGATGACCCTTGGTTGATGGAATAGGTGACTAAAGTAGAGTGACGTACCGTGGGTATGTTCCGCGGCATATTTACGATACGCTACTCCACTTAAGAAGCCTTAGGATATACATTTCTTTGCTCAGTATTATATTCATTCCGATCTAGCCTCATCAGTACCAGTTATGGTTTTGCTACCACGATTACGGGCAGGGAGAGCTACGGCTAGAGTTGCGGTCAGCACGAGCTCGTCACGAACGAGGACTGACCAGGGCGAAATTCCGGCGACACACGATTGCGGAGATGTGTCTTTTTATTGTGTTTTCACTCCCCGAGCGTTTGATGGATCGCTGTATGAGATTACTTGGACGTGCCGATCAGCAATAGAGGATTGAGCCACTGACAGAGGCCAGCCAGATTTTGATGACCGTTGGTGTATTGCTTACTCATGATGATTGAGGCACTGTTCAGCGTGCAGACGAGTGAGCCAGTTGTTGCTGCGAGTGACGAGATATCGCCCCATATGTTGGAGCTATTGCGGGACGAGTTGTACTAATAGATGATAGAAGGTCGCTAGTCACCCGATGATAAATGACTAGGACAGGTGGTTCGTTCGCCTACCCCGATGCGAGATCATCAGATAGATTGATTCCAGCTAGAGACGACTTCACGCGGAAACGTTGAGAGTCGACAGAGACGATCGAATGTCAAAAACCTATTATTCCAAGTTTAAAGTAGTCGGAAAGACATGCAGGCAATTCTATGGTCCCTCTAAAAGAATGAAACCCTAACTCGACTTAATGACCGTGTGAAAGCCTTGGAACCTTCGGGTTTGCGGCAGTTCTGCGGCGCCATTAGTGAGGCTTGGGTTTGCCCTTCTACGGCTGGACCACCGATGCTGTGGTATGTGTTCGATACTATTAAACTGTGCCCAAGATGTTGAGCTCTTGGGGCATTATGAGGTTTTGACGAATCGATCGAATGGTTCGACTTCATTCGGATGCTAGGTGGTGAGATGCATTCTTGGGAGACTCCAGATACGAGGATAGTCGTTGGAGCTCAGTCCATGCAGCCATGACGAGACGAGTCCAGAGCAGTCGACATTAGAAAAGTGGAGTAAGAGGTTCATATGAGATCTTGATGAAACGACGTTCCACTCCGCCGACATCAGAGATGTGATATGTATGCCGAGGCATTGTACTTGGATATACCTTCCAAAAGGAGTCGCGATGAGTATGCAGCCCTTCCGGAACGAGAACAGATCTAGTAAGGGACGATGACTTCCGGACAGTTCGGCAGAGATGAGATTTGGGAGAGATCTCGACAGGACCTTTCTAGAATGAATTACAAGAAGACTTGGACCCAGGAGTGGTCATGTTACGCACACCGGCAGGACAGAGCCCAGGTTCATCGATGAGACATGCTATGAGTGACCACGACAGTTAGCCAGAGATTCTTGGAGGATGTGCTTGAGCGGGACTATTCCGCCATACTTGATTTTGGTATTTTGAGCGATCTATTTGCATGATTGATTTTGATGATGGAGTTTCGTGATATTTGTTTCCATGGACCATGGTTGCACCTACGGAGTGTTCACGATTTTTGCACAGTTGTTGCACTTGAGATAGTTTTCGTGCCTTGGTTCCTCATGTTTGTGATTATATGGATTTCATATAGTTGAGTTGATTGTGCGTATATACACATACGATTTGGGTTTTGCACTCGGTATGATTCACATATGCTTGCAGTGCAGTGATACGCATTTTGTGCACTTAGATGCACTGGACTTCGATTTCGATTGTGATACTCGATATTTGTTTTGTGCACCTTGTGCACCTGATTTGATTTTGCGCATGTTCGGCGCTTGATATTGGATTCCATGATTTCGTGCATGATGGATGCACCTGCCTTGGATTTTCGCACATGTTGAGCGCATGTTTTGAGATGTGATTTTGGTGCACACCAGATGCACTAAATCGAGATTTTTCGTGCATGTCAGATGCACCTGATTTTGCTGTCAGGCACACATGTTGCCTACGACAGATATTTCATGCACACCCGATGCACTTAGATGTTGTTTCTGTGCATATGTATGGCACATATTTGGATTTTGATTTCCGTGCGCATCAGACGCACGTAGTATTCATACACGTATTTTGGGATTGATTTTTCTTATAGAGCAGTACGTTTTTATGATATTGCTATGTGTTTTCGTACTGAGCAGGACTAGTCAGAGGACAGTACCTGAATATATTTTGCATGCATTGATAGTTATTGAAGGGATTTCCAAAAAGCGATCTATAGCCTCAGTATTTACCTACGTGTCTGATATGACATGAAATGTTTAAAACAAGGAGACCCTTCTAAATTGTTTCCAAAACGGCGGAACGTACATTTCAAATAAAGGTATATATGTATATAGTTATTTTCTTATGATAGACGTCCGCCACTGTGCAGTGTTATACGCGTTGCACAGCGACTTAAAGAGATTTGGCATGCATTTCCTTCAGATACTTACATATATAGATTCGATATTTACATGTATAGTTTCGAGTTATATCATGTTGGTTTTGCTTTGGATTTGGCATTGATGTCTTACCCATGACTCTGATGATTGCGGGATGCTTGACGGAGTTTTGATTTGAGTTATATGCTCATTTTTCATGCGCATGCGCTGCGCTACGATTTGTTTTATGTATTTACAATTTCGGAGCCCCGACGACTTGATGGTTTTGGTTTAGATGTTTTAATATTTGGGGGGAGTTTTAATTTAAATTCGGGGACCGAATTTCTTTAAGGGGGGAAGATTATAACGTTTTGAAAATCGTTTCGGTGAAATTTCGAAAAAACGGTAAAATAAGGGGGTTTTCTGTAAAAAATCAAAATACAAATATCTTTATTATAAAATTAAATATACATATTCTAGCTATGTAATTGCTAGTATTTGGTGTTTATTGACCCACTGGTGAAATTTCAAATTTTCTGAAAATTTTTCCGAAATTAATTATTTTAATATTATTTTAAGCCGTCACTAATATATTTAATTAGGGAAAATTACAAATTGGAATGAGTTGAAACAAATTTTGTGCATCATAAAACTTTAAATAAAATTTTATCATGTGGTTTTTGAAACGAAATTGTTTGCCAAAGCGGTTTAGAATTTATTGAAGAAAAAAGGTTTTTTTTTAGTGTAAATGGATGTTTGGGTATTTGTATTTGTCATTTTCCCTCACCCCACACACACACACACACTCACACACACCCATATTCAGCAGACCTCTCCAAGTTTTCCCCCACTTCTTGATAGAAGAAAAGAAATCAAGAAAAAAGAAAACAAAGGAAATAAGAAAATAGTAAAAAGAGTATGGTCTTTTGTTGACTTGGTCTTCTTTTCTCCCCTTAACTTCACCCACCCCCACACCACACCTCACCCGTCTCCTCTCCAGGCCGAAACTGATCTATTGGCAGCCCCCCCCATTTTCTTCAAGTCTTCATCTTCCTTCACCTCCAAATTCATTCAAAAATCAACCAAAATCAACACAAATCAAAGCAAACTCAAAATCTAATCCCTACCCATTATTCCTTTGCCATTCAAGCTTGGATCTTAGTGAAAAGAGAGCATTTTGGGAGGCTAGATTTCATGTGAGATCAATAAAATTATGGAGGTATAATTTTAACCTTATAGTTAAATTGTTGATTATTGCTTATGTTAGCTTAATTAAGTGTTTAATTAGGTGTTAACTTGGTTTACCCTTCAAGTTGAAATTGTAAGGAATTGGGTTTGGATCAAGATAAGGGTTTTGATAAATTGTTCATGCTTTAATTGTGTAGTTGAACCTCTTAAGGTTTGGAAAACCTAATTTTGTTGCTATTATGTAAATTGTTGCATTTAATTTGTCCAAATCAAGTTTTTAGGCAAACTAGGTTTTTGGAATTTGATTAAATAATGGAGACAAAAATCTAATTAGGGTATTCATGGCATTATTAGCATTTTAAAGTGTAGTTTAATACTTTAATTCATGAAAATCCAAGCTAGATTGTAGTTTGTGCATTTTTGCTATAAAATTGTTAAAATTTATGTATTTTGTAAACTAGAATTTTAGGGTTTTTGGAATTTAACAAGATTAAATTATGGGAATTGTTTTTATGACTTATTTAAGATATTTAGTGAATATTGTGGCCGCTAGATTCGTTTATACATCGAGTTTTGTACTAAAACGGTGATTTGTGCTTGCTAGATTTTCGGAAAAATGACTTTTTAAGTGAAATTGGTGTTTTTGTGAATTTTAAGCTATTTTATATTATAATTAGTGCTTTTAATTGTACAAATGAGTGTGTTGGGAGTTTTCTCGATGGTTTGGCGTTTGTACGCCGACGTCGAGGGTTTTTGGGTCGATTTGTGAAAGCAACCATAGGTTTTGACCTATGTGGGATTCGTGCGTCGTTTTGGTCATGAGTCGGATTTTAATGCGATATGGTGCGTTATGATATGTAGGTACCCCATGTGGACTTCGAGACGACAAGCAAGCGCGTGGCGACGTCGGCACCGGCGAGCGAGGACCAGATGAGTAGATTTATATCTACGGGGAGAAGTCGGGTGGATGGCGTATAGCACCCCCGCAGTTCGTGGTGATGTATACGAATACGTATACACACATTTATTGATTATATTTTGTTTGAGTTTATTGATGATAAATATGGATGGTTTAGTATCACGAAACCCTAGAGTAGTGGTCGCACCATACATGCACCCACCCACCCATACTTGCATGCATTCTTCTTCCATTTGTGTTTACGGGAATATATATAGTTATGTGTTCACATGGGTATGGGACTATGTGTTCACATACGGATTTGAGGATGATACTTGGGATTGAGATGAGTCGATGAGATTTTTGTTGAGGTTGTGATATCGGTGATATGGCAGGATTCGTACTTGAGGTACGTCCTGGTGTTATAGCGGATCTTGGGGCGGCGATACGGGTGAATAGTGTTATAAATAAAATGGTCGACATGTGATCATGATATGAGGCATGATATGCTAGGATATTGATATTAGGCCGTATCGGGCGATGTATATCCCTTGATGATGATATGTGCTGACGATATCGGTTTGTACGAGATTGTCGATCAGTAGTCAGATCATGAGTATATTGAGGATATTAGTATTGTACTAGACATAGGTCAATACCCTAAACTATAATCTTGGATAAAGAGGATACCAGAGGAATAGTGTGAGGAATATGATATTGACCCGTACCCAGATTTGGGGATGCCGTACGACGGATTTACGTACAAGCTATATCTTGATGATTGATCCGCACTCTTGACTTGGGATGTCTGATTATAGATATGGTATCGGATATAATATTATTGAGGCGGGATCACCGACTAATATATATACAGGTATGTATATGTATCGACTCAGATGTTAGGCGGTTTCCTTACCTGTAGTCTAGCTTGTAGCTTAGCCCTTTAGTTTAGTTAGTTGTTAAATTAGATTCGGTTCCTACCTATTTCAAAGCTTACGAATCGTGCGTATTTTAAAAGACAGGTCAAGGGATTCTACGGATATTTCAAAAAACGTATCTTTTCTTAAAAACACCGTAGCCCCTATTTTCAAAACCCCACGATTCGTGTTATTTCTAAAGGTACCATTGTAGGACTTATATTAGGTTAATGCAGATTAGTTATCGTTGCGTCTAGTATTCAGCTCCCGCTCATTATTGTTGTTCGCTCCGCATCACATGCTTATCTTATGCTTCATATTCTACTGTTGATATCTTGTGGTTAGGACACCAGCACCATTACCGATGATGCGTATGTACCACGTACACTTACTTGCCGGCTCATACACATCTTCATCGGTAATTGCCATGTCACATACACCTTAGAAATATTATTGCTTGACATAGCCTGTTAGCTAATAGTTTAGACATGATATTAGTGTACTTGCATTATATGTTAGTTTAGACATTGTAGTTATTACCTGCTACTTCATGCATACTGTTTTTCATTGTTATGCCGCATTCATGGATTCTCATGCATATATTCACTTTTTACGTGCTATTGAGGTTTTGGATTCGGATTTCCATGAGATTTTCTGGATTTGGGGAAAACCGCAAAACATATACAAACTTCTTCTTTCTCTTTTTAAATGAAAAACGCGGTTTTTTCCATGATGTATGAGTCATCCACCATGAGTTTGCTGATGGATTTCGAGACCCGATTCGAGGAGATGGATGAACCGTTTCGGGTACATGGTGGACCCGGTAAGGTGTTGGAGATAGTGCCCTCAGAGTCAATTATTGGGTCACAGGTACGTGATTGTAATGATTGAGGGAGGACCTATCCCGGTAGGACAGTCTTACTCGAGATGATAGTATGCTATCTGGTTTACCTTTATCATCGTGTACTGTTTTAGGTGACCTGACACGTCGCTATTACACGTTGATAGAGCCCCTAGGATTCTTGCTTGACCACCAGCAGTATGAGGGCGATCATATAAGTGGGAGCTGGGGGTCTACAAGCATATCCTTAAAAGGTCCCTAGTCGTGGGAGTTTCGAGACCGGGCATCGATACTCCATTAGTAGACTAGTGTATACAGTCGAGACCCCGACGAGGGGCGGTGGCCGGTCTCACAAGCCACTGGTGTCAGTTGGATCACCTAAGATGTATACAGGTGCTCATTGGGTTATGAGTACACCGGACAGGACTCGCCGGGAACATGCTAGTTGGTCATATACCAGACGTCAGATGGCAGTTCCCTGGTGACATGTGTGCAGGTTAGTTCATCGACCTGGGGATCGTCATTTGTCTCGTGTGAGTTCCCACTGTACTTTGATTACTACCCTACCACGGCTCAAAGGAGTCGTGCAAACAGGTTTTAGTTGGGTACAGTCCCGAGCCACATGGAGGCAGTGAGCGTATCTTCAGGGGTTCGTCTCTCCCGGTATTGGGGGTGAGGTCGTGCTGTGTCTAGGAGAGCCATTACACAAAGTCCTTGGCCAAGGCAAGGAGATTTACTGGTAGGTATTCCAGTAGTATCTCAGGGTGTTCTGGGCTACACTCCGACACGACTTGTACCGCTTTTGGGGGTCTGACTTTTACCAACCCCCTAGGCCCGCCATGCGATACTCATAGACGAACGGACCGGACTGTACGGATATTGTCACTGACAGGCTCAGTAGGGTTGTCAGGCTGAGTTCGCTCACAGACATCCCTTTTAGTCAGTACCTGGTAGCCCGTTACGTATTGGCTTATACCTCTGACGTGCTAGTGGTTAAATCCACAACCAAGGTGTTGATGAGTCTTTAGAGTCCCCCACATTCAGTTACTCAGCTTTCGGGCGAAAGGTTGTAGAGGCCGTATGGAGATATGGCAAGGTCCGATCAGATACGTGCGGTATTGCACGGATCAGAATCGGACAGTCTGTACTATAGGCCGTATGGTTATATGGCAGGGTTCGATCAGATACGTGCGGTATTGCACGGATCAGGATCGAACAGATATTACTAGCCGGTTTTGATATAAGCCGGATTCTAGTATAGTACAGTGTAGATTTTGTCTCATTGCATTTGTATTTCGGTCGGAATACAAATGCGGGTGTGTATGCACAGTATCGGGGTTTTCCTGTAATTTATTACGGGACCAGTTTTCTGGAGTTGCCAGTTTGCTTTCCGTTTCGGCCAATTTCTATTGTTCCGTTCATTGGCCGAAGATTGGTGGAGGAGGGCTTATTTGCATTGTTGCAAATAAGCTTTTGTGGAAGGGGGTCTTTGCATGTTTCCTTGTATCATGATGGTGCACCATTCTTTTGACCTTGACTTGTATCTTCATGATGGCATGACTTTTAAGCCATCATGTTTGATGATGGTTGGTGATTGAGTGTGGATGTATTTTGTTATCATGTTCTTTCATGATTCCCTTTTTGCATTATTGTTATGGTTGCACCACTCATTCCTTGGCTCACTCTCTCTCATTCTCTCCATTCACCTCTCATGGCCGGCCAAGCTTGGAGGAGGGGTTGCCCATTTTTGTAGTGGGGATTTTTGCTCTCTTGATGTTAGAAAAATCCCCAAGTTCCTCCACATTGTTCTTGTATCATCCCTCCACCTAAAATGGCATCTCCAAGAACCCCAAAGTGAGACTTGAGGACTACATATTCTACAGCATATCTTGGGCACGTTGACTAGCCAGCATCGTGCCCGAGTTGCCTCGGCATTGAGGTGGGAGCCCGTAAAACAAAGTAGGCGATGTGGTGCACTTCCGGCGACGAGGAGGAGACGGGACATTCCGCAGGAGATCCGGACGATGATGAGAAGACCGGAGGACTTGGATCGTCGGTATATCTCTAACCCATCTTCTAGTTAGCTTAGACTTGTTAATGGTTTCGATCCGGGTGTTTAGTGCGCGGTGGTGCCGGTTTGCTAAGTCCGCAAAATTAAAGTTTTTCACCGCTTCCGCATTCCGGCGTCGGATTGACGGCCGGGGCGCCGCCGTGCACTTACAGTGGTATCAGAGCCTCGCCATTAACTTAGTCTAGCTTTGTGTAATGTGTTTTTCAGTTCCGATCGATCGAAATGTCCAAAAACCCGTATTTGCTCACGACAGTTTTCTGTTGAATTTTTTTTGTGTCGAAAAATTTTTCAGGTTGTAAAATATTGATGTACTGGAAAATCTAAGGGCTCTGTAAAAATTCGACGAAGTAACTCCACAGTGGGAGCGCGGAACCGCCGCGAAAACCTCCTTCCCGCCGCCCTTCCGCCTCACACTGTAGAGATCACTTCACCAATTTTTTACAGAGGCCTTCTGGGCTTAAAATATGGGTTTTGGAATATTAAAATTGGGCCCAGGATTTCTGTGAGTGCTACAGTTTTGTTTGGGGGCCCACTTGTTAATTTTTGATCGATCGGATATTTTAAACACATTTTTCACAGTATTTACATTATATCTGCGACCGTGAATGTCACTTGATCGGTAAATCCGGTCTAACTGCTATAGCCCGGTTAGACGGATTTGCGAACGTGACTTTCACGTTGATGTTTTGTTTTTGCTGTGATGTTGCGGATCGGTCGTGGGGGGTAGCCTGGATGCAATGCTGGTACAGTTTTGTTGTATTATGTACATTTGATATTGCGGGGCGAGCGTCCGACATGTGGACTGCCGTCACTGCCTGTTTGTATTATTATTTTGGGGCACGACCTGGTTGCGGTCGATGTACCCGGTGTATGTATATTTTACTTTCTGTACTAGGTTGCCCCGCGGAGGGGTGCACGGATAGCCGGGTTCTGGAGGGCAACAAGCCCGCATCTCATGGCATTGAGACGGAGGGGGCTTCACTCTAGGATTGGCGGGCTATTCGTCGCACTCGTAGGGGGTACAGGTTGACCCAGGAGGGGTGCCCAAGTTACCGGATTCCGTGAAGTGCTGGGTGGTCCATTCACGTTGCTGAAGGGGGCTGCCTCGCTTCAGGTTTTGGCGGGTAACTTGCCACGCCCGTAGGGGTCTAGGATTTCATTGCACAGGCTATCCACACGACCAGGGGAACGTCGGGTTTCAGCGGCTCTGTGAAACCCGGGGATCCCAGATATCTGTATTGTTTCTGTGATGCTGTACATTTCTGTGATGTTGCATTTTATTCACGCCTTGAGCGAATATAATATATTGGTATATATATTAGTAGATGTTGTATATGTTTTGCATCCGCGCTAGTCCAGTCCCCGCTCTGTCGTTAGTTAGCTAACCTAACGGGTAATGACGGGACCCAGTGGCGAATGCGGATGGCATATACGTACATCAGTATATTTTCGTTCTTTTTGGTGTGATCAATTGATGGGACTGCATTGATTTGGATCAATGCAAGTTAAAAACAAACCTAATCTGATGTTGTTGGAACTCTTTTCAAAAAGCTGTTATTGCAAGGACGTTTACTTTTGTTTTGCATCGTGGTATTCATTGGAATATCCTGCTCCTCAGTCGACGAGGCAAGGGCCGAGATCCCTTCACCGGGAGTGACCCCTTGGACAGAAGTTTGCGTCAGGGCATTAACTTCACTATAGCCGATTACTTTTGCTTTGCATCGCGGTATTCATTTGGAATATCCTGCACCCCATTCTACGGGGAAAGAGCCGAGATCCCTTCACCGGGAGTGACCTCTTTAGCAAAGGTTTTCGTCACTATATTTTTAAAAAGCTATCCGTTCCTTCAACGATATCAAGTTCATTACGTTAAAGGTTTTCGCCAGAAACCATTCGTAGCCCTCCGTCGTTTCATATGGATAGTCAGTAGTATTCAAGCTGTGTATGTTGGCCAAAGTCAAGACACAGTGTTTGGTAGCTATTGGTTATTCATATGCAGCATAGATAGATGCGTTGGTTTGGAACAGTCGTACTGCCATGTTGGCCAAAGTCAAGGGTATGTACGGGTGGATTCAAATTAACCTGGAGAATGACGGGTAGAACTTGACATGTGACTTATGATATGTTGGCCAAAGTCAAGGTCATAAGAGCATGGGGCAGAAAACACATCGGGAGTTTCAAAAGAACTGAAACTTGCCAGATATGCGCATACCTTCTGGAGTGTGATAGCGTGAGTGGATTCCGTCACGTTATCATGCAATGATAGTTGGATCCCGATTCCCACTGATGAGTTAGTTTACTCCTCGGGTAACCCCGACTAATTCTTCTTTCAGGTTTGGAGGAGAATTTGAGGTACAGTGGGAGGTTTCCAGATTAGATAAATTGGTGACCATTCTGATCTAGGTTAGAGTGCACGCTGAGTGTTTCTTTTCTCTCTCTCTCTTTGGCAGCGACCATTGACCCGACCCTAAGACTTTGACTCAGTGACCAAGTTGACCGAACCTTCTTAAACACCGGCTTTTGGATTGTCAGAGTTGCAAACCTCATTGCCACTCCTACTTTTACCCTTTTCTCCAGGACACCCCGTTTTACTACGAACGTCCACTTCCATTGGACAAAACCATCGTATGGTTAGATACGAACTCGAAAGAATATATTCGAGGATGGTTTCCGGTTCTGGAGAAAACGGATAGGATTATTCAGTTGTCTTTTCCTTTTACCCTCTCTCAGGTTACGAGTACTCCTTGGTTTAGGGGTAGTACACCTATTACGCAAATTGGATTGTCTTCTTCCAAACCTTAGGCTGGTGCCGACCGGTAGGGAATGAAGAAAACCAATTAGCATAACGATGGTGTGCAGAAGGTATTAAGTTCAGACAAAGCAAGGGATTAGTAAGAGGGCAAAGTAAATTGCAACAGATATTCACGACCAAACCAAATATTTCGTTACCACTCCCACATCACCTTTGTATTTCTCCAGGACACTCCGTATCACTACGAAGATCCACAGTTTATTTGGATACTCCATCGTATGGTTATATACGAACTCGAATGGAACTGGTTCCAGTTCGGGGATGGATTCTGGTTCAGGAGAAATAGGAATAAGGTTTATTCGGTTGTCTTTTATCTTCACCCTCTCTCATTGCGAGTGTTCCTAGGATTGGGACAGTACACCCATTATGCTTATTGGATAGTCTTCTTCCAAACCATAGGCTGGTGCCGAACGGTAGGGAAGGAAGAAAACCATTTGGCCTAAAAGGGTGTGCAGATGGTAAAGACTAAAGACATATAAAGGGATTTGGAGAGGTGGCAAAGAACTATACGGTTACAGTCGTGAATCTGGAAGAGGCATTACTAGGAATACCAGAATACCTCATCGGAACATTTCAATGTTTCAGTTTCACTGTGTAATGTTAAAGGAAAACTGATTTCCCGATTAGATACTTACTCCAGGGTATGTATTTACCAGGTACGATTCTCACATCTGTATGGTTTTACAGATGATGAGTGGGAGTAAGTTATTGGGAATTGGGTGATTATCCTCATTATATCGGGATTCGTTGTAATCGGTGATATTTGAGGAAATCACCTGGGCTGTTTGCCGGTCGGCAAATATTTGGTTTTGAATATCCGCTGTTATGCACCAATTTCAAATTGATATATCTGTACTTCTATTTTCATAGAGTGAGATATACCTTTCTGAAATTATGTCTACGACATTTACCTATATCAGTGGATGGTTAGGTAAGGAGCATTAAACAGCGGTGTAATTCTTCTTAACCATAAGTACAGTTTTCAACCTACGACATACAGTGAATGAGTTATCAGACTCAAGGGACTTATACAAAGGATTGTATGTTGTCCACGGTCCATCAGGACAGAGGGCTTGGTCCTCGTACTATATTCGGTTTACTTATGACTTCTCTAGTTTTTAGACAGATGTTTCGCGGAAACACAGGGTCCAAATTTTGAGAAGTTATAGGTATTTGAATAGAGTAGAGAACCAAGTGTAGCAAGTATCGGGATTCTTCAAAGTGATCGAAGATGTAGGTACTTGTGCATGGTATTCAGTTGACAGTAATGATTAAGAGAAATTGCTTCTCTTTCAGGTTACTCATAATTGGAAGCATTCCTAAGTTGAGTAACGCTGATCGGCCTCCTTCCATTTAGTTGACATGCGCTGGGGACAGCTGCATGATTTGAATCTGGTTCAATTAAATCAGTGCCTCTGTTTCTATATTGGATATAGAACAGTTCATATCTTAACGATGTTAAGGTACGGGGAGTTGTCCGGTTTATGATTAAAACCAGACACTGGACAACTCAAGGCACGTTTCTGTAATGTCTGTTTGTGGGTTGACCCAGGATATGACGAGGGTTGATTTTCTACCATCTGGATGAACAATAGCGATATTGTTCTAGACTCGCCACAGTTTTATTAAAAATGGATTTTTTCAGAAAACAGTAGTGGGAGTATGGTAGAACTGGAAGTGATTCCAGAACCACAAACGATTACTGAAGATTTGATAAGGAACCTAAAGATTCAATCTGGATTGACATTCCATTGGCCACTCCGCAGATAAGGTGGGTAACTTCAGGCACCCGAGAGGCACTACGGTAGCCTCAAGGACGGTGACAAGGAAGTTCTTGTTTACCCAGAATTACCATTGCTGTTGTTCCAGGCTGCGAGACCCGGCGGGAGGATGAGTATAGCGTCGTTCTAAACCAGTTTTAGAAGTGTACGTCTATATGACTCTGCCAGAGGGTTGTCGTAGTCAGTGGGAGCAGCGGAAGCATTGGTGGACATGTTACTTATGTCTATTTATAGACTAGAGCAGATGTAGCGGAGATAGATCATCTATTTCTGACGTGACAGTCATGGGTTTGACTTCATCAGAATAGGGGATGGATCTGTTGAGAAGGTAGTAGGGTGTGATATCCTGGTATTTGGATGATATACACAGAGTAGGAAAAGAAACTCCTACACTACGATCGGTTATACTTTGGTCGTCACACAGTTGCTTCTCCACAAAGGAAATGGATTTTATATCAGACATACTGGTTACTAGATCTATGGTCTTAGATCTAGATTTGGGTGGTTTCCCAATCAGGGTACTTGACAGCATTCTAAGAGTATTTAGGATGGACGACTCCTGGCACGGTAGTGTACCTGCAGGTAATGGAGTCACCCTCTCCAAAGGTGTCTTACAGACTAAAGGGGAGAGGGACGGGCATGATTGGCAGATCACTTGCTCAGGCAATTGAGTCAATCGTGAGATGTCAAGTACCACACCAGATGTTGTTCTTGCACTAGATGCAATAAGTTGACATTAATCCAATCCTGGAGAAACAGTCGGAAGCAGTTTTAGAACATAAGTGGATGTTCTAGGGAGATGATAACGACAGCCTCATTCAGGAGACAGTTATCATTCCAGGCTTCCAAGGTGACATGGACGACAAGGAGGTTGTCAGAGTTATAGTTTTCCTTCTGATGAGGGGCAGTATTTTGGACAGGTGGTCCAAGGCAATACTGAGGGAGGCATGGCGCGCAGGACACTGATTAAGTTCAGTTGTCAATACAGTCTAAGAAGTTTGGATTTGGAGTTCATTTATGAGCTAGGTCCCATCAGACATCCAGACATATTCTGAGACAGGTATTGCTCGTTTCGGGAGATGGGTTTCTCCGCGAACTTGAGATATAGAGAGATATAGAAAGAAACAACTAAGCGGATCCACTCACTGAGGCTATTCCTCGAACGCAATAGTTTCGCAAACGAGCTTTGTAAGACTGACTAGTAGAGGAGTTGGATGTTCGGTATCACACGGGCTGTGAGTATGCGACATCGCAATAATTAGCCTTGAGTGCAAGTGGGAGATTGTTAGAGATAGTGCCCTCAGAGTCAATTATTGGGTCACAGGTACGTGATTGTAATGATTGAGGGAGGACCTATCCCGGTAGGACAGTCTTACTTGAGATGATAGTATGCTATCTGGTTTACCTTTATCATCGTGTACTGTTTTAGGTGACCTGACACGTCGCTATTACACGTTGATAGAGCCCCTAGGATTCTTGCTTGACCACCAGCAGTATGAGGGCGATCATATAAGTGGGAGCTGGGGGTCTACAAGCATATCCTTAAAAGGTCCCTAGTCGTGGGAGTTTCGAGACCGGGCATCGATACTCCATTAGTAGACTAGTGTATACAGTCGAGACCCCGACGAGGGGCGGTGGCCGGTCTCACAAGCCACTGGTGTCAGTTGGATCACCTAAGATGTATACAGGTGCTCATTGGGTTATGAGTACACCGGACATGACTCGCCGGGAACATGCTAGTTGGTCATATACCAGACGTCAGATGGCAGTTCCCTGGTGACATGTGTGCAGGTTAGTTCATCGACCTGGGGATCGTCATTTGTCTCGTGTGAGTTCCCACTGTACTTTGATTACTACCCTACCACGGCTCAAAGGAGTCGTGCAAACAGGTTTTAGTTGGGTACAGTCCCGAGCCACATGGAGGCAGTGAGCGTATCTTCAGGGGTTCGTCTCTCCCGGTATTGGGGGTGAGGTCGTGCTGTGTCTAGGAGAGCCATTACACAAAGTCCTTGGCCAAGGCAAGGAGATTCACTGGTAGGTATTCCAGTAGTATCTCAGGGTGTTCTGGGCTACACTCCGACACGACTTGTACCGCTTTTGGGGGTCTGACTTTTACCAACCCCCTAGGCCCGCCATGCGATACTCATAGACGAACGGACCGGACTGTACGGATATTGTCACTGACAGGCTCAGTAGGGTTGTCAGGCTGAGTTCGCTCACAGACATCCCTTTTAGTCAGTACCTGATAGCCCGTTACGTATTGGCTTATACCTCTGACGTGCTAGTGGTTAAATCCACAACCAAGGTGTTGATGAGTCTTTAGAGTCCCCCACATTCAGTTACTCAGCTTTCGGGCGAAAGGTTGTAGAGGCCGTATGGAGATATGGCAAGGTCCGATCAGATACGTGCGGTATTGCACGGATCAGGATCGGACAGTCTGTACTATAGGCCGTATGGTTATATGGCAGGGTTCGATCAGATACGTGCGGTATTGCACGGATCAGGATCGAACAGATATTACTAGCCGGTTTTGATATAAGCCGGATTCTAGTATAGTACAGTGTAGATTTTGTCTCATTGCATTTGTATTTCGGTCGGAATACAAATGCGGGTGTGTATGCACAGTATCGGGGTTTTCCTGTAATTTATTACGGGACCAGTTTTCTGGAGTTGCCAGTTTGCTTTCCGTTTCGGCCAATTTCTATTGTTCCGTTCATTGGCCGAAGATTGGTGGAGGAGGGCTTATTTGCATTGTTGCAAATAAGCTTTTGTGGAAGGGGGTCTTTGCATGTTTCCTTGTATCATGATGGTGCACCATTCTTTTGACCTTGACTTGTATCTTCATGATGGCATGACTTTTAAGCCATCATGTTTGATGATGGTTGGTGATTGAGTGTGGATGTATTTTGTTATCATGTTCTTTCATGATTCCCTTTTTGCATTATTGTTATGGTTGCACCACTCATTCCTTGGCTCACTCTCTCTCATTCTCTCCATTCACCTCTCATGGCCGGCCAAGCTTGGAGGAGGGGTTGCCCATTTTTGTAGTGGGGATTTTTGCTCTCTTGATGTTAGAAAAATCCCCAAGTTCCTCCACATTGTTCTTGTATCATCCCTCCACCTAAAATGGCATCTCCAAGAACCCCAAAGTGAGACTTGAGGACTACATATTCTACAGCATATCTTGGGCACGTTGACTAGCCAGCATCGTTCCCGAGTTGCCTCGGCATTGAGGTGGGAGCCCGTAAAACAAAGTAGGCGATGTGGTGCACTTCCGGCGACGAGGAGGAGACGGGACATTCCGCAGGAGATCCGGACGATGATGAGAAGACCGGAGGACTTGGATCGTCGGTATATCTCTAACCCATCTTCTAGTTAGCTTAGACTTGTTAATGGTTTCGATCCGGGTGTTTAGTGCGCGGTGGTGCCGGTTTGCTAAGTCCGCAAAATTAAAGTTTTTCACCGCTTCCGCATTCCGGCGTCGGATTGACGGCCGGGGCGCCACCGTGCACTTACATAAGGTACCCCGGGGCAAGAAGCTCGTGGTGATGACGATGAGCCTGGCAGGGGGAGACTACCTACCGGTGATTTTACCCGACGCGTCGGATATCTGGAGAATACCGTCGTCATCTTGAGATGGATGGTAGGGGCCGGTCTGGACAGACGACACCCTAAATATTGAGATTTCGAGATATTGAGGTACTGAGATTTGATAATACAGGCCAGTCCGGATAGCCGGAGCCTGAGGTTTTGAGCCATTGAGATTTATGTTTTGTGTCGATGCTAGACACTGTTGATGCTGATTTCATTTATGATACCTCATTTTAAAAATACAAAGGAAATCTTACTAATTTATGAAAACAGTTTCTTCATTTACATGCATTCTGTTTTCATGTATTCATACCTCATTCATATGATATATTGCTACCTGAGGCACTGACACGGGCACATGAGATCACACTCGGGTTAGACATTACCCTAGCCATTGTTATAGGCTGCATGTTATTCATATATTTGAGGATATATTATGATCATTGACCTAGGTTGCGTTATTTATGCGATTTCTATACGTAGATGTTTTTCTATTCACGAGTTGGCAACTCACCCCCGTTGTGCCCCAGTTTCTTGTAGGTTTTCCGTACAGGTTTCATTACGGCTTGCGGGCATAGTTTCCTTCGGGTGATTTGCTAGTAGGTGGGTTTACTTGTATCGTACCCCCATTATATAGCTTGTATATTATTATTCTGTTGTATCTTGAAGTTCCATCAACCAAACATGTATTTATTTTTGAGATAGAGACCAGTGATGTTATTCTTTCGACCTTAGAGTCGTGCGTTATATTTCTGTGGATTTCTTGTGGTTTTGAGTTTGCTTTTGAGTTTTGATCCTCGCCGTTTGCGTTGTTTATTATATTGCTTGTGTGGTTGTGACCGTCGATTGACGAAGAGCTAGCTCCCGCTTGGGAATGCCTTTTTATTGATTTCGTATACTATTCATGTTGTATCCTGTTTGGGGGCCAGTATTTACAAAGGAGACTCTGCCGAAATTTTCGGGAAATATTCGATGTTTTTTTTAAAACCGCATAATTCGGCTTATGCTATTAAAACTACTTGTTTTAAATTGGTTTTCCTTCACTCTACTACTTTTCTTGGTTTGGATTTCTGGGTTTTCGGTTTACTTAGATTACGTACGCCTCGAGACGTTCGTAGTTTACGTGCCGGTCATATTCCGTACTTTCGGGCCGTGACACTAAACCTGTAAGAAAATTTGGCCCAACGGGGGTGAGTTGCCAACTCGTGAGTAGAAGACATCTGCGATTAGAAATCACATGCACAAAGCTCTCCTAGGTCATAATAATATACTTAATATAACACTAGTCATCAGTAGTGGTAAGGTAATAATCTATGCGTAAATGCATTGCTCAGTGCTCGTGTCCGTGCCTCAAGTGGTAACATGTCATGTGTATGAGTATGCATGCACCATGAATGTAAAACAATCAACCAAGAAATCTGGATATATCTGTATAAGAAATCTCTAACTTGTATCATAGTAAAATTTGTATGGTAATCTGAAACATCATCAATGAAATCCATGGAAATCCGTGTCAAGCATCGACACAAAACATGTAAATCTCAAGGTCTCAATACCTCATAGTCTCAATGTCTCATAGTCTCAATATCTCATAGTCTCAATATCTCAGGCTCCGTCAGTCCGGATCGGCCCATATCATCAAATCTCACAACAACGGTCGGTATCCTCCGGATATCCACCGCGCCAGACATCACCGGTAGGTAGTCTTCCCCTACCAGGCTCATCGTCTACAACTCGAGCTTCTTGCCCCGGGTACCATACCGGGCCCACCATGTACCCGAGACGGTTCATCCACTCCTCGAATCGGGTCTCGAAATCCAACAGAAAACATGAAATCTCATGGTGGACGACACATACATCACGAGAAAACCGCAACTTGTATTTTAAAATGAGAGGGAGAGAGAGAGAGAAATTTTTATATATATTCTTGCGGTTTTCCCCAAAATCCAGAAATCTCATAGAAATCCGAAATCCCAAAATTATGAGTAAGTAAATAATGAGTATCGGCATAAGCCCCACAAAACTGCATAATAATATGAAAATGTGAATGCATGAATGTCTAAGTAATAAATGCAAGGTCTAAACTAGCACATGAGAGTAATCACACAATATTATGTTAGACTAGCATTTAGCTGATTATATCAATAAAAAGATAATATGTTCTAAAGTGTACGTGACATGGGAGCCGGCAAATAAGTGTACGTGAAACATGCGCATCATCGGTAATAGTGCTGGTGTCCTAACAGGCAGAGTTTCATATTAGCTAAACAAACATATGTATAAATATGCGATGCGATGAACACAACATGAATATAACGATGAATGTGTAGTAACCGCACAACTAGAAAATACATACTAATTACGAGTCATACAGCTTGTTATTGAGAAAGCACGATTCGATAGTTTTGAAAATAAGTATGACTCGAGCCTAAACTAATATCTACCTAACCAACTAAGGAACTAACTAAAAACACCAGTCGAAAGGTAAGAAGAATCCTCCTAACGTCTGAGTCGATATCTCTAGTAGTTGGCGATCCAGCCTCAATAGCGTCACGTACATAGTACGACTTCCTCAAGTCAAGAGTGCGGATCAATCATCATATCTATGCCTCGTACGGTAAAATCCATCGTACTGCATCCCAAAATTGGGGTACGGGTCAGCTATCACATATATACATCATCGTTTGTATAGTATCATCATCAAACAATATCATGATCATGGGTACTGTACTATAATCGCATACATCCCAATATCGTCAATCATATACCATCATCTGTGTAAATATACATCGTCAAATGATCCACTAAAATATCATGTCATATATCATATCGTGATTAAGTCACATATTACAATTCTGGGTTCTATTCTAGAGTCTCGTTCATTCCAATGTCATCAACACATATTATCGATTATATAAATATATTTTATATAATCTCATTGCCCAACGATCCGCTACTATCATAACACATCTCATGTCCTGACTCGATCATATATCCAATAAATCACGGCATCAAGCCTAGTCATATCGACTCATCCCCATGTATCATATAACCTCCCACATGTGTGTGTGTGTATACCTACACACATTCCTATATGTCTATATATATATATACACACATATACACCAAGTCAAGTTTATGTGTGTGCGTGTGTGTGGGTGTCTACATGAAACCTACGAATTCCCTCCAAGGCAGTCATCCTTATGGTTAAGTATTTCTAAATCAGTCTAGTTCAACCTAAAGTCTTCAATAGGACCCTACCGCCAAGAATCTAAGGTCACGTCCGACTTCCTAATAACAGTACGTAATATCCCTATTCTACGTTTGCGGGGGTGCTATACGCCATCCACCCGACTTCCTCCGTAGATTTACATCTACTCACCTGGTCCTTGTCTGCCGAAGTCGATGCCGCCATCCTCTTCTTCATCGTCCGAAGTCCACGTGAGAGGTACCTATATGCAAATATATATATATATATATATATATATATATATATATATCGTAAACCGAATCGCAGATAAAACCAAAACGACACACGAAACGCGCATAGGTTAAAACCTATGACCCGCTCATGCAAAAGAACCAAATATCTCTCGATATCGGTGTACAAACGCCGATTGATCGAGATAAAACACAAACGTACAATTCGTAGTTCCGAAACTCACTAATTATAATATAAATAGTGTTTAAATCATCAAAACCTTAAAATTCATCAAATCGTTTTATTTCGCAAAAACCTAGAAAGCACTAAATTTTCGTTTTAATTCGAAACTTGATGTTTTAACCCAACTAATGGCCATAATAGTCACTAAATATCATAACTAAGTCATTCAAACCATCACCATAATTTAATCTCATCAATTTGTATTAAATCCAAAATTCTAGTTTGCAAAATATCAAATTTTATCATTTTTTAAAGTAAAGTTCACAATTCAACAACTAAGCTTGGTTTTGCATGAACTAAAGTATTAAGCTACAATTTAAAATGTTAATAATGTCATAAAAACCATAATTGGATTTTAAATCTCAATTATTTAATGAATTTCCAAAAACCTAGTTAGCAAAAACCAGCATAATTAGCATAATTTCCAACTAACAATTTGAAACTAGTAACTAGATTATCTTTTGCATTCAATTAACATGTTAATATACCCATTAAAACCATGAATAATTGATAAACATTCTCACTTGAATTTTATCTCACCTATTTATATGTATTATAAAAACCTAGTTTTCAAAATTGTTTAATTTAAACAATTTTGAAACAACAATTTACAATACAACAACCACACTAGATTTTTCATTTCTTAAAATGTTAAACCACTTGTTATAACCCTACTCAATTAATAAAAACCCTAATTTTATTCGAAACCCTTCACATGAATTTTTCTAAACTTGTAATTTAAAACCAAAATTAATCACTTAATAAGCTAAATTGAAGTAACTAGCAACCAATTAAACATGGGTTTAGAATTTATACCTCTAAAATTTGAGATCACACTTGCATCTTAACCACCAAGATGGTAATTTCACTCCAAGATCTAAACTTGTTTGGCCAAAGAATCATGGGTGAAGATTAAACTAGGAATTTGTGTGTTTTTTTTATTGATTTTTGATGGATTTTTGGAGATTTTTGTGATGGAAATGGGGTGGGAAAAATTTTGGGCAGCATGAGAGGGGGGCTCGGCCATGGCATGGAAAGAAAAGAAAGAGCGAGAAATGAGTGTAGAAACATGTAGAAGACTTCCATAATAATTTCATCTTTTATGTCATTTCATTAATTATTTTGTTTTAATTTATTTTCCTAATTTATTTGACCCTAAAAAAGTCTAGAACCATGGAAAGTTTTTGAAAAGAATTTTGCATTATACACACTTAATTCCAATATGTCATGGCTCACTTTGTAAAATTAACCCATTTCTAATTTGTAATTTACACTTATTTAATGTATATTTCAAGCTTATATTATTATTTGAGTTTAATTAATTTAGGAAAAATATTTAATTAAACTAACAATTTATAAGTGACCAAATAAATACCAAATACTAGCAATTTCTTAGTTAAAATAGGCGTATTTAAATCTATATTGAAATATAATTATATTTAAGTTTTACGGAAAATACGGTTTATTTTACCGATTATCAGAAAATTCACCTAAAGGGTTTTATTTATTTATTTATTTATTTTTAAAACGTTATAATCTTCCCCCCTTAAAGAAATTCGGTCCCTGAATTTAAATTAAAACTCCCCCCCCAAACACTAAAACATTTAGCAAAACACTCAGATCGTCGGGGCTCCGAAATCATCAATACATAACTAAAAATCAACTCCGACAAGCATAACGCAATCACCGGAGTTATGGTGAAAATACCAAGTCAAAGTCCAATAAGAAAACCAACATGAAATACATCAAAACCATAATTTGTATATAGTGCGCATCGTAGTAAAATCGTCCAAACATCTGAATAGAGAAGCATGCAAAAACACTTAGGTACTGGTCTCAAGACAGTCCTGCCCGATTATTAAACCAAATAGTAAATATCATAAAAACGTACGGCTTAAAATGAAATCAATCTCAAATACAGTATACAAGGTATCACGTGCGTCCGGTGCGTACGGAAATCAAAACCAAATACAGAAGCCACGAATATGCACAGAAACAAAACTGAGTGCAACGGGTGTGCACCAAAAACATCTGTCAAGTGCAACGGGCGTGCACGACAACAATATCAGGTGCATCTAATCTATACAAATCCCGATTTAGTATATCTGGTGTGCACAAAATCACCTCAAGTACGCCAAGTGTGCGCAAGAATCTCAATCAAGTACACATGGTGCACGAAAACGTGTATCGAACATCGAAATCGAAATCACAGTACGAAAAGTGTATGAAAACTATGCCGAAGCATACGTCAAAATCATGTGCAACCCATATGCACGAAATCAAATCAATATCTCAAAATATATAAAACCAAATCGAGTGCACTGGGTATACACAAAAAAACATCAATACCACTGATATATGAAACACGAATAAAGTGTAATGAATGTACACATAGGAAATACCAATCATAGAACAAAATCCTCAAAATATCAAAATCCAAACAACAAAAATATGAAATTCAAATCACCAAATCGCAATCGTAAACACTATCGTCAATGTGCACCTTTTCTAATGCCGACTGATTCAGACTCTTCTCCTCATAGCAGTGCTGACTGCGCTACAAACGGCTATACTCATATCTAGAGTCTCCCACGTAATCTATCCCTTCACCTGATATCCGAACTACGTTAAACTTTTCGATCGATTCATCAAGATCTCATAATTCCCCGAAAGCTCAACACTCAAGTACAGTTTAAGTATATTCAGTACATGTCCCAGCATCTGCGGACCAGCCGTAGAAGGGCAAACCCAAACCTCAATAATGGCACCGCGGAACTGCCGTAAACCCTAAGGTTCAAAGGCGTTCTCATGGTCATTATGTCGAGTTTGTAAGTCTACGGTAGCGTCCCGGCCGTCAATCCGAGGCCAAACGCGGAACAAAAACTTTTTACAACTGGCGCTAACATAGACTTTCACCGGATCGTTCCATTAACGCTAAACTACCTAACTGTAAAAGAAGTAAGAATGGCTATACCGATCGATCCGTGTCTTTCGGTCTTTAGCCACCATCTTTAGCTCCTCACGGCATCTCCGATCTCGCTGGATCTCCGGTCTCCTCGTCGAAAGGGCACCACGTCAACGAATCTTTATACGGGCTCCCGTCTTAGAACCGAGGCAACTCGGACATGAAGTTTGCTAGGTGACATATCTAAGATTGAAGTAGAGAGAGTGTGGAATATTTTGTCTCAAGGAACCCAAGCCATTGGGCAGAGGTAAATTAAAGTTGCCGAAAGTGAGTTGTGATCAAATGAGCTAAAGGATTTTCTTTGGAAATATTGTGCATCAATATTCAAGAGGGGGCCGGCCACTGAAAATGCTCACTGGAAAAATGGGGTTTGAGCACACAATATGAAGTGGTGATCATAAGAACTTAGAAGTGAGTGTAGAAAAAAAGCAACACAATAAATTAATCCCACTCTAAACATTTCCACAGCCACCTCACCATCAAAAAATCTCCATCCCCAAATCTCCAGCACACCCAAATGTCCATGATAATATAATCCATCATACTCCTTATCCATGCTGTGCCCAAGCTGCCATTGACTTTTGGAAAATGGCCATGCCCAATAAATTAATACACACAAAAAGAAGTGGCCAGCACAAACATGAATTTCGAAATGGTCATGAAGAATGGCCAGCAAAAGAAAAGTGCCTGCATGAAAGAAAATGCAACACGGAATTTAGCTAAAAAAGAAAGAAGGGATTTGGCCAAAAACAAAGCTCATAAATTTCCGTCAATTAAACATTAAACCAAATGTTTAATCAAAGGAAGGAAAATTGGCAACTTCAAAAAGTAATCTTATTACGGATCACAAGAAAACCCCTCATCCGTATATATATACCCGCATCCGTATTCCGACTGAACACGAATGCAACGAGCCTAAAATATTCTAACATAATCTAATACTAGGATCCGGCTTAAACAAAAGCCCACTAGTATTAACTATCCGAACCATGACATATGCATAAGTGCACGTGTATGTTCGAACCCTGTCATAAAGCCATACAGCCTCTACAATGTTTCGCCCGAACTTGGGAAACTGTCTGTGGGGGACTCTAATGACTCATCAATACACTGGCACTGGGTATAACCACAAGCACGTCAGTGGTACTAGTTGTACGTAACGGTTGCCTATGTACTGATCGGAAGGGAAACTGATGAACGAACTCGTCCAGAAACCCTACTGAGCCTGACAGTGACAATATCCGTACAGTCCGGTTTGTTCGTCTAAGAGCATCGCATATCGAGTCTAGGGGGGTGGATAAAGTCAGACCCCTAATAATACGATAATTCGTGTCGGTATGAAACCCATCACCACCTGAGAAACTACTGATCTAAATAAGTAATTCTCCACGACCCCGGCCGAGGATTTCTAGTGATGGCCACCCGTGCACTGTGCAACATCAACCCCCAATACCGGGAGAGACGAATCCCCGATGATCCGCTCACTGCCTCCATGTGGCTCGGGACTGTACCCAACTAAAACCTATTTGCACGTCTCCTTTGAGCGTGGTAGGGTAGTAATCAAAGCACGGTGGGAACTCACACGAAACAAATGACGATCTCAGGTCGACAAACTAACTTGTACACATGTCACCAGGGAACTGCTATCTGACAATAGGTACAATACCAACTAGCATGTTCCCGGCGAGTCCGTCCAGTGTACTCATAACCCAATGAGCACCTGTATACTATCTTAGGAAAACAACTAACACTAATGGCTTGTGAGACCGGCCACCGCCCCTCGTCAGGGTCTAGATAAGTATACACCAGTCTACACTGGAGTATCGATGCCCAGTCTCGATACTCCTACGACTAAGGACATTTAAGGATGTGCTTATAGACCCCCAACTCCCACGTATATGATCGCCATCATAATGCTGGTAGTCAAGCAAGAATACTATGGGCTCCATCAATATATACATGATGATAAAGATAAACCAGATAGTATACTATCATCTCGAGTAAGACTGTTTTATTGGTATAGTCCCTCTCTCAATCATCATGATCACCTGCTTGAGACTACGATAATTGTATTGAGGGCACTATAACCAACAATCTCCCACTTGCACTTAAGGCCGATTATTGTGATGTCGCATATGATACCGAACACCCAACTTTTCTACTAATCAGTCTCACAAAGCCTGCTTGTGAAACTAATGTATTCGAGAAATAGCCTCAGTGAGTGGATCCGCCCTGATGTTTCTTTCTGTATCTCTCTATATCTCAGCTTCGTGGAGAAAGCTATCTCCCGAAATCAGTAATACATGTCTTAGAATGTGTCTGGATATCTGATAGGACCCAGTTCACAAATGAACTCCAAATCCAAACTTCTTAGACTGTATCGTCTACTGAACTCAATCAGTGTACTGCGCCATGCCTTCCTCAATATCCGCTTGGACCACCTGTCCAACATACTGTCCCTCATCAGGGGAAAACTATAACTCAGACAGTCACTCTGTCATCCAGGTCACCTTGGAAGCCTGGAATGATAACCGTCTCCTGAAGGAGGCTGCCATTATCAAATCTATAGAACATCCACTTATGCTCATAAACTGCTTCCGAATGTTTCTCCAGGATTGGATTAATATCTCAACTTATTGCATCTAGTGCAAAAACAACATCTGGTGTGGTACTTGACATCTCATGATCGACTCAATTGCCTAAGCAAGTGATATGCCAATCATGCACATCCCTCTCCTCTTTTAGTCTGTAAGACACCTTTAGAGAGGGTGACTCCATCACTTGCAGGTACACCACCATGCTAGGAGTCGTCCATTCTAAATATCTTTAGAATACTGTCTAAGTACCCAGATTTGGAAACTACCCAAATCTAGATCTAAAACCATAGATCTAGTATGCAGAATGTCAGATATAATATCCATATCCTATGTGAAGAAACAATTGTGTGGCAACCACAATATAACCGATCGTAGTATAGTAATTTTACTTCCTACTCTGTGTATGTCATCCAAGTACCAGGACATCACACCCTACTACCTTCTTAACAGATTCATCCCCTATTCTGATGAAGTCAAACCCATGACTGTCACATCAAAGATAGATGATCTATCTCCGCTATATCTGCTTTAGTCTATAAATAGACACAAGCTACTTGTCCACTATGCTTCCGCTGCTCCCACTGACCACAACCACCCTCTGGTAGAGTCATATATACGTACACTTCTAAAGCTAGTTTAGAACGACGCTATATTCATCCTCCTGCCGGGTCTCATAATCTGGAACAGCAGCAATGGCAAGTCTGGGTAAACAAGAATCTCCCTGTCACCGTCTCTGAGAAGACCGAAGTACCTCTCGGGTGCCTGAGGTTACCCACCATATCTGCGGAGTGGCTAATGGAATGTCAAATTCAATTGAATCCTTAGGTTCTATTAAATTATCAGTAATCGTTTGCGATTCTGGAATCACTTCCAGTTCTACCATACTCCCACTACTGTTTTCTGAAAAAATCCATTTTACTAAAACTGTGGCGAGTCAAGAACAATATCACTATTGATCTTCCAGATGGTAGAAAGTTACCCCTCGTCATAGCCTGAGATAACCCACAAACTGCCAATACAGAAATGTGCCTAGAGTTATCCAGAGTCTGGTTTTAAGCATAAGCCGGACAACTCCTCGTACCTTAACATCGTTAAGATATGAACCATTCTATATACAATATAGAAACAGAGGCACTGATTTAATTGGAACCAGATTCAAATCATGCAGCAGTCTCCAGTACATGTCAACTAAATGGAGAGAGGCCGATCAGCATTACTCAACTTAGGAATGCATCCAATTATGAGTAACCTGAAAGAGAAGCATGTTCTCATAAACCATTACTATCAAATGAATACCAACCACAAGTATTTACATCTTCAATCACCTTGAAGAATCCTGATACTTGCAACACGTGGTTCTCTACTTTACTCTTATACTTATAACTTCTCAAATCTTAGATCTCGTATTTCTACGAAACACTTATCTAAAAACTAGAGAAGTCATAAGTAAACAGAATACAGTATGAGGACCAACCCCTTTGTCCTAATGGACACTGGATAGTATACAATACTTTGTATAAGTCCTCTGAGTTGAATAACTCAAACCCTGTGCGTCGTAGGTTGAAAACTGTACCCAGGCGATTTACTCAAATATCACCAATTACAACAAATTCCGATATAATGAGGATAGTCACCTAATTCCCAATAACTTACTCCCACTCATCATCTGTAGAACCATACAGATGTGAGAATCATACCTGGTAAATACATACCCTGGAGCAAGGGTCTAATTGGGAAATCAGTTTACAATTAACAATGCACAATGAAACTGAAACATGAAAATGTTTCGAAGGGGTATCCGGGTATTCCTAGTAATACCTCTTCCATTATCCAGATTCATGACTGTAACCGTATATTTCTTTGTCATCTCTCCAAATCCCTTTATTTGTCTTTACTGATTACCTTCTGTACACCCCCTTAAGCTAAAATGGTTTTCTTCCTTCCCTACCGTTCGGCACCAGCCTATGGTTTGGAAGAAGACTATCCAATAAGCATAATAGGTGTACTCTCCTAATCCTATGAGTACTCGCAACCTGAGAGAAGGTAAAGATAAAAGACAACTGAATAAAGCTTATTCTTATTTCTCCTGAACCAGAATCCATCCTCGAAAAAGTTCCTTCAAGTTCGTATATAACCATACGATGGATTTATCCAATGGAATTGGATGTTCGTAGTGATACGGGGTGTTCTGGAGAAATACAAAGGTGAAGTAGGAGTGGAGATGAAATACGTGGTTTGGTCGTGAATGTTAGCAGTCGCAATTTACTTTGCCCTATCCCTTTATTTTGTCTTTACTTATTACCTTCTGTACACCCTACTTAAGCCAATTGGTTTTCTCCTTTCCCTACCTTTCGGCACCTGCCAATGGTTTGGAAGAAGACTATCCAATAAGCGTAATAGGTGTACCCTCTCCTAATCTTAGGAGCCCTCACATCCTGAGAGAAGGTAAAAGGAAAAAACAACTAAATAGTCCTATTCATTCTCTCCAGAACCAGAATCCATCCTCGAAAAAGATCCTTCGAGTTCGTATATAACCATACGATGGATTTATCCAATGGAAGTGGACGTTCGTAGTAATACGGTGTGTTCTGGAGAAATGCAAAGGGTAAAAGAAGGAGTGGCAATATTGTATGCAACTCAGACAATCCAAAAGCCAATGTTTTAAGAAAGTTCGGTTAATTTGGTTACTGAGTTATAGTTCAGGGTCGGGCCACGGTCGCTGCCAAATAGAGAGAGAGAGGAGAAACACTCAGCGTGCACTCTAGCCTAAATCAGAATGGTTAATCACTTTATCTAATCAGGAAACCTGCCACTGTAATTTCAAATTCTCCTCCAAACCTGAAAGAAGAATTAGTCGGGATCACCCGAAGAGTAAACCAACTCATCAGTGAGAATCGGGATCCAACTATCATCGCATGATAACTTGATGGAGCCACTCAAGTTATCACACTCCAGAAGGTATGCGCATTCCTGGCAAGTTTCCTGTATGTTTGAAACTCCCGATGTAATTTTTATCCCATGCTCTTATGACCTTGACGTAGGCCAACAAATCATAAGTCACATGTCAAGTTCTACCCGTCATTATCCAGATTAATTTGAATCCATCCGTACATACCCTTGACGTAGGCCAACAAGGTAGTACGACGGTTCCAAACCAACGCATCTATCTATGCAACAGAAAAGTAACAAATAGCTACCATACACGATGCCTTGACGTAGGCCAACAAACATAGCATGAATACTAAGTGCTACCCGTCTGAAATGACGGAGGACTACGAATGGTTTTTGGCAAAAAACCTTTAACGTAATGAACTTGATATCGTTGAAGGAACCGGATAGCTTTTATAAAAATATAGCTGCGAAAACCTTTGCTAAAGAGGTCACTCCCGGTGAAGGGATCTCGGCTCTTTTCTCGTCGAATGAGGTGCAGGATATTCCAAACTGAATACCACGATGCAAAGCAAAAATAATTGACTATAGTAAAGTTATTACGTTAACGCAAACTTTTACTCAAGGGGTCACTCCCGATGAAGGGATCTCGGCCCTTGCCTCGTCGAATGAGGTGCTGGATATTCATAACCGAATACCACTGTGCAAACCAAAAGCGTACGTCTGTAATGTCAGTTTTTTAAAATTGGTTCCAACAATATCAAATATATGTTTGTTTTATCCTTGCATTGATAAGAATCAATGCAGTCCCATCAATTAATCACACCAGAAAAGAACAAAAATATAATGTACGTATATGCCATCTGCATTCGCCACTGGGTTTCGTCATCACCCGTTAGGTTACTTAACTAGCGACAGAGCGGGGACTAGACTAGCGCGGGTGCAAAATATATACAACATCTACTAGTATATATAAATATATAATAATCGCTCCAGGCGTGATAAATGCAATATCACAGAAAAATAATAAGCATCACAGAATAATACAGATAATCTAGGATCCCCGGGTTTCACAGAGCCGCTACTGAAACCCGACGTTCCCCTGGTCATGTGGATAGCCTGTGCAATGAAAACCTAGACCCCTACGGGCATGGCAAGTTACCCGCCAAAACCTGAAGCGAGGCAGCCCCCTTCAGCAAAGTGAATGGACCACCAAGCACTTCACGGAATCCGGTAACTTGAGCACCCCTCTTTGGGTCAACCTGTACTCCCTACGAGTGCGGCGAATAGCCCGCCAATTCTAGAGTGAAGCCCCTTCCGCCTCAGCACCATGAGATGCGGGCCCGTTGCCCTCTAGAACCCGGCTATCCGTGCACCCTACCGCGGGGTAATCTTACTAAAGAAAAGAAAATATAAACAACGGGTACATCGACCTCAACCCGGTCGTGCCCCAAAAGAATAATATACAAACTGGCAGTGACGGCAGTCCACATGCCGGACGCTCGCCCTGCAATGTCAAATGTACAAATAAAATGAAACGGTACTAACATTGCACCCAAGCTATCCACCATGACGAATCTGCAACATCACAGCACAACACAGAACATCAATGCGAATGTCACGTTCGCAAACCCGTCTAAAAGGACTATAGCAATTAGACAAGATTTACCGCTCAAATGACATTCACGGTCACAGATATAGTGTAACCACTGTAAACTAACACATTTAAAATCTCGATCGACAAAACTTCCCGAAATGGGCCCCAAGTACAAATCCAGTACTCAAAAAATCTGGGCCAAAAATAAAAAATTCCAGAAACCCCAATTCTAAGATGAAGACCCCCAGAAGAAACTTGGTGCATTGAATCCCCATAATGGCGGCAGAACCGCGGCCAATACGTGGGTATGGCCGCGGTTCCGCGGCGTTCCTGAGGGAACAACTTCCTAATTTTCTACAGTGGTCTTACAAAAGCCTGTCTGATTTTCTGACGTGCCCAAAATAATTTTTAGACCAGATTACAAATTTGACAAAAACTTAAGTTTTGAAATTGCGGTTTCGGAAATTTTATTCGATCGATATTTTAAACATGTTAGAACAAGCTAGTAAGCGTTAATGGCGTGGCTCTGATACCATGTAAGTCTACGGTAGCGTCCCGGCCGTCAATCCGAGACCAAACGCGGAACAAAAACTTTTTACAGCTGGCGCTAACATAGACTTTCACCGGATCGTTCCACTAACACTAAACTAGCTAACTGTAAAAGAAGCAAGAATGGCTATACCGATCGATCCGTGTCCTTCGGTCTTTAGCCACCATCTTTAGCTCCTCGCGGTATCTCCGATCTCGCTGGATCTCCGGTCTCCTCGTCGAAAGGGCACCACGTTAACGAATCTTTATACGGGCTCCCGCCTCAGAACCGAGGCAACTTGGACATGAAGTTTGCTAGCCGACATGTCCAAGATTGAATTAGAGAGATTATAGAATATCTTGTCTCAAGGAACCCAAGCCATTGGACAGAGGTAAATTGAAGTTGCAGAAAGTGAGTTGTGATCAAATGAGCTAAAGTATTTTCTTTGGAAATATTGTGCATCAATATTCAAGAGGGGGCCGGCCACTGAAAATGCTCACTGGAAAAATAGGGTTTGAGCACACAATATGAAGTGGTGATCATAAGAACTTAGAAGTGAGTGTAGAAAAAAAGCAACACAATAAATTAATCCCACTCTAAACATTTCCACAGCCACCTCACCATCAAAAAATCTCCACCCCCAAATCTCCAGCACACCCAAATGTACATGATAATATAATCCCTTATACTCCTTATCCATGTTGTGCCCATGCTGCCATTGACTTTTGGAAAATGGCCATGCCCAATAAATTAATACACACAAAAAGAAGTGGCCAGCACACACATGAATTTCGAAATGGTCATGAAGAATGGCCAGCAAAGGAAAAGTGCCTGCATGAAAGAAAATGCAACACGGAATTTGGCTAAAAAAGAAAGAAGGAATTTGGCCAAAAACAAAGCTCATAAATTTTCGTCAATTAAATATTAAACCAAATGTTTAATCAAGGGAAAGAAAATTAGCAACTTCAAAAAGTAATCTTGTTACGGATCACAAGATAACCCCTCATCCGTATATACATACCCGCATCCTTATTCCGACTGAACAAGAATGTAACGAGACTAAAATATTCTAACACAGTCTAATACTAGGATCCGGCTTAAACAAAAGCCCACTAGTATTAACTGTCCGAGCCATGACACGTGCACAGGTACACGTGTATGTTCGAACCCTGCCATAAAGCCATACGGCCTCTACAACGTTTTGCCCGAACTTGGGAAACTGTCTGTGGGGGACTCTAATGACTCATCAATACACTGGTACTGGGTATAACCACAAGCACGTCAGTGGTACTAGCTGTACGTAACGGTTGCCTATGTATTGATCGAAAGGAAGCTGACGAGCGAACTCATCCAGAAACCCTACTGAGCCTGACAGTGACAATATCCGTACAGTCCGGTCCGTTCGTCTAAGAGCATCGCATATCGAGTCTAGGGGGTAGATAAAGTCAGACCCCTAATAACGCGATAATTCGTGTCGGTATGGAACCCATCACCACCTGAGAAACTACTGATCTAAATCTGTAATTCTCCACTACCCCAGCCGAGGATTTCTAGTGATGGCCACCCGTGCACTGTGCGACATCAACCCCCAATACCGGGAGAGACGAATCCCCGACGATCCGCTCACTGCCTCCATGTGGCTCGGGACTGTACCCAACTAAAACATGTTTGCACGTCTCCTTTGAGCGTGGTAGGGTGGTAATCAAAGCACAGTGGGAACTCACACGAAATAAATGACGATCTCAGGTCGACAAACTAACCTGTACACATGTCACCAGGGAACTGCTATCTGACAATAGGTTCAATACCAACTAGCATGTTCCCGGCGAGTCCGTCCAGTGTACTCATAACCCAATGAGCACCTGTATACTATCTTAGGTGAACAACTAACATCAATGGCTTGTGAGACCGGCCACCGCCCCTCGTCAGGGTCTAGATAAGTATACACCAGTCTACACTGGAGTATCGATACCCAGTCTCGATACTCCTACTGTAAGACTACGGTAGCGCCCCGGCCGTCTTTCCGAGGCCAAAATGCGGAAACGAAAATTTTTCTTAACTTGAAAACCGGTGCTATTGTATGCCTAAAACCCGGATCGAACCATTAATCTACAACTAGCTATCTAGAGAGAGGGTTGGAAAGTTATACCGATCGATCCGTGTCCTTCGGTCTTTGGCCACCATCCTAAGCTCCTCGCGGCATCTCCGGTCTCGATCTCCTCGTCAGAAAGGGCACCACATCGTCGATTCCTTTTATGGGCTCCCGCTTCATCCGAAGCAACTTGGGCACGAAGTGTGCAAGCCGACGTGTCCAAGGTGATGTAGAGAATGTTTGTAATCACTTTGTCTTTTGCATCCATTGATTTGGATGGAGGTTAGAGATGAAACCATTGGTGGAGATAATGAGCTAGAGGAAGAAAAAGAGGAGGAGGTTTCCTCTTTCTTTTGTGTGATCTTCTTATCATAATATGAGAGAGAGTGCAAGCATAACAATATGAGAGCTAACCCTCCCCTTGGCCGCCCCTCTCTCTCCTCTCATCAAATCAAGACACAAAACAATCCATTAATGTGACATTTTTGCTAAAAAAGAGACCATGAGTCATGATACATGTCCATGTCACATTAATGCATCTCATGATGAATTTCTAGCTCATTATTTCCATTAACAAACATTAATTCAAATGTTTGCAATAATAAAAAGATACGGCAACATCTAAATTAAACTCGTGACGGATCACAAGGATACCCCTCACCTGTATATACATACCTACACCCGCATTCCGACTGAATGCGAATGCGATAAGACTAAAGTAATCCAACAAATCAAATACTAGGATCCGGCTTAAACCAAAGCCCACTAGTATGATCCGTCCGATCATGATCCGTACACTACTGCACGTATATGATCGGACCCTGCCATATATCATACGGCCTCTACAACGTTTCGCCCGAAACTTGAGAAACTGTCTGTGGGGGACTCTAAAAACTCGTCAATACTTTAGCTGTGGATTTAACCACAAGCACGTCAGAGGTATTAGCCGTACGTAACGGGCTACCAAGTATCGACCAAAAGGGAGGTCGATGAGCGAACTCATCCTGACACTCTACTGAGCCTGTCAGTGACAATATCCGTACAGTCCGGTCCGTTCGTCTATGAGCAACGCATGGCGGGCCTAGGGGGTTGGTTAATGTCACGACCCGAAAGAGCACGTGACTAGCCCTTGAACCATATGAAGTCTATAGGACTTCATCTGATCCAAGTAAGCCAAAAGCCCAGAAATCTAAAACCATTTTAAGGATAAATAAACAACAAGCAATATACTATACAACGCCGAATGGCGAGGATCAAAATTTAAAAGAAACCCAGATAAGCAAGAAAACTGCAACACTACTAAGCGCGACTCTAAGGTCGAAATAATACATCACTAGTGTCTGAGTATAAAACAATATACAAGTTTTTGGTTGATGGAATTTCTAGATACAATGAATAATACAAGTACAATGGCGGTTCTGATACAAAGAACCCACCTACCAAGCAAATCACCCGCAAAGGAAAGCAGTGTGCCAGAAGTGCCGCTATGGAACCTGTACGGCAAGCCCTGCAAGAACTGTGGCACAACGGGGGTGAGTTGCCAACTCGTGAATAGAAAATATCTACAAGCAGAAATCGAATGCAAGACATAATCCTAACTCAAAACAATCAGTATATAATATAACCCTCGAGAGTAAGTCTGAAGCATGAAAATGTGGCAGTGTAACATCTAATTATGTAGGTAGTGCCAAGTACTCGTGTCAGTGCCTCAGATAATAACATGTCATAAATGTAAGGTATGTCTGCATGAAGTAAACATGATGAAGTATCAAATGGATATCAATACACATATATTAGCGTCCCATTCCAATAATATTGGTGTAAGGGTATATATCGCAGCGCCCTCGTACCCTGTTATATATACAAATAAAGTATGATCAATGTAGTCAAGGTCTGTATGTAATCAATGTCTGTATAAACGTGGAACCCGTCCACCCGTCACCCAATGACAATAAGCATCATGCATGTAAATGTGAGGATATAATCAAATCATGGAAAACATCATGAAACCCGTGCCTAGCATCGACACGTAAATCCTCATCTATCGGGCTCCGTCAGTCCGGATCAGCCCACGGGCTATGTCTGCGGAATCGGCCCTCGGCCCCGGCAGTACGCCCATATCCATCTATCGACTCTGGTCAGTATCCTCCGGATAACTGCCACGTCCAACCAATCACCGGTAGGTAGTAGTCCCTCTGCCAGGCTCACTGTCTGCTACACAGCGAAACCGTTCTCGCCCCGGGGTACCATACCGGGCCCACCATGTACCCGTAATCGGCCTCATCCAACTCCTCGATTCGGGTTCACACATATCACTCTCGCACCGAGAAAACACATGGTGGACGCACCGAAATATCATATCAAGGGAAACCGGGTTTTTAAATAATTAACTATTTCTTTGAAATATCTACGGTTCCCCAAATCCAGAATAAACATAGAAACAACATATCTCAATGCGTAATCTAAGCAAGTATGAAGGTCTCAATGTATGTGTACAAGTATGAGTATGTGACATATAAAGGAAATGCAAGTATAGCAGTATATCATGCAACACGGAAATAATAGTATGCACATACAAGGTCATATCCTGATGCAATAATACTACTGTGTAGTGACATGGCAATTATCGATGATGAAATGTGTGAGCCGGCAAGCAAATGTACGTGGAATATACGCATCATCGATAATGGTGCTAGTGTCCTAGCAACAAAATAGTAATGTAACAATAAACATATGCAAAGCAATGTGAATAGCATGAATATGCGGAAATAGAATAATCAACACAACAGTAAAGAATCTACACCCATATGTATATGTCATGCAGTTCTGCCATTTGAAATAAGAATGACTCGGGTCTGGTTTAACATCTACTATGCAAACTACAGATCTAAGTATCAAGTCAATCGGGAGGGGTATGGAAACTACCTAAATCTGAGTCGATATACAATTATATATATACAATAGTCGGTGATCTCGCCTCAATAGTATCACGTACGACATGGTATATCATTTAACATCCTCGAGTCATGAGAGCGGATCTAACATCAATAGAAAGCTCGTACGGTAAATCGTCGTACGGCATCCCAATAGCTGGGTACGGATCAGTATCACATTCCTCTCATCAAATATCAGGTATCATTATCATCATATCACATAATCTGAGGTATAGATCTAAGTCTAGTACAAATCAATACCATCTATATAAGTATGAAAGTGGGGGTAAAACACATGCCCAACGGCCTGCTAAGATCACATGTCGTACCGCAAGTTCAAATCATATCACATCACCGATCTCACGGCACAAAGCCCAAAATCATCGACTCATCTCCAATGTCATCCAATATCCTCATCAACACTGTGTAAGTATAGTGAATATGCAAGGGTGCGCGTGTGGTGTAAACCTATTCTAGGGTTCGTGACTAGGAACTATACTAGTTTATTGCTAACCCTAAGCTAACCATACTACACCTAACACAATATCCATGACACACTATAACTATCAAACATAATATATAGTATACCAACTACGGACTGCGGGGGTGCTATACGCCATCCACCCGACTTCCCCCAGTAGATATAATCTACTCACCTTGCGTCTTCATTTGTCGACGTCGCCACGCGCTCGCTCGTCATCCTGAAGTCTTCATAGGTACCTACACGTCAAAGTATCGTAATGCATATTAAAACCAAATCCAAGCTAACACGGCACACGAAACCCAAAACGATATGATAAGGGGCCTATAGGTTAGAACCTATGGGCATGCCTTCAAAACCATCAACAAATCATCAATATCGTCGTATAAACGCCAAATAGTCGAGGTAAAATCACAATACACAATTCAGAACTAAAAATACGGAATACGGAAACACGAATCCAAAACAGCAACTTAGGAAATAGGCTCCAGATTTCACCATAGGTCAAATTAGACAAATCTATACATACCAGGGGCCTAATCTACAGATAAGGGAACACCAAAACCAAAACGAGGCAAATCCATCATGGTCTGGCCGCAAATTGCGGCCAGAATGGATAAATCTGCGGCCGGGTATAGGAGGTAAGGTCTTGGGGTTAGCTTCCTGGGTGCCTGCACATGTCACTGTCCAATCAATTTTAATTTAGGATGTCTCGGGTGATAGCAGATTCAATATGCCCTCCACAGATTCCACAAATTCTCCGATATCGGTTTCTAAATCCGTATTTCGGGTTTCAACTCTCAGGTTAGGGTCTCAATTCATGCACTAGGGTGTTGGTGTAGCCTCTACTGAACTCAATTTCACATCACAACCCATAATTTCCTCAAACCCTAACTAGGTTTTCCTTAACTCTACAATATCACACAAAATCGGTTCAATCTAAA
Organism: Agapanthus africanus; assembly: GCA_030015575.1. Lineage (NCBI taxonomy): Eukaryota > Viridiplantae > Streptophyta > Magnoliopsida > Asparagales > Amaryllidaceae > Agapanthus > Agapanthus africanus. The sequence goes on from CM057349.1 coordinate 333,088,240, forward strand.
CATGGGGGTAAAGGAAATGCTAAAACTAAGTTAATGATCCAGAAAATACCTCATTTGGCAACTCAAGAATTTTCTTGAGTTGCCCCTAGTGGCCAAAATCCTTGCTTCTTTAGTCCAATGTGTAGATCTAGAGCTTGTGCACACTTTTAATGAAATGGAGATTGGGTTTTGGAATTGTTTTTGAGATGATTTGAGGCTTGAAGAGGGGAGGTGGGGTGAGGAGCAGGAGCAGCAGCAGCAACTTGAAGGAGAGGGAGAGAAATGAGTGAAGGGAATGAAGGAGATGGCTAAGTCCAAAGTCAAAGAAAACCTATACCTTTCTCTCTCTCACCATACCTCATTTCTTTATTCTTTTCCCATTTTCTTTTCCTTTTCTTTTTCTTATTCTCTCAAAATCCTTCTCCTAAGAATAGTAAACCCAATGTGAACCATGGCAAGAAAATGCACAAGTGTGAAAAGTGATATGTGCATGTTTTGCACAAAATGCTAAAAAAACCGATTAGCGATTATTAATCGCGATTAGCACTAATTTAGCATATAACTAATCAATTAAACTTAGAAATGGCATAATTCTCTAATTTACCCTATTTTAGAATTTTCCAAAAATTTTCCCCATTTATTTGTATTTAATTATACCGAATTATTAAAATATTCAATAAAATAATATTAAATTATAAATATTCCGTAAAAATAATATTTTTATTATTTCGAAATGTTACAATCTCCCCCCCTTAAATAAATTCGGTCCCCGAATTTAAATTTAAACCCCCAATACTAAAACATTTCAGCAAAATCCAATTTGTCGGGGCTCCGAAAACATCAATACATAGCGAATATCATCAAAGTGTACTGCTCTCTAAGAAATCAATCCCCAAAAGTATATAAGAAAATCCGGTGTGTCTGGTGCGCACGGAATCAAAATACATGTATGTGTCATACAGGTGAACAAAACAACATCTATGTGCAACTGGTGTGCACGAAACATCTGTCATAGGCAACGTGTGTGCCTGACAGCAAAATCAGGCGCATTTGACATGTACGAAGAATTTTGATTTAGTGCATCTGGCGTGCACCAAGATCGTATATCAAAACCAAATCATAAGTACCGTCGTCGGTAGTGCCTTCTTCAAGGTCGAGAAGGAGTCGGTGCATCCAATGCTAGCAGCGCAAGGTATCTACTTGCCTCTTACTCACAGTCTGGCGTCCTCTGACTCTGGGTCCTTATCTTCTCTATGGATTACCTACCTCGCAGTCAATCGGCTCATCGGCCCTGTCAAGTGTGCTAACGGGGACGATTCCGTTCTGGCACTTCTCTGGTCATCTCTCGGTCAATCCTCACCACCACTCGTAAAGCAGTATGTCACTGGCGTCGGCCTCTGGCTCTCTGAATGCACATCACACATCTGATCCTGGGTGCAAACATCATTGCAGCAATGTCCTAGAAGGAATCTTACTCAAGGTCTCTTCCGATCTTGCCTATGCTGAACTGTACGGAGGCTGTCTCTCTTGCATAATCTCTTCTCACTCGATGGACATATGTGTCCTCAGCACAACATTTTCTCGGAAATTGGTCGCATCCCAACGCCTCTGTAAGCATATCAGGTCTCTAGTCTCGACGGGAAGTAATGACAGCTCGTCAGCGTCTCGCACGAACCTCTGGTTCCACTTGTCTCTATCGTCGTCCACTATGACGTCACGCCATGCTATCTACGCACTGCACTGTTCTCGGCCACGGTCAATCCGAAGTCTCTCGCACGGACTCAAAGCACGTACTCTGTAGCTTCATCATTCTATAGATGGTGTCTGGCCGAACAGGTCCTCGGGAACGCGTCCCAACCATCGGAGGAATACTCAATACTCGTCCGTCCTTGATCAATTCGCAACGCATCTAGGTAAGGTCCTTTATCCGAACCTGGTCAACTACTTTGTCGACGATGCCGAACTCTGGCCTACTAGGTGTGCGCAATATGGCCACTCCTGGGTCTAAGTCTTCTCGTATCGTATTCCAGAAAGGTCCTGTCTAGGTTTCTCTCTCAAATCTCGTTCCTGCCGAATTGCCCGGAAGTCATCATCCATTGCTGAAGCTAATTCTTATTCCGGAACGGCTGCATACTTATCGCGCTTCTTTCTGGAAGATATATCCATATACAACGCCTCTGGGTGCGTATCACATCTCTAATGTCAGCGGAGTGGGACGTCATCTTGTCGAAATCTCTTGCGAACTCTTTTCTTCACTCTTCTTCAATGTCGACTAATTCGGACTCGTCTCATCGTGGCTGCATGGACTGTGCTCTAATGGCTATACTCGTATCTGAAGTCTCCCAAGCAAAGCATCCCATCACATGATATCCGAATGATGTCGAAACATTCGATCGACTCGTCAGAACCTTATAATCCCCTAAGAGATCAACATCTTGAGTACAGTTCAATAGTATCGAGTACATGCCACCGTGTCAGTGGTCCAGCCGTAGAAGGGCAAACCCAAGCCTCACTAATGGCGCCGCGGAACTGCCGCAAACCCTAAGGTTCAAAGGCTTTCACACGGTCATTAAGTCGAGTTAGGGTTTCATTCTTCTAGAGAGTCCATAGAATCACCTGCATGCCTTTTCGTATACTTTAAACTTGGAAAATGGGCTCCTGACATTCGATCGTCTCTATCGACTCTCAACGAACCTGCGTGAAGTCGTCTCAAGCTGGAAACAATCTATCTGATGACCTCGCATCGGTAAACGAACGAACCACATGTCCTAGTCATTCATCATCAGGTGACTAGAGACCGTCCATCATATCTCTAAGTATATGCTCATGCTGCAGTAGCTCCAACCATCTGGGTGATATCTCGTCATTTGCAGCAGCAACTGGCTCATTCGCCTGTACGCCGAACAGCGCCTCAATCCTCCAGGAAAGGCGATACATTGGCGGTCATCTCTGAATCGGTCTGCTCTAGATCTGAGTAAGACTCCCCACACTGGAAATCTTCAACTCAACTGGACCCGCTCCGGCGCATAAATCGAACGAATCACCTTCGTCTCTCAAATCGGGTAGACTAGCTATCATCTGTCTCATATCTTCCTGGAAGCTCCGGCGATCTCAGCTCGTAAGCTCCGGAAGCGACATCCTATGAATCTCAGCAGCCGCTGGTCCATCTGTCTGCACGGTAGGCGACATCATAATCTCTGAGGTATGCTATACATCAGCAGTCCTCTCTCAACTGGCAGCTCTAACAATGGCCCGATCATCCGGTGCAAGACCAAGCACTCGCCTCCATTAGAGGTCACAGTCACCAATACTAACTCGAGACGTTCCCATGTCACCAGAAAACACAATGGTCGGCCCTCGTACCAGATGAGCTCGCATCGACCGCAACCCTAGCAGCAGCCCAAACTGCGCTCAAACATGACGACAGGAACCTCAATCGAGTATCGAAGAGAGCAGATCAATGGCAAGAAAGAGAACAACAGATCCAGAGTGGATACATGATCATAAGAAGGAACAGCATCAATGAAGGTATGATCATGAAACTAATAGTATCGAGGATCTCAAATGGATGTATAATCATGGATATGAAGAGAATCACTGATCTCGAAAATATGTACATCCAAAGGTTCCTTAAGCGGAGTGGCGTGTCGTAAGTATGCCGCGGAACATACCCACGGTACGTCACTCTACTTTAGTCACCTATTCCATCAACCAAGGGTCATCCTACGTGACGAAAGTTCGGGTCTAATACCCCCTCGACTAAGTCTAAGTTCCGTAAGGTCAAGCCTAAGTTCCGTATATATATAGACGCCCTAGGCTCCACATAGTCAAACATAGACTCGAAACAAGGTCAACCTAGCGCTCTGATACCAACTTTGTCACGACCCGAAAGAGCACGTGACTGGCCCTTGAACCATATGAAGTCTATAGGACTTCATCTGATCCAAGTAAGCCAAAAGCCCAGAAATCTAAAACCATTTTAAAGATAAATAAACAACAAGCAATATACTATACAACGCCGAATGGCGAGGATCAAAATTTAAAAGAAACCCAGATAAGCAAGAAAACTGCAACACTACTAAGCGCGACTCTAAGGTCGAAATAATACATCACTAGTGTCTGAGTATGAAACAATATACAAGTTTTTGGTTGATGGAATTTCTAGATACAATGAATAATACAAGTACAATGGCGGTTCTGATACAAAGAACCCACCTACCAAGCAAATCACCCGCAAAGGAAAGCAGTGTACCAGAAGTGCCGCTATGGAACCTGTACGGCAAGCCCTGCAAGAACTGTGGCACAACGGGGGTGAGTTGCCAACTCGTGAATAGAAAATATCTACAAGCAGAAATCGAATGCAAGACATAATCCTAAGTCAAAACAATCAGTATATAATATAACCCTCGAGAGTAAGTCTGAAGCATGAAAATGTGGCAGTGTAACATCTAATCATGTAGGTAGTGCCAAGTACTCGTGTCAGTGCCTCAGATAATAACATGTCATAAATGTAAGGTATGTCTGCATGAAGTAAACATGATGAAGTATCAAATGGATATCAATACACATATATTACCGTCCCATTCCACTAATATTGGTGTAAGGGTATATATAACAGCGCCCTCGTACCCTGTTATATATACAAATGAAGTATGATCAATGTAGTCAAGGTCTGTATGTAATCAATGTCTGTATAAACGTGGAACCCGTCCACCCGTCACCCAATGACAATCAGCATCATGCATGTAAATGTGAGGATATAATCAAATCATGGAAAACATCATGAAACCTGTGCCTAGCATCGACTCGTAAATCATCATCTATCGGGCTCCGTCTGTCCGGATCAGCCCACGGGCTATGTCTGCGGAATCGGCCCTCGGCCCCGGCAGTACGCCCATATCCATCTATCGACTCTGGTCAGTATCCTCCGGATAACTGCCAGGTCCAACCAATCACCGGAAGGTAGTAGTCCCTCTGCCAGGCTCACCGTCTACTACACAGCGAAACCGTTCTCGCCCCGGGGTACCATACCGGGTCCACCATGTACTCGTAATCGGCCTCATCCAACTCCTCAATTCGGGTTCACACATATCACTCTCGCACCGAGAAAACACATGGTGGACGCACCGAAATATCATATCAAGGGAAACCGGGTTTTTAAATAATTAACTATTTCTTTGAAATATCCACGGTTCCCCAAATCCAGAATAAACATGGAAACAACATATCTCAATGCATAATCTAAGCAAGTATGAAGGTATCAATGTATGTGTACAAGTATGAGTATGTGACATACAAAGGAAATGCAAGTATAACAGTATATCATGCAACACGGAAATAATAGTATGCACATATAAGGTCATATCCTGATGCAATAATGCTACTGTGTAGTGACATGGCAATTATCGATGATGAAGTGTGTGAGCCGGCAAGCAAGTGTACGTGGAACATACGCATCATCGATAATGGTGCTAGTGTCCTAGCAACATGATAGTAATGTAACAATAAACATATGCAAAGCAATGTGAATAGCATGAATATGCGGAAATAGAATAATCAACGCAACAGTAAAGAATCTACACCCATATGTATATGTCATGCAGTTCTGCCATTTGAAATAAGAATGACTCGGGTCTAGTTTAACATCTACTATGCAAACTACAGATCTAAGTATCAAGTCAATCGGGAGAGGTATGGAAACCACCTAAATCTGAGTCGATATACAATTATATATATACAATAGTCGGTGATCTCGCCTTAATAGTATCACGTACGACACGGTATATCATTTAACATCCTCGAGTCATGAGAGCGGATCTAACATCAATAGAAAGCTCGTACGGTAAATCGTCGTACGGCATCCCAATAGCTGGGTACGGGTCAGTATCACATTCCTCTCATCAAATATCAGGTATCATTATCATCATATCACATAATCTGGGGTATAGATCTAAGTCTAGTACAAATCAATACCATCTATATAAGTATGAAAGTGGGGGTAAAACACATGCCCAACGGCCCGCTAAGATCACATGTCGTACCGCAAGTACAAATCACATCACATCACCGATCTCACGGCACAAAGCCCAAAATCATCGACTCATCTCCAATGTCATCCAATATCCTCATCAACACTGTGTAAGTATAGTGAATATGCAAGGGTGCGCATATGGTGTAAACAAATTCTAGGGTTCGTGACTAGGAACTATACTAGTTTATTGCTAACCCTAAGCTAACCATACTACACCTAACACAATATCCATGACACACTATAACTATCAAACATAATATATAGTATACCAACTACGGACTGCGGGGGTGCTATACGCCATCCACCCGACTTCCCCCAGTAGATATAATCTACACACCTTACGTCTTCATTTGTCGACGTCGCCACGCGCTCGCTCGTCATCCCGAAGTCTTCATAGGTACCTACACGTCAAAGTATCGTAATGCATATTAAAACCAAATCCAAGCTAACACGGCACACGAAACCCAAAACGATATGATAAGGGGCCTATAGGTTAGAACCTATGGGCACGCCTTCAAAACCATCAACAAATCCTCGATATCGTCGTATAAACGTCAAATAGTCGGGGTAAAATCACAATACACAATTCAGAACTAAAAATACGGAATACGGAAACACGAATCCAAAACAGCAACTTAGGAAATAGGCTCCAGATTTCACCATAGGTCAAATTAGACAAATCTATACATACCAGGGGCCTAATCTACAGATAAGGGAACACCAAAACCAAAACGAGGCAAATCCACCATGGTCTGGCCGCAAATTGCGGCCAGAATGGATAAATCTGCGGCCGGGTATAGGAGGTAGGGGCTAGGGTCTTGGGGTTAGCTTCCTGGGTGCCTGCACATGTCACTGTCCAATCAATTTTAATTTAGGATGTCTCGGGTGATAGCAGATTCAATATACCCTCCACAGATTCCACAAATTCTCCGATATCGGTTTCTAAATCCGTATTTCGGGTTTCAACTCTCATGTTAGGGTCTCAATTCATGCACTAGGGTATTGGTGTAGCCTCTACTGAACTCAATTTCACATCATAACCCATAATTTCCTCAAACCCTAACTAGGTTTTCCTTAACTCCACAATATCACACGAAATCAGTTCAATCTAAACATGGGGGTAAAGGAAATGCTAAAACTAAGTTAATGATCCAGAAAATACCTCATTTGGCAACTCAAGAATTTTCTTGAGTTGCCCCTAGTGGCCAAAATCCTTGCTTCTTTAGTCCAATGTGTAGATCTAGAGCTTATGCACACTTTTAATGAAATGGAGATTGGGTTTTGGAATTGTTTTTGAGATGATTTGAGGCTTGAAGAGGGGAGGTGGGGTGAGGAGCAGGAGCAGCAGCAGCAACTTGAAGGAGAGGGAGAAAAATGAGTGAAGGGAATGAAGGAGATGGCTAAGTCCAAAGTCAAAGAAAACCCATACCTTTCTCTCTCTCACCATACCTCATTTCTTTATTCTTTTCCCATTTTCTTTTCCTTTTCTTTTTCTTATTCTCTCAAAATCCTTCTCCCAAGAATAGTAAACCCAAAGTGAACCATGGCAAGAAAATGCACAAGTGTGAAAAGTGATATGTGCATATTTTGCACAAAATGCTAAAAAAAACCGATTAGCGATTATTAATCGCGATTAGCACTAATTTAGTATATAACTAATCAATTAAACTTAGAAATGGCATAATTCTCTAATTTACCCTATTTTAGAATTTTCCAAAATTTTCCCCCATTTATTTGTATTTAATTATACCGAATTATTAAAATATTCAATAAAATAATATTAAATTATAAATATTCCCTAAAATAATATTTTTATTATTTCGAAATGTTACAGTTAAAGTCAGACCCCCAAAAGCGGTACAAGTCGTGTCTTAGTGTAGCCCAAAACACCCTGAGATACTACTGGAATACCTACCAATAAATCTCCTACCTCGGCCGAGGGCTTTGTGTAATGGCTCACCTAGACACAGCGCGATCTCACCCCCAATACCGGGAGAGACGAAAACCCTGCCGATCCGCTCACGTGCCTCCATGTGGCTCGGGACTGTACCCAACTAAAACCTGTTTGCATGAGTCCTTTGAGTCGTGGTAGGGTAGTAATCAAAGCACAGTGGAAACTCACACGAGACAAATGACGACCTCAGGTCGATGAACTAACCTGTACACATGTCACCAGGGAACTGTTATCTGACGTCAGGTATAATACCAACTAGCATGTTCCCAGCGAGTCCTGTCCAGTGTACTCATAACCCAATGAGCACCTGTATACATCTTAGGTGAACCAACTGACACCAGTGGCTTGTGAGACCGGCCACCGCCCCTCGTCGGGGTCTCGACTGTATACACTAGTCTACTAATGGAGTATCGATGCCCAGTCTCGAAACTCCCACGACTAGGGACCACTTTAAGGATGTGCTTATAGACCCCAGCTCCCACGTATATGATCGCCATCATACTGCCGGTCGTCAATCAAGAATCCTAAGGGCTCTATCAGCGTGCAATAGCGACCTGTAAGGTCACCTAAAGCAGTACACGATGATAAAGACAAACCATGGTAGCATACTATTCTCCATCAACGTGTAATAGTGAACTACAATGTCACCTAAAGCATGTACACGATGATAGAGACAAACCAAATAGTATACAATCATCCTGAGTAAGATTGTCCTACCGGCATAGGTCCTCCCTCAATCATTGCAATCACGTGCCTGCGATACAATAATTGACTCTGAGGGCACTATATCCAACAATCTCCCACTTGCACTCAAGGCTAATTATTGCGATGTCGCATACTCACAGCCCGTGTGATACCGAACACCCAACTCCTCTACTAATCAGTCTGACAAAGCTCGTTTGCGAAACTATTGCGTTCGAGAAATAGCCTCAGCTAGTGGATCGCCCTGATGTTTCTTTCTATGTCTCTCTTTACCTCAAGTTCGTGGAGAAAGCCATCTCCCGAAATGAGCCATACCTGTCTTAGAATATGTCTGGATATCTGATGGGACCTAGTTCAGAAATGAACTCCAAATCCAAACTTCTTAGACTGTATCGTCAACTGAACTTAATCAGTATCCTGCGTAATGCCTCCCTCAGTGTCCGCTTGGATCACCTATCCAAACACTGCCTCTCGTCAGAGGGGAAACTATAACTTTGACAGTCACTCTGTCATCCAGGTCACTTTGGAAGCCTGGAATGATAACCGTCTCCCAAAGGAGGATGCCGTTATCATATCCCTAAAACATCGACTTATGTTCTAAAACTGCTTTCGAATGTTTCTCCAGGATTGGATTAGTATCATCTTATTGCATCTCGTGCAAAAACAACATCTGGTGTGGTACTTGACATCTCATGATCAACTCAATTGCCTAAGCAAGTGATCTGCCAATCATGCACATCCCTCTCCCTTTTAGTCTGTAAGACACCTTTAGAGAGGGTGACTCCATCACCTGCAGGTACACTACCGTGCCAGGAGTCGTTCATTCTAAAACACCTTTAGAATGCTGTCTAAGTACCCAGATTGGGAAACTACCCAAATCTAGAACTAAAACCATAGATCCAGTAACCAGAATGTCTGATATGAAATCCATGTCCTTTGTGGAGAAACCACTGTGTGACAACCAAAGTATAACCGGTCGTAGTATAGGAATTTCACTTCCTACTCTGTGTATGTCATCCAAATACCAGGACATCACACCCTACTACCTTCTTAACAGATCCATCCCCTATTTGATGAAGTCAAACCCATGACTGTCACATCAGAAATAGATGATCTATCTCCGCTATATCTGCTTTAGTCTATAAATAGACATAACCCACTTGTCCACTATGCTTCCGCTGCTCCCACTGACTACGAAAACCCTCTGGCAGAATAATATACACGTGCACTTCTAAAGCCAGTTCAGAACGACGCTATACTCATCCTCCTGCCGAGTCTCATAGCCTGGAACAACAGCAATGGAAAGTCTGGATAAACAAGAACCTCCCTGTCACCGTCTTTGAGCATACCGAAGTACCTCTCGAGTGCCTGAGGTTACCCACCTTATCTGCGGAGTGGCCAATGGAATGTCAAACCAGATTGAATCTTTAGGTTCTTATCAAATTTTCAGTAATCGTTTGCGGTTCTGGAATCACTTCCAGTTCTACCATACTCCCACTATTGTTTTCTGAAAAAATCCATTTTTATTAAAACTTTGGCGAGTCAATAACAATATCACTATTGATCTTCCAGATAGTAGAAAGTCAACCCTCGTCATAGCCCGGGTCAACCCACAAACAGCCATTACAGAAACGTGCCTTGAGTTATCCAGAGTCTGGTTTTAAGCATAAGCCGGACAATTCCCCGTACCTTAACATAGTTAAGATATGAACCGTTCTATATCCAATATAGAAACAGAGGCACTGATTTAATTGGAACCAGATTCAAATCATGCAGCTGTCTCCAGTGCATGTCTACTAAATGGAGAGAGGCCGATCAGCATTACTCAACTTAGGAGTGCTTCCAATTATGAGTAACCTGAAAGAGAAGTAAGTTCTCTTAATCATTACTATCAACTGAATACCATACACAAGTATCTACATCTTCGATCACCTTGAAGAATCATGATACTTGCACCATCTGGTTCTCTACTTTATTCATATACCTATAACTTCTCAAAACTTAGACCTTGTATTTCTACGAAACACTTGTCTAATAACCAGAGAAGTCATAAGTAAACAGAATATAGTACGAGGACCAACCTCTCTATCCTAATGGACACTGGACAACATACAATACTCTGTATAAGTCCCCTGAGTCTAATAACTCATTCCCTGTGTGTCGTAGGTTGAAAGCTATATTTATGGTTAAGAAGAATTACACCGCTGTTTAATGCTCCTTACCTAACCATCCACTGATATAGGTAAATGTCATAAACATAATTTCAAAAAGTTATATCTCACTTTATAAAAAATAAACGTACAGATATATCAATTTGAAATTGGTGCATAACAACGAATATTCAAAACCAAATATTTGCCGTCCGGCAAACAACCCAGGAGATTTCCTCAAATATCATCAATTACAACGAATCCCGATATAATGAGGATAATCACCCAATTCCCAATAACTTACTCCCATTCATCATCTGTAAAACCATACAGATGTGAGAATCAAACCTGGTAAATACATACCCTGGAGCAAGGGCTAATTGGGAAATCAGTTTTCTTTTAACAATACACAGTGAAACTGAAACATATAAATGTTTCGTAGGGGTATCCGGGTATTCTTAGTAATGCCTCATCCATTATCTGATTCACAACTGTAACCGTATATTTCTTTGCCATCTCTCCAAATCCCTTTATATGTCTTTAGTCATTACCTTTTGTACACCCCTTTAGGCTAAATGGTTTTCTTCCTTCCCTACCGTTCGGCACCAACCTATGGTTTGGAAGAAAACTATCCAATAAGCATAATGGGTGTACTGTCCTAATCCTAGGAGCACTCGCAACCCGAGAGAAGGTAAAGATAAAAGACAACTGAATAAACCTTATTCCTATTTCTCCTGAACCAGAATCCATCCCCGAACTGAAACAAGTTCCTTCGAGTTCGTATATAACCATACAATGGAGTATCCAATAAATTGTGGATCTTCGTAGTAATACGGAGTGTTCTGGAGAAATACAAAGGTGATGTAGGATTGGTGATTAAATACTTGGTTTGGTCGTGAATAGCAGTCGCAATTTACTTTGCCCTCTTATTAATCCTTTTATTTGTCTTTACTTAATACCTTCTGTACACTTTTTAGGCTAAATGGTTTTCTTCATTCCCTACCGTTCGGCACCTACCTATGGTTTGGAAGAAGACTATCCAATAAGCGTAATAGGTGTACCGTCCTAATCCAAGGAACACTCGCAACCTGAGAGAAGGTAAAAGAAAAAGACAACTGAATAGTCCTATTCATTTTCTCTAGAACCAGAAACCATCCTCGAATCTGGAACAAGTTCCTTCGAGTTCATATATAACCATACGATAGTTTTATCCAATGGAAGTGGACGTTCGTAGTAATACAGGGTGTCCTGGAGAAAATGGTAAAAGTAGCAGTGGCAATGAGGTATGCAACTCTGACAATCCAAAGCCAGTATTTTAAGAAGGTTCGGTTAATCTTGGTCACTGAGTCATAGTCACGGGTCGGTCCATGGTCACTGCCAAAGAGAGAGAGAAAAGAAACACTCTGCGTGCACTCTAGCCTAGATCAGAATGGTTATCACTTTATCTAATCAGGAAACCTCCCACTGTATCCTCAAATTCTCCTCCAAACCTGAAAGAAGAATTAGTCGGGATCACCCGAGGAGTAAACCAACTCATCAGTGGAAATCGGGATCCAACTATCATCGCATGATAACTTGACGGAATCCACTCAAGTCACCACACTCCAGAAGGTATGCGCATGCCTGGCAAGTTTCAGTTTCTTTAGAAACTCCCAATGTGTGTTTTTACCCCTAGGACCCAAGTGACCTTGACGGAGTCAACAAATCAAAGAGTCCTAGTCAAGTTCAACCCGTCATTAACTGGATTGCATTAAACCCACCCGTACGTGCTATTGACGGAGTCAAAAAGGCCGCACGACTGTCCTAACCAATCCCATATCCATGCTACAAACAAGCACCACTTAGCTACCGTACACTACGCCTTGACGGAGTCAACAAACGCAGCACGAATACTAAATAATACCCGTAAAAAATGACGGAGGGCTACGTCTAGTTTTTGGCGAAAAACTTTGAGCGTAATGAACTTGATATTGTTAAAGGAACTGCATAGCTTTTTATAAAAATATAGTGGCGAAAACCCTTTGCTAAAGAGGTCACTCCCGGTGAAGGGATCTTGGCTCTTTCCCCGTAGAATGAGGTGCAGGATATTCCAACTGAATACCACGATGCAAAGCAAAAAGTAATCGGCTATAGTGAAGTTATTACCCTGACGCAAACTTCTGTCCAAGGGGTCACTCCCGGTGAAGGGATCTCGGCCCTTGCCTCGTCGACTGAGGTGCTGGATATTCATAACCGAATACCACTGTGCAAAACAAAAGAGAACGTCCTTGCAATAACAGCTTTTTGAAAATTGTTCCAACAACATCAGAATAGGTTTGTTTAGCTTGCATTGATCCGAATCAATGCAGTCCCATCAATTGATCACACCACAAAAGAACGAAAATACGATGTACGTATATGCCATCCGCATTCGCCACTGGGTCCCGTCATCACCCGTTAGGTTACTTAACTAACGACAGAGCGGGGACTGGACTAGCGCGAGTGTAAAACATATACAACATCTACTAGTATATATATCAATATATAATATTCGCTTAAGGCGTGATAAAATGCAACATCACAGAGAGTAATAAGCATCACAGAACAATACAGATATCTGGGATCCCCGGGTTTCATAGAGCCGCTACTGAAACCCGACGTTCCCCTGGTCGTGTGGATAGCATGTGCAATGAAATCCAAGACCCCTACGGGCGTGGCAAGTTACCCGCCAAAACCTGAAGCGAGGCAGCCCCCTTCAACAACGTGAATGGACCACCCAGCACTTCACGGAATCCGGTAACTTATGCACCCCTCCTTGGGTCAACCTGTACCCCCACGAGTACGGCGAATAGCCTGCCAATTCTAGAGTGAAGCCCCCTCCGTCTCAACGCCATGAGATGCGGGCCCGTTGCCCTCTAGAACCCGGCTATCCGTACACCCCACCGCGGGGTAATCCTAGTACAGAAAGTAAAATTATATACAATGGGTACATCGACCTCAGCCCGGTCGTGCCCCAAAAGAATAATATACAAACAGGCAGTGACGGCAGTCCACATGTCGGACGCTCGCCCCGTAATATCAAATATACAAATACAACCAAACTGTACTACCATTGCATCCAGACTATCCACCACGACAAATCCGCAACATCACAGCACAACACAGAACATCAACGTGAGTGTCACGTTCGCAAATCCGTCTAAAAGAACTATAGCAATTAGACAGGATTTACCGATCGAATGACGTTCACGGTCGCAGATATAATGTAAATACTGTGAACTAACATATTTAAAATTTTCGATCGACTAAATTTCCCGAAGTGGGCACCAAGCACAATACCCAGTACTCAAAACAATCTGGGCCAAAAATAAACATTCCAGAAACCCCAATTCCATGTCAGAGACTACTGTACAAAATTTGGTGCAATGATGACATATTCATGCGGCGGAACCGCGGCCAAAACATAGTTATGACCGCGGTTCCGCGGCGACACTATAGCTTCATGGTACCAAATTTTTACAGAACTCCTAGAAAACCCTGCCTGATTTTCTGCAGCACACCAAATAATTTTTTGACCACGGAAAAATTTCGACAGAAACTGATGAATTGGAAATGCAGATTTTGAAATTTTCATTCGATCGAAGTTCTAAACACGTTAGAGCAAGCTAGTAAAGATTAATGGCGTGGCTCTGATACCATGTAAGACTACGGTAGCGCCCGGGCCGTCTTTCCGAGGCCAAACTGCGGAAACGAAAATCTTTCTTAACTTGAAAACCGGTGCTATCGTATTTTTAAAACCCGGATCGAACCATTAACCTACAACTAGCTATCTAGAGAGAGTTGGAAAGCTATACCGATCGATCTGTGTCTTTCGGTCTTTGGCCACCATCCCAAGCTCCTCGCGGCATCTTCGGTCTCGATCTCCTCGTCGGAAAGGGCACCACATTGTCGATTCCTTTTACGGGCCCCCGCTTCATCCGAAGCAACTCGAGCACGTGTGCAAGCCGACGTGTCTAAGGTGATGTAGAGAATGTTTGTGATCACTTTGTCTCTTCCTTCCATTGATTTGGATGGAGGTTAGAGATGAAGCCATTGATGGAGATAATGAGCTAGAGGAAGAAGAAGAAGAGGAGGTTTCCTTTTTCTTTTGTGTGATCTTCTTATGATAATATGAGAGAGAGTGCAAGCATAACAATATGAGAGCTAACCCTCCCCTTGGCTGCCCCTCTCTCTCCTCTCATCAAATCAAGACACAAAACAATCCACTAATGTCACATTTTTTCTAAAAAAGAGACCATGAGTCATGATACATGTCCATGTCACATTAATGCATCTCATGATGAATTTCTAGCTCATTATTTCCATTAACAAACATTAATCCAAATGTTTGCAACAATAAAAAGATACGGCAACATCTAAAGTAAACTCATGATGGATCACAAGGATACCCCTCACCTGTATATACATACCTGCACCCGCATTCCGACTGAATGCGAATGCGATGAGACTAAAGTAATCCAATAAATCTAATACTAGGATCCGGCTTAAACCAAAGCCCACTAGTATGATCCGTCCGATCATGATCCATGCACTACTGCACGTATATGATCGGACCCTGCCATATATCATACGGCCTCTACAACGTTTCGCCCGAAACTTGAGAAACTGTCTGTGGGGGACTCTAAAGACTCATTAATACTTTGGCTGTGGATTTAACCACTAGCACGTCAGAGGTATTAGCCGTACATAACGGGCTACCAAGTATCGACCAAAAGGGAAGTCGATGAGAGAACTCATCCTGACACCCTACTGAGCCTGTCAGTGACAATATTCGTACAGTCCGGTCCGTTTGTCTATGAGCATCGCATGGCGGGCCTAGGGGGTTGGTTAAAGTCAGACCCCCAAAAGCGGTACAAGTCGTGTCGGAGTGTAGCCCAGAACACCCTGAGATACTACTGGAATACCTACCAGTAAATCTCCTGCCTCGGCCAAGGGCTTTGTGTAATGGCTCTCCTTGACACAGCTCGATCTCATCCCCAATACCGGGAGAGACGAAACCCCTGCCGATCCGCTCACTTGCCTCCATGTGGCTCGTGACCGTACCTAACTAAAACCTATTTGCATGACTCCTTTGAGCCGTGGTAGGGTAGTAATCAAAGCACAGTGGAAACTCACACGAGACAAATGACGACCTCAGGTTGATGAACTAACCTGTACACATGTCACCAGGGAACTGCTATCTGACGTCAGGTATAATACCAACTAGCATGTTCCCAGCGAGTCCTGTCCAGTGTACTTATAACCCAATGAGCACATGTATACATCTTAGGTGAACCAACTGACACCAGTGGCTTGTGAGACCGGCCACCGCCCCTCGTCGGGGTCTCGACTGTATACACTAGTCTACTAATGGAGTATCGATGCCCAGTCTCGAAACTCTCACGACTAGGGACCACTTTAAGGATGTGCTTATAAACCCCAGCTCCCACGTATATGATCGCCATCATACTGCTGGTCGTCAAGCAAGAATCCTAAGGGCTCTATCAGCGTGCAATAGCGACCTGTACGGTCGCCTAAAGCAGTACACGATGATAAAGACAAACCATGGTAGCATACTATTCTCCATCAACGTGTAATAGTGAACTACAATGTCACCTAAATCATGTACACGATGATAGAGACAACCAGATAATATACAATCATCCTGAGTAAGATTGTCCTACCGGCATAGGTCCTCCCTCAATCATTGCAATCACGTGCCTGCGATACAATAATTGACTCTGAGGGTACTATATCCAACACCTACAACTAGGGACATTTAAGGATGTGCTTATAGACCCCCAGCTCCCACGTATATGATCGCCGTCATAATGCTGGTAGTCAAACAAGAATCCTATGGGCTCTATCAACATATACATGATGATAAAGACAAACCAGATAGCATACTATCATCTCGAGTAAGACTGTTTTATCGGTATAGGCCCTCTCTCAATCATCATGATCACCTGCTTGCGACTACGATAATTGCATTGAGGGCACTATAACCAACAGAGTTAGGGTTTCATTCTTCTATAGGGTCCATAGAATTATCTACATGTTCTTCCGAATACCTTAAACTTGGGAAAATGGGTTTCTGACATTCGTTCGAACCTTTTAACTTCGTCTGGACGACATGTGGATACCCTTCGTCCGCACTCTAAACAATACTTCAATCCTCAAGAATAGACGATACCCTAACGGTCATCGCATTCGAGCCGCAGCTCCCTCTGCCCGTGCGACCGTGCTAACAGAAACCACCATCTAATATCGACGAAGATAGATCAAAGGAACGAACAGAATACGGTGCAAAGAAATGTACATCTTAAGGCTTCTTAAGCAGAGTAGCGTATCGTAAATATGCCGCGGATCTTACCCACGGTACGTCACTCTACCTAAGTCACCTACTCCATCAACCAAGGTCAACATAGATTTAGACAAGGGTTAAACCTAGCGCTCTGATACCAACTTTGTCACGACCCGAAGGTACGGAACGTGACCGGAACTTAAATTACGAAACGTCTAGAGGCGTATCGTAATCTAAGCAAGCCGAAACCCAGAAATCTAAACCATTTAAAAGAAGAAGTAAAGGGAAACATGTTTTTAAAAAAAACAACATCAAATTTCTCAAAAATTTCGGCAGAGACTCCTTTGTAAAAACTGGCCCCAAACGGGTACAAATAAGAATATATACATATGCAATAATAAAAAGGCATCCCCAAGCGGGAGCTAGCTCTATGCCAAATGGCGGAAATAACCACACGATGCACTATAATATATAACGCCGAAGGGCGAGGCTCAAAACTCAAAAGAAAACCAAACCACTAGAAAACCATTATAATACAAGCGCGACTCTAAGGTCGAAATAAAAAAAATAACTGGTCTTCTAAATCTATCAAGTAATACAAGTCTGGTTGATGGAGCTTACTAGATACAAATGAAATAATAAAAGTACAACGGCGGTCCTGATACAAGTGAACCAACCTACCAAGCAAATCACCGTGAATGAAAAGATGTGCCAGCAAGCTGCTAAGGAAACCTGTACATCTGAACCTGTAAGAAAATTTGGCACAACGGGGGTGAGTTGCCAACTCATGAGTAGAAGACATCTGCGAGTAGAAATCGCATGCACCAAGCTCTCCTAGGTCATAATAATATACTTAATATAACACTAGTCATCTAGTAGTGGCAGGGTAATAATCTATGCGTAAGTGCAATGCTCAGTGCTCGTGTCCGTGCCTCAAGTGGTAACATGTCATGTGTATGAGTATGCATGCACCATGAATGTAAAACAATCAACCAAGAAATCTGGATATATCTGTATAAGAAATCTTTAACTTGTATCATAGTAAAATTTGTATGGTAATCTGAAACATCATCAATGAAATCCATGGAAATCCGTGTCAAGTATCGACACAAAACATGTAAATCTCAAAATCTCAATACCTCATAGTCTCAATGTCTCATAGTCTCAATGTCTCATAGTCTTAATATCTCGGGCTCCGTCAGTCCTGATCGGCCCATATCATAAAATCTCATAACAACGATCGGTATCCTCCGGATATCCGCCGCGCCAGATATCACCGGTAGGTAGTCTTCCCCTGCCAGGCTCATCGTCTACAACTTGAGTTTCTTGCCCCGGGATACCATACCGGGCCTACCATGTACCCGAGACGGCTCATCCACTCCTCAAATCGGGTCTCAAAATCCAACAGATAACATGAAATCTCATGTTGGACGACACATACATCACGAGAAAACCGCAACTTGCATTTTAAAATGAGAGGGGGAGAGAGAGAAATTTTTATATATATTCTTGCAGTTTTCCCCAAAATCCAAAAATCTCATAGAAATCCAAAATCCCAAAATTATGAGTAAGTAAATAATGAGTATCGGCATAAACCCCACAATACTGCATGATAATATGAAAATATAAATGCATGAATGTCTAAGTAATAAATGCAAGGTCTAAACTAGCACATGAGAGTAATCACACAATATTATGTTAGACTAGCATTTAGCTGATTATATCAATAAAAAGATAATATGTTCTAAAGTGTACGTGACATGGCAATTACCGATGATGATGTGTGTGAGCCGGCAAATAAGTGTACGTGAAACATGTGCATCATCGGTAATGGTGCCGGTGTCCTAACAGGTAGAGTTTCATATTAGCTAAACAAACATATGTATAAATATGCGATGCGATGAACACAACATGAATATAACGGTGAATGTGAAGTAACCGCACAACTAGAAAATACATACTAATTACGAGTCATACGGCTTGCTGTTCAGAAAGCACGATTCGATAGTTTTGAAAATAAGTATGACTCGAGCCTAAACTAAGATCTACCTAACCAACTAAGGAACTAACTAAAGACATTAGTCGAAAGGTAAGAAGAATCCTCCTAAAGTCTGAGTCGATATCTCTTGTAGTCGGCGATCCAGCCTCAATAGCGTCACGTACATAGTACGACTTCCTCGAGTCAAGAGTGCGGATCAATCATCACATCTATGCCTCGTACGGTAAAATCCATCGTACCGCATCCTAAAATCGGGGTACGGGTCAACTATCACATATATACATCATCGTTCGTATAGTACCATCATCAAACAATATCATGATCACGGGTACTGTACTATAATCGCATACATCCCAATATCATCAATCATATACCATCGTCTGTGTAAATATACATCGTCAAATGATCCACTAAAATATCATGTCATATATCATATCGTGATTAAGTCACATATTACAATTCTGGGTTCTATTCTAGAGTCTCGTTCACTCCAATGTTATTAACACATATTATCGATTATATAAATATATTTTATATAATCTTATTGCCCAACGATCCACTACTATCATAACACATCTCATGTCCTAACTCGATCATATATCCAATAAATCACGGCATCAAGCCTAGTCATATCCACTCATCCCCATATATTATATAACCTCCTCATATCACATGTATATGTTGTGTGTGTGTGTGTGTCTGTGTGTGTGTGTGTGTATACCTACACACATTCCTATATGTCTATATATATACACACACATATACACCAAGTCAAGTTTATGTGTGTGCGTGTGTGTGGGTGTCTACATGAAACCTACGAATTCCCTCCAAGGCAGTCATCCTCATGGTTAAGTCTTTCTAAATCAGTCTAGTCCAACCTAAAATCTTCAATAGGACCCTACTCGCCAAGAATCTAAGGTCACGTCCGACTTCCTAATAACAGTACGTAATATCCCTATTCTATGTTTGCGGGGGTGCTATATGCCATCCACCCGACTTTCCCCATAGATATACATCTACTCACCTGGTCCTTATCTGCCGAAGTCGATGCCACCATCCTCTTCTTCATCGTCCGAAGTCCACGTGAGAGGTACCTATATGCAAACATATATATATATATATATATATATATATATATATATCGTAAACCGAATCGCGGATAAAACCAAAACGATGCACGAAACGTGCATATGTTAAAACCTATGACCCGCTCATGCAAAAGAACCAAATATCCCTCGATATCGGCGTACAAACGCCGATTGATCGAGATAAAACACAAAAGTAAAAATCGTAGTTCCAAAACTCACTAATTATAATATAAATAGGGTTTAAATCATCAAAACTTTAAAATTCATCAAATCGTTTTATTTCGCAAAAACCTAGAAAGCACTAAATTTTTGTTTTAATTCGAAACTTGATGTTTTAACCCAACTAATAGCCATAATAGTCACTAAATATCATAACTAAGTCATGCAAACCATCACCATAATTTAATCCCATCAATTTATATTAAATCCAAAATTCTAGTTTGCAAAATATCAAATTTTATCACTTTTTAAAGCAAAGTTCACAATTCAACAACTAAGCTTGGTTTTGCATGAACTAAAGTATTAAGCAACAATTTAAAATGTTAATAATGTCATAAAAACCCTAATTGGATTTTAAATCTCAATTATTTAATGAATTTCCAAAAAGCTAGTTAGCAAAAACCAGCATAATTAGCATAATTTCCAACTAACAATTTGAAACTAGTAACTAGATTAGTTTTTGCATTCAATTAACATGTTAATCTACTCATTAAATCCATGAATAATTGATAAACATTCTCACTTGAATTTTATCTCACCTATTTATATGTATTATAAAAACCTAGTTTTCAAAATTGTTTAATTTAAACAATTTTGAAACAACAATTTACAATACAACAACCACACTAGATTTTTCATTTCATAAAATATTAAACCACTTATTATAACCCTACTCAATTAATAAAAACCCTAATTTTATTCGAAACCCTTCTCATGAATTTTTCTAAACTTGCAATTTAAAACCAAAATTAATCACTTAATAAGCTAGATTGAAGTAACTAGCAACCAATTAAACATGGGTTTAGGGTTTATACCTCTAACATTTGAGATCACACTTGCATCTTGACCTCCAAGATGGTAATTTTTCTCCAAGATCTAAACTTGTTTGGCCAAAGAATCATGGGTGAAGATTAAACTAGGAATTTATGGGTTTTTTATTGATGTTTGATGGATTTTTGGAGATTTTTGTGATGGAAATGGGGTGGGAAAAATTTTGGGCAGCATGAGAGGGGGGCTCGGCCATGGCATGGAAAGAAAAGAAAAAGGGAGAAATGAGTGTAGAAACATGTAGAAGACTTCCATAATAATTGCATCTTTTATGTCATTTCATTAATTATTTTGTTTTAATTTATTTTCCTAATTTATTTGACCCTAGAAATGTCTAGAACCATGGAAAGTTTTGGAAAAGAATTTTGCATGATACACACTTGATTCCAATATGTCATGGCTCACTTTGTAAAATTAACCCATTTTTAATTTGTAATTTACACTTATTTAATGTATATTTAAAACTTATATTATTATTTGAGTTTAATTAATTTGAAAAATATTTAATTAAACTAACAATTTATAAGTGACCAAATAAATACCAAATACTAGCAATTTCTTAGTTAAAATAGTCGTATTTAAATCTATATTGAAAAATAATTATAGTTATGTTTTACGGAAAATACGGTTTATTTTACCGATTATCAGAAAATTCACCTAAAGGGTTTTATTTATTTATTTATTTATTTATTTATTTTTAAAACGTTACAGAAACCATGGTTCTAAATTACGTTAACTGAAGAATAGTCAACCATGATTTAATATCATTTATCTTTTTCTCATTCTAATATATATAAAGATATTTACTTTCCATGTGAGTCTTATATTGTCATCTTTCTTGTATCATCAACCATGATACAAATGCATGTATGTATGTGTGTATGCAGATCCACATGTACATATACATCCAAGCATCCATCATAAAGAAAAGGTTTATTTAAATGAGATAAAAGTTAATATTAAATCAACACTTGATTTAATAAACTGGTCATATCTCATACGACCCGACCAATAGAAAATGCCCGATTAAAACACGGTATCAAATACACGTATTTAATCGAGCTCCCGCACATATCTCATATGCACACCATATCGTTTCGCCTGAGCCAGGAAACTCCTGTGTGGGACTCTGAGACTCGTCAATACGCCGACAGTAGGTGATGATCACATCAAACACCTACAAGCCGTAAGCGGTCAGCTAAACGTAACGGCCACCCGAGTATTGAGTGATCAGAAGAACAAGTGAACCTGTTAAAACTCCCGTCGAGCCAACTGGCAACACTTACCGTACAGTCTGGTCTCTTCGGAAAATATGTTGCATTTCGAGTTTAGGGATGGTAGACCCTAATAAGTCAATAAGTCATGTCGGTATATGGCTCATAATAGATCGAGAAACTACTGATAACACTTATCAGTAAATCTCAGCAGCCCTGGACAGAGACTTCCTGTTATAGCCAATCGAACATAGCACAACATCAACCCCCAATACCGGGAGAGACGAAACCCCTCCTATCGCTCATTGCCTCCATGTGGCTCGGGACTGTTGTCACGACCCGCAGGGTACGGAACGTGACTGGCACTTAAGTTTACGAAACGTCTAAAGACGTCCGTAAAGTAAGTAAGCCAAAGCCCAGAAAACAAAACCAATTAAGCAAAGAGTGAAGAAAAACCAATCAATTGAAAGCGAGTTTATCAAATAAGTCATGTAAAACCCTTTTTAAAAACAATACCAATTTTTCCAAAAATTTCGGCAGAATCTCCTTTGTAAATACTGGCCCCCAAAATGGGTACAACAAAATATATATGAATCCAACAAAATAGGGCATCCCCAAGCGGGAGCTAGCTCTTCGCCACAAGGCGGTCACAAATCCCACGCAATATAAAACGACAGCATGCAAAATAATCATAATGAAGCATAAGAAAACATCATGTCGACTCAAGTGAGCTCGACCCCAAAATACAGCATAAAAGTCCACAAACCTCACAGTCTCATCTCTAGGTCAATATACAACAATACTGGTAGATACAGTAGATGGAGTGTACTAGATACAAAGAATATACAAGGTGGTACAAAAATAATAACATGACCCACCTATGAGCAAAACCTCGAGTCCAGGCAAAAGAGGCAAAAGAACAAGTGCGCCCGCCGCTACTGTACTGACGGAGCGGACCTGCAAAAGGCTGTGGCACAACGGGGGTGAGTTGCCAACTCGTGAGTAAAAAATAACATCTACAAAGGCTATCGTATGCATGCACACAAGCATCCTAGCATCTAAAATACAGGTATGAATGGATGCACTAGCAGGTGTGTATACAACATCAGTGTACGAATATGTACGCAACATGAATATCTGAGGTCTCAATAGGTATCTATAAGAAATATTTTATCTCTTTTTGTTTTTGAAACTCTTTTAGAATGCCAGCATAATACTCAAGGAATCGACGAGAACCGGTGTCCAGCAACGACACCCAAAAGCTGTCTCAAATCTCATAAATGTATCTCTGGCCTCAGCCGTCCGGCTGACCCATCTCAAATATCAATATCTCATCATCTAGCGGCCACGGTCGGTATCCTCTGGATATCCGCCGTCCCAAACAGTCACCGGTAGGTAATCCGTCCCCTGCCAGGCTCAACGTCAACACCACATTCCTCTTGCCCCGGGGTACCTTACCGGGCCCACCATGTACCCGTGACGGTTCCTCCACTCCTCGACACGGATTTCCAAAACCACAGCAAACTCATGGTGGACGACACTTACATCACTAGAAAACCGCAATTTACATATTTTAAAAATATAATAAGTTTAGAAATTTTGCGGCTTTCTCCCGAAATCCAGCAATATCATAAAATCTCAAGAAATCCTCATAAGTGCATATATCAGTGATAATGAATGCATATGGTATCAATAATCAAGTTGCGATGTGTGATTAATGGATTAAGCATGAACAATTAATATGATGAAGTACATGCACATGAATAGCAATCCTACGGTTTCATTTTAAGGAATTAAAGGCAATAGCACAAGTTTAAGTATCAATTAGTAAAAGGTTTAAATTTAAAGGTTATCTAGTATGGTGGCATGGCAATTACCAGGGGGTGTGTGTAAGCATGAATAGTGCTCGTGCTGCATATAAAAACCCTGGCAATGGTGCAGGTGTCCTATAAAATGGTTTCGTATAGGTATGTCAATATAATGCATGGATGCAGCAAATAGTCAACTAAGTATTTCACCCCTAATTACTAACATCACTAAGGATCTTGTAAGTTACTAAAACTATCGGGCGGCTTGCGCCATCCAACGATAGTCCCCCGTAGATGTTACATCTACTCACCGGAATCCCTGGCTAGCTGTGTCCAATCACCGCCTTCCCCTTTCGCGCCGCGTCTGACGTCTCCGCGACCGAACCTGGAATTTACATCAATACCAAACATAAGGTTACTTATCAAGAACGACGCAAAACCCAACGAAACTACTAAAGTTCACTAGTTAGGTACAACGTGCACAGGGTCCGCGGAACACACGCGAAAATCGCAAAAACTGCCAAAAAAACGCCGATTTGGTCGCCCGGCAAAACTAAAACCCGACTACTCAAAACTCCGCGCTCACGCATCCTAAACGTCATAGGAGATGCTAAAAACATCCCCAAGGTATCACAAAAATTTCACCAATTAATTTTAATAAAAACCTAGTAAGCACAAAACTAGCAATTTTGATGCAAATATCGAAAATTAGCGATACGGTTAACACAATCCAACACAATATCCAACCACACAACAAGCAATCTACAAACACTATAATTACAACACATTAGCAAAGATTCAAAACCTATTTTCCATAAACAACCATTACTTGAATTATATAACCTAGCAATTCTAATCCAAACTATATATGAAAACCTTAAATTAACACTAATTTATAACTCAATTAGCAAGTTAACCTTCTAGATTAGGTTAGCAACACAACTAGATAACAAATTAGATTTAATCAACTACATAATGGTTTCTAAACCTTAAATCAACTCATTAATCATGCTTCACAACCCATTTCCATACACTAACCCCTTTCTAGATTTTCCTAAACCAACAATTTACAACCAAAATTAAACTTTCAAAATTTAGTAGATTAGCATAGTTAAAGACCACATAACAAGGTAACCTCTTAGATTAGGTTGTGTAGGAACTAGATAGCAAAGTAAATTAATTAACGTAATAATGGATTTTCTAAACCCTAAATACAACTCAAGCCATGAACTATATATAAAAAAAAACTAAATTAGAATTTAGCACAAAATTTAACTCTAATCAATTTAACTTAAGGAATTTAACCACAAGTGTTAATTGGGTCAAGATTATACCTCCAATTCTAGAGATCTAGCAAGATAATTTGCCTTCAAGGATGGCCCCCCTTGCCTCCAAGATCCAAGCAAGAATGTCTAAGGAGAAGCATGAAGAATGGGTTTGGAATTGTGAGGTTTAATTGGATTTTGAAGCATTTGGGGATTTCTTTTTCCTTTTTTTTTGATGCATGGAGGTGGAACAATGGAGTGGAATGGAGTGGGGGGGGAAAAACTGCAGATTCGGCAGCAAGGGGATGGGGGGGGGAGTGTGTGTGTGTACTTGTGTTATATCATTATCATTTCCAAGTCAACACCATACTTAATTAATATAAAAAATGCAACCCATAACATATATCACATGAAATGAAATGGAGAAGTGGAGGGGGGAAAACCTGCAGGTGGGCTCGGCCCATGGGAGGAAGGGAAAATGTGAGAGGTTGTAAAAAAAGAAAGCAAGCAAAAAAGCCCCCCACAAATTCATATTTGCAAGTTTTAGCTTAAAATTCAAAAATTTCGCTTTCTATACTAAAAATTAGTTAAAAATCAAAATAAAATACTAAAAATTTATGTTACCACTAGATTTTAATTATCATAATTTTAAAGATTAAAATTGGCCCGGAAAAATTTGTATTTATCGCTAAATTAATGTATTTTCTTACCGGCTTAAAATAATATTAAAAAATTGAAAAATAGGGAAAAATTTTTAAATGACCAAAATTTCATAATTAACTCATTAGTTACTAAAAACAAGCAATTACCTATCCATTTTATGTATAATTAGCCTAAACTGCAAAATAACGAGAAAGACGGTTTTCGGAAAAAAACCGAATTTTCACCGAATTTCAGGAAAACACCAAAACGACTTTTCAAGACGCTACAATCTTCCCCCCTTAAAGAAATTCGGTCCCCGAATTTAAAAATATAGCTACGCGTACCTTCGAAGAGATGGGGATATTTCTTCCTCATCTCGCCCTCGGTCTCCCAGGTAACCTCCTCGCTGCTCGGGCTACGCCAAAGGACCTTGACGGTTGGTACAATCTTCGACCTCAACTTCTTCACCTGCCGATCCAAGATGGCCACCGGCTGCTCTGCAAAAGAAAGGTCGCGTTCTAGCTGGACTGTCGGGTGCTGAATCGCATGCGAAGGGTCGTGAAGGTACTTGCGGAGCATCGAAACATGGAAGACGGGGTGAATATCGGGAAAGCTGGGTGGAAGAGCCAAACGATAAGCAACAGCGCCAACCCGCTCGAGGATCTCGAAGGGACCTACGAATCTAGGGCTAAGCTTCCCCTTTCACCTAAAACGCATCACGCCCTTCATCGGAGAGACTTTCAGAAAAACATGGTCGCCAACTGCGAACTCTAATCGGCGACGGCGCCTGTCCGCATACGATTTCTGCCTGCTCTGAGCCGCTCTCATCCGGTCTCGGATCAACTGTATCTTCGCTGTCGTCTCCTCAACAAGCTGCGGCCCCAAAATGCTGCTCTCGCTGAGCTCTGTCCAACAGACGGGCGATCTGCATCTCCTCCCATACAATGCCTCGAAAGGTGCCATCTGAATAGTATCCTGGAAGCTGTTGTTGTAGGAGAACTCCACTAGCGGTAAATGACGATCCCAGCTACCACCAAAGTCTAAAACGCACGCTCTGAGCATGTCCTCGAGAGTCTGAATGGTCCGCTCTGACTGTCCGTCTGTCTGCGGATGAAACGCTGTGCTGAAGCTCAAACGAGTGCCCAAAGCCTCCTGAAGTCTCTGCCAAAGTCGGCTGGTAAACTGAGTGCCTCGATCTGACATAATACAAGTCGGTACGCCATGCAACCGCACGATCTCGTCGATGTAGAGCTGAGCATACTGAGCGAAGCTGAAAGTGGTCTTCACTGGTAGGAAATGAGCCGCTTTCGTCAATCTATCCACGATCACCCAGATGGAGTCGTACCCTCGACTGGTCCTGGGTAGACCCACAACGAAATCCATCGAAATCTGCTCCCATTTCCACTCTGGAATGGGTAACGGCTGTAGCTCTCCTGCGGGCCTCTGGTGCTCGGCCTTGACTTGCTGACAAGTCAGGCATCTCGAAACGAACTCCGCAATGTCCCTCTTCATCCCGTCCCACCAGTAGGTCTCTCTCATATCATGGTACATCTTGGTGGAACCGGGGTGGACACTATACACTGATCGGTGTGCCTCCTCAAGAATGTCGCGCCGCAATCCATCAGCATCTGGTACGCACAGTCTAGATCCATATTGTAAAATCCCTTGATCGTCAACCACGAACTCGGAAAATCTGCCCTGTCCCATCTGTGCCATGATCTCTGAGCAACGGTCGTCACTGCGTTGTGCCTCACATATACGGTCAAGCAACTGTGGGCGTGCACGAACATGCGCGAGCTGTCCCCCTGTCTGAGTGAACTCGAACTCAACTCGGCTGTCGCATAACATCTGCCAATCTGCTGACGACTGCCTCTGCACTGGGCGGAAAAAGGATAGACTACCCCCGGGCCTCCTACTCAATGCATCTGCCACCACATTTGCCTTGCCGGGGTGATATAAGATCTCGCAGTCGTAGTCTTTCACCAACTCCATCCAACGACGCTGTCTGAGGTTCAGGTCTCGCTGCTGAAATATGTACTTTAAGCTCTTGTGATCGGTGAATATCTGACACGACTCGCCGTATAGGTAATGTCGCAAAATCTTCAGTGCAAAGACCACTGCAGCCATTTCCAAATCATGAGTGGGGTAGTTCTGTTCATGCTTCTTCAACTGCCGAGAAGCATAAGCGATCACCCGGCCATGCTGCATCAATACGCATCCTAATCCCACTCGCGAAGCATCACAGTAGACAACAAATCCGCCTGATCCCGAAGGCAAAGATAATACCGGCGCCATAGTCAAACAAGTCCGTAGCTGCTGAAAACTGCGCTCGCACTCCTCTGTCCAGACGAAAGGAACTCCCTTCCGGGTCAAACCGGTCAAAGGTACAGCTATACGGGAGAAGTCCTGAACAAAACGCCTGTAGTAGCCCGCCAAGCCTAGAAAACTACGGATCTCGGTAACCGACGTAGGTCGGGGCCACTGCTGAACAGCCTCAATCTTCTTCGGGTCCACACAAATGCCGTCTCTCGTAACCACGTGACCCAAGAATCCGACGCTGTCCAGCCAGAATGCACACTTGGAGAACTTTGCGAACAGCTGGTGCTCCCTCAGAGTCTGTAACGTTATCCGCAAGTGCTGCTCGTGCTCCTCTCTGCTCCGGGAGTACACCAAGATATCGTCGATAAACACGATGATGAACAAGTCAAGATACGGCCTGAATGTACGGTTCATCAAATCCATGAATGCTGCTGGGGCGTTGGTGAGTCCGAACGACATCACCAAAAACTCGTAGTGGCCGTAGCGCGTGCGGAAAGCTGTTCTCGGTATATCCTCCTGTCGAACTTGCAGCTGATGGTATCCTGATCGCAAGTCGATCCTCGAAAAATACCCCGCACCCTGAAGCTGGTCGAACAAATCATCAATGCGCGGCAACGGATATCTGTTCCGAACGGTAACTTTGTTCAGCTGGCGGTAGTCGATACATAAGCGCAAACTTCCATCCTTCTTCTTGACAAACAGGACCGGAGCACCCCACGGAGAAACACTCGGTCGAATAAGCCCCTTATCTAACAAATCCTGCAACTGATCCTTCAGCTCTCGAAGCTCTGCCGGGGCCATCCGATAAGGCGGTATAGAAATAGGCCCCGAGCCGGGAATCAAATCAATGCAGAACTCAACATCGCGCTCAGGCGGTAGCCCAGGTAGCTCATCAGGGAAAACATCAGGGAACTCACAAACTATCGGGACCCGGTCTAACGGAACCTCTGCAGCTCGAGTATCACAAACAAACGCTAAGAATCCCTGACATCCCTTCCGCAAGAGCTGACCAGCGCGAAGAGACGAAATTAAGCTGGGAAGGGTGACACTGCGGTCTCCCTGAATAACAAGGACTGGCTCTCCCGGAAAGCTAAATCTGACTGCCTTCTCACGGCAGTCCACCGAAGCATAACAAGTGGCCAGCCAATCCATGCCCAGAAGCACATCAAAGTCCAACATATCGAGAAGAATCAAATCAACCGATGAATCCCTCTCCCCGATACGAACGGAACACAATCGAAAAACAAAACGAGCGACAAACGACTCACCTACCGGAGTAACAACAACAAGCGGATGATCTAACGACGACGACTCACGGCCCAACATCGGTGCAAAGTGTGTAGAGACGTACGAATGTGTGGAACCTGGGTCGAATAATACCCGTGCGTCGAAAGAATAAACTGGCAAGGTACCTGTCACAACGGCATTGGATGCCTGCGCATCCTGCGGTGTCAAAGCAAAAACTCGGGCCTGTCCTCCACCGATAGCGGGCTGACCTCGACCTCGGCCTCTGCCTCCTCGTCCTCTCTGAACAGGACCACCGCGTCCACGGCCTCTGGGTGCACCTAACTGGCGTGGATCATCGCCTGGGGTAGGAAGTAGGGCTCTCTGTGGAGGGGGTGGTGATGGTGGTAGGGTCACATGCGGAACTGTCGGTGCTCCCTGTCGTCTCGCCGGACAGTCTCTGACAAGATGGTGCAAACTCCCGCACCCAAAACACCCTGGCGACGGCTGCTGCCCCTGGGGATAAGAACCATATAACTGTCCCCGTCCAAATCCTCTGCCAGGCCTATCTCTCTGAAAGAATCTGGCGCGCTGCCTCTGAGACGGTACATCGGTGCGAATCCTCTTCGGCCCAGAAACGGCCGAAGTCTGTGATATGCGTGCCTCCATCCGCAATGCCGTATCCATAGCAGCTGAATAAGTGTCGTAGTGCTGGGCGCCAATGGCAAGATATAGCTGGGCATCAAGTCCCTGTACGAACCTCTTCACCATCTTCTCCTCGGTATCCACCAAATACTGAGCATATCGGGATAACTGTGTAAACTGGATGTCATACTCAGACACCGTCATCCCAGGTGTCTTGACTAAGGCCTCGAAGCTGCGAGCTCTGGCGTCACGAACGCTCTCTGGAAGGAAACGGGCTAGAAAGACCGCTGTAAACTCGACCCAAGTCATAGGCGGAAGACCTGCAGCTCGGCCTCTCAAGACTGACTCCCACCATGTCTGCGCGAGACCCTCTAGTCGGAAACTCGCAAGCTCTACCCATCGATCATCCGAACATCTCAGCGAACGGCAGATCCTGGCTAAGCTGTCAAGGAACGTCTGTGGGTCCTCCGCAGCCTCGGTGCCGGTGAATACTGGAGGTCTCAGCCTCATGAAATCCTGTAGTGAAACCGGGATGGCCACGGTGGTAGTAGTAGGAGCAGGTATCATGGTCGTCTGTGATGTAGTAGGTACGTCATCCGGCCTCGGTGTACGACTGGCTGCAACTAGGGATCCTACCATCTGACGTAGCTCCTGCATGCCTCCCATCATCTGTCGCAACTCCTCCATACCGGTCTCGAGCCTATCCATACGGCCTGGGGAAGGTGGATCGGTCTGTCCCTACGGCGTAGGCATACCACCCTGCTCAGTCCTAGTCTCGAACGAGCCAGCTCGAATCTCGTCTCTGGCGGCAGCCCTCTGTGCCCTCGTAGCCTTCGGCGGCATCGTGGCTGTTACAGGAAAACGGATAGTAAGAACAGTGCAATAGGATCATAGGATACACGGAATTGAAGAAGAATTTCAAGCAAGTATCCTAAAGTCACTTAGGCGGAGTACCGTATCGCAAGTATGCCGCGGACATACGCACGCTACATTACCCTGCTTAAGTCACTTACTCCATCTACCAAGGGTCATCCTACACTCAAAAGGTAAAACATATCGCTCTGATACCAACTTTGTCACGACCCGCAGGGTACGGAACGTGACTGGCACTTAAGTTTACGAAACGTCTAAAGACGTCCGTAAAGTAAGTAAGCCAAAGCCCAGAAAACAAAACCAATTAAGCAAAGAGTGAAGAAAACCCAATCAATTGAAAGCGAGTTTATCAAATAAGTCATGTAAAACCCTTTTTAAAAATAACACCAATTTTTCCGAAAATTTCGGCAGAGTCTCCTTTGTAAATACTGGCCCCCAAAATGGGTACAACAAAATATATATGAATCTAACAAAATAGGGCATCCCCAAGCGGGAGCTAGCTCTTCGCCACAAGGAGGTCACAAATCCCACGCAATATAAAACGACAGTATGCAAAATAATCATAATGAAGCATAAGAAAACATCATGTCGACTCAAGTGAGCTCGACCCCAAAATACAGCATAAAAGCCCACAAACCTCACAGTCTCATCTCTAGGTCAATATACAACAATACTGGTAGATACAGTAGTTGGAGTGTACTAGATACAAAGAATATACAAGGTGGTACAAAAATAATAACATGACCCACCTATGAGCAAAACCTCGAGTCCAGGCAAAAGAGGCAAAAGAACAAGTGCGCCCGCCGCTACTGTACTGACGGAGCGGACCTGCAAAAGGCTGTGGCACAACGGGGGTGAGTTGCCAACTCGTGAGTAAAAAATAACATCTACAAAGGCTATCGTATGCATGCACACAAGCATCCTAGCATCTAAAATACAGGTATGAATGGATGCACTATCAGGTGTGTATACAACATCAGTGTACGAATAT
This sequence comes from Agapanthus africanus, assembly GCA_030015575.1. Lineage (NCBI taxonomy): Eukaryota > Viridiplantae > Streptophyta > Magnoliopsida > Asparagales > Amaryllidaceae > Agapanthus > Agapanthus africanus. The sequence goes on from CM057349.1 coordinate 333,120,493, forward strand.
GTATGCAACATGAATATCTGAGGTCTCAATAGGTATCTATAAGAAACATTTTATCTCTTTTTGTTTTTGAAACTCTTTTAGAATGCCAGCATAATACTCAAGGAATCGACGAGAACCGGTGTCCAGCAACGACACCCAAAAGCTGTCTCAAATCTCATAAATGTATCTCTGGCCTCAGCCGTCCGGCTGACCCATCTCAAATATCAATATCTCATCATCTAGCGGCCACGGTCGGTATCCTCTGGATATCCGCCGTCCCAAACAGTCACCGGTAGGTAATCCGTCCCCTGCCAGGCTCAACGTCAACACCACATTCCTCTTGCCCCGGGGTACCTTACCGGGCCCACCATGTACCCGTGACGGTTCCTCCACTCCTCGACACGGATTTCCAAAACCACAGCAAACTCATGGTGGACGACACTTACATCACTAGAAAACCGCAATTTACATATTTTAAAAATATAATAAGTTTAGAAATTTTGCGGCTTTCCCCCGAAATCCAGCAATATCATAAAATCTCAAGAAATCCTCATAAGTGCATATATCAGTGATAATGAATGCATATGGTATCAATAATCAAGTTGCGATGTGTGATTAATGGATTAAGCATGAACAATTAATATGATGAAGTACATGCACATGAATAGCAATCCTACGGTTTCATTTTAAGCAATTAAAGGCAATAGCACAAGTTTAAGTATCAATTAGTAAAAGGTTTAAATTTAAAGGTTATCTAGTGTGGTGGCATGGCAATTACCAGGGTGTGTGTGTAAGCATGAATAGTGCTCGTGCTGCATATAAAAACCCTGGCAATGGTGCAGGTGTCCTATAAAATGGTTTCGTATAGGTATGTCAATATAATGCATGGATGCAGCAAATAGTCAACTAAGTATTTCATCCCTAATTACTAACATCACTAAGGATCTTGTAAGTTACTAAAACTATCGGGCGACTTACGCCATCCAACGATAGTCCCCCGTAGATGTTACATCTACTCACCGGAATCCCTGGCTAGCTGTGTCCAATCACCGCCTTCCCCTTTCGCGCCGCGTCTGACGTCTCCGCGACCGAACCTGGAATTTACATCAATACCAAACATAAGGTTACTTATCAAGAACGACGCAAAACCCAACGAAACTACTAAAGTTCACTAGCTAGGTACAACGTGCACAGGGTCCGCGGAACACACGCGAAAATCGCAAAAACTGCCAAAAAAACGCCGATTTGGTCGCCCGGCAAAACTAAAACCCGACTACTCAAAACTCCGCGCTCACGCATCCTAAACGTCATAGGAGATGCTAAAAACATCCCCAAGGTATCACAAAAATTTCACCAATTAATTTTAATAAAAACCTAGTAAGCACAAAACTAGCAATTTTGATGCAAATATCGAAAATTAGCGATACGGTTAACACAATCCAACACAATATCCAACCACACAACAAGCAATCTACAAACACTATAGTTACAACACATTAGCAAAGATTCAAAACCTATTTTTCATAAACAACCATTACTTGAATTATATAACCTAGCAATTCTAATCCAAACTATATATGAAAACCTTAAATTAACACTAATTTATAACTCAATTAGCAAGTTAACCTTCTAGATTAGGTTAGCAACACAACTAGATAACAAATTAGATTTAATCAACTACATAATGGTTTCTAAACCTTAAATCAACTCATTAATCATGCTTCACAACCCATTTCCATACACTAACCCCTTTCTAGATTTTCCTAAACCAACAATTTACAACCAAAATTAAACTTTCAAAATTTAGTAGATTAGCATAGTTAAAGACCACATAACAAGGTAACCTCTTAGATTAGGTTGTGTAGGAACTAGATAGCAAAGTAAATTAATTAACCTAATAATGGATTTTCTAAACCCTAAATACAACTCAAGCCATGAACTATATATAAAAAAAACTAAATTAGAATTTAGCACAAAATTTAACTCTAATCAATTTAACTTAAGGAATTTGACCACAAGTGTTAATTGGGTCAAGATTATACCTCCAATTCTAGAGATCTAGCAAGATAATTTGCCTTCAAGGATGGCCCCCCTTGCCTCCAAGATCCAAGCAAGAATGTCTAAGGAGAAGCATGAAGAATGGGTTTGGAATTGTGAGGTTTAATTGGATTTTGAAGCATTTGGGGATTTCTTTTTCCTTTTTTTTTTGATGCAAGGAGGTGGAACAATGGAGTGGAATGGAGTGGGGGGGGGGGGGAAACTGCAGATTCGGCAGCAAGGGGATGGGGGGGGAGTGTGTGTGTGTACTTGTGTTATATCATTATCATTTCCAAGTCAACACCATACTTAATTAATATAAAAAATGCAACCCATAACATATATCACATGAAATGAAATGGAGAAGTGGAGGGGGGAAAACCTGCAGGTGGGCTCGGCCCATGGGAGGAAGGGAAAATGTGAGAGGTTGTAAAAAAAGAAAGCAAGCAAAAAGGCCCCCCACAAATTCATATTTGCAAGTTTTAGCTTAAAATTCAAAAATTTCGCTTTCTATACTAAAAATTAGTTAAAAATCAAAATAAAATACTAAAAATTTATGTTACCACTAGATTTTAATTATCATAATTTTAAAGATTAAAATTGGCCCGGAAAAATTTGTATTTATCGCTAAATTAATGTATTTTCTTACCGGCTTAAAATAATATTAAAAAATTGAAAAATAGGGAAAAAATTTTAAATGACCAAAATTTCATAAGTAACTCATTAGTTACTAAAAACAAGCAATTACCTATCCATTTTAGGTATAATTAGCCTAAACTGCAAAATAACGAGAAAGACGGTTTTCGGAAAAAAACCGAATTTTCACCGAATTTCAGGAAAACACCAAAACGACTTTTCAAGACGCTACAATCTTCCCCCCTTAAAGAAATTCGGTCCCCGAATTTAAAAATATAGCTACGCGTACCTTCGAAGAGATGGGGATATTTCTTCCTCATCTCGCCCTCGGTCTCCCAGGTAACCTCCTCGCTGCTCGGGCTACGCCAAAGGACCTTGACGGTTGGTACAATCTTCGACCTCAACTTCTTCACCTGCCGATCCAAGATGGCCACCGGCTGCTCTGCAAAAGAAAGGTCGCGCTCTAGCTGGACTGTCGGGTGCTGAATCGCATGCGAAGGGTCGTGAAGGTACTTGCGGAGCATCGAAACATGGAAGACGGGGTGAACATCGGGAAAGCTGGGTGGAAGAGCCAAACGATAAGCAACAGCGCCAACCCGCTCGAGGATCTCGAAGGGACCTACGAATCTAGGGCTAAGCTTCCCCTTTCACCCAAAACGCATCACGCCCTTCATCGGAGAGACTTTCAGAAAAACATGGTCGCCAACTGCGAACTCTAATCGGCGACGGCGCCTGTCCGCATACGATTTCTGCCTGCTCTGAGCCGCTCTCATCCGGTCTCGGATCAACTGTATCTTCGCTGTCGTCTCCTCAACAAGCTGCGGCCCCAAAATGCTGCTCTCGCTGAGCTCTGTCCAACAGACGGGCGATCTGCATCTCCTCCCATACAATGCCTCGAAAGGTGCCATCTGAATAGTATCCTGGAAGCTGTTGTTGTAGGAGAACTCCACTAGCGGTAAATGACGATCCCAGCTACCACCAAAGTCTAAAACGCACGCTCTGAGCATATCCTCGAGAGTCTGAATGGTCCGCTCTGACTGTCCGTCTGTCTGCGGATGAAACGCTGTGCTGAAGCTCAAACGAGTGCCCAAAGCCTCCTGAAGTCTCTGCCAAAGTCGGCTGGTAAACTGAGTGCCTCGATCTGACACAATACAAGTCGGTACGCCATGCAACCGCACGATCTCGTCGATGTAGAGCTGAGCATACTGAGCGAAGCTGAAAGTGGTCTTCACTGGTAGGAAGTGAGCCGCTTTCGTCAATCTATCCACGATCACCCAGATGGAGTCGTACCCTCGACTGGTCCTGGGTAGACCCACAACGAAATCCATCGAAATCTGCTCCCATTTCCACTCTGGAATGGGTAACGACTGTAGCTCTCCTGCGGGCCTCTGGTGCTCGGCCTTGACTTGCTGACAAGTCAGGCATCTCGAAACGAACTCCGCAATGTCCCTCTTCATCCCGTCCCACCAGTAGGTCTCTCTCATATCATGGTACATCTTGGTGGAACCGGGGTGGACACTATACACTGATCGGTGTGCCTCCTCAAGAATGTCGCGCCGCAATCCATCAGCATCTGGTACGCACAGTCTAGATCCATATCGTAAAATCCCCTGATCGTCAACCACGAACTCGGAAAATCTGCCCTGTCCCATCTGTGCCATGATCTCTAAGCAACGGTCGTCACTGCGTTGCGCCTCACATATACGGTCAAGCAACTGTGGGCGTGCACGAACATGCGCGAGCTGTCCCCCTGTCTGAGTGAACTCGAACTCAACTCGGCTGTCGCATAACATCTGCCAATCTGCTGACGACTGCCTCTGCACTGCGCGGAAAAAGGATAGACTACCCCCGGGCCTCCTACTCAACGCATCTGCCACCACATTTGCCTTGCCGGGGTGATATAAGATCTCGCAGTCGTAGTCTTTCACCAACTCCATCCAACGACGCTGTCTGAGGTTCAGGTCTCGCTGCTGAAATATGTACTTTAAGCTCTTGTGATCGGTGAATATCTGACACGACTCACCGTATAGGTAATGTCGCCAAATCTTCAGTGCAAAGACCACTGCAGCCATTTCCAAATCATGAGTGGGGTAGTTCTGTTCATGCTTCTTCAACTGCCGAGAAGCATAAGCGATCACCCGGCCATGCTGCATCAATACGCATCCTAATCCCACTCGCGAAGCATCACAGTAGACAACAAATCCGCCTGATCCCGAAGGCAAAGATAATACCGGCGCCGTAGTCAAACAAGTCCGTAGCTGCTGAAAACTGCGCTCTCACTCCTCTGTCCAGACGAAAGGAACTCCCTTCCGGGTCAAACCGGTCAACGGTGCAGCTATACGGGAGAAGTCCTGAACAAAACGCCTGTAGTAGCCCGCTAAGCCTAGAAAACTACGGATCTCGGTAACCGACGTAGGTCGGGGCCACTGCTGAACAGCCTCAATCTTCTTCGGGTCCACACAAATGCCGTCTCTCGTAACCACGTGACCCAAGAATCCGACGCTGTCCAGCCAGAATGCACACTTGGAGAACTTTGCGAACAGCTGGTGCTCCCTCAGAGTCTGTAACGTAATCCGCAAGTGCTGCTCGTGCTCCTCTCTGCTCCGGGAGTACACCAAGATATCGTCGATAAACACGATGATGAACAAGTCAAGATACGGCCTGAATGTACGGTTCATCAAATCCATGAATGCTGCTGGGGCGTTGGTGAGTCCGAACGACATCACCAAAAACTCGTAGTGGCCGTAGCGCGTGCGGAAAGCTGTCCTCGGTATATCCTCCTGTCGAACTCGCAGCTGATGGTATCCTGATCGCAAGTCGATCCTCGAAAAATACCCCGCACCCTGAAGCTGGTCGAACAAATCATCAATGCGCGGCAACGGATATCTGTTCCGAACGGTAACTTTGTTCAGCTGGCGGTAGTCGATACATAAGCGTAAACTTCCATCCTTCTTCTTGACAAACAGGACCGGAGCACCCCACGGAGAAACACTCGGTCGAATAAGCCCCTTATCTAACAAATCCTGCAACTGATCCTTCAGCTCTCGAAGCTCTGCCGGGGCCATCCGATAAGGCGGTATAGAAATAGGCCCCGAGCCGGGAATTAAATCAATGCAGAACTCAACATCGCGCTCAGGCGGTAGCCCAGGTAGCTCATCAGGGAAAACATCAGGGAACTCACAAACTATCGGGACCCGGTCTAACGGAACCTCTGCAGCTCGAGTATCACAAACAATCGCTAAGAATCCCTGACATCCCTTCCGCAAGAGCTGACCAGCGCGAAGAGACGAAATTAAGCTGGGAAGGGTGACACTGCGGTCTCCCTGAATAACAAGGACTGGCTCTCCCGGAAAGCTAAATCTGACTGCCTTCTCACGGCAGTCCACCGAAGCATAACAAGTGGCTAGCCAATCCATGCCCAGAAGCACATCAAAGTCCAACATATCAAGAAGAATCAAATCAACCGATGAATCCCTCTCCCCGATACGAACGGAACACAATCGAAAAACAAAACGAGCGACAAACGACTCGCCTACCGGAGTAACAACAATAAGCGGATGATCTAACGACGACGACTCACGGCCCAACATCGGTGCAAAGTGTATAGAGACGTACGAATGTGTGGAACCTGGGTCGAATAATACCCGTGCGTCGAAAGAACAAACTGGCAAGGTACCTGTCACAACGGCATTGGATGCCTGCGCATCCTGCGGTGTCAAAGCAAAAACTCGGGCCTGTCCTCCACCGATAGCGGGCTGACCTCGACCTCGGCCTCTGCCTCCTCGTCCTCTCTGAACAGGACCACCGCGTCCACGGCCTCTGGGTGCACCTAACTGGCGTGGAGCATCTCCTGGGGTAGAAAGTAGGGCTCTCTGTGGAGGGGGTGGTGATGGTGGTAGGGTCACATGCGGAACTGTCGGTGCTCCCTATCGTCTCGCCGGACAGTCTCTGACAAGATGGTGCAAACTCCCGCACCCAAAACACCCTGGCGACGGCTGCTGCCCCTGGGGATAAGAACCATATAACTGTCCCCGTCCAAATCCTCTGCCAGGCCTATCTCTCTGAAAGAATCTGGCGCGCTGCCTCTGAGACGGTACATCGGTTCGAATCCTCTTCGGCCCAGAAACGGCCGAAGTCTGTGATATGCGTGCCTCCATCCGCAATGCTGTATCCATAGCAGCTGAATAAGTGTCGTAGTGCTGGGCGCCAATGGCAAGATATAGCTGGGCATCAAGTCCCTGTACGAACCTCTTCACCATCTTCTCCTCGGTATCCACCAAATACTGAGCATATCGGGATAACTGTGTAAACTGGATGTCATACTCAGACACCGTCATCCCAGGTGTCTTGACTAAGGCCTCGAAGCTGCGAGCTCTGGCGTCACGAACGCTCTCTGGAAGGAAACGGGCTAGAAAGACCGCTGTAAACTCGACCCAAGTCATAGGCGGCAGACCTGCAGCTCGGCCTCTCAAGACTGACTCCCACCATGTCTGCGCGAGACCCTCTAGTCGGAAACTCGCAAGCTCTACCCATCGATCATCCGAACATCTCAGCGAACGGCAGATCCTGGCTAAACTGTCAAGGAACGTCTGTGGGTCCTCCGCAGCCTCGGTGCCGGTGAATACTGGAGGTCTCAGCCTCATGAAATCCTGTAGTGAAACCGGGATGGCCACGATGGTAGTAGTAGGAGCAGGTATCATGGTCGTCTGTGATGTAGTAGGTACGTCATCCGGCCTCGGTGTACGACTGGCTGCAACTAGGGATCCTACCATCTGACGTAGCTCCTGCATGCCTCCCATCATCTGTCGCAACTCCTCCATACCGGTCTCGAGCCTATCCATACGGCCTGGGGAAGGTGGATCGGTCTGTCCCTGCGGCGTAGGCATACCACCCTGCTCAGTCCTAGTCTCGGACGAGCCAGCTCGAATCTCGTCTCTGGCGGCAGCCCTCTGTGCCCTCGTAGCCTTCGGCGGCATAGTGGCTGTTACAGGAAAACGGATAGTAAGAACAGTGCAATAGGATCATAGGATACACGGAATTGAAGAAGAATTTCAAGCAAGTATCCTAAAGTCACTTAGGCGGAGTACCGTATCGCAAGTATGCCGCGGACATACGCACGCTACGTTACCCTGCTTAAGTCACTTACTCCATCTACCAAGGGTCATCCTACACTCAAAAGGTAAAACATATCGCTCTGATACCAACTTTGTCACGACCCGCAGGGTACGGAACGTGACTGGCACTTAAGTTTACGAAACGTCTAAAGACGTCCGTAAAGTAAGTAAGCCAAAGCCCAGAAAACAAAACCAATTAAGCAAAGAGTGAAGAAAACACAATCAATTGAAAGCGGGTTTATCAAATAAGTCATGTAAAACCCTTTTTAAAAACAATACCAATTTTTCCGAAAATTTCGGCAGAGTCTCCTTTGTAAATACTGGCCCCCAAAATGGGTATAACAAAATATATATGAATCCAACAAAATAGGGCATCCCCAAGCGGGAGCTAGCTCTTCGCCACAAGGCGGTCACAAATCCCACGCAATATAAAACGACAGCATGCAAAATAATCATAATGAAGCATAAGAAAACATCATGTCGACTCAAGTGAGCTCGACCCCAAAATACAGCATAAAAGTCCACAAACCTCACAGTCTCATCTCTAGGTCAATATACAACAATACTGGTAGATACAGTAGATGGAGTGTACTAGATACAAAGAATATACAAGGTGGTACAAAAATAATAACATGACCCACCTATGAGCAAAACCTCGAGTCCAGGCAAAAGAGGCAAAAGAACAAGTGCGCCCGCCGCTACTGTACTGACGGAGCGGACCTGCAAAAGGCTGTGGCACAACGGGGGTGAGTTGCCAACTCGTGAGTAAAAAATAACATCTACAAAGGCTATCGTATGCATGCACACAAGCATCCTAGCATCTAAAATACAGGTATGAATGGATGCACTAGCAGGTGTGTATACAACATCAGTGTACGAATATGTATGCAACATGAATATCTGAGGTCTCAATAGGTATCTATAAGAAACATTTTATCTCTTTTTGTTTTTGAAACTCTTTTAGAATGCCAGCATAATACTCAAGGAATCGACGAGAACCGGTGTCCAGCAACGACACCCAAAAGCTGTCTCAAATCTCATAAATGTATCTCTGGCCTCAGCCGTCCGGCTGACCCATCTCAAATATCAATATCTCATCATCTAGCGGCCACGGTCGGTATCCTCTGGATATCCTCCGTCCCAAACAGTCACCGGTAGGTAATCCGTCCCCTGCCAGGCTCAACGTCAACACCACATTCCTCTTGCCCCGGGGTACCTTACCGGGCCCACCATGTACCCGTGACGGTTCCTCCACTCCTCGACACAGATTTCCAAAACCACAGCAAACTCATGGTGGACGACACTTACATCACTAGAAAACCGCAATTTACATATTTTAAAAATATAATAAGTTTAGAAATTTTGCGGCTTTCCCCCGATATCCAGCAATATCATAAAATCTCAAGAAATCCTCATAAGTGCATATATCAGTGATAATGAATGCATATGGTATCAATAATCAAGTTGCGATGTGTGATTAATGGATTAAGCATGAACAATTAATATGATGAAGTACATGCACATGAATAGCAATCCTACGGTTTCATTTTAAGCAATTAAAGGCAATAGCACAAGTTTAAGTATCAATTAGTAAAAGGTTTAAATTTAAAGGTTATCTAGTGTGGTGGCATGGCAATTACCAGGGTGTGTGTGTAAGCATGAATAGTGCTCGTGCTGCATATAAAAACCCTGGCAATGGTGCAGGTGTCCTATAAAATGGTTTCGTATAGGTATGTCAATATAATGCATGGATGCAGCAAATAGTCAACTAAGTATTTCATCCCTAATTACTAACATCACTAAGGATCTTGTAAGTTACTAAAACTATCGGGCGACTTAAGCCATCCAACGATAGTCCCCCGTAGATGTTACATCTACTCACCGGAATCCCTGGCTAGCTGTGTCCAATCACCGCCTTCCCCTTTCGCGCCGCGTCTGACATCTCCGCGACCGAACCTGGAATTTACATCAATACCAAACATAAGGTTACTTATCAAGAACGACGCAAAACCCAACGAAACTACTAAAGTTCACTAGCTAGGTACAACGTGCACAGGGTCCGCGGAACACACGCGAAAATCGCAAAAACTGCCAAAAAAACGCCGATTTGGTCGCCCGGCAAAACTAAAACCCGACTACTCAAAACTCCGCGCTCACGCATCCTAAACGTCATAGGAGATGCTAAAAACATCCCCAAGGTATCACAAAAATTTCACCAATTAATTTTAATAAAAACCTAGTAAGCACAAAACTAGCAATTTTGATGCAAATATCGAAAATTAGCGATACGGTTAACACAATCCAACACAATATCCAACCACACAACAAGCAATCTACAAACACTATAGTTACAACACATTAGCAAAGATTCAAAACCTATTTTCCATAAACAACCATTACTTGAATTATATAACCTAGCAATTCTAATCCAAACTATATATGTAAACCTTAAATTAACACTAATTTATAACTCAATTAGCAAGTTAACCTTCTAGATTAGGTTAGCAACACAACTAGATAACAAATTATATTTAATCAACTACATAATGGTTTCTAAACCTTAAATCAACTCATTAATCATGCTTCACAACCCATTTCCATACACTAACCCCTTTCTAGATTTTCCTAAACCAACAATTTACAACCAAAATTAAACTTTCAAAATTTAGTAGATTAGCATAGTTAAAGACCACATAACAAGGTAACCTCTTAGATTAGGTTGTGTAGGAACTAGATAGCAAAGTAAATTAATTAACCTAATAATGGATTTTCTAAACCCTAAATACAACTCAAGCCATGAACTATATATAAAAAAAAACTAAATTAGAATTTAGCACAAAATTTAACTCTAATCAATTTAACTTAAGGAATTTAACCACAAGTGTTAATTGGGTCAAGATTATACCTCCAATTCTAGAGATCTAGCAAGATAATTTGCCTTCAAGGATGGCCCCCCTTGCCTCCAAGATCCAAGCAAGAATGTCTAAGGAGAAGCATGAAGAATGGGTTTGGAATTGTGAGGTTTAATTGGATTTTGAAGCATTTGGGGATTTCTTTTTCCTTTTTTTTTTGATGCAAGGAGGTGGAACAATGGAGTGGAATGGAGTGGGGGGGGGGAAACTGCAGATTCGGCAGCAAGGGGATGGGGGGGGAGTGTGTGTGTGTACTTGTGTTATATCATTATCATTTCCAAGTCAACACCATACTTAATTAATATAAAAAATGCAACCCATAACATATATCACATGAAATGAAATGGAGAAGTGGAGGGGGGAAAACCTGCAGGTGGGCTCAGCCCATGGGAGGAAGGGAAAATGTGAGAGGTTGTAAAAAAAGAAAGCAAGCAAAATGGCCCCACACAAATTCATATTTGCAAGTTTTAGCTTAAAATTCAAAAATTTCGCTTTCTATACTAAAAATTAGTTAAAAATCAAAATAAAATACTAAAAATTTATATTACCACTAGATTTTAATTATCATAATTTTAAAGATTAAAATTGGCCCGGAAAAATTTGTATTTATCGCTAAATTAATGTATTTTCTTACCGGCTTAAAATAATATTAAAAAATTGAAAAATAGGGAAAAAATTTTAAATGACCAAAATTTCATAAGTAACTCATTAGTTACTAAAAACAAGCAATTACCTATCCATTTTAGGTATAATTAGCCTAAACTGCAAAATAACGAGAAAGACGGTTTTCGGAAAAAAACCGAATTTTCACCGAATTTCAGGAAAACACCAAAACGACTTTTCAAGACGCTACAACTGTAACCAAAATCAAACTTTTTGCACGACTCAGTAGAGTCGTGGTAGGGTGGAGATCAAAATACAGTGGGAGGACACACAAGACTCTATGAAGATCTCGGGTCTACAGACTAACCTGTACCAGTGTCACCTGAGAACTGCTATCCGACGTATGATATAATACCACATAGGAGTTCTCAGTGAGTCCGTTCAGTGTACCCAGTCTCACTGAGCACCCGTATACAATCTTTGGTGTCATCACACCAGATGGATATGGGATCATCCATCGTCCATCATATGGAACAAGAATGGTATACGCTATTCTACTCTGGAATATCGATGCCCTGTCTCGATATATCTATGACTAGGAACATTTCAAAGATATGCTTATAAACTACAGGTATCCCACTAGTATTATCCACATCATAATCCCAGTAGTCAAGCAAATATTCTAAGGGCTTTATCAATATGTATAAATGAGTAAAAGCATGATCAAGTGAACATATGATAAAGAGAAACCAGATAGCATACTATCATGTCGAGCAAGACTGTCCTCTGAATACACACACACACACACACACACACACACACACACACATCGGTATATACACTATTATATAATGGCCTCTAGAGCATACATATATCCAACAATCTCCCACTTGCACTAAGGCCAATTATTGGCGTATCTCATACCCAACATCTCAAAAAGTCGCTCATGCTGCGGCTGAGGGAGGGCCTTAGTGAATGGATCTGCAGTGTTGTCCTTTGTATCTACTCTCTTAATCTCGATCTCGTGGCGATCAAATTTCTCCCGGATCAAATGATATCGCCTCAGGATGTGTATCTGATGGGACCTAGGCTCTTTGGCCAACGCCATAGCCCCATTATTGTCACAATACAAAGGAATTGGATCAATAATGGTTGGAACTACTCCTAGCTCCGAGATGAACTTTCTCATCCAGACGGCTTCCTTGGCAGTATCATTTGCAGCAATGTACTCAGCTTCCATCGTTGAGTCTGCAACGGTATCCTGTTTGGAACTCTTCCAACTTACCGTCCCTCCATTGAGGGTAAATGCAAACCCTGAGATAGACTTGCTGGCATCCTTGTCACTCTGGAAGCTCGAATCGGTAAAGGCCTCCATTTGGAGATCCCCGTTACCATACACCAAGAACAATTCTTTAGTCATTTGCAAGTACTTAAGAATGTTCTTCACAGCAGTCTAGTGATTCTCCCCTGGGTTTGACTGATACCTGCTTACAACACTCAATGCATAAGCTATATCAGGGCGTGTACATAACATCGCATACATTATTGATCCTACGGCTGAGCATAGAAAATAATGCTCATGCGAGCTCTCTCTTCATCAGACTTTGGGCAATCGTCCTTGGAGATAGTGACTCCGTGGAAAGTGGGTAAGGTACGCCGCTTGGAGTCTTCCATACTAAATCTCTTTAGGATGGTGTTGATGTACTTGGTTTGGGACAATCCCAATAACCATTTGGATCTATCCCTATAGATCCGTATGCCCAATATGTATGTGGCATCACCCAGGTCCTTCATGGAGAACCATTGTGATAAGAATGATTTGACCGACTGTAGCATAGGAATGTCATTTTCTATCAGAAGAATGTCATCCACGTATAATACGAGGAATGCGAAAGTTCTCCCTACAGTCTTCTTATAAACACAAGGTTCATCTGGATTTTTGACGACATCAAACTCTTTAATAACATCATCAAAACAGATGTTCCAACTCCGTGATGCCTGCTTTAATCCATAAATGGATTTAAGCAACTTACATGCTTTTCCGCTGCTCCCACTGTCAATCAAGCCCTCTGGCTGATCCATATAAACGCATTCATCTAAATCACCATTTAGAAATGCAGTTTTAAAATACATCTGCCAGATTCATAGTCGTAGTGAGCAGCAATAGCAAGTAGGATCCGAATAGATTTAAGCATGGCTACCGGAGAGAAAGTCTCGTCATAGTCCAAACCTGGTCTTTGACGAAAGCCTTTCGCTACCAACCTTGCCTTATAGGTCTCCACCTGTCTATCTACACCGATCTTTCTTTTAAAGATCCATTTGTAGCCTACAAGTTTTATCCCAGAGGGTACATCCTCCAAAGTCCATACTTTGTTGGTGTACATGGACTCCATTTCGGATCTCATGGCATCCAGCCACTTCACAGAGTCACCACTCGTGATAGCTTGCTGAAAACTGGCAGGGTCATCATCATCCATGATGCAATCTTCTCTATCACCATCAATGAGAAAACCGTAGTATCTCTCCGGTGGGCAAAAAGTCCTACCAGATCTACGGAGTGGCTGAGGTTCATAAGATTCTGTTGCAACATCAGATTCAACCAAGTCGTCATTTGTAACTTGTGTTTTTAGAACCTCTTCTAGATCTACTACATTGCCATCAGCATCATTTAGAAAAATCTCATTTTCCAAAAATGTGGCATACTGAGAAACAAACACCTTTTGTTCCTTCTTGTGGTAGAATAGATACCCAAACGAATGTTTTGGATATCCCACAAATATACATTTGACCGATCGTGTCTCGAGTTTGTCTGGATTCTGCTTTTTGACAAAAGCCGGACAACCCCAAATCTTAACTCGTTTAAGAGATGGTCTCTTCCCATGTCATATCTATATGGAGTGGTAGACAGGGTCTTGGTTGGAACTTTGTTCAATAGAAAAGCTGCAGTCTCCAATGCATGCCCCCAAAAGGAGAGGGGTAACTCAAAATCTCTCATCATAGATCATACCATATCTAATAGGGTACGATTCCGCCGCTCTGACACACCGTTGTGCTGTGGTGTATAAGGGGGAGTGAGCTGAGAGAGAATTCCATTCTCTTTTAGGAAGTCCAAGAACTCAGTACTTAAGTACTCTCCACCTCAATCTGATCGAAGTATATTGATTCTCATTCCTGTTTGGTTTTCTATTTCAAGTTTGTACTCCTTGAATTTCTCGAAAGCTTCAGACTTATACTTTATCAAAAACACATGACCGAATCTTGAGAAATCATCAATAAAAGTTACGAAGTATGAAAAACCGCCTCTTGTATGTGTAGACATTGGCCCACATATATCACTATGTATGAGGCCTAAAAGCTCAGTAGCTCTTTCTCCGTGTCCAGTAAACGGAGTTTTGGTCATTTTACCTTTGATACAAGACTGGCAAGTCGCATAAGATTTATACTCAAAAGAATTTAAATATCCATCTTTATGAAGCTTGTTTAGTCTTGTTTCATTAATATGACCAAGTCTACAATGCCAAAGAAAAGCTTCATTTATATCTGAAAATTTTCATTTGCTTGTGTGTTGAATGTTGAAAGCTGTATGTTGATTAAGGACGTATATCCCGTTATTAAGTGTACCACAACCAATCAACTCTTGATTTAGTCTAATGTTCATAACATTGTGTTGCACAGCAAAATGATATGCTTCATTGTCTAACAAAGAAACGGATATAATATTACAAAGCATAGTTGGTACAAAATAATATGGGTTCAAAACCAATATACAACCCGACAACAACCCTAGGTGATACTCTCCCACTGAAACTGCATATACATTGGAACCATTTCCAACTTGGAGAGTATGATCACCTGTCTTCAAAACTCTGCTATTTCTCAACGCCTGCACAGAATTGTAAATATGAGAATCTGAACCGGTATCTAATACCCAGGAAGCAGAGTTAATAGAAAAACTTTTTTCAATCACGAACACACCTGAAGCTGGAGCATCACCATGCTTCTTTTTCTTAAGTTCAAGGTACTCGGTACAGTTCCGCTTCTAGTGTCCCATCTTCTTGCAGTGAAAACATTCTCCCTTCCCCGACTTCGCAGCTTTGGATTTGTCTTTCCCCTTCACCTTTTTTATTCCTCCTCTCGGTTTGGTGAATTTCTTCTTATTCTTTCCCTTAGCCTTGATTTTTGGGACGGAAGAGGAAGATTGTCCAACAAGCATAGAGGGGGACTTCGCTTTCAGCGTGCTTTCCGCACTTCTCAACATATTGAGAAGTTCGGGTAGTGATTTCTCCATGTCATGCATGTTGAAGTTCGCTATGAATGGAGCAAAGGCGGAGGGAAGAGACTGTAGGACAATATCAGTATACTGTTCGTTATCCATTGTCCATCTGAGATCCTTAAGCTCTTCTATAAGAGCTATCATCTTCAAAACGTGATCGCCTACTGGTGTGCCTTGAGCCATCCACATCTGAAACAACTTTCGAGATGCTTCGTATCTCTGGATCCGAGATTGCTCCCTATACAGTTCCTTTGTATAGAGAATGATGGATTGAACATCCATCTGCTCGTGTTGCTTTTGATGTGTATTGTCCATCGATGCAAGCGCGAGGCATTTGGCAGTAGCACAGTCAATATCCCACGTTTTGCGGATTTCCCTATCCGCAGTAGAAGATTCAGGGCCTGGGACGGGCGGGGCTTTGGCAGTAAGGACATATGATACTTTATCATATATGAGAGCAATGTTAATGTTCCCCAGCCAGTCTTTGTAGTTGGGTCCAGTCAGCTTGTTTTTATCTAGTAGAAGCTTAAGGCTTGTCATTGGTATCTGCCATTAAGAGAGAGAAAAGAATACACTCAGCGAAAGCTCTTGCAAAGATCAGATTGGTTATTATCTTGTCTAATCGATGTCTGCCACTGTTTTTATCAAATTTTCTTTAAAACCTTTTAAAAAGAAAACTAGCCGGGATTAATTACATTCTACAACTTCGCTAACCGTTCAGCCAGGCCAGTGCCGGTACTTTGAGGGAGGTTCCCCGTACTTTTGCACGGACCTAATTAGAATAAACCTCGTTTTCCCATAGGCGTAGCCCCGTTGACACCTTTCTAGACACCTAATGGGTTAGCTAATTGTAAAGTGCAAAACTCTCCCGGGAGCAACTCTTGCTCACAGTGGGATCGGGATCCTACAATCATATAGAAGGTATGCAATCTCATTGCAAATTTCAACTCTTAAAACTCCCGATATTGTTTTTACCCCTAACACTCATGACCTTAACTATGGTCAACATATCATAAGTACTAGTCAAGTTCTTCCCATCATTTTATGATTAACTAAACCCACCCACATGACCCTTAACTAAAGTTAACATAATCATATGAATGTCCTAACTAATCCGCATCATATGCGGTGTAGGAAGATATCACTTAGTTACCGTACACTGCGCCTTAACTAAAGTCAAAATACGCTCACGAATACTAAGTGCTCTACTTCCTAAAATGACGGAGGGCTGCAGATAGTTTTTAAGAAAACTTTTAACGGTTTGAACTTGATATCGTTGTAGAATCAAATGGGTTTAAAAGGAGTGGCTTAATCTCCGCACTTTGAAAACTTGATTTTTCATAAAAAGCCGAGTGAGTTTCAAATCCGATTCTACAACATCTTTTTAGGTTCATTTTTCTTTACATTAATCTCATTAATGTAGTCCCATCATTTAAGTCCTAAAGCCATCAGAGAAAAGAAACGAAAATAGAACGTACGCTTATGCCGTTCGCATTCGTCACGGTGTTCCGTTATGCACCGTTAAGTTACTTAACTAACGGCATAGCGGGGCGGGACTAGCGCGGATGTAAAACATAAGCAACGTTTATTATATATCATATATATAATACCATTCGTCTCATCATGTAAAGTGATCACATCACAGAACATACACAGCAGAAGCACATATGAAAATATAGGATATCTAGGAGGTCCATATTTAGTATTTAGCCATCAATAGATAATATGGATTCCACGGTCGCGATGAATGGCCAAGCCCACACCCCAAGACCCCTACGAGAGCGGCAAGTGATCCTACCAATTCTATAGTTTAGGAGAACCGGTCTCGACTCCTCGAGATGGCCTCCCACTGAACCCTAGAACCCGGTCACTTGTGCTTCCCTCCTTGGGTCTATCCTAATACGGAAAAGTAAATAATATACAACAATGGTGACATCATCCTCAACCCGGAAGTGCCCCAAATAAAAGAATATTACATACAATTGAATTTTACATGAATGAAAATAAAAACTCTCATCTCACATAAAAAAAACCCTAGCCATTCAATCATAACGATCCTGTACAACATATCTCAGTAACACATAACATCACATGTCATCAACGTAAGCAAGTATGCGTATCCCAATTGTCGTTGATGTATAGCAACAAAACCGGCGATACACCACATACTACACTTACGGTCGCAGAAAAGAAAGTGAAAAACAACAACACTTACGATTATCACATTCACATATATCAGGACGATGTTAAAACATTTCGATCGAATCAACAAACACCCACAAGTTACCCCGAGAGCTCAACACTCGAGCAAAATTGAAAGTACCCAAAAGATGTGTCGCAGTGTCTATGGACCAGCCGTAGAAGGGTTAACCAATGCCTCACCTATGGTACCACGGAAACACGGCAAACCCTAGGGTTCGATCGCGTTTCCATGGACATAGAATCGAGTTAAGGTTTTATAGTCTTCTAGAGGGTCCATAGGAATACATGCACTATCATTCAATACAATCAACTTGGAAAAATACAACACTTAAAAATTTCAGAGGGGGTGATAATGTGGGGTTTGAAAATCTGTTCGAACTATTAAATATCGTCAAGGTTACCAATACAATGTTAAATTTACGATTACGAAACACTACGAAATAGCCCCTAAGAACAATAGTCATCACATGAAAAATTGAGCTTAGCAAACAATCCCTGAAAACCCAAAACCAACACACCAGAGCACATAAGTAAAACGGGGCAAATCCAAGCATTCTGGGCCGGCCTCCTCGGATTTCCTGGGCTTGTGCTCGGTCGAAATCCGAGGGATGGTCCCCATTTTTCTTGTGTGCTCTATTGGTGTCTCAAATAAGCTTCTGCAGTTGTTTAAATAATTTTTCTCGATCGTTTAAAAATCGACAGAGAGCAGATCTAGGGTTTCCAGAAATCCGTATTTCCGTATTTGTTTCGTTTTCATGATATCTAACATCGTCTAAAATTCTAGCCTGGCTCTGATACCACTGTAGGGTTTCTTTAGCACCTCACCTAAGGTTTTGCAAGCATCACACATGCCATATTAAAATTTTATGAGGTGTTAAACAAACTAACCTAGGAATCGAACTAGAATGATTAGGGTAACAAGTTCTAGTATCATATACTAGCTAGTGTCTAACACTAAGGGGGGAGAAATACAACCTTTGTAGACCTCCTTTGCAACTCCTTGGATCTCCTAGAGGTTGAAACGGCTAGCTCGAGCTTCTTCTACGTCCACGATGATCCACCCAGAGTACCTTTGCTCAAAGCTCCTTTCTCCACTTGATCACAATGAAGATGAAGCAAACAAACTACACCAATGGACTAGACAAGTGTAGTATGATGATATGGTCGTGTTCTCACATAAAAACCCTTTCTTTCTTCTACCCTAACTCACTTAGAAATCTCAAGAGAGAGCTAGAGAGAGGAAGAAGAAGATGGCAACCTTGAGCTCATTTCTTTTGGATGAAAGCTAATGATAAAAGATAATGCGAGAAAGATAAATATCAAGAATAAATATCTTCATCTCAAACCATGGTTAATAAATATCTAGATATTTTAGAATGAGAGAAAAATAACAAGTGAAATGAAACCATGGTTCTAAACTAGGTCAAGTGAAGAATAGTCAATCATTTATCTTTTTCTCATTCTAATATATATAAAGATATTTACTTTCCATGTGAGTCTTATATTGCCATCTTTCTTGTATCATCAACCATAATACAAATGCATGTATGTATGTGTGTATGCACATCAACATGTACATATACATCCATTCATCCATCATAAAGAAAAGGTTTATTTAAATGAGATAAAAGTCAATATTAAATCAACACTTGATTTAATAAACCGGTCATATCTTATACAACCCGACCAATAGAAAATGCCGGATTAAAACACGGTATCAAATACAGGTATTTAATCGAGCTCCCGCACATATCTCATATGCACACCACATCGTTTCGCCTGAGTCAGGAAACTCCTGTGTGGGACTCTAAGACTCATCAATACGCCGGCAGTAGGTGATGATCACATAAATCACCTACAAGCCGCAAGCGGTCAGCTAAACATAACGGCCACCCGGGTATTGAGCGATCAGAAGAAGAATAAGTGAACCTATCAAAACTCCCGTCGAGCCAACTGGCAACACTTACCGTACAGTCCGGTCTCTTCGTCAGATATGTTGCATATCGAGTTTAGGGATGGCAACGTCGACCCTAATAACTCAATAAGTCATGTCGGTATATGGCTCATAACAGATCGAGAAACTACTGATAACACTTATCAGTAAATCTCAGCAGCCCTGGCCAGGGACTTTCTGTTATAGCCAATCGAACATAGCACAACATCAACCCCCAATACCGGGAGAGACGAAACCCCTCCTATCGCTCATTGCCTCCATATGCCTTGGGACTGTACCCAAAATCCACCTGTTTGCACGACTTAGTAGAGCGGTGGTAGAGTGGAGATCATAGTATAGTGGGAGGACACACAAGACTCTATGACGATCTCGGGTCTACAGACTAACCTGTACCAGTGTCACCTGAGAACTGCTATCCGACGTATGATATAATACCACATAGGAGTTCTCGGCGAGTCCGTTCAGTGTCCCAGTCTCACTGAGCACCCGTATACAAACTTTGGTGTCACCACACCAGATGGATATGGGATCATTCATCGCCCATCATATGGAACAAGAATGGTATACGCTGGTCTACTCTGAAATATCGATGCCCTGTCTCGATATACCTACGACTAGGAACATTTCAAGGATATGATTATAAACTACAGGTGTCCCACTAGTATGATCCACATCATAATCCCAGTAGTCAAGCAAATATCCTAAGGGCTTTATCAACATGTATCAAATGAGTAAAAGCATGATCAAGTGAACATATAATAAAAAGCAACCAGATAGCATACTATCATGTCGAGCAAGACTGTCCTCTGAATACACACACACGCACGCACGCACGCACGCACGCATCAGTACATACACTATCATATAATAGCCTATAGGGCATACATATATCCAACACAATTTATTAAATCAAGTGTTGATTTAATATTGACTTTTAGCTCACTTTTAATTAAACTTTTTCTTTTGATTGTATGGATGGATGTATGCATATATGTTTATACATGCACATGATGATGTGAGTGCACACATACATATATATACTTGTATCATGGTTGTTGATACATAGGAGATGGCAATATAAGACTCACATGGTTGACAAATATCTACATATTTGTAATGAATTAAAGAAAAAAGGAAATTAGCTAAATGACTCATTTCTTCCACACACTTCTTGTTGACCCTTTGACTTTAACCCTAGTTATATTTCCTTTTGTTCATTGACTCATCCACAAAATATCTAGATATTATGTTAACCATGATTATATTTGAGAGTGTCTCATATATATTCTTTTCTTTTTCATTTTGGATTAAGTTTTTTCACAATATTGACAAAAGCTTTTGTCATCTTCATCTTCCTCCTTCTTCAAGCTCTCTTAGTTTTAAAAAGAGTGAGGAAATTAAAAAGAAAGGGTTTTTAAGAGAGTATATGAACCACATAACCATTCTACACTACCCTAGCCCTTTACTGTAGAGTGTTTGCTCCACTTCATCTTGATTTTGTGAAGCAAAGAGCTTGACCTAAGAATCTCCGGGTGGATCATCGTAAACGACGAAGGACCTCAAGCAGAGTTGATCCAATCTTCGAGCAAAGCCATAGAAGTCCACAAGAGTGAAGGAGTTGGCTACAAAGGTTGTATTCCCTTTTCCTTTAGCTTAGACTTCCTATATTGTTGTTATTACCCTAAACTCTAGTTACGATTCGTAGTTCGTTTGTAATAGCCCTCTAAAATTTAAAAGTTCACTACTTTATGATGCTGTAACCTAACTAGAGGCGCTACTACACACTAACAGGTTGAGTTTTAAAGAAGTGTTTGTAATAAAATAACCGCAATCAATAACGGTGCCGCGTGTAGCTAGACCGAGATGAGTATGGGTCGTCCTCAGGAAAACGTTGAATCTTTTAATCTTACTTTTAGGCGTGTTGATTAGTAAAGGAGGAAGAATAAAGAATGGTGAAGAATGGTTGTAGATTCTAGATCCACGTCAAACACGAATGCAGGATATAGATCTAGATTAACTACGGATGTAGGTTTTATATTAGAAGGGGGTTGTAGGGTTCGTTAAGATTTAGTAGTCATGGATGATTAATTAAAAATTACTCCTTTTATCCTTTAATAGATTTAAAACTAGATCGTCAGTGATGCATGTAGATTAGGGTTTCTGGAGGGAAAAAGGGTTCCCGCTCTTAACCCCTATCTTGACATGGATCTTCGTTCATGTCTAGCCTTTACTAAAACAATTGTTAATCTAATCTCTAATCGTGGTCGTGAATATCAATGAATTGATAGCGCGCCCGATTAGGATGTTAACTATTCTTTTGATAAAGTTTATAAACTTTATAAGACGTAAAATGAGTTTAAGGATATTCATCATCCATTAATCTACCCTAATCCTACGAACCATAACAAGCAGAGAATTACTCGCGCATGTTGGGAAAAGAAACGATAGAAAGGAAAATCATATTGAAAACTACAGAAAATAAAATGATATAAGAAAACAACTACCTTTATTAATCAACAAGATCAAGTACACTTTGTTCCTTTAGAAAATGATTACAAAAGCCTAGTTTGCTTCTCGATCTCTTCTAAGGAGGTAGATGAACTGTCGATGATCAACCAGGATTCTTGAGCCATCGTGGACTTCGTGATCGCGTCGGTTTGATGATTTTTCCAAGAGCCTCTCGGTTCTATTTATAGTCACAGAAGTTGAAAACCCTAGATTGTATTAGTTAGGGTTTGTCGAGAAAATCCTGCGTAGAAAATTCCATATCCTAACCCCCCTAACAGGCCGCTGATCCGCCGCCAATAGTGGGTTTTGGCCGCGGATCCGCCGCGCTTTTGTGAGATCATTGGCTCAAATTTCTGGGGCTTCATCTCTATAACACATGGTGATCTTTTGAGTATCTAGACTTTGAAAATCTTCTCTAAGTTTCTGCCAGAATTTGTTTCTTCAATTTACTTGAATATCTTTTGCAGATTTGATCTCGCCAACTCGGATTTCCTTGATTTCAGTCATGATATAATTCCTGATCAATTATCTCAATAAATGATGTTACTAGAATTTGGTTTTATTGAAATATTATCTTAACCATTTGTCATGATATTTTAGTTTTAAGAGAATTGGTCAAAGATATTTAATAAGGTAAGCATATTTAAATAGACCAAATATTACATGAATATTATATGCTTACATTTTCCTTCATAATGTTAATTATAATAAATAAACACATGAAAATAGTATTTTTACGGATAAACCCTTATATGTGTCATATTTATAATAAACATCTTTTATTATATAGAAATAGTGAGGAAAATGTCACAGCAATAGTGCAGTTTTATCAACTGAACAAATACCCCCAAACTTAACTTTGATCGTCCTGAGAAAACTAGTTTTTCAAGAGAAGGAGAAAAAGGAAAAGAAAAAACTAAGTAGCACACTTTCGTAGGCAACACGATTGCACTGAGCACGTACAACAAACCGTTAAACCTCTAGGTGTCTCTAGTAGGAGGAGTGTTGTCTCCTAAGAGTTTTTAGCGGATTACACCCACAAAATCTTTTAATAAAAGAAAGATGGTGGAAGTTATATATAAAGATAAGAACTTATAAAAGAAAAAACTTAAAAATAAGAGTTTCCAACTATATCAGCTTTTCAGTTACTATGAGCCCTATCTTAATGGTCGTGAAAAATGTTAGAAATCACATCATCCCTCAATAAAATATCGACTTTAGTCTTCCTCTCTATCTTTCATCCAAACATTGATCATATACCCCTACCTGTGTGTAAAATACATCCCTACAGTTAGAGAATTCAATTCAAACCATCATACTCTTGTCCATCTTCCAACGTACTTTATAGTTGGTGAATTGTTTTAATATAAAATTGCTCACACATTCTTCATGCGACCGTTAATACTTCTTGAGGCACTAACCGACTGATTACAAAATGTGCTCGCATATTAAGGCGTAATTCCTCGTCTTGCACACCTAAGGCTTAGCAGTGGCTCCTAAACCAGTTAGTCTAAGGCACTAGGTGATAAAGCACCCTCACTATATTTTTTTTATGCTGCATTAAGCAATTACAAAACCAGTGTTCATTTTTTTTCTTTACCACTTATATTTTATTTCATTTTCCTTCATACTAAGGCTTTTAGACAAGAGCATTTCAAGGTATCTTCTACTATCCCAAGTTTCAAGATGTGTGTAAATACGTATAGTAGGGTATCAACGTTCAAATGTTTGGCCTCAAGAATAGAGACTATTTTTCAGACTTATTTTTATCTTCAGATTAGCAATTTCCTTCATCTTACCAACCCTTGGGACAACGGCTCATAACTACTTATTACTAGTTTCGTTTAAGAAAATATCTAACTTTCTTGCTTTTCTCAAACTATTTCTATCTTTCATATGTAAATTTTCACTTTCTAACTTTCATTATCAAAAAAATTTTGTGCTTATATATAGTATAATGCAAAGTAATGCGTAAATAAGCACAAACCTCCCCCAAACCTGTTTGCAGCAGTGTCCTCACTGTTGTCCTCTTTTAAATCTCAAAATCTGTAGACTTGGAGGAAAAGTTATCAAAGGGGACAGAAATAATGAAAGTGAAATTCTCTCCCAAACTTATTTTTGGCTCGTAATTTTGTAAAAAATTTCTTTCAAGAGCCAAAATATTCCCTCCCAAACTTGAGTAAAATCGTATTAAGCATTTAAAATTATGAGGGGGGTTAAAGTTATTGGTCAAAGTAAAGCCTTACAAAGACCAAAATTCTATACCAACCATTCGAAAATTTTATCGATGAAGCACCAAGGTTGGTGGAAGAACATGTCGCCTATTGACGTGAAGAAGTGGGGAGGAGATAAGAGGTGTAATGGAAAATGTTTACATCTCGGTTTGTAGAGACGAAACAATGATAATGTATTACTCGCATTCTCAGTCTTGATAAGAAGAAGATGTGGCGGTTCAACTTCTTTGGGTTGGGATTGATTCATCACAACGCCCATGCCTTCTAAGAATGCGAGTTCATCAGCGAAGATTTCTTCAAAGCTTTCATCGATATCCCGAATAATAATCTCATCGGAAAGAATGGGATGATACTCGGACTCCATAAAAGGTTCACATTTAGCTTTAGATGTTGACCCGGACAACAACGTAATAGCAGAGTCGAGATCAGTATCGTGAAGCTCTTCAATTTCGCTGCTGTCGGAATCTATTGTTTCGACAGAACACACATGAGCATAGGGTTCGGAGGGTTCACTTCCCAACTTATAAATGTTAAGCTCAATTGACATCTTCCCGAAGGATAGGGTCATAGAGCCGTTTCGGCAATTGATTATTGCGTTGGAAATCGCAAGAAAAGGTCGACCTAAAATCACCGGAATTTGGTTTCGTGGGTTCACTACAGGTTGTGTATCTATAACGATAAAGTCCACAGGAAATATAAATTCCACGACTTTGATTAACACATCCTCTAGCTCACCCCTAGGTTGGATGATAGATCGATCGGCCATCTGAAGAGTGCAATGCGTCAGTTTTAACTCTCCGATCCCTAATTACTCATAAACGGAATATGGAAGCAAGTTAACGCTAGCGCCAAGGTCGAGTAAAGCACGATTAATATTTTTACCCCCAATAAAAATAGAGATGGTAGGACAGCCAGGGTCCTTACGTTTCTTTGGTATTTACTGGGAAAAAGCTGTGCTAACATTACTCGTTATGAAAACATTTTTTGGCACTTGAGTTTTTCTCTTCCTAGTGCACAAATCTTTAAGAATTCTTGCATAAGATGGGACTTGTTGAATAGAATCTAGGAGAGGAATATTGATGTTAACTTACTTAAACATTTCCACAATCTTCTCCATTTGTGGTTTAGGTTTGTTGGCCCTTAATCTGTTTGGAAACGGAGCTTTATTAATAAGGGTTGGGTCCAATATTAGAGAAGATTGTGGGGATAAAATGGATCCTAAAATTAGAGTGGGGATCGTTTTAGATAGATTCGAGGAAGTGGGCTGAGGGTTCGAGCCTTGTGGGAAGCGTAGAATAGGCTCGGAAGTAGGTAGGAGACTAGACGAATTAGGGGAAGAAGTAGAAGCCGGGGTATCATTGGTATCACTAACGTCATCAACTTGTTCACCCACTAGGTTATCCAGCGCTCTTCCCGATCTTAACGTAGTAACGGCACTCACATTATGATGTTGTGAGTGGTCAGGATTCGGTAGAGGTTGAGATGGGAGTTTCCCTTTTTCTCTCGCACTCATCGCGGCATTCAACTGTGCAATTTGGGCTTCTATTGATTTAATACTCTTACCGTGGGAGGCGGAGTCTTTCTTTATGCAATCAATAGAAGACCTCATATCAGCCGACATTTGAATGGAATGTTTCATAAACAAATCCAAAGTTTGTGCGAGTGAAGAAGAGTTATCGGTACCGGTCGTTTGGAAAGAATTATTGGCCGGGTTTTGAATAGGTTGCGATTGAAATGGGTGCTGACTCTGTGGTGGTGGTTGATGTTGCTGTGGAGAAGGTCTTTGGTAATTTCTTTAGAACTGGTTTTGATTTTGGTTTTGGTTTTGGTTTTGGTTTTGGTTCCAAGCAAAGTTAGGATGATTCATCCACCCCTGATTGTATGTGGAAGAATAAGGATCGTTTCTAGGTCGCTGCTGAAAAGCAGCATTAGTTTGCTCGTGACCTTGAAACGGTGCATTCATAGGACATTCTTCTGTCAAGTGTGATGGATCGAAACAGCAACCACACACGGTTTTGGGGAGCGTTACCTGGTTTAAGGAGACTGATGAGAATTTGTTTTCAATAGCGTCGAGTTTCTTTTGCATCGCTGCCATTTCGGCTTTTACTGCGATGGAAATATCGAGCTGATTAATACCTCTCCTAGATGAAGGTGGTCTAACGCTTTCCCACTGCAAAGTGTTTTCAGCAAGATCTTCCAGATATTTCCAGGCTTCACCATTGTCTTTGGATATGAAATTGCACTGACACATGGTTTCAAGCATCTGCTTTGTCGCTGGATTAATACCCTCATATATAATTCGGCACAGATCCCATCTATGTATTCCATGATGAGGACATTGGACAAGCAGATCCTTGAAACGTTCAAAGCACTTCCAAAATGGTTCATTGGGAAGCTGGGTGAACTGGTTGATTTCGCTCCTAACACGGGCGGTCTTATGATTTGGGTAAAATTTCTTAAGGAATGCTATCACGAATTCATCCCAATTGGTAATAGAGTGTGCGGCAGTATTATAAAGCCATTTTTCTGCCAAGTCGCACAAAGTGAATGGGAGAAGACGCAAGCGCATAGCATCCACGGACAGTTGTGAAGTACCCATCATTGCGCATACGTTTTCGAATTTAGTGATGAAAACGTATGCGTCTTCAGACTCAAGCCCGTAAAATTTGGGCAACAGATTGATGCAATGAGGTTTAATTTCAAAATTATCCCCGTTGGCTGGTGGAATGGATAGACAGGTAGGAAGTGGACCGCGTATAGGATAGCATCTTTCTTGGAGAGAGATGCACGGTGGATTCTGCTCACCTACGGGCGGTGGTAGGATGGTATTATAATTTGATGGAGTACCGTCCATCTCGGTTGATGTGGTGGGTGGTGGGGAAAAAGAAGATGAAGAAGCACCGACTTCGGAGTCGATAGCAGGAACGCGGACAAGACGGGCACTAGAATCCCGTGTCCAGCCGAGCATGCACTAAGCGGGTTTAGCGCAAGTGGCAGTGTGTGTGTGATTTAAAAATGGTTTGTTTTAAAAAGTGTCGGACGTGAGACAAATCACACAAAAATGCATAATCAACCCTAGAACTAAGGTTACCTAGGTCAAATCTCTAGACCGCTCCTAGACTTCCAAAGGACAAACCGCAGGATCAATCCTCTATCACCTCTTTACTACCCTTGTGGCCAGGTAAGTGTCAAGTAAGTGGGAGGTATCCGCTATACGAATCACCGAAAATAGCGGGCCTAATTAAGTAACCACTTTCCTTAGACACACTTACCTAAGCACCACAAAAGTAATGCGAATAAGCGATAAATTACCCACGACCTTCCTCTGTCCTTATTGAGCGTGACAGTCTTTAAAGTCTTGTCTAGATATTTTTTAAATTAATGTAGGGTTAATACGGATGCTCGTTTTGTGATTTGCGGGGTTTAGGAAGGATGATAAAATCCCCACCTAACCTGAATTTCGGTCTTGTCCCTTAAAGTCATTATTAAAATATGAATAAACAAACCAATTACAAAACTTTGCAAAAGATTTTTGAGCGGCGATATTTTGCAAAGAATCCTGCAGGAAAGATATTTTATTGGATTTCAAAGGAGAGAGAAAGAGTTGAGAAATTTACCAGAGAAGTTTGGAACCCTAATTCTCCAATTCAGCCGTGCTTCCGCCGCAAATTTGCTGTATTGCTGCGCTTCCGCCGCCGACTTGGGAGATCAGGTGGAGATTTTTGCTACATGGCCTCCCTTACTCCTCTGGATCTTGATTAATGTCTCTGGATCTCTGTTTCCTCAATTCTGTGACTCCAGATCCCCTCGCAAAATTCACACAATAATCGTTAAATATACAATTTGCAGTTTTGTTTATTTTTATGATATAGATAGAATAAGAATTCAACACGAATAGTAAGAAAAATAAATTACGCACGTATCCCCGGCAACGGCGTCATTTGGTTGGTTGAGTTTTAAAGAAGTGTTTGTAATAAAATAACCGCAATCAATAACGGTGTCGCGTGTAGCTAGACCGAGATGAGTACGGGTCGTCCTCAGGGAAACGTTAAATCTTTTAATCTTACTTTTAGGCGTGTTGATTAGGAAAGGAGGAAGAATAAAGAATGGTGAAGAATGGTTGTAGATTCTAGATCCACGTCAAACACGGATGCAGGATATAGATCTAGATTAACTACGGATATAGATTTTATATTAGAAGGGGGTTTATAGGGTTCGTTAAGATTTAGTAGTCATGGATGATTAATTAAGGTTGCTCCTTTTATCCTTTAATAGATTTAACACTAGATCATCAGTGATGCATGTAGATTAGGGTTTCTGGAGGGAAAAAGGATTCCCGCTCTTAACCCCTATCTTGACATGGATCTCCGTTCATGTTGTTTCCCCAATCAGAGCAAAGCTCTGTTGAAATTCAAAATTCAAATTTTAAAGCAACGCTTCAAATCTCGGGCGCAACCCGCCACGTGTCAGGCGCTGATACGTCAGCGCAGTGCCCAAGAAGGCGCGCCCAATCAGAGCAAAGCTCTATTTAAACTAAAATTAAAGAAGCAACGCTTCAGTTGCGCAAGCACTGCGCTGCGCGACACGTGTCAGCGCAGATGCGCTAGCACAGTTGCGCTGCGCGACACGTGTCAGCGCAGATGCACTAGCGCAGTTGCGCTTTGCGCTGCGCGACACGTGTCAGCGCAGATGCGCTAGCGCGGTTGCGCTGCGCTGTGCGCTGCTTGACACGTGTCACGCGCTGGGGCATTTGCGCAAAACAGAATTGAGATTTTAAAGAAATCTTTTCTGTTCTTGTTAAAACAAGAAGATTTTCTTCTGTAAAACAGAGGCC
The DNA here is from genome assembly GCA_030015575.1 of Agapanthus africanus. NCBI lineage: Eukaryota > Viridiplantae > Streptophyta > Magnoliopsida > Asparagales > Amaryllidaceae > Agapanthus > Agapanthus africanus. Next base: position 333,149,779 of record CM057349.1, read on the forward strand.
TTTGGATCAAAGATCCAACGGTGGGGAAAATTCCCCGAATCACTCAGAGAAAGATCTCTTTAACAAATTTAACTAATTTATGGGCACTATAAAAAGGACCCCGGACCTCAATTCAAAGGCATCAACATTTTTGAGAGAAATCAAACAGAGAGAACTCTGAAGAACTCCTCAAGAACAAAAAAGGTAAAAAAGCCTTTAGAAAAAAGAGAAAATTCTCTTATGAACAGATCATGGATCTAAAAATAAGATCAATGATCTTCAATAAAAAACAAATAAAAACAGTGCTTTGCACTTTTTTATGAACCTTTGGTTCTCTGAGAGAAGAAAAACAAGAGAAACTTGTTTTCTTTGATCTAAATTAGATCAAGAAAGCAAACAGTGCTTTTCACTTCTGTTATGAACTTTTGGTTCTTGAATCTAAAAGATTCTCAAATTTAGAGTGCCTTGCACTTGCAAACTGCGCTGTTGCGCTTTTGGGAGAGCGCCACGTGTCAGCGTCTGAACCATTTGCGCTATGCGTTTTTGAAATAGAGCTTTGCTCTCTGAAATTGGCGCAACTCACCAGAGCGCGCCACGTGTCAGCAGTGCAAGCGCGGAGCACTAGCGCAGCGCACTGCGCTTGCATGACACGTGTCGTCACCACAAGCGCTTGCACTCTTTGATTGGCGCAAAGCGCCTGAAATGCAATGCATTATTTAAAAAATGGGCCAAGCCCAAGTCAAAAAGACCTAACAGGCCAAATTAAATTGCAAAGCAATAAAGGGCAAAGCCCAAGTAAAATTGATGCTGCGCATCATTTATAAATGGGCAGAGCCCAAAACAAATTGATGCTCTGCATCCTTCATGGGTAGAACCCAAATAAAAATAAAAAGAAATGCAATGCAAAAGTAGATAAAATGCTGAACATCTTCAATTGGACTTAGCCCAATCGTGGCCGTAAGTCCTCAAATTAAATTGATTGAGCACGGTTGCTCCCTAAATCAATTTACGACTGGTTCAAGGGTACATCTCCGAACTCCTCTGACACCCATTGTTGTAATCCTTCAACGACGTCAGAGAGGTGACGGGTCCCGACGACCACATATGAATATGGACTGCGGGTTCCTTAAACTCGTGGACCGAGACGTCCTTAAACTAATATTGGACCGAAATGTCCTTAAACTAATGATGGACCGAGACGTCCTTAAACTAATATTGGACCGAAATGTCCTTAAACTAATGGTGGACCGAAACGTCCTTAAACTAATATTGGACCGAAATGTCCTTAAACTAATATTGGACCGAAACGTGCTTAAACTAATATTGGACCGAAATGTCCTTAAACTAATGATGGACCGAAACGTCCTTAAACTAATGATGGACCACCACATCCCTAAACTGGCGATGGACCGAAATGTCCTTAAACTAATGACGGACCACCACGTCCCTAAACTGGAATACAGACCACCACGTTCCTAAACTGGCAATGGACCCCCATGTCCCTAAACTGAAACACGGACCACTACGTCCCTAAACTGGAACAATAGAGCCTCCAAATGCTCTTTTGTCGGATCTAAACGATCCCGTTTAAGTTGATCTTGGCCCCAAACACGGCTAACGTATCCTTAAACATTCAAACTGACTACATATTCCCTAATCAACTTCGGTTCAAGGGCACATCTCCGAACTCCTCTGACACCTATCGTTGTAATCCTTCAACGACGTCAGAGAGGTGACGAGTCCCGACGGCCATATATTAAATGGATCACCACGTTAAGTTGATCTTAGTCTCAAACAGGACTAACGTATCCTTAACGAACGTTTAAGTTGATCTTAGCCTCAATACGGCAAACGTATCCTTAAACTAAAAACACCAAACCCAAATCTAAGTAAATACGGATTTGGACAAATCCACGTCCTACGGGCGACGGCATTACTTAGTCTCCGTATACAATCCACGGGCAACCACAAACAAAACAAACACCCACGACACGAAGTGAAATTCTGGAGAAGGAGAAAGTTGTTACCGCGATGCGGCAGCGTAATTAACTGCAGGGGCTTGCGCCTGCAAGGAAGAGCGTCCCCACAATCAAAAACCCCTCAAGCGAGGTGGAATCTGACGAAGTCTGTTACATCGGCCGCATCCGTCTAAACCTCCGATACACGGTGCCATAAATCAACTTGACATCTTCGGAGAGGTAGACGGATAAAACCATATAGCATCTTCCCCGGATCTCAGGCTAGACGTCCTCACGTCGCGGCCACCATTCGGAAGGGAACACATGTCTAGCCTTTACCAAAACAATTGTTAATCAAATCTCTAATCGTGGTCGTGAATATCAATGAATTGATAGCGCGCCCGATTAGGATGTTAACTATTCTTTTGATAAAGTTTATAAACTTTATAGAACGTAAAAAGAGTTTAAGGATCTTCATCATCCATTAATCTACCCTAATCCTACAAACCCTAACAAGCGGAGAATTACTCGCGCATATTGGGAAAAGAAAAGATAGAAAGGGAAATCATATTGAAAACAACAGAAAATAAAATGATATAAGAAAACAACTGTCTTTATTAATCAACAAGATCAAGTACACTTTGTTCCGTTAGAAAATGATTACAAAACCCTAGTTTGCTTCTCGATCTCTTCTAAGGAGGTAGATGAATTGTCGATGATCAACCAGAATTCTTGAGCCATCATGGACTTTGTGATCGCGTCGGTTTGATAATTTTTCCAAGAGCCTCTCGGTTCTATTTATAGTCACAGAAGTTGAAAACCCTAGATTGTATTAGTTAGGGTTTGTTGAGAAAATCCTGCATAGAAAATTCCATATCCCAACTCCCCTAACAGGCCGCTGATCCGCCGCCAATAGTGGGTTTTAGCCGCGGATCCGCCGCGCTTTTGTGAGATATTTGGCTCAAATTTCTGGGGTTTCATCTCTGTAACACATGGTGATCTTTTGAATATCCAGACTGTAAGTGCACGGCGGCGTCCCGGCCATCAATCCGACGCCGGAATACGGAAACGAAACACTTTTCAAACTAGAAAACCGGCACCACCGCGCACAAAAAAATCCCGGATCGGGCCATTAACCTAACTCTAGCAAACAAGAATAAGAGTAGATAAGCTATACCAAGCGATCCGTGTCCTTCGGTCTTCGCCTCCACTCCGATCTCCTCGCGGAATCTCCGGTCGTCGCCACCTCGTCGAAACGGGCACCACATCTTCGGGTTCTTTTACGGGCTCCCACCTATGGACCGAGGCAACTCGGGCACGAAGTTGGCGAGCCGACGTGCCCGAGGGATGCTGTAGGATCAATGTAGAATGCTTTGTCTCTTTGGGGTTTATGAAGTTGCCTTTGATTATGGAGGAATGAAGATAAAGAACTTTGGAGAAAAATGGTGCTTTCATTTTTCCTAGCAAGAAATGAGATGAGGAAATGCCACACACCAAAATGAACCTATCCTTATCCTCCCCTCAAGTGTGGCCGGCCCCTTTATGATCAAATGGTGGAGGGAATAATCAAAAAAAAGAAGGGAGATGAGTGTAGTAAAACTAAAGGGGTGACCACAACCAAAAGAGATGATAACAATATCACACCATTTCAAATCCATTCTAATCTCATTAAAGCAAGAAATGATGAAAGAAAAGAATGGAATCAAAAGATACTTTCATAATCTTTCAAATCTCAAATAACCCCACCATAAATGCTAATTTGCAAACTTGCAAATTAGCCCCTCCATCGGAAAGTCCGGCCGCGAAGGAACAAAGGAAAACTGGCCGGAACGGAATGCAAACTGGCAACTTCAGAAAATTGATCCCGTAATAAATTACAGGAAAACCCCGCGACTGTATATACATACCCGCATTTGTATTCCCACTGAATACAAATGCAAAGAGACAAAACTACACTGTCTGATACTAGGATCCGGCTTAAACCAAAGCCCGCTAGTAAAATCCGTCCGATCACGATCCGTGCAATACCGCACGTATCTGATCGAACCCTGCCATATCTCCATACGGCCTCACAGCGTTTCACCCGAAACTTGAGAAACTGGTCTGTGGGGAACTCTAAAGACTCGTCAATACTTTGGCTGTGGATTTAACCACTAGCACGTCAGAGGTATTAGCCAATACGTCACGGGTTACCAGGTATTGACCAAAAGGGACGTCGATGAGCGAACTCATCCTGACACCCTACTGAGCCTGTCAGTGACAATATCCGTACAGTCCGGTCCGTTCGTCTATGAGCATCGCATAGCGGGCCTAGGGGGTTGGTAAAAGTCAGACCCCCAAAAGCAGTACAAGTCGTGTCGGAGATCAGCCCAGAACACCCTGAGATACTACAGGAATACCAACCAGTAAATCTCCTACCTTGGCCAAGGACTTTCATGTACTGGCTCTCCTAGACACAGCGCGACCTCACCCCCAATACCGGGAGAGACGAACCCCTGCAGATCCGATCACTGCCTCCATGTGGCTCGGGACTGTACCCAACTAAAACCTGTTTGCACGTATCCTTTGAGCGTGGTAGGGTAGTAATCAAAGCACAGTGGGAACTCACACGAGACAAATGACGATCTCAGGTCGATGAACTAACCTGTACACATGTCACCAGGGAACTGCTATCTGACGTCAGGTATAATACCAACTAGCAGGTTCCCGGCGAGTCCTATCCGGTGTACTCATAACCAAATGAGCACCTGTATACATCTTAGGTGAACCAACTGACACCAGTAGCTTGTGGGACCGGCCACCGCCCCTCGTCGGGGTATCGACTGTATACACTAGTCTACTCTGGAGAATCGATGCCCTGTCTCGAAACTCCCACGACTAGGGACCTTTTAAGGATGTGCTTATAGACCCCAGCTCCCACGTATATGATCGCCCTCATACTGCTGGCAGTCAAGCAAGAATCCTAGGGGCTCTATCAACGTGCAATAGTGATCAGTAAAGTCACTTAAAGCAGTATACGATGATAAAGATAAACCAGATAGCATACTATCATCTTGAGTAAGACTGTCCTATCGGGATAGGTCCTCCATCAATCATTGCAATCACGTGCCTGTGATCCAATAATTGACTCTGAGGGCACTATCTCCAACAATCTCCCACTTGCACTCAAGGCTAATTATTGCGATGTCGCATACTCACAGCCCGTGTGATACCGAACACCCAACTCCTCTACTAATCAGCCTCACAAAGCTCGTTTGCGAAACTATTGCGTTCGAGGAATAGCCTCAGTGAGTGGATCCGCTGTGATGTTTCTTTCTATGTCTCTCTATATCTCAAGTTCGCGGAGAAAGCCATCTCCCGAAATGAGCAATACATGTCTTAGAATATGTCTGGATGTCTGATGGGACCTAGTTCATAAATGAACTCCAAATCCAAACCTCTTAAACTGTATCGTCAACTGAACTTAATCAGTATCCTGCACCATCCTTCCATCAGTATCCACCTGGACCACCTGTCCAAAATACTGCCCGTCGTCAGAGGGAAAACTATAACTCTGACAGTCACTCTGTCATCCAGGCCACCTTGGAAGCCTGGAATGATAACTGTCTCCCAAAGGAGGTGTCACGCCCCGCTTCCCAATGTACGGCGAAGTGGTCGTGACGAGGCCCGCTACGTATGTACTCAGAAGTACATACGCTAAGCGTAACTAAGCAATATAAAATAATCACAAGAGACAAATGAGATTGAGATAACAGCAACTTTTATTAATAACATTCTTTTTTTTACAATGCATGAAATGGAAATACATCTGAACTGAAAAGCAATGCCTAAACAATGGCATAATAAAAGAAATACTGAGAAGAGCAAGTACAAAGTCTAGAGCTCTGGGTCTTCCTGGAATTCCTTCAAATCTTCACTTGTAGGCTCGGTCTCAACTTGGTCCAACGCACCTGACGACATTCAAAGAAGAGAGAAATAGAATGTCGTCAGCGAACAGGTCGCTCGGTAAGTCCCAAAGACGAATGAAGAATGAGAGTGACCGAGTATGGTATTTTCTAAAGTTTTGTATTGTAGTATATTATGGAATATTGTTTAACGATATTGTTTGTAGCTTGGTACAGAAAGCTGCCAGTGTATACGAGGGGAGTCTCTATGTGCCAGAGACTAAGGGCACGTATAGTACAAGGAACCGTTTATGCCACGGTACAACAGCAACTGAATATAGGTTAGGTGTCTTAATCTGACCACCTCATTCCACTTTTAATATCTTCCGTACCAATCTACCCCTTTAAACCCCGTAGTGTTTTGATTGTATTGTTTGTCTTGTAAATTGTATTGATTGTATAATTGATTGACTGACTGACCGAAACCATGATATCAGGAAACGGTTGTAACCGTAGAGTCATGTAAATGGAATACTGAGAATCATGTAAAAGGAATATATCCATGGTTCGGTTCAGCCAAATTGTATAAATTGATAATTGTATTCATGGATTCATGTGTTCATTTTGAATTGGAATCTTGTAGATTATAGGTTGACTTGAATCAGATTCAAGTCAAATTAATCAGACTCAAATCCGAGTCAGACAATCAGAATTATGAATCGTGGTCTTATAATTGTTAGGGTCCTTAGGGTAATTTATAAACTTGAGGGGGTTTTATGTAAAAATATTTTTGTATAGTTTTCAAAATATAACTCAAGTATTTAATTATCGTATTTAAGTACATACAACAATTTAATGATCAAGCTAAATATGTATACATGTTCGAATAGCATGAAATGAGTCAAGTATATTATTCGAGTAACTACCATAAACAATGCTGTAAAGAAATACTATGTACGACTAATTAATCAAGTTGAACGAATGCGAAATATAAACAGAAATATGGCTCTAAATTTTTTGCATGCGTAAGTTCCAGTTTCACCTAAATACGACTACCGGTTTGAGATATATATATGTTTTCGTATCGTCGCGCAAAACAGATCAGAATCTATTCGGCACCGTCACATATTTTTAAAACGCAGTTTGAGTTAATTTCTATCGGGTTTCAGGTTACGAAGCTTATTATAAAATTGTAGGTATTTCGATGTACTTATCCAAAACACCAAGATTCACATGATTTGGATTTCTGAAGCTCTAGTTATGATCATTTTAATATCAGCATTTAAAACAGAAATTTAGATTTCTGGACAGCAACTATATATTGTATTGTAAAGCCTATATCAGGTTGTTTCATGCATTCCTAAGTAATATAATATACAGAAAATTATATTTCTATCAATGGTGCATCTACACATCTAAATTTTGTCACAAACGGATATCGGGTGTTCGAGTTATGTCCAATTTAAAAACAATGTGCGAATCAGGACAGATTCTGTCCAGATCCGTCACTTAATATTGTAATGCAGTTTTCTATATTTTACGTCGGTTTTCAGTAAAAATATAAAACTAATAAAATCTAGTTCATTCGATGTAGATATCAAAAACACCTGAGTTTTCTCAATTTGGATACCGGTATACCAAGTTATATGTCCTAGAAATTGACCGATAACTGCAGTTTTCTGTTTTACGATCAGTGAATAAATACGATATAATTCATAAACCGTTATGCGGATCGATCTAAAATTTTTACAGCATGTATAAAATAATATAATCTATCATATGTAAATTCCATGAAATTTTCAGAAGTAAAAATTAATTTCTAAAAATTAATTTAAACCTAAAGGTATTGATGTGTATACTAAAATCGGCAAAAAGATTAACTAGTATTTTTATGCAAGCTTTATCCTTTCTTTTAATAACCAAACCGATTCCATGAGATATCGTAGATATATTATGGATGGAAATCTATGTTCTCACAACTTGTAATAAACATTCATAATCATGAAGAAAGAATTAAAAACACTTTAATTTGAACAAGAGATAATAAGATATTATTAAACCATATAGAATCATATATATCTAAACTTATGTTTATGTATATGTATATGTTTATGTGTGTCTTCTCTTATGGATTATGATATGAAAAGAATAGGGGGTTCACGATGCATGACAAGAGGAAAAAAAAGAGGTGAGGGAAAGGAGAGAGAAGGGACTTACATGCACAAGCCGGTATTGTCACCGGGCTTGTCTATCCGCCGATAGCCTCGCGTTACTAGCGAGACCTTCTTGAAGACTTCTTCATGTTCTTCTTCTTGTCATCTTGGTGAAGAGGAAGAAGTGAGAGATAGAAAAATATGAGGAAGGAAAAGATGGAGGAGGACAAATAAAGATGTTGTAATGGTGAATAATAATATATGCATTTAACATGAGAATTAAAAGAGAAATGAAAAGTCACCATTCATTTTGGAAATGAAAGGTCTCATTTGTAGGTTATGAGAAGAATAAAAAATGATAAAAAATAATTGCAAGAATGGGGATTTGAATATGTGACTTATGGAATAACAATGCAAGGACTTAACCAATGAGCTATAAGGTTGTTCATGCATATATTTAATTAGAATTAAATATATGATGTTGCTTAAAAAGAAAATGGGCTTTTTAGATGGGCTGTAGAGAATTAGAATAATGGATTTGGGTTAAATATTTATGAAAGGAAAAATAAGAATGAGAAGTTAAAAACTTAAATATAAGAAAAAAAATTGTACCTAGAAAAAAAATACATAATAGATTGAGAAATAAAATAATAATAAATTTAATAGAAAAAGGAAAATACCAAGTACAAATAAATACGGTTGAAGAGGGATAATACAAATGTATAAAGATTTTGGGGTCATTACAGGAGGCTGCCGTTATCATTTCCCTAGAACATCCACTTATGTTCTAAAACTGCTTCCGAATGTTTCTCCAAGATTGGATCAATATCAACTTATTGCATCTACTGCAAGAACAACATCTGGTGTGGTACTTGACATCTCATGATTGACTCAATTGCCTAAGCAAGTGATCTACCAATCATGCACATCCCTCTCTATTTTAGTCTGTAAGACACCTTTAGGGAGGGTGACTCCATCACCTGCTGGTACACTACCGTGCCAGGAGTCGTCCATTCTAAATACTCATAGAATGCTGTCTAAGTACCCAGATTAGGAAACTACCCAAATCTAGATCTAGAACCATAGATCTAGTAACCAGAATATCTGATATAATATCCAAGTCCTATGTGGAGAAACCACTGGGTGACGACCAAAGAATAACCGATCGTAGTATAGGAATATCACTTTCTACTCTGTGTATGTCATCCAAATACCAGGACATCACACCTACTACCTTCTTAACAGATCCATCCCCTATTCTGATGAAGTCAAATGGATGACTGTCACATCAGAAATAGATGATCTATCTCCGCTGTATCTGCTTTAGTCTATAAATAGACATAAGCCACCTGTCCACCAATGCTTCCGCTGCTCCCACTGACTACGACAACCCTCTGGCAAAGTCATATAGACGTACACTTCTAAAGCTAGTTTAGAACGACGCAATAGTCATCCTCCTGCCGGGTCTCACAGTCTGAAACAACAGCAATGGCAAGTCTGAGTAATCAAGAACCTCCCTGTCACCGTCCTTGAGGCTACCGGAGTACCTCTCGGGTGCCTGAGGTTACCCATCATATCTGCGGAGTGGCCAATGGAATGTCAAACCAGATTGAATCTTTAGGTTCTTTATCAAATCTTCAGTAATCGTTTGCGGTTCTGGAATCACTTCCAGTTCTACCATACTCCCACTACTGTTTTTTGAAAAAAAATCCATTTTTGTTAAAACTGTGGCGAGTCAAGAACAATATCACTATTGATCTTCCAGATGGTAGAAAGTCAACACTCGTCATAGCCCGGGTCAACCCACAAACAGCCATTACGGAAACGTGCCTTGAGTTATCCAGAGTCTAGTTTTAAGCATAAGCCGGACAACTCCCCGTATCTTAACAATGTCAATATATGAACTGTTCTATATCCAATACAGAAACAGAGGCACTGATTTAATTGAACCAGATTCAAATCATGCAGCTGTCTCCAGTGCATGTCAACTAAATGGAGAGAGGCCGATCAGCGTTACTCAACTTAGGAGTGCTTCCAATTATGAGTAACCTGAAAGAGAAGCAAGTTCTCTTAATCATTACTATCAACTGAATACCATACACAAGTATCTACATCTTCGATCACCTTGAAGAATCCCGATACTTGCAATACCTGGTTCTCTACTTTACTCTTATACCTATAACTTCTCAAAATTCAGACCTTGTGTTTCTACGAAACACCTGTCTAAAAACTAGAGAAGTCATAAGTAAACCGTATATAGTACGAGAACCAACCCCTCTGTCCTCATGGACACTGGACAATATACAATGCTCTGTATAAGTCCCATGAGTCTAGTGACTCATTCCCTATGTGTCATAGGTTGAAAACTATACTATGGTTATGAAGAATTACACCGCTGTTCAATGCTCCTTACCTAACCATCCGCTGATATAGGTAAATGTCATAGACATAATTTCAAAAAGTTATATCTCACTTCATAAAATGAACGTACAGATATATCAATTTGAAATTGGTGCATAACAACGGATATTCAAAACCAAATATTTGCCGTCCGGCAAACAACCCAGGTGACTTCCTCAAATATCACCAATTACAACGAATTCCGATATAATGAGGATAATCACCTAATTCCCAATAGCTTACTCCCACTCATCATCTGTAAAATCATACAGATGTGAGAATCAAACCTGGTAAATACATACCCTGGAGCAAGTGTCTAATTGGGAAATCAGTTTTCTTTTAACAGTACACAGTGAAACTGAAATATTGAAATGTTTCGATGGGGTATCCCGGTATTCCTAGTAATGCCTCTTCCATTATCCAGATTCACAACTGTAACCGTATAATTCTTTGCCATCTCTCCAAATCCCTTTATATGTCTTTAGTCATTACCTTCTGTACAGCCCTTTAGGCCAAATGGTTTTCTTCCTTCTCTACAGTTCGGCACCAGCCTATGATCTAGAAGAAGACTATCCAATAAGCATAATGGGTGTACTGTCCTAATCCTAGGAGCACTCACAATGCGAGAGAAAGTGAAGATAAAAGACAACCGAATAAACCTTATTCCTATTTCTCCTGAACCAGAATCCATCTCCGAACTGGAACAAGTTCCTTTCGAGTTCGTATATAACCATACGATGGAGTATCCAATAAACTGTGGATCTTCGTAGTGATACGGAGTGTCCTGGAGAAATACAAAGGTGATTTAGGATTGGCGAAGAAATACTTGGTTTGGTCGTGAATAGCAGTCGCAATTTACTTTGCCCTCTTACTAATCCATTGATATGTCTTTACTTAATACTTTCTGTACACCATCGTTAGGCTAATTGGTTTTCTTCATTCCCTACCGGTCGGCACCAGCCTAAGGTTTGGAAGAAGACTATCCAATTTGCGTAATAGGTGTACTATCTCCTAAACCAAGGAGTACTCGCAACCTGAGAGAAGGTAAAAGGAAAAGACAACTGAATAATCCTATTCGTTTTCTCCAGAACCGGAAACCATCCTCAAATAAATTCCTTCGAATTCGTATATAACCATACGATGGTTTTGTCCAATGGAAGTGGACGTTCGTAGTAATACGGGGTGTCCTGGAGAAAAGGATAAAAGTAGGAGTGGCAATGAGGTTTGCAACTTTGACAATCCAAAAGCCAGTGTTTAAGAAGGTACGGTTAATTTTGGTCACTGAGTCATAGTCAAGGGTCAGGTCATGGTCGCTGCCAAAGAGAGAGAGAGAGAAAAGAAACACTCAGAGTGCACTCTAATCTAGATCAGAATGGTTATCACTTTATCTAATCAGGAAATCTCCCACTGTAACGTCAAATTCTTCCCCAAACCTGAAAGAAGAATTAGTCGGGATCACCCGAGGAGTAAACCAACTCATCAGTGGGAATCGGGATCCAACTATCATCGCATGATAATGTGACGGAATCCGCTCACGTTATCACACTCCAGAAGGTATGCGCATATCTGGCAAGTTTCAGTTTCTTTAGAAACTCCCGATGTGATTTTTGCCCCATGCTCTTATGACCTTGACTAAGGCCAACAAATCATAAGTCACATGTCAAGTTCTACCCGTCATTGTCCAGGTTAATTTGAACCCACCCGTACAAGCCCTTGACTAGGGCCAACAAGGCTATACGACTGTCCCAAACCAACGCATCTATCTATGCTGCATATGAACAACCAATAGCTACCAAACACTGTGTCTTGACTATGGCCAACAAACACAGCTTGAATACTATTGACTATCCATATGAAACGACGGAGGGCTACGAATGGTTTCTAGCGAAAACCTTTAACGTAATGAACTTGATATCGTTGAAGGAACTGGATAGCTTTGTAAAAATATAGTGACGAAAACCTTTGCTAAAGAGGTCACTCCCGGTGAAAGGATCTCGGCTCTTTCCCCGTGGAATGAGGTGCAGGATATTCCAACTGAATACCACGATGCAAAGCAAAAGTAATCAGCTATAGTGAATTTATTGCCCTGACGCAAACTTCTGTCCAAGGGGTCACTCCCGGTGAAGAGATCTCGGCCCTTGCCTCGTCGACTGAGGAGCAGGATATTCCAACTGAATACCACTGTGCCAAACAAAAGTGAACGCTCTTGCAAAAACAGCTTTTTTGAAAAGTGTTCCAACAACATCAAAATTGGTTTGTTTAGCTTGCATTGATCCGAATCAACGCGGTCCCATCAATTGATCACACCAATAAAGAACGAAAATAATGATGTACGTATATGCTATCCGCATTCGCCACTGGGTCCCGTCATCACCCGTTAGGTTACTTAACTAACGACAGAGCGGGGACTGGACTAGCGCGGATGCAAAACATATACAACATCTACTAGTATATATATCAATATATAATATTCGCTCAAGGCGTGATAAAAAATGCAGCATCACAGAAATGTAACCAGCAACACAGAACAATACAGATATCTGGGATCCCCGGGTTTCATAGAGCCGCTACTGAAACCCGACGTTCCCCTGGTCGTGTGGATAGCCTGTGCAATGAAATCCTAGACCCCTACGGGCGCGGCAAGTTACCCGCCAAAACCTGAAGCGAGGCAGCCCCCTTCAACAACGTGAATGGACCACCCAGCACTTCACGGAATCCGGTAACTTGGACACCCCTCCTGGGTCAACCTGTACCCCCTACGAGTGCGGCGAATAGCCCGCCAATTCTGGAGTAAATCCCCCTCCGTCTCAATGCCATGAGATGCGGGCTCGTTGCCCTCTAGAACCCGGCTATCCATGCACCCCTCCGCGGGGTAATCCTAGTACAGAAAGTAAAATATACATACAACGGGTACATCGACCTCGACCCGGTCGTGCCCCAAAAGAATAATACAAACAGGCAGTGACGGCAGTCCACATGTCGGACGCTCGCCCCGCAATATCAAATGTACATATAAAACAAAACTGTACTACCACTGCAACCAGGCTATCCCCCACGACCAATCCGCAATATCACAGCACAACACAGAATATCAACGTGAATGTCACGTTCGTAAATCCGTCTAAAAGGGCTATAGCAGTTAGACAGGATTTACCGATCAAATGACATTCACGGTCATAGATATAATGTAAATACTGTGAACTAACATGTTTAAACTTTTCGATCGATCAAATTTACCGAAGTGGGCCCCAAGCACTACTGTAGCACTCACAGAAAATATGGGCCCAAAAAGAATATCCCAAAACCCCCCATTTCCTAACCAGAAGCCTACTGTGAAAATTTGGTGCAACGATAGCACTTTCCCACCGCGGAACCGCGGCCAAACCAGCGGTTTGGCAGCGTTTCCGCGGTCGTACTAAGGAATCATAGCATCGAATTTTCCCAGAATGCTTAGAATTGCCTGCATGTGTTTCTGCAATGACGTGAAAAATTTTTAGAGCCCAAACAATTTTGACAAAAACCTGAAGCACTAGAAAATACTGTTTTTGGGATTTTCTTTCGATCGAGTCTTTAAACATACTAGAGTAAGCTAGACTAGCTTAATGGCGTGGCTCTGATACCAATGTAAGTGCACAACGGCGCCCCGGCCGTCAATCCGACGCCGGAATGCGGAAACGAAACACTTTTCAAACTAGAAAACCGGCACCACCGCGCACAAAAAAATCCCGGATCGGGCCATTAACCTAACTCTAGCAAATAAGAATAAGAGTAGAGAAGCTATACCAAGCGATCTGTGTCCTTCGGTCTTCGCCTCCACTCCGATCTCCTCGCGGAATCTCCGGTCGTCGCCACCTCGTCGAAACGGGTACCACATCGCCGGGTTCTTTTACGGGCTCCCACCTATGGACCGAGGCAACTCGGGCACGAAGTTGGCGAGCCGACGTGCCCGAGGGATGCTGTAGGATCAATGTAGAATGCTTTGTCTCTTTGGGGTTTATGAAGTTGCCTTTGATTATGGAGGAATGAAGATAAAGAACTTTGGAGAAAAATGGTGCTTTCATTTTTCCTAGCAAGAAACGAGATGAGGAAATGCCACACATCAAAATGAACCTCTCCCTATCCTCCCCTCAAGTGTGGCCGGCCCCTTTATGATCAAATGGTGGAGGGAATAATCAAAAACAAGAAGGGAGGTGAGTGTAGTAAAAGCAAAGGCGTGACCACAACCAAAAGAGATGATAACAATGTCACACCATTTCAAATCCATTCTAATCTCATTAAAGCAAGAAATGATGAAAGAAAAGAATGGAATCAAAAGATGCTTTCATAATCTTTCAAATCTCAAATAACCCCTCCACAAATGCTAATTTGCAAACTTGCAAATTAGCCCCTCCATCGGAAAGTCCGGCCGCGAAGGAACAAAGGAAAACTGGCCGGAACGGAATGCAAACTGGCAACTTCAGAAAACTGATCCCGTAATAAATTACAGGAAAACCCCGCGACTGTATATACATACCCGCATTTGTATTCCCACTGAATACAAATGCAAAGAGACAAAACTACACTGTCTGATACTAGGATCCGGCTTAAACCAAAGCCCGCTAGTAAAATCCATCCGATCACGATCCGTGCAATACCGTACGTATCTGATCGAACCCTGCCATATCTCCATACGGCCTCTACAGCGTTTTGCCCGAAACTTGAGAAACTGGTCTGTGGGGAACTCTAAAGACTCGTCAATACTTTGGCTGTGGATTTAACCACTAGCACGTCAGAGGTATTAGCCAATACGTGACGGGCTACCAGGTATTGACCAAAAGGGACGTCGATGAGCGAACTCATCCTGACACCCTACTGAGCCTGTCAGTGACAATATCCGTAAAGTCCGGTCCGTTCATCTATGAGCATCGCATGGCGGGCCTAGGGGGTTGGTAAAATTCAGACCCCCAAAAGCGGTTAAAGTCGTGTCGGAGATCAGCCCAGAACACCCTGAGATACTACTGGAATACCTACCAGTAAATCTCCTGCCTTGGCCAAGAACTTTCATGTACTGGCTCTCCTAGACACAGCGCGACCTCACCCCCAATACCGGGAGAGACGAACCCCTGCAGATCCGCTCACTGCCTCCATGTGGCTCGGAACTGTACCCAACTAAAACCTGTTTACACGTCTCCTTTGAGCGTGGTAGGGTAGTAATCAAAGCATAGTGGGAACTCACATGAGACAAATGACGATCTCAGGTCGATGAACTAACCTGTACACATGTCACCAGGGAACTGCTATCTAACGTCAGGTATAATACCAACTAACAGGTTCCCGGCGAGTCCTGTCCGGTCTACTCATAACCCAATGAGCACCTGTATACATCTTAGGTGGACCAACTGACACCAGTGGCTTATGAGACCGGCCACCGCCCCTCGTCGGGGTCTCGACTGTATACACTAGTCTACTCTGAAGAATCGATGCCCTGTCTCGAAACTCCCATGACTAGGGACCTTTTAAGGATGTGCTTATAGACCCCAGCTCCCACGTATATGATCGCCCTCATACTGCTGGCAGTCAAGCAAGAATCCTAGGGGCTCTATCAACGTGCAATAGTGATCAGTAAAGTCACCTAAAGCAGTACACGATGATAAAGATAAACCGGATAGCATACTATCATCTTGAGTAAAACTGTCCTATCGGGATAGGTCCTCCATCAATCATTGCAATCACGTGCCTGTGATCCAATAATTGACTCTGAGGGCACTATCTCCAACACATACTTTGAAAATCTTCTCTAAGTTTCTGCCAGAATTGGTTTCTTCAATTTACTTGAATATCTTTGGCAAATTTGATCTCGCCAACTCGGATTTTCTTGATTTCAGTCATGATATAATTCCTGCACAATTATCTCAATAAATGATGTTAGTAGAATTTGGTTTTATTGAGATATTATCTTAACTATTTGTCATGATATTTTAGTTTTAAGAGAATTGGTCAAAGATATTTAATAAGATAAGCATATTTAAATAGACCAAATATTACATGAATATTATATGCTTACATTTTCCTTCATAATGTTAATTATAATATATAAACACATGAAAATAGTATTTTTACTGATAAACCCTTATATGTGTCATATTTATAATAAACATCTTTTATTATATAGAAATAGTGGGGAAAATGTCACATCAATAGTGCAGTTTTATCAACTAAACAGCCGGATCCTAATATTATATTCTTGGATTATTTTGTCTCTCTGTATTCATATTTTTCGGAATACGAATACGGGTATGTATATACGATGAGAGGCATTCTTGTAATTGTACAAGATACTTCTAGAAGAAGATACCTCATTATTTAGATTTACCATTTTTGATAATGGATTAATGAGGTGGAGAAATGAGGTGTGCATTTTCATTAAATGAAGCATAGCTAGCTTGATGACTCATTGCATGACTCATGGTTTACTATTCTTCCATGGTTGATATTTTGTGGAGATATTTTTTGCTTGCTTTATTATCTCATTCACTTAGCCATTCTTCATTTTGCTAGCTCATTCTACACTCTCATCTTCTCCTTGCTCTCTTCTTCTAATACTAACCCTAATTGTCTCATGAGTTGAGAAACTTAGGGTTAGTGAGACAAAGCATTCCATAATCACTCTCTACACACTCTAGTCTACTTAGATTAGCAAGCTAAGTATTCTAATTAGCTCAATTAGGAGGTAGAAGCTCTTAGTTGGCACTCTCGGGTGGATCATCATTGACGCGAGGAGACCGAAGTTCAAGCACGATACATACTTCCATCGAGGAGCTTAAGGAGAGAATCAAAGACCCGAAGGACTTGGTTTCTTTAGGTATACTTTCTATCATAGTATTTAGAACCCTTACATGCTAGTTAGGTTTATGGAAAGATCCGGTTTAGGTTTATTCTAGCACCAAATTTCGATTCATAGAAAAAAAATTGTTCCGCATTTGGCCACAGAAGTTGGTCGGAGCGCTAGCGTAACCCTTCAACCCTCTCTAAAGAGATGTCTTCTAGACTGATGAGAAGACGGATTTATATGATTGACATATCACTTGCTTAGCTAATTGAGTCAATCATGAGATGTCAAGTACCACACCGGATATTACTTTTGCACTAGCTGCAATAAGCATATATTAATCCAATCCTGAAGAAACATTAGGAAAAAGTTGTGAACATAATAGGATGTTCTTGGTATATAGTAACGGCAGCCTCCTTAAGGTGGCGGTTATCATATCAGGCTTCCAAAGTGACCTGAATGATAGAGTAGCTATCAGAGTTATAAGTTTACCCTCTTCTGAGAGGCAGTATGTTGGAATGGATTTCAAGCAGGATACTAAGGTAGTCATAGCGTTGGGTGCTTATTATATACAGTTTAAAAAGCTTGTTGGATTTGGTGTCATGTTATGAACAAGGTCCCATCAAATATCCAAATAAGTTCTAAGACAGGTATCGCTCATTTCAGGAGATAGTCGTTCTCCGCGAAATTGATATATAGAGAGATAAAAATAGAAACATTGGAGCGAATCCACTCACTGAGACTATTTATCAAATACGTAGGTTTCTCAAAACGAGTTTTGAGAAACTTACTAGTAGAGAAGTTGGGTATTCGGTAGCACACAAGCTGTGAGTATGCGATACCGTAATAATTAGCCTTAAGTGCAAATGGAAGATTGTTAGATATAGTGCCATCAAGATAATTATTGTGATTGCAGGTAGGCGATTATGATATTTGAATGAGGACCTATACAGGTAGAACAGTCTTACTCAAGATGATAGTAGGCTATCTGGTTTGTCTTTATCATTATGTGTATATGTTTTGATAAAGCCCATGGGATTATTGCTTGACTACCAGCATTATGATGGCAATCATATACGTAGGAGCTGGGTGGTCCATAAGCACATCCATAAATGTCCTTAGTCGAGAGAGTATCGAAACTGGGTATCGATACTCCGGAGTACACTAGTGAATACTTTTTGAGACCCCGACGAGAGACGGTGGAAGGTCTCATAAGACATTAGTGTTGAGTCACCTAAGATAGTATACAGGTGCTCACTGGATGTGAGTACATCGGACGGACTCACCAAGAACTTTTAGATGGTATTATACCTATCGTTAGATGGAAGTTCTCTTGTAGCATGAGTACGGGTTAGTCCTTTAAACTGAGATTTCGTGCAAACAGGTTTTAGTTGGGTACAGTCCCTAGCCACAAGGAGATAGTGAACAATTGTCAGGGATTCATCTCTTCTGGTATTGGGAGTCGATGTTACTCTGTGTTGGGTCAGCCATCACCAGAAATCCTTGGCCAAGGTGAATAAGATTTACTTATATGATGTCAGTAGTTTCTCAGTGGGTGATGAGTTTCAGACCGGCAGACTTATCGGGTTAGTAGGGGTCTGACGTTTTCCACCCTCTAGAACCAGTATGCGATTATCTCAGATGAAAAGACCGGACTGTACGGAGATTGTCACAGACATGCTCAGTATAGATACGGATGAGTTTTCTCGTCGGCCTTCCTTTCGCTCAATACCTGGGTAGCCGTTACGTACAACTAGTGCCGCTGACGTGCTTGTGGTTAAATCCACTGTTATCTTATTGACGAGTTTTCAGAGTCCCACACAAAGGATTTTCCCGGTTCAGGCAAAATGATGTAGCGGCTGTATATTAATACATGCAGCGTTCCAATTAGGTATGTATGTTAGCCATGCGGACTTCAA
Organism: Agapanthus africanus; assembly: GCA_030015575.1. Lineage (NCBI taxonomy): Eukaryota > Viridiplantae > Streptophyta > Magnoliopsida > Asparagales > Amaryllidaceae > Agapanthus > Agapanthus africanus. The sequence continues at coordinate 333,168,880 of CM057349.1, forward strand.
TCGGGCGGATGATAATACTATCCAGCTTAGGATTAAGCCGGATTATTAAATCAGGTATTTATTTAATAATTTACATATATATATTTCGATATATATATTCTAGTATTATGTTCATTGTATTTTTCTATCTCTTGGGTATTCGTATTTTGGTATGAATACGAGCATATATTTGCAGAGACGTATTCTTGTATTTATACAAGAATACTTCTAAAAGAAGGACAACTCATTTCTAGAATTTTCTTTTAAAGAAATTATGAAATGAGGTGAAAAAAAGAAATGGTGGAGGGTATGAGCAAATGAATTATAAATTCATTTACATTTACTATTCAAGTATGGTTATAATTTTAAATTGGAAAAATTTTTTAACAAAAGAAAAGGTTGCATACTTGATTTTGTAAGCAAGTTTATTCATTCCACCATTCTAGCTTATCTTTCTTCCATGGCTCTTTCTTCTTCTTCTTCATTTTCAACCCCCTCATGAGTTGAGAATCATGAAGATAAAGAGAGAGAAAAATACTAGAACACTCCCACACATCACTAAACATTCTAGATTAGCAACCTAGGATTTTTAGTCACTTCATTGATGAAGTTGAATCTTGAACTTGGTTCCTTCGGATGGATCATTTTCGGCGAAGGAAGACCGGTTCGCAAACGCGATCCGGAGCTCTTGAGAGTATGATAGAGTCCAACCCAATTGGAGCAAATGAAAACGCTACAAAGGTTGTGTTTTCTATCTTTCAGTGCTTGTTAGTTTAGATGTTTAGTTTAGATTCTTGAATATAAGTTTCTAGTGCCACGAAAATTTTCGTTTTTGAATTCCATATTGGCCGCGAGTTAGCGGCGAGAGCACTAGAAACTTTCACCATCGAGTTGATAGGTTGCCTTATGTTGCATCATATTGGGCTCCCACAAATAGCCTTTGATTGTTGTATCAATACATTCACCAGAGGGCAAGATTTTTCAAAAATCATGCCACATCGAGCCTTCCACAATTGCCATGTATCCCCAAGTAGAAAGGAACAATGCACCGCATTTTGCTCTATCCAATCCATAAAAATCTCTTTTATGGATTTTTGAGAAAGTATTCGAGGATAAATGCCCACTTGCCTCTAGGTCCGATGGCTATATGTACACTTGTAAAGTGGATGTGTTATTGTTTCAGGCTCATTGTTGTAGCGGTTGTCGATGGGGTCGATCGATCAACAGAAGCACATTTGCTTGACGTGCATTATTAGAAAGAGCATTCATCATAACTCTCCAAATGTAATGCTTGATTCTCTGCATAAGTGTATTGATATTCCAAACGAAGTTGAGAAAGTTTCTATTGTGTTGACTTAAGGCTCCGTTGTGGTGAAGGTTGCATCGTAACATGTGATGGCATAATTTAGAAGTAGAAGTGTCATTTGGGGTATGAATCCACACCAATCTGTCATTTATGTTTCGATGATCACAGGAATTGATTGGAGTTGCAATAATCTTTGGAGCGATTGCAGCATAAAATCTTTTATTGATTGAGGTTTCCATTGTTTATGTCGCGGATTAATAAGATCTTGGACATTAGTTAATAGCATATTCTTTTTTTAATGATATAGCATAATAATTCTCTCTCTTTTGCCTTTTTCTTTCTGCCTTCTTTTTTTTTCCTTTTTGAGAATAATAATTCTCTCTTTAGATATTAACTATCCAATATTGCATTCATTAAGTTTCCAGGCCAGCATGAAACTATAATCAAAGCAGGACAAAGAAGAAAAGTTGGCAAACAAAAAAGGAATTCTTCTGCCTGCATCCAGCTTTAGTAAAAATGTATGACAAACAGCACAAGGCACACAACATATTTCATGATTTTGGGATGCGTCATAAAAACATGGAGCTAGTAATCTGGAAAGATATATTTGCTAGTAATCTGGAAAGATATATTTACAACTTTACAGATTTTACTGGGATGTATCAATTCCAGTAGAAAATAATGGCCCTCTAGAGCTCCCTAGGGCCGTCTCTCGCGAAGTGAGAAACAAGTGGGCAGGGGGTCCCACCTGCCCAAATGTGCCCCACACAAAGGGGGCCTGTTTGTCCCTCGCCTTGCAGGGAACTGCCTTAGGAATAGGGTGTAAGAATTTTATACATATTTGATGATACTCATAAGTGGGAATTCCTCAGATCATGACACGTGGTAGATAACATATTCCGGGGCTTACGGGACAGGAGCAAGCACGATACATTAAAGGCATTCCCCGGGCCTTGGCCTCAAGGATTGACCAGACCTTTGATGGCCACCCAGAACACTCCTATGCTCGCCTTACAAATAACCATCAGCTCGCCTCCGAGCCCTCCTATACGCTGAGCTTCATCAACCCTCCCGCTCGCCTCCAAGCTATCACATAACCGAGCTTCCTCAGCCCTCCCGCCGGCCTCCGAGCCTCCCGCCGAGCTAAGCCTCCCTGGTTATACCGAGCAACAAAAAACGCAGAGCCCAAGCGTCTCCGCCACGGCTCCACGTATCTCGCCAGAAGCGAAATATCCGCCACCCAACATCCCGCATTCCACGTCGTCGTATCCCCCCATTAATGAGCGTATCTCGTCATTAATAGAGTGATCCCGTCATTCACGTAGGCGTAACATCAGGGGCGTAACCGACGGCGAAGATCTCGCGCCAGCTCGCTCCAAGCCACCATTATAAAAATCCCTCTCACAGACGACTCAGGTAAGACAATTTGAATCCAACAAGCCGCTACTCTGCTCATTTTCCTCGGCTAACTTGATCGTCAGAGGGTCATACGGTGGTCACCCACCCCGGGACTTCTTTGCAGGTAGCTCAACTTCACCTCACAATCAACCCATTGAGATCCACACGTCCAAGGAGACAACCTTCAACACCAATCTCAACCCTTCATCAACGCTCGTGACAGATCGACAGAGGACAATATCTGAAAGAGATTAAGGCCTCCATCATTTGGCGCCGTCTGTGGGAACAATTCTTTCCACCCATCGAAAGTTGATCTTCCGCTCTCGACTTCATGGCGAGCGAAAACCGTGACGATCCCAGCACAAGCCGCCGTCTTCCCCACAATGGTGGAGCGGACGGATCTACTCCCCCTCCGAACGCCATCTACGCCCTCTCGGTAAGGATCGACAGGCTCGCGTCTATAGTGGACGCCCTTCTCCGCGTCCAAACGACGAGCCCAGCCCCCCAGGTCGCCGTTCCCACTCCCAGGGATCACGACCTCCGCAGAGGGGCGGATGACACCGCCCACGCTGGCACCGCCGAACAACGCTGTGCTCGCTCCAGCGACCGCGGCTCCCCCACAGCGACCGATTCGATGGCCCGCTGAGCGCCACACGGGTCCACGCCGAGGTCTCGTGAAAGAGCCTATCGCCCCGAGGCCCGTCACGTTCCCGTCCCTCCCGAGGAGGTATCGGTCAGCTCGCCTACTCTCAGGCATGACCGACTCCCTCTCCCTCGACGGGATCGCACGAACGGCACTCGCCGCAAAGACTCAAGAAGGACCTCGCCAGGGGACCTAAGGAATTTGATAGAACAGAATTGGAGTCGCAGTCTGGCCCAGACCACAAGCGGGAAGGGCCACCACTCTGACTGCGCCGAATCCTCGAGAAATCACGACCGCCTCGATGCCCTCGAAAAGAAAATCGAGGGTATATATCGGGAAGGTCATCCATCCGGTGAAGGGGCCAGGTACGCCACCGACTCACTTACGAAGCCCTTCACCAAGGAGTTGCTCGCCGTACATGTCTCATCCAGGAACAACCCGCCCAAGGTGGCCCTCTTCGACGGGAAATCCGACCCAAAGGATCGTCTAGACGCATTTACGGCGGGCATGAGCTTCCAGGATAACTCCGACGCTGCCCAATGCCGAGCATTTTCTGCCACCCTCATCCAGGCTGGACGGGATTGGTTCCGAGAACTCGCGCCACATTCCATCTCTACCTTTGATGAGCTGGCCGTCCAGTTCCTCGGTCACTTCGTCGGAAACAAACGACAAAAGAGGACTGTCGATTACCTCTTCACCATAAAGAGCGGGGACAAGGAATCCTTTAAGGGATATGTCACTCGCTTCTACAACGCTCTTCTCAAGGTTCCCGAGCACCGGGATGAAACTGTCATCACCGCCCTAAGGTCGGGTCTTAGGAACAAAGAGCGGCTTCACTCTTTTGCATTAGCGCAACCTAAGACCATGGCCGAGGTAAAAGCTTGGACCGAGTGAGAGATCCAACTCGAGTTTGAGGTGAACACCAACCTGCCCCGAGGCGACCAAGCCGACCAAAAGAAGAGGGACAGAGAAGAGAAGAAGAAGGTCGACCGGCCAAAACCATACTCCCCAAAGTTCCAGGAGTATACTCCTCTCAACATCTCCCACACCGAGTTGTTAGAGGAGGCGAAGGGCGAGAGATTCTTCAAGCTCCTTCCGGTCACCCACAGAGCAACTAAACGTATCTGGGGCCCGTACTGCGCCTTCCATAGGTCGCAGGGCCACCCGAAAACTGCAAACAACTCCACGACTATATCGAGGAGTTGATCCGCTCTGGCCACTTGGTGAAGTACCTGCGGGACAAGCGACAGGCAGGCAAGGAGCAAGAGAACCAGCCCCCTCCCGGCGAATTAACGATCGGCCAAATCATGGTCGTTTCCTCGGGGTCTGCCCGTGGAGCCGGCGAGACTCACCGCCTCCTACCCATCGAGGGAACAAGCGACCCGTCTCAGAAGAAATGCAGGACCGCCGAGCCAATCATCTTCACTGATGAAGACCTTCACGGTATATCCTTGTCTCACAACGACCCTCTCGTGATTACGGCACGGGTCCACCGTTACGAGGTTCAGAGGATATTGGTCGATTTCGGAAGCTCGACAGCCATCCTCTTCTATGACAGCTTCCAGCGTATGGGGCTAGGGCCGTCCGACCTACGTCCAACCTCCCACGTCCTATCAGGGTTTACCTACCACTCCATCCCGGCCGAGGGAGTGGTCGCCCTCCTCCTCAACATTGGGAAAGCGGGCCATACGAGGACCGTACCGGTGGAATTCATCGTCGCTAGGATCCCCTCATCTGACAATATCCTTCTAGGACGCCCGACATTAAACGCCCTTCGGGCTCAAATCTTGACCTACCACCTTGTGATCAAATTTCCATTAGGTCAAGGGAGGATAGGCCGGGCCTACGGGAACTAGCGAATCGCCAAGATTTGCTTCACCGCGACATCCACCGCCGGAGAGTAGAGCGACGTCCTCGAAGACGCAAATGATTTCCAGGGGTCCTTGGACACTCGCGACAAACAGAAAGAAATCCGAGGAGCCCCGGTCTAGGCGCTAACAGAAGTCCCACTCGTCGAGGGGAATGAGGGATGAACTATCCAGATCGAATCCCTTTTAACGGGAGCCCGGCGCGAAAACTTGATCCGCTTTCTCAAAGGGAACTCGGACGTGTTCGCCTGGGCGCCTGCTAACATGCCCAGGATCGACCACAAAGTAATCTCGCATAAGCTCTGAATCGACCCGAAGGCCCGACCTGTCAGACAAAAGAAGCAAAGTTTCACGCCGATCAAGCAAAAGGAGATCGAGGACGAGATCAATAGATTGATCGCAGCCAACTTCATTCGATATGTTGACTACTAGGATTGGCTGGCGAATGTAGTCAGGGTAAAAAAGACGAACGGGAAATAGCGCATGTACGTCGACTTCACAGACCTGAACAAGGCATGTCCGAAAGACAACTATCCCCTCCCTTGGATAGACCAGCTAGTAAACAGCTCGGCAGGCCACGAATTGCTCAGCTTCATGGATACTTTCTCCGGCTACAACCAGATCCGTATGAACCCGGCAGATGAAGAGCTTACCGCGTTCACCATGGACCGGGGGGTATACTGCTACAAAGTGATGCCCTTCGGCCTCAAAAATGCTGGGGCTACATATCAGCGCCTAGTTAACAAAATGTTTAAACCGCAGATCGGGAAGAACATGGAGGTTTACATCGAAGAAATGCTTGTGAAATCAACTTCATCGGACGAGCATGCCAAAGATCTTGGTGAGACATTCGACATCCTCCACAAGTACAAAATGAAGCTAAATCCAGCCAAGTGCGCATTCGGAGTCACTAGCGGAAAATTCCTCGGGTTCATGGTTACCCACCGAGGAATCGAAGCTAACCCGGAAAATATCAGCGCCATTCTCAACATGGACACACCAAAGAGCAACGTTGTGATCATGCGACTCACGGGGAGAGTGGCCGCTCTGAGTCGCTTCATGTCGAGATCCGGAGAAAAGTGCCTCCCATTCTTTAAAGCCCTGAAAAAGATCCCAAAGTTCGAATGGTCGGAAGAATGTCAAAACGCTTTCGAGTAGCTCAAAGCACACCTGGCAACTCCCCCACTGCTCACCCAACCAATCGAAGGAGACAAGCTATTATTGTACCTTGCGGTCTCCGATCATGCTGCTGGCTCGGTGCTCGACCGAGAAGTCAAAGGAGTATAGAAGTCGGTCTACTACGTGAGCCATGTCTTCAAAGACGCGGAAACAAGGTACCCGGCCATAGAAAAGATAGTCTTGGCACTTATCGTCGCCTCAAGGAAGCTACGGCACTACTTCAAAGCACACACCATCCTCTTCCTCACCGAGCAGCCTATAAGGACTATCCTCGCCTCCCCCGAGTCGTCTGGTCGTCTGGAGAAATGGAGGTAGGAGTTATCCCAATTCAACATCAAATACTGCCCCAGGCAAGCCATCAAAGCACAAGTCCTGGCAGACTTCATTGTCGAGTGCACTATCCCCACCAAGGAAGCAGCATCGGCACATGTCCTCGGGTCCTGACCCTCGGTCAAGGAAATACCCAACTCCGTCCCCGATTGGGTCCTCTACGTGGATGGATCCTCTACCAAGGAAGGGAGCGGTGCCGGCCTTATTATTCAAGGCCCAAACGAGGTAAAGATGGAGTGCTCTTTGAAGCTCGGGTTCAGAGCGTCAAACAACGCCGCAGAATACGAGGCCTTACTAGCCGGGTTGCGAATGGCTTCTGGGGTGGGGCTGAAGATGATCCGGACTTGCAGCGACTCCGCCCTAGTCATCAACCAAGTGATCGGGCGATTCGAGACATGAGAGCCGCTCATGGTGAAGTATTTGGCCGAGGTGAAAAGACTACGAAAATTTTTTGACGAAGTCTAAGTAGAACAGATTTCTCGGCACCTGAACGCCCAAGACGACACCCTGAGCAAACTTGCCTCTTCCTATACTGCCAACAATAAGAGGAATATCCTCTTCGAAGTCTTTCCACGGCCCAGCGTGGAAGACAGAGAGGTAACGCTTCAAGTATACACTGTTCAGGAGGAAGGCCAGGATTGGAGGAAGCCCCTTGTGGAGTTCCTGAAGGATGGTACACTTTTGGAAGACCGAGGGAAAGCATGCCGCCTTCGAGCCAAAGACCACCATTTCATCTGGTGAAATGGAAACCTTTACAAGAAGTCATACACACAGCCTCTGCTTCGGTGCGTCGACCCTCACGAAGCCGACTACGTCATGAGTGAGATACATGAAGGGGTCGGTAGAGCACATCAAGGGGTCTGTACCTTGGTCCAGAAGACGCTGCTCCAAGGATATTATTGTACGATGATACACAAAGACGCTCAGAAGCTCGTCAGAAGATGCAAAAGCTGCCAACTCCACGGCAACATACCCCGTCTTCCGGCTACCGAGCTAATGGCCCTCACCTCCCCTTGGCCGTTTTCCCAGTGAAGGATGGACATGGTAGGCCAACTCCCTACTGGTACGGGTAGACACAAATATATCCTCGTCGCGGTAGACTATTTCACGAAGTGGATTGAGGCCGTCCCCATCAGAAAACCGGACGCCGCCACTACCATAAAGTTCCTGCAGAACAACGTAATCTCTCTATTCGAGATCCCAAGGTGCATCATTACCGACCACGGGATGAATTTCGAAAACGACAAAGTCAAAGAGTTCTGCAACGAATACCACATACTAATGAAGTTTGCCGCGATCGTGCATCCTCAATGCAACGGACAGGCCGAGGTTGATAACCAAGACGTCATCCGAGGTCTTCGAGCTCGTTTGGAAAGAAGGCAGGGCAGATGGGTCGAGGAACTGCCGCGGGTACTATGAGCCTTACGCACATCGAAGAAAATGCCTATGGGAGAGACCCCCTTTAGCCTCTGCTACGGTACCGAGGCAACAGTCCCAGCGGAGATCGGAATGCCCAGTTACAGAGTCGAACACTTCGATGACGAAGCCAATACCTCGGCGCTCCGGACCAATTTGGACACTTTGCTACAGAAGCGGGACCGAGCACAGAATAAAGCGGCCGCTTACCAACAACAAACTGCTCGCTACTACAAAGCACGAGTTAAGGATCGCGCCTTCAAGACAGGAGATTTGGCCTTAAGGCGGAACGAATTCGTAGATCAGGGCAAACTACACAAGTTCTTCCCGAAGTGGGACGACCCTTTCATCGTCTCCGAAGTATTTCCTGCTGGAGCCTATTGTGAGTCGACGTTAGACACCCCACATGATACGGGGAGGCGGAATAGGTAAAACAATCATTTTATTTAAACTAACATCGACTAACTTTACGGATCTTTGCTAAAACCTAACAAACAACTATATAGAAGTGATTAGCTACTATGATAGATGATTATACCTAATGAATCAAGTCCTTCTTGTTCTTGTTGATCACCTCCTCGTCGGCCTCCTCGATGTGATAGAAGATCCACCCGAGAGTTGCTTCTCCAAGCTTTAACCTCTCACTTGAGGTAACTAGGTGACTATGAGTGCTAATCAAAGCAACCTAGAGAATATAGAAGAGAATTAGGGATCTATTAGTCTTGCTAACCCTTAGATCTCAACACATGAGAGGTTAGGTTTAGTTCTTTGAAGAGAGAGAGCTTGAAGAGAGAGAAGGTGTGAGTGAGAATGATCATGAATTATGTCTCGTTTTAGAATATATGAAGCATGATAATTATTAAATGAATAACATAATAATAATATCAACCATGCTTCATTAACTCTCTTTGGGTGAATCATCTCATGAGTCATTAAGCAATAAATGCTTCATTAACTCATTTGGATGAATCACACCATGAGTCACTAATCCATTTAATGCAAATTCTACCTAAGCCTCCAACTCATCAATCTTCTAGAAGCTTCTTGACTAATTACGAGAATGCCCCTCCCATCCGTGAAAACACGGAAATACTGAGACTGTATAAATCCAATAATCCAATACTAGAATCTGGTTTAAACCAAAACCTGCTAGTATAAATTGTCCGAACATCGTACGTGCGTAAAAACACATATGTGTCCGAACCCTGTCGTAAAACTATACGACCTCTATATCGTTTCGCCTGAAGCAGGGAAACTCTCTGTGTGGGACTCTAAAGACTCGACACTACGCTGGCAGTGGGTTTAACCACAGGCCGCAAGCGGTACTAGCAGTACGTAACGGTCCCCAGGTAGATGTCGATAAGAAGGCCGATGAGGAAACCCATCCGAACTCCTACTGAGCCTGATGTGACAATCTCCGTACAGTCCGGTATGTTCGTCTAAGACTATCGCATAGCAGGCCTAGGGGGCGGCAAGCATCAGTCCCCTAAAAGCTGTATAAGTCATGTCCGAGTGAAGCCCATTACAACTTAAGAAGCTACTGGAAAACCTACCAGTAAATCTCGTTTGCCCTGGCCAGGGACTGCGTAATGGCTTTCCAAACACAGCGCGATATCAACTCCCAATACCGGGAGAGACGAATCCTATCTAACCGCCACTGCCTCCAAGTGCTTCGGGACTGCACCCAACTGCTACCTGTTTGCACGACTCCTTTGAGTCGTGGTAGGGTAGCAATCTAAGAACGGTGGGAACACACTCAAGACGAAGCAGCAGTGTCAAGTCTGTGGACTATGCTGTACTCATATCACCTGGGAACTGTTAACTGACGACGGATATAATTGTAAGTCGATGTACAACACCCCACGACTTGCGGGGAGGCGGAAATATGAAAAACGATCTTGTTTATATGCTAAACATCGACTAACCGCATGAATTGAAGCTAAACAATAACTAACATCAAACATAGAAGTTAACAACTACTATGTAAAGGGATTATACCTAAAGAACCGTGTCCTTCGTCTTAACGAACTCCACCTCCTCCTCGGCCTTCTCCAAGTAGTAGACGATCCACCCGAGAGCTTTACTCCAAGCTTAGCCTCTAAACTTGAGGCAACTAAACTTCTTTAAGTGCTAATCAAAGAAGCTAGGTGAAATAGAGTGAGGGTTATGGTTTAATAAGTCTAACTAATCCTTGTACTCAACACATGAGAGGGGAGGATTAGGGTTTGAAGAGGGAGAGCTTGAGGAGAGAGAAGGTGAAGATAATAATGAAGTGAGAATAATGAGTTATGATAATATATATCAAGCATTTCTTTTTATCAAGAAAAGAAAATAAATCAATTTAACAACCATGCTTGATAATATCTAGTGATGATTCATCTCCATGAGTCATTAAGCATTTATGATGCATTAATGACATGGATGAATCATCCATATGACTCACTAATCATATTCATTGTATATGCCACCTAAACCTCCTTAGTCACCACCTTCTAGAAGCTTCTCGCGCAATTACGAGAACGCCCCTCCTTTCCGCAAAAATACGAAAAAACTTTAGACTGTATAAATCCAATAACCGGATACCAGTAACTGGCTTAAACCAAAGCCGACTGGTAAAAACTGTCCGAAAGTCGTACGTGCGTAAACACACGTATGCATCCGAACCCTTGTCGTAAAACCATACGACCTCTATATCGTTTCGCCTGGAGTAGGGAAACTCTCTGTGTGGGACTCTAGAGACTCGACTACTACGCTGGCAGTGGGTTTAACCACAGACCGCAAGCGGCACTAGCTGTACGTAACGGTCCCCAGGTAGATGTCGATAAGAAGGCCGATGAGGAAACCCATCCGAACTCCTACTGAGTCTGATGTGACAATCTCCGTACAGTCCGGTCCGTTCATCTAAGACTATCGCATATCGGGCCTAGGGGGGCGGCAAGCGTCAGTCCCCTAATAGCGGTATAAGTCGTGTCGGAGGGAAGCCCATTACACCCTGAGAAACTACTGGAACCTACCAGCAAATCTCGCTTGCTCTGGCCAGGGACTTTGCGTAATGGCTCTCTGACACAGCGCGATATCAAACCCCAATACCGGGAGAGATGAATCCTGTCTAACCTCCACTGCCTCCAAGTGCTCGGGACTGCACCCAACTGCTACCTGTTTGCACGACTCCTTTGAGCCGTGGTAGGGTAGCAATCTAAGAACAGTGGGACACACTCGAGGCGAAGTAGCAGTGTCAAGTCTGTGGACTATGCTGTACTCATGTCACCTGGGAACTGTTCACTGACGACTGGTATAAAACCATCCAACAGTTCCCTGTAAGTCATGTCCGGTGTACCCGTAACCCAACGAGCACCTGCATACTATCTCCAGTACGATGTACTGACGGCTGTGGGACAGACCATCTCCCCAACTGGGATGAGAAGCGTACACACTAGTCTACTCCGGAGTATCGATGCCCTGTCTCGATAATCCTACGACTAGGGACCTGAATAAGGATGTGCTTGTAGACTACCCAGCCCCACTAGTGTGACTGCCATCACAACGCCGGTAGTCAAGCAAGATCCTAAGAGCTCTATCAATATGTATACTCACATATTAAGATAGAAAAACCAAGTAGCATACTATCATGTTTAGCAAGACTGTTATATACATGTGAATATCCCAAGCTTCCATTAAGTAATATACAAACTAGTATGATACAATAATGGCCCCTAGGGCATATACACTAACAATCTCCCACTTGCACTAGGGCCATGTACTGGCATATCGAAGACCGATGATCTCGAGTAGCCTCTCGAACTGAATCTGAGGTAGGGCCTTCGTGAATGGATCAGCAATGTTCTCTTCAGAAGCAACTCTCCGTACCCCGATCTCCTGACGATCAATGATCTCCCTGATCAGGTGATACCGCCTTAAGATGTGTCTGGACTTCTGATGGGACCTTGGTTCCTTCGCTAAAGCTATAGCTCCGTTGTTGTCGCAATACAGAGGTATTGGATCAACTATGGTAGGAACCACCTGAAGTTCTGTTAGGAACTTCTTCATCCAGACTGCTTCTTTTGCGGCATCGCAAGCAGCTATATACTCCGCTTCCATCGTTGAGTCAGCAACGGTGTCCTGCTTGGAGCTCTTCCAGCACACCGCCCCTCCATTGAGGGTAAAGACATAACCCAACATGGACTTGGAATCGTCCTTATCACTCTGGAAGCCGGAATCAGCAAAGGCCTCCAACCTGAGGTCTTTTCCGCCGTAAACCAAGAACATCTTCTTAGTCCTTCTCAGGTACTTGAGAATGTTCTTTACTGCTATCCAGTGCTTCTCCCCTGGGTCTGACTGATACCGGCTTACCACGCTTAGTGCGTAAGCTACATCTTGTCTGGTGCACAACATCGCATACATTATAGAGCCTACCGCAGAAGCGTAGAGTATAATAGACATGCGTTCCCTTTCTAAATCAGTCTTGGGAGACATCTCTTTGGAGAGGGTGATTCCGTGACAAGCCGGTAGATTACCGCGCTTAGAATCTTCCATACTGAATCTTTTCAGTACAGTGTCGATATACCTGGACTGCGAAAGTCCCAACATCCTCTTGGATCTATCACGATAGATCCGGATCCCCAGAATGTAAGAGGCATCACCCAGGTCTTTCATGGAGAACCTGTATGACAAGAATCCTTTGACAGATTGTAGCATAGGAATGTCATTTCCTATCAATAGAATGCCATCCACGTACAAGACGAGGAATACGACACTTCTGGCTACAACTTTACTATATATGCACGGTTCATCTGGATTTTTGATAAAGTCATATTCTTTGACTGTCTCATCAAAACAGATGTTCCAACTCCGCGATGCCTGCTTTAGTCTATAAATGGACTTAAGCAGCTTGTATACTTTCCCGCTGCTCCCACTCTGATTGAAACCCTCTGGCTGATCCATATAGACGCATTCTTCTAAATTTCCATTCAGAAAAGCCGTCTTTACGTCCATCTGCCAGATTTCATAATCATGGAAGGCAGCAATAGCAAGAAGGACCCGAATGGATTTGAGCATAGCCACTGGAGAAAAAGTTTCGTCATAGTCCAAACCAGGTCTTTGACGAAAACCCTTTGCAACAAGTCTAGCCTTATAGGTTTCCACCTGTCCATCTACACCAATCTTTTTCTTGAAGATCCATTTGCATCCTATGGGTTTTACCCCATCTGGAGCAAAGTCCAAAGTCCATACTTTGTTGGTGTACATGGACTCCATTTCGGTCCGCATTGCATCTAGCCATCGTACCGAGTCGCCGCTCTGGATGGCCTGCTGGAAGTCAGTAGGTTCATCATCATTTATGATGCAATCCTCTCTATCCCCATCTATGAGAAAACCGTAGTATCTCTCAGGCGGATGAGACGGCCTACTACTCCTGCGGAGGGGTGCGGGAATGTCCTGTTCTTCTTGAACTACCGGTTCTACCAAACTTTCAGTATTAGTTTGTGGTTCTGGAATTTCTTCCAGTTCTATTTCGCTCCCACTTGATTCCTTTTCTAAAAACTGATGTTCTAGAAAATGGGCATTACGAGAAACAAAAACCTTTTGTTCCTCTGCGTAATAGAAATAATATCCCTTGGAGTTCTTTGGATATCCCACAAACATACATTTTACTGATCATGCCTCGAGCTTGTCCACATGCTGCTTTTTAACAAAAGCTGGACATCCCCAAATCTTCATATGCTGAAGATGGGGTTTCTTCCCAGTCCACATCTGATATGGAGTGGTAGGCACAGTCTTGGTAGGAGCCCTGTTCAGAAGATATGCTGCTGATTCTAGCGCATAACCCCAAAAAGATCGCGGTAACTCAGCATTACTCATCATGGATCGTACCATATCCAATAGGGTTCGATTCCGTCTCTCCGATACACCGTTATGCTGTAGAGTGTATGGAGGAGTAAGCTGAGAGAGAATTCCTTTCTCTTTTAGGTAACCTAGGAACTCGGCACTCAAGTATTCACCACATCGATCAGATCTAAGTGTCTTGATACTTTTGCCGGTTTGGTTTTCTACTTCATTCTTATACTCCTGGAATTTCTCAAAAGCTTCAGATTTATGTTTCATCAGATAAATGAATCCGTATCTTGAGTAATCATCCGTGAAAGTAATGAAATAGGAAAAACCACCTCTTGCATGTGTAGACAATGGACCACATACATCGCTGTGTATGAGTCCGAAGAGCTCGCTCGCTCTTACTCCTTGTCCAGTGAATGGAGTCTTTGTCATCTTTCCTTTGAGACAAGATTGACAAGTGTCATAAGTTTGATATTCGAACGAGTCTAAATATCCTTCTCTATGCAACTTAGTCAACCTTCTCTCATTGATATGACCCAGTCTACAATGCCATAAGAAAGCTTTATTTAAATCTGGAGACTTTCTTTTAAGTATGTTCTGGACATTGAAAATTTGGAGTTGGTTTAAAACATATATACCGTTATTTAGTGTACCGGACCCAATCAAACCATGATTAAGGTGGATGTTAACAACATCTCTTACAAACGTGAAATCATAACCTTTATTTGATAACAAGGAAACTGATATGATATTACACGTTAAGCTTGGTACAAGAAAACAATTATGTAAAACCAAAATGTGTCCACTCGTCAATCCTAGGTGATAATCCCCGACGGACGCAGCTCCCACGCTAGCTCCGTTAGCAACCTTTAGGGTCATATCACCTTCCTTCAGCACTCTACGGTTTCTCAGTGCCTGCAATGAATTGCAAATCTGAGATCCTGATCCGGTATCCAATACCCAGGAAGTAGAGTTGATCGACAGACAATTCTCAATTACAAACACACCTGAAGTCGAAGCCACAGCTTGCTTCGGTTCCTGGTTCTTGGCGTTCCACGCCTTGCAATCCTTTTTCCAGTGCCCTTTCCTGTGACAATGGAAGCACTCATCCTGGCCTACTACCGGTACCGCAAACTTTTTCTTTCCCTTCCCTCCCACCTTACTAACACCTCCTCTAGGTTTGGTGGCGGCCTTCTTCTTCCTTCCTTTGGCCCTAGCCTTGGACCCGGAAGAAGATGCACCGCTAACAAACATAGCGGGTGTTTTCCTTGTCTTCTGCAAGGTGCCCTCTGCACTCCTTAACATGTTCAGGAGTTCCGGAAGTTCAACTTCTTTTCTTTGAATGTTGAAGTTCAGGATAAACTGGGCGTAGGTGTGAGGAAGGGACTGGAGAATAAGGTCTGTATAGAGCTCATTATCCAAAGTCGTCCCAAGGTCTGCGAGCTCTTCAATATAACCGATCATCTTTAGGACATGTTCTCCTACCGATGACCCGACAGCCAACCTCGCTCGAAACAAGTTCTTAGAGGTCTCGTATCTTGCTATACGAGATTGCTCTCCATAAAGTTCCTTTGTATGGAGAAATATGCCATCTAGGTCCATATCCTCGTGCTTCCTCTGATGTTCATTGTTCATCGAGGCAAGCACGATGCACTTGGCTTTCGCGCAATCTAAATCCCAGGTTTTGCGGATTTCCTTATCCGCATTGCTGGATTTGGGACCAGGGACAGCAGGTGCCGTAGCGGTGAGGACGTACCCCAATTTGTCATAGGTCAAAGCCATTTTGACATTCCGCAGCCAATCTTTATAGTTTGGCCCTGTCAGTATATTTTTCTCTAAAAGTAACTTAAGTCCAGTCATTTTCAGGGTCGCTGCAATTAGGAGAGAGAGAAGAAAACTCTTTAGCATGATGCTCTTGCAAGTTTAGAGTGGTTTTTAGTTTATCTAAACTGGATGGCTCCCACTGTTTCTCGAATCCTTCCTCAAACCATAAAAGAAGAATTAGCCAGGACTATTCTCACTGTACAATTCTTGCTTAACCGTTCAGCCAGGCTAGTGTCGATACTTCGAGGGAGGTTTTCCAACGCTTTCGCGAAGTTCCTTAATTAAAGAACCTCTTTTCTCTGGGGGCGTAACCCCGCTGACACTTTTCTTGACACCTACTTGGTTTATAGCATTGATCGTTAAGTGACGAATATCCTGATAAGTAGCATATACTCACAGTAGGATCGGGATCCAAATATCATCGTATGATAATGTTGAAGGAATGCTACCAACATTCATCAAACTCCAAATGGTATGCATCTCTTTGCAAATTTCAGTTTCTTTAGAAATTCCCGATATATGTTTTTGCCCCATGCTCTTATGACCTTGGCTTTGGTCAAAATGTCATAAGTCACATGTCAAGTTCTACCCGTCATTATCTTGTCAATTTGAACCCATTCGTATATACCCCTGACTTTGGTCAAATGATAATACGACTGTCCCAAAACAACTCATCTATCTTATGCAACAAATGAAAACCCAGCAGCTACCAAACACTATGCCTTGACTTTGGCCAAAATGCATAGCTTGAATACTACTGAATACCCAAATGAAATGACGGAGGGCTACGAATGGTTTTGGCGAAACCGTGAACGTAGTGAACTTGATATAACCGAAGGAACCTGATAGCTTTTAAAAGGAGTGGTTAAAGCTCTGTATTTAAAAATATCTGTTTTTAAAATTAACCGAGTGGTTTCTTTTAAATTGTTCCAACGATTAAACTTTTTGGTTTATTTTCTTTGCATTATAAATAATGCGTCCCATCATTAACCTATCATTGCAGAAAACAACGAAAATACAACGTCCTCTTATGCCATCCGCATTCGCCACGGGGTCCCGTCATCACCCGTTAGGTTACTTAACTAACGACAGAGCGGGGGCTGGGCTAGCGCGGGTGTAAAACATAAGTGACGTCTAAATAGCTATCATATATAGATATTGTACATTTGTCAGACGCAATAATAGACATTCCAGATCACAGATGAACTTTATTGGATTTGCAAGCAATCCGTGTTTGTTTTGAGCCTGCAACAAAAGACGGATTACACAGTTGTGATGAATAGCCATTACCCCACCCAAGACCCCAACGGGTACGGCAAACTACCCACCCGGCAGTTTGTGCACCTCACCTTGGGTCTGTCCTAGGAGCAAAAACAGAAAAATGAAATAATACAACGGTGGCTACAACCGCAACCTGGATGTGCCCCGCAAAATAATATTACAACAAATTACATTTACATCAAATGAATTAAATAACAACCCATCACATAACCCCGGCTATACATCACAACAGTCCAACACAATTCATATCCACAAACAGTAAAAACCATTACAGAAATGTGCAACCCCCTGCCAACCGACATACTAGCGGTTAGCAGAGGTTTACGAACACATTATACAAACACAGATATAATACAACAAGCAAATACTGTATAATTTCGATCGATTAAACACTTTTAATTTTGCTCCAATACTTCTCTGTAAATCTGAAACCTGAGCAAAAATAAAAACTTCCAAAAAATACCAAATATCACAGAGAAGCAACACAGGAAAATTGGGTTCCTGAATCGCCAACTCGGCGGCGGAATCGCGGCGGATCGGTGGGATCCGCCGCGGTTCCGCGGCGCTTTAGGCGATTCAGGGGCCCAATTTTCTTGGGTGTTCTTCTACTGTCTTTTCAAGCTTTCTGAACATCCCTGAAAAATTTTTGGACTTCATTTAAAAATCGACAGAAACTTGTGATTTCGGGCTTTTCCGGTTTCGTTTTTTCCGTTCGAAATTCATACAAATTTGCAAGTAAGTTATTTATTGTTTAGCGAGGCTCTGATACCACTATGAGTCGATGTACAACACCCCACGACTTGCGGAGAGGCGGAAATATGAAAAACGATCTTGTTTATATGCTAAACATCGACTAACCGCATGAATCGAAGCTAAACGATAACTAACATCAAACATAGAAGTTAACAACTACTATGTAAAGGGATTATACCTAAAGAACCGTGTCCTTCGTCTTAACGAACTCCACCTCCTCCTCGGCCTTCTCCAAGTAGTAGACGATCCACCCGAGAGCTTTACTCCAAGCTTAGCCTCTAAACTTGAGGCAACTAAACTTCTTTAAGTGCTAATCAAAGAAGCTAGGTGAAATAGAGTGAGGGTTATGGTTTAATAAGTCTAACTAATCCTTGTACTCAACACATGAGAGGGGAGGATTAGGGTTTGAAGAGGGAGAGCTTGAGGAGAGAGAAGGTGAAGATAATAATGAAGTGAGAATAATGAGTTATGATAATATATATCAAGCATTTCTTTTTATCAAGAAAAGAAAATAAATCAATTTAACAACCATGCTTGATAATATCTAGTGATGATTCATCTCCATGAGTCATTAAGCATTTATGATGCATTAATGACATGGATGAATCATCCATATGACTCACTAATCACATTCATTGTATATGCCACCTAAACCTCCTTAGTCACCACCTTCTAGAAGCTTCTCGCGCAATTACGAGAACGCCCCTCCTTTCCGTAAAAATACGGAAAAACTTTAGACTGTATAAATCCAATAACCGGATACCAGTAACTGGCTTAAACCAAAACCGACTGGTAAAAACTGTCCGAAAGTCGCACGTGCGTAAACACACGTATGCATCCGAACCCTTGTCGTAAAACCATACGACCTCTGTTAGTTATATGTATGCCCTAGAGGCCATTACTGTACATTGGATGTATATTGTAGTGGATGTTGGGACATATATAGGTAGGACTTTCTTGCTCGACATGATAGTACGCTATCTGGTTGCTCTTTATCTTAACATGTATACCTTCTGTCTCTCTGATTACATGTTGATAAAGCCCTTAGGTTGTGTACTCGACTTCCAGGACTATGATCCAGATCATACTAGTGGGGCCTGGGTAGTCAATGAGTACATCCTTCATTGTTCCTAGTCATGGGAATATCGAGACGGGGCATCGATATTCCAGAGTAAACTAGCATATATCTTCTCGACCCATATGATGGGCGATGGATGATCCCATATCCATTGGTGTTTGACATCGGAGATGGTATGCGGGTGCTAAGTGCAGACTGGGTACACTGAACGGACTCGCCGAGAACTCCCAGATGGTATTATACCTCACGTCAGATGGCAGTTCTCTGGTGACACTGGTAAAGCTTAGTCTGTTGACCCGAGATCGTCATAGAGTCTTGTGTGTCTCCCACTGTGCTTTGATTTCCACCCTACCACGGCTCTACTGAGTCGTGCAAACAGGTGATTTTTGGGTACAGTCCCGATTCACATGGAGGCAATGAGCGATAGGAGGGGATTCGTCTCTCCCGGTATTGGGGGTTGATGTTGCGCTATGCTCGACTGGCCATAACAGGAAATCCCTGGCCAGGGTTGCTGTGATATACTGGTAAGAGTTATCAGTAGTTTCACGAATGTTATGGACCTCAAGTCGGCATGACTTATCGAGCTACTGGGGTCTGACGTTTACCACCCCTAGGCGAGATATGCGACATATCAGACGAACAAACCGGACTGTACGGTAAGTGTTACTGGTTGGATTCACAGGAGTGTGAGCGGGCTTGCTCGTCGATCTTCTGATCGCTCAATACCCGGGTGGCCGTTACGTTTGGCAGACCGCTTGCGGCTTGTGGGTGTTTGATATGATCATCATCTGCTGCCGGCGTATTGACGAGTCTTTAGAGTCCTACACAGAGGTTTCCTGGCTCAAGCGAAACGAAATAGGAGCGCATATGAGATATGTACGGGACCGAGAATAATGCGTGTATGTGATACCGTGTTTCATTCTCACGATGAATGTGTCGAATGGTTGTATGCGATATAACCTAGTTATCGAATCAAGGATTGATTCGATAAGCCGATACATTGGATACTAGCCGGTTATATGCGATATGACCGGATCATTGAATCAAGTGTTGATTTAATGATTTAATGTATAATTATATATTTGATATATTACTTTGCATTAACTAGTATTGGTTCACTTTAAATGGATTTACTCACTTGATTTGCACAAGTTGTATATGAGATATACTTTTGTGCACAAGATTGTATCATGTTTGATGATACATGCAAGCTTGGGTTTGTGTAAAGAATTGACCATGGTTATATGAATGGTTAGGGTTTCTTTTATTTACTTATTCATTTATCTATTTATTTTTTAAAAGGTAAAGAAAACAAAATGGTTTCTTTTGGATGCTTCAAGCATCTTTGACCTTATGACCATTTTGTCTTCATCTCCTAAACCTAACCATTCTACTAACCTTAGTTGATTCTCTACACTAAACCATGGTTGTTGACATGATAAGTATCATATTGTTTTTATTTTTAAAAACACTTATCATAATTCTTTATCATCTTCTTCTTCATCTTCAACTTGAAGAAAGCTTGCACCATCAATGGCAACTAGCCAAAATGAGTGAGAAATCCAAATCTAAAGTCTACCCACTTCCTATTTCTTCATCCTCTATCTCTTGCCAAGTTGTATAGGGTGTTTCCTTCACAAGTTTTCAAGGCTTGGTGAAGTTGGAGCTTGTTCTTGTGATGCCTCGACGTAGATCATCTTCGGCATCGAACCGACGATCAAGCCCGCCCATTCTTCGATGATGCCAATGCTAGAGTCAAGGGTTCAATTTGGACAGCGGAGGGAGATCATCGCGGAGCTTAGGAAGTGGTGGACCGGATCTACAAAGGTTGTAGTCACTTTCCCTTAGCATTTAATTCGATTACATGCTTGCTTCGCCTATATATCTAGTTAACGATCCGTATTAGGGTTTGTAGGCACAAGGAATTTTTTGATTTGTGCAGGTTTGATCACTTGTGAGACTTCATTAGTGTGCCTAGGAACCCTACAGTGGTATCAGAGCCTAGCTAGAGCCTTAGGCGATGCGTAGACGGAGTTAGAAGTCCGATCGACCCGAAACCCCGATTTTAACATGCTTTCTGGACATTTTTGAAATTCGTGGATATTTGTGAATTAAAAATATGCAGAAAAATCAGCAGGTATTCCTAAGAATTACTGTGAAATTCGAGAGCATGATTCCTCTAGAGTGCGGTGGAACCGTGGCACAAGCATGGCTTGTGCGGCGGTTCCGCGGCCAAGTTGTCCCATCATCTGTTTAAATTTTCACAGTAACTCCTAGTTTTTAGTGCTGGTTTTCCTGGGAATATTTTAATATTTATTCCAGAGTTTTATTTTCTGGGTTGTATTGGGAACCCTACAACCTCTATATCGTTTCGCCTGGAGTAGGGAAACTCTCTGTGTGGGACTCTAGAGACTCGACTACTACGCTGGCAGTGGGTTTAACCACAGACCGCAAGCGGCACTAGCTGTACGTAACGGTCCCCAGGTAGATGTCGATAAGAAGGCCGATGAGGAAACCCATCCGAACTCCTACTGAGTCTGATGTGACAATCTCCGTACAGTCCGGTCCGTTCGTCTAAGACTATCGCATATCGGGCCTAGGGGGGCGGCAAGCGTCAGTCCCCTAATAGCGGTATAAGTCGTGTCGGAGGGAAGCCCATTACACCCTGAGAAACTACTGGAACCTACCAGCAAATCTCGCTTGCCCTGGCCAGGGACTTTGCGTAATGGCTCTCTGACACAGAACGATATCAACCCCCAATACCGGGAGAGATGAATCCTGTCTAACCGCCACTGCCTCCAAGTGCTCAGGACTGCACCCAACTGCTACCTGTTTGCACCACTCCTTTGAGCCGTGGTAGGGTAGCAATCTAAGAACAGTGGGACACACTCGAGGCGAAGTAGCAGTGTCAAGTCTGCGGACTATGCTGTACTCATGTCACCTGGCAACTGTTCACTGACGACTGGTATAAAACCATCCAACAGTTCCCTGTGAGTCCTGTCCGGTGTACCCGTAACCCAACGAGCACCTGCATACTATCTCCAGTACGACGTACTGACGGCTGTGGGACAGACCATCTCCCCAACTGGGATGAGAAGCGTACACACTAGTCTACTCCGGAGCATCGATGCCCTGTCTCGATAATCCTACGACTAGGGACCTGAATAAGGATGTGCTTGTAGACTACCCAGCCCCACTAGTGTGACAGCCATCACAACGTCGGTAGTCAAGCAAGATCCTAAGAGCTCTATCAATACGTATACTCACATATTAAGAAAGAAAAACCAAGTAGCATACTACCATGTTTAGCAAGACTGTTATATACATGTGAATATCCCAAGCTTCCATTAAGTAATATACAAACTAGTATGATACAATAATGGCCCCTAGGGCATATACACTAACAATAATACCAACCAACAGTTCCCTGTGAGTCCTGTCCGGTGTACCCGTAACCCAACGAGCACCTGTATACTATCTCCAGTACAACGTACTAATGGCTGTGGGACAGACCATTTCCTCTGCTGGGATGAGAAGCGTACACTCTAGTCTACTCCGGAGTATCGATGCCCTGTCTCGATAATCCTGCGACTAGGGACCTGAAAAAGGATGTGCTTGTAGACTACTCAGCCCCCACTAGTGTGACTGCCATCACAACGCTGGTAGTCAAGCAAGATCCTATGGGCTCTATCAATATGTATTCGCGATATGCTAACATATACACATATTAAGATAGATACAAACCAAGTAGAAAACTACAATGTTGAGCGAGACTGTTAATATAACTGTGAATATCCCAAGCTTTCATTAAGTAATATACAAACTAGTATGATACAATAATGGCTCCTAGGGCATATACACTAACAATCTCCCACTTGCACTACGACCATGTACTGGCGTATCGAAGACCTATCATCTCGAGTAGCCTCTCGAACTGAATCTGAGATAAGGCCTTTGTGAATGGATCTGCAGTGTTCTCCTCTGTAGCAACTCTCTGGACCTCGATCTCCTGGCAATCTATGATCTTCCTGATCAGGTGATACCGCCTTAAGATGTGTCTGGACTTCTAATGGGACTTGGGTTCCTTCGCTAAAGCTATAGCTCCGTTGTTGTCATAAAACAGCGGTATTGGATCAGCAATGGTAGGAACCACCTGAAGTTCTGTTAGGAACTTCTTCATCCAGACTGCTTCTTTTGCGGCATCGCAAGCAGCGATATACTTTGCTTCCATCGTCGAGTCAGCAACGGTGTCCTGCTTGGAACTCTTCCAGCACACCGCCCCTCCATTGAGGGTAAAGACATAACCTGACATGGACTTGGAGTCATCCTTGTCACTCTGGAAGCTGGAGTCGGCAAAAGCCTCGATCTGGAGGTCTTTTATGCCGTAAACCAAGAACATAACCTTAGTCCTTCTCAGGTACTTGAGAATGTTCTTTACTGCTATCCAGTGCTTCTCCCCTGGGTTTGCCTGATACCGGCTTACAACGCTCAATGCGTATGCTACATCTGGTCTGGTACATAACATCGCATACATTATAGAGCCTACCGCAGAAGCGTAGGGTATAATTGACATGCGAGCCCTTTCCATATCAGTCTTGGGAGACATCTCTTTGGAGAGGGTGATTCCGTGACAAGCCGGTAGGTTACCGCGCTTAGAATCTTCCATACTGAATCTTTTCAATATGGTGTCTATGTACCTGGACTGTGAAAGTCCCAACATCCTTTTTGATCTATCACGATAGATCTGGATCCCCAGAATGTAGGTGGTATCACCTAGGTCCTTCATGGAGAACTTCTGTGACAAGAATCCTTTGACTGACTGTAGTATAGGAATATCATTTCCTATTAGGAGAATGTCATCCACGTACAAGACGAGAAATACTACAGCTCTCCCTGCAATCTTACTATATATGCATGGTTCATCTGAATTCTTGATAAAGTCGAATTCTTTAACAGTATCATCAAAACAGATGTTCCAACTCCGCGATGCCTGCTTTAGTCCATAAATGGACTTAAGCAACTTGCACACTTTACCGCTTCTCCCACTCTGAATGAATCCCTCTGGCTGATCCATATAAACGCACTCTTCCAAATTTCCATTTAGAAAAGCCGTCTTTACGTCCATCTGCCAGATCTCATAATCGAGGAAGGCAGCAATGGCAAGAAGGACCCGAATGGATTTGAGCATAGCCACTGGAGAAAAGGTTTCGTCATAGTCCAAACCAGGTCTTTGACGAAAACCCTTTGCAACAAGTCTAGCCTTATAGATTTCAACCTGTCCATCTACACCAATCTTCTTTTTGAAGATCCATTTGCATCTTACAGGTTTTACCCCATCTGGAGCAATGTCCAAAGTCCATACTTTGTTAGTGTACATGGACTCCATTTCGGTCCGCATTGCATCCAGCCATCTTACCGAGTCGCCACTCTGGATGGCCTGCTGGAAGCTAGTAGGTTCATCATTATCAATGATGCAATCCTCTCGATCCCCGTCTATAAGAAAACCGGAGTATCTCTCGGGCGGATGAGACTGCCTACTACTTCTGCGGATAGGCGCTGAGATGTCCCTTTCTTCTGAAACTTCTGGTTCTACCATACTTTCAGTAACAGCTTGTGGTTCTGGAATTTCTTCCAGTTCCATTGCGCTCCCACTCTTCTGATTTTCTAAAAATTCAGCATCCAAGAAGTGGGCATGACGAGAAACAAAAACCTTTTGTTTCTCTGCGTAATAGAAATAATACCCCTTGGAGTTCTTTGGATATCCCACAAACTTACACTGTACTGAGCGTGCCTCGAGCTTGTCCGCATGCTGCTTTTTAACAAAAGCTGGACATCCCCATGTCCTAAAGGGTTTAAGACAAGGTTTCTTTCCACTCCACATCTGATATGGTGTGGTAGGCACGGTCTTGGTTAGAACCTGGTTCAAAAGATATGCAGCTGATTCTAGTGCATAACCCCAGAAAGATTGCGGTAACTTAGCCTTACTCATCATGGAATGTACCATATCCAATAGGGTTCGGTTCCGTCTTTCCGATACACCGTTATGTTGTGGAGTGTATGGAGGAGTAAGCTGAGAGAGAATTCCTTTCTCTTTTAAGTATCCCAGGAACTCGGCACTTAAGTATTCACCACCTCGATCAGATCTCAGTGTCTTGATACTTTTGCCTGTCTGTTTTTCCACTTCAATCTTGTATTCTCGGAATTTCTCAAAGGCCTCGGATTTATGCTTCATCAAGAAAATGTGTCCATACCTAGAGAAATCATCCGTAAAAGTAATGAAGTAGGAATAACCACCTCTTACATGTGTAGACATTGGACCGCACACGTCACTGTGTACGAGTTCCAAGAGCTCGCTCGCTCTTACTCCGTATCCAGTAAACGGAGTCTTTGTCATCTTTCCCATGAGACAAGATTCACAAGTAGCATAAGATTGATATTCGAACGGATTCAAATATCCTTCTCTATGTAACTTGGTTAATTGTGTTTCATTGATGTGACCTAGTCTACAATGACATAAGAAAGCCTGATTTACTTCTGGAGACTTTCTTTTAAGTGTGTTCTGGACATTGAAAACCTGAGCTTGATTCAATACGTATATACCGTTATCTAATGTACCGGACCCAATCAGAACTTGATTTAGGTGGATGTTTACTACATCGCTTACGAATGTAAAATCATATCCCTCTCTCGAAAGTGAGGACAATGATATGATATTACAAGTCAAACTAGGTACATTCAAACAGTTACGTAGAATCAATATCTGCCCACTTGTCAAACCTAGGCGATATTCTCCCACGGATTCAGCGTCTACGCTCATTCCGTTTGCAACTCTGAGAGAAAAATCGCCTTCCCTAATAACTCTACGGTTTCTCAAAGCATGTAATGAATTACAGATATGAGATCCGGCTCCGATATCTAATACCCAGAAAGTAGAGTTAATTGACAAACAGTTCTCAATAACAAACAGACCCGAGGCCGAAGCCACAACATGCTGCAAATCCTGGTTACTGGCTTCCAAACCCTTCAATCTTTCTGCCAATGTCCGTTCCTATAACAATAGGAATATCCCTCCTTCCCTACACCAAGTCCCGAAACTTTTGCTCTTCTCTTTCCTTCTACTTCACTGACACCGTATATCGGTTTTGTGGAGGTCTTCTTCTTTTCACCCTTTGCTTTCGCCCTGGATGTAGAACAAGAAGGTCCCCCATTAAGCAGAGCAGGTGTCTCCTTGGTTTCTTTCAGGGTGTAAGTAGAGGGTAGGGACTGTGGAAATAAGTCAGCATATGACCTATTTCCCTACGTGGTCTTCAGGTCCGTGAGCTCATCAATATAGCTAGTCATCGTAAGGACGTCGCCCTCTGCAAATGACCCGACAGCCAACCTCGCTTGAAGCAATTCGTTCGAGGTCTCATATCTTGCGATAGGAGATTGCTCTCCATATAAATCTTTGTTATGGAGGATGATGGAAACTAAGTCCATCTTCTCGTACTGCTTCTGGTATACACCATCAACTGAAGCCAACACGAGGCACTTGGCACTTGCACTGTCTTTTTCCCTTGTCTGACGGATATTCATATTCGCGACGGTGGGAACTGGACCTGGGACGGAGGGGGCTTGAGTAGTAATAGGGTGGTCCAGGTTGTCATAGGCAATGGACATCTGGACAGACCTTTGCCAGTCATAAAAGTCAGATTCAGTCAACTTGTTATCTAGATGTAACCTAGTTATGGTCACAAGGTCGCTGCAAAGAGAGAGAGAGGGAACACTTTAGCATGATGCTCTTGCAAGTTTAGAGTGGTTTTTAGTTTATCTAAACAGGATGGCTCCCACTTTTTCTCGAATCCCTCCTCAAACCAAAAAGGAAGAACTAGTCAAGACTATTCTCACCGTACAATACTTCCTTAACAGTTCAGCCAGGCCGGTGTCGGTACTTCGAGGGAGGTTTTACGACGCTTTCGCGAAGTTTCTTAATTAAATAACCTCTTTTCTCTGGGGGCGTAGCCCCGCTGACACCTTTCTCGACACCTACTTGGTTTATAGCATTGATTGTTAAGTGACGAATCTCCCGATAAATAGCATATACTCACAGTAGGATCGGGATCCAAATATCATTGTGTGATAATGCTGAAGGAATCCTACCAACATTATCAAACTCCAAATGGTATGCAACACTAGCAAGTTTCAGTTTCTTTAGAAACTCCCGATGTGGATTTTTGCCCCATGCTCTTATGACCTTGACTAAGGGCAAACAAATCATAAGTCACATGTCAAGTTCTACCCATCATTATCTTGTTAATTTGAACTCACCCGTACATACCCCTGACGTTGGCCAAATGGCAGTACGATTGTCCCAAACCAACTCATCTATCTATGCTACATGTGAACACCCCAGCAGCTTCACTATGTCTTGACTAAGGGCCAAACAAACATAGCTTGAATACTACTGACCATTCATATGAAATGACGGAGGGCTACGACTGGTTTTGGCGAAACCGTGAACGTAGTGAACTTGATATAATCGAAGGAACCTGATAGCTTTTTAAAAGGAGTGGTTAAAGCTCCGCAATTAAAAATTCTGCTCTTTTTAAAATAACCGAGTGGTTTCTTTTAAACTGTTCCAACGATTCAACTTTGGTTTATTTTCTTTGCATTAATATAATGCGTCCCATCAATTAACCTATCATTGCAAAAAACAACGAAAATACAACGTCCTCTTATGCCATCCGCATTCGCCACTGGGTCCCGTCATTCACCCGTTAGGTTACTTAACTAACGACAGAGCGGGGGCTGGGCTAGTGCGGGTGCAAAACATAAGTGACGCCTACTAGATATCATATATAGATATTGTACATTCATCAGACGCAATAATAGGCATTCCAGATCACAGATGAACATATTGGATTTTCTACGAATCCGCATTCCTTTTGAGCCTGCAAAGAAAGACGGATTACACAGTCGCGATGAATAGCCAAAACTCCACCCTAGACCCCTACGGGTACGGCAAACTACCCGCCTAGTACCGGAAGTGAAGCGGTCTCCCTCAACAACGTGAGTAGGCCACTAAACACTTCAAAGTTCCCGGTAGTTTGTGCACCCCATCTTGGGCCTATCCTAGGAGCAGAAAACAGTAAATGAAATAATACAACGGTGGCTACAACCTCAACCCGGATGTGCCCCGCAAAAGAATATTACAACAAATTACAATTTACATTTAAATGAAAGAAACACTCGCCTCACATCCCCGGCTATCCATTCACGACAATCCAACAAGTCCACAATCACAAACCAGTAAAAACCATTACAGAAATGTGCAACCCCCTGCTAACCGACATACTAGCAGTTAGGGGAGGTTTACGAACACATTAAACACATCACAGATATAATCAAGTTAGCCAAACATCTTAGAATTTTGATCAAGCAAACCCAAATGAATCTACTCCAATAATTCCCTGTGCACATAAAACCTGAGCAGAAACAAATCATCCCAAAAAACACAACATCAACTCATAAAAATAACTGAGCAAATTTGGGTTGACTCAGAGTCAACTCGGCCGCGGATCCGCGGCGGATCGCTTGGATCGGCGACGGTTCCGCAGCACTATGGTCGAATCACAATCCCAAGTTTCTTCATAATTCTTAAAATTCCCTGCTTGTATTTTTAGGGGTCCCTGAAAAATTTTTAGACCCCGTTTTAAAATCGGCAGAAACTTGGTTTAAAACGTCGTATTTTCGGGTTCGTTTTGCGATCGAATTTCTAACGACTTTGCTAACATGTTAGTTAAGGTTTAGCTAGGCTCTGATACCACTGCAAGTCGACGTTAGACACCCCCACATGATGCGAGGAGGCGGAATAGGTAAAACAATCATTTTGTTTAAACTAACATCGACTAACTTTACAGATCTTTGCTAAACCCTAACAAACAACTATATAAAAGTGATTAGCTAACATGATAGATGATTATACCTAATGAATCAAGTCCTTCTTGTTCTTTTTGATCACCTCCTCGTCGGCCTCCTCGATGTGATAGAAGATCCACCCGAGATTTGCTTCTCCAAGTTTTAACCTCTCACTTGAGGTAACTAGGTGACTATGAGTGCTAATCAAAGCAACCTAAAGGATATAGAAGAGGATTAGGGATCTATTAGTCTTGCTAACCCTTGGATCTCAACACATGAGAGGTTAGGGTTAGTTCTTTGAGGAGAGAGAAGGTGTGAGTGAGAATGATCATGAATTATGTCACATTTTAGAATATATGAAGCATGATAATTATTAAATGAATAACATAATAATAATATCAACCATGCTTCATTAACTCTCTTTGGGTGAATCATCTCATGAGTCATTAAGCAATAAATGCTTCATTAACTCATTTGAATGAATCACACCATGAGTCACTAATCCATTTAATGCAAATTCCACCTAAACGTCCAACTCATCAATCTTCTAGAAGCTTCTCGACTAATTACGAGAATGCCCCTCCCATCCGTGAAAACACGAAAATACTGAGACTGTATAAATCCAATAATCCAATACTAGAATCTGGCTTAAACCAAAGCCTACTAGTATAAACTGTCCGAATATCATACGTGCATAAAAACACGTATGTGTCCGAACCCTGTCGTAAAACCATATGACCTCTATATCGTTTCGCCTGAAGCAGGGAAACTCTCTGTATGGGACTCTAAAGACTCGACACTACGCTGGCAGTTGGTTTAACCACAGGCCGCAAGCGGTACTAGCTGTACGTAATGGTCCCCAGGTAGATGTCGATAAGAAGGCCGATGAGGAAACCCATCCGAACTCCTACTGAGCCTGATGTGACAATCTCCGTATAGTCCGGTCTGTTCATCTAAGACTATCGTATATCAGGCCTAGAGGGCGGCAAGCGTCAGTCCCCTAAAAGCTGTATAAATCGTGTCGAAGTGAAGCCCATTACACTTTGAGAAGCTACTGGAAAAGCTACCAGTAAATCTCGTTTGCCCTGGCCAGGGACTTTGCGTAATGGCTTTCCAAACACAGCGCGATATCAACTCCCAATACCGGGAGAGACGAATCCTATCTAACCGCCACTACCTCCAAGTGCTTCGGGACTGCACCCAACTGCTACCTGTTTGCTCGACTCCTTTGAGCCATGGTAGGGTAGCAATCTAAGAACAGTGGGAACACTCTCGAGACGAAGCAGCAGTGTCAAGTCTGCGGACTATGCTTTACTCATGTCACCTGGGAACTGTTAACTGACGATGGGTATAATACCAACCAACAGTTCCCTGCGAGTCATGTCCGGTGTACCCGTAACCCAACGAGCACCTGTATACTATCTCCAGTACAACTTACTAATGGCTGTGGGACAGACCATTTCCCCTGCTGGGATGAGAAGCGTACACACTAGTCTACTCCGGAGTATCGATGCCCTGTCTCGATAATCCTACGACTAGGGACCTAAAAAAGGATGTGCTTGTAGACTACCCAGCCTCCACTAGTGTGACTGCCATCACAACGCTGGTAGTCAAGCAAGATCCTATGGGCTCTATCAATATGTATTCGCGATATACTAACATATACACATATTAAGATAGATACAAACCAAGTAGCATACTACAATGTTGAGCGAGACTGTTAATATAACTGTGAATATCCCAAACTTCCATTAAGTAATATACAAACTAGTATGATACAATAATGGCTCCTAGGGCATATACACTAACACCTATCGCTTACAAGACGCCGGGGGACGCAAGTTTCTTCGGCCCTACAACGCTGAAAAACTCAAACTATACAAATGAATGTATTTTCTTCTTTTCAAAGCTATGTAATTTTTCTTAAGTCTCCTGAATTAAAAGGGACTTCTTCCGCAATTTTTGTTCTTTTTCTCGGTTCCGAGATCCCTAAATTCGTTTTGAGAAATATGTAAAAAGTGCTAAGAGATAAAAGAAGACAAAACATATCAGAAAAGAAGAATTCTATTCATTAAGAGGTATTATAGGCTCCTCAGCCTTACAAAAATTACAGCAAAGGAGGCCGGGGATTGAGGAAGCATTGTTGATGGTACTCTGACGAAATCTCTGCCAGCCGAGCCCTAGCCTCCTCGGCTACCTCGGAAGCGCCACCCGCTGGACAAAAATCAATGATCATCCTTTGCTGGAAACACTCCAGAAGAAGACCAGCTGATCGGTCCTGTCTGCTCTTCGAGATCAGGCCGAGATGGGAAAATGGGTGCAATTTCTCAATCGCCTCATCCCTCAACTGCGGAGACAAGGCGTTGTGCAGACCCGGGGACCTCCTCCAAATCGCATAAATAAGCACTTGGAGGAGTGCAAATCGCCGGGGAAGAAGGCGTCTGAAGTGGCCCTCCACACGGTCTATCACCGTCCCGTACGTCTGTTCGGATCGGTCGAGATTGTAGAGATACACATCGTCGCGAGAAATGATCTCCCTGATGAGCACACACGGACATCCGGCCATCTTCAGAAACATAAGGTTAAAAGAAACCAACATGCCTTCGCTATTTATAGCCCCAACAGAACCCCTAAAGGCCGAAATTTGCGCCCGCAACAACGCGAATCATGGGATATTTTCATATTTCCCAATACAGAGCTGCCATATGGCAACCATGCCAATCCTTACGAGCCCTTAAGAGGTCAATGAACGTTAGAACGACGCGAACCACAAAGCGTCGCACCATGCCTGTGCGTTTCTGCCACGTGTTGTCTGCGACGGTCACTCTTCCAGATTTTACGGGTCAAGGGAGATTGAACGATACCCCATGAAGGCGAAAAGAAGTTTAAAAATCCCTCACCCAGAGGCCAGCAAGCAGCTTCCCTGCTTGGTCAATCCCTGGCAGGTAGCTCCCTACCCACCGACGCCAAGGATCTAAAGCCCCCGTCAAGAGGCCACCGAGCAGCTTCCTTGCTTGGTCAATCCTTAGCGGGTAACTTCCTACCCACCTACGCTAAGGTTCAAAGCCCTCACCAAGAGGCCACCGAGCAGCTTCCATGCTCGGTCCATCCCTGGCGGGTAGCTCCCTACCCACCGACGCCAAGGATCTAAAGCCCTCGTCAAGAGGCCATCGAGCAGCTTCCCTGCTCGGTCAATCCTTAGTGGGTAACTTTCTATCAACCTACGCTAAAGATCGAAGCCCTCACCAAGAGGTGTTCATCTCAGAAAACTGCATTTTAATACCGCTCATTCATTATCTATTTTGTTATATATTGGTACTATTAACCAGTGTCTGGTCAGTAATTACAGATTACAGGTGTTCGGGATTAAAATACTGGAAACAAACTCAATATCACGGATATAGCGTTTGGGAGCCGACACTGCAAACAGAACAGGAAACCGACCGATATCCAAAGAGTTCTTTTGAAAATAAACATGTGTACACAATTTTGGTCCAACACAACACAAGTGTGCACATAGTTCTTTGATGACTTGGACCATGGTGGGGCTGCCTTGGCACACACAATGTGCAACTAGTGGGCACATGTGGGTGTGATGGGTAATAAATGCAAAAGGTTGTGATGTGAGTTAAAGTTTTGATTTCCCTCCAAAACTACTGGGTACAATACAAGATTCTACAAAGAAAACAAACAGCACCAGTGGAATTGACGAGAGACACAACATCACACAACCAACACGAGCCCATTAGCTCGGAAGTGACCCGGCGACATGCCCATAAATTCCGAGCTCGTCGGCCTCCCATGCCCCGTTTGTCCCCATCTTTCTTATGTCCCTCCCTTACAGTCACATCACCTTATTTTTATTACTTTTTTAATCTTTTTTGTGTCTATAAAAGCCAGATCAGTGAGCAAGGGAATAGGTCTCACATGTACCATGTAATATATACCCATTTTCCATTTTAGTTTACTTTTGGTTTAGGCTTGAGAGTTGTGTGAGATTTACTTGGTCTCTTCTTCTTCTTCCCTCTTGAAGCTTTCTCTTGAGAGCTTCATTATGGAGGTCGAACAAGTTACCAATATCTTGTACCTTAACTTTAAGTGTTAATAATATTGTTGTTTCTTTGATTACTTGCTTCTTTTTCTTATTTTCTTTTCTTGTTATCATGCTTAACTAATATCTTTGGTTGTGGTAATGGTGAGGAAATGAGATGAAAGGCTTTGCCTCCTCCTCCTCTTGTTTATGTTAAATGTGCTTATATATATGATTCTAACTTAAAGATTGTTATGTATTGATGTCGTATGTTATTTTGAAACATGGTTACTTTGTAACCTCCTCATATACCATATTCACTCCCTTTCCCCATTTCAATGTTTAAGTTAGAATCAAATTAATGTTGAGATTGCTAGGTTTAGATATGGTATTTTGTGATCAAGTGCTTGACAATCGCTTGGTTTCATATACGATATACTATTACAAACACTTAGCAAACTCAACACTAAAATCATTTGCTCTCACTCTCTAATTTGTGTTTTTGATATTGTGGTATGCTTGCTAACCCTCGTGCTTAATGTTGATACCCCAAACTTGGACATACAAACGGTAAGTGAACAAAACGGACTCGTTTCGTATTTGCGTCGAATATCGGCAACTGGACGACTTGTGCCTCGCAACCGCCTTGACGAGTCATGCTACGCACCGGGATCGACACAAGAACGGACAACTCATGAATAAGGGAGCTGTTCCCCTCCGAATGGAGGCCGCGACGTGAGGATGTCTAGCCTGAGATTCAGGGCAGATGCTATATGGTTTTATCTGTCTACCTCTCCGAAGATGCCAAGTTGATTTATGGCACCGTGTATCAGAGGTTTAGACGGATGCGGCCAATATAGCAGACTTCGTCAGATTCCCCCTCGCTTGAGGGGTTTTTGATTGTAGGGACGCTCTTCCCTGCAGGCGCAAGCCCCTGCAGTTAATTACGCTACCGCATCGCGGTAACGACTTTCTCCTTCTCCAGAATTTCACTTCGTGTCGTGGGTGTTTGTTTTGTTTGTGGTTGCCCGTGGATTGTATACGGAGACTAAGAAATGCCGTCACCCGTAGGACGTGGATTACTCCAAATCCGTATTTACTTAGATTTGGGTTTGGTGTTTTTAGTTTAAGAATACGTTAGCCGTATTGAGGCTAAGATCAACTTAAACATTCGTTAAGGATACGTTAGTCCTGTTTGAGACTAAGATCAACTTAACGTGGTGATCCATTTAATATATGGCCGTCGGGACTCGTCACCTCTCTGACGTCGTTGAAGGATTACAACGATAGGTGTCAGAGGAGTTCGGAGATGTACCCTTGAACCGAAGTTGATTAGGGAATATGTAGTCTGTTTAAATGTTTAAGGATACGTTAGCCGTGTTTGGGGCCAAGATCAAATTAAACGGGATCGTTTAGATCCGACAAAAGAGCATTTGGAGGCTCTATTGTTCCAGTTTAGGGACGTAGTGGTCCGTGTTTCAGTTTAGGGACATGGGGGTCCATTGCCAGTTTAGGGACGTGGTGGTCTGTATTCCAGTTTAGGGACGTGGTGGTCCGTCATTAGTTTAAGGACATTTCGGTCCATCGCCAGTTTAGGGACATGGTGGTCCATTATTAGTTTAAGGACATTTCGGTCCATCATTAGTTTAAGGACGTTTCGGTCCACCATTAGTTTAAGGACGTTTCGGTCCAATATTAGTTTAAGGACGTCTCGGTCCACCATTAGTTTAAGGACGTCTCGGTCCAATATTAGTTTAAGGACGTCTCGGTCCACCATTAGTTTAAGGACATTTCGGTCCAATATTAGTTTAAGGACGTCTCGGTCCACGAGTTTAAGGACCCCGCAGTCCATATTCATATGTGGTCGTCGGGACCCGTCACCTCTCTGACGTCGTTGAAGGATTACAACGATGGGTGTTAAAGGAGTTCGGAGATGTACCCTAGAACCGGTCGTAAATTGATTTAGGGAGCAATCGTGCTCAATCAATTTAATTTGAGGACTTACGGCCACGATTGGGCTAAGTCCAATTGAAGATGTTCAGCATTTTATCTTCTTTTGCATTGCATTTCTTTTTATTTTTATTTGGGCTCTATCCATGAAAGATGCAGAGCATCAATTTGTTTTGGGCTCTGCCCATTTATAAATGATGCGCAGCATCAATTTTACTTGGGCTCTGCCCTTTATTGCTTTGCAATTTAATTTGGCCTGTTAGGTCTTTTTGACTTGGGCTTGGCCCATTTTTTAAATAATGCATTGCATTTCAGGCGCTTTGCGCCAATCAAAGAGCGCAAGCGCTTGTGGTGACGACACGTGTCATGCAAGCGCAGTGCGCTGCTGACACGTGGCGCGCTCTGATGAGTTGCGCCAATTTCAGAGAGCAAAGCTCTATTTCAAAAGCGCATAGCGCAAATGGTTCAGACGCTGACACGTGGCGCTCTCCCAAGAGCGCAACAGCGCAGTTTGCAAGTGCAAGGCACTCTAAATTTGAGAATCTTTTAGATTCAAGAACCAAAGGTTCATAACAGAAGTGCAAAGCACTGTTTGCTTTCTTGATCCAATTTAGATTAAAGAAAACAAGTTTCTCTTATTTTTCTTCTCTCAGAGAACCAAAGGTTCATAAAAAAGTGCAAAGCACTGTTTTTATTTGTTTTTTATTGAAGATCATTGATCTTGTTTTTAGATCCATGATCTGTTCATAAGAGAATTTTCTCTTTTTTCTAAAGGCTTTTT
Source organism: Agapanthus africanus (assembly GCA_030015575.1). Classification (NCBI taxonomy): domain Eukaryota; kingdom Viridiplantae; phylum Streptophyta; class Magnoliopsida; order Asparagales; family Amaryllidaceae; genus Agapanthus; species Agapanthus africanus. The sequence goes on from CM057349.1 coordinate 333,204,422, forward strand.
TACCTTTTTTGTTCTTGAGGAGTTCTTCAGAGTTCTCTCTATTTGATTTCTCTCAAAAATGTTGATGCCTTTGAATTGAGGTCTGGGGTCCTTTTTATAGTGCCCATAAATTAGTTAAATTTGTTAAAGAGATCTTTCTCTGAGTGATTTGGGGAATTTTCCCCACCGTTGGATCTTTGATCCAAAGGCCTCTGTTTTACAGAAGAAAATCTTCTTGTTTTAACAAGAACAGAAAAGATTTCTTTAAAATCTTAATTCTGTTTTGCGCAAACGCCCCAGCGCGTGACACGTGTCAAGCAGCGCACAGCGCAGCGCAACTGCGCTGACACGTGTCGCGCAGCGCAACTGCACAAGCGCATCTGCGCTGACACGTGTCGCGCAGCGCAGTGCTTGCACAGCTGAAGCGTTGCTTTTTTAATTTTAGTTTAAATAGAGCTTTTCTCTGATTGGGCGCGCCTTCTTGGGCGCTGCGCTGATGTATCAGCGCCTGACACGTGGCGGGTTGCGCCCGAGATTTGAAGCGTTGTTTTAAAATTTGAATTTTGAATTTCAACAGAGCTTTGCTCTGATTGGGGAAACAGGAGCGTCGAAGGAATCGTCGCGATTCAACCATCCGAGCCAAAGCCACGGCCATTTTCTTACTTGCTTGTTTTCTTTGTTTTCGTATTCTTTCTATTTTTAGTGACAAACCAACCAATTCGTTATTTGTTGAACCTTAAACAACAAAACCTAATAAACAATTCCCTGCGGGTCGACCCGTACTTGCCGGCTTGCTACAACGCGCCGTGCACTTGCGGTTTATAAATTTTAAAACGAGAACGAGCTCGCATGCGCATCCATTTCCTTAAAACGTTTCCATTTCCAAAATATACGTGTTTGCGCACGCTGGTGAATTCGCAACAAGTTTTTGGCGCCGTTGCCGGGGAGTTGGTAGTTATTAGGAATTGTTATTTTTGGTTCGTACTAACTCACTAATTTCTAACTAAAAAATTCTTTCAAAACTAACAAAACACGGGTTTTATAACTTGTTCTCTGTTGTTATAACATGCTAACATCCTGTGATTCAATTTAAAAATTAAGTTATACCAGTAGAATAATAATATAGCCTAAGGAAGTTACACAAAATTTCAGCACCAATGATCTTCATTTGGCCGGCAACATTAATGAAAAATCCGGCCTCACCGGGTCAAGTGTGGGGGTTTAGGTTTTTTCTTTTTGTGTGATCTCCAGTGACTTGTTGGTATTCTAGTGGTATTGTTTGATTTTTGTAATTTTGTGTGTGCAGGAATTGGGGCATATATATCGCTTTTTGACACTAAATATCGTATTTTTCCGACATTTCAGTTTTTGAGGAATTACGACCAGCGATCGTGCGGGGCGAGGCTCAAATTCAATTGCAAAACGTTAGTAAAGTATAGTGCCAAAGATCTGGGTAGTTTGACCCGCGCAAGCGAACATTCAAATACCCGTAATCACTTCAAAGGGGTTTCTTAACCCAAATCGCATCGGTACGTATTTCCTAACACATTCTTCTCGAATCCGACGCATTCCAATATTTCTATCTTCTGCAGGATCCTTCGCACAAACATGCCACGAATCGCACAGAGAACTAACCAGTATTTGTTGCAGCGCTTAAGCCTAAACGGAAAAAGAATTGCTTTATTGATTGAATTCTTGAATTCTTTTATTGATTTGCGCATTTGCATCTTAATACGGATATTAAGGGCACGACCAAACAAGATACGGTAAAGGATTTCATCACCTTTCTCCGTAGCCCACAAATCACAGAACTGCATTCTTGCGTACCCTCAGTAATTTAAAATCAATTAGAACTTTGACTTTAAGAACTTCGCGCTCATTAGGAGAAATTAATTGTGTCTAGAACACCGCTTAACGGTATATCATTCATGGAGTGTCTAGGCAAGTGTTCAAGAGAAAGGGTTATCTAATTAAGGAACTTCACGAAAACGTTGGAAAACCTCCCATTATCTCTTGCACTTACCTGGCTTCATGATCTGTATATCTTGAGCCCATTTCTCGACACAGTTTTACTTCGACAATCAGGTTCTTGAGCAGGTCTAGTTGACTAGCATAACATAAACTACTAGGGGTGTGATATTCTTTGTTTTTGTGATATTTGTGAATTCTTTTTAATATGGGTGATATACTTTTTAATTCAATTTTTCACGATTCTTATTCATTTGTTTATACTCAGTCCCAATTCATTTGTTCAAATTGCCACGATTCTTCCCATCTTCATGAAAACTGTCCTTTTCTAGGGGGTGACCAACTGTCCCAGAGTTTTGCTAACGGTCACCCACCTAACACTCTAGAACCCAGTTCCACTTCAATTAGAGACCTAATAATTGAAGATTTAGAGAAAGATGTTGACAGATTGACTGTTTTAGCATCACCACCATCACAACCCTCCTTACCTGAAGCAACTGACACATCATTAGGGTATGATAGTGAGATGGATGCTAGGTTGACCGCTTTAGAGAAACGTATTGAAGTGATGATTGCGGTCGAAAATCAAACAGCTGCTACGCTAGGCCTATGTATACAGCAGTCTGAGTAATTGTTTCACACTCAAGCTCAATCTTTGGCTAGAATTGAAGAGCATGTAGCTGTAGTGATTCTAAAGAGTGAACACAGTCAATTAGAACCACATAGTATAAATATCTGTCATCTAGGAAGTCACCCAAGTAAGATAAACGATCAATTAAATTTTGATGATTTCATAAATGACGATGCAATTGAATTGACTAAGTGTTATCAGGACACACAAGAAAACCCTCCGACTAATTTTTGCATTCCAATTTTAGAAGAGGAAGCTTGTGATTTTGACGGGTATGGTTTGGATAGATTGTTAGAAGAGATCAATGATCAGGAACCCACAATTTTTGTATCACCTAGTGATATTGTTTCGGAAGAAACGTTAGTGTGGGAACCTACTTTTTTAGATGACATATACCTACCCATTTTTAAATGTGATGAGGAAGAAATGGTCTTGGGAGAATTAGAAAACCATAGTGATAAGAATAGGATTGTGGAAAATCAGAGGGAGGAAGGCAGCCTTGATAAATACACTTTCTGGCAAAGTTTTGAAGAATTATTTGCGGATGAAATTGATATCCTCGGTGAGTTTGAGTCAGGATCAATTAGAGAACATCCCATGAACCTTTCCTTTGCTGAACTTTTCGCGGATGAACTCCGATTTTTAAACGAACTTAACTTCGAAACTCAACGTGTGCTTTTTGAACATTCAATTCATCCAGGAAACAATTATTTGATCTCTTCAAAACTTTATTTTCACTTTCAACATCTTCCGATCCCTACTTTTACACGCTCATGCCCTTCACTAACAACTAACACATTCTTTTTCTTTTTCTTTTTTATATACTTATTCTTTTACCAGCCCTTGCATTATATCGATAAAAATTTTTTGTGGCTGGTATTAATTTCTGGACTAACAATGACTTTTAACGTGTGAATACTGTAATTAATCTTTTTTTTTCCTTAGTTTTTTTGAAAATAAGATCTCACCCGTTAGGGGGTGAGTGCTAAATTTTTAGGGACAGCGCTGATTTAACTTTTGGTTTGAATAAAATTGTAAAAAAGTGGGGTTTTCTTTTTGTTGGGGGGAGGGGGAGGGTTTGTAAAATGTCCTTTATCAATTCATAACATCCCTAACCCGACCCCTTTATTCTCGGTTCTCGAACAGCACCATATCCCTTCTTTGCTTTCCCCGAACCTTTTCCAAAACCCTAGCCCCTCTCCTCGGAATCCGACCGGCAACATCGTCGAAAAATCCGGCGCCACCGGTCTCGAAGTCCCCGATCGTCATTTGCCTTTGTCAGAGCTGTAAGATTTTCTCTTCCCCCCTCTCCTACACTGTTTAAATTTTCTGCAAACTTCACCAACCCACAGATCATGGCCCCTTTTGAATTAGAGAGAAATTTTGTCGATGTATTCACCCACGAAGTGTTTAGGAGCTATTTTCATGATGATATCCGACAGTTGGGGTGGGAGTTTTTGCTGTATGGGGAAGAGGGGTTGTGTGCTTGTGAGTATTTGGTATATGAGTTCTTCGACGCTCTTAGAAATGGTGAAATACTTCAGGATCGCATTAGATTTCACTTTCAGGGTAGACGGAGAGTATTCTCAGCAGATACGATATCCAATGTCACCAACATCCCTACCCGACCTGGTTTTCAGAGACCGTTAGAGCTGGCCCAGTATAGGATGATCATGGGGGCAAGATGCGAGTTACGAGATGCTGGGCTAAATGCCCAGTAGATTTATAGAAACGTCTATACGACTTACCGCTGGGTGTACCGTAACGTCAGGGGGATCGCTCGAGTTTCCTCATTTCCAGCGATTGTGGGGCATATTGTTCATTATTTAATGACCAAAGATTATCAATTTTGCATGGCGAGCATGCTCTTTGCCACAATTAAGGAAAGTGTCGCTGCGCACAAATCGTTACTTCCCGTCCTCGTCACCCAAATTTGTCGCTACTACATGGAGGACGCTGATTTCGCAGCCTGCATCACGATGTATGACATCGTCCCGGTGGAGATAGAGAGGATCTCACCAGGCTATACGGACGGCAGGAGTGAGCAGATTTGGTCACCCACTGACCCAGTGAGCATGCAGCACCACAGACTTCCTCAGAGATTTACTTGGGAGAGGACGTTCCGACAGATCCCTATGAATTACCTAGGATGGAGGTCCGTGGCATCAAAACTTTGATCAGGCAGAACAAGGAGCTAAAAGAACAACTCAGCCAAATCCTAGCAAACCAAGAAGAAGCAAGCGAGAGCAGCAGAACCAAGGTCAAGGCCAAGCGACAATGAGGACATCATCATATTTAGTTTGGGGGTGGATCTATTTTGGAGGCATCTTGTATCAGCATATAGTTGCATGTGCATATTTCCTGCATTTCAACACTTTACATTATGTATTTTTCTTTTCTTTGCATGTAGTTGCATTTTGTTAGTGTATATGCCCTAGAGGCCATTACTGTATCATACTGGTTTGTATATTACTTAATGGATGCTTGGGATATTCACCTTGTATATACAATCTTGCTCAAAATAGTAGTATGCTACTTGGTTTGTTTCTACTTCAATGTGTACTTGTGTTTATTTCAGTATATCACTTATACGCATTAGTGGAGCCCTTAGGATCTTTGCTTGATTACCAGCGTTGTGATGGCAGTCACACTAGTGGGGGCTGGGTAATCTATAAGCACATCCTTATTCAGGTCCCTGGTCGCAGGACTATCGAGACAGGGCATCGATACTCCGGAGTAGACCAGCGCATGCGCTTCTCATCCCAGTGTGGGAGACGGTCTGTCCCACAGCCGTCAGTACGTCGTACTTGAGATAGTATGCGGGTGCTCGTTAGGTTACGGGTACACTGGACAGGACTCGTCGGGAACTGACTAGTTGGTATTATACCTATCGTCAGTTATCAGTTCCCAGGTGACATGAGTACAGCTTAGTCCGCTGACTTGACACTGTCACTTCGCCTCGGGTGTGTTCCCACTGTACTTTGATCACTACCCTACCACGGCTCAAAGGAGTCGTGCAAACAGGCGGTGGTTGGGTGCAGTCCCGAAGCACTTGGAGGCAGTGACGGTTAGACAGGATTCGTCTCTCCCGGTATTGGGGGTTGACATCGCGCTGTGTCTAGGAGAGCCATTACACGAGTAGTCCCTGGCCAGGGCAAACGAGATATACTGGTAGGTTTCCAGTGTTATCTCAGGGTGTATTGGGCTTCACTCCGGCACGACTTGTACCGCTATTGGGGGACTGACGTTTACCGCCCCCTAGGCCCGCCATGCGATGTATCAGACGAACAGACCGGACTGTACGGAGAATGTCACACTCAGGCTCAGTAGGAGTTCAGATGGGTTTCGCCTCGTCGGTCTTCTTGTCGGCATTACCTGGGGACCGTTACGCACAGCTAGTGCCGCTTGCGGTCTGTGGTTAAACCCACTGCCAGCGTAGTGTCGAGTCTTTAGAGTCCCACACAGAAAGCTTTTCGCCTTTAGGCAAAAGAGTAGAGGTCGCATGGTATTGCGACAGGTCGCATGGTTTTGCGACAGGGTTCGGTCACATCCGTGCACTTGTGCACGTACAGTGTCCGGACAGTTTACACTAGCGGGCTTTGGTTTAAGCCAGATCCTAGTGTACCTTATGGGATTGGATTTATCCAGTTTGCATTCGTGTTCCTCGGAACGCGGATGCGGGTGTGTATGCACAGTTGACAGGGAGGCAGAGGCAGCGGATTCTCATTAGGGTTGTTGACAGTTGACCGTTGACTTTTTGACTTTATGCTCAACCCTAATGAGAATATGATTTGTGATTAACTATTATATTAATTAAGTATTATGGTGATATGGTTGTTGACTTGTTGACTTTTGTTGACTTGTTGACTTTGGTGACTTGTTGACTTTTGTTGACTTGTTGACCGGTTGACTAGGCTTGACTAGTTGACCATCATGATGACCATGGTTATCATTTCATGCCAAAGACTTTTTTCTTGCTTGCTTTTTTGAGTAAAATGAGTGCATGATATGATAACCTTATGGTTGCTTCTAACCATCACCAAAAGACTTTTTTGATATGATGAGTTATGATCACTTTGGATTATGAGAGGGTGAGAGAGAAAAGAGAGCCTCATTTATTCTTTCTTGCTCATTCTCTCTCTTGTTCTTGAGCTCTCCCCTTGCTCTCACCCTCAACCTCTTGCTCCCTCTCTTGATCTATGGTTCTCTTGTCTCATGAGTTGAGAATCAAGAACCATAGATAAAATCCCATTCTAAATCATCTCTACTCATTCTAGTTCACTAGGTTTAGCAAACCAAGTGAGCTAGTTTCTTCAAAGACCGAAGAAGGAGCTAAAGGTTGGAGCTTTCAAGTGGATCTATCTTCGGCGTACGGAGACAACGAGAAGGAGCCATCGAACCACCATCGGAGCTTGAAGAGAAGGAGTTCAAGTTTAGGTATAACCATCTTCATCCGAGTAGCTAAATATCTTTAGCTTAGTTTGCTAGTTTTAGTTTAGGTAACGATCCCGACCATAAGTTAGTCCATGTTGCCTCTTGCGATAAAAATTCGTTTTTTATACCGTTTCCGCCTCCCCGTAAGAACCGGGGGTCGCAATATGGACTTACAGTGGTATCAGAGCCTAACTAAACTTAAACTAGCTTGGTAGTGAAGTGTAACGAAGTTCGGAACCGGAAAAATCCAAAAATCAAACTTTACAAAATCTGAGTTTCTGTTGAAATTTTTCCTGGTCAAAATGAAAAACTTTATACTCCTAAATTCGGCTCAGGGTTTTGTGTGAACACCCAAGAAAAACGATACAGTGATTCGCCTAAAGTGCCGCGCTTCCGCCGCGTGATCCTTCTTGGACGCCGCGGAACCGCCGCGACTTGGTTTCTTCTCTGCATCGTTTTTCGTGCAGTGTGTTTGTGTGTTGGTTTTGGGATTTTTAAAATATATTATATGTGCCCAGATTTTCCAGAAAAGAAATTTCCTTTTGGGGTCCTATAATTCCGTATTTTTTCCGAACTTCACTGCACTTTGACTATGATGGTTATATCTGTGATGCTTGCATGTATTGAACGTCGGCTAATCGCTATAAGTCGATTAGTCGGGGTTATACATGATCTGTAATGTGCTGGAATGTGTATATGAATGTGTTGGACTGTCGCGGGTGAATAGCCGGGGTGGATGTGAGATGAGCTTTTGTTTTTCTTTCATTCATTGTAAATGTAAATTGATGTAATAATTATTATTTGTTTGGCCGCACAACCGGGTCGGGGTTGTAGCCGTCATTGTATAATTCTTTTTACTGTTTTTGCTCCTAGGATAGACCCATGGAGGGGTGCACAAACTACCGAGTACTTGGCGGGTAGTTTGCCGCACCCGTAGGGGTCTTGGGTGGGGTATTTGGCTATTCACCGCGACCGTGTTATCCGCTTTTCGTTTCAGGCTCGAAAGGATTGCGGATTGCTAGTATATCCAATGCATTCATCTGTGATCTGTAATGTCTATCATTGCTTACTATTTAGGCGTTGCTTATGTTTTACAGACGCGCTAGCCCAGCCCCCGCTCTGTCGTTAGTTAAGTAACCTAACGGGTAATGACGGGGCCCAGTGGCGAATGCGAATGGCATAAGCGTACGTCATATTTTGGTTGTTTTCTGCAATGGTAGGGTTAAATGATGGGACGCATTAAAAGAACTAATGCAAGAATATCACGCATTAAAAGAACTAATGCAAGATAATAAACCAAGTTAAAGTCGTTGGAACACTTTCGAAAAACCACTCGGTTCTTTTCAAAACAAACTTTTAAAATACGGAGTTTGAGCCACTCCATTTAAAAGCTATCTCGTTCCATCGACCATATCAAGTTCACTACGTTCACGGTTTTGCCAAAACCATCCGTAGCCCTCCGTCGTTTCACATGAATAGTCAATAGTATTCAAGCTGTGTATGTTGGCCAAAGTCAAGGCACAGTGATTGGTAGCTATTGGGTGTTCATGTGTAGCATAGATAGATGCGTTGGTTTGGGACAGTCGTACTGCCATTTTGGCCAAAGTCAAGGGTAGGTACGGATGGATCCAAATTAACCTGGATAATGACGGGTAGAACTTGACATGTGACTTATGATATTTTGGCCAAAGTCAAAGTCATAAGAGCATGGGGCAAAAAAATCCACATCGGGAGTTTCATAAGTACTGAAACTTGCTAGATTTGCATACCATTTGGAGTGTGATGATTCTGGTAGGATTCCTTCAGTTTCGTCACGCAATGATATTTGGATCCCGATCCTACTGTGAGTATATGCTACTCCTCGGGAAATTTCTCACTTAACGATCAATGCTATAAACCTAGTAGGTGCCTAGAAAGGTGTTAGCGGGGCTACGCCCCCAGGGAAAAGAGGTTCTCTAATTAAGGAACTTCGCGAAAGCGTTGGAAAACCTCCCTCGAAGTACCAACACCGGCCTGGCTGAACGGTTAAGCAAGTATTGTACGGTGGGATTGATCCTGACTAATTCTTCCTTTATGGTTTGAGGAGGGATTCGAGAAACAGTGGGAGCCATCCTGTTTAGACAAACTAAAAACCACTCTAAACTTGCAAGAGCATCATGCTGAGTGTTTCTTCTTCTCTCTCCTAATTGCAGCGACCAATCAACATGACTGGACTTAAGTTACTCCTAGATAAAAACAAACTGACAGGGCCAAACTACAAAGATTGGCTCAGGAATGTCAAGATAGCAATCACTTATGACAAGCTGGGGTATCTTCTTACCACCAAAGCTCCCCCTGTCCCTGGTCCAACTTCCAGCGTCGCGGATAAGGAAATCCGCAAGACTTGGGAGATTGATAGCGCGAAGGCCAAGTGCCTCCTGCTTGCCTCGATGGACAACGAACATCAGAGGAGGCATGAGAATATGGACATGGAGTCCATATTGCTCCATACAAAAGAACTGTATGGAGAGCAATCACGTATCGCAAGATACGAAGCGTCGAAAAAGTTATTTTCGACAAGAATGGCCGTCGGATCATCAGTAGCCGAGCATGTGCTAAAGATGATCGGCTTCATTGAGGAGCTCGCTGACCTAGGGATCACATTGGAGAGTGAGCTATATACGGATATAGTTCTCCAGTCCCTTCCTTCCACTTACGCCCAGTTTATACTGAACTTCAACCTACAAGAAAAAGAGGTTGAACTATCAGAGCTCCTCAACATGCTGAGGAGCGCAGAGGGCACCCTACAGAAAGGTAGGGAAACATCCACTTTGTTTGTAGGAGGATCATCTTCTTCTAGGTCCAAGGCGAAAGCCAAGGGAAAGAAGAAGAAGGCCCCCGCCAAACCAAGGGGCGGTGTTGGTAAAGTGGATACGAAGGGAAAAGGCAAAGCAACAAAGATAGCGGGGAAGCTTGTGGATAAGGAAGAATGCTTCTATTGTCATAAGAAAGGACACTGGAAGAATGATTGCAGGGCCTGGAAGGCCAGAACACAGGAATTGAAGCAGGTTGCAGCTTCAGCTTCAGGTGTGTATGTTATTGAAAACTGTCTTTCAATAAACTCTACTTCCTGGGTATTGGATACCGGATCAGGATCTCATATCTGTAATTCTTTACAGGCGTTGAGAAACCGTAGTGTTTTGAAAGCAGGTGACATGACCCTCAGAGTTGCAAACGGAGCTAGCATGGATGCTAAAGCCGTGGGGGACTATCACCTGGGAATGTCAGATGGACATGTTTTGGTTTTGCGTAATTGCTTTTTTGTACCCAACGCAACTTGTAATATCATTTCTGTATCTTTAGTTTCTAAAGAAGGTTATGAATTTGCGTTTGTAAGTAATGTTGTAAACATTCACCTTAATCAAGTTTTGATTGGGTCAGGTACATTGAGTAATGGTATATACGTGTTAAACCAACCACAGATTTTCAACGTCCAGAATACACACAAAAGAAAGTCTCCAGAAATAAATCAGACTTTCTTATGGCATTGTAGATTGGGTCACATCAATGAGAGAAGGTTGACTAAGTTACATACAGAAGGATATTTGAATGCGTTCGAATATCAATCGTATGCCACTTGTCAATCTTGTCTCAAAGGAAAGATGACAAAGACTCCGTTTACTGGACAAGGAGTAAGAGCGAGCGAGCTCTTGGGACTCGTACACAGTGACGTGTGCGGTCCAATGTCTACACATGCCCGAAGCGGACATTCTTACTTCATTACTTTTACGGATGACTTCTCAAGGTACGGTTATTTCTTCTTAATGAAACATAAGTCCGAGGCCTTTGGAAAATTCCAGGAGTATAAGAATGAAGTAGAGAAACAGACCGGCAAAAGTATTAAGATTCTAAGATCGGATCGAGGTGGAGAATACTTAAGTGCCGAGTTCCTGGACTATTTAAAAGAGAACGGAATTCTCTCTCAGCTTACTCCTCCATACACCCCGCAACATAACGGTGTATCGGAGAGACAGAACCGCACCCTATTGGATATGGTGCGGTCCATGATGAGTAACGCTGAGTTACCGCGATCATTCTGGGGGTATGCGCTAGAATCAGCCGCATACCTTTTGAACCGAGTTCCCACTAAGACTGTGCCTACCACGCCATTTGAGATGTGGTGTGGGAAGAGACCCCATCTTAATCACATTAAGATATGGGGAAGTCCAGCTTTTGTCAAAAAGCAGCATACGGACAAGCTCGAGGCACGCTCAGTACTGTGCAAGTTTGTGGGATATCCAAAGAATTCCAAGGGATATTTCTTCTACTGTGAAGAGGAACAAAAAGTTCTTGTTTCTCGACATGCCCACTTTCTAGAACACCAGTTCATAGAAAAAGAAATAAGTGGGAGCGCAGTAGAACTGGAAGAAATTCCAGAACCACAGACTGTTACTGAAAGCTTGATGGAACCAGAGGGTTCAACAGAACAGGACATTCCTACGCCGCTCCGCAGGAGTAGTAGGCAGTCTCATCCGCCCGAGAGATACTACGGTTTTCTCATAGACGGGGATAGAGAGGATTGCATCATAGATTATGATGAGCCTACTAGCTTCCAGCAGGCCGTTCAGAGCGTTGACTCAGTGAAATGGCTGGATGCAATGCGGACCGAAATGGAGTCCATGTACACCAATAAGGTATGGACGTTGGACATTGCTCCAGACGGGGTAAAACCCGTAGGATGCAAGTGGATCTTCAAAAGGAAGATTGGTGTAGATGGACAGGTTGAGACCTATAAAGCTAGGCTGGTAGCAAAGGGTTTTCGTCAAAGACCTGGCTTGGACTACGACGAAACCTTTTCTCCAGTAGCCATGCTGAAATCCATTCGGATCCTTCTTGCCATTGCTGCCTTCCACGATTATGAGATCTGGCAAATGGACGTAAAGACAGCTTTTCTAAATGGAAATTTAGAGGAGTGTGTCTATATGGACCAGCCAGAGGGTTTCATTCAGAGTGGGAGCAGCGGAAAGGTGTGCAAGTTGCTTAAGTCCATCTATGGACTAAAGCAGGCATCGCGGAGTTGGAACATCTGCTTTGATGAGACGGTCAAAGAATTTGGCTTTATCAAAAATCCAGATGAACCATGCATCTATAGTAGATTTGTAGCGAGAACTGTAATATTCCTCGTTTTATACGTGGATGACATTCTCTTAATAGGAAATGACATTCCTATGCTACAATCTGTCAAGGGGTTCTTGTCACACAGGTTCTCCATGAAAGACCTGGGTGATGCCTCATACATTCTGGGTATCCGGATCTACCGTGACAGATCCAAGAGGATATTAGGACTTTCACAGTCCAGGTACATCGACACCATACTGAAGAGGTTCAGTATGGAAGATTCCAAGCGCGGTAACCTACCGGCTTGTCACGGGATCACCCTCTCTAAAGAGATGTCTCCCAAGACTGATTTGGAGAGGGATCGCATGTCTATTATACCCTACGCTTCTGCGGTAGGCTCTATAATGTATGCGATGTTGTGTACCAGACCGGATGTAGCTTATGCACTGAGTGTGGTAAGCCGGTATCAGTCTAACCCAGGGGAGAAACACTGGATAGCGGTAAAGAACATTCTCAAGTACCTGAGAAGGACTAAGGAGATGTTCTTGGTGTATGGCGGAAAAGACCTCCAGATCGAGGCCTTTGCTGACTCCAGCTTCCAGAGTGACAAGGATGATTCCAAGTCCATGTCGGGTTTTGTCTTTACCCTCAATGGAGGGGCGGTGTGTTGGAAGAGTTCCAAACAGGAAACCGTTGCAGACTCGACGATGGAAGCGGAATACATCGCTGCATCTGATGCCGCAAAAGAAGCTGTCTGGATGAGGAAGTTCTTGAAAGAACTTCAGGTGGTTCCGTCCATTGTTGATCCAATACCTCTGTATTGCGACAACAACGGGGCTATAGCTTTAGCGAAGGAACCCAGGTCCCATCAGAAATCCAGGCACATCTTAAGGCGGTATCACCTGATCAGGGAGATCGTAGATCGCCAGGAGATCGAGGTTCGGAGAGTCGCTTCAGAAGATAACACTGCTGATCCATTCACCAAGGCCCTGCCCCAGACTCAGTTCGAGCGGCTAATCGAGATGATAGGTCTTCGATACGCCAGTACATGGCCTTAGTGCAAGTGGGAGATTGTTAGTGTATATGCCCTAGAGGCCATTACTGTATCATACTGGTTTGTATATTACTTAATGGATGCTTGGGATATTCACCTTGTATATACAATCTTGCTCAAAATAGTAGTATGCTACTTGGTTTGTTTCTACTTCAATGTGTACTTGTGTTTATTTCAGTATATCACTTATACGCATTAGTGGAGCCCTTAGGATCTTTGCTTGATTACCAGCGTTGTGATGGCAGTCACACTAGTGGGGGCTGGGTAATCTATAAGCACATCCTTATTCAGGTCCCTGGTCGCAGGACTATCGAGACAGGGCATCGATACTCCGGAGTAGACCAGCGCATGCGCTTCTCATCCCAGTGTGGGAGACGGTCTGTCCCACAGCCGTCAGTACGTCGTACTTGAGATAGTATGCGGGTGCTCGTTAGGTTACGGGTACACTGGACAGGACTCGTCGGGAACTGACTAGTTGGTATTATACCTATCGTCAGTTATCAGTTCCCAGGTGACATGAGTACAGCTTAGTCCGCTGACTTGACACTGTCACTTCGCCTCGGGTGTGTTCCCACTGTACTTTGATCACTACCCTACCACGGCTCAAAGGAGTCGTGCAAACAGGCGGTGGTTGGGTGCAGTCCCGAAGCACTTGGAGGCAGTGACGGTTAGACAGGATTCGTCTCTCCCGGTATTGGGGGTTGACATCGCGCTGTGTCTAGGAGAGCCATTACACGAGTAGTCCCTGGCCAGGGCAAACGAGATATACTGGTAGGTTTCCAGTGTTATCTCAGGGTGTATTGGGCTTCACTCCGGCACGACTTGTACCGCTATTGGGGGACTGACGTTTACCGCCCCCTAGGCCCGCCATGCGATGTATCAGACGAACAGACCGGACTGTACGGAGAATGTCACACTCAGGCTCAGTAGGAGTTCAGATGGGTTTCGCCTCGTCGGTCTTCTTGTCGGCATTACCTGGGGACCGTTACGCACAGCTAGTGCCGCTTGCGGTCTGTGGTTAAACCCACTGCCAGCGTAGTGTCGAGTCTTTAGAGTCCCACATAGAAAGCTTTTCGCCTTTAGGCAAAAGAGTAGAGGTCGCATGGTATTGCGACAGGTCGCATGGTTTTGCGACAGGGTTCGGTCACATCCGTGCACTTGTGCACGTACAGTGTCCGGACAGTTTACACTAGCGGGCTTTGGTTTAAGCCAGATCCTAGTGTACCTTATGGGATTGGATTTATCCAGTTTGCATTCGTGTTCCTCGGAACGCGGATGCGGGTGTGTATGCACAGTTGACAGGGAGGCAGAGGCAGCGGATTCTCATTAGGGTTGTTGACAGTTGACCGTTGACTTTTTGACTTTATGCTCAACCCTAATGAGAATATGATTTGTGATTAACTATTATATTAATTAAGTATTATGGTGATATGGTTGTTGACTTGTTGACTTTTGTTGACTTGTTGACTTTGGTGACTTGTTGACTTTTGTTGACTTGTTGACCGGTTGACTAGGCTTGACTAGTTGACCATCATGATGACCATGGTTATCATTTCATGCCAAAGACTTTTTTCTTGCTTGCTTTTTTGAGTAAAATGAGTGCATGATATGATAACCTTATGGTTGCTTCTAACCATCACCAAAAGACTTTTTTGATATGATGAGTTATGATCACTTTGGATTATGAGAGGGTGAGAGAGAAAAGAGAGCCTCATTTATTCTTTCTTGCTCATTCTCTCTCTTGTTCTTGAGCTCTCCCCTTGCTCTCACCCTCAACCTCTTGCTCCCTCTCTTGATCTATGGTTCTCTTGTCTCATGAGTTGAGAATCAAGAACCATAGATAAAATCCCATTCTAAATCATCTCTACTCATTCTAGTTCACTAGGTTTAGCAAACCAAGTGAGCTAGTTTCTTCAAAGACCGAAGAAGGAGCTAAAGGTTGGAGCTTTCAAGTGGATCTATCTTCGGCGTACGGAGACAACGAGAAGGAGCCATCGAACCACCATCGGAGCTTGAAGAGAAGGAGTTCAAGTTTAGGTATAACCATCTTCATCCGAGTAGCTAAATATCTTTAGCTTAGTTTGCTAGTTTTAGTTTAGGTAACGATCCCGACCATAAGTTAGTCCATGTTGCCTCTTGCGATAAAAATTCGTTTTTTATACCGTTTCCGCCTCCCCGTAAGAACCGGGGGTCGCAATATGGACTTACAGATTTCATATCTGCTTTTGTATTGCATTGTATTGAAAAACTTATAAAAATTGAAAAAAATTCCCAAAAATATAAAAACTTTTTCATGTTAGCTTGTGGGGGAATTTAGATTCGAAGTCTGACGGTTCGGTTGATAAGATAGAAATAACTAAATCCTTTTTGTGAGACTGACAATCCAAAAGATAACCCTCCTTTGTGTTTAACCGTTGCTAATATACGTCTTTTATATCACTTACATGTGTTGTATGTTTTTGAGAATTTGATGAAAGTCTGACATGTCTGTAAAACTTTTAAAAATTTGATAAGCATTTTTAAGATCAAACAGGTTTGTTCTGAGATAAATAATATCAAGAATAGTTCATAAGATGAAGTGAATATGATGGATATTATTGAGGTTTTAATAGAAGTTATAAGTCTGAAAAATAACCCATCTGGAACCCTGTTGGAGTGATTACATACCTTATTGACATAAACACGTCTTTTGGATTAAAAATAAAAAGCTGGCTATATCTCCATTTTCACTGCTTTCAGAATATTTTAAACGCAAATAAAATGAGTCTTTTGTTTTGTGACCTTAGTAACTTGGGTAATTAAGTCCTTAGGGTGTCTCCACACCTAATGCCCTAAAACCATCTGGTTTAGGAGTCATTGACCCAAAACTCGCTTAGTTTCCAATCGCCAAATAAAATAAGCTAAGCAAGTGTTCTCTCCGAGTTAAAAATCCCCACGGTTCTTTGTGCGAGAATAATCTTGGCGGAGATGAGTTTTCTATTAAAACAGTTTTTTCGCGGAGATATGAAGGTATATTTATTAAGATGTTTTGCACGATAACGAAAGGTGTATATGAACTACAACAGGTGAAAGGTAGGAGTGAAAACTAAAACTTAGGTTCTCTGTTAAAAACGATAGAAATTCTAACTTGAAACCTAACTTGAGAACGAAAACATGAGAAAATCTTAACTCCTTTCAAACTCGTGTGATCCTTCAGAAGTTTATCCTGGTCCGTAATTATGACATGATGACCCTAATCAAAGTTCTTAAAACCTTATGGACACTATCCGCACAATCACGTAAAGACGCGTATGAGCTTATATTAAACAAATTGTGAGGAGTGAAAAATAGGGTTTAACGTTTCTAACTTAGGTAATAGAACTTCTAACTGTGATTCTTAACCTTAAGATTAGAATCAACAGTTTCTCCACGAAACTAACTTGACTGAATTTTGTGGGTGTAATCTGCTGAAAACACTGAGGAGACAACACTCCTCCTACTAGGGACACCTAGAGGTTTAACGGCTTGTTGCACATGCTCAGTGCAATCGCGTTCCCTGCGAAAGTGAGGCTAGGATTTTTTGTTTTGCTCGGGACGAGCAAAAGATAAGTTTGAGGGTATTTGTTCATCTTAGAAAACTGCATTTTAATACCGCTCAGTCATTATCTATTTTGTTATATATCGGTGCTATTAACCAGTGTCTGCTCGGTAATTACAGATTACAGGTGTTCGGGATTAAAATACTGGAAACAAACTCAATATCACGGATATAGCGTTTGGGAGCCGACACTGCAAACAGAACAGGAAACCGACCGATATCCAAAGAGTTCTTTTGAAAATAAACATATGTACACAATTTTGGTCCAACACAACACAAGTGTGCACATAGCTCTTTGATGACTTGGACCATGGTGGGGCTGTCTTGGCACACACAAATGATGAATTGTGCAACTAGTGGGCACATGTGGGTGTGATGGGTAATAAATGCAAGAGGTTGTGATGTGAGTTAAAGGTTTGATTTCCCTCCAAAACTACTAGGTACAATACAAGATTCTACAAAGAAAACAAACAGCACCAGTGGAATTGTCGAGAGAACACAACATCACACAACCAACACGAGCCCATTAGCTTGGATGTGACCCGGCGACATGCCCATAAATTCTGAGCTCGCCGGCCCCCCTTACCCCGTTTGTCCCCATCTTTCTTATGTCCCTCCCTTGCAGTCACATCACCTTATTTTTATTACTTGTTTAATCTTTTTTGGTGCCTATAAAATCCGGATCAGTGAGCAAGGGAAGAGGTCTCACATGTACCATGTAATATATACCCATTTTCCATTTTAGTTTACTTTTGGTTTAGGCTTGAGAGTTGTGTGAGCTTTACTTGGTCTCTTCTTCTTCTTCCCTCTTGAAGTTTTCTCTTGAAAGCTTCACTATGGAGGTTGAACAAGTTACCAATATCTTGTACCTCAACTTCAAGTGTTAATAATATTGTTGTTTCTTTGATTACTTGCTTCTTTTTCTTATTTTCTTTTCTTGTTATCATGCTTAACTAATATCTTTGGTTGTGCTAATGGTGAGGAAATGAGATGAAAGGCTTTGCCTCCTCCTCCTCTTGTTTATGTTAAATGTGCTTATATATATGATTCTAACTTAAATATTGTTATGTATTGATGTGGTATGTTATTTTGAAACATGGTTACTTTGTAACCTCCTTATATACCATATTCACTCTCTTTCCCCATTTCAATGTTTAAGTTAGAATCAAATTAGTGTTGAGATTGCTAGGTTTAGATATGGTATTTTGTGATCAAGTGCTTGACAATCGCTTGGTTTCATATACGATATACTATCACATACACTTAGCAAACTCAACACTAAAATCATTTGCTCTCACTCTCTAATTTGTGTTTTTGATGTTGTGGTTTGCTTGCTAACCCTCGTGCTTAGTGTTGATACCCCAAACTTGGACATACAAACGGTAAGTGAACAAAACGGACTCGTTTCGTGTTTGCGTCGAATATCGGCAACTGGACGAATTGTGCCTCGCAACCGCCTTGATGCGTCATGCTACGCGCCCGGGATCGACACAAGAACGGACAACTCATGAATAAGGGAGCGTCGAAGGAATCGTCGCGATTCGACCATCCGAGCCAAAGCCACGGCCATTTTCTTACTTGCTTGTTTTCTTTGTTTTCGTATTCTTTCTATTTTTAGTGACAAACCAACCAATTCGTTATTTGTTGAACCTTAAACAACAAAACCTAATACACAATCCCCTGCGGATCGACCCGTACTTACCGGCTTGCTACAACACGCCGTGCACTTGCGGTTTATAAATTTTAAAACAAGAACGAGCTCGTGTCCGCATCCATTTCCTTAAAACGTTTCCATTTCCAAAACATACGTGTTTGCGCGCGCGGGTGAATTCGCAACAAAATGCCACTGAGCAGCTTCCATGCTCGGTCAATCCCTGGTAGGTAGTTCCCTACCCACCAACGCCAAGTATCTAAAGCCCTCGTCAAGAAGCCACCGAGCAGCTTCCCTGCTCGGTCAATCCTTAGTGGGTAACTTCCTACCCATCTACGCTAAGGATCGAATCCCTCACCAAGAGGCCACCGAGCAGATTCCCTACTCGGTCAATCCTTAGCGGTAACTTCCTACCCACCTACGCTAAGGATCGAAACCCTCATCAAGAGGCTACCGAATAGCTTCCCTGCTCGGTCAATCCTTAGCGGGTAACTTCCTACCCACCTACGCTAAGGATCGAAGCCCTCACCAAGAGGCCACCGAGCAGCTTCCCTGCTCGGTCAATCCCTGGCGAGTAGTTCCCTGCCCACCGACGCCAAGGATCTAAAGCCCTCATCAAGAGGCCACCGAACAGCTTCCCTGCTCAGTCAATCCATGGTGGGTAGTTCCCTACCCACCGACGTCAAAGATCTAAAGCCCTAATCAAGAGGCCACCGAGAAGCTCCCCTGCTCGGTCAATTCTTAGCGGGTAACTTCCTACCGACCTACGCTGAGGATCAAAGCCCTCATCAAGAGACCACCGAGCAGCTTCCTTACTCGGTCAATCCTTAGCAGCTAACTTCCCACCGACCTATGCTAAAGATCAAAGCCCCCATCAAAAGGCCATCAAGCAACTTCCCTGCTCGACCAATCCTTAGCGGGTAACTTCCTACCCACCGACTCTAAGAGTCGAAACCCCACCAAGGGGCAACCGTGCAGATCCCTGCTCGGCTAACCTCCGAGTGATAAATTCCTACCATCTCAAGATGAAGGTCTAGGAACTACATCAAGGGAGAATCATTCAACGCCGACCAATTCTAACTCGGCTAATGTTCAACTCACAATAAGAGACGTGGTCGTCGGTCCGACTCTAAGGGATGGACAGATACCGACCTCCTGTCATGACTTGAAAAGTACGGAGTGTGACTAGCACTTAAATTACGAAACGTCTCAAGACGTACGTAATCTATGTAAGCCAAAACCCAGAAATCAAAACCAAAAAGAGCAGTAGAGTGAAGGAAAACCAAAATATAGAAAGCAATTTTCAAATAACTAAGTCGCATCAAGCATTTTAAAAGCAACATCCATTTTCCGAAAAATTCGGCAGAGTCTCCTTTGTAAAAACTGACCCCGAACGGATACAAACGAAGATATATATACAACATGCAAAAAGGCATCCCCAAGCGGGAGCTAGCTCTTCGCCCAAAAGCGGATTCACAATCCCACACAATATATATAATAACTGTGCAGAATAAGTAAATAAAAGCACAAATAAAGTAAAACATCATGTCGGCTCAAGTGAGCTCGACCCAGAGAAATAACATATAAATACACAAATCTCACCATCTCGTCTCTAGGTCACAAATACAACGGTACAACTAGTAGATAAGGTAGCTACAGTAGATGGAGTACGTGTCACGACCCGAAATAACCCGTGACTGGCACTTGAATCATATGAAGTCTATAGAACCCCATCTAATTCAAGTAAGCCAAAAGCCCAGAAATCTAAAACCATTTTAAGGAGTAAATAAGAAAACTAGTTTTTAAGAAGTAAGGAAAACATGTTTTAAAAACAAGGTTTTTAAATAAATAAGTCGAATATGCATTTTTAAAATCTATATTCTTTTCTGAAAATTTCGGCAGAGTTTCCTTTGTAAATAATGGCCCCGAATGAGGTACAACAAGAATAATATATACACAATGATAAAAGGTATCCCCAAGCGGGAGCTAGCTCTTCGTCAATCGACGGTCACAACCACGCAAGCAATATAATATACAACGCCAAAGGGCGAGGATCAAAACTCAAAAGAACTCAAAATCAATATGAAAACCATAATACTACAACGCGCGACTCTAAGGCCGAAATAATACATAACTGGTTTTCTAAGTCTAAAACAATATACAAGTTTTGGTTGATGGAATTACTAGATACAACTGAACAAAATAAATACAAGGGTGGTCACGAAGCGAGTGAACCCACCTACCAATGCAATCACCCAGAAAGGAAGCAGTGTGCCAGAAAAGCCGTAATGAAAGCTGTATGGCAAAACCTGCAAGAAACTGTGGCACAACGGGGGTGAATTGCCAACTCGTGAATAGAAAACATCGCAGAGTAGAAATCGTATGCATGACATAATCCTAGGTCAATACGATCAGATATATATATAAACCTCAAATGAATAAGTCTGAAGCATGATAAGGTGGCAATGCAACATCTATACATGAGTGTAGTGCCAAGTGCTCGTGCCAGTGCCTCAGGTAATAACATATCAAAAATATGAGCTATGATCAATGTAATCAATGTCAACTGTATCAGGAAGTCTATGAGTATGTAGATATCATCCAACTATGTGATCAATGACAATAAGCATCATGCATGTAAATATCAGAAACATATGCATGGAAGTATGAGGATGTAAATCAACATGTGTCGCTCGCGACATATCAAGTCATGGAACCTGAGTGTCAAGCATCGACACTCGAAAACATCATAAAACCTGTGCCTAGCATCGGCACGTAAATCCTCATATACATAGGGCTCCGGCAGTCCGGATCGGCCCATATCATCTCTCAACTCCGGTCGGTATCCTCCGGATATCCGCCGAGCTCAAATACAATCACCGGTAGGTAGTAGTCCCTCTGCCAGGCTCACCGTCTGTATACACAGCATCCCTTTCTTGCCCCGGGGTACCATACCGGGCCCACCATGTACCCGCAATCGGCCTCACCGCCTCCTCGAATCGGGTTTCACATGTCGCTCTCAGCACCGAGAAAACACATGGTGGACGCACTGAAATATCATATCAAGGGTAACCGGGTTTTTAAAACAATTACATACTCTCTTTTGAAATATCCAAGGTTCCCAAATTCAGAAATATCATGGAAACAACATATCTCAATGCGTATAATCAAAAGCATGATGTATGCGACATGTAAAAAAAATGTAAGCATATCAGTATATCATGCAATAAGGAATAGTAATATGCACATATTGAGGGAAAACCGCTCTTTTAAAATGAATCGGTTTTAAAGAGTATCTTGTGGTTCCCAAATCTCTAATCAAGCCAGAATCATCTATGTAAGTGCAAATACTTATGTATATAAGTATGGGTGTACAATGGGTATGTACATAAGTATGCCATGCAAGAGATCATATCCTGAATGCAACAGTGCTACAGTGTAGTGACATGGCAATCATCGATGATGAAGTGTGTGAGCCGGCAAGCAGGTGTACGTGGAACATATGCATCATCGATAATGGTGCTGGTGTCCTAACAGCATGGTTTTGATATAACAATAAACATATTTATCATGCAATGCAATGCGATGCAAACAGTAAGCATATGCAGCAAATGAATAATAAACACAACAGTGTAGAAGCTACATCAATGCATCCATATCATACTGTTTTGCCATTTGAAAGATGACAAATCTGGGTTTTTAGGAAAATAAGGGCTACGGTGTTTTTAAGAAAAGATGCGTCTTTTGAAAATATCCATAGAATCCATTGCCTGTCTTTAATTACTCCCGATTCGTTAGTTTTTGAAATAGGTATGACATCAGCCTAGCCTAACATTTACTAGCAAGACTACGGCTCTAACTAACAAGTCAATCAGGAAGGGTATGGAAACCATCTAAATATGAGTCGATATAATATATAAATGTAAATATAATAGTCGGTGATCCCGCCTCAAAGGTACCGCGTACGATACAATATCATATGACATCCTCGAGTCAGAAGTGCGGATCTATCATCAATATAAAGCTCGTACGGTAAATCATCGTACGGCATCCCAAAAGCTGGGTACGGGTCAATATCACATTCATCTCATCAATTATCTGGTATCATTATCGTCATATCACATAATATGGGGTACTGATCTAAGTCTAGTACAAATCGATACCATCTATATAAGTATAAGTGCGTGTGTGAAACACACGTCTAAAAGCCCGCTAAAATATCATGTCGTATTCCAAATACGAATCACATCATATCACCGATATCATGGCACTATGCCCAATCTCATCGACTCATCTCCAAATATCATACACTATCCTCATCATCACGGTATAGGTATAACAAGCAAGCATGTGTGTGTGGGTGGGTGTAAACATATTCTAGGGTTCGCAACTAGGAAACTATACTAGTTTACTTCTAAACCCTAATCTAACCATAGTACACCTAAACACATCTAGAATATCCAAAGCACACTTAACGCTATCATACATATATATATAGTGTATATATATATAGTATACTAAGTATCGAACTGCGGGGGTGCTATACGCCATCCACCCGACTTCCCCCGTAGATATAATCTACTCACCTGCATCCTGAGTGTCGGTGTCGACGTCGCCTTCATCTTCTTCATCACCTCGAATCACCGTGGGGTACCTACAGGTCACACGTATCACATCGCATTAAAACCAAATCAAAACTAAAACGACACACGAAAACTAAAACGATACGCTTAAAAGCTTATACGTTAGAACCTATGAACTACGCTTTCGAAACCATCAAACAATCCTCGATATCGTCATATAAACGCCAAGTAATCGAGGTAAAATGCAATTATACAAATCTAGAATTTAAAATACGCAAAACGAAAACACGAATCAAAACAACAACTATAGAAAAGGGTCCCAGATTTCACCCTAGGTCAAATCAGACAATTTTGCATATACCAAGGGTCTAATTTACTGGAGATAAGGCCATGAAACAAAAACGAAGCATTTCCAACCTGATCTGGCCACAAATTGCGGCCAGAAAGAATTAATTTGCGGCCTGAAAGAGAGGGTAGGGGCTAGGGTTTTGGGTGATGGTTTCTCGGTGCCTGCATGTATCACTGTTCTTGCAAAAATATTTTCAGGTGACCCGGGTGTTAGCAGATTTCCAAATACAATCACAAAATCCACAATTCTTCCGATATCGGGTTTCTAAATCCGTATTCCGGGTTCTAGTCTCTGGTTTGGGTCTCCAATCAATCACCACAGGGGTTGTATAGCCTCTAGTAACCCTAATTTCACCTTTGATTTCAACTAAAACCCTAATTCTCAACTCAAGTTTTCAAACTCCCCAAAACCACACAATATCGGTTACAATTTTAACATGGATGCTAAAGGCAAGGAAATTCTATACTAGTGATGGAAAAATTACCTCATTTGGGACCCAAGAATCCCCTACAGCACCAAAATGTGATTTTTCTTGGTCCATAGCGTAGCTTGCGAGCTTGTGCACAAAGTTTGTGAAGAGGAGATAAGGTTTCGGTGTTGTTTTGAGGTTGTATGTGATGGTGAAGAGGAGGTGAAGGGGGAGGAATTGCTGCTGGAGATGGGGCTGCTGCTGGAGATGGAGGGAAGTGAGGGGGAGAGAGAGAGAGATGCAAAATCAAGCCTCCCCCCCCCCCGCCTAATAAATGCCCCATGCTTCTCTTTATCCTTTTCTATTTCCCTTTTCTTTTCTTTTCTTTTCTCTAATCCATTTTCCTTCTCACATCAATAGTAAACCCAAAAGAAACCATGGTAGAAAATGCATAAATGTAAAAAAAAAGATATGGTGCATGTTTTGCACAAAACAAGCTTAAACGCGATTAGCGATTTTTAATCGCGATTAGCACTAAAATAGTGTCAAATAAATCATAAAACCTTAAAATTTGCATAATTCACATAAAACATCCTCTTTTTAGTAATTTCTATAATTTTCCAAATTTTCCCAATTTATCGGTATTTAATTATGCCGAAATATTAAAATATTCATTAAAATTAATATTAAATTATAAAAATTCTCAAAAATAATATTTTATTTTTCTGAAATGTTACAGTACGCTGGATACAATAATGATACAAGTGGCAACAGAATAACCTCGCAACCCACCTACGAACAAGCTGCGAGTCCAAGCAAAAGGATGCAAAAGAGGAGGTGCGCCCGCCGCTACTGTACTGACGGGTCAGACCTGCAAAACACTGTGGCACGACGGGGGTGAGTTACCAACTCGTGAGTAAAAGTAACATCTAATAAGGCTATCGTAAGCATATACACAATGATATCACAACCTACATATACTAACATGATGCGATGTAATAACATGTATGCAATATGAATGCAATAAATAACACGAGATCTAAATATAAATAACATGGGAAATCTGTAGTTTTATCTTATTAAAACATCCGCATTTTAATTTTAGTTTTGTCAATGAAATCAATATAAATCTGTATCGGTGTCGACACCAAATATGAATATCTCAATATTCCGGGTTCCGGCAATCCGGACTGACCCATATATATAAATCTCAGGCTCCGGCAATCCGGACTGGCCTATATATCAAAACTCAAGACTACGTCGGTAGCCTCCGGATATCCGCCGCGTCATAAATAACCGGTCGGTAGTGCTTCCCTGCCAGGCTCAACGCCATTATCTGCGACCATCTTGTCCCGGGGTACCGCACCGGGTCCACCATGCACCCACAAACGGTTCCTCCTCCTCCTCGAGTCGGGCGTATGATACTACTCAAGCACCGAGAAATCTCATGGTGGACGATAGATGCATCATATCACGAGAAAACCGCAATTTACATTTTTAAAATGATAATATGTTTTTCAAATCCTTGCGGTTTCTCAAATCCATAATATCATAAATACCGAAATCCTTAATAGAATCATGATACATGAATGTCTATGATATTAGCAATATGCAATGAAATGCGGAAACTAAAAAGCTATGCATGAACAATGATGCAATAAAATATGTGCATGTGACTAGCAATCCTACATATCCATATTGATGAATTAACTATATCAATTGCAGGTTTATTAAACGTAATGGCGCAAGTGATAAGATTTGGATTTAACTACTTAAGTGTTCGTGGCATAGCCATTACCAAGGCGTGTGTGTCCCCATGAATAGTGCCCGTGCAGCATAAACCTATGGTAATAGTGCAAGTGTCCTATGAGGTACTAGCACAGTATATATACATATGACAAATGATGCAATGCAACGGGATAATGAATTAGGAACTACGCATATAATTATAGTTTTAAACTACATTCTAACTATCGGGCGTCAGGCGTCATCCAAACAATTTCCCCCGTAGATGTGTACATCTACTCACCGGAACGCCTCCGCGAGTCTGATCCAATCACCACCTTTCCTTTCCGCGCCGCGTCCGATGTTTCCGCGACCGATCCTAGAATTTACACAAAACAACACACGTAAGGTTAAAATCCTACAAAAGCGCGATATCAAGACTACACGAGAAACTAGCGTCGCAAGCTAACGCGTGGGCAAACGTGACACCAAAACGTGTGTGCAAGCGCCTGGAACCACCCTGACACGCTGTGATTGTTGGAGATAGTGCCCTCAGAGTCAATTATTGGATCACAGGCACGTGATTGCAATGATTGAGGGAGGACCTATCCCGGTAGGACAGTCTTACTCAAGATGATAGTATGCTATCTGGTTTATCTTTATCATCGTGTACTGCTTTAGGTGACCTGAAAGGTCGCTATTGCACGTTGATAGAGCCCCTAGGATTCTTGCTTGACTGCCAGCAGTATGAGGGCGATCATATACGTGGGAGCTGGTAGTCTATAAGCACATCCTTAAAAGGTCCCTAGTCGTGGGAGTTTCGAGACAGGGCATCAATTCTCCAGAGTAGACTAGTGTATACAGTCGAGACCGCGACGAGGGGCGGTGGCCGGTCTCACAAGACACTGGTGTCAGTTGGATCACCTAAGATGTATGCAGGTGCTCATTGGGTTATGAGTACACCGGGCAGGACTCGCCGGGAACATGCTAGTTGGTCTTATACCTGACGTCAGATAGCAGTTCCCTGGTGACATGTGTACAGGTTAGTTCATCGACCTGGGGATCGTCATTTGTCTCGTGTGAGTTCCCACTGTACTTTGATTACTACCCTACCACGCTCAAAGGAGACGTGCAAACAGGTTTTAGTTGGGTACAGTCCCGAGCCACATGGAGGCAGTGAGAAGATCTTCAGGGGTTCGTCTCTCCCGGTATTGGGGGTGAGGTCGCGCTGTGTCTAGGAGAGCCAGAACATGAAAAGTCCTTGGCCAAGGCAGGAGATTTGCTGGTAGGTATTCCAGTAGTATCTCAGGGTGTTCTGGATTACTCTCTGACACGACTTGTACCGCTTTTGGGGTCTGACTTTTACCAACCCCCTAGGCCCGCCATGCGATGCTCATAGACGAACGGACCAGACTGTACGGATATTGTCACTGACAGGCTCAGTAAGGTGTCAGGATGAGTTCGCTCATCGACGTCCCTTTTGGTCAATAGCTGGTAGCCCGTCACGTATGGCTAATACCTCTGACGTGCTAGTGGTTAAATCCACAGCCATAGTATTGATGAGTCTTTAGAGTCCCCCACATTCAGTTACTCAAGCTTTCGGGCGAAACGCTGTAGAGGCCGTATGGAGATATGGCAGGGTTCGATCAGATACGTGCGGTATTGCATGGATCAGGATCGGACAGATAATACTAGCCGGCTTTAGTTTAAGCCGGATCCTAGTATAGTACAGTGTAGATTTTGTCTCTTTGCATTTGTATTTCGGTCGGAATACAGATGCGGGTGTGTATACACAGTATCGGGGTTTTCCTGTAATTTATTACGGGACCAGTTTTCTGGAGTTGCCAGTTTGCTTTCCGTTTCAGCCATATTTCTTTGTATCTTTGATTGGCCGAAGATTGGTGGAGGAGGGCTTATTTGCATTTGTGCAAATAAGCATTTGTGGAGGGTAGTCTTTGCATATTCTTGTGTCATGATGGTTGCACCATCCCTTGACCATTTGACTTCTTCTTCTTTCATGATGGCTTGACCTTTGAAGCAATCATGGTTGTTGATGGTTGGTGGAGTGTGGGTTTGTGTTGGTGATCATTTCCCTTCATGATATCTTTTGATTCTCTACTTGCATTATTGATCCCTACACTCCCTCCTTCCTTTTCCTCTCTCCATTTTCCATGCATGGCCGGCCATAGAGGAGGAGGGCTGCCCATTTTTGTGGTGTGGGAATTTTAGTCTTTTGGCTTCACAAAAATCCCCACAAGTTCAATCTTCAAAAGTTTATATCATTCCTCCACCAAATGGCAACCCCTACAACCCCAAATGAGACATGAGCACTACACATTCTACAACAAATCTTGGGCACGTCGACTCGCCAGCTTCGTGCCCGAGTTGCCTCGGTATAGAGGTGGGAGCCCGTAAAAGAAGCAGGCGACGTGGTGCCCTTCCGGCGACTCGATAGAGACCGGAGATTCCGTGGGAGATCGGGACGACGGCGAGAAGACCGGAGGACACGGATCGCTCGGTATATCTGTCTTTCCCATCTTGTAGTTAGCTAGGACTAGTTTAATGGCCCGATCCGGGTTATAGTGCGCGGTGGGGCCAGTTTGAAAAATTAAAGTTAACCATCGCTTCCGCATTCCGGCGTCGGATTGACGACCGGGGCGCCGCCGTGCACTTACAGTGGTATCAGAGCCTCGCCATTAACATAGTCTAGTTTTGTCTAATGTGTTTTACATTTCCAATCGAACAAAATCCCAAAACCCGTGTTTTCATGCATATCAGTTTCTGTCAAAAAAATTTTGTCTCGAAAAATTTTTCAGGGTGTTGCAGAATGATGTGCAGGGAATTATAAGAATTCTGTAGAAATTTGATCACGTGATCGCTCTATAAGACCGCGTAACCGCGGCCAAACCCATGCTTGGGCCACGGTTCCGCCGCAGTATTTGCAGATCAGTGTTTCAAATTTTTCCAGAGAGCTCCTGTGATGAAAATAGGGGTTTTGGAATATTAATTATGGGCCCAGAATTTCTTGATGTGCTACAGTAGTACTTGGGGGCCCACTTGGTAAAATTTAATCGATCGGATATTTTAAACACATTAGTTCACAGTATTTACATTATATCTGTTATCGTGAATGTCACTTGATCGGTAAATCCTGTCTAGCTGCTATAGCTCGGTTAGACGGATTTGCGAACGTGACTTTCACGTTGATGTTCTGTGTATTGCTGTGATGTTGCGGATCGGTCGTGGGGGATAGCCTGGTTGCAGTGATAGTACAGTTTTGTTGTATTATGTATATTTGATATTGCGGGGCGAGCGTCCGACATGTGGACTGCCGTCACTGCCTGTTTGTATTATTCTTTTGGGGCACGACCAGGTTGCGGTCGATGTACCTGTTGTGTGTATATTTTACTTTCTGTACTAGGATTGCTTCGCGGAGGGGTGCACGGATAGCCGGGTTCTAGAGGGCAACAAGCCCGCATCTCATGGCATTGAGACAGAGGGGGCTTCACTCTAGAATTGGCGGGCTATTCGCCGCACTCGTAAGGGATACAGGTTGACCCAGGAGGGGTGCCCAAGTTACCGGATTCCGTGAAGTGCTGGGTGGTCCATTCACGTTGCTGAAGGGGGCTGCCTCGCTTCAGGTTTTGGCGGGTAACTTGCCGCGCCCGTAGGGGTCTAGGATTTCATTGCACGGGCTATCCACACGACCAGGGGAACGTCGGGTTTCAGTAGTGGCTCTGTGAAACCCGGGGATCCCAGATATCTGTATTGTTCTGTGATGCTGTACATTTCTGTGATGTTGCATTTTATCACGCCTTGAGCGAAAATTATATATTGATATATATTAGTAGATGTTGTATATGTTTTGCATCCGCGCAAGTCCAGTCCCCGCTCTGTCGTTAGTTAGCTAACCTAACGGGTAATGACGGGACCCAGTGGCGAATGCGGATGGCATATACGTACATCAGTATATTTTCGTTCTTTGTGGTGTGTTCAATTGATGGGACTGCATTGATTCGGATCAATGCAAGTTAAACAAACCTAATCTGATGTTGTTGGAACACTTTTCAAAAAACTGTTATTGCAAGGACGTTCACTTTTGTTTTGCATCGTGGTATTCAGTTGGAATATCCTGCTCCTCAGTCGACGAGGCAAGGGCCGAGATCCCTTCACCGGGAGTGACCCCTTGGACAGAAGTTTGCGTCAGGGCAATAACTTCACTATAGCCGATTACTTTTGCTTTGCATCATGGTATTCAGTTGGAATATCCTGCACCTCATTCTACGGGGAAAAAGCCGAGATCCCTTCACCGGGAGTGACCTCTTTAGCAAAGGTTTTCGTCACTATATTTTCTAAAAAGCTATCCGTTCCTTCAACGATATCAAGTTCATTACGTTAAAGGTTTTCGCCAGAAACCATTCGTAGCCCTCCGTCGTTTCATATGGATAGTCAATAGTATTCAAGCTGTGTTTGTTGGCCATAGTCAAGGCACAGTGTTTGGTAGCTATTGGGTGTTCATTTGTAGCATAGATAGATGCGTTGGTTTGGGACAGTCATATAGCCTTGTTGGCCTTAGTCAAGGGCTCGTACGGGTTGGTTCAAATCAACCTGGACAATGACGGGTAGAACTTGACATGTGACTTATGATTTGTTGGCCTTAGTCAAGGTCATAAGAGCATGAGGCAAAAATCACATCGGGGGTTTCTAAAGAAACTGAAACTTGCCAGATATGCGAATACCTTCTGGAGTGTGATGATGTGAGCGGATTCCGTCACGTTATCATGCGATGATAGTTGGATCCCGATTCCCACTGATGAGTTAGTTTACTCCCCGGGTGACCCCGACTAATTCTTCTTTCAGGTTTGGAGGAGAATTTGAGGTGACAGTGGGAGGTTTCCAGATTAGATAAATTGGTAACCATTCTGATCTAGGTTAGAGTGCACGCTGAGTGTTTCTTTTCTCTCTCTCTTCGGCAATGACCATTGACCCGACCCTAGACTCACTAGTAAAATAGGGGGTTGCCCCTACGGATGGAAATATCCGTAGGGGCATATTTGACTTGGCCCTACGGATTAATCCGTATGGCTAAAAGGTTGCCCCTACGGGCACTGACGTCCAAGAATAAAAATATTAATTCTTAATTTGGTGTTTGCCCCTACGGAGCCGCAAACAAAGGACCTACGGGTATATCCGTAGGGGCAAGTAAATATCCTTTTAAAATAAAGCCAGATCGAAAAGCCTACGCTCATTTTCTCTCTCTCCCTCAAACGCGCGCGAAAAACCCCAAATCGCCACCGTCGCGTCGCCACCGTCGTTAGGCAGAGTCGCCACCGTCGTCGCCACCGCCGGTTTCGTCGCCACCGTCGTCGCCACCGCCGGTTTCTTCGCCAATTCGCCACCGTCGTCGCTCCAGCCCACCAGCGCACCCGTTCAGGTATAAATCTCGAGGTAAATTAAAGCATTTTTGGATTATTCATGGCTGGGTCTGGGTTGCGTGCGCGAGAGTTGGGTTTGGGCAGGGGCGCGGTGGCGGTCGGGGTCGGGGTCGGGGTCGGGGTAGGGTTAGGGTTGGGGTTCGGCTGCTGCTGGGGTGGGGCTGGGGTTAGGGTTACGGTGGGGCTGGGGTTAGGGTTACGGTGGGGCTGGGGTTAGGGTTACTGTGGGGCTGGGGTAGGGTTACAGTGGGCTGGGGTTAGGGTTACTGTGGGGCTGGGGTTAGGGTTATGAGAGGCATGTCAGCATATTTATGTGTAATAATTGAGAGGATCAAGCTAAGTTCTATGCAAGCAGTCCCTCAGAATACATAGATAGCTAGCCTTACATTTTAAATTAACATATTCCATAGTTGTCTTAATGGTAAGGCAGATACCCATATTGTGTAAGAGCTGACATTAATACAACCATAGGGAGCTGACAGATTATACATCTCATGTGGCATTAAAATCTATAAATGGACATACGAGATAATGCAAAGAAAGAGCAATAGATCAAGACTCAATCAACTTTCCTATGCTTTATGATTTCAGCGGATAGCTCAAGTTTAGTTTCAACTTTATATTCTTATTTTTCTCTCTTTTTTCTTTAGTGCTTCTTCCTCCATTTCTTTGAAGAGTCTCTCACAGTGAAATACACTCCAATTGCTGTTGAAGATTTTAGAATGTATCCAGAATTTAAGAAAAAAATGTTGTGCCCCTTATGCTTCTGTTATTCAACTCCTTCCATACACTCTGGACTTCTCAAATTTAAAAACTATTAGAAGTGTACTTGTTTATCATACATTGAACACACCATGCATGCTATTTCTTTCACTCTCTTGTGGCATGATATTGATAGTTTATGTGAGAGTAAGACCATAACAAACATAGAAAATATTTCAACTAAGATATGAGAGACCGCTCCTAAAGAAAAACTAAAAGAGGTTAACAATGTAAAGATCAATTCCTATTCATTCTTTCCAATGTATAAAAAAAAATCACATTTTTTTAACATTACAAATCTTTGCACAAGTGTGCAGCCGCACACAAATAGCCGTGTCCCTAACTAATATGTAACCATGACACATGGCAGATGAGGTGTCTCATAACTCAATATTAGCGATTTCCATGATCACGACACGTGGCAGATGAGGTGTCTCATAACGCTTTATGATATCAGTATCCTATATTTATAGTTTTAATTGTTGATTGTTATAGATGTATACCATTGCAATAATAGTTTTTGGTTGATGAATGCTATTGCAATGTAGGATGATCAGTTCTATCAATCTTGATCTCAATGGTTTAAAATCATGTTACACATACAACACGAATGCACAACAAACGCATAATTAGAGAGCGGCTCGAGATATTCGGGTTAAAACCAATATATGATACTCGATGATGATATGAAACCTTCATATTCCCATCGATACCGGTATATGAAACTAAAAGCGCCACTTAGTCCCCGTCTATCGGTTAACATACGTGCGATGCTCGTCGTGACCTAGAACTATACGAAGGTTGTTAAATATCGGACAGTATAGCTCGATACTAACAACCGTCGTATAGTCTACGCGACGAGAAAATTCAATCGTATGGTAACCCATAGATTTGTCCCGTGTGGACAAGTTAAGAATGTATAAAGCAAACGCCTTCATTCACTTGTGTTTTCATCCGTTTCGAGATATTTCGTCGGTACCTTTCCGCTGGTTCTCCGTGTACAAAGATAGATTAGATGCTCATTTCAACGTTGTTTCACAGCTTTGAAATGATTATCTATTCTATTACAGTGTACTCGGAGAACAGCGGGGAGGTGCTGCCGAAATTTACTCGAAACGGTTGAAAGCACAAGTGATGGGCGTTCGCTCTATACATTCTTAATGGGATAGAAGCCTACCCCCGACAGCCGGAACACATACATACAAACGCATAATTAGAGAGCGATTCGAGTTGTTCGGGTTAAAACCAATATATGATACTCGATGATAATATGAAACCTTCATATTCCCATCGATACCCATATATGAAACTAAAAGCGCCACTTAGTCCCCGTCTATCGGTTAACATACGTGCGATGCTCGTCGTGACCTAGAACTATACGAAGGTTGTTAAATATCGGACAGTATAGCTCGATACTAACAACCGTCGTATAGTCTACGTGACGAGAAAATTCAATCGTATGGTAACCGATAGATTTGTCCCGTGTGGACAAGTTAAGAATGTATAAAGCAAACGCCTTCATTCACTTGTGTTTTCATCCGTTTCGAGATATTTCGTCGGTATCTTTCCGCTGGTTCTCCGTGTACAAAGATAGATTAGATGTTCATTTCAACGTTGTTTCACAGCTTTGAAATGATTATCTATTCTATTACAGTGTACTCGGAGAACAGCGGGGAGGTGCTGCCGAAATTTACTCGAAACGGTTGAAAGCACAAGTGATGGGCGTTCGCTCTATACATTCTTAATGGGATAGAAGCCTACCCCCGACAGCCGGAACACAAACATACAAACGCATAATCAGAGAGCGATTCGAGATGTTCGGGTTAAAACCAATATATGATAATATGAAACCTTCATATTCCCATCGATACCCATATATGAAACTAAAAGCGCCACTTAGTCCCCGTCTATCGGTCAACATAACGTGCGATAATTTATTCTTTTCAACGACAAACGCACACACAAAGCATATACATGGATTTTCTCCTTTGTCAGTAACTATCCCGTTCTTATATTTCTCAATATAGTCAGCATAACCTACAATTTATATGTTATTCAGTCTAACATGGCCCATGAGTACGTCAGAGTTAAGGACTGGATGTATGTGGATTGGAAACAACGTATGCAACCTAAGTTTGTCGCGGGAGTTGCTGCTTTCCTTGAATTTGCACGAGCACATAATAAGATCATAATAGAGAAGATTCTCTGTCCGTGCGATAGATGTGGCAATAAGTACTGGCAGAAGGTAGAATTGGCAGAGCTTCATATTGTAAAACATGGGTTTACTAGACTTTATTCAACTTGGAAATATCACGGGGAAGGAGAAGAATGCAGTACTACGGTAGAAGAAGGAGAACACGATAATGCGGCAGGAGAAGAAGAAGAATTCGGTAATACGGCAGGATACGGAAATTTATTTCCATCAGAAGAAATGGAGGATATGGTAGAGGCTGCCCTAGGTGAATCTATTCGTACCGAAGATGACATTCCTTCCGGTCAAGGACCGCGTGCGGATAAATATGAAAATTTCATGAATGATGCTAGGAAACCAATTTATGAGAATGCGAAGTATTCCACCCTCTCATGGTTCGTCCAACTTTTCCAAATTAAGTGCCTAAATGGATGGAGCAACAAGTTATTCACAATGCTTCTTTCATTCTTGAAAGATTCTATGCCTCCGGGAAATAATGTGCCCGAAAGCTGGTACGAAGCCCAGAAAATGATGTCTGATTTGGGTCTAAAGTGCGAGAAGATTCAAGCATGTCCTAAAAATTGCGTGTTGTACCGGAAAGAGAATTCAGATTTGAAAGAGTGTCCAACATGCGGAGAGGCCAGGTATAAGCCGAAAGATTCTGATAAGAAGCCTGATATACCTGTGAAGATAGCACGATATTTTCCCATAACACAGAGGCTACAGAGGCTATTCAGGTGCAAGAAAACAGCCGAGGCAATGATTTGGCATCACCGTGCTCCTCCAAGCGAAAATGGAAAAATGAGCCATCCAAGAGATTCACCGGCATGGAAGGATTTCGATAGGAGGCACGCAATATTCAGTAGCGATCCTCGCAATGTCCGGCTCGGACTGGCTGCCGATGGCTTCTGCCCATTCAACTATATGGCTGGAAGTCACAGTACATGGCCCGTTGTAATGATAATTTATAATCTGTCGCCTTGGTTGGCTATGGACCAATCATACTTTATGATGCCTCTTCTTATCGACGGACCAAACTCACCGGGGAACAATATCGACGTCTATCTCCGACCTCTGATTGAGGAGCTGAAAACTTTGTTCATTGATGGTGTAGAGACATATGATTCAAACACAAATACAACCTTCATACTGCGTGCGGCTTTAATGTGGACAATTAATGACTTTCCAGCGTATGGAATGCTTTCAGGTTGGTCCGTACATGGTCACAAAGCATGTCCTCATTGCCATGAACACACAACATCAAAATTTTTGAATTTTAGCAGGAAGGTTTGTTATTGCGGCCATCGACGTTTTCTGCCTCCAGACCACCCCTATAGGTTAGACACGGTTCACTTTGATGGTCATCAGGAGCTTCTTGGGCCTCCATCCCCATTGTCCGGAGAGGACGTGACTGCTAAATGGGATGGTTACAATAACGTGACCTTCGGGATGGATCCGACGAGACAGGTCAAACCATAATATTGGAACAAGTTAAGCATTTTCTTCGAGCTTCCGTACTGGTCTACAAATTCAGTGCGTCATTGTCTGGACGTCATGCATATAGAGAAGGGAGTATCAGAGCACATACTTAACTTGCTTCTGTGTAAAGACGGGAAATCGAAAGACAACATGAATGCCCGGATGGATCTACAAGAGTGGGGAATAAGAAGTGAACTGCACCCTAAACCGGTAGCGGGTAAACCGGGCAAGTTTGTACTTCCCAATGCCGCTTATCATATGTCACAACCGGAGAAGAAAAG
Source organism: Agapanthus africanus (assembly GCA_030015575.1). NCBI lineage: Eukaryota > Viridiplantae > Streptophyta > Magnoliopsida > Asparagales > Amaryllidaceae > Agapanthus > Agapanthus africanus. The sequence continues at coordinate 333,240,027 of CM057349.1, forward strand.
ATTCCTGCAGGTGTTGCATGATTTGAAAGTCCCCACAGGTTTCTCAGGATCATTCAGCAAGAAAATAAAAATTGTGAAGGGCAAGATCGATGGGCTGAAAAGTCATGACCACCATGTTATCGTGGAGCACCTTCTTCCATTAGCCCTCAGGACTTCTCTCCCCGACTCGGTTGGTCTAGTAATCAACGACCTATGTTGTTTTTTCAGGGAGTTGTGTGCTAAAACGCTGGAGGTTGCGACGCTGGATAAACTAGAAAATTCTATTGCGTTGATACTTTGCAAGTTTGAGCGTATTTTCCCACCGTCATTCTTCGATATCATAATACACTTGACGGTTCATCTTGCAACTGAGGCGAAGTTAGCCGGACCGGTACAATATCGATGGATGTATCCCGTCGAGAGGTACGTGTAATTTTTCGTTTCGCGCAATTTATAAATTTATTTTTGTCATGTATGCCTGTGTTTATTTATTCAACATATTCTCATTAGGTACCTTTACACTCTTAAGAAGTATATACGCAATAAAAATCGACCAGAGGGTTCTATCATGCAAGGTTATCTTCTTGATGAAGCAACCACATTTTGTTCCCGCTATCTGGACGAGAACATTGAGACAAGGCTTAACCGACCACGAAGAATTCAAGACGGGCCATATGGTAAAACCGAGTATAAGAGGGTAGACACTATGTTTATCAACAAGATATACCGGTTTATCTTGCTTAATTACGTATGTCTTGAACAAATTAGAGAGTAAGTTCTTTTGGATTAATTGTTATATCTGTGTTTGTGTGTGTATGAAATGACATAATATTAATGTCACAATTATTTGTCGAAAACAGAACTCATTTTAACGAGGTACGTGAGGGGCATCCTGATTGGAACGAAGAGCGTTTGGAAAAATACCATCAGGATAATTTTTGTGATTGGGTCACAGAGCATGTAAGTTATTCGAATTACATTTTATTGCTATCAGTTTTAATCTAAACTTGTATCGTTATGTATTTATCGTAAAATTTGTTTTGTTAGATCCACGATCCGAACTTGTCTGCATCATTTGAGAGTGATTCAAGATGTTTAGCTCAATTTCCTAATATGGAGGTTGCACATTACAAAGGATTTGGTGTCCTTGGATACAAATTCGAAGTTAAGGACATAGAAACATCTAGAATCACTCAGAATAGTGGGATTGCGACGGTAGGATCGGACGGTGTGATTTACTATGGGTACTTAAATTGTATACTCGGCATCCACTATCCCGGACGATCAGAACCCTTTTATATATTCCACTGTACTTGGTACGATCCGCGAACCGATACAGACAGGTGGAGAAGCAGTCTTGGGACTTGGAAAGATGAATATGGATTGACCAGTGTGAACACACTTCGATTTTACGGTCAGGACGATCCATTTATCTTTCCGAACCAAGCGTTCCAAGTATACTACTCACAGTGTTTGAAGCATCCGGGGTGGAGTGTTGTATGCCGATGGAAACCTAGAGATGTCTACGATGTCCCAGAATACGAGGACAGCGATGATGACGAAGAAGAGAGAAGGCTTAAAGTGCTCCGACCGTCTGTTTCGAAGGACGGGTTGTCTTCGACCAATCATGAAGTTACGTGGGTTAGAAATGACATCGACGATGAAATCCAAGTAGATATGTATGATGCGCCCACGAAACGAAAAAGGTTATCAGTAATGTTATATTATTACTTCATATTTTACGCTCTAGATCATATATAGTCAATACTTTTAATGATTGTCTAATGCGTCCACGAACCGTTTATCTAGATTTGATGACGATGTCGGGAGCAGCGAGGGGCGGCAGGAGCTCCAGCCACGGCAGAGGCAGAGGCAGAGGCAGAGCGGTTCTGCCGCCCGGAGAGCTCCGTAGGGAGCTTCAGAGGACCGGTCTTGCACCCAGATCGGAGACCCCTTCGGATGCCTCCTTCCGTGTGGATTTTGCCACACCTCCAGGTATACTGCACGCATATCCATTTTCAATGTAATATTACAGATATTCATGCATGTTTATGTCAAAATTACTTACATTCCTTTTGCTCTTACTTAGCAATTTTTATTATTGTCTAGCTGTAGGTGGTGACACCACCGCACCTGCGGGTATGTTTATATGTCCTATAGTGCATGCATATTGATTTAGAACGTTATATTATTGATCTACACATTCTTTTTGCAATTACTTATAAAATCTATTTTTAATTGTCTAGTTGTTGGTCCTGCGTCCACATCTGGGACAGAGGCCACCCCCGCTCCTCCAGGTATGTTTATATATCATATAGTGTATGTATATTGATTTAGAATGCTATATCATAAATATACACATTCCTTTTGCTCTTACTTAGCAATTTTTATTATTGTCTAGCTGTAGGTGGTGACACCACCGCACCTGCGGGTATGTTTATATGTCCTATAGTTCATGCATATTGATTTAGAACGTTATATTATTGATCTACACATTCTTTTTGCAATTACTTATAAAATCTATTTTTAATTGTCTAATTATAGGTGGTGCGTCCACACCTTCCACAGGGGCCACTCCTGCCGCTTCCATACCCTCCGCATCGTCTGCAGGTTAGTATGAATAAATTTAAAATATTTATTTATTTTACATATGCTATATAGAATAAATATGAACTTCATGGAGATTTAGCATCGATGTTTATTTTATAGTTGGAGGGGATGCGTCCGGGTCCGGGACCCCGGTTGTTCCTCACCGGAGGAACTATCGTCCCGCTCGTGCTGCTGCTCGGGCCCAGGCTCGTGCGCTAATCACCGGAGGTATATATCACACTTGAATTTTTGTTTAACCTTGATTTCTTAATACAACTTTGTCTTATTATTGATTGTCTTGATATTTCGTGCAGACGCAGGGCCTCTCCATCCCCAGAGGGGGACTCGAGGCCCGAATCAGTCCCATAGGCTGAGGCCTGATAGAGCTAGGGGGAGGCAGCATTCACCCTATTTTTTACCCTTGACTATCGCTATACCGGTCCTCATGCCGAGAGGTTCGGCCGGTATTTGGGGGACGAGAGCCGGATCGTGAAGAACTATCCACTTCACGTTGAGTGGGGCGAGCAGCACCAGCGCTCATTCGCCCTCTTCTTTGATCAGGCTCGGGTATGTATTAATATATATTTTCATTTGATCTATCCAATATATTTATTATTAACACTTGCAATCTAATAACAATGTTTTTTTTTGTATTTTCAGTTGGATTACGATTTTCAGCCTGTAGCCGACCCTGATCACTCGGGGAGGGTGCTCGACCTTCATGCTCTGTACAATGGCCTGATGAAGAACATGCAGGCCAAGGTCCGATACAACAGGAATGAGCTGAAGGCCGACTGCTACTCCCTGTGGATAGCGACCCCCGAGGCAGAGAGAGCGGCCCTCCTATCTACTCCGGCGTTTACGAGAGTCGACGTAGAGACATGGCCTCTATTGTGCGCTTATTTCGACTCCGAACGCAAACAAGTATGTATTTTAAATTTAATTCATTATTTATGATATAATTTATTTCTTTGTGTTTCTTAATTAGAAAACTAAATGTTAATGCGTTGTGCAGAAACAGGCCGCTCAGAATACGGAGAACAGGAAGTCGGCGAAGAGGGGTCGCCCCACTTACACAGGTGGCTCGAGGAACATTACTCGAGCCATGGAGTTATCGGTAAATTAAGAGTTATTCTCTAATATTCTGCAATATTAAGAGTTATTCTCTAATATTTCTAATATTAAGAGTTACTTTCTAATATTGCAGACATCTCGGACCGTGGCGTCAGGTGGTACACCGAGCGTGCTGTCCGCATATCTTGCCGTCCACGGCACCTCGACAGATCCCGCCACGGGCGAGCTTCGATGTCCCGACGTCGCTACCCAGGAGTACTGCGTAAGTGTTAATATTTTTTCTACCCAAATTTGAAATTTTAGTTTTGGAAGGTTCAAGTTTAAATTTTATACTTATACTTTACTGCTTAATGTGGGTGTAGGAGCGGGTGGTTGAGCAGGCCCAGGCCTCGGGGATCGATTTTACCGGACAGAACGATTTGAGGCTGCTGACCCCAGTTCTGGACGCCGCACACGGAGGGCACCACGGAGGTTGGGAGAGAGGCCGGGGATTGGGCCCTAGCAGGGCCCATATGAGGTTGGACTCCACCCCGGCGGTTACTTCCTCCGTCTCCAGTGACCGGCATGTCCATCAGGAACTGGATAGCTTGAGGGCCACCGTTCAGGAGTTGAAGGAGATGCTGGTATGTATACTACTTTATAGTAAAATATCATTTCATATTATATACATATCAACATATCTATAATTAGTACGTAGCTTGAGCTTATTTGGTTTTAGACTTAAGTTTGATTAATCATACATACATATGTAATTAAAACAAACAACGCTTTTCCAAACTAGATATCCAAACAGGGTTTCGAAATAACTTAATAATGAAACGAATTCGAATAATACACAGTTCTTACATGCTTCTTACACACGTTATGTCCAGACGCGACAGGGTAGATCGGCCGAGCCTCCACATGCATCTCCTTCGGCTGCGGCTCCGCAAGCTACTACATCGGCTGCGGTTCCGCAGACAGCTCCTGTAGCTCCACCGCCCACTCAGACTCCCGCAGCCGCGGCTCCGCAAGCGACTACCTCGACGGCGGCTGCGCAGACCACATCGCCAGCTCCACATGCCGCTCAGACTCCCTTATATGTAGCATTGCAGAGTGTATTGACCGAGGAGCAGGCGCGCGTTATTCTAACGTTATTCGGAGGTGGAGCTGGACCGAACTAGGGTAGCTTTTTGGTTCTTATTTTTTGAAACATGTATTTATATCACATTGTACTACATTTTGAAACGATATTGATATTGGTTTGTATTTATATCATATTCAGTTTTTGGGTTTCTTTTGTATATTATATATATGCGTGAGATGTGATTATGAATACTGCAATATATGATTTGATTGATGTATATAGTATTGTGCACAGGGCGAGAAAAAATCTAGCAGCCCATTTTTAAAAAAAAAATACAGACAATATGTACCTACGGATTAAGCCGTAGGTACATACGTTGCCCCTACGGCGTTATCCGTAGGGGCAAACTATCAGGAAACCTGATATTTTCCCACCTGATATCAGTGCAGGGTGTTGGGGGTGCCCCTACGGATATGTCCGTAGAGGCCACTGTCTCTCCCCTACGGAGTTATCCGTAGGGGCAAAATATCAGGTTTCCTGATATTTTTCCCCCCGATCTCAGTGCAGGGTGTTGGGAGTGGCCCCTACGGACGTATCCGTAGGGGCTACTTTATATCCCCTACGGATGTATCCGTAGGGGTAGAAAAAGGACCTACGGATATATCCGTAGGTATACACAATATATTCAAAAAAAAATTACATATATGATTTTATTAACCCTACGGGGTACTCCGTAGGGGCTATAACACCTACCGATATATCCGTAGGGGCTTGAATTTGTCCGTAGGGGCAAGTTCAGGGCCTCAACTTGCACCTGCGGCCTTTGCACCTACGGGGTCTTTTTTCGCCCCTGCGTACATATCTGTAGGGGCAGTGAGTTGCCCCGACCGATAAATCCGTAGGGGCAACCCTTATTTGTAGTAGTGACTATGACTCAGAGACCAAAATTAACCGAACCTTCTTAAACACTGGCTTTTGGATTGTCAGAGTTGCAAACCACATTGCCACTCCTACCTTTACCCTTTTCTCCAGGACACCCCGTATTACTGCGAACGTCCACTTCCATTGGACAAAACCATCGTATGGTTATATACGAACTCGAAAGGATTTATTCGAGGATGGTTTCCGGTTCTGGAGAAAACAGATAGGACTATTCAGTTGTCTTTTCCTTTTACCTTCTCTCAGGTTGCGAGTACTCCTTGGTTTAGGAGATAGTACACCTATTACGCAAATTGGATAGTCTTCTTCCAAACCTTAGGCTGTTGCCGACCGGTAGGGAATGGAGAAAACCAATTAGCCTAACAATGGTGTACAGAAGGTATTATGTAAAGACAAAGAAAGGGATTAGAAGGAGGGCAAAGTAAATTGCAACTGATATTCACGACCAAACCAGGTATTTCATTACCACTCCCACATCACCTTTGTATTTCTCCAGGACACTCCGTATCACTATGAAGATCCACAGTTTGTTGGATATTCCATCGTATGGTTATATACGAACTCGAAAGGAACTTGTTCCAGTTCGGGGATGGATTCTGGTTCAGGAGAAATAGGAATAAGGTTTATTCGGTTATCTTTTATCTTCACCTTCTCTCGCATTGCGATTGCTCCTAAGGTTAGGACAGTACACCCATTATGCTTATTGGATAGTCTTCTTCCAAACCATAGGCTGGTGCCGAACGGTAGGGAAGGAAGAAAACCATTTGGCCTAAGGGGTGTGCAGAAGGTAATGACTAAAGACATATAAAGGGATTTGGAGAGGTGGAAAAGAGTTATACGGTTACAGTCGTGAATCTGGAAGAGGCATTACTAGGAATACCGGGATACCCCATCGAAACATTTCAATGTTTCAGTGTCACTGTGTACTGTTAAAGGAAAACTGATTTCCCAATTAGTCATTACTCCAGGGTATGAATTTACCATGTATGATTCTCACATCTGTATGGTTTTACAGATGATGAGTGGGAGTAGGTTAGTGGGAATTAGGTGATCATCCTCATTATATCGGGATTTATTGTAATCGGTGATATTTGAGGAAGTCACCTGGGTTGTTTGCCGGTCGGCAAATATTTGGTTTTGAATATCCGCTGTTGTGCACCAATTTCAAATTGATATATCTGTACGTCTATTTTCATAGAGTGAGATATACCTTTTTGAAATTATATCTATGACATTTACCTATATCAGTGGATGGTTAGGTAAGAAGCATTAAACAGCGGTGTAATTCTTCTTAACCATAAGTACAGTTTTCAACCTACGACACACAGTGAATGAGTTATCAGACTCAAGGGACTTATACAGAGTATTGTATGTTGTCCAGGGTCCATCAGGACAGAGGGGTTGGTCCTCATACTATATTCGGTTTACTTATGACTTCTCTAGTTTTTAGACAGGTGTTTCGTGGAAACACAGGGTCCGAATTTTGAGAAGTTATAGGTATATGGATAAAGTAGAAAACCAGATGTTGCAAGTATCGGGATTCTTCAAGTTGATCGAAGATGTAGATACTTGTGTATGGTATTCGGTTGATAGTAATGTTTAAGAGAACTTGCTTCTCTTTCAGGTTACTCATAATTGGAAGCATTCCTAAGTTGAGTAACGCTGATCAGCCTCTTTCCATTTAGTTGACATGCACTGGAGACAGCTGCATGATTTGAATCTGGTTCAATTAAATCAGTGCCTCTGGTCCTATATTGGATATAAAACAGTTCGTATCTTAACGATGTTAAGGTACGGGGAGTTGTCCGGCTTATGATTAAAACCAGACACTGGACAACTCAAGGCACGTTTCTGTAATGGCTGTTTGTGGGTTGACCCAGGCTATGACGAGGGTTGATTTTCTACCATCTGGAAGAACAATAGCGATATTGTTCTAGACTCGCCACAGTTTTAAATAAAATGGATTTTTCAGAAAACAGTAGTGGGAGTATGGTAGAACTGGAAGTGATTCCAGAACCACAAACGATTACAGAAGATTTGATAGGAACCTAAAGATTCAATCTGGTTTGACATTCCATTGGCCACTCTGCAGATATAGTGGGTAACTTCAGGCACCCGAGAGGTACTCCGGTAGCCTCAAGGACGGTGACAGGGAAGTTCTTGTTTACCCAGACTTGCCATTGCTGTTGTTCCAGACTGTGAGACCCGACAGGAGGATGAGTATAGCGTCGTTCTAAACTGGTTTTAGAAGTGTACGTGTATATGACTCTGCCAGAGGGTTTTCGTAGTCAGTGGGAGCAGCGGAAGCATTGGTGGACAGGTAGCTTATGTCTATTTATAGACTAAAGCAGATATAGCGGAGATAGATCATAAATTTCTGATGTGACAGTCATAGGTTTGACTTCATCAGAATAGGGGATGGATCTGTTAAGAAGGTAGTAGGGTGTGATGTCATGGTATTTGGATGACATACACAGAGTAGGAAGTGATATTCCTATACTACGATCGGTTATACTTTGGTCGTCACACAGTGGTTTCTCCACATGGGACATGGACATTATATCAGACATACTGGTTACTAGATCTATGGTTTTAGATCTAGATTTGGGTGGTTTCTCAATTAAGGGTACTTAGACAGCATTCTAAGAGTATTTAGAATGGACGACTCCTGGCACGGTAGTGTACCTGCAGGTGATGGAGTCACCCTCTCTAAAGGTGTCTTACAGATTAAAGGGGAGAGGGATGTGCATGATTGGCAGATCACTTGCTTAGGCAATTGAGTCAATCATGAGATGTCAAGTACCACACCAGATGTTGTTCTTGCAGTAGATGCAATAAGTTGACATTGATCCAATCCTGGAGAAACAGTCGGAAGCAGTTTTAGAACATAAGAGGATGTTCTAGGGATATGATAACGACAGCCTCATTCGGGAGACAGTTATCATTCCAGGCTTCCATGGTGACCTGGACGACAAGGAGGTTGTCAGAGTTATAGTTTTCCTTCTGACGAGGGGCAGTATTTTGGACAGGTGGTCCAAGGGGATACTGAGGGTGGCATGGCGCAGGATACTGATTAAGTTCAGTTGACGATACAGTCTAAGAAGTTTGGATTTGGAGTTCATTTATGAGCTAGGTCCCATCAGACATCCAGACACATTCTAAGACAGGTATTGCTCATTTCGGGAGATGGCTTTCTCCGCGAACTTGAGATATAGAGAGACATAGAAAGAAACATCAAGGCGGATCCACTCACTAAGGCTATTCCTCGAACGCAATAGTCTCGCAAACGAGTATTGTGAGACTGACAAGTAGAGGAGTTGGGTGTTCGGTATCACACGGGCTGTGAGTATGCGACATCGCAATAATTAGCCTTGAGTGCAAGTGGGAGATTGTTGGAGATAGTGCCCTCAGAGTCAATTATTGGATCACAGGCACGTGATTGCAATGATTGAGGGAGGACCTATCCCGGTAGGACAGTCTTACTCAAGATGATAGTATGTTATCTGGTTTATCTTTATCATCGTATACTGCTTTAGGTGACCTGATAGGTCGCTATTGCACGTTGATAGAGCCCCTAGGATTCTTGCTTGACTGCCAGCAGTATGAGGGCGATCATATACATGGGAGCTGGTAGTCTATAAGCACATCCTTAAAAGGTCCCTAGTCGTGGGAGTTTCGAGACAGGGCATCGATTCTCCAGAGTAGACTAGTGTATACAGTCGAGACCGCGACGAGGGGCGGTGGCTGGTCTCATAAGCCACTGGTGTCAGTTGGATCACCTAAGATGTATGCAGGTGCTCATTGGGTTATGAGTACACCGGGCAGGACTCGCCGGGAACATGCTAGTTGGTCTTATACCTGACGTCAGATAGCAGTTCCCTGGTGACATGTGTACAGGTTGGTTCATCGACCTGGGGATCGTCATTTGTCTCGTGTGAGTTCCCACTGTACTTTGATTACTACCCTACCACGCTCAAAGGAGACGTGCAAACAGGTTTTAGTTGGGTACAGTCCCGAGCCACATGGAGGCAGTGAGCGGATCATCAGGGGTTCGTCTCTCCCGGTATTGGGGGTGAGGTCGCGCTGTGTTTAGGAGAGCCAGAACATGAAAAGTCCTTGGCCAAGGCAGGAGATTTGCTGGTAGGTATTCCAGTAGTATCTCAGGGTGTTCTGGATTACTCTCTGACACGACTTGTACCGCTTTTGGGGGTCTGACTTTTACCAACCCCCTAAGCCCGCCATGCAATGCTCATAGACGAACGGACCAGACTGTACGGATATTGTCACTGACAAGCTCAGTAGGGTGTCAGGATGAGTTCGCTCATCGACGTCCCTTTTGGTCAATAGCTGGTAGCCCGTCACGTATGGCTAATACCTCTGACGTGCTAGTGGTTAAATCCACAGCCATAGTATTGACGAGTCTTTAGAGTCCCCCACATTCAGTTACTCAAGCTTTCGGGCGAAACGCTGTAGAGGCCGTATGGAGATATGGCAGGGTTCGATCAGATACGTGCGGTATTGCACGGATCAGGATCGGACAGATAATACTAGCCGGCTTTGGTTTAAGCCGGGTCCTAGTATAGTACAGTGTAGATTTTGTCTCTTTGCATTTTTATTTCGGTCGGAATACAGATGCGGGTGTGTATACACAGTATCGGGATTTTCCTGTAATTTATTACGGGACCAGTTTTCTGGAGTTGCCAGTTTGCTTTCCGTTTCGGCCATATTTCTTTGTATCTTTGATTGGCCGAAGATTGGTGGAGGAGGGCTTATTTGCATTTGTGCAAATAAGCATTTGTGGAGGGTGGTCTTTGCATATTCTTGTGTCATGATGGTTGCACCATCCCTTGACCATTTGACTTCTTCTTCTTTCATGATGGCTTGACCTTTGAAGCAATCATGGTTGTTGATGGTTGGTGGAGTGTGGGTTTGTGTTGGTGATCATTTCCCTTCATGATATCTTTTGATTCTCTTCTTGCATTATTGATCCCTACACTCCCTCCTTCCTTTTCCTCTCTCCATTTTCCATGCATGGCCGGCCATAGAGGAGGAGGGCTGCCCATTTTTGTGGTGTGGGAATTTTAGTCTTTTGGCTTCACAAAAATCCCCACAAGTTCCATCTCCAAAAGTTTATATCATTCCTCCACCAAATGGCAACCCCTACAACCCCAAATGAGACATGAGCACTACACATTCTACAGCAAATCTTGGGCACGTCGACTCGCCAGCTTCGTGCCCGAGTTGCCTCGGTATAGAAGTGGGAGCCCGTAAAAGAAGCAGGCGACGTGGTACCCTTCCAGCGACTTGATGGAGACCGGAGATTCCGCGGGAGATCGGGACGACGGCGAGAAGACCGGAGGACACGGATCGCTCGGTATATCTCTCTTCCCCATCTTGTAGTTAGCTAGGACTAGTTTAATGACCCGATCCGGGTTATAGTGCGCGGTGGTGCCAGTTTGAAAAATTAAAGTTAACCATCGCTTCCGCATTCCGGCGTTGGATTGACAGCCGGGGCGCCGCCGTGCACTTACAGTGATACACAGCAAACACCAGACCCAAACTCAAAACGTACGTGTCGCGCAAGTTTGAAAGTATGGAAAACAAGGTTTTTGATTCCAGATTTTGACTCGAGTGGAAATAGGAAAAGTTGCATATACCAAACACCTTAAATATGTAGTAAACTCTTCTTGCCCAAACCCCGACACCCAACTCATCCTCTGGCCGCAATTTGCGGCCAGAACTAATTTTTCTGCGGCCTGGGATGGGAAGTGGGGTCTCGTGCTTTGTGTGTGTGTTCCTAGCTCAGTAACTAAGTCCCAGTATATTGCAACTTTTTCCTGAAACACTCGGTTTAAAAGCAGATCACAAAACTACCCAAAATCTTAACTAAAACGTTTAATTAACACTAAATTAAAACAATATGGTATTTTAGTGTAAACTGAAGCAAAGACTTAGGTTAAACGACACTAATAGCACTTAATTAAGTTAATCAAGCCAAAACAACCCTAACTTAACATAATCTTCACTTAAACCACCTAACTAGCACTAAAACCCACATAAACACTAATTTAAGCTAAATAAACTACAAGTTTAGCAAAGATGTGATTAAGGTGGGCTTAATACCTCACAAAGGCCAAGTGGTGGCACAAACTTGCTGGCCTTGCCTCCTAGAGCTCATAGTAGGCTCAAAAACCAACAAAGGAGTGATAAATATGAGGTTGGTGTGATGGTAGATGGGTTTTTAATGAAGATTTGAGGTTAGAAATGATGAGAAGAAGAAGAGAATGAGGGGGAAGCTGCTAAGCTGCTGCTGCTGCTGCTACTGCTGCTGTTGTAAATGGGGGGAGGAGAGAGAGAGAGAGAGAGAGGGAGAGTGCCCCAAAGTCAAGCCCCCATGCTCATTAAATGCACCATGCCTCTCATTTATTTTCTTTTTCTTAAATTTCTTTATTGCTTTGGGTTTTAAAAAGAAGGAAAAGATAATTAAAGGGGAAAAATAAAAAGGGAACATGTCATATTGCTAACCTAGGATAAAATTGTGTTGTGCATGCTAACTAAAATTTGCTTAGGAAATATGGTTAAGTAAATTTGCTAACTAAGTGAATACTAAACTAATTAATAATTAATAAAACACTATTATATAAATATTTACATATTTTCACAATTAAAATTTGATTTATTTCAGTTTATGTGGAAAATGATTGTTAACGGGATTTTATGAAAAACACGCATTATAGCTAATTAACGTGAAATTAACCTAAATGAATTTCAAAGCGTTACACCTCCCTACACTGAGAGATCTTCCGATGTATTCTAAGTGAACGATCGCCGGTATTCTAAGTGAACGATCGCTACCTCGACTCCGGGGGCGGGAGGGCACCGACCTTCCTGCACTTGGCGATTAATCGACTTACACTCGACACGCGATCATTATCTAAAAGGTCAATCATCGACCTACAGTCTAACACTTGAATCGAGGAAAAGACCGACAAGCTCAAGTACTCATGCAAGAAAACACAGTCATGCAGAGGAAAATAAACCCAGTTTTATTCATATTCCGAAAGTCTTTACAAGGTATTCTGGGCTGCTCAGCCTTACAAAAAATGCTCGGTGGCTTACAAAATTATTTGAGAAAAAATAAAGGGAAAAACAAAAAGCTCAGGCCGCTGGCTCTGCCCGGATCTCTCCTTGCTCGGCACCGCCCTCAGGGGCCGGAGCTTCTACTTCCGTAACCGCCCCTCCCCTCCCCCCCTGGGCGCCAGCCGCTTGTGGCGTGTCCACCGAAAGCGGGACCCAAATGCGGAGCTCACCGTCGGCAAACTCCGGCATTAACGCCTTGACGGCATCAAGAGCTTCATGCCAAATGATGGCAGAGGCTTCACCGATGTCAGCGTAGAACTGGTCTGACGCCTTGTACATGTCCACCGATTTGCGAGCTCGGTGATCTTCACTGCCTCAAGCGCAGCCTCGGTCTCTCTCTTGCTGGTGTCCCTCGCCTTCTTCATTATGGTGTAGCGCTTGCCCAACTCCTCCAACTTGACCTCGACAGCTCGGTAGGACTCGCTCAGAAGTCGGTGGGACTCCTGGCACTTGGAGATCGTGAGCTCCCCGGCGGCCAACCGGGTTTCGAGGGCGGCTGTCTTCTCCTTCTCCTGCCGCAGCTAAAGGCGCAGATCCTCCGCCTCCGAAGACGATTCCCCCGCCTTCCTCATGGCCGGAGCAATCTCCTAGGATTCCATGTTGACGATAAGGGCGCAATGTTGGAGGACCTAAGGAAAGCAGCAGATGGATTTAGAGGTGCTCAGACTAAGAAAGGGCGCTTAAGATAATACTTAAACGGATACCAATCTGAACTGCTTCCTGAGCAATGGCGGCCACTTGGGCCTTTAGGGTCCCCCGGGGAATCTTGCCCCCGGCCGACTGCTCCATGTCCGCAAGAAAGCTGTCGGCGACGGAAAGTCCCGAGGGGACCACGAAGCAGACATCCCCCTCCTGCACGGGAATCCCCCCCAGGATATCAGTCGACGGCGCGCGGGAGACCGTCCTTTTCCTCTTGAGGGGAACCTCGGTTCCCTCCTCCTCCCTCACCCGGGGTTCCGGGTCTCATGCGTGCTTCTGGCTACCCCCGCGGCGGTCATCGGGGTCTCGGAGCGATGCGGAAGGCCTCGCCGCTGGAGATAGTCTCAGGGTCAAGCTCGGTACAAGCTCACGCCCCCGACCTTCTTTTGGGACGTGGCGGCTATGGCAGCTAGGATCCTGGATCGGTCCATTTGTCCAACAAAAGGAGAATACACAGAAAAGTTAGTGATGCAAGAAGGGCAAAAGGAAATTATTCAAGTCTAAACAGATCGTCTAAGCTCCTAACTTACCCACGAAGCGTGCGGGGCTGATCCCGGCCCAGCTAAGGACCTGCTCGGAAAGCAAGACGTCAGCCCGCTGGATCGGCTCCCACATGGACACCGCCCTTGCCTCAGGAGAGGACGACTGCTTCACCCACGGGCAGTCGGCCATGTGCCACCGTATAGGCACAGGCCAATCCTCGCCCTCAGGTGGCCCGACGAATACAAACTTCTCCTTCCATTATTGAATGGAAGAAGGAACGACTACTACTCCCGACCCGGTCGTCCCTCCCTTGCATTTTTTGAAAGAAATATACACCCAGCTCGGCTTATCCTTGCGGGTGCCAGGATGATTTTTGTAACAGAGGAAGGAAGTAAGAAAGGTCAGGCTGAAAGGGATGTCGTCAAGTTTCAACCGGACCAGGAACCCTAGGAGAATTCTCCACGAGTTCGGTACTAGCTGGCCCGGGGCAAGTTGGAAGTAACGAAAAAACCCCATATATTTTGTGTGGAAAGGGCAGACGCATTCCAGCCTAGAATGCATCCAAGTACAGGGCAATCTCCTTTCCCTGCACCTGATCCGCCCTTTCATCCTCCCTAGATAAACGAAGTGAATAGCTAGGGGGAATGTGGAAGCGAGCCCGAATCTCGGTAAGCTCGTCCACGTTTCTCACGATAGAAGGCGCATCGCGAGCGTTCCCGATGCGCACTTTAGAGGCCCTTGCCGTCTCCTGGCAACGAGCGGTGTGGGTAGCCCTAACTCTATAGGGAACCCGACGCAGATGGGACAGCCGAAGAGGTGGGAGAAAACACCCTGGACCCTGCTCCAACAACTGGAACCTCATCGCCCGACTCAACCCTAACAACTTCTACAGACTTCTCGAAGAAAGACATCTAACCTGATTCAAATGGAAGGTTTCGCCGAGGAAAGGCATAAGAGATCTGATCTGAAAAGAAGTAGGAACGCCGAGCAATCTCTCACAACAAAGGAAAAAATGGCGGAAGTGTTAACCCTAGGGGGATTCCCCTCCTATTTATACAACTCGAGGGGAGGCATCCGACGGCCCTGATCAATTCCCGCCAAAACAAAGTGTCGCGTCTGCTAGCCGTCGAAGCCCCACGTGTCGAACAACCATTGGAGACGTCCCTTCGGCCACAGACGATAGTGACAGCCTGTCGCATCCACCAATCCGGGTCGGACATGTGGCATGCACCTTAACAGACGTGCGAACGAATCGGCGCCCCCTCTTTAATGCACGATCCTTTCCCTGATCCGCTGATGTCATCAAAGATGCGCACGAAGATCCAAGCGCCAGGGATACGCCACGCGGGCTCATAAATCCGAACGACGCAACGCCCTACACCGAGTCACCCCGAAAATCTACGCCGATAGATTTTTGGCAACAGGCTGCGCCCAGAAAACCAATTAGACCACTCTCGACCCGACCCATAAATAGGTCGGGACGAGAGTGGGGGGCTAATGATGATACTCATAAGTGGGAATTCCCCAGATCATGACACGTGGCAGATGATGTGTCCCGGAGCTTACGGGACAGGAGCAAGCACGATAAATTGAAGGCATTCCCCGGGCCTTGGCCCCGAGGATTGACCCGACCTTCGATGGCCTCTCAGAACACTCCTATGCTTGCCTTACAAATAACCATCGGCTCGCCTCCGAACCCTCCTACACGCTGAGCTTCCTCAGCCCTCCCAACTCACCTCCGAGCTATCACAGAACCGAGCTTCCTCAGCCCTCCCGCTCACCTCCGATCCTCCCGCCGAGCTAAGCCTTCCCGGTTCTACCGAGCAACCAAGAACGCAGAGCCCAAGTGTCTCCGCCTCGGCTCCGCGTATCTCGCCAGAAGCGAGATATCTGCCACCCAACATCCCGTGTTCCACGGTGTCGTATCCCCCCATTAACGAGCGTATCTCGTCATTAATGGAGGGATCCCGTCATTCACGTAGGCGTAACGTCATGGGCGTAACCGACAACGAAGATCTCGCGCCAGCTCGCTCCAAGCGACCACTATAAAAAACCCTCTCCCAGGCGACTCAGGTAAGACAATTTGAATCCAACAAGCCGCCACTTTGCTCATTTTTCTCGGCTAACTTGATCGTCGGAGGGTCCTACGGTGGTAACCCATCCCAGGACTTCTTTGCAGATAGCTCGGCTTCACCTCACAATCTACCTATTGAGATCCACACGTCCAAGGAGACAACCTTCAACACCAATCTAAACCCTTTATCAACGCTCGCGACAGATCGACGGAGGACAACATCTGAAGGAGATCAAGGCCTCCATCAATATTCTTAATCTATATGGCATGATTAACTCTCTTATCAAAATCTCATGCGCTTAATCATGCCGTATATATTAAGAATATATATAAAGTTCTTACAATTGATATCAGAGCCCAAAAGAATTATTTCCGGCCAAAATTTTGATTAAAAAATCGAATTTTCCATCAATTTATATGAAAAGATTCTCTCTTTTTCAAACATTCCGGCGAGTCTCACCGGCCAAAGGGCCGCCGGCGACTTGACGGCAATAGATGCCAGCTTTATGTCTCCGGCACCGTTCGGGGTGGTCTCCGGTGGGATTGGGATAACCCCGAATGCTAAGAAGTCCTCGCGAAGGAACACATGTCATAGGTGACCTTTAATGGGTTTGTCATGGAATTTGAAATCCCATCAAAAGAAAATTAGAAAATTATTGATTGATCCCAAGAAATATTTGGGAGTTCCTAAGATTTTGTTTTTTCTTTTTAGCAAGGAACAGCTCTCTGCTCCTTAATTGTTGGTGTTGACCATTTTATTGAGAGATTAGCGTTCTAAATCACTGCATAATATTATTATGTTAAGCTATATTGTTTTGTTTGAATTGCCATTGAAATTGAGAACACCCTCAAACTTGTTTATGTTCTACTCTATTTGAGATTGGCTTTTATACTCTACTTAATAGAGACTAGCCTATAATTACTTCATTAAGTTTATGGATGTTTATGTATATTCCAATTTCATTGCAAATTCCATCATCTTTTATTTATTTTCTCAATGTTGACTTATGGTTTTAAACCAATTTTATGAATTGGAGGTAAAGTTAATCCATTTATTTCATGGGTACAATCTATCATTTAGTCTATTTTGGCTTTAAATTATTTATGCAAATTTTTGGAATGGTTTGCAATTATTTAAATTTTTTCTGCAATTACAAAATATAATTTTCATAATTATTTGGACATGTATGCAAAATTTGGATAGAAACTGATTCCAAAGACCTTACTGTAAATGTTACAGCAACTTTCAGTATTTACATATAAGTCCAGAATTTTCTTTTTGCAAAATTCTGGGGCTGTTTTGTAACGGCTTAAATTTAGTATGCAAGTTTATTGTTTTATGCCCATGTTAAATATTTCTTTCATAAAAAATGAGTTAAATAATTTACATAATTTGATTATTTGTGATTATCATGTTAAAATTATCCTATATTGAGATTATATGGATTAGCATGATATTTAGTCTATTTTATGAATTACAAGTTTTACATACATTATGTATATCTTAAAGTAATAATATTTTTTGATATACTTATGTACATTAAATGATCCAACATTCGTTGGAAAACATATCTCATGCTCTACATATATTGTTGGGTTATACTATCATATATTAAGTATAAATTTTGTGTTTATGGGCATGTATTGTTTCATCGTATATGGATGATGAATGTTTAGATATCATTTGAAATTAAATTGTCATAAGAGTTAGGAATAACCACAACATCCTAATTCATGTGATATAAGTATATTATGGTTTTTCTTCACATCATGTTATTAGCTATTTTTTTTTATTTACATGACATCTAATATTGCAATTATTTTCATTTAGATAATTACTTAGCACCACAAGAAAGTAATTATTTATGATGCCCACGGGAAAAGAAATTTTCTATCTGATATTATATTGCTCGTCTCATTATATATACAGTTTGTTTTTTAGATTTCTTGTGTGCACAGGAAAAGAGAAATCTATTTTGATGTTGCATTGCAAATTTTAATATATGATAATTAGTAAATTCATGCATAAAGCAAACTCTACGCACATGAAGGTTGAAGTTACTAATGAAAATTAGACATTAGTCTAATTCAATAAGGTTAGTAAATCATAGCAATAATATATATTATAACATTGTTATAAAGTTTATTTTTCCCAGCTTGTAATTCCCGCAACTTTATTCCAATTTTAAATTTTAAGGATTTTGAATTCAGTGGGAGTAACTTTTCTCATAATCTAAAGATCGAGAAAATTTTTGTTTTTCCTTCTAGAGAAAATGAAGGACCAAACTATGCCCATGAAGAACAAACCCACGATGCATATTTTCTATGGATAATATAGATATAAATATTGGAAATATAAGCTTAAGTATTGTGACAAGAAAAGTGCAATTGTTGGAAATGGAAGAGGAATTAGATATTGCTATGATATTTTCATGAGTATAAAGGCCAAAGAATTTTGTCATAGGAGGATTAAAAAGATTAACACATATTAAAGCCTTTATCGCCTATTATGACAAAACATCCTTTGCTAACATCAATATATAAAGAGTCGATCAAAGGTATATCGACATAAGTTTCTTAAGACTATATATCAATTTTATGATCTTTTTTTTTGTTTTTTTAGCACATAAAGATATAATAATTGACTAAAATATTATGTGTTATTCCATTTATGGGTTATGTAAGATATATGAGACTCATAAGTATATAAGTGTTGTATGCCATTTTCTATGATCTATATATTTGTATGTCTAGATATATGGATGTTGTTATATTTGGTACATGCTTAATAAAATATGCACGTTCTATTTTAGTCAAGTGATTATTACTTTTAAAGCAAATTAAGGTTGTACTCTGAATATTTTATTTGCTCATTCAAGTGTAACAATTTAAATGGCTATAAAGTATAGTTATAATAATTTTATATAGTAAAAATTAATAGGATGGTTTGAGTCAAATGGGAGAATGTTAGGAAAACTCTTTATATGACTCATATATCCTATAAATATATGATATTAACATTTGAGTTAAAATTTGGGATGGTTATTCTCATGTAAAAACATTTAGTTTTGAGTGGTTATTATGAAACCACCATATAGTTATGGAAATTACAATAACTCTCTTGATGGAAGGGGTTATGAAAATGAGTCTCTTGCCTACACATAACATACATTTTGCCTACACATAACATACATTTTGTGAATTAGGTTTGTTTTCTATCCATCAAGAAAATTCTAAAGTAAATGAAATGGGCAAGAAAGAATAATGGAATCGGTTTATTTTTATTCTTCAATCATGATATCATGGTATGTTTCATTTCTCTTGTGTATGGCATGTGCATAAGATTTTGATTAGAGAATTAATCATACCATATAAATTAAGAATATATATAAAATTCTTACATAGGGCTGCTAAACAAGCCGAACTCGAGCGAGATAGGGCCGACTCGAGTTCGGCTCATTTAGTATTGGCTCAGCTAAAGTTCGATCCCGAGCTGGAACATTAAGCTCATGTTCGTTTATTTAACGAGCCTCCTTAACGAGCTAAAAGTCGACTTTTGGAACTCAGTTTTTTTTTATTTCGCGCAAGATTTCTTTGAAGTGGAGCTCGATGTTTTTTATTTGTAGAGAACTTCTTGTAGGACTTCAAAGAAGAACGGTTGAGGATATTTGAAATTTTTTTAAAGGTTTCTAAGTTACAGCTAGAGACTTTTCGAGTTTAAGGTTGAGAAAAAAGGTTTTAGTTCCTTTCAAGTCGAAAGCAGGAAATTGATATGAAGAGAGACGAGTAAAAATAAAAAATTATGTATATGATAGAGGATGTTGAATTGGGTATTCAGTACTATTAGATTATTCAATATGCATTAAATATCTAAAACATATATTATATAAATAAACCGAACTCGAGTTATTAACGAACGAGCTAGGATCTGCATAAGTTCATCTCGTTTACTTAACGAGTTGGAATTTTGGCTCAAGTTTGGCTCATTAACAAAAAAAAACGGGACTTGAACGAACCCTTATCCAGCCGAACCCAAACCAGCTGTTCAATTAGCATCCCTACCTGTGAAGCTCCTCAAGGCCGGTGAGCTCATTCCAGCTTGTCATACAAACACAACTCAAATTTGGACAAACACATAATATTTTCATTTTAGTGTGGTAAATAGAGAATACATGAGCCCATCTCAGTAAACAATAATTTCCTCCTCTCGTGCCACTGCCAGTAAAAAAAATATCTTATACAAATTCCCCGCCAGCTGTCATATTCATAAAACAAAATAACATAAAGCACGCATTCAACTTTTGTTTATGGTTTGCAACCGATGAAATGAAAATTCAGTATGGTCTTAGCTTAACAGCATGACGTCAAACATATATTTAACATTCAGCCATTACATCCAGCTAAACAACTTTATTCTAATTCCAAAGTCATTTCTGCAAGAACATAGCATTGTAGTAGCCACAAACACATTCACAGTCCTCAGGCTGCAGCAAGTGCTCCAGCTTCGGTAAGCAGGGGCACCAATTCGCCTTTGCTGTGCTTTGCCATTACATCTGTCGAAATTATATATGTTAGGAAGCAGTTGTTGCAGCAGAGTTAGCTCAAAATGACAATGGAGTAATTAAGAAAAATGATCGCTAACCGTCGCAGCCACCAATATGCTTTCCACCGATGAACACATTTGGAACGGTCCTTTGCCCCGTCCATTCTTTAAGTGCTGACTGGACTTCTGGTCCATCACCTTCATCAGTGAGTGATGCATAAAAAAAATATTATACATTGAAACCTCAAAATGATAACAGCTCAAAAAGAAACTAAATGATTCGATATCTTTCAGTACTAATGCATGTATAAACCGAAAGGATTTTCTTTATGAAATCCAACTACTATGAATGCTCACTTTCAGTATCCAGCTCAATTGCTTTGAAAGTTGCTTTAAGCTGAGTCAGCAACTGCTTAACCTGAATGCAGTATGGGCAATAGCTCTTGCTGCAACCAGCAAAAGATGATGAAATATTTGAGCATGAAATCACATGAAGAATAATGAAAATAGCACACAAAACAAGAGTTTCCTGAAGAATTGATCAGTATGGGGAAATAGCTTGGGTTGCTGTTATTGCTATTTGGATGCACCTTTCGGTCATCAGGTTAAGTGTGCTGATAACTAAGACATGGCTCTATGCCTTACATTATGCAACTCTATAAAATAAAAGTTTGTAAAAATTTATCAAAGACCATGATAACATAGATTTGTAAACCAAATAGCACTATATGAATCCCCACAGATGGACCTTAGGGGCTAGGTTTAGAGCCCGCCTTTCTTTAATTTACCTATTGTCACTGACCATTTTTAGGATCATACTACCGCTACAGACAGCTCCAATTTATGATAAAGCATTTGCTCGCTCTTTCCCCAGCATTTTAACCTGGTTGCATTTGCCGAAGAGCCTATGAGTTAAATGAGCTGTTAGATCTGTTGTTCTGGTCTCTAGGGCTCATCAGAAATATTAAATTTTCTCTATCCTTCTTTGCTTAGTGCTTTCCAGGAACACCACGTTATTTAGAGCATCAATGGAATACAATTAAATAAACCAGTAATCATACCTTAGAAACATCATTCTCTTATTTTCAAATAACAAGATGTTCAAAAATAATAATTTGATGAATCTCATATATACAGCTTTGACTAACGACTGCTATTCCAACGAATGCAATCTTCTAGGTCTATACTTCATCATTCAATGCAAAAGGTTCTTCCACTAGATTTTTTTTTTTTTGAAAATAAAAATAAAAAAATGGTATTTGAAAATTCATAAGATGTTTTCTTACAAGTCTTCCCTAGCCTACAAAGAATGTGCATGGAAAAACAAAAGATGAGTTTTCCTCATAGAAAACCATGTTTAAGTCATCCCCCTTCCCCGGGCCGGAAAAAAGATCTTTTTTAGAACAAATTATTTCCTTTCCACAGTTATTATCCTTTCACACCACTTTGGAAGCTGCTTTTTCTAGTTCTGTATGCTTACATACTACAATAATATTTTGTGAGCGCATACGATGGGTTCTCTAGGAAAACAAATCAAAAGGGAGAATACTAGATTAAAACAAACTTAAAAGAAGAATCATAGAGGAACATGATGTTCCCTACTTTAAAAGAGTTGCAACCTTTTCAAGCATCCTACTACACCGATTCTCTTCCATTCCCCTTCTAAATTCCTACTTTCTAAACCATATCTCTTCTACGAGGAACATACTTTGGAACTCACGCACATGCACCTTAACTAATATAGTCTTTAAATCACCATCTCCTATTATATGCAACAGACCTATCACATAATTTTCTTGGTTATCCTGATTTCATCATGGACAAACCCAAGAATTTATCTCTTAACATAGAGTTGTTCAACTTACGTTCAATTGCTAATGCTCAGTTAATTTGTTGGGCCTAATTGGTTACAACATTTCTATAGTGGAGTAGATTTAAATTACATGAAGAAGAATAAGGTAGATAGAACCTTTGCCTTTAGGCTGATTTTTTCGACCAACTACAGTACGTAATCACATCTCCATATTGGTTGCCTAAGTATATCCCTCTAGGGAATTAGTTATAAACTGTTCTTAACATGAAGTTTTGGAGGATTTGAATGGATTACGGAATTTGGGAGACAAAACAGTGTACCAAGCACAAAATCCAACCGAGTTTTGAAATCCTAGCTTGATTCTACGGAATTGGGGCACTTTAGGATCTATAAAAAACATGGATTCAACTTATTCCTTCCATCTAACAAGAAATTTGGAATTTCCAAGGGATCAATATTCCATGATAACTGATGCATTCCCTAATCCATATTTTTCAGTGTTGCAACTTAACGGATCCTGAGATAACCAGTTCCAAGTCGAACCCTTATGAAGACTTACTCAGGAGCCCACTTGCTAGCAAACTAAGCTAGCTTCCAGCAACCGTTTAATCTAGAACTAGGGAAGACGAATCGCGGTGAAAAATCCAGCATAAATCAATCGATATTTTAGTCATCCATCATGAACCACGATTGAAGTTGAGATCATATCAAATGGAACCAGATCCGCTCGACACTGATAAGAACCGTAAATAAAAAAATATAATTAAAATAAAAAAAAAACTACTCTAGTTGAAATCCTAGACAATATATCAGTGATGGAACCCTAATAAAAAGAAGAAGAGCGAACAATTAATGAAACCCTAACCCTACACACAAACCCTATACACAAATCGATCGAGCATGGGGATCCATAGATCAGAATCGAGGAAGGTGATGATAGGTTGATCGATTGATACCTGAAGACGACAACGGGGTTGGAAGAAACGAGATCCTTGGCCTTTGCCAGCGCCATTTCGTTCGATGATGATTATGATGATGATGCGCTCTCGCTGCTGCTGCTGCTGCTTAAATATCCTCCCGTTTATTTATTGGGTTTTTTATATATTGCCCCCGCGAAAATTTCATGTTTTGAAAAATCCCACTCTGTTTTCAATATTTTAAAATAATCCATTCCAAACTTCTCCGTCAATACTTCAACCCGGTAGCATTATATTAAGTAAACCCTTAACCATGATTAGTTATTACTGAACAAAAACTAAAATACCTCTCTCTCTCCTCTCCTCCTCGGCCCCCACAACCATCTCCATCGCCTCGAGTCTCCGCCGCCTCGTCCTCCACGACGCCCCAGCCTTTCCCTTCCTGCCTCCCTCCTCGAAGCTCCACCGCCACTTCCCTCCTCCTCTTCTGCGCCCCCGCCTCCCTCCTCAATCCTCCTCTGGTCTCGCCTCCCTCCTATGTGTCGCCTCCTCCCGCCTCCATCCTCTTCTCCCCCGGCTCCTCTTTCCGCCTCTGCTTTGCCTTCCTCCTCATCAAACCTCCCTCCAGAGACGACGATGAGATGATGATGGTGATGATGATGCAGGTGAGATGATGAAATTGATGATGAAATTGATGATGATGATGGGGTGAGGTTGGGGTGGGGAAGTGGCTGTGGAGGGCAGGGGGTAAGTTAGGAAGAGGAGCATGTAGAGGTGGAGGCCGAGGTGGTGGAGGAGACGGCGGATGGCGTCGTGGAGGAGTGGTGGTGGTGGAAGCTGATGGTGGTGGTGGTGGTGATGCTGTTGGTGGCGGCGGGGGTGGCGGCGGCGAGTATTGATGGTGGTGGTGGGTTAGAAGGAGGAGGAGAAAATGGTGGTGGTGGTGGGTGGGTGGTGCTGATGGCAGCTGCGGGTGGTGGTTGTGGTGGGTATTGATGGTGGTGGTGGTTTAAGGTAATAATGGTGATGGAGAAGAGGATGGAGATGAGGGGTTAAGATGATAATGGTGGTGGAGAAAGGATGGACAGCGGTGGTGGGTTAAGAGAGAGAGAGAGAGAGAGGGGAGGGAAGCTAGAGAAGAGGATGGAGACGGGAAGACGCGGGCGAGAAGAGGATGGAGGCATGAGGTGGCAGCGCATAGGAGGGAGACGGGGCCAAAGGAGGAGAGATGAGGGAGGCAGGGACGTAGAGGAGGAGGGAAGCGACGGCGGAGCGAGCTTCGAGGAGGAAGGCAGGGAGGCAAGAGGAGTGATGATGCTCGATATCGGTGATCTCCCAAATCAGGACACGTGGCAGATGACGTGTCCCAGAGCATGCAAGAAAGGACCTACAGTGGCTGATCAGACCAGACCACACCTACGCTCGTCCTACCGAGCAAACGCTGGCTCGCCTCCGAGCCCCATGCACAACTGGCCTCCTCGGCCTCACAGCTCGTCTCCGAACTACCGCAGAACCAAGATACCTCGGCTCTCCCGCCGAGGTCATCTTCCTCGATCTCATCGACCGACCAACGGCACCGCTTGCAGGTGTAACTGTCATCCCGCGAATCTTGCCATGCGCGAGATCTCCGCTGGCCACATCCCACGTTCCACGCTACCACGATCCCCTATTAACGAGCCTGTCTCGCCATTAATGGAAGGTCCCGCTCATCATGCGGGCATGACGTCGGGAGCATAACGGCCGGCGTGATTCTCGCGCCTGCCTCGCCTGCTGCCACCGCTATATAAACCCCTTCTTCAGACGGTTCAAGTAAGCCATTTTTACTCCACTAAGTCGTTACTCTGCTCGGATCTCTAGACTAACTTGATCGTCGGAGGGTCCTCGGTGGTATACCCATCCCGAGACTTCCTTGCAGGTAACTCGGCAACCACAACCTCAAACCCATTGAGATCCACACGCCTCAGGAGCCTGCCTCCAGATCCAATCACCGCCGTCTATCGCCGCCGTCAGCAGATCAACGGAAGGCAACATCTGAAAGATATCCAAGCCTCCATCAGCTGGGCTCCGTCTGTGGAAACCTCTTGATTCCACAAAAAAAAAGTTCGTCTTCCGATCTCAACCTAATGGCGAGCGATCATCACGACGATCCAAGTACCAGCCGCCGCCTCCCCCTCAATGGAGGCGTGGACGAACCTTCGTCGCCGAACGCCATCAACACCCTCGCCGGCCGGATAGACCGACTCGCGTCCATCATAGAGGCGCTCGTCCGCGTCTAAACGGCGGGGCAAGATCACCAAATTTCCGCTCCCCCGCCTCGAGACCAGGACCCCTACAGGGAGAGAGAAGACTCCGTCCGCGTCGGCACCGCCGACCACCGCCTCGCTACCTCCCACGGCCGCTGATCTCCCAGGCCGATACGTTCTGAGACCCGCTGGTCACCCCACAGTTCGACACCGAGGTCCGTCGCCAGAGCACCTCGCCCCAAGATCCTCCGCGCGCTTGTCCCTCCCGAGGAGATGTCTGTCAGCTCGCCTGCTCCCAGGCATGACCGACACCCCCTCCCTCGACTGGGTCGCGCGGACGGAACTCGCCACGGCGGCTCGAAGGCCACGTCGCTGGGGGATCTAAGGAACCTCATTGAGAGGAACGGAGTCGCGGCCAGACGCAGGCCTCCAACAGCAGAGGCCTGGGATCAGAATGTGCCGAGTCGTCGGGGTACCACGGCCGACTAGCCGCCCTCGAGAAGAAGATCGAGAGTATGCACCGGGAAGGTCACCGTTCGAGCGACGGGGCTAAGTACGCCGCCGACTCGCTCACAAAACCGTTCACCGAAGAGCTGTTCGCCGTCCACGTCTCCTCCCGCAACAATCCCCCAAAGGTCTCCCTCTTCGACGACAAATCTAATCCGAAGGACCACTTGGATGCATTCACCATGGGAATGAGCTTCCAAGACCACTCCGATGCCGCCCAGTGCCGAGCTTTCCCGGCCACTCTCATCCGCTCCGGACGAGACTGGTTCCGAGGACTCGAGCCGCGCTCGATCTCAACCTTCGACGAGCTGGCCACACAATTCCTCGGCCACTTCGTCGGGAACAGGCGGCAGAAACGAACAGTCGACCATATCTTCACGATCAAGAGCGGGGACAAGGAGATGTTCAAAGCATACGTCACCCGCTTCTACAACGCCCTTCTCGAGGTCCCAGAGCACCGGGACGAAACGATCATCACGGCTCTAAGGTCTGGTCTTAGGCACAAGGAGTGGTTAAGCTCCTTTGCATTAGCGCAACCTAAGACCATGGCCGAGGTAAAGGCCTGGACCGAGCGCGAGGTCCAGCTCGAATCCGAGGTGAATGCAAATCTCCCCCGGGCAGAGCAAACCGACCAAAAGAAGAGGGCAAGAGAAGAGAGAAGGGGACCTGAGCGGCAAAAGCCCTATCTCTCAAAGTTTCAGGAGTACACCCCGCTCAACGTCTCCCAGACGGTGCTACTAGAGGATGCCAAGGGCGAGGGGTTCTTCAAGCTTCCCTTGGTCCCGCGAATAGCCTCAAAGCGAACCCGGGGCCCCTACTGCGGTTTTCATAGGTCGCTGGGCCACTCCACAGAGAGCTGCAAACAACTCCGAGACTATATTGAAGAGCTCATCCGTTCGGGACACCTCGCGGCGTACCTGAGGGACAAGCGGCAAGTTGACCGTGAGCAAGAGCAGCGTCCCCCTCCCGTCGAGCTGACCATCGGCCAGATCATGGTCGTGTCTGCGGAGGATGCGTCTAGTACCCAGGAAGCTCGGCGCCCTATGCCGACCATAGATGCCAACAGACAACCGAGGGGCTCAAGCTGCACGAATAAGAACATCTACTAGCATGTGTTTTCTTTCTTTAAGCAATGTACACATTTCTTGAGATCTTTTTGTTTATGTAATAAAAAAGAGATCAACGAAGCATTGCACAATAAGGAAGGAATCTTATTCATTCAAAAGGTATTATAGGCTCCTGAGCCGTACAAAAAAAAAGACGGCCAGTATCGGGCAGTTTGCTGCTGATAGACAGCAGCTTGGATCTGAGCCCGGTCTCGCTTCTCCAACAAGACGTCCAGGTTGGCGCCGACTGGCTATCAAAGTCAAAGCCCTCGCCAAGAGGCAGCCGAGCGGCTATCCTGCTCAGCCATCCCTGGCCGGTAGCTCCCCTACCTCGCAACGCCAGGGATCTAAGCCCTCGCATAGAGGCATCCGAGCGGCTTCCCCGCTCGGCTATCCCTGGCCGGTAGCTTCCCTCCCTCACAACGCCAGGGATCAAAGCCCCCACCAAGAGGTATCCGAGCGGCTTCCCCGCTCGGCTATCCCTGGCCGGTAGCTTCCCTACATCACAACGCCAGGGATCAAAGCCCTCACCAAGAGGTATCCGAGCGGCTTCCCTGCTCGGCTATCCCTGGCCGGTAGCTTCCCTACCTCACAACGCCAGGGATCAAAGCCCTTACCAAGAGGCAGCCAAGCGGCTACCCCGCTCGGCTATCGCTGGCCTGTAGCTTCCCTACCTCACAATGCCAGAGATCAAAGCTCTCGCCAAGAGGCGGCCGAGCGGCTACCCTGCTCGGCTATCCCTGGCCGGTAGCTTCCCTAGCTCGCAACTTTAGGGATCTAAGCCCTCGCAAGAGGCAACCGGGCCCGCCCTTGCTCGGTTATCCCTGGTTGGTAGCTCCCTACCCCAACGAACAAGGGATCAAAGCCCTCACCAAGAGGCAGCCGAGCGGCTACCCTGCTCAGCTATCCCTGGCCGGTAGCTCCCCTACCACACAATGCCAGGGATCAAAGCCCTCGCCAAGAGGCACCGAACAGCAACCCTGCTCGGCCATCCTTAGTAAGCCACTTACGGCCCCTCCCGCGCTAAGGATGAAAAGCCCTCGCAAGAGGCAACCGAACCAGCACTTGTTCGGTTATCCCTGGCTGGTAGCTCCCTACCCCAACAAACCAGGGATCAAAGTCCTCACAGAGGCAACCGGACCCGCCCTTGTTCGGTTATCCCTGGCTGGTAGCTCCCTACCAAACCAGGGATCAAAGCCCTCGCCATGAGGCACCGGACAGCAATCCTGCCCGGCCCTGTAAGTCCACGGTAGCGTCCCGGCCGTCTAACAGACGCCAAATGTGGAACAAAAAATTTTTACAACTCGCGCTATCGCGTACCGTAACCCGGATCTGCCATTAAAGCTAAACTAACAAACTATAAAGTGGGTAGAAGAGTTATACCGAACGATCCGAGTCCTTCGGTCTTCAACCATCATCCCATGCTTTGTTGAGGCTGCTCCGATCTCCTGAATCTCCAGTCTTCTCGTCCAGGTGGCACCACGTCGACGGATCTTTAAACGGGCTCCCGCCTTTGAACCGAGGCAACTCGATCGTCAAGTTTGCCAAAAGAGACGACCAAGATGTTGTAGAGAATGAGTAGAACACTTTGTCTCGTTACGTCCAAGACTATGGACGAACGGTTAATGAAGTTGCCGGAATCGGGTGATAAGAATTTGTGCTATATGAAATTTCCATACACAAATCTATCATAATCTTTTTACAAACAACAAGTGAGAGAGTAAGTAGAGAGGATGGGAGGGGCCGGCCATATATAGAGCAAGGGAGGTGAGTGTAGGAGCTAGGAAGGAGGGTGACAATAAACTTGAAGCTTATCATAACCATGAATGAAAAGCATGAGTCACAAAGAACAATTAATGCAAACCAATGAACATAAACCAACTCACCCTTGCATTAAATGAATCATTAATTGCACTAATGAGTCACTTAACACCTCACCACTTCTAGAACCTTCTAGAAGCATCCACACTCATCTCAAGAAAAGATAAATCCGTCTTTAACCGAATGTCAAAAAACGGCTGATAGAAAACTGGAAACTGGCAACTTCCAAAAGTGATCCTGAAACGAATTTCAGGACAACCCCGTAATGGTATAAACATACCCGCATTTGTATTACGACCGAATACAAATGCATCTGAGACAAAGATATTATATCTACACAGTATAATACTCGGATCCGGCTTAAACCAAAGCCGACTAGTATTATCTGCCCGAAAAATGACACGTGCGAAAATGCACGTGCATTTTCCGAACCCTGCCATAAAACCATACGGCCTCTACAACGTTTCGCCCGAACTTAGGAAAGTGTTTGTGGGGGACTCTAATGACTCATCAACACACTGGCACTGGGTATAACCTCTAGCACGTCAGAGGTACAAGCTGTACGTAACGGTTGCCTATGTATTGATTGGAAGGGAAGCTGACGAGCGAACTCATCCATAAACCCTACTGAGCCTAACAGTGACAATATACATACAGTCCGGTCCGTTCGTCTATGAGTATCGCATATCTGCCTAGGGAGATGGTAACGTCAGACCCCCATTAGCGGTATAAGTCGTGTCAGAGCCCAGAAAACCCTGAGATACTACTGGAGTACCTACCAGTAAATCTCATGCCTCGGCCGAGGGCTTTGTGTAATGGCTCTCCTAGACACAGCGCGATCTCACCCCCAATACCGGGAGAGACGAATCCCTTGCCGATCCGCTCACTTGCCTCCATGTGGCTCGGGACTGTACCCAACTAAAACCTGTTTGCACAACTCCTTTGAGCGTGGTAGGGTAGTAATCTAAGCACAGTGGGAACTCACACGAGACAAATGACGATCTCAGGTCGATGAACTAACCTGTACACATGTCACCAGGGAACTGCTATCTGACGATATGTATAATACCAACTAGCATGTTTCCGGCGAGTCATGTCCGGTGTACTCATAACCCAATGAGCACCTGTATACATCTTAGGTGATCCTACTGACACCAATGGCTTGTGAGACCGGCCACCGCCCCTCGTCGGGGTCTCGACTGTACACACTAGTCTACTCTGGAGTATCGATGCCCTGTCTCGAAACTCCCACGACTAGGGACACTTTAAGGATGTGCTTTCAGACCCCAGCTCCCACGTATATGATCGCCATCATACTGCTGGTAGTCAAGCAAGAATCCTATGGGCTCTATCATCATGCAATAGCGAACTAAAGCATATTTACTATGATAAAGACAAACCAGATAGCAAACTATCATCTCGAGCAAGACTGTCATATCGGTATAGGTCCTGCCTTAATCATTGCAATCACGTACCTGCGATCCAATAATTGATTTTGAGGGCACTATCTCCAAAAGGCCCGTCCTTAAGGATCAAAGCCCTCGCAAGAGGCAACTGGGCCCATCCTTACTTAGTTATCCCTGGCCGGTAGCTCCCTACCCCAACAAACCAGGGATCAAAGCCCTCACCAAGAGGCACCGAGCAGGTACCCTGCTCGGCACCATACTTAGTTGGCCAATTACGGCCCCTCCAAAAACTAAGGATCAAGCCCTCGCCAAGAGGCACCAAGCAGCTACCCTGCTCGGCACCATCCTTAGTTGGCCAATTACGGCCCCTCCAACAACTAAGAATCAAAGCCCTCGCCAAGAGGCACCGACCAGCTACCTTGCTCGGCACCATCCTTAGTTGGCCAATTACGGCCCCTCCAACAACTAAGGATCAACGCCCTCGCCAAGATGCACCGAGCAGCTACCCTACTCGGCACCATCCTTAGTTGGCCAATTACGCCCCCTCCAAAAACTAAGGATCATGCCCTCGCCATGAGGCACCAAGCAGCTACCCTGCTCGGCGCCATCCTTAGTAGGCCACTCAAGGCCCCTCCAACAACTAAGGAACATGAACTCAACAAGAGGCATCCGGTCTATCAACGTCTTAGCGATCTGCACTTCGACTTCGGGGCCATGGAGATAACGTCGTCTTCCCGCCGGTTCTCGCACACTCGGCAAATGATCAGATTCAAGTCGACGAGTAATCGCTAGACGAGGAACATGCCGAACATAAAAGCAGTACTGTGCAAATACAAGTGTCTACCAACAAAAAGAAATACAAGCACAAACACTACTGCAAAAACAAAAAACTTTATTCAAAAAGTCGAAGCTTTTACAAGGATATTATGGGCTCCCCAGCCATACAAAATGCCCAGAGGCCCACAAAACAACGAGGCAACAAAAGAAAAGACAAAGAGAAGACGAGGGGCTTCAGGCCTCAGGGCCGGGCGCGATACCGATGAGCTCGACGACCACCGCGACTGGGGATGCGTCCGTCACAGGATCCCCGGCGTCGCCCTCGCCGAGAGTCCCTTCCCCGGCAGTGCTCCCGGGGGCATCCCCTTGCTCGTCGTCCCCGCGGGGATATTCTGCTCGGAGCTCTTCATCATCGAACTCCGGCACCTGGGCCTTGACGGCGTCGAGAGCCTCATGCCAAATGAGGGTGGTGGCCGAGGCTAGGACGGTGTAGAACTTCTCCGACTTCTGGAAGTTCTCCACCGCCTCCGCCGCCCTGAGGTCGGCTCGCTTCGCCGCCTCTACTGCAGCCCTCAACTCCTTTCGGAGGGTGCTCACTGACTTTTTCATAGTGCCGACGAGCATCTGGGAGTCCTGAAGCTTGGCCTCGGCGGCCTGGACGGCCTCATGGAGCCTGGCCACCACTTGCTTCAAGTCCGCCACCTCCTGCTTCGCGGCCGCAGCCTCCTGCTTCGCTGCCGCCACCGCCTGCTTCGCGGCCGCCGCTTCCTGCCTCCCGGCAGCCACCTCGCCCTCAAGGGCAGCGACCCTAGTCATCGCCGCCTCCAGCTCCCGCTTTGAGCTCTCCCCCAGCGAGGAGAGCTCGCCCGCGGTTCGCATCGCCGGGGCTATCTCCTCCTCCTCCATCCGGGCGACGATAGCGACGTGCTGGAGGACCTGAAGAAATCGAAGGGGGGCAAAAAGAAAAAGGGGCACCTAATCTCGCAAATGATGAGACGATGTACAAATACTCGCCTGCACGACCTCTTGGGCGATGGACGCCATTTGCGCCTTCAGCGTCCCCCCAGGGACCCGGCCCCCGGCTGACCTCTCCATGTCGTGCAGCAAGCTGTCAGCGACGGAGAGCCCCGAGGACACCTCAAAGCGGAGCCCCCCTCTTCCACCAAGATCGGAGAGGCCGGGGTCCGCGGAACTATTCGGGAGAACCTCTTGAGAGACGACGGCGGAGAGCTCGTCTCCACCTCTGAAGCCTGGGCGTCCTTTCCCCGAGCCCTTTTTCTGCTCGGCGCCTGGCTGTGCTCCGGGGCGCGATCCGCACTTGAGCGTTGGGGCGGGACAGTTGCTGGGGGAGCCGGGACCGGCGTCTGACGAGAAGAGCCGGCCCCTCCAACCTTCGACCCCTTATTCGGCTTGCGCATGGCTACTCGGAGGAGGCCGGCGTCCATGATTTCTGCATAAGACAAGATATAATGGAATCAACGACACAAACAAAGTAAAAACAAATACAAGCTCCTAACTTACCAACGAACTGGGCGGGGCTGAGCCCGGCTCAACTGAGGGCCCACTCAGAAAGCAGCACATCAGCCCGAGAAATAGGCTCCCACGCCGCCACTCTCGCCGCGTCGGGGTCATTGGACGGATTTCCCTGCCAGCACCTATCCCTAGACCATTGGATGGGTACGGGCCAGTCCTCACCCTCTGGCGGCCCGACGAAGAAAAACTTCTTCTTCCAATCGTGGATGGAAGAAGGCAAGGCGACAACTCCTGACCCGGCTACGCTCTCCCGTTGCTTCCTAAAGGAGAGATAAACCCACCTTGGATTGCCCGCGTGAGTTCCGGGGTGACTTTTGTAAATAAGGGAGGAGGCAAGGATGGATAGACTAAAGAGGATCATCTGCAACTTCAGCCGGACCAGGAACCCAAGGAGAATCCTCCAGGAGTTCGGCACTAGCTGGCCCGGGGCTAACCCAAAGTAATTTAGCGCAGCTACAATCTCGGGAGAGAAAGGCAGGCGCATTCCGGCCCAAAGGGCTTCCAGGTACAAGGCGATCTCTCTACCCCTCATCTGGTCTGCCCTCTCTCCTTTCTCAACCAATCGTAGCGTGTAGCCAGAAAGAATATGGAAACGAGTCCGAGCGGTGACAAGCTCGTCCTCATATCTCACTGAGGACGACGCACCAGGAGTGTCCGCCGCCACCGCTCCGGGAACCACCCCAGACGCGCGCCCCCCGGGAAGAGGATCTGACCCCAACTTCCCGGAGGGGCTCCAACCCAGGGGAAGAATTCCTAGAATCTACCCCTACGACATCTACAGACTCCTCAAAACAAGACATCTAACCTGGTGGGAAGAAGTCCTCGAGAAGAGAAAACGCAAGATCCGACCCAAAGAGGAGAGCGCCGAGCAAATAAGACTCAGAATGAGAAAAATGTGAAGAGAGGAAGATCCTGAATCAGGCCTCCTCTCTATTTATGCTACCAGCGTCCTCATCCAGCAGCGACGGCCGACTCCCGCCAAAATGGTTCAGTGCATTCGACGACCACGATCGCTTCACCTGTCGCAAGCGCATTGGCAGCATCCCATCGGACGCCAGAAGCCTGTGGCACGTCACATCAGTCAACCGGCACCCGACACGTGGTCTGTCGCTTCAGCAAAAGTGCACACGATCCGGCGCACCCTCTTTAATGCAAAATATCTCGCCCTGATTCGCTGGCCTCATCCAGAAAAAAACAACCAATTGCTCAGGAACACGCCTGACGATATCTTCGAAAAGGAGCTCACCTCGGGTGATCTGGCAAACTACTTTCGACCCGACCCGTCAGCTAGTCGGGACGAGAGTGGGGGGCTAATGATGATGCTCGATATCGGTGATCTCCCAGATCAGGACACGTAGCAGATGACGTGTCCCAAAGCATGCAAGAAAGGACCTACAGTGGCCGACCAGACCACACCTACGCCCGTCCTACCGAGCAAACGCTGGCTCGCCTCTGAGCCCCCTGCACAACTGGCCTCCTCGGCCTCACAGCTCGTCTTCGAGCTACCGCAGAACCAAAATACCTCGGCTCTCCCGCTCGTCCACGAGCTCTCCTGCCGAGGTCATCTTCCTCGGTCTCATCGACCGACCAACGGCATCGCTTGCAGGAGTAACCGCCATCCCGCGAATCTGTCCATGCGCGAGATCTCCGCCGGCCACATCCCACGTTCCACGCCACCACGATCCCCCATTAACGAGCATGCCTCGCCATTAATGGGAGGTCCCGCTCATTACGCGGGCGTGACGTCGGGAACGTAACGGCCGGCGTGATTCTCGCGTCTGCCTCACCTGCTGCCACCGCTATATAAACCCTTTTTCAGACGGTTCAAGTAAGCCATTTTTACTCCACTAAGTCGTTACTCTGCTCGGATCTCTAGACTAACTTGATCGTCGGAGGGTTCTCGATGGTACAACCACCCCGGGACTTCCTTGCAAGTAATTCGGCAACCACAACCTCAAACCCATTAAGATCCACACGCTTCAAGAGCCTGCCTTCCGATCCAATCACCGCCGTCCATTGCCGCCATCAGCAGATCAACAGAAGGCAACATATGAAGGAGATCCAAGCCTCCATCAAGGAGGGAGGCGGCGGAGACTCGAGGCGGCGGAGATGGTTGCGGGGCTGAGGAGGAGAGAAGAGAGAGGTGAAAGGTATTTTAGTATTTTTATTCCTCTAATGGCATTTTTAAACAGTCAGAAAACATTGACGGTCAA
The DNA here is from genome assembly GCA_030015575.1 of Agapanthus africanus. NCBI lineage: Eukaryota > Viridiplantae > Streptophyta > Magnoliopsida > Asparagales > Amaryllidaceae > Agapanthus > Agapanthus africanus. The sequence continues at coordinate 333,274,949 of CM057349.1, forward strand.
AATTAACCGCTGTGTGGTATTCAGTTGGATTAGAAGTTTGAAGAGAATTATTTCAAAATACGTGGGGTTTCTCAAAATATGAGATTTTTGAGGAGGCAAAATATTTTAAAAAAACCTTATTTATTACTTGCTTTTTTTTTTTGCAGCCTATAAATCTCGATCTGAAAAAATAAAATAAAAAAATGATACGTCAGGTTATTAGGGCTGCTGCACAAATATTATGCGGTGGTGGTGGTGCATTCAAAAAAGTTGAATGGATCAGCCAAATCCAATTGAGAATTTTGAAATCCATTTTGATTCCTGAGTAACACAAGGCTCTCTTTCTTTTCAGAAAAAAAAGGCTCTACCTCGACCGTTGATTTCCAAACCTACGGAGTTAAAGCCAATTATTTAAAGTTTGTTCCCTTTTTTCCTTTTAAGAATTGGGCTCGAACAATTTTGACGTGAATTATTCTGGGACGGCAGTAAATTACATGGATGCTGCCGGCCGAAATCTCTAGAAGGTTAGGTGTTATGTAAAGGGGCACTTCTATCGGAACATGAAGGTTGTGTTTTATTGACATGATAACTTAAGAATTGATTATGTTCGATAAAAATATGGTACCGAGAGGTGTTGGTCTAATTCAGTAATTCAACAAGGTTTTACAACTAGTTGGCAAGAGGTTAGGAATGATTCAAATTTTGATTCTATGTTGAATTAATCATGGAAGTTCTTTTTATGGCATTGCAAGGTAGATGCTTTGATAATATATAGAATTAGATTGGATTGTTTGAGAGTTTCTTAGTTTCTCATACTTTCCATGAAATAAATGCTTGTAGTGACTTTCCAGCTAATGTTAGAACACTGAATGGTGTTGAGTTTGATTACATGACAACTTCAAAGACTTTATTGTAGTCGGTCCATAATAAGCACTAAGGTTGCTTCATTGTCGGATATTAAGAAATGTTTTGCATCAAAAAACAAAAATTTGAGGTGACTAGGAAGTGTTTGTTTTTCGTTTTGTTTTTCTGGGGATTACCAAATCAAAATGTTAAAACTTTGTGTACAACTTTGTCTGTTTGTCTGTATTCATTGTTTATTTTCTTCATATAAAATGGAAATGTCAAAATTCATTTACATTTTTAAATTGTAGATTGGTTATGCGTTACATGTCGTCTAAGCTAACACAAACGTACTTTGAAACATTCCATGTTACGTCAATCTACATTAAACACAAATTATCATTTTTCTGTCTAATGAAATGAAGAACATAGCTTAATGCGAATGTTGGTTAACTAAGAACAACCTATTACATTTTGCATTTTGGTGTGTCGATCATATATATTCGGTCATGAGAAATAAAGAAATAAGAACACATGCCCTACCAAGCTACCCGAAATTCTCTCTCTTTCTCTTTCTTACCCGGATATATTACACTGGACACGTAGAATAATTTCTTGTATGTTTCCTTTACAAACCACCTTTTATAGCAAACTTCTGTATAAAATCAGCACAAACTCAAAAATAAACTATGATAGCAGTATATGATAGCAGTATTACAAATGTTAAATAAAATACTAGTTAATATTTTATTTGTTTTGTCATTTTATATATAAAAAAATTCAAAATAGAGGTTAATGAGATCGTGAACTCTCTCGGTTCTTCTTTGAACAACAGCCATAGTCCTTGGATCTCCCAGTTAAATTTGCTGAAGGATCCATAGTTAGGCTATGTATGCCGCTCCCGGCCAGTTCACATCCCGATTTTTCGGTTCAATCTTGAAATGCTCAACTAATGTTGATTGTTGGGATCATACCAACCATACCAACCCAATAGGCTTTTGTTAAATCTTAATTTTGATTATAATAGACTCCAAATTAGTGTAGTAGTGCACATCATCGTACAAAAATCATAGGCAATTCAGGGGCCCTCGAAGTCAATGATCGTAAATATAAACAATAATTAGATTTAGAAAAATACATATGCATATTTTGTCAACCCTAACTCTTAACCAGGTAAAGATGTTTAGGTGGAAACGCAGGGGGACACAATTTTTTTCTTCCCAAAAAAGGAGAGGTATTAGACTTTGATAATTCCTGTGAATGTAATTTATAGGTGGAATAGGACTATAATCTATAATTTTTGCACTGACTACATAATCCACATAAATCAATGTTTCTAGAACAATCTCACTTCCAAAAAATTATTGGAGCATGAAACGTCCCTGCGCTGCTCTATGCTCGATCATTTGTGTAGTCCATGGTCGGTCTTTTGATCTTTTTTATGCCGGCACCTACAAAGCCCAAAAAAAAATATATACCATATATCAGGGAACCACACATCAGTGACACAAAAACATAACATTATTTATTTTTTGGCATTCATCTATTTTTGGAAGGGTTTGTTCTATATATACCCCCTCATTTTCAGTATTTATATATAACCCCACCTATAATATTTGTATTTGTATATACCCTCTTGAAATATTTAAAATAATTACCAAAAACAACTTTTCATGATATTTGTTCAAAATTTGAATGTTTCAAGTTGCGGTGATCAACTTTTCTTTGTTTATTCGATACAAACAAGGAAAGGAAAACATTCTTTTCGATTTCACAGTTGTTCATCTCCTTGTATTAATTTTAAAAAATATTTCTTCAAACTTTCATCAAGTGGTCTTAGTTCATATTAATCTATCATCTTTACCATATATTTTTACCATATCCTATTCAGTTCACTTAAAATACAGCCCTACTTATGAAGGTTTTAGTAGTAAAATTTAAAGATTAAATTTGGTTAAACATAAGCGAAAGGGTTTAACAATGAAAATAAATGATTAAATTAAAAATTATAAGGTATATATGATGGGCTTAACATTAACCAAGCTACCCACTATATGTACACCCGCTCTAACGGTAAAGGGGCTTTCAAGAACAACATGAAAGATTGAGGGGGTTAAATACAAATACAAATAGTACTATGGGTTAAATATAAAAATGAAAGGATGGAGGCGGGTATGGGGGGGGGACCATTCAGGAAATGAAAGATGAACCTTTTCAATTAACCGACCTACACTACAGCTGCCACTTGAATTTTCTCTTTGAGGTTGTGAGCAACAGCATCAATGAATCCCTCAGTGCTCAAGTAGAACTCTCTCGAGACCCTGTTTTAAGGGGGGAAATGATTATACAAGAATTAAATGGGTTAATCACAAAGTAAAAGCATCTCAGACACCATACCAATGGTTTATTCAGTGATGGAAGGTCCTAACTAGAAAATCAATGAGAAAACATCTACTGCTGTTGGATTAGTCTAGTAAATTGTATAGGTGAGAAAGAACCAATTTTACCAGCAAAATCATGTATTACAATTATTGAATCAGATATTAGAGGAAAGAAATGCCTTATTTCTATCAAGTAATTAGAGGAAATGAAAAACAGAATAAAGGACTATACGGACAGAGAGTACTGACTTGGGGCCATGGATAAGGAGGGCAAGATCCTTTGTCATTTTGCCCGATTCCACTGTTTCAACACATGCCGACTCGAGCTTCTGGACAAAGTCCGACAGCCTATAATTGCTGTCAAGCTTCGCTCTGCAAAGAAACCAACCAACAGAAGTTAACTGAGAATTTTATTGACCATCAAAATTTTCACAGCGGTGTAAGTATAATTTATCTACTTCATATCTAATCGCATACTGCATTACAAAAAATAATTATCCAACTTCAAGAGATTGGAAAACCTTCAAAGTTAACTGGATATACCCCCCCCCCCACCCACCCACCCACCCACACACACAATTACCTGTGTTCAAGTCCACGTGTCCAAGCAAATATAGAAGCAATACTATTTGTACTAGTCTCCTGCCCCCTCTGGTATAGCCTAAAATGTCTGGTCACAGTTCCATGAGCTGCTTCGGCTTCTAATGTTATTCCATCGGATGATAGCTGGCATGATCAAAGTTTAATTAGGTTTTTGTCATCTAGAGGGAACCGATTATGATTCAGTCAATAAAACCAGAGCTTATATATGGTATTTACCAGCACAGATGTCATGAGTCCCAAAGAACCAAAGCCTGAATTCATCAATATATCTTAGGTCAGCAAAGTAATATTTTGTCTATCAGAGATAAGGGGGAAAAAACGGTTTTAACTGAATGGCGTAAAGAAAGAGGTAATGCCTCTGGATTTAATCAGGTAATGGAAAATAAGCCGACTTTATCAACTAAAACTATCAAGACACTTATTATTACCGTCAAAGGTTAATCTCCTGAGTGGTGCTCTTCCATATTCAAAAAAGAACAGGTTTGACAGAGACAATGCTAAAGAGTAGGCATTCAGTGTTAATTCCCATAGGTAGCATTTGAGTTGCTAGTGTCAGACGATTTTACAATTGCAACTAGTGTAAACTTCTTATGCATCATGAAGATCGTTCATAATTTAAAAGTTCAACAACCTGCCGACAGCATTAGCAGCACTTCTCTTTGCCCCGTTGGGCAAAAAAGCACAATTTTCATAGCCTTAGTAAACCTAAGGTTCACAGCATTATCTGCATATATAGTGGCAAGGAAAACTATGGGGAAAATATAAGGGTCTTAAGGTACAAATGGCATCATCAATATAGGATTATTCAGACCTGCCGACAGATTATCCATGTACCTGAAGTGATAAGAACATGATGTGACTAAAACTGGGGAAAAAAGATTTAAAAAATAAAGACACTTAAAACCAAGTATAAACAATTCAAAATGGTAAGCTTCGATGTTCTAGAAAACTAGAGGGAAAAAGTAAGCAAATGAAATACCTTGGGCGAGAAAATCACTCTGCACATCTCCATCATAGTTTTTACAAGCCCACACATACCCACCATCGCTTTTCAATGCATAAGCCACCATATCATCAATCAAGCGATGTTCATACCTATTTGCAACAAAATTAAATTTATAAAACGAATAAAAATGTAAGTGTAATGCTTGTAGAAGAATATCCTTTGCATGTTTCATAAAAGAAAACGAACCATATTGATTGCTCTTCAAATTTTTCTTTCCATTTCTCTTCGTATACCTCCTGAAATATGTCCTTGAACCTGTTATAGTATTTACACGGCAAGATTTTTTACATGTTTACAATGCAAAAGATAAAAATTACATCGGAAATAAACGCTCTGCTGGCTCCCAGCCAGTTAACTTGACTCTAATTAATGATGCCAGGGCAACCAGTCATAAAACTATGTCAAATCTCTGGGCATATGGTGCTTTGCTTCATAAATGATCTCATATCTATGGGAAAGGGCTTAGATGTATTTGTTAAATTGGTTTATATCATTGTTCCTGAATTTTGTTAACAAGGTGGTGATGATGACTGCTCTGGTACAATGTAGAGCCCATTAACAGATGTGCGGTACAAATGGGTCACACGAGAAGAATAAAACCGTAGACACATATTTTTTCTTTATTTAAAAAAAGGGAGGAGGGAGGGGGGAGGGAAAGTAAAACAAGACAACGGGTGTAGCAAACTCTTATATATAAATTGTACAATGTGGATATCATGTAGTTGCACAAACATTTGAGAGAATAAACAAGATCAAAAAACTTAGGCTTATTTACTAAAAACTCCCCTTAGATTTCGGCTTGTGGAAAAAAAGTTCACTTTACCTTCAAAATTAGATAAAACTGCCCTAATTTAACGATCAACGTCAACAGTGTAAAATTTTGTAGCAAAAGACCTTTTTTCCCTTTTCATAATACAATTAATTAATTATTAACTACATTATTAATCATTTTCAACAATTAATAAATAATTATAATTGTGGGGGAAGGAGGCAGGGCGGCGGCAGAAGAGGGGGGCTGGGGGTTGGCAGAGGGTGAGGTCGAAGGAGGGGCAGGGTAGGGGATGTCAGGGGAGGGGAGGCAGAGGGGGAGATCGGAGGAAGAGGAGGTCGAAGGAGGGGGCGGGTAGGGGGAGGTTGGGGGAGGGGGAGGTCGAAGGAGGGGGAGGGGTATGGAGGGAAGGGGGCCGAAGCTAGGGGAGGTCGGGGGGCACAAAGTCGCCAACGAGGGTGTGGGAGGTCCTGGGAGGAGGAAAAGAAGATGATGATAGGAATTTGAAGGAGAAAGAAGATGATGATGAGAATAAAGGAAGAGGAATCGCCGGCGGGGTCGGCTCCAACGGCAGGTCAAGTATGAAGGAGGATTGTTTGGGTTGGGGTAAGAATTAGGGTTAGTGTTAGGATTAGGGTTATGGTTAATTACTTAATTAAGAAAGGGGTAATTTTGGGTTTGTAGGATTTTGTTCTGGCGTGGCGGTGACGGTGGTGACGTGGCACCATTAAGTAGGGTGGTTTTTTGTAATTTTGAAAGAAAAAGGTAGTTCTCTGCCACGGGCTGAAACCTAAGGGGAGTTTTTAGTAAATAAGCCAAAAAAATTATAAACAATTCACACACAAACACACACACACACACAGAGAGAGAGAGAGAGAGAGAGAGAGAGTTCCATTTCTGTGTACTTAAGTTAAGCATGATACCTGCCATCATATTTTTTCAGAATCGTATTCTTGGTGCTCAAGTAAAGAGGCCACCTTTTCGCCAACGCCATAGTCATTGATGACTCAGCAAAAGCCCGAATAGACTGGAATAGAGAATATGATGTTTCATAAAAATGTAATATCGTAGAGTATAAGTTGTAACTTTACTAGATAAATGTTGGAAGATGGCAAACCTCATCAACATTATACATAGCTAAGGCAATTCCAGGGCCTTTAAAATCGTAAACATCCAACTCTACAGGTAAATCACCATCTTCTGGCACTGATGCACATGAACCAATGTAAACAGCATAATAAGAACCAAGCACCTAAAGTTCCAGCCAATATAAATACAACAACAATGTTAACTGGTGCTCACCAAAAACCATTTTAAGCTTTCCTGGACCTTTAACGATCATATCAGTTGCACGATATTGATCTCCAAATGCATGTCTCCCAATGCATATAGGCGTCTTCCAAGCTGCATGTCGTCACACGTGAATTGTCGAGAAAAGTAAACCCATGACAATCAACCATATTTACTGATTTCTATGGTCACATATGTGGATTTTACCTGAAACGATGCGTGGTATATTCCGGCAAAGAATTGGCTCACGGAAAACCGTTCCTAAAATGATTTAACTAACAAATGTTTAACACCAATAAAACAATATGGTTGGAGAGGCAAAATACAGAAAGAATAAAGCATTGAGCAATGATGAGAAGTGAAAAGTCTGAAACAAACATTTTTTTTCCTTCACAATTTTACACTCAAAATTGGAGGTCAAAGGCGATAGAGTAAGTGGTGTAGAGAATGAAGTCAAAGAGATTATTTGCACTCCTTAGAAAAGATTACTCAATTTAAACAACAATCTTATTTGAACTACTGAAATACTTAAAATTAACATCCTCAAATAGGCTAGCTGCCACCAATCTAGATAGCTAGTCTAGTATGGGAGTTAATTTAGCAAGTTTCAAATAGGATTTTTTTAAAATTTGACTTATCTTTCTTTAAAGAACGCAAATAATCTCTTTTATTTTAGTCTCTATCGCTGCTCCAGTTCTACTCTATCAAAAGGGAAGGAGTGCATTTGTAGATGCAGGCTCCTTTTGTTCGAGTCTTCAGAATTATAAGAGCTAGAATATCAGCCTAAAACATTTCACTACAGATATTTAGCTAGTGAGTGCACAAATTTCACCAATACAAAGTTAATTGTGTTGGTTGTATGTACTATGTTTTTATGAATACTACATTAGCAGATATGATATATTGCTCGATAGATTGTGTGCAGAGCATAAAGCATGTGCATAGCCCTTCCTCTCTCTCCCTGCAACCCCCTCTATCTTCAATTGACTTCCATTAGTACTGTCATTAAGGCATCATCGTTCTGCACTATGAAATGCTCTTTGATCTCATAAATGAGCCTTTAACAGCCATCAATCAAGCAATCCAACTTACTGATATTTAATATGTAAATGATCTAATTGAATGTATTACCAACAAACATATAATCTTTTGCGAAGCTAAATGACTAAATGTAAGCAACATTTACCAACTTGAAACACTGAATCTATTGGACTACAAGTCAAACACTATAAGATGGAGCTATGATTAATCGAGGATTATCAAACAATATTGAACAGTGATGGTCCAGTTAGTAAATGGGGATTGATATCAATGAGCATCTGAGAATGGGCAGCATTTTTATCCTTGAGGGATCAACAAGGAATGAACAGAAATATTACTGGACCACACGCTAAAATTAGCGTGCACACGCGCGCGCATATACATATATAGGGAAGGCTAATTACTCACAGGGCATAACCAGCATAGTCATGCCTATGGATAATTACTTCATTTGTTCATCATGCATGTATAAAAAAGGGGTACTTTATGTAATTTACAGTTAGAGAGAATGCAAGGAATCTTGTAATTAAATAGGGAATTGATTATTTCAAGGAGAGAGAACAGGATTGACCAGCACAGTAAGATGATAGAGAAAAGAGGAAGATGAAAGAAAAAGTGCATGCCTTAGTAGTGCTGTTAAGATTAGGATCAAGAAAAAGAATCAATATTGTGGAGCTATATTAACTAGAGGAATTATATGCTCTGGACTGTGCAGGTAATTTCAAATTAGAAGCTGCTAGTTCAACTCAAATCTCGGCTTAAAAACCTGGATGTAAGCAGTTAGAACCCAAATCCCTACATCATGTGTTCTTCAGTTAACTTTTATGTTGTAAACTGTAATTATTCCTATAAACAGGGTAATATTAATCAATCTTAACATAGTGTTAGCAAAGAAAGAAGCCTACTTGAAGCAGGCTGCTTAAGAGGAGCAAGCCTACATCGAACAAGTTGACTCACTTTATGTTCTGTAAAGCGTTCGCTTCACCATTACGGCCCAGTTCTTCTACAAGCGAAGGCCCTTCAAAATTGTCTAAGAGATTCTTAAGGAAAGCCAACCTCCTCTCTTGACCCTCCTTCTATCCAAGGAAACTTTCCCCGCAACATTCTTGGAACAGAGTTGGAGGAGAGCGAACAAAATGCAGGATAAGATGCCCTTATGGTGTGATGAAAAATAATGCCGACGACCTTGACGGGCTGAGCACTTGAACAGTTGGTGATGTGGCAAGTGAACAATGAGTCTTGGTTAAAGACTCGAGCATGCGGGCTTGGTAGAAGCAAACGAGTAGGCTCTGACAGCTTGGGCATCTTGTCGCTTCTGACTTGGGATGTATGGGACATTCCCTCATGGATCTGCTTCATTATATTTCGATTTAAGGATGCCTATACTCTCTCTCCTACTATACATGTTGAAAGAGATTAGCAGGAGGCATCAATCTTCACCAATTAAAGGGAATGGTCACAATACCACTATACAAACTTCTTTGTCCTTTCCCTTCTAATTATTCCAAAATATTGCTTCCTAACTACAAAACTTCCAAATATTTTTATCAAGAACACTTTACTAAAAAGCATAAGTTGTTGGGTTGAATACCAATGTATATCAAGCTAACTTAACACCTAACACTCCTCATGTAGGCCTTTAGGAAACGCCGAATAGAACCAACGGACACTCACTTGTAAAGCCAAGACAAATGGGGGCAATAAATATATTTTTAAATTGGCAATGAGGTTTCAACCCAGATTCTTTTGAAACCCGGTTTGCTCAGACACCATGTCAAGACCTATTTTACCCAACACCTTGAGTTGTTGGGTAGTGGGATAACAATGTATATCAAGCTAACATAACACTTGCAATGTCATTAGGTTAGTCTGTCAAGAAGGCAAGATATTATAAATCATTCTATAAGGAGCAGATTCAATATCTATACTGAATTTTCAGATCACCAAAATGGTGAAATAGATCAATCTGAAGTTCATGGTATACATTCAAGAAAGCTAATTTAGAATAGCATATCTATATCAAGTTCATGGTATACATTTCAACATTAAGTTCATGATGAAATGGATCGATATTAAGTTAGCGTATCTATATAGAGATACAGCAAGTAGGTTATGCACTACTTACGTTGGTAATTTCGCAAACAACTTTCAAATTTCATTAAAAATGTAGTTAAACAAAAGTTTGAGTTACACACCGTTTAATATGTTCCGTATTGTGCCGTTAGGACTTCTCCACATTGACTTGAGCTTGAATTCCTTCATTCTAGATTCATCTACATAATACAGAATATCAGCATTGGGATAAAGAATGTAGAACTTATGAGATGCACATAAGTTCTTTACTTATGAGATGCATATTAAAATGTAAAACTTGAAGGTAAGGTCAGAGGAAGAAAAGAATTGATCATATCCAAAAAAATGTAATTGAAGATCTTGTTTGGCATAGATATTTACGAAATTGAAAAAGCAGATTGGGTGATTTAACAAGACAAGGTTCAGGGTTAAGCAATGATATAAAGTTATGAAAAGGAAAGGTGAAAAGTTCAAAAAAAATTTAAAACAAATGTATGAGGAACAGTAATGAAAACGAACCACATTCAAGAGAGCAGAAATGGAATATTACATGATTAAAACTGTTGCAAGGATTGAAAAAATAAGGATTTTCTAAAAAGATTTCTAGGAACAATTGGACCAAAGCGTTGGCATTTAAAGATTGAAACCTGTGTGCAAAGTAGGTTGGTTATAGTAGCATATAAAATACTTCGCATAGGTAAATATAGCAAAATCTCTTGATAGATTAGTAAGTGTGCATGGCACGCACACACATAATGTGAAGATAAATGGGTGGCAACTGTAAGAGATAGGACAAGAAAACTGAGTTCATACAGAAGAAGTTAAAGGTAGCTCCCCATAAAGGGTAAAATGAGGAAGAACCGATTGAGATGATTTGAGTTGTGCAGCAGAGGAATATAAGTGTGCTAGTTAGGAGTGATGGAATTGTACTCAATGGAGGAATGAGAATTAGAGATCGGTCTGAACGAACAGGGATGGAGGCGAAAATATATTAGCTCGCAATATAACACATCAATTGTTATTAGGACATAACTAGCAAGAAATGATTAAACGTGTTTCAGATTTGCATCAAGTGATCAAAAAACTAATGATGTCTCTGAGGTGTCATCCATAGTTTTTTGTGCTTGTGTTTCACTAACCTCCAATGTGAAGATTCTGATAGCCTAATTGACGCAGAACGGAATGATTAGGGCTTAGTTAAGTGTGTGTGGACTAAAGGCAGGCAGGCAATGATGCATACGCGATAAAAAATTAATACATGCAAGGCCTAATCTAGATGGTTACACATACAAGGAACCGATTTGAATGGTCGAGAGAAATAAACAATAACAAACTTTAAGGCTAAAAGTAATAGTTCAGTATCTCAGCTTAAGAGCAATTGATTCAATGTCGATGACAAATAAGCCAATGAGCATAAACTATCTACCCAATATTTGTATAAAATCTTGATATTGTAGTTTAGAAAGTTCAAGTTCAAATAAGCCTAGATCTAGCTATTTGAGAAGTGTTGGCAGTTTGCTAACTCAAACCTTAAATTGGTAACCAAATTAAATTTCCAAATACTAAACCAGAGGTGAAGTTGACCCCTTTTACCTCAGTTTGTCTTTGATATCCATCGACTTGCCTCAGATCGAAAGTCGATGGTTGTTCACTAGGAAATAGGCAGGTTCGAGGCTAAAACAAGGAGGATTTGCGAGCTATCCTTTCTGGAAACTGAAGAAAGGACAGAACTCTGGAACTATTTGTGTTGAATTTTGTTGTTGCGCAGACCTGGAACCCAAATAAGAGTTTCTTGATTGTCAAACGGGCCGAATGGATCCTGATTGAAGCTGATCCAGATTCAATCTAGACTACATCGGTCTGGATTTAAACCTGAAACCGATCAGGAGAGAAAGCTATGTGGTGAAGAATCTGATGTTGGTGTAGATGTCGACAGTGGTGGTCAGAAGCCTGAAAAGATAACGTTAATAACAAGGGAAAACTGAAATGTCGCAAGTGGGCGAACGTGTTGATGGGTTTTCCAACTGCAGCTGGTTTCAATTGACAGCAGCCAATCAGTTTCTCGACCACAGCAGAAGATAGATTGTCGACCGCAACCGAATACAAAGATCACTCCGCAGAGATTACACTTAAGATAGAAATATGTCATCAAGGTCTATATATGGGAGACCTATACAGGGTTGCATGGACACGGATACGGAGACACGAATACGGCAGGAAGCGATACGGCGATACGGAAAAATCCCAAAATAAAGGATATAAGGACACGGCTATATATAATATCTTATAAAGATAAATAAGATACCAAACTATCATGATAACAATACAACATTAAATAAGGAAAAATTAACAAGTCTAATATGCTATACGCTAATAGCATACTAAAAATATGTTTATACACATATGACACGTATAGAACACATACTATACATATATGACATATATGTAACATGTCTGATACGTGTCGTGCAAGTATCTTGCAAGTATCGGTGTCCGATATGTATCGGACACGGAGACGGCAACCCGTTGGAAGTGTCCGTGCATCCTAGCATATATTTAATCGTGATCCTATTGATTGCACGACTATCTTAGGTGTAAGTACTGCAGGAACGACACAAGGGCTAAGACTCTCTCTAACAAAACCCTTCCGCAACAATTCATCACCTGTCATCTCAACTCTTCGTGCTTTGTTTGGTTCATCCTATAATGTGGGAGGTTCGGTAGGGTGGACCCGGCACGAGATCAATGGCATGTTGAATGTCTTTAAGAGGAGGGAGTTCGTCGGGTAGCTCATCAGGCATGATGTTGCTAAAATCATTCAAGATATGACGAATCTCCATAAAATGTTGTGTAGTCTCACTAGAAGTCTCGTCAACAGTTGTCGCAATGATCGCTTATACAACACCCTCCTCTTTACTCTCCTTTTCAAACTCTTTCTTATTAAGAACATGGCGAGGCTTGTCTCACTTTTGTCTTGTTACTCTTTTGATATCTTCTTTCCTAGCTCCTTCAGCTTCGACAGGGTCAACACTATTTTCTTTCCCTCGTGCTTGAATACACAAGTGTTTGACTTATCGCAATGAGTGACGTCCATATCATACAGCCATGGTTCACCTAGTAAAACATGTGCAACATCCATAAGCAATACATTGCACCAGATGATGTCCTTATATGTGGAAAATTGAAATGGGACTTTACATGATTACATCTACTTATGACATGTAAGCTAGTCTTGTTGACCAATAAAACTTTATAAGGTTGGGGATGTGGCTCAACCTTTAGACTCCGCTGTTCTATAGCTGATTTCGCAATCTCATTTTGATAACTACCTCCATCGATGATCAATTTGCAAAACTTCTCGCCACTTTTGAAACAGGTGTGAAAAATCATGGTCTTCTTCTAATCCCCCTTTCCTTCTGCCGTCATTAAAACACATCTCATGGCATGCAACGGTGCGTGTGTAGTCTTGAGCACTTCCTCAGCATTGATTCCACCTTAGTCGATGATATACACGTCCTCCTCACTGTGTTCCGAGTCAATATTAAAGGCCTTCTTGGAAGGCTCATAAGACATGTGACCTAATCCTTTGCAGTTATAACATTGTAAATCTTGCTTTATCGAATTTGTTACTCCTTACTTTGGCAAGTCTGTTCCATCTAACCTTCCCTTCGGCTCTCTAATAAGAGGTGTTATAATTGAACTAAGAGAAACAGTGTAAATCTTGCTTTTAGTGTCATACTACTTTTGTTCTGTTCACCAAATTGGGAACCGAACTTCCTATACCCAGATCCGAGATATTATTCAAATTCCAAGGTTAATTGGAACTTGAATCCAGAGACAGTGTCATACTACTTTGGTAAGCCTCGGCCACAGTCGAAACAACACGTGGCATCATCTCTTTCCTTGTATCATCCCCAACCCCATTTTGAGCGTAACTCGAGGATCTTTCTGGACATTACCTCGAATCATAAACTCATCAGATCAGGTCATGTACTATGCAACATTACAATCAATATATTCATTTCATTTAAGGTGGACATCTCATCTAACAAGTGATACATATATTTGACCGAAAGATACTTCTCGTGAAATTTAGTTTTCCTCTCAAACCAGGTCTCAATATGTTCATGTCCAAGCCTCTCAGGTTGTCGTTCCACATTGATCCAATAAATTCTAACTTATCCTACAAGTTTCATTTTAGCATACCAGACCATCCTATAATACATACCAATCAAAATAGTGTTCCATGACGGTCAACCAATCAGTGAATCTACCATCATATCAGGAGGCCTCAACTTTGACCCGCTTTGTGATATCGTCCTTACGATGTCTATCATTATGATCATATCCATATACGTCAGCTTCGCGCGTCCGGATGTCGTTACGTCTAGGAAAGTTTCTTCTAAGGTCACCTCTAGGATCGTCAAATATATTCCTCTGTGGAGAAGCTCTATACGCGTCCATATTAGTGACAATACCCCTCATTTCATTTGTATCTCTCTGATTGTCTCTCTCTCAGGCATGTCATCAAATTCAAACTCTTCCTTGCGATTGACCTCAAGTTGATGTCGTCTTTCGTTTCTAATACAGTGACCCTAGCATCTAGGCCTAGCATTCTAGCATCTAGACCTTGTAATTGATCTATGATAAAATCAAATCTCGCGGTGTTGATCGTATGGGGATTCATGATTTTGTGTGGAAAATGATGTGGGTGAGTCTTTATTTCCGTCGTTGTACGACATTCTAATCTCGTAATTTTTACCACTACACAACACTTAACGAACCTAGGTTGTGATCCCAAAACCGACAACATAAAAACTACGGGTCTAGTTGGTGCTAACTAGAATGAAAGTGTGATATATGCAATCTAAAATCCAACGAAAATAGTTGTAACAACGGATTAATATAAAACTTATGCTTCATTCCCAGGTAAGTGGAGTTAAGTTCAGAAATTTGGTGTTCGCAAGGATACGATTTCAAGAGCATAAATTAGCTTAGACGTTTATGTATGATTAAAGTTATCGGTTGGACTTGAGATTGTTTCAGTACTTTTGAACTATCGTTCCTTGATAAATATTCAAAACAAAAGATTTGAGTTACAATCAGTACTTGAAGTCCAAGCAAATCCAAACCAAAAGATAACCAATCCAACATATATAAGTCACCAAACATGAGTGAATTCAAGTCATGATGTTGGCTGAAATAACTCTTGAAGCCGTCGTGCTTGATTAGGCATGAAAGACAACGGCTTCAAGCAACGGTGTCATCTTTGATTAGAGAAATGTTAGCGGTGGCCTCTCAAAGGAGGTGAAGGTGGTAATAAAGCCTTATTATAAGACAGTGATGTTGGTCAGTTATATGTCTTGCAATATATTTTTTCTTCCTTGTTCACTGGTTTCTGAACAAATATGGGTTTTTGGTGAATTTGATGAGGAAATTTCAGAAATTATAATAAAAATTAATTGATTTGGGTGAAAGAGTGAATGAAGAATTAGATGAAAGACTTTAAATGAATGAATATTTATTTGCTTATTGCTGAAATTATAAAGAATTTTGATTGGCTACGGTCAATTTGCCACTGCTCCAGCAGTGACCTGAGATCCTCTTTGTTGTTCAAAGTCTTCCAACTAATTTCACATCCACCGGTTCATCCAAATCAATTAATTTTCATCATAATTTCTAAAATTTCTTCACCAAATTCATCCAAAACCCACCTCTGTTCAAAAACCAGTGTTCAAGGAAGAAAAAATATATTACAAGACACGTGAACTGATCAACATTGCTGCGTTTGGAGAGGTTGTCACTCTCGCTGTCTCTCACGGCAAGGTTCTACCGCCACCTTCACCTCCTTCAAGAGCAATATATCAAATATCGGATTCGTATTGGATGAGTGTTTTTAATATCGGATCATAGGTATCGGACAATATTGCAGCGATATGGGTTCATATCGGATATCGATATCTATATTGGGCATATCGGCTATAATATCGGGTATTTCTACAAAGATATTAAACATATTGGTGTAGTCTACATCGAACACTCTGTAAATTTATTTTATAAATTTTATAAATATATAATTATGATAAATATTGAATTATCATCTATCATAGATGTATATAAAATATTATTATTTGTTTTGTTTTGTTTTATATATTTGGTTTGATGTATGTTGCTTTTGTGAGGGTTTAGAATGGGTTTGGCCTATTACCTAATACCTGAGAAACCCGATTTATTAAATAAACAAAATACATAATTTATTTTAATTTAATAATAATATGATATGATCCATATCGGCCAATACGTAATCCGATATATCTGCCGATATTTAAAATATCAGCCTCAAATGAGAACTACTTTTAATAATACATATCAATACGATGACTTACTAATAACGAGATATCGGCCGATATTACCGATATTTGATTCAATGTTCGAGAGGCCACCGCCTATGTTTCTCAAATCAAAGACGACACTCACTGCTTGAAATTGTCACCTTTCATGCCTAATCAAGCGCAACGAAGACTTTAGGAATTATTTCAGCCAGCTACAAGACTTGAATTCACTCAAGTTTGATGACTTATATGTGTTGGATTTGCTTCGACTTCAAGGTACTTGATTTGTAACTCAAATCTTTTACTTCGAATACTTATCAAGAAGCGATAGTTCAAAAGTAATTGAAACAATCTCAAGTTCAACTGATAACTTGTACCGTACATGAACGTTTAAGCTAATTTACACTCTCGAAATAGTATCCTTGCCAACACCAAATATTTGAACTTAACTCCACTTAACTATGAATTAAGCAGTTTTATATTAATCGGTTGTTGCAACTATTTTCGTCGGATTTTAGACTGCATATTCATAGCATGCTTGCATTTCACTTGGCACCAACTAGACCTATAGTTCCTATGTTGCATCAATACCACACGAATGCAATTTTGCTCTATTACGACACTAAAGGCATATATATACGGGAGTGATCCATTGCAAACCGGTCCGCGTTTTTTAAAAACGGAAACTCTCGATCTCCAATATATTTCAAGTTGATCACTCTACCCTCAAATATACGTGTATGAAACATCAAGGATTTAAAGATATCTAGTATATGCATCGATAGGTGCAAAAATGAACGTCTTTCGATAATACAACATAAACGTCATCAGATACATAGGCTAGAGGTCTTTAAATCCTTTGATTTTTCACACACATATATTTGAGGGTAGGGTGATCAACTTGAACGGATTGGATCGTTCAAATATGTCGTAAACTGGGAGTTTCCGTTTTTAAAAAACGCGGACCGGTTTGCAATGGATCACTTATATATATATATATATATAATGGATCGAATCGTTCAAATATGTCGTAGACCGAGAGTTCCCGTTTTAAGAAAACGCGGACCGATTTGCAATGGATCACTCCCTTATACATATCATTTCTTTTGTCAAGCAAGTACATGTCTTACGAATCTATTTGTCGTAAATCTATCCAACAAGATACTTATTGATACTCCTTGGATGCTTGCATAACAATGCTCTTCGACAAAAAACATGTACACATGTGATTCAAGAATTATAATATATTAATATCAACTATCAAGTACTTTCTTGATTTATATGGCATATATTAGGACCGCGACATTATTTTCTTCTAGGTTTCAAGCTAAATGTTAATGAAAATATATTATAATGATGTTAGGACCGTGTCTATATAAAGACATGAGACATGTTAAGCTCCTCTGTACAACAAAAACAAGAAACTGAAAGACAATAAATGTTGCTATATGTTTATTCAAATGGATATAATGTTTATTTTTGCATAAACAAAGACTACAATTTTTTGTCCCCATCACAAAAACCATTTGTGTGATATAAACATATGCACATTTGTGTTTGCATGTATATATGTTTTATGCACATGCGTGCTTTATTGTAGGTTTTTCTAGAAATGGTACATCTCTTAGTGACTCTTTGTTGTCCCATACCATGTCCACTATTGTAAAATACATATTCATTCTCTATTCGGTTGGCTAGCGCATAACTTATAGACTGAGTTACGCCATATAATCGAATTGTGTGGAATTAAACAATAAATATTATATGTATATAGAAATATCTTTTAAAAATCGAAAAGATTGAAAATAGGTTGATATGAAGAAAAAGAAAAGAATCAGACTTTATTTGGTGGATATGAGTTTGTATAACGTGCTTCGTATATTGGGTGGGCCAGGTGTATATACACGCAATTATGTGGCCATTTCTGTGTTTATTTTGTCTAGAACCAATTATGAACCATTCACCGTTTGAATACTATTTGATAAGATTGCTGGGTGAAAACTTTAAGCGATCTTTTAATCAACACTTTTTAAGTGATGTTTTACAACACTGCCCATGTTAACCATAACTTCTCTGGTTTCTGTCTCTACCTTTATCTAATCCAAAAATTTTACAAATACAAGTAATATATATATATATATATATATGAAATTATAATCGGATTTTCTCTAGAGTTCTGTTGGGCGGGGCACGATAAGGAACAACAATTCATTATAAAATAAATTGGAAGATTGTGATCTAATAAATTTGAATCTCCTTACGGACCTTTAGCTAGTGACTAAAAGCATCAAGTTTAGAAAGTATTTGGTTCGAAGCGGAGTTGCCATAAAACGTCCTTAGAAATTTGGTTCAAAATAGTTAAGTTCCATTTCGAAATGTTAAAACTTGGTGTTTCAACTATGTTGCAAGGAATCGTCGTAATAAAAATGAATTTGTATGAGATTCAAATCGGATTTGTATCCATATCAGAATCTTTCGGAATCATCAAGAATACTTATGACATCTTTTTGATGCATCGTAGAATTTATATTGATTCTAGATGTATGGCTAAGATACCAACAATCTATGCATTGAAACTAACAGATCATTTGTATTCTTAGTTTATGTTTGCTAAAATGATAGTTTTTTTTATATATTTAAACAAAATAATATCCAAACGAATTGTATCCTTGAATTTGTGAAAATTGTGAATCTGGGAATCCTACTCGTATCTATCTATACATGAATATGTGCTACATAAGCATTTGCGAAAAACAACCAAGTTTGTTGACCAATATACGGTAATACTAATAGGAATAAAATTTGACAGGTAAAACGTTTGACGTGGTAGCTAACATTATGAACTTTTGTTTATGTATTAGTCACTTGATATTGAAATTCTAGTGTGATGCAATTAGCATGATACTAAAAGTTAACCCAGAAGGCGTGTAAAAATCTTCGCAATTCAAACTAATTGCTTGAATGTATTGTGTGCCACCCCCAACATTCCGAAAAAACATATGCCTCGTTCCTCATTTCATACCTAGTAGAATACTGCGGTTTTGCTTCTGTTCCACATAAATAAGGCTTTACATTTTAGCTTTTTAAGTAGCATTGCTTAGAGTATGGACCTTGTGTAGGGTTCCTAGGCACTCTAGTGAAGTCTCACAAGTGATCAAACATGCACAAATCAAATTTTACGGGTGCCTACAAACCCTAATACGGATCGTTTACTAGATATCTAGGCAAAGCAAGCAAGTAATCGAATTAAATGCTAAGGGAAAGTGACTACAACCTTTGTAGATCCGGTCCACCACCTCCTAGGCTCCGTGATGAAGTCCCTCCGCTGTCCAAAATGAACCCATGACTCTAGCATCGGTATCATCGAAGAATGGGCGAGCTTGATCGTTGGTTCGATGCCGAAGATGATCTACGTCGAGGTTTCGCAAGAACAAGCTCCAACTTCATCAAGCTTTGAAAACTTGTGAAGGAAACACCCTATACTACTTGGCAAGAGGTAGAGGATGAAGAAATAGGAAGTGGGTAGACTTTAATTTTGGATTTCTCACTAGCTTTCATCACTTGCCATTGGAGTAGCAAGCTTTCTCCATGGAAGAAGAAGATGAAGAAGAAGATATGATAAGTTCTTATTTAAAAATAAAAACAATATGATACTTATCATGTCAACCACCATGGTTTAGTGTAGAGATTTAACCAAGGTTAGATAAGTGGTTAGGGTTAGAGAAGAGACAAGAATGGTGGACTTAGTCAAGGTTTCAAGAAGTTTCAACTAAAAACAAAATAAGTCCACCATTTATCTTTCTCTTTATCTTTTCTAAATGAAATAAATAAAAAGATAAATGAATAAGCAAATGAAAAGATACCCTAACCACTAACTAACCATGGTTCAATACTTTACACAAAACCAAGAAAGAATGTATCATCAAACATGATACAATGATGTGCACAAAAATATATCACATATACAATGTGCAAAATTCAAGTGAGAAAATTCATTTAAAGTGAACCAATACTAGTTAATGCAAAGTAATATATCAAATATATAATTATACAATAAATCATTAAATCAACACTTGATTCAATGATCCGGTCATATCGCATATAACCGGCTAGTATCCAATGTATCGGCTTCTCGAATCAATCCTTGATTCGATAACCAGGTTATATCGCATATAACCAATCGATACATTCGTCGCGAGAATGGAATACGGTATCACATACACGCATTATTCTCGGTCCCGCACATATCTCATATGCGCTCCTATTTCGTTTCGCTTGAGCCAGGAAACCTCTGTGTAGGACTCTAAAGACTCGTCAATACGCCGGCAGCGGATGATGATCATATCAAACACCCACAAGCCGCAAGCGGTCTGCTAAACGTAACGGCCACCCGGGTATTGAGCGATCAGAAGATCGACGAGCAAGCCCGCTCACACTCCTGTGAATCCAACCAGTAACACTTACCGTACAGTCCGGTCTGTTCGTCTGATATGTCGCATATCTCGCCTAGGGGTGGTAAACGTCAGACCCCAATAGCTCGATAAGTCATGCCGACTTGAGGTCCATAACATTCGTGAAACTACTGATAACTCTTACCAGTATATCACTGTAGGGTGTTTTTTCGTCACCCCAGTGAGATGGGAATACGCGCGCGCTTGTCAGGCGTACTACAGATTCCCCCGGCCTAGGGTAGGCCGGGGTTTAATGATGGTGGGGATCCGAATCTCCGGCAGCCGCGGACTAAGCTGCCGTTAATTACCCATCGCCTTTGGGGCGAGGGAACCTCCGATTAACGGGTTAAACTGGTCATGCGAACTCAATGTGCAGTATACGTGTGTTCAATTCTGAAAGGGGGGTTTGGATATATCGGGAGCCACGCAGAGTTTTTACGGGGGTCCCGCTACCCGGATAGCGGGCTGGGGGTCAAGGGGGCTAGCAGCCCCCTTGCGGGGTGCGGGGCAGCGCCCCGTTAGAAATTTTTTTCTAACAGGGACAGTGTCGTGGAGTACGTGTATGTATAAATTTGTATACATATGTATATGTGTATATATGTACACAAAAGAGGGGGAAAAGACATCCAAGGGATGCGCAGGTGCGCAAGCGCGCGCGCCACGTGTCGGCACGCGGGCGACTTGCGCACTTGCGCAGTTGCGCAAGCGCGCGCGCCACGTGTCGGCACGCGGGCGACTTGCGCACTTGCGCAGTTGCGCAAGCGCGCGCGCCACGTGTCGGCACGCGGGCGACTTGCGCACACAACAGGCTTTTAGCCTAAAAAAATTTCTCTGAAGAGAAATCAAAGAGGAGTTAGACTCCTGAGTGTGTTTTTTTTTTTTTTGTTGGGTTAATGGAAGGGTTCTTCTTCTTCCTCCTGTTGCTTGCTGGATCTTGAAGATCAAGAGATGTAAAATCTCAAAATCTCTCCTTTTTAAGATCTGGTGGCAGATCCAAGTTCCCCTTTGTGGGTTTTGTGGTGGAAAACTATTTAGTTTTGAAAAAGGAAGAGTAAAACTCTTGATTTAATTCAAGAGAAAGAAGAAGGTTTTGGAACCTTGAAGAAGGAAGAAAGAGCTCAGCTCTAATTTTTTTTGGAGAGAGAAAAAAGTTCTTGAGATATTTCACTATCTTTGCCTTTATAGGCTATACACTTTACACATAGCCCCTTGGGCTTCACAAAATGGCATTTTGCCTATTTCATGGCTCATGTGCCATTTCTTTTTGCACATAAGCCATGGGCTTTACAAAAATTTGGCTTTTATGCCCATTTTCTTACATTTATCCATAAAATAAAATAAAAGAAATACAACAAAATTATTTATTACAAAATTTTTATCTTGGCATGGGGGGAGGCCGGCCGCTCCATGTTCAGGCTCGACCCGGGCATGGGCCCACTGGGTCTGGGCTTGGGCCCACTTGGCTTGGGGTTGACTTGGATTTTGACTTGGTCAACCGGGGTGTAAATTTTTAACCCAACAAATTGCCCCCCATCAATAAATGCACACCACATATGTGGGTTGTGTGCATGAAATTGATGGATCTTCTTTCACGTGGAGGCGACTTGATTTGGTTCCGGCTTTTTAGGAAGCTGGCACTGCCCTTTTTACGACATGGACGGTCGTTGCTTGACATGTCTCCGAGACGGAGTGTCCGTGATAGACGTTTTTCCTGGCCCGGAGTTATCTGGTTCCCGCTTTGTAGGAATCCTGTGCTGCCCTTTTTACGACGTGGACGGTCGTTGCTGCCCTTTTAGCGACGTGGACGGTCGATTCTGCCCTTTTTGCGACGTGGACGGTCGGTTCTGCCCTTTTAGCGACGTGGACGGTCGGTGCTGCCCTTTTAGCGACGTGGACGGTCGATGCTGCCCTTTTAGCGACTTGGACGGTCGATTCTGCCCTTTTTGCGACTTGGACGGTCGGTGCTGCCCTTTTAGCGACGTGGACGGTCGATTCTGCCCTTTTTGCGACTTGGACGGTCGGTGCTGCCCTTTTAGCGACGTGGACGGTCGATGCTGCCCTTTTTGCGACTTGGACGGTCGATGCTGCCCTTTTAGCGACTTGGACGGTCGATGCTGCCCTTTTAGCGACTTGGACGGTCGGTGCTGCCCTTTTAGCGACGTGGACGGTCGGTTCTGCCCTTTTAGCGACGTGGACGGTCGGTTCTGCCCTTTTAGCGACGTGGACGGTCGGTTCTGCCATTTTGCGACGTGGACGGTCGTTGCTGCCCTTTTAGCGACTTGGACGGTCGATGCTTGATTTGACTTGCTCTGCTTCTTGCAGTGTCAGGGGTAGACTTGACTTGCTCCGCTTCTTGCGGTGTCGGGTGGAAGTTGACTTGTTGATTTTGATTGGGTTGACATCAGCATCGCTATACTGGAATATGGTACCAGGAGCGAACCATCATCTGTCATGGAGAGGATTCTGGGATTTTGGTTTTTGTTTGGCATCTGCATTGCTGCACTGGAATAATGCCAGGAGCAACTCATCATTTGCCCCGAGAGAATTTGAGAATTGATGGCTTAGGAGGCAGGTTTAGATCCCTATCACCTAAGACTTTTCAATTTTATGGGCCGTGAGGGTCCCATAAAAGCATTTTCTCCCTACGAGTCGAAAGGATCTCGTAGGCGTATCTTCTCCATAGGAGTCGTGGGGACTCCTAAGTGTGTTGCTCCTTTGTGAGTCGTAAGGATCTCACGCGGGAATTTCCTCCTCTCAAAGTCGAGAGGACTTTGAGAGTGCATTTCATCTTCTTTTCACGAGTTTGCGCCCTTTCAGGTTTTCACAAACTCGTCGGCAGTCCTGCTGTTTTTACTCACGGAGCCCTTTCGGGTTTTCCTCCGTGCCCATTTTGCTTGTGGACATACCCCTTTTTTTTATTTTATTTTTTTAGTGGGACTTTGAATGTGGTCTCACCGGTAGGACTTAGGAGAGATTGGGATTGTTTTACGCCCGTGGATTGTATACGGCTTTGCAGGATGTATGATCCAGACCGTAGGGCCAGAAAGATTTTAGGGATTTGTTGGCGTCTGCATCGCTGCACTGGAATTTGGTACCAGGAGCGACTCATCATTCGCCGTTGGGGTATGGGATTTGGAATTTGGTTGGCGTCTGCATCGCTGCACTGGAATATGGTACCAGGAGCGACTCATCATTCGCCATTTAGGGACTTGGAATTTGGATCTTGTTTGGCATCAGCGTTGCTGCACTGGAATAATGCCAGGAGCAACTCATCATTTGCCGTTGCCCGTTGGGAAACGATGGCTTAGGAGATAGGTTTGGGTCCCTACCACCCAAGGCTTTTTAATTTTATGGGCCGTGAGGGTCCCATAAAAGCATTTTCTCCCTACGAGTCGTAAGGATCCCGCAGGTGTATTTTCTCCTTAGGAATCGTGAGGATTCCTAAGTGTGTTGCTCCTTTGTGAGTCGTAAGGATCTCACGCAGGGGTTTTCTCCTCGCAAGGTCGAGAGGGCTTTGCGAGTGTATTTCATCTCTTTTCACGAGTTTGCGCCCTTTCGGGTTTTCACAGACTCGCCGGTAGTCCTGCTGTTTTTACTCACGGAGCCCTTTCGGGTTTTCATCCGTGCCCGTTTTGCTTGTGGACATACCGTTTTTTTTTTGTTTTTTTTTTTTTTTTTTTTTTTGCCGCTGGTGGGACTTTAAAAGTAGTCTCACCGGAAGGATTTGGGAGAAATAGGGGTCATTTACGCCCGTGGATTGTATACGGTTTTGCAGGATGTCTGATCCAGACCGTAGGGCCGATGTGCTCAATTCGCCTGCGACTTGGAGCATTCATGTGTAGTATTTCTTGAGATATCGGCCATTGATGGGTGGCATGGGCCTTTCTCCCTCGGCACTTATTAGTTGGTAGGATCCTCCGTCGAACACTTTCTCGATGACGTATGGTCCTTCCCAGTTCGGCTCGAATTTTCCCTTGGCATGTCGATTGGGGATGATCGGTCTTTTGAGGACCAAAACCAATTCACCTTTCTTGAAAGCGCGGAGACGGGTTATCTTGTCATAGGCCCGTGACATTTGGGCTCGGTATAGCTCCAGATTTTGCTGCACCGCGAGCCTCTTTTCTTCGAGGGCATCGAGTTCTTCAAGTCGAAGGAGCACGTTTTCTTCCTCCGTCAACTCATGTTGGACGGCCATTCTTAAGCTTGGAACTTCAACTTCGAGGGGGAGGACCGCCTCCACTCCGAAGAGCAATGAGTATGGAGTGGACTGAGTTGGAGTACGGTGTGTGGTACGATATGCCCACAACGCCTCGTGAAGTTTGAGATTCCAGTCTCTCTTGTTGGCTGAAGCATTTTTCCTCAGGAGCTTGCATAGAGTCTTATTGAAGGCTTCGGCTAGCCCGTTGGCTCTTGGATTATATATGGAGGAATATCTCCAATCTATCTTGTGCTGAGTAGCGAACCTTGAGATATTGAAGCTCTTGAAAGAAGGCCCGTTGTCAGAAATGATTCTTCTTGGTGTACCGAAGCGGTATAGAATATTATGCTGGAAGAATGTCAGAATATCCTTTGTCTTAACTTCTTTTAGCGGGACAGCTTCAGCCCATCTGGAGAAGTAGTCTGTCGCGGCCAGTATAAACCGATGGCCTTTGGATGACGGAGGATCAATTGGGCCTACAATGTCGGTGCCCCAGACTTCGAAGGGCCACGACGCCACTGTAGGATGCAATGGATTGGGATGATTGTGAATAAAATCACCGTGAATTTGGCAGATATAACATTTCTTTGCATGCTCTCCGCAATCCCGTATCATGGTGGGCCAGTAATACCCAAGCCGTTTGATTTGAAGTCGCATCTTGGGGCCAGATTGGTGAGCACCGCAAACGCCCGAGTGGACATCTTTCATGACCTTTTGGGCTTCGGCCAATGACAGACACCTGAGCCATAGTTGGTCGTATGACCTGCGGTATAACGTGTCATTTACAAACACGTATCGGAGAGCTCTTTTCTTCAGCTGAATCCTCGCAGATTTTTCTTCGGGCAGCTTGTCGTATCGGAGGTACTCTATGAAGGGTTCTCTCCAATCGGGCTCGTCTTGGATGATCGAAGCTTCTTCCGCAGGACTGCTCTTCTGTTCCGCGCTTTCCTCTTCTCGTAGAGAGACTGGGGGTAGAATTTGTCGGCTCCTGACTGTGATCAGAATTTCGTCCATGTCAGGATCAGCCAGCTCCTTGGCTAGGCGAGCGAGTATATCGGCTTTTCCGTTCAATGCTCTAGGGACTCTTGTTAGTTCGATATGAGTGAACCGTTTCATGAGTTCCACCACCCGGCTTCTGTATCGAGCCAACTCGGGTTTGTATATCTTATAGTCGCCGCTTACTTGGTTGACGACAAGCTGGGAATCACCGTAAACCCGTAGCCGAAGGATTTCCATTTCTATGGCGAGCTCCAAACCAGCTATCAGAGCTTCATACTCGGCCTCATTGTTTGTGCGAGGCTCGGTGAGAGCAAAAGAACGCCGTAGGGTTCCCATTGATTGTGTGATAAACACCAATCCTATCCCTGCTTTTATCTCCGGGACGCTTGATTTACTGGAGGTTCTTATCGATGAGGCCCCATCGAAGTAGAGCTCCCAACATGGCTCGTCATTCTCGAGATGCAGCACTTGTTCGTCGGGTAACTCACAATTTAGTGGCGACCCTTCTGGTATGGGATGAGCAGCGAGAAAGTCTGCAAGAGCTTGCCCTTTTACTGCTTTCTGAGGAGTGTAAACTATGTCAAACTCAAGTAGCATGACAGCCCATCTTGCCATTCTGCCGGCTAGGCTTGCTTTGGTCATCAAGTGTTTGAGCGGGTCGACCTTGGAGATCAGCATAACCCGATGAGCCAGCAGATAGTGCCTCAGCTTCTTCACAGCAAATATCAGAGCCAGGCATTGCTTTTCGATTGGGGAATAGTTGTGTTCCGCCCCGACTAGAGTTCGACTGAGGTAGTAGAGGGCATTTTCCTTTCCCTCCTCGTTATTCTGGGCGAGGAGCGCACCGAGTGACTCATCTAGCGCGGCAGTGTAGAGAATCAACGGTTTATTTGGAATGGGAGCAGCCAGCACTGGAGGGTGCAACAAGTATTGTTTGATGCTTTCGAACGCTGCTTGACATTCGGCATCCCAGATAAAAGGAGCTCCTTTCTTCATGAGCTTTAAGAAGGGCCTACATCTCCCTGATAAATTTGAGATAAACCTCCGTATATAAGCAAGCTTGCCTTGAAAAGATCTTAGCTGCGTCAGACTCTTCGGAGGAGGCATCTCCATGATAGCCTTTATCTTTGATGGGTCAACTTCGATCCCTCGATGTCGAACTATGAAGCCCAGGAATTTTCCCGATGACACGCCAAAAGCGCATTTCAGAGGATTCATCTTCAGATCAAATTCCCTCAGTCTGGTGAGAACGGTCCTAAGATCCTGGATATGATCGGCCTTGGTTTCAGTCTTAACGACCAGATCATCAACATAACATTCGACGACTTTATGAATTAGGTCATCGAAGATATTAGTCATCGCCCTTTGATATGTAGCACCTGCGTTCTTCAGTCCGAATGGCATTACCTTGTAGCAATATATTCCGATTGGGGTTCGAAATGCTGTGTGCTTCTCATCCTCAGGTGACATCTTGATCTGATTATATCCAGACGAGCCGTCCATAAAGGTGAACAGTTCGTAATTTGAGGTGTCATCGACCATCATTTCCATGACCGGCAGCGGAAAGTCGTCTTTAGGACATGCCTTGTTGAGATCCCTGAAATCGACACAAACTCGGATCTGCCCATTTTTCTTCTTCACTGGGACTATGCATGCGATCCAGTCCGCGTATTTCTCTTCCCTGATGAAGCCGGCATCGATGAGCTTCTTAGTTTCCTCGATGACCTTTTCTTCTAGTTCCCTTCTCATTCTTCGAGGAGCTTGTTTGACTGGCTTAGCATCAGGAGATATAGCCAACTTATGTACGGCCACTTCAGGGGAAAGGCCAGGCATTTCTTTGTATGTCCACGCGAAGCAGTCAACGAACTCACGCAACAGGGCAATTATCTGCTCTTTCATTTCCTCTGACAAGAGTGAGCTGATGTAGGTCGGCCTTGGATTATCGGGCGTTCCTAAGTCAATCTCGGTTAGCTCGTCAAAGGTTGCTTGTCCGCCATCTTCGAGCTCTTGAGGAGCTTCTTCTGGCTCGGCTATCTCGTCGTCATCTTTTGATCTTTCGCTGGCCTCACCAACATGGATCATGTAGCACGCTTTGGAATCAGGTTGAATGTAGCCTATGCCCCGTCTATCTGGAATTCGTCCATCGATGAGTGCTCGGACCTGGGGCGGATGCCATAGCCCTTCGTAAAACTTTGCTTCGGACTCCGTTTGATATAACCGGCATCCGCACTTTTTAAAGTATTCCCGCATCTCGGGCGCATAGTATCTGGGATTGAGGACGGCTCTTATGCCTCTCTCATAGGGAAGGCACGCGACAGAAAGATCGTCCGGGTGCACAACGGGGTTTGACCCATAAAACAGGATGCCCTTCTGTCCACTTTTCCTCCCGGGAACGTAGAAAGTTTTCAGCTGGTCCACGGTGGAGATTGATAATGCATCGAGCTCTTTGTACATCTGCTCTGGTACCCTTGTCACGGCTAGGGACCCTTCTGCAACTTCGAAGGTCTCTCGTAGTTTCTCTTGTTGCATAGGGGTCCAATCTGCATCGCTGTTGCACGGCAGGTCCTCTTCCTCCGACTCTTCAGTGTCGCTGCCAAGATGAGGGCGTACCTTGCTGCTAGATGGGCCTTCAGTAACAGATTCGTCTGTATCGCTGCCGAAACGAGGACGAGTTTTACGGGAGGACGGGCTTCCAGCGTCGGACTCGTCAGTGTCGCTACCGAAATGCGGGCGTACTTGGGTATTTTTGCTTTTGAAAGTGATAGCCGGCGCAGATTTGCTTTTGAGTCTTGGGGCCGTTCTATCCTCAGTCAGTTGTGGCTTAGCATTTTGGTGGTTCGTAAAGTACCGAGAATCTTCGTATCGGACTTCATGCACACCGAACGGCTGGATGTCTCCGTCAATACGTCTTTCTTCGCCATTTTTAGTATACTTCATGCATTGATGGAGAGTCGACGGAATGATGCCGTAATCATGGATCCACGGCCGCCCCAAGAGAATCTTATAAGATGTGTCGGCGTCGATCACGTATATCTTAGCTTCAGTTTGCAGATCCCCAAATTTGATTGGCAAAGCTATAGACCCTAGAACTTGCTGGCAATTTTGGTTGAACCCTTGAATGACAATCCTTTCCCTCGACAGGTGTCGGACGTCCATTGACAAACTCTTCAGAGTTCGCAAGTTCATGATGTTCACTGAGGACCCCGGATCAATCAATATACGATTAATTCGATCTCCGTCGCTGTACCCGGTCACGTAAAGCGGCCGATTATGCTCAGCCGTTCCCAGTAGCAAGTCTTCATCCTTAAATGTGACTGCGGCGGCATGCAAAGCGTGCTGGGCTTCTTTCATATTAATTTCCGCAAAGTGAGCCTGATACCGCTCGGGGTTTTGTAGAGCATGGATGAGAACGTCTGTAAGCTCCTTAGATAGGACCAAGGCGTCGTAGATGCTCAGGAGAGATGGAAGCTTCCGGAGATGTGCCAAGACATTATAGTCCACCGAGGAAGGACTTATGTTTTCATCGGCCGGTTCTCTGCCATCTTCTTCATTAGCGACATGTTTTTCCTTCCCTTTTGGGGCGTTGCCCTGATTTTGCGGTAGAGCCCTGCCGCTTCTGAGCTGGATTTGATTGGCCTTTGTGGTGAGCTCCTCGTCCTCTTCAGGAAAACAGAGATCATCCTCGGAGTCGCTGCCAAGATGGATGGCATAGCAGGTCGCTACTGGGATCTCTTCATTGGAGTCTTCTTCTAACTCCTCCAGAATTTCAGCCGCTTGTACAGGGAAGAACTCCTTCAATTGAATCAATGTTCTTTCCTTTTGTTCATATTCTTCGAGGGAATCGATATATTTTTGAATGGTCGATCTCCCTGCAGACTCTTTTTCGTGCCGAGTTGCACTTTTCTTCTTCTTGAGCTTCTTGGATTTTGAGCCTGATGGAGCCGCATAGGCAGCTGGACTGGTAGGCTTCTTCTGTTCTTCCCATTCCATCCTGGGCTCTTTCTGAAGTAGCTTTAGCATCTTCTTCGTCTTATTAGATATGTGCGTACTCCACGGAGGCCGCGATGAGTCAGTTTCATTTCTCAGGGCCGCGGGTTCGGCTGTCTGCTCCCAGAAGGCTTCGGCTTCTGTCTGTATAAAGTTGGCGGTTGCAACTTGATTGTTCACCAACACGCTTTTGGATAGCTCGATCTCTCCAGCCTTGTACTGCTTCTCGACCCAGTCTTTGAAGATATAGCAATCCTCGATCGCATGGCTCACTACTCGGTGGTACGGGCAATACAGAGGATTGTCGGTCATTTTTGCTTC
Source organism: Agapanthus africanus (assembly GCA_030015575.1). Taxonomy (NCBI): domain Eukaryota; kingdom Viridiplantae; phylum Streptophyta; class Magnoliopsida; order Asparagales; family Amaryllidaceae; genus Agapanthus; species Agapanthus africanus. The sequence goes on from CM057349.1 coordinate 333,305,222, forward strand.
TTGGGGTCTTTTCGACTCCGGCAATTGTAAGCCGTTGTTCAAGGCATCTTTAAATATCTTACGGACCTTGTCCCTTCTGAAAGAGTAAACCTTGTTCTTCTTCTCTTCTAGGGAAGGCCCATCTCCTCCCAGCAATGGCTTTCGAGACCGGTTGGTTTTGGATTCGCCCGCCCTTCGCTTTTCTTCATTGTCGGAGGCATTGAAGACATTGGTACTGCTGGAACTCCCGCTTCTACGGTTGTCGTCCCGCTTGCTTTTCCAGGTTTTGTCTCTCTGAGTGTCCGGCGGGGACTCTTGCTTCGAGCGTTCCAGCATTTGGACTTTCTTGGTTAGCTCCTGGAATGTTTTGAGGCCTGCTGTACACAAGAATGGGACCATCCAATTGCTGAGGTTCCCAATGAGAAGGCTAACGGACTGGTCCTGCTCCAGCGGCGGTTCGCACTTGACCGTGAGATTACGCCATCGGGCGATAAAGTCAGTGTTGCTTTCATTCCTCCCCGGCTTGGTCCTCACAAGGTCGGCAATGGAGATTTTATCACTGACGCTCATGAACCTTTGCCGGAACAGAGACTCCATTTGGGCAAAGGTAATGATGGACCCGTCTGGTATGCTTGCGTACCAGTCGAAAGCGACACCGGTTAGGCTGTTGACAAACTGACGAAGAAGGAGCGCGTCATTGCCCCCTGTACTTCCGCACGATGCTTTGAAGTGGGCGACGTGCTGATTTGCATTCCCCGTTCCATCAAATCTTCCGAACTTAGGAATGACGTAGCCGCTTGGGAACTCAATCAGATCGTACTGCGCGGGATATGGCCGCCCGCTACTGCCGATTTCTTTCTGAGCTTCAGCCTCGGCCACCAATGTTTTAACCTTGCTAGTGACCAAATCCATTATCCGATCCTGTGTTAGCGGGATGGTGCTATCTGGGGCCAAGGCGTCCCCAGAAGCGGAATGTAGCCGGCTTTCATTTGGCTCGACCAGTCTTGGTCCCAAAGGAACAGGCATTGGCTGCCTCGGATTGTCATCACCCGGCTGATTAGTAGCGGCTTGTGCTTGATTGGGAGGCGCTCGAGCAATTTGAGCCGTAAGCTGCATCACCACGTTCGTTAAGTCGTCTATCTTCGAATAGAGCTTGGCCATCTCTTTATCTTTGCTCCTGAGCTGTTTTCGAAGCTCTTGAAGCAGCTCTTGCTCCGCAGTCCTGGGGCGGAAAGTCGGCTCCTCCTCGCTGTCCGAGCTTGACTCTGCATGGATCGAGGGGTCTTTCTGCCTATCATCCTCATCGAGAGGGTTTTCTTCATCCAGCGGGGGCGGCTGTTCTTGGGCAGCGGCAACCACATTCGGGCTAGATTGAGCTTGGGATGTGGTGGCCCCATCCTTGCTTTTGCTGCGAAGGTTGTCGCTGGGGCGTCCTCCCGCCATATAGACCGTATGGATGATATATCCGGCCGTCTTTCTATCATTGGCAGTTGATTTCGTGGATCGCTGTCTTGACCCCCTTGTTTCGGTAGCTGGTAGTCGATTGAAGGCGTCTGGCTTAACCAGTTTCTTGAATGGTGCTGGCGCTTCTTTTCTGGGTTTTCCCCGCTGCTTTCGTGCGGCACAGAGTGCTTCATAGACTCTTGATGAGACAGTGTCATACTTTTTCTGTTGGGGCCGGGACACGTCTCTTTGCGGCACTGTTCGGACTGCTGTCTTCTTGATTCTGGCGGTCATGGCATTGTTCTGAACCCACTTTAGAGGCTCGAAGGAATTGCTGATTCTTACGTCCGACTCAGCCGTCGTCGCGGGGCAACTCTGCACTTGGAACTTCACACGATTCCATTTGGCCGAAGCCTTGGCCCTTTTGTTGGCTCGATACCTGAGCCGCTTCTGCCTTAACTTTTCTGTTCTAAGCAGCTTGCAGACTTCGGCTTTTTGGGAAGACGCCGCATACCGGTTGATGGAGGGCCTTGGAGATACGCCCGATTGTGCATTTGTTGGAGTCATCGCCTGAGCTCGTCCGCGACATTTGTTGTTGCCCTTCGCACCGGAAGTCTTGCCCCCAGCTAGAGCGTCAGGGAATCGTTCAGACACCATCTTAAGTTTCGGTTGTGGTGCCTTAGCAATCACAACATTCGGCCTCTTGCCCCTTGGGACCGGCTTGACCACCTGTTCCGCCGGGATTTCCGCCAGATGAGCACTTCCAGCAGGGTAGATGATGACGGAGCCAAACTGGCGGGGCGGTTCCTCCCACTGTCGACTGAGGCTTGCGGGGAGAACCACACGAGCGTTGATCTTGACCACGTACAGAATCGGGGTCGCATTGGAAGTTGAATTCGTCTGGGGAGACATTGTCGTCGAAAGTTGATTGCTGCACGGAAAAAAGAACATCATTTCAGTATAGGCAATCGATATGTATATTGATTGAGTTCGCATGAACGTTTAACCCGAAATATGGGAGGAGAGATTGGTCCCACCGGGCGTGCCAGAATCTGTAGGGTGTTTTTTCGTCACCCCAGTGAGATGGGAATACGCGCGCGCTTGTCAGGCGTACTACAGATTCCCCCGGCCTAGGGTAGGCCGGGGTTTAATGATGGTGGGGATCCGAATCTCCGGCAGCCGCGGACTAAGCTGCCGTTAATTACCCATCGCCTTTGGGGCGAGGGAACCTCCGATTAACGGGTTAAACTGGTCATGCGAACTCAATGTGCAGTATACGTGTGTTCAATTCTGAAAGGGGGGTTTGGATATATCGGGAGCCACGCAGAGTTTTTACGGGGGTCCCGCTACCCGGATAGCGGGCTGGGGGTCAAGGGGGCTAGCAGCCCCCTTGCGGGGTGCGGGGCAGCGCCCCGTTAGAAATTTTTTTCTAACAGGGACAGTGTCGTGGAGTACGTGTATGTATAAATTTGTATACATATGTATATGTGTATATATGTACACAAAAGAGGGGGAAAAGACATCCAAGGGATGCGCAGGTGCGCAAGCGCGCGCGCCACGTGTCGGCACGCGGGCGACTTGCGCACTTGCGCAGTTGCGCAAGCGCGCGCGCCACGTGTCGGCACGCGGGCGCCTTGCGCACTTGCGCAGTTGCGCAAGCGCGCGCGCCACGTGTCGGCACGCGGGCGACTTGCGCACTTGCGCAGTTGCGCAAGCGCGCGCGCCACGTGTCGGCACGCGGGCGACTTGCGCACACAACAGGCTTTTAGCCTAAAAAGATTTCTCTGAAGAGAAATCAAAGAGGAGTTAGACTCCTGAGTGTGTTTTTTTTTTTTGTTGGGTTAATGGAAGGGTTCTTCTTCTTCCTCCTGTTGCTTGCTGGATCTTGAAGATCAAGAGATGTAAAATCTCAAAATCTCTCCTTTTTAAGATCTGGTGGCAGATCCAAGTTCCCCTTTATGGGTTTTGTGGTGGAAAACTATTTAGTTTTGAAAAAGGAAGAGTAAAACTCTTGATTTAATTCAAGAGAAAGAAGAAGGTTTTGGAACCTTGAAGAAGGAAGAAAGAGCTCAGCTCTAATTTTTTTTGGAGAGAGAAAAAAGTTCTTGAGATATTTCACTATCTTTGCCTTTATAGGCTATACACTTTACACATAGCCCCTTGGGCTTCACAAAATGGCATTTTGCCTATTTCATGGCTCATGTGCCATTTCTTTTTGCACATAAGCCATGGGCTTTACAAAAATTTGGCTTTTATGCCCATTTTCTTACATTTATCCATAAAATAAAATAAAAGAAATACAACAAAATTATTTATTACAAAATTTTTATCTTGGCATGGGGGGAGGCCGGCCGCTCCATGTTCAGGCTCGACCCGGGTATGGGCCCACTGGGTCTGGGCTTGGGCCCACTTGGCTTGGGGTTGACTTGGATTTTGACTTGGTCAACCGGGGTGTAAATTTTTAACCCAACAATCACTGCAACCCTGGCCAGGGATTTCCTGTTATGGCCAGTCGTGCATTGCGCAACATCAACCCCCAATACCGGGAGAGACGAATCCCCTCCTATCGCTCATTGCCTCCATGTGAATCGGGACTGTACCCAAAAACCACATGTTTGCACGACTCAGTAGAGCCGTGGTAGGGTGGAAATCAAAGCACAGTGGGAGACACACAAGACTCTATGACGATCTCGGGTCAACAGACTAAGCTGTACCAGTGTCACCAGAGAACTGCCATCTGACGTGAGGTATAATACCATCTGGGAGTTCTCGGCGAGTCCGTTCAGTGTACCCAGTCTCCACTGAGCACCCGCATATCATCTTCGATGTCAAACACCAATGGATATGGGATCATCCATCGCCCATCGCATGGGTCGTCGAGAAGATATGCGCTAGTCTACTCTGGAATATCGATGCCCCATCTCGATATTCCCTCGACTAGGAACATTTCAAGGATGTACTCATAGACTATCCAGGCCCCACTAGTATGATCTGCATCACAGTCCTGGAAGTCGAGTACACATCCTAAGGGCTTTATCAACATGTAATCAGAGAGACAGAAAGTATACATGTTAAGATAAAGAGCAACCAGATAGCATACTATCATGTCGAGCAAGAAAGTCCTACCTATATATGTCCCAGCATCCACTACAATATACATCCAATGTACAGTAATGGCCTCTAGGGCATACATATAACTAACAATCTCCCACTTGCACTAGGGCCATCTGTAGCAGTGGTTGCAGTATCTAATACTCAACCATCCCATATGAGTCTCTCTCTGGGATAAGGCCTTCGTGAGTAGATCCGCCGTGTTGTCCTCTGAGTCTACTCTCCTAACCTCGATCAACCTGGAGATCAACTATCTCCATGATCAGGTGATGCTTCCTCAGAATTTGTCTGGGTCACTGATGGGACCAGGGTTCAAGGGCCAAAGCCACAGTTCCATTGTCACACAATGGTAGGAACCTAGTTCATCTTATGAACCAATATACACCCAAACTTCCTCTTTGGTAGTATCTTCAATAGCGATGTTACCAGCCTTTATTGTCTAGTTTGCCACGGTATCTAGCTTGAAACTCTTCCAACATACCGTCCCTTTACTGAGGGTAAAGACAATGCCCGTGACTGACATTCAGTCGTCTTTATCACCCTGGAACTCTTCCAGTGATTCCCCCCAGGATCGATTGATACCATCTCACTACATCTAGTGAGAATCCTAGCATCCAATTACATCTATCTCATAGATGAAAACTCAGGATTTAGGAGGTATCACTTTGATCCTATTTGGGGAATCCTAGTGATAATAGGAGATTGACCGATCGTAGTATAGGAAACTCTTTTCCTATCAAGAGTATGTTGTCTACGTACAATACGAAGATGACCACCTTACTCTCTACTACCCTTTTGTATATACAAGGTTCGTCTACCATTTTGATGAAGTCAAACACTTTGACTGATCCATCAAAATAGACGTTCCAACTCCGCGATGCCTGCTTCATTATGTAAAGCAACTTGCACACGTTTCCACTGCTCCCACTGTTTACGAAGACCTCTGGCTGTGTTCTTATAGACGTTCTCTTCTAAATCAGTATTTAGAAAAGCAGTCATGGCACCCAACCGCCAGATATCGTAGTCATGGTATGTAGCCGTGGTAAGTAGGATCTGGATAGACTTAAGCATAGGTACTGGAAAAAAGTTTCATCATTATCCACGCCTGGTTGATGACGAAAATCTTTAACAAGTCTAGCTTTGAAAGTCTCAACTTTTCCATCTACACCAAGTAATCTTCTCAAGATATACTTGCTCCTGATGGGGATTTAACCCTTCAGATATAGCAGCTAAAGTCCATACTTTGCTGGTGTACATGGATTCCATCTCAGATTGCTAAGCATCCAGCCATTCTTACAGAGTCCCTACTCTCAATGGCCTGCTCGAAACTAGTTGGGTCATCATCTCATGATGCAATCCTTGCTCCCACTGTCATCGAGAAACCGAGGTATCTCTCAGGCGGATGAGGAACCCTACTAGATCGGCGGAGAGGCTGAGGTTCGTCGGGAACTATAGAATGTTATGGTTCTGTCAAATCGCCAACTGCAGTTTTGTATAGCTGGAACCGTTCCAGTTCTACAGAACTGATCCTGCCTCGATCTTGTCCGGATTTTGCTTTAAACATAGGCCGGACAACCCCAAATCTTAACTCGCTTAAGAGATAGGATCTTCCCACACCATATCTTATATGGAGTAGTAGGCAGTGATTTGATTCAAACCTAATTCAATAGGTATGCAGCTTCTCAAGTGTATAACCCCAAAAGGAAATAGGTAACTCAGTAATACTCATCATAGAGCACACCATATCTAATATTGTGCAATTGCTCCGCCCTGATACACCATTGTGCTGTGGTGTATTCAGAGGAGTAGTACGGAGAGAGAATCTCATTCTCCTTTAGAATGGTCCAGGAATGCCATGCACAAGTATTCTCTTCCCTGATCTCATCATAGGACATAATACTTATACCCGTATTTTGGTTCTCTACTTCTAACTTATATTCTGTGAATATCTCAAAAGGTTCGGACTTATGTTTCGACAGGAACATATGACTGAATCTTGAGAGATTATCAGAGAATATAATGAAGTATAAAGAACCAGTCCTGGCATGTGTAGACAGGAGACTTTACATACATCATCATGTATCAGTCCCAAGAGTTTACTAACTCTTTCTCTGTTTCTAATAAACAGAGCTATGGTCATCTAATCTTTGTGACATGACTGGCGAGTTTCATAAGATGTAAATTCAAACTAATTTAAATATGCATCTTTATGTAACTCTAGCTAGTCGGGTCGCGCTGATATGACCTAGTCTACAATACCTTAAGAAGGATCCGTTCATTTTTGAACTCTTCCTCTTGTGTGTGTTCAGTATACTTAGAACTGTAGTTTGATTTAGAACATTAATGCTTTTAGATAACGTGCCTGAACCGATCAACTTTTGATATAGGAAATGTTCAAAACATTATCCAACAATACAAAATTATATCCTTTCTTTACTAATAAAGAGACTGATATGATTTTGTATATCAGGTTCGGTATCTAATAACATTCGTTCAGAATCAATGTATTCGTAATACAGGGTGACAGTGACCAACAGACTTGGCTGCAACACTTGCCCTGTTTTCTGTCTCATGAAACTTATCACCCGTTCTCGGTTTTTCTACCATTTTGTAGCCCTATGTAACAGCTTACATATCTGGGATCCTGATCCGGTATCATATACCCAGGATTCAGAGGATACTGAGAAACAGTTCTTTGTAATGAACATACCCGAAGGAGATGCATCATATGCACTTTCTTCGTTTGGGCGGCATAGGAAATCTGGTATTCCCCTATTTCCTGCTCTGTCTTATAACAATTATAAGTTAGAGCGGGACCAACGTTCCCCAGCTCAGTATAACAAGCGGGTTCGGTCAATACATCCATATTATTATCTTGATTAAGGCGTGATATGGTCGCTACCTGGAGAGAGAGAAAAAAACACTCTGCGTGCGCTCTTGCAAGATCAGATTGGTTATATATTTTATCTAATCAGGATGGCTCCCACTGTTTTTATCAAATCTTCCTTCAAACCCTAAAAGGAAAGACTAGCCGGGATTAATTATACTCTACAAGTTCGCCAATCTTTCAGCCAGGCCAGTGTCGGTACTTTGAGGGAGGTTCCCCGTGCTTTCGCACGGACCTAATTACAGTAAACCTCGTTTTCCCAGAGGCGTAACCCCGTTGACACCTTTCTAGACACCTACTTGATCGGCTAATTGCAAAGTGCAAAACTCTCCCAGGAGTAACAATTACTCGCAGTGGGTATCGGGATCCAACTATCATATAAAAGGTATGCAATCTCATTGCAAATTTCAACACTTGAAACTCCCGATAAAGGTTTTTACCCCTAGCACCTATGACCTTGGCTAAGGTCAACAAATCATAGGTACTAGTCAAGTTCTACCCGTCATTTCGTGATTAATTAGACCCACCCACATGACCCTTGGCTAAGGTCAACAAAGCCACATGACTGTCCTAACTAATCGCATCATATGCAGTGTAGGAAGACATCACTTAGCTACCGCACACTGTGCCTTGACTATGGTCAACAAACACAGCACGAATACTAAGTACTCTACTTCCTAAAATGACGGAGGGTTGCGAATGGTTTTTGTGAAAACCTTTAACGCTTTGAACTTGATCTCGTTGCGGAATCAAACGGTTTTTAAATGGAATGCTTTTCGAAGCTTTTCTAGTTTTGCTAAAGGGGTCACTCCCGGTGAAGGGATCGTCGGCCCTTTCCTCGTCGAATGAGGTGTGGGATATATCATATATATCACTGTGCAAAGCGGAAACTATAGAAACGATCAAATGACAAACCGAGTATGTAGCATCTGCCAGTTATTGCTAAAGGAGTCACTCCCGGTGAAGGGATCTCGGTCCTTTCCCTATCGAATAAGGTGCAGGATGTTCTATAATGAACACCGCGATGCAAAGCAAGAACTGTAGCTACCTGTTTTTATTTTAAAATTCGATTCCACAACATCAATTAGGTTTATTTTCTTTCATTAATCTCATTAATGAATATCCCATCATTTAAGTCCACCTAAACATCACAGATAAATATAACGTACGCTTATGCCATCCGCATTCGCCTCGATGTCCTGTATGCACCGTTAGGTTAGGTAACTAACGGCAGAGCGGGGCAGGGCTAGCGCGGGTGTAAAACATAAGCAACGTCTATATAATATATCATATATACTATATATAATATCTGTCACAGAACATCACATGATCTCAGATAAATCACAGCAGAAGAAACATATGAAATATTGGATATACTAGGACGTCCGTGTTTTCAATACGAGCCAGTATAAAACACGGATTCCACGGTCGTGATGAATAGCCAATCCCACACCCCTAGACCCCTACGAGAGCGGCAAGCAACCCTACCAATTCTAGGGTTAGGAGACCCGGACTCGACTCCTCGAGTTGGTCTCCCACTGGACCCCAGAACCCGGTTACTTGTGCTCCCCTCCTTGGGTCTATCCTAGTGCAGAAAAGTAAATAATATACAACGGGTGACGACTTCCGCAACCTGGAAGTGCCCCAATAAAAGAATATTACATACAAGTTTTTACATGAATGAAAATGAAAAACACTCATCTCACATAAAAAACCCCGGCTATTCAAACACGACGATCCAATATAACATATCCAGCAACACATAACATCACATGTCATCAACGTAAGTAAATATGCGCATCCCAATTGTCGTTAACATATAGCAACGAAACCGGCGATATCACATATTACACTTACGGTCACAGAAAAGAAAGTGTAAAACTACAACAGTTGGAATCCGCAACCACCTCAGACATCGCATGCCTGACCAAATGAATTACTTAGACATCGCATGCCTAACAATTATAAACCGCGCATTTTAGTCTCATTATCGAAAACTCTTTTCAATATCAAGTCGGGCAATTCAACAGGATTCCCGACATTCTGATCGAATGCTCGTCGCAAACTTCAGTAGACGGCCGCACCCCTGACGCCGTCGACAAAGTGCACCAAGGCGGAACACCGCTACCGCGAGCACCCGAACGGATGCTTTCGGCGACGGGGTTCTCCTACAGTCACTTGGTCGGGGCTATGGAGTGAGGCTGTCTATCAAGTTTACCCGGCGAGTATCCGCGTACACTACGTGATTGCGACGGACTTTTGATCACATCAAAATTCCGTGGCAACCGATCAAGTGAGACTAAACTGCTATGTTTATAATATTCTTTCCGTTATCTCATAACTATTTGTGAATTCCAATTATTGTATCACATTCCGGATAAATAGAAAATGCTAAACTTTTCGATCGAACAATCGAACACCCAAGTTTTCCCGATACTGCTCAACACATGAAATAAGTCTAACAACATTCAGTTCGTGCCTCAATACCAACGGTCCAGCCGTAGAAGGGTCAAGCCAACGCCTCACATGTGGCACGCCGTACTGCCCCAAACCCGAAGGTTCAAAGGGAAGTTCAAGACGGTCACATAATCGAGTTAAGGTTTGTTGTCTTCTAGAGGGTCCATCGCGTTACTTGCACTACTTAGAACGTCGTTAAACTACGGAAAAATCCAACAATTGGAAATTTCCCGGCAGGGGAAAAAGTGGGTATTTATATCCGGTCGAACTTTTTAACATATTCTAAAATTACCCGGAAAGCCACACCGACAAAATTAGACAGTCCGATCGAATATACAGAGTTCCCAATACAAGCCAGAAAATAAAACTCTGGAATAAATATTAAAACAATCCCAGGAAACCCAGCACTACTTACTAAGAGTTACTGTGCAAACGTCGATGCACAAAACGACAAACTAGCCGCGGAACCGCCGCATGAGCATGCTCATGCCGCGGATCCGCCGCGACTTTAAGGAATCCGTACACCGAATTTTGCAGCAACCCTTACATTTTCCTGCTGAATTTTCTGGATATTTTTAATTTCGAAAAATCCACATTTTACAGAAAAGTCCAGAGAGCAATTTTCAAAGTCGGGTTTTGGGTCGATCGGACTTCTAACTCCGTCGGGACTTCGCCTAAGGCTCTAGCTAGTCTCTGATACCACTGTAGGGTTCCTAGGCACTCTAGTGAAGTCTCACAAGTGATCAAACATGCACAAATCAAATTTTACGGGTGCCTACAAACCCTAATACGGATCGTTTACTAGATATCTAGGCAAAGCAAGCAAGTAATCGAATTAAATGCTAAGGGAAAGTGACTACAACCTTTGTAGATCCGGTCCACCACCTCCTAGGCTCCGTGATGAAGTCCCTCCGCTGTCCAAAATGAACCCATGACTCTAGCATCGGTATCATCGAAGAATGGGCGAGCTTGATCGTCGGTTCGATGCCGAAGATGATCTACGTCGAGGTTTCGCAAGAACAAGCTCCAACTTCATCAAGCTTTGAAAACTTGTGAAGGAAACACCCTATACTACTTGGCAAGAGGTAGAGGATGAAGAAATAGGAAGTGGGTAGACTTTAGTTTTGGATTTCTCACTAGCTTTCATCACTTGCCATTGGAGTAGCAAGCTTTCTCCATGGAAGAAGAAGATGAAGAAGATATGATAAGTTCTTATTTAAAAATAAAAACAATATGATACTTATCATGTCAACAACCATGGTTTAGTGTAGAGATTTAACCAAGGTTAGATAAGTGGTTAGGGTTAGAGAAGAGACAAGAATGGTGGACTTAGTCAAGGTTTCAAGAAGTTTCAACTAAAAACAAAATAAGTCCACCATTTATCTTTCTCTTTATCTTTTCTAAATGAAATAAATAAAAAGATAAATGAATAAGCAAATGAAAAGATACCCTAACCACTAACTAACCATGGTTCAATACTTTACACAAAACCAAGAAAGAATGTATCATCAAACATGATACAATGATGTGCACAAAAATATATCACATATACAATGTGCAAAATTCAAGTGAGAAAATCCATTTAAAGTGAACCAATACTAGTTAATGCAAAGTAATATATCAAATATATAATTATACAATAAATCATTAAATCAACACTTGATTCAATGATCCGGTCATATCGCATATAACCGGCTAGTATCCAATGTATCGGCTTCTCGAATCAATCCTTGATTCGATAACCAGGTTATATCGCATATAACCAATCGATACATTCGTCGCGAGAATGGAATACGGTATCACATACACGCATTATTCTCGGTCCCGCACATATCTCATATGCGCTCCTATTTCGTTTCGCTTGAGCCAGGAAACCTCTGTGTAGGACTCTAAAGACTCGTCAATACGCCGGCAGCGGATGATGATCATATCAAACACCCACAAGCCGCAAGCGGTCTGCTAAACGTAACGGCCACCCGGGTATTGAGCGATCAGAAGATCGACGAGCAAGCCCGCTCACACTCCTGTGAATCCAACCAGTAACACTTACCGTGCAGTCCGGTCTGTTCGTCTGATATGTCGCATATCTCGCCTAGGGGTGGTAAACGTCAGACCCCAATAGCTCGATAAGTCATGCCGACTTGAGGTCCATAACATTCGTGAAACTACTGATAACTCTTACCAGTATATCACTGCAACCCTAGCCAGGGATTTCCTGTTATGGCCAGTCGTGCATTGCGCAACATCAACCCCCAATACCGAGAGAGACGAATCCCCTCCTATCGCTCATTGCCTCCATGTGAATCGGGACTGTACCCAAAAACCACCTGTTTGCACGACTCAGTAGAGCCGTGGTAGGGTGGAAATCAAAGCACAGTGGGAGACACACAAAACTCTATGACGATCTCGGGTCAACAGACTAAGCTGTACCAGTGTCACCAGAGAACTGCCATCTGACGTGAGGTATAATACCATCTGGGAGTTCTCGGCGAGTCCGTTCAGTGTACCCAGTCTCCACTGAGCACCCGCATATCATCTTCGATGTCAAACACCAATGGATATGGGATCATCCATCGCCCATCGCATGGGTCGAGAAGATATGCGCTAGTCTACTCTGGAATATCGATGCCCCGTCTCGATATTCCCTCGACTAGGAACATTTCAAGGATGTACTCATAGACTATCCAGGCCCCACTAGTATGATCTGTATCACAGTCCTGAAAGTCGAGTACACATCCTAAGGGCTTTATCAACATGTAATCAGAGAGACAGAAAGTATACATGTTAAGATAAAGAGCAACCAGATAGCATACTATCATGTCGAGCAAGAAAGTCCTACCTATATATGTCCCAGCATCCACTACAATATACATCCAATGTACAGTAATGGCCTCTAGGGCATACATATAACTAACACCTTGTTGTAACATTGCTTAAAGCATAAACCTTCTAGAAATTGGTTGTACCCTCAATGTTAGACCGTACTTCCAAGACCAATATACTAAATTAAATCTGGTAGGATCCTTTGCCTAACCAAACCCCATTCCAAATAATATTTATGGTCAAAATGGAGAAAAAAGAGATGAAAGAACAACCACATTCTGCACATCGCCACCAAGTACTTCCCACCAGTGACAAGTGCTCATTTTATTCTAGCCATGTCATCTAATACTTATCATTTGCTCCAAACAAGGAAACGTAATGCAAAGAATTTGTACAACAAGGAGACATGAACCAAGAGTCAGACATACAAGAAACATATCATTTTGAATCAGATGACACAATGGATAAAAGTCCTACTAGGCATTTCTCCTTGTATTTCTGACGGTAAATGTAAGAATGAGCACATGTAAGAAATTATCTACCTGGAGTAATCGTCGCACACTTGACAGCAACATGATACCTTTCAATAGAACATGAAAGGAAGGGGATTACAAATGTGGAAAAAGTGGAGTATGAAAAGAACATTAATAATGGTTGCAAGAAAATATATATTATGATAGCTTTGGTAGAATAAAGAATTGACAATCTTCCTCCAAATTGAGAAGTATAAGCATGCCAAGCTCTAATACATTACAATCAAAAAGCTATCATAGAATTTTAATTAGGGTAAATTGTCACAAAAAAAAACCAAGCACTTTTTTCCGTTGTCAAAAACCCCATGGTCTCAAAACTGTGGTCAAAACCAACCTAAAATAGCTTTTAGTTGTCAAAAAACCCCTTACCTGTGATATCTAGTAGTTTCATGCTATATATAGTTTCCTGCGATATCTAAACCGTTTCCTGCGATATCTAAATAGTTTGTATGAATTAGTTAGATATAGCAGGTTACTATATAGATATTGTAGGAAATATTTTCGAGGGGGTTTTGACTACCGTTTCGAGGCCGGGGGTTTTTGACAGCAGAAAAAACTACGTGGATTTTTTTTGACAATTTACCCTTTTAATTATAATATAACAATAATAACTACTATGCTACTTTAAACAAACTGAATTCCCAGAGTTGCACTACATCAACCGTTGAAAAAGAAATTTTAACATGGTGGTCAAATTGGCCTTAATCAACTGTTGTAGAAGAAAATTGTTAAAAGGTGATAAACATTCAAGAACTGAAGTTACTACTACACACCAACTGAGGAAAATAAGCAATGCACTACAAACATAGAAAACATATTCTTGTTGATTCTTCATGGTTGGACCTTGGTGGACACTGGGATCTATTTGGATGAGAGGGGAATGAAGAACACTAGGAGGAAAGAAACGGGGATGAAAAGATGATGCTAAAATAGGAAAGCATGAGTGATGGAGAAAGGCTACTGGGGATCTTTTTTTTTTGGTGGGGGAAGCAAAAAAGATGAAAACCCTAATTTTAATTGGATTACCATTTGGGCATATAGGATCATAATTCATAAACCGCAATACTAAATAGGCAAAATGGGTCCCTCCTTATCCTTTGAGAGTACACCTCACATCTGTGCCTTGTAAGAGGCATGCTAAGGTATATCTTGCTCTCTTTAACTGCCTCACCACACATGTTGGCGGTTTGGTGCCACTGCACCCAACAGCGATGTGACCGACCATGTTAATGTCTATGTGCCTTCACTAATCTCAGACTCAAAGTCCTAAATACAAATTTTATCATGTCATTAGGCATGCTTGAGCAGTTGGGAATCAAGTAGTAGATGGAATTGGTTAGATTTAGATAGGGTTGGCTAGATTATTGGTTTATCATTTGTTCACACTTTTCAATTATCTTGAAATAACAACGCAATTTAAGGATGCACTTTTTGTACGGGCCTTTTAAACATCTTGGGACATGTCATGTCAGTGCCCTTGCCCATGTGCATAGGCATGAATAATATGCCATTTAAAATACTGTTTGAATTTATAAATGCTCTACTTCTCTTGCTCGTTGGACATCACTGGAGTGACAAAATTTAAAGGCAGGGAGTGAGACTTCTACTGATGGGGTTCTTTTTTAAAGGAAATGGAGTGTAAAGGGCCCAACACGGTTAAAAAAAAACTATAGCAATTAGCAACCAAATTTCATAGTGAATTCGTTTTGCTCAATTTGATTGAAGGAATTAGGTTCAGTTTGTGTGTTATTTTTTCCTTAAATTCTCCAGTTTATTCCCAATTTTCCTGATTGAAGGAGTTAATAAACTAAAAACGAAAATGAAAGCTGACTTGCTTGTATACTCTTGTATACTGAAGAAGATAGAAAATTGGAAATAAATATTAACATAAAAGTTACATGATCCCTCAGATGGTTCCCAATGGTTTCTCATAAGAAAAATTGGTGGTATGATGGCTATGGGGTACCGAATCAAAAGAATAGGGAATTTTCGACTAACAGTATCAATTCAGGGTGGTTTTTAAAAATGGGGTAAGCCATAGGGTGATTTTAGAGAAATAAGCCTTTTTTAATTTCTTGAAAACAAACAGCTCATTTAAAGCTGATGAGGAAACTTGGGGGCAAGTTTTTGTCCTCTATGAACCAAATCTTGAATGAACGACCAGTCGACTTCCATGTGAATTGATGGTTGGAAATTTTTCGATTTTTCTTTGATAACCGATATTTAGCCTCTACATTTCCATATCAAAGGTTCTTTTTGTTCGAGGGAAAATATATTAAAGTAGTTCAAGTAAAACTCTACAAAGTGTGATGCTGCTAGCATACATTTGTACCAAAATCAAAGTAATACATAAAAATGGGCAGAGAATAGCTAGCTTACTGAAGGGTAGCTTCAGCACTTTCGACGGTGACCCTATCATCTGTTGCATCTCGGTTCAGGAGACCCAAGTCAAAATATTTGATATCCAAATCCAAATAAGGAAGAATAAGCTGCATGTATCCAAACAATTCAACAATCAAACATACAGTAGTCAGCACTCCACAACTCACAACATATGGCAATCCCAAAATAAAAGAAGAAAGATGAAAGATGAGACCTTTTCCTTGATCATTCTCCATATGATCCTAGTCATTTCATCCCCTAACGAGCAAAGATAAACAAAGCAGCATTCCAAGTCAAACGAAACACAAAGAGTGAGTAATAACAAAAAGGGTTAAGGTCAGGGTCAGGGTTATAGACCATCCATCTCGACGATGGGATTGCTGACTTTGATCCTGTCGGCGGCGGCGGTGGAGGCGAAGCAGCGGAGGGCGGCGAATTGGGAATGCTTCTTGAAGGCAAGTGATCGAGCTCCTCCTCCTCCTCCTCCGCCATTGAAGCTGCTGCTGATATTGGTGAAGCTTTTAGGGTTAGGGTTTGCTCTAATCAATGGAGAAAATGATGAGAGAGCAGCAGGCATAATGATGGCTCTGTCGAGGATTAACCGCCGCATCGAATTGAAAATTGATCAGCTCGCTGCTCTTTTGCCCCCGCTTTGAGTTGATGTCCTCGAAACTAGGGCCAAAGTTGTGTTGGTTTTGACCCGAAGACATTCAATATCCAATATTCGTCTGAATCCGATCGGACGGATTGAAAATTAGATAAAATAATTTCGGATTGGGTATGACTTTAGTGTTAAATCCGTCCGTCCGAACTCTAAATCCGGCCCAAACCAAACTAGCTTTTCTATATCCGGTCCAACTCAATATATTATACAGACATCTAATTCTAAATATTATAAAATACGTGTTGTGATTTATTGTAGATACCTAGTTAGTGCGGTTTTTAAGTATGGTTTATAAATCTATCAGATATAGTTTATTTAGTTTTATCTAAGTATAAATTTTGTACGTATATATTTGGTAGAACATATTCAGATCATAATGGGCAAAGCCCGAAAAACCCGCAAAAACCAACGCACCCGAAACCCGTCCGAAACCCGAAGTTGCGGGTTCGGGTTTAATGCATAATAAACCCGTTGGGATCGGATGGGTTTTGGGTTTAGCTTTTAATTTTCGGGTCGGGAAAAAAATTGTCAAAACCCCACCCAATCGGCCCGATTTCACCCCTACTAGAAACAAAGCAAAGGATAAATTGCAGGAAACCCCCGGACTTTTGCCCAATTAGCAAGAATGCAGTTTGCTCCGTTGATTGTAACACCTTTGCTTTTCTCCTGTCCCCCAAGTACTCTTCAGTCAACTTCCTTTGACTCGATCCGAAGTTAAAATGCTAAATACCTCAAAAGTCAACCCTAAAATTCTTTTTCAAGCCCTAAGCGAAACTCTAGCAAGGCATGTCATTCCTGTAAACATCCTGAGCCGACAAAGTGAGAGCTGCTATTAGCAGTTGTTGTTGCTTGAAGTCGACGCTGCTTCCAGAAGAGGAGAAAGAGCAACAACTAATGTTGATAAAGGTTTCAAGAGTAAAAGGTCGGACAATTTTAAAGCAACGAACTAGACGTCGCGATAAAATTTTCTCCTTATAGCCTAAGGATGGTTGTAACAACGCCTACTTGGTTAAGCTAAATCAATCGGGGTTGTTTTCATAAATATCAATTTTTGTGTTTTCATTTTGCAATCCCTAAGCCTAACCAACAATAGCAAATGCTTGGGTGTCAAGCTGGATGCCTAAGCCCATTTGGCAGCACTTGTGGGCCCTTATTGGGTCAAAATCAAAATGGACTTTATTGTATACCCTAGCCCACCAATTAATCAAAGTTGATGAGCTTCAGATAAGATTTTGTTAATGCAAATGAGCTGGCATGTGTCACACAACTCACAACTGACCGTTGCCATAGAGAGTAGAATTTATGTTTTTCCTTGTCTAATAACCTTGGATTACAATACCATCAAAGAGTTAACTTTTATATTTAAAAACCCTTAAAAACAAAGGAGCACTTGTTCTTCATCAGAAAACATGTGCAAAACCTGTTTCCGTTCATTATTCAATTCATAATTAAAGCTTAAAAATGAAGAGGAATCCTCTTCTCTCAATGCAGGCAATTGTTTGTTAATTATTAATTTAATCAATGGGTTTGGTTTTTAATCCTGCTCGTAGTTAGCAAATCAAGTCCATCTTTCCCAAAGCGACAAAAATACCCCCTGGGAGTTTGCAACCTCGAGCAGACTTCTCCATTTTTTAAAACTTGCAGTTTTACAAGTAGGCCCTCCTGTGCCCTGTGGAAATATAAATTTGGAATTTTTGATAAAATTTGGACACATTTTACCTCAGCGTTTCACCAGGCCCGTTCCGGCGAGCAATTTCAGGTTTCGGACGGGTTTGGACGAACAAGTCGGCTTTTGCGGGGTTTTCGGACATGAATTGTTATAGATTGCTAAAATAACGTGAAGGCAAACCTTGTTGTTAGGACAGTTAAAAAAGCTCAAGGCTCGAAACTTGGCTCGAGACTTGTTAAAAACTCGGTCCGGGCTCGTTTGACAACTAAACGAGCCGAGCTTGAACAAAAATCTAAGCTCGGAGAAATAAACGAACAAACAAGAAAACGATAGGCTCGAGCTCGGCCCGTGTTGGCCTGTGTAAAATTGGATAATCTGTATCTTATTTGGAATTCAATATAAATAAACATATGATTACTTATTCTTAAATTTATATTATAATTATTAGCTTGTTGATGTTAACTTGGGCTTGCATCATGATAAATATCGAATCAAATATTGTTATGTTAAAATATTAAAAAAATTAAATAATCAGCAATTTTAAATTTTTTCGACAAAGTTCAAAACAAGTTTAGACTTGTTTATTTAATAATAATAACTGCATTTCTCGTTGCTCGCTTTATTAGATATAATATTGAACATTGATATCATGTTTTTAAATATTGATGTAGTTATTTATAACTTTTTTTGGATTTTAGAAAGGCTCCATAAAGCTCAAGGCTCGCTTGAGGCTCAATGAAGGCTCGGCTCAGGCTCGTTTGGTAAATAAACGAGCGAAGCTTGAACAAGTTTTTAGACCCGTTTAAATAAACGGGCCAAACCGAACAAGCTGAAGCTCGGCTCGTTTAACAACCCCACTTGCAGCTAGTTTTAAAACAGAGCTTAATGGGGGTGTGATTGTGAACGTTCACAGCCCATTAGCTGTGAATAAACGGTTAAAATAGAGGGACAATGGGTCCCGGTTTTAAGTTGTGACGGGACCCACTTTCAGGAGCTGTGAGTGTGTTCACAACCGGCCTTGATTGTACATTCACAACCCCATCTTTCTTTTTAAAATATATATCCATCTATAGTACTCCTAAAACCAAATTGGGGTAATTTTTCATAGTGGTGTCCTACTACCAAATCCTTGCTCATTGCTACATATTCAAATCCAGTATCAAAATCCATAGCAAATATTTTTTAAAATATCCTGCAAATCCTTTTAATATATTTAGCTGTTAAACTTAATCACGCAAATTCTTTTGATATATTTAGCTTCTAATTTGATATCTTATAAACACTTTTTCAAAACTTGATATTTAATTTCTTATAAACTTAATTCAATTTTTCTAAACTTTGATATTTAATTTCTCATAAACTTAATTCAACATTTGTAGCTTCTAATTTTGAAAAACATTTTCTTATATCTAGAATCTTTAAAATCTCAAGGAAACTGATTAAAATTTCATATATTATAAAAAACAATAATCAACATTTAATTAGCCTTCCGTTGAATTAATTCCCGATTCTTCTTACATAAAGATGTTGAAGAAAACATGAATAAAAATTAACGATTAGATATAAGTGGAATTATGCCAAAATATACATTTTAGTATACCCCTAACCGGTTTTATATAGACTAGTATTTTACCGTATGATGCAAGTTAGTAATTAAGAGAGATTTGTAGAGTTGGTTATTGAAAAAGACAACGGCAAAGTAGTTAGTCTAGAGAGAGAGGGAAAGAGAGTAGTTAGTAAATTTTAGTTTTTATTTTTTTATGCTAGAAAAAATAAGAAAATTTTATAGCCATTTAGGGCATGTTTGGTTGGGCGTGGAGCCCTAAAATGCTCTTTTGCAGTTAAAAAAGAGCTTTTGAAAAAATTGTTAGTGTATATGCCCTAGAGGCCATTACTGTATCATACTAGTATGTATATTACTTGATGGAAGCTTGGGATATTCACAGTTGTACAGACAATCTTGCTCAATATAGTAGTATGCTACTTGGTTTGTCTCTGCTTTAATGTGTACATGTGTGTTTATTTATTATATCACCTATACGCATTAGTAGAGCCCTTAGGATCTTTGCTTGATTACCGGCGTTGTGATGGCGATCACACTCGTGGGGGCTGGATAATCTACAAGCACATCCTTATACACGTCCCTAGTCGTGGGAGTATCGAGATAGGGCATCGATACTCCGGAGTAGACTAGCGTATGCGCTTCTCATCCCAGCACGGGAGACGGTCTGTCCCACAGCCGTCGGTACGTCGTACTTGAGATAGTATGCGGGTGCTCGTTGGGTTACGAGTACACTGGACAGGACTCGTCGGGAACTGATGGTTGGTATTATACCTATCGTCAGTTATCAGTTCCCAGGTGACATGAGTACAGCTTAGTCCGCTGACTTGACACTGTCACTTCGCCTCGAGTGTGTTCCCACTGTTCTTTGATTGCCACCCTACCACGGCTCTACTGAGTCGTGCAAACAGGTAGTGGTTGGGAGCAGTCCCGAAACACTTGGAGGCAGTGACGGTTAGACAGGATTCGTCTCTCCCGGTATTGGGGGTTGACATCGCGCTGTGTCTAGGAGAGCCATTACACGAGTAGTCCCTGGCCAGGGCAAGCGAGATATACTGGTAGGTTTCCAGTGTTATCTCAGGGTGTATTGGGCTTCACTCCGACACGACTTGTACCGCTATTAGGGGACTGACGTTTACCGCCCCCCTAGGCCCGCCATGCGATGTATCAGACGAACAGACCGGACTGTACGGAGATTGTCACATACAGACTCAGTAGGAGTTCGGATGGGTTTACCTCATCGGCCTTCTTATCGACATCTACCTGGGGACCGTTACGTACAGCTAGTGCCGCTTGCGGTCTGTGGTTAAACCCACTGCCAGCGTAGTGTCGAGTCTTTAGAGTCCCACACAGAGAGTTTCCCTGCACTGAGCGAAACGTGTAGAGGCCGTATGGTTTTTACGGCAGGGCTCCGATCCCTTACGTACACTTGTGTGCGTATGGTGTTCGGGCAGGCAGTACTAGTAGGCTTTGGTTTAAGCCGGATCCTAGTATTGCACGGATGGATTTGTTTTGTCTTCTGTGCATCCGCATTCTACGGAATACGGATGCAGGTGTGTATGCACAGTTTTTCGGAGTGATGAAGGAGGAGGTGCATCATTAGGGTTTTGGCAGTTGATTCGGTCAGAACCATTTTGAGGCGGACTCATTAGGGTTTTGACAGTTCGTTTGGTCAAAACCATTATGAGCCGCGAACATCATTTACTAATCCTATTAGTGATAATCTTATGATGGCTAATTGCATTGACCATTTGACCCCGTTGACCTCTCTTGACTTTGTTGACCGGTTGACCGGGTTGACCATTGACTTTCAAGAGGGTTCTACACTTTTCTTTTCTTTTCCTTTTTCTTTTGGATTATGATAATGGTCATTTCAAAAGTAGCCATCAACTTTATCTTGATGGGATTAGTAATGATGTTGTTTTGCATTATTTGCAACCATGGTTGTTTTTCTTTTAATCATAATATTATTCTCATTCTCTCTCTTAAAATGAGAAGCTCCATGGTTGCTAACCTTCCTCCTTCTTCTTCCTCTTGATTTCTCCTTTGATCTCATGTATTGAGAGAAAAAGGTTTTCTCTTGACAAACACATCCATACATCTCCTCTACACATCCTAGGGCTTCTAGATTAGCAATCTCCTTGCCCTAGTTACCTCGGCTTGAGGTGGAGCTCGGTGTACATCTCTCGGGTGGATCGTCTTCGACTCAAGGAGGCCGCGGAGGTGACCAAAGTCCGGATCAACCATTGAGCAAGCAAAGAGAAGAGCAACAAGAAGTGAAGAACAACAAAGAAGAAGAACAACAAGAAGAGAAGGAGTTCAAGTTGAGGTATAACCCCTAACCGAGTAGATACATCTCATGTTAGGATGCTAGTGTATTGTTTAGCAAAGATCCGGCTTTTACGGTCCATGTTACAAAGTTTAGAAAAAATTTTGTTTTACCGTTTCCGCAACCCCGAAAGTACCGGGAGAGGTAACGTGGACCTAACAAAAATTACCCCAAACAGGCCCTTAGTCCCAAAACACTTTTGGGGCAAAAACAGAAAAAGAAAATATTCTTTCTTGAGAAACTAAAAATCGAAGCATTAAGTAAAGCTCTTTTTGACCCTGACCTTCTTTTCTCATCTCTTTCGATATTTTTTATCAACTCTCTCTCTCGAACCTCAAATTCCACCAAATCTCTTCGTCATTCTTCATGAGAAACTCATGAACTTCGACGACGACGACGAGTTCGGCGACCTCTACAGCGACATCCTCCTCCTTCTTCTTTCGTCTTCGACCCCAAACTTTCCATCGATCCCCTTCCCTTTCGCCGACGGCTGCAGCCAGAACGTCGCCAAAAACCCTAGCTTCGATCGGCCCCTCGGAGTGAATGGACGAGCGCCAGGGTCTCTTACATCGCTTGCCGCGTGTTCATTCTTCTCATCGTCAAGTCCCTCTCTTTAGGTATCAATCGAACCCATTTTCGTTTTATGTGCTCCGTTGTTGGATCAAGTTGGGGTTTTTTATGCTATTGTTGCATTTGTTTAGGGATTATTTGATATAGGTCTTGATTATTAGTGCACTTTAATTTGATTTTTAAGATTTTGTGATTTATATGTTGATTCTTAACGGCAGAAACTCAAAATTTAGTGATGAATTCTATTCAATTCAAATAAAAATATTTTGATATTGATCCAACTGTTGATTTTGTGTGAAATTATATGTATTATGGTTGAATCGCCTTCTCATCGGTAGATAGCAGAACTTTTGGAACCAAATAATTTTTCGAATAAAAAAACACATTCTACAATAGCATTTTTGCCTAAAGTGCTTTCTTCAATAGCACTTTTGCTAAAATCTCTTTTTGCAACAGCTCCACCAAACGGAGACTTATAAGGCTGTCATTGAAATTGGATTCTTAATTTTGAGACACTTTTATTTTAGCACTATAATAATAGTAGATTCTTAATTTTGGGACCCCTTATTTTAGCACTATAATAATATAATAGTAGAGATTGAGATACATTCCGAGTACATAACTTCTGGTGTGTATGGCAAGGGTAAAAAACTAGTAGTATATACAGTTGAGATGACGACCAGATTTGTTCCCATGCATTATTAATTACACTTTGACGAAACTAATTAAATTATAGGATATTTTGTATATTCAACCTCCGATGCTTTCATATTTCTAAATAAGGCCTTTAAAATTTCATATTTCTAAGAACCCAAATCCTTTAAATTATCGAAAAAGGACCATATTTATTAAATAGTTATTAATTAGCCTAATTAAGATGCTAAATACTTAATTTACCCTTAGCAATCTGATCAACCCTCAACCCATCCTTGCTTATAGTATATTTGGTCCTTTGTAAAAAAATAATCATATACAATTCATGAAGTCGGGTTCCAAATGGTTTAAGAGAAAGACCACTATAATCATAATTATAGGTGATTGCAATTCTAATGGGTGGTTGAATGTTGGAATTCGAAAAGAAATAAAAGAATGGTATTGATGGAGTATGGAAGAAGAAAATAAAGGTAAAATGGTCATTTTAAATAAAATTTGGATGGAAAACTAATCATAGGACCAATTTAGACGGCTTAAAGGACATAGAGTTTTATTTAGAAATATGAAATTTTGGTAATTTTATTTAGAAATACTAAAGTTTTTGGGGGTTGAAAATAGAAAAATCCCTAAATTATATATCATAGGTTGATAAATTGAACCTAAGGATTCACCCTTACAATATAATATTTTATAACATTTAGATTTTAGATTTACATCATGTGCGGTAGTCTCAAGTATAGTCGGATATAAATGAAGGGTTCGGTTCGTTTCAGTTTAGAGTTTGGATGGACTAGTTTTCCATTGAAGTCATACCTGACCCCAAAATCTTATAGCTGATTATATACTGTCGGTTCGGATTTTAGTGTATATAAAATATCAAAAGATCAGGAGATATGGGGTTGGGTTGGGATCATACTCCCCTTTTCAACAATTGCAAATTATTTAGGCAAATGACATACGATGGCCAAAAGCAGATCTCATATGTTTAGCAAAGGGGTCAGTCATGTCACGTCTCCGCAGGGGTAGAGCACATGAATATGTCACATCGAAATCCAATTGGCTGCTCCCACCGGACAAGTTTATTAATCTCCGAGCCATAATTTTACTGTTTTTAATTTGTCTCTCCAAAAGTTTATTCAAGAAATAAAATGATAGAACCCACAATATTTAAATAATAGTGTCAAACATGTAGGACCATAGAATTTGTCACTTAATTAAACTTTTGGATAGAGAAATTACATTAGAAAAAGTATTTTTGTTAATATCTTTGTTCTTAGATCTTCATCACATTGAGATATTGCAACAGACCAACGTCACCAATGGGACACTGTTGTATGTTTGATGTAAAATGTTAGCCGCATAATAATACTATATGTTTCATCCTGTTTGCATTTTAATGACCTATTTTATTTTCACTTGTCTTCAAAGGTATTTTATTTTTTCGTGTGGTTACATGCTTGGGACATGGAACGAAAACCTTCGGTATTCCCATGTTCATGGGATATGATATCTAAGCATCCAATTACAGAAACTATTACATTAACAGGCTTGTATATTTTGGGTTTTTTACTTTTAACTTCCGTGAAACACAGCAAATTCCTTTTTACCCAAAAAACTTGGTATTTACTTTTTTACCCTCTCAAAACCAATAAAATATATCGTTTTACCCCCTTTATGATTTCCATCAACTTTTAACGGTATAATATCAGGTTTTTCTTTAAAAAATCCCAACCTCTCTTCTTATTTAGAAATACGCAATTTCTTTCCAAATTGAAATTAAGGTTTAGACTTTTGCAGCACCTTTCTCAAAATCGGCCATGAAATCAGGAGCATCTTCAACATCCTTCTCTACATATGAAGAATTTGAATGCTTCTGCTGCTTTACTTGTCTTCGGATAAATGGTAAAACTAAAATCTACGGAGAAAAAATAAATTTAAAGTTAACGGGATTTTTTTCCTGACGGAAAAGGGAGATAAAATGATGTATCTTATTAAATTTTTTAGGGTAAAAAGTAAATACCAAGTTTTGGGAGTTAAAAAGAAATTTGCTATATTTTGGGACCTACAAGTAAAAACCCATAGTTTAATCGTACACTCACACATGTGCAATGGTGGTAAAGAATGTTAAAAATTGTTGCTGGGACAAATGGCGGTGGGTGGTATAAGAGTCGACGAGAAACGTGAAAGGAAATTGATGATAGAGGAGGATGATGGTCGGTAATGTCGGGTGACGGTTGAAGACTGAGCAGCGGAGGCTGCTGACGAGTGATGGCGGAGACTAACAACAAGAGCTAGCGGAAGTGAACACTAGGCAGCGAATGCTGATAGTCGTGTCACCAGTTGTGTCAGGCTGGAATATGATTCAGATAGACACCAGCTTAAGTTAGATGAAATTCTCACTTTTGAGTAGGTCTAATGTTTGGAAGAGTCCTAAATTTGTGGTAATATAATTTTGTGTCAAAACATGATGATTTCTTATGAGAATTTAGGTTCCTTGGTAAATAAAAGGGAAGATTATCCGTAATCTATGCATTCTTGAGATTGTGATGCCTAGATACATGACCCCAGAAAATGTTGCATTAACATATTTGGTATATTTTAATCATACTCGTTAACATATACACATGCAGCGGTAGTGGACAACATTGGTTGTTGTGGTGACAGATGATGGCGGTGGCTAGTGACAGATGATGGCGGTGGCCAGAGATAAATGATGATGGCAGCGGCTTGCAATGGAGGGTGATGGTCGGTGGTCGAGCGGTTGCGCCAATGACGGCAAGCAGTGACATAGGCTAGCAACGACAAGTATCATGCCCCGTTTCCCAGTGTACGGGGAAGGAGACGTGGCAGGTATGCGACGTATTTACTCAGAAATAAACACGTTAAGCGTAAATAAGTAATATATAAAATGCATAAGAAATGACAAGAGATGTAATATAAACAACAAGCTTTATTAACATTCATTCTTTACATTACAACTGATTTGAAAAGGAAATGTACAATGATAAATGCAATGCCTAAACAGTGGCATATGAAATGGAAATAAGTACATGTAAAGACTAGAAGCCTGGCTCCTCTGTGAACTGATCCAAGTCCTCCTGGCCGGGCTCGGTCTCCTGAGAGTCGGGTCCTCCTGACGAACATTCCAAAGAAAGAAGAGTCAGGAATGTCATCAGCGAACTAGCGCTCGGTAAGTCTCAAAGATAAGAGTGTAATAGAACAAGTAAAGAAGAGAATTGGTAATTGTACAGTTATATATTTGTTATACTAACATAGTTGTTTGTAGCTTGGTACAGAAGGTATCAGTGTATACGAGAAGAGTCCGACTTGCTCTGTGAACTATGGTAATCCGCAGTACAAGGCCCCGTCAAAACCCACGGGACAACGACACCGGATATTCATGTAGGTGTCTTTTAGTGACCGTCTCGTTCCACTTCTAATACATTCCGTATCAGTTTGCTCCGTTAAACCCCGTAATGTGATGCATTGAATTATAGTTATCAGACTTGCCGAGGCCATTGATACAAGTTGTTCATATAGTCAGGTTGAGTATGTAAACAAGTAGTCATATAATCAAGTCAAGTTATAACCATGGTTCGGTCAAGTCAAGCCATATTTATATGTTGATATTGTTCTGGTATTCATATTTAAGTAATCATGTTTGGTATATTGGATTCATGTTAAAATTTGTTTCATGTTTGGATTAGACTTAGAATTGATTTGGACTCAAACTTGAGTCAAACACTTTAACTGATTTGAATCCTAAATTAAGTTCGGGTTTGAATTCTAAATTAAGTTCGGGAGTTATCGGTAACTGCTGCACATGGACGACAGAATTTGTGTCTTTTTCCAAGACAATTACCATTGATAACCCCGTTTTAGTTTTCTACCTTAAATAGGCAAACGCTCACTTTCTCCGGCTCTCTGAGGCTCAAGAGAATTGATCCCGCTTAAACCCATATTTACTAAATTCCTTAATTGTAATTTTATATAACTCGAGGGGATTTTATGAAAAATATTTTATATACTTTCAAAATAAATCTCGAGTAATTATTTATGTTCTTTAGGGTTTTCATGGATGTGAGTTTTTAAAGAGTGAGGTATATTAGTGAATATTTACATAGTTTGAATAGTTCAAGATATTTTAGTGTAAAACTTGTCTTTTATTGACACTTGATGGTATTTTAATAAAACTTGTCATCCTTTTTATTTCTAGAAAACATAGAATTTTATTATATCTTAAAAATATGTGGTTTGATAATATTTATATAATTATTAAAAATTAATTTTTATTATTAAGTATAAAATCTCATTTTTCTTAAAAATCGTATTAAAAATCTTTCGAGACCGAATGTTCCGTGAGGAGGTCTGCATCTCGCTCTACTAGCCCGAGAATGTGTGATAATCCGCACCATCCAAAAACGGGTTCCCCAAATGGGTTGTAGAGGTATAATCGCAAAGATTTTTGATAATACAATTAAACAAAACCGGATTTTTATAGTTCAAGGTATTTAAATAAAATATTGTATTCGCCACAAAAATATATTCAAAGAGTATCATGCTATGTAGACGTGTGTATGTGAGGGGTAGGTCATTACCCCATGAAGTTTTCAAGAGGTATGATTTAAGCAAAATAATAAACTACGGTAGATACAAAGTTCATGGTATTTAACTATAAAAGTGAGATTTAAGTTATTTAATATGATATTTTAGAGTGAATGTTGTTCTAAACTTTAGTTTTATGATTAACAAGTAAGATATAGGAATATGAATGAGCAATTCTTAAGAAAAAAATGTAGTTTCAAGGATTTTAGAATCAAATGTCGGTATAACTCCACTTACCGACATGTTTTGGAAAAAAAGAACTTTTATGTAAAAAGAGAAGAATGAGGTGGGACTTACTAGTTAGAAGGGTAGGAAGGGGGTAGAAGGAGATGTGGTAGCTTTCGTAGAGTCGCGGGATTACCGGAACTTGCTCGATTCCTCACCGGAAGTTGGCCTTGGGCGAACTCCACTTCTACTCCACTTGTACTTAGAAAATTTGATAATTTTGGTTAGAGATTTCAGAATGAAGAGGGGCTAGAATATGGGGTTGTATTTATATTGTGGAATTAGGGTTTTGGAATTGAAAGAATGAATTAAAATGCATTAAAAATGGATTAATTGGGGAAATTGAAGTCTCTGTTTAAATTCAGAGTAAACAAACATTACAAGGGTAATGGGGTAGGGGAATCGACTAGTGTGTAGAGCACGGGGACTTTTCCCCACGGGGGACCCGTCGCCGCCGGTTCTATAGTCCATCTCGCCGGCCATTTGTGTGAGCTAGGCCGGTGGATCGAAGACACGTGTCCCTCTCTCAGTTTACAATATTTTACACATGTTTGTTTTTCTGTTTTTTCATTTCTTATTTGTAGTGCACGTGTAAACTTTTGGGCTTCTAAAAAGTTTAAAAGAAAATTCAGAAAAAATAATATGTGTCTGACGGGATTCGAACACAAGGGCTACGTCACATCAGTGCAAGGCTTTACCAGTGAGCTATAAGTTATTTCTTGCTGTTCTTAAATAAAAATAACTTTTAAATTGTGCTAAGATTTGCAAACTCCTTTCTGTATTTTAAAAAGAAAATTTTTGTACAGAAAATTCAGAGTCGTTACAACAAGCTATTGCTGCAATCGACGGAGCTAATAAGATATGGACGGTGGAGGTTGGCGGCGACGGCAGAGTATGGTGGCAGTGAGCGACGGAGGACAGTGGGAAGCTTGTAATAAGAGATAACAACAAGAGGCGGTGGCGGCGAGGAAGCACAGATGCCTCCTAACACTAGTACAAAGATGGTTTGTGTCACGCCCCACGCTCCAATACAGAGAGTATTGTCCGCTTTGGCCGAAACCGCACGGTTTTTCCCTTAGAGCGAACCGGACCCGACCAGGGGCCACTTCCCAGGAGGTCACCCATCCCAAGACTTCCCTGACCCGAGCATGCTTAACTACGGAGTTCTCAAGCTCCTATAGTTCCGGTTCACTTAAAAGGCACCTCTGTATTGAAGAGTGGTATCATTCCATTTATAGTACAGATCTGCCCTCTTTCGGAATGTATTCCAAAGAGTCCCCATTGTTCTACAGTGGGTCACACGGACTCAAGAGGTGGCCCCCACGGATTCAAGAGGTGACCCCCGCCCACTTAACACGACACTTGGCGTGGCACTTTTTTCCGTGTGGCACTTTGCTCCGTGAGCAAGAACCGGGTCCCGACATTCTCCCCACCTTTGAACAATGGTTCGTCCTCGAACCACAGACCTACTATTGAGGGACCAGCTCTGATACCATTTTAAACCAAGACGGCTTTCAGGACCCGATACGGACATTACGAGTTCCTTGTGATGCCGTTCGGCGTTATCAATGCCCCAGCAATATTCATGGACTTGATGAACAGGGTGTTCGCAAAGTACTTGGACACGTTCGTCATTGGGTTTATCGACGACATACTTGTCTACTCGAAGACCCGAGAAGAGCACGCTGAACATTTGCGCACGGTCCTACAAATTCTTCGGGAAGAGAAGCTGTATGCGAAGCTAAGCAAGTGTGAATTCTGGCTCGACAAGGTACAGTTTTTGGGACATATTGTTTCGGGCGAAGGCATCTCGGTGGACCCGGCAAAGATAGAATCTGTCAGAGATTGGCCGACGCCGAAGTCAGTGGCTGAGATCAGGAGTTTTCTGGGATTGGCAGGTTATTATCGGAGATTCGTCCAAGATTTCTCAAGAATCGCGGAACCATTGACGCGGCTGACACGGAAGGACGTGCCGTTTACATGGACAGAGGAGTGCACTCAGGCATTCGACGCACTAAAGCAGAAATTAACCACGGCGCCTATTCTTACTGTACCAGATGATTCAGGTGGTTTGGTGATACACAGCGATGCCTCAGGGAAGGGTTTAGGCTGTGTTTTGATGCAGCACGGTCGAGTGGTTGCTTACGCCTCTCGACAACTGAGAAATCACGAGAAGAACTACCCCACACATGACTTGGAGTTAGCCGCGGTAGTCTTTGCATTGAAGATTTGGAGGCACTATCTATTGGGTGAGAAAGTGGAGGTGTACACAGATCACAAAAGTTTGAAGTATGTTTTCACCCAGAAGGAATTAAATATGAGGCAGCGCCGATGGCTAGAGCTGATGGCAGATTACGACTTGGACCTTCAGTATCACCCGGGGAAGGTGAATGTTGTACCAGATGCGCTCAGTCGCAAGCCAGCGGTCATGATGTTGACCGATCAAAGGAGCATTATTGAGGACTTTCAGAGACTTGAACTCGAAGTCGTTACGCCGAACGCCCTCAGTCAACTTTGGCAGCTACAGGTGCAATCTTCTCTGGTGGATCGCATCAAGACTGCACAAGCGGATGATCCCCGATTGCAAAAGTTCAGAGAGGAAGTGGAAGCTGGACTGAGAACGGATTTGATTATACATGAAGATGGCTCTCTGAGATTCGGTAGCAGACTGTGCGTACCTAAGGGAGGTGTTTGAGAAGAAGTATTGGCTGAAGCACACAGTTCAGCTTATTTTGTGCATCCGGGAAGTACAAAAATGTATCAGGACCTAAAGCAGCACTTTTGGTGGAACGGAATGAAGCGGGAAATTGCGAGGTTCGTATCCAGGTGCTTGGTATGTCAGCAGGTGAAGGCGGAACATCAGAGGACAGCAGGACTGTTACAACCCCTGCCGATACCGGAATGGAAGTGGGAGCACATTACTATGGATTTCGTGACGGCCTTACCACAGAGCCCTAGGGGCAATAACGCCATTTGGGTTATCGTCGATCGCCTCACAAAAGCTGCACACTTTCTACCTTTCCGAGTGGGACAGTCGACAGAATCATTGGCAGAAAGATATATGCAGGAGATTGTACGACTTCACGGTGTTCCAGTCAGCATTGTGTCAGACCGGGACACGAGATTCTTGTCGCACTTTTGGAAGAGCTTATAGGAGAGCTTGGGTACCCGCCTTAATTTCAGCATAGCTTATCACCCACAGACGGATGGAAAATCCGAGCGTACAATTCAGACGCTCGAGGACATGTTGAGAGCCTGTATGTTGGACTTTCAGGGTTCCTGGGAGGACCATCTGCATCTAGTCGAATTCTCTTATAACAATAGTTATCATGCTAGTATTCAGATGGCTCCTTTTGAAGCACTATACGGGCGGAAGTGTCGATCCCCAGTATGTTGGGATGATATGGGAGAACGAAGATTACTGGGCCCCGAACTCATTGTTCAGACAGTCGACAAGGTTCAAATGATCAGACAGCGTATCAAGGCGGCTCAGGATCGACAGAAAAGTTGGGCAGATACCAGCAGAAGGGCACTCGAGTTCGAAGTCGGAGATCATGTGTTCTTGAAGATTTCCCCTACTCGTGGAGTTATTAGGTTCGGAGGCCGGGGAAAGCTTAGTCCCCGCTTTATCGGACCTTTTGAGGTGCTAGAGCGAGTAGGAGAGGTGGCCTATAGACTCGCCTTGCCTCCATCGCTAGCTGGTGTGTACAATACCTTCCACGTGTCACAGTTGCGGCGTTATGTTCGAGATGAGAGCCATGTCCTGGACCATTCAGAGCTAGTTTTGGGTACCGATCTGTCGTACGAAGAGCAGCCCACTACCATCCTCGACCGAAGAGAGAAAGTGCTGAAGAATAAGATCATTCTTTTAGTCCGAGTGTCTTGGGGCGGTCGTTCCCCAGGAGAATCCACCTGGGAGCGGGAGGAAGACATCCATGATCGTTATCCACATCTCTTTGTTTAGTACATTGTATTCTTGCATCCTTGTCAAATTTCGAGGACGAAATTTTTGTTAAGGGGGGTATGATGTAAATCCCCGTTTCCATTTCAATAAAAGTTTCCTATTTTCTGGATTCCAGTGGTTTCCCTTCTTTTTCCTTCAAATTTGAATTGGTTGTTTAAGCTTAATGTTTATATTTTTCCAAACCCTAAAAGTTAAAACCCAAGATTTAAAACTAATTTGGAAAACCAAACACAAACCAAAAATGTAAAAGCAAATAAAACATTTTTACCAAACCCTAGATTTAATTTACAAAAAAAACCCCAAACCCTTTATCAAAAACCTTCAGCCCAAGCTTATATTTAAACCCTAGCCTTATCTCAGCCCACTCATTTTCCTTAAAAAATTCTCTAATTATTTCCCCAGCCCGTTTCTCCCTCTAGCCCACAAAACTTTTAAAAAGGGAATTATTTTTATCGGGCCCGGCCCAGCTCAGAAGCCCGCCTCCTCCATCGAACCCGACCCGACCCACTCCTTTACCTTCCTTCTTCTCCTCGTACAGAACTTTTCCCGCTCACTCTTCCCACGTCGCGCACCCACGTCGCCCTCGTTGCCCCACGTCTCCGGCCGTCGACCCACGACCTCGCGCGCGTTTCAACCGCGCCTCGTCTCTTTAACCCTCTCCCCCTCCTCACTCCCGATCTCTCGTTCTCACTCCTCTCCTCTCCCCCAACTCCCAGTCCCACAACCCACTGCAACCTCCACCCTCGACGACGACGACGAACCTTCCTCCGACCCTCCTTCTTCATCACCTCACCCTAACCTCCTCCTAAATCTCTCGCCTTCACGCCAACAACTCAGCCACCTCACTCGATCTCTAAACCCCCTGCACATCCTCCTGGCCACCCTCTGGCACTCAACGACGGCGAACCCCTCCACGTCGTCGACCATATTACACCCTCCTCGTCGTCAGTGTCTCCTCCACCTCCTCTCAAAAGTTCCCCCTGCTCTCTCTCTCTCTCTCTCTCCCTCTCTCCAAAAAAAACCCACATCTTTCCTCCCTCACCGCGCACTCTCCGTGCACGTTGCCGGAGCAACGCTGTCGACCGTCGTCGACCCCAGTACACTCGCAGAGGATCAGCAAGCACTCCTCAACCTCCAGTGACTGTGCAACGACTCCGGACAACGCCGACGCAAAATCCGCATTTCGATCCAAGCTCGCGAGAATCCGTTTCACGGCGTACATCGCGCGTTCGTGACACCGCTGCTGCCGTACGACCTCGAGACGTTTCCAGGCAAGTGTTTACTTGCTTCATGCTAAAATAATAGTGGTACAAACCTAAATCATCTAGTTTACGAATTTACCGATTTCCGATACATAATGTGACCTATGTGTTCGATGCTAGATCCCAATGGAAATAATTGTTTATTTTGACGGAAACTGACACTTTCTGTTGGCCCATATGGTGAGAAATATTGTGTATGAATCTCGTTGGAAAATACGATTGTTAGAGACAAAAATTGATACCCCCAAATATGCCATTAAAACTAATATTTTCTCGTATCTGAAAATGAATAAAATCACCGTAAATTACACACATACTGGATTGATACGTTCGAGGGCTTAAATCGAAGCTGATTCGATGAACTTTAACCCTATGTAAAATTTTAATGATTTATGCTCAATAACTGTGCTGATAATTAGATCGGAATGCGACTCTGGACTGCAGTCCAGAGCGTTTCTGATTATTGTGTTCTGTCCCAAGACCTGTGTCACTGTGTTTCTTGAAGTCGTATGTTACGGAACTCTACAGTAGCTTAAAGATAACTCTGTTAGCTAAACAAACCAAGTGGTTCCATTCCGTTTCATCTCCGTTTGCTATTTTAAACTGTATTTAAAAGGGCGGAACGTATAACTGTCCAGAACAGATTCTGAAATGACATACTGAGGTTAAACTGTGTATAACTTTCAACGTACAGATGCGATTAAGGATCCGTCTGTTGAGTTGAATACTCTATTGGAAACCCTAGATTTCATTTAACTGTAACATCGCTAAATTCTGATCCCAACTGGGTGCAATTCGTGTCGCGAAACGGACGTTCAGTTCTGAAACTGAATTTCCAGCCGCGAGTACTTAAAATGAAACAGCTGTATCTTGGAAACCGGAATCCCGATTGAACTGAAACTAATTTTGATGAATTGCTGACTGAATGTTCTATTTATCTTGTATCATTTTGTTGAATTCTTAACATATGAATTTATGAAATTTCTGGAAGATGATGACATGCCTATTGATTCATATTACCCTTAGCGTAATGATGGCATACATACATATATCATATCCCATTTACCATATACTTAGTGCTAGTGCGTGTTAGAGTCAGTGGACATTGCATTATCGTGCGTGGTTGATGTTGGTTTAGGAGTGACGAGTATACCAAAGGGGAAGTGAATATTCGTGACAGTGATTGATACAGTGAACAGTGATAAAACCGTGCCATTGATATACTTGTACACGACTAAATCAAGATCATAACTAGTGAGAACCTGGGGAAAAAGGGAAAATCAAAGTGGAAAGAGTATCGTATTTAGCAGGACCGTGTTTAGAGGATGATCATTCGAGCCGTGATACTGATACATGTAGGGTAGGATCTAGCGATCCTGCTGACAGGGTTATGTCCCGGGCATGTGGGCCGTTGTCTCGGATATGTACGAGACTCCTGTTAAACATGATCCTCCTTCCACTATGTGATTTCAAACATGACCTAAAGACCGATAGGGACACATAACATATTCTGCATCATATAATGACATAGTGATTACTTGCATTGTTCTTACACCAGTATTACCTCATATACCTGTTTCATCTTATTATAATAATATTGTTATTGTGTCGCTCTGACGACCTGAGTATGTATGCTCAGATCCCGCGGAAGGACCAGCACAGGAGACGGATCTACCTTTCGAGTTCACAGAGATATAGTCTGGTGTACTTCCTATCTTTACTGCTTTCCATAAAATTGATCGTGAGTTTGACTTGGGTTAGTATTTGTTCTTATTATCTGTAATTTGTGAACAATGGAATATTAATGTAATAAATTAGTGATGTGATTCCTTTACCACTGCGCTTTATTTACTGATTACCATGTAATGCTAGAAGCCGAAGTGTGACTACGGCGGGATGATTCCTTGACCGTAGGAGCATGGCTGGCCTAGTCATCCCTCGTTTTCCGTATTTTGGGAAGCGGGGCGTGACAGTTTGTCCCTATGGGTAGGGAAATTCGTAAGGGCAATTTCATTTTGTCCCTGCCGTTCCCTGAGAGGTTTTTTCGTTAAGCGGCATCAAAAACTACACCCTCCATCATTTTATTCGACGATCAGCACCCATCATCATCATCTTTATCATCTAAGATGTAGATACACCAAATCTCATGTGATTCTAACACCTTTTAACTGTAGATTTAGCAATGTAAAAAGTTTTATTGTCGGTAAATCGTTAAATCTGCACCCACTAAATCAACGGTGAAAAAGTGACGGAGTCACGTGAAATTTGGTGTATCAACATCTTAGATGATAAAAATGATGATGATGAATGTCGATCGTCGGAAAAAAATGGTGGAAGTTGAATTTTTTTGCGGCACCTAACGAAAAAACCCTCCTAGGTCTCTTTCTTCCATTATATATATATATATAATCATTTTCTGCAGTTGCCCCTATGGTGCCACAAAAGAAACCCCTACTGTTGGCACCGTAGGGGAAGAGTCTGTTTTTTTAAAAAATATAACAGAAATAAATCTCCTTATCCTTTCTCCCACGTCCAAATCATCTTCCCCGCCCTAAAAAATTCCCCCCCTCCAAAAATTTCCCCCACGCCGCCGTTGCCGTTCGCCAGCGCCGTTGTCACCCAGATGATCGTTCGTTGTCTCCATCGCGACCGCGCTCGACTTCCTCTGACATTCGGCGCCGCCTCAATCGCCACCGTGCCCATCATCATCACCTCCTCCGACCTCCAGCGCCTCCTCCGACCTCCTCTTGTCATCCAAAGCGCCCCTCCTCCTCATCAATCGACCGCCGACCTCCCGCGCCGCTTCCATTCTCCATCGCTGTAACGACTCTGTTTTTATTGTACAAAAATCTTTAAAAGTTAATGTACATAATGGAGTATTTGATAGTCCGCGTATATTTTAAGTGTTATTTTTGTTTAAGAACAACAAGAAAGCACTTGTAGCTCATTGGTAAAGTCTTGCACTGCTGTGACTTAGCCCCTGTATTCAAATCCTCCCAGCCACATATTATTTTTACTGATTATTATTTTAAACTTTTTGGAAGCCCAAAAGTTTTCACGTGCAATACACGTAAAAATGTAAAGTCAGATAAAATAAACATGTGCAAAAGGGTATTTATACAGACTAGGACACGTGGCATCGATCCAAGCCCCCACACCTCCAACTTGGCTGGCGAGATCACCTTTTGGGCCGGCGACGCCGGTCCCCCGTAGGGACAAGTCCCCATTCTCTGCACAATGGTCGTTTGGCCTAATCCCTTAACTCCTGTTCTGTTTGATTTCTCTGCATTTATCCAGAGAATTGATTTTCATCATAAATCTCATTTTTAATACATTTTAATTCTCTTTTCAATTCTCAAAACCCTAATTCTACCCTATAAATACAACCCCATACCCTATCACTCTTCATTCTGAAATCTCTTGTTAAAAAATCTCAAAAATTTCCAAGTCAAAGAAGAGTGCAAGTGGAGTTACCACTAGGTCAAGTTCCGCGCGAGAATTCGAGACGTTTCCGGCGACTCCGCGATGCCCTCAAACTCTTCCTTTCTCTTTTCTTAAACCAAACAACTAGTAAGTCTCAACTCTATACTTCTCTTTCTATTATAAAACTTCACTTTTTCAAATCACTTCGGTAAGTGGAGTTATACCGATCTTTAAATTCTATTCTCTTTAGAATTGCAATTTTTCTTAATAACCAATCATCCAAATCATCAAACCTTGCTTGTTAATCATTAAACAATTTTTAGGAACAAGTTTCAATTTAAAACTCCATGTAAAACAACTTTTATTAAGTTTTTACTCTTAAATACCATGAAATTACATATGACATCGTTTAATCATTCTTGCTTATATAACCTTTAGAAAAGCTCACGAGGTAATGACATACCTTTCACAAACACGCATCTTGATATAGCACGATTCGTTTGAACAACAATTTTGTGGCAAATACGACTTTTACATCAAAATACCATAAACTATTAAAAAAAACGTATTCTTTAAATTGTGTTATTTAAATTTCTTGCGATTGTGCCTCTACAACCCACTTTTGGGGAATCTGATTCGGTTGGTGTGGGTTATCGCACATCCATCGGACTAGTAGGACGAGATGCAGACCTTCTCATGGAGCATACAATCTCGATCGAATTTTTAATGCAATTTTTAGGAAAAACGTGATTTTCTATTTAATAAATAAATTTTATTTTTAATAATTATATATAAATATTATCAAACCATCTATTTTAAATATATAATAAATTCCATGTTTTTCTAAAGAAAAGAAAAGAATTACAAGTTTCATGAAAATACCATCAAGAATCCATTCAAGTCAAGTCTACACTAAAATACCTTGAACTATTCAATATATATATAATCAATAATATACCTCATTATATAAAATTCACATCCATGACAATTCTAAATAACATAAATAAATACTTGGGGTTTATTTTGAAAGTATACTAAAATTATTTTTCATAAAACCCCCTCAAATTATATTAAATTACAATAAGAACACTAGTAAATATAGGTTTAAGAGGGACCAATTCTCTTGAGCTTCAGGAAGCCGGAGAAAGTGGGTGCTTGCCTATTTAAGGTAAACAACTAAAACAGGGTTATCAAATGGTAATTGTCTTGGAAAAAGACACAAATCCTGGCGTCCATATACAACAGTTACCGATAACTCCAAAACCTAATTCAGGACTCAAATTTGTTTCAGTGTCTGACTCAATCCGAGTCTCAGTCTAATCTGAATACAATCTAAACGTGAATACAATCCAAACATAACTCCAACTCAACATGAATCCAAACATGAATACTTGAACTTGAACATGAATACCAGAGCTATACAAACATGCAACATGTCTTGACTTGACCAAACCATGGATATATCTTGAACTTGACTACATGACTATCCGTTTATATTCTGATCCGTTTACATGAATAATTTATACCATGGTCTTGGCAAGTCTTATACCTACAAACAATACAATATACATTACGGGGTTTTAAAGGGGTAGACTGGTACGGAATGTGTTAAAAGTGGCACGATGCTGGTCACTAAAAGACACCTACATGAACATCCTGTGCCGTTGTCCCCATGGGTTTTGACGGGGCCTTATACTTACATGTTACCTTAGTCCACGGAGCAAGTTGGACTCCTCTCGTATTGTCACGACCCAATTTAGGAACGTGACCGGCACTTAAACCACGTGAC
Organism: Agapanthus africanus; assembly: GCA_030015575.1. Taxonomy (NCBI): domain Eukaryota; kingdom Viridiplantae; phylum Streptophyta; class Magnoliopsida; order Asparagales; family Amaryllidaceae; genus Agapanthus; species Agapanthus africanus. The sequence continues at coordinate 333,343,552 of CM057349.1, forward strand.
GTCAACAGGCGTAACGCAATTTAAGTAAGCCGAAAACCCAGAAATCTAAACCATAAAAAGAAGTAAGCGATAAAACATTATTAAAATATTTGGAAATCTCAAGTAAAAATCTTAAAGCTTGAGTTTATTTTCTTAAAAATTTTGGTAGCACCTCCTTTGTAAAACTAGCCCCGAAACGGGTACAACACAGTAAATAAAGCATCCCCAAACGGGAGCAAATCACGCCCAAGGGTGGAAAACAATCACCACAAGCATATATACGATGCCGTAGTGAAGAAATAGACAATAAAAATGAAAACAGCATAAAGAGATAAAGCTACATAAGAAAAGGCCGGCTCCCACGAGCACAACACTCAGAGTCACAAAATATACAATATCGGTCCTCACAACTCGTCTCTAAGTCAATACATGAAAGTGGTAGATGGAGAGTACTAGATACAATAAGATATACAATAAATGCAATTGGATAACCGCAAACCCACCTACAGCAAAAATGCCTCACAGCCAACCGTAGCGGTATCCGCTAAAATAGATACAATAAGGAGCCCTGCCGCGACTACTCTGAAGGTCAAGCCTGCAAAACACTGTGGCACAACGGGGGTGAGTTGCCAACTCGTGAATAGTAAGTAACATCATACAGATAATCACATGTATGCACGAACAACGATAATCTAAAACATGCAATCTGATAGTATAAGTATGGCAATATGGATATGCAACAATCATGATCAAGGTACACCATCAGGGTACCACAACTACATGAAACAATGCATATCTAATAAATCCTGAGTGTGGGATAACACATAACATCATCAATGAATCATCATCGTGGAAAAACCCGGTGTCTATCATCGACACCCCAAATCCCAATACCTCAGGCGCCGTCACTCTGATCGGCCCTCATATCCGTACGTCTCATGGAACCTGAGTGCCCAATATCGACACTCGAAACATCATGAAAACCCGTGTCCAACATCGACACGTAAATCCACATAACTCGGTCTCCGTCAGTCCGGATCGGCCCACGGGCTCTGTCAGTCCGGATCGGCCCATATCCATCTCACGACTCCGGTCGGTATCCTCCAGATAACCGCCAAGTCCAAACTATAACCGGTAGGTAGTAGTCCTGCTGTCAGGCTCATCGTCTACTGCACAACATACCTTTCTTGACCCGGGGTACCATACCGGGTCCACCATGAACTCGCAAACGGATCATCCATCTCCTCGAATCGGGTTTCTAAAACCAATCTCAGAACCGAGAAAACTCATGGTGGACGCATCGAAATATCATATCAAGAGAAACCGGGTTTTGAAAATAATGCATAGTTTCTTGAAATATAACCACGGTTCTCAAATCCATAAATCACATGAAATCTGTATCTCAATGCGTAAATCCATGAAATATGATGTATGCAACATAGAACAGTAAAATAAGCATATCAAGGGGAAACCGCTCTTTTAAATGAATCAAGATTTTAATAATATCATGCGGTTCCCACATTCTCCAAAGTCAAATGCAACATCATATAAAGGTGTATATATAGCTATAGCAAGGTATGTGTGTATGCATGTAGGTATGTATGCATGATGCATTTCATATGCGCAATAGAACAAGAATCAACGTCTAACTATTGATAATAGTGAAGGCGGAATAATACATATTCCCTTAGTAAGGTGATACAAGAACAACCGCCTTAATATCAATAATGAATGCAGTACCACGTATATGTATATGTCATGCGTGTCATGGCAATTACCAACGGTGTGTGTAGCATACAATTTAGTGCTCGTGCAACATGAACCGTCAGTAATGGTGCAGTGTCCAATAGGTACCAAGTCAAGGTACAACAAGTAATGGTATGCAATGATGCTCATGCATAATCAACTCATATGCATATAACATGTGGCAATAACATCATATCTAGTCCTCGACGCTTAACGCCATACGGGTGATTCCCCCGTAGATGTTAAATCTACTCACCGATGATCTCGAGTTAGGTAAATCCAACCACCTTCTTTGTAGCGTCTGAAGTCCCCGCAATCGATCCTAATATCACACAAAACATAACAAGTGCAACTTAGAAACCGTTCAATAATACATACAAACTACGTTTAGATCGATGCACCGACTCCAACAAACTCTCAAGTGTTCGCTTAGTGGCTAACGTGTGTAGCGACATTCTAAATCAAACCTATGTGCAGCAAGCTACACAAAGTATGCAAACCGTGTCGGATACCGTAACGCGCGTTGTCGAAACACTAGAAACTAGTAAAGTGTTCCCAGATTTTGCCTACAGTCAATACATAAAAATCAAGCAGTACCAAACACCCAGGATAGCATACAGGTAGCCATCCTAAAAAATACAACCCCCAGGTCCCTACAAATCCGGCGACGTCGGAATTTAGCCTCATCTCGCCGGGTCAACTAGGTGGGGTGGGGTTCGGGTTTTAGGTGAACACTCAGGGCTTCTAACACAACACTACTATATTTCTAGATTTTACAGTAACCTATCGTAGTGATAGCAGATCACAGAGACTCCAATTTATCACTAAAAATACGATATTGCACAAAAAGTATAACTTTAGTGTTCTAAACAGCAACTAACAAGCAATACAATATCTTAAGGGCTTAATTAATACTTAGAGATCACTACCTTACAACACTTGCTCAAAAACCCTAGCTTTCCATACTCCAAGTCATCTCTAGTGGCTTAACTTGACTTTGTGAGGGTTTAAGTGAAGTTTAGTGAAAATTTGGCTTGGTTTAGTGATGAAATGGTTAAGGGTTCAGTTTGGGGATGGGGAAAATGAGAAGGAGAAGAAGAAATGAGAGTGTATGAGTGTTAAGGGAAAATGAGAGTGCGAGAGTGGTGAAGGAAAAATGAGGGTGTGAGGTTAGGATGAGTTATGCCCCTTCTCTCTCCTCATTAAATGCTTCCATGCTTGCCCCATGCCTCATCATTTCTCATTGTCAACTCTTTCTCTCCCTCTCTCTCAAGTCAACTCTTATTCAAATAATAACTAAGGTAGGTTAAGATGGCTAAAATTTGGTTTAGGGTGCCATGGCTACTTAAGCATGGTTAACACCTCCATAATCTCCAGGTAACACCTCCATAATCTCCAAGTTATCATGCACAAGTGTGTGCAAGCCAAAGCAAATAATAATAAAATATTAATTAATTTTTATAAAATATGTGAAAACTATTTTGGTTAACTTTTTACTAAAAACCCGCATTATCGCTTAATTAACACTAATCGCATTCTAAGGTGTTACACGTATACACTGGCACATTCTATACCAAGTTAAAAACAACCACGTTAGCATAACAAACATATAAGTTAACCATTCTATTCTCTTACCTGTCTATTACTATTCTGCCTCTTGGAACTTACCGAGCGCTAGTTCGCTGATGACGTTCCTATTTCTTCTTTCTTTGGAATGTTGTCAGGAGGACCCGACTCTTAGGAGATCGAGCCCAGCCATGACGATTTGGAGCAGTTCACTGAAGATACAGAGTTCTAGATCTACTTGTACTTACTTTACTTTCAGTTCATATGCCACTGTTTAGGCATCGCTTTCCAGCATTGTATTTACTCTTCAGTTGTATGTAAAGAATGTTTATCAATAAAAAGTTGTTGTTTATGACATCTCTTGTTATTCTTGTATATCGCTTATTTACGCTTAACGTGTTTACTTCTGAGTAAATACGTCGCGGGCTTCGTCACGTCTCCTTCTTCGTATGCTGGGAAGCGGGGCGTGGCAGGTTTTGTTGGCGGCCCATGCAGGTCAGTTCTGCATGGAAACCTAAGCAATATATATCACAAGAATTATAAGAATCAGCAACTAAATATTCTTTACATTTCATATTCCTTGAATCTATCCTAACCCTATTTTTCTTTCAAAGGTTATGGATTCTTCCAACAACACGAGCACGAACGTCAATGGCAACACCCCACCACCTCTTCCACTTACACCTACCGTAGCAGCTCTTATCAACGAGCAGACGGTATTGCTTGAGGCAATCAAGAGCCTCTTGGAGGGATAGCAGTAGCAGAGTGCTATACTCCTGAACCGCCCAGAAGCCGAGGCACCCGGAGTGAAGCAATTCCGGGCTTTGCACCCGAAGCACTTTTCAAGGAAAGAGAGCCCCCTACAAGCTAAAGAATGGCTTAGTCGATTGAGGACAATCTAGCAGCAGCACAAGTGCCAGAAATTGCTTAGGTAAGAGTTGCGAAGTTGCAACTAACTGACAATTCCAGGGTATGGTGGAAGGCTGAAGAAAGCCGACTTACCCAGCCGATCGAATGGAAGACATTTCGCGATATGTTCGACGCGAAATATTTTCTCGAGAGTGCCCGTTTTGACATGGAGCAGCAATTTATTCACCTGCAATAAGGCTCTATGTGGAGCAAATATGTGGATGAGTATGATACTGAATTCACCATGCCGAGCAGGTAAAATATATCTCAAATATTCGATTTTCTAATATCACATACTATACAGCTAACACAAGACCATAACAGGTTCGCAGCACATCTCATACCGACTGCTGAGATCAGGGCTAGACGATTTCAGCAAGGGTTGGACCAGGAGATCCAAGCTGCTCTAGCTACATGGGGATTTCCCAACCCATGACCTTTCTTTGAAGGCTGCCCGAAAATATGAGGCAGCGGTGAAGAAGAAAGGCGGATCTCAATCTGCCGGTGTGAAATGCCCTGCTCCTCAGATAGCAGGAGTAACCTCTTCCAGGCTACCGTTTGTATCTAGGAGACCGGGAGTACCAAATAACCGGTCCAGTCCAGACTTTTGTTTCTACTGCAAAAGGAATGGACACCTGGTGAAGGATTGCAGGCATGCTAACTGCCTTTACTTAGTTTGTGGCACATCCACTCATTCTATTGGGGATTGCCCACGTCGTCTTACCCCAGCTCCTGCACCCCGACTAGTAATCACTTATCCGTAGCGGCCAGCTATCCAGGCACCTGCTCCTCGACTTGCTCTCCCAGCTCCACCTCTTCGTGGACCTACTGCACCTCCTCCTAGTCAGTTCTATCAAGCACAAAGGAACCTATCTCAAGGACAGAGGAACGGACAGAGGAATGCGCCTCCAGCAAGGAGGAATGTACCTAGACAACATGCTTTCACAATGACCGTGGAAGAAGCTGAAGCCACTGGCCAAATCATCACTGGTAACTCCCACTCTTTCAAAACCTTTTCAATCTTTATATACCTCAATATATATTTTTTCCTATACCTAAACATATTCCACATAATTTAGGTACAATCTTAGTAGCCTCACTTCTCGCACTAGCACTCTTTGATACTGGAGCATCTCATTGCTTTATGTCGCAACGGTTCGTCCGAACTCATGCGATTCCAGACAAACCACTCGTATCCAGCTGGAATGTCAGTTCATGGAATAGCATTCTAAAGGCAATGATGGGATACAACCTGTGTCCAGTGGTCGTCTGCAGCAGAGAGTTTTATGCTGACTTCAAGGTGCTGGACATACCGAACTTTGACGTAGTCTTGGGTATGGATTGGCTAGGAACTTTCTTCGCTACCATCGACTGTCATCAAAGGAGGGTAGTGTTCGAGATTGCAGACCATACGGTCTTTAATTTCAAGAGTGGAGACTGTACACTAGAGCTTAGCACTTACAAAGCTAAACCAAAGAAGGCAGTGGTTGCTACACTTCAGACGGAAGAAGACAAGCCAGAGGTTATTCGAGAGTCTTGAAGATATCTCAGGTTTGCCTTCCGATCGAGCTCTTGAATTCGGTATTGATTTAGTACCTAGTGCACAACCGGTGATCAAAGCACCGTACTGGTTAAGTTCAGAAGGATTGAAGGAGATCCGTACTCAATTGGACGAACTTCTGAAGAAAGGATGGATTTGTCCCAGTACTTCAAGTTGGGGATCTCCAGTTCTTCTTGTGAAGAAGAAGGAAGGTCATACAGAATGTGCGTTGATTATAGAGCTCTGAACGAAGTGACTATAAAGAACAAGTATCCATTACCACGCATCAACGATCTATTCGATCAGCTAAGTGGGTCTTGCGTGCTCTCAAAACTAGATCTTCATTCGGGTTATCATCAGGTGAGGTCAAAGAGTCTGATAATCCTAAGACGGCATTCAGGACTCATTATGGTCATTACGAATATCTCGTGATACCATTTGGAGTGACCAATGCACCAGCTATATTCATGAATCTAATGAACTAAGTTTTCCGAGAGTACTTATACAAGTTCGTTGTCATATTCATCGACGATATCCTGGTGTATTCTAAGAGTCAGAAAGAACATGCCGAGCACTTACGAATTGTCCTGAAGACTTTATGACAGCATCAACTTTATGCCAAGTACAGCAAGTGCGAGTTTTGGCTAAATCAAGTCGGATTTCTCAGGCATATCGTTTCAGGTGAAGGAATCTCAGTAGATCCAGCTACAGTATTAGCAGTAAGCGAATGGACGACACCAAAGACAGTGAAGGACATTCGAAGTTTCTTGGGTTTAGCAGGATACTACCGAAGATTTATTGAAGGCTTTTCGAAGATTGCAGCATCCATGACCAAGCTCACACGTAAAGATGAAGCATTAGTGTGGTCAGAAGCATGTGAACAAGCTTTTGTAGAACTCAAGTCAAGATTGACATCAGCACCTATTTTCGTAATACTGGACCAATCTGGAGGTTTCGTTGTGCATTGTGATGCATCCGGTAAGGGATTAGGATGTGTTATACACCAGCACGGTAAAGTTGTAGCTTATGCATCAAGGCAGCTGAAAGTTCATGAGCGCAACTATCCAACGCATGACTTGGAGTTGGCAGCCGTTATCTTTGTACTTAAGATTTGGCGCCATTATCTTCTTGGAGAATGGGAAGATATATACACAGACCACAAAAGTCTGAAATATGTGTTTACTCAGAAAGAATTGAACACGAGGCAGAGAAAATGGTTAGAACTTATGGCGGACTTCGACATCAACCTACAATATCATCCAGGGAAGGTGAATGTAGTTCCTGATGCACTTAGTCGCTAGCCACTATCAATGAATCTCACCGCACAGTGGAAGCTACAGCAAGATTTGCACAAGATGGAGATTGAAGTGGTCATGCCAAGTAACGCTTTGAATTTGATGCACTTACAAGTTCAGTCTACAATTGTCAATCAGATCAAAGCAGCTCAAGCAAGTGATGCCAAGTTGCAAAAGATCAGAGAACAAGTAGAAAGTGGACTTCGAACATACTTCATTATTCACGAAGACGGATCTCTGAGATACGGAAGCAGATTGTGTGTACCATAAGGTTCTGTTCGGGAAGAGTTGATGAAAGAAGCTCACAGCTCTCCATATTCAGTACACCCTGGTGGTACAGAGATGTACAAAGATCTACGTCAACATTACTGGTGGCATGGAATGAAGCTTGATGTAGCCAGAAGCGTAGCCAAATGCTTGGTGTGTCAGCAAGTAAAAGCTGAACATCACAGGATTGCTGGTTTACTTCAACCGTTACCTATCCTAGAATGGAAATGGCAACACATCACCATGAATTTCATGACTGCTCTTCCTCGCAGCACGAAAGGTAACGATGCAGTATGTGTTATTGTGGATCGACTCACTAAGTCGTCTCACTTTATTCCCTTTCGAGTTGGCCAATCTACCGAGACTTTAGCAAAGAAGTACACGGAGGTAAGTCTGAATCTAAGTAAGATTTAACTCTTTAATGTGTACTATGTATGCTACCCATGAACTCATGCAGGAGATCGTGAGATTACATGGAGTACCGGTTTGCATTGTCTCCGATTATGACACCAGATTCTGATCACAGTTTTGGCAGAGTCTGCAAGCTAGCTTGGGAACGAGTCTGAACTTCAGCACAGCTTACCATCTACAAACAGATGGACAGTGTGAGCGAACAATTCAGATTCTTGAATATATGCTAAGAACTTGTATGTTAGACTTCGGAGGATCGTGGGAAGATCATCTACATATTGTGGAGTTCTCATACAACAACAGCTACCAAGCGAGTATTGGAATGGCACCATTTGCAGCTCTCTATGGAAGTAAGTGCCGATCACCATTAAGTTGGGATGACATCGGAGATAGGGAACTCCTTGGAACAGAGATGATTGTGGCAACTGTGGATGTAGTTCGCACGATCAGGGAAAGAATGTGCATAGCCCAAGACCGACAGAAGCACTAGGCTGATGCAAAACGCCGACACCTGGAGTTCCAGCCAGGAGATCATGCGTTCTTAAAGATCTCTCCAAATTGTGGAGTAATTCGCTTTGGCAAGACGGGTAAGCTCAGTCCGACATTTATTGGACCATTCGACATACTCGAACGAGTCGGAGAAGTGGCATATCATTTGGCACTACCACCCTTATTGGAAGGAGTGCACAACGTATTCCATATATCCCAGCTTTGAAGATATGTGAGAGACCCCAGCCACATTCTTGATCACTCCGAGCTCACCGTACAGACAGATCTATCTTGTGAGCAACAACCCGTTGAGATCCTGAACAGAAAGGTGAAGTCACTACGGGAGAAGGAAGTAAACTTGGTCCGAGTGATGTGGAGAAAAGATTCGCCAGGAGAATCAATGTGGGAATGTGAAGATGACATGCGTACAAGATATCCTTACTTGTTTGTAAATTAGTCCTTAAATAATTGTAAATTTCGAGTACGAAATTTTTATAAGGAGAGTAGAATGTAACGACTCTGTTTTTATTGTACAAAAATCTTTAAATGTTAATGTACAGAATGGAGTATTTAATAGCCAGAGTATACTTTAAATGTTATTTTTGTTTAGGAACAGCAAGAAAGCACTTGTAGCTCATTGGTAAAGTCTTGCACTGCTGTGACTTAGCCCCTGTGTTCAAATCCCCCCAGCCACATAATATTTTTACTGATTTTTATTTTAAACGTTTTGAAACCCTAAAAGATTACACGCGCAATACATGTAAAAATGAAAAGTCAGATAAAATAAACATGTGCAAAAGGGTATTTATACAGACTAGGACACGTGGCATCGATCCAAGCCCCCACACCTCCAACTTGGCCGGCGAGATCACCTTTTAGGTCGGTGACGCCGGGCCCCCCGTAGGGACAAGTCCTCATTCTCCGCACAATGGTCGTTTGGCCATTTAACCCCTGTTTTGTTTGATTTCTCTGCATTTATCTAGAGAATTGATTTTCATCATAAATCCCATTTTTAATACATTTTAATTTTCTTTTCAATTCTGAAACCCTAATTCTACCCTATAAATACAACTCCATGCCCCAACTCTCTTCATTCTGAAATCTCTTGTTAAAAATTCTCAAAAATTTCCAAGTCAAAGAAGAGTATAAGTGGAGTTAGCACTAGGTTAAGTTCCGACGAGGATTCGAGACGTTTCCGGCGACTGCCGCGATGCCACAACGGCCTCAAACTCTTCCTCTCTCTCTTTTCTTAAACCAATTAACTAGTAAGTCCCACCTCTTTACTTCTCTTTCTATTATAAAACTTCACTTTTTCACATCACATCGGTAGATGGAGTTATACCGATCTTTAAATTCTATTCTCTTTAGAATTGCAATTTTCTTAAGAACCAATCATCCAAATCATCAAACCTTTCTTGTTAATCATTAAAAAAAATTTAGAAACAAGTTTCAATTTAAAACTCCATGTAAAACAACTTTTATTAAGCTTTTACGCTTAAATACCATAAAATTACATATGATATCGTTTAATCATTCTTGCTTATATTACCTTTAGAAAAATCTCACGAGACAATGACCTACCTATCATAAACACGCATCTTGACATAGCACGATTCTCTTGAACAACAATTTTGTGGCAAATATGACCTTTACATCAAAATACCATAAACTATTAAAAAAAACCGTATTCTTTAAATTGTGTTATTTAAATTTCTTGCGATTGTGCCTCTACAACCCACTTTTGGGGAATCCAATTTGGTTGGTGTGGGTTATTGCACATCCATCGGACTAGTAGGGTGAGATGCAGAGCTCCTCTTGGAGCGTACGATCTCTATGGAATTTTTAAGAAAAACGTCATTTTCTATTTAATAAATAAATTTTATTTTTAATAATCATATATAAATATTATCAAACCATCTATTTTAAATATATAATAAATTCCACGTTTTTCTAAACAAAAGAAAAGAATAACAAGTTTCATGAAAATACCATCAAGAATCCATTCAAGTCAAGTTTACAGTAAAATACCTTGAACTATTCAATATATATATATATATATATAATTGTTGGCTATACTGCCCTCAAGTCAATTATTGGATCACATGCACGTGATTGCAATGATTGAGGGAGGACTTATACCGGTAGAACAGTCTTACTCGAGATGATAGTATGCTATCTGGTTTGTCTTTATCATCGTGTACATGCTTCAGGTGACATTACAGATCACTATTACACGTTGATAGAGCCCATAGGATTCTTGCTCGACTACCAGCAGTATGATGGCGATCATATACGTGAGAGTTGGGTAGTCTATAAGCACATCCTTAAAGTGTCCCTAGTCGAGAGAGTTTCGAGACAGGGCATCGATACTCCAGAGTAGACTAGTGTATACAGATCGAGACCCCGACGAGGGGCGATGGCCAGTCTCACAAGCCATTGGTGTCAGTTGATTCACCAAAGATGTATACAGGTGCTCATTGGGTTATGAGTACACCGGACGGACTCGCAGGGGCACTGCTGATTGGTACTATACCTATTGTTAGGAGCAGTTCCCAGGTGACATGAGTAAAGCTTAGTCCGTTGACTTGACACTGCTATTTTGCCTCAAATGTGTTCCTACTGTTCTTTTATTGCTACCCTACCACGGCTCAAAGAAGTCATGCAAACAGGTAGTAGTTGGGTGCAGTCCCGAAGCACTTGGAGGCAGTGGCGGTTAGACATGATTTGTCTCTCCCGGTATTGGGGGTTGATATCGCGCTGTGTCTGGAGAGCCATTACACAAAGTCCTTAGTCAAGGCAAGTGAGATTTACTGGTAGATATTCCAGTAGTTTCTCAAGGTGTTCTGGGCTACACCCCGACACGACTTATACTGCTATTGGGGGTCTGACGTTTACTATCCCCCTAGGCCCGATATGCGATACTCTTAGACGAACAGACCGGACTGTACGGAGATTGTCATAGATAGGCTCAGTAGGGTTTCAAGATGAGTTTGCTCGTCAGCTTCCCTTTCAGTCAATACATTGGTAGCCGTTACGTACAGCTAGTGCCACTGACATGATTGTGGTTAAACCCACTGCCAGGGTATTGACGAGTCTTTAGAGTCCCCCACAGAAAATTTCCCAAGTTCGGGCAAAACGTTGTAGAGGCCGTATAGTTTTATGGCAGGGTTCGATCATATACGTGCACTTGTGCATGGATCATGATCGGACGGATCATACTAGTGGGCTTTGGTTTAAGCCGGATCCTAGTATTAGATTTTTTGGATTACTTTCGTCTCATTGCATTCGTATTCAGTCGGAATGCCGATGCAAGTATGTATATACAGTTGAGGGGTATTCTTGTGATTCGTCATGAGTTTACTTTAGAAGATGCCATTCTATTTATTGTTTTAAACTTTTGGTTTAAAGTTTATTAAGTGGAAATTGTGAGTGCTAGTCATGGTCAAGAGCATTAAATGTGGCATGTGTTTTGTTGATGACTCATGGTGTTATTTTTTGTGCCATATCTAATCTCTTGATTGATTATTGTATGGAAATGATGTGTGAGGAGAGAGGGCGGCCACTATGAGTGGGGCTTGGTCTAGAGATTATTATCAAGAGAGCTCTTACATTTTCATCACACACAATAAGCAAGCTCTTCTTCTTCTTCACTAGCTTTCTTCTTGTGCTCACAAATTCCTCCAATGGCTTCTTCTTCAACCTCCATCCATACTATCTCATGTGTTGAGAATCCATGGATGTCATGAGATAAAATTATCACACACATTCTCTAATTCACCTTGGACATGTCGGCTAGCAAACTTCATGTCCGAGTTGTTTCGGTTTGAAGCGGGAGCCCGTATAAAGATTCCCCGACATGGTGCCACTTCGACAAGCGAGGCCGGAGAGCGAACTTCGTCGGGGCAGCCGCTACAAGCATGGGACGGAGATTGAAGACCGAAGGACACGAATCGATCGGTATAATCTTTGAAACCCCTTTACAGTTTTGCTAGTTAACGGTTAATGGTTCAATCCGGGTATTTGGTTGTGGTAGCGCCAAGTTTGAAAAGTTTTTGTTCTGCATTTGGCCTTGGATTGACGGCCGGGGAGCTGCCATATCCCAACATGGTATCAGAGCTAACCCATTAACCCTAAGCTAGCTTGTTTAGACAATGCTAAAATATCGAAATCGAAACAGACCCGAAACACCACTCAAAACATTGCAGTTTCTGTCGAATTTCAAAGCGTCTTCAAAAATTATTTAAACAACTGCAGAAGACTACTTAAGTGACCACTAGCTTGCACTTCAAATACGAGCCAATTCCACACAAATTGGACCGGCTACATAGGGCTAAAATCCGAGCAGGCCGGCCATTTTAAAGCGTCTGGGTTTTAAATTTGCAGTGTAGTCTAGTCTCTGTAATGTTGGTTCAAGTGGTATTATTTGTTTAGCCCAGTTTGGATATGGTTTTATCTAGTTGTTTGGGGCTATTCGGGGGTTATTTCGAAGTCGATATTTTCTAAAATTATTTAAAGTTTGCAGTACATACATTTCTATCTGCGGCCGTGAATGTCATTTGATCGGTACAACTTGTCTAATCGCTATAGTCCTTTTAGATGGGTTTGCGAACATGACATTCACGTTGATGTTTTGTGTTGTGCTGTGATGTTGCGGATTGTCGTGGTGGATAGCTTGCGTGCAATGTTAGTACAGTTTAGTTTTATTTGTACATTTGATATTGCGGGGCGAGCGTTCGACATGTGGACTGCCGTCACTGCCTGTTTGTATATTATTTGTTTGGGGCACGACCGGGTTGAGGTCGATGTCACCGTTGTACATATTTTCTTTTCTGTACTAGGATTACCCGCGGTGGAGTGCACGGATAGCCGGGTTCTAGAGGGCAACGGGCCCGCATCTCATGGTTTTGAGACGGAGGGGGCTTCACTCTAGAAATGGCGGGCTATTCGCCGCACTCGTAGGGGTACAGGTTGACCCAAGGAGGGGTGCTCAAGTTACCGGATTCCGTGAAGTGCTGGGCGGTCCATTCACTATGCTGAAGGGGGTTGCCTCGCTTCTAGTTTTGGCGGGTAACTTGCCGCGCTCGTAGGGGTCTAGGTTTTCATTGTACAGGTTATCCACACGACCAGGGGAACGTCGGGTTTCAGTTGCGGCTCAAAGGAAACCCGGAGCTCCCAGATTATCTGTATTGTTCTGTAATGCTTATTACTTATCTGTGATGTTGCATTTATCATGCCTGGAGCAATTATTATATATTGATATATATACTAGTAGATGTTGTATATGTTTTACACCTGCGCTAGTCCAGTCCCCGCTCTGTCGTTAGTTAAGTAATCTAACGGGTGATGACGGGACCCAGTGGCGAATGCGGATGGCATATACGTACATTATATTTTCGTTTTTTTGTGGTGTAATTAATTGATGGGACTGTATTGATTCGGATCAATGGAAAGAAAACAGACCTATTCGATGTTGTTGGAACAATTTTCAAAAAGCTGTTATTGTAAAGACGTTCTCTTTTGTTTTGCACAGTGGTTTTCAGTTTGGAATATCCAGCACCTCATTCGACGAGGCAAGGGCCGGGATCCCTTCATCGGGAGTGACCCCTTGGGTAGAGGTTTGCGTCAGGGTAATAACTTCACTATAGTCGATTACTTTTTGCTTTGCATCGTGGTATTCAGTTTGGAAAATCCTACACCTCATTCTACGGGGAAAGAGACGAGATCCCTTCACCGGGAGTGACCTTTTTAGCAAAGGTTTTTGCCACTATATATTTGTAAAAAGCTATCCGGTTCCTTCAACGATATCAAGTTCATTAGGTTAAAGTTTTTTCGCCAAAAACCAGCCGTAGCCCTCCGTCATTTCAGATTAGTGTTGCTTAGTATTCGTGCTGCGTTTGTTGACTCCGTCAAGACGTAGTGTGCGGTAGCTGAGTGGTGCTTGTTTGTAGCATGGATATGCGATTGGTTAGGACAGTCGTGCGACCTTGTTGACTCCGTCAAGGGCTCGTGCGGGTGGGTTTAATGCAATCAAGATAATGACAGGTTGAACTTGATTAGGACTCTTTGATTTGTTGATTCCGTCAAGGTCACTTGGGTCCTAGGGATAAAAATCACATCGGGAGTTTCAAACGTACAGGAAACTTGCCGGGCATGCGCATACCTTCTGGAGTGTGATAACGTGAGTGGATTCCATCACGTTATCATGCGATGATAGTTGGATCTTGATTCCCACTGATGAGTTAGTTTACTCCTCGGGTGATCCCGACTAATTCTTCTTTCAGGTTTGGAGGAGAATTTGAGGATACAGTGGGAGACATCCTGATTAGATAAAGTGATTAACCATTCTGATCTAGGTTAGAGTGCACGCTGAGTGTTTCTTTTCTCTCTCTCTCTTTGACAACGACCATGGCCCGACCCTAAACTATAACTCAGTAACCAAGTTAACCGAACTTTCTTAAAAACACTGGCTTTTGGATTGTCTAAGTTGCATATATCATTGTCACTCCTTCTTTTACCCTTTGCATTTCTCCAGAACACCCCGTATCACTACGAACATCCACTTCTATTGGATAAATCCATCGTATAGTTATATACGAACTCGAAGGAACTTGTTTCAGATTCGAGGATGGATTCTGGTTCTGGAGAGATTGAATAGGATTATTTGGCTGTCTTTTCCCTTTACCTTCTCTCAGGTTGTGAGGCCTCCTAGGATTAGGAGAGGGTACACCTATTACGTTTATTGGATAGTCTTCTTCCAAACCATAGGCAGGTGGTGCCAAAAGGTAGGGATGAAGAAAACCGATTATCCTAAGTGTGGTGTACAGAAGGTAACCAGTAAAGATAAATAAAGGGATTAGAAAGAGGGCAAAGTAAAATGCGACTGCTATCATTCACGACCAAACCGCGTATTTCATCGCCACTCCTACTTCACCTTTGCTTTTCTCCGGTTTAGGAGAAATAGAATAAGGTTTATTCAGTTGTCTTTTATAATCACCTTCTTTCAGGTTGCGAGGGCTTCTAGGATTAGGAGAGGGTACACCTATTACGCTTATTGGATAGTCTTCTTCCAAACCATAGGCAGGTGCCGAACGGTAGGGAAGGAAGAAAACCATTTAGCCTAAGGGGGTGTACAGAAGGTAACGAGTAAAGACAAATAAATGGATTTGGAGAGATGGCAAGAAAATATACGGTTATAGTCATGAATCTGATAATGGAAGAGGTATTACTAGGAATACCTGGATACCCTTACGAAACATTTTAATGTTTCAGTTTCACTGTGCGTTGTTAATAGAAAACTGATTTCCCAATTAGATCCTTACTCCAGGGTATGTATTTACCAGGTATGATTCTCACATCTGTATGATTTTATAGATGATGAGTGGGAGTAAGTTATTGGGAATTAGGTGATCATCCTCATTATATCGGAATTCGTTGTAATTGGTGATATTTGAGGAAATCACCTGGGTTTTTGCCGGACGGCAAATATTTGGTTTTGAATATCCGTTGATATACACCAATTTCAAAATGATATATCTGTACATTTATTTTATAAAGTGAGATATAACCTTTTGAAATTATGTCTATGACATTTACCCATATCAGTTGATGGTTAGGCAAGGAGCATTCAACAGCGGTGTAATTCTTCATAACCATAGTACAGTTTTCAACCTACGATGCATAGGGTTTGAGTTATTCAACTCAGGGGACTTATACAAGGTATTGTATATTGTCCAGTGTCCATTAGGACAGAGGGGTTGGTCCTCGTACTATATTCTGTTTACTTGTGACTTCTCCAGTTTTAGACATGTGTTTCGTAGAAATACAAGGTCCAAGTTGAGAACCACGTGATGCAAGTATCGGGATTCTTCAAGGTGATCGAAAATGTAGATACTTGTATTAGGTATTCAGTAGATAGTAATGGTTAAGAGAAACTTGTTTCTCTTTCAGGTTACTCATAATTGGATGCACTCCTAAGTTGAGTAATGCTGATCGGCCTCTTTCCATTTGTTGACATGCACTGGAGACAGCTGCATGATTTGAATCTGGTTCTAATTAAATCAGTGCCTCTGTTTCTATATTGTATATAGAATGGATCATATCTTAACGATGTTAAGGTATATGGAGTTGTCCGGTTTATGCTTAAAACCAGACTCTGGATAACTCAAGGCACGTTTTTGTAATGGCAGTTTGTGGGTTATCCCAGGCTATGACGAGGGGTGACTTTCTACCATCTGGAAGATCAATAGTGATATTATTCTTGACTCGCCACAGTTTTAGTAAAATGGATTTTTTCAAAAAACAGTAGTGGGAGTATGGTAGAACTGGAAGTGATTCTATAACCATGGAAGATTACTGAAAATTTAATAAGAATCTAAAGATTCAATCGGTTTTGACATTCCATTAGCCATTCCGCAGATATGGTGGGTAACCTCAGGCGCCAGAGAGGTACTTCGGTATTCTCAAAGACGATGATAGGGTGGTTCTTGTTTATCCAGACTTTCCATTATTGCTGTTCTAGACTATGAGACCCAGCAGGAGGATGAGTATAGCGTCGTTCTAAACTATTATTAGAAGTGCACGTGTATATGACTCTGCCAGAGGGTTGTTGTAGTCAGTGGGAGAAGTGGAAGCATAGTGGACAAGTAGCTTATGTCTATTTATAGACTAAAGCAGATATAGCGGAGATAGATCATCTATTTTTGATGTGACAGTCATAGGTTTTGACTTCATCAGAATAGGGAATGGATCTGTTGAGAAGGTAGCAGGGTGTGATGTCCTGGTATTTGGATGACATACACGTTGTAGGAAGTGAAATTCCTATACTACGATCGGTTATACTTTGGTTGTCACACAGTGGTTTCTCCACATAGGATATGGATACAATATCAGACATTTTGGTTACTAGATCTATGGTTTTAGATCTAGATTTGGGTAGTTTCCCAATTCGGGTACTTAGACAGTATTTTAAAGGTATTTTAGAATGGACGACTCCTGGCATGGTAGAGTACCCGCAGGTGATGGAGTCACCCTCTCTGAAGGTGTCTTACAGACTAAAGGGGAGAGGGATATGCATGATTGGCATATCACTGGCTTAGGCAATTGAGTCAATTATGAGATGTCAAGTACTACACCAGATGTTATTTTTGCACTAGATGCAATAAGTTGAGATATTAATCCAATCCTGGAGAAACGTTCGGAAGCAGTTTTAGAACATAAGTGGATGTTCTAGGAATTTGATAACGGCAGCCTCCTTCGGGAGACGGTTATCATTCCAGGCTTCCAAGGTGACCTGGATGACAGAGTGACTGTCAGAGTTATGGTTTTTCCCTCTGACGAGGGGCAATAGTTTGGACCGGTGGTCCAAGCGGATATTGAGGGGGGCATGGCACAGGATACTGATTAAACTCAGTTGACGATACAGTCTAAGAAGTTTACTGGATTAGGAGTTCATTTGTGAACTAGGTCCCATCAGATATCCAGACGTATTCTAAGACAGGTATTTCTCATTTCGGGAGATGGCTTTCTCCACGAACTTGAGATTAAGAGAGATATAGAAAGAAACATCCGAGCGGATCCACTCACTGAGGCTATTTCTCGAAAGCAATAGTTTTCACAAACAAACTTTGTGAAACTGATTAATGGAGGAGTTGGGTGTTTAGTATCACACGAGCTGTGAGTATGCGACACCGCAATAATTAGCCTTAAGTGCAAGTGGGAGATTGTTGGCTATAGTGCCCTCAAGTCAATTATTGGATCACAGGCACATGATTGCAATGATTGAGGGAGGACCTATACCGGTAGAACAGTCTTACTCGAGATGATAGTATGCTATCTCGTTTTTCTTTATCATCGTGTACATGCTTCAGGTGACATTACAGATCACTATTACACGTTGATAGAGCCCATAGGATTCTTGCTTGACTACCAGCAGTATGCTGGCGATCATATACGTGAGAGTTGGGTAGTCTATAAGCACATCCTTAAAGTGTCCCCAGTCGATGGAGTTTCGAGACAGGGCACCGATACTCCAGAGTAGACTAGTGTATACAGATCGAGACTCCGACGAGGGGCGATAGCCGGTCTCACAAGCCATTGGTGTCAGTCGATTCACCAAAGATGTATACAGGTGCTCATTGGGTTATGAGTACACCGGACGGACTCGCAGGAGCACTGCTGATTGGTACTATACCTATCGTCAGGAGCAGTTCCCAGGTGACATGAGTACAGTTTAGTCCGTTGACTTGACACTGCTATTTTGCCTCAAGTGTGTTCCCACTGTTTTTTGATTGCTACCCTACCTTCGTTATGGGCTTAAACGAAGTGCAGAATTCCTAGTATATCTAATATGTTCGTCTGTGATCTGGAATGCCTATTATTGCGTGCGACGAATGGATATATCTATATATGATATTTATTAGGCGTTGCTTATGTTTTACACCCGCTCTAGTCCAGCCCCCGCTCTGTCGTTAGTTAAGTAACCTAACGGGTGATGACGGGGCCCAGTGGTGAATGCGGATGGCATAAGCGTACGTTGTATTTTCGTTGTTTTCTGCAATGGTAGGATTTAATGATGGGACAACATTAATTCATTAATGCAAAGAAAATAAACCTAAACTAAATCGTTGGAACAATTTCAAAACCACTCGGTTTTCTTCAGAAAGCAAATTTTTTTTGCGGAGCTTAAACCACTCCTTTTAAAAAGCTATCATGGTTCCTTCGATCATATCAAGTTGACTACGTTAACGGTTTCGCCAAAAACCAGCCGTAACTCTCCGTCGTTTCAAATAAACAGCACATCGTATTCATGCTATATTTGTTGGCCTACGTCAAGGCATAGTGTATGGTAGCAATGTGTTGCTTATTTGTTGCACAGATAGATGCATTAGTTTAGGACAGTCGTATAGCCTTGTTGGCCTACGTCAAGGGCGAGTATGGATGGATCTAAATTAATCAGGACAACGACGGGTAGAACTTGACTTGCATCTTATGATTTGTTGGCCTACGTCAAGGTCATAAGAGCTTGGGGTAAAAATCACATCGGGAGTTTCAAATATAAAGGAAACTTGCAGATTTAGCATACCTTCTGGAGTGTGGTGACTAGAGTGGCTTCCATCTAGGGTATCATACGATGATAGTTGGATCCCGATCTCACTGATGAGTAGGATTACTCTTGGGAGATTTTTTCACTTAACAATCAATGCTATACACCAAGTAGGTGTCTAGAAAAGTGTTAGTGGGGCTACGCCTCCACGGAAAAGAGGTTATATAATTAAGGAACTTCGCGAAAGCGTTGGAAAACCTCCCTCGAAGTACCAACACTGGCCTGGCTGAAAGGTTAAGCAAGTATTGTGACGTGCGATTAATCCTGACTAATTCTTCTTTTAGGGTTTGAAGAAGGATTTGAGGAAACAGTGGGAGCCATCCTGTTTAGATAAACTAATAAACCAATCTAAACTGCAAGAGCATATGTTGAGTGTTTCTTTTCTCTCTCTCTGGCAGTTACCATGACAGGACTAAAACTATTACTTGAAAAGAATACACTGACCGGGCCTAACTATAAAGATTGGCTAAGGAACGTCAACATTGCACTGACTTATGACAAAGTTGCATATATTACCATCGCTATTCCTCCCCCTATCCAAGGACCAGATTCCTCAGTCGCGGACAAGGAGGTTTGCAAAACTTGGGATCTAGACTGCGAGAGAGCTAAGTGTATCGTGCTGGCGTCCATGAACAATGAACTCCAGAAACAGCACGAGAGTATGGATATTATATCCATCTTTCTCCATTTCAAGGAACTGTATGGAGAGCACTCTCGTATCGCAAGGTAAGAGACCTCAAGGAAACTATTCCAAATGAGGTTAGCTCCAGGATCACCTGTGGGAGAGCACGTCCTGAAAATGATCAGCCTCATTGAGGAACTCGCAAACCTGGGATGCGTGCTAGAGAATGAGTTGTACATCGACTTGATTTTGTAGTCCCTTCCCCACACCTTCTCTCAGTTCGTGCTGAACTTCAACATGCACGAAATGGAAGCTGGTCTTCCAAAGCTCCTCAACATGTTGAGGGTAGCAAAGACCTCCTTGAAAAAAGGAGAAGACCCCCGTTCTGTATGTTGGCCAATCATCTTCTTCTAAATCCAAAGCGAAAGCTAAGGGGAAGAAGAAGATGAAAACCACCAAACCGAAAGGCGGGGTCAAGAAGGTGCAGGGAACGAACAAGGCAGGAAGGGTGAAGGCGGATAAGAATGAATGCTACTATTGTCACAAGCAAGGGCACTGGAAGAAGGATTGCATGGCTTTCAAAGCCAAGGACATGAAGCAAGCTGCTGCTTCTGCTTCAGGTGTGTTTGTAATCGAAAATTATCTTTCAGTAAACTCTACATCATGGGTACTTGATACCGGTTCTGGTTCTCACATCTGTAATTCTTTGCAGGCTCTGAGAAACCGAAGAGCACTGAAGACAGGTGATATGATCCTCCGGATGGGCAATGGAATGAACGTAGATGCTGTTGCAATGGGGGAATGTCACCTGGGGTTGACTAGTGGGCACATTTTGGTGTTGTACAGCTGTTTTTGTATTCCCAGTATACTGTGTAATATTATATCAGTATCTTTGTTATCTAATGAAGGATATAATTTTGCACTTGAAAGAAATGTCAAGAACATTTTCCTAAATCAAGAAATGATTGGGTTTGGCACACTGGAAAATGGCATATACATACTTAATCAACCTCAAGTTTTCAATATTCAAAACACGCTTAAAAAGAAGGCTCCAGATTCGAACCAAGCCTTCCTATGGCATTGTAGACTTGGTCAAATAAATGAAACAAGGTTGACTAAGTTAGATAAAGATGGATATTTAGATCCGTTTGAATATTCATCGTATGCAACTTGTCAATCATGTATCAAAGGAAAGATGACCAAATCTCCGTTCACCGAAAACGGAGAAAGAGCCACGGAACTCTTGGGCCTTGTACACAGCGATGTATGTGGTCCGATGTCTACACATGCACGAAGCGGTCACTCCTACTTCATCACTTTTACTGATGATTTCTCGAGGGATGGACATGTGTTTTTAATGAAGCATAAATCCGAGGCCTTTGAGAAGTTTAAGGAGTATAAAAATGAAGTGGAGAAATAGACTGGTAAAAACATCAAGACACTTCGATCTGATCGATGTGGAGAATACTTAAGTACCGGTTTCCTTGAATGCTTAAAAGAGAATGGAATTCTCTTTCAGCTTACTCCACCATATACACCTCAGCATAATGGTGTATCAGAAAGGAGGAATCGCACGCTACTGGACATGGTGCGTTCAATGATGAGTAGTGCTGAGTTGCCACTTTCCTTCTGGGGTTTTGCGCTAGAATCAGCTGCATACCTATTGAATAGAGTTCCGACTAAGTCTGTGCCTACCACTCCATATGAAATGTGGAGTGGGAAGAGACCATGTCTTAAGTATATCAAGATATGGGGGTGTCCGGCATTTGTTAAAAAACATAATCCGGACAAGCTCGAGGCACGATCGGTTTTGTGCAAGTTTGTGGGATATCCCAAGCATTCAAGGGGATATATTGTCTACCACACTGAAGAACAAAAGGTGTTTGTCGCTCACCACATTGTCTTCTTAGAGAGCGAATTTCTTGCAAAAGAAATTAGTGGGAGCGCGGTTGAGCTGGAAGAAATTCCAGAACCTCAAACTACTGCCGAGGATTTAGTAGAACCTCAGGTTTCAATAGAGCCCGACGAACCAACGCCGCCCCGCAGATCTAGTAGGCTTTCTCGTCCTCCTGAAAGATACTATGGTTTTCTTGTAGATGGGGATCGAGAGGATTGCATCATCGATGATGATGAGCCTACTAATTTTCAGCAGGCTATCACGAGTAAAGACTCGGTGAAGTGGCTGGATGCTATGGGATCCGAAATGGAATCCATGTACACCAATAAAGTATGGACTTTAGATGTTGCTCCTCCTGGGGTGAAACCAGTTGGATGCAAATGGATCTTCAAAAAGAAGATTGGTGCATTTGGACAAGTGGAAACCTACAAAGCTAGACTCGTTGCAAAAGGTTTTCGTCAAAGACCAGGATTGGACTATGATGAAACCTTTTCCCCAATAGCTATGCTTAAATCCATTCGGATCTTGCTTGCCATTGCTGCCTTCCATGACTATGAAATCCGGCAGATGGACGTAAAAACAGCTTTTCTAAATGGACATTTAGAAGAAAGTGTTTACATGGATCAACCAGAAGGTTTCTTAGACAGTGGGAGCAGCGGAAAGGTGTGCAAGTTGCTTAAATCCATTTATAGATTAAAACAAGCATCGCGGAGTTGGAACATCTGCTTTGATGAGATGGTCAAAGAATTTGACTTTATCAAAAATGTAGATGAACCATGCATTTATAGGAAGATTGTAGAAGGAGCAGTAGTCTTCCTCGTTTTGTACGTCGACGACATACTACTGATAGGGAATGATGTCCTTATGCTACAATCAGTAAAGCTCTTCTTGTCACAGAAATTCTCCATGAAAGATTTGGGAGATGCATCCTACATTCTGGGCATTAAGATCTATCGTGATAGATCCAAAAGGATGTTCGGACTTTCACAGTCCGGGTATATTGACACTGTACTAAGAGATTTAGTATGGAAGATTTCAAGCGCGGTAATTTACCAGCTTGTCACGGGATCACCCTCTCCAATGAGATGTTTCTAAAGACCGATGAAGAGAGGGCTCGCATGGGCATTATACCCTACGCTTCGGCAGTAGGATCCATAATGTATGCGATGTTATATACCAGACCAGATGTAGCTTACGCACTTAATGTGGTAACCAGGTATCAGTCTGACCCAGGTGAGAGGCATTGGACAGCGGTAAAGAACATTCTCAAGTACCTGAGAAGGACTAAGGAGATGTTCTTGGTTTACGGTAATGGGGACCTCCAGGTCGAGGTTTTTACCGATTCCAGCTTCCAAAGTGACAAAGATGACTCTAAATCCGTTTCGGGTTTTGTGTTTACCCTCAATGGAGGGGCGATATGTTGGAGGAGTTCCAAACAGGATACCGTCGCAGACTCAACTATGGAGGCTGAGTATATAGCTGATAACGATGCCGCAAAAGAGGCTGTCTGGATGAAGAAGTTCATCTCTGAACTTCAGGTGGTTCCGTCCATTGCCAATCCAATACCTTTGTATTGTGATAACAATAGGGCTGTAGCATTAGCAAAGAAACCAAGGTTCCATCAGAAATCCAGGCATATCTTGAGGCGGTATCACCTGATCAGGGAGATCGTGGATCGCCGGGAGATCGAGGTGTGGTGAGTGGAAACAAAAGACAACACGGCAGATCCATTCACCAAGGCCATCTCTCAAGTCCAGTTCGAGAGGCTATTTGAGATGTTGGGCATGCGGTACGCCAACAACTGGATCTAGTGCAAACAGTGGGTACTCATTGCGCCAATTACAGGCCTTAGTGCAAGTGGGAGATTGTTGGATATATATGCCCTAGAGGCCTTCATTGTATAAGATGTTAGGGATATGTATGTAAATGATAATCTTACTTGATATGATAGTACGCTATTTGGTTTGTCTTTATCTTAACATGTGATATATTTTACTTTGTATACATGTTGATAAAGCCCGTAGGGTGTGTGCCTGACTACCAGCGTTGTGATGGCAGTCATACTTGTGGGAGCTGGATGGTCAATAGGCACATCCTTAAATGTCCCTAGTCGCACGAGTATCGAGACTGGGCATCGATGCTCCAGAGTAGACTAGTGTATACATATCTATACCCTGACGAGGGGCGATGGATTGGTCCCGCAGCCATTGGTGATGTGCACCTAAGATTGTATACAGATGCTCACTGGGTGTGAGTACACAGGACATGACTCGCCGAGAACTGACTAGATGGTATTATACCTAGCATCAGATAGCAGTTCTCAGGTGACATGTGTGCGGATAGTCTGTCGACTTAAGGTCGTCATTTGTCTCGTGTGAGTTCCCACTGTGCTTTGATTACTACCCTACCACGGCTCAAAGGAGTCATGCAAACAGGTTTTAGTTGGGTACAGTTGTAACAACTCCATTTTTATGTACAAAGAATTGATTTAAATTTAATGTATACTTGGAGTATTTATTGTTGCTGATATCTCTTTAAGTATTTATTTCACTCCATAATTACAAGAAGGAGCTTGTAGTTCATTGGTAATACCTTGCACTGCTGAACCAAGCCACCAGAGTTCAAATCCCCTGCCCTACATTATTTTTAATATTATTTTGTTTTTGATTTTTTAGAATACCAACCGTTACACGTGCGTTTCTCACAAAATTCCTTCTACACATAAAAAGTTAGATGCACCATAAATCCCTCCAGGCGCCGCCGGCCGGACTTGGCCGGACGGCCGAGTCGTCAACATCGAAAGTGAGCATCTTGACTTGGTCAATCCCCCTGCACACACTAAATTTCTAGATCGGTTACAGAGAGCACATTAAACATCTTTTACTCCAAATTTTAATGATTTTTATATAATTTTTACTTTTTTTTAATTAAAACCCTAACCCTAGCCTAACCCTATAAATACACCCCCTACCCTCTACCCTCTCACCCTAAATTTCTAAGTCCACTCTCCCAAAATTCCAAGAGAACTTTGGTACGTTGGAAACGAGCGAAAGACGAAGCGCTGACGAAATCGACGGCGAAATTCCAGTGATCGTGCTAGGAGCTCTCAACGACGATTCGACGCACCGGCAAACCCTCTACTTCCCTCTCACTCTCTAGTGTTGTCCAAACCCGTAAGTCCCCCTCTTCTATCTTTCTTTCTTTCATAAAAATACGATTTTACAAACCCGACGGAATCGGTACAAAACCGATTTCCGATTCGGTTTTCTATAAAATCTCACTTATCAACAATTCCATCCTGCTTAAATATTTTTATATTGACTATTAATC
Organism: Agapanthus africanus; assembly: GCA_030015575.1. NCBI lineage: Eukaryota > Viridiplantae > Streptophyta > Magnoliopsida > Asparagales > Amaryllidaceae > Agapanthus > Agapanthus africanus. The sequence continues at coordinate 333,368,704 of CM057349.1, forward strand.
ACTTAACAACTAATTTGAACAAGTTTCCTCACATGAAATGATAACGTTTCCATTTATCGTATTTTCTTTCATTTAAATACCACAATGTTTAGTTTTCACATTTAACCCTTAACATTGCTATACCTTAAAGTAGATCATGAGGTAATGACCTACCTCCACACACACGCAAATACAACCCTAAATGATATCATCAAAACTTAGAATACGATAATACAAGATTTTACATTTAAATACCATTTTCTTAATAAAACCTTTTCTAAAAGTTTTAAGTTTGATACACTTTTAAAACAAATATATTTTAATAGGAAAAATACGATAAGTTGTGGATATCGATCATTTATCTAAACCTGACTTTGTGGTGTCTGGGCTAGGCAAGTGAGCAAAGGTAACTTTAAAAGGCCCGTCTCACGATTCGTGAGCGGATCCCTCCTTCCTCACTTGTACTTACCTGGCCACAATTGGCGGTGAAGAGGCGATTTGAGGTTTCTAACAACTTGTTGTTTAGACCATTTAGAAATAGTCTAGTTGAAATAGAAAACCCTAGAATCTAAAATACGGAATATCGATTTTTGCAAATAAATACCTTTTATTTTATAAAACCGTTTTCTAAGGATTAGTATTTATAAAATCTTTGCAAAGCGCCACTACAACCCACCTTTGGGAAACCCGTTAGGGATAGTACGGTTTATCGTGCACCCTCGGCTTAGTAGTGAGAGATTCAGACCTCCGCAAGGAGCATTCGGTCTCGAAAGGTTTAAAATATGACATCTTAGGAAAATGAGACTTTTAAAATATAAAATATTTATTGAAATTATTTTTGTATAAATACATGTATATTATCATTAAAAGATCTATTTTGTTATAATATAAATATTCCACTTTTTCTAAAAATCACATGAATAAATTTTACATTAAAATACCATGAACTTCAAATGAATCAATATTACAGATAAATACCCTTATTTATAAAACTAGGATATTTTCACTAGAAATGTCACGATATAAAATCCACCCCCATTACAACTATAAAGACGAATAATAAATACTTGGGGTGTATCTTGAAAACTATACAAAAGTATTTTTACATAAAACCCCCTCATGTTTTATAAATTACAATAAGGACCCTAGTAAATATAGGACTTCGATTTACATTTCTTCTGTCCAACTCGGGTCTGAGTCTGATCATAATCCGACTTGAATATGATTCAAGTACTATATAAATCTATATTCCAACTCAATATGAACACATGAATCCCAGAATCCAGTTATCAATCTATACAACTTGACTGAATCAAACCATGGATATACATCCATTATCCCGTTATTCCATTTACCTGATTATGCAGTTACAACCTGTTTACTGATATCATGGTTTTGGTCAGTCATCCAACTTATACAATACAATACAACAATACAATCAAAACACTACGGGGTTTAAGGGATAGATTGGTGCGGAAGGTGTTAGAAGTGGCACGAGACGGTAAGATTAAGACACCTAACCTATATTCCGTTGCTGTTGTACCGTGGCTTAACGGTTCCTTGTACATTCCGTTTGCCCTGGTCTCTAGCATACTGAGTCCCCTACCGTATACACTAGCATCCTTCCGTACCAAGCTACAAACAACAGCGTGAACACAATATTCTACAATATTATACTTTAGAAGATACCTCTTATTCTGTCTTTTCTAATTCTTCTTATCTTTGGGACTTACCGAGCGACCTGTTCGCTGACGACATTCTATTTCTTTCTTCTTTGAATGTCGTCAGGTGTTTTGGACCCGTCAGAGACCGAGCCTACCAGTGAAGACTTGGATCAGTTCCACGAAGACCCCGAGCTCTAGACATTGTACCTCATTCTATTCAGTACTTTTCATTTCCTGTTATGCCATTGTTTAGGCATCGCTTTTTTTTACTTTTCATGCAATATACAAAAGAATGTTATTGATAAAGTTGCTGTTATTTTAATATCTCTTGTCTCTTGTGATTACTTTTATATTGCTTAGATACGCTTAGCGTATTTACTTCACAGTAAATACGTAGCAGACCTCGTCGCTTCTCCTTCGCCATACACCGGGAAGCGGGGCGTGACAACAATCTTGAGCCACATGGAGGAAGTGAGCGACTGTTAGGGATTCGTCTCTCCCAGTATAGGGAGTCGATATCGCACTGTGATCGGTTGGTCATTACCATAAGTCCCTGGCCAGGGCTGATTGAGAATTACTGGTGGACTGACCAGTAGATTTTCGGATGGTCTTGAGCCATACCGGCACGACTTGTACAGTTGCTAGGGGTCTCACGTTCACCACTTCCCTAGACCATCATGCGATACTCTCAGACGAACATACCGGACTGCACGGATATTGTAACAGACAGGCTCAGTAGGGGTTACGGACGAGTTTGCTCGTCGGCCTCCTTTTCGACATGTACCTGGGTTGCCGTTACATACAGCTAGTGCCACTGACGGGCTTGTGGTTAAACCCACTGCCAGCGTACTGTCGAGTCTTTAGAGTCCCACACAGAGGGTTTCCCTGGATCAGGCGAGACGATGTAGACGCCGTATGGTCTTACGGCAGGGTTTCGATCGCATTCGTGTACTGGCTACTCGAATGATGATCGGATGGATAATACTAGTGGGCTTTGGTTTAAGCCGGATACTAGTATTGTAATATTGGATTATATTGATCTCAGTGTATCCGTATTTTTCGGAATACGGATACGGGTATGAAAATACGGAAAAGGGTATTCTTGTAAATTCACAAGAATGACCTTCTAGAAGGAGACACCTCATTATTGTTTTATTCTTTTTCATTAAAGAATTAATGAGGTGGAAATTAGGAGATATTGTAGGAATGGGTTGAAGGCATGGCTAATTATTTGTTTATTTCATTTGGAGCCACTATTCAAGCATGGTTGTAAATTATATGATTTAATAATACCATGGTTGAATTATTGGCTCAAGACTTAGCCATTCCCACTTCTCATTTTCATTATCATTATCACAAAAGCTTTCTCTCTCCTAGGTTTTCTTCTCTCCTTTTTCCTCAAGCTCATACACTTGCATGTGTTGCAAAACAATGAGCTTTGAGATCAAATAGTCCAATACACATTCTCTCTACATCTACTTAGTCATCTTCCCTAACAAGAAAGATCACTAAGTTATTTCATGGAGGTTGGAGCTTGACCATAGGCCCTCGGGTGGATCCATCTTTGATGCAAAGGAGACCGGCAAGCGAACTCTTCAAGGACCTAGAAGAAGCACAAGAAAGGAGATCAACAAGAAGGTTGAACCAAGGAGCAAGGAGCAACTTAAAGACCCGAAGGACTAGGAACGAGGGTATAACTCTTTTACTTAGTAGTTAGCTCTCTCACTTAGTCTAGGTTTTTGTTAGCTAAGGTTTAAACAAGATCCAAAAGTGGAACAAGTTCATGATGCAAAGCAAAAACAAGTTTCTTTTGGTGCGAGAAAAATGTTTTTAAAGTATTCCGCCTCCCCGCGACACGTGGGGTGTGCATTATGGACTTACAGATACTTTTGCTAGTTTGGTTCTCTACTTCGTTCTTTTATTCTTTGAATTTCTCAAAAGCTTCAGATTTGTGTTTCAAAAGATACACATATCTGAACCTAGAGAGATCGTCAGTGAATGTAATGAAGTAAGAGAACTCACCCCTTGCATGTATAGACATCGGACCACATACATCACTGTGTATGAGTCCCAAGAGTTCTGTAGCTCTTTCTCTGTGTCCGGTGAACGGAGATTTGGTCATCTTTCCCTTGAGACAAGACCGATAAGTTTCATAAGATGAAAATTCGAATGTATTCAAATATCCATCTTTATGCAACTTACTTATTCTTTTCTCACCGATATGATCAAGTATACAATGCCACAAGTAGGATTCGTTCACTTCTGAACTCTTCCTCTTGCGTGTGTTTTGTATATTGAAAACTGTATTTTGATTTAGAACATAGATACCATTACACAGTGTACCTTCTGCAACCAATACCTGATTAAGGTAAATGTTCATGATATTTCTATCTAGAACAAACTTATATCTATCTTTATCAAGTAAAGAAACTGATATGATGTTGCAAAGCATAGAAGGTACATAGTAGCAATTGTTCAAAATCATAGTATTGCCATTTGGCAATGCTTGGTGATATTCACCGACGGCAGCAACATCAACTTGTGCTCCGTTCCCTACTCTGAGGGACATATCACCAGGTCCAACCATCCCACTTTTTCTCAGTCCCTGTAATAAATTACAGATATGAGATCCTGATCCGGTATCTAGTACCCAGGAGGTAGGACTGACCGAAAAACAGTTCTCAATAACAAGAACACCTGAAGGAGACGCAATAGTATGCTTCTTCTTCGTTAAGGTTATCAAGGAATTCATGCAATTCTCTTTCCTTTGCTCATTCTCATAACTATTGTTATAAGTTAGAGCCGAATCGACTTTCCCCAGCCCCGAATAAGAATTCGGATCGGTCAAGTGATACATTTTATTATATTGATTAAGGCATGAATTAGTTGCTACCTGGAGAGAGAGAGAGAGAAAAGAAACACTCAGCGTGCGCTCTTGCAAGATTAGATTGTTTATTAGTTTATTTAATCAGGATGGCTTCCATTGTTTTCTCCAATTCTCCTTCAAACTTTAAAAAGAGAATTAGCTGGGATCATTAACACCTTACAAGTTCACTAACCGTTCAGCCAGGTCGGTGTTGGTACTCCGAGGGAGGTTCCTCATGCTCTCGTACGGACCTAATTAAAATAAACCTCGTTTCCGCAGAGGCGTAGTCCCGTTAACACCTTTGTAGACACCTAATAGGTCAGCTAATTGTGAAGTGAAAAATATCTCCCAAGAGTAATCCTGCTCATCAGTGGGATCGAGATCCAACTATCATTATGTGATAAACTAGATGGAAGCCACTCTAGATACCACACTCCAGAAGGTATGCAACACCAGCAAGTTTCCTGTATATTTGAAACCCCCGATGTGGTTTTTGCCCCTAGGACCCAAGTGACCTTGACTGAGCCAACATATCAAAGGGTCCTAGTCAAGTTCAACCCGTCATTATCTTGATTGCATTAAACCCACCTGTACGAGTCCTTGATTGAGCCAAAATGACTGTATGACTGTCCTAACCAATCACATCTAATGCTACAGAAAAGTACTACATAGCTACTGAACACTACGCCTCGGCTGAACATGACATACATAGCACGAATACTAAGTAGTACTAATCTGAAATGACGGAGGGCTACAGCTGGTTTTTGGCGAAAAACCTTTAACGTAATGAACTTGAGATTGTTGAAGGAACCGAGTAGTTTTGAAAAGGACTGGTTTAGGCTCCGCTTTTGAAAACATGTGGTTTTGAAGAAAACCGAGTAATCTACAGTATAAACTTTTGCTCAAGAGGTCACTCCTCACGAAGGGATCTAGGCTCTTGCCTCATCGAATGAGGTGCTGGATATTCCTAACTGAATACCACTATGCAAAACGAAAGTATATGACTATAGTTTTTCAAAATTTGTTAAACAACATCTTTTAGGTTTCTTTTCTTGCATTAATCAAAATTAATGCTGTCCCATCAATTAATCCCTATCACACCAGAAAAGAACAAAAATACAATGTATGTATATGCCATCCGCATTCGCCACGTGGCCCCGTCATGCACCATTAGGTTACTTAACTAACGGCAGAGCGGGGGTTGGACTAGCGCGGGTGCAAAACATATACAATATCTACTAGTATATATAAATATATATATAACATTCGTCTCAGGCATGATATAAGAAACATCACAGAACAACAATAAGCAACATAGAATGGCGGATATCTTGGAGCCTCGAGTTTCATTTGAGCCGCAAATGATACCCTACGTTCCTGGTCATGTGGATAACCAGTGCAATGAAAAACCTAGACCCCTACAAGCGCGGCAAGTTACCCGCAAATCCCAGAAGTGCGGCAACCTCAATCAACAAAGTGAATAGGCCACCCTGCACTTCATGGAATCCGGTAACTTGAGCACCCCTCCGTGGGTCATCCTATACCCTCTACGAGTGCGGTGAATAGCCCGCCAATTCTAGAGTAAGGCCCCCTCCGTCTCAACGCCTTGAGATGTGGGCTTGTTGCCCTCTAAAACCCGGCTACTCGAGCACTCCTTCGTGGGGTAATCCCAGTACAGAAAAGGAAAGTATATATACAATGGTGGTATCGACCTCAACCCAGTCGTGCCCCAATTAAAGAATATACAATCTGGTAGAAACGGCTGTCCACATGTCGGACGCTCACCCCGCAATAATGAATACACAAATAAATCTGAACTGTACTACTACCATTGCACTATAGGCTATCCACCACGACAATCCATCCACAATATCAGCACAACACAGAACATCAACGTGAATATCATGTTCGTAAACCCGTCTAATTATACATATAGCAATTAGTCGGGTTATACCACTCAATAATATTCATGGTTGCAGACACTAACACATGCACTGATAAATACGTATTCAAAATTTCGATCGACTAAAACTTTTCCGCATTGGCCCCAAGTGCAAACCAGTGCTCAAACAAATCTGGGCCAAAAACATACATCCCAAAAATCACATTTCTATATTATAGAGTGCCAGAAGAAATTTGGAGCACAACGGCCACATTTTGACTGCGGAACCGCGGTCAATAAGCATGTTAGGCGGCGGTTCCACGGCCGTATGTTGGGCTCATGTGCCTAAATTTCTTCAGGGCCTCTAAAAATGCCGGCACGTAATTTTCAGGTAATCTGAATAATTTTTCGAACAACTTTCAAAACTGACAGCGGGCATGATAAATGGAATTGTGATTTGGAAAATTTGTTTGATCAAGACTTTAAACTTTTGCAAACTAGCTAGTAAAGGTTTATAGGGTGGTTCTGATACTATATTGGGATTTCCTAGCACCCTAGCCATCTACCGCGGCTGTTGCGCAACAAAAATTTTGGTGTTTTAAAAAAAATCGATGTTAGAAAAACCCGTCCTAGAATCTAACCATAAACCGAAACTAGCTAACAAAAGAGAGATCATAACTACTATGATAGAAGTATTTTACCAAAACATCCATGTCCTTCGGTCTTCTATCTTCTTCCCTTACTCCTTGAGATCTTCTTAATCGAGCTTGATCACCGGTCTTCCTCCGTCGAATATGATCCACCCGAGAGATGTAGTTTATGGCTCTAGCTCCACACTAAAAGTCTAGTGGAGCAACTAGAGATTCTAGGTTGCTAATGTAAAGTGTCTAGGATGTAGTGAGTGGTTCTTAGTGTATATTTATCTCACTTCCTCTCTTGATTTTCAACACATGAGATTGTAGAGAGGAAGTTCATGGAGAAGGAGGAGGAGCTCAAGAAAGGCTAGTGAAGAGAGTGAAGCAAAATGGTTAGAATGAAATCATTCATGAGAGAGAAAAACCTCAACCATAGTTTGTAAAACCATTTTTCCAATATTAAAACACAACCATGCTTGAATAGTTTGCACAAATGAATATTCAATTTATTTGTCAACACTATTGAAGTATGTCTCTCACCATACTCACCTCACTCACCTCACTACCTTTACACCTTATTTTCTATTTAAAATAAATGGATAAATCTAAAATGAGGTGTCCACCTTCTAGAATGTTTTCCGTATAAATACGGAATATACTCTACCGTATATACATACCCGTATTCGTATCAAAATACGAATACCCAATGAGATAGAATAACACAAAGAATATAATATTAGAATATACATATCGAAATATATATATACGTAAATTATTAAATCAATACCTGATTTAATAATCCGGCTCAATCCCAAGCCGGCTAGTATTATCAACTGTCCGATCGAAAGTCCGACTAACTAGTACAATCATTCGATCGGAACCCTGCACGTATCAAAATATGGCTATTACATCATTTCGCCTGAATTAGTGAAACCCTCTATGTGGGACTCTAAAGACACAACAGTACGCCGGCAGTGAGTTACTGGATAAATCCATAACTACAAGCATGTCAGCGGCACTAGCTGTACGTAACGGCTTCCCAGGTACCTGATTTAAAGAGATTTTAAGATAAAAAATTATCTATAACTGCAATCAAGAACGGCGTCGCTTGGTAGCTAGCCATGAGTACGGGTCGGTCCACAGGGATGTTGTGAATTTCCTAATCGTGCTAACGAGTTAATTCCGATTGTGGTCGGACAGAGTATTAAATCTAAAAATTAAATCTATCTATACTAAGATTATCTAGATCTAAATCTCACTATGGTTAGGTTTAGGAATGGTTTGGAAATGTAAATAAATCTCAACGCTTTCTATACCCAAATTAGGATCTAAGAGGAGTTATGGTAATTATTAATAAAGGGGATTAGATCCATTCGGGAGGTGTTCCTTCCTCTAGGTTCTTGTCCTTCCTTTATCAATCCTTACCCTAACCTCCATGGAAAACACGCGCAACCGGGCCTTTATACTATGGTATCACCGCTACCTCGAGGGATAGGGTGCCGTTGGGCGCGGTGTGTGCGTGTATGCATGGAGTCCTATTGATTATATGTGATGGGTAAGAAAGGGATGAGAGATCTCATCTCTCAAAAGCCTTCCCTAAAGCTAACCCTAACAATTATCTAGGGCAAGGAATTAAATCTAAACTAGAGCAGAGAATGAAAAATTACCTACTTTATAGATGGCTCTCTCCAAACATCAACACAGGGTTGTCAGATCTGAATTCATGAAATGAAAAAAGGCACCGATGCTCTCCAAAAGAATTCTGAAATTTATTAATGAAGGGAGGCATGAAAAAAATACAATGATTTAGAGTTCCTATTTATAGAGGATAGGAAACCCTAGGTTACAATTGATTCGCATGTCTACATTTACCAAAATACCCCTAGGTTGACTTAGTCTGCGCTGCACACATTTTGGTAAAAAGATATTCCATTTTGGGCTCTTAACGGCCGCGGATCCGCGGCCCCAGCAAGGGATGGGCCGCGGTTCCGCGGCCCAATGAAGCAAAGATGTTCTTAAATTTTGTGTGCTGCTTGAGGGCTTTCTGGGCTTCTTTCTTCTTTGGTTCTTTACTGAATTTGGCTTTTCTGTTTCTTCCAGATCTCTAGTGAATAATTGTGGTGGACTTTAACCGTGGATTCGCGATCTTGGACCTTGCATTGCCTGGTACTTTGTGAACTTTATCTTTTATGTATGCTTGATCAAGATCCTTCTATTTGTTAGTTGTAGTTCCACTTTTGCATCGTCTTTTATCTTTTTCACTGTTTTAGATCCAAGAACCTGTAACCTGTAATATGTAGCAGACATGCGTCAAAAGCACCTGTTTATTTATAAAACGAATAAGAATGGGGAATATAATAATGCAATATTATGGTATGAACAGTACCTGTCGAAAAGGAAGGCCGACGAGCAAACTCATCCAGATCCTTACTGAGCTTATCCGTGAAAATCTCTGTACAGTCCGGTCTTCTTCATCTGAGAGTATCGCATACCGGGTCTAGGGTGTGGTAAACGTCAGACCCTAATAACCCGATAATTCGTGCTGATGTAGCTCAGGACCAATCCGGGAAACTACTGATCTAACTATCAGTAAATCTCAACTGCCGTGGCCAAGGTCTTATGGTGCTGGCCAATCGAACACAGTACAATATCGACTCCCTATACCGGGAAAGAAGAATCCCCAACAATCGCTCACTGCCTCCATGTGGCTCGGGACTGTACCAAACTAAAACCTGTTTGCACGACTCATTAGAGCCGTAGTAGGGTAGTAATCAAAGTACAGTTGGAACTCACACGAGACAAATGACAATCTCAGGTCTGAAGACTAACCTGTACTCATGTCAACTGAGAACTGCTATCCGACGATAGGTATAGTACCATTTAGAAGTTCTCGGCGAGTCCGTCCAGTGTAGTCACCCCCAGTGAGAACCTGTATACGATCTTAGGTGCGAAAGACAAATGGCTGTGGGACCAACCATCGCCCCTCGTCGGCGTGTAGAAACATATACACTAGTTTACTCCGGAATATTGATGCCCTGTCTCGATACTCCCACGACCAGGGACATTCTAAGGATGTGCTTATCGACTACCCACCTTCTACAAGTATGATCGCCATCACAACGCCGGTAGTCAAGCAATGATCCTACGGGCTTTGTCAACATGTATAAATGATACGTAATAACAAGTAAAACATATGCATATGTTAACATAAAGAAAAACCAAATAGCATACTATCATATCGAGCAAAATTGTCCTGTACATACATATGTCCAAGCATCCATATGTATACATATACAATAATGGCCACTAGGGCATACATATCCAACAATATACAGGTTTGAATTTGATGTTTGAATTCAAGTATTCAGGTTCATGATCAAGTTTTCAAGTTCGTGTTTGATTTTGGATTCTGGTTTGAGTTTGGACTCTGATTGAGTCAGAAACCGGCGAATGGATTTAAATCTTGAATTCTTAGGTTCGGGAGTAATCGGCAACTGCTGCACATGGACGGCAGGATTTGTGTTTTTTTCCAAGACAATTGCCATTGATAACTCCGTTAAGTTGTCTAACCTGAATAGGAAAGCACTCACTTTCTCCGTCTTCCTGAGGCTCAAGAGAATTGATCCCGCTTAAACTTATATTAACTAGAGTCCTTAACATATTGTTTTGTATATCTCGAGGGGTTTTTATGAAAAATACTTTAATATAGTTAAAAATAAACCTTGAGGGCGATTTGTATTATTTTAGGTTTTCATGAACATGTATTTTAAGTATTGAGGCATTTTAATGATAAATACTTAGCCTTTAAAAGTTTATGGTATTTTATTGAAAACTAGCCATTTTTGGTAACTTGATGGTATTTTATTAACATTTTTTTATCTTTCAGTTTTAGAAAAATATAGTTTCATAATATATTGAAAATATGGATTTATAATTTTATATAATTTAAATATTAGTTTTATTTAAAAAAGTCGCATTTTTTAATAACCGTATTTTATTTCCTTTCGAGATCGAATACTCCGTGAGAGGTTCTGCATCTCGCTCAACTATTCCAAGGATGTGCGATAATCCGCACCATCCATTAGCGGGTCCCCTAACGAGGGTTGTAGAGGCGTATTTGCCAAGGATTACAAAATGCCGCTTTTAAAAGAAACCCGGTTTTTAAAAGATGTGGTATTTTATTATAAAAGTTATTCTTTGAACCAAACATACATATATTTAGGCATCATGCTATGAAACCAAAGTGTGTGTGTAGGGCAGTCGTTATCCCGTGAAGTTTTCCTAAAGGTATTGTTTAAACAATATCGAAAAGAGGTGATAATAAAGTTCAAGGTATTTTAATGAAAAGTTCGTTTATAGTTGTTTCACATGAGAATTTTGGTTAAACTTGAATCTAAACATTTGTAATTAAAGTTACAAGTAGAGTGGTAAAATTAGATTGACCAAGATATAAAGGAAAAAGGAGTTCTACGTTTTAAAAAGAAAGGTATCGGGAATAACTCCACTTTACCGATATATGATTAGAAGATGAATTGCGATGAACACAAAGAGAGTTGGGTAAGACTTACTGTTTGGAAATCTCAAGAAAAGGATAAGGAAGAAGAGAGAGGCTTCGTGGCGTCACGGGAGCTCCGGAAACGGCTTCAATCTTCGACGGAACAAGCTTGGTCGCTAACTCCACTTGCATTTAGGAACTTTTTGAGAGAATTTTTTCTACAATTTCAGAATGGTGAAGAGCTAAAGTATCGGGTAGTATTTATAGTGAAGAATTAGGGTTTGAGAATTAAAATTTTGGATTAAAAAGCATTAAAAAGATGTTAAATGGTGAAATGAAGGGTCTCTGTTTGATTGTAGGGAAATCAAACAGTGTAGAGAAGTTAAAGGGAGTCAAAGGGTCAAGTGTGCAAAGCACAGATCAATTTGGGCGCATCGGGACCGTCGGGGCCGGTCAAAACCTTGAAATGGCCGGTCGGATTTGAGATAATCGCCTCAAGATTTTTGCCACATGGGTTTTTGGTTGTGTACATCTCATTGTGCCTGTTTGATTTTTCTGAAACTTTTCAGTTTCCCGTGTATTGCACGTGCAACTCTTGGGCTTCCAAAAAAATTAAAAAGAAAAAATCAGAAGAAAAATAATTTTGTCTGATGGGAATCGAACACACAGGCTACGTCACAGTAGTGCAGGGGATTTACCAGTGAGCTACAAGTTGTTTCTTGCTTTTATTAAACAAATCTAATTTATAACTCTTGCACAGGCTGTAATACTCTTTTCTGTACAATAACAAGAAAATTTTGTGTAGTGATTTCAGAGTTGTTACATTCTACCTTCCTCATAAAAATTTCGTCCTCGAATTTTACAATTACATAGGGACTAATTTTTAAAGAGGTAAGGGTATCGTGTACGCATATCCTCTTATCTTTCCTAAGTTGATTCCCCTGGCTAATCCTTTCTCCACATCACTCGAACCAAGTTTATATCCTTGTTTCGCAATGTTTTCACCTTTCGGTCCAGGATCTCAACTGGTTGTTGATCGCAGGTTAAGTCAGTTTGTACCGTGAGCTCTGAGTGATCAAGTATGTGGCTGGGGTCGCTCACATATCGTCATAGTTGGGATATGTTGAACACATTATGCACTCCTTCCAATGAGGATGGTAGTGCTAAACGGTATGCCACTTCTCCAACTCGTTCGAGTATGTCGAATGGTCCTATGTATCTTGGACTGAGTTTACCCTTCTTGCCAAAACGGATTATTCCTCTGTTTGGAGAGATCTTCAGGAATACATGATCTCCAGGTTGGAACTCCAGATGTCGACACTTTGCATCTGTCCAATGTTTCTGTCGGGCTTGGGCTATTCGCATTCTTTCCCTGATCGTGCGAACTACGTCCACAGTTGCCACGATCATCTCTGGTCCAAGGAGTTCACGATCTCCAACGTCATACCAACTTAGCGGTGAACGACACTTCCATCCGTAGAGTGATGCGAATGGTGCCATTCCAATGCTTTCCTGATAGCTGTTGTTGTATGAAAACTCCACAAGATGTAGGTGATCTTCCCATGAACCTCCGAAGTCTAACATACAGGCTCTTATCAGATCTTCCAGTATCTGAATTGTTCACTCAGACTGTCCATCCGTTTGTGGATGATACGCCGTGCTGAAATTTAGACTCGTTCCCAGGCTAGCTTGTAGACTCTGCCAAAATTGTGATCGGAGTCTTGTATCACTATCGGAGACGATGCAAACAGGTACTCCATGTAATCTCACGATCTCCTGCATGAGTTTATGGGTATCAAATATGTTACATCTTGAAGGTTTAAATCATACTTTAGATTTATGCTCACCTCCATGTACTTCTTTGCTAACGTCTCGGTTGACTGACCAATTCGAAATGGAATAAAGTGAGCCGACTTGATGAGTCGATCCACAATAACTCAAATTGTGTCGTTACCCTTCGTGCTGCGAGGGAGGGCAACCATGAAGTCCATGGTAATGTGCTTCCATTTCCATTCTGGAATTGGTAACGGCTGCAGTAGACCAGCAGTTCTGTGATGTTCAGCCATCACTTGCTGACACACCAAACACTTTGCTACGCTTCTAGCTACTTTGCACTTCATTCCATGCCACCAGTAGTGTTGCCGTAGAACCTTGTACATCTTTGCACCACTGGGATGTACCGAATACGGAGAGCTGTGTGCTTCTTTCATCAACTTTTCTCGAACAGGGCTGATTGGCACACATAAACGACTTCCATATTACAAGGATCCATCTTCATGGATGATGAAGTCAGTTCGAAGTCCACTTTCTACTTTTCCTCGGATCTTTTGTAACTTGGTATCATTTGCTCGAGCTGCCTTGATCTGATTTACAAGAGTGGACTGGACTTGTAAGTTCATCAAAGATGAAGCGTTACCTGGCACAACTACTTTGATCTCCAATCCATGCAGTTCTTGCTGTAGCTTCTACTGAGCAGTGAGGTTCATTGCTAATGGCTGGCGACTAAGTGCATCGGGAACTATGTTCACTTTTCCAGGATGATACTGTAGGTTGATGTAGAAGTCCGCCATGAGTTCTAACTATCTTCTCTGCCGCATGTTGAGTTCCTTTTGACTAAATACATACTTCACACTCTTGTGGTCAATGTATATATCCACTCGTTCTTCCAAAAGACAGTGGCACCAAATCTTGAGTGTGAAGATGACGGCTGGCAATTCCAGATCATGTGTTGGATAGTTGCGCTCATGAACCTTTAGTTGTCTTGATGCAAAGGCTATAAATTTTCCATGCTGGTGTAGAACACATCCTAATCCTTTACCAGACGCATCACAATGCACAACGAATCCTCCAGATTGATCCGGTATTACAAGGATAGAAGCAGAGGTTAATCTCGACTCGAGTTCTAAAAAATCTTTTTTACATGCTTCTGACCACACGAATGCTTCATCTTTACGCGTGAGCTTGGTCAGGGGTGCTGCGATCTTTAAAAATCCTTGGATGAATCATCGGTAGTATCCTGCTAATCCCAAGAAATTTCGTATATCTTTCACCGTCTTTAGTGTCGGCTACTCATTGACAGCTGACACCTTAGTTGGATCTACAGAGATTCCTTCGCCTGAAACGATATGTCCGAGAAATCCGACTTGATCTAGCCAAAATTCATACTTGCTATACTTAGCGTAGAGTTGGTGTTGTCGTAATGTCTCCAGGACAATCCGTAAGTGCTCGGCGTGTTCCTTCCGATTCTTTGAATACACCAGGATGTCGTCGATGAATATAACAACAAATCTGTCTAAGTTCTCTTAGAAAACTTGGTTCATCAGGTTCATAAAGATGGCAGGTGCGTTGGTCACTCCAAATGGCATTACGAGTGTTCATAATGACCATAACGAGTCCTAAATACCTTCTTCGGAATATCGGACTCTTTGACCTTCACCTGATGATAACCCGAACGAAGATCTAGTTTTGAAAAGACACAAGACCACTTAACTAATCGAAAAGGTCATCGATGCGCGGTAGTGGATACTTGTTCTTAATTGTCATTTCGTTCAGAGCTCGATAATCCACACACATCCTGCAGGAACCTTCTTTCTTCTTCACTAGTAACACCGGAAATCCCTAACTTGAAGTACTGGGTTGAATCCAACCTTTTTTCAGCAGTTCGTCCAACCAAATATGGATCTCCTTTAATCCTTCCGGACTTAACTGGTATGGAGCTTTGATTACAGGTTGCACACTAGGTTGTAAGTCAATACTAAATTCAAGAGTTCGATCGGGAGGCAAACCTGATATGTCTTCTGGGAACACATCCTCGAACTCTCGAACTACTTCGGGCTTTTCTTCTTTCACCGGTAGAGAAAACACTTCTGCATTTTTTGGTTTAGCACGGTATCTTCCTGGCTCTAAGGTTCTATCTCTGCTTTTGAAATAGAAGACTGGATGATCTAGTATCTCAAATACTACCTTCCTTTGACGGAAGTCAATAGTAGCATAGAATACTCCCAGCCAAACCATTCTCAACACAACATCGAAATTTGGTATGTCTAGTACTTTGAAATTTGCGTAGAATTCTCGACCGTAAACTACAACAAGGCACTGATCATACCTCAAAGTTGCTTTCAAGATTCCATTCCCGGAACTGACATTTCATCTTGAAATGAGTGGCTTCACGGGAATCGCATGCGTGCTTACGAATCGTTGTGACATGAAGCAGTATGAATCTCCAGTGTCGAAAAGTGCGAGTGCAGCAAAGGTGGCTACTAGTATAGTGTTGGGTTACGATAGCGCCCTGGCCATCTACCGTGGCCGATGCGGAACAAAAATGACGTTTAAAAAACTTGGCGCTAACGAACTCGTCAAGATCGAACCATAAACCTATACTAGAAAACTACAAAGAGCTAAACTACAAGGTTAGAAATGTTATACCGAACGAACCATGTCCTTCGGTCTTCTATCATCTTCCTTAGCTCCTTGAGGCGTGCTCAAACGAACTTGGCCGCCGGTCTTCCTCCGTCGAAGATTATCCACCCAAGGGATGTAGCTCATGGCTCTAACTCCACATCAAAAGCAAGTGAAGCAACTATGGATTCTAGGTTGCTAATCTAGAATGCCTAGGATGTCGTGAGTGTTCTAAGTGTTTATCCATCTCACCTCCTCTCTTGATTCTCAACTCATGAGATTGTAGAGAGGAGGTTGGGCATGAAGGTGGAAGAACTCAAGAAACTCAAGAGAGGGAGTGAAGCTAATGGTGAGGAGATGAAAAACCAACCATGCAAGAATTTGCATCAAGTGAGGAAAAAAGAAATGAAGCCTTGTTTTATAAAACCCAATTTTCCAATTAAAAAACAAGCCCATGCTTGAATAGTTTGCACAAATGATTAATAATTCATTTGTGCACACTATGCAAGCATAGTTCTCACCATACTCCCCTCTTTCATTTTCCACCTCATTATCCCATTTATAACAAATGGGTAAATCCAAAATGAGGTGTCCACCTTCTAGAATATTTTTTGGATAAATACGAATTATATTCTACTGTATACACATACATGTATACATACCGAAATATGAATACCCGAAGAGATAGAATAACAAAAAGAACATAATACTAGAATATATATATATATGTATATATATCGAAATACATATACGTAAATTATTATATCAATACCTGGTTTAATAATCCGGTTCAAACCTGAGCCGGCTAGTATTATCAACCGTCCAATCGAAAGTCCGGGTACATAGTACAATCAATCGATCGGAACCCTGCACGTATCCAATACGGATACTATATCGTTTCGCCAGAACCAGGGAAACCCTCTATGTTGGACTCTAAAGACTCGTCAATACGCTGGCAGTGGGTTTAACCACAAGCACGTCAGCTGCACTAGCTGTACGTAACGGCTACCCAGGTATTGAGTGAAAGGAAGGCCGACGAGCAAACTCATCCGAACCCCTACTGAGCCTGTCCGTGACAATATGCATACAGTCTGGTCTGTTCATCTAAGAGTATTGTATATCGAGTCTAGGGGGTGGATAAAGTCAGACCTTTAATAACGCGATATTTCGTGTCGGTATGAAGCCCACCACTTACTGAGAAACTACTGATCCAAATCAGTAATTCTCGACTACCTTGGCCAAGGATTTCTGGTAATGGCCACCCGTGCACCGCGCGACATCAACTCCCAATACCGGGAGAGACGAATCCTCGACGATCCGCTCACTGCCTCCATGTGGCTCGGGACTGTACCCGACTTAAACCTGTTTGCACGACTCTTTTGAGCTATGGTAGGGTAGTAATCAAAGCATAGTAGGAACTCACACAAGACAAATGACGATCTCAGGTCGACAGACTAACCTGTACTCATGTCACCTGGGAACTGCTATCTGACAATAGCTATAATACCATCTAGTATGTTCCCGGCGAGTCTGTCCAGTATACTTATAACCCAATGAGCACCTGTATACTATCTTAGGTGACTGACTGACACCAATGGCTTGTGAGACCGGCCATCGCCCTTCGTCGGGGTCTCGATAAGTATACACTAGTCTACTCCGGAGTATCGATGCCCAGTCTCGATACTCCCTCGACTAGGAACATTTAAGGATGTGCTTATAGACCACACAGCTCCCACGTATATGATCGCCATCATAATGCTGGTAGTCAAGCAAGAATCCTATGAGCTCTATCAACATGTAATAGTGATCTGTAGTACCACATAATGCATGTACATAATGATAAATACAAACCAGATAGTATACTATCATTTTGAGTAAGACTGTTCTACCCGTATAGGTCCTCCCTCAATCATCACAATCGCATGCCTGCGATTACAATAATTGACTTGAGGGCACTATAGCTAACATATAGTACCTAAGTTGTGTGAGGTTGGGTTTAGATATAGGAAAAGTATAGCAATACACAAAGATTGAAAGGTTGAAAGGATGGGGGAATTACCAGTGATGATTTGTCCTGTGGCTTCGGCCTCCTCGACCGTTATTGTAAAAGCATGTCGTCTTGGTACATTTCTCCTTGCCGGGGGCGCATTCCTTTGTCCTTGTGGCACGCTTCTCTGCCCTCGAGGGACGTTTCTCTGTGCCTAATGGAATTGACGATGAGGCTATGTAGGTGGTCCACGTGGAGCTGGTGCAGGAAGAGCTAGGCGAGATGCAGGTGCTTGAATGACTGGCCTCTGCGAGGCTGTGATTGCGAGTCTGGGTGCTGGTGATGTGTTCATACGATATAGGCATGCTCTTATAGAGTGAGTACTGTAAGTCGATGTCGCACACCCCAACACTTGTGGGGAGGTGGAATTTACAAAAAACGATTTTTCATACTTTGCAACACCGACTAAACTCCAGGATCTTAACAGAAACCTTAACTAGCTATTCTACTTGGAGGTTCTACCTACTATGAAAAGTGTTTATACCTTCTTGATTCTAGTCCTTTGGGTCTTCTTCTCCTCCTCTCCTTGAGCTCCTCGAAGATCCGGATCGCGCTTGATCGTCGGCCTCCTCGTGTCGAAGATGATCCACCCGACAGTCTATACTTCAAGCTCCAACCTCTAAACCGAGGTAACTAAGGTACCTAGTTCGCTAAGTTAGGTAGCTTACAAGATGTAGAGTGTATAATGGAGTATTTTATCTCAAGAGACCTAATGGCTCACAACATATGTGAAAGTTTTAGGTCTTGAGTAGGAAGGAGAGAAAAAATGGAGAGAGAAAGAAAATGAGCAAATGAACTAAGTCTTGGCAAGTGAAGAATGGCTCTTACACTCATCTCACTCAAGCATGCAATATTTTCTAATTGAAAATATCAACCATACTTGAATAGTGAGTCCAAACCAATAAAATAAAGTAATGAGCCATGCTTCACTCCATGCCACAAATATCTCCGTTGTCCACTTGATTAATCTATTTCTAAAAATAGATAAATCCAAATAATGAGGTGTCCCCTTCTAGAAACATCTTTTGTGAAATTACTAGAATGCCCTCATCGTATATACATACCCGTATTCGTATTCCGAAAAATACGAATACAATGAGATAATAATAATAATCCAATAATATAATACTAGAATCCGGCTTAAACCAAACCCTACTAGTATTATCCATCCGAACAACATCCGTGCAGCCAGTGCACGTATATGATCGGAACCCTGCCGTAAAACCATACGACCTCTACATCGTTTCGCCTGAAGTAGGGAAACCCTCTATGTGGGACATTAAAGACTTGACAGTACGCCGGCAGAGGGTTTTAACTATAAGTCCGTCAGCGGCATTAGCTGTGCGTAACGGCTACCCAGGTATCTGTCGATAAGAAGGCCGATGAGCAAATTCATCCGAACTCCTACCGAGCCTATTTGTGACAGTCTTCGTACAGTCCGGTCTGTTCGTCTAAGAGTATCACATATTGGGCCTAGGGAGATAGAAATCATCAGACCCCTAATAGCGCAATACGTTGTGCCGGTGTAGAGCCCAATACATCCTGAGAAACTACTGGAGTACCTACCAGTAAATCTCGCTTGCCATGGCCAGGGACTTTGTGTAATGGCTTTCCGAACACAGCACGATATCAACCCCCAATACTGGGAGAGACGAATCCTATCTAACTGCTACTGTCTCCAAGTGCTTCGGGACTGCACCCAACTACTACCTGTTTGCACGAATCCTTTGAGCCGTGGTAGGGTAGTAATCTGAGTACAGTGGGAATACACACGAGATGAATAGTGATGTCAAGTCAACGGACTAACATGTACTCATGCCATCCGGGAATTGCCACCTGACGATAGGTATAATACCAACCAGCAGTTCCCATCGAGTCCGTCCAGTGTAACTCATAACCCAATGAGCACCTGTATACTATCTCCGGTACGACGTACCAATGGCTGTGGGACAGACCATCTCCCCTACTGGGATGAGAAGCGTATACACTAGTCTACTCTGGAGTTTTGATTTCCGTCTCGATAATCCTATGACTAAGGATCTGTATAAGGATGTGCTTATAGACTACCCAGCCCCTACTAGTGTGACTTCCATCACAACGCTGGTAGTCAAGCAAAAATCCTAGGGGCTTTACCAATATGTATTAGTGTTATGCTAAAAGAAACATATACACATATTGAGATAGAATCAAACCAAGTAGCATACTACCATTTTGAGCAAGACTGTTATTATATCTGTGAATATTTCAAGCTTCCAAAATGTAATATACAATCCAGTACTATACAATAATAGCCTCTAGGGCATATATCACTAACAATCTACCACTTGCACTGAGGACATATATTGGCATATCGCAGACCTATCATCTTGATTAGCCTCTCGAACTGTGTCTAAGGGATGACCTTTGTGAGTGGATCTGCAGTGTTGTTCTCCGTTTCTACTCTCCGCACCTCGATCTCCCGGCGATCAACGATCTCCCTGATCAGGTGGTACCGCCTCAAGATATGTCTGGACTTCTGACGGGAACTTAGTTCCTTCGCTAAAGCTATAGCCCCGTTGTTCTCATAATACAAAGGTATTGGATCAACAATGGACGGAACCACCTAAAGTTCTATAATGAACTTCCTGATCCAGACTGCTTCTTTCACGACGTCACATGCAGCGATATACTCCGCTTCCATCGTCGAGTCAGCAACAGTGTCCTTCTTGGAGCTCTTCCAACAGACCGTCCTTCCATTGAGGGTAAAGACATAACCCGACATGGATCTAAAGTCATCTTTGTCACTATGGAAGCTGGAGTTGGTAAAGGCCTCAATTTAGAGGTCTTCACTGCCGTACACTAAGAACATCTCTTTAGTTCTTCTTAGATACTTGAGAATGTTCTTAACTGCTGTCCAGTTCTTCTCCCCTGGGTTTGACTGATACCTTCTTACAACGCTCAGTGCATAAACTATATCTGGTCTGGTACACAACATCACATACATTATAGAGCCTACCGTAGACGCGTAGGGTATAATAATCATGCGATCCTTTTCCAAATCTGTCTTGGGAGACATCTCTTTAGAGAGGGCGATTCCGTGACAAGTCGGTAGATTACCGCACTTTGAACCTTCTATACTAAATCTTTTCAGTATGGTGTCGATGTACCTTGATCGTGAAAGTCCTAATATCCTCTTAGATCTATCATGATAGATCTGGATCCCCAGAATGTAGGAGGCATCACCCAGGTCCTTCATGGATAACCTTTGTGACAAGAATCCTTTGACTGATTGTAGCATAGGAATGTCATTTCCTATCAGGAGAATGTCATCCATGTACAAGACGAGAAATACCACAGTTTTCGCTACAATTTTATTATAAATACAGAGTTCATATAGATTTTTGATAAAGTCGAATTCCTTGACCGTCTCATCAAAACAGATGTTCCAACTCCACGATGCCTGCTTTAATCCATAAATGGATTTAAGCAACTTGCAAACTCTCCCGCTGCTCCCACTTTCTATGAAACCCTTCGGCTGATTCATATAAACATACTCTTCCAAATTTCCATTAAGAAAAGCGGTCTTTACGTCCATCTGCCAAATTTCATAATCGTGGAAGGCAGCAATAGCAAGAAGGATCCGAATGGATTTGAGCATAGCTACTGGAGAAAAGGTTTCATCATAGTCCAAACCAGGTCTTTGATGAAAACCTTTTGCAACAAGTCTAACCTTATAGGTTTCAACCTGCCATCTATACTAATCTTCTTTCTGAAGATCCATTTGCAGCCTACGGGTTTTACCCCTTCTGGAGCAATGCCCAAAGTCCGTACTTTGTTGGTGTACATGGACTCCATTTCGGTCCGCATTGCATCCAGCCATTTTACTGATTCTTTGCTTTGAATGGTTTGCTGGAAACTAGTTAGCTCATCATCGTCGATGATGAAATCCTTTCTATTCTCGTCTATGAGAAAACCGTAGTATCTCTCGGGCAGATGAGACTGCCTACTAGTCCTGCAGAGTGGCTCGGGAATGTCCATTTCCTTTGAAACTTCTGGTTCCACCATGCTTTCAGTAATAGCTTGTGGTTCTGGATTTTCTTTCAGTTCTATTGCGCTCCCACTTATTTGTTTTTCAAGAAATTGAGTTTCCAAAAAGTGGGCATGCCGAGAAACAAAGACCTTTTGTTCCTCAGCGTAATAGAAAAGATCTCTCTGGAGTTTTTTGGGTATCCCACAAACTTACACAGTACTGAGCGTGCCTCGAGCTTATCCGCATGCTGCTTTTTTACAAAAGCCGGACATCCCCATATCTTTAGATACTTAAGATAGGGTTTCTTCTCACTCTACATTTCATATGGTGTGGTAGGCACCGACGTAGTAGGAACCTTGTTCAAAAGCTATGCAGCTGATTCTAATGCATAACCCCAGAAGGATCGCGGTAACTCAACGTTACTCATCTGGAACGTACCATATCATGCGGTTCCGCCTTTCCGATACACCGTTGTGTTAAGGTGTATATGGAGGAGTAAGCTGAGAAAGAATTCCATTCTCTTTTAAGTAATGTAGGAACTCGGCACTTAAGTGTTCACCATCTCGATCAGATCTAAGTGTCTTGATACTTTTGCTGGTTTGTTTTTCCATTTCATTCTTGTATTCCCGGAATTTCTCAAAGGCCTCGGATTTATGTTTCATCAAGAATACATGTCCATACCTTGAGAAATCATCCGTAAAAGTAATGAAATAGGAATAACCACTTCTTGCATGTGTAAACATTGGACCACACACGTCGCTGTGTATGAGTCCCAAGAGCTCGATGGCTCTTTCCCCGTGTCCAGTGAATGGAGTCTTTGTCATCTTTCCTTTGAGACATGATTGACAAGTTGTATAAGAAAGATATTCAAATGGATCTAAATATCCTTCTTTATGTAACTTCTTCAACCGTGTTTCATTGATGTGACACAATCTACAATGCCATAAGAAGGCCCGATTTAATTCCGGAGACTTTCTTTTAAGTGTGTTCTGGACATTGAAAACCTGAGCTTGATTTAATACATATATACCGTTATCTAGTGTACCTGACCCAATCAAAGCATGATTAAGGTGGATGTGGACGACATCGTTTACAAATGTAAAATCATAACCTTCTTTAGATAGTAAAGATACAGAGATGATATTATATATCAAATTAGGTACACAAAAACAGTTACGCAAAATCAAAATTTGCCCACTTGTCAATCCTAGGTGATATTCCCCTACGGATACAGCTTCCATGCTCATTCCGTTAGCAACTCTAAGAGTCATATCACCTGCCTTAATAACTCTACGGTTTCTTAGAGCCTGCAATGAATTACAGATATAAGATCCTGATCCGGTATCTAGTACCCAGGAAGTAGAGTTAATTGACAGACAGTTTTCAATCATAAACACACCTGAATCCGAAACCACAATGTGCTTCGAATTCTGGTTTCTGGCTTTCCAAGCCCTGTAGTTCTTCTTCCAATGCTTTTTCCCGTGAGTAGAAACATTCCTCCTTCCCTACTGTCAGCCACAAAACTTTTGCCTTGCCCTTTCCCTCTACCTTATTGACATGGCCTATCGTCTTGGTAGAGGCCTTATTCTTCTTCCCCTTGGCTTTCGTCTTGGATCTAGAAGTGGAAGATTCCCTAATAAACAGAGCGGGTGTCTCCCTGGTTTTTTGTAGGGTGCCCTCAGCACTTCTCAACATGTTGAGAAGTTCTGGAAATGAAACTTCCTTCCCTTGAATATTGAAATTCAAGATAAACTGGACGTACGTAAAGGGGAGGGACTGTAGAATCAATTCTGTATATAACTCGTTCTCCAACGTGGTCTCGAGGTCTGCAAGCTCTTTAATATAGCTGATCATCTTAAGGACGTGGTCCTCTACAGATGGCCCGACAGCCAACCTCGCCTGAAACAATTTATTCAAGGTCTCATATCTTGCGATACGAGATTGCTCTCCATATAAATCCTTGGTATGGAGGAAGATGGAAGCTAAGTCCATCTTCTCGTGCTGCCTCTGGTGTTCATTATCCATTGAGGCCAACACGAGGCACTTGGCTCTCGCACTGTCTATTTCCCATGTCTTACGGATTTCAATATCCGTGACAGTGGAATTTGGACCTGGTACGGCAGGGGCTTGGCATAGATAGATCAGCAGGAAAGATAGGAGGCAGCCCAGCTTGTCATAAGTAATGGCCATCTGGACATTCCTTATCCAATTTTTATAGTTTGGCCCAGTCAATTTATTATTATCTAGCAGTAACTTAAGCCCGGTCATTTTGGTCGCTGCAATTAGGAGAGAGAGAAGAAACACTCAGCATGATTCTCTTGCAAATTTAGATTGGTTATTAGTTTATCCAAACAGGATGGCTTCCACTGTTCCTCGAATCCTCCTTCAAACCATAAAAGAAGAATTAGTCAGGATTAATCTCACCCTATAATTCTTGCTTAACCTTTCGGACGAGATAGTGTTGGTACTTCGAGGGAGGTTTTCCAACGCTTTCACGAAATTCCTTAATTACATAACTTCTTTTCCCTGGAGGCGTAGCCCTGCTAACACCGTTCTAGGCACACACTTGGTTTATAGCATTGATTGTTTAGTGAAAAACTCTCCCGAAGAGTAGCGAATACTCACAGTAGGATCGAGATCCAAATATCATCGTGTGACAAATTTGAAGGAATCTTACCAAAATCATCACACTCCATATGGTATGCAACACTGGCAAGTTTCCTTTTCCTTTGAAACTCCCGATGTGGATTTTTTCCCCAGGCGCTTATGACCTTGACGAAGGCCAACATATCATAAGACGCAAGTTAAGTTCTACCCGTCATTATCCAGGTCAATTTGAACCCATTCGTTCAAACCCCTGACGAAGGACAAAATAGTTGTATGACTATCCCAAATCAACACATCTATCTATGCTATAGATGAATACCCAGCAACTACCAATCACTATGCCTTGGCGAAGGTCAAAATACATAGCTTGAATACTACTGAATACCCATATGAAATTACGGAGGGCTATGGATAGTTTTGGCGAAATCGTGAACGTAATGAACTTGATATAGTCGAAGGAACCATGATAGCTTTTAAAAAGAGTGGTTTAAGCTCCGCATTTAAAAGTTGTTTTTTCAAGAAAACCGATTGGTTTTGAAATTATTCCAATGCTTTAAACTTTGGTTTGTTTTCCTTGCATTAATCAATATTAATACGGTCCCATCATTTAACCCTATCATTGCAGAAAAGAAACGAAAATAGAACGTACGCTTATGCCATCCGCATTCGCCACGGGGCCCGTCATGCAATGTTAGATTACTTAACTAATGACAGAGCGGGGGCTGGACTAGCGCAGGTGCAAAAAAAGAAACATTTATTATATATATATATATATATATATATATATATATATATATAGTCATTCGTCTCACGCAATAATAGGCATTCCAGATCACAGATGAATGTATTGGATATACTAGGAATTCCGTGTTTTGTTTTAGCCTAGAATGAAAGACGGATTCCACGGTCGTGATGAATAGCCAAACCCCATCCTAGACCCCTACGGGTGCGGCAAACTACTCGCCAAATTCCCGAAGTGAAGTAATCTCCCTCAATAAGATGAGTAGGCCACTCGGTACTTCAAGAACTCGGTAGTTTGTGCACCCCACCTTGGGTCTATCCTAGGTGTAAGAAAAAGTAAATGAAATATTAATACAATGGTGGCTACAATCTCAACCTGGATGTGCCCCGCAAAAATAACATTACATCAATTTACAAATTTACATGAATGAAAGAAAAGAAAACACTCTTCTCATATCCCCCGGCTATTCATCGACGACGATCCAATACTTCATATACACAAACCATAACAATACAGATATGTGCAACCCCCATTAATCGACATATAGCGATTAATAGACGTTTAGCAACACATATACAAACATAGAATCACAGATTAGCCAAGAACATAGAATTTCGATCGATAAACATTATCCGTGTCTACCCCATGCACAAACCAGTACACAAAAAATCTGGGTAGAAACCACATATGCTAAAAATCATAATTCTAAATACTAGAACCATAGAAAAAATTGTGGGTGAATCGGCCCCAACTCGGCGGCGGATCCGCGGCCAAATGGCATGTTTGGCCACGGTTCCGCGGTCTAGTTGAGAGATTACAATCCCAAAACTTTTCCTCATTCATATAAATGCCTGCATGTATTTTTAAGGCCACTGAAAAGATTTTTCGAGAAATTTTGAAAAACGACAGCAAGCATGATTTTGAAATTTGATTTCGGGCAATTTTAGTCGATCGAAGTTCTAATTACTTGCTAACTAGTTAGTTAAGGTTTAGTAGGCTCTGATACTACTGTAAGTCGATGTAGCACACCCCACGCACTTGTGGGGAGGCAGAATTTACAAAAAAATGATTTTTCATACTTTGCAACACCGACTAAACTCCAGGATCTTAATATAAACCTTAACTAGCTATTTTACTTGGAGGTTCTAACTACTATGAAAAGTGTTTATACCTCCTTGATTCTAGTCCTTCAGGACTTCTTCTCCTCCTCTCTTTGAGCTCCTCAAAGATCCGGATCACAATTGATCGTCGGCCTCCTCGTGTCGAAGATGATCTACTCGAAAGTCTATACTTCAAGCTCCAACCTCTAAACCGAGATAACTAAGATAACTAGTTCGCTAAGCTAGGTAACTTAGAAGATGTAGAGTGTATAATGGAGTATTTTATCTCAAGAGACCTAATGGCTCATAACATGTGAAGGTTATAGGTCTTGAGAAAGAAGGAGAGACAAAATAGAGAGAGAAAGAAAATGAGCAAATGAACTAAGTCTTGGCAAGTGAAGAATGGCTCCTACACTCATCTCACTCAAGCATGCAATATTTTCTAATTGAAAATATCAACCATGTTTGAATCGTGAGTCCAAACCAATAAAATAAAGCAAAGAGCCATGCTTCACTCCATGCCACAAATATCTCCATTTTCCACCTCATTAATCTATTTCTAAAAATAGATAAATCCAAATAATGAGGCGTCCCCTTTTAGAAGCATCTCTTGTGAAATTACAAGAACCCCATCACCGTATATACATATCCGTATTCGTATTCCGAAAATTATGAATACAATGAGATAATAATAATCCAATAATATAATACTAGAATCCGGCTTAAACCAAAGCCCACTAGTATTATCCATCCGAATAACATCCGTGCAGCAAGTGCACGCATATGATCGGAATCCTGCCGTAAAACCATACGGCCTCTACATCGTTTTGCCCGAAGCAGGGAAACCTTCTGTGTGGGACTCTAAAGACTCGACAGTACATTGGCAGTGGGTTTAACCACAAGTCCGTCAGCGGCACTAGCTGTGCGTAACGTCTACCCAGATATATGTCGATAAGAAGGCCGATGAGCAAACTCATCCGAACTCCTACTTAGCCTATCTGTGACAATCTCCGTACAGTCCGGTCTGTTCGTCTAAGAGTATCGCATATCGGGCCTAGAGGGATGGTAACCGTCAGACCCTTAATAACGCAACAAGTCATGCTGGTGTAGAGCCCAATATACCCTGAAAAACTACTGGAGTACCTACCAGTAAATCTCGCTTGCCCTGGCCAGGGACTTTGTGTAATGGCTTTCCGAACACAGCGCGATATCAACCCCCAATACTGGGAGAGACGAATCCTATCTAACTGCTACTGTCTCCAAGTGCTTCGGGACTGCACCTAACTACTATCTGTTTGTACAACTCCTTTGAGCCGTGGTAGGGTAGTAATCTAGGTACAGTGGGAACATACTCGAGAAGAATAGTGATGTCAAGTCAACGGACTAACATGTACTTATGCCACCCGGGAACTGCCACCTGACAATAAGTATAATACCAACCAACAGTTCCCATCGAGTCCATCTAGTGTAACTCATAACCTAATGAGCACCTGTATATTATCTCCTGTACGACGTACCAATGGCTGTGGGACAGACCATCTCCCTTGCTGGGATGAGAAGCGTATACACTAGTCTACTCTGGAGTATCGATGCCCCGTCTCGATAATCCTATGACTAAGGACCTGTTTAAGGATGTGCTTATAGACTACCCAGCCCCCACTAGTGTGACTGCCATCACAACGCTGGTAGTCAAGAAAAAATCCTAAGGGCTTTACCAATATGTATTAGCGATATGCTAAAAGAAATATATACACATATTGAGATAGAATCAAACCAAGTAGCATACTACCATTTGACCAAGACTGTTATTATTATGTGAATATCCCAAGCTTCCAAAATGTAATATACAATCCAGTACAATACAATAATGACCTCTAGGGCATATATCACTAAAAAGTAGATGCGTCACAAATCAAACACAGGCCATTTGCACGCCTACAGTCATTCACCAGGTGTCCAGTTCTCTTGCAGTAGAAACATAAATCTGGATTGGACTGGTTAAACGATCCTCCTTGTCTCTTGGGTGCAAAGGTCGGCCTAGAAGAGGCTCCTCCTATCATCTGTGTGGTAGGGCATTTGATTCCGGCTGTTTAGGGCTTACCTTTCTTCTTGACCACAGCTTCGTAACGACATGCTGCTTTCTGGCCGAGTTCATGTGTTGGGTAGTATCCTGTGGTTAATGCTGTCTGAATCTCCGGGTCTAAGCCCTGTTGGAATCGTCTAGCCCGAATCTCATCGGTCGGGATCAAATGTGCCCGAACCTGCTAAGCATGATGAATTCGGCATCATATTCATCCATTGATTTTACCCAAATAGAGCCTTGTTGTAGGTGGATGAACTGTTGCTCCATCTTGAAACGGGCTGTTTCAGGGAAAAACTTCGCATCGAACAGATCGTGAAACGTCTTCCACTTTATTAATTGTGTGAGACGGCTTTCCTCATCTTTCCACCATACTCTTGCGTTGTCGGTGAGCTGGAGCTTGGCCACACGAACCCAAGCTATGTCTAGTACCTGTTCTACGGGTAGGTCATCCTTTATACTCTGGGCCCATTCTTTAGCCTCAAGAGGACTCTCTTTCCCAGAAAAATTCTTTGGATGCAACGCACGAAATTGCTTTACTCCAGGTGCTTCGGTTTCTGGGTGGTTCATGAGAATAGCAGTCTGCTTCTGCTGGCCCTCCAGAAAACTTTTGATGGCTTCTAAAAGCACCGTATGTTCATTGATTGGAACAACAACAGTAGGAGGAGGTGGTAAGGTAGGTGGTGGTGTGTTGCCATTGACGTTGGTACTGGTGTTGTTAGGAGAA
This sequence comes from Agapanthus africanus, assembly GCA_030015575.1. Taxonomy (NCBI): domain Eukaryota; kingdom Viridiplantae; phylum Streptophyta; class Magnoliopsida; order Asparagales; family Amaryllidaceae; genus Agapanthus; species Agapanthus africanus. The sequence continues at coordinate 333,397,935 of CM057349.1, forward strand.
TCCATCACCTTGATAGAAAAGGAAAGGTCAGGATAGATTCAAGAAATTTGAAATGTAAGGAATGTATAGTTGCCGATTCTTATAATTCTTGTGATATATTTCATAAGACTTCATGCAGAACTAACCTGCATGGGCCGCCAACAAAACCTGTCACGCCCCTCTTCCCAATAGACGGAAACGGTGACGTGGCAAGCCCACAACGAATTTACTATGAAATAAATATGCTAAGCGTAATTAAGCAATATATAAATGAACAAGAATGACGAGAGTAATAAAATAAAACAACAACTTTATTTACATTCAACTTTACATACAACTGTCTGAAAGTAAAAGATATAATAAACAAAGCAATGCCTAAACAATGGCATACAGAAAGTAAGTGCAGGAAGAACTAGTAGTCAGGCTGAGCTGTAAGCTGGTCCAAGTCGTCCTGGTTTGGCTCTATCTCCTCAGAATCCGGTCCTCCTAACGAACATTCTAAGGAAAGAAAACAGAGAGGAATGTCGTCAGCGAACTAGCGCTCGGTAAGTCCCAAAAGAACAAGAGAGAATAGTATATCATGTGAATATGAACTAAAAGAACAAAGGACAGGTAACATTGTATATGATCATCTATAGGTATATAATAGTTATTCTAACGGGGTTATTTGTAGTTTGATAAAGAAGGTATTTATGTATACGAGAGGAGTCCATCTTACCTCGTGGACTATGGTAACATGTAGTACAAGGCCCCGTCATAACCCACAGGACAACGGCACGTGAATTCATGTAGGTGTCTTTTAAAGTGACCTCTCATGCTACGATATACGTTCCATACCAATCTACCCCTTTATCCCCGCGTATTGTATTGTATAGATTAAGATATAGGTCTTGGCCGAATCCATGGATATAAAATGTTCAGGTTCATGTTCAGGATGTAATCATGTGTTCAAACAGTCATGTCGAGTTCATGTCAAGTTATAACCATGGTTCGGTCAAGTCAAGTCAAGTATACAGGTTTGAATTTGATGTTTGAATTTGAGTATTCAGGTTCATGATCAAGTTTTGAAGTTCGTGTTTGATTTTGGATTCTGGTTTGAGTTTGGACTCCGATTGAGTCAGAAACTGGTGAACGGATTTAACTCTTGAATTCTTAGGTTCGGAAGTAATTGGCAACTGTTGCACATGGACGGCATGATTTGTGTTTTTTTCCAAGAAAATTGCCATTGATAACTCCATTAAATAGTCTAACCTGAATAGGCAAGCACTCACTTTTTCCGACTCCCTGGGGCTCGAGAGAATTGATCCCACTTAAACTTATATTAACTAGAGTCCTTAAAATATTGTTTTGTATATCTCGAGGGGTTTTTATGAAAAATACTTTAATATAGTTTAAAATAAATCTCGAGAGTGATTTGTATTATTTTGGGTTTTCATGAACATGTATTTTAAGTATTGGGGTATTTTAATGATAAATACCCAGCTTTTAAAAGTTTATGGTATTTTATTAAAAACTAGCCCTTTTTGGTAACTTGATGGTATTTTATTAACATTTTTTTATCTTTCAGTTTTAGAAAAATATAGTTTCATAATATATTGAAAATATGGATTTATAATTTTATATAATTTAAAAATTAGTTTTATTTAAAAAAGTCGCATTTCTTAAAACCCGTATTTTATTTTCTTTCGAGATCGAATACTCCGTGAGGAGTTCCGCATCTCGCTCTACTATCCCAAGGATGTGCGATAATCCGTACCATCTATTAGCGGGTCCCCTAACGAGAGTTGTAGAGGCGTATTTTCCAAGGATTATAAAATACCGCTTTTAAAAGAAAGCCGGTTTTTAAAAGATATTGTATTTTATTGTAAAAGTTATTCTTTGAACCAAACATACATATATATAGGCATCATGCTATGAAACCAAAATGTGTGTGTAGGGTAGGTCGTTACCCCGTGAAGTTTTCCTAAAGGTATTGTTTAAACAATTTCGATAATAGGTGATAATAATGTTCAAGGTATTTTAATGAAAAGTTCGCTTATGGTTGTTTCACATGAGAATTTTGGTTAAACTTGAATCTAAACATTTGTAATTAAAGTTACAAGCAGAGTGGTAAAATTAGATTGACCAAGATATAAAGGAAAAGGGAGTTCTATGTTTTAAAAAGAAAGGTATCGGGAATAACTCCACTTTACTGATATATGATTAGGAGATGAATTGCGATGAAAAGAAAGAGAGTTGGGAGGGACTTAATGTTTGGAATCTCAAGAAAAGGATAAGGAAGAAGAGAGGGGCTTCATGGCGTTGCGGGAGCTCTGGAAACGGCTTCGATCTTCGACGGAACAAGCTTGGTCGCTAGCTCCACTTGACTCCACTTGCACTTAGGAACTTTTTCAGAGAATTTTTTCTGGAATTTCAGAATGGTGAAGAGCTAAAGCATGGGGTTGTATTTATAGTGAAGAATTAGGGTTTGGTAATTAATTTTTTGGATTAAAAAGTATTAAAAAGATGTTAAATGGTGAAATGAAGGGTCTCTGTTTGATTGCAGGGAAATCAAACAGTGCAGAGGAGTTAAGGGGAGTCGAAGGGTCAAGTGTGCAAAGCACGGATCATTTGGGTGCATCGGGACCGTCGGGGCCGGTTAAACCCCTGAAATGGCCGATCGGATTTGAGGCAATTGCCTTGAGATTCGTGCCACGTGGGTTTTTGGGTGTGTACACCTCATTGCGCCTGTTTTATTTTTCTCAAACTTTTCATTTTCCCATGTATTGCACGTGCAACTCTTGGGCTTCCAAAAAAATTAAAAAGAAAAAATCATAAAAAAAATAATTGTGTCTGATGGGAATCGAACACACAGGCTGCGTCGCAGCAGTGCAAGGGCTTTACCAGTGAGCTACAAGTTGTTTCTTGCTTTTATTAAACAAATCTAACTTATAACTCTTACACAAGCTGTAATACTCTTTTCTGTACAATAACAAGAAAATTCTGTACAGTGATTTCAGAGTCGTTACAAACATATTTTGTTTATGTCTGTGGATTGTATACAAGAGTTGGTATTGAACTACTTGTAGGGTAATTTAAGGGATATGATGGCTTATGAAACAGATTTAGATCTTTATAACCTAAAGCTTTTGAATTCCATGAACCATGAGGGTCTCATAGAAGTATTTTCTCCTTACGAGTCGAAAGGATCTCGTAAGTGTATCTTCTTCTTAGGAATCGTGAGGATTCCTAAGTGTGTTTATATTTTGTGAGTCGTAAAGATCTCACGCATGTGTTTACTCCTTGCAAGTCGAGAGGATCTTGTAAGTGCATTTTTTCTTTCTTTTCATGAGTTTGCGCCCTTTCGGGTTTTCACAAGCTCATGGGTAGTCCTGCAATTTTTACTCACGAATCCCTTTCAGGTTTTCATCCATGCGCATTTTGCTTGTGGACGTACCATTTTTTTGCGAACTCTTGGACGTAGCTTTGCTGTAGGTGCCCTAAAATGATTTGTTGGTGGGACCTGGGGAGAACTTCATAGCTGATAGAGCTACATAACCGGTGGGAATTGAGGAGACAACTTCGCAATGGGTAGCCCGTGGATAGTATATGATAGTCAATTTGGAGACTAACCATAGGGCAGGATGCCGGTTTAGGGATTTAACGGTTCATAGGAAACATGGAGAACATATGGGAGATATAGATTGCTTATGCCCGTAGATTATATACGGTTTGTTGTATGATCCATGCCGTAAGGCAGAGTGATAATTTAGGGACGTAGTGGTCCATCTCGTTTGTTTCAGACGGGGAGTTACATAACTCGTCCCTTCCGCTACTTGCTTACTTAGGCATTGTTGCCTGGCCTTTTCAAAATGATCATTTTACGCCTTAGGCTATCTTTACCCTCTTGGACTGTTTCTTTTATCATTGTGTCAATCGGGTCATCTTGCAGGAAATATAGAGAACTTTGCACGGCACCTACCCCCGGCTCATCAGTGTCACTTGTTGCCGCTGATGGAGTATCTTCGTCATATACAAAGGAGTGAGAGACCATGTGGCAGCTTCACACATGCTCCTTTTCTACTTATGCTGAGTTTTCTTCTTCTTCAATATCCTTATTTTTGAAGAGATGCTGAAGAAACTCTTTGAGTGTAATTGGCGATCACACTTTCTGGTTGTATTTCTCTAGCGCGTCGATATATTTTTGCAGATTCGTCTGGCTGTCTACATATGTGGCAGGCTGGACAGGCTTCTTAGTCTTATTCTTCTTTTTCTTTGGAAGAATTAACTTGAGTATTCACGTCCTAATCTTTTTTCCAAGGGTAGGACCCGCGTGGTCGTTATTTTGGCGACCAGGTGCTTTTGAGCCGCTCGTTTGTTGTTGAGCATTAGCGAGAAACTCCTCCTTGCCTTTGCTTTTGTCATTTCATGAGTTTTCCCCTGAAGAGGAAGAAAATTGGCCAATCTGTTCCAGCTGTACCGGATTATTGATGAGCTCTTGAAAGGTGGTCGGCTTTGCAAAAGCCAAGAATAGGTACACCTTTGATTGCCGATCAAGGGTACCTATGAGCATTCTCACAACTGGTCTTTCTTCGATGAATTGTTCACACTTAGACCAGAGATTCCTCCATCAAATGACATATTGGGCCATCGTCTCGTTGGATTTCACCCTTTCATTAACTAAAGCAGAGACCGTAGTGTGTTGACTTGCACTAACGAACCTGTGCGTAAAAAGCATTTCCATTTCAGTGAAGGTTTTTATGGAGTCGTTTGGGAGCATCGAGTGTCATTCAAAGGCAGTTCCCATCAGACTGCCGAAGAATTGACGAAGAAGCAATGGGTCTTCATCACCGGTATTTCCGCACATAGCTCTAAACTGCGCGATATGTTGCTGGAGATTTCCTGTTCCATTGTAGCTTTTGAACTTTGGGATTACATATCCCGTAGGGTATTGCAGTTAGTCCTACCATGCTGGATATGAATGACCGGTCTTGACCATCTTATTTGCCGCCTTGCTAGCCTGGTGAGCTTTAATTTACCGGGCTATATATTCATCAAGCATCGATTTCATGATCACTTACTCTTTCGCCGCTGAAGGTGTTAGGGTTCCCCGGTGCTTGCGGCTAATGCGCAGTGGAAGTGAAAATCGCGAACAAAAAAACTTGCAAGCGCGAGGAAACCGTAACCTAGAATCCGTTCCAAACACTAAACTAGAAACTAAAACAAGCAATGTTGAAAGCATACAACCTTTGTTGCGTGTTCGCCTAATCGCGGATGACCCCTCAAAGCTCCATAGCCATCGGGATCAAGCTTGAGAGACGACCACTCTTACCAAAAATGATCCACCCGGGGGAAACCGATCCAAGCTCTAACTTTGCTCCAAAGAGAACTTCGAGGAAGCAACCAAAACTCTAAGTTTGCTAAAAATAGAGTGTGGGAGATGTAGGAATTTATCACTAATCTTTTATCTCAATCTCAAAGCTCAAGTGAACAAATGAAGAAGAAGGAGGAGATGGTGAGAATGCAAGTGTAACATGACACTAAAATCAACCGAGTGTCTTGAGAATAGAATGAGAGCATGGCTTTTAATTTTTCCAACCCATTTAAAAAATGTGACATAACCATTTTACAAATAAAGAAATCAAGCCATCCCTCTTAACCATACACTTAGCCACCTCACCATGCCACCACATTTCCTATGCATTTCCATTTAGGAAATTCAATAATGAGGTGCCCACCTTCAAGAAATATTTATGTACATGTACATAATACCCGGTATATGTATCAACTATATATACGTGTATCCTATAAAAATACGGATAGCCAAGAGAGAGAAAATGAATAGTGAACATAGTACTAGAATATATATATATATATATATATATATATATATATATATATATATATATAAAATTAAATCAATACTTGAAACCCTCTGTGTTGGACTCTCAAGACTCGACAATATGTTGACAGTGAGTTACTGGATAAATCTATAACCACAAGCATATCAACAACACCAGCTGTCGTAACGGCTACCCAGGTATATGTCGAAAGGAAGGTCGACAATCAAGTCTGTCTGTACCCTACTGAGCCTGAATGTGATAATCTGCATATAGTTTGGTCTTTTTGTCTAAGAGTTTCGCATACCAGGTCTAAGGGGTGGATAACGTCAGACCCCTAATAACCCGATAAGTCGTGCCAAAGTCAAGTTCATCACCCACAGAGAAACTACCGAACTCCTATCAGTAAATATTATCCACCTTGGCCTGGGATTTATCGTGATGGCCAACCGAACACAGTACGATATTGACTCCTAATACCAAGAAAGACGAATCCTTGACAATCGCTCACTTCCTCCATGTGGTTCGGGACTGTACCCAACTAAAACCTGTTTGCACGACTCTTTTGAGCCGTAGTAGGGTAGTAATCTAAGTACAGTGGGAACTCATATGAGACAAATGACGATCTTAGGTCAAAAGACTAACATGTACTCATGTTACTAGAGAACTGCTATCCGACTATAGGTATAATATCATATAGAAGTTCTCAACGAGTCCGTATGGTGTACTCACTTCCAGTAAGCACCTGTATACTATCTTAGGTGCCAAAACACCAATGGTTTATGAGGCCGGTCACCGTCCCTCGTTGGGGTCTAGGAACGTATACACCAGTCTACTCTGGAATATCGATGCCCAGTCTCGATACTCCTACGACTAGGGACATTTAAGGATGTGCTTATGGACTACCTAGCTCCTGTTGGGTTTCCCTAGCACCTACTGTAGAGTATGGAAGTATCACATATGCAACTTTAAAAATTATAGAGGTGCTTGGCAAACAAAGCAAGGATCTTTAACTAGAAGTCTAGGGTAACAATTAAAGTATCACATACAATAAACATATTATCACTAAGTGAAAGGAATACAACCTTTGTAGTCCACTTGTAATGACTCCTAGGATCGTTGAGAGTTTGAAAAGCTTGCAAGTAAGCTCCTTTGTCCACGATGATCCACCCGAAGTCCATTTTGTCTAAGCTTCTAGCTCCACTTGATCAAAGAAGAAGATGAAGCTAAACACTCTAAACTAATCGGCTAGATTAGAGTAGAATGATGTGGTGGTTAGTTTTCTCTAATCAAAACCCTTTCTTTTTATACCCCCACTCTATGGAAAACTCAAGAGAGCTTGGAGAATGAGGAGGAAGATGAAGGCAACTCAAGAGCTCACGATAATATCAAAAGATAATGAATAATGAGAATAGAAAATAACATATATATTTTCTTGTTCTCATCTCAAACCATGGTAACAAATATCTAGATATTATTGTAAAGGAGTCAAAAGCCAAAAGGAAAACTAATCCAAGGTTAAAAGTTAGGTGAAGTATGGTTTACATTGGAAGAGTGTAGAAAGATAACCATGGATTAATATTTCCTTTTCTTTTCTTTTAACTTAAATACAAATGTGTGTGTGTGTGTGTGTGTAAGTTCCATGTGAGTCTTGTATTGCCATCAAGGGTGTATTAACAACCATGATACTTTGTATGCATGTATGTGTCCATGCACATCAACATGTGCATACATGCATGCATACACCATATAAAAACAAATGGGTTTAATAATGAAATTAAACTAAAAGTCAAATGTTAAATCAACACTTGATTTAACAAACCGGTCATATCACATACGACCCGACCAATAGAAAAACGCCCGACTAAAATACGATATCACATGCACGTATTTAATCGGGTCCCCGTGCATATCTCATATGCACACCACATCGTTTCTCTTAGGCTAGAAAACTCTTGTGTGGGACTCTAAGACTCGTCAATACGCCGGCAGTGGGTGATGATCATATCAAACACCCACAAGCCGCAAGCGGTCAGCTAAAAGTAACGGCCACCCGGGTATTGAGCGATCAGAAGAAAACCAGCAAAGCTGTCAAAACTCCTGTCGAGCCATCTGGAAACACTTACCGTACAGTCCGGTCTCCTCGTCAGATATGTTGCATATCGAGTCTAGGGATGGTATCGTCGACCCCAATAACTCAATAAGTCATGCTGGTGTATGGCTCATAACAGATCGAGAAGCTACTGATAAGACTTATCAGTAAATCTCAGTAGCCCTGGCCAGGGACTTCCTGTTATAGACAATAGAGCATAGAACAACATCAACTCCCAATACCGGGAGAGACGAAACCCCTCCTATCGCTCATTGCCTCCATATGCCTCGGGACTGTACCCAAAATCCACCTGTTTGCACGACTCAGTAGAGCCGTGGTAGGGTGGAGATCAAAGTACAGTGGGAGGACACACAAGACTCTATGACGATCTTGGGTCTACAGACTAACCTGTACCAGTGTCACCTGAGAACTGCTATCCAAATATAGATATAATACCACATAGGAGTTCTCGGTGAGTCCGTTCAGTGTACCCAGTCTCTACTGAGCACCCGCATACAATCTTTGGTGTCACCACACCAGATGGATATGGGATCATCCATCGCCCATCATATGGGACAAGAATGGTATATGCTAGTCTACTCTGAAATGTCGATGCCCCATCTCGATATGCCCACGACTAGGAACAGTTCAAGGATATGTTTATAAACTACACGTGTCCCACTAGTATGATCCGCATCATAGTCAGAGTAGTCAAGCAAATATCCTAAGGGCTTTATCAACATGTACCAAATGAATAAAATACATGATCAAATGAACATGTCAAGATAAAGTAAACCAGATAGCATACTATCATGTCGAGCAAGAAAGTAATGTGTTTTCGGAGTCGATTTCGTTTTCGTAATAGTTCTAATACTGTGTTTAGAATTCTAGCTTGGCTCTGATACCATTGTTGTTTTTCACTTTCTTTTCTGCGACCGTAAGTGTAGTATGTGGTGTATCGCCGTTTTCGTTGCTATACATTAACGACAATTGGGATACGCATACTTGCTTATGTTGATGATATGTGATATTATGTGTTGCTGAGATATGATGTACAGGATTGTCGCGATCGAATAGCCGGGGGTTTTATGTGAGATGGGAGCGTTTATTTTCATTCATGTAAAAGTCAATTGTATGTAATATTCTTTTATTTAGGGCACTTCCGGGTTGAGGATGATGTCACCATTATTGTATATTATTTACTTTTCCGCATTAGGATAGACCCAAGGTGGGGAGCACAAGTGACCGGGTTCTAGGGTTCAGTGGGAGGCCATCTCGAGGAGTCGAGACCGGGTCTCCTAAACTCTAGAATTGGCAGGTCACTTGTCGCTCTCGTAGGTGTCTAGGGGTGTGGGCTTGGCTATTTATCACGACCGTAGAATCCGTATTTTCTATTGTTGGCTGAATACAAAATACGGACCTCCTAGATATCCTTTTTATTTTCATACGTGCTTCTGCTGTTGATATTCTGTAATGTGATTACTTACTATCTGAGACGAATGGATTATTATTATATATATGATATATAATAAACGTTGCTTATATTTTACACCCGCGCTAGTCCCGCCTCGCTATGCCGTTAGTTAAGTAACCTAACGGTACATAACGGGACACCGTAGCGAATGCGGATGGTATAAGTATACGTTCTATTTTTCGTTTCTTTTCTATGATGGCTTAGGAACATAAATGATGGGACTACATTAATAAGATTAATGTAAAGAAAAAGAAACCTAAAGATTTTGTAGAATCGGATTTGAAACACACTCGGCCTTTTTATGAAAAATGCAAGTTTCAAAAGATGCTAAGCTTAAGCCACTCCTTTTCTAAACCGTTTTGATTCTACAATGAAATCAAGTTCAAAACGTTAAAGGTTTTCATAAAAACCATCTGCAACCCTCCGTCATTTTAGGAAGCAGAGTACTTAGTATTCGTGCTACGTATGTTGATTATAGTCAGGGCGTAGTGTACGATAGCTAAGTGATGTCTTCCTACAAAGCATATGATACGATCAGTTAAGACATTCATGTGATTATGTTGATCATAGTCAAGGGTCATATGGGTGGGTCTAGTTAATCTCGAAATGACGGGTAGAACTTGACTAGTTCTTATGATATGTTGACCATAGCCAAGGTCATAAGTAACTAGGGGTAAAAACCATATCGGAAGTTTCAAGAGTTGAAATTTGCAATGAGATTGCATACCATTTATATGATAGTTGGATCCCAATCCCATTGTGAGTAAGAGTTACTCCCAGGAGAGTTTTGCACTTTACAATTAGCTAATCCAGTAGGTGTCTAGAAAGGTGTCAACGGGGTTTGACCACTGGGAAAAAGAGGTTTATTTTAATTAGGTCCGTGCGAAAGCACGGGGAACCACCCTCAAAGTACCGATACTGGCCTAGCTGACCGGTTAGCGAAACTGTAGAATGTAATTAATCCTGGCTAGTTTTCTTTTAAGGTTTTGAAAGAAAATTTGATTAAACCAGTAGGAGACATCGATTAGATAAGATAATAACCAATCTAATTCTTTGCAAGAGCATTTCGCTGAGTGTATTCTTTTCTCTCTCCTAATGGCAGATACCGATGACGGGACTTAAGCTTCTTTTAGAGAAAAACAAACTGACAGGACCGAATTATAAAGAATGGTTGAGGAAATTGAACATTGCACTCACATATGATAAAGTATCATATGTCCTTACTACCAAAGCCCCACCCGTCTCAGGACCTGAATCATCTGTTTCGGATAGGGAGATCCGAAAAACATGGGATATTGATTGCAACACGGCCAAGTACCTCGCGCTTGCTTCTATGGACAGCATCCATCAGAAACAACACGAGAAGATGGATGTGCAATCCAACTTTCTTCATACAAAGGAGTTGTATGAAGAGTAATCTCGTACTTTGCAATACGAGACACCTCGAAAGTTGTTTCAGATGCGGATGGCCCCCAGCGCATCAGTAGGAGACCATATCCTGAAGATGATTGGTCTTATAGAAGAACTTGAGGAACTGGGATGGACTATGGATAATGAGCAATATACAGATATTGTTCTGCAGTCTCTCTCCCCCGCCTTTACTCCGTTCATAGTGAATTTCAATATGAACGATTTGGAGAAATCATTGCCATAACTTCTCAATATGTTGAGAAGTGCAGAGAGCACGCTGAAAACAGCGAAGACTCCCACTCTGCTTGCTGGTCCATCTTCTTCTTCCGTCCCAAAAGCCAAGGCCAAGGGAAAGAAGAAGAAGAAACCCATCAAACTGAAAGGTGGAGTTAAAAAGGCAAAGAGGAAAGACAAATCTGGGGCCGAGGGAAGTGGAAAAGGGGAATGTTTTTACTGCCACAAGTCGGGACATTGGAAACGCAACTGTGCTGTGTATCTTGCTGATCTCAAGAAGAAGAAGCATGCTGATACTTCCGCTTCAGGTGTGTTTGTAACTGAGAACTGTTTTTCAATTAACTCTGCATCTTGGGCATTAGATACCGGTTCTGGTTCTCACATCTGCAATTGTGTGCAGAGGTTGAGAAACAGTAGAGTTTTGAAGACTGGAGACCATACTCTGCGGGTTGGAAATGGTTCGAATGTACATGCTGTATCCGTAGGAGAGTATCATCTGGGGTTGCCTTCGGGTTGTATTTTGGTTTTGAACCCTTGTTATTTTGTACCTAGTATGCTATGTAATATAATATCCGTTTCTTTTTTGGACAATGAAGGATATCATTTTGTGTTGCAAAATAATGTTATGAACATTAACTTAAATCAAGAGTTGATTGGGTATGGTACACTAAATAACGGTATTTACGTCCTAAACCAACACACAGTTTTCAATATACAACATACTAATAAAAGAAAATTTTCAGATATAAATGAAGCTTTTTTTTGGCATTGTAGACTTGGACATATTAATGAAAAAGACTAAGCAAGCTACATAAAGATGGATATTTGAATCCTTTTAAATATAAATCTTATGCAACTTGCCAGTCCTGTATCAAAGGTAAAATGACCAAAACTCCGTTTACTGGACACGGAGAAAGAGCTGTAGAACTTTTAAGCCTCATACATAGTGATGTATGCGGACCAATGTCTACACATGCTAGAGGCGGTTTTTCATACTTCATTACTTTTACTGATGACTTCTCAAGATTCGGACACGTGTTTTTATTAAAGAACAAATCCGAAACTTTCGAGAAATTCAAGGAGTACAAACTTGAAGTAGAAAACAAACAGGCTTGAGCAAGAAGAAACTGTAAGTCCACGTTACCTCTCCCGGTTCTTTCGGGCTTACGGAAACGGTAAAAACGATTTTAGGGTTTGGGTAACATGGACTACAAAAACGGATCTAGGCTAAACAACACACTAGCAACTAACAAGAGAGTTGTCTACTCGGTTAGGGGTTATACCTCAACTTGAACTCCTTCTTCTTGGACTCTTTGTAGTGGTCGGATGGTGCTTTCCTCGCCGCCTTCTCTTATCGAAGATGGATCCACCTGAGTGTTGGATATATGTATGCCCTAGAGGCCATTATGTGATAGTGGATGTATCTATACATGTATATATATATTCAGTTTGCATTCTTGCTCGACATGATAGTATGCTATCTGGTTCTTCTTTATCTGACATGTTGATTTGATCATGCTTTTATTCATTCATACATGCTGATAAAGCCCTGAGGATATCGGCTTGACTACTCTGATTATGATGGAGATCATACTAGTGGGACATTTGTAGTCTATAAGCATATCCTGGAACGTTCCTAGTCGTAGGTATATCGAGACGGGGCATTGATATACCAGAGTAGACTAGCGTATATGATACTAGACCCATACGATGGGCGATGGATGTTCCCACATTCATCGATGTTTGACATCAAGATCATATACGGGTGCTCAGTGGTGACTGGGTACACTGGACGGACTCACCGAGAACTCCTATATGGAATTATATCTATCGTCGGATAGCAGTTCTCAGGTGACACTGGTACAGGTTAGTCTGTAGACCCGAGATCGTCATGGAGTCTTGTGTGTTCTCCCACTGTACTTTGATTGCCACCCTACCACGGCTCTACTGAGTCGTGCAAACAGGTGGCCGTTGGGTACAGTCCCGAGACACACGAAGACGATGAGTGATAGGAGGGGTTTCGTCTCTCTCGGTATTGGGAGTTGATGTTGTGCTGTGCCCGACTGGTTATAACAGCAAGTCCCTGGCCAGGGCTGCTGAGATTTGCTGATAAGTGTTATCAGTAGTTTCTCGATCTGTTATAGACCATTCACCGGCACGACTTATTGAGTTATTGGGGTCGACGTGACCATCCCTAGGCTCGATATGCAGCATATCTGACGAAGAGACCGGACTGTACGGTAGTGTTGCCGGATGGCTCGACGGGAGTTGTAGCAGGTTCGCTTGTTGTCTTCTGATCGCTCAATACCCGGGTGGCCGTTACGTTTAGCTGACCGCTTGCCGCTTGAGGGTACCTGATATGATCATCACCCTCTGCCGGCGTATTGACGAGTCTTAGAGTCCCACAAAGGAGTTACCCAGTCCAGGCGAAACGTTGTGGTGCGCGTATGCGATATGCGCTTGCACCCGATTGAAATGTGCGTATATGATACCGAACATTGATCGGGTGGCCTGCTTTTGGTGGGGTCATATGAGATATGACCGGATTGATAAATTAAGTGTTGATTTATCATCTAACCATTAGTTTTCTCACTTGAAACCTTTCTAGGGTTTGATGGATGTATGCATGCATGCATGTGTTTCTTTCTTCCTTTCTAGTTTCATGCACATGTAGATGTGCATACATGTATACATACATACACCCATCCATCATGGTTGATTGCATATGGAAATGGTGGCAATATAAGACTCACACCATAGATTAAATAATGGATTATTATTTAATTTTGGTTTTAAAGTAAAATGAAAAAGAAAAGGATAATCATTCTTGATTCTACACTCTTCTTCTAACCTAACCTATCTCAACTACCACTAACCTATGGTTATCCTTCTCTTTATCATTTAAAACCCAAGTTAAACTAACTATCCATCATTTAATCATGGTTGAAGTTAAGAAGGAAATAAATATATATAGTGATATATATTTCATTTTCTTCTTAACTCAAGGTTATCTTTTTACACCTCTTGCTAAAATTAGCCACCATCTTCATCCTCCTTCATCTTTTCCTCTCTAGTTTCTTCTAGTGAGTTAAATACAACTAAAGAAAGGTTTTTGAAGTGAGATTCCAAACCACAACATCATTCTACTCAAGTCTAGCCAACTTGATTAGAGTGTTTCCTTCGGTTTTCCAAAGTAGCGAGCTTGGACGGAGTATTCCGTGGTGGATCGTCGTGGACGCAAGGGAACTTCAAGAGGACCTCGATTCAACACCCAAGACACCAAGGAGTCTAGCAAAGGGGAGCTACAAAGGTTGTAGCCTTCAAACCCTAATCTTTACTAGCTTAATGTTTTATAACCCTAATTTTCTAGGATCGATCCCTTTGCATGTTAGTTTAGCACCATAAAACTTAAAACTTTGGGTCATGTGATACTTCAAAACTCTTCATAGGGTGCTAGACTAACCTTACACTGAGGGTTTCTTCCTTGAGCTCCTTTCTCGAACTTTGAGAAAACTAAAGTCTCCGGTTTGCTAGACCTTCAACCTTAGAAAGAGTAGAGAGTGGCTTTGGGTGTTTTTATCTCCAAGGAGAGGTTTCTCAACTCATGAGAATGATTCTCCTTGAACTAGAGGAGGAGGAAGAAGAGAGCAAGAGAGAGAATGGTTATGATAGAATGAAAATAGTTTTTTACAACCATAACAATATATGTGAATTATCTAATTAATAATATTAATCCAAAATGAAAAAGGTGATGGTTGGTTTGATGAGACCATTATCATATCACATTAAATGTTTTTTGCAAAGATCAAAGAGCATCTTGAAAAGTAATGATGATGGTCAATATTTCAAACATGGTCAACTAGTCAACCTTGGTCAACAAGTCAACAACCCTAACCATGACACAATTTCATTTAATTAATATTATTAACTGATATTTCACATATCCATTAGGGTTTGGAAAAAGACAACTGTCAACTGTGCATACACACTCGTTCCGAAACCCTAATGAAAAACCTCTTCCTCCGCCTCAATCAACTGTGCATACACACCCGCATTCGTATTCCGAGGAACATGAATACAATGAGATAAAACTAACCCCAAAACATATATTAGGATCCGGCTCAAACCAGAGCCCGCTAGTAATGACTGTCCGGACACCAAATGTGCACAAGTGCGCGGATGTGAACGAACCCCGTCGCAAAACCATGCGACCTCTACTCTATTTTGCCCAAAGGCGAATAACCCTCTGTGTGGGACTCTAAATACTCGACTCTATACTGGCAGTGGGTTTAACCACAGACCGCAAGCGGCACTAGCTGTGCGTAACGGCCCCCAGGTAGATGCCGATAAGAAGACGGACGAGGTGAAACCCATCTGAACTCCTACTGAGCCTGAATGTGACAGTCTCCGTACAGTCCGGTCAGTTCGTCTAAGAACATCGCATGGCGGGCCTAGGGGGGCGGTAAACGTCAGTCCCCTACTAGCGGTACAAGTCGTGTCGGAGTGTAGCCCAGAACACCTGAGATAACACTGGAAACCTACCAGTCTATCTCGCTTGCCCTGGCCAGGGACTTTGTTTAATGGCTCTCCTAGACACAACGCGATATCAACCCCCAATACCTGGAGAGACAAATCCTGTCTAACCGTCACTGCCTCCAAGTGCTTCGGGACTGCACCCAAAAACTACCTGTTTGCACGACTCCTTTGAGCCGTGGTAGGGTAGTAATCAAAGTACAGTGGGAACACACTCGAGGCGAAGTGACAGTGTCCATTCAACGGACTAAGCTGTACTCATGTCACCTGGGAACTGATAACTGACGATAGGTATAATACCAACCAACAGTTCCCGACGAGTCCTGTCCAGTGTACTCTTAACCTAACGAGCACCCGCATACTATCCCAAGTACGACGTACTGACGGCTGTGGGACAGACCGTCTCCCAAGCTGGGATGAGAAGCGCATACGCTAGTCTACTCCGGAGTATCGATGCCCTGTCTCGATAGTCCTACAACTAGGGACCTGCATAAGGATGTGCTTATAGATTACCCAGCCCCCACGAGTGTGACTGCCATCACAACGCTGGTAATCAAGCAAAGATCCTAAAGGCTCCACTAATGTGTAAAGGCAATATGCTAAAAGAAACACATGCACACATTAAAGCAGAAACAAACCAAGTAGCATACTACTATTTTGAGCAAGATTGTCAATACAAGGTGAATATCCCAAGCTTCCATCAAGTAATATACAAACTAGTATGATACAGTAATGGCCTCTAGGGCATATACACTAACAATCTCCCACTTGCACTAAGGCCATGTACTGGCGTATCGAAGACCTATCATCTCGATCAGCCGCTCGAACTGAGTCTGGGGTAAGGCCTTCGTGAATGGATCAGCAGTGTTATCTTCCATAGCAACTCTCCGAACCTCGATCTCCTGGCGACCCACGATCTCCCTGATCAGGTGATACCGCCTCAAGATGTGCCTGGACTTCTGATGGGACCTGGGTTCCTTCGCTAAAGCTATAGCCCCGTTGTTGTCGCAATACAGAGGTACTGGATCAACAATGGACGGAACCACCTGAAGTTCTGTTAAGAACTTCCTTATCCAGACGGCTTCTTTTGCGGCATCTGCAGCAGCGATATATTCCGCTTCCATCGTCGAGTCAGCAACGGTTTCCTGTTTGGAACTCTTCCAACACACCGCCCCTCCATAGAGGGTAAAGATATAACCTGACATAGACTTGGAATCATCCTTGTTACTCTGGAAGCTGGAGTCAGCAAAGGTCTCGATCTGGTGGTCTTTTCCGCCATACACCAAGAACATCTCCTTAGACCTTATCATGTACTTAAGAATGTTCTTTACCGCTATCCAGTGTTTCTCCCCAGGGTTTGACTGATACCGGCTTACCACACTCAGTGCATAAGCTACATCTGGTCTGGTACACAACATCGCATACATTATAGAGCCTACCGCAGAAGCGTAGGGTATAATAGACATGCGATCCCTTTCCAAATCAGTCTTGGGAGACATCTCTTTGGAGAGGGTGATCCCGTGACAAGCCGGTAGATTACCGCGCTTGGAATCTTCCATACTGAATCTTTTCAGTATGGTGTCGATGTACCTGGACTGTGAGAGTCCTAATATCCTCTTAGATCTGTCACGATAGATCCGGATCCCCAGAATGTATGAGGTATCACCCAGGTCTTTCATGGAGAACCTGTGTGACAAGAACCCTTTGACAGATTGTAGCATAGGAATGTCATTTCCTATTAATAGAATGTCATCCACGTATAATACGAGGAATACAACAGTTCTTGCTACAAATCTACTATAGATGCATGGTTCATCTGGATTTTTGATAAAGCCAAATTTTTTGACCATCTCATCAAAACAGATGTTCCAACTCCGCGATGCCTGCTTTAGTCCATAGATGGACTTAAGCAACTTGCACACCTTTCCGCTGCTCCCACTCTGAATGAAACCCTCTGGCTGGTCCATATAGACACACTCCTCTAAATTTCCATTTAGAAAAGCGGTCTTTACGTCCATTTGCCAAATCTCATAATCGTGGAAGGCAGCAATGGCAAGAAGGATCCGAATGGATTTTAGCATAGCCACTGGAGAAAAGGTTTCGTCATAGTCCAAGCCAGGTCTTTGACGGAAACCCTTTGCAACAAGTCTAGCTTTATAGGTCTCAACCTGTCCATCTACACCAATCTTCCTTTTGAAGATCCACTTGCATCCTACGGGTTTTACCCCATCTGGAGCAACGTCCAACGTCCATACTTTGTTGGTGTACATGGACTCCATTTCGGTCCGCATTGCATCCAGCCATTTTACCGAGTCAACGCTCTGAATGGCCTGCTGGAAGCTAGTCGGCTCATCACTATCAATGATGCAATCCTCTCTATCCCCGTCTATGAGAAAACCGTAGTATCTCTCGGGCGGATGAGACTGCCTACTACTTCTGCGGAGCGGCGCAGGAATGTCCAGATCTTTCGAACCCTCTGGTTCTACTAAGCTTTCAGTAATAGCTCGTGGTTCTGGAATTTCTTCCAGTTCTATTGCGCTCCCACTTGTCTGTTTTTCCAAAAACTGAGTTTCCAAGAAGTGGGCATGACGAGAAACAAAAACCTTTTGTTCCTCTTCGCAATAGAAGAATTATCCCTTGGAGTTCTTTGGATTTCCCACAAACTTGCACTGTACTGAGCGTGCCTCGAGCTTGTCCGCATGCTGCTTTTTGACAAAAGCTGGACATCCACATGTCTTAATGTGATTAAGATAGGGTCTCTTCCCACACCACATCTGATATGGTGTAGTAGGCACAGTCTTAGTTGGAACTCAGTTCAAAAGGTATGCAGCTGATTCTAGTGCATATCCCCAGAATGATCGCGGTAACTCAGCGTTACTCATCATGGAACGTACCATATCCAATAGGGTGCGGTTCCGTCTCTCCGATACACCGTTATGTTGCGGAGTGTATGGAGGAGTAAGCTGAGAGAGAATTCCATTCTCTTTTAAGTAATCCAGGAACTCGGCACTCAAGTATTCACCACCTCGATCAGATCTCAGTGTCTTGATACTTTTGCCTGTTTGTTTTTCTACTTCATTCTTGTATTCCTGGAATTTTCCAAAGGCTTCGGATTTATGTTTCATTAAGAAGACATAACCGTACCTTGAAAAATCATCCGTAAAAGTAATGAAGTAAGAATAACCGCTTCGTGCATGCGTAGACATTGGACCGCACACGTCGCTGTGTACGAGTCCCACGAGCTTGCTCGCTCTTACTCCGTGTCCAGTGAACGGAGTCTTTGTCATCTTTCCTTTGAGACAGGATTGACAAGTTGCATATGATTGATATTCGAACGGATCCAAATATCATTCTGTATGTAACTTCGTCAACCTTCTCTCATTGATGTGACCCAGTCTACAATGCCATAAGAAAGTCTGATTTGTTTCCGGAGACTTTCTTTTGTGTGTATTCTAGACATTGAAAATCTGTGGTTGGTTTAATACGTATATACCATTGCTCAATGTACCTGACCCAATCAGAACTTGATTAAGGTGAATGTTTACAACATTACTTACAAACGCAAATTCATAACCTTCTTTAGAAATCAAAGATACAGAAATGATATTACAAGTTGCATTGGGTACAAAAAAGCAATTACGTAAAACCAAAACATGTCCATCTGACATTCCCAGGTGATAGTCCCCCACGGCCTCAGCATCCATGCTAGCTCCGTTTGCAACTTTGAGGGTCATTTCACCTGCCTTAAAAAACCTACGCTTTCTCAATGCCTGCAAAGAATTACAGATATGAGATCCTGATCCGGTATCCAATACCCAGGACGTAGAGTTTATTGATAGATAGTTTTCAATAACATACACACCTGAAGCTGAAGCCGCAACATGCTTCAGATCCTGTGTTCTGGCCTTCCAAGCCCTGCAATCTTTCTTCCAGTGTCTACTCTTGTGACAGTAAAAGCACTCTTCTTTATCCACAAGCTTCCCCGCTACCTTTGTTGCTTTTGCCTTTCCCTTCGTATCCACTTTACTAACATCGCCCCTTGGTTTGGCGGGGGTTTTCTTCTTCTTTCCCTTGGCTTTCGCCTTGGACCTAGAAGAGGAAGATCCTCCTACAAATAAAGTGGATGTTTCCCTACCTTTCTGTAGGGTGCCCTCTGCACTCCTCAGCATGTTGAGGAGCTCTGAAAGTTCAACTTCCTTTTCCTGCAAGTTGAAGTTCAGAATGAACTGGGCGTAAGTGGAAGGAAGGGACTGGAGAATAAAGTCTGTATAGAGCTCATTCTCCAACGTGGTCCCAAGGTCCGCGAGCTCCTCTATGTAGCCAATCATCTTAAGCACGTGTTCCGCTACCGATGATCCGACGGCCAATCTCGCCGAAAACAACTTCTTCGACACTTCGTATCTGGCGATACGAGATTGCTCTCCATACAGGTTCTTTTGTATGTAGAAATATGGATTCGAGGTCCATATTCTCGTGCCTCCTCTGATGTTCATTGTCCATAGAGGCAAGCACGAGGCACTTGGCCTTCGCGCAATCGATTTCCCAGGTCTTACGGATTTCCCTATCCGTGACGCTGGTTTTGGGACCTGGGACAGGGGGAGCTTTGGTGGTAAGAAGATACCCCAACTTGTCATAAGTGATTGCCATTTTGACATTCCTGAGCCAATCTTTGTAGTTCGGCCTTGTCAGTATGTTTTTATCTAGAAGTAACTTAAGTCCAGTCATGATAATTGGTCGCTGCAATTAGGAGAGAGAGAAGAAACACTTTAGCATGATGCTCTTGCAAGTTTAGAGTGGTTTTTAATTTGTCTAAATAGGATGGCTCCCACTGTCTCTCGAATCCCTCCTCAAACCATAAAGGAAGAATTAGTCGGGATCAATCTCACCGTACAATACTTGCTTAACCGTTCAGCCAGGCCAGTGTCGGTACTTTGAGGGAGGTTTTCCAACGCTTTCGCGAAGTTCCTTAATTAAATAACCTCTTTTCCCTATGGGCGTAGCCCTGCTAACACCTTTCTAAACACCTACTTGGTTTATAGCATTGATCGTTAAGTGAGAAAGTTCCGGAGGAGTAGCATATACTCACAGTAGGATCGGGATCCAAATATCATTGCGTGACAAAACTGAAGGAATCCTACCAGAATCATCACACTCCAAATGGAATGCAGCGCTAGCAAGTTTCAGTTCTTTTGAAACTCCCGATGTGGAATTTTGCCCCATGCTCTTATGACCTTGACTTTGGCCAAAATATCATAAGTCACATGTCAAGTTCTACCCGTCATTCTCCAGGTTAATTTGAGCCCACCCGCACATACCCTTGACTTTGGCCAACATGGTAGAACGACTGCCCCAAACCAACACATCTATCTATGCTGTACATGAATACCCAATAGCTACCAATCACTATGCCTTGACTTTGGCCAACATACATAGCTTGAATACTTATTGACCATTCATGTGAAACGACGGAGGGCTACAAATGGTTTTGGCGAAACCGTGAACGTAGTGAACTTGATATAATCGAAGGAACGAGATAGCTTTCAAAAGGAGTGGTTCAAGCTCCGCATTTAAAATTTGGTTTTGAAAAGAACCGAGTGGTTTTGAAAGTGTTCCAACGACTTTTACTTGGTTTATTTTTTTTTTCTTGCATTAATTCCAATGCGTCCCATCATTTAATCATACCATTGCAGAAAACAACGAAAATATGACGTACGCTTATGCCATCCGCATTCGCCACGGGGTCCCATCATCACCCGTTAGGTTACTTAACTAACGACTGAGCGAGGGCTGGACTAGCGCGGATGCAAAACATAAGCAACGCCTAAATAGATATCATATAGATATATATAAACATTCATCACATGCAATGATAGCCATTCCAGATCACAGATGCATACATTGGATATACTAGGAATCCGCAATTCGTACGAGCCTGTAATGAAGAACGGATTACACGGTCGCGATGAATAGCCAAACCCCACCCAAGACCCCTACGGGTGCGGCAAACTACCCGCCAAGTACCCGAAGCGAAGCAACCTCCCTCAACATCGTGAGTAGGCTACTCGGAACTTCGAGATACCCGGTAGTTTGTGCACCCCACCTTGGGTCTATCCTAGGAGCGAAAATAGTAAAAAGAAATTATACAATGACGGCTACAACCCCGACCCGGTTGTGCGGCCATACAAAAAATATTACAAGAATTGAAAGAATAAGAAAACTGTCATCTCACAACCCCCGGCTATTCATCCGCGACAATCCAACGAATTCATATACACAAACCATCAACATTACAGATCAAAGATATGTATAACCCCCACTAATCGACGTATAGCGATTAGCAGACGTTCAATACATATATCACATCACAGATATAACCCATTAGCCAAAGTCTACAGAAAATCGACCAAAAATACGGATTTGTAACCACCCCAAAAACGAACTTGTTCTCTGGAAATTCTGGGCAGAAACAAACCATCTCAAAAATCATAAAACACCACCAGAAGCAAACTGCAGGAGAAACTGTAGGGTTCCTAGGCACACTAATGAAGTCTCACAAGTGATCAAGCATGGCTAATTCAAATTTTACAAGTGCCTACAAACCCTAATACGGATCGTTAACTAGATATATAGGCGATGCAAGCATGTAAACGAACTAAATGCTAAAGGAAAGTGACTACAACCTTTGTAGATCCGGTCCACCACTTCCTAAGCTCCACGATGATGTCCCTCCGCTGTCCAAATCGGAATCCGGACTCTAGCATCGGCTTCATCGAAGAAATGGGCGGGCTTGGTCGTCGGCTTCGATGCCGAAGATGATCTACGTCGAGGCATCACAAGATCAAACTCCGACTTCACCAAGTCATGAAACTTGTGAAGAAAACACCCTATACTACTTGGCAAGAGGTAGAGGATGAAGAAATAAGAAGTGGGTTCACTTTAGAATTGGATTTCTCACTTTTTTTCATCACTTGCCATTGATGTAGCAGGCTTTTCTTCATGGAAGAAGAAGATGAAGAAGAAGAAGGTGATATATATCATAAGTGTTTTTAAAATAAAAACAATATGATACTTATCATAATCTCAACCATGGTTTAGTGTAGAGATTTAACTAAGGTTAGATGAGTGGTTAGGGTTAAAGAAGAGACAAGAATGGTGGACTTGTTCAAAGCTTCAAGAAGCTTCAAAGAAAAAACAAACTAAGCCACCATTTCTTTTTCTCTTTATCTTTTCCAAAACAATAATAAATGGATAAATAAATAAGAGAAAAGAAACCCTAACCATTCACTAAACATGGTTTAATCTTTACACAAACCCAAATGAGCAAGTATCATCAAACATGATACAATGTTGTGCACAAAAATATATCATATACACAATGTGCACTTCAAGTGAGAAAATCCTTTTAAAGTGAACAAATACTAGTTAATGCAAAGTAATATATCAAATATATAATTATACATTAAATCATTAAATCAACACTTGATTCAATGATCCGGTCATGTCGCATATAACCGGCTAGTATCCAATGTATCGGCTTATCGAGTCAATCCTTGATTCGATAACTAGGTTATATCGCATACAACCATTCGACACATTCATCGCGAGAATGAAATACGGTATCACATACACGCATTATTCTCGGTCCCGCACATATCTCATATGCGCTCCTATTTCGTTTCGCTTGAGCCAGGAAACCTCTGTGTAGGACTCTAAAGACTCGTCAATACGCCGGCAGCAGGTGATGATCATATCAAACACCCACAAGCCGCAAGCGGTCTGCTAAACGTAACGGCCACCCGGGTATTGAGCGATCAGAAGATCGATGAGCAAGCCCGCTCACACTCCTGTGAATCCAACCAGTAACACTTACCGTACAGTCCGGTCTGTTCGTCTGATATGCCGCATATCTCGCCTAGGGATGGTAAACGTCAGACCCCAATAGCTTGATAAGTCATGCCGACGTAGGGTCCATAACATTCGTGAAACTACTGATAACTCTTACCAGTATATCACTGCAACCCTGGCCAGGGATTTCCTGTTATGGCCAGTCGTGCATAGCGCAACATCAACCCCCAATACCGGGAGAGACGAATCCCCTCCTATCGCTCATTGCCTCCATGTGAATCGGGACTGTACCCAAAAACCACCTGTTTGCACGACTCAGTAGAGCCGTGGTAGGGTGGAAATCAAAGCACAGTGGGAGACACACAAGACTCTATGACGATCTCGGGTCAACAGACTAAGCTGTACCAGTGTCACCAGAGAACTGCCATCTGACGTGAGGTATAATACCATCTGGGAGTTCTCGGCGAGTCCGTTCAGTGTACCCAGTCTCCACTGAGCACCCGCATACCATCTCCGATGTCAAACACCAATGGATATGGGATCATCCATCGCCCATCACATGGGTTGAGAAGATATACGCTAGTCTACTCTGGAATATCGATGCCCCGTCTCGATATTCCCACGACTAGGAACAATGAAGGATGTACTCACTGACTACCCAGGCCCCACTAGTATGATCTTCTTCATAGTCCTGGAAGTCGAGTACACATCCTAAGGGCTTTATCAACATGTAATCAGAGAGACATAAAGTATACATGTTAAGATAAAGAGCAACCAGATAACGTACTATCATGTCGAGCAAGAAAGTCCTACCTATATATGTCCCAGCATCCACTACAATATACATCCAATGTACAGTAATGGCCTCTAGGGCATACATATAACTAACAATCTCCCACTTGCACTAGGGCCATCTGTAGCAGTAGTTGTAGTATCTAATACTCAACCATCCCCTTAAAAGTCTCTCTTTGGGAAAAGGCCTTCGTGAGTGGATCCGCCGTGTTGTCCTCTGAGTCTACTCTCCTAACCTTGATCACCCTGGAGATCTACTATCTCCATGATTAGGTGATGCTGCCTCAGAATATGTCTGGGTCACTGATGGGACCAGGGTTCCAGGGCCAAAGCCACAGTTCCATTGTCACACAATGGTAGGAACCTAGTTCATCCTATGAACCAATATACACCCAAACTGCCTCTTTGGTAGTATCTTTAATAGCGATGTTACCAGCCTTTATCGTCTAGTTTGTTATGGCATCTAGCTTGGAAATCTTCCAACATACCGTCCCTTTACTAAGGGTAAAGACAATGCCTGTGACTGACATTCAGTCGTCTTTATCACTCTGGAACCCTTCCAGTGATTCTCCCCAGGATCGATTGATACCATCTCACTTCAACTAGTGAGTATCCTAACATCCAATTAGATCTATCTCATAGATCCAAAGCTTAGGATTTAGTAGGTATCACTTTGATCCTATATGGAAAATCATTGTGATAAGCGGAGATTGATCGAGCGTAGCATAGGAAACTCCCTCCCTAAACAAGAGTATGTCATCCACGTACTCTACGAGGATCGTCACCATACTCCCTACTACCTTTTTGTTTATACAAGTTTCATCTACCATTTTGATGATGTCTACTTCTTTGACTAATCCATCGAAACAGATGTTTCAACTCCGCGATGCCTGCTTTATCCTATAAAGCATCTTGCACACGTTTCCGCTGCTCCCACTGTCTACGAGGCCCTCTGGCTGTGTTCTTATAGACGTTCTCTTCTAAATCAATATTTAGAAAAATAGTCATGGCACCCAACCACCAGATATCGTAGTCATGGTATGTAGCCGTGGCAAGTAGGATCTGGATGGACTTAAACATAGTCCCTGGAAAAGGTTTCATCATTATCCGTGCCTGGTTGATGACGAAAACCTTTAACAAGTCTAGCTTTGAAAGTCTCAACTTTTCCATGTACACCAAGTAATATTCTCAAGATATACTTGCTCCTGATGGGGATTTAACCCTTCAGATATAGCAACCAAAGTCCATACTTTGTTGGTGTATAAGGATTCCATCTCAGATCACTAAGCATCCAGCCATTCTTACAGAGTCCCTACTCTCGATGGCCTGCTCGAAACTGGTTGGGCCATCATCTCATGATGCAATCCTCGCTCCCACTGTCATCGAGAAACCGAGGTATCTCAGGCAGGCGAGGAACCCTTCCAGATCGGCGGAGAGGCTGAGGTTCGTCGGGGACTATAGAATCCTTTGGTTCTGTCAAATCTTCAGCTGTAGTTTCGTATAGCTGGAACCTTTCCAGTTCTACAGAACTGACCTTGCCTCGATCTTGTCCGGATTTTGCTTTTGACATTGGCCGGACAATCCCAAATCTTAACTTACTTAAGAGATAGGATCTTCCCACACCATATCTTATATGGAGTGGTAGGCACTGATTTGATTCGAACCTAATTCAATAGGTATGCAGCTTCTCAAGCGCATAACTCCCAAAAAGGAAATAGGTAACTCAGTAGTACTCATCATAGAGCACACCTTATCATATAGGGTGTGATTGCTCCGTCCCGATATACCATCGTGCTATGGTTTATACGGAGGAGTAATGCTGAGAGAGAATCTCATTTTCTTTTAGAATAGTCCAGGAATGCCATGCACAAGTATTCTCCTCCCTGATCTCATCATAGGACATAATACTTATACCCGGTTATTGGTTCTCTACTTCTAACTTATATTCTGTGAATATCTCAAAAGGTTCGGACTTGTGTTTCAACAGGAACATATGTCAGAATCTTGAGAGATCATCAGAGAACGTAATGAAGTATAAAGAACCAGTCCTGGCATGTGTAGACAAGAGACCTTACATACATCATAATGTATCAGTCCCAAGAGTTTACTAACTCTTTCTCTGTTTCTAATAAACAGAGCTATGGTTATTTTATCTTTGTGACATGACTGGCAAGTTTCACAAGATGTAAATTCAAACTGATTTAAATATGCATCTAAAATGTAACTTCAGCCAGTTGGGTCGCATTGATATGACCTAGTCTACAATGCCTCAAGAATGATTCGTTCATTTCTGAACTCTTCCACTTGTGTGTGTTCTGAATACTAAGAACTGTAGTTTGATTTAGAACGTTAATGCTTTTAGATAACGCGCCTAAACCGATCAACTTTTGATATAGGAAATGTTCAAAACATTATCCAACAATACAAAATTTTATCATTTCTTTACTAATAAAGGGACTGATATGATATTGTATATCAGGTTCGGTATCTAATAACATTCGTTCAGAATCAATGTATTGATAATACAGGGTGACAGTGACCAACAGACTTGGCTGCAACACTTGGCCCGTTTTCTGCCTCATGAAACTTATCACCCGTTCTCAGTTTTTCTACCTTTTTGTAGCCTTATGTAACAGATTACATATCTGGGATCCTGATCCGGTATCAGATACCCAGGATGCAGAGGATACTGAGAAATAGTTCTTTGTAATGAACACACCCGAAGGAGATGCATCATATGCACTTTCTTTGTTTGGGCGGCATAGGAATTCTAGTATTCCCCAATTTCCTGCTCTGGCTTATAACAATTATAAGTTGGAGCGGGACCAACGTTCCCCAGCTCAGTATAACAAGCGGGTTCGGTCAATACATCCATTTTATTATCTTGATTAAGGCGTGATATGGTCGCTACCAGGAGAGAGAGAGAAGAAAACACTCTGCGTGCGCTCTTGCAAGATTAGATTGGTTATGTATTTTATCTAATCAGGATGGTGTCACGACCCGCAGGGTACGGAACGTGACTGGCACTTAAGTTTACGAAACGTCTCAAGACGTCCGTAAAATAAGTAAGCCAAAGCCCAGAAAACCAAAACCACAAGGCAGAAGAGTGAAGAAAACCCAATCAATTGAAAGCGAGTTTATCAAATACGTCATATAAAACCCTTTTTAAAAACAATATCAATTTTTCCGAAAATTTCGGCAGAGTCTCCTTTGTAAATACTGGCCCCCAAAATGGGTACAATAAGAATATAAATGAATCCAACAAATATGGCATCCCCAAGCGGGAGCTAGCTCTTCGCCACAAGGCGGTCACAAATCCCACGCAATATAAAGCAGCAACATGCGAAATAACCATAATGAAGCATAAGAAAAACAGCATGTCGACTCAAGTGAGCTCGACCCCAAAATACAGCATAAAAGTCCACAAACCTCACAGTCTCATCTCTAGGTCAATATACAATAATACTGGTAGATACAGTAGATGGAGTGCTCTAGATACAAAGAATATACAAGGTGGTGCAAAAATAATGATATAACCCACCTAAGAGCAAAACCTCGAGTCCAGGCAAGAGAGCAAAATAAGCAAGTGCGCCCGCCGCTACTGTACTGACGGAGCGGACCTGCAAAAGGCTGTGGCACAACGGGGGTGAGTTGCCAACTCGTGAGTAATAAATAACATCTACACAGGCTATCGCATGCATGCACACAAGTATTCTAGTATCTCTAATACAGGTATGACTGGATGCACTAGCAGGTGTGTATACAACATCAGTGTACTAATATGTATGCAACATGAATATCTGAGGTCTCAATAGGTATATATAAGAAACATGTTATCTCTTTTTGTTTTTTGAAACTCTTTTAGAATGCCAGCATAATACTCAAGAATCGACGAGAACCGGTGTCCAGCAACGACACCTAAAAGCTGTGTCAAATCTCATAAATCCATGTCATAGTGTCTCTGGCCTCAGCCATCCGGCTGACCCATCTCAATATCAATATCTCATCCTCTCGCGGCCCCGGTCGGTATCCTCTGGATATCCGCCGTGCCCAATGAAGTCATCGGTAGGTAATCCGTCCCCTGCCAGGCTCATCGTCAGCACCACGAGCTTCTTGCCCCGGGGTACCCTACCGGGCCCACCATGTACCCGAGACGGTTCATCCAACTCCTCGAAACGGGTCTCGAAAACCATAGCAAACTCATGGTGGACGACACTTACATCACTAGAAAACCGCAATTTACATATTTTTTTTAAAAGATATAATAAGTTTAGAAATTTTGCGGTTTTTCCCCGAAATCCAGAAATATCATAAAATCTCAAGAAATCCTCATAAGTGCATATGTCAATGATAATGAATGCATATGGTATCAATAATCAAGTTGCGATGTGTGATTAATAGATTAGGCATGAACAAATAATATGATGAGGTACATGCACATGAATAGCAATCCTACGATTTCATTTTAAGGAATTAAAGGCAATAGCACAGGTTTAAGCATCAATTAGTAAAAGATTTCAAATTATAGGTTATCTAGTGTGGTGGCATGGCAATTACCAGGGCGTGTGTGTAAGCATGAATAGTGCTCGTGCTGCATATAAAAACCCTGGCAATGGTGCATGTGTCCTATAAAATGGGTTCGCATATGTATGTCAATATAAGGCATGGATGCGGCAAATAATCATATAAGTATTACACCCCTAATTACTAACATCACTAAGAATCTTTTAAGTTACTAAAACTATCGGGCGGCTTGCGCCATCCAACGATAGTCCTCCGTAGATGTTACATCTACTCACCGGAATCCCTGGCTAGCTGTGTCCAATCACCGCTTTCCCCTTTCGTGCCGCGTCTGACGTCTCCGCGACCGAACCTGGAATTTACATCAATACCAAACATAAGGTTACCTATCAAGACTGACGCAAAACCCAAACGAAAATACTAATGTTCACTAGCTAGGTACAACGTGCACAAGGTCCGCGGAACACACGCGAAAATCGCAAAAATCTACAAGAAAGTCGATTTGGCCGCCCGGCAAAACTAAAACCCGACTACTCAAAAATCCGCACACACGCATCCTAAATGTCATAGGATATCTCAAAAATATCGTCAAGATCTCGCAAATAGTTCATCACAATATTTTAATAAAAACTAGTAAGCACAAAACTTGCTAATTTGGTGCAACATCGAAAATTAAAGATAAAGTTATCACAATCCAACACAAACATCCAACCACACAACTAGTTAGCCACAATCACATAATTCCAACTCATTTACCATGCTTCAAAACCATTTTCCAAACACAACCCTTTCTTGATTTTTTTCTTATTAGCAATTGCAATTAAAAACCATACTAGAAAAACTTAACTAACACTAATTTCAAACCCAATAGCAAGTTCACCTCTTAGATTTAGGTTAGCAAAACACTAGATAGCAAAGTAAATTAATTAACCTAATAATGGATTTCTAAACCCTAATTACAACTCAAGCCATGAACTATAAAAAAAACTAGATTAGAATTTAGCACAAAATTAACACTTCAAGGTTCTAATTTAGCATACATTAAACTACAATTTAACCAAAGATTGAAATTATACCTCACAATTCCAAACCCTAGGTTGCTCTAGCCTCCCAAGATGCCATCTTTCTCCTTATTTTAAACTAATAGGGGTGTGAGAAGAGGTAGAATAAGGATTTGGGTTGAATTTGTGAAGGATTTGTGGATTTTTCTTGGATTTTGAGATGAAATTAAAGCAAAAGAGATGGAGAAATGGGGGAATTTTTCTTGGGCTGTTGCTGCTGTGGTTTCGGCAGTGGGAGGAGTGGGGAAAGGTATGGGGAGTTGTGGAAATTTACACAAAGTCAAAAGCCAACTATCTCACTTACAACCCATACCTTAATTAATATATTTTAATCAAACATAAGGTTTCCATACAAGAAATGGAGACAAAATGAGGGGGAAAAATTCATGGCTGCTGAAATGGGTGGTAGGGCCGGCCAAAACAAGAGGGGTGAGGTTGTGAGTGATTGCACAAAAAAATTCTATGCAAAAAGAACCCTCAAGTTACAAAAATTGCAAGTTTTAGCTTAATTTCAATAAATTTTGTTTTCTATAATAAAAATTAGTTAAAAATCAAAATAAAATACTAAAAATTTATATTACAACTAGATTTTAATTAAAAAGATTTTAAAGCTTAAATTTAGCCCATTTAAATTTGTATTTATCGCTAATTTAATGTATTTTCTTACCGGCTTAAAATAATATTAAAAAATTGAAAAATAGGGAAAATTTTTTAAATGCCCAAAATTTAATAAGTAACTCATTAGCTACTAAAAACAAGCAATTACCTATCCATTTTAGGTATAATTAGCCCTAAACTGCAAAATAACAAAAAAGACGGTTTTCGGAAAAATACCGAATTTTCACCGATTTTCAGGAAAACACCAAAACGACTTTCAAGACGCTACAATCTTCCCCCCTTAAAGAAATTCGGTCCCCGAATTTAAAAAAATAACTACGCGTACCTTCGAAGAGATGGGGATATTTCTTCCTCATCTCGCCCTCGGTCTCCCAGGTAACCTCCTCGCTGCTCGGGCTACGCCAAAGGACCTTGACGGTTGGTATAATCTTCGACCTCAACTTCTTCAACTGCCGATCCAGGATGGCCACCGGCTGCTCTGCAAAAGAAAGGTCGCGCTCTAGCTGGACTGCCGGGTGCTGAATCGCATGCGAAGGGTCGTGAAGGTACTTGCGGAGCATCGAAACATGGAAGACGGGGTGAACATCGGGAAAGCTGGGAGGAAGAGCCAAACGATATGCAACTGCGCCGACACGCTCGAGGATCTCGAAGGGACCTACGAATCTAGGGCTAAGCTTCCCCTTTTGCCCAAAATGCATCACGCCCTTCATCGGAGAGACTTTCAGAAAAACATGGTCGCCAACTGCGAACTCTAATCTGCGACGGCGCCTGTCTGCATAGGATTTCTGTCTGCTCTGAGCTGCCCTCATCCGGTCTCGAATCAACTGTATCTTCGCTGTCGTCTCCTCAACAAGCTGCGGCCCCAAAATACTGCTCTCGCTGAGCTCTGTCCAACAAACGGGCGATCTGCATCTCCTCCCATACAATGCCTCGAAAGGTGCCATCTGAATAGTATCCTGGAAGCTGTTGTTGTAGGAGAACTCCACTAGAGGTAAATGACGATCCCAGCTACCACCAAAGTCTAAAACGCACGCTCTGAGCATGTCCTCGAGAGTCTGAATGGTCCGCTCTGACTGTCCGTCGGTCTGCGGATGAAATGCTGTGCTGAAGCTCAAACGAGTGCCCAAAGCCTCCTGGAGTCTCTGCCATAGTCGGCTGGTAAACTGAGTGCCTCGATCTGACACGATACAAGTCGGTACGCCATGTAGTCGCACGATCTCGTCAATATAGAGCTGAGCATACTGAGCGAAGCTGAAAGTGGTCTTCACTGGTAGGAAGTGAGCCGCTTTCGTCAATCTATCCACGATCACCCAGATGGAGTCGTACCCTCGACTGGTCCTGGGTAGACCCACAACGAAATCCATCGAAATCTGCTCCCATTTCCACTCTGGAATGGGTAACGGCTGTAGCTCTCCTGCGGGCCTCTGGTGCTCGGCCTTGACTTGCTGACAAGTCAGGCATCTCGAAACGAACTCCGCAATGTCCCTCTTCATCCCGTCCCACCAGTAGGTCTCTCTCATATCATGGTACATCTTGGTGGAACCGGGGTGGACACTATACACTGATCGGTGTGCCTCCTCAAGAATGTCGCGCCGCAATCCATCAGCATCTGGTACGCACAGTCTAGATCCATATCGTAAAATCCCCTGATCGTCAATCACGAACTCGGAAAATCTGCCCTGTCCCATCTGTGCCATGATCTCTGAGCAACGGTCGTCACTGCGCTGTGTCTCATATATACGGTCAAGCAACTGTGGGCGTGCACGAACATGCGCGAGCTGTCACCCTGTCTGAGTGAACTCGAACTCAACTCGGCTGTCGCATAACATCTGCCAATCTGCTGACGACTGCCTCTGCACTGCGCGCAAAAAGGATAGACTACCCCCGGGCCTCCTACTCAACGCATCTGCCACCACATTCGCCTTGCCTGGGTGATATAAGATCTCGCAGTCGTAGTCTTTCACCAACTCCATCCAACGACGCTGTCTGAGGTTCAGGTCTCGCTGCTGAAATATGTACTTTAAGCTCTTGTGATCGGTGAATATCTGACATGACTCGCCGTATAGGTAATGTCGCCAAATCTTCAGTGCAAAGACCACTGCAGCCATCTCCAAATCATGAGTGGGGTAGTTCTGTTCGTGCCTCTTCAACTGCCGAGAAGCATAAGCGATCACCCGGCCATGCTGCATCAATACGCATCCTAATCCCACCCGCGAAGCATCACAGTAGACCACAAATCCGCCTGATCCCGAAGGCAAAGATAATACCGGCGCCGTAGTCAAACATGTCCGTAGCTGCTGAAAACTGCGCTCGCACTCCTCCGTCCAGACGAAAGGAACTCCCTTCCGGGTCAAACCGGTCAAAGGTGCAGCTATACGGGAGAAGTCCTGAACAAAACGCCTGTAGTAGCCTGCCAGGCCTAGAAAACTACGGATCTCAGTAACCGATGTAGGTCGGGGCCACTGCTGAACAGCCTCAATCTTCTTCGGGTCCACACATATGCCGTCTCTCGTAACCACGTGACCCAAGAATCCGACGCTGTCCAGCCAGAATGCACACTTGGAGAACTTTGCGAACAGCTGGTGCTCCCTCAGAGTCTGTAACGTAAACCGCAAGTGCTGCTCGTGCTCCTCTCTGCTCCGGGAGTACACCAAGATATCGTCGATAAACACGATGATGAACAAGTCAAGATACGGCCTGAATGTACGGTTCATCAAATCCATGAAGGCTGCTGGGGCGTTGGTGAGACCGAACGACATCACCAAAAACTCGTAGTGGCCATAGCGTGTACGGAAGGCTGTCTTCGGTATATCCTCCTGTCGAACTCGCAGCTGATGGTATCCTGATCGCAAGTCGATCCTCGAAAAATATCCCGCACCCTGAAGCTGGTCGAACAAATCATCAATGCGTGGCAACGGATATCTGTTCCGAACGGTAACTTTGTTCAGCTGGTGGTAGTCGATACATAAGCGCAAACTTCCGTCCTTCTTCTTGACAAACAGGACCGGAGCACCCCACGGAGAAACACTCGGTCGAATAAGCCCCTTATCTAACAAATCCTGCAACTGATCCTTCAGCTCTCGAAGCTCTGCCGGGGCCATCCGATAAGGCGGTATAGAAATAGGCCCCGAGCCGGGAATCAAATCAATGCAGAACTCAACATCGCGCTCAGGCGGTAGCCCAGGTAGCTCATCAGGAAAAACATCAGGGAACTCACAAACTACCGGGACCCGGTCTAACGGAACCTCTACATCTCGAGTATCACAAGTATATGCTAAGAATCCCTGACATCCCTTCCGCAAGAGCTGACCAGCGCGAAGAGACGAAATTAAGCTGGGAAGGGTGACACTGCGGTCTCCCTGAATAACAAGGACTGGCTCTCCCGGAAATCTAAATATGACTGCCTTCTCACGGCAGTCCACCGAAGCATAACAAGTGGCTAGCCAATCCATGCCCAGAAGCACATCAAAGTCCAACATATCGAGGAGAATCAAATCAACCGATGCATCCCTCTCCCCGATACGAACGGAACACAATCGAAATACAAAACGAGCGACAAACGACTCGCCTACCGGAGTAACAACAACAAGCGGATGATCTAACGACGACGACTCACGGCCCAACATCGGTGCAAAGTGTGTAGAGACGTACGAATGTGTGGAACCTGGGTCAAATAATACCCGGGCGTCGAAAGAACAAACTGGCAAGGTACCTGTCACAACGGCATTGGATGCCTGCGCATCCTGCGGTGTCAAAGCAAAAACTCGGGCCTGTCCTCCACCGATAGCGGGCTGACCTCGACCTCGGCCTCTGCCTCCTCGTCCTCTCTGAACAGGACCGCCGCGTCCACGGCCTCTGGGTGCACCTAACTGGCGTGGAGCATCGCCTGTGGTAGGAAGTAGGGCTCTCGGGGGAGGGGGTGGCGATGGTGGTAGGGTCACATGCGGAACTGTCGCTGCTCCCTGTCGTCTCGCCGGACAGTCTCTGACAAGATGGTGCAAACTCCCGCACCCAAAACACCCTGGCGACGGCTGCTGCCCCTGGGGATAAGAACCATATAACTGTCCCCGCCCAAATCCTCTGCCAGGCCTATCTCTCGGAAAGAATCTGGCGCGCTGCCTCTGAGACGGTACATCGGTGCGAATCCTCTTCGGCCCAGAAACGGCCGAAGTCTGTGATATGCGTGCCTCCATCCGCAATGCCGTATCCATAGCAGCTGAATAAGTGTCGTAGTGCTGGGCGCCAATGGCAAGATATAGCTGGGCATCAAGTCCCTGTACGAACCTCTTCACCATCTTCTCCTCGGTATCCACCAAATACTGAGCATATCGGGATAACTGTGTAAACTGGATGTCATACTCAGACACCGTCATCCCAGGTTTCTTGACTAAGGCCTCGAAGCTACGAGCTCTGGCGTCACGAACGCTCTCTGGAAAGAAACGGGCTAGAAAGACCGCTGTAAACTCGACCCAAGTCATAGGCGGTAGACCTGCAGCTCGACCTCTCAAGACTGACTCCCACCATGTCTGCGCGAGACCCTCTAGTCGGAAACTCGCAAGCTCTACCCATCGATCATCCGAACATCTCAGCGAACGGCAGATCCTGGCTAAACTGTCAAGGAACGTCTGTGGGTCCTCCGCTGCCTCGGTGCCGGTGAATACTGGAGGTCTCAGCCTCATGAAATCCTGTAGTGAAACCGGGATGGTCACGGTGGTAGTAGTAGGAGCAGGTATCATGGTCGTCTGTGATGTAGTAGGTACGTCATCCGGTCTCGGTGTACGACTGGCTGCAACTAGGGATCCTACCATCTGACGTAGCTCCTGCATGCCTCCCATCATCTGTCGCAACTCCTCCATACCAGTCTCGAGCCTATCCATACGGCCTGGGGAAGGTGGATCGGTCTGTCCCTGCGGCGTAGGCATACCACCCTGCTCAGTCCTAGTCCCGGACGAGCCAGCTCGAATCTCGTCTCTGGCGGCAGCCCTCTGTGTCCTCGTAGCCTTCGGCGGCATAGTGGCTGGTACAGAAAAAGGATAATAAGAACAGTGCAATAGGATCATAGGATACACGGAATTGAAAAAGGAATTTTCAAGCAAGTATATCCTAAAGTCACTTAGGCGGAGTACCGTATCGTAAGTATGCCGCGGACATACATACGCTACGTTACCCTACTTAAGTCACTTACTCCATCTACCAAGGGTCATCCTACACTCAAAAAGGTAAAACCTATCGCTCTGATACCAACTTTGTCACGACCCGCAGGGTACGGAACGTGACTGGCACTTAAGTTTACGAAACGTCTCAAGACGTCCGTAAAATAAGTAAGCCAAAGCCCAGAAAACCAAAACCACAAGGCAGAAGAGTGAAGAAAACCCAATCAATTGAAAGCGAGTTTATCAAATACGTCATATAAAACCCTTTTTAAAAACAATATCAATTTTTCCGAAAATTTCGGCAGAGTCTCCTTTGTAAATACTGGCCCCCAAAATGGGTACAATAAGAATATAAATGAATCCAACAAATATGGCATCCCCAAGCGGGAGCTAGCTCTTCGCCACAAGGCGGTCACAAATCCCACGGAATATAAAGCAGCAACATGCGAAATAACCATAATGAAGCATAAGAAAAACAGCATGTCGACTCAAGTGAGCTCGACCCCAAAATACAGCATAAAAGTCCACAAACCTCACAGTCTCATCTCTAGGTCAATATACAATAATACTGGTAGATACAGTAGATGGAGTGCTCTAGATACAAAGAATATACAAGGTGGTGCAAAAATAATGATATAACCCACCTAAGAGCAAAACCTCGAGTCCAGGCAAGAGAGCAAAATAAGCAAGTGCGCCCGCCGCTACTGTACTGACGGAGCGGACCTGCAAAAGGCTGTGGCACAACGGGGGTGATTTGCCAACTCGTGAGTAATAAATACCATCTACACAGGCTATCGCATGCATGCACACAAGTATTCTAGTATCTCTAATACAGGTATGACTGGATGCACTAGCAGGTGTGTATACAACATCAGTGTACTAATATGTATGCAACATGAATATCTGAGGTCTCAATAGGTATATATAAGAAACATGTTATCTCTTTTTGTTTTTTGAAACTCTTTTAGAATGCCAGCATAATACTCAAGAATCGACGAGAACCGGTGTCCAGCAACGACACCTAAAAGCTGTCTCAAATCTCATAAATCCATGTCATAGTGTCTCTGGCCTCAGCCATCCGGCTGACCCATCTCAATATCAATATCTCATCCTCTTGCGGCCCCGGTCGGTATCCTCTGGATATCCTCCGTGCCTAATGAAGTCACCGGTAGGTAATCCGTCCCCTGCCAGGCTCATCGTCAGCACCACGAGCTTCTTGCCCCGGGGTACCCTACCGGGCCCACCATGTACCCGAGACGGTTCATCCAACTCCTCGAAACGGATCTCGAAAACCACAGCAAACTCATGGTGGACGACACTTACATCACTAGAAAACCGCAATTTACATATTTTTTTTAAAAGATATAATAAGTTTAGAAATTTTGCGGTTTTTCCCCGAAATCCAGAAATATCATAAAATCTCAAGAAATCCTCATAAGTGCATATGTCAATGATAATGAATGCATATGGTATCAATAATCAAGTTGCGATGTGTGATTAATAGATTAGGCATGAACAAATAATATGATGAGGTACATGCACATGAATAGCAATCCTACGATTTCATTTTAAGGAATTAAAGGCAATAGCACAGGTTTAAGCATCAATTAGTAAAAGGTTTCAAATTATATGTTATCTAGTGTGGTGGCATGGCAATTACCAGGGCGTGTGTGTAAGCATGAATAGTGCTCGTGCTGCATATAAAAACCCTGGCAATGGTGCAGGTGTCCTATAAAATGGGTTCGCATATGTATGTCAATATAAGGCATGGATGCGGCAAATAATCATATAAGTATTACACCCCTAATTACTAACATCACTAAGAATCTTTTAAGTTACTAAAACTATCGGGCGGCTTGCGCCATCCAACGATAGTCCCCCGTAGATGTTACATCTACTCACCGGAATCCCTGGCTAGCTGTGTCCAATCACCGCTTTCCCCTTTCGTGCCGCGTCTGACGTCTCCGCGACCGAACCTGGAATTTACATCAATACCAAACATAAGGTTACCTATCAAGACTGACGCAAAACCCAAACGAAAATACTAATGTTCACTAGCTAGGTACAACGTGCACAAGGTCCGCGGAACACACGCGAAAATCGCAAAAATCTACAAGAAAGTCGATTTGGCCGCCCGGCAAAACTAAAACCCGACTACTCAAAAATCCGCACACACGCATCCTAAATGTCATAGGATATCTCAAAAATATCGTCAAGATCTCGCAAATAGTTCATCACAATATTTTAATAAAAACTAGTAAGCACAAAACTTGCTAATTTGGTGCAACATCGAAAATTAAAGATAAAGTTATCACAATCCAACACAAACATCCAACCACACAACTAGTTAGCCACAATCACATAATTCCAACTCATTTACCATGCTTCAAAACCATTTTCCAAACACAACCCTTTCTTGATTTTTTTCTTATTAGCAATTGCAATTAAAAACCATACTAGAAAAACTTAACTAACACTAATTTCAAACCCAATAGCAAGTTCACCTCTTAGATTTAGGTTAGCAAAACACTAGATAGCAAAGTAAATTAATTAACCTAATAATGGATTTCTAAACCCTAATTACAACTCAAGCCATGAACTATAAAAAAAACTAGATTAGAATTTAGCACAAAATTAACACTTCAAGGTTCTAATTTAGCATACATTAAACTACAATTTAACCAAAAATTGAAATTATACCTCACAATTCCAAACCCTAGGTTGCTCTAGCCTCCCAAGATGCCATCTTTCTCCTTATTTTAAACTAATAGGGGTGTGAGAAGAGGTAGAATAAGGATTTGGGTTGAATTTGTGAAGGATTTGTGGATTTTTCTTGGATTTTGAGATGAAATTAAAGCAAAAGAGATGGAGAAATGGGGGAATTTTTCTTGGGCTGTTGCTGCTGTGGTTTCAGCAGTGGGAGGAGTGGGGAAAGGTATGGGGAGTTGTGGAAATTTACACAAAGTCAAAAGCCAACTATCTCACTTACAACCCATACCTTAATTAATATATTTTAATCAAACATAAGGTTTCCATACAAGAAATGGAGACAAAATGAGGGGGAAAAATTCATGGCTGCTGAAATGGGTGGTAGGGCCGGCCAAAACAAGAGGGGTGAGGTTGTGAGTGATTGCACAAAAAAATTCTATGCAAAAAGAACCCTCAAGTTACAAAAATTGCAAGTTTTAGCTTAATTTCAATAAATTTTGTTTTCTATAATAAAAATTAGTTAAAAATCAAAATAAAATACTAAAAATTTATATTACAACTAGATTTTAATTAAAAAGATTTTAAAGCTTAAATTTAGCCTATTTAAATTTGTATTTATCGCTAATTTAATGTATTTTCTTACCGGCTTAAAATAATATTAAAAAATTGAAAAATAGGGAAAGATTTTTAAATGCCCAAAATTTAATAAGTAACTCATTAGCTACTAAAAACAAGCAATTACCTATCCATTTTAGGTATAATTAGCCCTAAACTGCAAAATAACAAAAAAGACGGTTTTCGGAAAAATACCGAATTTTCACCGATTTTCAGGAAAACACCAAAACGACTTTTCAAGACGCTACAGATGGCTCCCACTGTTTTTATCAAATCTTCCTTCAAACCCTAAAAGGAAAGACTAGCCGGGATTAATTACACTCTACAAGTTCGCCAATCTTTCAGCCAGGCCAGTGTCGGTACTTTGAGGGAGGTTTCCCGTGCTTTCGCACGGACCTAATTACAGTAAACCTCGTTTTTCCAGAGGCGTAACCCCGTTGACACCTTTCTAGACACCTACTTGATCGGCTAATTGCAAAGTGCAAAACTCTCCCAGGAGTAACAATTACTCCCAGTGGGTATCGGGATCCAACTATCACATAGAAGGTATGCAATCTCATTGCAAATTTCAACACTTGAAACTCCCGATAAAGATTTTTACCCCTAGCACTTATGACCTTAACTATGGTCAACAAATCATAAGTACTAGTCAAGTTCTACCCGTCATTTCGTGATTAATTAGACCCACCCACATGACCCTTAACTAAGGTCAACAAAGTCACGCGACTGTCCTAACTAATCGCATCATATGCGGTGTAGGAAGACATCACTTAGCTACCGTACACTGTGCCTTGACTATGGTCAACAAATACAGCACGAATACTAAGTACTCTACTTCCTAAAATGACGGAGGGTTGCGAATGGTTTTTATGAAAACCTTTAACGCTTTGAACTTGATCTCGTTGCGGAATCAAATGGTTTTTAAATGGAATGTTTTCGAGGCTTTTCTAGATTTGCTAAAGGGGTCACTCCCGGTGAAGGGATCGTCGGCCCTTTCCTCGTCGAATGAGGTGCGGGATATATCATATATATCACTGTGCAAAGCAGAAACTATAGAAGCGATCAAAAGACAAACCGAGTGTGTAGCATCTGCCAGTTATTGCTAAAGGAGTCACTCCCGGTGAAGGGATCTCGGTCCTTTCCCCATCGAATAAGGTGCAGGATGTTCTAAAATGAACACCGCGATGCAAAGCAAGAACTGTAGCTACCTGTTTTTATTTTGAAATTCGATTCCACAACATCAATTAGGTTTATTTTCTTTCATTAATCTTATTAATGAATATCCCATCATTTAAGTCCACCTAAACATCACAGATAAATATAACGTACGCTTATGCCATCCGCATTCGCCTCGATGTCCCGTCTGCACCGTTAGGTTAGGTAACTAACGGCAGAGCGAGGCAGGGCTAGCGCGGGTGTAAAACATAAGCAACGTCTATATAATATATCATATATACTATATACAATATCTGTCACAGAACATCACATGATCACAGCACAGATAAATCACAGCAGAAGAAACATATGAAATATTGGATATACTAGGACGTCCGTGTTTTCAATACGAGCCAGTATAAAACACGGATTCCACGTTCGTGATGAATAGCCAATCCTACACCCCTAGACCCCTACGAGAGCGGCAAGCAACCCTACCAATTCTAGGGTTAGGAGACCCGGACTCGACTCCTCGAGATGGTCTCCCACTGGACCCTAGAACCCGGTTACTTGTGCTCCCCTCCTTGGGTCTATCCTAGTGCAGAAAAGTAAATAATATACATCAACGGTGACATCTTCCGCAACCTGGAAGTGCCCCAATAAAAGAATATTACATACAAGTTTTTACATGAATGAAAATGAAAAACACTCATCTCACATAAAAAAACCCCGGCTATTCAAACACGACGATCCAATATAACATATCCAGCAACACATAACATCACATGTCATCAACGTAAGTAAATATGTGCATCCCAATTGTCGTTGACATATAGCAACGAAACCGGCGATATCACATATTACACTTACGGTCACAGAAAAGAAAGTGTAAAACTACAACAGTTGGAATCCGCAAACTCTTTAGACATCACATGCCTAATCATATGAATACCTTAGACATCGCATGCCTAACAATTATAAACCTCGCATTTTAGTCTCAAAATCAAAAACACTTTTCAATATCAAGTCGGGCAATTCAACAAGATTCCCGACATTTTGATCGAATGCTCGTCGCAAACTTTAGTAGACGGTCGCACCCCCGATACCGTCGACGAAGTGCACCAAGGCGGAACACCGCTACCGCGAGCACCCGAACGGATGCTTTCGGCGACGGGGTTCTCCTACAGTCACTTGGTCGGGGCTATGGAGTGAGGCTGTCTATTAAGTTTACCCGGCGAGTATCCGCGTACGCTACGTGATTGCGACGGACTTTTGATCACATCAAAATTCCGTGGCAACCGATCAAGTGAGACTAAAGTGCTATGTTTATAACATTCATTCAGTTATCACATAACTTTTGTGAATTCCAATTGTTGTATCACATTCCGGATAAACAGAAAATGTTAAACTTTCCGATTGAACATTCGAACACCCAAGTTTTCCCGAAACAGCTCAACACATGAAATAAGTCTAACAACATTCAGTTCGTGCCTCAGTACCAACGGTCCAGCCGTAGAAGGGTCAAGCCAACGCCTCACATGTGGCACGCCGTACTGCCCCAAACCCGAAGGTTCAAAGGGCAGTTCAAGACGGTCACATAATCGAGTTAAGGTTTGTTGTCTTCTAGAGGGTCCATCGCGTTACTTGCACTACTTAGAACGTCGTTAAACTACGGAAAAATCCAACAATTGGAAATTTCCCGGCAGGGGAAAAAGTGGGTATTTATATCCGGTCGACCTTTTTAACATATTCTAAAAATACCCGGAAAAACACACAGACAAAATTAGACAATCCGATCGATACACCGAGTCCCCAATACAACCCAGAAAATTCAACTCTTGAAAAAAATATTAAACATTCCCAGGAAAACCAGCACTGCAAACTAGGAATTACTGTGCAAAATTTATTGCATGAAGAGGCTAAAGGGCCGCGGAACCGCCGCATTAGCATGCTAATGCCGCGGTTCCGCCGCGCTTTGGTGGAGTTAGGGGCCCCGTTTTCTACATTAATTCTTAGAATCTTCTACTGAGTTTTCTGAATATTTTTAATCTGGAAAAAACCACGTTTTTCAAAAATGTCCAGA
Organism: Agapanthus africanus; assembly: GCA_030015575.1. Lineage (NCBI taxonomy): Eukaryota > Viridiplantae > Streptophyta > Magnoliopsida > Asparagales > Amaryllidaceae > Agapanthus > Agapanthus africanus. The sequence continues at coordinate 333,440,028 of CM057349.1, forward strand.
GAGCAAAATGCGATTGGGGTTTCGGTTCAATCGGACTTCTAATTCCGTCTACGCATCGCCTAAGGCTCTAGCTAGGCTCTGATACCACTGTAGGGTTCCTAGGCACACTAATGAAGTCTCACAAGTGATCAAGCATGGCTAATTCAAATTTTACAAGTGCCTACAAACCCTAATACGGATCGTTAACTAGATATATAGGCGATGCAAGCATGTAAACGAATTAAATGCTAAAGGAAAGTGACTACAACCTTTGTAGATCCGGTCCACCACTTCCTAAGCTCCACGATGATGTCCCTCCGCTGTCCAAATCGGAATCCGGACTCTAGCATCGGCTTCATCGAAGAAATGGGCGGGCTTGGTCGTCGGCTTCGATGCCGAAGATGATCTACGTCGAGGCATCACAAGATCAAACTCCGACTTCACTAAGTCATGAAACTTGTGAAGAAAACACCCTATACTACTTGGCAAGAGGTAGAGGATGAAGAAATAGGAAGTGGGTTCACTTTAGAATTGGATTTCTCACTTTTTTTCATCACTTGCCATTGATGTAGCAAGCTTTTCTTCATGGAAGAAGAAGATGAAGAAGAAGAAGGTGATATATATCATAAGTGTTTTTAAAATAAAAACAATATGATACTTATCATAATCTCAACCATGGTTTAGTGTAGAGATTTAACTAAGGTTAGATGAGTGGTTAGGGTTAAAGAAGAGACAAGAATGGTGGACTTGTTCAAAGCTTCAAGAAGCTTCAAAGAAAAAACAAACTAAGCCACCATTTCTTTTTCTCTTTATCTTTTCCAAAACAATAATAAATGGATAAATAAATAAGAGAAAAGAAACCCTAACCATTCACTAAACATGGTTTAATCTTTACACAAACCCAAATGAGCAAGTATCATCAAACATGATACAATGTTGTGCACAAAAATATATCATATACACAATGTGCACTTCAAGTGAGAAAATCCTTTTAAAGTGAACAAATACTAGTTAATGCAAAGTAATATATCAAATATATAATTATACATTAAATCATTAAATCAACACTTGATTCAATGATCCGGTCATGTCGCATATAACCGGCTAGTATCCAATGTATCGGCTTATCGAGTCAATCCTTGATTTGATAACTAGGTTATATCGCATACAACCATTCGACACATTCATCGCGAGAATGAAATACGGTATCACATACACGCATTATTCTCGGTCCCGCACATATCTCATATGCGCTCCTATTTCGTTTCGCTTGAGCCAGGAAACCTCTGTGTAGGACTCTAAAGACTCGTCAATACGCCGGCAGCAGGTGATGATCATATCAAACACCCACAAGCCGCAAGCGGTCTGCTAAACGTAACGGCCACCCGGGTATTGAGCGATCAGAAGATCGACGAGCAAGCCCGCTCACACTCCTGTGAATCCAACCAGTAACACTTACCGTACAGTCCGGTCTGTTCGTCTGATATGCCTCATATCTCGCCTAGGGGTGGTAAACGTCAGACCCCAATAGCTTGATAAGTCATGCCGACGTAGGGTCCATAACATTCGTGAAACTACTGATAACTCTTACCAGTATATCACTGCAACCCTGGCCAGGGATTTCCTGTTTTGGCCAGTCGTGCATAGCGCAACATCAACCCCCAATACCGGGAGAGACGAATCCCCTCCTATCGCTCATTGCCTCCATGTGAAGCGGGACTGTACCCAAAAACCACCTGTTTGCACGACTCAGTAGAGCCGTGGTAGGGTGGAAATCAAAGCACAGTGGGAGACACACAAGACTCTATGACGATCTCGGGTCAACAGACTAAGCTGTACCAGTGTCACCAGAGAACTGCCATCTGACGTGAGGTATAATACCATCTGGGAGTTCTCGGCGAGTCCGTTCAGTGTACGCAGTCTCCACTGAGCACCCGCATACCATCTCCGATGTCAAACACGAATGGATATGGGATCATCCATCGCCCATCACATGGGTCGAGAAGATATACGCTAGTCTATTCTGGAATATCGATGCCCCGTCTCGATATTCCCACGACTAGGAACAATGTAGGATGTACTCACTGACTACCCAGGCCCCACTAGTATGATCTTCATCATAGTCCTGGAAGTCTAGTACACATCCTAAGGGCTTTATCAACATGTAATCAGAGAGACATAAAGTATACATGTTAAGATAAAGAGCAACCAGATAGCGTACTATCATGTCGAGCAAGAAAGTCCTACCTATATATGTCCCAGCATCCACTACAATATACATCCAATGTACAGTAATGGCCTCTAGGGCATACATATAACTAACAGAAACGATCCACGGCCGAGTCAACTCGGCCGCGGATCCGCGGCAGAAGCAAGCTTCTGCCGCGGAACCGCGGAAAGTTGGTCGGTTCACTGGATCATTTTTCTTGCCTGTTCATTAAAAAGCCTGAGCCGATTTTTAGTACATGATTTATTATTTTTAGAGCAGAAATAAAAATCGGCAGAAACTAGGATTTTCCTGGGTGTTTTGCGGTTTTTCGTTCGGTCGAAATTCTAAATACTTTGCTAACATGCAAGGGTGTGTTTAGTTAGGCTCTGATACCACTGTAAGTCCACGTTACCTCTCCCGGTTCTTTCGGGCTTGCGGAAACGGTAAAAACGATTTTAGGGTTTGGGTAACATGGACTACAAAAATGGATTTAGGCTAAACAACACACTAGCAACTAAAAAGAGAGTTGTCTACTCGGTTAGGGGTTATACCTCAACTTGAACTCCTTCTTCTTGGACTCTTTGTAGTGGTCGGATGGTGCTTTCCTCGCCGCCTTCTCTTGTCGAAGATGGATCCTCCTGAGGGTTTCTTCCTTGAGCTCCTTTCTCGAACTTTGAGAAAACTAAAGTCTCCGGCTTGCTAGACCTTCAACCTTAGGAAGAGTAGAGAGTGGCTTTGGGTGTTTTATCTCCAAGGAGATGTTTCTCAACTCATGAGAATGATTCTCCTTGAACTAGAGGAGGAGGAAGAAGAGAGCAAGAGAGAGAATGGTTATGATAGAATGAGAATAGTTTTTTACAACCATAACAATATATGTGAATTATCTAATTAATAATATTAATCCAAAATGAAAAAGGTGATGGTTGGTTTGATGAGACCATTATCATATCACATTAAATGTTTTTTGCAAAGATCAAAGAGCATCTTGAAAAGTAATGATGATGGTCAATATTTCAAACATGGTCAACTAGTCAACCTTGGTCAACAAGTCAACAACCCTAACCATGACACAATTTCATTTAATTAATATTATTAACTGATATTTAACATATCCATTAGGGTTTGGAAAAAGACAACTGTCAACTGTGCATACACACTCGTTCCGAAACCCTAATTAAAAACCTCTTCCTCCGCCTCAATCAACTGTGCATACACACCCGCATTCGTGTTCCGAGGAACATGAATACAATGAGATAAAACTAATCCCAAAACATATACTAGGATCCGGCTCAAACCAGAGCCCGCTAGTAATGACTGTCCGGACACCAAACGTGCACAAGTGCGCGGATGTGAACGAACCCCGTCGCAAAACCATGCGACCTCTACTCTGTTTTGCCCAAAGGCGAATAACCCTCTGTGTGGGACTCTGAAGACTCGACAGTACGCTGGCAGTGGGTTTAACCAAAGACTGCAAGCGGCACTAGCTGTGCGTAACGACCCCCAGGTAGATGCCGAAAAGAAGACGGACGAGGTGAAACCCATCTGAACTCCTAATGAGCCTGAATGTGACAGTCTCCGTACAGTCCGGTCTGTTCGTCTAAGAACATCGCATGGCGGGCCTAGGGGGGCGGTAAACGTCAGTCCCCTATTGTAAGTGCACGGCGGCGCCCCGGCCGTCTTTCCGAGGCCAAAATACGGAAGCGATAATTTTCTATAACTGTTAAACCGGCACCACCGGGCACAAAAATCCCGGATCGGGCCATTAATCTAAATCTAGCTAACTAGAGAAGGGGTAGAGAGAGATACCGAGCGATCCGTGTCCTTCGGTCTTCTCGTCGTCGTCCTGGTCTCCCCGCGGAATCTCCGGTCTTCGCCTCCTAGCCGGAAGTGCACCGCGTCGCCGGCTTCTTTTACGGGCTCCCACCTCTGGATCGAGGCAACTCGGGCACGAAGTTGGCGAGCCGACGTGCCCAAGGATACTGTAGGTTATCTGTAGAATGCTATGTCTCATTTGGGGTTGCTAGAAGTTGCCATTTAGTGGAGGAGAAGGAATGAACTTTTGGAGGAGGAGCTATATCATTTTTGCAAAGCCAAAAGAACAATTTTTGCACCCCAAAAATTTGGGACAGCCCCTATACTTGGCCGGCCATGGCTCCTTGAGAGAATGAGAGGGGAGAGTATGAAAAATGGGGTAGCCACAAGAATAATGCAAGAGAGAATGATATGAGATCATGAGAAGAAATCATCACTAGGAAAGTCCAACACTCAACCAACCAATCATAACTCCAAAAGGTCAAGCCATCATGAACCATCATGAACTAAGAAGTCAATGTGATGGTGGAACTATCATGACACAACAATATGCAAAGACCACCCTCCACAGTGCTTATTTGCACAATTGCAAATAAGCCCTCCTCCACCAAATTTCAGCCAATGAAAGAAAAATGGCCGAAACGGAAAACAAACTGGCAACTTCATAAAACTGATCCCGTAATAAATTACAGGAAAACCCCGCTACTGTATATACATACCCGCATTTGTATTCCGACCGAATACAAATGCAATGAGACAAATCTACACGGTACAATACTAGGATCCGGCTTAAACCAAAACCCGCTAGTATTATCCGTCCGATCATGATCCGTGCAATACCGCACGTATCTGATCGAACCCTGCCATATCTCCATACGGCCTCTACAGCGTTTCGCCCGAAACTTGAGAAACTGGTCTGTGGGGGACTCTAAAGACTCGTCAATACTTTGGTTGTGGATTTAACCACTAGCACGTCAGAGGTATTAGCCTATATGTAACGGGCTACCAGGTATTGACCAAAAGGGACGTCGATAAGCGAACTCATCCTGACACCCTACTGAGCCTGTCAGTGACAATATCCGTACAGTCCGGTCCGTTCGTCTATGAGCATCGCATGGCGAGCCTAGGGGGTTGGTAAAAGTCAGACCCCCAAAAGCGGTACAAGTCGTGTCGGAGTGTAGCCCAGAACACCCTGAGATACTACTGGAATACCTACCAGTAAATCTCCTGCCTTGGCCAAGGACTTCATGTAATGGCTCTCCTAGACACAGCGCGACCTCATCCCCAATACCGGGAGAGACGAACCCCTGCAGATCCGCTCACTGCCTCCATGTGGCTCGGGACTGTACCCAACTAAAACCTGTTTGCACGTCTCCTTTGAGCGTAGTAGGGTAGTAATCAAAGTACAGTGGGAACTCACACGAGACAAATGACGATCTCAGGTCGATGAACTAACCTGTACACATGTCACCAGGGAACTGCTATCTGACGTCAGGTATAAGACCAACTAGCATGTTCCCGGCGAGTCCTGTCCGGTGTACTCATAACCCAATGGGCACCTGTATACATCTTAGGTGAACCAACTGACACCAATGGCTTATGAGACCGGCCACCGCCCCTCGTCGGGGTCTCAACTATATACACTAGTCTACTCTGGAGTATCGATGCCCTGTCTCGAAACTCCCACGACTAGGGACCTTTTAAGGATGTGCTTATAGACTACCAGCTCCCACGTATATGATCGCCCTCATACTGCTGGCAGTCAAGCAAGAATCCTAGGGGCTCTATCAACGTGTAATAGCGACCTGTAAGGTTACCTAAAGCAGTACACGATGATAAAGATAAACCAGATAGCATACTATCATCTTGAGTAAGACTGTCCTACTGGGATAGGTCCTCTCTCAATCATTGCAATCACGTGCCTGTGATCCAATAATTGACTCTGAGGGCACTATCTCCAACAATCTCCTACTTGCACTCAAGGCTAATTATTGCGATGTCGCATACTCACAGCCTGTGTGATACCGAACACCCAACTCCTCTACTAATCAGTCTCACAAAACCCGTTTGCGAAACTATTGCGTTCGAGGAATAGCCTCAGTGAGTGGATCCGCCTTGATGTTTCTTTCTATGTCTCTCTATATCTCAAGTTCGCGGAGAAAGCCATCTCCCGAAATGAGCAATACCTGTCTTAGAATGTGTTTGGATATCTGATGGGACCTAGCTCATAAATGAACTCCAAATCCAAACTTCTTAGACTGTATCGTCAACTGAACTTAATCAGTATCCTGCGTCATGCCTCCCTCAGTATCCCCTTGGACCTCCTGTCCAAATTACTGCCCCTCGTCAGAGGGAAAACTATAACTCTGACAGTCACTCTGTCATCCAGGTCACCTTGGAAGCCTGGAATGATAACTGTCTCCCGAACGAGGCTGTCGTCATCATATCCCTAGAACATCCACTTATGTTCTAAAACTGCTTCCGACCGTTTCTCCAGGATTGGATCAATATCAACTTATTGCATCTACTGCAAGAACAACATCTGGTGTGGTACTCATGATCGACTCAATTGCCTAAGCAAGTGATCTGCCAATCATGCACATCCCTCTCCCCTTTAGTCTGTAAGACACCTTTAGAGAGTGTGACTCCGTCACCTGCAGGTGCCCCACCATGCCAGGAGTCGTCCATTCTAAATACTTTTAGAATGCTGTTTAAGTACCCAGATTGGGAAACCACCCAAATCTAGATCTAAAATCATAGATCTAGTGACCAGAATGTCTGATATAAGATCCAAGTCCCATGTGGAGAAAACCACTGTGTGACAACCAAACTATAACCGATCGTAGTAGAGGAATTTCACTTCCTGCTCTGTGTATGTTATCCAAATACCCGGACATTACACCCTACTACCTTCTTAACAGATCCATCCCCTATTCTGATGAAGTCAAACCTATGACTGTCACATCAGAAATAGATGATCTATCTCCGCTATATTTGCTTTAGTCTATAAATAGACTTAAGCTACTGGTCCACCAATGCTTCCGCTGCTCCCACTGACTACGACAACCCTCTGGCAGAGCCATATACGCGTACACTTCTAAAGCTAGTTTAGAACGACGCTATACTCATCCTCCTGCAGGGTCTCGCAGCCTGGAACAACAGCAATGGCAAGTCTGGGTAAACAAGAACCTCCCTGTCACCGTCCTTAAGGCTACCGGAGTATCTCTCGGGTGCCTGAGGTTACCCACCTTATCTGCGGAGTGGCTAATGGAATGTCAAACCAAATTGAATCTTTAGGTTCTTATCAAATTTTTAGTAATCGTCTACGGTTCTGGAATCACTTCCAATTCTACCATACTCCCACTACTGTTTTCTGAAAAAAATCCATTTCTTTTAAAACTGTGGCGAGTCAAGAACAATATTACTATTGGTCTTCCAGATGGTAGAAAGTCAACCCTCGTCATAGCCTGGGTCAACCCACAAACAGCCATTACAGAAACGTGCCTTGAGTTATCCAGAGTCTGGTTTTAAGCATAAGCCGGACAACTCCCCGTACCTTAACAATGTCAAGATATGAACTGTTCTATATCCAATATAGAACCAGAGGCACTGATTTAATTGAACCAGATTCAAATCATGCAGCTGTCTCTAGTGCATGTCAACTAAATGGAGAGAGGCCGATCAGCATTACTCAACTTAGGAGTACTTCCAATTATGTGTAACCTGAAAGAGAAGCAAGTTCTCTTAATCATTACTATCAACTGAATACCAAACACAAGTATCTACATCTTCAATCACTTTGAAGAATCCCGATACTCGCAATACCCGGTTCTCTACTTTATTCAAATACCTATAACTTCTCAAAATTCGGACCCTGTGTTTCCACGAAACACCTGTCTAAAAACTAGAGAAGTCATAACTAAACCGAATATAGTACGAGGACCAACCCCTCTGTCCTAATGGACACTGGACAACATACAATACTCTGTATAAGTCCCTTGAGTCTTATAACTCACTCTCTGTGTGTCGTAGGTTGAAAACTGTACTTATGGTTAAGAAGAATTACACCGCTGTTTAATGCTCCTTACCTAACCATCCACTGATATAGGTAAATGTCATAGACATAATTTCAAAAAGGTACATCTCACTCTATAAAAAATAGACGTACAGATATATCAATTTGAAATTGGTGCATAACAGCGGGTATCCAAAACCAAATATTTGCCGTCCGGCAAACAGCCCAGGCGATTTCCTCAAATATCACCGATTACAACGAATCCCGATATAATGAGGATGATCACCCAATTCCCAATAACTTACTCCCACTCATTATCTGTAAAACCATACAGATGTGAGAATCAAACCTAGTAAATACATACCCTGGAGCAAGTGTCAAATCGGGAAATCAGTTTTCCTTTAACAGTACACAGTGAAACTGAAACATTTAAATGTTTCGATGGGGTATCCGGGTATTCCTAGTAATGCCTCTTCCATTATCCAGATTCACGACTGTAACCGTATAATTCTTTGCCACCTCTCCAAATCCCTTTATATGTCTTTAGTCATTACCTTCTGTACACCCCTTTAGGCTAAATGGTTTTCTCCCTTCCCTACCTTTCGGCACCAGCCTATGGTTTGGAAGAAGACTATCCAATAAGCATAATGGGTGTACTGTCCTAATCCTAGGAGCACTCGCAATGCGAGAGAAGGTGAAGATAAAAGACAACCGAATAAACCTTATTCCTATTTCTCCTGAACCAGAATCCATCCCCGAACTGGAACAAGTTCCTTTCGAGTTCGTATATAACCATACGATGGAGTATCCAATAAACTGTGGATCTTCGTAGTGATACGGAGTGTCCTGGAGAAATACAAAGGTGAAGTGGGAGTGGTAATGAAATACCTGGTTTGGTCGTGAATATCAGTCGCAATTTACTTTGCCCTCTTACTAATCCCTTGATATGTATTTACTTAATACCTTCTGCACACCATCGTTATGCTAATTGGTTTTCTTCATTCCCTACCGTTCGGCACCAGCCTATGGTTTGGAAGAAGATTATCCAATTTGCGTAATAGGTGTACTATCTCCTAAACCAAGGAGTACTCGCAACCTGAGAGAAGGTAAAAGGAAAAGACAACTGAATAGTCTTATTCGTTTTCTCCAGAACCGGAAACCATCCTCGAATAAATTCCTTCAAGTTCGTACATAACCATACGATGGTTTTGTCCAATGGAAGTGGACGTTCATAGTAATACGGGGTGTCCTGGAGAAAAGGGTAAAAGTAGGAGTGGCAATGAGGTTTGCAACTCTGACAATCCAAAAGGCAGTGTTAAGAAGGTTCGGTCAACTTGGTCACTGAGTCATAGTCTTAGGGTCGGGTCAATGGTCGCTGCCAAAGAGAGAGAGAAAAGAAACACTCAGCGTGCACTCTAACCTAGATCAGAATGGTTATCACTTTATCTAATCAGGAAACCTCCCACTGTACCGTCAAATTCTCCTCCAAACCTGAAAGAAGAATTAGTCGGGATCACCCGAGGAGTAAACCAACTCATCAGTGGGAATCGGGATCCAACTATCATCGCATGATAACGTGACGGAATCCGCTCACGTTATCACACTCCAGAAGGTATGCGCATATCTGGCAAGTTTCAGTTTCTTTAGAAACTCCCGATGTGATTTTTGCCCCATGCTCTTATGACCTTGACGAAGGCCAACATATCATAAGTCACATGTCAAGTTCTACCCGTCATTGTCCAGGTTAATTTGAACCCACCCGTACATACCCTTGACGAAGGCCAAAATAGTAGTACGACTGTCCCAAACCAACACATCTATCTATGCTGCAGAAAAGTAACAAATAGCTACCATACACTATGCCTTGACGAAGGCCAACATACATAGCATGAATACTAAGTGCTACCTTCCTGAAATGACGGAGGGCTACGAATGGTTTCTGGCAAAAAACCTTTAATGTAATGAACTTGATATCGTCGAAGGAACTGGATAGCTTTTATGAAAATATAGTGACGAAAACCTTTACTAAAGAGGTCACTTCCGGTGAAGGGATCTCGGCTCTTTCCCCGTAGAATGAGGTGCAGGATATTCCAACTGAATACCACGATGCAAAGCAAAAGTAAACGACTATAGTGAAGTTATTGCCCTGATCCAAACTTCTGTCCAAGGGGTCACTCCCGGTGAAGGGATCTCGGCCCTTGCCTCGTCGACTGAGGAGCAGGATATTCCAACTGAATACCACTGTGCAAAACAAAAGTGAACGTCCTTGCAATAACAGCTTTTTGAAAAATTGTTCCAACAACATCAGAATAGGTTTGTTTAGCTTGCATTGATCCGAATCAACGCAGTCCCATCAATTGATCACACCACAAAGAACGAAAATAATGATGTACGTATATGCCATCCGCATTCGCCACTGGGTCCCGTCATTACCTGTTAGGTTAGTTAACTAACGACAGAGCGGGGACTGGACTAGCGCGGATGCAAAACATATACAACATCTACTAGTATATATATAATATATAATTTTTGCTCAAGGCGTGATAAAATGCAACATCACAGAAATGTACAGCATCACAGAACAATACAGATATCAGGGATCCCCGGGTTTCACAGAGCCGCTACTGAAACCCGACGTTCCCCTGGTCGTGTGGATAGCCTGTGCAATGAAATCCTAGACCCCTACGGGCGCGGCAAGTTACCCGCCAAAACCTGAAGCTAGGTAGCCCCCTTCAGCAACGTGAATGGACCACCCAGCACTTCACGGAATCCGGTAACTTGAGCACCCCTCCTGGGTCAACCTGTACCCCCTACGAGTGCGGCGAATAGCCCGCCAATTCTAGAGTGAAGCCCCCTCCATCTCAAAGTCATGGGATGCGGGCTCGTTGCCCTCTAGAACCCGGCTATCCGTGCACCCCACCTTGGGGTAATCCTAGTACAGAAAGTAAAATATACATACAACGGGTACATCGACCTCAGCCCGGTCGTGCCCCAAAAGAATAATATACAAACAGGCAGTGACGGCAGTCCACATGTCGGACGCTCGCCCTGCAATATCAAATGTACATAATACAACCAAAACTGTACTAGCATTGCATCCAGGCTATCCCCCACGACCAATCCGCAACATCACAGCACAATCACAGAACATCAACGTGAATGTCACGTTCGCAAATCCGTCTAACCGGGCTATAGCAGTTAGACAGGATTTACCGATCAAGTGACATTCACGGTCGCAGATATAATGTAAATACTGTGAACTAATGTGTTTAAAATTTTCGATCAAGTGACATTCACGGTCGCAGATATAATGTAAATACTGTGAACTAATGTGTTTAAAATTTTCGATCGATCAAATTTTCCTAAGTGGGCCCCCAAGCACTACTGTAGCACTTAAAGAAATTCTGGGCCCAAAAAGAATATTCCAAAAACCCTATTTTCAAGTCATAAGACTACTGTGCAAATTTGGTACAGAGAGGAGTCAAGGTGGCGGCGGAACCGCGGCCAATGCATGGGTTTGGCCGCCGTTCCGCGGTGGAACTATGACATCATGCAACCAAATTTCTACAGAAGTCTTAGAATTCCGTGCACATCATTCTGCAACAACCTGAAAAATTTTTGGAGCCAAAAAAAATTCGACAGAGAACTGATGTACATGAAAATGCGGTTTTGGGATTTTTGTTCGATCGGAAATGTAAACACACTAGACAAAACTAGACTAGGTTAATGGCCTGGCTCTGATACCAGTGTAAGTGCATGGCGGCGCCCCGGCCGTCTTTCCGAGGCCAAAATGTAGAAGCGATAATTTTCTATAACTGTTAAACCGGCACCACCGCGCACAAAAATCCCGGATCGGGCCATTAATCTAAATCTAGCTAACTAGAGAAGGGGTAGAGAGAGATACCGAGCGATCCGTGTCCTTCGGTCTTCTCGTCGTCGTCCCGGTCTCCCCGCGGAATCTCCGGTCTTCGCCTCCTCGCCGGAAGTGCACCACGTCGCCGGCTTCTTTTACGGGCTCCCACCTCTGGACCGAGGCAACTCGGGCATGAAGTTGGCGAGCCGACGTGCCCAAGGATACTGTTGGTTATCTGTAGAATGCTATGTCTCATTTGGGGTTTCTAGAAGTTGCCATTTAGTAGAGGAGAAGGAATGAACTTTTGGAGGAGGAGCTATATCATTTTTGTAAAGCCAAAAGAACAATTTTTGCACCCCAAAAATTTGGGACAGCCCCTATACTTGGCCGGCCATGGCTCCTTGAGAGAATGAGAGGGGAGAGTATGAAAAATGGGGTAGCCACAAGAATAATGCAAGAGAGAATGATATGAGATCATGAGAAGAAATCATCACTAGGAAAGTCCAACACTCAACCAACCAATCATAACTCCAAAAGGTCAAACCATCATGAACCATCATGAACTAAGAAGTCAATGTGATGGTGGAACTATCATGACACAACAATATGCAAAGACCACCCTCCACAGTGCTTATTTGCACAATTGCAAATAAGCCCTCCTCCACCAAATTTCACCCAATGAAAGATACAAAGAAAAATGGCCGAAACGGAAAACAAACTGGCAACTTCATAAAACTGATCCCGTAATAAATTACAGGAAAACCCCGCTACTGTATATACATACCCGCATTTGTATTCCGACCGAATACAAATGCAATGAGACAAATCTACACGGTACAATACTAGGATCCGGCTTAAACCAAAACCCGCTAGTATTATCCGTCCGATCATGATCCGTGCAATACCGCACGTATCTGATCGAACCCTGCCATATCTCCATACGGCCTCTACAGCGTTTCACCCGAAACTTGAGAAACTGTTCTGTGGGGGACTCTAAAGACTCGTCAATACTTTGGTTGTGGATTTAACCACTAGCACGTCAGAGGTATTAGTCTATACGTAACGGGCTACCAGGTATTGACCAAAAGGGACGTCGATGAGCGAACTCATCCTGACACCCTACTGAGCCTGTCAGTGACAATATCCGTACAGTCCGATCCGTTCGTCTATGAGCATCGCATGGCGGGCCTAGGGGGTTAGTAAAAGTCAGACCCCCAAAAGCGGTACAAGTCGTGTCGGGGTGTAGCCCAGAACACCCAGAGATACTACTGGAATACCTACCGATAAATCTCCTGCCTTGGCCAAGGACTTCGTGTAATGGCTCTCCTAGACACAGCGCGACCTCACCCCCAATACCGGGAGAGACGAACCCCTGCAGATCCGCTCACTGCCTCCATGTGGCTTGGGACTGTACCCAACTAAAACCTGTTTGCACTTCTCCTTTGAGCGTGGTAGGGTAGTAATCAAAGTACAGTGGGAACTCACACGAGACAAATGACGATCTCAGGTCGATGAACTAACTTGTACACATGTCACCAGGGAACTGCTATCTGACGTCAGCTATAAGACCAACTAGCATGTTCCCGGCGAGTCCTGTCTGGTGTACTCATAACCCAATGAGCACCTGTATACATCTTAGGTGAACCAACTGACACCAATGGCTTGTGAGACCGGCCACCGTCCCTCGTCGGGGTCTCGACTGTATACACTAGTCTACTCTGGAGTATCGATGCCCTGTCTCGAAACTCCCACGACTAGGGACCTTTTAAGGATGTGCTTATAGACTACCAGCTCCCACGTATATGATCGCCCTCATACTGCTGGCAGTCAAGCAAGAATCCTAGGTGCTCTATCAACGTGTAATAGCGACCTGTAAGGTCACCTAAAGCAGTACACGATGATAAAGATAAACCAGATAGCATACTATCATCTTGAGTAAGACTGTCCTACTGGGATAGGTCCTTCCTCAATCATTGCAATCACGTGCCTGTGATCCAATAATTGACTCTGAGGGCACTATCTCCAACACCTACTAGCGGTACAAGTCGTGTCGGAGTGTAGCCCAGAACACCTGAGATAACACTGGAAACCTACCAGTCTATCTCGCTTGCCCTGGCCAGGGACTTTGTGTAATGGCTCTCCTAGACACAGCGCGATATCAACCCCCAATACCGGGAGAGACGAATCCTGTCTAACCGTCACTGCCTCCAAGTGCTTCGGGACTGCACCCAAAAACTACCTGTTTGCACGACTCCTTTGAGCCGTGGTAGGGTAGTAATCAAAGTACAGTGGGAACACACTCGAGGCGAAGTGACAGTGTCCATTCAACGGACTAAGCTGTACTCATGTCACCTGGGAACTGATAAGTGACGATAGGTATAATACCAACCAAGAGTTCCCGACGAGTCCTGTCTAGTGTACTCGTAACCTAACGAGCACCCGCATACTATCCCAAGTACGACGTACTGACGGCTGTGGGACAGACCGTCTCCCAAGCTGGGATAAGAAGCGCATACGCTAGTCTACTCCGGAGTATCGATGCCCTGTCTCGATAATCCCACGACTAGGGACCTGCATAAGGATGTGCTTGTAGATTACCCAGCCCCCACGAGTGTGACTGCCATCACAACGCTGGTAATCAAGCAAAGATCCTAAGGGCTCCACTAATGTGTAAAGGCGATATGCTAAAAGAAACACATGCACACATTAAAGCAGAAACAAACCAAGTAGCATACTACTATTTTGAGCAAGATTGTCAATACAAGGTGAATATCCCAAGCTTCCATCAAGTAATATACAAACTAGTATGATACAGTAATGGCCTCTAGGGCATATACACTAACAGAAACTTCGATCAGATCGAGGTGGAGAGTATTTAAGTACAGAGTTTTCAGACTTCTTAAAAGAGAATGGGATTCTCTCTCAGCTCACTCCTCCTTACACACCACAGCACAACGGTGTGTTAGAACGGAGGAATCGTACCCTATTAGATATGGTACGGTCCATGATGTGTGATGCTGAGTTACCGCTTTCCTTTTGGGGGCATGCATTGGAGACAACAATGTATCTGTTAAACAGGGTTCCAACCAAGACCGTATCTACCACTCCATATGAGATATGGAGTGGAAAGAGACGATCTCTTAAAAGAGTTAGGATTTGGGGTTGTCCGGCTTTTGTTAAAAAGCAGAATCCAGACAAACTCGAGACACGATCGGTCATGTGTAAATTTGTGGGATATCCAAAACATTCGTATGGATATCTATTCTACCACAAGGAGGAACAAAAAGTGTTTGTTTCTCAACATGCCACATTTTTGGAAAATGAAATCTTTACAAACAGTACTGATGGCAATGCGGTAGAACTAGAAGAGGTTCTAGAGACACAAATTACTTAGGACGAATTGGTTGAAACTGATGTTGCAGTAGAACTTCAAGAACCTCAGCCGCTCCGGAGATCTAGTAGAACTTCTTGCCCACCAGAGAGATACTATGGGTTTCTCATTGATGGTGATAGAGAAGATTGCATCATGGATGATGATGACCCTACTAGTTTTCAGCAAGCTATCACGAGTGGTGACTCAGTGAAGTGGCTGGAAGCCATGAGATCCGAAATGCAGTCCATGTACACCAACAAAGTATGGACTTTGGACGTTGCACCTCCTGGGATAAAAACCCGTTGGGTGCAAATGGATCTTTAAGAGAAAGATTGGTGTAGATGGACAGGTAGAAACCTTTAAAGCAAGGCTTGTAGTGAAAGGTTTTCGTCAAAGACCAGGATTGGACTATGATGAAACTTTCTCTCCAGTAGCAATGCTTAAATCCATTCGGATCCTACTTTCTATTGCTGCTCACTATGATTATGAAATCTGGCAGATGGACGTTAAAACTGCATTTCTAAATGGTGATTTAGAAGAATGAGTTTATATGGATCAGCCAGAGGGCTTCATTGATAGTGGGAGCAGCGGGAAAGCATGTAGATTGCTTAAATCCATTTATGGATTAAAGCAGGCCTCACGGAGCTGGAACATCTGTTTTGATGATACAATTAAAGAGTTCGATTTTATCAAAAATATAGATGAACCATGCATTTATAAGAAGATTGTAGGGAATACTGTCACATTCCTCGTATTGTACGTGGATGACATTCTCTTGATAGGAAATGATATTTCTATGCTACAATCGGTCAAATTATTCTTATCGCAAAGGTTCTCCATGAAGGACCTGGGTGATGCCTCGTGCATTTTGGGCATAAGGATCTATAGAGATAGATCCAAGAGGTTATTGGGATTGTCCCAATCAAAGTACATTGACACCATCCTAAAAAGGTTTAGTATGGAAGATTCCAAGCATGGTGCCTTGCCAGCTTGTCATGGAATCACTCTCTCCAAGGACTTCTGTCCAAAAACTGATGAAGAGAGAGCTTGCATGAGTATTATACCCTACACTTCAGCCGTAGGATCTATAATGTATGCGATGTTATGTACACGCCCTGATGTAGCTTATGCACTAGCTGTTGTAAGCAGGTATCAATCCAACTCAGGGAAGAAACATTGGATAGCAGTGAAGAACATTCTTAAGTACTTGCGAAGGACTAAAGAATTGTTCTTGGTGTATGGTAACGGGGATCTCCAAATGGAGGCCTTTACCGATTCTAGTTTCCAAAGTGATAAGGATGATAGCAAATCTATCTCAGGGTTTGTATTTACCCTCAATGGAGGGGCGGTTAGTTAGAAGAGTTCCAAACAGGATACCGTTGCAGACTCCACGATGGAAGCTGAGTATATTGCTGCAAATGATGCTGCCAAGGAAGCCGTATGGATGAAGAAGTTCGTCGCGGAACTAGGAGTAGTTCCAACCATTGTTGATCCAATATCATTGTATTGTGATAATAATGGGGCTATGGCGTTAGCCAAAGAACCAAGGTCCCATCAGAAGTCCAGACACATCCTAAGGCGATATCATTTGATCCGGGAGATAGTAGATCGCCACGAGATCGAGATTCGGAGAGTAGATACAAAGAATAACACCGCTGATCCACTCACCAAGGCCCTTCCACAGCCGCAGCATGAGCTACTTTTTGACATGTTGGGTATTAGATACGCCAATAATTGACCTTAGTGCAAGTGGGCGATTGTTGGATATATGTATGCCCTAGAGGCCATTATATGTATAGTTGATGCTTGGACATGTATATATGTATATAGATTACTTTCTATGTGAGTCTTGTATTGCCATCAAGGGTGTATCAATAACCATGATACTTTGTATGCATGTATGTGTCCATGCACATCAACATGTGCATACACGCATGCATACACCATATAAAAACAAATGGGATTAATAAAGAAATTAAACTAAAAGTCAAATGTTAAATCAACACTTGATTTAACAAATCGGTCATATCACATACGACCTGACCAATAGAAAAAAGTCTGACTAAAATACGGTATCACATGCACGTATTTAATCGGGTCCCCATGCATATCTCATATGCATACCACATCGTTTCGCTTGGGCTAGAAAACTCCTGTGTGGGACTCTAAGACTCGTCAATACGCCGGCAGTGGGTGATGATCATATCAAACACCCACAAGCCGCAAGCGGTCAGCTAAACGTAACGGCCACCCGGGTATTGAGCGATCAGAAGAAAACCAGCAAAGCTGTCAAAACTCCCGTCGAGCCATCTGACAACACTTACCGTACAGTCCAGTCTCCTCGTCAGATATGTTGCATATCGAGTTTAGGGATGGTATCGTCGACCCCAATAACTCAATAAGTCATGCTGGTGTATGGCTCATAACAGATCGAGAAACTACTGATAACACTTATCAGTAAATCTCAGCAGCCCTGGCCAGGGACTTCCTGTTATAGACAATCGAGCATAGCACAACATCAACTCCCAATACCGAGAGAGACGAAACCCCTCCTATCGCTCATTGCTTCCATGTGCCTCGGGACTGTACCCAAAATCCACCTGTTTGCACGACTCAGTAGAGCCGTGGTAGGGTGGAGATCAAAGTACAGTGGGAGGACACACAAGACTCTATGACGATCTTTGGTCTACAGACTAACCTGTACCAGTGTCACCTGAGAACTGCTATCCGACGATAGATGTAATACCACATAGGAGTTCTCGGCGAGTCCGTTCAGTGTACCCAGTCTCTACTGAGCACCCACATACAATCTTTGGTGTCACCACACCAGATGGATATGGGATCATCCATCGCCCATCTTATGGGACAAGAATGGTATACGCTAGTCTACTCTGGAATATCGATACCCCGTCTCGATACACCCATGGCTAGGAACAGTTCAAGGATATGCTTATAAACTACACGTGTCCCACTAGTATGATCCGCATCATAGTCGGAGTAGTCAAGCAAATATCATAAGGGCTTTATCAACATGTACCAAATGAATAAAATGCATGATCAAATGAACATGTCAAGTTAAAGTAAACCAGATAGCATACTATCATGTCGAGCAAGAAGGTAATCTATATACATATATACATGTCCAAGCATCCACTATACATATAATGGCCTCTAGGGCATACATATATCCAACAACTCCCACTTATATGATCGCCATCATGATGCTGGTAGTCAAGCAAGAATCCTATATGATATATCATTATGTATTAGCGTAACATAATAAACGTATACACATAATGATAAAGACAAATCAGATAGCATACTCTCATCTCGAGCAAGACTGTTCTACCTATTTAGGTCCTCCTTCAATTATTATAATCGCCTACCTGCAATTGTAATAATTGCCTTGATGGCACTATAGCCATCAATCTCCCACTTGCACTTAAGGCTAATTATTATGGTATCGCATACCTACATCTCGTGTGCTACCGAATACCCAACTTCTCTACTAATCAGTTTCGCAAATCGTGTTCGAGAAACTTTCGTGTTCGAGAAACTTCCGTGTTCGAGAAATAGTCATGGTGCGTGGATCCGCTCCAATGTTTCTCACTTTATCTCTCTATATCTCAATTTCACAGAGATCAAATATCCCTCGAACTGAGCGATACCCTGCCTTAGAATTTGTTTGGATACCTGATAGGACCAAGTTCATAAATGAACACCTTTATCTAATAAACTTCTTAGACTGTATCCTCCACTGAATTTAATCAACATCTTACTCCATGCCTACCTCAGTATCCTTCTTGGAATCCATTCCAACATACTGCCTCTCAGAAGAGGGTAAACCTATAACTCTGACTACCACTCTGTCATTCAGGTCATCTTGGAAGCCTGAACCGGTAACCGCCTCTCGTAGGAGGCTGCCATTACCATACACCAAGAATATCCTCTTATGTTCTTCACTGCTTCCCTTTATTTCTCCAGGATTGGATTAATATCCGCTTACCATAGCAAGTGCAAAAGCAATATCTGGTCTAGTACATGACATCGCGTGATTTACTCAGTTGCCTAAGCAAGTGATATGTCATTCATGCGAGTCCCTCTCCTCATCAGTCTAGAAGACATCTCTTTAGAGAGGGTGACTCCATCACCTGCAGGTAAACGACAACGCCAGGAGTCATCCATTCTAAACCACTTTAAAAGGGTGTCCAGATACCCGAATTAGGACACTTCCCAAATCTAGATCTATCGATATAGATCTAATGACCATAATCCTTAATATATTGTTCATATCCTATATGGAGAAACACCTTGTGACAACCAAAATTTGACCGATTGTAGTATAGGAACATCACTTCTTACCAGGAGTATGTCATCCAAATCCCAGGACATAACTTCCTACATCCTTTTTACTAGGTTCATCTGTTGTTTTGATGAAGTCAATCAACTTGACTGTCACATCAAAATAGATGATCTGTCTTTGCTATACTTGCTTCAGTCTATAAATAGACATAAGCAACTTGCACACCTTCCACTGCTCCCGCTGATTACGATAACCCTCAAGCAGAGTCATATACACGTGCACTTCAGCAAAATACTGAAGTAAAAGTTTCATCACAATCCACCTGTCGGATTGTAGAAAGATATTATAATCATCCACCTGTCGGATCTCATAGTCATGAATAGCAGCAGTGGCAAGTCATATCCAAATGGACTTCAGCAAGACACTGAAGTAAAAGTTTCATCACAATCCACGTGGGGTATTTGATGAAAACATTTACTACAAGTCTAGCCATATTTGGTTACTACCTTTCCACTTGCACTGATCTCAAAAGATCTACTTTCTCCTAATGGGTTTTATCCCTTTAGGAGCACCCAGCAAATTCCATAATTTGCTGAAGTGTATAGAGTCCAATTTGGATATAATGCATCTGATCACCTGAAAGTTACCACTTTCTATGACCTGGTAATTACTAGTAGGGCCATCATAACCATGATGCTGACCTTCCTGTCATCTTCTACGAGAAAAACGGAGTATCTCTCGGGTGACTGAGCTTATCTACTAAAATCTGCAGAGTAGCTAAGGTTTGTCAAGTCCGATTGAATTTTCAGGTTTTACTAAATTTTCATTAACCGTTTGTGGTTCTGGAATCACTTCCAGTTCTACCATACTCCCACTAGTTTCTTTTGAAAATTAGTCCTTTTTATAAAAAGGTGATGAGTTAAGAACAAATCAACTTTTGATCTTGCAAATGGTAGAAACAAAACCTTAGCCAATGCTTGGGATAATCCATAAACTGCCATTATCGAAGCGTGCCTTGAGTTTTTCTGGATTATGCTTTTAACAAAAACCCGGATAACTCCGTATCTTAATTAATATCAAGATATGTGTTGGGAATTCACCCGCGTGCGCAAACGCGTATGTTTTGGAAATGGATATATTTTAAGAAATGGATGCGCACGCGAGATCGTTCTCGTTTTAAAATTTATAAACCGCAAGTGCACGACGCGTTGTAGCAAGCCGACAAGTACGGATCGATCCGCAGGGAATTGTGTATTAGGTTTTTTTGTTTAAGGTTCAACAAATAACAAATTGGTTGGTTTATCACTAAAAGTAGAAAGAATACGAAAACAAGATAACAAAGAAAACTAGTTAAGAAAGAAGTGGTTGTGACTTTGGCTCGAAAGGTCGAATTGCTACGATTCCTTCGATGCTCCCTTGATCATGAGTTGTTCGTCCTTACGTCGATCCCGGTATGAAGCATGACTTGTCAAGGTGCTTGCGAAGCACAAATCATCAAATTTCGATATTCGCCATAAAATACGAAATGAGTCCGTTTTGTTCACTTACCGTTTGTATGTCCAAGTTTGGGGTATCAACACTAAGCACGAGGGTGTAACAACCCTAATTTTCTTATACACTTTTTCCTATAAAACGTTTTTCAAATATTTTTTTAAAAATCCATAAAGGGGTATTTATTGCCTGAGCACAAGATTTAAGTAATTAATTAGCAATTTAATTACAAGAAGGAGCTTGTAGCTCATTGGTAATACCTTGCATTGCCGAACCAAGCCACCAAAGTTCAAATCCCATGCCCCACATTATTTTTAATATTTATTTTGTTTTAAATTTTTCTTCATGGTTGTGTCTCTTCATCTTCTAAACCCCCATGTACACTTCAAATTCCTAGATCGGTTTCAGAGACCTTTGAAATTCCCATTTACTCCATTTTAATGATTTTTAATACATTTTTACATTAAAACCTTTCATATACCCTATTTACTCCATTTTAATGATTTTTAATACATTTTTTCATTAAAACCTTTCATATACCCTATTTACTCCAATTTTTTAATGATTTTATATATTTTTACATTAAAACCTTTCATATACCCTATTTACTCCAACTTTTAATGATTTTATATATTTTTACATTTTTATTTAAAAAACCCTTTCATCTACCCTACCCCTAACCTACCCTATAAATACACCCCTCCCCTCTACCCTCTCATCCCAAAATCCTAAGCTCATCTCTCAAAATCCTCTCAAGAGTTGTGTACTTTGAAAACAAGTTCGCGGCGAAACTCCGGCGAAATTCCGGCGGAAATTCCGGCAACGTTTTTTTGAAACTACCGGCGACGAAACAATGCCTCGGCAACTCATCTAGTTCCCTTATACTCTTTAGTATAGATCGAAACCCGTAAGTCCCATTCTTCTCTCTTTTCTATTTCTTAAAATACGACTTTATGAAACCCGACGGAAATCGGAACAAACCGATTTCCGATTCGGTTTTTCTATAAAATCCCACTTGTCACCTAATCCATAACACCTAAACATATCCATGATGACTATTAATCACATAAAAACCAATTAAAACAAAGTTTCTCACATGAAATGATAACTTTCTTGTAATATCGTATTCTTTTCATAAAAATACCATGAAGTTTATTTTTCTTGTTCTAATTAATTCCCTCATTCCTAAACATGTTCATCTTGATAAATAAACTTGTAGAAATCAATTTGAATGAGTTTTCACACATGAAATGATAACGTTTTCAAATACCGTATTCTTACGCTTAAATACCTTCATGTTTAAGATATTAAATTTAACCTCTAAACTTCACTAAACCTTAAAATAAGTCACGAGGTAATGACCTACCTCTACACACACACAAATATAACCTTAATTGATATTCCCAAAATTTAGAATACGAAAATACAAGTCTTTTCGCTAAAATACCATATTCTTTATAAACCTTTTCTAAAAGCTTTAAGTTGTACACAATTCTAAAACAAATTCTTTTAAAATGAAAGTACGATTTGTCATGGACATTGATCGTTTATCTAAACTGACTTTGTGGTGTCTAGGCAAGTGTGTCTAGGCTAGTGGTTTTTAATTAGGCCCACTACTGTGGTTCCTTCCCACTTACCTGGCACTTACCTGGCCGCAATTGGCGGTGAAGAGGCGATTTGAGGCTTCTAACGACTTGTCGTTTAGACCTTAGAAATAGGCTAGTTAGCTTAGGAAACCCTAGAAACTAAAATACGGAAATTACATCCTTTACAAATAAATACCTTATATTTATAAAACCGTTTTCTAAATGAATAGTATTTATTAAACCTAAGCAAAGCGCCGCTACAACCCATCTTTGGGGAACCCGTTAGGGATAGTACGGTTCATCGTGCACCCGCGGGCTAGTAGTGCGAGATTCAGACCTCCGCAAGGAGCATTCGGTCTCGAAAGGTTTAAAATACGACATTTAAGAAAAATGAGATATTTATTTAAAATTATTCTTGTATTAATATATATATATAATTATCATTTAAACACCTATTTTATCATAAGATAAAGTTTCCACATTTTTCTAAAATTACAAGATTAAAAGTTACATTAAAATACCATGAATTTCAAATAAATCAATATTATAAATTAATACTTTTATTAGGATATATTCACTAGAATAACACAAATAAAATCCACACTCATTATAACTCTAAAGACGAACAATAAATACTTGAGGTGTATTTTGAAAAGTATATAAAAGTATTTTTACATAAAACCCCCTCAAGTTTATAAATTACCTTAAGGACCCTAGTAATTATAAGACCTCGATTCACATTTCTGATTGTCTGACTCGGGTTTGAGTCTGATTAATCCGACTTGAACATGATTCAAGTCAATCTATAATCTACAAGATTCAAATTCAATATGAACACATGAATCCATGAATCCAAATACCAATTTATACAACTTGACTGAACCGAACAATGGATATATTCCTTTTACATGATTCTTAGTATTCCATTTACATGACTCTACGGTTATAACCGTTTCCTGGTATCATGGTTTCGGTCAGTCAGTCAATCAATCATACAACCAACACAATTTACAAGATAACAATACAAACAAGACATCGCGGGGTTTAAGGGGTAGATTGGTACGGAAGGTGTTAAAGGTGGCACGAGACGGTAAGATTAAGGCACCTAACATGAATCCAATTGCCGTTGTTCCGGGTTGTATAACGGAGCCTTGTACTTCCATTTGCCCTGGTCTCTAGCATACTGAGACCCCTCTCGTATACACTGGCATCCTTCTGTACCAAGCTACAACAACAGCGTTAACACCATACTACAATAATATAACAATATAATACAACTGTAAAAGCCACCCTCTCCCTCTCTCTCTTACTCTCTGTCTATTCTATTTCTCCTCTTACCTTTGGGACTTACCGAGCGACCTGTTCGCTGACGACATTCTATTTCTTTCTTCTTTGAATGTCGTCAGGTGATTCGGACCCGGCAGAGATCGAGCCATCTGCAGAAGAGTTGGAGCAGTTTTCCGAAGATCCTGCACTTTAGTTTCATTGTACACTTTTCCTTTCAGTACTTTTCATTTCCTGTTATGCCACTGTTTAGGCATCATTTTATTTCAGTTGTATTCCCTTTTCATGTATTGTACAAAAGAATGTTAATAAATAAAAGTTGCTGTTCCTTTTATATCTTGTCTCTTGTGTATTTTTATAGCTTAGATACGCTTAGCGTATGTACTTCTGAGTATATACGTAGCGGGCCTCGTCGCGTCCCCTTCGCCGTACACTGGGAAGCGGGGCGTGACAGAGGGTTAGCAAGCATACCACAACATCAAAATCACAAGTTAGTGAGTGAGAACAAATGATTTTGGTGTTGAGTTTGCTAAGTGTTTGTGATAGTATATCGTATATGAAACCAAGCGATTGTCAAGCACTTGATCACAAAATATCATATCTCAACTTAGCAAACTTAACACTAAATTGATTCTAAACTAAGGCTTCCAAGATGGGGTTTGTGGGGGAGAATATGGTATGTAATGAGGTTACAAAGTAACCATGGAATCAACATACCATATCAACCAATCCAAGTTGCAATACTAAGTTTAGATTCATATTAAAGCACATTAAACAATAACAAGAGAAGGAGGAGGCAAAGCCTTTCATCTCATTTCCTCACCATTACCACAACCAAAGATATTAGTTAAGCATGATAAAAAGAAAAGCAAATAAGAAAAAGAAGCAAGTAATCAAAGAAACAACAATATTATTAACACATGAAGAAGGTTTGGTACAAAATATTGGTAACTTGTTCAACCTCCATAATGAAGCTCTCAAAAGAAAACTTCAAGAGAGAAGAAGAAGAAGAAACCAAGTTGAAGCCCACTCAACTCTCAAGCTAAACCAAAATTAAACAAGAAATGAAAAAGTATAAAACTATGCACACCTTACTCAATATCTGTTCTGGTATTTATAGGCTCAACTCCAGAATAAACAAACAATATAGATGGACTGATGTAACCCTAAGAAATGACCATAAGAAAAATAGGGGCATTTGAAGCAAGGGGGGCCGGCGTCGCTGGAATTATGGGGGCCGCCGGTCTAAATCCGAGCGTTGAGGGTCGGATTGGCATGGTGGATTTGAGTACACTCAAAAAGTCTACTGGTATTGTTTGTTTTCTCTAAATAAAGCTGGTTTGTACTCAGTAGAAATGGAGGAAAAATAAGCTATACATCACATCACAACTTTTAGCATTAACTCATGACACCAAACTATATGTGCTCACTTGCACAAGTCATGATGCCCACATGTGCCAAAGTAGCCCCACCATGGTCCAAGGATCAAAAGAGCTATGTGCACACTTGTATTGTGTTGGACCAAAATTGTGTACACATGTTTATTGCAAAAGTGCTTTTTGAATATCGGTCGGTTTTCTGTTCTGATTGCAGTGTCGGCTCCTAAACGCTATATCCGTGATATTGAGTGTATTTCCAGTATTTTATCACGAATACCTGTAATTTGCAATTACTGAGCAAACACTGATTAATAGTACCGATATATAACAAAATTGATAATGAATGAGAGGTATTAAAATGCAGTTTTCTGAGATGAACAAATACCCCCAAACTTATCGATTTCTCGTCCCGAGCAAAGCAAAAAATCCTAGCCTCACTTTCGCAAGGAACGTGATTGCACTGAGCATGTGCAACAAGTCATTAATTCTCTAGGTGTCCCTAGTAGGAGGAGTGTTGTCTCCTGAGGGTTTTCAGCGGATTACACCCACAAAATCCAGTCAAGTTAGCGTCGTGGAGAAACTGTTGATTCTAATCTTAAGTTAGAGATCAATGTTAGAAGTTCTATTACCCAAGTCAGAAACGTTAAACCCTATTTTTCACTCCTCACAATTTGTTTAACAAAAGCTTATACGCGTCTTTACGTGATTGTGCGGATAGTGTCCACAAGTTTTTAAGAACTTGATTAGGGTCATCATGTCTTAAGTACGGACCAGTATAAACTTCTAAAGGATCACACGAGTTTGAAAGGAGTTTAAGATTTTCTCAAGTTTCATTCTTTAGTTAAGTTTCAAGTCGGAACTTATATCATTTTTAACAGAGAACCTAAGTCTTATTTTTCACTCCTACCTTTTACCTGTTTTTGTTCATACACACCCTTCGTTATCGTGCAAAACGTCTTTATAAATATAAACTTTCATATCTCCATAAAAAACTGTTTTATAAGAAAACTCGTCTCCGCCAAGATTATTCTCCCACAAAAAACCGTAAGGATTTTTAACTCGGAGAGAACACTTGCTTAGCTTATTTTATTTGGCGATTAAAAACTTAGCGAGCTTTGGGTCAATGACTCCCAAACCAGATGGTTTTAGGGCATTAGGTGTGGAGCCACCCCAAGGACTTAATTACCCAAGCTACCAAGGCCACAAAACAAAAGACTCATTTTATTTTAAAATATTCTGAACTCAGTGAAAACAGAGATATAACCAGCTTTTCTTTTAAATCTGAAGACGTTACATGTGGATAAGGTGTGTAATTACTCCAACAAGGTTCCGGATGGGTTATTTTTCAGACTTATAGTTTCTATTAAAACATCAATAAAAATTCTTCATATCTACTTCATTGTATGAACTATTTTTGATATTGCTTAACTCAGAACAAACCTATTTGATCGAAAGATATTTATCAATTTTAAAAAGTTTTTCAGACATGTTAGACTTTCATCAAATCTCAAACACATACAACACATGTCAAGTGTTATAAAAGACGTATATCAGCTATGGTTAAACATAAGGGAGGGTTATTTTTCGGGTCGTCAGTCTCACAAAAAAGGATTTAGTTATTTCAAACTTTAACTTTATCAACCGAACCGTCAGACTTCGAATATAAGTTCCCCCGCTAACTAACATGACAAACAAGTTTTTATATTTTGAAGATTTTTTTTTCAATTTTTATGGGTTTTTAAATATGTATGCAATGCAGAATATACACATGATGCAGCAAAATAAACACAGTGCTCACCCCCAAACCTGAGTTTTACGATGTCCTCATCGTTGCCCCCGTCTCCGGTAGCTAGACTTAGACACCAGGGTAAGAATTTTATTCAAATAAATAGAAAAACCCTAAGACTAATTACAGCATATACAAGTTAAAAGATTGGGTTAGTCCAGAAATCAATACCAGCCATTTAAAAATTTTGTCGATATAATGCAATGGCCGGTAAAAGAATATGTATATAACAAAAAAGAAAAAGAAAAAGCAAATGTATATGTTAGTTGTTAGTGAAGGGCATGGGCGTGTAAAGGCAGGGATCAGAAGACGCTGAAGGTGAAGATGAAGTTTTGAAGAGGTAAAAGAATTGTTGCCCGAATGAATTGAATTTTCAAGAAGCTCGTGTTGAGTTTCGGAGTCAAGCTCGTTTAAAAACTGGAATTCATTCGCAAAAATTTTTGAAAAGGAAAGGTTCATGGGATGTTCCCAAATTGATCTTGACTCAAACTCACCTAAAATATCAAGTTCATCCGCAAATAATTCCTCAAAACTCTGTATGAAAGACCGTTTTTCCAGGCTGTCTTCCTTCTTATAATCCTGCATAATCCTATTCTTCATGCTACAGCTCACTAACTCTCCCAAAACAAGTTCTCCTTCATCACATTCATATCTGGGTAGGTTCATATCATTTAAAAAGGTAGGTTCCCACACTAACGTTTTTCCGAAACAATATCAACAGGGGATACAAAAATTATGGGTTCCTGATAATTGATTTCCTCTAACAATTTATCACAACCATACCCATTAAATTCATAAGCTCCCTCTTCTAAAATTGGAGCGCAACAATCAGTTGGTGCAAGAATTTCTTCTTCAAGTAGGATATTGGTTAATTCAACCTCAAGATTATAAGTGACAAGAGGCTCAAAAGGTACTTAAAGGCTAGTGTTAGACCGACTCAGAGGGTTTTCTTGTGTGTCCTGATAACACTTAGTCAATTCTATCGCATCATCATCTATGAAATCATCAAAATTCAATTAATCGTTTATCTCACTCGGGTGACTTCCTAGATGACAGATATTGACACTATGTGGTTCTAATTGACTGTGTTCACTCTCTAGAATTCTCACAGCTACATGCTCTTCAATTCTAGCCAATGATTGAGCTTGAGCGTGAAACAGTTGCTCAGATTGCTGTATAAACAGGGCTAGCGTTGCAGCTGTTTGATCCTCGACCGCAATTATCACTTCAATACCCTCCTCTAAAGCGGTCAACCTAGCATCCATCTCACCATCATTCCCTAATGATGGTTCAATTGTTTCAGGTTGGGAGGGTTGCGACGGTGGTGATGCTAAAGCAGTTACCCTGTCGATCTCTTTCTCTAAATTTTCAATCATTAGGTCTCTAATTGAAGTGGGACTGGGTTCAAGAGTGTTAGGTGGGTGACCATTATCAAAACTCTGGGACGGTTGGCCACCCCCTAAGAAAGGACAGTTATCATGAATGTGGGAAGAATTTTGGCAATTTGAACAAATGAATTGGGGCTGAGTATAAACAAAAGAATAAGAATCGTGAAAAATAGACTTGAATTGTGTGTCACCCATATTAACAAGAATTCACAAATGTCACAAAAATAAAGAATATCACACCCCTAGCAGTCTATGTTATGCTAGTCAACTAGACCTGCTCAAGAACCTGATTGTTGAAGTAAAACAGTGTCGAGAAACATGCTCAAGATATACGGATCAGGAAGCCAGGTAAGTGCAGAGATAAGCGGAGGTTTTCCAACGCTTTCACGAAATTCCTTAATTAGAATAACCCTTTCTCATGAACACTTGCCTAGACACCCCGTGAACGATATACCGTTAAGCAGTGTTCTAAACACAGTTAACTTCTCCTAATGAGCGCGAAGTCCTTAAAGTCAAAGTTCTAATTGATTTTAAATTACTGTGGGTATGCAAGAATGCAGTTTTGTGATTTGTGGGCTACGGAGAAAGGTGATGAAATCCTTTACCGTATCTTGTTTGGTCGTGCCCTTAATATCCGTATTAAGATGCAAATACGCAATCAATAAAAGAATTTAAGAAATCAAGCAATTTAAGCAATTTAAGCAATTCTTTTTCGTTTAGGCTTAAGCGCTGCAACAAATACGGGTTAGTTCTCTGCGCAATTGGTTGCAAGTTTGTGCGAAGAATCCTGCAGAAGATAGAATATTTGAACGCGTCGGATTTGAGCGAAGGTGTTAGAAAAATACGTACTGATATGATTTTGGGTTAAGAAGCCCCCTTGAAGTGATTATGGGTATTTGAATGTTAGCTTGCGCGGGTCAAACCACCCGGATCTTTGGCATTGTACTTCACTAATGTCATGTAATTGAACTTGAATCTCGCTCCACACGATCGCTGGTCGTAATTCCTTAAAAATCTGAAATGTCGGAAAATATGATATTTAGCGTCAAAAAGCGATATATATGCCCCAATTCCTGCACACTCAAAATTATAAAAATCAAACAATACTACTAGAATACCAACGATGCACTGGAGATCACACAAAAAGAAAAATCCAAAACTCTCAAACTTCACCCGGCGGCGCCGGAATTTTCAGCAATGTCACCGGCCAAATGAAGTCCAATAGTGCTCGAATTTTGTGTGTAATCTCTAGGCTATATTAGTGTTCTATTAGTATACTTTGATTTTTTAATTTAAGCTCTGGATGATTGCAGGTTTTAAGGACAGAGAACAGTTAGAAAAAATTTCGTTTTTTTAGTTTTGAAAAAATGTTGAGCTAGTAGTTAGTTTGTTAGTACGAGCCAGAAATAACAATTCCTAATAACTACCAACTCCCTGGCAACGGCGCCAAAACTTGTTGGGAATTCACCCGCGCGTGCAAACCCGTATGTTTTGGAAATGGATATGTCTTAAGAAATGGATGCGTACGCGAGATCGTTCTCGTTTTAAAATTTATAAACCGTAAGTGCATGGCGCGTTGTAGCAAGCTGGCAAGTACGGATCGATCCACAGGGAATTGTGTATTATGTTTTTTTGTTTAAGGTTCAACAAATAATGAATTGGTTGGTTTGCCACTAAAAATAGAAAGAATACGAAAACAAGATAACAAAGAAAACAAGTTAAGAAAGAAGTGGTTGTGGCTTTGGCTTGGAAGGTCGAATTGCGACGATTCCTTCGATGCTCCCTTGATCAGGAGTTGTCCGTCCTTACGTCGATCCCGGCATGAAGCATGACTTGTCAAGGCGCTTGCGAAGCACAAATCATCAAATTCCGATATTCGCCGCAAAACACGAAACGAGTCTATTTTGTTCACTTACCGTTTGTATGTCCAAGCTTGGGGTATCAACACTAAGCACGAGGGTTAGCAAGCATACCACAACATCAAAAACACAAGTTAGTGAGTGAGAACAAATGATTTTGGTGTTGAGTTTGCTAAGTGTTTGTGATAGTATATCGTATATAAACCAAGCTATTGTCAAGCACTTGATCACAAAATACCATATCTCAACTTAGCAAACTTAACACTAAATTGATTCTAACTTAAGGCTTGCAAGATGGGGTTTGTGGGGAGGATATGGTATGTGATGAGGTTACAAAGTAACCATGGAATCAACATACCATATCAACCCATCCAAGTTGCAATACTAAGTTTAGATTCATATTAAAGCAATTAAACATTAACAAGAGGAGGAGGAGGCAAAGCCTTTCATCTCATTTCCTCACCATTACCACAACCAAAGATATTAGTTAAGCATGATAAAAAGAAAAGCAAATAAGAAAAAGAAGCAAGTAACTAAAGAAACAACAATATTATTAACACTTGAAGAAGCTTAGGTACAAGATATTGGTAACTTGTTCAACCTCCATAATGAAGCTCTCAAAAGAAAACTTCAAGAGGGAAGAAGAAGAAGAAACCAAGTTGAAGCCCACTCAACTCTCAAGCTAAACCAAAATTAAACAAGAAATGAAAAAAGTATAAAACTATGCACACCTTGCTCAATATCTGTTCTGGTATTTAAAGGCTCAACTCCAGAATAAACAAACAATATAGATGGACTGATGTGACCCTAAGAAATGATCATAAGAAAAATGGGGGCATTTGAAGCAAGGGGGGCCGGCGTCGCCGGAATTATGGGGGGGCCCGCCGGTCTAAATTCGAGTGTTTAGGCTCGGATTGGCATGGTAGATTTGAGTGCACTCAACAAGTCTACTGGTATTGTTTGTTTTCTCTAAATAAAGCTGGTTTGTACTCAGTAGAAATAGAGGGAAAATGAGCTATACATCACATCACAACTTTTAGTATTAACTCATGACACCAAACCGTATGTGCCCACTTGCATAAGTCATGATGTCCACATGTGCCAAGGCAGCCCCACCATGGTCCAAGGATCAAAAGAGCTATGTGCATACTTATATTGTGTTGGACCAAAATTGTGTACACATGTTTATTGCAAAAAAACTCTTTGAATATCGGTCGGTTTTCTGTTCTGATTGCAGTGTCGCTCCCAAATGCTATATCCGTGATATTGAGTGTGTTCCAGTATTTTATCACGAATACCTGTAATCTGTAATTACTGAGCAGACACTGATTAATAGTACCGATATATAACAAAATTGATAATAAATGAGAGGAATTAAAATGCAGTTTTCTGAGATGAACAATATGCTACCATTTTATATCCATATAGAATCAAAGGCACTAATTTAGATGGAACCATATTCAATTGGTATCCAGCTGTTTCCAGTGCATATCTTAAATGGAAGAAGGCCATACAATATTACTCATCAAGAAGTACGCCCACGGATGAGCAACCTGTGAGAGAAGAAAGTTCTCAATATTACTATGATAGAATATCTAGCATCACTATCTACATCTTCAATCACCTCGAAGAATCCTGATATTTCCAATATATGGTTCACTACTTTATTCTTATACCTATAAACTTCTTAAAATCTTTGGACCTTGCATTTCAATGAATGCGTGTCTAAAACCAGAGAACTTATAGGTTGCTGGAATGAAATAAGATTACCAACCCCTTTTCCCGAAGGAAACTAGACAACATATATTTTCATGTATAAGTCCTAAGAGTTCAATAAATCGAACTCTGTGTATTGTAGGTTGAAAACTTTTTTTTGGTTAAGAATGTCATACATCGTTATGTAGGGTTCCTAGGCACCCTAATGAGGTCTCACAAGGCATCGAACATGCCAATATAAAAAATTATGGGTGCCGAGAGACCCGACTACGGATCGTCGGCTAGATATTTAGGCGAAAAAGCTAACTAGTTAACACTTAACTATGAGATACGGACATACAACTTTTGTAGATCCGTTTGTCCACCTCCATAGCTCCATGAAGAAGTCATCTCCGCTGTACAAATCCGAAATCCGGGCTTTTGCGTCGGCTTCATCGGAGAAGAAGCGGGCTAGGTCATCGACGACGTGCCGAAGATGATCTACGTCGAGGCATCGCTAAATCAAGCTCCGACTTCACCAAGTCCAAAAACTTATGAAGAGAACACACTCTACTACTTGGCAAGAGGTAGAGGATGAAGAAATAGGAAGTGGGTAGACTTTAGAATTGGATTTCTCACTTGTTTTCATCAATCACCATTGATGAAGTGAACTTTCTTCATGTGAAGAAGATGAAGAAGATGAAGAAAGAAATATGATAAGTTAATTAAAAAGAATAGAAAAAACAAAACTTATCATAATTCTAACTATGGTTATGTGTAGAGAATTGACCAAGGTTAAAGGAATGGTTAGGGTTAAGGATGAGATAAGAATGGTGGACAAAGTCAAAGCTTCATGAAGCTTCAACTAAACAACAAATAAAGCCACCATTCTTTTCTCTTTTCCTTTTATTTTCCAAAATGTATAAACAAATAAATAATGGAAAAATAAAACCCTAATTATATGTTTAACCATGGTTTAATTCTTTACACTTAACCAAGTATACATGTATCATCAAACATGATACAATCAAGTGTACAAAAGTATATCACATATACAATGTGCACAAACCAAGTGAGAAAATCCATCTTAAGTAAACCGATACTAGTTGATGCAAAGTAATATATCAAATATATAAATATGCATTAAATCATTAAATCAACACTTGATTCAATGATCCGGTCATGTCGCACACAACCGACTAGTATACAATGTATCGGCTTATCGAATCATCGCTTGAATCGATAACTAGGTTATATCGCATACAACCATTCGATACATTCATCGCGAGAATGAAATACGGTATCACATACACGCATTATTCTCGGTCCCGCACATATCTCATATGCGCTCCTATTTCGTTTCGCTTGAGCCAGGAAACCTCTGTGTAGGACTCTAAAGACTCGTCAATACGCCGGCAGCAGATGATGATCATATCAAACACCCACAAGCCGCAAGCGGTCTGCTAAACGTAACGGCCACCCGGGTATTGAGCGATCTGAAGATCGACGAGCAAGCCCGCTCACACTCCAGTGAATCCGACCAGTAACACTACCGTACAGTCCGGTCTGATCGTCTGATATGTCGCATATCTCGCCTAGGGGTGGTAAACGTCAGACCCCAATAGTTCGATAAGTCGTGTCGATATGAGACTCATAACGGGTCGAGAAACTACTGGTAACACTTACCAGCAATTCTCTGAGCAGCCCTGGCCAGGGACTTCCTGTTATAGCCAATCGAACACTGTGCAACATCAACTCCCTATACCGGGAGAGACGAATCCCCTCCTATCGCTCATTGCCTCCATGTGACTCGGGACTGTACCCAAAAACCACCGTTTTGCACGCCCTCTTGGACGTGGTAAGATGGAAATCAAAGCACAGTGGGAACCACACAAGACTCTATGACGATCTCGGGTCAACAGACTACTCTGTACCAGTGTCACCAGAGAACTGCCATCTGACGTGAGGTATAATACCATCTGGGAGTTCTCGGCGAGTCCGTCCAGTGTACCCAGTCTCTACTGAGCACCCGTATATCATCCCTGATGTCAAACACCAATGGATATGGGATCATCCATCGCCCATCTGTATGGGTCGAGAAGGTACACGCTAGTCTACTCTGGTATATCGATGGCCCGTCTCGATACACCCACGACTAGGGACTTTGAAGGATGTACTTATGGACTACCATGTCCCCACTAGTATGATCCGCATCATAGTCCAGGTAGTCAAGCACACATCCTAAGGTCTTTACCAACATGTAACAGAGAGACAATCAGTATACACGTTAAGGTAAAGAGCAACCAGATAGCATACTATCATGTCGAGCAAGAAAGTCCTCCCTATATATGTCCCAGCATCCACTACAATATACATCCTATGTACAGTAATGGCCTCTAGGGCATACATATAACTAACAATCTCCCACTTGCACTAGGGCCATCTGATAGCAGTGGTTGTAGTATCTCATACTCAACCATCCCATAAAAGTCTCTCTCTGGGAACAGGCCTTTGTGAGTGGATCCGCTGTGTTGTCCTCTGAATCTACTCTCCTAACCTCGATCACCCTGGAGATCATCTATCTCCATGATCAGGCGATGCTGCCTTAGAATAAGTCTGGATCACTGATGGGACCGGCGTTCCTCGGCATAAGCCACAACTCCATTGTCTCACAATGGTAGGAACGTAGTTCATCTCGTGAACTAATATACACCCAAACAGCCTCTTTGGTAGCATCTTAAGTAGCGATGTATCCTGCCTTTATCGTCTAGTATGTCACGGTATCTAGCTTGGAACTCTTCCAACATACCATCCCTTTACTGAGGGTAAAGACAATGCCTGCGACTGACATTCAGTCGTCTTTATCACCCTGGAACCCCTCCAGTGATTCAACTCAGGATCGATTGACACCATCTCACTACATCTAGTGAGTATCCTAACATCCATTTAGATCTATCTCATAGATCCAAAATCCAGGATTTAGTAGGTATCACTTTAATCCTATATGGAGAATCTTTGTGATAAGCGGAGATTGATCCAGCGTAGCATAAGAAACTCCTTTCTTATCAAGAGTATGTCATCCACGTACTCTACGAGGATTTTCACCATACTCCCTACTACCTTTTTGTATATACAAGGTTCATCTACCATTTTGATGATGTCAAACTCTTTTACCGCTTCATCAAAATAGATGTTCCAACTCCGCGATGCCTGCTTTATCCTATAAAGCATCTTGCACACGTTTCCGCTGCTCCCACTGTCTACGAAGCCCTCTGGCTGTGTACTTATAGACGCTCTCTTCTAAATCATCATTTAGAAAAGCAGTCAAGACACCCAACCACCAGATATCGCAGTCATGGTATGTAGCCGTGACAAGTAGGATCTGGATGGACTTAAGCATAGTCACTTGAAAAGGTTTCATCATGATCCACACCTGGTCAATGATGCAAACCCTTAACAAGTCTAGCTTTGAAAGTCTCAACTTTTCCATGTACACCAAGTAATCTTCTCAAGATATGCTTGCTCCTGATGGGGATTTAACCCTTCAGATATAGCAACCAAAGTCCATACTTTGTTGGTGTATATGGATTCCATCTCAGATCACTAAGCATCCAGCCATTCTTACAGAGTCTTACTCCTGATGGCCAGCCTGAAGCTAGTTGGGTCATCATCTCATGATGCAATCCTCGCTCCCACTGTCATAGAGAAACCTATGTATCTCTCAGGTGGGTGAGAAAACCCTACTAGATCGGCGGAGAGGCTGAGGTTCGTTGGTGACTATTGAATCCTTTGGTTTTATCAAATCATCTGCTGTAGTTTGTATAGCTGGAACATTTCCAGTTCTACATAACAGATCTTGCCTCGAGCTTGTCCGGATTTTGCTTTTAGACATAGGCCGGTCAACCCCAAATCTTAACTGACTTAAAACATGGGCTCTTCCCATACCATATCTCATATGGAGTGGTAGGCAACTGATTTCATTCGAACCGTATTCAATAGGTATGCATCTTCTCAAGCGCATAACTCCCAAAAAGGAAATAGGTAACTCAGTAGTACTCATCATAGAGCACACCATATCATATAGGGTGTTATTGCTCCGCCCCGATATACCATCGTGCTATGGTGTATACGGAGGAGTAATGCTGAGAGAGAATCTCATTCTCCTTTAGAATAGTCCAGGATTTCCGTGCACAAGTATTCTCCTCCCTGATCTCATCATAGGACATAATACTTATACCCGTATTCTGGTTCTCTACTTCTAATTTATATTCTGTGATTATCTTAAAAGGTTCGGACTTGTGTTTCAACAGGAACATATGTCTGAATCTAAAGAGATCATCAGAGAACGTAATGAAGTATAAAGAACCAGTCCTGGCATGTGTAGACAGGGGACCTACATACATCAACATGTATCATCCCAAGAGTTCACTAACTCTTTCTCTGTTTCCAATAAACGGAGCTATGGTCATCTTATCTTTGTGACATGACTGGCGAGTTTCACAAGATGTAAATTCAAACTAATTTAAATATGCATCTTTATGTAACTCTAGCCAGTCGGGTCGCATTGATTAGACCTAGTCTACAATACCTCAAGAAGGATTCGTTCATTTCTGAACTCTTCCTCTTGTGTGTGTTCTGTATACTAAGAACTGTAGTTTGATTTAGAACATTAATGCTTTTAGATAACGTGCCTGAACCGATCAACTTTTGATATAGGAAATGTTCAAAACATTATTCAACAATACAAAATTTTATCATTTCTTTACTAATAAAGAGACTGATATGATTTTGTATATCAGGTTCGGTATCTAATAACATTCGTTCAGAATCAATGTATTGTAATACAGGGTGACAGTGACCAACAGACTTGGCTGCAACTCTTGCCCCGTTTTCTGCCTCATGAAACTTATCACCCGTTCTCAGTTCTCTACCTATCTGTAGCCCTATGTAATAGATTACATATCTGGGATCCTGATCTGGTATCACATACCCAGGACGTAGAGGATACAGAGAAACAGTTCTTTGTAATGAACACACCCGAAGATGATGCATCAGCATGCACTCTCTTCGTTTGGGCGGCACGGTAATTCTGGTATTCCCCAATTTCCTGCTCTGTCTTATAACAATTATAAGTTGGAGCGGGACCAACGTTCCCCAGCTCAGTATAACAAGCGGGTTCGGTCAATATTCCGTATTATTATCTTGATTAAGGCGTGATATGGTCGCTACCTGGAGAGAGAGAAGAAAACACTCAGCGTGCGCTCTGTCAAGAATAGATTGGTTTTTATTTTATCTAATCAGGATGGCTCCCACTGCTTTTTATCAAATCTTCCTTCAAACCCTAAAAGGAAAGACTAGCCGGGATTAATTACACACTACAAGTTCGCCAATCTTTCAGCCAGGCCAGTGTCGGTACTTTGAGGGAGGTCCCCCGTGCTTTCGCATGAACCTAATTAATGTAAACCTCATTTTCCCAGAGGCGTAACCCCGTTGACACCTTTCTAGACACCTACTTGATCGGCTAATTGTAATGTATAAAACTCTCCTAGGAGTAACACTTACTCGCAGCGGGTATCGGGATCCAACTATCTCATAGAAGGTATGCAATCTCATTGCAAATCTCAACACTTGAAATTCCCGATAATATTTTGCCCCTAGCGTCCTATGACCTTGACGCAGGCCAACAAACCATAGTGCGCTAGTCAAGTTCAACCCGTCATTTCCTGATTGAATTAAACCCACCCGCACGACCCTTGACGCAGGCCAACAAAGTCGCATGACTACCCTAATCCAATCACATCATATGCTTATGCAGATAAGCACCAGTTAGCTACCGCACACTACGCCTTGACGCAGGCCAACAAACATAGCACGAATACTAACTACTACTTATCTGAAATGACGGAGGGCTACGACAGGTTTTTCTGAAAACCTATTGCGTAATGAACTTGATATCGTTGTAGAATCAAATGAATTTTGAAATGGAGTGCTTTTGAGGCTTTTCTAGTTTTGCTAAAGGAGTCACTCCCGGTGAAGGGATCGTCGGTCCTTTCCTCGTCGAATGAGGTGCGGGATATATCATATATATCACTGTGCAAAGAAAAAACTCTTAAAAGCAATCAAAAGACAAACCGAGTGTGTAGCATCTGCCAGTTATCGCTAAAGGAGTCACTCCCGGTGAAGGGATCTCGGTCCTTTCCTTATCGAATAAGGTGCAGGATATATCACATATACCGCTGTGCAAAGCAGGAACTGTAGCTACCTGTTTTATTTTGAAATTCGATTCTACAACATCTTAGGATTCTTTTACTTTCATTAATCACATTAATGAAGTCCCATCATTTAAGTACCTAAACATCACAGATAAATACGACGTACACTTATGCCATCCGCATTCGCCTCGATGTCCCCTCGTGCACCGTTAGGTTAGGTAACTAACGGTAGAGCGGGGCAGGGCTCGCGCGGGTGTAAAACATAAGTAACGTCTATATAATATATCATATATACTATATAAAGTATCTATCACAGAACATCACATGATCACATCACAGATATCGCAGCAGAAGAAACATATGAAACATTGGATATACTAGGACGTCCGTGTTTTCAATACGAGCCAGTATAAAACACGGATTCCACGGTCGTGATGAATAGCCAAACCCACACCCCTAGACCCCTATGAGAGCGGCAAGCAACCCTACCAATTCTAGAGTTAGGAGACCCGGACTCGACTCCTCGAGTTGGTCTCCCACTGGACTCCAGAACCCGGTTACTTGTGCCCTCCTCCTTGGGTCTATCCTAGTGCGGAAAAGTAAATAATATACAAACGGTGACAACTTCCGCAACCTGGAAGCGCCCCAATAAAAGAATATTACATACAAGTTTTTACATGAATGAAAATGAAAAACACTCATCTCACATAAAAACCCCCGGCTATTCAAACACGACGATCCAATATAACATATCCAGTAACACATAACATCACATGTCATCAACGTAAGTAAATATGCGCATCCCAATTGTCGTTGGCATATAGCAACGAAACCGGCGATATCACATATTACACTTACGGTCACAGAAAAGAAAGTGTAAAACTACAACAGTTGGAATCCGCAACCACCTCAGACATCGCATGCCTGACCAAATGAATTTCTTAGACATCGCATGCCTAACAATTATAAACCTCGCATTTTAGTCTCAAAATCGAAAACACTTTTCAATACCAAGTCGGGTAATTCAACAAGATTCCCGACATTTTGATCGAATGCTCGTCGCAAACTTCAGTAGACGGCTGCACCCCCGATACCGTCGACGAAGTGCACCAAGGCGGAACACCGCTACCGCGAGCACCCGAACGGATGCTTTCGGCGACGGGGTTCTCCTGCAGTCACTTGGTCGGGGCTATGGGGTGAGGCTGTCTATTAAGTTTACCCGGCGAGTATCCGCGTACGCTACGTGATTGCGACGGACTTTTGATCACATCAAAATTCCGTGGCAACCGATCAAGTGAGACTAAATTGCTATGTTTATAATATTCATTCCGTTATCTCATAACTAATTGTGAATTCCAATTATTGTATCCCATTCCAGATAAATAGAAAATGGTAAACTTTCCGATCGAACAATCGAACACCCAAGTTTTCCCGATACAGCTCAACACATGAAATAAGTCTAACAACATTCCGTTCGTGCCTCAGTACCAACGGTCCAGCCGTAGAAGGGTCAAGCCAACGCCTCACATGTGGCACGCCGTACTGCCCCAAACCCGAAGGTTCAAAGGGCAGTTCAAGACGGTCACATAATCGAGTTAAGGTTTGTTGTCTTCTAGAGGGACCATCGCGTTACTTGCACTACTTAGAACGTCGTTAAACTACGGAAAAATCCAACACTTGGAAATTTCCCGACAGGGGAAAAATTGGGTAATTATATCCGGTCGAACTTTTTAACATATTCTAATATTTATCCGGAAAGCCACATAGACAAAATTTGATACTCCGATCGAAACACCGAATCCCCAAAACAACCCAGAAAATTCAACTCTTGAATAAATTTTAAAAATACCCAGAAACTCCAGCACTGTTAAATAGAAGTTACTGTGCAAACATCACTTCACAAAACGACAAACAGGCCGCGGTTCCGCGGCACGAGCCATGCTCGTGCCGCGGAAGCGCGGCGCTTTAATGGAATTAGGGTTACGAATTGCACAGTTACTCTTATATTTTCCTGCTGATATTTCTACATATTTTTAATACTGAAAAATCCCTGTTTTTAGAAAAAGTACAGAGAGCACATTTGAGTTGGGATTTCGGGTTCGTTCGGGTTTCAAACTTCGTCTGGACTTCGCCTAAGGCTCTAGCTAGGCTCTGATACCACTGTAGGGTTCCTAGGCACCCTAATGAGGTCTCACAAGGCATCGAACATGCCAATGTAAAAAATTATGGGTGCCGAGAGACCCGACTACGGATCGTCGGCTAGATATTTAGGCGAAAAAGCTAACTAGTTAACACTTAACTATGAGATACGGACATACAACCTTTGTAGATCCGTTTGTCCACCTCCATAGCTCCATGAAGAAGTCATCTCCACTGTACAAATCCGAAATCCGGGCTCTTGCGTCGGCTTCATCGGAGAAGAAGCGGGCTAGGTCATCGACGACGTGCCGAAGATGATCTACGTCGAGGCATCGCTAAATCAAGCTCCGACTTCACCAAGTCCAAAAACTTGTGAAGAGAACACACTCTACTACTTGGCAAGAGGTAGAGGATGAAGAAATAGGAAGTGGGTAGACTTTAGAATTGGATTTCTCACTTGTTTTCATCAATCACCATTGATGAAGTGAACTTTCTTCATGTGTAGAAGATGAAGAAGATGAAGAAAGAAATATGATAAGTTAATTAAAAAGAATAGAAAAAACAAAACTTATCATAATTCTAACTATGGTTATGTGTAGAGAATTGACCAAGGTTAAAGGAATGGTTAGGGTTAAGGATGAGATAAGAATGGTGGACAAAATCAAAGCTTCATGAAGCTTCAACTAAACAACAAATAAAGCCACCATTCTTTTCTCTTTTCCTTTTATTTTCCAAAATGTATAAACAAATAAATAATGGAAAAATAAAACCCTAATTATATGTTTAACCATGGTTTAATTCTTTACACTTAACCAAGTATACATGTATCATCAAACATGATACAATCAAGTGTACAAAAGTATATCACATATACAATGTGCACAAACCAAGTGAGAAAATCCATCTTAAGTAAACCGATACTAGTTGATGCAAAGTAATATATCAAATATATAAATATGCATTAAATCATTAAATCAACACTTGATTCAATGATCCGGTCATGTCGCACACAACCGACTAGTATACAATGTATCGGCTTATCGAATCATCGCTTGAATCGATAACTAGGTTATATCGCATACAACCATTCGATACATTCATCGCGAGAATGAAATACGGTATCACATACACGCATTATTCTCGGTCCCGCACATATCTCATATGCGCTCCTATTTCGTTTCGCTTGAGCCAGGAAACCTCTGTGTAGGACTCTAAAGACTCGTCAATACGCCGGCAGCAGATGATGATCATATCAAACACCCACAAGCCGCAAGCGGTCTGCTAAACGTAACGGCCACCCGGGTATTGAGCGATCTGAAGATCGACGAGCAAGCCCGCTCACACTCCAGTGAATCCGACCAGTAACACTACCGTACAGTCCGGTCTGATCGTCTGATATGTCGCATATCTCGCCTAGGGGTGGTAAACGTCAGACCCCAATAGTTCGATAAGTCGTGTCGATATGAGGCTCATAACGGGTCGAGAAACTACTGGTAACACTTACCAGCAATTCTCTGAGCAGCCCTGGCCAGGGACTTCCTGTTATAGCCAATCGAACACTGTGCAACATCAACTCCCTATACCGGGAGAGACGAATCCCCTCCTATCGCTCATTTCCTCCATGTGACTCGGGACTGTACCCAAAAACCACCGTTTTGCACGCCCTCTTGGACGTGGTAAGATGGAAATCAAAGCACAGTGGGAACCACACAAGACTCTATGACGATCTCGGGTCAACAGACTACTCTGTACCAGTGTCACCAGAGAACTGCCATCTGACGTGAGGTATAATACCATCTGGGAGTTCTCGGCGAGTCCGTCCAGTGTACCCAGTCTCTACTGAGCACCCGTATATCATCCCTGATGTCAAACACCAATGGATATGGGATCATCCATCGCCCATCTGTATGGGTCGAGAAGGTACACGCTAGTCTACTCTGGTATATCGATGGCCCGTCTCGATACACCCACGACTAGGGACTTTGAAGGATGTACTTATGGACTACCATGTCCCCACTAGTATGATCCGCATCATAGTCCAGGTAGTCAAGCACACATCCTAAGGGCTTTACCAACATGTAACAGAGAGACAATCAGTATACACGTTAAGGTAAAGAGCAACCAGATAGCATACTATCATGTCGAGCAAGAAAGTCCTCCCTATATATGTCCCAGCATCCACTACAATATACATCCTATGTACAGTAATGGCCTCTAGGGCATACATATAACTAACACGTTATTCAATGCACCTAATCTTATCCTCAACTGATAAAGGTAAATGTTCAGAACACAATTTTCAAAAATTTATATCCTACTTTATAAAAATAAAGATATAGATATATCATTTTAAAAATTGGTGCA
Source organism: Agapanthus africanus (assembly GCA_030015575.1). NCBI lineage: Eukaryota > Viridiplantae > Streptophyta > Magnoliopsida > Asparagales > Amaryllidaceae > Agapanthus > Agapanthus africanus. The sequence goes on from CM057349.1 coordinate 333,482,755, forward strand.
AAACAACGGTTATTCAAAACCAAATATTTGCCGTAAAGCAAAACCAGTTGATTTAATCCAATATCACTAATTGCTACAAATTCCGATATTGAGGATCAAATCGGGTATTCCCAATATTCTACTCCTACTTATTATCTGTAATGTCATACAGATATAAGATTCTAATCTGGTATATACATATCCTGGAGTTAGAATCAATTGGGAAAACGGTTTTCAATTATAACATCACAGAAATTCTGAAATATAAATATTTCAAGGGGGTGGCTAGGTATTCCTTGTAATGCCTCTTCCACTGTCCAAATTTACGACAGTAATCACAATTTCCTTTACTCTCACTCCAACCCTTTATATGTCTCTACATCTTACTTTCTGTACACCAATTTAGGCTAGTTGGTTTTCTTCCTTCCCTACCTTTCAGCACCAATCTAAGGTTTGAAAGAAGACCATCCAACAAGCGTAACAGGCGTACTCTCCTAGTACAAGGAGATCTCAACTTGAGAGAAGGTGAAGGAGGAGAGAAAACAGAATTATACAATCCAAATTCTCCAGAATCAGTGGCCATCCCCGACTGGAATAATTTTTTCGAGTTCGTATGTAACTATATGATGGCCTTTCCAAGTAATATGAATCATCATAGTGATACAAAGTGTTCTGGAGAAGGCAAAAGGAAAGTAGAAGTAGCATGGAAATATGCGACTTTTTTGTGAATCACGACAATCCAAAACCAGATGATAAGAAGGTTCGGTTAACTTGGTTTACGAGTTTTAGTTTAAGGTCAGTCATGGTTGTAAACCAGAGAGAGAAAAGAAACACTCAGCGTGCATTCTATCAAGATTAGATTAGTTAATCAATTTATCTAATTAGGATGGCTCTCACTGTTTTCTCGAATTCTCCTTTGAACCCTAAAAGGAGAACTAGTCGGGATCATGCATACTCTACAATTTCGCTAACCGTTCAGCCAAGTCAGTGTTGGTACTCTGAGGGAGGTCCCCCGTGCTTTCGCACGAACCCAATTAAATAACTCTATTTCCGTAGAGGCGTAACCTCGTTAACACTTTCTAGACACTTAATAGGTTAGCTAGTTGTGAAGTAAAAATCTCCCGATAAATAATACCTACTCATCAGTGGGAATCAGGACCCAACTATCATTCTGTGATAACCTTAATGAAAGCCAACAAAAGTCACCACATTACAGAAGGTATGCGCAAACTTGGTAACTTTCCCTTATATTTGAAACCCACGATATGGTTTTTACCCTTAGCACCCTAGTGACCTTGACTGAGTCAACAAATTAAAGGGTCCTAATCAAGTTCAACATATCATTATCTTGATTGCATTAAACCCACCCGCACGAGTGTTTGACTAAGTCAATAAGGTCGTACGACTTTCCTAACCAATCACATCGCATGTTACAAACAAGTACCACTTAGCTACCGCACACGACGCCTTGACCGTGTCAACAAACGCAACACGAGTACTAAGAACCATTCATAGGAAATGACGGAGGGCTACGGCTGTTTTTTGGTGAAAAACATTTAAAGCAATGAACTTGATATTGTTGAAGGAACACGAGTGGCTTTAAAAAGGAGTGGTTTAGGCTCCGTTTTTAAAAAGAGTGGTTATGAAGAAAACCGAATGGTTTATAGCAACATAAACATTTTTTAAGAGCGAACTCCCTGTAAAGGGATTAAGGCTCTTTCTTCATCGAATGGGGTACATGATATTTCTAACCGAATACCTATATGCAAAGCAAAAGAATATGGCTATAAACCCTTTTGAAAATTTGGTTCCCGCAACATTTTTAGGTTTACTTTCCTTGCATTAGCATATTTTGTAGTCCCATCATGTAAGTTTCTAGCCACAACAGAAACGAACAAAATAGCATGCATTTATATGCCATCCGCATTCGCGATGGGGCCTCAGGTCTTCACCATAAGGTTACTTAACTTACGGCAGGGCGGAGACAGGGCTAGCGCGGATGCAAAAAATATAGAAGCATCTAATATATATATATATCATCACATGCATGTGATAAATAATATGGAATAGCGGATAAACTAGGAGCCCTGCGTTTCATTTGAGCCGCAAATAAAACGCGACGTTCCCCGGTCGTGTGGATAGCCCGTACAACATCGAACTAATACCCCTACGAGCACGGCAAGCCATCCGCCAATCCTAGAAATTGGGCAATCCGACCATAATGTCATGAGTGGGCCACTCGACACTTTCTAGAATCTGGTAACTTGAGCACCCTTATGCGGGTCTATCCTAGAACCCCTACAAGTACGGAAATCAACCTGCCAATTCTAGAGCCACTACTACAATAAGGGGTTGCTCCTACGGATTTATCCATAGGGGCAAATCACAGCCCCTACGGATATATTTGTAGGGGCAAGAAAATTCTCCGTAGGTGCAATCGCCGCAGGTGCAAGTCTTCGCCCTGAATATGCCCCTACGGAGTAAAAATTGCCCCTACGGTTTCATGCGTAGGGGACTGTGTACCTACGAGTGTATCTGTAGGGATAAAATATTTATTTAATTTAGTGGTTTATAAAATAAAATACTTTCCCCATCGGTGCTATCCGTAGGGGAATCTTCCAGCCCCTACGGAGTTAGCCGTAGTTCTACATATAAGCCCCTACGGGTGTATCCGTAGGGGCAAGTGTGTAACTCCTGTTACTGAGTCCATAGGGGGAAAATATCAGTTATCCTGATATTTTGTCCCTACGGATAAACATGTAGGGGCAAACATTGGACCTACGGATTAATCCGTAGGTGCAACTGTTGGCCCTACGGCTTAATCCGTAGGGACATAATATCAGGTTTTTTTTTAAAAAAAAGGGCTTCCTGTTTTTAACCCGTCCTGTGCACAATAATATATACATCATACGATATCAGGATAAATATAATAAAAATAGACATAATACAGAAATATTCATAATCAACCATGTCACGCATAATATATAATAGAAATAGACACACAGAATACGATATCAGGATAAATCATCGTTCATAAACAACTACCAACCATTATCGTCTAAAATTTATACAATATGTATCAGATAAGTATATACATTCTCAAAAATATAAATAAAGCTACCCTAACTCGGTCCAGCTCCTCCACCTCTGATAATCGACGTAATCTGGCGCATCTGCTCCTCGGTGTAGGAGCATCAACCGATGACAATGAATGCGATGGTGAAGCAGGATATAGTGGCAGGAAATCTTGGCAATGTATCTTCATGGAAATTGAGCTAAATGGCATCAAGAAAGCCTCCTTAAAACTGAAATTGCAAAGCAGTAGAAGAACAAAAGGTTGAGTAAATCGGTACAAAGGAAATGAGTAAATCGGTTTTGTATCCACCAGAGAACTGAGCCCAAGCTATTAACATAATTATGACAAGCCGCCAGGATTTTAATATTGTTCCTCCTTACATTCCCTTTCTTTCAAACTACTTGCACATTGATCTAGAAGTCGTAAATGTTCCTTTTTCAGAACACCATTAATATTGCAAGCATCCAATGCAAAGAACAAAGACTATGAAATATCACATGATTGATCTATCTATCAAGGCCATTCAGATCAGTTCGTACCAATCACCCAAATAAGTTATGCACTTCTTAACTACATTATGAGGACTCTTACGACAATTTATACCCATTTCCACTTGTGCTCCTGTATTGAATAGGTTAAACAACATGGCATATTAATGATATTCTCGGCTAAGTAGCCTTCTAGTATTTCCGCTAGCTCCTTTATAACCTGCAGTTTCTTTCAGCAAGAATTTAGTGCCTGTGGTTTCTTCAAGTAAGAATTTAGTATCAGCCTAGAGAGGTGAATCACAATTATCGAGTCGCATAATTTGATAGATATATTTCCATGGGGCTCTTAATTCAAAATTTATCCTCCAAAGACTGACCCACTTTGTCAGGAAAAGACTTGAATGATTAAACTAAAGATCTAGATTTAACGGGTATATGGCAGTGGCCTCATATATAAATCCTAGAATTTGAACAGAAATTAAAAAAAATGTATGATATTAATCTATAACAATTAGTTGAATAATAGAATATCAAATAAAACAAAGTTGTCCTACCCTTTAGGAGGTGTAGCTTAGAATTTCTACCCTGTGGAGCACAAAGACCAATCAAGAAAATTCATGACTCAACAACTCACCTAAATTACGAATTATAAACATAAAAATGAGCTCAGTAAACTAGACTTCTGCAGTCTTTACCCTCATTCTGAATAAAATTTGAATTGCAATTCTCTCAATTTCTTTGAGAAAAGTTGCCATCCTATTTGAAAAGTCAGTTATTTATCAAAGAATTCTACTATACAGTGACATCTGGATGAATATTAAAGCTATGGAGATGTTAATAACTAAAAAAGTAATAATTTAAGATGCAAAACAGATAAACAGGAATGCTTGATAATGATTCAAGAAAGTAATAAACACAATACATATCCGTTTATCTGAAGTTATAATTACTACTTCTTCCTATGGATGAAGCATGAAATTTAAAATGGAAATTGTACTTCCTCATAATATAGACGTGTTAGAAAGAATTTAAGAGGCTTCAGTAGCTTAAAGATAATGCTAGTACCACTCTTCCAATTGGTTGAATTCTTTAGCTAAGGTTCTCTCCAGGAACTTGGTATCAGAAAAACCACCAAATGCAACAAGTTCTTCAACTCTCCGCATAGTATCTCTGAAATGCCACAGCAGCTCTATAAGTAAGGGATACAAAATAAATTATGACAAGCCCTCAATCCAGTACCAGCAAAGGAAATGGTGCACTTATAGGGAGAAAACGCACATTATCTTCAAATTATAAGCATTAGCTATCCAATCACATCCATGAGTCTTTCTATAAATTGATTAGGGAACTATGAGTGAAATATGAATGGTAAAGACCAAAGTGCCATAATTTTTCACTTGATAATGAGAAAAAGAAATTTTCAATGGGCATAATCAGCATGGGAAAATTTCATCCAATGAAATCTGGAAAGAGCTTCCATGGTGAAATCAACTAGGAACTTACAGATCAACTTCGATATTATGGTTTCCTTCATATAGCTCCAACAGTTGTCCAACTGGATCATGGTCGAGAGGAAACTTTAAGAATATCACAACAAGTTCACTATAAGACAACAATAAAAGATTTAACTTCTGTGAGACAACTTAAATATTAAAAGAATAGTTAGAAACCAGACCTATTGGGAGACTAGATTTGATCTGTCGGTTCAGACAGCAGTATCTTTATACATTTAGACAGCCAAATGAAGAAATTCTGGAGCTGAAAGTAAAGGAAGCCAAAAATGAATTAGCATACAAGAAAAGGATAATCGGAATCGCACAGAAACAAACATATGCACATACACACTATCAGAAAGCACAAGGAGAGGGGGCGGGGGCGCTGGGAATGTCATGATAGGCCATAGTGGAAATTCATTAAATTTCATGAAAAACCGTACGTACGCATTATCTCTTCTGTCAATAAAATATGCATATTCAGTGCACTATCTTACCAGATCTGCTACTGGCCTGCCAAGAGAGAAAGGCAGCATGAGAGCAATGATCTCACAAGCAAGCATGCTGGCATGCACAATACATATAAGAGAAAAGAAATAGGGAAACGCTTGAGATGTGATAGCGGTGCAATAATACAAAGTAGCTACTAGTTTACCTACACAACTTTCAGAGGAGAGAATTGATGCTGATACAGACATTATCGAAAGTTGAGTGCATTTACCAAGATTAACGCTAACACCATGGTAGAAACATATTTATTTGGAGTTTCAACTGAAAATTTTAAAAAAGAAACTTGAATAAATCAAGTCTTGATTCACCAGTTTGTATAAAAATATTAAATTCCCCCAACTGGGAAAAATAATTACCATCATTAATCATGTTCATAAAGCTTCCCAGGTACATATAATTAACCATGAGATAGCTAAACATAAAAAACATGAATTATGAATAAAATCAACCCTACCCTCTAATTAACCCAAATTAACCCTACCCTCTAATTAACCCAAATTAACCCTAGCCCTAACCCTAATTACCCTAACTCTAACCCTAACCCCTACCAATTAACCCTAACCCTAACCCCAATCCCAACCCCAACCCCAACCCCAACTAATTAAACCTTACCATAACTGAACCGAACCCTACCCCTATCCCAAACCCTAACTGACCCGAACCCTAACTCTAACCCTAACCCTACCCTAAACCGAACACTCACCCTAACCCTCACCCTAACCCTAACCGAACCTTGAACTCTGAACCCTAGCCCATAGCAACCCATTAATCATCAAAATTATAAATAAAAGCATTATTAGAAGTAAAAATTTAAAATTTACTGACCTGTAGCTAGGCCGACGATGGAGGAGACCGGTGGTCGACGACATAATCGGCGACGAGTCGCGGGCGGTGGCGACGAGGAAGTCGACGAGGAAATTTTGGGAGATCGAGGGCGGTGGCGGGCCGCGGGTGGAGGGCGGTGGCGACGAGGCGCGGGAGAGGTGGCGACGAGAGACGCGCGCGGGAGATCGAGTGAGAGAGAGAGAGGAATTTTTGGTAACGAGGACTTTTCTGTGCTTTTTTTTATTAATAACTTATATATATGCCCCTACGGACTTAACCGTAGGGCCTTCGTTTGCGGCTCCGTAGGGCCAAAGGGCAAATTACTTTTTAATATTTTTAAATTAAAACGTAGGGCACCGTAGGGACAACTATGGGGACCTATGAAGGCATCCGTAGGGGCAATAAAATGTTTCCCCTACGGATGCCTTTATCCGTAGGGGTAACCCCTTATTGTAGTAGTGAGCAAGGCGGCCCAGTCTTAACTCCATGAGATGGCCACCTACCTCACTCTAGAACCAGTCTACTCAAGCTGTCACAACCCAAAGTTTGGATGTGACCGGCACTTAGATTGTATGATATCTAAAGATGTCGACATAATCTGAGTAAGCCAAAACAAAGATCAAAACCCTTTTTTGCGGAAATTAGAAAATATTTAGCTTTTTAGTAAAAGAATGAAGTAACATGCCGAATGATTTTTAAATAAGAGAAGTTTAAACAACTGGTTTTGAAACTTCGACAGTACTTCCTTTTTAATTATTAAATAAGCAGTTATAGGATGTGTGAATAGGTTGCCTCCCTAGTTGGGAGAAAACGATGCCAAACAGCGGAAATCAATACACAAAAATAATACGACACTCAAAATGAAGAATCTCGAGCATAAGTAAAAGAAATATAATTTAACACAACTAAACGATCTCAACAGTCAAAATAAGATATATACAACCACATCTCGTTCTAAGTCAACTATACAGAGTCCGATGGAGTAATACTAGATCCAATATATAAAACCATAATAGGAGGTTACTACGTAGGTAACCCACCTAGCAAAATAGAGCGATAAAACTGATAAGTGGATCTGCACTGCTGCCACGCGTCCACACGGCTCTTGCAAGGAACTATAGCACAACGGGGGTGGGTTGCCAACTCAGTGAATAAAACTAACATATATCGGCTGATAATGTAAGTATGCCGAACTAGAACTAATATCAACAACAATGAATGTGATGCATAATAACAGGTGGAAGCATGAATATGTACTACTCAATGTATAAATCAAAACTGAAATCTCATCAATTATTTTCCAAATAAGATTCATTTTCTTCCCATGTCCAACATCGACACAAATCTTCAGTGTTTCATCAGGCATCGTTCCCCGAACGATCCTGTTACTCAATAACACCAGTCGGTATCACCTAGATATCCGCCGTGTTCACAACTGTCTCTGGTATCGAGTATCCTCGTTAGGCTCCCCGCCTAAAGTGCGGCTCTCCTTCCCCTCGGCCTCGACCGGGTCCACCATGAATCCAGCTGTATAGCTACCCCACTCAGCCTGGATATACGTAAGAAATTCCACAACCGTATAGCTACCCCACCCTGTTCGGAATAAAACCAAATAAAAAAAATAATATTTCATGGTGGGCATGTCACATCAATCATGAAGAATCAATACACTTAACAGTGCATAAAAACTCAAAACCATAAATCCGCAATAATCCAATGCATCTTATATCAAAATTACTAATACTTGAATATGAAACATGATAACTACCATTCTTGATGTTTAAGGTATGATGTGAATCATATTTAGTATAATAAGTACTAAGTGTATATATGACATGTTAATATCGACGAGGTGTAGTGTAACATGTAGATATGTGCATGTCCAGCATGACTCGTCGATAATTTGTGCAGTGTTCTAACAATTATTAACATGATGATATTTATATATATGAATGCATACGATCAAACTTTATAAACGAAGGAACAATTGTAATTTAAACTTAAACCACGGGCGTATCACGCCATCTATACAAAATCCCCCGGTAGATGTTTAGTCTACTCACCGGAATTCGTCGAATCAACTCAGATCATCAATTCCTTTCCTTTCCTTGCGTCCTCCGAAGTTCCCGGACTCAAATCTAACGTCGATATTAATTCGCATAAGAAACGGCTAACTCCGATACGGCAAGAACATGAAAATACAAGTTTTACGTATTAACTATACTACGTATGACTATTGTAAACTATCTAATATCTATATTAACTGGAATTTAACCAATCGTTGTTCGTAACAGAAAACAGAAACGCATTACGAAACATACGTGTCATGTTTTAGAATCTTAACCCCTATTTCAGATATTAGCTTCCAGATTCCATATATTGCTTAAATAACTTAAACAAACAATACCAAATATCTTAATACATATACAGATACCTACCCTAAAAATCCCAGCACCCAAAACCCCTAAAAGTCCGGCGAGCTCGGATTATGCCTTCATGTCGCCGGCTAAAATCCGAAGTTAGGGGTCCGTCTTCCTATGAGTTATTTTAAGTCCAATTTATAAGATGATGTAACTGTTTGATTATGTTAATTTTATCTAAATTACAGCAGATTCAAGACAGAGCCTAAATTTGTAAAAATACGAAATTACCGATATTCGATTTCTAAACTAAAACAGTTACAGAACTAAAATCCTACAGAGTTTAAGGATTATACCTATAGCAAGATCACTGGAAAATTCCCTCCAAGAAGCACAAACTCAAGGATCCTAGTTTGAGGGTGATGGTGAAAATCTTTAGCACAAAGCTCTTTTCTTCTCTTCTCTTTTCTTTTCTTTTTTCTTTGTTGTTCTAGGATGTTTCCTTTTTTCTTTTCAGTTTATTTCTTATTTCCAATGATATATGAACTGAACAAGATAAGGAGAGTGAGTGAGGGTTGTAGGAGGAGGTGTCACCAAGCAAGTGTGTGGTAGTTTCATGCAAATAGGAGGTGTAACATAGAAAATGGTGGGGTTTTCATGCAAGAATGAGGTGTATATATGAGGTGTCATTTAGGATGTGTTATGCCATGGTTATAACTTAAGCTTAACATGACCTTACCCTTTTTACACATAAACCCTCACAAATTTCCAATTTTCACATTTACCTAAACTTTTCACAAAACCCCTCACACTATATCATATTACAAATGAAGCTAAATTTTTCACTAAAACCCTTATAATTTACTAATGTTACAACCTAAAATTTCAAATAAATTAGTTTCACAAACTACTTATGAAAGTGTCCTATTTTGTTTCAATAACTTTTTAAATTAACAGTTTATTATTTAATTAATTAAATTAATTTATTATCTAAAATTTTCAAAATGTTACAATATTTCCCCTTAAGAAAATTTGGTCCCCGAATTTAAAACTTAACTATACGTACCCTCAAAAGATGTGGGAATTTTCTTCCACACCGCATTCTCAGCCTCCCAAGTGACCTCCTCGCAATTTGGTCCTTGCCAAAGAACCTTTACAGACGGAGGTACCCTCGATCTTAGTTTTCTTTTCCTGCCAGTCTAAAGTAGCTACCGGCTGCACAGTATAGGATAAATCCTGCTCTAGCTGTAAGGTCTGATGCTGGATTCACGTGAGAGGGATCGTGAAGATACTTACGAAGCATAGACATATGAAATACTGGATGCACATCGGGAAAATTCGGTGGAAGTGCTAAACGATAAGGTTCAACACCCACCCTTTCCAGAATATTGTAGGGTCCGACATATTTGGGGCTGAGCTTCCCCTTTCTCCCGAAACGCATCACACCCTTCATCGGAGATACACGAAGGAACACATGGTCTCCCACATCAACTCGAGTCTACGACGGCGTCGATCAGCATATTATTTCTATCTACTTTGGGCCGCTCTCATTCTGTCCTGTATTAACTGGATCTTTTCTGTAGTTTCCTGTACTATCTGCGGTCCCAAAATGCTACTTTCGCTGAGTTCTATCCAGCAAACGGGTGATCGACACCTTCTCCCATTCAAAGCTTCGAAAGGTGCCATCTGGATCTTCTCCTGGAAACTGTTGTTGTAAAAGAATTCTATCAACGGTAAGTGACGATCCCAACTGCTACCAAAATCAAGACTGCATTCTTGAAGCATATCCTCTAGAGTCTGTATGGTCCGCTCTGACTGACCATCTGTCTGCGGTTGAAAAGCTGTACTAAAACTCAGTCGGGTACCTAGAGCCTCTTGAGTTTCTGCTATAGTCGGATGGTAAATTATGTACCCCTATCGGACACTATGCACGTCGGAACTCCATGCAATTGCACAATCTTATCAATATAGATTTGAACATACTACACATATCCAAATATTGTCTTCACCGGAAGAAAGTGAGCTGTCTTTGTCAATCTATCTACAATCACCCCGATTGAATCATACCCTTTGCTGGTCCCGGGTAGACCCATAATGAAATCCATGGAGATCTGCTCCTATTTCCACTCCGGAATAGGCAAGGGTTGCAACTCTCCTGCCGGCCTCTGGTGCTCGGCCTTGACTTGATAACAAGTCAAGCATCTCAAAACAACTCTGTGACATCTCTCTTTATTTCTTCCCACTAATAGACATCTCTCAAGTCATGATACATCTTGGTGGAACCAGGATGAATGCTATATGCTGACTAATGGGCCTCCTTTAAGATTTTAAGTCTCAGTTCCTCTGAATCCGGCACACAAAGACGAGTCCCAACTTGTAATACTCCACGGTCATCTATCACGAACTCAGAATCTCTATCCTATCTAACCTGATCTATGATCTCCAACAAGCGGGCATCTGTGGGCAATGTATGTCGGATACAATCCAATAATTGAGGACGGGTGCGAATATGAGCTAACTGTCCTCCTGTCGATATGAACTCGAACTGTACACGGCTATTATATAGAATCTGCCATTCTGCGGATGATTGTCTCTGCACCTGCTCAAATAAGATAAGCTACCTCCGGGCCTTCGACTCAAAGCCTTTCCACAACATTCACTTTGCCCGGATGATAAAGAATCTTGCAATCATAATCCCTCATGAGTTCTATCCATCTACGCTGCCTCAAATTAAGATCTCACTGCTAAAAGATATACCTTTCTGTGGTATGTGAATATTTGGCACGACTCGCCGTATAGGTAATGTCTCCAGATCTTGAGTGCAAAAATCACCGTAGGCATTTCTAAATCATGAGTGGGATAGTCCTGCTCATGCTTCTTCAACTGCTGAGAAGCATATGCAATAACCCTGCTGTGCTGCATTAATACACAGTCTGGCCCCACTCGAGAAGCATCACAATAAACCACAAAATCGCCCAATCCTGAAGGCAATGATAACCCTGGTACAGTAGTCAGACGAGTCTCCAACTGCTGGAAGCTATGCTCGCATGCCTCAGTCCAAAAAAATGGAACCTCCTTCCTGGTCAACCCGGTCAACGATGCGGCGATACGAGACAAACCCTGCACAAAGCGTCGGTAGTAACCGGCCAAACTCAAGAAACTGCGAATCTCTGTAACTGATACAGGTTTGGGCCAGTGCTGTACTGCCTCGATCTTCTTTGGGTTCACACATATCTCGTCTCTCGTAACTACATGACCCAAGAAATCCACACTATCCAGCCAGAAAGCACACTTGGAAAATTTAGCGAACAGCCGATGCTCCCTTAAGGTTTGCAATGTGATACGCCGGTGCTGCTCGTGCTTTTCTCGTCTACGAGAGTATACAAGGATGTTATCCATGAATACAATAATGAACTGATCAAGAAATGGCCTGAAAATACGGTTCATCATATCCATGAAAGCTGCTGGGGCATTGGTGAGCCCGAACGACATCACCAGAACTCATAATGCCCATATCGTGTGCGAAAAGAAGTCTTCGGAATGTCATCCTTCCGAACTCTCAACTCATGATACCCTGACCGCAATTTAATCTTCGAGAAATAGCCAGCTCCCTGCATCTGATCGAATAAGTCATCGATACAAGGTAGTGGATACCTATTTCGCACAGTAACTTGATTCAGCTGCCTGTAGTCGATGCACAGTCTCATGCCGCCGTCCTTCTTTTTAACGAACGAGACAGGAGCTCCCCACGGTGATACACTTGGAAGAACACGTCTTCTATCCAACAACTCTTGCAACTGACCTTTGAGTTCTTTCAACTCCATCGGGGCCATCCGATAAGGTGGTATAGAAATAGACCCCGCACCCGGAATCAAGTCAATGCAAAGTTCGATATCACGATCAGGCTGTAATCCTGGTAATTCAGCAGGAAACACATCTGGAAATTCTCGTACGATCGGAACCTGGTCCAACAGAACTTCAGCGGCTCCTACATCTCCAACAAATGCTAAGAACCCATGACAACCCTTCTTCAAGAGCCGTCCCGCACAAAGAGCAGAAATCATGTAGGCAGGAGTTATACTATAATCTCCCTGCACAACAAAAATCGGTTCGCCTAGAAAACAGAATCTGACCGCTTCCCCCTGACAATCTACATAAACATGACAAGCGGCCAACCAATACGTATCAAGAAGTATATCAAAATCTAACATATCTAGGAGAAACAAATCTACTAATGAATCCCTATCACCGATACGTACTGAACAAGACCTGATTACGGGTCGAGCTACAAAAGAATCTCCTACAGGAGTAATCACAACTAGAGGTAACTCTAACAACAACGACTCTCTCCCAAAGAAAGTGAAAAGTGTGCAGATACATAAGAATGCGTAGAACCGGGATTAAATAAAATATGTGCATTTAAGGAACATACGGAAAGAGTACCTATCACGACTGCATTGGATGCCTGGGCATCCTGTGGAGTTAACGTAAAGTCTCGAGCTTGGCCCCTACCAGCATCCTGACGTCCTTCCGTAGAGTATACAATCCCTAGCGAAATGCCCTGGACGTCCATAACTAAAACAGGTAGATGGGGGCCTCTGCTCATCGGGGTACGAACTGAACATCTGGTCCTGAGTCCGACCTCGACCAAAACTGCGGCCTGGAATAAATCTGCCTCGACCTCCTCGTCCTCTCGAATTACGACCGTCACGACCACAGCCTCTATGGGCGTTGATCTGGCGTTGAACAACAACAGGTGTAGGAGGTATTGTGCTCGAAGGAGTTGGTGAAGATGGTGAAGTCACATGTGAGACCGATGCCTCACCCTGTCGTATTACGGAACAATTCCGGATAAAGTGATACGGACATCCACACCTGAAACATCTTTGCGAGGGCTGTTGATCATATGGGTATAAGTAACATAACTGGTCCATAAAGAATCCGCCACGACCTCTACGAACATGTCTAGGAGCTGATGTATTAGTACGAATTCGCCTTGGTCTCTGAACAACCATACGTGGAGTAATGGCCGATCTCCGTGCTCGACTAATCTCTATCAAGGATCCGATCATTTGGCGCATCTCCTGGACACTCGCCTCCATCCTAGCTATACAATCAATAGAGGGTGGATCAATCTGTTCATGAAGGATAGGCGCACTGCCTTTGTCTGTCCTCGTCTCAGATGAGCCCGCTCCAATCTTATCTCTACCAGCGGCCCCCTGAGTCCTCATAGTCATTGATGACTTAGTGGCTAGAGTAAGAAACATGATTGATAAGGACATTGCAATTGAATCATAGGATACATGGAATCAAGAAAGGAAGTACGAATAAATATGTCTTAAGGTCACTTAGGCTGAGTATCGTAACGTAAATATGCCGCGGAACATATGTACGATACTTTACTCATCCTAAATCACCTACTCCATCAACCAAGGGTCAACCTACCTAACGAATTTAAAGACTACTATACTCAATTCACTACTCGGTTCCGTAAGGTTAATCCTAAGCTCTGATACCAACTTTGTCACGACCTAAAGTTTGGATGTGACCGGCACTTATATTGTATGATATCTAAAGATGTCGACACAATCTGAGTAAGCCAAAACCAAGATCAAAACCCTTTTTGCGGAAATTAGAAAATATTTAGTTTTTTAGTAAAAGAATGAAGTAACATGCCGAATGATTTTTAAATAAGAGAAGTTTAAACAACTGGTTTTGAAACTTCGACAGTACTTCCTTTTTAATTATTAAATAAGCAATTATAGGATGTGTGAATAGGTTGGCCTCCCTAGTTGGGAGCAAACGATGCCAAACAACGGAAATCAATACACAAAAATAATACGACACTCAAAATGAAGAATCTCGAGCATAAGTAAAAGAAATATAATTTAACACAGCTAAATGATCTCAAAAGTCAAAATAAGATATATACAACCACATTTCGTTCTAAGTCAACTATACAGGGTCTGATGGAGTAATGCTAGATCCAATATACAAAACCATAATAGGAGGTTACTACGTAGGTAACCCACCTAGCAAAAAGGAGCGATAAAACTGATAAGTGGATCCGCACTGCTGCTACGCGTCCACACGGCTCCTGCAAGGAACTATGGCATAACGGGGGTGGGTTGCCAACTCAGTGAATAAAACTAACATATACCGGCTGATAATGTAAGTATGTCGAACTAGAACTAATATCAACAACAATGAATGTGATGCATAGTAACAGGTGGAAGCATGAATATGTACTACTCAATGTATATATCAAAACTGAAATCTCATCAATTATTTTCCAAATATGGTTCATCTTCTTCCCGTTTCCAACATCGACACAAATCTTCGGTGTTTCATCCGGCATCGTTTCCCGAACGATCCTGTCACTCAATAACACCAGTCGGTATCACCTAGATATCCGCCGTGTTCACAACTGTCTCTGGTATCGAATATCCTCGTTAGGCTCCCCGCCTAAAGTGGGGCTCTCCTGCCCTTCGGCCTCGACCGGGTCCACCATGAATCCAGCTGTATAGCTACCCCACTCAGCCTGGATATACGTAAGAAATTCCGCAACCGTATAGCTATCCCACCCGGTTCGGAATAAAACCAAATAAAAAAAAACAACATTTCATGGTGGACATGTCACATCAATGATGAAGAATCACTGAATACACTTAACAGTGCATAAAAACTCAAAACCATAAATTTGCAATAATCCAATGCATCTTATATCAAAATTACTAATACTTGAATATGAAACATGATAACTCCCATTCATGATGTTTAAGGTATGATGTGAATCATATTTAGTATAATAAGTACTAAGTGTATATGTGACATGTTAATATCGATGAGGTGTAGTGTAACATGTAGATATGTGCATGTGCAGCATGACTCGTCGATAATTTGTGCAGTGTTCTAACAATTATTAACATGATGATATTTATATATATGAATACATACGATCAAACTTTATAAACGAAGGAACAATTGTAATTTAAACTTAAACCACGGGCGTATCACGCCATCCATACAAAATCTCCCGGTAGATGTTTAGTCTACTCACCGGAATACGTCGAATCAACTCAGATCATCAATTCCTTTCCTTTCCTTGCGGCCTCCGAAGTTTCCGGACTCAAATCTAACATCGATATTAATTCGTATAAGAAACGGCTAACTCCGATACGGCAAGAACATGAAAATACAAGTTTTACGTATTAACTATACTACGTACGACTATTGTAAACTATCTAATACCCATACTAACTGGAATTTAACCAATCGTTGTTTGTAACAAACAGAAACGCGTTACGAAACATACGTGTCGTGTTTTAGAATCTTAACCCCTATTTCAGATATTAGTTTCCAGATTCCATATATTGCTAAAATAAATTAAACAAACAATACCAAACATCTTAATACATATACAGATACCTACCCTAAAAATCCCAGCACCCAAATCCCCTAAAAGTCCGGCGAGCTCGGATTTTGCCTTCATGTCGCCGGCCAAAATCCAAGATTAGGGGTCCGTCTTCCTATGAGTTATTTTAAGTCCAATTTATAAGATAATGCAACTGTTTGATTATGTTAATTTTTATCTAATCTACAGCAGATTCAAGATAGAGCCTAAATTTGTAAAAATACAAAATTACCGATATTCGATTTCTAAACTAAAACAGTTACAGAACTAAAATCGTACAGAGTTTAAGGATTATACCTATAGCAAGATCACTGGAAAACTCCCTCCAAGAAGCACAAACTCAAGGATCCTAGCTTGAGGGTGATGGTGAAAATCTTTAGCACAAAGCTCTTTTCTTCTCTTCTCTTCTCTTTTCTTTTTTCTTTGTTGTTTTAGGATGTTTCCTTTTTTCTTTTCAGTTTATTTCTTATTTCCAATGATATATGAACTGAACAAGATAAGGAAAGTGAGTGAGGGTTGTAGGAGGAGGTGTCACCAAGCAAGTGTGTGGTAGTTTCATGCAAGTAGGATGTGTAGCATAGAAAATGGTTTGGTTTTCATGTAAGAATGATGTGTATATATGAGGTGTCATCTTGGATGTGTTATGCCATGGTTATAACTTAAGCTTAACATGACCTTACCCTTTTTACACATAAACCCTCACAAATTTCCAATTTTCACATTTACCTAAGCTTTTCACAAAACCCCTCACACTATATCATATTACAAATGAAGCTAAATTTTTCACTAAAACCCTTGTAATTTACTAATGTTACAACCTAAAATTTCAAATAAATTAGTTTCACACACTACTTATGAAAGTGTCCTATTTTGTTTCAATAACTTTTTAAATTAACATTTTATTATTTAATTAATTAAATTAATTTATTATCTAAAATTTTCAAAATGTTACACAAGCACTTCTCTTTGTTGGGGTTTTGTGCCCGCGTCGCGGAGGCCGCGGCCGAGGCGGAAGCAAAAGCAAAAATTTACACGAGCACCATGTTGGGTTACGATAGCGTCCTGGCCATCAACCGTGGCCGGTGCGGAACAAAAACTGGCATTTAAAAATTTTGGCGCTAATGAAAACCCGCCAAAGATCGAACCATAAACTTATACTAGATAACTAAAAATGGGCTAAACTACAAGGTTAGAATGTTATACCGAATGAACCAAGTCCTTCGGTTTTCCATCAATTTCCTTAGCTCCTTGAGGCGTCCTCGAACAAACTTGGCCGCCGGTCTTCCTCCATCGAAGATGATCCACCCGAGAGATGTAGCTAATGGTTCTAGCTCCACATCAAAAGCAAGCGAATCGACTAGGGATTCTGGGTTGCTAATCTTGAAAGCCTAGGATGTAGTGAGTGTTCTAAATGTTTATCCATCTCTCCTTTTCTCTTGATTCTCAGCTCATGAGATTGTAGAGTGGAGGTTCAGCATGAAGGTGGGGGAAACTCAAGAGTCCTATAGGAGAGTGAAGCTAATGGTGAGGAGATGAGAAAGCTCTCAAAAATGAACCATCTATTTTCTTTCACCAAAATGAGCAAGTGTTTTTTCAAGCGAGGAAAAATATCAAGTATGCTTGGTTTTACAAAACAATATTTTCTAATTTAAAATGCAACCCATACTTGAATATTATGCACAAATGAATTAATAATTCATTTGTGCACACTATGCAAGCATGGTCCTCACCATACACCCCATCAAATCTATTCCACCTCATTATCCATTTAAATTAAATGGTCAAACCCAAGATGAGGTGTCCACCTTCTAGAATGTTTTCCAGATAAATACGGATTACATTCTACTGTATATACATACCTGTATTCGTACCGAAATACGAATATCTAAAGAGATAGAATAACACAAAGAACATAATACTAGAATATACATATCGAAATAGATATACGTAAATTATTAAATCAATACCCAATTTAATAATCCGGCTCAAACCCGAGCCGGTTAGTATTATCAACCGTCCGATCGAAAGTCCGGGTAGCTAGTACACTCATTCGATTGGAACCTTGCATGTATCCAATACGGCTACTACATCATTTCGCTAGAACCAGGGAAACCATCTGTGTGGGACTCTAAAGGCTCGTCAATACGCTGGCGGTGGGTTTAAGCATAAGCACGTCAGCGACACTAGCTGTACGTAACAACTACCCAGGTATTGAGCGAAAGGAAGGCCGACATGCAAACTCATCTGAACCCCTACTTAGCCTGTCCATGACAGTCTCCATACAGTCTGGTCTGTTCGTCTAAGAGTATCGCATATCGAGTCTAGGGGGTGGATAAAGTCAGACCCTTGATAACGCGATATTTTGTGTCGATATGAAGCCCATCACCAACTGAGAAACTACTGATCCAAATCAGTAATTCTCGACTACCTTGGCAAGGGATTTCTGGTGATGGTCACCCGTGCACAACGCGACATCAACCCCAAATACCGAGAGAGACGAATCACCGACGATCCGCTCACTGCCTCTGTGTGTCTCGGGACTGTACCCAACTAAAACCTGTTTGCATGACTCCTTTGAGCCATGGTAGGATAGTAATCAAAGCACAGTAGGAACTCACACGAGACAAATGACGATCTAAGGTCGACAGACTAACCTGTACTCATGTCACTTGGGAACTGCTATCTGACAATAGGTATAATACCAACTAGCACGTTCCCGGTGAGTCCGTTCAGTGTACTCATAACCTAATGAGCACCTGTATACTATCTTAGATAACTAATTGACACCAATGGCTTGTGAGATCGGCCACCGTCCCTCGTCGGGGTCTCGATAAGTATACACCAGTCTACTCCGGAGTATCAATGCCCAGTTTCGATACTCTCTCGACTAGGGATATTT
Source organism: Agapanthus africanus (assembly GCA_030015575.1). NCBI lineage: Eukaryota > Viridiplantae > Streptophyta > Magnoliopsida > Asparagales > Amaryllidaceae > Agapanthus > Agapanthus africanus. Next base: position 333,501,799 of record CM057349.1, read on the forward strand.
AAGGATGCGCTTATAGACCACCCAGCTGAAGGGTTCCTTAGCACTACTACTAGGTGTCGGAAGGCATCAACCATGCCATTTTATAAATTTTTAGTGTGCTAAAGAACCTTAACCAAGGATCTAACTAGAGAAATTAGGGTAAGTAAGCATGTAATCAAACATTACACTAAGTGAATGAGGAATACAACCTTTGTAGACCAGTCCTTCACTTCTAAAGCTCCGTGTAGTAGTCCCTTCACTCCGAGTAGTGATCTCCCGGACTCTAGTATGGGTTCACAAGGCGAAAGGAACAAGCTTGCTTGAAGTCTTCGAGGCCGAAGATGATCTACGTCAAGGAATCTCCAACTCAAGCTACCTCTTCACTAATTGGGAATTAGTGAAGCAAACAACCTAAACTATATGTCTAATCTTGTGTAGGTTGATGAAGTAGGGTTTTTGCTCACTTTAGAATTATTTTTCTCACTAATTTTCTTCACCTCTTGAAAACCTAGAGAGCTTTCCTTTTTTTTTTTTTAGATGAAGAAGAAGATGAAGTGTAGAATAGAATGAGTCTAGCAACCATGGGTAAGATAATATCTCATATTAACTCATATAAAGACTTAACCATGGCTTAATATAATGGTTCGGTTAATAAATATCTAAGGTAAGACAAAATTAGTGGACTAAGTCAATGGTTCCACAAGCTTCTCCAAGCTTCATTAACCATGACAATTTTCCACCTAATTTTGATTTACCCTTAATAATTAAAACCTCACATTATCTCAAGTATGGTGTGAGTCTCAGACACCCTTGTACAATGTATCATCAAGCATGATAAATATAAAAAAATACAATAATATATATCACATATATATTATATATAGAAGTGAGAAAAAAGAAATGCTTAAGTGAGCTAATATTGGTTAATGTAAAATTAATATATCAAATATATAATCATACTGTAGGGTTCCCTAGCATGACTACTAGGTTTCGGAAGGCATCGACCATGCCAATTTTAAAAATTTAGCGTGCTAAATAACCCTAGACAAAGAATCTTAACTAGAGAACTAGGGTAAACAAGCATGTAAACAGTTTTACATACAAAGTGAACAAGGAATACAACCTTTGTAGACCGGTCCTTCACTTCAAAAGCTCCGTGTAGTAGTCCCTTCACTCTAAGTAGTGATCTCCCGGACTCTAGTAAAGCTCCACAAGGTGAAATGAACAAGTTTGCTTGAAGTCATCGAGGTCGAAGATGATCTACGTCGAGGAGACGCTAACTCAAGATACATCTTCACTAATTAGGAATTAGTGAAGCAAACAACCTAAACTAAATGGCTAATCTAGTTTAGGTTGATGAAGTAGGAATTTCGCCCACTTTAGAAATATTTTTCTCACTAATTTTCTTCACCTCCTCAAAACCTAGTGAGCTCTTGGAGATGAAGAAGAAGATGAAGTCAATAATGTTATGAGTGAGAATAGAAACCATGGGTGAGATAATATCTCATACTAACTCTTGTAGAGACTTAACCATGGCTTAAGATAATGGTTGGGTTAACAAATATCTCAAATAAAACAAAATTAATGGACTAAGTTAATGGTTCTACAAGCTTCCACTAAGCTCAAACCATGTGACTAATTTCCAACTAATTTTGATTTACTTAAAATAAATAAAACCCTTCATTATCATAAGTATGGTGTGAGTCTCATACACCCATGTTGCATATAGCAACAAGTATGACACAATATTATATATCACATATATATTAAGTGTACACAAGTGAGAAAAAGAAGTTCTTAAGTGAGCTAATATTAGTTAATGTAAATTAATATATCAAATATATAATTATACATTAAATTATTAAATAAACACTTGATTTAATAATTCAGCTATATCATATATAACCGACTAATATTATTTCTATCAACTTATCGAATCAACACTTGATTCGATAACCCGGCTATATCACATATAACCGACCGAAATCACATATCGCGAGATTAGAATACGGTATCACATATGCGTATTAATCTTGGTCCCACACATATCACATATGTGCTCCTACTTCGTTTCGCCTGAGCCAGGAAACCTCTGTGTAGGACTTTAAATACTCGTCAATACGCCGGGAGTAGGTGATGATCATATCATTCACCCACAAGCCGTCCGCGGTACTAGCTGGATGTAACGGCTACCCGGGTATTGAGTGATCAGAATATTAATAAGCAAGTCTGCTTATACTCCTGCGAATCCAATAAGTAACACTACCGTACAGTCCAGTCTCTTCGTCTGATATGTCGCATATCTAGCCTGGGGGTGGTAAACGTTAGACCCCAATAACTTGATAATTCATGCCTATGTGAGGCCCATAACGATTCGAGAAACTACTGATAACACTTACCAGTAAATCTCAGCAATCCTTGCCAGGGATTTCTTGTTATGGCCAATCGAGCATAGCGCAACATCAACCCCCAATACCGGGAGAGACGAAATCCCCTCCTATCGCTCATTGCCTCCATGTGACTCGGGACTGTACCCAAAAACCACCGTTTTGCACGTTCTCTTGAATGTGGTAAGGTGGAAATCAAAGCACAGTGGGAATCACACAAGACTCTATGACGATCTCGGGTCTACAGACTAACCTGTACTAGTGTCACCAGAGAACTGCCATCTGACGTAAGGTGTAATACCATTTAGGAGTTCTCGGCGAGTCCTGTTCAGTGTACCCAGTCTCTACTGAGCACCCGTATACAATCTTTGATGTCAAACACCAATGGATGTGGGATCATCCATCACCCATCATATGGGTCAAGAAACGTATACGCTAGTCTACACTGGAATATCGATGCCCCGTCTCGATACTGCCACGACTAGGAATAATTGAAGGATGTACTTACGGACTATCCTTGCCCCACTCGTATGATCCGCATCATAATCCTGGTAGTCAAGTACACATCCTAAGGGCTTTATCAACATGTAACAGAGAGACAATAAGTGTACATGTTAAGATAAAGTGAAACCAGATGCATACTATCATGTCGAGCAAGAAAGTCCTCCCTATATATATCCTTTTATCCACTATAATATACATCATATGTACAATAATGGCCTCCAGGGCATACATACAACTAACAATCTCCCACTTGCACTAAGACCATTTGTTGTAGTATCTCATACTCAACGTCCGATAAATGTCCCTCTAGGGAAAGGCCTTTGTGAGTGGATCCGCCGTGTTATCCTTCGTGTCAACTCTCCCATCCTCGATCCCTTGGAGATCAACCATCTCCCTGATCAACCATCTCCCTGATCAGGTGATTCTGCCTCATAATATGTCTGGATCGCTGATGGGACCGGGGTTCCTAGGACAAAGCCATAATTCTATTGTTGTCACAATAACAGTTATTGGACGCTCAATGGTAGGAACCATGTTCATCTTATGAACAAGAAATATCCAGACACCCACTTTGGCAGCATCGTTGGCAGCGATGCATTCAGCCTTTATCGTCTAGTTTGCCAAGGTATCTAGCTTGGAACCCTTCTAACATACCATCCTTCCAATGCGGGTAACGACAAAGCCTGAGACTGACTTTCAGTCAACCTTATCACTCTGGAAGCTCGAGTCGGTAAAGGACTCCCACTGGGGTTCACCGTTACCAAACACCGAGAACATTTCTTTAGTGCTTCTCAAGTACTTAAGAATGTCCTTCACAGCTGTCCAATGATTCTCCCAAGATCCGATTGATTCCTTATCACTACAACTAGTGAGTTTGCTACATCTAGTCTGGTACATAACATCGCATACATGAAAGAGCCTACCTCCGAAGCATAGGGTATCCCTTGCACGCGAGCTCTATCCAAATCGGTCTTGGAAGACTTCCTTTTGGAGAGAGTGATTCCTAAGTAAGTGGGTGAACCACCACGCTTAGAATCTTCCATACTAAACCCCTTTAGTATGGTGTTAATGTACCTGGATTTGGGACACTCCTAACATCCACTTAGATCTATCTTTATAGATCATAAACCTCAAGATGTAGTAGATATCACCCAGATCTTTCATGGAGTATCCTCTTGATAAGAGGAGCTTGACCGAGTGTAGCATAGGAACACCATTTCCTATCAAGAGTATATCATCTACGTACAATACGAGGAAGACAATCTTACTTTCTACAACCTTCTTGTTTATACAAGGTTCATCTGTATTTTTGATGAAGTCAAACTCTTTGACTTCCATATCAAAATAGATGTTCCATCCAGCTATTTCACAGAGTCCCTACTCGTGATGGCCTCCCTGAACCTAGTGGGTCATCATCTACCATGATGCATTCCTCGCTCCCACTGTCACTGAGGAAACCATAGTATCTCTCAGGTGGATGAGAAACCCCACCAGATTCGCGGAGAGGCTGAGGTTCGTTGGAAACTATCGAATCCTTTGGTTCCACTAAATCATCAGCCCTAGTTTGTATAGCTGGAACTCCTTCCAGTTCTACCTCATGACCACTAATTTGTTTTTCACGAAATTCCTTTTTCTAAAAAGGTGGCATGTTGAGAAAAAAAACACCTTTTGTTCCTCGGTTTGGTAGAAGATATTCCCTTGCAAATGTTCAGGATATCTAACAAACTTACAGAACCAACCTTGCCTCGAGTTTGGCCAGATTTTGCTTTTCAACATAGGCCGGAAAACCCTATATCTTAACTCGTTTAAGACATGGTCTCTTCCCATACCATATCGCATATGGAGTAGTAGGCACTTGATTTGGTTAGAACCCAATTCAATAGGTATGCAGCTTCTCAAGTGCATAACTCCAAAAGGAAACAAGTAACTCAGCAGTACTCATCATAGAGCGCACCATATCTCATAGGGCGCGATACCTCCGCCCCGATACACTGTTGTTCTGTGGTGTATATGGAGGAGTAAGCTGAGAGAGAATCCTATTCTCTTTTAAATAATCCAGGAACTCCGTACTCAAGTATTCTCCTCCTCGATCACATCGAAGGACTTTAATACTTCTACCCGTTTGGTTCTCTACTTCATACTTATATTCCTTGAATTTCTCAAAAGCTTCAGACTCGTGTTTCAACAGGAACACACGTCCGAATCTTGAGAGATCGTCGATGAATGTAATGAAGTACAAAGAACCAAACCTGGCATTTGTATACATAGGACCATATACATCACCATGTATCAGTCCCCAGAGTTCAGTAACTCTTTCTCCGTTTCCAGTAAAAGGTGTATTGGTCATTTTTACCTTTGAGACAAGACTGGAAAGTATCATAAGATGAGAATTCGAACGGATTCAAATATTCATCCTTATGTAACTTAGCTAGTTGTGTCTCATTAATATGACCCAGTCTACAATGCCACAAGAATGATTCGTTCAATTCTGAACCACTCCTCTTGTGTGTGTTCTGTATACTTTGAACTGTGGTTTGATTTAGAACATATATGCCATTACATAACGTGCCTGATCCAATCAACCCTTGATTAAGGAAAATGTTCACAATATTTTCCAGCAATACAAAATTATATCCTTCTTTAACTTAATAAAGAAACTGATGTAATGTTGTATATCAGGTTCGGCATGTAATAACATTTGTTCAGAATCAATATATTTACCATTTGGTAATACAAGGTGATATTTGCCAACTGATTTGGCAGCAACACTTGGACCATTCTCTACATTTAGAGACATATCACCCTATCCCAGTTCTCTATCTTTCTGGAGCCCATGTAACAGATTACATATGTGGGATCCTTATCCGGTATCTCATACCTAGGACGTGTTGGATATAGTGCCCTCTAAGTCAATTATTGGATCGCAGGTACGTGATTGCAATGATTGAGGGAGGACCTATACCGATAAAACAGTCTTACTCGAGATGATAGTATGCTATCTGGTTTGTCTTTATCATCATGATAGAGCCCATAGGATTCTTTCTTGACTACCAGCAGTATGATGGCGATCATATATGTGGGAGCTGGGGTCTGTAAGCATATCTTTAAAAGAGTCCCTAGTCGTGGGAGTTTCGAGATAGGGCATCGATACTCCAGAGTAGACTAGTGTATACAGTCGAGACCCCGACGAGGGGCGGTGGCCGGTCTCACAAGCCACTGGTGTCAGTTGGATCACCTAAGATGTATACAGGTGCTCATTGGGTTATGAGTACACCGGACAGGACTCGCCGGGAACATGCTAGTTGGTATTATACATATTGTCAGATAGCAGTTCCCTGGTGACATGTGTACAGGTTAGTTCATCAACCTGAGGTCGTTATTTGTCTCATGTGAGTTCCCATTGTGCTTTGATTTATACCCTACCACGGGTCAAAGGAGTCGTGCAAACAGGTATATTTTAGGTACAGTCCCGAGCCACATTGGAGGCAAGTGAGCGGATCGTCGGGGATTCGTCTCTCCCGGTATTGGGGGTGAGATCGCGCTGTGTTTAGGAGAGCCATTACACGAAATCCCTGGCCAGGGTAATCGAGATATACTGGTAGGTATACCAGTAGTATCTCAGGGTGTTCTGGGCTGCTCTCTGACACGACTTATGCAGCTATTGGGGGTCTGACGTTTACCGACCCCCTAGGCCTAATATGCGATACTCATAGACGAACGTTCCGAACTGTACGGATATTGTCACTGTCAGGCTCAGTAGGGTTTATAGATGAGTTCGCTCGTCAGCTTCCCTTCCAATCAATACATAGGCAAAACGTTACGTACAGCCAGTACCTCTGACGTGCTAGTGGTTATACCCAGTGCCAGTGTGTTGATGAGTCATTAGAGTCCCACACCGACACTTTCCCAAGTTCGGGCGAAATGTTGTAGAGGCCGTATGGGTTTATGGCAAGGTTCGGAAAATGCACGTGCATTTTCGCACGTGTCAGTTTTCGGGCAGATAATACTGGTAGGCTTTGGTTTAAGCCGGAACCCAGTATTATACTGTGTAGATATAATATCTTTGTCTCAGTTGCATTTATATTCGGTCGTAATATAAATGCGGTTATGTTTATACTTATACGGGGTTATCCTGAAATTCGTTTCAGGATCACTTTTGGAAGTTGCCAGTTTCCAGTTTTCTATCAGCCGTATTTTGACATTCGGTTAAATGCGGAATTATCATTTCTTCTTTGGGTGAGTCATTGTGTGTGGAAGCTTCATGATTAGTGACTAGGTTAGTGACTCATTCTATTGCATTAATGAGTTGATGACAAGGCTTCATGATTCATGCTTTTACACTTAATGCATTTTGATGATTCATTCTTTCTTTAATGACATGATAAGGATGAAAGCTAATGGTCACCACTTGATCTCTCCTACACTCACCTCCCTTCTCTATATATATTGGCCGGCCACTTATTTTTGGAGAGAGGATTTTTTTTCATTAGAAAAGATTATGATACTAGTGTATGGAAATTTCATTTAGTTCAATTTCCATTCACCCGATTCCAAAAGGCAACTTCTTTTAACCGTTCGTCCGTGACCTTGGACGTAACGAGATAAAGTATTCTACTCATTCTCTACTTCATCTTGGTCATCTCTTTTAGCAAACTTGACGATCGAGTTGCCTCGGTTCAGAGGCGGGAGCCCGTTTAAAGATCCGTCGACGTGGTGCCACCTAGACGATGAGACCGGAGATCGAGCAAGTTCGGATCAGTTGCAACATAGCGTGGGATGATGGTTGAAGACCGAAGGACTCGGATAATTCGGTATAACAATTCTATCCTCTTTACAATTCGTTAGTTTAGCTTTAATGGACGATCCGGGATAAAGTACGCGATATCGTCAGTCGTAAAAGTTTTGTTCCGCATATCGGCGTCTGTTAGACGGCCGGGGCGCTGCCGCGGACTTACAGGACGTAGAGGATACTGAGAAACAGTTCTCGGTAACGAGCACACCGGAAGAATATGCATCGAACATGCCTTTTCCTCGATCGGGTGGCATAGGAATCCTGGCATTCCCCTATTTCCTGCTCGGACTTATAACAATTATAAGTTGGAGCGGAACCAATGTTTCCCATCTCAGTATAACAAGCGGGTTTGGTCAATACATCCATATTATTATCTTGATTAAGGCATGTTATGGTCGCTACCAGGAGAGAGAGAGAGAGAGAGAAGAAAACACTCTACGTATGCTCTTGCAAGATTAGATTGGTTATTATTTTATCTAATCAGGATGGCTCCCACTGTTTCTATCAAATCTTTTTCAAACCCTAAAAGGTAAGACTAGCCGGGATAAATTACACCCTACAAGTTTGCCAATCTTTCGGCCAGGCCAGTGTCGGTATTTTGAGGGAGGTTCCCTGTGCTTTCGCATGGACCTAATTAAAATAAACCTCTTTTTCCCAGAGGCATAACCCCGTTGACACCTTTCTAGACACCTACTAGATCGGCTAATTGTAATGTGCAGAACTCTCTCAGGAGTAACTCTTACTCGCAGCGGGTATCAGGATCTAACTATCTCATAGAAGGTATGCAATCTCATTGCAAATTTCAACACTTGAAATTCCCGATAATATTTTGCCCCAAGCGATCTATGACCTTTACAAGGTCAACAAACCATAAATCGCAAGTCAAAATCAACCCGTTCATTTCAAGATTGAATTAAATCCACCCGCACGACCCTTGACAAGGTCAATAAGGCCGCACGACTACCCTAATCCAATCGCATCTCATGCTTTAACAGATAAGAACTAATCAGCTACCGTACACTACGCCTTGACAATGTCAACAAACGCAGCACGAATACTAAATGGTCCTTATCTGAAATGACGGACGGCTACGACGGGTTTTTAAGAAAACCTTTTGCGTAATGAACTTAATATCGTTGTAGAATCGACTGATTTTGAAAAGGAGTGTTTTTGAGGTCTTTGCTAGTTTTGCTAAAGAGGTACTCCCGGTGAAGGGATCTCGGCTCTTTCCTCATCAAATGAGGTGTTGGATATTCATGAATACCACTATACAAAGCAAGAACTAGAGAAGCAATCAAAAGACAAAACCGAGTGGGTTGTAGCATCTGCTAGCTTTTTACTAAAGAGGTCGCTCCCGGTGAGGGGATCTCGGCTCTTTCCTCATCGAATGAGGTGCTGGATATTCTACAAGGAATACCGCTATGCAAAGTAAGAACTAGAGCTACCCTTTTTGAAAATTTGATTCTACAACATAGTTTCTTTCTTTTCATTAATCTCATTAATTAAGTCCCATCATCTATGCTTCCTAATCATTACAGAAGAAACGAAAATACAACATACGCTTATGCCATTCGCATTCTCCACAGTGTCCCGTTATGCACCGTTAGGTTACTTAACTAACGGCATAGCGGGGCGGGACTAGCGCGGGTGCAAAACATAAGCAATGTTTATTATATATCACATATATAATAATAAAGCATTCGTCTCACGCATATAAAGTGATCACATCACAAAATATCAGCAGCAGAAGTCAATATATGAAATATTGGATATACTAGAAATTCCGTGTTTTAAATTAAGCCAGTAAAAAACACGGATTCCATGGTCGTCATGAATAGCCAAACCCACATCCTTAGACCCCTACGAGAGCGGCAAGAAACCCTCCCAATTCTAGAGTTAGGAGACCCGGTCTCGACTCCTCGGGATGGTCTTCCACTGGACTCTAGAACCCGGTTACTTGTGCTCCCCACCTTAGGTCTATCCTAATGTGGAAAAGTAAATAATATACAACAATGGTGACATCATCCTCAACCCGGAAGTGCTCCAATAAAAGAATATTATATACAAGTTTTTTACATGAATGAAAATGAAAAACTCTCATCTCACGCAAAAACCCCGGCTATTCAAACACGACGATCCAATATAACATATCACAGCAACACATAACATCACATGTCATCAATGTAAGTAAATATATGTATCCCAATTGTCATTGACATATAGCAACGAAACTGGTGATACATCACATATTACACTTACGGTCGCAGAAAAGAAAGTGAAAAACTACAACATTTGAAATCGACACAGCCCTTAGACATCATAAACCCGGAATATCTCATATTTCGGATTTCATGCCTAACATTGTAAATCTTACATTTGGGTCTCACTCATGAAAACACCTTTTCAAAAGAAATCGGGTAATTCAACAAGATTCTCGATTCCTTCCGAGACCGAAATGTTAAATTTACAAGCAACTAATCAATTTTCACAAAACTAATTAGTGTAGATTCCAAATATTGTATCACATCACAGATAGGTAGACGATATTAAACATTTCGATCGAATCAACAAACACCCAAAATTTTCCAGAGAGCTCAACACTTGAGCACAATTTAAAAAATACTCAGAACATGCCACAGTACCTATGGACCAACCGTAGAAGGGCCGACCTATGCTTCACTCATGGCGCCGCGGAACTGCCGCAAACCCTAGGGTTTGGTCGCGGTTCCGTGGTGAAAATGTCGATTTTGGGTATCGTTCTTCTAGAGGGTCTATAGAATTACCTGCATGATTTTCTGAAGATTTTTAAACCCAAAAATTCCAACTTTTGGAAAATTTCCAGTGAGGGAGAAAAAATGGTTTTTGATATTCGTTCGAACTTTTTAATGTTGTCTAAATTACCCGAAATGATGTTAAAATTACGACTACGAAACACTCCGAATTGCCTTTACAGAAAGATAACATCACATGAAATCTTAGTAAAAAAAAATACCTGAAACACCAAACCCCAGAGATCAGAGCACCAAACAAAAACGAGGCCATTCCAGTATAGGAAAACCGGCCAGGATGGTTTTAAAGAGCATTTCGCCGGGTCAAATTCGGCGAATGTGGTTCGTTTTTGCCTGGTGTTCATGTAACATCTCATGTAACATTCTGCAACTGCTTAAAAAAAATTCAGAGGACTTAAAAATTTCGACAGAAACTAGGGTTTTTGTTTCGAGGTTTCGGAGTTATTTCGGTTTCGTAATTCTACTAATATCGTCTAATTCTCTAGCTTGACTCTGATACCACTGTAGAGTTCCCTAGCATGACTACTAGGTTTCAGAAGGCATCAGCCATGCCAATTTAAAAAATTTAGCATTCTAAAGAACCCTAGACAAAGAATCTTAACTAGAGAAGTAGGGTAAACAAGCATGTAAACAACTTTACATACAAAGTGAATAAGGAATACAACCTTTGTATACCGGTCATTCACTTCAAAAGCTCCGTGTAGTAGTCTCTTCGCTCCAAGTAGTGATCTCTCGGACTCTAGTAAGGCTCCACAAGGTGAAATGAACAAGCTTGCTTGAAGTCTTCGAGGCCGAAGATGATCTACGTCGAGGAGACACTAACTCAAGCTACCTCTTCACTAATTAAGAATTAGTGAAGCAAACAACCTAAACTAAATGGCTAATCTAGTGTAGCTTGATGAAGTAGGAATTTTGCTCACTTTAGAAATATTTTTCTCACTAATTTTCTTCACCTCCTCAAAACCTAGAGAGCTCTTGGAGATGAAGAAGATGAAGTCAATAATGTTATGAGTGAGAATATAAACCATTTACCTTAAGCCATAGTTAAGTCTCTACAAGAGTTAGTATGAGATATTATCTCATACTAACTCTTGTAGAGACTTAACTATGGCTTAAGGTAATGGTTGGGTTAACAAATATCTCAAATAAAACAAAATTAGTGGACTAAGTCAATGGTTCTATAAACTTCCACTAAGCTCAAACCATGTGACTAATTTCCAACTAATTTTGATTTACTTAAAATAAATAAAACATCTCTGCTTGAAAGCTCCAGCAGTTTCAGCTCAAAAACTTCGGAAATAACATCCCATCAATCTCAGCAACAGCTGGGTCATCTGTCTGCATGGCAGACAACATCGCGATCTCTGAAGTAGGCTGTACATCAACAGTCCTCTCAATCTGGCAGCTTCTATCAATGGCCCAATCATCTGGTGCAAAACCGAACACTCGCCTCAAACGATAGGTCACAACACAAACACTAAACCGATACGTTTCCATGTCACCAGAAAATACGATGGTCAGTCCTCGTTCATGACGAGCTCACCCTGACCGCATCACTAGTAGCTGCTCAATCTGCGCTCAAACCATGGTGACAGGAACCTCAAGCATGCATCGATGAAAATAGATCAAAGAAACGAAAGGAATCAACAGATCCAAAATGGATACATGATCATAAGGAGGAACGGAATCAGTGAAAGTATGATCATTGGAAGGAATAGAAGAACGGATCTCAAGAATATACATCCTAAGGTCACTTAAGCGGAGTATCGTATCATAAGTATGCCGCGGAACATATGCATGGTACGTTACTCTACTTGAGTTACCAACTCCATCAATCAGGGTCAACCTAAGTAACGAAAGTTCGGATCTAATACCCTCCCGTCAAGTCTAAGTTCCGTAAGGTCAACCCTAGGTTCCGAAATATATACGTCCTAGACTCCGCATAATCAAACCCAAACTCAAACCAAGGTTAAACCTAACGCTCTGATACCAACTTTGTCACGACCCGAAATTTAGTTCGTGACCGGCACTTAAAATCACGCAACGTCTAAAGGCATAACATAATTCAAGTAAGCCGAAGCCCAGAAAATCTAAACTTTTTTACAGAAAATAGTGGGGGTGCAGTTTTAAAATAAAGATATAATGAAATAAAGTTTATCTATAAATGCATATCTAATGATATAAGAAAATGCAAGTAGAATGTACTAAAATTGAGAAGGTTTTTCGTCTTTTAAAAATTTGGGCAGCACCTCCCTTGTATATTTTGAACCGAAACCACATATACATAACAGTATGAAAGGCATCCCCAAGCGGGAGTTAGCTCTTCGCCGAATGGCGGAATCATAACCACGCAAGTGAGCAACATATATATACGACACCCAACGGTGAAGATCAGCACATAAGGAATGATAAATAAAGTGAGACATCAAAACCACCAATAGCGAACATATACCCCATCGTTCTAAGTCTCGCAACCACAAGTCTTTCTAAGTCTTACTAATTATACAAATACTAGTTTTCTAATTGATGGAGTTTATCTAGATACAATAGGAAATAATGAATACAATAGTAGGCACGATCCAATGTGTCCCACCTACCATAGCAAACACCCGAATGCAAGCTGTGTGCCAGCGATACCGCTACTGATACCAAGCGGTCAAACCTGCAAGAACTGTGGCACAATGGGGGTGAGTTGCCAACTCGTGAGTAGAAAACATCAGCCGGTAGAAATCGAATAAATAACGATTTCCTAGGTCACTATATCAAGAAGGTAATACTATGATATCTTGGGTGGCCATGTATGCATATATGTTAAAATATAATCAATGCCAATGACATATACAAATAAACATCTGAATCATATGCTTATATGCAGGTAGATATCATCCATGTATCCATCAATGACACAATAAACATCATGAAACCTGGGTGTCCAAAATCGACACTTGAAATATCATGAAAGCATAAGCATGTATATATGAGGATAACAACCAACGTGTGTCCATCAACGACACATCAAAATCATGGAACCTGAGTGCCCAACACCGACACTCGAAACCTCATGAAACCCGTGTACATCATCGACACGTAAGTCCTCATATCTCAGGCTCCGTCAGTCCGGATCGGCCCATGGGCTCCGTCAGTCCAGATCGGCCCATATCCAACTCAGGACTCCGGTCGGTATCCTCCGGATAACCGCCAGGTCCAAACTATCACCGGTAGGTAGTAGTCCCTCTTCCAGGCTTATCGTCTACTACACAACATACCTTTCTTGCCCCGGGGTACCATACCGGGTCCACCATGTACCCGCAAACGGTTCATCCAGCTCCTCGAATCGGGTATCACATAGCTCATAACCGAGAAAATACATGGTTGACGCATCGAAATATCATATCAAGAGAAACCGGGTTTTTAAAACAATGCATACTTTCTTTTGAAATATAACCACGGTTCTCAAATCCAAAATCTCATGAAGACAGGATCTCAATGCGTATAATCGTAAAGTATGATGTATGCAAACATAGAACAGAAATGTGAGCATAGCAAGTATATCATGCAACATAGTATCGTGATGTGAGCATATCAGTATATCATGCAAACGAGTCATATGATAGTACTAAACAATTAAGTGTAATAGCATGATATAGCAATTTGACTGTGTAAGTGACATAGCAATTACCGATAATGAAAGTGTGTGAGCCGGCAATCTGTGTAAGTGTGACATACGCATAATCGATAATTGTTTAGGTGTACTAGCCGACGATATCATAACAATTAATGGAAGCACAGGTATACACATCCAATCTAACATCTACATAAAGGCTAAACTAAGCAGTGTAGATAGGGATTAACAATATCTATAACATATCCGAGTCGATGAATCTATCAATCGGCAATCCAGCCTCGCAGCATCACGTACGGCATAATCCATCGTACGGTATCCTCAAGTCAAGGGTATGGATCAATCATTAGGTAAAACTCATCACGTACGGTAATACATCGTACGGCGGCATTAAATAATTAGGGATTCTATCAACCTATATGAGAATGTGGGTACGGACCTAACGTCCCGTACGGCATGACACTCATTATTCTTATAAATATATAAATATATCACATCAAGTAATCTTATATACATTTATCTTATTTTACCGATCTCATAACCTATCTATCTCAATCTTATCATATTCATCGATCTCATGTCATATCCTTATGCATCTAGTTTCATATCTTATATCAATCGTATCCGCTCGTATCATCTCATCTCATCGCCTACTAACTCTTTTAACCATATCCATAAGTTTCTCACATAGTTTTTCCAACCATATTCTATATATATTGATTTCCATTTATAATTTGCGGGGGTGCTATACGCCATCCACCCAACTTCCCCCATAGATATAAATCTACTCACCTGCAATACTCCTCGCTAAGCCGAAGTCGATGTGCTTCGTCATCTCGGAAGTCCACGCGAAGGTACCTACAATCAATACACAATCGAAATTCTATTAAAATCGATGTCCGAAAACCGATACGGCACACGGTGCGCTCATAGGTTAGAACCTATAGCCTACGGATACAAAAACAACCAAACAACCCTCGTCGTTGACGTACAAACGTCCAACGACCAAATCAAATCCAAATACCAAAACCACTAATTCAAATATTGGGAAAACATAGCCAAAGCACTCACAAACAGCTCCCAGATTTTATCTCAGGTTAATTGGGACTAAACAAGAAAGTACAGGGGATAGGTTATAGGGATTAGGAGCTACACCCAAAAACCCAACCCCAGAACCCAAAAGAGGTCTGGCGATATCACCAAATTATCCGGCTTCGCCGGTCAAAGTAAGGGGAAACGGGTTCGTACTTTGGTGGTGGTCTTCTAGTGGTTCATATAGGTCAATAGACTTGTTTGTTTATCTCAGAAACATCCCAGATAGCACCAGATTTCCTGTAGGCCAACAAAACGTCACAAAACCGACACGGGACAATTTCAGAATTCATGTATCGGGTTCAAATCTCTGTTTTGGTCTAGGAAATCAACACTAAGGTTTTGTAAACAGTCACTACACATCACAAGTCCACACAATCACCTAAACCCCCTCTTGGAATTTCCAAACATCACTAACCCAACTAATACAAACTCTAAACTAAACTAGGATATACTAAACATAATAACTTAACTAAAAGATATAGGTTTTACCTCATTTGGCAACTCAAGAATTTTCTTGAGTTGCTCAAAGTCTTCAAAATCAAAGCTTGAAAGGTCCATAAGGTGTAGGATGAGGTAGGAATCATTTTTAGTGAAGGGAGTATAAGGTTTTGGTGAAGGATTGGAGATGCTTTCTTGGGGTAGAGGAGGTGGAGGAGGGAGGTGAGGAAGAAGAATGAGGAGTTGAAGAAAACAAATGAGGGTGAAGGAAATAATTGATGTCAAGGGTAGCATGCCATACTCTCATCTCTCTCTCTCATCACATGCCATGCCACACTCTCTCTCATGTTCTTACCATTGACTTTTCTTTTTCTTTTATCAACCATGGCATCTATCTGTTTCTTCTATCTTTCTCACAAAAACTAAAGCATCATGAAACAAACAAAATAACACAGCATGCAACAACTTTGCAACAAAACATGGTGCACTAGCCATGACTAATTAAAAATACGGATTTGGCATAATCGTAATTAGTAGTGCATTAATCGAGTTTAATTTAAACTCGCATATAAGTAATTATAAAAATGCATGTTTACCCCAATCAGAGCAAAGCTCTGTTCAAATTCCAAGGCGGGAGATGAAGCAACGTTTCTGTTTCCCCCAATCAGAGCAAGGCTCGGCTTTGAAATTAAAGTTAAAATTAAAGAAGCAACGCTTCAGCTGACTTGCGCTCTGCGCTGCGCGTCACATGTCAGCGCAGTTGCGCTGCGCTCTGCGATGCGCGACACGTGTCAACCGTAGGTGCGCTTGCGCCAGCTGTGCCAGCATTTAAAACAGAAAAATTCCAGAAAGATCTTTCTGATCTTATTAAAACAATAAGATTCTCTTCTGTAAAACAGGAGCCCTTGGATCAAAGATCCAACGGTGGGGAAAAATCCCTAAATCACTCAGAGAAAGATCTCTTTAACCAACATAACAAATTAATTGGCACTATATAAAGGCCCCTAGACTCCAAGTCTAAAGAAACACAGAAAAAGAGAAACACAGAACTCCTCTAAAAAAATTTTTGAGAAGAGCTCAGAGAAAGAAAAGGTAAACCTTTTGAATAAAAGAAGAATTTCTTCTAAAAAAAAATATCAATGATCTAAGAACAAGATCAAAGATCTTCAATAAAAAATGATAACATCAATAAAAAGAAGAAGAAGTAATTTACTTCTGTATAAAGGCATTGCCTTTTGATGAACTACTGGTTCTTAAGATTTGAGGTAAAACCTCTCTGGAAAACAAGAAAAATTTGTTCCCTCTGATCTAATTGGATCAAAATATTAACAGTGCCTTGCACTTTTGAGTTTGCACTGTTGCGCTCCTTGGATTGGCACAAGTCACCAGGGAGCGCCACGTATCGTCCCCAGAATAAACTGCGCTATGCGGTTCTGAAACAGAGCACTGCTCTTTTGAAGTGGCGCAAGTCATCAGAGTGCGCCACGTATCAGGAGCGCGCTAGCGCAGCGCAGTGGCGCAGCGCACTGCGCTTGCGCTCACTAGAGCGTGACACGTGTCACCTCCACAACAGTTTGCGCCTTGCGCTCCTCAATCAGCGCAAAGCGCCTGACAAGCCACGTGGGGCGCTGTCAGAGTATTTAATGCAATGCATTATCAAGGGCAGAGCCCAATAAAAAAAAGGGTCTATCAGACCAAACAAAAGTGCTGTGCACTATTAAAAGGGGCAGGGCCCAATTAAAAGAAAAAAGTCTAAATAGACCAAAATAAAATGCAGTGCATTATTAACAGGGGCAGAGCCCTAGTAAAGGCCTAACATGCCAAATGTAAATAAAAATGTTGAATATTCTCAACTGGACATAGCCCAATTTTGGCCGTAAGTCCTCAAATTAAAATTGATTGAGCACGACTGCTCTCTTAAATCAATTTACAACCGGTTCAAGGGTACATCTCTGAACTCTTCTGACATCTGTCGTTGTAATCCTTCAACGTCGTCAGAGAGGTGATGGGTCCCGACAACCACACATTGCTACGGACTGTGGGGTCCTTAAACTCATGGACTTAAGCGTCCTTAAACCGATATACGGACTTAAGCGTCCTTAAACTCACGGACTGTGGGGTCCTTAAACTCATGGACTTAAGCGTCCTTAAACCAATATACGGACTTAAGCGTCCTTAAACTCATGGACTTGAGCGTCCTTAAACCAATGGACAACCATGTCCTGAAACTGGCAATGGACCACTATGTCCCTAAACTGGAACAATAGAGCCCCCAAATGCTCTTTTGTTGGATCTAAACGATCCCGTTTAAGTTGATCTTAGCCTCAAATATGGCTAACGTATCCTTAAACTTTCAAACAGACTTTAGTCCCAAATTGGACTATAGATCCCCCAACCAACTTTGGTTCAAGGGTACATCTCTGAACTCCTCTGACATCTGTCGTTGTAATCCTTCAACGTCGTCAGAGAGGTGATGGGTCCCGACGGCCACACATTAAATGGACCACCATGTCTCTAAACTGGAAATCGAACAATAGAGTCCAAATGCTCTTTTGTCGGATCCAAACGATCCCGTTAAGTTTATTTAGTCTCAAATCAGACTAACGTATCCTTAACAAACGTTTGAGTTGATCTTAGCCTCAAACATGGCTAACGTATCTTCAAACCAAAACCCCAAACCCAAATCTAAGAAAATACGGATTTGGACTAATCCACGTCCTACGGGCGACGACATAAATTAGTCTCCGTATACAATCCACGGGAAACCACAAACAAAACAAACACCCACGACACGAAGTGAACATCTGGAGAAGGAGAAAGTTGTTACCGCGATGCGGTAGCGTAATTAACTGCAGGGGCTTGTGCCTGCAGGGAAGAGCATCCCCACAATCAAAAACCCCTCAAGCGAGGGGGAATCTGACGAAGTCTGCTACATCGGCCGCATCCGTCTAAACCTCCGATACACGGTGCCATAAATCAACTTGGCATCTTCGGAGAGGTGGACGGATAAAACCAAATAGCATCTGCCCTGATTCTCAGGCAAGACGAACCTACGCGGTCGCGTCTCTGTATTCGGAAGGGAACAGATTCTGGCACGCCTGGTGGGACCTTTTCCTCTTTCCACTCCACACTTCGTGTGTCGTGCTCGCGAACGAATCGCGGTTTGTTATGGTTGCCTATGGATTCAAGGTATTAAAATTTGGTGTCTTGCTCCGTGCAGAAAACAGAAGATTAATGGCTTCAAACTGCACTCATTGCAACAACTCCAACTCCATCCTTGCCGGAGGAGTGACCTACGGGCCTCAAGCGGCCTCCATCTTCTCCATGCCGGTGGAACAGGTAACTCAAGCCACCACTGGGCTATTCTTCGGGACCATGCTCCCATCCATGAGCTTCAATGCCCCTCTGCCGTCGCAAGAAGCTCCCAAGAAGTCGGTCTTTGATCGGCTAGCAACTGCTGCGGCCCCTCTCAACAGGTCGCCCAAACCAAATGCCTCAGTCTTCGCCATATTAGGCCAAGGTTCATGTGGGCCCATGAAGAAGCCTGCAATTCCAGAAAGGGTTATTCCGAAGAGGATAGCCATCCCTGCTCCCGAAGTCGTCAAGGCGACTTCTCCTGCCAAAGGGTCGGTCTTCACAAGACCGACCGTTTTAGCTCCTGTTCTAGACGAAATCGT
Organism: Agapanthus africanus; assembly: GCA_030015575.1. Taxonomy (NCBI): domain Eukaryota; kingdom Viridiplantae; phylum Streptophyta; class Magnoliopsida; order Asparagales; family Amaryllidaceae; genus Agapanthus; species Agapanthus africanus. Next base: position 333,521,082 of record CM057349.1, read on the forward strand.
CAAGGCTACTTCCCCTGCTCAGAAGTCTGCCTTCGATAGGCTGGTTATCCCCACTTAGCGGACATCAGTCTTCAATAGGCTGACAACGACAACTTCTGACCAACACAGGGGGCATGAGGAAGTCACCCCTACAGCTGAGACAATTCCAACGGCTCGACACGCTCGACGTCGCCACTGGCGCCGAGTAAGAAAGGTTGGGGGCAGCTCCCCTTTTGGACTAACTCCGCCAGTTCCGATGGTGGAAATCAATGTTGCTGTTCTAACTGGGAACAACTTTGAATCGCTTAGGAGGGTTCGCAAGAACGCTCCGACTGCTGTGCTGAAAAGATCTCCTCCACCTATGGAGAGCGCTACAAGGGTGAAGCCGAAATAGCCCCCTCAACGGCTGTCCTCTAAAATCTACAAGGTCTGGCGTCAAGTCCAAGACTCGGTAATTGATCAAGATTATCCCCGCCGACAGAAAAAGGTGCAAGTTCAGCCGGAAGAGGACCGTCCTGTCAAGCCACAAAAGGCGACAGCTACTTGGGTGCCCACTGTAACGACCCCCTCAACTTCGACCGCTCACAAGAAAAGAAGGCCGGAGAAAATCTCTGAGTCTGCGACGAATCGCAAGACCACTGAACCTAAACGCCCTATGTCTGGGGGCATGGTGGTGCACACCGTCTATATGGCGTCCGGAAAAGAGGACGGCCGTATCTCCACAGGTCATCGACCGCTTACGCCATCTGTAACAAGGGCCCAGGTGCAACAACAGAAGCTCCAGGAAATGTTGACGCAGATGGCCGTACTCACAGGGCTAAAAGAGAGCCCATAAACGTCATCAGAGCAACGGCAAGAAGAAGAAACTGATGCTGAGTTCCTTCTCAGAATCCTCAAAAAGAAGGACAAAGAGGCAGCGGAACAAGCTGCCAACATAAAACGAATGGCGTTCTTATTTCAAGACATGGTCGGGATGATATTACAGCCGGAAGCTCCAGCTGAAGACCCCCCGATCATCATTGAAGACGACATAGGGGAGACATCGAACCCTCCTCCGGCTCTTTCAGCAGCCAAGGAGGAGATTATCTCCAAGGCCACTCTGGACGATTACATCGCTCAGCAAATACGAGCTCACCATGCGAATGAAGCGGCTGGGCAGATCGTTAAAACGGGACAACCCTATCCGGGCTAGTATGATCAGATAAGGTACCCGCCGGGATATACGATCCCTAAATTTCATGTATATAAGGGGACGGGAAATCCGCATCAGCATGTTGCCCAGTTCAGAGCCTTGTGCGGCAACACCAGGGGTGATGATAAACTGCTCCTTCGCCAGTTCGTCGGCAGCTTGTCGGAGATGGCGTTCGAATGGTACTCTGAACTTCCGAACGACTCCGTCAAAACTTTTGCGGAGATGGAGCTATTATTTACCCAACATTTCGCAAGCGCTAGTGAACGCACCCCAATCACGGCATTGATCAATGCCAGGGTGAAACCTGGAGAAACATTGGTTAAATATGCAATACGATGGCGAAACTTATGGTCAAAATGTGAGCAGCGCATCGAAGAAGCGTCGGCAGTGGGCATGTTCATGGGTACTCTCGACCCTCAAGCGACCATCTCACAATTCATGATGTTCTTCAAGCCGACCACCTTCCAGGCCTTGATTGACAAGCTGGCCCAAATGGACCAGATGGGCCATAGGCCTTCTTCTTCAAAGACGGAGGCTTGGAATGAAAAGGGCAAAGGGAAAGCAACCTTCATCGCCAACGCTCAACAACAGCCGAGCAACTTAAAGCCGGTTGTTCGCCAAAATAACGTGCGTCCACGCCCATCCCTCGAGGAGAGACTGGGACGTCCCTACTAGTTTCTCCAGGATAAAACGAGAAGACTGTTCGAGCTGGCAGTGCGCAACATACTCATCAATCTACCGGATCCAAAACGTCCGTTGCAGCCAAGCGATGTCAACAATCCTAATTACTGCCCTTACCACCAAACAGTAAGTCATCCGATCGAAGATTGCTTCGTTTTCAAAGGCTGGATTGAAGACCAATACCAACAGGGCAAGTTCGCGTTGTCTGAAAACTGGAAGGTGAGCCCGCCGCAATCACATGCTCCGAGAAAGATGGATATGCCGGGGGCATCATGCTCTTTGAAAACGAAGCCTAGAAAATCAATACTTGATTCGATAATCTAATTATATCACATATAACCTAACTCGATAACAGATAACTGCCAGATTACAATACAGTATCACATACACGTATTTAATCAGGCCCACACACATATCACATATGTGTCCTACTTCGTTTCGCCTGAACCAGGGAACTTCTGTGTGGGACTCTAAAGACTCGTCAATACGCCAGCAGTAGGTGATGATCATATCAGTCACCTACAAGCCGTCAGCGGTACTAGCTGGACGTAACGACTACCTGGGTATTAAGCGATATGAAGATCAACAAGCAAGCCTATCTATACTCTCCATGAAGCCTATCAGTAACACTACCATACAGTTCGGTCTCTTCATCAGATATGTCGCATATCATGTCTAGGGGTGGTAAATGTCAGACCCCAGTAACGTGATAAGTCATGCCGATGTCTGGCCTATAATGGTTCGAGAAACTACTGATAACTCTTATCAGTAAATCTCAGCAGCAGCCCTGGCCAGGGACTTTCAGTTATAGCCAATTGAGCATAGCGCAACATCAACCCCCAATACCGGGAGAGACAAAACCCCTCCTATCGCTTATTGCCTCCATGTGACTCGGGACTGTACCTAAAATCCACCTGTTTGCACACCTCCTCTAGAGCGTGGTAGGGAGGAAATCAAAGAACAGTGGGAGCCACACAAGACTCAATGACGATCTCGGGTCTACAGACTAACATGTGCCAGTGTCACCAGAGGACTGCTATCTGACGATAGGTATAATACCAACTAGGAGTCTTCGACGAGTCCGTTCGGTGTACCCATTCTCTAATGAGCACCTGTGTACAATCTTTGATGTCACACACCAATGGCTGTAGGATCAGCCATCGCCCTCTAAGGGACAAGAAACGTACACACCAGTCTACTCTGGAATATCGATGCCCTAGTCTCAATATTCCCTCGACTAGGAACTGATTAAAGGATGTACTTTTGGACCACCCTGGCCCCTCTAGTATGATCTCATCATAATCCTGGTAGTCAAGTACATATCCTAAGGGCTTTATCAACATGTAAGAGACGGACAGTATAAATACCAGTCTACATGTTAAGATAAAGGTAACCTGATAGCATACTATCATGTCGAGCAAGAAAGTCCTCTATATATATGTCCAAGCATCCACTATATCAACAATAATGGCCTCTAGGCCATACATATTCCTAACAGCCACACCCCCGGTGCCGTCGACGAAGTAAACTAAGGCGAAACACCGTGGCCGCGAGCACCCGAGTGGATGCTTTTGGCACCGGGGTTCTCCAACAGTCACTTGGTCGGAGCTATGGGGCGTGGCTACCTAGCAAAGTTATTCGGCAAATATTCGCGTACAATATGCGATTGCGACGGAGTTTTTATCCGAATCAAAACTCCGTGGCAACCGATTATCCAAGACTAAAACACTAGAAGTACAATTAGCAACTAGTTTTCACAAAATAATTGAATGCGGATTCCAACTACTGTATCACGTATCAATACTAAACCCGAAACGATGTTAGAATTACGATTACCAAACATTCCGATTAGCCCCAACAGAATAGTTAACATCACATGCAAACTGGGACAATCAAACATAACCATGAAACCCTAAACCTAACACATCATAACACAAAAAAAATTCGAGTCCAAAATATTGCAACAGGACCGGCGATGCCGGCCAAAAACACAATCTCGTCGGGTCACTGTTGGCATTTTGGTCTCGAATTTTCACTGTGTTCTAGTTATATCACATACAACATTCTACAGTTGTTTAAATAATTTTCAGAGATGATTTTGAAATTGACAGAAAGTTGATATCTTGGGTTTCGGTTTCGGAGTTGTTTCGTTTTCGTAACTTATCTAACATCGTCTAATCTTCTAGCCTGGCTCTGATACCATGAAAGTGCATGTTACCACCACCACTGTATACTACAAGCATCAAGCATACCAATTTAAATTTTTTTATGGTGCTAATGAACACCAACCAAGATCTAACTAGAATATTTAGGGTTTAAAACATGATATCACTAAAACTACACTAAGAGATGGATGGCTACAACCTTTGTAGACCGTATCCTTCTCTTCTAATACTCCGGCTTGTAGTCCAAGCGACTCCACTAGGCTCCACTTGAAGGTTGAACGAACTTCCTCCGATGACCTTCGTGCCGAAGTTGATCCACCCGAAGTCCGCCAATCCAAGCTACCTCTTCACTAAACTCTTTAGTGAAGAATACACACCACACCAAAGTGCTAATCTAATATGGGATGATGAAGTAGGGGTGTTGTATGCTCACTAAGGATCTCAAGCTCTATGATTCACATCACATGTGAGATTTAGAGCTTGAAGCATGAAAGAGGAAGAAAATGAAGAGAGCTAGAGAGCTAAGAGCTCATGTGAGAAAAATATCACAAGTGTGAGGAAAGTGAAGAATGGCTCTCAAAAAAACCTTCACTCATTGAAGCATCCAATTTTTATCAAATAAAAATATAGCACCATGTTTCAATAGTAAGTCAAGAGAAATAAAGAAATATAAAAGCCATGCTTTACCCCATGCTCTTCATTTTCCACCTCATTTCTATTTTCTCAAAATAGAAATACAACCATGCTTCATATATATATATATATATATATTAATATATATAAAAACAATTAGTGAGCTAATAATATTAGTTAATATATATTTATATCAAATATAAATATATATTATATTATTAAATCAACACTTGATTTAATAATCCGGTTATATGACATAAAACCGACTAATAACATTTATCTGTATATCACATTATCAAATCAACACTTGATTTGATAATCCGGTTATATCACATATAACCTAACCGATAACAAATAATCGCCAGATTAGAATACAGTATCACATACTCGTATTTAATTAGGCCCCCGCACATATCAACATATGTGCCCTACTTCATTTCGCTTGAACCAGGAAACTTCTAAGCGGGACTCTAAAGACTCGTCAATACGCCAGCAGTAGGTGATGATCATATCAGTTACCCATAAGCCGTCAGCGGTACTAGCTGGACGTAACGGCTACCTAGATATTGAGCGATTAGAAGATCAACAAGCAAGCTTGTCTATACTCTCCATGAAGCCTATAAGTAACACTTACCGTACAGTCCGGTCTCTTCGTCTGATATGTCGTATATCATGTCTAGGGGTGGAATCGTCAGACCCCAATAACGTGATAAGTCATGCCGATGTCTGGCCTATAACGGTTTGAGAAACTACTGATAACTCTTACCAGTAAATCTCGACAGCAGCCCTGACCAGGGACTTCCAGTTATAGCCAATCGAGCATAGCGCAACATCAACCCCCAATACCGGGAGAGACGAAACCACTCCTATCGTTCATTGCCTCCATGTGGCTCGGGACTGTACCCAAAATCCACCTGTTTGCACGACTCCTTTGAGCCGTGGTAGGGAGGAAATCAAAGCACAGTGGGAGCCACACAAAACTCTTTGACGATTTTGGGTCTACAGACTAACCTGTACCAGTGTCACCATAGAACAGCTATCTGACGATAGGTATACTACCAACTAGGAGTTCTCGGCGAGTCCTGTTCGGTGTACCCATTCTCTAATGAGCACCTTTGTACAATCTTTGATGTCAAACACCAATGGCTATGGGACCAACCATCGCCCTATACAAGGTCAAGAAACGTACACACTAGTCTACTCTGGAATATAGATGCTGTGTCTTGATATTCCCTCGACTAGGAACAATTAAAGGATGTACTTGTAGACTACACAAGTCCCAGCAGTATGATCTCCATCATAGTCCTGGTAGTCAAGCTACATCCTAAGGGCTTTATCAACATGTAAGAGATAGACAGTATAACAACACCGGTCTACATGTTAAGATAAAGGTAACCAGATAGCATACTATCATGTCGAGCAAGACAGTCCTCCATATATATGTCCAAGCATCCACTATATTATACAATAATGGCATCTAAGGCATACATATCACTAACACCAGCGCCGATAAGATCAAATCCAATGGTGGCGCCTCACGTGTTCCTCACACGGGCGCCAGTGTGCAAAGCACAAAAGAATCTGTTAGATTAATTAAGAGTTAAAACTCTTATATGGCGCCGCACGTGCTCCTTACACGGGCGCCAGTGTGCAAAGCACAGAATGCCCACCCTAAGAACCAAATTCTTACATGGCGCCCACGTGCACAACACGTGAGCGCCGGCGTCTAGGTAGAATTAATTTCTACTCTCTGTTAAACAGAGTCGTTGGATCAAAGATCCAACGGTGATAATAAATCATCAAGATACAGAATTAAATTATGTTGGAAGAAAACATTCCCCAAATCTTTCTAAAATAAGAAAGATACCATCGGTTGGATCATAGAATAAAATTCTATACCCTCTGTGAAACAGAGAACCCTCGGATTGAAAATCTAATGGTGATTAAAAATCACCATTTCACAGAGTAAAACTCTGCATATGAAAAATATTTCCCTAATCTTGTTAAAAGCAAAAAAAATATGTTCTGTAAAAAACAGAAACCCTTGAATCAAAGATCCAATAGTGGGTAAAATTCCCCAAATCAACTAGGATATCTTAATAAGAGATTTCTTCAAAACTAATTAACAAACTTGCCTCCACTATATAAAGTACCGAAAACTTCAAGTCTGATAGAGAGGAACCCACCCATAAGCTTCTAAAAGCAAAAACAGAAAGCTTCAAAAAGGAACAGAGAATTAAATTGTCAAGAAAGAAGATCTCCCTCCTTAAAAACTCTTGGTAAATAAGAAAAATAGAGATAAAAACATCTCATTTACATATCTAAGAGTTTAACCCTTCTCAAAGAACTTAGTTCTTTCTCTGGATCTGAAATCCACAAGACAAGTCTCCCACAAGTCGAGAATTTAATTCTCATCAAGAGAAACTTGTTCTTGAGAATCAAAGATTCAGAAAAGAACTAGAAATTGAATTCCTCAAAACAAAGCATATAAGAGAAACTTAGTTCTCGTAAAAAAGCTTGGTTCTTAAAAAGGAAGCTTGATCCTAGATATATAAAACAAAGATCATATTGATCATTAATGGGCAAAAATGCTATCAGCAGAGGAGAAAAGCGCCCAGCGCCACACGTGCTCTTCACGTGGGGATCATAGAAGAGTGCTTAGCACTTACTAAGCAGCGCCCAGCGCCGCATGTGTTCCTCTCATGGGCGCCACAGAAGAGTTCTTAGCACTCACTAGGAAGCACCCAGCGCCGCACGTGTTCCTCATGTAGGCGCCACAGAAGAGTGCTTAGCATTCACTAAACAGCGCCTAGTGCCCAGTGCCGCACGTGTTCCTCATGTGGGCGCCACAGAAGAGTGCTTAGCACTCACTAGGCAGCGCCTAGCGCCAAGCGCCTCACGTGCTCCCCATTTGCGCGCCGTAAAAGAAAAGAAAAGAGTGCTTAGCACTCCTCAAGCACCCTAAAACGGCTGAGTGTTCAACACTCATTGGGCAGCGTCCAGCGCCTAGCGCCTTACGCGCTCCCCACGTGGACGCCATAAAGAGTGCCTAGCAATCCATATAAAAGCAAAAGGAGTAAAGTGTTCAACACTTATTGGGCAATTCCCATGACTGAAAGCTTCACATGATCATATGTGGTTGTCATAACTCATATAAGTGCTCACCATTTTTTGCATAAAAAAAGGACTGATTAAACAGAGCCCAAACAAGTGCTTAGAACTTTTTTTCAAAAAAGATGGGAGACTAAGCAGACTAAACCCCAAATTGGCTAAATTGCTAAAGTCTTGCAATTGAGTTCAAATGCTCTGTCGTTGGGTCTTAAATAAGAAAGATCATAAAATGTTGTTAAGTGGATCTTAGTCTTAAATTGGACTAACGTATCCTTAACAAAAATTCTTAAGGCCACCATAACCCTTTTACCTCAAATAAGGGATTTGGTTCAAGGGTACATCTCTCCACACCTCTGATATATGTCGTTGTAATTCCTCAACGTCTTCAGAGAGGTGGCGTGTCCCGATGACCAACAACTTCTTTCGTTGATGCATATCCAAAGTGACGTGCACGCCTCAAACTGGATCGTGCCCCAAATTGGGCACATTCCATATCTCCTTTGTTCATTCTATCACGTAACAAATACACGCGCGCACAGGATGAATGATGGACCGAAATGTCCTTAAACTAATATCCGCCTCCAAAATGGCAATAGTGGACCGAAATGTCCCTAAAGTAAAACTTCGTCTCAAACATGGCGATAAAGGATCGTGATGTCCTTAAACTAAAATAATCGAGCCCAAATGCTCATATATTTAAGTCGGTCTTAATCTCAAACCAGATTAACGGTCCTTAAATCAACCCAAACCCAAATCTAAAATATACGGATTTGGACTAATCCACGCCCTACGGGCAACAACATAAATTAGTCTCCGTATACAATCCACAGGCAACCCAAAATAAAAACAAACATACACACGACACGAAGTGAACCTCCGAAGCAGAAGAAAGTGGTTATCGCGATGCGGTAACGTAATTAACTGTAGGGGCTTGCGCCTGAAGGGAAGAGCGTCTCCACAATCAAAAACCCCTCGCAAACGAGGGCGAATCTGATAAAGTCTGCTGCAACGGTCGCATTCGTTCAAACCTCCGATATATGGAGCCATAAATCAACTTGGCATCTTCGGAGAGGTGGATGGATAAATCCAAATAGTATCTGCCCACAAATTCAGGCAAGACGATATATCCCAGTTCGTCTCTGTTTTCGGCAGTAAACAGAATCTTTTGTTTTAGAAAACTGATTTTGAGTGAATATTATACTAAAAATTTCGAAATTCTTTTGAAATCACGTGCAAAACCAATAAAATAATTTTTCCAAATTCCAAAAATTAAGTTTTGGATTTTATATGATGTGAAATCAAATTATAAATAAAAGTAGTCTAATTTACCACTCATGACGCATATGAGGACATAGGTCATCCTAATGTGCGTCTGTCATGACCCGGAATTTAGCTCGTGACCGGCAGTTAAATCATGCAACGTCTAAAGAGGTAACGTAATTCAAGTAAGCCGTAACCTGAAAATCTAAACCTTTTTAGGAAAATATAATAAAGGTAAAGTTTTTAAAATAAAGGTATAATGAAATCAAGTTTTTCTTTAAATGCATAGGTAATGATATATGAAAATGCAAGTGGATTATACTCTAGTTGAAAAAAAAACCGTCTTTAAAAATTTGGGCAGCACCTTCCTTGTATATTTTGATCCAAAACCACATACAAGCAATATATGTATATAGGCATCCCCAAGCGGGAGCTAGCTCTTCGTCAATCGGTAGAATCATAACCACGCTAGTAGGAAATATATACGACGCCCAACGGCGAAGATCAACACAGAAAGAATAAATAAAACAAGACATCAACAACCCAAAAGAAGCGAATATACACCCATCTCTATAAGTCTCGCAATCACACAAGTCTGTCTAAGTCTACCAATACACAAAGTCTAGTTTCTGATTGATGGAGTTTGACTAGATACAATAGAAATAATAAATACAAGAGTGGGTACGATCTAATGTGTACCACCAACCATAGCAAACACCCTGAAAGAAACTGTGTGCCAGCGATACCTCAACTGATCCAAGCAGTCAAACCTGTAAGAAAACTGTGGCACAACTGTCACGACCCAAAATTCGGCACGTGACCGGCACTTAAACCACGTAACGTCTATAGGCGTAACACAATTTAAGTAAGACGAAACCCAGAAATCTAAACCATCAAAAGTAGTAAGTGATAAAAACATTATTAAAAGCATTTGGAAATCTCAAGTAAAAATCCTTAAAGTTTAAATTTATTTTCTTAAAAATTTCGGCAGCATCTCCTTTATACAAACTAGCCCCGAAACGGGTACAAATATAAGATATAAGTAAAGCAACATATGATATAAGTAAAGCAACATATGATATAAATAAAGAATCCCCAAATGGGAGCAAATCATGCCCAAAGGCGGAAACAACCACCACAAGCATATATACGACGCCGTAGCGAAGAAATGGACAGCATAAGTGAGAAACAACATAAAGAGATAAAACTGCATAATAAAAGCTGGCTCACACGAGCATGATACCCAAAGTCACAAAATATACAATATCGTCCTCACAACTCGTCTCTAAGTCAATACAAGAAATAGTAGATAGAGAGTACTAGATACAATAAGATGTACAATGAATATAAAATCGGATAACCGCAACCCACCTACAGCAAAACGACTCACAGCCAACAGTAGCGGTATCCGCTGCAAAAAGATACAATAAGATAGCCCCTGCCGACTACTCTGAGAGTCAACCTACAAAACTGTGGCACAACGGGGGTGAATTGCCAACTCGTGAATAGTAAGTAACATCATATAGATAATCGCAGGTATTCACGTACTGCGATACTCTATCACATGCAATCTCATAGCATAATATAGCAATATGGATATGCAAAAATCATGAAAGGTACTCTATCAGGTACTACAAATACATAAAGCAATGCATATCAAATGAATGCTGAGTATGGGATAAAATATGTCATCATCAACGAATCATCATTGTGGAAAAAACCCGGTGTCCATCAATGACACCCCAAATCCCAATACCTCAGGCGCCATCACTCTGATTGGCCCTTATATCCTGTAAGTCTCATGGAACCTGAGTGCCCAACATCGGCACTCGAAAACATCATGAAAACTCGTGTCCAACATCGACACGCAAATCCACATATATCGGGCTCTGTCAGTCCGGATCGGCCCACGGGCTCCATCAGTCTGGATCAGCCCATATCCATCTCTCGACTCCTGTTGGTATCCTCCGGATAACCGCTAGGTCCAACCAGTCACCGGTAGGTAGTATTCCCTCTGCCAGGCTCATTGTCTACAGCACAAAATCATTTCTTTCCCTGGGGTACCATACCGGGTCCACCATGTACCCGCAGACGGTGCCTCCCACTCCTCGAATCGGGTTTCTAACAGAAGTCTCAGAACCGAGAAAACGCATGGTGGACGCACTGAAATATCATATCAAGAGAAATCCGGTTTTCAAAACAATACATACTTTCTTGAAATAATACCGCGGTTCTCAAATCCATAAATCACATGAAATCCATATCTCAATGCATAAATCCATGCAATATGATATATGCAACATAAAACCGTAATATGAGCATATCAAAGGAAAACTGCTCTTTTGAATGAATCCAGTCTTTAAATATATCATGCGGTTCCCAATTTCTCTAAAATCAAATCCAACATCATATAAAAGTGTACATGTAGCTATAGCAAGTATGGGTGTATACATGTAAGTATGTATGCACGATGTATCTCATATGCACAATAGAATAATAATCCATGTGTTAATATCAATAACAATACAATACTGCATCTGTGTATAGGTGTGAGTATCATGGCAATTACCGACGGTGTGGGTGTAGCATACAATTTAGTGCTCGTGAAACATGAGCCGTCAGTAATGGTGCAGTGTCCACTAGGTACTACGTCAAGGCACAACAAGTAATGGTATGTAATGATACTCATGCACAATCAACATATATGAATATAAACATGCGGCTATAATGTCATATCAAGCCCTGACGTATAACGCCATACGGGCGATTTCCCTGTAGATGTTAAATCTACTCACCAATGATCTCGATCTAGGTATATCTAACCACCTGCTTTCCTTTCTTCGCAACGTTCGATATCCCCGCACTCGCCCCTAAAATCACACAAACATAGCAAGCGCACTTAGAAATCGACCCATAATACGTACAATTACGTTTAAATCGACGCACCGACTCCAACACCCTCTAAAGTGTTCGCTTAGCGGCTAACGTGTGTGGCGACACTACTAAAACAAAACCACGTGCAGAAATCACACGAAGCACAGAAACGGAGTCGGACACCGTATCGCGCGTCGTCGAAATACTAAAAACTAGCTAAGTGCTCCCAGATTTTGATACACAAATAATTAGTGAAAGTTGCAAGTTCCACGAGACCATAAACATCCCCAGAGACCCCACGACAAGGACTCAAGACACCAACCCCTAATCTGGCTGAAATTTGCGGCCAGAACCTATTAATTTGCGGCCACAGTTGCAGGGAGTGGGCTTAGTTTTTTATGGTGGGTTCTAGGCCTCTAAACTATGTCTCTGTGATGGCAACTTCTCCAACAAATTCGTGGTTCGAAAGCAGATTCACCCGAGACACAATACTATACCAAAATACGACATTTGCACAAAAACTGTAATTTTAGTGTTCTAAACAACATCTACTAAGCAACACAATATAATTAACACCTACTTAACAGTTAAAGATCGTTACCTATCCATACTTGCTCAAAATCCTAGCTTTCCATGATCAAGTGATCCTAATGGCTTAATCTTGACTTTTGAAAGGTTTAAGTGAGGTTTAGTGGAGATTTTTGCTTGGTTTGTGAGGGCTGGGTTAGGGTTTTAGTTGAGGGAGTGAAGGAAAGAGGTGAGGTGAAGAAAAATATGAAAAGGAGAAAAATGGGAGAATGAGGTGAGTGAGTGTATGAGTGAGGGTGTATGTGTGAGTGAGGGATGAGGGAATGAGGGGTGAGTTTAGCCATGCCCCTCTCTCTCTTCATTTAATGCATGGTATGCTTGCTATGCCTCATGATTCCCTTGCCACCCCCTCTCTCTCTCTTGCTCAAGTCAACACTTCAAAAACCCTTTTAATTTAAAACTAAATAATTTAATTAAATACATATTACAACTTAATGAAATGGGGTTGGATGCCATGGCTACTTAAGCATGGTTAACCCCTAATTAATCCTAGGTTAACATGCATATGTATGTGCAAGTCTAAAATAAATATTAATAAAATATTAATTAATTTCCATAAAATATTTGAAAACTATTTTGGTAAACTTTTTACTAAAAATCCGCATTATCGCTTAATTAACACTAATCGCATTTTAAGGTGTTACAATCTCCCCCTTAAAGAATTTCGTCCCCGAATTTAAAAATCTTACTATGGGTACTTTCAAAGAGATGAGAGAATTTCTTCCGCATCTCACTCTCGGCCTCTCAAGTGATCTCTACATTATTCGTTCTACGCCAAAGAACCTTCACAGATGGCAAGACGTTTGACCGAAGTTTCTTCACCTGCCGATCCAATACAACTACCGGCTGCTCGGTGAACGAAAGATCGCGCTCTAGCAGAACGGTCTGGTGCTGAATCATGTGAGAAGGATAATGAAGGTATTTGCGAAGCATCGATACATGGAATATGGGGTGAACATCCGGAAAACTGGGCGGAAGTGCCAAACGATAGGCAATGGTACCAACTCGCTCAAGGATCTCAAAAGAACCTACAAATCTAGGACTAAGCTTCCCTTTCTTCCCAAATCTCATTACGCCCTTCATCGGAGAAATCCGTAGGAATACATGATCCCCCACTGCGAACTCGAGCCTGCGACGACGACGGTCGGCATAAGACTTCTGTCTGCACTGGGCTGCACTCATCCTATCCTGAATCAACTGAATTTTCTCCGTAGTCTCTTGAACTAGCCGGTGTCCCAAAATCCTGCTCTCGCCGAGTTCGGTCTAACAGACTGGCGATCGACACTTTCTACAATACAAAGCCATAAAAGGTGCCATCTGAATGGTCTCCTGATAGCTGTTATTGTAGGAGAACTCGATCAATGGCAAGTGACGATCCCAACCGCCACCAAAATCAAGCACGCACGCACGAAGCATATCCTCCAGAGTTTGTATAGTCCGCTCTGACTGACCATCGGTCTGCGGATGGAAAGCGGTGCTAAAACTCAAGCTGGTACGCAAAGTTTCCTGAAGCTTCTGCCAAAGACGGCTAGTGAACTGGGTGCCCTTGTCGGATACGATGCATGTGGGAACGCCGTGCAAACGCATAATTTCATCAATGTACAACTAAGGATACTGAGCATAACCGAAAGTGGTCTTCACTGGAAGGAAGTGAGCCGCTTTCGTCAACCGGTCAACAATCTCCCAAATGGAGTCATACCCTCAACTAGACCTGGGTAGACCCACAACGAAATCAATGGAGATCGGCTCCCATTTCCACTCCGGAATAGGTAAAGGCTGCAACTCTCCTGCCGGTCTCTGATGCTCAGTCTTGACTTGCTGACAAGTCAGGCACCTCGAAATGGAATCCAAAACATCACTCTTCATCCCTGCCCACCAGTAGATATCTCTCAAGTCACGGTACATCTTGGTGGAACCCGGGTGAACACTAAAAGCTGACTGATGTGCCTGCTCTTGGATCTCGTGTCTCAACCCATCGGTATCAGGTACAAACAAACGAGTTCCAAAACGTAGCACACCCTGGCCATCAATCAAGAACTCCGAATCTCTACCCTGCCGAACATGCTCAAGAATCTCAGACAAACGGGCATCGGCGGGCTGTGCCTCACGAATACGATCAAATAGAAGTGGACGGGCGCGGACATGAGCAAGCTGTCCCCCAGTGGAAGTGGACTCAAACTGTACTCTGCCGTCGCACAAGATCTTCCAATCCGCAGAAGACTGTTTCTAAACTGCGCTCAACTGGGACAAGCTACCCCCGGGCCTACGACTCAAAGCATCGGCTACTACATTCGCCGTGCCCGGGTGATAAAGGATCTCACAATCATAATCTTTCACAAGCTTCATCCAACGGCCCTGCCTCAAATTCAGATCCCGCTGCTGGAAGATGTACTTCAAGCTCTGGTGGTCCGTGAAAATCTGACACGACTCCCCATACAAGTAGTGTCTCTAAATCTTAAGCGCAAAGACCACCGCGGCCATCTCAAGATCATGAGTGGGATAATTCTGCTTATGCTTCTTCAACTGCCGGGAAGCATAAGCGATAACTCTATCATGCTACATCAATACACAACCGAGCCCCACTCGAGAAGCATCACAGTACGACAAAGCCGCCCGATCCAGAAGCAAAGATAAAACTGGTGCAGTCGTCAACCGAGTCTTCAACTGCTGAAAACTCTTCTCACATGCCTCAGTCCAAAGAAAAGGAACCCCCTTCCTGGTCAGTCCGGTCAGTGGTGTAGAGATACTCGAGAAGTCCTGCACGAAACGGCGGTAATAACCGGCTAAGCCAAAAGAGCTGCGGACCTCTGTCACTCATACAGGTCTGGGCCAAAGCTGTACGGCCTCGATCTTCCTCGGGTCCACACGAATATCGTATCCCATAACCACGTGACCAAGGAAGTCAACACTATCAAGCTAGAAGGCACACTTCGAGAATTTAGCAAACAGCTGCTGCTCTCTCAATGTCTGCAAAGCGATCCTCAAGTGCTGCTCATGCTCCTCTCGACTCTTGGAATAACCTGAATGTCGTCAAAAAACACAATAATAAACTGGTCGATGAACGACCTGAAAATCCGGTTCATCAAATCCATGAACGCTGCTGTGGCATTGGTGAGTCCGAACGACATCACCAAAAACTCATAATGCCCGTAGCGCGTACGAAAAGCAGTCTTCGGAATGTCATCATTCTGAACCCGCAACTGATGATAACCCGATCTCAAATCAATCTTAGAAAAATGTCTCGCACCCTGGAGCTGATCAAACAAATCGTCAATGCGAGGTAAAGGATACCTATTCCACACCGTAACTCGGTTCAATTGACGATAATCATTGCACAACCTCAAACTGCCGTCCTTCTTCTTGACGAACAGAACAGGAGCTCTCCAAGGCGAAACACTCGAACGTACAAGTCCCCTATCAAGCAACTCTTGCAACTGATCCTTAAGCTCCCTAAGCTCCGCCGGGGCCATCCGGTAAGGCGGTATAAAAATAGGCCCCGTGCCGGGAATCAGATCGATGCAAAACTCAATCTCACGCTTTGGCGGCAATCCAAGTAACTCATCGAGAAAAACGTCGGGAAACTCTCGCACGATAGGAACCTGGTCCAACGAATCTACTGTGGCTCCAGTATCACGAATGAAAGCTAAGAATCCCCAACATCCTCTCCTTAAAATCCGACTAGCATAAAATGCAGAAATCAAACTGTGAGGGGCGGCACCACGGTCCCCCTGTATAATAAGAACTGACTCGCCGGGAAAACAAAACCTGACTGTCTTCTCGCGGCAGTCCACAAACGCGTAGCAAGTAGCTAACCAGTCCATGTCTAGGAGAACGTCGAAGTCCAACATCTCAAGAAGGATCAAGTCGACGGACGAATCTCTATCTCCAATACGGACAACACACGACCGAAACACGTGTCGCGCAACAAACGACTCGCCAACAGGAGTAGTCACGACAAGCGGCTGATCTAGCAAACACGACTCTCGGCCCAACCTTGGCACGAAGTGTGTAGAAACATACGAGTGCGTAGATCGCGGATCAAACAAAACGTGTGCATCGAAGGAACAAAATAAAAGAGTACCTGAAACCACTGCATTGGACGCCTGCACGTCCTGATGAGTCAAAGCAAATACTCGTGCCTGCCCTCTACCGGCAAATAGCTATCCTCCGTCTCTACCACCCCATCCTCTATGAACAAACCCTCTGCGACCACGACCTCTCTGAGCATAAGTCTGACGCGGAGCAACAATTGGTACAAGAGGCAACGCTCTCTGAGGTGGAGAAGGTGGTAAAGTAACATGTGGTATGGCTGCCTCTCTCTGGCGTATTACGGTACAATCCCTAACGAGGTGATATATACTGCCACACCCAAAGCATCCATACGACGACTGCTGACCCTCCTGGGGATAAGAGCTAAAAAACTGGCCTCATCCCAAACCTTTGCTACTTGAAAGAAATCTGTCGCAGCGTCTAAACATTTGTCTCCGGGCTGATATACCAGTATGAACCCTCTTCGGTTCCGGAGCGACCGACGTCTCGAAAAGACGCTCCTCAACTAATAGGGCAACGTCCGCTGCTACTGCATATGTATCACAATGCTGTGCGCTGATAGCGAGGAACAACTGGGCAAGCAGGCCTCGTACAAACCTCTTGATCCCCATCTCCTCAGTATCCACCAAATATGGAGCATACACAGATAGCTCGGTAAACTGCACATCGTACTCTGCCACCGTCATACCCGGAGTCTGGCGTAATGACTCGAACTTGCGTGCTCGAGCATCCCTGACGCTCTGCGGAAGAAAACGGGCAAGAAACACCGTCACGAACTCAGCCCAGGTCATAGGAGAAAGTCCTGCGGCTCTTCCCCTCTCTAAGGACTCGGGCAAGACCTTCCAGACGAAAACTCACGAACTCTACACATCTCGCGTTGGAGCATCTCAGCGAATGACATATCCTGGCCTTCCGATCGATAAATGACCGCGGATCCTCAGCTGCATCAGTGCCGGTGAAAACCGGATAATTCAACCTCATGAACTCAGATAAAGATATGGTGATAACCTCCGTAGCTGCAGGTAAAACTGCCTGAACAGTAGCGGTCCCCGTAACAGGTGGGACAACCTCCTGTCGCTGTGCTTGACTGGCCTCAACTAACGACCCCATCATCTGGCGCAAATCCTGAATACCGGCCTCTCGCCTAGTAATACGATCAAACGAAGGTGGATCAATCTGCTCCTGAACAACGGGCGTACCGCCCTGGTCAGTCCTCGTCTCAGACGAGCCAACTCTGACCTCGGCTCTCGCGACCACTCTCTGCGCCCTCGTAGTCTTCGGCGGCATAATGGCTGGAAATAAGAACAGGATTCGATAAGAACACGGAAATCGAATCACAAGGATATATATAATTATGGAAGGAATTTCAACCAACAAGTCCTAAGGTCACTTAGGCGGAGTACCGTGTCATAAGTATGCTGCGGAACATACACACGCTACGTCACTCTGCTTAAGTTACCTACTCCATTATACCAAGGTCATCCTACACTCCGAAAGGTAAAGCCTAGCGCTCTGATACCAACTTTGTCACGACCCAAAATTTGGCACGTGACCAGCACTTAAACCACGTAACGTCTACAGGCATAACGCAATTTAAGTAAGCCGAAACCCAGAAATCTAAACCATCAAAACTAGTAAGTGATAAAAACATTGTTAAAAGCATTAGAAAATCTCAAGTAAAAATCCTTAAAGTTTAAATTTATTTTCTTAAAAATTTCGGCAGCACCTCCTTCGTACAAACTAACCCCGAAACGGGTACAAACATAAGATATAAGTAAAGCAACATATGATATAAATAAATCATCCCCAAACGGGAGCAAATCATGCCCAAAGGCGGAAACAACCACCACATGCATATATACGACGCCATAGCGAAGAAATGGACAACATAAGTGAAAAACTGCATAAAGAGATAAAACTGCATAATAAAAGCCGGCTCACACGAGCACGACACCCAAAGTCATAAAATATACAATATCATCTTCACAACTCGTCTCTAAGTCAATACATGAAATGGTAGATGGAGAGTACTAGATACAATAAGATGTAAAATAGGATAACCGGAACCCACCTACAGCAAAACGACTCACAGCCAACCGTAGCGGTATCCGCTGCAAAAAGATACAATAAGATAGCCCCTGCCGCGACTACTCTGAGGGTCAACCTGCAAAACACTGTGGCACAACGGGGGTGAGTTGCCAACTCATGAATAGTAAGTAACATCATACAGGTAATCGCAGGTATTCACGTACTGCGATACTCTATCACATGCAATCTCATAGCGTAATATAGCAATATGGATATGCAAAAATCATGAAAGGTACTCTATCAGGTACTACAAATACATAAAGCAATGCATATCAAATGAATGCTGAGTATGGGATAAATTATGTCATCATCAATGAATCATCATCGTGGAAAAAACCCAGTGTCCATCAACGACACCCAAATCCCAATAGCTCAGGCGCCATCACTCTGATCGGCCCTCATATCCTGTAAGTCTCATGGAACCTGAGTGCCCAACATCGGCACTCGAAAACATCATGAAAACTCGTGTCCAATATCGACTCGCAAATCGACATATATCGGGCTCCGTCAGTCCGGATCGGCCCACGGGCTCCGTCAGTCTGGATCGGCCCATATCCATCTCTCGACTCCAGTCGGTATCCTCCGGATAACCGTCAGGTCCAACCAGTCACCGGTAGGTAGTAGTCCCTCTGCCAGGCTCATTGTCTACACCACAAAATCATTTCTTTCCCCGGGGTACCATACCGGGTCCACCATGTACCCGCAGACGGCGCCTCCCGCTCCTCGAATCGGGTTTCTAACACACGTCTCAGAACTGAGAAAACGCATAGTGGACGCACTGAAATATCATATCAAGAGAAACCGGGTTTTCAAAACAATGCATACTTTCTTGAAATAATATCGCGGTTCTCAAATCCATAAATCACATGAAATCCGTATCTCAATGCGTAAATCCATGCAATATGATATATGTGACATAAAACCGTAATATGAGCATATCAAGGGAAAACCGCTCTTTCGAATGAATCCAGTTTTTAAATATATCATGCGGTTCCCAATTTCTCCAAAATCAAATCCAACATCATATAAAAGTGTACATGTAGCTATAGCAAGTATGGGTGTATACATGTAAGTATGTATGCACGATGTATCTACAACAACAACAACTGAGCCTTTTATCCCAAGCATATGGGGTAGGCTACATGAACCAACATGAGAATCACGCCGGGTCCAGCACATGAATCCTCTGTCTCCACTCACTTCTATCGAACAATATACTTTCATTGAGTCCTTTGGCAACCATATCGTTTCGTATCACCTCCATCCATGTTTTCTTCGGTCTCCCTTTTGCCCTTTTGCCATTGCCCATATCGAGAGTATCTATTCGTCGAACCGGTGCTTCCATAGGTCTGCGTCGCACATGACCAAACCATCTTAGCCGGTTTTCCCGCATCTTCTCCTCCACAGGTCCTACACCAACTTTTGCACGAATATCCTCATTTCGCACCTTATCTTTTCTAGTGTTACCGCACATCCAACGAAGCATGCGCATCTCCGCTATGTGCATCTTCTGTGTATGATGCTTCTTAGGAGCCCAGCATTCTGTACCATATAATAAGGCAGGCCGAATAGCGCTCCGATAAAACTTCCCTTTCAATTTTAACGGAAAGTTACGATCACACAAAATCTCTGTTGCACTCCTCCATTTCAACCAACCAGCTTGGATCCTTTGATTAACAATGTATCTCATATGCGCAATAGAATAATAATCCATATGTCAATATCAATAACAATACAATACTGCATCTGTGTATAGGTTGTGAGTGTCATGGCAATTACCGACGGTGTGGGTGTAGCATACAATTTAGTGCTCGTGCAACATGAGACGTCGGTAATGGTGCAGTGTCCACTAGGTACTAGGTCAAGGCACAACAAGTAATGGTATGTAATGATGCTCATGCACAATCAACATATATGAATATAAACATGCGGCTATAATGTCATATCAAGCCCTGACGTATAACGCCATACGGGCGATTTCCCCGTAGATGTTAAATCTACTCACCGATGATCTCGAGCTAGGTATATCCAACCACCCGCTTCTCTTTCTTCGCAGCGTTCAAAGTCCCCGCACTCGCCCCTAAAATCACACAAACATAGCAAGCGCACTTAGAAATCGACCCATAATACGTACAATTACGTTTAAATCGACGCACCGACTCCAACACCCTCTAAGGTGTTTGCTTAGCGGATAACATGTGTGGCGACACTACTAAAACAAACCCATGTGCAGAAATCACGCAAAGCACAGAAACTGAGTCGGACACCATATCGCGCATCGTCGAAACACTAAAAACTAACTAAGTGCTCCCAGATTTTGATACACAAACAATTAGTGAAAGTTGCAAGTTCCACGAGACCATAAACATCCCCAGAGACCCCACGACCAAGACTCAAGACACCAACCCCTAATCTGGCCGAAATTTGCGGCCAGAACCTATTAATTTGCGGCCACGGTTGCAGGGAGTGGGCTCAGGTTTTTATGGTGGGTTCTAGGCCTCTAAACTAGGTCTCTGTGATGGAAACTTCTCCAACAAATTCGTGGTTCGAAAGCATATCCACCCGAGACACAATACTATACTAAAATACGACATTTGCACAAAAACTGTAATTTTAGTGTTCTAAACAATATCTACTAAGCAACACAACATAATTAACACCTACTTAACTGTTAGAGATCGTTACCTATCCACACTTGCTCAAAATCCTAGCTTTCCATGCTCCAAGTGATCCTAATGGCTTAATCTTGACTTGGGAAGGGTTTAAGTGAGGTTTAGTGGAGATTTTTGCTTGGTTTGTGAGGGTTGGGTTAGGGTTTCAGTTAAGGGAGTGAGGGAAAGTGGTGAGGTGAAGAAAAATATGAGAAGGAGAAAAATGAGAGAATGAGGTGAGTGAGTGTATGAGTAAGGGTGTATGTGTGAGTGAGGGATGAGGGAATGAGGGGTGAGTTTAGCTATGCCCCTCTCTCTCTTTATTTAATGCAAGGCATGCTTGCCATGCCTCATGATTCCCATGCCACCCTCTCTCTCTCTTGCTCAAGTCAACAATTCAAAAACCCTTTTAATTTAAAACTAAATAATTTAATTAAATACATATTACAGCTTAATGAAATAGGGTTGGATGCCATGGCTACTTAAGCATGATTAACCCCTAATTAACCCTACGTTAACATGCACATGTGTGTGCAAGCCCAAGATAAATATTATTAAAATATTAATTAATTTCCATAAAATATTTGAAAACTATTTTGGTAAATATTTTACTAAAAATCCACATTATCGCTTAATTAACACTAATCACATTCTATGGTGTTACAACAACGGGGTTGAGTTGCCAACTCGTGAGTAGAAATCATCAGCAGATAGAAATCTTATAAACAACGATTCTTAAGTCATACTATATCATGAAGGTAATACTATGGTATCTAGGGTGACCATGTATGCATATGTATTAACAATATAATCGATGCCAATGACAACATGTAAAAATCAAACGTCTGAAATCATGTGCTTGTATGTATGAGGAAAATCAACCAACCTGTGTCCATCAACGACACATCAATATCATGAAAAATGAGTATCCAACATCAACACTCGAAAACATCATGAAACTCGTGTCCAGTATCGTCACGTAAATCCTCATATCTCAGACGCCGCATCCTCTGATCGGCCCTCATATCCATCTCACGACTCCGGTCGGTATCCTCCGGATAACCGCCGGATCCAAGCTATCACCGGTAGGTAGTGCTCCCCCTTCCAGGCTCTTCGTCATCTCCACAAAATCCTTTCTTGTCCCGGGGTACCTTACCGGGCCTACCATGTACCTGCAGACGGTTCATCTAACTCCTCGAATCGGGTCTTGAAAATAAGCTCAGAACCGAGAAAACTCATGGTAAACGCCTCGAAATCACATTATGAGAAACCGCGTTTTTAAAACAATTCATAATTTCCTTTGAAATATAACCGCGGTTCTCAAATTCAGAAATATCATGAAAACGGCATCTCAATGCATATAGCCATAAAGTATGATGTATGCAAACATAGAATAGTGATATGAGGATATCAAGTATATCATGCAGGCATGTCAAGTGATAGTATTGAACAATGAATGTACTTTACGGTTATGAATAATATCATGATATGGCAGTTCTACTGTGCAAGTGGCATGTCAATTACCGATGATGAATGTGTGTGAGCCGCCAAATCGGTGTAAGTGTAACATGCGTGTCATCGGTAATTGTGCAGGTGTACTAGCAGGTGATATCATAAAGCGGTAAATACCGGAAACATAATACGTATATGGATGAGGGATAAGCCAATAATAACATGAACTATAATAAGGTATAAATCTACACATGAACCATACGGCCAGTTTAAAAGATGTGAATCATAGTTTTTAAAGTGGGGGCTACGGTGTTTTTGAGGAAAAGACGTCATTTGAAAATCCATAGCGTCCCTTGAGATTTTTGTTTAAAAGATGCATACGATTCTTTGGTTTCGGAAATAAGTATGGTTCAGGTGGCATCTTTACGTCGGCGATCCCGCTTCTTATCATCCGATATGGTAATATCCTCAATCATCATCCTCAAATCGCGAGCGTGGATCATTCATCCAGTATAACTCATCACGTTCGGTAATCCATTGTACGGTGACATCAAACAGAATAGGGATTCTATCGTCCTATTCATCAATAAGGGTACGGATCTATGGTCTCGTACACCATATCACTCTTTATTCTCATATATATATATATATATATTTCATGTCACATCTGTATCAATCTCATATCATGTCTTGGCAAAAGTATCTATATTCTCATATCGCCTCGCATCCGTATATCGACATATTAAGCCAAGTCATCTTATTTCATCATATTCTCTTTTCATCACATCAATATCTCACATCAAGTTATCTCGCATATACATCATATTCTCATATATCAAACCGAGTCATTCTTAGCTATCATACCATCTCACACTAAAACCTTTGATAATATCCGTGAATTCATACCTAGGTTTCTCCAACCATAACTTAAATGACGATTTTTCCATATCAAAGGTTGCAGGGGTGATATACGCCATCCATCCGACTTCCCCCGAAGATATAAATCTACTCACCTGCAATCTCCTTGTTTATCCGAAGTCGATGTGCATCGTCGTCTCGGAAATCCACGTGAAGGTACCTACAATCAATACACAATCATAATGCTATTAAAATCAAGTCCAAAAAACTGATACGGCACACGAAGTGCTCATAGGTTTGAACCTATAGCTTATGCATGCAAAAACAACCAAATAACCCTTGTCATTGATGTACAAACGTCCAACGACCAAATCACATCAAGAAATTCATAAATCCAAGTTTCAAATATCGGAAAACATAATACAGCAACTGAGGAAATGATTCCCAGATTTTGGCACAGGTAGATAGGGACAAAACTAACAATACAGTGGCTAAGTTATAATAAGTGTGAGCTATAGGCCAAACCCTAACACCAATGCCCAAAAATTAGCCGGCGAGGGAAGCTAAGAAAACCGGTGTCGCCGGTCCCAGTAAGGAATTGGTGTCTCGTTCTTCGGTGGTGGTCTCCTAGTGGTCTAATTAGGTCATTGTAGTAGTTTTTTTCTTATAAATATCCCAAGTTGCTCCAGATTCCATCTGAGTATCACAATTCAAGAAAACCGACATCGAGAAAATTCTAAGTTCATGTACTTGGTTTCTAGTCTTCTAGTCTTGGCCAAAAATCATTAATAAATTTTAGTAAACACTCACCACACCTCAATTACACTTTCATAATATATAAAATCTCCTAAACCTCATCTTGGAATTTTCCAACATCACTAAACTACACTAGTCTGCTTTAATCTACCATAGGACATAAAGAAAACTAATAACTAAAATAGAAGTGTAGGTGTAGGGTGTTTTTCGTCACCCCATTGAGATGGGAATACGCGTGCGCTTGTCAGGCGCATTACAGATTCCCCCTGCCTATTGTAGGCGGGGTTTATTGATTGTGGGGATCCGAATCTTCGGCAGCCGCGGACTAAGCTGCCGTTAATTACCCCTCGCCTTTGGAGCGAGAGAACCTCCAATTGACGGGTCAAAATAGGTCATGCGAACTCAATGTGCGGTGTACGTGTGGAGTGTTTTGAAAGGGATTTTGGATATATAGGGGGCTCCGTAGTGTTTTTACGGGGGTCCCGCAACCCGGATAGCGGGCTGGGGGTCAAGGGGGCTAGCAGCCCCCTTGCGAGGTGCGGGGTAGCGCCCCGTTAAAAAAAATTTCTAACAGGGGACAGTGTTGTAGAGTGTGTGTGTGTATAAGGGAAAGGGCATCCAAAGGATGCGTGGGAGAAAGCGCTCGGGCGTTAGTGCTTTGAGCGCCAGGGCGCTAGCGCCTCACATGCCAGGCACGTGGGCATTCGGGCGCTAGCGCTTTGAGCGCCAGGGCGCTAGCGATTTAGGCGCTAGCGCCTCACGTGCCAGGTACGTGGGCGCTCGGGCGCTAGCACTTTGGGTGCTAGCGCCTCACGTGCCAGGCACGTGGGCGCTAGCGCCCAAAGCGCTAGCACTTTGAGCGCAAGGGCGCTAGCGCCTCATGTGCCAGGCACGTGGGCGCTCGGGCGCTAGTGCTTTGGGTGCTAGCGCTTTGAGCATAAGAGCGCTAGCGCCTCACGTGCCAGGCACGTGGGCTCTCGGGAGGCAAAATGGACATGGTCCATGCAATGGGAGTTGTACTCCCAGAAGGGAACACTTATTTTTTTTTTTTTGTGTGTGTGTGTGAGGAGTTAAACTCCTAGGATATTTTGAAGCTGATGAAGGGGGCTTCTCCCCCTGGAGCCCTAGATCTTCCCCAAAGTGGGGTCTTTAGAGATGGGTCTCCTACTTCCTCCTCTGTTGGCCGGATCTTGAAGAACAAGAGGTGTGAGATTTGAAAAATCTCTTCCTTTTGAGATTTGATGGGAGATCTAAGTTCCCCTTTGTGGGTTTGGTGGTGAAAAACTATTTATTTTTGAGAAAGGAAGAGTTAAACACATGATTTAATTCAAAAGAAAAAGAAGAAGGTTTAGAACCTTGAGGAAGGAGAAGAAGGCACAAAAACCCTAACCTTTTTGAGAATGAATTGTGTCTTTTCTTTATTCATAATCATGTTGCCTTTTATAGGCTTACATATTTACATATAGCCCCTTGGGCTTTACAAAATGGCATTTTACCTATCCCATGGCTCATGTGCCATTTCTTTTTGCACATAAGCCATGGGCTTTACAAAAATTTGGCTTTATGCCCATTCATGCATAAAAAATTACATAAAAATTATTTATTACATGGTTTTTATTTTGGCATGGGGGAGGCTGGCCGCGGGCTCGACTTGGGCATGGGCCCGCTTGACCTGGGCTTGGGCCCGCTTGGTTTGGGGTTGACCTTGACTTTGACTTGGTCAACCGGGGTGCAAATTTTGACCCCAACAAAGTACCCCCCATCAATAAATGCACACCGCACATTTGAGTTTTGTGCATGAAACTGATGGATCTTGAAGTTGGACTTCGAGGTGGAACATCATTCCGGGGGCGGAGAATCCCTCGGGGAGCATGATTCCCGGGGATCGGAGCATCATTCTTATTTGCGGAGCATAATTCCAGAGATCGGATCATAATTCCGATGAGCGGAGCATGGTTCCAGGGATCGGAGCGTCATTCCGAAGAGCGGAGCATGATTCCAGAGATCGGAGTATCACTCCGAAGAGCGGAGCTTGATTCCAGGGATCGGAGCATCATTCCGAAGAGCGGAGCATGATTCCAGGGATCAAAGCATCATTCTGAAGAGCGGAGTATGATTCCATGGATCGGAGCATCACTCCGAAGAGCAGAGCATGATTCCAGGGATCAGAGCATCATTCCGAAGGGCGGAGCATGATTCCAGGGATCGGAGCATCATTTCGAAGGGCGGAGCATGATTCCAGGGATCGGAGCATCATTCCTAAGAGCGGAGCATCATTCCCGGGATCGGAGCATCACTCCGAAGAGCGGAGCATGATTCCAGGGATCGGAGAATCATTCCGAAGGGCGGAGCATGATTCCAGGGATCGGAGCATCATTCCGAAGGGCGGAGCATGATTCCAGGGATCGGAGCATCATTCCAAAGAGCGGAGCATGATTCTAGGGATCGGAGCATCATTCCGAAGAGCGGAGCATGATTCCAGGGATCAGAGCATCAATCTGAAGAGCGGAGCAGGATTCCAGGGGGGTCGAAGCGTAATTCTGACGAGCGGCAGGCATCCTGACCGAAGCATAATTTCGATACAGAGGTTGATTCCCAGGAGAAGCATAATTCCGACAGGGAAGGCAGATACACCGAGGCGAAGCATGATTTCGACACGGGGTACACTCTGAGACGAAGCATGATTCCGACGCAGAGCTTGTTGGTCGATTTGATTCCGAGGCGGAGCTTAATTCCGACAAGGAGGTCGCTGGTTGATTCTGAGCTGAAGCATAATTCCGACAGGGAAGGTAGATACAACGAAGCGAAGTTTTATTTCGACGCCGGGTACACTCTGAGACGAAGCGTGATTCCGGCGCAGAGCTTGTTGGTTGACTTGATTCTGAGACGGAGCTTAATTCCGACGAGGAGGTCGCTGGTTGATTCCAAGCTGAAGCATAATTCCGACAGGGAAGGTAGATATCTCGAGGCGAAGTTTAATTTCGACGCGGGGTACACTCTGAGATGAAGCATGATTCTGGCGCAGAGCTTGTTGATCAACTTGATTCCGAGGCGGAGCTTAATTCCGACGAGGAGGTCGCTGGTTGACTTGATTCCAGGGCAGAGCATAATTCCGACGAGGAGGTCGCTTGTTGACTTGATTCCAGGACAGAGCATAATTTCGACGAGGAGGTCGATATCCCGAGACGAAGCATGATTTCGACACGGGGTAAATTCTGGGACGAAGCATGATTCCGCCGCAGTGGTTGTTGGTTTGATTTGATTTGGGTTGATATCAGCATCACTACGCTGGAATATGGTATCAGGAGTGAATCATCATTTGCCATGAATGGATTTGAGGATTTCGGTTTTTGTTTGGCATCTGCATTGCTGCACTGGAATAAAACCAGGAGCAACTCATCATTTGCCCCGGGAGGATTTGGGAATTGGTGGCTTAGGAGGCAGGTTTAGATCCCTATCACCTAAGGCTTTTCAATTTTATGGGTCGTAAGGGTCCCACAAAAACATTTTCTCCCTACAAGTCAAAAGGATCTCGTAGGTGTATTTTCTCCTTAGGAGTCATGGGGAATCCTAAGTGTGTTTCTCCTTTGTGAGTCGTAAGGATCTCACGCGAGAATTTTCTCCTCACGAAGTCGAGAGGACTTTGCGAGTGCATTTTATCTCTTTTTTACGAGTTTGCGCCCTTTCGGGTTTTCACAAACTCACAGGCAGTCCTGCTGTTTTTACTCACAGAGCCCTTTCGGGTTTTCATCCGTGCCCATTTTGCTTGTGGACATACCATTTTTTTATGGGACTTTGAATGTCGTCTCACCGGGAGGACTTGGGAGAGATTGATATTGTTTTACGCCCATGGATTGTATACGGTTTTGCAGGATGTATGATCCAGACCGTAGGGCCGGAAAAATTTTGGGACATTGTTGGCGTCTGCATTGCTGCACTGGAATATGGTACCAGGAGCGACTCATCATTCGCCGTTAGGGTATAGGATTTGGAATTTGGATGGCGTCTGCATCACTGCACTGGAATATGGTACCAGGAGTGACACATCATTCACCATTGGGGTATGGGATTTGGAATTTGGTTGGCGTCTGCATCGCCGCACTGGAATATGGTACCAAGAGCGACTCATCATTCACAACTTGGGGATTTGGATTTTGGCCAGCGTCTACATCGCTGCACTGGAATATGGTACGAGGAGCGACTCATCATTCGCCATTGCCTATTGGGAAGCGATGGCTTAGGTGACAGGTTTAGATCCCTATCACCTAGGGCTTTTCAATTTTATGGGCCGTAAGGGTCCCATAAAACCATTTTCTCCCTATGAGTCGTAAGGATCCCGTAGGTGCATCTTCTCCTTAGGAGTCGTGAGGACCCCCAAGTGTGTTTTTCCTTTGTGAGTAGTAAGGATCTCACGTGGGGATTTTCTCCTCACGTATCGTGGGGACACTGTTCCCCTCCGTATGGTGGCCAAGACGACGTGGAGACGTCTTGCCTGAGATTCGGGGAAGATGCTATTTGTTTTTTATCCGTCTACCTCTCCGAAAATGCCAAGTTGATTTATGGCACCGTGTATCGGAGGTTTAGATGGATGCGGCCGATGTAGCAGACTTCGTCAGATTCCCCCTCGCTTGAGGGGTTTTTGATTGTGGGGACGCTCTTCCCTGCAGGCAAGCCCCTGCAGTTAATTACGCTACCGCATCGCGGTAACAACTTTCTCCTTCTCCAGAATTTCACTTCGTGTCGTGGGTGTTTGTTTTGTTTGTGGTTGCCCGTGGATTGTATACGGAGACTAATTTATGCCTCGCCCGTAGGACGTGGATTAGTCCAAATCCCTATTTTCTTAGATTTGGGTTTAGAGTTTTGGTTTGAGGATACGTTAGCCATATTTGAGGCTAAGATCAACTCAAACGTTTGTTAAGTATACGTTAGTCTGATTTGAGACTAAGATCAACTTAACGGGATCGTTTGGATCCGACAAAAGAGCATTTGGGGGCTCTATTGTTCCAGTTTAGGGACATGGTGGTCCATTGTTGTTCCCATTTTGAGGACGAATATTGGTTTAAGGACGCATTAGTCCATGAGTTTAAGGACACGTTAGTCTATATTGTTAGTTTAAGGACGCATTAGTCCATGAGTTTAAGGACCCCACAGTCCGTATTGTTGGTTTAAGGACGAATTAGTCCATGAGTTTAAGGACCCCACAGTCTGTAGCAATGTGTGGTTGTCAGGACCCGTCACCTCTCTGACGACGTTGAAGGATTACAACGACAGATGTCAGAGGAGTTCAGAGATGTACCCTTGAACCGGATGTAAATTGATTTGAGAGAGCAGTCGTGCTCAGTCAATTTTAATTTGAGGACTTACGGCCAGAATTGGGCTAAGTCCAGTTGAAAATGTTCAACATTTTATTTGCATTTGGCCTGTTAGGCCTTTACTGGGGCTCTGCCCCTGTTTAATAATGCATGGCATTTTTGTTCGGTCTATTAGACCTTTATTTGGGCTCTGCCCTCTTTTTTCAAATGATGCACAGCATCTGTTTTGGTCTGACAGACCTTTTATTTGGGATCTGCCCCTTTTTTAATAATGCATTGCATTTTATTAGGCATGTTAGGCCCTTTCAATTGGGCTCTGCCCTTCTTTTTAATAATGCACTGCATTAATTAGTCTGACAGAGCACCACGTGGCTTGTCAGGTGCTTTGCGCTGATTGAGGAGCGCAAGGCGCAAACTGATGTGGAGGTGACACGTCTCACGCTCTGGTGGGCGCAAGCGCTGTGCGCTGCGCCATTGTGCTGCGCTAGCGCACTGCTGACACGTGGCGCGCTCTGACGAGCGCAAGCGCATTGCGCTGCGCTAGTGCGCTGCTGACACGTGGCGCGCTCTGACGACTTGCGCCAATTCAAGAGCGCAGTGCTCATCATTTTTTCAAAAAGCGCAAGGCGCAGTTTATTCTGGGATTGACACATGGCGCTGCCTGGTGGCTTGCGCCAATCCAAGTAGCGCAACAGTGCAAACTCAAAAGTGCAAGGCACCGTTTAATATTTGGATCAAATTAGATCAAAGGGAACAAATTTTTCTTATTTTCCAGAGAGGTTTTACCTCAAATCTCAAGAACCAGTGGCTCATCAAAAGGCAATGCCTTTATACAGAAGTAAATTACTTCTTCTTCTTTTATTATTATTATTATTATTATTATTATATTTTTTTTATCGAAGATCTTGATCTTGTTCTTAGATCAATGATCTTTTTAGAAGAAACTCTTCTTTTTTCAAAGGTTTACCTTTTCTCTCTTTGAGTTCTTCTCAAATTTTTAGAAGAATTCTCTGGTTTCTCTTTTTCTGTCTCCTTTTAGACTTGGAGTCTAGGGGCCTTTATATAGTGCCAATTGATTTGTTAAATCAGTTAAAGAGATCTTTCTCTGAGTGATTTAGGGATTTTTCCCCACCGTTGGATTTTTGATCCTAGGGCTTCTGTTTTACAGAAGATAATCTTCTTGTTTTAACAAGATCAGAAAGATCTTTCTGGAATTTTAATTCTGTTTTAGTGCTGGCACAGTTGGCGCAAGCGCAACTGCGCTGACATGTGTCGCGCAGCGCAGAGCGCAGCGCAACTGCACTGACACGTGTCGCGCAGTGCAGAACGCAGATCATCTGAAGCGTTGCTTCCTTTATTTTTATTTTAAATAGAGCCTTGTTCTGATTGGGTACGCTGTCTTGGGCGCAGCGCTGGCGTGTCAGCTTTTGACACGTGGCGCGTTGCGCACAGCGCAAGGAATCTGAAGCGTTATTTCAATTTTTGAATTTTTGAAATTCAAACAGAGCTTTGCTCTGATCGGGGAAACAAATGCCCCCCCTACCGTTGCGCTCACGTGGCGCACACGTGAGTGGTGGCAAGATCCCAACCGTCAGATCAACTCAGGAGTTGAAGGGGCGCTTAAGCGCCTATAAATAGGACCCTTGGTCCACTTCAGATGTTCATCATCTTCAAGAATTTGATTTTCAGAGCCTTGCTCTCATTTCCAAAGTCAAAACTTTTTTAGAAAAACTTTAGGTAAAATTAACTTAAATTAAATTAATTTAAATCAATTTTAACCAACAGAGCCTTGCTCTCATAGATCTTCCGATCTAAAGAAAACCCCTTTGGGGTTTCACATACAGAGCCTTGCTCTTATGGATCCATAGATCTAAAGAGATCTTGTTTCAGGGTTTCTTAACCCATGAACAGAGCTTTGCTCATGGACAAAAAATAAAAATCTTTTGATCCAAAGATGATGAACTCTTAAGAGTTTTCTTGGATCTTCAAGATCCCAATTTTTTTTCAATTTTTAGGAGTTAATTTTTTCTTTTGATGGATTTTTCCATCATTATTACAGTGCTAGGCTCTTTTAAGGAATTTTATCCCTTTGAGACCAGAGTTTGACAAGTGTCACTCTGTGACAGAGGTTTGCTCTGAAAAAGGAGATTTTCTCCTTGTCTCAAGGGATTTCTCATTTAATGAGAATATTCTTTTGGAGATCTACTCATTAATTGACAGTCCCATCCAATGATAGGCCTGTCTTATTAACTGATGCATTGTCATCCAGATTTTGTGGGTCCACTTTTGGTCCCCTTTCCACTGCATTGCAGTGTGGTACAAATTTTAATGTACCAAGCGTTGGGCTTTTAAAATTAAGTCATGATACTGACGGCTGAATCTCGTTTTTCTTTGCAGGCAATCATGTCTGCTGATCTGTCTTTCCCATTTGTTCGCTCAGAGGAAGGATTTCCTGAGGCGCCGGTGGACCGGGAGGTGCTCGCTCTGATTAAGGATCATGACCCGGAGCATAAGAACCTTCATCTGTGGGGCAGATGGTATAATGAAATCATTAAGGGTCGCCGAAGCTTCTCCTGTGCGACGCCTTCAGAGCCAATCTCGTCGATCCCGTATGCGGATGCACCCCCGGTGAACTATGCCGTGGAGGTTGTGAATTGGAACTCGGAGGATCTTCTTCGGCCTTCGATTGCTGCTATTCCCGTGCAGCCGCCGCCGGCCGTGGATAGTCTGGGGCGACGCATATGCCAGGGTGAGGCACACCTTGGGGATGGGCTTATAACCTCGGATTGACCCCTCGACAATCGGCCGGATATTTGCAGTGGGCGAGGTATATCTTGTCAGCGAAGAAGACGCATCTGATGAAGATCAGTTTGTACCCTGCCGTCTACGCCTCACTTTTTGATTACCCTGCTCCTCCAACATGGTGGGTTAAGGCATTCGTGGACCAATGGAACATCCTCACTCATACTTTTCTCTTGACGGACAGGGATGTCTCTATCCCCCTGGAAGAATTTGCTGAGATATCCGGTCTGCCGGTGAGAGGGGAGCATTATGAGGAGTTACTTCCTCCAGATGAGTATGTCTTCGCCACCAAGCCGCTGGTATTTAGTTTGATGCCGGAGAATGCTATTCAGCACCAGTTTCCGAGTCTGGTGAGGGTACTAAATATATATGAGGGTCTCTACTTGGAATCAGGAATCCGGGGAGTTAATGTTGCAGATTTTATTGCCCGCTTTCTTCGACCGGAGATTCTATTACAGCGGAATGAAAAGTTCACCAAGCTCGACGACCCCTTCGGGTTTGGCTTAGATCGCCTACCGGCATTGGAGAATGACCAACAGGGTTTTTACTTTCCGGATGCTGCCATCATGCCCTTATCGGAAATCGCCGCCCCGGCATTGACGAAGAGACCTTCTTCCTCGGCTTTCTGGGATTATGGCTGTCCTGTTTCGTGCTTCCCATGCACCCAAGCTACATTAGGCCGTCCGTTTTCTACCCAGCGCACCTGATGGTGGCTGGTATACAATTGTCGATCGGAATCGCCGGGCTGGCTCACCTGTATCATGGATTAAGCGTGGCGGCGGACGCGAATGAACCCGGGGTGCAACCCGCCAATTTCTCGATGCACTATTTTACTTCATGGATGGAACTGCATGTGCTTGGAGTATTCGGGATTCATAAAAGCCCCTCCTTTTACGAGAAGTGCAGACTCCCGAGAGTCATGCGGTTAGTCGGCGCTTCTATTGTAAATCCATCTCCGCGGGAGGCTAGGGGGTTGCTTCTTTGTCCGCACATGGTCGGAGCAAGAATGTATTTCCAAGACAAGGTGATGACCGTTGGCCTGGATACCTCTAAGACAGTGTTGGCGCTGTGCGATATTTTCAAAGACGGGGCCTCCGTATTGAAAACCCAGGAGATCTTGCACTTATACTCCATCCGGCCGGGCTTTCTGGTGTTCAGGCAGGATGATAAGGCGCTCTTCATGAGGTACAGCCCCAATCGGTTCTCCCAGCAACTAGGATATAACCAGGGTGTCCCGCTGGAGGCATTTTTGGAAGAGCCCGCGGCCACCAGGGAGGGGATACGGAGCGCGTTACACCACTTTATGTGGCTGAACACGGGCTCCTACTTCTTCATCAGTGAGTCGAGCTGCGTCCTACGGATACTCAACGTGTACGTGGCTTGGTATGGGCATGCCATGGGTGCAGTCATCCGTGAAGTGAAGCGCACGTTGGTCGACCGCAAGGGTGCGCCTCCCGGCAGCGACCGCAAGGCTCCTTTAAAGCCAAGGACCCCGGTCGTTCCTCCGGTGAAAGATGCTGGAGCTGGGCCACCGCGCGTGCTGAGCCCTCCGCACGGATTGCCACCTCGTGATACCGTGGACGCGCCCTCAGCCCCCCGTACTCCAGTGGAGACGGTGAATGTAGTTTCGCCCGAGTCTGGCGTGGGCTCGGACGTTGGGACCCGCCGCCCTAAGGTTCCCGTGAAGCGTAAGATGATTTTGGCGGCGACCGGGGCCCGCACGCAAAAAAGGAAAAAGAAGTCCATTCTTTCTCTGGATGCCGTCCTCGGCTTAGAGCCTCAAGCCCCTCTCACCGAAGGCTTAATCGAATACGGGAGCAACGAGGGTTTGTTGGTAAAGCCAGAAGACACCGACCTGGCGGCCGCTATTGAGGCTTCTGAGCGATCGGCAAGGCTCGAAGCGTGGTTGGCTAAACTTGCTCAATCAGGTAATCATTAGTTGTATTCTTTGTTATTTCCTCATACTTTTATCATTATCTTTGACTAATGCTTCTCCCCTTTTTTAACAGACGTCACCACTGAAGAAGCTATCGCTGCTTCCCTCAAAACTTTCCAGGAGGAGGAAAGGAAACGCGCTCTGTCGGGCGCTGGTATGTATCGGCTCGCTGAGTCTTTATTCTCTTTTTTTTTTTATAGCCAATCTAATCTTCTCTCTGTCTTTTTGCAGGGGCCGTGGGATCTTCTGCGCAAGCCGATGCGAGGACTCTTCCCGGGCCAGCTACTGAAGTCCCGGCCTCTTCGGGGCAGCCGCGAGAGACCCGACATGAAAAGCCGATGTGGGATGCCTTGAAGGCTCTGGAGGCAACTCTAAATGCGGACGATGACGCCTTGTTGGAAGCTTCCAAGAGGTCCATCGTGACGGCCCGGGAGGAGAGGAAGCGGTTGCGATGCGAGGCGAAGGAGCACAGAGCTGCTTTGGCCATGGGAGCGGGCCCAAGCACCATTATTCCCACTGCTTCTCCTTCCGAGGAGCTCCAGGTCGCCTTGTCTACCGCTCATAGACAGGCGACGCGTTCAGTTCGGGAGGCCAACGATCAGTCCACCTCAGGTAATGTGTCCTTCAAGATTTTGTTGTAAGAATTGTAAATCTATCGGTTCTTATATATCTTGTTCTGCAGGGCCAAGTCCAACCGAAGGGGCGACGGAAACCGTCGAGCCTGAGGGGACGGTGGAGAAGGTAGCAGCTGATCCCGATGCGACGGTGGGTGGTGCAGCCGTAGTCGCCAGGCCTGAGCTAGTAGCTGATGAGACGGTGACGCCTACTATGCTCGAGACGGCCACCACTGCCGAGCGCGAGGTAGCGGTAAATGAGACGGCTGCTATAACTGAGCCTGGGGCAGCAGTGGATGGAGCGCCTGACACCGACAACCCCATGGCAACGGTAGACGAGACGGCCGCGACCGCTGAGCCCGAGGGTGTAGCGGGTGAGATGGGTATGATTCCTGAGGACGAGCCGGCCGCTCTTTCTCAAGAGTCTGGCAATGCTCCGATCATTGCTCTCCCTGCCTACGGTCCTCCGTCATCTCCTGGCCTAGCGAGCACGACGACGGCTCCCGTAGAGTCTGGCGATGAGGCGTCAGGAGGTGGTCTCATGTCAATGGAGGGAGGCGCCGCCGTTTCGGCTGGATCATCATCAGGTAAATTTCGGGTTACCGTCCTTCTTTTATTCATTTTGCAATCCTCCCTGACAGGGCTTATTTTGTTTCTAACGCAGGTGCGGCTAGTGTTAATGCCCCTTTGCTCGAGAGAGCGCCGTCAGCTACTGCCTTGACGGTAGCCACCTCTCTACCTTCTCTTGCGCCGTCGCAAATGTTGGGAGGTATGGATTTGTAACCCATTAGCTTTATCTTTCGGCCGCATAATTTATGTACTAATGTCGTACAATTGCGTCTTTGCAGGAGTGCTTTTTGATCACCTCTACCAGGTGCTGCACCCGCACTTCTCCTTCCCGTCGGAGCTCGCTTCCTCCAGTGGCGCTGGTGAGTATAGTTTTCAATTAATACTCTTTCTTTTTCCAATAATGAACTTGTTTATGATTTTTCCTTGCCCTGATTGCAGTGCTACAGATCGAAGGGGGAGATGAAAGATCAGTTGCGCCACCGGTCCTCCCGGCTTTGCCGCCTGCTGCAGCTGGTATAGTAAATTCCTCATTGATGACTTTTTTGTATTTCTTGAACTGTCATCTGATTGTGTTTTGTTTTTTCAGCTGTTGTTCCGATTCCGGCCCCCTTCGAGTCTCGCGTCATGATGCCGGCAGGCCCATTCTTGAGATGTCCATCTTTAAAGGGTGCTGCGATGAGTTTGGGCATGCTGAGCGGATACGTTGAAGAACTTGACACAGACATTCCCCCATCTGCCGCAGATTTCGCTGCAGAGGTTAATCTGATACTGGCGACGCTTGTAAATTTTCATAATGAAGGCGTCATCGAGTCTTGGGTTAACCACTGCAGGGAGATCGAGGCCCGCCTGCATCAGTTGGAGTCTATGCGTCCTGCCCCCGAGATCTTGGCCGCGAGCACTCAACGGGCGGCATGGATCGAGCAAAGCGCTCCTTACTTCCGCTATCTCGAACAAGAAGTTGCTTTAAGGCGTATGGAGCGCGGCGAGACTTCGAGCAAATCTGCCCAACTGCATGCTCAGGTGGATGCAAACGCTGCACAGCTGAAGGTTATCTTCGAAGGCCTTCTGCGATGCATCTCCGAAGGGTTAACGCTGAGGCAGCAGCTTGACGTCGTCGAGCGGGATGCACCAAATCAGGAGGCAGCCCAGCAGGCAGTTGAGGAGCAACTTTCATCCTACCTGCAGCAGCGGGCCCAGGTGGAAGCAGAAGTGGCAGTGGCAGCCGATCAGGAGAAGGCATTAAAGGAAGTGCGCGAGCAATTGATGGGGCTATTTAAGACGCTTCCTTCTTAGTAGCTGCTTTTTGTATCAATTATACACCTGTAATCTTTGAATAAAATGTATCCATTCTTTATTCTTTTATACGATTCGCCTTGTACTTAATTGAATTCATGAATAAAGATTCACACATTTTTTTGCCATGTCTTGTGTCATCTCTGCGCTTTCTTCCTTCTTTTATTATCAGTATGCTGCCTTAGTAAACATGGTTGACAGATGATAGAGCGAGCATCCTGTCTTGGCTTCTTCAAGAGGTA
Organism: Agapanthus africanus; assembly: GCA_030015575.1. Taxonomy (NCBI): domain Eukaryota; kingdom Viridiplantae; phylum Streptophyta; class Magnoliopsida; order Asparagales; family Amaryllidaceae; genus Agapanthus; species Agapanthus africanus. The sequence goes on from CM057349.1 coordinate 333,558,189, forward strand.
ACGATGGCTTAGGCCGCAGGTTCAGATCTGCTGCCTAAGACTTTTCAACTCTATGAGCCGTGAGGGCCTCATAAAGACTTTTCTCCCTACGGATCGAGAGGATCTCGTATGTGTATTTTCTCCTTAGGAATCGTGAGGATTCCTAAGTGCGGTTTCTCTTATAAGTCGTAAGGATCTTATAAGAGAATTTACTCCCTTACGAGTCGTGAAGACTCGCAAGTGATGGGTGAAGTTGCCCTTATCCGTCTTTCACGGGGTCAGGGGTTTGACTCTCGGTCATTGATGTACTGTCGAGTCATGGAACTGGGAAATTTGCCATGACTCCGCTTTACCGGCGTCGTATATTCCTGCAGAGACACTGATTTCTCTGCTGATCGGCGCGAATTGAGATGCTCTCGTCAAGGACGCTGATTTCTTCGGCGTTGAGATGAGTCGAGGTATTCCTGCAAAGACGCTGATTTCTCTGCGGGTCGACGCGAATCGAGATGCTCTCGTCAAGGACACTGGTTTCCCTGAATCGAGGAAGTTGCCAAGGACACTGATTTTCCTGGGGTTGAGACGAGTCGAGGTATTCCTGCAAAGACATTGATTTCTCTGCGGGTCGACGCGAATCGAGATGCTCTCGTCTAGGACGCTGATTTCCCTGAATCGAGGAGGTGGCCAAGGATACTGATTTCCCTGGGGTTGAGACGAGTCGAGGTATTCCTGCAAAGACACTGACTTCTCTGCGGGTCGACGCGAATCGAGGTGCTCTCGTTAAGGACACTGGTTTCCCTGACTCGAGGAGATTGCCAAGGATACTGATTTCCCTGGGGTTGAGACGAGTCGAGGTATTCCTGCAAAGACACTGATTTCTCTGCGGGTCGACGCGAATCGAGGTGCTCTCGTCAAGGACACTGGTTTCCCTGAATCGAGGAGGTTGCCAAGGACACTAATTTCCCTGGGGTTGAGACGAGTCGGGGTATTCCTGCAAAGACACTGATTTCTCTGCGGGTCGACGAGAATCGAGGTGCTCTCGTCAAGGACACTGGTTTCCCTGAATCGAGGAGGTTTCCAAGGACACTGATTTCCCTGAGGTTGAGACGAGTCGAGGTATTCTTGCAAAGACACTGATTTCTCTGCGGGTCGACGCGAATCGAGGTGCTCTCGTCAAGGACACTGGTTTTCCTGAATCGAGGAGGTTGCCAAGGACCCTGATTTCCCTGGGGTTGAGACGAGTCTGTAAGTCGATGTTCAACACCCTATTGCTTATGGGGAGGCGAAAATATGAATAAAAATCTTGTTCTATGATTAAACATCGAATAACCGTATGAATCGTTTGCTAAACAAGTTTTAACAAAAGCTATAGAGTTCTAAACTACTATGTTAAGAGATTATACCAAACGGTTCTAGTCCTTCGTCTTAATGTTATCTACGGCCTCTTTGGATCTCCACGCCCTCTTCGGCTTTCTTCCGTGATAGACGATCCTCCCGAGAACCCTAATCCAAGCTATAACCTCTAAACTTGAGGTTACTTAGTTTCTCTAGTTGCTAAATAGAGTAGCTAAGGTGATGTAGAGATAGGTTATGGAGTAATTAGTCTTTCCTAATCCTTGTTCTCAACTCATGAGGGTAGGATTAGGTTTGGTGAAGGAGAGAGAACTTGAAGAGAGAGAGTGAGAAGATGATAATGATAATAATAATAATAATGAAATAGCTTCTCACTTGATATATGAAACATAATGAATAAAAAGAAATGAATAATATGAGATTATTCATCATGTTTCATTAATGCAAGTGGGTGATTCATTATGTGAGTCATTAAGCATTTAATAATGCATTAATGACATGATGAATCACTCACAATGAGTCACTAAATCATTAAATGAAAATGCCACCTCTCCCTCCATGTCACATCCTTATAGAAACTTCTCGGAAAATTACGAGAACGCCCCTCTCATCCGTGAAAACACGGAAAAACTTTAGACTGTATAAATCCAATAACCTGATACTAGAATCTGGCTTAAACCAAAGCCGGCTAGTAAAAACTGTCCGAATGTCGTACGTGCGTTCAAACACGTATGCGTCCGAACCTTTGTCGTAAAACCATACGACCTCTATATCTTTTCGCCTGGGTTTGGGAAATCTCTATGTGGGACTCTAAAGACTCAACTACTACGCTGGCAGTGGGTTTAACCACAGACCGCAAGCGGCACTGGCTGTACGTAACGGTCCCCAGGTAGTTGTCGATAAGAAAGCTGATGAGGTAACCCATCTGAAATCCTACTGAGCCTGTCTGTGACAATATCCGCGCAGTCCGGTCTGTTCGTCTAAGAGTATCGCATGTATGGTCTAGGGAGGTGGTGGATGTCAGACCCCTAATAACCGTACAAGTCGTGTCGGTATGATTCAAGCCCACCCGAGAATCTACTGATCATTCCATCAGTAATTCTCAATCAGCCCTGGCCAGGGACTTATGGTAATGACCAACCGACCACAGTGCGATATCAACTCCCTATACCGGGAGAGACGAATCCCTAACAGTCGCTCACTGCCTCCACGTGGCTAGGGACTGTGCCCAACTGAAACCTGTTTGCATGACTCCTTTGAGCCATGGTAGGGTAATAATCAAAGGACAGTGGGAACTCACACGAGACAAATGATGACCTTAAGTCAATGGACTATCTGCACACATGTCACCTGAGAACTGCTATCTGACGTTAGGTATAATACCATCCAGTCAGTTCTCGGCGAGTCCTGTCCGGTGTACTCACACCCAGTGAGCATCTGTATACAATCTTAGGTGAACACCACCAATGGTTGCGGGACCAATCCATTGCCCCTCGTCAGGGTCTAGATATGTATACACTAGTCTACTCCGGAGTATCGATACCCAATCTCGATACTCCTGCGACCAGGGACATCCAAGGGTGTGCCTATTGACTATCCAGCTCCCACTAGTATGACTGCCATCACAACGCCAGTAGTCAGACAAAACACCCTATGGGCTTTATCAACATATATATATATATATATATAAATACCAAGTAAAAAATATCATACGTTAAGACAAAGTCAAACCAAATAGCGTACTATTATATCAAGCAAGACTGTCATGTACATACATATCCCAAGCATCCTATACAATGTAGGCCTCTAGGGCATATATATCCAACAATCTCCCACTTGCACTAAGGCCTATAATTGGCGCAATGAGTACCCACTGTCTCTACCAGATCCAGTTGCTTGCGTACCGCATGCCCAATATCTCAAATAGCCTCTCGAACTGTACTTGAGGAATGGCCTTGGTGAATGGGTCTGCCGTGTTGTCTTTTGTGTCCACTCTCCGTATCTCGATCTCCCGACGATCCACGATCTCCCTGATTAGGTGAAACCGCCTTAAGATATGCCTGGATTTCTGATGGGACCTTGGTTCCTTCGCTAAAGCTACAGCGCCATTGTTATCACAATACAAAGGTATTGGATTGGCAATGGACGGAACCACCTGAAGTTCAGAAATGAACTTCCTCATCCGGACAGCCTCTTTTGCGGCTTCACTAGCAGCTATATACTCAGCCTCCATAGTTGAGTCTGCGACGGTATCTTGTTTGGAACTCTTCCAACATACCGCCCCTCCATTGAGGGTAAACACAAAACCCGAAATGGATTTAGAATCATCCTTGTCACTTTGGAAGCCGGAGTCGGTAAAAGCCTCTACCTGGAGGTCCCCATTACCGTAAATCAAGAACATCTCCTTAGTCCTTCTTAGGTACTTGAGAATGTTCTTCACCGCTCTCCAATGTTTCTCACCTGGGTCAGACTGATACCTGCTTACCACACTAATTGCGTAAGCTACATCTGGTCTGGTACATAACATCGCATACATTATTGATCCTATCGCCGAAGCGTAGGGTTTAATGCCCATGAGAGCCCTCTCTTCATCAGTCTTTGGAGACATCTCCTTGGAGAGGGTGATTCCGTGACAAGCGGGCATATTGCCGCGCTTGGAATCTTCCATACTAAATCTCTTTAGTATAGTGTCTATATACCTGGACTGTGAAAGTCCCAATATTCTATTAGATCTATCTCGATAGATCTTAATGCCCAGAATGTATGATGCATCTCCCAAGTCTTTCATGGAGAATTTCTGTGACAAGAAGAGCTTTACTGATTGTAGTATAGGGATATCATTCCCTATCAGTAGTATGTCGTCGACGTACAAAACGAGGAAGACTACTGCTCCTTCTACAATCTTCCTATAAATACATGGTTCATCTATATTTTTGATAAAGTCAAATTCCTTGACTGTTTCATCAAAGCAGATGTTCCAACTCCGCGATACTTGCTTTAACCCATAAATGGATTTAAGCAATTTGTACACTCTTCCGCTGCTCCCACTGTCTAAGAAACCTTCTGGTTGATCCATGTAAACACTCTCTTCTAGATGTCTATTTAGAAAAGCTGTTTTTACATCCATTTGCCAGATTTCGTAGTCATGGAAGGCAGCAATGGCAAGCATTATCCGAATGGATTTAAGCATAGCTACTGGTGAAAAAGTTTCATCATAGTCCAATCCTGGTCTTTGACGAAAACCTTTTGCTACTAGTCTAGCTTTGTAGGTTTCCACTTGTCCAAATGTACCAATCTTCTTTTTGAAGATCCATTTGCACCCAACTGGTTTTACCCCAGGAGGAGCAACTTCTAAAGTCCATACTTTATTGGTGTACATGGATTCCATTTCGGATCTCATTGCATCCAGCCACTTCACTGAGTCGCTACTCGTGATAGCCTGCTGAAAAATAGTAGGCTCATCATCATCGATGATGCAATCCTCTCGATCCCCATCAAGAAGAAAACCATAGTATCTTTCAGGAGGATGAAAAATCCTACTAGATCTGCGGAGTGGCGTTGGTTCGTCATGTTCTATTGAAATCTGAGATTCTTCTAAGTCTTCGATTGCAGTTTGAGGTTCTGGAATTTCTTCCAGTTCTACCGCGCTCCCACTAATTTCTTTTGCAAGAAATTCGCTTTCTAAGAAGACAATGTGACGAGCGACAAACACCTTTTGTTCTTCAGTGTGGTAGACCATGTACCCCCTTGAATGCTTGGGGTATCCTACAAACTTGCATAAAACCGATCGTGCTTCGAGCTTGTCCGGATTATGCTTTTTAATATATACCGGACACCCCCATATCTTGATATACTTGAGATATGGTCTCTTCCCACACCACATTTCATATGGAGTGGTAGGTACAGACTTAGTTGGAACTCTATTCAATAGGTATGCGGCTGATTCTAGAGCAAATCCCCAGAAGGAAAGTGGCAACTCAGCACTACTCATCATTGAACGCACCATATCTAATAGCATGCGATTCCTTCTTTCTGATACACCATTATGCTGAGGTGTATAAGGTGGAGTAAGCTGAGAGAGAATTCCATTCGCTTTTAAGTGTTCAAGGAAACTGGTACTTAAGTATTCTCCACCTCGATCAGATCGAAGTGTCTTGATGCTTTTACCAGTTTGTTTCTCTACTTCATTTTTATATTCTTTAAACTTCTCAAAAGCCTCGGATTTATGCTTCATTAAGAACACATGTCCATACCTAGAGAAGTCATCAGTAAAAGTGATGAAGTAGGAGTGACCACTTCGTGCATGTATAGACATCAGACCACATACATCACTGTGTACTAGTCCCAAGAGTTCAGTGGCTCTTTCTTCGTGTCCGGTGAACGGAGATTTGGTCATTTTTCCTTTGATACATGATTGACAAGTTGCATATGATAAATATTCAAACGGATCTAGATATCCATCTTTATGTAACTTAGTCAACCTTGTTTCATTTATATGACCAAGTCTACAATGCCATAGGAAGGCTTGATTCGAATCTGGAGCCTTTCTTTTACGCGTGTTTTGAATATTGAAAATTTGAGGTTGATTAAGTATGTATATGCCGTTTTCCAGTGTGCCAAACCCAATCAGTTCTTGATTTAGGAGAATGTTCATGACATTTCTTTCAAGCACAAAATTATATCCTTTATTAGACAACAAAGATACTGATATAATATTACACAACATACTGGGAATACAAAAACAGCTGTACAATACCAAAATGTGTCCACTATTCAACCCTAGGTGATATTCCCCTATTGCAACTGCATCTACATGCATTCCATTGCCCATCCCGAGAGTCATATCACCTGCCCCCAGTACTCTACTATTTCTCAGATCCTGCAAAGAATTACAGATGTGAGAACCAGAACCGGTATCAAGTACCCATGAAGTAGAGTTTACTGAAAGACAATTTTCGATTACGAACACACCTGAAGCAGAAGCAACAGCTTGCTTCATGTCCTTGGCTTTAAAGGCCATACAGTCCTTCTTCCAGTGCCCTTGCTTGTGACAATAGAAGCACTCGTTCTTTTCTGCCTTCACCCTTCCTGCCTTGTTCGTTCCCTGCACCTTCTTGACCCCACCCTTCGGTTTGGTGGCTTTCATCTTCTTCTTCCCTTTAGCTTTCGCTTTAGATTTAGAAGAAGATGATTGGCCAACATACAGAACGGGGGTCTTCTCCTTTTTCAAGGAGGTCTCTGCTACCCTCAATATATTGAGGAGCTTTGGAAGATCCGCTTCCATTTCGTGCATGTTGAAGTTCAGCACGAACTGAGAGAAGGTGTGGGGAAGGGACTGCAAAATCAAGTCGATATACAAATCATTCTCTAGCACGCATCCCAGGTTTGCGAGTTCCTCAATGAGGGTGATCATTTTGAGGACGTGCTCTCCAACAGGCGATCCTGGAGCTAACCTCATCTGGAAGAGTTTCCTTGAGATTTCGTACCTCGCGATACGGGAGTGTTCACCATACAATTCCTTGCAATGGAGGAATATGGATACAATATCCATACTCTCGTGCTGTTTCTGGAGTTCATTATTCATGGACACCAGCACGATACACTTAGCTCGCTCACAGTCTAGATCCCAGGTTTTACGAACTCCCTTGTCCGCAACTGAGGAATCTGGTCCTGGGATAAGGGGAGGAACAGCGGTGGTAACATATGCAACTTTGTCATAAGTCAGCGCAATATTGACGTTCCTTAGCCAATCTTTATAGTTCTGCCCGGTCAGTATATTCTTTTCAAGTAATAGTTTTAGTCCAGTCATGGTAGCTGCCAGAGAGAGAGAAAAGAAAACACTCAGCATATGCTCTTGCAAGTTTAGATTGGTTATTATTTTATCTAAACAGGATGGCTCCCACTGTTTCCTCAAATCCTTCTTCAAAACCTAAAAGAAGAACTAGTCAGGATTTAATCACACGTTACAATTCTTGCTTAACCTTTCAGTCAGGCTGGTGTTGGTACTTCGAGGGAGGTTTTCCAACGCTTTCGCGAAGTTCCTTAATTAAAGAACCTCTTTTCCCTGGAGGCGTAGACCCTCTAACACCTTTCTAGGCACCTACTTGGTTTATAGCATTGATTGTTAAGTGAGAGAAATTCCCGAGAGTAATCCTACTCATCAGTGGGATCGGGATCCAACTATCATTGCATGATGCCCTAGATGGAAGCCACTCTAGTCACCACACTCCAGAAGGTAAGCTAAATCTGCAAGTTTCCTTTATGTTTGAAACTCCCGATGTGATTTTTACCCCAAGCTCTTATAGACCTTGACGTAGGCCAACAAGTTATAAGTCGCAAGTCAAGTTCTACCCGTCGTTGTCCTGATTAATTTAAATACATCGTACAAGCCCTTGACGTAGGCCAACAAGGTGTACGTCTGTATTAAACTAATGCATCTATCTATGCAACAAATAGGCACACACACTGCTAGCATTCACTATGCCTTGACATAGGCCAACAATCATAGCATGAATACGATGTGCTGTCTATTTGAAACGACGGAGGGTTACGGCTGGTTTTTGGCAAAAAACCGTTAACGTAGTGAACTTGATTTGATCGAAGGAACTAAGATAGCTTTTATTAAAAGGAGTGGTTTAAGCTCCGCATTTAAAATTTTCTTTTTCAAGAAAACCGAGTGGTTTTTAGAAATTGTTCCAACGATTCAGTTTAGGTTTTATTTTCTTTGCATTAATAATAATGCGTCCCATCTTTAACCTATCATTACAGATAACAACGAAAATACAACGTCCTCTTAGCCATCCGCATTCGCCACGGGGTCCCGTCATCACCCGTTAGGTTACTTAACTAACGACAGAGCGGGGGCTGGGCTAGCACGGGTGTAAAACATAAGCGACGTCTAAATAGCTATCATATATAGATATTGTACATTCGTCAGACGCAATAATAGGCATTCCAGATCACAGATAAACAATATTGGATTTGCAAGCAATCCGCATTTCGTTTGAGCCTGCAATGAAAGACGGATTACACAGTTGTGATGAATAGCCATTTTCCCACCCCAGACCCCTACGGGTACGGCAAACTACCCGCCAAGTACCAGAAGTGAAGCGGTCTGCCCCAACACTTCAAAATACCCGGTAGTTTGTGCACCCTACCTTGGGTCTATCCTAGGAGCAAAAACAGTAAAAAGAAATAATACAACGGTGGCTACAACCGCAACCTGGATGTGCCTCGCAAAATAATATTACAACTTATTACATTTACATCAAATGAATTAATACAAAAACCCATCACAAAATCCGGCCAAACACCACAACAGTCCAATACAGTTTATATACACAAACAGTTATATATAACATCACAGATATGTGCAACCCCCTGCCAACCGACATTCTAGCAGTTAGGGGAGGTTTACGAACACATAAAACATTTCACAGATATAATCAAACAAGCAAATACCGTATTATTTCGATCGATTAAACACATTTAATTTTGCTCCAATACTTCTCTGTAAATCTGAAACCTGAGCAAAAATAAAAATTACCAGAAAACACCAAATATCACAGAGAAACAACACAAGAAACTTGGAATGATGAATCGTCGGAATCGCGGCGGATCGGTAGGATCGGCCGCGGTTCCGCGGCGCTATGGCCGATTCATGAGCCCAATTTTCTTGGGTGTTCTAATACATTCATTTAGGAACATCTGAAGGTCCCTGAAAAATTTTTGGACCTCATTTAAAATTCGACAGAAAGTACATGATATCGGGGTTTTTCCGGTTTGTTTTTCCGTTCGAAATTCATACAAATTTGCAAGTGTGTTAAATACTGTTTAGCTAGGCTCTGATACCATTGTAAGTCGATGTTCAACACCCTATTGCTTATAGGGAGGCGGAAATATGAATAACAATCTTGTTCTATGATTAAACATCGAATAACCGTATGAATCGTTTGCTAAACAAGTTTTAACAAAAGCTATAGAGTTCTAAACTACTATGTTAAGAGATTATACCAAACGGTTCTAGTCCTTCGTCTTAATGTTATCTACGGCCTCTTTGGATCTCCACATCCTCTTCGACTTTCTTCCGTGATAGACGATCCACCCGAGAACCCTAATCCAAGCTATAACCTCTAAACTTGAGGTTACTTAGTTTCTCTAGTTGCTAAATAGAGTAGCTAAGGTGATGTAGAGATAGGTTATGGAGTAATTAGTCTTTCCTAATCCTTGTTCTCAACTCATGAGGGTAGGATTAGGTTTGGTGAAGGAGAGAGAACTTGAAGAGAGAGAGTGAGAAGATGATAATGATAATAATAATAATAATGAAATAGCTCCTCACTTGATATATGAAACATAATGAATAAAAAGAAATGAATAATATGAGATTATTCATCATGTTTCATTAATGCAAGTGGGTGATTCATTATGTGAGTCATTAAGTATTTAATAATGCATTAATGACATGATGAATCACTCACAATGAGTCACTAAATCATTAAATGAAAATGCCACCTCTCCCTCCATGTCACATCCTTATAGAAGCTTCTCGGAAAATTACGAGAACGCCCCTCTCATCCGTAAAAACACGGAAAAACTTTAGACTGTATAAATCCAATAACCTGATACTAGAATCTGGCTTAAACCAAAGCCAGTTAGTAAAATCTGTCCGAATGTCGTACGTGCGTTCAAACACGTATGCGTCCGAAGCTTTGTCGTAAAACCATACGACCTCTATATCTTTTCGCCTGGGTTTGGGAAATCTCTATGTGGGACTCTAAAGACTCAACTACTACGCTGGCAGTGGGTTTAACCACAGACCGCAAGCGGCACTAGCTGTACGTAACGGTCCCCAGGTAGTTGTCGATAAGAAAGCTGATGAGGTAACCCATCTGAAATCCTACTGAGCCTGTCTGTGACAATATCCGCACAGTCCGGTCTGTTCGTCTAAGAGTATCGCATGTATGGTCTAGGGAGGTGGTGGACGTCAGACCCCTAATAACCGTACAAGTCGTGTCGGTATGATTCAAGACCACCCGAGAATCTACTGATCATTCCATCAGTAATTCTCAATCAGCCCTGGCCAGGGACTTATGGTAATGACCAACCGACCACAGTGCGATATCAACTCCCTATACCGGGAGAGACGAATCCCTAACAGTCGCTCACTGCCTCCACGTGGCTCGGGACTGTGCCCAACTGAAACCTGTTTGCACGACTCCTTTGAGCCGTGGTAGGGTAATAATCAAAGCACAGTGGGAACTCACACGAGACAAATGATGACCTTAAGTCAACGGACTATCTGCACACATGTCACCTGAGAACTGCTATCTGACGTTAGGTATAATACCATCCAGTCAGTTCTCGGCGAGTCCTGTCCGGTGTACTCACACCCAGTGAGCATCTGTATACAATCTTAGGTGAACACCACCAATGGTTGCGGGACCAATCCATTTCCCCTCGTCAGGGTCTAGATATGTATACAATAGTCTACTCCGGAGTATCGATGCCCAATCTCGATACTCCTGCGATCAGGGACATCCAAGGGTGTGCCTATTGACTATCCAGCTCCCACTAGTATGACTGCCATCACAACGCCGGTAGTCAGACAAAACACTCTATGGGCTTTATCAACATATATATATATATATAAATACCAAGTAAAAAATATCATACGTTAAGACAAAGTCAAACCAAATAGCGTACTATCATATTAAGCAAGACTGTCATGTACATACATATCCCAAGCATCCTATACAATGGAGGCCTCTAGGGCATATATATCCAACAGAGTCGAGGTATTCCTGCAAAGACACTGATTTCTCTGCGGGTTGACGCGAATCGAGGTGCTCTCGTCAAGGACACTGGTTTCCCTGAATCGAGGAGGTTGCCAAGGACACTGATTTCCCTAGGGTTGAGATGGTCTCTGGTGGTCTCTCAGGTTTTATATGAGTTACCGTCAAGACCATGAAGCTAGGAATTTGGCATTTGCTTCGCTTTCTGTGGTGTGTCCGAATCTTGTTGGAGGAGGGACGCTGTGGTGGCATCTCATATGTTGTATTGAGACGGACGTCGAGGTGGTGACCACTCCGCACTGGTACGAGATGATCTCTGATCGTCTTTCAGGTTTTATATGAGTTACCGTCAAGACTTGGCTTTGTTTTCTGATGGAGCATGGGGAGGGAAGATATGATTCCTTCTTTGTTTGTGCCCCTGGATTGTATACAGGGATTGTTGTGATATCGCCTGTAGGGCATAAATTTCATTATATATTTTTTATTTTATTTCTTTCCGCGATGCTCTATCATTTTAGCTTTTATATCGCGAAAGCTGCGATTGCCCAATCATTTCGGCTATTTTTCGCGGTGCCCAATCATTTCGGCTATTTATTTTATTTTTACTCGCTGCTTTTTATTGTGAGTTGCCCAATCATTTCGGCTATTTTGAATGCATGTGTGGCTTGCTGTCTTTTTCGCCGCAAGCTTGGGATTGGACACCGATTTCGGCATCAGCACCGCTGCAACTGGGATGTTGCCAGGAGCGAATCATCATTTGCCTCTGTCGATGTCGAACAAAGGTGGCTTAGCGAAAAGGGTTAGGGTCCTGTCGACTAAGGCTTCTGACTTCATGAGCCGTAAGAGTCTCACAAAGGTATTTCTTCCTACAAGTCGTGAGGATCTTGTAGGTGTGTTTTCTCCTTAGGAATCGTAGGGATTCCTAAGTGCATGTTCCTCTGTAGGTCGTAAGGATCTTACAAGAGGGTTTTCTCCTTGTAAGTCGAGAGGACCTACAAGGGTTGTTCACCATATAGACATATCCCCAGTCACGGATGAGACTTGGTTAGGGAAATGTTTATTCGCGCCCGTGGATTGTATACAAAGGTCAGTACTGAGCCCCTTATAGGGCAATATCGAAGGTTGTGGGGGTTGCTTAAGAACAGGTTCAGGTCTCTGTAAAGACTTTCAAATCTTATGAGCCATGAGGGTCCCATAAAAGAGTTCTCCTTACGAGTCGTGAGGATCTCGCAAGTGTATTTTCTCCTTAGGAATCGTGAGGATCCCTAAGTGTGTGTTTCTCCCTTGTGAGTCGTAAGGATCTCACGCGGGTGGTTTCTCCTTACAAGGTCGAGAGGACCCTATAAGTGTCCTTTAACGAGGTTGCGCCCTTTCGGGTTTTCATAAACACTCACCGATAGCCCTGCTGTTTTTACTCACGGAGCCCTTTCGAGTTTTCATCCGTACCCATTTTGCTTATGGATATACCGTTTTTTCTTTTTTCTTCTTTTTTTTATTATTTTATTCTTTCTATTCTTTTTTCTAACGAGGTCGCGCCCTTTCAGGTTTTTACGAACACTCGCCGATAGTCCTGCTGTTTTTACTCACGGAGCCCTTTCGGGTTTTCATCCGTGCCCATTTTGCTTATGGACATACCGTTTTTTTATTTTTATTATTATTTTTTTATTCTAATTTTTTTTTATTCTTTTTTTGTATCGGCTTTGTGATGTTTCAATCCACTGAAGTTTATCGACATCTCGGTCAACAGCTAGTTTTAGGACGTAGTGGTCCGTTATTAGTTTAAGGACGTTTCGGTCCATTGTCGAAGAAGGCTGGCTACTACTTATACAGTTTGGGCTTAGGAAGATAGCAAGCGGACATAGTCGTCGTCATCCATCATTGACCTAGGCTGTGACTCATTAAGCGTAGTATTTCTTTAAGAAGCGACCGTTTATTGGCCTGAAGGACCTTTCGCCATGCATGTCCATGAGTAGATAGGCTCCACCCTGGTAGACCTTGTCTTTGATGTACGGGCCTTCATAGTTCGGCTCGAATTTTCCCCGCTTGGCGTGATTGGGGATCATAGGTCTTTTGACCACAAGCACAAGTTCGCCTTGGCGGAATGTTCTCGGCCTGGTCAATCTTTCATATGAGCGCGTCATCTTTGCTTTATAAGCCTCCAGATTTTGTTGCGCTATGAGCCGGGTTTCATCAAGGGCATCAAGCTCCTCAAGCCGAAGGTGAGTATTTTCTTCGTCCGTCAGCTCATAGTGGACTGCCACTCGTAGAGAGGGTAATTCTATTTCGAGGGGGAGTACTGCTTCTGTACCGAATACCAACGCGTACGGCGTTGTGTTCGTGGCCGTCTTGAACGTAGTTCGATACGCCCAGAGAGCTTCTTACAGTCTCTCGTGCCAGTCCTTCTTATTTCGGGACACCGTCTTCTTCACGATCTTTGTCAAGGTCTTGTTGAAAGCCTCAGCTAGACCGTTCGCTCGGGGATTATAAACTGAGGAATATCTCCAGTCTATGTTGTGTTGTTGCGCGAAGCGGCTGATCTTGTGGCTTCTGTAGGCTGGCCCGTTATCGGAGATGATCCGTTACGGAGTTCCAAACCGATAAACGACGTGTGTCTTGAAGAAGTGGAGGATATTCTCCGTCTTCACTTCCCTCAGCGGTACTGCTTCTGCCCATTTGGAGAAGTAGTCCGTCGTCGCCAAAATGAATCGATGTCCCCCGGATGATGTTGGTTCGATGGGGCCGATTATATCAGTTCCCCACATTTCGAACGACCAGCTAGCCACTGTTGGATGTAGAGGATTTGGGTGCTGATGGATAAAGTCCCCATGAATCTGGCATGAGTGGCATTGCTTCGCATATTCGAGGCAGTCCTGAATCATCGTGGGCCAATAATAGCCCATCCGTTTAATCTTCAACTTCATCTTTGGGCCTGCTTGGTGAGAACCGCAGAGTCCGTCATGAACTTCCTGAACGACACTTTTCGCCTCTTCAGGTCCCAGACATCTCAACCATGGAGAATCAAACGACCTCTTGTACAGAGTATCATTGACGAAGGCGAAAGACAGAGCTCGTTTCATAAGCTGATGTCTTGAGGACACATCTTCAGGTGTTCGACGGGATTTGAAGTAGTCTATAAATACTTCCCTCCAATCCTCAGCCTTTTCCTGGTCTTTTATTTGCATAGCCATTTGCTCTGTCACTCCCTTCTCTTCGGATGATTCCGGAGATATTTCTGCTGGGGCAAGCACCCGACGGCTTTGTACCATGATTCTTACGTCATCGAGGTTCTCGTCGGCCAATTCTTTAGCGAGCTTGGCTAACGCGTCCGCCTTGCTATTTTCTGTACGCGGTATGCTTTCCAGCATGTAGGAGGGGATTTGAGTCAGCAATTGCTGTACTCTCTCGCCATACTTTACCAGTTCGGGTTTGCACGTTTGGTAGTCGTCATTTACCTGACTGACGACCAGTTGAGAATCTCCATATATGAGGAGGTTTTCAATTCCCATATCGATGGCGATCTCAAGGCCTGCTATCAAAGCTTCGTATTCGGCTTCATTGTTCGTCCTCGGCTCTGTTAAGGAGAAAGCAAAACGCATTATCCCTCCTCGTGGAGTTACGAATATGAGGCCTACCTCCGATTTGATTATAGGGGTGCTTTGTTTGCGCTTCTTCATGGAAGACGCTCCATCAAAATAGAGTTCCCATCGGGTATCACTACCGTCGATCGCATCAAACGCGTGTTCGTCTGGCAGCTCGCAATTCAGAGGAGAATCAGCAGGTATCGGATGCTCAGCGAGGAAGTCGGCGATGGCCTGGCCTTTCACCGCCTTAAGAGGCTGATAGGTTATCGAAAACTCCATTAAGAGCAAGGCCCATTTAGCGAGTCTCCCTGTCAATATGGCCTTCGACATTAAATATTTAAGGGGGTCCACCTTCGAAATGAGACGGACTTCATGCGCCAACGCATAGTGCCTAAGCTTTGTTATCGCGAAGATCAACGCCAGGCAGTGTTTTTCGATAGGGGAGTAGTTGCTTTCTACCCCCAGGAGAACTCGACTTAAGTAATAGAGAGCTCTTTCTTTCCCTTGGTCTTTCTCTTGTGCCCATAATGCGCCTAAAGAACCTTCGAGGGTGGTTGTATAAAGAATGAGAGGCTCTCCCTTGACCGGAGCAGCCAACACTGGCGGATTATGCAAGTATTTCTTGATTTCGTCCAGCGCGCTGTGGCATTTGTGATCCCAAACGAAAGGGTTCCCTTCTTCATCAGGTGACTATAAGGACGACACTTGCCATAGAAATTGGCTTTAAATCGCCGGATATACGCGAGCTTCCCTTAGAGAGACCGCAATTGCTTGAAAGTCCTTGGCGGAGGCATTTCCATGATCGCCTTGATCTTGGACGGATCTATCTCGATACCTCGGTGTCGGACGATGAATCCTTGGAATTTTCCCGAGGAAACTCCGAAGGCGCACTTGAGAGGGTTCATCTTCAAGTTGTATTGCCGAAGGCGTTAAAATACGGTCTTCAGATGCTCTAAATGCTCCTCGTATGATTTGCTCTTAACCACGAGGTCGTCGATATAGCATTCGACGATTTCATGTATAAGGTCATCGAAGATCTTCGTCATGGCCCTTTGATAGGTGGCATCGGCGTTCTTTAGACCGAAGGGCATCACCTTGTAGAAGAATACACCCAAAGGGTCCAGAAAGCGGTGTGCTTCTGGTCTTCGGGATGCATCTTTATCTGATTGTATCCTGATGAGCAGTCCATGAAGGAGAAAACCTCGTGAGTGGACGTGTTATCTATCATCAGCTCGGTGACCGGCACTGGGAAATCGTCTTTTGGGCAGGCTTTATTGAGGTCCCGAAAGTCTACACATATGCGCACTGTTCCATTTTTCTTCATCACCGGGACGATGTTGGCAATCCAATCGGGGTACTGAACTTCTTGGATAAACCCAGAGTCGATCAGCTTCTTGACTTCGGCGTTAATGCTCATCTCAAGCTCGAGCCGCATTCTACTCGGCGCCTGTTTGACTGGCTTGACGTCCGGGGATATCGCCAATTTATGCACAGCAATTTCTGGATCTAGTCTTGGCATTTCGGAATAGTTCCATGCGAAGCAGTCTTTATGCTGCATAAGCACGTCTTTTAACGCAGCCACCCTTTCTTCAGATAGCATCTCGCTGACGAATGTCGGTCGCGGGTCATTCGCCGTCCCCAACTCAATTTTCTTGAGGTTATCTGCAGTGGTGTGTATTCCATCCTCCAGCTCTTTCGCCGCTGGTGGAAATTCTGAGATCACCTCGTCGTTGCTGTTTTCGATGCACCAGGGAAGGTCATCTACATTCTCGGGCTCTTCTTTTGATATTGTTATCATATGACAAGTACGAGCTCGCTTCCAAGACCGATGCGGACCCGGTTCTGCTCTCGTAGCTTTGGGTTCATGTTTCTGTGGCGGTGTTACCCTCCAGCTGTCAGATAGAGCGAACTTGCCGAGCTGATACTAATCTTCGACCCAATTCTTGAAGGTAAAGCAATCTTCGAGAGGATGGCCCATTACTCGGTGATAAGCGCAATAGTTTGGGTGAGAGACTTCACCTGCTTGCTCAGGGTGTTTAGAATCCGGCAGTGTAAGCATTTGATGTTTTATAGCGAGGTCAAGTATCTTCTTTATCTTGTCTTGAAGGAAAGAGTATGCTCGACTCATCTTCTTCACAAGGGACAAATCCGGACCGCTCGATTCCCGACTGCGTGGCTTCTTGTCCCCGCTTTGTCGTTGTTGCATGCCCTTTTCTTTTGACTTGTTTCTGCCTCTGTGTCGGGTCTTTTTTACCACAGGTTGACAGGGAGCGGCATTTTCGTCTTTCACAGCCTGTTGGAGTAGGCGTTGCGTCCTGGCTTTCTCATAAATGGCCATTTCGCGGTTGTGGTCGTCTCGGACCTTTTGACCAGCTTCCTTTATAAGCTTGTCCATTTGTTCTTCGAACGACGGACTGGGCACTTTTGCATCAGGAACTTTTTCTGGTTCAGGATTAGCGTCCTCCCATTGAGCATCCCCTTCTTCATTGAAGTCATGTACGACGTAACAGTCGCGGAGTAGCTCCCGTTTCTTAGACCGAACATATCCAACCCCGATTGCTTCCATTCTCCCGTTAGGCAACTTGTGCTGAGTTCCGGGAACGTTCCAGACCCTGTCATTGAATTTGGCCTTTCGAGCGGTCTGTTTGAAGGGTATCCCCTGGCGCTTCAACAGCCTTTTCAAGCCTTCTGTATAATATCTAGGCAGACGGATGGGCTGAAGCCTGTCAAGCATAGGATCCGTACCATGCCAGATTTCTTTCTCCATTTTGGTTTCTTCAGAGCGGTAGAATAGAATTGCCTTTTCGCCTTCTCGCCTGGGAGGGACATAGAACGTCTGCAGCTCCTCTACACTGTAGGTATCAAGCGCATCCAGTTCTTTATGATGTTTAAGTAGAACCATGGCGACTTGCAGACTTCGCTTTTCGTCAACGAAAGTTTGTATTGAGGGTCGAGCGAAAAATATAGCATGGACTTCATCTTCCGAGTCACTGCCAAAGATCAACGTAGGAGCGGACGGTCCCGGCTTGTTGTATTGGGGTAGACCCGAATAAACTATCTCTTCCTCTTCCTCAGTATCACTCCTGAAGACTAGAATGGTGGCGATAGCTTTGTTTTCCGGCTTGTGACGCCTCTCCGTGTCTTCGAAACCATGTAAGAAGTATTTTGCATCTTCATATTTGCGGACTTCGTTCACGGAGAATGGGTTTAGCTCTCCTGTTACGGTATACTCGAGACCATCCTTAAAATATTTCATACACTGATGCTGTGTAGAAGGGATGATGTTGTACTCGTGTAACCAGGGTCGACCGAGCAAAGCATTATAGCATGTCTTAGCGTCTATGACGTGGAATTTAATGTCCGTGATGAGTAGCCCAAAGCGTAACGTCAGTATTACAGATCCGAGAGTCCGTGATGATTGAGAGTCGAACCCGGAGATGGTGATCTTATCCCGAGCGAGGTGCTGGACGCTCATGTAGATTTCTTTCAACACCCGTACATTGAGGAGATTGACGAAAGACCCATTGTCAACCAAGATTTTGCCTATCTTTATATCGTGGCAGTACCCTGAGACATAGAGGGGACGATTGTGTTCGCACGTCCCAAGGAGTAGGTCTTCATCACCGAAAGTGATATCGGCTGTGTGCACTTCTTCCAGCTCGTCCTTCATCTTTTCTTCGGCGAGAAAAGCTTGGAATTGTTCTGGCTCCTGTAGCGCTTTGATCAATGAATCCCTTGCTTCTTTTGATAATAAGAGGGCGTCAAGAATGCTGAGTTGCGAAGGTAGTTTCCTCAAGCGCGCTAGAACGTTGTAGTCCACCTTATTTTTCTTTGGCGGGTCCTTGGCGGTTAGCTCTTTCATGACTTGGTCATCCAGAGCGATATCCTCAGAGACCTTTTCTTTTCCCTTATCTTTTTTATATGAGGGTCCGAGATTCTTTTCGGGTAGCGTACGATTACGCAGCCGGATATTTTCGCAGGCCTTCGGCTCTTCCTCTTTTCCCGAGGTGGACTCTTTAAAGAGAGAGTTAAGAGCCATTTCCTCGTCAGAGTCACTCCCGAATGTGAGAACTTGCGCTTTCCCGGCATTAACCATGCGACAATCGCCGGTAGTTCTTCTAAGCTCCTCAGTCGTACTTTTCCGCTCCCGACGAGTTTTGCGCTTCTCCCGCTTAAAATGTTGCCGGTGAACAACATACCCCTGCCACCATCTATTGAAAGCGTTGCACTCTTCGGTGGGGTGCGAAATCTTTCGGTGATATAAGCAGTAGGAAGGGTGCATTTCTGTTTTGCCGGCAATGTTTCCTTCAGAGGGTGGTAGCTTCATCCCCATTGATATGGCTTTAGCAAACCTTTTCCTCGTCTTGAATTTGCTTTTATCTGCGGTGGATGTACTTTGATCCGGCGGGAGTGTCTCAACTCTTTCGTCTAGTCGCCGGCGCTTGGCCCTTTCAAATATGACCGTCCCGCGTTCCCGATCAGCTTTACTTTTCAAAAGAGCTTCGATGAGGAATGCATCAATTGTTTCATCTGATGGCCCCAAAAGCTCCGGCTTAGGATCTGCCCCCAGCTTCTCAGTGCAAGGAGTTTTCTCATCGTCTGTAAACGAGTGAGAGATCATATGACAACTCGCCACGTAACCCTCAGATTCATCCGACGAGCTTTCTCCATCATCTTCCTCTTTAAAGACGTGGCTGAGGAACTCTTGGAGTGTGATGGGAGTCCGTGCCTTTTGATTGTACTCCTCCAGCGCGTCCATCTGTTTCTGTAAGTCCGTGCGCTTGTCGCTAGGCTTCACAGGCTTTTTGGATCTTTTCTTCTTCTTCTTTGAAGATTTCGACGGCTGGGTATGAGTGCTTGTGCCATCACCGCCGATCTTTGGAGTTGGGCGCGGTTCAGCATCCCTTCAATGATCTCAGGTTCCAACGGGTTATTCCATCTAATCGCCGGGCATGTCTTGAGGTCATTCAGCAGCCTCTTGGTTTTGGCTGATAGCACAACCTCCCACGGGGCTTCTTCAACAAGGGAGCACGTTGCCCCGGCGTACTCACTTTTTTAGGGGTATGAGGTTGCGGCGGGTTCACCTTCCATCTTTCGGATAACGCGAACTTGCCTTGCTGGTATTGATCCTCAATCCAGTTTTTAAAGACGTAGCAATTCTCAATCAGATGACCCAATACTCGGTGGTAGGGACAGTAATTGGGATTATTGATGTCGTTTGGCTGTAATGGACGTCTTGAATCCGGCAGATTGATGAGTCTGTTGCGCAATGCCAGCTCGAACAGTCTTCTCGTTTTATCTTGAGGAAATGAGTAAGGACGTCCTAGCCTCTCCTCAAGGGGTATGCGTGGATGCATATTGTTTTGACGGACAACCGGCTTCAAGTTACTCGACTGTTGTTGAGCATTGGCGACGACGATCGCTTTTCCTTTCCATTTCTCATTTCGAGAGTCCGACTTTGGAGGGGACGGTCTATGGCCCATCTGGTCCATTTGAGCTAGCTTGTCGATCAAAGCCTGGAACGTGGTCGGTTTAAAGAATATCACGAACTGTGAAATAGTTGCATGAGGATCTAAGGTGCCCACGAACATGCCCACCGCTGGCGCTTCTTCGATGCGCTATTCGCACTTCGACCATAAGTTCTGCCATCGGATTGCATATTGGACCCAAGTTTTGCTCGGCTTTACTCTTGCATTGATCAAAGCCGTTATTGGAGTACGCACGCTGGCGCTTGCGAAACGCTGGGTAAACAACAACTCCATTTCAGCAAATGTCTTGATAGAGTCGTTTGGGAGCTCGGAGTACCATTCAAACGCCGTCTCCGATAAGCTGCCGACGAACTGGTGAAGCAAGAGCTTATCATCGCCGCCGGTGTTGCCAAAAAGAGCCCTAAACTGGGCAACATGTTGATGGGGATTGCCTGTCCCTTTGTAGACATGAAATTTCGGGATCGTGTAGACCGGCGGGTACTTGATCAGATCATACCAGCTCGGATATGGTCGTCCCGTTTTGACAACTTGACCGGCTGCCTCAGTTGCTTGATGAACTCGTATTTGCTGAGCTATGTATTCATCTAGAGCGGCTTTAGAAATTTTCTCCTCCTTGGCTGTTGACAGAGCCGGTAGAGGATTTGACGTTTCTCCCCTGTCATCATCAAGGACGATCGGAGGATCTTCAGCAGGAGGATCCTGCTGGATCATCATACCCACCATGTCCTGGAACAGAAGGGCCATTCGTTTTATATTGGATGCTTGTTCCGCAGCCTCTTTGTCCTTCTTTTCCAATATTCTCCGCAGGAACTCGGCGTCGGTTTCTTGCTCTTGGCGTTGATCCGAGGACGCTTCGGGGCTTTCTTTTGGCCCAGTGATTGCGGCCATCGCGGTCATCATTTCTTGGAGCTTCTGCTGCTGCTCCTGAGTTTTAGTCACCGATCGCGTAAGCGGTCTATGACCTGTGGATATACGGTTGTCCTCTTTCCCGGACGCCATGTAGACGGTGTGTACCACAATGCCCCCGGACTTAGGGCGTTTGGGCTCACCGCCTTTGACATTTTCCGCAGGCGTGGGCATTTTCTCCGGCCTTCTTCTCTTTTGAGTAGTCGACGTGGAGGGAGCCGTTGCAGTGGGCACCCAGGTGGTCGTCGTCTTCCGTTGCTTGACAGGGGGGTTTTCCTCCTGTCGGCCCTTCGACTTCTTATGCTGGTGAGAGAAATTCGGGTCAATCACCGATTCTCGGACTCATCACCAAGTCTTGTAGATCCTGGAAGACAGCCGTTGAGGAGACTGCTCCGGCTTTTCTGGTTTTGCTTCCACGACGGTCTCTACCAGTGGAGGAGATCTTTTGAGCACCGTAGTTGGCAAATTTCTGCGTACCCTGTTCAGCAGCTCAAAGCCGTTCCCAGTTGGAACAGCAGCATCAATTTCCACCCTTGGAGCTGGTGGAGTTAGCCCTGAGGGGGAGTTGCCCCCGGCCTTCTGTACTCGGCGCCAGTGGCGACGTCGAGCGTGTCGAGTTGTTGGGGCTGATTCGGCAATGGGGATGGTTTTATCTTACTCCCTATCCAGATGAGGCGCCGCTGGTGCCAGCCTCTTGAAGACTGATATCTTTTGGGTAGCGGTATCCAATCTGTCAAAGACAGATCTTCGAGCGGGAACGGGAGCCGGAATAGTCAGTCTTGTAAAGACCGACTCTTTAGCAGGAGAAGCCGCCTTGACGACTTCAGGAGCAGAGATGGCTATCTTCCTTGGGATGGCCACTTCAGGTGTAATGGGCTTCTTGGCAGGCCCATCGGAGTTCAGGCTCAGTCTGGTGAAGACCGAGGAGTTGGACGACCCGTGGGAGTAACAAGTCGATCGAAGACCGCCTTCTTTGAAGCTTCCGGTACGGGCACTGGGATGGCGAAGTTCGCTGGTGGGAGCATGGTCCCGAAAAATTGACTGGTGGTAGCCTGAGTCACATGTTCTACCGGCATAGCGAGGATGGAGGCCGCTTGAGGCCCATAGGCTACACCTCCAGGTGAGGCAGAGCGTCGGTTGCAGTTGCATTTGGAGCAGTTTGAGCAGTTGGACACCATTGCTGTTTGATTTCTGCGCCAAGCAAGAGACCAAATCTTAGTAACTTGAAACCCGAGGGCAACCATTAACAAACCGCGATTCGTTCGCGAAGAC
The DNA here is from genome assembly GCA_030015575.1 of Agapanthus africanus. Lineage (NCBI taxonomy): Eukaryota > Viridiplantae > Streptophyta > Magnoliopsida > Asparagales > Amaryllidaceae > Agapanthus > Agapanthus africanus. The sequence continues at coordinate 333,580,557 of CM057349.1, forward strand.
GACACACGAAGTGTGGAGTGGAAAGAGGAAAAGGTCCCACCGGGCGTGCCAGAATCTGTTCCCCTCCGAATGGCGGCCAAGACGACGTGGAGATGTCATGCTTGAGATTCGGGGCAGATGCTATTTGGTTTTTATCCGTCCACCTCTCCGAAGATGCCAAGTTGATTTATGGCACCGTGTATCGGAGGTTTAGACGGATGCGGACGATATAGCAGACTTCGTCAGATTCCCCCTCGCTTGAGGGGTTTTTGATTGTGGGGATACTCTTCCCTGCAGGCGCAAGCCCCTGCAGTTCATTACGCTACCGCATCGCGGTAACAACTTTCTCCTTCTCCAGAATTTCACTTCGTGTCGTGGTTGTTTGTTTTGTTTGTGGTTGCCCGTGGATTGTATACGGAGACTAATTTATGCCGTCGCCCGTAGGACGTGGATTAGTCCAAATCCGTATTTTCTTAGATTTGGGTTTGGAGTTTTGGTTTGTGGATACGTTAGCCATATTTGAGGCTAAGATCAACTCAAACGTTTATTAAGGATACGTTAGTCTGATTTGAGACTAAGATCAACTTAACAGGATCGTTTAGATCCGACAAAAGAGCATTTGGGGGCTCTATTGTTCCAGTTTAGGAACATAGTGGTCCATTTCCAGTTTGGGGACATGGTGGTCCATTGCCAGTTTAGGAACATGGTGATCCATTGTTGTTCCCATTTTGAGGACGAATATTGGTTTAAGGACGCATTAGTCCATGAGTTTAAGGACGCGTTAGTCCATATTGTTGGTTTAAGGACGCATTAGTCCATGAGTTTAAGGACCCCACAGTCCGTATTGTTGGTTTAAGGACGCATTAGTCCATGAGTTTAAGGACCCCACAGTCCGTAGCAATGTGTGGTTGTCAGGACCCGTCACCTCTCTGACGACGTTGAAGGATTACAATGACAGATGTCAGAGGAGTTCAGAGATGTACCCTTGAACCGGATGTAAATTGATTTGAGAGAGCAGTCGTGCTCAGTCAATTTTAATTTGAGGACTTACGGCCAGAATTGGGCTAAGTCCAGTTGAAAATGTTCAACATTTTATTTGCATTTGGCATGTTAAGCCCTTACTAGGGCTCTGCCCCTTTTTAATAATGCATGGCATTTTTGTTTGGTCTATTAGACCTTTATTTGGGCTCTGCCTTCTTTTTTCAAATGATGCACAGCATCTGTTTTGGTCTGACAGACCTTTTATTTGAGCTCTGCCCCTTTTTTAACAATGCATTGCATTTTATTAGGCCTGTTAGGCCCTTTTAATTGGGCTCTGCCCTTCTTTTTAATAATGCACTGCATTAATTAGTCTGACAGAGCGCCACGTGGCTTGTCAGGTGCTTTGCGCTGATTGAGGAGCGCAAGGCGCAAACTGATGTGGAGGTGACACGTGTCACGCTCTGGCGAGCTCTGACGAGGTGCGCTGCGCCATTGCGCTGCTGACTCGTGGCGCGCTCTGACGACTTGCGCCAATTCAAGAGCGCAGTGCTCATCATTTTTTTTAAAAAGCGCAAGGCGCAGTTTATTCTGGGGTTGACGCGTGGCGCTCCCTGGTGGCTTGCGCCAATCCAAGGAGCGCAACAGTGCAAACTCAAAAGTGCAAGGCACTGTTTAATATTTGGATCAAATTAGATCAAAGGGAACAAATTTTTCTTATTTTCCAGAGAGGTTTTACCTCAAATCTTAAGAACCAGTGGTTCATCAAAAGGCAATGCCTTTATACAGAAGTAAATTACTTCTTTATTATTATTATTATTATTATTATCGAAGATCTTGATCTTGTTCTTAGATCAATGATCTTTTTAGAAGAAACTCTTCTTTTTTCAAAGGTTTACCTTTTCTCTTTTTGAGTTCTTCTCAAATTTTTAGAGGAATTCTCTGGTTTCTCTTTTTCTGTCTCCTTTTAGACTTGGAGTCTAGGGGCCTTTATATAGTGCCAATTGATTTGTTAAATCAGTTAAAGAGATCTTTCTCTGAGTGATTTAGGGATTTTTCCCCACCGTTAGATATTTGATCTTAGGGCTTCGGTTTTACAGAAGATAATCTTCTTGTTAACAAGATCAGAAAGATCTTTCTGGAATTTTAATTCTGTTTTAGTGCTGGCACAGTTGGCGCAAGCGCAACTGCGCTGACACATGTCGCGCAGCGCAGAGCGCAGCGTAACTGCGCTGACACGTGTCGCGCAGCGCAGAGCGCAGATCATCTGAAGCGTTGTTTCCTTTATTTTTATTTTAAATAGAGCCTTGCTCTGATTGGGTGCGCTGTCTTGGGCGCAGCGCTGGCGTGTCAGCTTTTGATACGTGGCGCGTTGCGCCCAGCGCAAGGAATCTGAAGCGTTGTTTCAATTTTTGAATTTTTGAAATTCAAATAGAGTTTTGCTCTGATTGGGGAAACAGACACATGAGTGGGTCTTCCCAAATGGAGCATAATTCCAAGGGCAGAGACCGGCCGCGTAACTGGTGGTTGCAGTGGGGCATGAGCTTGATGAGAATTATTTGAGCCCGTGGATTGTATACGGTAGTCAATTTAGGGACTGGCCGTAGGGCTGGAAAATTTTTGGGAAATTGGATTTTGGTTGGCGTCTGCATCGCTGCACTGGAATATGGTACCAGGAGCGACTCATCATTCACCGTTGTTTTTTTTGTTTTTGCATTTTTTTTGTTTTACCTCGATTGCTCTATCATTTCAGCTTTTCTTATTGTGAAGGTCGCGATTGCCCTATCATTTCGGCTATTTATTCGCGATTGCCCCATCATTTCGGCTTTATTTTCATCTTTATTTTACTCGCTGATTTTTATTGCGAGTTGCCCCATCATTTCGGCTTTTCTTTTTTTCTTTTATTTACACATTTTTTTTTGTTTATTTACATTTTTTTTACATTCCCTGTTTAACGACTTAGAGGTCGACTGTTCCCAGTTTAATGACGTGGTGGTCGATTATTCCCAGTTTAATGACATGGTGGTCAGCTGAGGGGGAGCTTAGAGAAGATACCCGATTGAGCAGTTGTCAGGGGCACCGCTGGAGGTTGCCCGAGATGCCGTATTACTTTGTCGGTGTCGATGGCTTTGCCCCCAGCTGGGGCCAAGGAAAGTCGTTCAAATACCGACTTGTGTTCGAAGATTGCAATCGAAAGTCGTTAACCTGCTCAAAGAAGCATGATTTCAGTACAGGCAATCAATATATATGTTGATTGAGTTCGCATGGATATTTAACCCGAAATATGGGAGGAGAGATTGGTCCCACCGGGAGTGCCAGAATCTGTAGGGTGTTTTTCGTCACTCCATTGAGATGGGAATACGCGCGCGCTTGTCAGGAGCATTACAGATTCCCCCTGCCTATTGTAGGCAGGGTTTATTGATTGTGGGGATCCGAATCTCCGGCAGCCGCGGACTAAGCTGCCGTTAATTATCCCTCGCCTTTGGAGCGAGAGAACCTCCGATTGATGGGTCAAAACAGGTCATGCGAACTCAATGTGCGGTGTACGTGTGTTGTGTTTTGAAAGGGGTTTTGGATATATCGGGGGCCCCGCAGAGTTTTTACGGGGGTCCCGCTACCCGGATAGCGGGCTGGGGGTCAAGGGGGCTAGCAGCCCCCTTGCGGAGTGCAGGGCAGCGCCCCGTTAGAAATTTTTTCTAACCGGAGACAATGTTGTAGAGTATGTGTGTGTGTGTGTGTGTATAAGGGAAAGGGTATCCAATGGATGCGTAGGAAAAAGCGCTCGGGTGCTAGCGCTTTGGGCGCCAGGGTGCTATCGCCCGCGCCTCACGTGCCAGGCGCGTGGGCGCTCGGGCGCTAGCGCTTTGGGTGCCAGGCACTTGGATGCTCAGGCGCTAGGGCGCTAGCACTTTGGGCGCTAGCGCCCCACGTGCCAGGCACGTGGACGCTTGGGCGCTAGCGCTTTGAGCATATGAGTGCTAGCGCCTCACGTGCCAGGCACGTGGGCGCTCGGGAGGCAAAAGGGACTTGGTCCCTGCAATGGGAGTTGTACCCCCAGAAGGGAACACTTATTATTTTGTGTGTGTATGTGTGTGTGTGTGTATGAAGAGTTAAACTCCTCGGATATTTTGAAGCTGATGAAGGGGGCTTCTCTCCCTGGAGCCCTGGATCTTCCCCAAAGTGGGATCTTTGGAGATGGGTCTCCTTCTTCCTCCTCTATTGGCCGGATCTTGAAGAACAAGAGGTATGAGATTTTAAAAATCTCTTCTTTTTGAGATCTGATGGGAGATCTAAGTTCCCCTTTGTGGGTTTGGTGGTGAAAAACTATTTATTTTTGAGAAAGGAAGAGTTAAACTCTTAATTTAATTCAAAAAAAAAGAAGAAGGTTTAGAACCTTGAGGAAAAAGAAGGAGGCACAAAAACCCTAACCTTTTTGAGAATGAATTGTGTCTCTTCTTTATTCATCATCATGTTGCCATATATAGGCTTACATATTTACAAATAGCCCCTTGGGCTTTACAAAATGGCATTTTGCCTATCCCATGGCTCATGTGCCATTTCTTTTTGCACATAAGCCAAGGGCTTTACAAAAATTTGGCTTTATGCCCATTTATGCATAAAAAATTACATAAAAATTATTTATTACATGGTTTTTTATTTCGGCATGGGGGAGACTGGCCGCGGGCTCGACTTGGGCATGGGCCCGCTTGATCTGGGCTTGGGCCCACCTGGTTTGGGGTTGACCTTGACTTTGACTTGGTCAGCCGAGGTGCAAATTTTGACCCCAACAGTAGGGATATACTTCATTTAGAAACTCAAGAAAAATGTTGCGTTGCCCAAAGTGCTCAAAATCCAAACTTGATCTTGCTATACGGTGTAGGATGAGGTGGTGATCAACTTTTGTGAAGGGAGTATAGGGTTTTGGTGATGATTTGGGGTGTTTGTGGAGGAGGTGGAGGAGGTGGAGGAAATGAAGAAGAAGATGAAAGAGGAGTTGAAGAAAGATGACGTGAAGAAATAATGGATGAAGGAAGTCAAGGTTGGAGCCATCCCCATCCCTATCTCTCTCTCTTTCTCACTCTCTCTCTAGAGCCCATGCCTCAAGTCATCATTGTGTCCCCCCTCTCTCTCCCCTCAATTATCCTCTCTTTCTTTTCTTTCTCTCTTCTCATCTAAACCAAATACCATAAATACAAATGAACCAACATGCAACAAAATTCAACACGTCATGGTGCACTAGCCATAGATAATTAAAAATACGGATTTGGCTTAATCGTAATTAGTAGTGCGCTAATCAAGTTTAATTTAAACTTACTTATAATTAATTATAAAATGCCCAAACCCAGTAAATACCTTTTTAATAATTAATACATATAAATCTCCAAATATTTTCCAAATATTGGTATATAATTATACCGTTTTACAAAAACCGCAATTCACAAATCAATTAGTTTTCGTGAAATATATTATTTTATTATTTACATTCCAAAAATAATATTTTATTTTTCTGAAATGTTACAACGCCATGTTGCCTTAAAATTTTTGTAAAATGTTTAAAAATATTTTGAAGTTCGTGGCATACTTTGGTGGTATTTTGAGGCTATTTTTACATACTATATATGTAGTATCCAAAACTAGTCTGAATCGGTCGAAATAGCATATCAACGGGAATTGTCACGCAGACTGCTTCAACTGCCTATGCAATACTCGGTTGCGTGCATCCTACACCTAACTCTACACTCGCATATGACACTAAAAACACATGATCTCTATCTGCATCTGTCCCTAATGATAACATCGCCGAAATTCTTAAGTGCGCCTCTAAATAAGTAGACACGGGCCGACTCTTCTCCATCTCATACCGAGCTTGAACCTGCTCGATACACCACTGCAACCAACGCAACTCCCCATCTATTGTTAGGATTCAGTTCCCGCGCCGTGGAAACCGCGGCAGAGGCGGAAGCGAAAACAAAAAATTCTAGCGAGCACCGAACGCCTGTAAAACTCAGGATACGGTCCAATAAACCTAAACTAGCTAACTAAAGTGCAATGGTTGAGAAATTACAACTTTTGTCGCATGTCCACCCAATTGTGAAAGATCCCTCCAAGCTCGTAGCCATCGGGATCGCGCTTGAGAATCGACCACCCTTGCCAAAGATGATCCATCCGAAGGAATCCGAAGAAGGCTCTAACCGAAAATCTAGACTTGCTAGGTTTGGATGGTCGTTGATGTAGGAATACTTCACTAAATTTTTCTCTCTAGAATCTATGCTCAAGATGAGAGCAAGAAGAAGAAGGTGAAGGAGGTGAGGAAGCAATCATGGAGCATCCATAGAGCATGAGCAAGTAAGGAATGAAGCATGAAGCAACAAGATGAAAGAATCTCATCATCAAGTTAAACTCATAAAAATGAGAATGGCTACATATAACCCACCATGCATCAATAGTGCACAATAAATGCTAGAACCATATCTATCACCATGCTTCATTAAACCATACCTCCACCTCGTTTCCCATTTAATTTTCTAAAAAGGAAAATCAAATATGAGGTGTCCATTTTCTAGAAGCATTCCCGTATAAATATGGAATACTTCACCTGGTATATGTATCGCTACATATACGCGTATCCGTATAAAAATACGAATAGCACCAAAGAGAGAAAATTAATAATGAACAATAATACTAAAATATATGTATCAAAATACATATATAAATTATTAAATCAAAACCTGATTTTATAATCCGGCTTAATCCTAAGCCGGCTAGTATTATCAACCGTCCGATTAAAGTCCGTGTATCCCGTTCACGTATTTAATCGGACCCTGCACGTACCAACATACGGATTCTACATCTGTCGCATGAACCGGGAAAACCCTCTATGTGGGACTCTAAAGACTCGAAAATACGCTGGCAGTGGGTTTAACCACAAGCACGTCAGCGGCATTAGCTGTACATAACGGCAACCCGGGTACTTTTCGAAAGGGGGGTCGACAATCAAGTGCGTCCTTACCCTACTGAGCCTGAATGCGACAATCTCCGTACAGTTCGGTCTCTTCATCAAAGAGTATCACATATCGGGTCTAGGGGGTGGATAACATCAGACCCCTACTAACCAGATAAGTCGTGTCTGAGTCAAGATCATCACCAATAGAGATACTACTGATCAACAATCAGTAAATCTCATCCACCGTGGCCATGGATTTCTGGTGATAGCCAACTGAACACGGAGTGACATCGACTCCTAATACCAGGAGAGAAGAATCCCTGACAATCAATCGCTGCCTCCATGTGGCTCGGGACTGTACCCAACTAAAACCTGTTTGCACAACTCCTTTGAGCCTAGTATGGTAGTAATCAAAGTATAGTGGGAACTCAGATGAGATAAATGACGACTTTAGATCAAAGGACTAACATGTACTGATGCCACCTGAAAACTTCCATCTGACGATAGATATAATACCATTTAGTAGTTCTCGGCGAGTCCGTCCGGTGTACTCACCTTCAGTGAGTATCTGTATACTATCTTAGGTGACACAACACCAATGGCTTGTAAGGCCGGCCACCGCCCCTTGTCGAGGTCTAGAAGCGTATACACTAGTCTACTCCAGAATATCGATGCCCAGTCTCGATACTCTTTCGACTAAGTACTTTTAAGAATGTGCTTATGGACAACCCAACTCTCACATATATGATCATCATCATAATGCTGGTTGTCAAGCAACAATCCTACGGGCTTCATCTATGATGAAGATAAACCAGATAGCATACTATCATCTCGAGTAAGACTGTTATACCTGTATAGGTCCTCCCTCAATTATCATAATCGCCTACTTGTGATCACAATAATTTCCTTGAGGGCGCTGTATCCAACAATCTTCCACTTGCACTTAAGGCCAATTATTGCGGTATCGCATACCCACAGCTCACGTGCTACCGAATACTCAACTTCTCTACTAATCAGTTTCGCAAACCATGTTTGTGAAACTTAATTCGTTCGAGAAATAGCCTCAGTAAGTGGATCCTCTATAATGTTCCAATTTCATCTCTCTATATCTCAACTTTGCGGAGATTAACAATCTTCCAAACTGAGTGATACCCCGTCTCAAGAATTTGTCTGGATACCTGATGGGACCAAGTTTATCAATGAAAAACTCCTATCCAACAAACTTCTTAGGCTGTATTCTCTGTTGAGTCATAACCAACATCATGTTCCATGATTACCTCAGTATCCCTATTGGAACACTATCCAATGTACTGATCCTCAGAAGAGACTAAACTCAAAACTTGACAACATCTCTATCATCCAGGTCACCTTGGAAACCTGAACCGATAACCGCCTCCTAGAGGAGGCTGCCGTTATTTTATATCAAGAACATCCTTTTATGTTCTTTACCGCTTCCCTTTGTTTCTCGAGAATTGGATTAATATTTGTTTGTTGCAACTAGTGCAAAAGCAATATCTGGTGTTGTACAAGACTTTGCATGATTGATTTAATTGCCTAAGCAAATGATATGTCATTCATATCAGTCCCTCTCTTCATCATTCCAAAAGACATCCTTTTTAGATAGGGTGACTCCATCATCTGCGGGTACACCACCACGCCAGGAGTCATCCATTCTAAAAATACTTTTAGAATGTTGTCCAAGTATCCTGTTGGGAAACTTCCCAAATCTAGATCTAAAACCAGAATTATCTATCTGGTATTGTACAAGACATTGTATGATTGACTCAGTTACCTAAGCAAATGATATGTCATTCATCCCAGTCTCCCACCTCATCAATCTAGAAGACATCTCTTTAGAGATGGTGACTCCATCACCTGCGGGTACACTACCATGCCAGGAGTCGTCTATTCTAAAATACTTTTAGAATGTTGTCTAAATACCCGATTTGGGAAACATCCCAAATCTAGATCTAGTCATCAGAATTCCTGATATACCATCCATATCCAACGTGGAGAAAACACTGTGTGACAACCAAAGTTTGACCGATTCTAGTACAGGAACATCTCTTCCTATCTGGAGTATGTCATCCAAATCCAAGACAGTACTCCCTACATCTTTCTTACTAGGTTCATCTTTGCTTTTGATGAAGTCAATCACCTTGACTGTCATATCAAAATAGATGATCTGTCTTCGCTATCCATGCTTCAGTCTACGAATAGACATAAGCAACTTGCACACCTTCCGCTGCTCCCACTGACTACGATAACCCTCTGGCAGAATCATATATACATGCATTTCCAAAATCTCATTTGGAAATACGTTATAGTCACCCACCTGCCAGATATCATAACCATAAACTGTATTAGCGCCAAAACATATCCATGTGGACTTCAGCGTAGACACTGAAGTAAAAGTCATATCACAATCCATAACGGGTATTTGATGAGAACTCTTTACAACAAATCTAGCCATATCAGGTTAGTACCTTTCCACCTACACAGATCTCGAAAGATCTACTTGCTCCTATTGGGTTTTATCCCTTCAGGAGCACCCAGCAGAGTCCAAAATTCATGACTTGCTGAAGTGTGTGGAGTCCATCTTGTGTATGAAATACCTGGTCACTTTAAAGTCACCACTTCGTATGACCTGTTGATAACAAGTAGAAAATAGTAGTGTCAAGTCATATCCGTATGGATTTCAGTATAGACACTGAAGTAAGAGTCTCATCACAATCCACAACGGGTATTTGATGAAAACTCTTTGCAACATGTCTAGCCTTATTAGGTTGGTACCTTTCCACCTACACAGATCTCGAAAGATTTACTTGCTCCTAATGGGTTTTGTCCCTTCAGGAGCACCCAGCAAAGTCTAGAATCTATAATTTTGCTAAAGTGTGTGGAGTCCATCTTGGATATAAGCATTTGGTCACCTGGAAGTTACCACTTCCTATGACCTACTGATAACTAGTAAGGTCATCGTCACCATGAAGCTGACCTCCCTGTCACCGTCTATGAGAAAACCGAAATATCTCTCAGGTGTCTGAGGTCACCTACTAAAATCGGAGGAGTGACTAATGGTTTGTCAAGTCCAATTGAATCCTTAGATTCTACTAAATTTTCGGTAACCGTTTGTGGTTCTGGAATCACTTCCAATTCTACCATACTCCAACTAGTTTCTTTTGCAAAAAGATCCTTTTATAAAATGGTGGTGAGTCAAGAACAATGTAACTATTGATCTTGAAAATAGTAGAGACAAAATCCCAGGGAATGCTTGGGATAATCCACAAACTGCCATTACCGAAGCATACCTCGAGTTCGTCTGGATTCTGCTTTTAAACAGAAACCAGATAACTCCATATCTTAACAACTTTAAGATATGCAACCATTCTATATCCATATAGAATCAAGGCACTAATTTAGATGGAACCATATTCAAATGTCATGCAGCTGTTTCCGGTGCATATTACCTAATGAAAAAGGGCCAATACAACATTACTTATCATGGAACGCGTTCACGGATGAGTAACCTGTAAGAGAATCTTGTTCTCGATACTATGATGGAATACCTAACATAAGTATCTACATCTTCGATCATCTCGAAGAATCCCGATACTTCCAATGTATGGTTCTCTACTTTATTCTTATACCTATAACTTCTCAAGATCTTTGGACGTTTCATTACTACTAATGCATGTCTAAAGCCAGAGAACTCATAGGTAATCCTGAATGAAGTAAGAGTACTAACCCATTGTCCTGAAGGAAACTGGACAACATACATTTTCATGTATAGGTCTCAAGAGTATACCAACTCAAATTCTGTATTTTGTAAATTGAAAACTGTATCATGGTTAAGAATGTCTTACATCGTTATTCTATACACCATACCATATCCTCAACTGATAAAGATAAATGTTTACAACACAATTTTCAAAATGTATATCTCACTTTATAAAAATAAAGGTACAGATATTTCGTTTTAAAATTTGGTGCATAACAACGGTTATTCAAAACCAAATATTTTCCATCAGGCAAAAGCTAGACGATTTAATCCAATATCACCAATTAGAACGAATTTCGATATTGAGGATCAAATCTCCTATTTCCCAATATTCTACTCTTACTCATCATCTGTAACACCGTACAGATGTGAGATCCAAGTCCGATAAATACATACCCTGGAGTCAGAATTGATTGGGAAAACAGTTCTCTTTTACAAGTACACAGAAATACTGAAACAGGAAAATGTTTCATAAGGGATGGTCAGGTATTCCTAGTAATCCCTTTTCCATTATCCAGATTCATGACAATAGTCGTAATTTTCTTTGCCCTCACTCCAGCCCCTTTATATGTCTCTACTTCTTACCTTCTGCACACCGTCCCTGCGCTAACTGGTTTTCTTCCTTCCTTACCTTTCGTGTAACGTTTTGAAAATTCATTTAAGTTAATTGTCTGCTAATTAGTAATACAATACGTGTTTTCCGTAAAAACCAAGATATAATTATTTTTCCACATAGATTTAAATATACATATTTTAGTTATGTAATTGCTAGTATGGTATTTAATTAGTCACTTATAAATTGCTATTTTACTTAAATATTTTTCTTAATTAATTATTTTTAAATATTATTTTAAACTTTCACTTATACATTTAATTAGTGATAATTACAAATTAGAATGGGTTAATCACACACTTGTGCACCATGATAACTTAATACTAAGTTTGTAACATGTTCTCTCTTTCTCAATTTGTCTCCATGATTCAAGAGAATTCTAGGAAAAATGTTAATTATAAAATAAATTAATTAAGATGTAAGTTAATAGATGTGATAATGGGGCTTTTCTTGACTTGACACCATACACACACCACTCACCTCTCTCTTTCCTCTCATCTGGCCGAGACCTCCCTGCTGCCCTCTCCCCCATTTCTCCATCTCTTTTCCACTCCAAAAATCCTCAATTTTCCATCAAAAATCCACACATGTTCTCATTAATTCATAGATAAATCTTCACCCAATATTCCTTGGCCTAAACTAATTTGGATCTAGGAGCAAGAAAGCATTTTGGGAGGCTAAGTTTGCAAGTTAGATCTCATAATTGTTGAGATATAAATCTTAACCATATGGTTAATTTGTTGGCTAATTACTTTAATCTAACTTATTTAGATATTAATATGATTCGAATTGCAAGTTGAGTTTTTAAAGAGAAGGGGTTTGAGTTAAAAATTAGGGTTTTACCATAATTACTAAGTTAGATATATGTAGTTTACTATCTAGTAGCTTTACAAGCCTAATCTAGATGATTTCCTTGTTACAGTGGCTTCTAATTATCCAAATCAAGTGGTTATGCAAGTAAATGGCAAGATTAGTATGGGTTTGTGTGATGTTGTAATTTATTGGTGAAGAATGGCTTAATTAGGATGTTTACTTGTGATTGTGCCCATTAAGTCGATAATCCGTGAAGTTTTGCACCAAATTCCAATTGTTTGCTTACTAGGTTTTTAGAATAAATAGATTTCAATTTATTTTGAAGTTGTGATGATCTACAATCCATTTGCTATGATATATAATGTGTTGTGAATGCGCGATCGATACGATCGGGTCCTAGGCTTGGTGGTTGTCACGTATAGCGACCCCTAGTTGTGGTTTGTGGCATTGTCGCGAGCGCGTTTTGTGCGCCAAGTGCATGCGCGTCTAGTTAGTGGGCGTTGGTTGTCTTGTATCATTTGTGTCTGCGACTATTTATATATCTATCCTCTTATTTACTTGTGTGCGATTCTAGGATCGGGTGCAGAGACGTCGGACCCGGCGCGGAAAGGCAAGGCTATGATCGGATCAGATTAACCGAGGCGTCCTGGTGAGTAGATGTACACATCTATGGGGGGATCGTCTGGATGGCGCGAGGCGCCCGATAGTTAGGATTACTTGTAGTCCTTGTATTTATATGCGTAGTCTCCTAGTCATTCATTTCATTGTATTGCATCATCTTATATATATATAATATTATCACATAGGACACTTGCACCATTACCATTGGTTCATGCCGCACGTGCACTATTTATGCGAACACACACGCCATTGGTAATTGCTATGTCACGAACACTATAGAACTTGCTTAAATCAGTACTTGAGCATTTGCATAATTTATGATATATAACTTGTAGTTGTATATTCATTTCATCAGGATGGATACGTAGGATTTCTAGTCATATGTATATACCTCATTGCATCATCATCCATGCATAGTTTTCTAGTCACACATCGTATTTCATATTATTGATACCATAGACATTCGTCATCGCCGACATGTTCATATATTGTGATTTTCTTGGAGATTTCCGTGTTTATGAGATTTATGGATTTTGGGAAAAACCGCAAGAATTCAATAAACCTATTATCATTTTAAAAATGCGAGTTGCGGTTTTCTCATGATATGATGTATGTATCGTCCACCATGAGTTTTCTCGGTTATTGAGCTGTATCATGCACTCGATTCGAGGAGGGGGATGCACCGGCTGCGGGCACATGGTGGACCCGGTGAGGTACCCCGGGGCAAGATGGACGTATTGAGAAAGCGTTGATCCCGGCAGGGGAACATTACCTACCGGTGATGTATGACACGGCGGATATCCGGAGGATACCAACACAGTCGTGAGATTTGATGATATGGGTCGATCCGGACTGACGAAGCCCGAGATATTGAGATATTGAGACATTAAGATATTGAGATATACATATTTTTTGTCGATATTTGACACGTATTTCTGTCGATTTCACTGATGAGAATCCAGTTTTATTTTACAAAAGGTTTTACTAAGTTAAAGATACAGATCTTCTCATATCAGATATATCATGATTTCGTGTTGATTATACATTCATGTTGCATTCATACTTGTGCATCGTATCATATTAGTATATGTAGGCTGTGACGCATTTGCGTGAATGCTTACGATAACCTTATTAGATCTTACTTACTGCTCACGAGTTGGAAACTCACCCCCGTTGTGCCACAGTACCTTGCAGGTCCGACCCGTCAACATAGTAGCGAAGGGCGTACTTCTTCTTTTGCTTTGACTTACGGCTTTGCTCGTAGGTGGGTTGCGAGGATACTTTTGTTTCCACCTTGTATTATTATTTGTATCTAGTATTCTCCATCTACCTCTTCTACCATTGTATATGTGAACTAGAAATGTGACAGTGAGATTAGTTTATGTGTTGTTCTCTGATGTCGAGCTCACTTGAGCCGACGTGACGTTTTCTTTTCCTCGTACTTTTTTATGCTTATTTGCTTTATTATGATATATATTGCATGTGATTGTGATTCCGCCATTGGCAAAGAGCTAGCTCCCGTTTGGGGATGCCTTTATTCATTACTTATATGTATTCTTGTTATGTACCCATTTGGGGACATTATTTACAAAGGAGACCCATCCGAAATTTTCGGAAAAATTTGATGTTTTAAAGTGTTTTAATGTGACTTCATTTTACTAAAACCACCCTTTTAAGCAAGACCTATTATGCAACTCTAAAGGTAGCTCCTGAACCAAGCAAGGGACTTTTCCTTCACTCTATTGCTTTTAGACGGTTTAGATTTCTGGGCTTTGGCTTACTTAGATTACGTTACGCCTTTAGACATTTCGTTATTTAAGTGCCAGTCACGTTCCGTACCTTCGGGTCGTGACAAAGTTGGTATCAGAGTGTTAGGTTTTACCTTTCTGAGTGTAGGATGACCCTTGGTAGATGGAGTAGGTGACTTAAGCAGAGTGACGTAGCATGTGTATGTTCCGCGGCATACTTACGATACGGTACTCCGCCTAAGTGACCTTAGGACATATTTGCTTGTATTTCCTTCTTCGATTCCTTATATCCCTTGATTCAATTGCACTGTTCCTATCAATCATGTTTCTTATTCCAGACACTATGCCGCCGAAGACTACGAGGGCCAGAGCGATGCCGCCAGGGATGATATTGGAGCGGGCTCATCTAAGACGAGGACCGATCAGGGCGGTACGCCTACCCCTTAGGGACAGAGTGATCCGCATTCTCCAGGCCGGATAATTAGGCTGGAGTCGAATATTCAGGACTTACGACAGATGGTTGGATCTTTAGTTGAGGCTAGCCGAGCTCCGAGAGCCGATGATGTCCCTCCTACAGCAGGGACTGTGATTGGACCTGCTATTGAGACAGCTGTTCCTATTATTACCGAGATTATTTCCGTATCCTCGCAGGAATTTATAAGGCTGAAGCCTCCAGTTTAATCGGCAAAGATGCAGCGGAGGATCCATAGACATTCCTCGACAGGATGGCTAGGATTTGTCGTTCGCTGAGATGTTCTGACGAGAGATGAGTTGAGCTTGCGAGTTTTCGTCTTGAGGGTCTTTCTCAGACGTGGTGCGAATCGGTTGAGGGAGACCGAGCTGCAGATCTACTTTCTATAACTTGGGGATGAGTTCACCGCTATATTTCATGCTCGATTCCTTCTGGAGAGCGTTCGAGATGCTCGAGCTCGTAGTTTCGAGTCTTTGCGCAAGACTCCAGGGATGACAGAGTCCAAGTATAACATCCAGTTACTCAGTTGTCCCGATATGTTCCTTACCTTGTGAACACTGAAGAGAAACAGATAAAGAGCTTTATGCGGGGATTGGACATGCAGACATTTCTTGCTATCGGTGTCCAGCATTTTGACACTTACGCCGCTGCTATGGACGCGGCCTTACTGTTGGAGGAGCGTATTTCTGAGACTTTGGTCGTTTCTGGACCGAAGCAGATTTGTACCGGGATGCCAGCTCAGAGGCGGCTAGGTAGACACCATGACAGGTTCTTTCCGGGAGACGGTGGTGGCAGAGCCAGAGGACAGCTGGCTACTAGTGTGGGACAGATCAACTGTTCGCTTTGACTCCTCTGGATGCGTAAGCATCCAACGCCGTTGTGACAGGTATTCTTTCGGTAGTTTCTTCCAATGCATATTTCTTTCTGGTGTTGTTTGAAATGGTATCCACATATTTTGTATCGAGGTTTAGTTGATAGTAGTCTTTGCTAAATCTGCCGCTTGTTGTGATTTCTCCCGTAGGCTAGTCTTTTGTCGCTCGATATGTTTTTCATTCGTGTTTGTTTTTTTCGTATCGGAGATATGGATTCTTCTGTCAATTTGATTCTTCTCGATATGTTTAACTTCGAAGTTCTTCTGGGCATGGATTGGTTAGCCACGTGTTATGCGTCCGTAGACTGCCGTGAGGAGGCAGTCAAATTTAGTTTTCTGGGTGAGCCAGTTCTTGTTATTCAGGGAGACCGTAGCGCTACCCTTTCCAGTTTGATTTCTTCTCTCCACGCTAGTCAGCTCTTGAAGAAGGATGTCAGGGATTCTTAGCGTATGTTCGAGATGTTGGAGCCGTAGAGATCCCGTTGTACCAGGTCCCGATTGTGAGCGAGATTTCTGATGTCTTTCCTGACGAGTTCCCTGGATTGCCGCCAGAGCGCGATTTTGAGTTCTGCTTTCACTTGATCCCCGGCACATGGTCTTTTTCTATACCGTCTTATCGGATGGCCCTGGCGGAGCTTAAAGGGCTGAAGGATCAGTTGCAAGATTTGTTGGATAAAGGGCTTGTTCGTCCGAGTGCGTCACCTTGGAGAGCTCCTGTCCTGTTCGTAAAGAGGAAAGATGGTAGTTTGCATTTTTGCATCGATTATTATCAGTTGAATCGGGTTACTATGTGGAAAAAATATCCCTTTCCTCGCATTGACGATTTATTTGATCAGCTCCAGGGTGCGGGACATTTCTCGAAAATTGACTTGCGATCAGAGTATCATCAGTTGCGGGTTCGGAAGGATGATATTCCGAAAAATGCTTTTCATGTTGCGGGCATTATGAGTTTTTAGTGATGTCATTCGGACTCACCAATGACCCAGCAGCATTTATGGATTGGATGAACCGTATATCAGGCTGTTTCTTGATCAGTTTCTCATCATGTTCATTGATGACATCCTAGTATACTTTTGGAGCCGAGAGGAGCCGGGGCAGCATTTGAGGATTTCGTTGCAAACTTTGGAGTACCTGCTATTCGCTAAATTATCCAAATGTGTTTTCTGGTTGGATAGTGTTGACTTCTTGGGTTACGTAGTTACAAGAGATGGTATACGTATGGAACCGAAGAAGATTGAGGTCGTTCAGCACTGGTCCAGACCTGTATCAGTGACGAAGGTTCGCAGCTCTTTGGGATTGGCCGGATTCTATCGATGTTTCGTACAGGATTTTTCTCGTATAGCTGCACTGTTGACCGGGTTGACCCGGAAGGGAGTTTCTTTTCTTTGGACCGAGGTATGCAAGTAGAGCTTTCAGCAGTTGAAGACTTGTTTTGACTACGGCGCCGGTATTATCTTTGCCTTTTGAATCAGGTGATTTTATCGTTTATGGTGATTCTTCTCGAGTGGGGCTAGGCTGTGTGTTGATGCAGCACGGCAGGGTCATCGCTTATGCTTCTCGGCAGTTGAAGAAGCACGAGCAAAACTATCCCACTCATGATTTAGAGATGGCTGCGGTGGTTTTTGCACTCAAGATCTGGAGACACTACTTATACGACGAGTCGAGCCAGATATTCATGGACCACAAGAGCTTAAAGTATATCTTTCAGCAGCGAGACCTAAATTTGAGACAGTGCCGTTGGAAGGAGCTAGTAAAGGACTATGACCGCGAGACTCCTTACCAGCCGGGCAAGGCGAATATTGTGGCATATGCTTTGAGTCGTAGGCCCAGAGGTAGCTTTTCTTGTTTGAGCACAGTTCAGAGACAGTCGACGGCAGATTGGCAGATTCTATGTGACAGCCGAGTACAGTTCGAGTTTACTTCGACCGAGGGACAGCTTGCCCGTATCCGTGCACATTCATAGTTATTTGATCATATCCGTGAGGCATAGTCCGATGATGTTCGTTTTTCAAAGATCATGGAGCAGGTTTGACAGGGCAGAGATTCAGAGTTCGTGATCGATGATCAGGGAGTACTACGATTTAGGACTCGACTATGAGTGCCAGATTCCGAGGGACTGAGACGCGAGATTTTCGAGGAGGCATACCAGTCGACATATAGTGTTCATCCGGGTTCCACCAAGATGTGTCATGACTTGAGAGGTGTCTATAGGTTTGAAGGGATGAAGAGAGATGTCACAGATTTTGTTTTGGGATGCTGACTTGTCAGCAAGTCAAGGCCAAGTATCAGAGGCCAGCATGAGAATTATGACCTTTACCCATTCCGAAATGGAAATGGGAGCAGATCTCCATGGATTTTATCATGGTTCTACCTAGGACCAGTCGAGGGTATGGCTCTATTTGGGTGATCGTAGACCGATTAACGAAAGCAGATCACTTTCTGCTGGTAAAGACCACTTCCGGATTCGTTCAGTATGCTCAAATATATGTTGATGAGATTGTGCGACTATATGGAGTTTCGGCTTGTATTGTGTCCGACCGGGGCACCCAGTTCACCAGCCGACTATGGCAGAAACTTTAGGAGACTTTAGGTACCAGATTGAGTTTCAGTACAGCTTTCCATCCGCAGACCGATGGTCAGTCAAAGCGGACTATTCAGACTCTTGAGGACATGCTCCGAGCTTGCATTCTAGGTTTCGTGGCAGTTGGGATCGCCACTTTCCCTTGATAGAGTTTTCCTATAATAACAGCTTCCATGAGAAGATTCAGATGGCACCCTTCGAGGCATTATATGGGAGGAAATGTCGATCACCAGTTTATTGACGGAGCTCAGTGAGAGCAGAGTTTTGGGACCATAGCTTGTGCAGGAGACGGCCGAGAAGATCCAGTTGATTCGGGATAGGATGAGAGCGGCTCAGAGCAGGCAAAAATCTTATGCGGATAGACATCATCGCAGACTGGAATTTGCTGTAAGTGGTCATGTTTTCTTGAGGGTTTCTCCAATAAAGGGCGTGATGAGATTCGGAAAGAAAGGGAAGCTTATTACCATATTTGTGGGTCCCTTTGAGATTCTCGAGCGTATCGGCAAAGTTGCTTAACGTTTGGCTCTTCCACCCAGCTTCCCAGATGTTCACCCCGTGTTTCATGTATCGATGCTCCGCAAGTACCTTCATGACCCCTCTCACGCGATACAGCATCAAACGATCCGGCTGGAGCGTGATCCTTCTTTCACCGAGCAGTCGGTAGTCATTCTAGATCGGCAGGTGAAGAAACTGAGGTCTAAGGTCATACCTTCCGTAAAGGTTCTTTGGCGTGGCCGAACAGCAAAAAGGTCATGTGGGAAACCGAGGACTAGATGAGGAAGAAATATCCCCATCTTTTCGAAGGTACGTAGAGTTATATTTTAAATTCGGGGACCGAATTTCTTTAAGAAGGAAGATTGTAATGTTTTGAAAATTCGTTTAGGTTAATTTTCCGCTAATTAGTAATACAATACGTGTTTTCCGTAAAAACCAAGATTTAATTATTTTTCCACATGGACTTAAATATACCTATTTGAGCTATGTAATTGCCAGTATTTGATATTTAATTAGTCACTTATAAATTGCTAGTTTACTTAAATATTTTTCTTAATTAATTATTTTTAAATATTATTTTAAGCTTTCACTTATACATTTAATTAGTGATAATTACAAATTAGAATGGGTTAATCACACACTTGTGCACTATGACAACTTAATACCCAGTTTGTAACATGTTATCTCTTTCTCAATTTGTCTCCATGATTCTAGAGAATTCTAGGAAAAATGTAAATTAGAAAATAAATTAATTAAGATATAAGTTAATAGATGTGATAATGGGACTTTTCTTGACTTGACACCACACACACACCACTCACCTCTCTCTTTCCTCTCATCTGGCCGAGACCTCCCTGCTGCTCTCTCCCTCATTTCTCCATCTCTTTTCCACTTTAAAAATCCTCAATTTTCCATCAAAATTCTCACTAATTCATAGATAAATCTTCACCCAATATTCCTTGGCTAAACTAACTTGGATCTAGAAGCAAGAAAGTATTTTGGGAGGCTAAGTTTGCAAGTTAGATCTCATAATTGTTGAGATATAAATCTTAACCCTATGGTTAATTTGTTTGCTAATTACTTTAATCTAACTTATTTAGATATTAATATGGTTCGAATTGCAAGTTGAGCTTTTAAAGAGAAGGGGTTTGAGTTAAAAATTAAGGTTTTACCATAATTACTAAGTTAGCTATATGTAGTTTACTATCTAGTAGCTTTACAAGCCTAATCTAGATGATTTCCTTGTTAAAGTGGCTTCTAATTATCCAAATCAAGTGGTTATGCAAGTAAATGGAAAGATTAGTATGGGTTTGTGTGCTGTTGTAATTTATTAGTGAAGCGTGGCTTAGTTAGAATGTTTACTTGTGATTGTGGCCAGTAGGTCGCTAATCCGTGAAGTTTTGCACCAAATCCCAATTGTTTGCTTACTAGGTTTTTAGAATAAATAGATTTCAATTTAGTTTGAGTTTGTGATGATCTACAATCCATTTCCTATGATATATAATGTATTGTGAATGCGCGATCGGTACGATCGGGTCTTAGACTTAGTGGTTGTCACGTATAGCGACCTCTAGTTGTGGTTTGTGGCGTTGTCGCGGGCGAGTTTTGTGCACCAAGTGCATGCGCGTTGGTTGTCTTGTATCGTTTGTGTCCGCGACTATTTATATATCTATCCTTTTATTTACTTGTGTGCAATTCTAGGATCGGGTGCAGAGACGTCGGACACGGCGCGGAAAGGCAGGGCTATGATCGGATCAGATTAGCTGAGGCGTCCTGGTGAGTAGATGTACACATCTATGGGGGGATCGTCTGGATGGCGCGAGGCGCCCGATAGTTACGATTACTTATAGTGCTTGTATTTATATGCGTAGTCTCCTAGTCATTCATCTCATTGCATTGCAGCATCTTATATATATATATATATATATATATATATGATATTATTTAATAGGACACTTGCACCATTACCATTTGTTCATGCCGCACGTGCACTATTTATGCTAACACACACGCCATTGGTAATTGTTATGTCACGACCACTGTAGAACTTGCTTAATTCAGTACTTGAGCATTTGCATAATTTATGATATATAACTTGTAGTTGTATATTCATTTCATCAGGATAGATACGCAGGATTTCTAGTCATATGTATATACCTCATTGCATCATCATTCATGCATAGTTTTCTAGTCACACATCGCATTTCATATTATTGGTACCATAGACATTCATCATCACCGACATGTTCATATATTGTGATTTTCTTGGAGATTTCCAGGTTTATGAGATTTATGGATTTTGGGGAAAACCGCAAGAATTCAATAAACCTATTATCATTTTAAAAATGCGAGTTGCGGTTTTCTCGTGATATGATGTATGTATCGTCCACCATGAGTTTTCTCGGTTCTTGAGCCGTATTATGCACCCGATTTGAGGAGGGGGATGCACCGTCTGCGGGTACATGGTGGACCCGGTGAGATACCCCGGGGTAAGATGGACGTATTGAGAAGGTGTTGAGCCCGGCAGGGGAGCATTACCTACCGGTGATGTCTGATGCGGCGGATATCCGGAGGATACCGACGTAGTCGTAAGATTTGATGATATGGGTCGATCCGAACTGACGGAGTCCGTGATATTGAGATATTGAGATATTGAGAAATTGAGATATACATATTTTGTGTCGATATTTGACACGTATTTCTGTCGATTTCACTGACGAGAATCCAGTTTTATTTTACAAAAGGTTTTACTAAGTTAAAGATACAGATCTTCTTATATCAGATATATCATGATTTCATGTTGATTATACATTCATGTTGCATTCATACTTGTGCATCGTATCATATTAGTATATGTAGGCTGTGACGCATTTGCGTGCATGCTTACGATAACCTTATTAGATCTTACTTACTGCTCACGAGTTGGCAACTCACCCCCGTTGTGCCACAGTACCTTACAGGTCCGACCCGTCAGCATAGTAGCGACGGGCGTACTTCTTCTTTTGCTTTGACTTACGGCTTTGCTCGTAGGTGGGTTGCGAGGATACTTTTGTTTCCACCTTGTATTATTATTTGTATCTATTATTCTCCATCTACCTCTTCTACCATTGTATATGTGAACTAGAGATGTGACAGTGAGATTAGTTTATGTGTTGTTCTCTGGTGTCGAGCTCACTTGAGCCGACGTGAAGTTTTCTTTTCCTCGTACTTTTTTATGCTTATTTGCTCTATTATGATATATATTGCATGTGGTTGTGATTCCGCCATTGGAAAAGAGCTAGCTTCCGCTTGGGGATGCCTTTATTCATTACTTATATGTATTCTTGTTTTGTACCCGTTTAGGGCCAGCATTTACAAATGAGACTCTGCCGAAATTTTCGGAAAAAATTGATGTTTTAAAGTGTTTTAATGTGACTTCATTTTACCAAAACCACCCTTTTAAGCTAAGTTTTCCTTCACTCTATTGCTTTTAGACGGTTTAGATTTCTGGGCTTTGGCTTACTTAGATTACGTTACGCCTTTAGACGTTTCGTAATTTAAGTGCCAGTCACGTTCCGTACCTTCGGGTCGTGACATTTCGGCACCAGCCTGAGGTTTGGAAGAAAACTATCCAATAAGCATAACAGATGTACTCTCCTAATGCAAGGAGCTCTCGCAACCTGAGAGAATGTAAGGAGAAGAGACAACCGAATAATCCTATTCAGTTTCTTCAAAACCTATGGCCAACCTCGACTGAAATAACTTATTCAAGTTCGTATGTAACTATACGATGGTCATTCCAATCAATATGGATCATCATAGTGATACGATGTGTTCTGAAGAAATGGAAAGAGTAGAGTAGCTATGGCAGGGATATGTGTGACTTTGTCACGAATCAAGACAATCCGAAGCCAAAGGGTGTAAAAAGGTTCGGTCAAATTGGTTCATGAGTTTTTAAGGTAAGTCATGGGTCGTTGTACCACAGAGAAAGAAGAAACACTCAGCGTGCACTCTATCAAGATCTTGTTGGTGTATATGCCCTAGAGGCCATTACTGTATCATACTAGTATGTATATTACTTGATGGAAGCTTGGGATATTCACAGTTGTACAGACAGTCTTGCTCAAAATAGTAGTATGCTACTTGGTTTGTCTCTGCTTTAATGTGTACATGTGTGTTTATTTATTATATCACCTATACGCATTAGTAGAGCCCTTAGGATCTTTGCTTGATTACCGGCGTTGTGATGGCGATCACACTCGTGGGGGCTGGGTAATCTACAAGCACATCCTTATACACGTCCCTAGTCGTGGGAGTATCGAGATAGGGCATCGATACTCCAGAGTAGACTAGCGTATGCGCTTCTCATCCCAGCACGGGAGACGGTCTGTCCCACAGCCGTCAGTACGTCGTACTTGAGATAGTATGCGGGTGCTCGTTAGGTTACGAGTACACTGGACAGGACTCGTCGGGAACTGATGGTTGGTATTATACCTATCGTCAGTTATCAGTTCCCAGGTGACATGAGTACAGCTTAGTCCGCTGACTTGACACTGTCACTTCGCCTCGAGTGTGTTCCCACTGTTCTTTGATTACTACCCTACCACGGCTCTACTGAGTCGTGCAAACAGGTAGTAGTTGGGAGCAGTCCCGAAGCACTTGGAGGCAGTGACGGTTAGACAGGATTCGTCTCTCCCGGTATTGGGGGTTGACATCGCGCTGTGTCTAGGAGAGCCATTACACGAGTAGTCCCTGGCCAGGGCAAGCGAGATATACTGGTAGGTTTCCAGTGTTATCTCAGGGTGTATTGGGCTTCACTCCGACACGACTTGTACCGCTATTAGGGGACTGACGTTTACCGCCCCCCTAGGCCCGCCATGCGATGTATCAGACGAACAGACCGGACTGTACGGAGATTGTCACATACAGGCTCAGTAGGAGTTCGGATGGGTTTACCTCATCGGCCTTCTTATCGACATCTACCTGGGGACCGTTACGTACAGCTAGTGCCGCTTGCGGTCTGTGGTTAAACCCACTGCCAGCGTAGTGTCGAGTCTTTAGAGTCCCACACAGAGAGTTTCCCTGCACTGAGCGAAACGTGTAGAGGCCGTATGGTTTTACGGCAGGGCTGCGATCACTTACGTACACTTGTGTGCGTATGGTGTTCGGGCAGGCAATACTAGTGGGCTTTGGTTTAAGCCGGATCCTAGTATTGCATGGATGGATTTGTTTTGTCTTCTGTGCATCCGCATTCTACGGAATACGGATGCAGGTGTGTATGCACAGTTTTCTGGAGCGATGAAGGAGGAGGTGCCTCATTAGGGTTTTGGCAGTTGGTTCGGCCAAAACCATTATGTGGCAGGCTCATTAGGGTTTTGACAGTTCGTTTGGTCAAAACCATTATGAGCAGCGAACATCATTTACTAATCCTATTAGTGATAATCTTTTGATGGCTAATTGCATTGACCATTTGACCCCGTTGACCCCTCTTGACTTTGTTGACCGGTTGACCGTGTTGACCATTGACTTTCAAGAGGATTCCACACTCTTCTTTTCTTTTCCATTTTCTTTTGGATTATGATAATGGTCATTTCAATTGTAGCCATCAACTTTATCTTGATGGAATTAGTAATGATGTTGTTTTTGCATTATTGCAACCATGGTTAGTTTTTTTCTCTTGGTTAAGCTTATCATAACATTATTCTTTTTCTCTCTCTTGAGAAGAGAAGCTCCATGGTTGCTAAAAACCTCCTTCTTCTTCCTCCTCTTGTTTTCTCCTTTGATCTCATGTGTTGAGAGAAAAAGGTTTTCACTTGACAAACACATCCATACATCCTCTCTACACTACCTAGGGCTTCTAGATTAGCAATCTCCTTGCCCTAGTTACCTCGGCTTGAGGTGGAGCTCGGCGTACATCTCTCGGGTGGATCGTCATCGACTCAAGGAGGCCGCGGAGGTGACCGAAGTCCGGATCAACTTTTGAGCAAGCCATGAAAAGAACAACAAGAAGAGAAGAACATCATAGAAGAACAACAACTAGAAGTGAAGGAGTTCAAGTTGAGGTATAACCCCTAACCGAGTAGATACATCTCTTGTTAGGTTGCTAGTTTATAGTTTAGCAAAGATCCGGCTTTTACGGTCCATGTTACAAACCTTAGAAAATTTTTTGTTTTACCGTTTCCGCAACCCCGAAAGTACCGGGAGAGGTAACGTGGACCTAACAGTGGTATCAGAGCCTAACTAAACATAAACTAGCTTGGTAGTATAGTGTATCGAAGTTCGAAACGGAAAAATCGAAAAAACCAAGTTGTAAAAAATCTGAGTTTCTGTTAAAACTTTTTCTGGTCAAAACAAAATTTGTTATATCCCAAAAATCATCTCAGGCTTTTTAGAAGAAACCCACCAAAAACGACACAGTAACTCACCTAGATGGCCGCGCTTCCGCGGCAATAGCTTGCTATTGCCGCGGAAGCGCCGCGCTCTGGTAGAGTTGCTGTCTCGTCTTTGGTGCAGTGTGTTTCTGACATGGTTTTAGGATTTTTCATATATATTATATGTGCCCAGATTTTCCAGAATAGAAATTTGTTTTTGGGGGCCTATAATTCCGTATTTTTCCGAACTTCAATATACTTTGACTATAAAGGTTATATCTGTAATGTTTGCATGTATTGAACGTCGGCTAATCGCTATAAGTCGATTAGTCGGGGTTATACATGATCTGTGTTTGATATTGGATTGTGTATATGAACTCGTTGGATTGTCGCGGATGAATAGCCGGGGTGGATGTGAGATGAGAGTTTCTTTTTCTTTCATTCATGTAATAATTTGTAAATTGATGTAATATTATTTGTTTGGCCGCACAACCGGGTCGGGGTTGTAGCCGTCATTGTATAATTCTTTTTACTGTTTATGCTCCTAGGATAGACCCATGGAGGGGTGCACAAACTACCGGGTAGCTCGAAGTGCCGAGTGGCCTACTCATGGCATTGAGGGAGGTTGCTTCGCTTCGGGTACTTGGCAGGTAGTTTGCCGCACCCGTAGGGGTCTTGGGTGGGGTTTTGGCTATTCATCGCGACCGTGTAATCCGTTTTTCGTTGCAGGCTCGAACGAATTGCGGATTCCTAGTATATCCAAAGTGTTCATCTGTGATCTGGATTGGCTATCATTGCTATATTGCTATATATAATAACTATTTAGGCGTTGCTTATGTTTTACAGCCGCGCTAGCCCAGCCCCCGCTCTGTCGTTAGTTAAGTAACCTAATGGGTGATGACGGGGCCCCGTGGCGAATGCGAATGGCATAAGCGTACGTCATATTTTGGTTGTTTTCTGCAATGGTAGGATTTAAATGATGGGACGCATTAAAAGAACTAATGCAAGAAAATAAACCTAAAAGACGTTGTTGGAACAATTTTTCTAAAAGCTGTTATTGCAAGGACGTTCATTTTTTGTTTTGCATCGAGGTATTCGGTTATGAATGCCCAGCACCTCAGTCGACGAGGCAAGGGCCGAGATCCCTTCACCGGGAGTGACCCCTTGGACAAAACTTTGCGTCAGGGCAATAACTTCACCATAGTCGATTATTCTTGCTTTGCATCGAGGTATTCATCTTACGAATACCCAGCACCTCACTCGACGAGGAAAGAGCCGAGATCCCTTCACAGGGAGTGACCTCTTTAGCAAAAGTTTTCGCCACTGTATTTTTCAAAAAGATGCAATCGGGTTCCTTCAACGATATCAAGTTCATTACGTTAACGGGTTTTTCGCCAAAAACCCAGCCGTAGCCCTCCGTCGTTTCGGATAATTAATACTTAGTATTCGTGCTGCGTTTGTTGATTATTCGTCAAGACACAGTGAACGGTAGCTAAGTAATAATTCTCTGTTGCACTGATTGATGCGATTGGTTAGGACGGTCGCATGATTTTGTTGATTATTCGTCAAGGATCATGCGGGCGGGTCTAATGCAATCCTGGATAACGACAGGTTGAACTTGACTAGGACCTTTTTGATTTGTTGATTATTCGTCAAGGTCACTTGGGTCCTAGGGGCAAAAACCACATCGGGAGTTTCAAAAGTACTGAAACTTGCAGATTTAGCATACCTTCTGGAGTGTGGTGACTAGAGTGGATTCCATCTAGGTCATCACACAATGATGGTTGGATCCCGATCCCACTGATGAGTTGGATTACTCTCGAGAGATTATTTCACTTAACGATCAATGCTATAAACCTAGTAGGTGTCTAGAAAGGTGTTAGCGGGGTTACGCCTCCAGGGAAAAGAGGTTATTTAATTAAGGAACTTCGCGAAAGCGTTGGAAAACCTCCCTCGAAGTACCGACACTAGCCTGGCTGAAAGGTTAAGCAAGTATTGTGACGTGAATTAAAACCCGACTAGTTCTTCTTTTAAAAGGTTTTAAGAAGAATTTGAGTAAACAGTGGGAGACATCCTAGTTAGATAAATTAATAAACCAATCTAATCTTGCAAGAGCATACGCTGAGTGTTTCTTTTCTCTCTCTCCAGGCAGCAACCTTTTCACGCCCTAATCAAGATAATAAAATGTATCGCTTGACCGATCCGAATTCTTATTCGGGACTGGGGAAAGTTGGTTCAGCTCTAACTTGTGACAACAGTCACGAGTATGAGAATGGGAAAGAGGAAAGTATGGATTTCCAGGATACCCAGTTGAAGAAGAAGCATGGTTTTGCATCTACTTCAGGTGTTCTTGTAATTGAGAACTGTTTTACGGTCAGCCCTACCTCCTGGGTACTTGATACCGGATCAGGATCTCATATCTGTAATTTATTACAGGGACTGAGAAAAAGTAGGAAAGTTGCACCGGGTGATATGTCGCTCAGAGTAGCGAACGGAGCACAAGTTTATGCGGCAGCCGTCGGTGAATATCACCTAGTATTGCCAAATGGCAAGACTATGATTTTGAACGATTGCTACTATGTACCCTCTATGGTTTGCAACATCATATCAGTTTCTTTACTCGATAAAGATAGATATAAGTTTGTTCTTGAAAAGAATATCATGAACATTTACCTTGATAAGGTACTGGTTGCAGAGGGTACACTGTTTAATGGTATCTACGTTCTAAATCAGAATACAGTTCTCAACATACAAAACACACGCAAGAGGAAGAATTCAGATACGAATGAATCCTACTTGTGGCATTGTAGACTTGGTCATATCGGAGAGAAAAGACTGAGTAAGTTGCATAAAGATGGACTCTTGAATGCGTTCGAGTTTTCATCTTATGAAACTTGTCAGTCTTGTCTCAAAGGGAAGATGACCAAATCTCCGTTCACCGGACATGGAGAAAGAGCAAGAGAGCTCTTGGGACTCATACACAGTGATGTGTGTGGTCCGATGTCTATACATGCAAGGGGTGGGTTCTCGTACTTCATCACATTCACTGACGATCTCTCTAGGTTCGGATATGTGTATCTGATGAAACACAAATCTGAAGCTTTTGAGAAATTCAAGGAATTCAGAAAGGAAGTAGAGAACCAGATTGGCAAAAGTATCAAGATCCTCCGGTCTGATAGAGGAGGGGAGTACTTAAGCACGGAATTCCTAGATTACTTAAAAGAGAATGGTATTCTCTCTCAGCTTACTCCTCCTTATACACCACAGCACAACGGTGTTTCGGAGCGGAGGAATCGTACCCTATTGGATATGGTTCGGTCCATGATGAGTAGTGCTGAGTTGCCTCTTTCATTCTGGGGACATGCGCTTCAGACAGCGGCATACCTTTTGAATCAAGTTCCGTCCAAATCAGTGCCTAAAACTCCGTATGAGATATGGAGCAGTAAGAAACCATGTCTTAAGTTTATTAAGATATGGGGTTGTCCGGCCTATGTGAAAACACAGAAACCGGACAAGTTAGAGGCACGGTCAGTTCTTTGTAAATTTGTGGGATATCCTAAAGACTCACTAGGATATCTGTTCTACCACACTGAGGAACAGAAGGTGTTTGTATCTCGCCACGCTACCTTCTTGGAAAGGGAGTTTCTTGCAAAAGAAACTAGTGGGAGTTCGGTAGAACTGGAAGAAATTCAGCGACCACAAAATGTAACTGAAAATTTAGAGGAACCGCTAGATTCAATAACCCCAAACGAACCTCAGCCACTCCGCAGATCTGGTAGGATTTCTCATCCGCCCGAGAGATACTACGGTTTTCTCATAGACGGGGATCGAGAGGATTGCATCTTGGAAGAAGATGACCCTACCAGTTTCAGGCAGGCCATTATCAGTAGGGACTCTGATAAGTGGCAGGAAGCAATGCAATCCGAAATGGAATCCATGTACGCCAATAAAGTGTGGACCTTGGATATTACTCCAGCTGGGGTAAAACCCGTTGGATGCAAATGGATCTACAAAAGGAAACTTGGTGTAGATGGGCAGGTGGAAACCTATAAAGCTAGACTCGTTGCAAAAGGTTTTCGTCAAAGACCTGGTTTGGACTATGACGAAACTTTTTCTCCGGTGGCTATGCTCAAATCCATTCGGATCCTACTTGCCATTGCTGCCTTCCATGACTATGAGATCTGGCAGATGGATGTTAAAACGGCTTTCCTAAACGGTTGTTTGGAAGAGTGCATTTACATGGATCAACCAGAAGGTTTCGTAGACAGTGGGAGCAGCGGAAAGGTGTGCAAGTTGCTTAAATCCATTTATGGATTAAAGCAGGCATCGCGGAGCTGGAACATCTGTTTTGATGAGGCAATCAAGGAATTTGATTTCATCAAAAACGAGGATGAACCCTGTGTATATAAGAAGATTGTAGGACGAACTGTCGTATTCCTAGTCTTGTACGTGGACGACATTCTTTTGATAGGAAATGACATTCCTATGCTACAATCGGTCAAGCTGTTTTTGTCACAAAGGTTCTCCATGAAGGACCTGGGTGATGCCTCGTACATTCTGGGGATCAAGATCTATAGAGATAGATCCAAGAAACTGTTGGGACTTTCACAGTCCAGGTACATAGAGACCGTACTAAAGAGATTTAGTATGGAGGGTTCCAAGCGCGGTAATATACCCGCATTGCACGGAATTACCCTCTCCAAGAAGATGTCTCCTAAGACTGACGAGGAGAGGGTTCGCATGAGCACTATACCCTACGCTTCGGCGGTAGGATCTATAATGTATGCGATGCTATGTACAAGACCAGATGTAGCTTACGCGTTGAGCACGGTAAGCCGGTATCAGTCAGACCCAGGGGAGGACCACTGGACAGCAGTGAAGAACATTCTCAAGTACCTGAGAAGGACTAAGGAGATGTTCCTGGTTTACGGTAATGGAGACCTTAGGGTCGAGTCCTTTACCGATTCAAGCTTCCAGAGTGACAAAGATGATAGCAAGTCCGTCTCGGGTTTTGTGTTTACCCTCAACGGAGGGGCGGTATGTTGGAGGAGTTCCAAGCAGGATACCGTCGCAGACTCGACGATGGAGGCTGAATACATTGCTGCAAGCGATGCCGCAAAAGAGGCGGTCTGGATTAAGAAGTTCATTAGTGAACTTCAGGTGGTTCCGTCCATTGTTGACCCAATACCTTTGTATTGCGATAACAATGGGGCTATAGCTTTAGCAAAGGAACCAAGGTCCCATCAGAAATCCAGGCACATCTTAAGGCGGTATCACCTGATCAGGGAGATCATTGATCGACAGGAGATCGAGGTGCGGAGAGTGGACACAAAGGACAACACTGCGGACCCATTCACGAAGGCTTTACCCCAGACTCAGTTCGAGCGGCTGATCGAGATGATAGGTCTTCGATACGCCAGTACATGGCCTTAGTGCAAGTGGGAGATTGTTGGTGTATATGCCCTAGAGGCCATTACTGTATCATACTAGTATGTATATTACTTGATGGAAGCTTGGGATATTCACAGTTGTACAGACAGTCTTGCTCAAAATAGTAGTATGCTACTTGGTTTGTCTCTGCTTTAATGTGTACATGTGTGTTTATTTATTATATCACCTATACGCATTAGTAGAGCCCTTAGGATCTTTGCTTGATTACCGGCGTTGTGATGGCGATCACACTCGTGGGGGCTGGGTAATCTACAAGCACATCCTTATACACGTCCCTAGTCGTGGGAGTATCGAGATAGGGCATCGATACTCCAGAGTAGACTAGCGTATGCGCTTCTCATCCCAGCACGGGAGACGGTCTGTCCCACAGCCGTCAGTACGTCGTACTTGAGATAGTATGCGGGTGCTCGTTAGGTTACGAGTACACTGGACAGGACTCGTCGGGAACTGATGGTTGGTATTATACCTATCGTCAGTTATCAGTTCCCAGGTGACATGAGTACAGCTTAGTCCGCTGACTTGACACTGTCACTTCGCCTCGAGTGTGTTCCCACTGTTCTTTGATTACTACCCTACCACGGCTCTACTGAGTCGTGCAAACAGGTAGTAGTTGGGAGCAGTCCCGAAGCACTTGGAGGCAGTGACGGTTAGACAGGATTCGTCTCTCCCGGTATTGGGGGTTGACATCGCGCTGTGTCTAGGAGAGCCATTACACGAGTAGTCCCTGGCCAGGGCAAGCGAGATATACTGGTAGGTTTCCAGTGTTATCTCAGGGTGTATTGGGCTTCACTCCGACACGACTTGTACCGCTATTAGGGGACTGACGTTTACCGCCCCCCTAGGCCCGCCATGCGATGTATCAGACGAACAGACCGGACTGTACGGAGATTGTCACATACAGGCTCAGTAGGAGTTCGGATGGGTTTACCTCATCGGCCTTCTTATCGACATCTACCTGGGGACCGTTACGTACAGCTAGTGCCGCTTGCGGTCTGTGGTTAAACCCACTGCCAGCGTAGTGTCGAGTCTTTAGAGTCCCACACAGAGAGTTTCCCTGCACTGAGCGAAACGTGTAGAGGCCGTATGGTTTTACGGCAGGGCTGCGATCACTTACGTACACTTGTGTGCGTATGGTGTTCGGGCAGGCAATACTAGTGGGCTTTGGTTTAAGCCGGATCCTAGTATTGCATGGATGGATTTGTTTTGTCTTCTGTGCATCCGCATTCTACGGAATACGGATGCAGGTGTGTATGCACAGTTTTCTGGAGCGATGAAGGAGGAGGTGCCTCATTAGGGTTTTGGCAGTTGGTTCGGCCAAAACCATTATGTGGCAGGCTCATTAGGGTTTTGACAGTTCGTTTGGTCAAAACCATTATGAGCAGCGAACATCATTTACTAATCCTATTAGTGATAATCTTTTGATGGCTAATTGCATTGACCATTTGACCCCGTTGACCCCTCTTGACTTTGTTGACCGGTTGACCGTGTTGACCATTGACTTTCAAGAGGATTCCACACTCTTCTTTTCTTTTCCATTTTCTTTTGGATTATGATAATGGTCATTTCAATTGTAGCCATCAACTTTATCTTGATGGAATTAGTAATGATGTTGTTTTTGCATTATTGCAACCATGGTTAGTTTTTTTCTCTTGGTTAAGCTTATCATAACATTATTCTTTTTCTCTCTCTTGAGAAGAGAAGCTCCATGGTTGCTAAAAACCTCCTTCTTCTTCCTCCTCTTGTTTTCTCCTTTGATCTCATGTGTTGAGAGAAAAAGGTTTTCACTTGACAAACACATCCATACATCCTCTCTACACTACCTAGGGCTTCTAGATTAGCAATCTCCTTGCCCTAGTTACCTCGGCTTGAGGTGGAGCTCGGCGTACATCTCTCGGGTGGATCGTCATCGACTCAAGGAGGCCGCGGAGGTGACCGAAGTCCGGATCAACTTTTGAGCAAGCCATGAAAAGAACAACAAGAAGAGAAGAACATCATAGAAGAACAACAACTAGAAGTGAAGGAGTTCAAGTTGAGGTATAACCCCTAACCGAGTAGATACATCTCTTGTTAGGTTGCTAGTTTATAGTTTAGCAAAGATCCGGCTTTTACGGTCCATGTTACAAACCTTAGAAAATTTTTTGTTTTACCGTTTCCGCAACCCCGAAAGTACCGGGAGAGGTAACGTGGACCTAACAGATCTATCTGATCAAGATGGTTCCCACTTTATCCTCGAATCCACCTTCAAACCCTAGAAGGAGAACTAGTCGGGATCATTTACACTTTACAAGTGTGCTATTTGTTCAGCCAGGTCAATGTTGGTATTCGGAGGGAGGTCCCCCTTGCTTTCGCACGGATCCAATTAATAACCACATTTCCACAGAGCTGTAACCTTGTTAAAACTTTCTAGACACCTAATAGGTTAGCTAATTACGAAGCGAAAAATCTCTCGAGGAGTAATACATACTCATCAGTGGGAATCGGGACTTAACTATCATCATGTGATAACTTGACGGAATCCACTCAAGTCACCACACTCCAGAAGGTATGTGCATGCCTGGGAAGTTTCCCGTATGTTTGAAACTCCCGATATGGTTTTTACCCCAAGCATCTTATGACCTTGACGGATGCTAACAAATCATAAGTTGCAAGTCAAGTTCTCCCCATCATTGTCCTGATTAATTTAGACCCATCCGTACTCACCCTTGACGGATGCCAACAAGGTTGTATGACTGTCCTGGAATAATGCATCTCTATGCTGCAGAAAAGTAACACATAGCTACCACACACCATGCCTTGACGGATGCCAACAAACATATCACGAATACTAGGCGCTAATTTTCTGAAATGACGGAAGGCTACAGATGGTTTTTAGCGAAAAACTTTTAACGTAATGAACTTGATATCGTTGAAGGAACTCGAGTGGCTTTGAAATGGAGTGGTTTAAGCTCCGCATTTTAAAACTAGTAACATAAACTTCTGCTTAAGAGCGAACTCCCAATGAAGGGATCAAGGCTCTTCCGTCATAGAATGAAGTGCGGGATAATCCTAACCGAATACCTCTATGCAAAGCAAAAGAATACGACTATGAATTTTGAAGAAAACCGAGTACTTTTAAAATTGGTTCCGACAACATCATTTAGGTTCATTTTTCCTTGCATTATTCAGATAACGCGTTCCCATCATTTTAAGTTTCCAAGCCACAAAAGAAACAACCAAAATAATATGCTTTTTATATGCCATCCGCATTCGCCACAGGGCCCCATCATGCACCGTTAGGTTACTTAACTAACGGCAGAGTGGGGGCAGGACTAACGCAGATGCAAAACATATAGAAGCATCTACTAAATATATATAATATATATATATCAACATCGCAGACAGATAATAGTCATCACAGGCAGATAAAAATCATCACAAGCATGCGAACAACAATATGGAATAGCGGATAATCTAGAAACCCCGCGTTTTATTTGAGCCATAAATGAGACACGACGTTCCTCGGTCATATGGATAGCCAGTGCAATGAAGATCCTAGACCCCTACGAGTGCGGCAAGTTACCCGCCAATCCTCGAATGAGGCAACCCCAATCAACAAAGTGAATTTGTTAGGAATATGTATGCCCTGGAGACCATTATTGTATATTATAATGGATGCTTGGACATATATAGAGAGGACTTTCTTGCTCGACATGATAGTATGCTATCTGGTTACTCTTTATCTTAACATGTACACTTGTTTTAGTTTATTGTCTCTCTGATACATGTTGATAAAGCCCCCTTAGGATGTTGGCTTGACTACCAGGACTATGATGCAGATCATACTAGTGGGGCTTGTGTAGTCTGCAAGCATATCCTTTAACAGTTCCTAGTCAAAGGAATATCGAAACAGGGCATCGATATTCCAGAGTAGACTAATGTGTACGTTTCCTGACCCTATATGGGGCGATGGTTGATCCCACAACCATTGGTGTTTGACATCAAAGATTGTACACAGGTGTTCATTAGAGAATGGGTACACCGAACATGACTCGTCGAAAACTCCTAGATGGTACCATACCTATCGTCAGATAGCAGTTCTCTGGTGACACTTGTACAGGTTAGTCTGTAGAGCCGAGATTGCCATAGTTTCTTGTGTGTTTCCTACTATGCTTTGATTTCCTCCCTACCACGGCTCAAAGGAATCGTGCAAACATGTGGATTTTGGGTACAGTCCCAAGTCACATGGAGGCAGTGAGCGATAGGAGGGGTTTCGTCTCTCCCGGTATTGGGAGTTGATGTTGCGCTATACTCGATTGGCTATAACAGTAAGTCCCTGGCCAGGGCTGATGAGATTTACTGGTAAGTGTTATCAGTAGTTTCTCAAAAAGTTATAGGCCACACATCGTCATGACTTATCAAGTTACTGGGGTATGACGATACCACCCCCAGACTCGATATGCGACATATCAAACGAAGAGACCGGACTGTACAGTAAGTGTTGCTTATAGGCTCTATGGGAGTTTGGATAAGTTTGCTTGTTGATCTTCTATTCGTTTAATACATGGGGGGCTGTTACGTCCAGCTAGTACCGCTGACGGCTTGTGGGAATTTGATGGGATCATTAACTACTGCTGGTGTATTGACGAGCCTTTAGAGTCTCACACAGAAGTTTCCTAGCTTAAGTGAAACGAAGTAGGGCACATATGGAGATCTGTGTGGGAGCTTTATTAAATACGACTATGTGATACCGTATTCTAATCTAGCGATATTTGATATCGGTTAGATTATATGTGATATAACTGGATTATTGAATCAAGTGTTGATTCAATAATTTGATTTATGTATATATATTTGATATTGGTCGGTTATATATGATATGACCGGATTATTGAATCAAGTGTTGATTTAATATCTAATATTGAATATTAGAAGGTTATATGTGATATAACTGGATAATTGAATCAAGTGTTGATTTAATATTTTGATATACATATATAAATGATATTAGTCGGTTATATATGATATAACCGGATCATTGAATCAAGTGTTGATTTAATAATTTGATATATATTTATATATTATATATATATATATATATAAACTAATATTAGCTCACTAAAGATTTTCTTCTCTTTAATATATGTTTATAAATATATGTGATATATATGTGTGTGTGTGTGTGTGTGTGTGTGTGAATTTGTTATTTGTATCATGGTTGATGATACATAGAACATGGGTGTATGAGAATCACACATGAAGATAGAATGAGAGGATAAAGATTTATGTATAAAACAAAAGAAAAAGTGAATCATGGTTTGGATGCTTGGAGAAGCTAGGAGAAGCCATGACTCACCTTCTTCTTTTGTTTTATACATAGATATTTATCTCATTGATTATCTTCTTATCTCATTAGTTGATGGTTCATTCATTCATCCAAGTTCATCTCCTTCTCTTCTCCTCTCTAGGGTTTTTTTGAGTTGAGAAAAGTAAAGAGAAAATTATTTCTAATGAGCAAATCTCCTACTTCATCAACCTACACTAATCTAGCCCATTAGTTTAGGTTGTTTGCTTCACTAATATCTTGATTAGTGAAGAGTGAGCTTGAGTGAGAGAGACTTCAAGGTGGATCATCTTCGGCATCGAAGACTTCAAGCAAGCTCGATCTTTTCATCAAGTGGAGTCAAAGAAGAGTTCTAGGGACTACTACTTGGAGATTTAGAAGTGAAGGACTTGGTCTACAAAGGTTGTAAACCCTCTTCACTTAGTTTAGAACTAGTTTGCTTACATTGAAACCCTAATTCTCTAATTCGATTCTAGGTTAGTATACTTTAGCACTCTAGATTTTTTTAAATTGCATACTTGATGCTTCTTGAAACCTAATAGTGGTGCTAAGACATACTTTCATGGTTTTAGAGTCAAGTTAGAAACTTAGGCGAATTCTAGATGACGTTAAAGTGTTCGATCGAACTTTCAAAACCCAATTTTTACATGTTTCTGTCCATTTTTTCAAAAGTCGATATTTTCACAATTAAAAATTCTCAGAAAATTATGCAGGTAATTATATGGAGCCCCAAGAAGTACGAGGGCCTATCTCCTCCAAGCATCCACAGAACCGCCGCCTAAACCAGGTTTTGGCCGCGGTTCTGCCACCAACATGAAGGGTTAAGGACTCGTTTTTCTTCTGCTACTTCATTGTGTCATTGTGGACTTTCTGGGTATTTTTGGTGCGGCTCAAGTTGTTGAGCTCTCTGTGATTTGCTGGTGTTTGAAATATCGATCAAAACGTTTAACATCGTCTAGATAGCTTTGATATGTGATACAATTTTTGGAATCCACATTGATTAGTTTTGTGAAAACTAGTTATCAATTTGTAAATCTCGCATTTTAATCTCATATGATGGATTGCCACGGAGTTTCGATTCAGATCAAAACTCCGTCGTAATCTCGTGTCGTACGCAAATAGTCGCCGGGAGACACTACTAGACAGTCACACCCCATAGCCCCGACCAAGTGACTATAAGAGAACCCCATGGCTAAAAGCATCCACTCGGGTGCTCACAGCTACGGTGTTACGCCCAAGTGCACTTCGTTGACGGCATTGGGGGTGCGGCCATCAACTAAAGTTCCCGACGAGCATTCAATCTCTTAATCGGGAATCTTGTTGAATACCCAACTTATTTTTTGAAAAGTGTTTTCAATTCGAGTCTTAAATGTAAGGTTTATAGGGTTAAGCATGAAATTTGGAATATATGATAATCCGAGTTTATGACGTCTAAAGCTGTTGCGGATTCTAATTATTGTAGTTTTCATTTCTTTTCTGCTACCGTAAGTGTAATATGTGGCAGTATCCCCGATCTCGTTGCTATACAACAACGACATTAAGGATATGCATATTTACTTACGTTGATGACATGCGATATTATTGTGTTACTATTGATATGTTATATTGGATCGTCGTGATTGAATTGCCGGGGGGTTTTACGTGAGATGAGAGTTTTTAATTTTCATTCATGTAAATATTTGTATGTAATATTCTTTTATCAGGACACTTCCGGGTTGAGGTTGTGGTCTCCATTTGATGTATATTATTTACTTTTCCGCATTAGGATAGACCCAAGACAAGGAGCACAAGTAACCGGGTTCTAGAGTCCAGTGGGAGGCCATCTCGAGGAGTCAAGACCGGTCGCCTAACTCTAGAATTGGTAGGGTTGCTTGCTGCTCTCGTAGGGGTCTAGGAATGTGGGCTTGGCTATTCATCACGACCGTGGAATCCGTGTTTTTCATTACTGGCTTAATCTAAAACACGAACCTCCTACTATATCCTATATTTCATATAGCTGCTTCTGCTATTTCTGTGATGTGATATGATCATATAACTGCATGAGACGGATGCTACTTATATATATTAAATACTAGTAGACACTATATATATTTTGCATCCGCGCTAGTCCTGACCCCGCCCTGCCGTAAGTTATGTAACCTTACGGTAAAAACCCGGGTCCCTGTGGCGAATGCGAATGGCATATATGTATGTTTTATTTTCGTTTCTTCTGTGATGTTTAGGAAACATAAATGATGGGACATCATTAATAAGATTAATGAAAAGAAAAGAAACCTAGACATGTTGTAGAATCAAATTTTTCAAAAAGGTAGCTCCAGTTCTTGCTTTGCATAGCGGTATTCCATTATGAATATCCAGCACCTCATTCTATTAGGGAAGAGACTAGATCCCTTCACCGGGAATGGCCTCTTTAGCAAAACTAGCATATACTACAACCCACTCGGCTTGTTTTGAAAACTACTCGATTTTAAAGCGGAGCTTAAACCACTTCTTTTCAAATCACTAGATTCTACAACGATATCAAGTTCATTACATTAAAGATTCTCTTCAAAACCAGTCGTAGTCCCCCATCATTTCAGATATGTAGTATTTAGTATTCGTGCCGTGTTTGTTGACCTTCATCAAGGCACATTATACGGTAGCCGGGTAATATTTATCTGCCGCATGTTGATGTGATTAGATTAGGGTAGTCGTATGGCCTTATTGACTATAGTTAAGGGTCGTGCGGGTGGGTTTAATTCAATCATGAAATGACGGGTTGAACTTGACTAGCGCTTATGATTTGTTGACCAAAGTCAAGGTCATAGGTCGTCAGGGGTAAAAACAGATATTGGGAATTTTAAGTGTTGAAATTTGCAATGAGATTGCATACTTTCTATATGATAGTTGGATCCCGATACCCACTTCGAGTAAGTGTTACTCCTGCGAGAGTTTTCCACTTTATAATTAGCTAATCCACTAGGTGTCTAAAAAAGGTGTTAACGGGTTTATGCCCCTGCGGAAACGAGGTTATTTAATTAGTTCCCTGCGAAATCACGAGGAGACTCTCTTGGAGTACCAACACATGCCTGGCTGACTGATTAGCGAACTTATAGGATGTAATTAATCCCGGCTAATTTTTCTTTTTAGGGTTTGAAGGAAAATTTGATAAAAACAGAGGAAGCCATCCTGATTAGATAAGAAAATAACCAGTCTAATCTTGCAAGAGCGCACGCTAAAGTGTTTTCTTCTCTCTCTCTCTCTCTCCAGGTAACGACCATGCCACGCCTTAATCAAGATAATAACATGGATGTATTGACCAAACCCGCTTATTATACTGGGCTGGGAAACGTTGGTTCCGCCATATCTTATGACAACCGTCATAAGTCTGGGCAAGGGATAGGGGAATGCAAGGATTTCCACGTAACCCGAGTGAAGAAAGAGCATTCTGATGCATCTTTTTCGGGTGTGTTAGTTATTGAGAGATGTTTCTCAGTTTGCTCTATATCCTGGGTATTAGATATCGGATCAGGATCCCATATTTGTAATCTGTTACAAGAATTAAAGAGAAATAAAGAACTGGGAAAGGGTGATATGTCTCTCAGAGTAGGGAACGAAGCAATTGTTGTTGCCGAAGCTGTCGGCGAATATCACCTTGTATTGTCAGATGGTAATATATTGATTTTAAACGACTGTTATCATGTACCGTCGATGATGTGCAATATAATATCCGTTTCTTTATTAGATAAAGAAGGATATAACTTTGCATTAGAGAAAAATTTTATGAACATTTTTTCTAAATCAAGTGTTGATTGGGTTTGGTACGTTATATAATGGTATATACGTTCTAAATCAAAATATAGTTTTGAATATACAAAACACACAAAAGAGGAAAAGTTCAGAAATGAACGAAGCCTTCTTGTGGCATTGTAGACTTGGTCATATCAATGCGACCAGACTAGCTAAGTTGTATAAAGATAGATATTTGAATTCGTTCTAATTTACATCTTATGAAACTTGTCAGTCATGTCTCAAAGGCAAGATGGCCAAAACTCCGTTTATTGGACACGAAGAAAGAGCTACTGAACTCTTAGGACTGATACATAGTGATGTATGCGGTCCTATGTCTACACATGCCAGGAATGGTTCTTCATACTTCATTACATTCACCGATGATCTTTCAAGATTCGGACATGTGTTCCTGTTGAAACACAAATCTGAAGCTTTTGAGAAATTCAAGGAATATAAGAGCGAAGTAGAGAACCAGACGAGTAAAAGTATTAAAATCCTTCGATCTGATCGAGGAGAAGAATACTTAAGCACGGAATTCCGAGATTATCTAAAAGAGAATGGCATTCTCTCTTAGCTTACTCCTCCGTATACAACACAGCACAATGGAGTATCGGAGCGGAGGAATCGCACCCTATTAGATATGGTGCACTCTATGATAAGTGTTGCTGAGTTACCTATTTCCTTTTGGAGTTATGCACTTTAGACATGTTGAATATAGTGCCCTCAAAGTCAATTATTGGATCGCAGGCACGTGATTGCAATGATTGAGGAGGACCTATGCCGGTAGGACAGTCTTACTCGAGATGATAGTATGCTATCTGGTTTGCCTTTATCAGTCGTGTATAGGTTCAGGTGACTGATCATGATTACACGTTGATAGAGCCCTTAGGATCTTGCTTGACTACCAACAGTATGAGGGCGATCATATAAGTGAGAGTTGGGTAGTCTATAAGCATATCCTTAATAGTGGTCCTTAGTCGTGGGAGTTTCGAGACAGGGCATCGATACTCCGGAGTAGACTAGTGTATACAGTCGAGACCCCGACGAGGGGCGGTGGCTGGTCTCACAAGCCACTGGTGTCAGTTGGATCACCTAAAATGTATACAGGTGCTCATTGGGTTATGAGTACACCAGACAGGACTCGCCGGGAACCTGCTAGTTGGTATTATACATATCGTCAGATAGCAGTTCCCTGGTGACATGTGTACAGGTTAGTTCATCGACCTGAGGTCGTCATTTGTCTCGTGTGAGTTCCCATTGTGCTTTGATTTCTACCTTACCACGACTCAAAGGAGTCGTGCAAATAGGTAGTTTTTGGGTACATTCCCGAGCCACATGGAGGCACGTGAGCGGATCAGCAGGGGATTCGTCTCTCCCGGTATTGGGGGTGGAGGTCGCGCTGTATCTAGGAAAGCCATTACACCAAGTCCTTGGCCAAGGCAGGTGAGATTTACTGGTAGGAACTCCAGTAGTATCTCAGGGTGTTCAGGGCTTGTCTCCGACACGACTTATACAGCTATTGGGGGTCTGACGTTACTAGCCCCCTAGGCCGGATATGCGATACTCATAGACGAACGGATCGGACTGTATATACATTGTCACTGTTAGGCTTAGTAGGGTTTCCGGATGAGTTCGCTCATCAGCCTCCCTTGAGGTCAGTACATGGGCAGCCGTTACGCACAGCTAGTGCCGCTGACGACTTGTGGTTAAACCCACTGCCATGGTACTGACGAGTCATTAGAGTCCCCCACAGATTGTTTCCCAAGTTCGGGCGAAACGTTGTAGAGGCCGTATGGTTTTATGGCAGGGTTCGGAAAATGCACGTGCGTTTACGCACGTGTCATATTTCGGGCAGATAATACTGGTAGGCTTTGGTTT
Source organism: Agapanthus africanus (assembly GCA_030015575.1). Classification (NCBI taxonomy): domain Eukaryota; kingdom Viridiplantae; phylum Streptophyta; class Magnoliopsida; order Asparagales; family Amaryllidaceae; genus Agapanthus; species Agapanthus africanus. The sequence goes on from CM057349.1 coordinate 333,622,220, forward strand.
AAGCCGGATCCGAGTATTATACAGAGTAGATATAATATATTTGTCTCAATTGCATTTATATTCGGTCGTAATACAAATGCGGGTATATTTATACAGTTACGGGGTTATCCTGAAATTCGTTTCGGGATCACTTTTGGAAGTTGCCAGTTTCCTGTTTTCTATCAGCCGTATTTAACATTCGGTTAAATACGGATTTATCTTTTCTTCTTTTGGGTGAGTCATGAGGTGAGTCATGAGAGGAAGCTTCTTGGAAGGTTACTTGTTAAGGTAACTCATTGTTTCTTTAATGTGTTCATACTAGGTGCATTTATTGTGTTCATACTTTGTGTTTACACTAGATATTTTTGTGAGAAGCTTTTGCTTGTTGTCACCTCCCCCTCTCCTACACTCACCTCCCCCCTCCTCTTATATGGCCGGCCCCTCCCCTCACTCTTACTCACTCTCTCACTCACTTGGTAGAAAAAGAAATGGTTGTTGTTTGAAAAAGATGATAGTTTTCGGTGTATGGAAATTTCATAGCTCATTTCATTCCATCACCCGATTCCAATAGCAACTTCATTAACCGTTCGTCCATGGCTTTGGACGAAGTGAGACAAAGTCTTCTACTCATTCTCTACATCATTCTTGGTCATCTCTTTTAGCAAACTTGACGACCGAGTTGCCTCGAGTCAGAGGCGGGAGCCCGTTTAAAGATCCGATGACGTGGTGCCACCTGGATGAGGAGATCGGAGCAGCCGCAACGAAGCGTGGGATGATGGTTAAAGAACGAAGGACTCGGATCGTTCGGTATAACCTTTCTTCACTCTTTGTAGATTGTTAGTTTAGCGTTAATGGCAGATCCGGGTTATAGTATGCGATAGCGCCAGTTATAAAAGTTTTTGTTCCGTATTTTGGCGTCTGAAAGACGGCCGGGGCGCTACCGTAAACTTACATGGTAGCAGAGCCACGCCATTAAGCTTTACTAACTTGTGCTAACGCGTTTAAAAGATCGATCGAACCGGATATCGAAAACCGCAAAATTCAAATTCTGAGTTTCTGTCGATTTTTAAATGGTTCTAAAATTAATTTTACACATCACAGAAAATTCAGCAAGCTTTTCTAAGCACGTGGTACAAATTTGGGCACGTGATCATTCAATAGCGCCGCGGAATCACGGTCAAACCTAGGGTTTGACCCCGCATCCGTGGCCATTCTATTGGATCACTGCTCTAAATTTGCACAGTGACATAATCTCTGGAAATTCGGGTTTTTGTTATATATCTTTTGGGCCCAGATTTTGTTACTGTGCAGCAGATGTTCATGGGGCCCACTTCGGGAAATTTTGTCGATCGAAATTTAAACGTGTTATTTTACAGTGCTTACATTATATCTCCGACCGTGAATGTCATTTGATCGGTAAACCGCGTCTGATTGCTATAGTTCTTTTAGACGGGTTTGCGAACGTGACATTCGTGTTGATGTTCTGTGTTGTGCTGTGATGTTGCGGATTTGTCGTGGTGGATAGCAGTGTGCAATGGTAGTGCAGTTTGGATTTATTTGTACATTTGATATTGCGGGACGAGCGCCCAACATGTGGACTGCCGTCACTGCCTGTTGTATAATATTCTTTTGGGGCACGACTGGGTCGAGGTCGATGTACCCGTTGTACATATTTTTCATTACTGTACTAGGTTTTACCCCACGACGGAGTGCACGGATAGCCAGGTTCTGGAGGGCAACGGGTCCGCATCTCATGACTTTGAGAGGCAGAGGGGCCCCACTCTAGAATTGGTAGACTATTCGCCGCACTCGTAGGAGGTACAGGTTGACCCAAGGAGGGGTGCTCAAGCTACCGGATTCCGTGAAGTGCAGGGTGGTCCATTCACTTTGCTGTAGGGGGCTACCTCGCTTCAGGTTTTGGCGGGTAACTTGCCGCACCCGTAGGGGTCTAGGTTTCATTGCACAGGCTATCCACACGACAGGGGAACGTCGGGTTTCAGCAGCGGCTCTGTGAAACTCGGGGATCCCAGATTATCTGTATTGTTCTGTGATACTTATTACTTTTATGTAATGTTGCGTATTATCATACCTGGAGCGATTATTGTATATTGGTATATATATTATTAGATGTTGTATATGTTTTACACCCGTGCTAGTCCAGTCCTCGCTCTGTCGTTAGTTAAGTAACCTAACGGGTGATAACGGGACCCAGTGACGAATGCGGATGGCATATACGTACATTTTATTTTCGTTCTTTTCTGGTGTGATTAATTGATGGGACTGTGTTGATTCTGATCAATGCAAAGTAAAACAAACCCGTTTGGATGTTGTTGGAACAATTTTAAAAAAGTGTTATTACAAAGACATTTCCTTTTGTTTTGCACAGTGGTATTCGGTTGGAATATCCTGCACCTCATTCGACGGGGAAAGGGCTGATATCCCTTCACCGGGACTGACCCCTTGGGCAGAAGTTTGCGTCAGGGTAATAACTTCACTATAGTCGATTTCATGTTGCTTTGCATCACGGTATTCAGTGGAATATCCTGCACCTCATTCCACAAGGAAAGAGCCGAGATCCCTTCATCGGGAGTGACCTCTTTAGCAAAGGTTTTCGCCACTATATTTTTTATAAAAAGCTATCAGGTTCCTTCAACGATGTCAAGTTCATTACGTTAAAGGTTTTTCGCCAAAAACCAGCCGTAGCCCTCCGTCATTTCTTATGAATGGTCAGGAATATTCAAGCTATGTTTGTTGGCTTTCGTTAAGGCATAGTGTTTGGTAGTTGCTGGGGTATTCATTTGTTGCATAGATAGATGAGTTGGTTTGGGACAGTCGTATTACCTTGTTGGCTTTCGTCAAGGGTATGTACGGATGGGTTCGAATTAACAAGATAATGATGGGCAGAACTTGACATGTGACTTATGATTGTTGGCTTTCGTCAAGGTCATAAGAAAATGGGGTAAAAATCATATCGGGGGTTTCTAAAGAAACTGAAACTTGCCAGGCATGCGCATAACTTCTGGAGTGTGATAACGCGAGTGGATTCCGTCACGTTATCATGCGATGAGAGTTGGATCCCGATTCCCACTGATGAGTTGGTTTACTCTTCGGGTGATCCCGATTGATTCTTCTTTCAGGTTTGGAGGAGAATTTGACAGTACAGTGAGAGGTTTCCGGATTAGATAAAGTGATAACCATTCTGATCTAGGTTAGAGTGCACGCAGAGTGTTTCTTTTCTCTCTCTCTATTTGCCAGCGACCTTTGACCGACCCTAGACTATGACTCAGTGACCAAGTTGACCGAACCTTCTTAAAATACTGGCTTTTGGATTGTCTGTGTTGCATAAGTCATTGCCATTCCTTCTTTTACCCTTTGCATTTCTCAGAACACCCGTATTACTACGGACATCCACTTCCATTGGATAGATCCAGCGTATGGTTATATACGAACTCGAAGGGAATTCTTCGGGGATGGATCCAGGTTCAGAAGAAAAAGAATTGGTTTATTCAGTTGTCTTTTATTATCACCTTCTCTCAGATTGCGAGGGCTCCTTGGTTTAGGAGAGTACACCTATTACGCTTATTGGATAGTCTTCTTCCAAACCATAGGCAGGTGCCGAAAGGTAGGGAATGAAGAAAACCAATTAGCCTAAGTAGGGTGTACAGAAGGTAATATGTACAGACAAAATAAAGGGATTAGAAAGAGGGCAAAGTAAGTTGCGACTGTTATCATTCACGACCAAACCGCGTACTTCATCGCCACTCCAATTTCACCTTTAAAAGAATAAGGTATTATTCAGTTGTCTTTTATCATCACCTTCTTTCAGTTGCGAGTACTCCTTGGTTTAGGAGGGTACACCTATTATGCTTACCGGATAGTCTTCTTCCAAACTATAGGCTGGTGCCGAACGGTAGGGAAGGAAGAAAACCATTTAGCCTAACGATGGTATACAGAAGGTAACGACTAAAGACAAATAAAGGGATTTGGAGAGATGGCAAAGAAATATACGGTTAAAGTCATGAATTGGATTATGGAAGAGGCGTTACTAGGAATACCAAGATGCCCCTACGAAACATTTTCATGTTTCAGTGCATTGTTAATGGAAAACTGTTTTCCCGATTAGATACTTACTCCAGGGTGTGTATTCACCAGGTTTCATTCTCACATCTGTTTTTATAAATGATGAGTGGGAGGAAGTTATTGGGAATTAGGTGATCATCCTCATTATATCGGAATTCGTTGTAATTGGTGATATTTGAGGAAATCGCCTGGGTACAGTTTTCAACCTACGACGCACTGGTTTTGAGTTATTCAACTCAGCGGACTTATACAGAGTATTGTATGTTGTCCAGTGTCCATCAGGACAAAGGGGTAGGTCCTCGTACTATGTTCTGTTTACTTATGACTTCTCTAGTTTTTAGATAAGTGTTTCATAGAAATACAAAGTCTAAGTTTTGAGAAGTTGTGGGTATAAGAATAAAGTAGAGAACCAGATGTCGCAAGTATCGGGATTCTTCAAAGAGATCGAAAATGTAGATTCTTGTGATTGGTATTCAGATGATAGTAAAAGTTTTGAGAAACTTGTTTCTCTTTCAGGTTACTCATAATTGGATGGTTTCCTAAGTTGAGAAATGCTGATTAGCCTCTCTCCATTAAAGTTGATATGCACTAGAGACAGCTGCATGATTAGAATCTGGTTCCAATTAAATAAGTGCCAAAGTTTCTATATTGGATATAGAATGGTTCATATCTTAACGATGTTAAGGTACGGGGAGTTGTCCGGCTTATGCTTAAAACCAGACTATGGATAACTCAGGGCACGTTTCTGTAATGGCTGTTTGTGGGTTGGCCCAGGATATGATGAGGGTTGACATTCTACCATCTGGAAGATCAATAGTGATATTGTTCTTGACTCGCCACAGTTTTAGTAAAAATGGATTTTTTCAGAAAACAGTAGTGGGAGTATGGTAGAACTGGAAGTGATTCCAGAACCGCAAACGATTAAGGAAAATTTAATAGGACCTAAAAATTCGATCAGTTTTGACATTCCATTAGCCACTCCGAAGATATGGTGGGTAACCTCAGACACCCGAAAGGTACTCCGGTAGCCTCAAGGACGGTGACAGGGAGGTTCTTATCTACCCAGACTTGACACTACTGTTGTTCCAGGCTATGAAACCCGGTAGGAGGGTTGTTGTGGTCAGTGGGAGCAGCGGAAGCATAGTGGGCAAGTAGCTTATGTCTATTTATAGACTAGAGCAGTTATAGCGGAGATTGATCATCTAATTTTGATATGACAGTCATAGGTTTTGTTGGCTATAGTGCCCTCAAGGCAATTATCATAGTCGCGGACTTGTAATTATGATGATTGTGGCAGGACCTATACCGATAAAACAGTCTTACTCAAGATGATTGTATGCTATCTGGTTTGTCTTTATCATCACCTACGTGTTGATAGAGCCCATAGGATTCTTGCTTGACTGCCAGCATTGTGATGGCGATCACATATGTGGGAGCTAGGGTCTATAAGCACATCCTTAAATGTCCCTAGTCGTAGGAGTATCGAGACCGGGCATTGATACTCCAGTGTAGACTAGTGTATACTGATCGAGACCCCGACGAGGGGCGGTGGCCAGGTCTCACAAGCCATTGGTGTTAGTTTGTTCACCTAAGATAGTATGCAGGTGCTCATTGGGTTATGAGTACACTGGACGGACTCGCCGGGAACCTGCTAGTTGGTATTATACCTATTGTCAGATAGCAGTTCCCAGGTGACATGTGTACAGGTTAGCCTGTCGACCTGAGATCGTCATTTGTCTCTTGTGAGTTCCCACTGTGCTTTGATTACTACCCTACCACGGCTCCAAGGAGTCGTGCAAACAGGTTTTAGTTGGGTACAGTCCCGAGCCACATGGAGGCAGTGATCGGATCGTCGGGGATTCGTCTCTCCTGGTATTGGGGGATGATGTCGCGTTGTGTACGGATAGCCATCACCATAAATCCGTGGCCACGGTGGACGAGAATTATCGATCCAGGATCGATAGTTTCTCAGGTGGTGATGGGTTTCATACCGACACTAAATATCGCGTTGTTGGGGGTCTGACTTTATCCACCCCCCCAGACTCGATATGCGATACTCTTAGACGAACAGACCGGACTGTACGGATATTGTCACTGACAGGCTCAGTAAGGGTTTAGGATGAGTTTGCTCGTCGGCCTCCCTTTCGCTCAATACCTGGGTAGCCGTTACGTACAGCTAGTGCCGCTGACGTGCTTGTGGTTAAACCCACTGCCAGCGTATTGACGAGTCTTTAGAGTCCCACACAGAGGGTTTTTCACGGTTCAGGCGATATGGTGTACATAAGGTATGTTGATACATACACATGTCCGATTAAATATGTGCACTTGCTGCGCATACTTTAATTGGACGGTTGATAATACTAGCGGCTTAGGATTAAGCCAGTTTATTAAATCAGGTTTTGATTTAATAATTTATATATGTATTAGTATATACTTATTCTAGTATTATTGTTCACTATTCGTTTTCTCTCTCGGCTATTCGTATTTTGGTACGAATACGCGTATATGTATTTCGGTACATGTATCGGGAAGTATTCCGTATTTTATACGGAATAGCTTCTAGAAGATGCCACATCATTTATATGATTTTCCATTTATGGAAATTCATTTGGTTTTTATAAATGAGGTGGAATTAGTAAGGTGGCATGAACATTGTTCATGGAATGGGCATAAGTCAAAAGCATGGTGCATTGTATGGTTGGATTTGTTTAATTGATTAATTGGAAAAAGAAAATTGTTTTTCAATGATGGGAATGGGAGAGGGGGCCGGTCACTTCTAGTGGGTATGGGGCTCATTTGGTTGATTGATTCATTTTTGCATTACTCCCTCTCTCATTCACTAAAAAAAATTCACCAAAGGTCTTCACCATTTTTGATTCATGCCAAGACTTCATCACCTCCAATCTTCTTCTTGCATTGCTCTCTTAAGCACATGAGATGAGAGAATGTCATAGTGACACACTAGTACACCCCCACTCTCCATAGCTAGCGACTTTGGAGCGTCGGTTACTTCGTTTGTCGAGGTTGGAGCTTGCGCCGTTTCCCTCGGGTGGATCATCGGTGATGGAGGAAGACCGGCAACCAAACATCATCAAAGGATCGCTAGGAGCTTGGAATAAAGACTGAAGGACTCGGATCATCTCGGTATAAAGATTCTAACTCTTAGTTTAGCTCGCTAATTTAGGGTTTAAGGTCGATTCGGAAATCGGGTAACGGTAGCGCCGGTTTCAGAAATTTTCGTTCCGCATTTTGGCCGCGTTTCGATGGCCGGGGCGCTGCCGGGACCCTACATGGCATCAGAGCCACCCTTTAAACCCCTTACTAGCTTGTTAAGACGTGCTTAAAAGATCGATCGACGGATTTTTCCGATATCATGGTTTCATTTCTCAAGTTGCTGTCGATTTTCAAAAGTGTTCAAAAAATTATTTCACATATCTTAAAAATCTGTGCAGGCAATTTTAAGGGTACTGGAAAAATTTGGGCCCGTGATTCCACAAAAGAGCCGCGGATTCGCCGCACTAAGCCCCCATTGGCGGCGGTTCCGCGGCGGTTTAGTAGCAACGGGCGACCAAATTTTTTCTGTAGCCCATTTACTTGGAAATGTGATTTTTGTGATATTCTGTTTTGGCCCAAGTTTCAGTGAAGTGTTGTTTTGCTATTGGGGCCAATTTGGAACTTCGTCGATCGATAATTTAAGTGGGCATTTAACAGTACATACATTATTTTCTGCGGCCGTGAATGTCACTTGATCGGTAAACTCGTCTAATTGCTATATGTCTTTTAGACGGGTTTGCGAACGTGATATTCACGTTGATGTTCTGTGATGTGCTGTGATGTTGGTTGGATCGTCGTGGTGGATAGCAATGGTGCAATGAAAGTACAGTTTCTTTTCATTTGTACATTTGATTTTGCGGGGCAAGCGTCCGACATGTGGACTGCCGTCACTGCCAGTTTGTATATTATTCTTTTGGGGCACGACCGGGCTGAGGTCGATGTCACCCTTGTATATTATTTTATTTTCTGTACTAGGATTACCCCGCGGTGGGGTGCACGAATAGCCGGATTCTAGAGGGCAACTGGTCCGCATCTCAAGGCATTCAGAAGGAGGGGACCTTACTCTCGAATTGGCGGGCTATTCGCCGCACTCGTAGGGGGTATTGGTGACCCAGGAGGGGTGCTCAAGTTACCGGATTCCGTGAAGTGCTGGGTGGTCCATTCACGTTGCTGAAGGGGGCTGCCTCACTTCTGGTTTTGGCGGGTAACTTGCCGCGCTCGTAGGGGTCTAGGTTTCATTGCACAGGCTATCCACACGACAGGGAATGTCGAGTCTCACTTGCGGCTCAAGTGAAACTCGGGGCTCCAGATTATCCACCATTCTGTATTGCTTCTGTGATGTTTCTGTGATGTTGCTGTATATCATGCCTGGGACGATTGTTGTATATATTTATATATACTAGTAGATGTTGTATATGTTTTGCACCCGTGCTAGCCCAGTCCCCGCTCTGTCGTTAGTTAAGTAACCTAACGGGTGATGACGGGACCCAGTGGCGAATGCGGATGGCATATACGTACATTTTATTTTCGTTCTTTTCTGGTGTGATTAATTGATGGGACTGCATTGATTCTTATCAATGCAAAGATAAAACAAACCTATATATGATGTTGTTGGAACCAAGTTTTTAAAAACTGACATTACAGACGTTCTCTTTTACTTTGCACAGTGGTATTCGGTTATGAATATCCAGCACCTCATTCGACGAGGCAAGGGCCGAGATCCCTTCATCGGGAGTGACCCCTTGGGTAAAAGTTTGCGTCAACGTAATAACTTCACTATAGTCGTTTCCTTTTGCTTTGCATCGTGGTATTCAGTTTGGAATATCCTGCACCCCATTCGACCGGGAAAGAGCCGAGATCCCTTCACCGGGAGTGACCTCTTTAGCAAAAGTTTTCACCACTATATATATTTATAAAACCGCTTGGATTCCTTCAATAATATCAAGTTCATTACGTTAAAGATTTTTTGCCAAAAACCAGCCGTAGCCCTCCGCCATTTCAGACGAGTATTGCTTAGTATTCGTGCTATGTATGTTGACCTAGTCAAGGCGTAGTGTTTGGTAGCTCTGTAGTACTTTTCTGTTGCATGGATATGCGATTGGTTAGGACAGTCGTACGGTCATGTTGACCTAGTCAAGGGCTCGTACGGGTGGGTCTAATTAATCCAGGATAATGACGGGTTGAACTTGACTTGTGACTTATGATATGTTGACCTAGTCAAGGTCATAAGCTGCTTGGGGTAAAAATCACATCGGGAGTTTCAAACATACAGGAAACTTGCTAGGCTTGCGCATACCTTCTGGAGTGTGGTGACTTGAGTGGCTTCCATCAAGTTATCATGCAATGATAGTTGGATCCCGATTCCCACTGATGAGTAGGATTACTCCTCGGGTGATTCCGACTAATTCTCCTTTCAGGTTTGGGGGAGAATTCGAGGATACAGTGGGAGCCATCCAGATTAGATAAAATGATCAACCATTCTGATCTAGGTTAGAGTGCACGCTGAGTGTTTCTTCTCTCTCTCTCTAACTACGACTATAACCCGACCTTTGACTAAAACGCATGAAACCAAGTTGACCGAACTTCTTAAAATACTTTGGCTTTTAGAATGTCTCGGTGTCGCATACATCATTGCCATTTCTATATCACCTTTTGCATTTCTCCAGAACACCCCGCATTATTATGAACATCCACTTCCATTGGATAAATCCATCGTATGGTTATATACGAACTCGAAGGATCTTTTTCGAGGATGGATTCCGGTTCTGGAGAGATTGAATAGGATTATTCGGTTGTCTTTTCTCTTTACCTTCTCTCAGGTTGTGAGGGCTCCTAGGATTAGGAGAGGGTACACCTATTGAGATTATTGGATAGTCTTCCTCCAAACCATAGGCAGGTGCCAAACGGTAGAGAAGGATGAAAACCAACAAGCTTAACTGTGGTGTACATAAGGTAATAAGTAAAGACATATAAAGGGATTAGAATAATGGCAAAGGAAATTGCGACCACCATCATTCACGACAAAGACCGTGTATACCCCTGCCACTCCTACATTCACTTTACATTTCTCCATAACACCTCGTATCACTACGAACATCCACTTCCATTGGATAAATCCATTGTATAGTTACATACGAACTCGAAGGAACTTTTTCGAGGATGGATTCTGGTTCAGGAGAAAAAGAATAGGATTATTCAGATGTTTTTTCTCTTTACCTTCTCTCAAGTTGTGAGGGCTCCTAGGATTAGGAGAGTACACCTATTACACTTATTGGATAGTCTTCTTCCAAACCTTAGGCTGGTGCCGAAAGGTAGGGAATGAAGAAAACCAATTAGCGTAAAGGAGGTGTACAGAAGGTAATAAGTAAAGACATAATAAAGGGATTGGAGTGAGGGCAGGTAAGTATATGGTTACTGTCATGAATCAGGATAATGAAAGAGGCGTTACTAGGAATACCGGGTTAACCCTTTTGAAACATTTTCATGTTTCAGTTTCACTGTGCGATGTTAATTGATAATTGTTTTCCCAGTTGGAATCTAACTCCAGGGTATGTATTTACCAGATCAGTTTCTCACATCTGTATGATATTATAGATGCTGAGTGGGAGTAAGATATTGGGAATTGGGTGATTAGATCTTCATTATATCGGAATTCGTTGTAATTAGTGATATTTGAGGAAATCATCTGGATTTTGCCGGATGGCAAATATTTGGTTTTGAATATCCGTTGTTATGCACCAATTTCAAACTGATATATCTGTACGTTTATTTTATAAAGTGAGATATAACTTTTTGATATTGTGTCTATGACATTTACCTATATCAGTTGGTGATTATGTAAGGTGCATTCAACAGCGGTGTAACAGTTCTTAACCAAAGTACAGTTTTTCAACCTATGACGCACAGAGTTTGAGTTATTGAACTCGGGGGACTTATACAAAGTATTGTATGTTGTCCAGTGTCCGTTAGGACAAAGGGTTTGGTACTCGTACTACATTCTGTTTACTTATGACTTCTCCAGTTCTGAACATGTATTTCGTTGAAATGCAAGGTCCAGATATTCAGAAGTTATAGGTATAAGAATAAAGTAGAGGACCATTTGTTAGAAGTATCGGGATTCTTCGAAGTATTTGAAGATGTAGATACTTGTGTTTGGTATTCCGTTGATAGTAATGGTTTTGAGAACTCGCTTCTCTTTCGGGTTACTCATATATGGATGCACTCCTAGATGAGTAATGTTGATTGTCCTTTTTCCATTTGATTGATATGCACTGGAGACAGCTGCATGATTTTGAATCTGGTTCCAAATTAGATTAGTGCTTTTGTTTCTATATTAGATTTATATATAGAATCAATTAATATCTTAACGATGTTAAGGTATAGGGAGTTGTCCGGCTGATGCTTAAAACCAGAATCCGGATAAACTCAAGGCATGTTTCAGTAATGGCAGTTTGTGGGTTATCCCGGGCTTTGACGAGGGTTAATTTTCTACCATCAGGAAGATCAATATTTATATTGTTCTTGACTCACCACAGTTTTAGTAAAATGGATTTTTTCAGAAAACACAAGTGGGAGTATAGTAGAACTGGAAGTTATTCCAGAACCACACATGATTACTGAAGATTTAATAGAACCTGAGGATTCAATTATTTTGACATTCCATTAGCCACTCCGCAGTTTTTGGTGGGTAACCTCAGGCGCCCGAGAGGTACTTCGGTCTTCTCAGATACGGTGACAGGGAGGTTCTTGTTTACCCAGACTTGCCATTGCTGTTGTTCTAGACTATAAGACCCGGCAGGAGGATGGGTATAGCGTCGTTCTAAACTAGTTTTAGAAGTGCACGTGTATATGTCTCTGCCAAAGGGTTGTTGTAGTCAGTGGGAGCAGCGGAAGCTTAGTGGGCAAGAAGCTTATGTCTATTTATAGACTAAAGCAGGTATAGCGGAAATAGATCATCTAATTTTGATGTGACAGTCATAGGTCTTGACTTCATCAGAATGGAAGATGGATCTGGTAAGAAGGTAGTAGAGAGTGATGTCCAAGTATTGGGATGACATGCACTTGATAGGAAAAGATATTCCTATACTACGATCGGTTGTACTATGGTTGTCACAAAGTTGTTTCTCCACATAGGATATGGATATAATATCAGGTTTCTGGTTACTAGATCTATAGTTTTAGATCTAGATTTAGGAAGTATCCTAATCTGGGTATTTTGACATTAAATGGACGACTCCTGGCATGGTGGTGTACCTGCAGGTGATGGAGTCACCCTCTCTAAAGGTGTCTTACAGACTAAAGGGGAGAGGGATCTGCATGATTAGCATATCACTTGTTTAGGCAATTGAGTTAATCATGAAATGTCGAGTACCACACCAAATATTGCTTTTGCACTAGATGCAATAAGTAGATATATTAATCCAATCATGGAGAAACATTGGGAAGCAGTTATTGAACATAAGTGAATGTTCTATGGAAATGATTACGGCAGCCTCCTTCAGGAGACGGTTATCATTTCAGGCTTCCAAAGTGACCTGAATGACAGAGTGACTGTCAAAGTTATAGTTTTTCCCTCTTTTGAGGGACAGTATGTTGGACGGGTGGTCCAAGCGAATACTGAGGAAAGGCATGGCGCATGATACTGATTAAATTTAGTGGACGATACAGTCTAAGTAGTTTGCTGGATTTGGAGTTCATTTATGAACTGGGTCCCATCAGACATCCAGACAAATTCTAAGACAAGTATTACTCATTTCGGGAGATAGTTTTCTCCGCGAAGTTGAGATGTAGAGAGATACAGAAAGAAACATTGGAGCGGATCCACTCACTGAGGCTATTTCTCGAACGCAATCATTTTCGCAAACAGGCTTTGCGAAACTGATTAGTAGAAAAGTTGGGTGTTCGGTATCACACGGGCTGTGAGTATGCGACATCGCAATAATTGGCCTTAAGAGCAAGTGGGAGATTGTTGGCTATAGTGCCCTCAAGGCAATTATCATAGTCGCGGACTTGTGATTATGATGATTGTGGCAGGACCTATACCGATAAAACAGTCTTACTCAAGATGATTGTATGCTATCTGGTTTGTCTTTATCATCACCTACGTGTTGATAGAGCCCATAGGATTCTTGCTTGACTGCCAGCATTGTGATAGCGATCACATATGTGGGAGCTAGGGTCTATAAGCACATCCTTAAATGTCCCTAGTCGTAGGAGTATCGAGACCGGGCATTGATACTCCAGTGTAGACTAGTGTATACTGATCGAGACCCCGACGAGAGGCGGTGGCCAGGTCTCACAAGCCATTGGTGTTAGTTTGTTCACCTAAGATAGTATGCAGGTGCTCATTGGGTTATGAGTACACTGGACGGACTCGCCGGGAATCTGCTAGTTGGTATTATACCTATTGTCAGATAGCAGTTCCCAGGTGACATGTGTACAGGTTAGCCTGTCGACCTGAGATCGTCATTTGTCTCGTGTGAGTTTCCACTGTGCTTTGATTACTACCCTACCACGGCTCAAAGGAGTCGTGCAAACAGGTTTTAGTTGGGTACAGTCCCGAGCCACATGGAGGCAGTGATCGGATCGTCGGGGATTCATCTCTCCTGGTATTGGGGGATGATGTCGCGTTGTGTACGGATAGCCATCACCATAAATTCGTGGCCACGGTGGACGAGAATTATCGATCCAGGATCGATAGTTTATCAAGTGGTGATGGGTTTCATACCGACACTAAATATCGCATTGTTGGGGGTCTGACTTTATCCACCCCCCCCCCCAGACTCGATATGCAATACTCTTAGACGAACAGACCGGACTGTACGGATATTGTCACTGACAGGCTCAGTAGGGCTTCAGGACGAGTTTGCTCGTCGGCCTCCCTTTCGTTCAATACCTGGGTAGCCGTTACGTACAGCTAGTGCCGCTGACGTGCTTGTGGTTAAACCCACTGCCAGCGTATTGACGAGTCTTTAGAGTCCCACACAGAGGGTTTTTCACGGTTCAGGCGATATGGTGTACATAAGGTATGTTGATACATACACATGTCCGATTAAATATGTGCACTTGCTGCGCATACTTTAATTGGACGGTTGATAATACTAGCGGCTTAGGATTAAGCCAGTTTATTAAATCAGGTTTTGATTTAATAATTTATATATGTATTAGTATATACGTATTCTAGTATTATTGTTCACTATTCGTTTTCTCTCTCGGCTATTCGTATTTTGGTACGAATACGCGTATATGTATTTCGGTACATGTACCGGGAAGTATTCCGTATTTTATACGGAATAGCTTCTAGAAGATGCCACATCATTTATATGAGTTTCCATTTATGGAAATTCATTTGGTTTTTATAAATGAGGTGGAATTAGTGAGGTCGCATGAACATTGTTCATGGAATGGGCATAAGTCAAAAGCATGGTGCATTGTATGGTTGGATTTGTTTAATTGATTAATTGGAAAAAGAAAATTGTTTTTCAATGATGGGAATGGGAGAGGGGGCCGGCCACTTCTAGTGGGGATGGGGCTCATTTGGTTGATTGATTCATTTTTGCATTACTCCCTCTCTCATTCACTAAAAAAATTCACAAAAGGTCTTCACCATTTTTGATTCATGCCAAGACTTCATCACCTCCAATCTTCTTCTTGCATTGCTCTCTTGAGCACATGAGATGAGAGAATGTCATAGTGACACACTTATACACCCCCACTCTCCATAGCTAGCGACTTTGGAGCGTCGGTTACTTCGTTTGTCGAGGTTGGAGCTTGCGCCGTTTCCCTCGGGTGGATCATCGGTGATGGAGGAAGACCGGCAACCAAACATCATCAAAGGATCGCTAGGAGCTTGGAATAAAGACCGAAGGACTCGGATCATCTCTGTATAAAGATTCTAACTCTTAGTTTAGCTCGCTAATTTAGGGTTTAAGGTCGATCCGGAAATGGGGTAACGGTAGCGCCGGTTTCAGAAATTTTCGTTCCGCATTTTGGCCGCGTTTCGACGGCCGGGGCGCTGCCGGGACCCTACAGGTTTGACTTCATCAGAATAGGGGATGGATCTGTTAAGAAGGTAGTAGGGTGTGATGTCCTGGTATTTGGATGACATACACAGAGTAGGAAGTAAAATTCCTATACTACGATCGGTTGTACTGTGGTCGTCACACAGTTGTTTCTCCAGACAGGATATGGATATAATATCTGACATTTTGGTTTCTAGATCTATGGTTTTAGATCTGGATTTGGGTAGTTTCCCAATGTGGGTACTTTGACAGTATTCTAATGGTTTTTAGAATAGTTGACTCCTGGCATGGTGGTGTACCTGCAGGTGATGGAGTCACCCTCTCTAAAGGTGTCTTACAGACTAAAGGGGAGAGGGATGTGCATGATTGGCAGATCACTTGCTTAGGCAATTGAGTCGATCATGAGATGTCAAGTACCACACCAGATGTTGTTTTTGCACTAGATACAATAAGTTTGTATTAATCCAATCCTGGAGAAACATTAGGAAGCAGTTTTAGAACATAAGCGGATGTTCTACGGATTTGATGATGGCAGCCTCCTTCAGGAGACGGTTATCATTCCAGGCTTGAAAGGTGACATGGATGACAGAGTGATTGTCAGAGTTATAGTTTTCCTTCTGACAAAGAGGGACAGTATTATGGACAGGTGGTCCAAGAGGATACTGTGGGAGGCATGGTGCAGGATACTGATTAGGTTCAGTTATCGATACAGTCTAAGAAGTTTGGATTTGGAGTTCATTTATGAACTAGGTCCCATCAGATATCCAGACATATTCTAAGACAAGTATTACTCAATTTGGAAGATGGCTTTCTCCGCGAACTTGAGATTAAGAGAGACATAGAAAGAAACATCAGGGCGGATCCACTCACTGAGGCTATTTCTCGAACACAATAGTTTTACAAACGGGCTTTGTGAAACTGATTAGTAGAGGAGTTGGGTGTTGGTTTCACACGGGCTGTGAGTACGCAACATCGCAATAATTAGCCTTAAGTGCAAGTGGGAGATTGTTGGATATAGTGCCCTCAAAGTCAATTATTGGATCGCAGGCACGTGATTGCAATGATTGAGGAGGACCTATGCCGGTAGGACAGTCTTACTCGAGATGATAGTATGCTATCTGGTTTTCTTTTATCAGTCGTGTATAGGTTCAGGTGACTGATCACGATTACACGTTGATAGAGCCCTTAGGATCTTGCTTGACTACCAACAGTATGAGGGCGATCATATAAGTGAGAGTTGGGTAGTCTATAAGCATATCCTTAATAGTGGTCCCTAGTCGTGGGAGTTTCGAGACAGGGCATCGATACTCCGGAGTAGACTAGTGTATACAGTCGAGACCCCGACGAGGGGCGGTGGCTGGTCTCACAAGCCACTGGTGTCAGTTGGATCACCTAAGATGTATACAGGTGCTCATTGGGTTATGAGTACACCGGACAGGACTCGCCGGGAACCTGCTAGTTGGTATTATACATATCGTCAGATAGCAGTTCCTTGGTGACATGTGTACAGGTTAGTTCATCGACCTGAGGTCGTCATTTGTCTCGTGTGAGTTCCCACTGTGCTTTGATTTCTACCTTACCACGGCTCAAAGGAGTCATGCAAACAGGTAGTTTTTGGGTACAGTCCCGAGCCACATGGAGGCACGTGAGCGGATCGGCAGGGGATTCGTCTCTTCCGGTATTGGGGGTGGAGGTCGCGCTGTGTCTAGGAAAGCCATTACACCAAGTCCTTGGCTAAGGCAGGTGAGATTTACTGGTAGTTACTCCAGTAGTATCTCAGGGTGTTCAGGGCTTGTCTCCGACACGACTTATACAGCTATTGGGGGTCTGACGTTACTAGCCCCCTAGGCCGGATATGCGATACTCATAGAAGAACGGACCGGACTGTATATACATTGTCACTGTTAGGCTCGGTAGGGTTTCCGGATGAGTTCGCTCATCGGCCTCCCTTGAGGTCAGTACATGGGCAGCCGTTATGCACAGCTAGTGCCGCTGACGACTTGTGGTTAAACCCACTGCCAGGATACTGACGAGTCATTAGAGTCCCCCACAGATTGTTTCCCAAGTTCGGGCGAAACGTTGTAGAGGCCGTATGGTTTTATGGCAGGGTTCGGAAAATGCACGTGCGTTTACGCACGTGTCATATTTCGGGCAGATAATACTGGTGGGCTTTGGTTTAAGCCGGATCCGAGTATTATACAGAGTAGATATAATATATTTGTCTCACTTGCATTTGTATTCGGTCGTAATACAAATGCGGGTATATTTATACAGTTACGGGGTTATCCTGAAATTCGTTTCGGGATCACTTTTGGAAATTTCCAGTTTCCAGTTTTCTATCAGCCGTATTTAACATTCGGTTAAATTCGGATTTATCTTTTCTTCTTTTGGGTGAGTCATGAGGTGAGTCATAAGAGGAAGCTTCTTGGAAGGTGACTTGTTAAGGTAACTCATTGTTTCTTTAATGTGTTCATACTAGGTGCATTTATTGTGTTCATACTTTGTGTTCACACTAGATATTTTTATGAGAAGCTTTTGCTTGTTGTCACCTCCCCCTCTCCTACACTCACCTCCCCCCTCCTCTTATATGGCCGGCCCCTCCCCTCACTCACTTGGTAGAAAAAGAAATGGTTGTTGTTTGAAAAAGATGATAGTTTTCGGTGTATGGAAATTTCATAGCTCATTTCATTCCATCACCCGATTCCAATGGCAACTTCATTAACCGTTCGTCCATGGCTTTGGACAAAGTGAGACAAAGTCTTCTACTCATTCTCTACATCATTCTTGGTCGTCTCTTTTAGCAAACTTGACGACCGAGTTGCCTCTAGTCAGAGGCGGGAGCCCGTTTAAAGATCCGATGACGTGGTGCCACCTGGACGAGGAGATCGGAGATCGACGAGATCGGAGCAGCCGCAACGGAGTGTGGGATGATGGTTAAAGAACGAAGGACTCGGATCGTTCGGTATAACCTTTCTTCCCTCTTTGTAGATTGTTAGTTTAGCGTTAATGGCAGATCCGGGTTATAGTATGCGATAGCGCCAGTTATAAAAGTTTTTGTTCCGCATTTTGGCGTCTGAAAGACGGCCGGGGCGCTACCGTAGACTTACAAGACAGCTTCATACTTATTAAATAGGGTTCCGACCAAATCCATGCCTACCACTTCATATGAGATATGGTATGGAAAGAGACCATCTCTTAAACGAGTTAAGATATGGGATTGTCCGGCTTATATTAAAAAACAGAATCCGGACAAACTCGAAGCACGATCAGTTCTTTGCAAGTTTGTGGGATATCCAAACAATTATATGGATATCTATTCTACCACAACGATGAACAAAAGGTGTTTGTTGCTCAGCATGCCACCTTTTTAGAAAAGGAATTTCTTGTGGAAGAAATTAGTGGTAATGAGGTAGAACTGGAAAAAGTTCTAGAAACAAAAACTGCAATAGAAGATTTGGTAGAACTGGAGGATTCAATAGTCACTGACGAATCTCAGCCACTCCGTAGATCTAGTAGGGTTTCTCACCCACCTGAGAGATACTACGGTTTTCTTATTGACGGTGGGAGCAAGGATTGCATCATAGAAGATGATGACCCAACTAGTTTCGAGCAGGCCATCACAAGTAGGGACTCTATGAAATGGCTGGATGCTATTCGATTTGAGATGGAATCCATATACACCAACAAAGTATGGACTTTGGAAGTTGCTCTTGAAGGGGTAAAACCCATTGGGAGAAAGTGGATCTTTAAGAAGAAAATTGGTGTAGATGGAAAGGTTGAGACCTTCAAAACTAGACTTGTAACAAAAGGTTTTATCAACGACCAGGTGTCGACTATGATGAAACCTTTTCTCCAGTGGCTATGGTTAAGTCCATCAGGATCATACTTGCCATTGCTGCATACCATGACTATGAAATCTAGTAGATGGACATCAAGACCGCTTTTCTAAATGGTGATTTAGAAGAGAGCGTGTATATGACACAGCCAGAGGGTTTCGTAGACAGTGGGAGCAGCGGAAAGGTGTGCAAGCTACTTAAATCAATACACGGATTAAATCAGGCGTCGCGGAGCTGGAACATCTATTTTGATGAGGCAGTCAAAGAGTTTGACTTCATAAAAAACGTATATGAACGTTGTATATATAAAAAGGTTATAGAGAGTAAGGTTGTCTTCCTCGTATTGTACATGGATGAAATACTCTTGATAGGAAATGATATTCATATGCTACACTCGGTCAAACTCTTCCTATCACAAAAGTTCTCCATGAAAGATCTGGGTGATGCTTCCTACATCCTGAGGATAAAGATCTATAGAGATAGATCTAAAAGGATGTTGGGATTGTCCCAATCTAGGTACCTAGACACCATACTAAAGAGGTTTAGTATGGAAGATTCTAAGCGTGGTAATTTACCCGCTTGTTCAGGAATCACTCTCCAAAGAGATGTCTCCTAAGACTGATTTGGAGAGGGCTCGCATGAACGTGATACACTATGCTTCTGCAGTTGGGTTTATCATGTACACGATGTTATGCACCAGACCGGATGAAGCTTACGCACTCATTGTGGTAAATAGATATCAATCAGACCCAGGGGAGAACCACTGGATAGCTGTGAAGAGCATTCTTAAGTACTTGAGAAGGACTAAAGAGATATTCTTGGTGTATGGTAACGGAGAACTCCCTGTGGAGTCCTTTACCGATTCGAGCTTCCAGAGTGATAAGGATGACAGCAAGTCTGTCTCGGGTTTTGTCTTCACCCTCAATGGAGGGGCAGTATGTTGGAAGAGTTCCAAACAAGATACCGTTGCAGACTCGATGATGGAAGATGAATACATCGCTGCCAACGATGCTGCTAAAGAGGTTGTCTGGATGAAGAAGTTCATTATTAAACTTGGTATGGTTCCATCCATTGAGAATTCAATACCTTTGTATTGTGATAACAATAGAGCCGTAGCTTTGGCCAAGGAAGCCCGGTCCCATCGGTGATCCAGACATATTCTGAGGCGGTATCACTTGATCCGGGAGATAGTTGATCGCCGGGAGATCGAAGTCAGGAGAGTAGATACGAAAGAAAACACAATGAATCCACTCACGAAGGCCCTACCCCAGACGCAGTTTGAAAGACTTTTGAGGATGTTGGGTATGCGATACTACAACAACTGGCCTTAGTGCAAGTGGGAGATTGCTAGGAATATGTATGCTCTAGATGCCATTATTGTATATTATAGTGGATTCTTGGACATATATATAGAGGACTATCTTCCTCGACAAGATAGTATGCTATCTGGTTGCTCTTTATCTTAACTTGTACACTTTTTTTAGTGTACTGTCTCTCTGATACATGTTGATAAATCCTTTAAGATGTTGGCTTGACTACCAGGACTATGATGCAGATCATACTAGTGGGGCTTGTGTAGTCCGCAAGCACATCCTTTAACGGTTCCTAATGGAGGGAATATCGAGACAGGGCATCGAAATTCCAGAGTAGACTAGTTTGTACATTTCTTGACCCTATATGGGACGACAGTTGATCCCACAATCATTGATGTTTGACATCAAAGATTGTATACATGTGCTCATTAGAGAATGGGTACACCGAACAGAACTCGCCGAGAACTCCTAGATGGTACCATACCTATCGTCAGATAGCTTGCACAGGTTAGTCTTTAGAACCGAGATCGTCATAGTGTCTTGTGTGGTTCCCACTGTGCTTTGATTTCCTCCCTACCACGGCTCAAAGGAGTTGTGCAAACAGGTGGATTTTGGGTACAGTCCTGAGTCACATGGAGGCAGTGAGCGATAGGAGGGGTTTCGTCTCTCTCGGTATTGGGAGTTGATGTTGCGCTATGCTCGATTGGCTATAACAGCAGGTCCCTGGGCAGGGCTGATGAGATTTACTGGTAAGTGTTATTAGTAGTTTCTCGAAAGGTTATAGGCCACACATCGGCATGACTTATCAAGTTACTGGGGTCTGACGATACCGCCACTAGACTCGATATGCTACATATCAGACGAAGAGACCGGACTGTACGTTAAGTGTTGCTTATAGGCTCTACGGGAGTTTGGACATGTTTGCTTGTTGATCTTCTATTCGTTCAATACCTGAGTATTGGGTTATGCCAGTGCCCTGGCCATCTACCGTGACCGTTTGCATAACAAATTTTTTATAAACTGTGTTAGTTATATGTATGCCCTAGAGGCCATTACTGTACATAAGATGTATATTGTAGTGGATGCTGGGACATATATAGGTAGGACTTTCTTGCTCGACATGATAGTACGCTATCTGGTTGCTCTTTATCTTAACATGTATACATTCTGTCTCTCTGTTACATGTTGATAAAGCCCTTAGGATGTGTACTCGACTTGCAGGACTATGATGTAGATCATACAAGTGGGGCATGGGTAGTCTATGAGTACATCCTTCAATGTTCCTAGTCGTGGGAATATCGAGACGGGGCATCGATATTCCAGAGTAGACTAGCGTATATCTTCTCGACCTATGTGATGGGCGATGGATGATCCCATATCCATTGGTGTTTGACATCAGAGATGGTATGCGGGTGCTCAGTGGTGACTGGGTACACTGAACGGACTCGCCGAGAACTCCCAGATGGTATTATACCTCACGTCAGATGGCAGTTCTCTGGTGACACTGGTACAGCTTAGTCTGTTGACCCGAGATCGTCATAGAGTCTTCTGTGTCTCCCACTGTACTTTGATTTCCACCCTACCACGGCTCTACTGAGTTGTGCAAACAGGTGGTTTTTGGGTACAGTCCCGATTCACATGGAGGCAATGAGCGATAGGAGGGGATTCGCCTCTCCCGGTATTAGGGGGTTGATGTTGCGCTATGCTCGACTGGCCATAACTGGAAATCCGTGGCCAGGGTTGCTGTGATTTACTGGTAAGTGTTATCAGTAGTTTCACGCTTGTTATGGACCTTACATCGGCATGACTTATCAAGCTACTGGGGTCTGACGTTTACCACCCCTAGGCGAGATATGCGACATATCAGACGAACAGACCGGACTGTGCGGTAAGTGTTACTGGTTGGATTCACAGGAGTGTGAGAAGGCTTGCTCGTTGATCTTCTGATCGCTCAATACCCGGGTGGCCGTTACGTTTAGCAGACCGCTTACGGCTTGTGGGTGTTTGATATGATCATCACCTACTGCCGGCGTATTGACGAGTCTTTAGAGTCCTACACAGGGGTTTCCTGGCTCAAGCGAAACGAAATAGGAGCGCATATGAGATATGTGCGGGACCGAGAATAATACCAGTATGTGATAGTGTATTCTATTCTCGCGATTTGTATCATTGGACGGTTATATAAGATATAGCCGGGTTACCGAATCAAGTGTTGATTCGATACATTGATACACTTGATATTAGTCGGTTATATGCGATATGACCGGATCATTAAATCAAGTATCGATTTAATGATTTAATGTATAATTATATATTTGATATATTACTTTACATTAACTTGTATTTGTTCACTTAAGATTGACTTTCTCACTTAATGTGCACAAGTTGTATATATGATATATGTTTGTGCACTAGTTTGTATCATGTTTGATGATACATGCAAAGTTGGGTGTGTGTATGACTTACACCAAGTTTAGCTTAATGGTTAGGGTTTTATTTTCTTTATTTATTTTGGAAAAACTAAATGGTGGCTTTTCTTGTTTTGACTTGAAGCTTCATGAAGCTTCATAGCATCTTTGAAAAAGTCTAACCATTTTGTTTTGTTCATTAACCTAACCATTAGCCTAAACTCTAGTTTAGTCTCTACAATGGTTTACTCACCCATGCTTGCAACATGATAGACTTCACTTGATTATTCATTTTTTATTATTCTTTTTTTCATATTCTTTTCTTCTTCATCTTCTTCATGAAGTGAAGAAAGCTTTCTTGAAAATTTTCAAGTGATGATTAAGAGTGAGAAATCCAAATCCAAAGTGAACCCACTTCCTATTTCTTCATCCTCTACCACTTGCCATGTTGTATAGGGTGTTCTCTTCATAAAGTTTTTGACCAAGTGAAGGAATAGCTTGAGTTTGAGTCTCCCCGACGTAGATCATCTTCGGCCTCGAAGTCAACGACCTAGCCCGCTCATTTTTCCGATGAAACCAACGCTAGGGTCCGGGATCCCGATGATCGCGGCGAAGGGACGTCAACACGGAGCTATAGAAGTGAAGGACCGGATCTACAAAGGTTGTATTCCCATTCACTTAGTAGTAAAGTAGTTTACTAGCTTCTAGTTTCGCCTTTACCTCTAGTGAACGATCTTCATTAGGGTTTCTCGGCACATAAAAAATTTGATTTTGGTATGGTTGATGCCTTGTGGAATCTCTTGAGTGTGCCTAGGAACCCTACAGTGGTATTAGAGCCTAGCTAGAGCTTTAGGCGAAGCGTAGACGAAGTTAGAAACCCGATCGAACCCCGAAACCTTAATCGCAACCCATCTCTGTACATTTTCTGAAATTGTGGATTTTTGTGAATTAAAAATTGTCAAAAAATTCAGCAGGGTTTTCTAGGAGTTACTGTGCAGCACGTGCCCCCAACTCGACTAATGCGCCGCGGAACCGCAGCCCCCCTGGCTTGCGCGGAGGTTCCGCGGCCATAATGGTGAATCTTGCCACGTGGTTTGCACAGTAATTTCTTTCTGCAAGTTCTGTGTTTTCTGGGAATTTTTTAACTTCTACTCAACAGTTGAGTTTTCTGGGTTGTTTTGGGGACTCGAGTTTCGATCGGATTATTTAACTTTGTTTATAGTGTTTTTCCGGGTAATTTTAGAACATGTTAAAAAGTTCGACCGGATATAAATAACCCACTTTTTCCCCTGCCGGGAAATTTCCAATTGTTGGATTTTTCCGTACTTTAAGAACATTCTAAGTAGTGCAAGTAACGCGATGGACCCTCTAGAAGACAACAAACCTTAACTCGATTATGTGACCGTCTTGAACTGCCTTTTGAACCTTAGGGTTTGGAGCAGTACGGTGTGCAACATGTCAGGCGTTGGCTTGACCCTTCTACGGCTGGACCGTTGGTACTGTAGCATGAAGTGAATGTTCTTAAACTTATTTCAAGTGTTGAGCTTTTCGGGAAAACTTGGGTGTTTGATTATTCGATCGGAAAGTTTAACATTGTCTATTTATCTGGATTGTGATACAATATTTGGAATCCACAAGTAGTTATGAGATAACTAATTTGAATGTTATAAATCTAGCAGTTTAGTCTCACTTGATCTGTTGCCACGGGATTTTGATGTGATCAAAAGTCCGTCGCAATCACGTTGCGTATGCGGATACCCGCCGGGTAAACATAATAGACAGCTTCACCCCATAGCCCCGACCAAGTGACTATAGGAGAACCTCGTCGCCAAAAGCATCCGTTCGGGTGCTCGCGGCAGCGGTGTTTCGCCTTAGTGCACTTCGTCGACGGCATTCGGGGGTGCGGCCGTCTACTTAAGTTTGCGACGAGCATTCGTTCAGGATGTCGGGAATCTTGTTGAATTACCCGACTTGATACTGAAAAGAGTTTTCGATAATGAGACTAAAATGCGGGGTTTATAATTGTTAGGCATGCGATGTCTAAGGAATTCATTTGGTTAGGCATGCGATATCTATGCAGGTTGTGGATTCCAACTATTGTAGTTTTACACTTTCTTTTCTGCGACTGTAAGTGTAATATGTGATATCGCCGGTTTCGTTGCTATATGTCAACGACAATTGGGATGGGCATATTTACTTACGTTGATGACATGTGATGTTATGTGTTGCTGGATATGTTATATTGGATCGTCGTGTTTGAATAGCCGGGGTTTTTTATGTGAGATGAGTGTTTTTCATTTTCATTCATGTAAAAACTTGTATGTAATATTCTTTTGTTGGGGCACTTCCGGGTTGAGGATGATGTCACCTTTGTATATTATTTACTTTTCCGCATTAGGATAGACCCAGGAAGGGAGCACAAGTAACCGGGTTCTAGGGTCCAGTGGGAGACCAACTCGAGGAGTCGAGTCCGGGTCTCCTAACTCTAGAATTGGTAGGGTTGCTTGCCGCTCTCGTAGGGGTCTAGAGGTGTGGGATTGGCTATTCATCACGACCGTGGAATCCGTGTTTTATTCAGGCTCAAAATAAAACACGAACGTCCTAGTATATCCAATATTTCATATGATATTTTCTGCTGCGTTATCTGTGATGTGATCTGTGATATGTTCAGATAGATATTGTATATAGTATATATGATATATTATATAGACGTTGCTTATGTTTTACACCCGCGCTAGCCCTGCCTCGTTCTGCCGTTAGTTACCTAACCTAACGGTGCAGACGGGACATCGAGGCGAATGCGGATGGCATAAGCGTACGTTATATTTATCTGTGATGTTTAGGTGGACTTAAATGATGGGACATTCATTAATGAGATTAATGAAAGAAAATAAACCTAAAAGATGTTGTGGAATCGGATTTCAAAAATAGGTAGCTACAGTTCTTTCTTTGCATCGCGGTGTTCCTTGTAGAACATCCTGCACCTTATTCGATAAGGAAAGGGCCGAGATCCCTTCACCGGGAGTGACCCCTTTAGCAATAACTGGCAGATGCTACAACCGTCGATCTGTCTTTTGATTGCTTTTCTAGTTCTTGCTTTGCATAGTGGTATTGTGAATATCCTGCACATCATTCGACGAGGAAAGAGCCGACGATCCCTTCACCGGGAGTGACCTCTTTAGCAAAGCTAGTAAAAGCCTCAAAAGCACTCCATTTTTAAAACCATTTGATTCCGCAACGAGATCAAGTTCAAAGCGTTAAAGGTTTTCTTAAAAACCTTCCGCAACCCTCCGTCATTTTAGGAAGTAGAGTACTTAGTATTCGTGCTGTGTTTGTTGACCATAGTCAAGGCACAGTGTACGGTAGCTAAGTGATGTCTTCCTACACAGCATATGATGCGGTTAGTTAGGACAGTCATGTGACTTTGTTGACCTTAGCCAAGGGTCATATGGGTGGGTCTAATTAATCACGAAATGACAGGTAGAACTTGACTAGTGCTTATGATTTGTTGACCATAGCCAAGGTCATAGGTGCTAGGGGTAAAAACCTTTATCGGGAGTTTCAAGTGTTGAAATTTGCAATGAGATTGCATACCTTCTATATGATAGTTGGATCCACCCACTGCGAGTAATTGTTACTCCCGGGAGAGTTTTGCACTTTGCAATTAGCCGATCAAGTAGGTGTCTAGAAAGGTGTCAACGGGGTTACGCCCCTGGGAAAACGAGGTTTATTTTAATTAGGTCCGTGCGAAAGCACGGGGAACCTCCCTCAAAGTACTGTCACTGGCCTGGCTGAAAAATTGGCGAACTTGTAGAGTGTAATTAATCCCGGCTAGTCTTTCCTTTTAGGGTTTGAAGGAAGATTTGATAAAAACAGTGGGAGCCATCCTGATTAGATAAAATATATAACCAATCTAATCTTGCAAGAGCGCACGCAGAGTGTTTTCTTCTCTCTCTCCAGGTAGCGACCATGTCACGCCTTAATCAATATAATAATATGGATGTATTGACCGAACCCGCTTGTTATACTGAGCTGGGGAACGTTGGCCCCGCTCCAACTTACAATTGTTATAAGACCGAGCAGGAAATTGGGGAATACCAGATTTCCCATGACGCCCAAACGAAGAAAGTGCATGAGATGCATCTCCTTCGGGTGTGTTCATTACAAAGAACTGTTTCTCTGTATCCTCTACGTCCTGGGTATTAGATACCGGATCAGGATCCCACATATGTGATCTGTTATATGGGCTACAGATAGGTAGAGAACTGAGAACGGGTGATAAGTTTCATGAGACAGAAAACGGTGCAAGTGTTGCAGCCAAGTCTGTTGGTCACTATCACCCTGTATTACCAGAATACATTGATTCTGAACGAATGTTATTAGATACCGAAGCTGATATACAACATCATATCAGTCTCTTTATTAGTAAAGAAATGATATAATTTTCTATTGTTGGATAATGTTTTGAACATTTCCTATATTAAGAGTTGATCGGTTCAGGCACGTTATCTAAAAGCATTGACGTTCTAAATCAAAATACAGTTCTTAGTATACGGAACACACACAAGAGGAAGAGTTCAGAAATGAACGAATCCTTCTTGAGGCATTATAGACTAGGTCATATCAACGCGACCCGACTAGCTAAGTTACATTTAGATGCATATTTAAATCAGTTTAAGTTTACATCTTGTGAAACTTGCCAGTCATGTCACAAAGATAAGATGACCATAGCTCCGTTTACTGGAAACAGAGGAAGGGTCAGTGAACCCTTGGGAACGATACATAGTGATGTATGCAGGTCCCCAGTCTACATATGCCAGGACTGGTTCTTTATACTTCCTTACACTCAATGAGAATCTCTCAAGATTCGGACACATGTTCCTGTTGAAACACATGTCTGAAGCTTTTGAGAAATTCAAAGAATGTAAGATAGAAGTAGAAAACCAAAACCAGGTAGAAGTATTATGTCCTATGATGAGATCAGGGAGGAGAATACTTGTGCTTGGAATTCTTGGACTATTCTAAAATGAGAATAAGATTCTCTCTCGGTGTTACTCCTCTGAATACACCACAGCACAATGGTGTATCGGGGCGGAGCAATCGCACCATATGAGATATGGTGTGCTCTATGATGAGTATTACTGAGTTACCTGTTTCCTTTTTGGGGTTGTGCACTTGAGAAGCTGCATATCTATTGAATTGGGTTCGAATCAAATCAGTGCCTACCACTCCATATGAGATATGGTATGGGAAGAGCCTATCTCTTAAGTAATTTAAGATTTGGGATTGTCCGGCCTATGTCAAAAGCAAAATCCAGACAAGATCGAGGCAAGGTCAGTTCTGTACAACTGGAAGGAGTTCCAGCTATACAAACAACAGCTGATGATTTGATAGAACCAAAGGATTCAATGGTCCCCGACGAACCTCAGCCTCTCCGCCGATCTAGCAGGGTTCCTCATCCGCCTGAGAGATACTTCAGTTTCTCGATGACAATGGGAGCAAGGATTGTATCATGAGATGATGACCCAACTAGTTTCGAGTAAGCCATCAAGAGTGGTGACTCTGTAAGAATGGCTGGATGCTTAGCGATCTGAGATGGAA
Organism: Agapanthus africanus; assembly: GCA_030015575.1. Classification (NCBI taxonomy): domain Eukaryota; kingdom Viridiplantae; phylum Streptophyta; class Magnoliopsida; order Asparagales; family Amaryllidaceae; genus Agapanthus; species Agapanthus africanus. The sequence goes on from CM057349.1 coordinate 333,650,512, forward strand.
TCCATGTACACCAACAAAGTATGGACTTTGGCTGCTATATCTGAAGGGTTAAATCCCCATCAGGAGCAAGTATATCTTGAGAAGATTACTTGGTGCAGATGGAAAAGTTGAGACTTTCGAAGCTAGACTTGTTAAAGGTTTTCGTCATCGGCCAGGCGTGGATAATGATGAAACCTTTTCCAATGGCTGTGCTTAAGTCCATCTGGATCCTACTTGCCATTGCTGCATACCATAACTGCGACATCTGGTGGTTGGGTGTCATGACTGCTTTTCTAAATATTGATTTAGAAGAAAAAACGTCTATAAGTACACAGCCAGAGGGCTTCGTAAATAGTGGGAGCAGCGGAAACGTGTGCAAGATGCTTTACAGAATAAAGCAGGCATCGCGGAGTTGGAACATCTGTTTTGATGTGGAAGTCAAAGAGTTTGACTTCATCAAAATGGTAGATGAACCTTGTATATACAAAAAGGTAGTAGGGAGTATGGTGGTGATCCTCGTATTGTACGTGAATAACATACTCTTTATGGGAAAAGAGTTTCCTATGCTACGCACGGTCAATCTCCGCCTATCACAAGGATCCTCCAAATAGGATCAAAGTGATACCTCCTAAATCCTGGGTTATGGATCTATGCGATAGATCTAAATGGATATTAGGATTCTTACTAGGTGTAGTGAGATGGTATCAATCGATCCTGGGGAGAATCACTGGAAGAGTTTCAGGGTGATAAGGACGACTGAATGTCAGTCACAGGCATTGTCTTTACCCACACTGGAGGGACGGTATGTTGGAAGAGTTCCAAGCTAGATACCGTGGCAGACTAGATGATAAAGGATGGTGACATCGCTATCAAAGATACTACCAAAGAGGCAGTTTGGGTGTATATTGGTTCATGAGATGAACTGGGTTCCTACCATTGTGTGACAATAGAGGTGTGGCTTTAGCCCAGGAACCCCGGTCCCATCAGTGATCCAGACATATTCTGAGACAGCATCACCTGATCATGGAGATAGTTGATCTCCAGGAAGATCGAGGTTAGGAGGGTAGACTTAGAGGACAACACGGCGGATCCACTCACAAAGGTCTTTTCCCAGAGAGAGACTTTTATGGGATGGTTGAGTATGAGATACTACAACCACTGCTACAGATGGCTCTAGTGCAAGTGGGAGATTGTTAGTTATATGTATGCCCTAGAGGCCATTACTGTACATAAGATGTATATTGTAGTGGATGCTGGGACATATATAGGTAGGACTTTCTTGCTCGACATGATAGTACGCTATCTGGTTGCTCTTTATCTTAACATGTATACATTCTGTCTCTCTGTTACATGTTGATAAAGCCCTTAGGATGTGTACTCGACTTTCAGGACTATGATGTAGATCATACTAGTGGGTCTTGGGTAGTCCATGAGTACATCCTTCAATGTTCCTAGTCGTGGGAATATCGAGACGGGGCATCGATATTCCAGAGTAGACTAGCGTATATCTTCTCGACCTATGTGATGGGCGATGGATGATCCCATATCCATTGGTGTTTGACATCAGAGATGGTATACGGGTGCTCAGTGGTGACTGGGTACACTGAACGGACTCACCGAGAACTCCCAGATGGTATTATACCTCACGTCAGATGGCAGTTCTCTGGTGACACTGGTACAGCTTAGTCTGTTGACCCGAGATCGTCATAGAGTCTTGTGTGTCCCCCACTGTACTTTGATTTCAACCCTACCACGGCTCTACTAAGTCGTGCAAACAGGTGGTTTTTGGGTACAGTCCCGATTCACATGGAGGCAATGAGCGATAGGAGGGGATTCGTCTCTCCCGGTATTAGGGGTTGATGTTGCGCTATGCTCAACTGGCCATAACTGGAAATCCCTGGCCAGGGTTGCTGTGATTTACTGGTAAGTGTTATCAGTAGTTTCATGCTTGTTATGGACCTTACATCGGCATGACTTATCAAGCTACTGGGGTCTGACGTTTACCACCCCTAGGCGAGATATGCGACATATCAGACGAACAGACCGGACTGTGCGGAAAGTGTTACTGGTTGGATTCACAGGAGTGTGAGCAGGCTTGCTCGTTGATCTTCTGATCGCTCAATACCCGGGTGGCCGTTACGTTTAGCAGACCGCTTGCGGCTTGTGGGTGTTTGATATGATCATCACCTACTGCCGGCGTATTGACGAGTCTTTAGAGTCCTACACAGGGGTTTCCTGGCTCAAGCGAAACGAAATAGGAGCGCATATGAGATATGTGCGGGACCGAGAATAATACCAGTATGTGATAGTGTATTCTATTCTCGTGATTTGTATCATTGGACGGTTATATAAGATATAGCCGGGATACCGAATCAAGTGTTGATTCGATACATTGATACACTTGATATTAGTCGGTTATATGCGATATGACCGGATCATTAAATCAAGTATCGATTTAATGATTTAATGTATAATTATATATATGATATATTACTTTACATTAACTTGTATTTGTTCACTTAAGATTGACTTTCTCACTTAATGTGCACAAGTTGTATATATGATATATGTTTGTGCACTAGTTTGTATCATGTTTGATGATACATGCAAACTTGGGTGTGTGCATGACTTACACCAAGTTTAGGTTAACGGTTAGGGTTTTATTTTCTTTATTTATTTTGGTAAAACTAAATGGTGGCTTTTCTTGTTTTGACTTGAAGCTTCATGAAGCTTCATAGCATCTTTGAAAAAGTCTAACCATTTTGTTTTGTTCATTAATCTAACCATTAGCCTAAACTCTAGTTTAGTCTCTACAATGGTTTACTCACCCATGCTTGCAACATGATAGACTTCACTTGATTATTCATATTTTATTATTCTTTTTTTCATATTCTTTTCTTCTTCATCTTCTTCATGAAGTGAAGAAAGCTTTCTTGAAAATTTTCAAGTGATGATTAAGAGTGAGAAATCCAAATCCAAAGTGAACCCACTTCCTATTTCTTCATCCTCTACCACTTGCCATGTTGTATAGGGTGTTCTCTTCATAAAGTTTTTGACCAAGTGAAGGAATAGCTTGAGTTTGAGTCTCCCCGACGTAGATCATTTTCGGCCTCGAAATCAACGACCTAGCCCGCTCATTTTTCCGATGAAACCACCGCTAGGGTCCGGGATCCCTATGATCGCAGCGAAGGGACGTCAACACGGAGCTATAGAAGTGAAGGACCGGATGTACAAAGGTTGTATTCCCATTCACTTAGTAGTAAAGTAGTTTACTAGCTTCTAGTTTCTCCTTTACCTCTAGTTAACGATCTTCATTAGGGTTTCTCGGCACATAAAAAATTTGATTTTGGAATGGTTGATGCCTTGTGGAACCTCTTGAGTGTGCCTAGGAACCCTACAAACTGGCGCTAGAACAACCCGATAACCCGGATCTACCATAAACCTATAAGCTAGCAAACTAAAGAGGAGTTAGAATGGTTATACCGAATGATCCGAGTCCTTGGGTCTTCTACCATCTTCCTAAGCTCCTAGAGGCCTCCATTACCATTGGTTCATTCCGCACGTGCGCTATTTATGCGAACATATACGCCATTGGTAATTGCTATGTCACGAACACTATAGAAATTGCTTAAATCGGTATCTGAGCATTTGCATCATATATGATATGTAACTTGTAGTGGTATATTCATTTCATCAGGATGGATATGTAGTATTGTTAGTCATATATACCTCATTGCATCATCATTCATACATAGTTTTATAGCCAAACATCGCATTGCAAATTATCGATATCATGGACATCCGTCATTACCGACATATTCATATATTGTGATTCTTCTTGAATATTTCAGTATTTATGAGATTTTGGATTTTGGGGAAAACCACAAGAATTTTATAAACCGATTATCATCTTAAAAATGCAAGTTGCAGTTTTCTCGTGATATGATGTATGTGGAGTCCACCATGAGTTTTCCTGATTTGAGTTGGTTTTCAAGACCCGATTCAAGGAGTAGGATGAACCGTCTCGGGTACATGGTGGACCCGGTGAGGTACGCCGGGACGAGAAGCTTGAGTTGTAGACGATGAGCCTGGCAGGGGAGCATGACCTACCGGTTATGATTATTGGTTCGGCGGTTATCTGGAGGATACCGACCGGAGTCGTGGGATGTGACAGATTTGAGAGCCAATATGAGAGACGGCTATTGAGATAATGAGATACATATATTGTGTCGATGCTTGACACGGATTTTCTGTCGATTTCATTGATGATACTCCAGCTTTATTATACAAAGGTTTTACTAAGATAAGGATATAGATTTTCTTATACCAGATATATCCAGATTTCATGTTGATTATTTATTTATGTCGCATTCATACTAGTGCATCGCATCATAATTTTATATGTAGGTTGTAACGCATTTGCGTGCATACTTGCAATAGCCTTATTAGATGTTACTTACTACTCACGAGTTGGCAACTCACCCCCGTTGTGCCACAGTATCTTGCAGGTCCGATCTATCAGTATAGTAGTGGCGGGCATATTTCTTCTTCTGCTTTCTTTGCATCGACTTGCTTGTAGGTGGGTTGTGAGGATATTCTTTGATTCCACCATGTATATTTATTTTGTATCTAGCATACTCCATCTACCCTTGTATATTAGACTAGAAAGTTAGACTGTGAGACTTGTATTTTTTTGGTATCTGGCGTCGAGCTCGTGTGAGCCGACTTATATTTGGTTTCCGTTTTCCTGCTTTAAATGTTGGTTTCATTCTTGGATGATATATCTTACATGTGGTTGTGATTCAGCCGTTCGGCGAAGAGCTAGCTCCCGCTTGGGGATGCCTTTGTTCATTACTTGTATATATTCATGTTTGTACCCGTTTGGGGCCAGTATTTACAAAGGAAACTCTGCCGAAATTTTTATAAAAACTTGACTTTATTATAAAGACTTTCAAAGTGATTTTCTATGTTAACTTAACTTTTTAACGAGTGTTCCTTCACTCTATTTTCTTTAAACGGTTTAGATTTCTGGGCTTTGGCTTACTTAGATTGCGTTACGCCTCTAGACGTTGTGTAATTTAAGTGCCAGTCGTGTTCCACTTATTCGGTTCGTAACACTGTGAAGGGATTTCGGCTCTTTCCTCATCGAATGGGTGCAGGATATTCATAACTGAATACCGCGATGCAAAGCAAAAGAATCGACTATAGTGAAGTTATTACGATGACACAAACTTTTGCCCAAGAGGTCACTCTCGATGAAAGGATCTCGGCTCTTGCCTCGTCGAATGAGGTGCATGATATTCCTAACTGAATACCGCAGTGCAAAGAAAAAAGAAACGTCGGTAATGTCGATTTTTTAAAAAACTTGGTTCCAACAACATCATTTAGGATTATTTTTCCTTGCATTAATCAGAATTAATGCAGTCCCATCAATTAATCCATATCACACTAGAAAAGAACGAAAATAAAATATACGTATATGCCATCCGCATTCGCCACGGGGCCCCATTATGCACCGTTAGGTTACTTAACTAACGGCAGAGCGGGGGCAGGACTAGCGCGGGTGCAAAACATATACAACATCTACTAGTATATATAAATATATATATATATATATAACATTCGTCCCAGGCATGATATAAGCAACATCACAAAAAAACGATAAGCAGCACAGAATAATGGATAATCTAAGAGCCCCGGATTTCCTTTGAGCCGCAAATGAAACGCGGCGTTCCTCGTCGTGTGGATAGCCCGTGCAATGAAAACCTGGACCCCTACGATCGCGGCAAGTTACCCGCCAATCTCAGAAGTGATACAACCCCAATCAACAAAGTGAATGGGCCACCCAGAACTTCACGGAATCCGGTAACTTGAGCACCCCTCCGTGGGTCATCCTATACCCCCTACGAGTGCGGCGAATAGCCCGCCAATTCTAAAGTAAGGCCCCCTCCGTATCAACGCCATGAGATGCGGGCCCGTTGCCCTCTAGAACTCGACTATTTGTGCACTCCACCACGGGGTAATCCTAGTACAGAAAAGAAAAGTACATATACATGGTGACATCGACTTCAACTCGGTCATGCCCCAATAAAAGAATATACAATCTGGCAGAGACAGCTGTCCACATGTTGGACGCTCGCCCCGCAACAATGAATATACAAATGAATCTGAACTGTACTACTACCATTGCACTGTAGTCTATCCACCACGACAATCCAACCACAATATCAGTACAACACAGAACATCAACATGAATATTATGTTCGCAAACCCGTCTAGTTGAAAATATAGCAACTAGTCGGGTTATACCGCTCAATAATATTCACGATCACATAAATCATCACATGTACTGATAAACACATACTTAAAATTTCGATCGACTAAAACTTTCCCAAATTGGCCCCCAAATGTAAACCAGCACTCAAACAAATATGGGCCAAAACTATACATCCCAAAAATCATATTTCCGTGAATTAGAGTGCCAGAAGAAATTTGGGGGCAATTGGCCACAAAAGCGCCGCAGAACTGCCGCCCATTGGCATGTTCCAAAATGTTGGTTCAAGTGTCCAAATTTCTTATGGTGCTCTACAAATGCCTGCACGTATTTTTAAGATGCTCTGAATGATTTTTTGAACAAGTTTTAAAATCGACAGCAAGCACACCATCATGGAAAAACGATTCAGAAAAATTGGTCGATCGAGATTTTAACTTTATATAAACTAGCTAGTATTGGTTTATGGGGTTGCTCTGAAACCATGTTGGGTCAGTCAGCGCAGCAGAAACTGGCCATAACGCCCATAGGTCCCCCAGCAGCTATATTTTACGTAATCCCCTCGCGACGGACTACAACCCGCCGGACCATATAACCGCACAGGGCACCCTGGGGATAAGAGCCTGCGTTTCGCCACTACTGTCACCACAGTGAAACCCTTATGGGTCGGCATCCCTGCCTAGTAGCTCTGATACCATATTGGGTTATGCCGGCGTCCTGGCCATCTACCGTGGTCGATGCGGGAAAAAAATGACGTTTAAAAAAAACTTGGCGCTAACAAAACCCTCCCAAGATCGAACCATAAACCTATACTAGCTAACTACAAAGAGCTAAACTAAAAGGTTAGAAATGGTTATACCGAACGAACCATGTCCTTCGGTCTTCTACTATCTTCATAAGCTTCTTGAGGTGTCTTGGATCAAGATTGGCCTCCGGTCTTCCTCCGTCGAAGATGATCCACCCAAGGGAGACAATGCAGGCTCCAGTTTCACCTAGCGAAGCAACCGATACTCCAAAGTTGCTAGCAATGGAGAGTGGGGTATGGGAATATTTCACTATCTTTTTCTCTCATGTCTCATGCTCAAGTGAGCAATCCAAGAAAAAGAAGGAGATGAGGAAAAGCCATGGGCATGAGCAACTTAAGAAAAATGGCTAAGTCTCCAAAGAGTATGAAGAATGAATGTGAGTGTGTGTGAAGTATGTAGAAAGAATGGCTAAGTCTTTATCAACCATGCAAGAAAATATCTCATCCATTTTACAATAAACAATCACTAGCTATACCTCTCTACATACCTCCAACCATGCTCATGCCACCTCACCCTCCACCTCATTTCCAAATGATTTTCTAAAAAGAAAATTATATAATGAGGTGTCCATCTTCTAGAAGATATTCCGTATAAATACGGAATACAACCTGATATACGTATCGAAATACATATACGCATATTCGTATAAAAATACGAATAGCTAAGAGAGAGAAAATGAATAGTAGACAATAATACTAGAATACATACATATATATATATATATTAATTATTAAATCAAAACTTGATTTAATAATCCGGCTCAATCCTAAGCTGCTAGTATTATCAACCGTCCGATAAAAGTCTGTGTAGCCAGTACACATATTTAATCGGACACCTGTATGTACCAACATACGTCATCTACATCATATCGCCTAAACCGTGAAAACCCTCTGTGTGGGACTCTAAAGACTCGTCAATATGCTGGCAGTGGGTTTAACCACAAGAACGTCAGCAGCACTAGCTGTACGTAACATCCACCCAGGTATTGAGCGAAAGGAAGACCGACGAGCAAACTCATCTGAACCCCTACTGAGCCTGTCAGTTACAATCTCTGTACAGTCTAGTCTATTTGTCTAAGAGTGTCGCATATCGAATCTAGGGGGTGGATAAAGTCAGAACCCTGATAACGCGATATTTCTTGTCGGTATGAAGCCCATCACCAACTGAGAAACTACTGATCCAAATCAGTAATTCTCGTCTACCTTGGCCAAAGATTTCTGGTGATGGCCATCCGTGCACAACGCGAATCAACCCCTAATACCGGGAGAGACGAATCCCCGATGATCCGCTTACTACCTCCATGTGGCTCGGGACTGTACCCAACTAAAACCTGTTTGCACGACTCCTTTAAGCCGTGGCAGTGGGAACTCACACGAGACAAATGACGATCTCAGGTCGACAGACTAACCTGTACTCATGCCACTTGGAAACTGCTATCTGACAATAGGTATAATACCATCTAGCATGTTCCCGAAAAGTCCGTCTAGTGTACCCATAACCCAATGAGCACCTGTATACTATCTTAGGTGACTAACTGACACAAATGGCTTGTGAGACCGGCGACCGCCCCTCGTTGAGGTCTCAAAAAGTATACACTAGTCTACTCCGGAGTATCGATGCCCAGTCTCGATACTCCCTAGACTAGGGACATTTAAGGATGTGCTTATAGACCACCCAGCTCCCACGTATATGATCGTCATCACTGGAAGTCAAGTAAGAATCCTATGGGCTCTATCAACATGTAATAGTGATCTGTAATACCACATAATGCATGTACATGATGATAAAGACAAACCAGATAGCATACTATCATCTCAAGTAAGACTGTTCTACCCGTATAGGTCCTCCCCCAATCATCGCAATCGCGTGCCTGCGATTACAATAATTGACTTGAGGGCAGTATAGCCAACATGTCCTAACCAATCGCATTGCATGCAACAAACAAGCACTATTTAGCTACCGCACACTACGCCTTGACACAGTCAACAAACGCAGCACGAATACTTGTAGGAAATGACGGAGGGCTACGGCTGGTTTTTGGCGAAAAACCTTTAATGTAATGAACTTGATATTATTGAAGGAACTCAAGTGGTTCTTATAAATATATATTGGTGAAAACTTTTGCTAAAGAGGTCACTCCCTGTGAAGGGATCTCGGCTCTTTCCTCATCGAATGACGTGCCGGATATTCCCAACTGAATACCATGATGCAAAGCAAAAAAATCGACTATAGTGAAGTTATTACGATGACGCAAACTTTTTCTCAAGAGGTCACTCCCGATGAAGGGATCTCGGCTCTTACCTCATCGAATGAGGTGCTAGATATTCATAACCGAATACCGCTGTGCAAAGCAAAAGGAAATGTCCTGTAATACCAGTTTTTCAAAAACTTGGTTTCAACAACATCATATAGGTTTATTTTTCTTTGCATTGATCAGAATCAACGCGGTCCCATCAATTAATCCATATCATACCAGAAAAAGGAACGAAAATAAAATGTACGTATATGTCATCCGCATTCGCTACGAGGTCCCGTCATGCACCGTTAGGTTACTTAACTAACGGCAGAGCAGGGGCTGGACTAGCGCGGGTGCAAAACATATACAATATCTACCGGTATATATATATAACATTCGTCCCAGGCATGATATAAGAAACATCACAAAATCTCAACAAGCAATACGTAATGGTGGATAATCTTGGAACCTCGGGTTTCATTTGAGCCGCAAATGAGACCCGACGTTCCCGGTCGTGTGGATAGCCTGTTCAATGAAAACCCGGACCCTTACGAGCGCAGAAAGTTACCCGCCAATCGCAGAAGTGAGGCAACCCCAATCAACAAAGAGAATGGGACACCCAGCACTTCACGGAATCCGGTAACTTGAGCACCCCAACGTAGGTCATCCTATACCCCCTACGAGTGCGACAAATAGCCCGCCAATTATAGAGTAAGGCCCCTCCGTCTCAAAGCCATGAGATGCGGGCCCGTTGCCCAATAGAACCCGGCTATTCGAGTACTCCACCGCGGGGTAATCCTAGTACAGAAAAGAAAAATATATATACAAGGGTGACATCGACCTCAACTCGGTCGTGCCCCAAACAAATAATATACAAACTGGCAGAAATGGCGGTCCACATGTCGGATGTAGGGTTACTAGGCACTATCACAAGGGTCTATAAGGCATCAACCATGCCGAATTTAAATTTCTCAAGTGCCGAACAATCTAAAGCGAGGATCTTTGCTAGATAATTAGGGTTAACAAAACATGTAAATAACTTTACATCTAAGAGAAAGGATTACAACCTTTGTAGTCCGTTTCTTCGCTTCATAAGCTCCGAGTAGTAGTCCCTTCGCCGCGATCCATGAACTTCCGAACTCTAAAGAGGCTCCACAAGCCGAATGATCCATGCTTGCTTGAAGTCTTCCTTTTCGAAGATGATCTACCTTAAAGAATCTTTAAACCAAGCTTACAATTCACTAAACAACTTATTAGAGAAGTGAACACCCTAATCTAAGTGGCTAGAATAGATGAGGATGATGAAGTAGGAAATTAGCTCTCTTTTATTTTCAATTTCTCACCATTTATCATCACAAACCCAAAAGCTAGTAATCTTTTTCAAAAGGAGGAAGAAGAAGAAATCTATTTGTGATGAATAATGAAATTGTGTTGTGGTTACAAATCCAACCTTGGTTAAGAATGAAGGCTTAACCCTTGTAGAGAATTAACTAGGGTAAAGGGTTTGGGTTGGGTTAAGAAATATCTACACAAAATATCAATACAAAATATCTAAGCTTAAAACAAAATAAAGCTTCTAAAGGCTTCATGAAAAAGCTAACCCAAATGCTAACCCAAATCAAACCCTAACTTGTTTAATCTCCACAAATCATGTTGTATTTATAATCATAACTTGTTACAATATTATATATCACATATATAATATATTTTTGTAACAAAAGAAAATAATACAATTAACATATATCGCATATATATCAATGTATTATCCGGTAAGAAAATGAATCAATAAAGCGAGCTTATATTAGTTAATGTAATGTAATATATCACATATATAATTATGAATTAAATTATCGAATCAACACTTGATCCGACAATCCGGCTATATCGCATATAACCGACTAATATAACATGTACCGATTCATCGAATCAACACTTGATCCGATGACCCGGCTATATCACATATACCCGGCCGATATCATATATCGCGAGAATGGAATACGATATCTCATATCGTAATATTCTCGGTCCCGCACATATCATATATGTGCTCCTACTCCATTTTGCCTGAGCCAGGAAACCTCTGTGTAGGACTCTAAAGAATCGTCAATACGCCGGCAGTAGGTGATGATCATATCAAACACCCACAAGCTGCAAACGGTCAGCTAAAAGTAACAGCCACCCAGGTATTGAGCGATCAGAAGATCAACAAGCAAGCCTGTACATTCTCCTGTGAATCCAATCAGTAAACACTACCGTACAGTCCGATCTCTTCATCTGATATGTTGCATATCTAGTCTAGGGGTGGTAAACGTCAGACCTCAGTAACCGATAAGTCGTGTCGATGTAAGGCACATAACGGGTCGAGAAACTACTGATAACACTTACCAGTAAATCTCCATATCAGCCCAGGCTAGGGACTTCCAGTTATAACCAATCGAACACAGCACAACATCAACTCCCTATACCAGGAGAGACGAAACCCCTCCTATCGCTCATTGCCTCCATGTGATTCGGGACAGTACCCAAAAGCCACCATTTTGCACGCCCTCTTGGACGTGGTAAGGTGGAAATCAAAGCACAGCAGGAATCATACAAGACTCTATGACGATCTCGGGTCTACAGACTAACCTGTACCAGTGTCACCGGAGAACTGCTATCTGACGATAGGTATAATACCATCCAGGAGTTCTCGGCGAGTCCTTTCAGTGTACCCAGTCTCCACTGAGCACCCGTACACCATTTTTGATGTCCAACACCAATGGATATGGGATCATCCATCACCCATCATATGGGTCAAGATGCGTGTACAACTAGTCTACTCTGGAGTATCGATGCCCTGTCTCGATACACCCTCGACTAGGAACAGTTATAGGATGTACTCGTTGACTACCCTGGCCCCACTAGTATGATCTCATCACAGTCCTAGTAGTCGAGTACATATCCTAAGGGCTTTATCAACACGTGATCACAAAACAGTATTCGTTAACATGTTAAGATAAAGTGAAACTAGACAGCATACTATCATATCGAGCAAGAAAGTCCTCTCTATATATATCCAAGCATCCATTATAATATACATCATATGTACAACAATGGCCTCTAGGGCATACATATAACTAACAATCTCCCACTTGCACTAAGGCCAGCTGTTGTAGTATCTCATACCTAACATCCCGAAGAGTCTCTCAAATTGTATCTGAGGAATGGCCTTTGTGAGTGGATCCGCAGTGTTGTCCTTCGTATCAACTCTCCTGACCTCGATCTACTGGCAATCAACTATCTCCCGGATCAGGTGATACCGCCTCAGAATATATCTGGACTTCTGATGGGACCTGGGTTCCTTGGCCAAAGCCACAGCTCCATTTTTATCACAATACAGAGGTATTGGATACTCAATGGATGGAACCACACCAAGTTCAGTGATGAACTTCTTTATCCAGACAGCCTCTTTGGCAGCGATGTATTCAGCCTCCATCGTTGAGTCTGCAACAGTTCCCTATTTGGAACTCTTCCAACACACCGCCCCTCCATTGAGGGTAAAGACAAATCCTGAGTGCGACTTAGAGTCGTCCTTATCACTTTGGAAGCTGGAATCGGTAAAGGACTCCACCTGGAGTTCACCGTTACCATAAACCAAGAACATCTCCTTAGTCCTTCTCAAGTACTTGAGAATGTTCTTTACAGCTGTCCAGTGACTCTCTCCAGGATCTGCTTGATACCTACTCACTACACTTAGTGAGTATGCTACATCGAGTCTGGTACATAGCATCGCATACATGATAGAGCCTACTGCCGAAGCATAGGGTATCCCTTGCATGCGAGCTCTTTCCAAATCAGTCTTGGGAGATATCTCTTTGGAGAGAGTGAGTCCATAGATCATGGGTAAATTCCCACGCTTGGATTCTTCCATACTAAACCTCTTTAGTATGGTGTCAATGTACCTGGATTGGGACAATCCCAGTATCCGTCTAGATCTATCTCTATAGATCTTAATTCCCAAAATGCAGGAGGCATCACCTAGATCTTTCATTGAGAATCTATATGATAAGAAGAGCTTAACCGAGTGTAGCATAGGAATATCATTTCCTATCAAGAGTATGTCATCCACGTACAATACAAGGAAGACAACCTTACTCTCTGCCACCTTCTTGTATATACAAGGTTCATCTATGTTTTTGATGAAGCCAAACTCTTTGACTACAACATCAAAACAGATGTTCCAACTCCACGATACCTGCTTTAACCCGTAGATGGATTTAAGCAGCTTGCACACCTTTCCGCTACTCCCATTATCTACGAAGCCCTCTGGCTGAGTCATGTATACGCACTCCTCTAAATCACCATTTAGAAAGGTGGTCTTAACATCCATTTGCCAGATTTCGTAGTCATGGTATGCAGCAATGGCAAGTAAGATCCGGATGGACTTAAGCATAGCCACTGGAGAAAAGGTTTCGTCATAATCCACACCTGGTTGTTGACGAAAACCTTTTGCAACATGTCTAGCTTTGAAAGTCTCAACTTTTCCATCTACACCAAGTTTCTTCTTAAAGATCCATTTACTCCCAATGGGTTTTACTCCTTCAGGAGCAACTTCCAAAGTCCATACTTTGTTGGTGTACATGGATTCCATCTCAGATCGCATTGCATCCAGCCATTTCACAGAGTCACCACTCGTGATGGCCTGCTCGAAACTAGTCGGGTCATCTTCTTCCATGATGCAATCCTTGCTCCCACCATCGATGAGAAAACCGTAGTATCTCTCAGGTGGATGAAGAACCCTACTAGATCGGTGGAGAGGCGGGGTTCGTCGGGAACTACTGAATCCTCTGGTTCCACCAAATCATCTGTTGCAGTTTGTGTAGCTGGAACTTCTTCCAGTTCTACCCCATTACCACTAATTTCCTTTTCAAGAAATTCCTTTTCTAAAAAAGTGGCATTCCGAGATACAAACACCTTTTGTTCCTCGGTGTGGTAGAAGATATACCCGTGTGAATGTTTAGGATATCCAATAAACTTACACAGACAAGACCTTGCCCCGAGCTTGTCCGGATTTTGTGTTTTTACATATGCCGGACAACCCCATATCTTAACATAATTAAGATATGGTCTCTTTCCTTTCCATATCTCATATGGAGTGGTTGGCACAGATTTGGTGGGAACCATATTCAATAAGTTTGCAGCTGTTTCCAGTGCATACCCCCAGAAGGAAATAGGCAACTCAGCAGTGCTCATCATAGAGCGCACCATATCTAATAGGGTGCGATTCCTCAGCTCCGATACACCGTTGTGCTGTGGTGTATAAGGAGAGTAAGCTGAGAGAGAATCACATTCTCTTTTAGATAATCTAGGAACTCATTGCTCAAGTATTCTCCTCCTCGATCAGATCGAAGGATCTTAATACTTTTACCCGTTTGGTTCTCTACTTCGTTCTTATATTCTCTGAATTTCTCAAAAGCTTCAGACTTGTATTTCAGCAGGAACACATGTCCGTATCTTGAGAGATCGTCAGTGAATGTAATGAAGTAGGAAGAACCGTTCCTGGCATGTGTAGACATGGGACCGCATACATCACTATGTATCAGTCCTAAGAGTTCCGTAACTCTTTCTCCGTGTCCACTAAACGGAGTTTTGGTCATTTTTCCTTTGAGACATGAGTGGAAAGTTTCATAAGATGATAATTCGAACGTATTTAAATAACCATCTTTATGTAACTTTGCAAGTCGTGTCGCATTGATATGACCAAGTCTACAATGCCACAAGAAGGATTCGTTCATTTCTGAACTTTTCCTCTTGTGTGTGTTCTGTATATTAAGAACTGTGTTTTGATTTAGAACGTATATGCCATTATTTAACGAGCCTGATCCAATCAACTTTTGATTTAGGAAGATATTCATAATATTATCCTGTATTACAAAATTATGTCCTTCTTTACTTAATAAAGAAACTGATATAATGTTGCATATCATGTTCGGTATATAATAGCATTCGTTCAGAATCAATGTATTACCACTTGGTAATACAAGGTGATATTCGCCAACTGCTTTAGCTGCAACAGTTGCACCATTCCCTACTCTTACGGAATGATCACCCATTCTCAGTTCTCTACCTTTCTTTAGCCCATGCAATATATTGCATATGTAGGATCCTGATCCGGTATCTAATGCCCAGGACGTAGAGTGAACTAAGAAACAGTTCTCTGTAACTAACACATCCGAAGAAGATACATCAACATGTTTATTCTTCGTTTGGACGGCGTGTGAATTCTGGTATTCCCATATTTCCTGTTCAGTCTTATAACAATTATAAGAAAGAACGGAACCAACGTTCCCCTGCTCAGTATAATAAGTGGGTTCAGTCAATACATCCATATTATTATCTTAATTAAGGCCTGACATGGTCGCTACCTGGAAAGAGAGAGAAGAAAAACACTTTAGCGTGCGCTCTTGCAAGATTAGATTGGTTAGTATCTTATCTAACCAGGATGGCTCCCACTGTTTTAATCAAATCTTCCTTCAAACCCTAAAAGGTAAGATTAGCCGGGATTAATTACACCCTACAAGTTCGCCAATCTTTCAGCCAGATCAGTGTTGGTACTTTGAGGGAGGTTCCCCGTGCTTTCACACGGACCTAATTAAAATAAACCTCATTTTCCCAGAGGCTTAACCCCGTTAACACCTTTCTAGATACCTACTTGATCGACTAATTGTCCTGTGTAAAATTCTCTCAGGAGTAACTCTTACTCGCAGTGGGTATCAGGATCCATCTATCTCATAGAAGGTATGCAATCTCATTGCAAATTTCAACTCTTGAAATTCCTGATAATACTTTTACCCCTAGCGTCCCATGACCTTGACGCAGGCCAACAAACTATAGTTCGCTAGTCAAGTTCAACCCGTACATTTCTTGATTGAATTAAATTCACCCGCACGACCCTTGACGCAGGCCATCAAAGTCGTACGACTACCCTAATCCAATCACATCTCATGTTACAGATAAGCACTAGTTAGCTACCACACACTACGCCTTGACGTAGGCCCACAAACGTAGCACGAATACTAAGTAGTATCTATCTGAAATGTCGGAGGGCTACGCAGGTTTTTCTGAAAACCATGAGCGTAATGAACTTGATATCGTTTTAGAAACAAGTGATTTTGAAAAGGAGTGTTTTTGAGGCTTTTCTAGTTTTGCTAAAGAGGTCACTCCCGGTGAAGGGATCTCGGCTCTTTCCTCATCGAATAAGGTGCAGGATATTTCATAAATACCGCTGTGCAAAGCAAGAACTATAGAAGCAATCAAAAACTAAACTGTGAGTTTGTAGCATCTTCCAGATTTGCTAAAGAGGTCACTCCCAGGGAAGGGATCTCAGCTCTTTCCTCATCGAATAAGGTGCAGGGTATATCATATATACCGCTATGCAAAGCAAAACTGTAGCTACCCTTTTTGAAAGTTTGATTCTACAACATCTTTTAGGTTTCTTTTCTTTTATTAATCTCATTAATAAATCCCATCATTAAAGCTTCCTAAGCATCACAGAAGAAATGAAAGCAGCAATATTTATATATCAACATATAGTATAAGCATTCGTCTCAGGCAGTAATATGATCTCATCACAGAACATTGCAGCAGAAGTCAACATATAAAATATTGGATATACTAGGACATCCGTGTTTTATTTTGAGCCTTTATAAAACACGGATTCCACGGTCGCGATGAATAGCCAAACCCACATCCCTAGACCCCTACGAGAGCGGCAAGTAACCCTGCCAATTCTAGGGTTAGTAGATCGGTCTCGACTCCTCGAGATGGCCTCCCACTGGACCCTAGAACCCGGTTACTTGTGCTCTCTGACTTGGGTCTAGCCTAATGCGGAAAAGTAAACAATATACAACGGTGACATCATCCTCAACCCGGAAGTGTCCCAATAAAAGAATATTACAAACAAATGAATTTTACATGAATGAAAAAGAAAACTCTCATCTCACATAAAACCCCCGGCTATTCAATACACAACGATCCAATATAACATATCGGAGCAACACATAAACATCACAGATAACTAGGCAAAATTAGATAATTCGACAGACACAGCGAATTCCAAAAATACCCCAATGAGCTCAACACTTGAGCAGAAAATAAAAAATTCCCAGTAGCATGCCCCAGCACCTATGGACCGTCGCTGAAGTGCCCGTCCCAAGCCTCCACAGTGGCGCCGCGGAATCGCCGCCAAAACCAGGTTTTGGCCGCGGTTACGCGGTCACTGTAGCGATTTAGGGACACTTTCTTCAGGTGGGTCCATAAAATTCCCTGCATGATTTTCTGAGTATTTTTAATATGAAAAATGTCAACTTTTTGAAAAATTTCCAGAAAAGGGGTTATTTCGAGGTTTCGGAGTTCGATCAGACTTCTAACTTCGTCTAGACAACGCCTAATGCTCTAGCTTGGCTCTGATACCATTGTAGGGTTACTGGGCACAATCACAAGGGTCTATAAGGCATCAACCATGCCGAATTTAAATTTTTCAAGTGCCGAACAACCTAAAGCGAGGATCTTTGCTAGATAATTAGGGTTAACAAAGCATGTAAATAACTTTACATCTAAGAGAAAAGGATTACAACCTTTGTAGTCTATTCCATCGCTTCATAAGCTCCGAGTAGTAGTCCCTTCGCCGCGATCCATGAACTTCCGAACTCTAAAGAGGCTCCACAAGCCGAATGATCCATGCTTGCTTGAAGTCTTCCTTTTCGAAGATGATCTACCTTGAAGAATCTTTAAACCAAGCTTACACTTCACTAAACAACTTATTAGAGAAGTGAACACCCTAATCTAAGTGTCTAGAATAGATGAGGATGATGAAGTAGGAATTTAGCTCTCTTTTATTTTCAATTTCTCACCATTTATCATCACAAACCCAAAAGCTAGTAAGCTTTTTCAAGAGGAAGAAGAAGAAGAAATCTATTTGTGATGAATAATGAAATTGTGTTGTGGTTACAAATCCAACCTTGGGTTAAGAATGAAGGCTTAACCCTTGTAGAGAATTAACTAGGGTAAAGGGTTTGGGTTGGGTTAAGAAATATCTACACAAAATATCAATACAAAATATCTAAGCTTAAAACAAAATAAAGCTTCTAAAGGCTTCATGAAAAAGCTAACCCAAATCAAACCCTAACTTGTTTAATCTCCACAAATCATGTTGTATTTATAATCATAACTTGTTACAATATTATATATCACATATATAATATATTTTTGTAACAAAAGAAAATAATACAATTAACATATATCGCATATATATCAATGTATTATCCGGTGAGAAAATGAATCAATAAAGCGAGCTTATATTAGTTAATGTAATGTAATATATCACATATATAATTATGAATTAAATTATCGAATCAACACTTGATCCGACAATCCGGCTATATCGCATATAACCGACTAATATAACATGTACCGATTCATCGAATCAACACTTGATCCGATGACCCGGCTATATCACATATACCCGGCCGATATCATATATCGCGAGAATGGAATACGATATCTCATATCGTAATATTCTCGGTCCCGCACATATCACATATGTGCTCCTACTCCGTTTTGCCTGAGCCAGGAAACCTCTGTGTAGGACTCTGAAGAATCGTCAATACGCCGGCAGTAGGTGATGATCATATCAAACACCCACAAGCTGCAAGCGGTCAGCTAAAAGTAACAGCCACCCAGGTATTGAGCGATCAGAAGATCAACAAGCAAGCCTGTACATTCTCTTGTGAATCCAATCAGTAAACTCTACCGTACAGTCCGATCTCTTCGTCTGATATGTTGCATATCTAGTCTAGGGGTGGTAAACGTCAGACCCTAGTAACCGATAAGTCATGTCGATGTAAGGCACATAATGGGTCGAGAAACTACTGATAACACTTACCAGTAAATCTCCATATCAACCCTGGCCAGGGACTTCCAGTTATAGCCAATCGAACACAGCACAACATCAACTCCCTATACCAGGAGAGACGAAACCCCTCCTATCGCTCATTGCCTCCATGTGATTCGGGACTGTACCCAAAAGCCACCGTTTTGCACGCCCTCTTGGACGTGGTAAGTTGGAAATCAAAGCACAGTGGGAATCACACAAGACTCTATGACGATCTCGGGTCTACAGACTAACATGTACCAGTGTCAACGGAGAACTGCTATCTGACGATAGGTATAATACCATCCAGGAGTTCTCGGCGAGTCCGTTCACTGTATCCAGTCTCTACTGAGCACCCGTACACCATCTTTGATGTCCAACACCAATGGATATGGGATCATCCATCGCCCATCATATGGGTCAAGATGCGTGTACGCTAGTCTACTCTGGAGTATCGATGCCCTGTCTCGATACACCCTCGACTAGGAACAGTTATAGGATGTACTCGTTGACTACCCTGGCCCACTAGTATGATCTCATCACAGTCCTAGTAGTCGAGTACATATCCTAAGGGCTTTATCAACACGTGATCACAAAACAGTATTCGTTAACATGTTAAGATAAAGTGAAACTAGACAGCATACTATCATATCGAGCAAGGAAGTCCTCTCTATATATATCCAAGCATCCATTATAATATACATCATATGTACAACAATGGCCTCTAGGGCATACATATAACTAACAATCTCCCACTTGCACTAAGGCCAGCTGTTGTAGTATCTCATACCTAACATCCCGAAGAGTCTCTCAAATTGTATCTGAGGAATGGCCTTTGTGAGTGGATCCGCAGTGTTGTCCTTCGTATCAACTCTCCTGACCTCGATCTACTGGCAATCAACTATCTCCCGGATCAGGTGATACCGCCTCAGAATATATCTGGACTTCTGATGGGACCTGGGTTCCTTGGCCAAAGCCACAGCTCCATTTTTATCACAATACAGAGGTATTGGATACTCAATGGATGGAACCACACCAAGTTCAGTGATGAACTTCTTTATCCAGACAGCCTCTTTGGCAGCGATGTATTCAGCCTCCATCGTTGAGTCTGCAACAGTTCCCTATTTGGAACTCTTCCAACACACCGCCCCTCCATTGAGGGTAAAGACAAATCCTGAGTGCGACTTAGAGTCGTCCTTATCACTTTGGAAGCTGGAATCGGTAAAGGACTCCACCTGGAGTTCACCGTTACCATACACCAAGAACATCTCCTTAGTCCTTCTCAAGTACTTGAGAATGTTCTTTACAGCTGTCCAGTGACTCTCTCCAGGATCTGCTTGATACCTACTCACTACACTTAGTGAGTATGATACATTAAATATTAAATCAACACTTGATTTAATAATCCGGCTATATCACATATAACCGACTAATATCATTTGCATCAACTTACCGAATCAACACTTGATTCGATAACCCGGCTATATTACATATAACCGAACGATACCACATATCGTGAGATTAGAATACGGTATCACATACGCGTATTAATGTCGGTCCCGCACATATCACATATGTGCTCTTACTTCATTTTGCCTAAGCCAGGAAACCTCTGTGTAGGACTCTAAAGACTCGTCAATATGCCGGCAGTAGGTGATGATCATATCAATCACCCACAAGCCGTCAGCGGTACTAGCTGGACGTAACGGCTACCCGGGTATTGAGCGATCAGAAGATCAACAAGCAAGCCTGCTCATACTCCTGCGAATCCAATAAGTAACACTACCATACAGTCCGGTCTCTGTCTGATATGTCGCATATCCAGCCTGGGTGTGGTAAATGTCACACCCCAATATCTTGATAGGTCATGCCGATGTGAGGCCCATAACGGTTCGAGAAACTAATGATAACACATACCAGTAAATCTCAGCAATCCTGTCCCGGGATTTCCTGTTATGGCTAATCGAGCATAGCACAACATCAACCCCCAATACCGGGAGAGACGAAATCCCCTCCTATCGCTCATTGCCTCCATGTGACTCGGAACTGTACCCAAAAACCACCGTTTTGCACGTTCTCTTGAACGTGGTAAGGTGGGAAATCAAAGCACAGTGGAATCACACAAGACTCTATGATGATCTCGAATCTACAGACTAACCTGTACCAGTGTCACCAGAGAATTTCTATCTGACGTGAGGTATAATACCATCTAGGAGTTCTCGGCGAGTCATGTTCAATGTACCCAGTCTCCACTTAGCACCCGTATACAATCTTTGATGTCAAACACCAATGGATGTAGGGGTCATCCATCGCCAATCATATGGGTCAAGAAACGTATACGCTAGTCTACTCTGGAATATCGATGCCCCGTCTCGATACTCCCACAACTAAGAACAATTGAAGGATGTACTTACGGACTACCCTGGCCCCACTAGTATGATCTGCATTATAATCCTGGTAGTCAAGTACACATTCTAAGGGCTTTATCAACATGTAACAGAGAGACAATAAGTGTACATGTTAAGATAAAGTGCAACCAGATAGCATACTATCATGTCGAGCAAGAAATTCCTCCCTATATATGTCCAAGCATCCATTATAACATACATCATATGTACAATAATGGCCTCTAGGGCATACATACAACTAACAATTTCCCACTTGCACTAGGACCAGTTGTTGTAGTAGTATCTCATACCCAACGTCCCTTAAAAGTCTCTCTTGGGAAAGGCCTTTGTGAGTGGATCCGCCGTGTTGTCCTTCATGTCAAATCTCATAACCTCGATCCCATGGAGATCAACCATCTCCCTGATCAGGTGCTACTGCCTCAGAATATGTCTGGATCGCTGATGGGACCGGGGTTCCTAGGCCAAAGTTACAACTCCATTGTTGTCACAACAACAGTTATTGGATACTCAATGTAGGAACCATGTTCATCTCATGAACAAGAAATATCCAGACATCCACTTTGGCAGCATCGTTGGTAGCGATGTATTCAGCCTTTATCGTCTAGTTTGCCACGGTATCTAGCTTGGAACTCTTCCAACATACCGTCCCTCCACTGAGGGTAAATACAAAGCCTGAGACTGAATTTCAGTCGACCTTATCACTATGGAAGCTCGAATTGGTAAATGACTTCCACTGGAGTTCACCATTACCAAACACCAAGAACGTTTCTTCAATACTTCTCAAGTACTTAAGAATGTCCTTCACAACTATCCAGTGATTCTCCAAAGATCCGATTGATACCTGATCACTACACCTAGTGAGTTAGCTACATATGGTCTGGTACATAACATCGCATACGTGATAGAGCCTAGTGCCGAAGCATAGGGTATCCTTTGCACGCGAGCTCTCTCCAAATCAGTCTTGTAAGACATCCTTTTGAAGAGAGTGATTCCTGAGTAAATGGGCGAACCACCACGCTTAGAATCTTCCATACTAAACCCTTTTAGTATGGTGTTAATGTACCTGGATTTGGGACACTCGCAACATCCACTTAGATCTATCTCTATAGATCTAAACATCAAGATGTAGTAGGTATCACCTAGATCTTTTATGGAGAATTCTCGTGATAAGAGGAGCTTGACCGAGTGTAGCATAGGAACACCATTTCCTATCAAGAGTATGTCATCTACGTACAATACGAGAAAGACAATCTTACTCTCTACAACCTTCTTGTATATACAAGGTTCATCTGTATTTTTGATGAAGTCAAACTCTTTGACTTCCATATCAAAATAGATGTTCCATCCAGCCATTTCACAGAGTCCATACTCGTGATGGCCTGCCTGAACCTGATTGGGTCATCGTCTACCATGATGCATTCCTCGCTCCCTACCGTCACTTGAGGAAACCATAGTATCTCTCGAGTGGATGAGGAACCCTACGAGATTTGCGGAAGAGGCTGAGATTCGTTGGAAACTATCGAATCCTTTAGTTCCACTAAATCATCAGTCCTAGTTTGTATAGCTGGAACTCCTTCCAGTTCTACCTCAAGACCACTAATTTGTTTTTCAAGAAATTCTTTTTTCTAAAAAAAATGGCATGTTGAGAAACAAAACACCTTTTGTTCCTCGGTTTGGTAGAAGATATTCCTTGCGAATATTTGGGATATCTAACAAACTTACAGAACTAACCTTGCCTCGAGCTTGGCCAGATTTTGCTTTTCAACACAGGCCGGACAATCCCATATCTTAACTGGTTTAAGAGATGGTATCTTCTCATTCCATATCTCATATGGAGTGGTAGGCACTGATTTGGATAGAACTCTATTCAATAGGTATGCGGCTTCTCAAGCGCATAACCCCCAAAAGGAAACAGGTAGCCTCAGCAGTACTCATCATAGAGCGCACCATATCTTATAAGTCGTGATACCTCCGCCCCGATGCACCTTGGTTCTGTGGTGTATACGGAGGAGTAAGCTGAGAGAGAATCCTATTTTCTTTAAATAATCCAGGAACTCCGTGCTCAAGTATTCTCCTTCCCGATCACATCGAAGGACTTTAATACTTCTACCCGTTTGGTTCTCTACTTCGTACTTATATTCTTTGAATTTCTCAAAAGCTTCAGACTCGTGTTTCAACAGGAACATATGTCCGAATCTTGAGAGATCGTCGATGAATGTAATGAAGTACAAAGAACCAACACTGACATTTGTAGACATAGGACCGTATACATCATGTATCCGTCCCAAGAGTTCAGTAACTCTTTCTTCGTGTCCAGTAAATGGAGTTTTGTTCATTTTACCTTTGAGACATGATTGGCAGGTATCATAAGATGAAAATTCGAACGGATTCAAATATTCATTCTTATGTAACTTAGCTAGTCGTGTCATATTGATATGACCTAGTCTATAATGCCATAAGAAGGATTCATTCATTTTTAAACTTTTCCTCTTGTGTGTGTTCTGTATACTTAGAAATGTAATTTGATTTAGAACGTATATGTTATTTCATAACGTGCCTGATGCAATCAACTCTTGATTAAGGAAAATGTTCACAACATTATCCTGCAATACAAAATTATAGTCTCTTTAACTTAATAAAGAAACTGATGTAATGTTGTATATCAGGTTCGGTATGTAATAACATTCGTTCAGATTCAATGTGTTAACCATTTAGTAATACAAGGTGATATTTGCCAACTAGTTTGACTGCAACACTTGCACCATTCTCTACACTTAAAGACATATCACCCAATCCCAGTTCTCTACCTTTCTGCAGCCAATGTAACATATTACATATATGGGATCCTGATCCGGTATCTCATGCCTAGGACGTAGAGGATACTGAGAAACAGTTCTCGGTAATGAACACGCCCGAAGAATATGCAACAACATGCTTTTTCCTCGATTGGGTGGCATGGAATCCTGGTATTCCCCTATTTCCTGCTCAGACTTATAACAATTATAAAGTAGAGCGGAACCAACGTCCCCAGCACAGTATAATAAGCATGTTCGGTCAATACATCCATATTATTATCCTTGATTAAGGCATGTCACGGTCGCTACCAGGAGAGAGAGAGAAGAAAACACTCAGCGTATGCTCTTGAAGATTAGATTGGTTATTATTTTATCTAATCAGATGGCTCCCACTATTTTCCATCAATCTTCCTTCAAACCCTAAAAGGTAAGACTAGCCGGGATTAATTACACCCTACAAGTTCGCCAATTTTTCGGCCAGGCTAGTGTCGGTACTTTTGAGGGAGGTTCCCCGTGTTAGTTAATATATATGCCATAGAGGCCATTACTATACATAGGATGTATATTGTAGTGGATGCTGGGACATATATAGGTAAGACTTTCTTGCTCGACATGATAGTCACGCTATCTGGTTGCTCTTTATCTTAACATGTATACTTTCTGTCTCTCTGTTACATGTTTGATAAAGCCCTTAGGATTTGTACTCGACTTCCAGGACTATGATGTAGATCATACCTAGTGGGGCCTGGGTAGTCCATGAGTACATCCTTCAATATTCCTAGTCGTAGGGAATATCGAGACGGGGCATCGATATTCCAGAGTAGACTAGCGTATATCTTCTCGACCCATGTGATGGGCGATGGATAATCCCATATCCATTGGTGTTTGACATCAGAGATGGTATGCGGGTGCTCAGTGGTGACTGGGTACACTGAACGGACTCACCGAGAACTCCCAGATGGTATTATACCTTACGTCAGATGGCAGTTCTCTGGTGACACTTGTACAGGTTAGTCTGTTGACCCGATATCGTCATAGAGTCTTGTGTGTCTCCCACTGTGCTTTGATTTCCACCCTACCACGGCTCTACTGAGTCGTGCAAACAGGTGGTTTTTGGGTACAGTCCCGATTCACATGGAGGCATGAGCGATAGGAGGGGATTCGTCTCTCCCGGTATTGGGGGTTGATGTTGCGCTATGCTCGACTGGACATAACTGGAAATCCCCTGGCCAGGGTTGCAGTGACTTACTGGTAAGAGTTATCAGTAGTTTCACGCTTGTTATGGACCTTATATCGGCATGACTTATCAAGCTACTGGGGTCTGACGTTTACCACCCCTAGGCGAGATATGCGACATATCAGACGAACAGACCGGACTGTACGGTAAGTGTTGCTGGTTGGATTCACAGGAGTATGAGCGGACTTGCTCGTTGATCTTCTGATCGCTCAATACCCGGGTGGCCGTTACGTTTAGCAGACCGCTTGTGGCTTGTGGGTGTTTGATATGATCATCACCTGCTGCCGGCGTATTGACTAGTCTTTTAGAGTCCTACACAGAGGTTTCCTGGCTCAACCGAAACGAAATAGGAGCGCATATGAGATATGTGCAGGACCGAGAATGATACCAGTATGTGATACCGAATTCTATTCTCGCGATTTGTATCATTGGACGGTTATATGAGATATAGCCGGGTTACCGAATCAAGTGTTGATTCGATACATTGATACACTTGATATTAGTCGGTTATATGCGATATGACCGGATCATTAAATCAAGTGTTGATTTAATGATTTAATGTATAATTATATATTTGATATATTACTTTACATTAACTAGTATTTGTTCACTTAAGATGGATTTTCTCACTTGATATGCACAAGTAGTATATGTGATATATTTTTGTGCACTAGATTGTATCATGTTTGATGATACATGCAAACTTGGGTGTGTGTATGCTATACACCATGTTTAGGTAAATGGTTAGGGTTTTATTTACTTTATTTATTTTGGTTAAAAGAAAAAAAAACTAAATGGTTGCTTTTGTTTTATGCAAGAAGCTTCTTGATACTTCATGCAACTTTGACAAAGTGACCATTTTATTTTTATCCCTTAACCTAACCATTTCACCTAAACCTTAGTTTATTCTCTACTTGAGTTTACTCACCCATGGTTGCTAAATGATAGACATCACTTGATTTTCTTTTTAGAGATAATTCATTATTCATTTTCTTTTCTTCTTCTTCTTCTTCTTCTTCTTCTTCTTCTTCATGAAGAGAAGAAAGCTCTCTTGAAAATTCCAAGTGATGAATCCAAGTGAGAAATCCAATTCCAAAGTGAACCCACTTCCAATTTCTTCATCCTCTACCACTTGCCATGTAGTAGAGTGTGTTATCTTCACAAGTTTCATGACGTAGTGAAGATGGAGCTTGAGTTTGAGTCGCCTCGACGTAGATCATCTTCGGCATCGAAGTCGACGACCTAGCCCACCCATTTCTCCGATGAAACCATCGCTAGAGTCCGGTATCCGATGATCGCAGCGGAGGGACGTCATCACGGAGCTAAAGAGGTGGAGGACCGGATCTACAAAGGTTGTAGTCACTTTCACTTAGTAGCAAAGTAGTTTGCTTGCTTAGTTTCGCCTTACCTCTAGTTAACGATCTAGTATAGGGTTCTTTGGCACATGGAAATTTTTGATTTTGGCATGGTTGATCAGTTTTAGAATCTCATGGGTGTGCCTAGGAACCCTACAGTGGTATCAGAGCCTAGCTAGAGCTTTAGGCGAAGTGTAGGCGATGTTAGAAGTCCGATCGAACCCGAAACCCTAATTCAAAAACCTTCTCTGTACAATTTTTCAAAACTATGATTTTTGTGAATTAAAAATATGCAGAAAAATCAGCAGGCTTTTATAAGAAATACTGTGCAGCACGTGCGCTCAAATCGATCAAGGCGCCGCGGAACCGCGGCACGATCATGGCTCGTGTGGCGGTTCTGCGGCCGCACGGTCACAATACTCTTTGAATTTTGCACAGTAATTTCTTTCTTTTATTGCTGTGTTTTCTGGGAATTTTTAATGTTTACTCAAGAGTTGAGTTTTCTAGGTTGTATTGGGGACTCGGTGTTTCGATCGGGAAGTCTAATTTTGTCTATGTGTTTTTCCGGGTAATTTTAGAACATGTTAAAAAGTTTGACCGGATATAAATACCCACTTTTTCCCCTGCCGGGAAATTTCCAACTGTTGGATTTTTCCGTAGTTTGAGAATGTTCTGAGTAGTGCAAGTAACGCGATGGACCCTCTAGAAGACAACAAACCTTAACTCGATTATGTAACCGTCTTGAACTGCCCTTTGAACCTTAGGGTTTGGGGCAGTACGGCGTGCCACATGTGAGTCGTTGGCTTGACCCTTCTACGGCTGGACCGTTGCTACTGTGGCATGAAGTGAATGTTCTTAAACTTATTTCATGTGTTAAGCTATTTCGGGAAAACTTGGGTGTTTTGATTGTTCGATCGGAAAGTTTAACATTTTCTATTTATCTGGAATGTGATACAATATTTGGAATCCATAA
Organism: Agapanthus africanus; assembly: GCA_030015575.1. Taxonomy (NCBI): domain Eukaryota; kingdom Viridiplantae; phylum Streptophyta; class Magnoliopsida; order Asparagales; family Amaryllidaceae; genus Agapanthus; species Agapanthus africanus. The sequence goes on from CM057349.1 coordinate 333,678,482, forward strand.
ATAGTTATGAGATAACTGATTTGAATATTATAAACATAGCAGTTTAGTCTCACTTGATCGGTTGCCATGGAATTTTGATGCGATCAAAAGTCTATCGCAATCACGTAGCGTACGCGGATACTCTCCGGTAAACTTAATAGACATCTACACCCCATAGCCCTGACCAAGTGACTGTAGGAGAACCCCGTCGCCGAAAGCATCCGTTCGGGTGCTCGCGGCAGCGGTGTTCCGCCTTGGTGCACTTCGTCGACGGCATCAGGGGTGCGGCCGCCTACTAAAGTTTGCGACGAGCATTCGATCAAAATGTCGGGAATCTTGTTGAATTGCCCGACTTGATATTGAAAAGAGTTTTCGATAATGAGACTAAAATGCGGGGTTTATAATTGTTAGGCATGCGATGTCTAAGGAATTCATTTGGTTAGGCATGTGATGTCTAAAGAGTTTGCGGATTCCAACTGTTGTAGTTTTACACTTTCTTTTCTGTGACCGTAAGTGTAATATGTGATATCGCCGGTTTCGTTGCTATATGTCAACGACAATTGGGATGCGCATATTTGCTTTATGACATGTGATGTTATATGTTGCTGGATATGTTATATTGGATCGTCGTGTTTGAATAGCCGGGGGTTTTTTATGTGAGATGAGTGTTTTTCATTTTCATTCATGTAAAAACTTGTATGTAATATTCTTTTATTGGGGCACTTCCAGGTTGCGGAAGATGTCACCATTTGTATATTATTTACTTTTCCGCATTAGGATAGACCCAAGGAGGGGAGCATAAGTAACCGGGTTCTAGGGTCCAGGGGGAGACCATCTCGAGGAGTCGAGTCCGGGTCTCCTAACCCTAGAATTGGTAGGGTTGCTTGCCGCTATCGTAGGAGTCTAGGGGTGTGGGATTGGCTATTCATCACGACCGTGGAATCCGTGTTTTATACTGGCTCGTATTAAAAACACGGACGTCCTAGTATATCCAATATTTCATATGATATTTTCTGCTGCGTTATCTGTGATGTGATCATGTGATATGTTCAGATAGATATTGTATATAGTATATATGATATATTATATAGACGTTGCTTATGTTTTACACCCGTGCTAGCCCTGCCTCGCTCTGGCGTTAGTTACCTAACCTAACGGTGCAGACGGGACATCGAGGCGAATGCGGATGGCATAAGCGTACGTTATATTTATCTGTGATGTTTAGGTTGACTTAAATGATGGGATATTCATTAATGAGATTAATGAAAGAAAATAAACCTAAAAGATGTTGTGGAATCGAATTTCAAAATAAAAACAGGTAGCTACAGTTCTTGCTTTGCATCGCGGTGTTCCTTGTAGAACATCCTGCACCTTATTCGATAGGGAAAGGACCGAGATCCCTTCACCGGGAGTGACCCATTTAGCAATAACTGGCAGATGCTACAACCCTCGGTTTGTCTTTTGATTGCTTCTATAGTTTTCGCTTTGCACAGCGGTATATATGATATATCCTGCACCTTATTCGATGAGGAAAGGGCCGACGATCCCTTCACCGGGAGTGACCCCTTTAGCAAAACTAGAAAAGCCTCAAAAACATTCCATTTAAAAACCATTTGATTCCGTAACGAGATCAAGTTCAAAGCGTTAAAGGTTTTATTAAAAACCATTCGCAACCCTCCGTCATTTTAGGAAGTAGAGTACTTAGTATTCATGCTATGTTTGTTGACCATAGTCAAGACACAGTGTACGGTAGCTAAGTGATGTCTTCCTACACCGCATATGATGCGATTAGTTAGGACAGTCATGTGGCTTTGTTGACCTTAGCCAAGGGTCATGTGGGTGGGTCTAATTAATCACGAAATGACGGGTAGAACTTGACTAGTGCTTATAATTTGTTGACCTTAGCCAAGGTCGTAGGTGCTAGGGGTAAAAAATTTTATCGGGAGTTTCAAGTATTGAAACTTGCAATGAGATTTCATACCTTCTATATGATAGTTGGATCCCGATACCCACTGTGAGTAATTGTTACTCCTGGGAGAGTTTTGCACTTTGCAATTAACCGATCAAGTAGGTGTCTAGAAAGGTGTCAACGGGGTTACACCCCTGGGAAAACGAGGTTTACTTTAATTAGGTCCGTGCGAAAGCACGGGGAACCTCCCTCAAAGTACCGACACTGGCCTGGCTGAAAGATTGGCGAACTTGTAGAGTGTAATTAATCCCGGCTAGTCTTTCCTTTTATGGTTTGAAGGAAGATTTGATAAAAACAGTGGGAGCCATCCTGATTAGATAAAATAAATAACTAATCTGATCTTGCAAGAGCGCACGCAGAGTGTTTTCTTCTCTCTCTCTCCAGGTAGCGACCATATCATGCCTTAATCAAGATAATAATATGGATGTATTGACCGAACCCGCTTGTTTTACTGAGCTGGGGAACGTTAGTCCTGCTCCAATTTATAATTGTTATAAGACCGAGCAGGAAATAGGGGAATACCAGGATTCCCATGCCGCTCAAACGAAGAAAGTGCATGAGATGCATCTCCTTCGGGTGTGTTCATTATAAAGAACTGTTTCTCAATATCCTCCGCGTCCTGGGTATCTGATACCAGATCAGGATCCCAGATATGTAATATGTTACATAGGGCTACAGAAAGGTAGAGAACTGAAAACGGGTGATAAGTTTCATGAGACAGAAAACGGGGCAAGTGTTGCAGCCAAGTCTGTTGGTCACTGTCACCCTGTATTACCAATACATTGATTCTCAACAAATGCTATTAGATACCGAACCTGATATACAAAATCATATCAATCTCTTTATTTATTAAAGAAGGATATAATTTTGTATTGTTGAATATTGTTTTGAACATTTCAAAAGTTGATCGGTTCAGGCACGTTATCTAAAAGCATTGACGTTCTAAATCAAACTACAGTTCCCAGTATACGGAACACACACAAGAGGAAGAGTTCAGAAATGAACGAATCCTTCTTGAGGCATTGTAGACTAGGTCATATCAATGCGACCCGACTGGCTGAAGTTACATTTAGATGTATATTTAAATTAGTTTGAATTTACATCTTATGAAACTTGCCAGTCATGTCACAAAGATTAGATGACCATAGCTCTGTTTATTGGAAACAGAGAAAGAGTTAGTGAACTCTTGGGACTGATACATAATGATGTATGAAGGTCCCCAGTCTACATATGCCAGGACTGGTCCTTTGTACTTCCTTACATTCACTGATGATCTCTCAAGATTCGGACACATGTTCCTGTTGAAACACATGTCTGAAGCTTTTGAGAAATTCAATGAATATAAGTTAGAAGTAGAGAACCAATACAGGTATAAGTATTATGTCCTATGATGAGATCAGGGAGGAGAATACTTGTGCATGGAATTCTTGGACTATTCTAAAGGAGAATGAGATTCTCTCTCAGTGTTACTCCTCTGTATACACCATAGCACAATGGTGTATCGGGGCGGAGCAATCGCACCATATTATATATGGTGTGCTCTATGATGAGTACTACTGAGTTACCTATTTCCTTTAAAGGGGTTATGCACTTGAGAAGTTGCATACCTATTGAATTAGGTTCGAATCAAATCAGTGCCTACCACTCCATATAAGATATGGTATGGGAAGAACCTATCTCTTAAGTAAGTTAAGATTTGGGATTGTCCGGCCTATGTCAAAAGCAAAATCCGGACAAGATCGAGGCAATGTCAGTTCTGTACAACTGGAAAGGTTCCAGCTATACAAAACTGCAGCTGATTTAACAGGACCAAAGGATTTTATAGTCCCCGACGAACCTCAGCCTCTCCGTCGATCTGGTAGGGTTCCTCATCCGCCTGAGAGATATTTCGGTTTCTCGATGACAGTGGGAGCGAGGATTGCATCATGAGATGACGACCCAACTAGTTTCGAGCAGGCCATCGAGAGTAGGGACTCTGTAAGAATGGCTGGATGCTTAGCGACCTGAAATGGAATCCATGTACACCAACAAAGTACGGACTTTGGTTGCTATATCTGAAGGGTTAAATCCCCATCAAGAGCAAGTATATCTTGAGAAGATTACTTGGTGTGGATGGAAAGGTTGAGACTTTCAAAGCTAGACTTGTTAAAGGTTTTCGTCATCGACCAGGCGTGGATAATGATAAAACCTTTTCCAGGGACTATGCTTAAGTCCATCCAGATCCTACTTGCCATTGCTACATACCATGACTACGATATCTGGTGGTTGGGTGCCATGACTGCTTTTCTAAATAATGATTTAGAAGAGAACGTCTATAAGTACACAGCCAGAGGGCTTCGTAAACCGTGGGAGCAGCGGAAACATGTGCAAGTTTCTTTACAGGATAAAGCAGGTATCGCGGAGTTGGAACATCTGTTTTGATGTGGTAGTCAAAGAGTTTGACTTCATCAAAATGGTAGACGAACCTTGTATATACAAAAAGGTAGTAGAGAGTAAGGTGGTGATCCTCGTAGAGTACGTGGATAACATACTCTTGATAGGAAAAGAGTTTCCTATACTACGCACGGTCAATCTCCTCTTATCACAAGGATTCTCCAAATATGATAAAGGTGATACCTCCTAAATCCTGGGTTTTGGATCTATGAATTAGATCTAAATGGATGTTAGGGTTCTCACTAGGTTTAGTGAGATGGTATCAATCGATCCTGGGGAGAATCACTGGAAAGGTTCCAGGGTGATTAGGACGACTGAATGTCAGTCGCAGGCATTGTCTTTACCCTCAGTATAGGGACGGTATGTTGGAACAGTTCCAAGCTAGATACCGTGGCAAACTAGACGATAAAGGCTGGTAACATCGCTATTAAAGATACTACCAAAGAGGCAGTTTGGGTGTATATTAGTTCATGAGATGAACCAGGTTCCTACCATTGTGTGACAATGGAAGTGTGGCTTTGGCCCAGGAACCCCGATCCCATCAGTGACCCAGACATATTCTAAGGCAGCATCACCTGATCATGGAGATAGTTGATCTCCAGGGTGATCGAGGTTAGGAGAGTAGAATCAGAGGACAACACGGCGGATCCACTCACAAAGGCCTTTTCCCAAAGAGAGACTTTTATGGGATGGTTGAGTATTAGATACTGCAACCACTGCTACAGATGGCCCTAGTGCAAGTGGGAGATTGTTAGTTATATATATACCCTAGAGGCCATTACTGTACATAGGATGTATATTGTATTGGATGCTGGGACATATATGGGTAAGACTTTCTTGCTCGACATGATAGTACTCTATCGGGTTGCTCTTTATCTTAACATGTATACTTTTTGTCTCTATGTTACATGTTGATAGAGCCCTTAGGATTTGTACTCGACTTCCAGGACTATGATGTAGATCATACTAGTGGGGCCTGGGTAGTCCATGAGTACATCCTTCAATGTTCCTAGTCATGGGAATATCGAGACGGGGCATCGATATTCCAGAGTAAACTAGCGTATATCTTCTGGACCCATGTGATGGGCGATGGATGATCCCATATCCATTGGTATTTGACATCAGAGATGGTATGCGGGTGCTCAGTGGTGACTGGGTACACTGAACGGACTCGCCGAGAACTCCCAGATGGTATTATACCTTACGTCAGATGGCAGTTCTCTGGTGACACTTGTACAGCTTAGTCTGTTGACCCGAGATCGTCATAGAGTCTTATGTGTCTCCCACTGTGCTTTGATTTCCACCCTACCACGGCTCTACTGAGTCGTGCAAACAGGTGGTTTTTGGGTACAGTCCCGATTCACATGGAGGCAATGAGCGATAGGAGGGGATTCGTCTCTCCCGGTATTGGGGGTTGATGTTGCGCTATGCTCGACTGGCCATAACTGGAAATCCCTGGCCAGGGTTGCAGTGATTTACTGGTAAAAGTTATCAATAGTTTCATGCTTGTTATGGACCTTACATCGGCATGACTTATCAAGCTACTGGGGTCTGACGTTTACCACCCCTAGGCGATATATACGACATATCAGACGAACAGACCGGACTGTACGGTAAGTGTTGCTGGTTGGATTCACAGGAGTGTGAGCGGGCTTGCTCGTTGATCTTCTGATCGCTCAATACCCGGGTGGCCGTTACGTTTAGAAGACCGCTTGCGCTTGTGGGTGTTTGATATGATCATCACCTGCTGCCGGCGTATTGACGAGTCTTTAGAGTCCTACACAGAGATTTCCTGGCTCAAGCGAAACGAAATAGGAGCGTATATGAGATATGTACGGGACCGAGAATGATACCAGTATGTGATACCGAATTCTATTGTCGCGATTTGTATCATTGGACGGTTATATGAGATATAGCCGGGTTACCGAATCAAGTGTTGATTCGATACATTGATACACTTGATATTAGTCGGTTATATGCGATATGACCGGATCATTAAATCAAATGTTGATTTAATGATTTAATGTATAATTATATATTTGATATATTACTTTACATTAACTAGTATTTTTTCACTTAAGATGGATTTTCTCACTTGATGTACACAAGTAGTATATGTGATATATTTTTGTGCACTAGATTGTATCATGTTTGATGATACATGCAAACTTGGGTGTGTGTATGCTATACACCATGTTTAGGTAAATGGTTAGGGTTTTATTTACTTTATTTATTTTGGTTAAAAGAAAAAAAACTAAATGGTTGCTTTTGTTTTATGCAAGAAGCTTCTTGATGCTTCATGCATCTTTGACAAAGTGACCATTTTGTTTTTATCCCTTAACCTAACCATTTCACCTAAACCTTAGTTTATTCTCTACATGAGTTTACTCACCCATGGTTGCTAAATGATAGACATCACTTGATTTTCTTTTTAGAGATAATTCATTATTCATTTTCTTTTCTTCTTCTTCTTCTTCTTCTTCTTCATGAAGAGAAGAAAGCTCTCTTGAAAATTCCAAGTGATGAATCTAAGTGAGAAATCCAATTCCAAAGTGAACCCACTTCCTATTTCTTCATCCTCTACCACTTTCCATGTAGTAGAGTGTGTTATCTTCACAAGTTTCATGACCTAGTGTAGATGGAGCTTGAGTTTGAGTCGCCTCGACGTAGATCATCTTCGGCATCGAAGTCGACGACCTAGCCCGCCCATTTCTCCGATGAAACCATCGCTAGAGTCCGGGATCCGATGATCGCAGCGGAGAGACGTCATCACGGAGCTAAAGAGGTGGAGGACCGGATCTACAAAGGTTGTAGTCATTTTCACTTTGTAGCAAAGTAGTTTTATTGCTTAGTTTCGCCTTACCTCTAGTTAACGATCTAGTATAAGGTTCTTTGGCACATGGAAATTTTTTATTTTGGCATGGTTGATCAGTTGTAGAACCTCATGGGTGTGCCTAGGAACCCTACACCCCGTGCTTTCGCACGAACCTAATTAAAATAAATCTCGTTTTTCCAGGGGCGTAACCCCGTTAACACCTTTCAAGACACCTACTTGATCGGCTAATTGTAATGTGCAAAACTCTCCCAGGAGTAACTCTTACTCGCAGTGCGTATCGGGATCCAACTATCTCATAGAAGGTATGCAATCTCATTGCAAATTTCAACACTTGAAATTCACGATAATATTTTGCCCCTAGCGTCCTATGACCTTGACGGAGGCCAACAAACCATAGGCTGCTAGTCAAGTTCAACCCGTACATTTCATGATTGAATTAAACCTACCCGCACGACCCTTGACGGAGGCCAACAAAGTCGCACGACTACCCTAATCCAATCTCATCTTATGTTGCAGATAAGCACTAGTACCGTGTTAGTGTATATGCCCTAGAGGCCATTACTGTATCATACTAGTTTGTATATTACTTAATGGAAACTTGGGATATTCACCTTGTATAGACAATCTTGCTCAAAATAGTAGTATGCTACTTGGTTTGTTTCTACTTTAATGTGTACATGTGTTTATTTTAGTATATCACCTATACACATTAGTGGAGCCCTTAGGATCTTTGCTTGATTACCAGCGTTGTGATGGCAGTCACACCCGTGGGGGCTGGGTAATCCACAAGCACATCCTTATACAGGTCCCTAGTCGTAGGACTATCGAGACAGGGCATCGATACTTCGGAGTAGACTAGCGTATGTGCTTCTCATCCCAGTATGGGAGACGGTCTGTCCCACAGCCGTCAGTACGTCATACTTGAGATAGTATGCGGGTGCTCGTTAGGTTACGAGTACAATGGACAGGACTCGTCGGGAACTATTAGTTGGTATTATACCTATCGTCAGTTATCAGTTCCCAGGTGACATGAGTACATCTTAGTCCGCTGACTTGACACTGTCACTTCGCCTCGAGTGTGTTCCTACTGTACTTTGATTACTACCCTACCACGGCTCAAAGGAGTCGTGCAAACAGGTAGTAGTTGGGTGCAACCCCGAACCACTTGGAGGCAGTGACGGTTAGACAGGATTCGTCTCTCCCGGTATTGGGGGTTGACATCGCGCTGTGTCTAGGAGAGCCATTACACAAGTAGTCCCTGACCAGGGCAAGCGAGATATACTGGTAGGATTCCAGTGTTATCTCAGGGTGTTCTGGGCTACACTCCGACACGACTTGTACCGCTATTAGGGGACTGACGTTTACCACCCCCTAAGTCCGCCATGCGATGTTATTAGACGAATAGACCAGACTGTACGGAGACTGTCACATTCAGGCTCAGTAGGAGTTCAGATGGGTTTCACCTCGTCCGTCTACTTATCGGCATCTACCTGGGGGCCGTTACGCACAGCTAGTGCCGCTTGCGGTCTATGGTTAAACCCACTGCCAGCGTAGTGTCGAGTCTTTAGAGTCCCACACAGAGAGCTATTCGCATTTAGGCAAAAGAGTAGAGGTCGCATGGTTTTGCGACAGGTCGCATGGTTTTGCGACAGGGTTCGGTCACATCCGTGCACTTGTGCACGTTTAGTGTCCGGGCAGTTATTACTAGCGGGCTTTAGTTTAAGCCAGATCCTAGTATACGTTTTGGGATTGATTTTATCTCGATTGTATTCATGTTCCTCGGAACGCGGATGCGGGTGTGTATGCACAATTGACAGAGACAGAGGCAGAGGATTCTCATTAGGGTTGTTGACTGTTGACGTTTGCTAAACCCTAATGAGAATAAGAAATATGATTAATGATAATTAAGTATTATTGTGCCATGGTTGGGTTGAAAGGTTGACTTTGTTGACTTGTTGACTTTGTTGACCGGTTGACTAGGTTGGACTTGTTGACCACCATCATTACAATGGCTATCATTTCATGCAAAGACTTTTGCTTGCTTATTTGTTCACACATTGCATTTAATGCATGAAATGATATTGCCTTTTGATATGATGATAACCATCACATAATACTCAATTATCATTATGTGTTATGATGCTTTTGGATTATGAGAGCTTGGATGGCAAAAGACTTATTCATTCTTTCATTTTGCTTTCTCTCTCTTGCAAAAGCTCTCTCCCTCTTCCTCTTGCTCTCTCTCTAGGTCAAGGCAACTCCCTCTCATGAGTTGAGAAACATTGCCTTAGAGATAAAAGAAAACCCATATCACTTCTCTACTCATCCTAGTTCACAAGGCCTAGCAGCCAAGTGTTCTAGTTTCTTCAAGTTTGAAGTAGAAGCCAAAAGGTAGAAGCTTTCAGGTGGATCCATCTTCGTCGCAAGGAGATGACGAGGTGAGGCCGATCCGACCACTGCAAGAAGTTGAAGACGAAGGAGTTCAAGTTAAGGTATAACTACCTAACCGTATAGGTAAAACTCTTGTTAGGTTTGTTAGATAGTTGTTTAACAAAGATCCGTATTTTGAGTCCATGTTACCACCCTAAGAAAAATCGTTTTTCGTCATTTCCGCAAGCCCGTAAGTACCGGGAGAGGTAACGTGGACTTACAGTGGTATCAGAGCCAGGTTAAACACTATCTAACATGTTAGCAAAGTAACTAGAAGTTCGATCGGAGAAAAAGTCACGAAACACACCCGAAAAATCAAGTTTCTGTCGATTCTGTATTCTGTTCAAAAATTAATAAATCATACATCAAAAATCGACTCAGGCTTTTTAAAATACACCCAAGAAATTTGGTCCACTGGCTCGGTCAAAGTGCCGCGGAACCGCGGCAGGAGCATGCTCCCGCCGCGGATCCGCGGCCAAGTTGACTCGGCCGTGGCATAAATTTCCTGCAGTGTGTTTCTGGGGTTGTTTTGGGATTTTTACAATATGTGTTTTCAGCCCAGATTTTCCAGAAAGCAAAATTTGTTTTTGGGGCTTGAAAATTCGTATATTGATCGAACTTCTAAAGACTTAAGCTAACGGGTTTATATCTGTGATGCGATATATGTATTGAACGTCTGCTAATCGCTATACGTCGATTAGTGGGGGTTATACATATCTGTGATCTGTAATGTTGATGGTATGTGTATATGAATTCATTGGATTGTCGCGGGTGAATAGCCGGGGGTTGTGAGATGAGAGTTTTCTTTTCTTTCAATTCATGTAATTTGTAATTGATGTAATATTATTTATATGGCCGCACAACCGGGATGGGGTTGTAGCCGTCATTGTATAATTTCTTTTACTGTTTTTGCTCCTAGGATAGACCCATGGAGGGGGTGCACAAACTACCCGGTATCTCGAAGTGCCGAGTGGCCTACTCACGGTGTTGAGGGAGGTTGCTTCGCTTCGGGTACTTGGCGGGTAGTTTGCCGCACCCGTAGGGGTCTTGGGTGGGGTATTGTCTATTCACCGCGACCGTGTAATCCGCTTTTCGTTACAGGCTCGTACGAATTGCGGATTCCTAGTATATCCAATGTGTTCATCTGTGATCTGGAATAGCTATCATTGCAATATATCTATATATGATATCTATTTAGGCGTTGCTTATGTTTTGCATCCGCGCAAGTCCAGCCCCCGCTCTGTCGTTAGTTATGTAACCTAACGGGTAATGACGGGGCCCCGTGGCGAATGCGGATGGTATAAGCGTACGTCATATTTTGGTTGTTTTCTGCAATGGTAGGATTAAATGATGGGACGCATTAAATTTAATGCAAGAAAAATAAACCAAGTAAAAGTCGTTAGAACACTTTCAAAACCACTCGGTTCTTTTCAAAACCAAATTTTAAATGCGGAGCATGAACCACTCCTTTTTTGAAAGCTATCTCGTTCCTTCGATTATATCAAGTTCACTACGTTCACGGTTTCGCCAAAACCATTCGTAGCCCTCCGTCGTTTCACATGAATGGTCAATAAGTATTCAAGCTATGTATGTTGGCCAAAGTCAAGGCATAGTGATTGGTAGCTATTGGGTATTCATGTGCAGCATAAATAGATGTGTTGGTTTGGGACAGTCGTACTGCCATGTTGGCCAAAGTCAAGGGTAGGTACGGGTGGGTTCAAATTAACCTGGAGAATGACGGGTAGAACTTGACATGTGACTTATGATATTTTGGCCAAAGTCAAGGTCATAAGAGCATGGGGCAAAAATCCACATCGGGAGTTTCAAAAGAACTGAAACTTGCTAGCGCTGCATACCATTTTGAGTGTGATGATTCTGGTAGGATTCCTTCAGTTTTGTCACGCGATGATATTTGGATCCCGATCCTACTGTGAGTATATGCTACTCCTCGAGAAATTTCTCACTTAACATCAATGCTATAAACCAAATAGGTGTCTAGAAAGGTGTTAGCGGGGCCACGCCCACAGGGAAAAAAGGTTATTTAATTAAGGAACTTTACGAAAGCGTTGGAAAACCTCCCTCGAAGTACCGACACTAGCCTGGCTGAACGGTTAAGCAAGTATTGTTCGGTGAGATTGATCCTGACTAATTCTTCCTTTTTGGTTTGAGGAGGGATTCGAGAGACAGTGGGAGCCATCCTGTTTAGACAAACTAAAAACCACTCTAAACTTGCAAGAGCATCATGCTAAAGTGTTTCTTCTCTCTCTCCTAATTGCAGCGACCAAATATCATGACTGGACTTAAGTTACTACTAGATAAAAACATACTGACAGGGCCAAACTACAAAGATTGGCTCAGGAATATCAAAATGGCAATCACTTATGACAAGTTGGGGTATCTCCTTACCACCAAAGCTCCCCCTGTCCCAGGTCATAAATCCAGCGTCGCGGATAAGAAAATCCGTAAGACTTGGGAGATCGATTGCGCGAAGGCCAAGTGCCTCGTGCTTGCCTCTATGGACAATGAACATCAGAGGAGGCACGAGAATATGGACCTTGAATCCATATTTCTCCATACAAAAGAACTGTATGGAGAGCAATCCCATATCGCCAGATACGAAGTCTCGAAAAAGCTGTTTTCGGCGAGATTGGCCGTCGGATCATCGGTAGCGGAACACGTGCTTAAGATGATTGGATTCATTGAGAAGCTCGCGGACCTTAGGACCACGTTAGAGAACGAGCTCTACACGGACTTGATTCTCCAGTCCCTTCCTTCCACTTACGCCCAGTTTATCCTGAACTTCAACTTGCAAGAAAAAGAAGTTGAATTTTCAAAACTCCTCAACATACTGAGGAGTGCAGAGGGCACCCTACAGAAAGGTAGGGAGACATCCACTTTGTTTGTAGGAGGATCTTCCTCTTCTACGTCCTAGGCGAAAGCCAAGGGAAAAAAGAAGAAAGCCCCCGCCAAACCAAGGGGCGGTGTTAGTAAAGTGGATACGAAGGGAAAGACAAAAGCAACAAAGGTAGCAGGAAAGCTTGTGGGAAAGGAAGAATGCTTTTACTGTCACAAGAGTGGACACTGGAAGAAAGATTGCAGGGCTTGGAAGGCCAGAACACAGGATCTGAAGCAAGTTGCGGCTTCAGTTTTAGGTGTGTATGTTATTGAAAACTGTCTATCAATAAACTCTACTTCCTGGGTATTGGATACCGGATCAGGATCTCATATCTGTAATTCTTTGCAGGCATTGAGAAAGCGTAGGTTTTTGAAGGCAGGTGACATGACCCTCAAAGTTGCAAACGGAGCTAGCATGGATGCTAAGGCCGTGGGGGACTATCACCTGGGAATGTCAGATGGACATGTTTTGGTTTTACGTAATTGCTTTTTTGTACCCAATGCAACTTGTAATATCATTTATGTATCTTTAATATCTAAAGAAGGTTATGAATTTGCGTTTGTAAGTAATGTTGTAAACATTCACCTTAATCAAGTTCTGATTGGGTCAGGTACATTAAGCAATGGTATATACGTATTAAACCAACCACAGATTTTCAATGTCCAGAATACACACAAAAGAAAGTCTCCAGAAACAAATCAGGCTTTCTTATGGCATTGTAGACTGGGTCACATCAATGAGAGAAGGTTGACGAAGTTACATACAGAAGGATATTTGGATCCATTCGAATATCAATCATATGCAACTTGTCAATCCTGTCTCAAAGGAAAGATGACAAAGACTCCGTTCACTGGACACAGAGTAAGAGCGAGCGAGCTCTTAGGACTCGTACACAGCGACGTGTGCGGTCCAATGTCTACGCATGCACGAAGCGGTTATTCTTACTTCATTACCTTTACGGATGACTTTTCAAGGTACGGATATGTCTTCTTAATGAAACATAAATCCGAAGCCTTTGGAAAATTCCAAGAATATAAGAATGAAGTAGAAAAAAAACCGGCAAAAGTATCAAGACACTAAGATCTGATCGAGGTGGTGAATACTTGAGTGCTGAGTTCCTGGATTACTTAAAAGAGAATGGAATTCTCTCTCAGCTTACTCCTCCATACACTCCGCAACATAACGGTGTATCGGAGAGACGGAACCGAACCCTATTGGATATGGTACGGTCCATGATGAGTAACGCTGAGTTACCGCGATCATTCTGGAAATATGCACTAGAATCAGCTGCATACCTTTTTGAACCGAGTTCCAACTAAGACTGTGCCTACTACACCATATCAGATGTGGTGTGGGAAGAGACCCTATCTTAATCACATTAAGACATGGGGATGTCCAGCTTTTGTCAAAAAGCAGCATGCGGACAAACTCGAGGCACGCTCAGTACAGTGCAAGTTTGTGGGATATCCAAAGAACTCCAAGGGTTATTTCTTCTATTGCGAAGAGGAACAAAAGGTTTTTGTTTCTCGTCATGCCCACTTCTTGGAAACTCAGTTTTTGGAAAAACAGATAAGTGGGAGCGCAATAGAACTGGAAGAAATTCCAGAACCATGAGCTATTACTGAAAGCTTAGTAGAACCAGAGGGTTCGAAAGATCAGGACATTCCTACGCCGCTCCGCAGAAGTAGTAGGCAGTCTCATCCGCCCGAGAGATACTACGGTTTTCTCATAGACGGGGATAGAGAGGATTGCATCATTGATAGTGATGAGCCGACTAGCTTCCAGCAGGCCATTCAGAGCGTTGACTCGGTAAAGTGGTTGGATGCAATGCGGACCAAAATGGAGTCCATGTACACCAACAAAGTATGGACGTTGGACATTGCTCCAGATGGGGTAAAACCCGTAGGATGTAAGTGGATCTTCAAAAGGAAGATTGGTGTAGATGGACAGGTTGAGACCTATAAGGCTAGACTTGTTGCAAAGGATTTTCGTCAAAGACCTGGTTTGGACTATGACGAAACCTTTTCTCCAGTAGCTATGCTGAAATCCATTCGGATCCTTCTTGCCATTGCTGCTTTCCACGATTATGAGATGTGGCAGATGGACGTAAAGACCGCTTTTCTAAATGGAAATTTAGAGGAGTGTGTCTATATGGACCAGCCAGAGGGTTTCATTCAGAGTGGGAGCAGCGGAAAGGTGTGCAAGTTGCTTAAGTCCATTTATGGACTAAAGCAGGCATCGCGGAGTTGGAACATCTGTTTTGATGAGACGGTCAAAGAATTTGGCTTTATCAAAAATCCAGATGAACCATACATCTATAGTAGATTTGTAGCAAGAACTGTTGTATTCCTCGTTTTATACGTGGATGACATTTTCTTGATAGGAAATGAAATTCCTATGCTACAATCTGTCAAAGGGTTCTTGTCACACAGGTTCTCCATGAAAGACCTGGGTGATGCCTCTTACATTCTGGGGATCCGGATCTATCGTGACAGATCCAAGAGGATATTAGGACTCTCACAGTCCAGGTACATCGACACCATACTGAAAAGATTCAGTATGGAAGATTCCAAGCGCGGTAATCTACCGGCTTGTCACGGGATCACCCTCTCCAAAGAGATGTCTCCCAAGACTGATTAGGAAAGGGACCGCATGTCCATTATACCCTACGCTTTTGCGGTAGGCTCTATAATGTATGCGATGTTGTGTACCAGACCGGATGTAGCTTATGCACTGAGTGTGGTAAGCCGGTATCAGTCAAACTCTGGGGAGAAACACTGGATAGCGGTAAAGAACATTCTTAAGTACCTGAGAAGGACTAAGGAGATGTTCTTGGTGTATGGCGGAAAAGACCTCCAGATCGAGGCCTTTGCTGACTCCAGCTTCCAGAGTGACAAGGATGATTCCAAGTCCATATCGGGTTTTGTCTTTACCCTCAATGGAGGGGTGGTGTGTTGGAAGAGTTCCAAACAGGAAACCGTTGCTGACTCGACGATGGAAGCGGAATATATCGCTTCTGCAGATGCCGCAAAAGAAGCCATCTGGATGAGGAAGTTCTTAACAGAACTTCAGGTGGTTCTGTTCATTGTTGATCCAATACCTCTGTATTGCGACAACAACGGGGCAATAGCTTTAGCAAAGGAACCCAGGTCCCATCAGAAATCCAGACACATCTTGAGGCGGTATCACCAGATCTGGGAGATCGTGGGTCGCCAGGAGATCGAGGTTCGGAGAGTTGCTACGGAAGATAACACTGTTGATCCACTCACGAAGGCCTTACCCAAGACTCAGTTGGAGCGGCTGATCGAGATGATAGGTCTTCGATACGGTTCCCCTCCGAAAGACGGCACACAAGACTGCGAAGTCTTGGCACTGAGATTCGAGGCAGATGCTAATTGGTGCAATCCGTCCACCTCTCCGAAGATGCCAAGTTGATTTATGGCACCGTGTATCGGAGGTTTAGACGGATGCGGCCATTGTAGCAGACCTCGTCAGATTCCCCCTCGTCGAGGGGTTTTTTATTGTGATGACGCTCTTCCCTGCAGGCGCAAGCCCCTGCAGTTAAATACACTACCGCATCGCGGTAACAACTTTCTCCTTCTCGAGATGGTCACTTCGTGTCGTAGGTGTTTGTTTTGTTTGTGGTTGCCCGTGGATTGTATACGGAGACTAATTTATGTCGTCACCCGTAGGACGTGGATTAGTCCAAATCCGTATTTTCTTAGATTTGGGTTTGGGGTTTTGGTTTAAGGATACGTTAGCCATTTTTGAGGCTAAGATCAACTTAAACGTTTGTTAAGGATACGTTAGTCTAATTTGAGACTAAGATCGACTTAACAGGATCGTTTAGATCCGACAAAAGAGCATTTGGGGCTCTATTGTTCCAGTTTAGGGATGTAGTGGTCCATTGAATATATGGCCGTTGGGACCCGTCACCTCTCTGACGACGTTGAAGGATTACAACGCCGGATGTCAGAGGACTTCAGAGAT
Organism: Agapanthus africanus; assembly: GCA_030015575.1. NCBI lineage: Eukaryota > Viridiplantae > Streptophyta > Magnoliopsida > Asparagales > Amaryllidaceae > Agapanthus > Agapanthus africanus. The sequence goes on from CM057349.1 coordinate 333,695,015, forward strand.
GTACCCTTGAACCTAAGTTGATTGGAGGATCTATAGTCTAATTTGGGACTAAAGTATGTTTGAAGGTTTAAGGATACGTTAGCCATATTTGAGGCTAAGATCAACTTAAACGGGATCGTTTAGATCCGACAAAAGAGTATTTGGGGGCTCTATTGTTCTAGTTTAGGGACATAGTGGTCCATTGCCAGTTTAGGGACATGGTGGTCCATTGTCAGTTTAAGGACATGGTGGTCCAATACCAGTTTAAGGACATAGTGGTCCATCGCCAGTTTAGGGACATGGTGGTCCAATACCAGTTTAAAGATATAGTGGTCCAATACCAGTTTAAGGACATAGTGGTCCATTGAATGTATGGCCGTCGGGACCCGTCACCTCTCTAACGACGTTGAAGGATTACAACGACAGATGTCAGAGGAGTTCAGAGATGTACCCTTGAACCAATGAGTTGGTTGAAAGAGCAGATGTGCTCAATTCAAGATGATTTGAGGACTTATGGCCAGTTTGGGCTAAATCCAATTATGTTTGAAATATTGGCCCTTTGGGCCATTAGACATTTGTCTGGATTCAGCCCCTCATCATTCAGCAGTGCTAAACAGAGGTTTGGGGGCTCTGACAACATTTTGTCTTTGATTTTCTCAATTTTGAGATTCATTTGGAGGAGGGACTTTTACCTCTGGAAAATTAGCTAATTTGGCTAAAAGTAGTGTTAAACACTAAAGAACAACAGTGTTAAACACTGGAGGTAGAACTCTTAAATTAGTGTTAAACACTAAAAGACAATCAGTGTTAAACACTGGAAATATAATCTTCAATTTAGTGTTAAACACTAAAGAAAGAGGGGTCACGTGTAGACACGTGAGAGCGTCCAAAGGTGGGACCAGATCCCTTTTCTTCGTTCTGCAATTAAGTGTTAAACACTTTTATATTTTATTTCGAGCGTCACGTGTTGACACGTGATGGGGATTCATGCACTGATAATTAAAGCGTCCGCTAAGGGGTTATGTGGGAGCACGTGAGAGCGCCAAAGGCCTTTATTTCTTTTACTTTTTCTTTCTGCGTTTTGGGAGTCACGTGGGAGCACGTGAGGCATTACCTCAAAGTTGTTTCCTTTTTATTTTTGGGGATTTTTTCAAGGGTCACGTGGGGACACGTGACCTAGTTTTATTCCTTCTTTTCTGATCACTGCGGATTGGGGTCACGTGTCATCACGTGACCAATGTTCTTTATGTGCATGGAGATCTTTCAAGTCTCTTTATTTTAATAATTAAATTCTCTGTAGGGTTAAACCCTAATCATGATTTTGGAGGAATTAAATTCCTATTATGAAAGAATTAAATTCTTATATAGGGTTAAACCCTAATCTCTTTTTAGAGGAATTAAATTCCCATATATGTAAAAGAATTAAATTCTTAATTAGGGTTAAACCCTAGTTCTGTCCATCTTGAAGGAATTAAATTTCTGTAATTTTGGGAAAATTAAATTCTCATATAGGGTTCAACCCTAACTTTGTTTTGGGAGAATTAAATTCTCTAAACTCAATTCCCCCTCTAAGTTTTGGATCTGCATGGCAGGATCTCAACCCGATAAGAATTAAATTCTCAACTTATGGGGAGATGTACTTCTGCAGATCTTCAACTAGAGTAAGAACTAAGTTCTTTTATAGAAGAGTTAAACTCTTAGATTTGAGAATTAAATTCTCTTTTTTGAAGTTTGGATCCCCTTTCTTTTCTCACCTAGGGTTTTCTTCTCTTCTGAAGAAATTTTCTTTTCTATCTTGAGAATTAAATTCTTCTCTCTTTTTTTCTCTTGAGAATTAAATTCTTCTCTCTCTGTTCTTCTCTCAAAAAAAGTAGATCCCTTCTCTTCTTTTCTTAGCTCCTATTTATAGGAGAAGGAAAAGAATCAATTTGTTTAGCAAATCTCTCATTGAAAGATTTGATTTGTTTTTATATTTAATATGAGCATTTAGATCATTCAGTGAATTTTATTCACCGTTGGATTTTAAATCCAAAAGATATTCTGTTTGTTATTTCGGTGAGATTTAGGAAGATCTTTCCTTGTTTAAGATTTTTCCATAAATTGGTGATTTTTAATCACCCTTGGATCTTTAATCCAACGATCCCCATAATTCTTTTCCATTTGGAAAGATTTAGAGAAACTTAGAATTTTAATTCTATTTGGAAAAATTTAGAGAAATATAGAATTTTAATTCTATTAAACTGTAAGGCTTTCGAAGCCTGTCATGTGCTGGCACGTGACCCTTGGGCACGTGTGAGCACGTGACCCCCAATTGGTTCTTTTCTCAGTGTTTATTTATGCTTCAGTTTTAACCATCACGTGTCAACACGTGACCATTGGTCACGTGTGAGCACGTGATACCTCATTGAGGTATTTCCTGATTTTTTTTAATCAGGGAACATTACGTAGCATATTTGCTCATAACTTTTGATCCCGGATGCATTATGAAGCCCATAATATATCAAATCGAAGGGTTTTTCGAGATGCTTTCGATACCATCAGAATTTAACAGTTCCTCCTTCGTGAGTTTATCAAAATACAGGCCGGAAGATACTGGTTCGCATTTCCTTAAGCGTATCGTTGCCATTTTAAACCTTGGACTCTTCTGCGCAGAAATTTTTGGCGGGAACAAATGCCCCCCACTATTTTGCCCATGTAAGAATGTACGTGGGTGAAGTAGTGTAGAGTTATGAGTAGCCACGGAATTGAGGGCTTAGGAGACAAGTTTTAGGGTCCTTATAGCCTAAGACTTTTCAACTTTATGAGCCGTGAGGGTCTCACAAAGATTTTTCTCCCTACGGATCGAGAGGATCTCATAGGTGTATTTTCTACTTAGGGGTCGTGAGGACTCCTAAGTGTGTTTTCTCTTATAAGTCGTAAGGATCTTATAAGAGAATTTTCCCTCTTACGAGTCGAGAAGACCCGTAAGCGGCTGTTTCCCTCCATGTCGAGATTCGACTTTGGAGAGTGTGACCCATGGATAGTATGCAAGAGACTGTTTTGGATCGACTTGCAAGACCCCAGTGCTTAGGAAACAGGTTTTTTAATCCCTACAGCCTAAGGCTTTTCCTCACGAGTCGAGACGAATCGAGCATTTCTCGCAAGACACTAATTTCCTCACGAGTCGAGACGAATTGAGCATTTCTCGCAAGAATGTCCTAACGTCACAGTTAACCTCTGTTCTTTACGACAAAGGTCCGTTAGGGTCTGTGGTACTAGGATTTTAGCCGTCGTACCGTTGTGTTGGCTGATGTATTCCTCGATAGGCAGTTTTGCTGTTCGAGTAGCCTTGGGACATGTCGTGTCTCTGATCCCTTCGGGGGCTGGACAAGACGTCTTCAAGCAATCCTCCTAGGTAGTTTGACCGTCGGAAGAGCAAGCGTTAGGAATTTTTCCATGCCGCTTTTTACTTGAGGTTAGGCTCATTTTGGAGAGCCCCGATGATTCATAACCACTCCGCGCTGGTGTGGGATGATCTCCGATTGTCTTTCAGGCTTTATATGACTTGCCGTTAAGACCCTGAAGCTAGGAATTTGGCCTTTGCTTCGTTTGCTGGCATTGCGTCCTCTGTATCGAGACGAATGTCGTGGTTGTCTCTAGGTTGCTGGTGAACCGTCGAGGTTTGGAACTAGGGATTTTGTCGTGGCTCCTTTTGATGATGTTGCGTCTGCTGTGTCGAGACGAACGTCGAGGAGGTGACCATTCCGCACTGGTGCGAGATGATCTCCGATTGTCTTTCAGGCTTTATATGACTTGCCGTTAAGACCGTGAAGCTAGGAATTTGGCCTTTGCTTCGTTTGCTGGCATCGCGTCCTCTGTATCGAGACGAATGTCATGGTTGTCTCTAGGTTGTTGGCGAACCGTCGAGGTTTGGAACTAGGGATTTTGCCGTGGCTCCTTTTGGCGATGTTGCGTCTGCTGTATCGAGACGAACGTCGAGGTGGTGACCACTCCGCACTGGTTCGAGATGATCTCCAATTGTCTTTCAGGCTTTATATGACTTGCTGTTAAGACCCTGAAGGTAGGAATTTGGCCTTCGCTTCGTTTGCTTTGGTGTATCCAAATCCTGCTGGGGGAAGAACGCTGGGGTGACATTTCATCTGCTATATCGAGACGATCGTCGAGGTGGTGACCACTCCGCTCTGGTGCGAGATGATCTCCGATTGTCTATCAGGCTTTATATGACTTGCCGTCAAGACCCTGAAGCTAGGAATTTGGCCTTTTGCTTCATTTGCTTTGGCGCGTCCGAATCCTGCTGGGGGAAGAACGCTGGGGTGACATTTCATCTGCTGTATCGAGATGATCGTCGAGGTGGTGACCACTCCGCGCTGGTGCGAGATGATCTCCGATTGTCTTTCACGCTTTATATGACTTGCCGTCAAGACCCTGAAGCTAGGAATTTGGCCTTTTGCTTCATTTGCTTTGGCGCGTCCGAATCCTGCTGGAGGAAGAACGCTGGGGTGACATTTCATCTGCTGTATCGAGACGATCGTCGAGGTGGTGACCACTCCACGCTGGTGCGAGATGATCTCCGATTTTCTTTCAGGCTTTATATGACTTGCCGTCAAGACCCTGAAGCTAGGAATTTGGCCTTTGCTTCATCTGCTTTGGTGTGTCCGGATCCTGTTGGAGGAAGGACGCTCTAGTGACATCTCGTCTGCTATATCGAGACGAACGTCGAGGTGGTGATCACTCTATGCTGGTGTGAGATGATCTCTGATTGTCTTTCCGGTTTTATATGAGTTACCGTCAAGACGTTGAAGCTAGGAACTTGGCCTTCGCTTCGTTTGCTTTAGTGTGTCCGAATCCTGTTGGAGGAAGGACGCTGTGGTGACATCTCATCTGCTGTATCGAGACGAACGTCGAGGTGGTGACCACTCCGTATGGGATGATCTCCGGTAGTCTTTCAGGTTTTATATGAGTTACCGTCAAGACCCTGAAGCTAAGAATTTAGCCTTCGCTTCGTTTGCTTTGGCGTGTCCGGATCCTGTTGGAGGAAGGACGCTGTGGTGACATCTCGTCTGCTGTATCGAGACGAATGTCGAGGTGGTCTCTAAGTTGTCTGTGAACCATCGAGATTTGGAGTAGGGGCTTTGCCGTAGCTCCGTTTGCTTTGACCGTAAGGTCTTTTGTTGACGTTGTACCTGCATCATGCTGGACTGCGAAGGAACGCTGTCGTTGACATTGCATCTGCTGTAACGAGACGAATGTTGAAGTGGAGCCAGGATTTTGTCATCACTCCGCTTTGCTGACCATAGGGTCTTTCGTTGACGTTGCATCTACATCCTGCTGGACTGCGAAGGAACATCGTTGTTGACATTGCGTCTGCTGTAACGAGACGAATGCTGAGGTGGAGCTGGGATTTTTCCGTTACTCCGCTTTGTTTCGACCGTGTGGTCTTTTGTTGACGTTGCATCTGCATCCTGCTGGACTGCGAAGGAACGTTGTTGTTGACATCTCGTCTGTTGTAACGAGACGAATGCTGAGATGGAGTTGAGATTTTTCCGTCACTCCGCTTTGTTTTGACCGTGAAGTCTTTCGTTGACGTTGCATCTGCATCCTGCTGGACTGCGGAGGAACACCGTCGTTGACATCTCGTCTGCTGTAACGAGACGAATGCTGAGGTGGAGCTGGGATTTTGCTGTTACTCCGCTTTGTTTCGACCGTGAGGTCTTTTGTTGACGTTGCATCTGCATCCTGCTGGACTGCGAAGGAACGTCGTTGTTGACATCACGTCTGCTGTATCGAGACGAATGCTGAGGGGAAGCTGGGATTTTGCCATCGCTCTGCTTTGTTTCGACCGTGAGGTATTTTGTTGACGTTGTATCTGCATCCTGCTGGACTGCGGAGGAACACCGTCGTTGACATCTCGTCTGCTGTAACGAGACGAATGCTGAGATGGTCTCTAGGTTGTCTGTGAACCGTCGAGATTTGGAACTAAGGACTATGCCATGGCTCCGTTTGATGGTGTAGCATCTATGTCCTGCTGGAATGAGGAGGCACACCGTTGTTGGTCTCTAGGCTGTAGATGTGGCCATTGAGATTTGGAACTAGGGACTATGCCATGGCTCCGTTTCGTTGCGACTCTGAGGTCGGTTTTGACGTCACATCTGCATCTGGTTGGAGTGTGGAGAAACGCTGTTGGTGATCTCCAAGTTGTCGATATTGACGTCGAGACCCTGAAGCTAGGGATCTTCCTTTGCTTTGTTTGTTGACATTGTGTCTGCAATATTGCGACAAATGTCGATGTTGTCTCTAGGTTGTCTATGAACCGTCGAGATTTGGCTTCACTTTCAGATGGAGCCAGGTGGGAAGGTATGGTTCCCTCCTTGTTTGTGCCCCTGGATTGTATACAGGGATCGAGGTGATCTCACCTGTAGGACAAATGTTTCATTCTTTCATCATTTTTTTATTCTCTCCGCGATGCTCTATCATTTCAGCTTTTTATATCGCGAAAATCACGATTGCCCAATCATTTCGGCTATTTTTCGCGGTGCCCAATCATTTCGGCTTTTTTTTCTTTTTACACGCTGCTTTTTATTGCGAGTTGCCCAATCATTTCGGCTGTTTTTGTATGCATACATTTTTACTTGCTGATTTTGTTGCAAGTTGCCCCATCATTTCGGCTATTTCGTATGCATTTTTAGTTTGCTGATTTTTTTATCGCGAGTGTGAAACTTGGAATCTGATGCCAATCTTAGCATCAGCATCGCTACGACTGGAATATTGCCATAAGCGAATCATCATTTGCCATGAAAGGACTTGGAATTTGATACCGGTTTAGGCATCAGCATCGCTACAACTGGGATATTGCCAGGAGCGAATCATCATTTGCCTCTGTCGATGTCGAACAAAGGTGGCTTAGCGAACATGGTTAAGATCCTGTCGACTAAGGCTTTTGACTTCATGAGCCGTAAGGGTCTCATAAAGGTATTTCTCCCTACAAGTCGTGAGGATCTTGTAGGTGTGTTTTCTCCTTAGGAATCGTGGGGATTCCTAAGTGTATGTTCCTCTATAAGTCGTAAGGATCTTACAAATGGATTTTCTCCTTATAAGTCGAGAGGACTTACAAGTGTTGTTCGCTGTACGAGCATATCCCTAGTCACGGATGGGACTTTGTTAGGGAAATGTTTATTCACGCCCGTGGATTGTATACAAGGGTCAATACTGAACCGCTTGTAGGGCAGTATTGGAAGTTGTGGGGGGTGCTTAAGAACAGGTTCAGGTCTCTATAGCTTAAGACTTTCAAATCTTATGAGCCGTGAGGGTCCCATAAGAGAATTCTCCTTACGAGTCGTGAGGATCTCGCAAGTGTAATTTCTCCTTATGGGGATCCCTAAGTGTGTTGCTCCCTTGTGAGTCGTAAGGATCTCACGCGGGTGGTTTCTCCTTACAAGGTCGAGAGGACCCTGTAAGTGTCTTTCAACGAGCTTGCGCCCTTTCGGGTTTTCACAAACACTCGCCGTTAGCCCTGCTGTTTTTACTCACGGAGGCCTTTCGGGTTTTCATCCGTGCCCATTTTGCTTATGGACATACCGTTTTTTTCTTCTTTTTTTTTCTTCTTTTTTTTATTCTAACGAGATTGTGCCCTTTCGGGTTTTTACAAGACTCGCCGGTAGCCCTACTGCTTTTACTCACGGAGCCCTTTCGGGTTTTCATCCGTGCCTATTTTGCTTATGGACATACCGGTGTTTTTTTTTACCACGCCAGCCTGAGGATGCCGCGGGTTGATAGTAGTTTAACGACGTTTCGGTCATTTGCAAGTTTTAGGACATTGCGGTCCGTCGTTAGTTTAGGGACGTTTCGGTCCGATGCCAGTTTTAGGACATAGTGGTCCACCGTCGCCGTATTTGAGGCGAATCTCTAGTTTACTGACTTTTCAGTCTATGGGGCTTTCCCTATGAAGGAGCATGATGCCCCTGGCATATCCATCTTTCTCGGAGAATGTGGTTGTGGCGGGCTCACCTTCCAGTTTTCGGACAGCGCGAGTTTGCCTTATTGGTATTGGTCTTCAACCCAGTTTTTGAAGACGTAGCAGTTATCGATCGGATGGCCCAATACTTGGTGGTAAGGGCAGCTATTAGAATTTTTGACATCATTCAGTTGTAGCTGGTGTTTCGGCTCCGGTAGAGTGATAAGCCTGTTGCGCACTGCTAGTTCGAACAGCCTCCTTGTTTCATCCCGAGGAAATGAGTAAGGACGTTTCAACTTCTCATAGAAGGGTTGCCGCTTGTTGCTTTGGCGAACAACCGGTCTAAGGCCACTCGATTGTTGTTGAGCGTTGGCGACGAAGGCCGTTCTTCCCTTCCCTTTATCCTTTTTGTTCGATCCCTTGTTTGCGGGTCCGAGATTTTTTTCGGGTAGCGTGCAATTGCACGGCTGAATGTTCTCGCAACTCCTCAATTCTTTCGTTTCAAAGATGGATTCCTTGAAGAGAGGACCGTGGACTACTTTTTCGTCGGAGTCGCTCCCGAAGGTGAGAACTCGCGATCCCCCGGGATCAACCCTATGACAATTACCGGCAATTCTTTTACGCTCATCTGTCGCATTTTTCCGCTGTCTACGAGCTTCACGCTTTGTCCTGTTGAAGTGTTGCCTGTGAGCGACATACCCTTGCCACCAACACTTAAAGGAGTTGCAGTTTTCAGTAGGATGTGCGATCTTCTGATGATATAAGCAGAAGTTAGGATGTACGTCCGTTTCATCAAGATGTATACCACCAGGAGAATTTTCTCTGAAAGAGGGCAGCTTCATCCCCATCGATATGGCTTTGGCCAATCGTTTCCTTGTCTTGATCCTGCTTTCATTTGCGTCGGATGTACTGTAATTCGGTGGGAGTATTTCGACCCTTTCATCTAGTCGCCGGCGTTTGGCTTTCTCGAATATGGCCATCTCGCGCTCTCGATCAGCTTTGCTTTTAAGACAGGCTTCGTTCAGGAATGCATCAATCATTTCGTCTGATGGTCCTAGAAGTTTTGGCTTAGGATCTTCCCCCAGCTTCTCTGTGTAAGGAGCTTCTTCATCATTTATTGACGAGTGAGAGATCACATGGCAGCTTGCCACATAATCTTCAGATTCATCCGACGAGTCTTCTTCATTGTCATCATCTCCGTCCTCAAGGATGTGGCTGAGAAATTCTTGGAGTGTGACTAGGGTCCACGCCTTCTGATTATATTCTTCCAACGTGCCAATCCGTTTTTGCAGGTCCGTGCGCTTATCACCAGGCTGCACGGGCTTTTTGGTCTTCTTCTTCTTCTTCGAAGACTTTGACGGCTGGGTGTGAGCACTCTGACCATCACCACCCATTTTTGGAGTTGGGCGCGGTTTCAGCATTCCCTCGATGATCTCGGGTTCCAGTGGATTTTTCCACCTGATTGCCAGGCACGTTTGGAGATCCTTCAGCATTCTTTTAGTTTTGGCTGAAAGAGCGACCTCCCACGGGGCTTCCCTTATGAATGAGCACGTTGCCCCCGGCATGTCCACCTTTTTAGGGGCGTGTGGTTGTGGTGGGCTCACTTTCCACTTCTCAGACAGCGCGAACTTTCCTTGCTGGTACTGGTCCTCGATCCAACCCTTAAAGACAAAGCAATCTTCAATTGGATGGCTTACCGTTTGGTGGTAAGGGCAATAATTGGGATTGTTGACATCGCCTGGCTGCAACGGACATTTTGGATTCGGCAAATTGGTTAGTTTGTTGCGCACTGCCAGCTCGAACAGTTTCCTCGTTTTTTTCCTGGGGAAACGAGTAAGGTCGTCCCAGTCTCTCCTCGAGGGATGGGCGTGGACGCATATTGTTTCGACGAACAACCGGCTTTAAGTTGCTCGGCCGTTGTTGAGTATTGGCAACGAAGGTTGCTTTCCCTTTGCCCTTTTCATTCCAAGGCTCTGTCTTTGAAGAGGAAGGCCTATGGCCCATCTGATCCATTTGGGCCAGCTTGTCAATCAAGGCCTGGAAGGTGGTCGGCTTGAAGAACATCATGAATTGGGAGATGGTCGCTTGAGGGTCGAAAGTACCCATGAACATGCCCACGGCAGGAGCTTCTTCTATGCGTTGTTCGCATCTCGACCATAGGTTCCGCCACCGGATTGCATATTGCACCCACGTCTCTCCCGGCTTCACTCTGGCATTGATCAATGCCGTGATCAGGGTGCGTTCGCTAGTGCTTGCGAATCGCTGGGTGAATAACAACTCTATTTCTGTAAACGTTTTGATGGAGTCGTCGGGAAGCTCCGAATACCACTCGAAGGCCGAATCCGCTAAGCTGCCGACGAATTGGCGAAGCAACAGTTTGTCGTCGCCTCCAGTGTTGCCGCATAAGGCCCTGAATTGAGCGACATGTGTAAGTCCACGTTGCGACCCCCGGTGTTTACGGGGAGGCGGAAACGGTATAAAAAACAAATTTTTAGCGCATGGGGCAACATGGACTAAACAAGGTCGGGATCGTGTCTAAACTAAACTAGCAAGCATACAAAGGAGCGTTAGCTACTCGGAAAGATGGTTATACCTAAACTTGAACCCCTTCTTCTTTAAACTTTGTAGAGGTTGATGGTTCTCTTCTCGTCGCCTTCTTCCGTCGAAGATGGATCCACCTGAGGGTTCAACCTTCGGGCTCTTTCTCGAACTTTGAGTGAACTAGGATTTCCGGCTTGCTAAACCTTGAACCCTAGAGAGAGTAGAGAGTGTCTAGGGGTTGTTTTCTTTTCAAGGTGAGGGATTCTCAACACATGAGAAGGAATCACCTTGAGCTTGAGGAAGAAGAAGATGATGTGAGGAGAGAGAATGATTATGAAAGAAAAAATGAGCTCTTTTCTTTTGCAACCATAACTAAAAGAAAAGGAATTATCAAATTAATAATAATAAATCAAAATGAAATAGTTGATGGTTGTATTTGGAATGACCACTATCATGCTTCATTAAATGAATGTAAGCATGAATCAAGGAGTATCTTTCAAAGCATGATGGTGGTCAACATTCAACCATGGTCAACAAGTCAACCATGGTCAACAAGTCAACAAAATCAACCATAACAATATTTCATTTAATTACTATTATTAATTGATATTTCATAAATCTATTAGGGTTTGGAAAAAGACGACTGTCAACTGTGCATACGCACCCGTTCCGAAACCCTAATGAAATACCTCATCCTCCGCCTCAAGCAACTGTGCATACACACCTGCATTCTCGTTCCGAGGAACAAGAATACCGAGATATAAAAGCAACCCCAAAACATATACCAGTATCCGGCTCAAACCAGAGCCCGCTGGCAATATCCGTCCGGACTCCAAACGTGCACAAGTGCGCGGATGAGAACGAACCCTGTCGCAAAACCATGCGACCTCTACTCTGTTTTGCCCAGAGGCGAATACCCTCTGTGTGGGACTCTAAAGACTCGACACTACGCTGGCAGTGGGTTTAACCACAGACCGCAAGCGGCACTAGCTGTGCGTAACGGTCCCCAGGTAGATGCCGACAAGAAGGCTGACGAGGTGAACCCCATCTGAACTCCTACTGAGTCTGATTGTGACATTCTCTGTACAGTCCGGTCTGTTCGTCTGATATATCGCATGTCGGGCCTAGGGGGCGGTAAAACGTCAGTCCCCCAATAGCGGTACAAGTCGTGTCGGAGTGAAGCCCAAAACACCCTGAGATAACACTGGAAACCTACCAGTATATCTCGCTTGCCCTGGCCAGGGACTACTCGTGTAATGGCTCTCCTAGACACAGCGCGATGTCAACCCCCAATACCGGGAGAGACGAATCCTGTCTAACCGTCACTGCCTCCAAGTGCTTCGGGACTGCACCCAACCACTACCTGTTTGCACGACTCCTTTGAGCCGTGGTAGGGTAGTGATCAAAGTGCAGTGGGAACACACTCGAGGCGAAGTGCCAGTGTCAAGTCAGCGGACTAAGCTGTACTCATGTCACCTGGGAACTGATAACTGACGATAGGTATAATACCAACCTGTCAGTTCCCGATGAGTCCTGTCCAGTGTACTCGTAACCTAACGAGCACCCGTATACTATCTCCAGTACGACGTACTGATGGCTGTGGGACAGACCATCTCCCACACTGGGATGAGAAGCGCATACGCTAGTCTACTCCGGAGTATCGATGCCCTGTCTCGATAGTCCTACGATTAGGGACCTGTATAAGGATGTGCTTACAGATTACCCAGCCCCCACTAGTGTGACTGCCATCACAACGCTGGTAATCAAGCAAAGATCCTAAGGGCTCCACTAATGCGTATAGGTGATATCGCAAAATAAACACATGTACACATTGAAGTAGAAACAAACCAAGTAGCATACTACTATATTGAGCAAGATTGTTTATACAAGGTGAATATCCCAAGCCTCCATCAAGTAATATACAAACTAGTATGATACAGTAATGGCCTCTAGGGCATATACACTAACAATCTCCCACTTGCACTAAGGCCATGTACTGGCGTATCGAAGACCTATCATCTCGATCAGCCGCTCGAACTGAGTCTGGGGTAGGGCCTTGGTGAATGGATCTGCAGTGTTTTCTTCTGAAGCAACCCTCCGAACCTCGATCTCCTTGCGATCCACGATCTCCCTGATCAGGTGATACCGCCTCAAGATGTGCCTGGATCTCTGATGGGACCTGGGTTCCTTCGCTAAAGCTATAGCCCCGTTGTTGTCGCAATACAGAGGTATTGGGTCAACAATGGACGGAACCACCTGAAGTTCTTTCAAGAACTTCCTCATCCAGACAGCTTCTTTTGCGGCATCAGATGCAGCGATGTATTCCGCTTCCATAGTCGAGTCTGCAACGGTTTCCTGTTTGGAACTCTTCCAACACACCGCCCCTCCATTGAGGGTAAAGACAAAACCCGACATGGACTTGGAATCATCCTTGTCACTCTGGAAGCTGGAGTCAGCAAAGGCCTCGATCTGGAGGTCTTTTCCGCCATACACCAAGAACATCTCCTTAGTCCTCCTCAGGTACTTGAGAATGTTCTTTACTGCTATCCAGTGTTTCTCCCCAGGGTTTGACTGATACCGGCTTACTACACTCAGTGCATAAGCTACATCCGGTCTGGTACACAACATCGCATACATTATAGAGCCTATCGCAGAAGCGTAGGGTATAATAGACATGCGATCCCTCTCCAAATCAGTCTTGGGAGACATCTCTTTAGAGAGGGTGATCCCGTGACAAGCCGGTAGGTTACCGCGCTTGGAATCTTCCATACTGAATCTTTTCAGTACGGTGTCGATGTACCTGGACTGTGAAAGTCCTAATATCCTCTTGGATCTATCACGATGGATCCGGATCCCCAGGATGTAAGAGGCATCACCCAGGTCTTTCATGGAGAACCTGTGTGACAAGAAACCCTTGACAGATTGTAGCATAGGAATGTCATTTCCTATTAAGAGAATGTCATCCACGTATAAAACAAGGAATACTACAGTTCTCGCTACAAATCTACTATAGATGCATGGTTCATCTGGATTTTTGATAAAGCCAAATTCCTTGACCGTCTCATCAAAACAGATGTTCCAACTCCGCGATGCCTGCTTTAGTCCATAGATGGACTTAAGCAACTTGCACACCTTTCCGCTGCTCCCACTCTGAATGAAACCCTCTGGCTGATCCATATAGACACACTCCTCTAAATTTCCATTTAGAAAAGCGGTTTTTACGTCCATCTGCCAAATCTCATAATCGTGGAAGGAAGCAATGGCAAGAAGGATCCGAATGGATTTCAGCATAGCCACTGGAGAAAAGGTTTCGTCATAGTCCAAGCCAGGTCTTTGACGGAAACCCTTTGCTACAAGTCTAGCTTTATAGGTCTCAACCTGTCCATCTACACCAATCTTCCTTTTGAAGATCCACTTGCATCCTACGGGTTTTACCCCGTCTGGAGCAATGTCCAACGTCCATACTTTGTTGGTGTACATAGACTCCATTTCGGTCCGCATTGCATCCAGCCATTTTACCGAGTCAACGCTCTGAACGGCCTGTTGGAAGCTAGTAGGCTCATCATAATCTATGATGCAATCCTCTCTATCCCCGTCTATGAGAAAACCGTAGTATCTCTCGGGCGGATGAGACTGCCTACTACTCCTGCGGAGCGGCGTAGGAATGTCCTGTTCATTTGAACCCTCTGGTTCTTCTAAGCTTTCAGTAATAGTCCGTGGTTCTGGAATTTCTTCCAGTTCTACTGCGCTCCCACTTGATTCTTTTTCTAAGAACTGGTGTTCTAGAAAGTGGGCATGACGAGAAACAAGAACTTTTTGTTCCTCTTCGTAGTAGAAGAGATATCCCTTGGAATTCTTTGGATATCCCACAAACTTACACAGTACTGAGCGTGCCTCGAGCTTGTCCGCATGCTGCTTTTTAACAAAAGCTGGACTTCCCCAAGTCTTAATGTGACTGAGATGGGGTCTCTTCCCACACCACATCTCATATGGTGTAGTAGGCACAGTCTTAGTAGGAACTCGGTTCAAAAGGTACGCAGCTGATTCTAGTGCATACCCCCAGAATGATCGCGGTAACTCAGCGTTACTCATCATGGACCGTACCATATCCAATAGGGTTCGGTTCCGTCTCTCCGATACACCGTTGTGTTGCGGAGTGTATGGAGGAGTAAGCTGAGAGAGAATTCCATTCTCTTTTAAGTAATTCAGGAACTTGGCACTTAAGTATTCTCCACCTCGATCCGATCTTAGAATCTTGATACTTTTGCCGGTCTGTTTTTCCACTTCATTCTTATATTCCTGGAACTTTTCAAAAGCTTCGGACTTATGTTTCATTAAGAAGACATAACCGTATCTTGAAAAATCATCCGTAAAAGTAATAAAGTAAGAATAACCGCTTCGTGCATGTGTAGATATTGGACCGCACACATCGCTGTGTACGAGTCCCAAGAGCTCGCTCGCCCTTACTCCGTGTCCAGTGAACGGAGTCTTTGTCATCTTTCCTTTGAGACAAGATTGACAAGTGGCATATGATTGATATTCGAACGGATCCAAATATCCTTCTTTATGTAACTTAGTCAACCTTCTCTCATTGATGTGACCCAGTCTACAATGCCATAAGAAAGTCTGATTGATATCTGGAGACTTTCTTTTGTGTGTATTCTGGACATTGAAAATCTGTAGTTGGTTTAATACGTATATACCATTGCTCAGTGTACCTGACCCAATCAGAACTTGATTAAGGTGAATGTTTACAACATTACTTACAAACGCAAATTCATAACCTTCTTTAGAAACCAAAGATACAGAAATGATATTACAAGTTGCGTTGGGTACAAAAAAGCAATTACGCAAAACCAAAACATGCCCATCTGACATTCCCAGGTGATAGTCCCCCTCGGCTTTAGCATCCATGCTAGCTCCGTTCGCAACTCTGAGGGTCATGTCACCTGCCTTCAAAAACCTACGGTTTCTCAACGCCTGCAAAGAATTACAGATATGAGATCCTGATCCGGTATCCAATACCCAGGAAGTAGAGTTTATAGAAAGACAGTTTTCAATAACATACACACCTGAAGCTGAAGCCGCAACCTGCTTCAGTTCCTGTGTCCTGGCCTTCCAAGCCCTGCAATCTTTCTTCCAGTGTCCACTCTTATGACAATAGAAGCATTCTTCCTTTCCAACAAGCTTCCCCGCAATCTTTGTTGCCTTTTCCTTTCCCTTCGTACCCACTTTACTAACACCGCCTCTTGGTTTGGCGGGGGCTTTCTTCCTCTTTCCCTTGGCTTTTGCCTTGGACCTAGAGGAAGAAGATCCTCCTACAAACAAAGCGGGTGTTTCCCTACCCTTCTGTAGGGTGCCCTCTGCGCTCCTCAGCAGGTTGAGGAGTTCTGAAAGTTCAACTTCCTTTTCTTGTAAGTTGAAGTTCAGTATAAACTGGGCGTAAGTGGATGGAAGGGACTGGAGAATTAAATCCGTATAGAGTTCACTGTCCAACGTGGTCCCAAGTTCCGCGAGCTCCTCAGTGTAGCCAATCATCTTAAGCACGTGGTCCGCTACCGATGATCCGACGGCCAACTTTGTCGAAAATAACTTCTTCGACACTTCGTATCTTGCGATACGAGACTGCTCTCCATACAGTTCTTTTGTATGGAGAAATATGGACTCGAGGTCCATATTCTCATGCCTCCTCTGATGTTCGTTGTCCATAGAGGCAAGCACGAGGCACCTGGCCTTCGCGCAATCAATCTCCCAAGTCTTACGGATTTCCTTATCCGCGACGCTGGAGGTGGGACCTGGGACGGGGGGAGCTTTGGTGGTAAGAAGATACCCCAGCTTGTCGTAAGCGATTGCTAATTTGACATTCCTGAGCCAATCTTTGTAGTTTGGCCCTGTCAGTATGTTTTTATCTAGAAGTAACTTAAGTCCAGTCATTTCGATTTGGTCGCTGCAGGGGGAGAGAAGAAACACTTAGCACGATGCTCTTGCAAGTTTAGAATGGTTTTTAATTTATCTAAACAGGATGGCTCCCACTGTCTCTCGAATCCCTCCTCAAACCATAAAGGAAGAATTAGCCGGGATCAATCCCACCGCACAATACTTGCTTAACCGTTCAGCCAGGCCAGTGTCGGTACTTCGAGGGAGGTTTTCCAACGCTTTCGCGAAGTTCCTTAATTTAAGAACCTCTTTTCCCTGGGGGCGTAGCCCCGCTAACACCTTTCTAGGCACCTACTAGGTTTATAGCATTGATCGTTTAGTGAGAAATTTCCCGAGGAGTAGCATATACTCACAGTAGGATCGGGATCCAAATATCATTGCATGACGAAACTGAAGGAATCCTACCAGAATCATCACACTCCAAATGGTATGCAAATCTAGCAAGTTTCAGTACTTATGAAACTCCCGATGTGGATTTTTGCCCCATGCTCTTATGACCTTGACTTTGGCCAAAATATCATAAGTCACATGTCAAGTTCTGCCCGTCACTATCCAGGTTAATTTGGATCCATCCGTGCATACCCTTGACTTTGGCCAAAATGGCAGCACGACTGTCCCAAACCAACGCATCTATCTATGTTACACATGAACACCCAATTGCTACCAATCACTATGCCTTGACTTTGGCCAAAATACATAGCTTGAATACTATTGCCTATTCATGCGAAACGACGGAGGGCTACGAATGGTTTTGGTAAAACCGTGAACGTAGTGAACTTGATATAATCGATGGAACGAGATAGCTTTTAGAAGGAGTGGCTCAATGATCAGTCGAAAATATTGCATATTTTAACCGGCAATTTCCTTATCATCTGCATACATATAGAAGAGTACGGTATTCATAATTCACATATTAGCTAATCGGTCGCAAAATATCAAATTACATGTATTCGACCTTAAAACCGGCAATTCTAGGGAAATTAACTGCATTGCATTACATAGCATATTTTCCATATCTTGCAACCCCTGTTTCGAAGTCTATGCAGGAAAAGAGATGCTTGCTCGATCATTACATCGCTCGACCATTACAATTGCTCGTAAACTCACTCAACTCAAATCTGGTATCAACACAGAAGGGAAACTGCAATTATAAACATCAAAGAAAGCCAAAAATAGAAGCCCAAGACCACTGAAGAAAGTACAAGCCCCAAGGCCATTAATTCACCGCGGAAGGGCGGCCAATGCCCACCTCATGCGGCGGTTGCGCGGCGGGATCAGGGAGTCAGCTCCTCAAATTTCACCAAAACTCCTGTTTCAGTTCCCACTGCTCAGAAATGCACACAAACTTCCAGAAGAGTCCAGATACTTCCACCAGATCAGCAAACACCCAAACTAGCCTAATCTTTCTAGAACTTTCCCTAAACCCTAGCTTAAACCCTAAGCTAACTCCTAACAAACTCCTTCTAGAAACCCTTCAACAAACTTTGGGAGGGAAAGTTCTAATTCAAATCTAACCCAGGGTTTGGGAGTTCTATAAATAAGACCCTAGGCTCATCATTTGATAAGGATTCAACCTTGGGAAAGCTTAGAAAAATCAATCCCATTCTTCATCTTCCTCTTCCTCAAGTTAAGTGAGAGAGCTTGTAGGAAACCCTAACCCTAAATCCAACAACAATTCAAGATCTTGAGTGCAAGCCAAGCAAGATGCCTTCAACCCTTTTATGAGCCGAGCCGATCTTCAATCGGGCAAGAGATCAAAGTAGATCCACGATCCACGGAGACGAGCGAAGCCGAGTCAACGATCAATTTCTTCTTCTTGTAGATTCTTGAAAGAATGTATTGAAATTGTTGATTAAATAAAAGGTGATATTCTTTTATCTTGTTTTCTTTAAATTCCGCATCATGTTATCATTACTATTCTTGAATATTGTCTTTGTGGTGATGTGTGAATAAAACTCCGCTCGTCGGGGAGTCGAAACGATCTTTAGTATGATGATGTAACAAATTTGTAATCGATTCTTGAATCCCACGAGTTTGTAAACCCTAGCAAGTTCAAGAATCGACGACCCAATTCGTTGCGATGCTTTCTTGATCGATATCGCTCGAGATTGGGGAGTTCCGATCGTTTCTTGGAATTGCTAGAGGCTAGAATATAAATGGTATCCTCGAAAGAACAAGGGTTAAGAGATGAAACCCTAATTTCATCAAGAAAACCCTAACTCTCGTCGATCGCCATTGATCTAGTATCAATTCTTTGAAGGACAAGAACACGAAACCCTTTAGATTACATCACGTCTAAAGATCCGATCGATTCCTACGAGCCTCTCTTATATTCTTGATTGTTGATTGGAAATATTATCAAAACTACCGATTCTTGATTGTTTATAGTTTCTTGATTCTTGAGTAAAGAATAGTGACACTCGCATACAAATCACATCTTGAATCATGTTTTCGTTTATTGTTGTTTAACAGTTCATTTCAAACGTATCAAAATACAATTGAATTGCACAATCCCTGTGGACGATCCGCACTCATTCATTAACTACATCCGACACCGTGGTTTGATTGCGGTCAATATAATTTTTTTGATTGTGATATCTTTACAAGTTTATTTTACACATCAGAAAACATTTCAATCAAAATGGCGCCGTTGCCGGGGATCGCGCTAATTCATTTGCATTTTTAGTTTGAAGTGAAAGAATTATTACGTTTTACTTCTTGAAATCAAAATTCGTACAAACTCTTACACGTATGTTGTGATTTGATTGCAAGGTGATCTGGAGCAATCTGTGCTGTGGAAAACTTATTTGGGATATACCAGAGAGTTGAGGGAAGCAACAGAGAGCATCTGTTGAAATATTGTACACTGTTCCCAACACTTGAGCGCGGAAGGGCGGCATTAGCAGCTATATGCGGCGGAACCGCTGCAGACTTGGGTGTTCTCTGCATAATTTTCAGTGCAGGTGATTTCTGTCTCTCTCCCCTCTCCCTTTTTAGCTCCAACTAACCCTTTTCTGCAGGATTCTTTGCAAATAAATCGCAGCGCGCAAAAGCAAAATAAAAATTGTGTGTGATTTTGATTTCTTGGTTGTTTGCATTCTAATACGGAAATTTAATGGGAACGGCCAAATCCAAATTAGGTGGGGATTTCATTACCCTTCCTAGGCCCCGAAAATCGTCAAACTTGCATCCGCATTACCTCCATTAACTAAAAGAAATCTAGAGAAGACTCTAAGGACTGTCGCGCTCAATAGGACAAGAGAAGGTCGTGGGTAATTCATTGCTTATCCGCGTTTTCTTGTGGTGCCTAAGGCGAGTGTGTCTAAGGCTAGTGGTTATTAATTAGGTCCACTGTAGTGGTGGTTCCTTCCCACTTACCTGGCACTTATCCGGCCACAGGGGGACAAAGAGGCAGTGGAGGATTCTATCCTGCGGCTTGTCTTTTGGCAGTTAGGAGCGGTCTAGAGATCGGACCTAGGTGACCATTAGATTCTAGGGTTTGTGTGCTGCATTTGTTTTGTCGCATCATTTTTTTAAAATCCGTCCCTTTTTCAAAGCAAGCACCGCATTCATTCATCCCTAATTATAAGTCAACGCTGCCACTTGTACTAACCCTTTTTAGTACAAGATAGGCTGGACACGGGATTCTAGTGCCCGTTTAGTCCGCGTACCTTTTATCGACTCCGAAGTCGATAATTCTCCATTTACCTTTTCTTTACCCACTACCACACCCACACCGATGGATCCGAATCCATCAAATTTCTTTAACCCTAATCTGCCACCGTCCGTAGGTGCGCAGAATCCTACTCCACCCCACATTTCTCTCCAGGAAAGATGCTATCCACATAGAGGTCCTCTTTCGACCTGCTTATCCACACCACCAGCCAATGGGGATAACTTTGAGATTAAGCCCCAGTATATCAATCTTTTACCCAAATACCACGGACTCGAGACCGAGGACGCTTACGTTTTCATTACCAAATTTGAAAACGTTTGCGCAATGATGGGTACGTCTCAACTTTCAGTGGATGCGATGCGTCTACGACTTCTTCCATTTACTTTGTGCGATATAGCCGAGAAGTGGCTATACAACACCACCGCACACTCTATTACGAATTGGGAAGAATTCGTCGCTGCATTCCTTAAGAAATTTTACCCCGTCCAAAAGACGGCTCGAATCCGTAGCGAACTGAACCAATTTACCCAGCTCCCTGCCGAACCATTTTCAAAATACTTTGAACGTTTCAAGGATCTATTGGTTCAATGTCCTCATCACGGCATCCCGAGATGGGAGCTTTGCCGAATCATATATGAGGGCAGTAACCCTAGCACTAAACAGAGCCTTGAAAACATGTGTCAAGGTACATTTATGACTAAGGATGATGGGGAAGCCTGGCGATACTTAGAAGAGTTCGCTGAAAAGTCACTAATTTGGGAGAGTGGAACACAACCATTGAATAGGGGTGGCGTACACCAAATAGATGTGTCCATAGGTGTCCGAGCTGAAATGGCAGCAATGCAAAAGAAGCTCGACGCTATGGAACACAAATTTGCAGCAGCCTCCCTAAACCCAATGTCGCTCCCCAAAACTGTTTGTGGGTGCTGTTCTGATCCATCACATTTAACGGAAGAATGTCCATTAAACTCTGCGTTTCAAGGTCACGAGCATTCTAATGCCGCATTTCAAAGACCTCGAAACGATCCATATTCTTCCACGTACAATCAGGGTTGGAGGAACCACCCGAATTTTGCTTGGAACCAAAACCAATCTCAAAACACGGTTCCAAACACGAATCAATTTCAACGGGCTCTTCCTCCACCACAACAGCAACCCCTACAACTCACTCAGCACCCCTACCAATCACAAAATTTCCAAAACCAGGGCAACACTCCTGCACAGTCTAATCCTATGCAGCCCTGTTCTGACGAGTTCTCTCAATTCACTCAAACCATGAAATCACTTTTATCAAATTTCATGGATGTTTCGACTGAAGTTAGATCTTCCGTCAGTGAAATAAAGAAAAACTCAGCGTCCCAAGCTGAGAGTATCCGCACGATGGAAGCTGAAATCGCACGCTTAAAAGCCGAAATGAGTGCGAGAGAAAAAGGGAAACTTCCCTCTCAACCCCTACAGAATCCTGGGCATTACAATGTAAATGCCATTACAACGTTGAGATCGGGAAGAGTGCTGAACAATCATGTCGGGGAAGATATTGATAATACTGAAAATCATATCAACACCCCGGCTGAGTCTTTCCCACATACACACACTTCACCTTCTGATCCTTCTTCTTCTACCAAACCACCTTCGCACGAGCCTATTCTCCATTTCCCTTTAGGCTCAACACCTTCACCCAACCCTTATAGTTATCCACAGACGGTCCCCACACCTCCTTTGGGACCTCGTCTACCCCCCTTTCCTTCTCCTATGATGGACCCTGCGCTTATTGCGAAAGCACCTTACCCGAACCGGCTAAGGGCTAACAGAACGAGTCCTCATATGGAGAAAATTTTAGAGATGTTCAAACAGGTTAACATCAATATCCCTCTCTTAGATGCAATTCAGCAAGTCCCCGCTTATGCGAAAATTCTTAAGGACTTGTGCACTAGGAAGAGGAAGACCCAAGTGCCGAAGAAGGTCTTTATGTCTAATAACATCAGCACTGCTTTTATACCCCAGCTTCCAAAGAAAAGAAAGGACCCAGGTTGTCCTACAATTTCGATTTCGATTGGGGGTAAAAACATAAATCGTGCTCTGTTAGACCTTGGCGCAAGTGTTAACCTGTTACCTTATTCTGTCTATGAGCAATTAGGGATTGGAGAGCTGAAACCTGCTCATTGCACTCTCCAGATGGCAGACCGATCTATCACCAAACCAAGGGGTGAATTAGAGGATGTATTGATAAAGGTCGGGGAATTTGTTTTCCCTGTAGACTTCATTGTGCTCGACACACATCCTGTAGCAAACCCCCGGGGCCAAATTCCGGTGATTCTAGGTCGTCCTTTCCTTGCCACTTCCAACGCTGTTATAAACTGTAGAAATGGTTCAATGAATTTATCATTTGGAAATATGACCATTGAACTAAATATCTATAAAGTTGGAAGTCAGCCGTCAGAACCCTCTGCTCATATTTTAGATGTGTGCTCTGTCCATGAGATCGCTCCCGATAGTTGTGGAGCTGAGGATCTTTGCTTGACTGATCTCGATGACATTAGCACATCTCTGTTTGATTTCACACATGATCTTAGTGAGGACACTTTAGCTACACATGAGTCCTGCACTTCTGACTTTTCTCCACCCGAGTCTGTATCTTTCACAGGCTCTGAGCTTCTTTGTAGATCCAAAAATCAATCTATGACCCTTCCTTCTATCATTTCTCCGCCTGAGTTAGATCTCAAAATTTTACCTTCTCACCTGAAATATGCTTATCTTGGTGAGAACGAGTCATTACCGGTTATCATTTCCGCTTCTCTTGCATCAGAGCAAGAGAATGCCCTTTTATCGGTATTGAGATCTAACAAAGAGGCGTTTGGTTGGAGTATGGCGGACATCAAAGGGATTAGTCCCTTGATAGTTGAACATCATATACATGTGATGGATGATGCCAGACCGACCCGAGAACCACAGAGACGGTTGAATCCCGTCATGAAGGAAGCTGTCATGAAAGAAATCGTCAAGTGCTTAGATAATGGTATTATCTACCCCATCTCCGATAGCCAGTGGGTGAGTCCTATACATGTCGTTCCTAAGAAATCCGGCATCACAGTTATCACAAATGAAGCGAATGAGTTGATTCAAACACGCGCCCAAACTGGGTGGCGTGTATGCATCGATTATAGAAAACTCAACGCTGCTACGAGGAAAGATCATTTTCCTCTACCATTTATTGATCAGATGCTGGAACGCTTAGCGGGACGAGAGTTTTATTGTTTTATGGACGGTTACTCAGGCTACAATCAGGTCCCCATCGCCAAAAAGGATCAAGATAAAACCACTTTTACTTGTCCTTTTGGTACCTTTGCTTACAGTCGCATGCCCTTTGGGTTATGCAATGCTCCCGCTACCTTTCAGCGGTGTATGATGGGGATATTCTCTGATATGGTAGAGAATTTTTTGGAGATCTTTATGGACGACTTCTCGATTTTTGGAGACTCTTTTTCTGATTGCCTTGCGAATCTAGACGCTGTTCTTACTCGTTGCAGAGAGAAGAACTTGACTTTGAACTGGGAAAAATGCCACTTTATGGTCCAAGAAGGAATAGTCCTTGGACATGTCATTTCACAGAAAGGCATTGAGGTTGACAGAGCTAAAATAGATGTCATTCAAAACCTGCCTCATCCCAAAAGCGTCAAAGATATTCGCTCTTTCCTTGGCCATGCGGGCTTTTATAGGAGATTCATTAAGGACTTTAGCAAAATTGCTAGACCTTTAACACTACTCCTGGCCAAGGATACGACCTTCCATTTCGACTCGGATTGCGAGACAGCTTTCGACTCACTTAAACACTCACTCACCACAGCCCCCGTTTTATCATCACCAAATTGGGACTACCCCTTTGAGCTGATGTGTGACGCATCTGATTTTGCAGTAGGTGCAGTCTTAGGACAGCACATCGAAAAGATGCCACACGTGATTTACTATGCTAGTAAGACCCTGAATGATGCGCAAATCAATTATACAACCACCGAGAAAGAGCTTTTAGCGGTTGTATTTGCATTGGAAAAATTCAGGCCTTACTTAATCGGCTCACCTATAGTTGTATATACTGACCATTCCGCTTTAAAACATCTTCTGGCTAAGAAAGATGCAAAAGGTCGACTAATACGTTGGATCCTTCTTTTACAAGAATTCGATCTTGTTATCAAAGATAAGAAAGGATGTGAAAACGTAGTAGCTGACCACCTTTCACGCATCGTTTCTTCTCCTGTGACCCTGCCGATCAATGACTCATTCCCTGATGAACAACTCTTGAGCATATCCGATGAACCATGGTTCAGGGATATTGTGAACTATCATGCCACGGGACTTATACCGAGCGATTGGTCAAAACAGGACAAATATCGTTTTCTTTCCCAAGTAAAACACTTTTACTGGGACGAGCCTTATTTGTTTAAATATTGTCCTGATCAGATCATTCGCCGGTGCGTCCCAAATGAAGAGTTCAAGAGTGTTCTTTCATTTTGTCATGATCAGGCTTGTGGGGGTCACTTTGGTCCTAGAAAGACAGCGGAAAAGGTTTTGCAATGTGGATTTTACTGGCCGACCTTATTCAAGGACGCATTTGAGTATTGCAAAACCTGTACACAATGTCAGTATACAGGTAGAATATCCCAGAGGAATGAAATGCCTCAGCAACCCATTCTGGTTGTTGAAATGTTTGATGTTTGGGGCATTGATTTTATGGGTCCTTTTCCCAACTCTTTTGGGAATCTGTACATATTGCTGGCGGTTGATTATGTCTCAAAGTGGGTAGAAGCCATTCCATGTCGCACTAATGACAGGAAAGTTGTCATTAAGTTCTTGAAAGAGAATATCTTTTCGCGATTTGGACACCCACGCGCTATCATTAGCGATAATGGGACACACTTCTGCAACAGATCTTTCGAGACTCTGATGCGAAAATACTCAATCAACCACCGTCTTTCTACACCCTATCATCCCCAAACAAGCGGGCAGGCTGAGATCTCAAACAGACAAATCAAACTTATCCTGGAGAAAACTGTTGCTAAGAATAGAAAAGACTGGTCGACCAAATTGACGGATGCTCTTTGGGCATTCAGGACTGCATATAAGACCGACCTAGGAATGTCTCCATATAGGATAGTTTTTGGTAAAGCATGTCATCTACCTGTTGAGATAGAGCATAAAGCATTGTGGGCTATAAAGGAAATAAATTTTGATCTAAACCTTGCTTGCAACTTTCGGAAGCTGCAACTTAACGAGCTAAGCGAACTCCGCGATGAAGCTTATGATAATGCTGTAATCACAAAGAATAGGACTAAGGTTTTTCACGATAAAAGCATTTTAAGGAAAACATTTTTTCCTGGTCAACAAGTCCTTCTTTATGATTCACGTTTACACCTTCATGCGGGTAAGCTCCGATCTCGTTGGAAGGGACCTTTTGTTGTGCGGTCTGTATTCCCGCACGGGGCAGTAGAAGTAGAAAATGTTAAAAACGGCACTGTTTTCAAAGTAAATGGACATAGACTAAAGCCGTATTTTTCCACTGACCCCACGGAGGAGCTCTTGTTCTTACAAGAGCCAGTTTATTTGGATTAAAATTCCTCCGTCTCACCTTCATATCCTGTATATCATTGCATCATCTTTTGAATGAAGGTGAGTAAAAGATAAGTTTGGGGGAAGTTCTTCACTTATGTATTTTGCCCCCACTAATAATTCCTCCCAGATTTACAGGTTTTTGTAGGTATAGCTGTCGGCAACAGTGAGGACACTGTTGAAAACAAGTTTGGGGGAGGTTTGTGCTTATTTTCGCATCATTTGCATATCATCTGCATAAGCACAAAACATTTCTTTAGAAAAATCTATAAAAATTGAAAAATTTTCAAAACCCATAAAAATTTAAAAATTTTCAAATATAAAAATAATTTTAATATTTACACTTTTTTGTATATAAATAAGATAATGAAAGTTTAGATAGTGAAAAGTTACATCCATGAGATTAGAAAAATTTTAGAAAACTAAGAAAATTAGAAGTTTTCTTATACGAACTAGTAATAAGTAGTTATGAGCCGTTGTCCCAAGGGTTAGTAAGATGAAGGACGTCACTAATCTGAGGATAAAAATAAGTCTGAAAAATAGTTTCTATTCTGGAAGCCAAACATTTTGAACGTGGCTACCCTGCTATTCGCACTTACACACGTCTTGAAGCCTGGGATAGTAGAGGATACCTTGAAATGCTCTTGTCTTAAAGCCGATGTATAAAAAAAAAGGGTATAAAAAAAAAATGGTGAGAAAAATGGATACTGGTTTTGTTATCACCAAGGGCATTAAAAATATATAGCAAAAGGGTGCTTCTTCACCTAGTGCCCCAAGGTCAACTGGTCTGGGAGTCACTGCTATGCCTGAGGTGGTGCAAGACGAGGAAAATACACCAAGCATGCAAGCACATTAGTAATCGGTCGGTTAGTACCTCAAGAAGTATTGACGGTCGCATGAAAGTGTGTAAGCAATCTCGTTTGCCAAGAAGTACTGAGGCCGATGGGCAAGGGTATGATAGCTTGAATTGAATTCTCCGGGTGTAGGGATGTCTTTACACACACGCAGGGTTATATGATCGATGTTTGGAATACAGATAGGAATGAAGAATAAGACGATGTTTTATTGAGGGAGGACGTGACTTCTAACATTTTTTCATGACCATTAAGATAGGGCTCATGACAACCGAAAAGCTAGCTTAGTTGGAAACCCTAATTTTCAAAGCTTTTCTTTTACGATTCTCTTCTTTAAATGTAATATTCATGATCTTGCTTTTATTATTGGATTTTGTGGGTGCAATCCGCTGAAAACCCTCAGGAGACAACACTCCTCCTACTAGGGACACCTAGAGGTTTAAAGGCTTGTTGCACATGCTCAGTGCAATCGTGTTGCCTACGAAAGTGTGCTAGTTAGTTTTTCTCTTTCTTTATTTTCTCCTTCTCTCTTTTTAATAAAACATTCGCTCGAGACGATCGAAATTAAGTTTGGGGGTATTTGATCAGTCGAAAATATTGCATATTTTAACCGACAATTTCCTTATCATCTGCATACATATAGAAGAATACGGTATTCATAATTCACATATTAGCTAATCGGTCGCAAAATATCAAATTACATGTATTCGACCTTAAAACCGGCAATTCTAGGGAAATTAACTGCATTGCATTACATAGCATATTTTCCATATCTTGCAACCCCTGTTTCGAAGTCTATGCAGGAAAAGAGATGCTTGCTCGATCATTACATCGCTCGACCATTACAATTGCTCGTAAACTCACTCAACTCAAATCTGGTATCAACACAGAAGGGAAACTGCAATTATAAACATCAAAGAAAGCCAAAAATAGAAGCCCAAGACCACTGAAGAAAGTACAAGCCCCAAGGCCATTAATGCACCGCGGAAGGGCGGCCAATGCCCACCTCATGCGGCGGTTGCGCGGCGGGATCAGGGAGTCAGCTCCTCAAATTTCACCAAAACTCCTGTTTCAGTTCCCACTGCTCAGAAATGCACACAAACTTCCAGAAGAGTCCAGATACTTCCACCAGATCAGCAAACACCCAAACTAGCCTAATCTTTCTAGAACTTTCCCTAAACCCTAGCTTAAACCCTAAGCTAACTCCTAACAAACTCCTTCTAGAAACCCTTCAACAAACTTTGGGAGGGAAAGTTCTAATTCAAATCTAACCCAGGGTTTGGGAGTTCTATAAATAAGACCCTAGGCTCATCATTTGATAAGGATTCAACCTTGGGAAAGCTTAGAAAAATCAATCCCATTCTTCATCTTCCTCTTCCTCAAGTTTAGTGAGAGAGCTTGTAGGAAACCCTAACCCTAAATCCAACAACAATTCAAGATCTTGAGTGCAAGCCAAGCAAGATGCTTTCAACCCTTTTATGAGCCGAGCCGATCTTCAATCGGGCAAGAGATCAAAGTAGATCCACGATCCACGGAGACGAGCGAAGCCGAGTCAACGATCGATTTCTTCTTCTTGTAGATTCTTGAAAGAATGTATTGAAATTGTTGATTAAATAAAAGGTGATATTCTTTTATCTTGTTTTCTTTAAATTCCGCATCATGTTATCATTACTATTCTTGAAAATTGTCTTTGTGGTGATGTGTGAATAAAACTCCGCTCGTCGGGGAGTCGAAACGATCTTTAGTATGATGATGTAACAAATTTGTAATCGATTCTTGAATCCCACGAGTTTGTAAACCCTAGCAAGTTCAAGAATCGACGACCCAATTCGTTGCGATGCTTTCTTGATCGACATCGCTCGAGATTGGGGAGTTCCGATCGTTTCTTGGAATTGCTAGAGGCTAGAATATAAATGGTATCCTCGAAAGAACAAGGGTTAAGAGATGAAACCCTAATTTCATCAAGAAAACCCTAACTCTCGTCGATCGCCATTGATCTAGTATCAATTCTTCGAAGGACAAGAACACGAAACCCTTTAGATTACATCACGTCTAAAGATCCGATCGATTCCTACGAGCCTCTCTTATATTCTTGATTGTTGATTGGAAATATTATCAAAACAACCGATTCTTGATTGTTTATAGTTTCTTGATTCTTGAGTAAAGAATAGTGACACGCGAATACAAATCACATCTTGAATCATGTTTTCGTTTATTGTTGTTTAACATTTCATTTCAAACGTATCAAAATACAATTGAATTGCACAATCCCTGTGGACGATCCGCACTCATTCATTAACTACATCCGACACCGTGGTTTGATTGCGGTCAATATAATTTTTTGATTGTGATATCTTTACAAGTTTATTTTACACATCAGAAAACATTTCAATCACTCAAGCTCCGTATTTAAAAGTTAGTTTTTGAAAAGAACCGAGTGGTTTTTCGAAAGTGTTCCAACGACTTTAACTTGGTTTATTATCTTGCATTAGTTCTTTTAATGCGTGATATTCTTGCATTAGTTCTTTTAATGCGTCCCATCATTTAATCCTACCATTGCAGAAAACAACCAAAATATGACGTACGCTTATGCCATTCGCATTCGCCACGGGGTCCCGTCATCACTCGTTAGGTTACTTAACTAACGACAGAGCGGGGGCTGGGCTAGCGCGGCTGTAAAACATAAGCAACGCCTAAATATAAAGCAATGATAGACATTACAGATCACAGATGAATACATTGGATATACTAGCAATCCGCAATCCGTTCGAGCCTGCAACGAAAAGCGGATTACACGGTCGCGGTGAATAGCAAATACCCCACCCAAGACCCCTACGGGTGCGGCAAACTACCCGCCAAGAACCCGGTAGTTTGTGCACCCCTCCATGGGTCTATCCTAGGAGCAAAAAACAGTAAAAAGAATTATACAATGACGGCTACAACCCCGACCCGGTTGTGCGGCCATACAAATAATATTATTACATCAATTTACATTTACAAATGAATGAAAGAAAAACAAAAGCTCATCTCACATCCACCCCGGCTATTCACCCGCGACAGTCCAACACATTCATATACACATTCCAACATCAAACACAGATCACAGAGATGTATAACCCCGACTAATCGACTTATAGCGATTAGCCGACGTTCAATACATGCAAACATCACAGATATAACCATCATAGTCAAAGTGCAGTGAAGTTCGGAAAAAAAATACGGAATTATAGGACCCCAAAAGTAAATTTCTGCTCTGGAAAATCTGGGCACATATAATATATTTTAAAAATCCCAAAACCAACACAGAGACACACTGCACGAAAGCCGATCACCAGAAGACACTAAACGGCGGCGGATCCGCGGCTCGAAGAATAGGTGAGGCCGCGGATACGCGGCGGTTTGGACGAATTAGGGGATCGTTTTTCTTGGGTGTTCACACAAAACCCTGAGCCGAATTTAGGTGTATAACAAATCTTGTTTTGACCAGAAAAAATTTTAACAGAAACTAGGGTTTTTGCAAAGTTTGGTTTTTGGATTTTTCGGTTCCGAACTTCGTTACACTTCACTACCAAGCAAGTTTAAGTTTAGTTAGGCTCTGATACCACTGTAAGTCCACGTTGCGACCCCCGGTGCTTACGGGGAGGCGGAAACGGTATAAAAAACAAATTTTTAGCGCATGGGGCAACATGGACTAAACAAGGTCGGGATCGTGTCTAAACTAAACTAGCAAGCATACAAAGGAGCGTTAGCTACTCGGAAAGATGGTTATACCTAAACTTGAACTCCTTCTTCTTTAAACTTTGTAGAGGTTGATGGTTCTCTTCTCGTCGCCTTCTTCCGTCGAAGATGGATCCACCTGAGGGTTCAACCTTCGGGCTCTTTCTCGAACTTTGAGTGAACTAGGATTTCCGGCTTGCTAAACCTTGAACCCTAGAGAGAGTAGAGAGTGTCTAGGGGTTGTTTTCTTTTCAAGGTGAGGGATTCTCAACACATGAGAAGGAATCACCTTGAGCTTGAGGAAGAAGAAGATGATGTGAGGAGAGAGAATGATTATGAAAGAAAAATGAGCTCTTTTCTTTTGCAACCATAACTAAAAGAAAAGGAATTATCAAATTAATAATAATAAATCAAAATGAAATAGTTGATGGTTGTATTTGGAATGACCACTATCATGCTTCATTAAATGAATGTAAGCATGAATCAAGGAGTATCTTTCAAAGCATGATGGTGGTCAACATTCAACCATGGTCAACAAGTCAACCATGGTCAACAAGTCAACAAAATCAACCATAACAATATTTCATTTAATTACTATTATTAATTGATATTTCATAAATCTATTAGGGTTTGGAAAAAGACGACTGTCAACTGTGCATACGCACCCGTTCCGAAACCCTAATGAAATACCTCATCCTCCGCCTCAAGCAACTGTGCATACACACCTGCATTCTCGTTCCGAGGAACAAGAATACCGAGATATAAAAGCAACCCCAAAACATATACCAGTATCCGGCTCAAACCAGAGCCCGCTGGCAATATCCGTCCGGACTCCAAACGTGCACAAGTGCGCGGATGAGAACGAACCCTGTCGCAAAACCATGCGACCTCTACTCTGTTTTGCCCAGAGGCGAATACCCTCTGTGTGGGACTCTAAAGACTCGACACTACGCTGGCAGTGGGTTTAACCACAGACCGAAAGCGGCACTAGCTGTGCGTAACGGTCCCCAGGTAGATGCCGACAAGAAGGCTGACGAGGTGAACCCCATCTGAACTCCTACTGAGTCTGATTATGACATTCTCCGTACAGTCCGGTCTGTTCGTCTGATATATCGCATGTCGGGCCTAGGGGGCGGTAAAACGTCAGTCCCCCAATAGCGGTACAAGTCGTGTCGGAGTGAAGCCCAAAACACCCTGAGATAACACTGGAAACCTACCAGTATATCTCGCTTGCCCTGGCCAGGGACTACTCGTGTAATGGCTCTCCTAGACACAGCGCGATGTCAACCCCCAATACCGGGAGAGACGAATCCTGTCTAACCGTCACTGCCTCCAAGTGCTTCGGGACTGCACCCAACCACTACCTGTTTGCACGACTCCTTTGAGCCGTGGTAGGGTAGTGATCAAAGTGCAGTGGGAACGCACTCGAGGCGAAGTGCCAGTGTCAAGTCAGCGGACTAAGCTGTACTCATGTCACCTGGGAACTGATAACTGACGATAGGTATAATACCAACCTGTCAGTTCCCGATGAGTCCTGTCCAGTGTACTCGTAACCTAACGAGCACCCGTATACTATCTCCAGTACGACGTACTGATGGCTGTGGGACAGACCATCTCCCACACTGGGATGAGAAGCGCATACGCTAGTCTACTCCGGAGTATCGATGCCCTGTCTCGATAGTCCTGCGACTAGGGACCTGTATAAGGATGTGCTTACAGATTACCCAGCCCCCACTAGTGTGACTGCCATCACAACGCTGGTAATCAAGCAAAGATCCTAAGGGCTCCACTAATGCGTATAGGTGATATCGCAAAATAAACACATGTACACATTGAAGTAGAAACAAACCAAGTAGCATACTACTATATTGAGCAAGATTGTTTATACAAGGTGAATATCCCAAGCCTCCATCAAGTAATATACAAACTAGTATGATACAGTAATGGCCTCTAGGGCATATACACTAACAACATGCTGATGTGGATTGCCCGTCCCTTTGTATACATGAAATTTAGGGATCGTA
This sequence comes from Agapanthus africanus, assembly GCA_030015575.1. Taxonomy (NCBI): domain Eukaryota; kingdom Viridiplantae; phylum Streptophyta; class Magnoliopsida; order Asparagales; family Amaryllidaceae; genus Agapanthus; species Agapanthus africanus. Next base: position 333,727,295 of record CM057349.1, read on the forward strand.
TATCCCGGCGGGTAACTGATTTGGTCATACCAGCCCGGGTAGGGTCGTCCGGTTCTAACAATTTGCCCAGCCGCTTCATTCGCCTGATGAGCTCGTATTTGCTGAGCTATATAGTCGTCTAGTGCAGCTTTGGGAATGGTTTCCTCCTTGGCTGTTGAAAGGGCCGGAGGAGGATTAGACGTCTCCCCTCTGTCGTCTCCGACAATGATTGGAGGGTCTTCAGCTGGAGGGTACGGCTGTAACATCATCCCTACCATACCTTGGAAGAGGAGCGCCATTTGTTTTATGTTAGCCGCTTGTTCTGCGGCTTCTTTATCCTTCTTTTCGAGGACTCTGCGTAAGAAGTCAGCATCCGTTTCTTCCTCGTGGCGTTGATCCGAGGATGCTTCTGGGCTTTCTTTTGGCCCGGTAAGTGCAGCCATTGCAGTCATTATTTCCTGAAGCTTCTGTTGCTGCTCCTGGGCTTTTATCACGGATCGGGTGAGCGGTCGGTGACCTATCGAAGCACGGGCTTCCTCCTTTCCGGAAGCCATATAAACAGTGTGCAACACCATGCCCCCAGACTTGGGGTGTTTGTGTTCAGCGCTTTTACGGTTCGCCATGTTCACAGGGGCTTTTTGCGGCTTCCTTTTCTTTTGAGTGATTGACATTGAGGGAGCCGTTGCAGTGGGCACCCAGGTAGCTGTCGCTTTTTGTGGCTTAACAGAGTAGTCCTTCTCCTGCCGGACCTTCATCTTTTTCTATCGGCGGAGATAGCCTTGATCGATCACTGACTCTTGGACACGTCGCCAAACTTTGTAAATTTCAGAGGATAGCCGTTGAAAGGGCTGTTCAGGCTTCACCTTTGTAGCGCTCTCCATAGGTGGAGGAGATCTTTTCAGCACAGCAGTTGGAGAGTTCTTACGGACCTTCCTAAGTGGTTCAAAGTTGTTCCCAGTTGGAACAGCAGCATCAATTTCCGCCGTTGGAGTCGGCGGAGTCAGTCCAGAAGGAGAGTTGCCCCCAGCCTTCCTTACTCGGCGCCAGTGGCGACGTCGAGCGTGTCGTGCGGATGGAGTTGGTTCAGCCGTAGGGGCGACCTCTTCATGCCCCCTGTGTTGGTCAAAATTTGCTGGTATCAGCCTTTTAAAGACCGACGTCCGTTGAATGGGGACGGCCAACCTATCAAAAGCAGACTTCCGAGTAGAGGAAGCAACCTTGGTGATTTCTCCTGGAACGGGAGCAGGGATGGCTATCTGCTTCGGGATAACGCCTTCTGGTATTGCAGGCTTCTTCATGGGCCCGTTGGAGCTCTGGCCTAGTCTGTTAAAAACTGAGGCAGTGGAGTTGGGCGACCCGTTGAGAGAGGCCGCGGCAGTGGTAAGTCGATCAAGGACCGACTTCTTGGAGCTTCTAGTGTTGGTACAGTGGTGCTGAAGCTCATTGGTGGGAGCATGGTCCCAAAGAACAGTCCGGTAGTGGCCTGAGTCATCTAGTCCACCGGCATAGCGAAGATGGAGGCCGCTCGGGGCCCGTAAGTCACTCCTCCAGATGGGACGGAGCGAGAGTTGATGTTGCAGTTTATGCAGTTTGAAGCCATTGATCTTCTGTTTTCTGCACGGAGCAAGACACCAAATCTTAGTACCTCGAATCCATAGGCAACCACAGCAAACCGCGATTCGTTTGCGAACACGACACACGAAGTGTGGAGTGGAAAGAGGAAGAGGTCCCACCGGGCGTGCCAGAATCTGTTCCCCTCCAAAAGACGGCGCACAAGACTGCGAAGTCTTGGCACTGAGATTCGGGGCAGATGCTAATTGGTGCAATCCGTCCACCTCTCCGAAGATGCCAAGTTGATTTATGGCACCGTGTATCGGAGGTTTAGACGGATGCGGCCGTTGTAGCAGACTTCGTCAGATTCCCCCTCGTCGAGGGGTTTTTGATTGTGGGGACGCTCTTCCCTGCAGGCGCAAGCCCCTGCAGTTAATTACACTACCGCATCGCGGTAACAACTTTCTCCTTCTCGAGATGGTCACTTCGTGTCGTGGGTGTTTATTTTGTTTGTGGTTGCCCGTAGATTGTATACGGAGACTAATTTATATCGTCGCCAGTAGGACGTGGATTAGTCCAAATCCGTATTTTCTTAGATTTGGGTTTGGGGTTTTGGTTTAAGGATACGTTAGCCATTTTTGAGGCTAAGATCAACTTAAACGTTTGTTAAGGATACGTTAGTCTAATTTGAGACAAAGATCGACTTAACAGGATCGTTTAGATCCGACAAAATAGCATTTGGGGCTCTATTGTTCCAGTTTAGGGACGTAGTGGTCCATTGAATGTATGGTCGTTGGGACCCGTCACCTCTCTGACGACGTTGAAGGATTACAACGACAGATGTCAGAGGACTTCAGAGATGTACCCTTGAACCGAAGTTGATTGGAGGATCTATAGTCCAATTTGGGACTAAAGTCTGTTTGAAGGTTTAAGGATACGTTAGCCATATTTGAGGCTAAGATCAACTTAAACGGGATCGTTTAGATCCGATAAATGAGTATTTGGGGGCTCTATTGTTCTAGTTTAGGGACATAGTGGTCTATTGCCAGTTTAGGGACATGGTGGTCCATTGCCAGTTTAAGGACATGGTGGTCCAATACCAGTTTAAGGACATCGTGGTCCATCGCCAGTTTAGGGACATGGTGGTCCAATACTAGTTTAACGACATAGTGGTCCAATACCAGTTTAAGGACATAGTGGTCCATTGAATGTATGGCCGTCGGGACCCATGACCTCTCTGACGACGTTGAAGGATTACAACGACAGATGTCAGAGGAGTTCAGAGATGTACCCTTGAACCAATGAGTTGGTTGAAAGAGCAGATGTGCTCAATTCAAGATGATTTGAGGACTTATGGCCAATTTGGGCTAAATCCAATTATGTTTGAAATATTGGCCCTTTGGGCCATTAGACATTTGTCTGGATTCAGCCCCTCATCATTCAGCAGTGCTAAACAGAGGTTTGGGGACTCTGACAACATTTTGTCTTTGATTTCCTCAATTTTGAGATTCATTTGGAGGAGGGACTTTTACCTCTGGAAAATTAGCTAATTTGGCTAAAAGTAGTGTTAAACACTAGAGAACAACAGTGTTAAACACTAGAGGTAGAACTTTCAAATTAGTGTTAAAAACTAAAAGACAATCAGTGTTAATGTTGGAGATAGTGCCCTCAGAGTCAATTATTGGATCACAGGCACGTGATTGCAATGATTGAGGGAGGACCTATCCCGGTAGGACAGTCTTACTCGAGATGATAGTATGCTATCTGGTTTATCTTTATCATCGTGTACTGCTTTAGGTGACCTGACACGTCGCTATTACACGTTGATAGAGCCCCTAGGATTCTTGCTTGACGACCAGCAGTATGATGGCGATCATATACGTGGGAGCTGGGGTCTATAAGCACATCCTTAAAAGGTCCCTAGTCGTGGGAGTTTCGAGACTGGGCATCGATACTCCATTAGTAGACTAGTGTATACAGTCGAGACCCCGACGAGGGGCGGTGGCCGGTCTCACAAGCCACTGGTGTCAGTTGGTTCACCTAAGATGTATACAGGTGCTCATTGGGTTATGAGTACACCGGACAGGACTCGCCGGGAACCTGCTAGTTGGGATTATACCAGACGTCAGATAGCAGTTCCCAGGTGACATGTGTACAGGTTAGTTCATCGACCTGAGATCGTCATTTGTCTCGTGTGAGTTCCCACTGTACTTTGATTACTACCCTACCACGGCTCAAAGGAGTCGTGCAAACAGGTTTTAGTTGGGTACAGTCCCGAGCCACATGGAGGCAGTGAGCGGATCTGCAGGGGTTCGTCTCTCCCGGTATTGGGGGTGAGGTCGCGCTGTGTCTAGGAGAGCCATTACGCAAAGCCCTCGGCCGAGGCAGGAGATTTACTGGTAGGTATTCCAGTAGTATCTCAGGGCGTTCTGGGCTACGCTCCGACACGACTTGTACCGCCTTTGGGGGTCTGACTTTTACCAACCCCCTAGGCCCGCCATGCGATACTCATAGACGAACGGACCGGACTGTACGGATATTGTCACTGACAGGCTCAGTAGGGTGTCGGGGTGAGCTTCCTCATCGACGTCCCTTTTGGTCAATAGCTGGTGGCCCGTCACGTATTGGCTTATACCTCTGACGTGCCAGTGGTTAAATCCACAGCCATAGTATTGACGAGTCTTTAGAGTCCACCACACTTTCAGTTACTCAGCTTTCGGACGAAACGCTGTAGAGGCCGTATGGAGATATGGCAGGGTCCGATCAGATACGTGCGGTATTGCACGGATCAGGATCGGACAGTTTTGTACTAGTCGCCGTATAGTTATATGGCAGGGTTCGATCAGATACGTGCGGTATTGCACGGATCAGGATCGAACAGATTTTACTAGCCGGCTTTGGCTTAAGCCGGTCCTAGTCTAGTACAGTGTAGATTTTGTCTCTTTGCATTTGTATCCGGACGGAATACAGATGCGGGTGTGTATGCACAGTGTCGGGGTTTTCCTGTAATTTATTACGGGACCAGTTTTCTGGAGTTGCCAGTTTGCATTCCGTTCCGGCCGGTTTTCCTTTGTTCTTTCCCGGCCGGACTTTTCCGATGGAGGGGGTAATTTGCAGTTTTGCAAATTACATTTGTGGAGGGGTTTTCTTGCATAAAGTTTGATTATGATAGATTTCATTTCTTTCATCCATTGACTTGCTTTTTAAAGTGAAGTGAAAGGTTATGGAGTGCATAGTGTTATAAGCATGGTTGATGTTTTCTTGTCTAGGATGTGGTCACCTCTTGTTCTCTCCTACACTCACCTCCCTTCTTGCTTCATATATTCATTCCTCCACCTTATTCTTCTCACTTGATGAAGATGCGTTGGAAAAACATTTGAGAGAAAAAGAAAAGATGAGAGTTTTCCTTCTTGAGAGTTTCATTCTTCTTGATCTCATTTTCATGCTAGAAAAATGCAAGCACCATTTTTCTAGTCTTGATTCCTCCATCATGGCAACTTAACCCCATTGAGACAAAGCATCTTCTACACTACATTCTACAGCATATCTTGAGCATGTCGAGTTGCCGGCTTCATGCTCGAGTTGCCTCGGTATTGAGGCGGGAGCCCGTAAAAGAAGAAGGCGATGTGGTGCCCTTTCCGGCGAGGAGGCGACGATGTGGAGGCAACACTTTCCGCGGGAGATCGGGACGATGTCGAGAAGACCGGAGGACTCGGATCACTCGGTATACTTCTCACCTATCTCTTGATTGCTAGCGTAGGTTAATGGTTAACGATCCGGGTTTTTCTTTGTCCGCGGTAGCGCCGGTTTCCGAGTAAGGAAAAATTTTGATTCCGCAATTTGGCCTCGAGTAAGACGGCCGGGGCGCGCTGCCGTGGCGCAACATGGTATCAGAGCCACGCCATTAACCTTACCTAGCTTCGTTTGATGTGTTTGCGTTTCCGATCGACCGAAATTTCCAAAAAACCGTATTTTATTGCACATCAGTTTCTGTCGAAATTTTTTGGAGTCTAAAAATTTTTCAGGTTGTCTCAGAGTGATGTGCAGGTAAATACAAGCATACTGAAGAAATTTTGTACCATGAACTGTTCATGTCACCGCGGAAGAGCGGCCAAAACCTTGCTAGGGCCGCGCTTCCGCGGCAAGTTGAACAGTGCACCCCCCGAAAATTTTTCAGTATGTTTGTTTGTAGGAAATGTGGTTTCTGGGATATTAAAATTGGGCCCAGGTTTTCTGTGAGTGCTACAGTTTTGATTGGGGGCCCACTTGTTAATTTTTGGTCAATCGGAAAATTTTAAACACATTATTTCACAGTATTTACATTATATCTGCGACCGTGAATGTCACTCGATCGGTAAATCCGGTCTAACTGCTATAGCCCGGTTAGACGGATTTGCGAACGTGACTTTCACGTTGATGTTCTATGTTTATGCTGTGTTGTTGCGGATCGGTCGTGGGGGATAGCCTGGATGCAATGCTAGTACAGCTATGTTGTATTATGTACATTTGATATTGCGGGGCGAGCGTCCGACATGTGGACTGCCGTCACTGCCTGTTTGTATTATTCTTTTGGGGCACGACCTGGTTGCGGTCGATGTACCCGGTGTATGTATATTTTACTTTCTGTACTAGGGTTGCCCCGCGGTGGGGTGCACGGATAGCCGGGTTCTGGAGGGCAACGGGCCCGCATCTCAGGGCATTGAGACGGAAGGGGCTTCAGTCCAGGATTGGCGGGCTATTCGCCGCACTCGTAGGGGGTACAGGTTGACCCAGGAGGGGTGCCCAAGTTACCGGATTCCGTGAAGTGCTGGGTGGTCCATTCACGGTACTGAAAGGGGCTGCCTCGCTTCAGGTTTTGGCGGGTGACTTGCCGCGCCCGTAGGGGTCTAGGATTTCATTGCACAGGCTATCCACACGACCAGGGGAACGTCGGGTTTCAGCAGCGGCTCTGTGAAACCCGGGGTTTCCAGATATCTGTATTGTTCTGTGATGCTGTACATTTCTGTGATGTTGCATTTTATTCACGCCTTGAGCGAAATACTATATATTGGTATATATATTAGTAGATGTTGTATATGTTTTTCATCCGCGCTAGTCCAGTCCCCGCTCTGTCGTTAGTAAGCTAACCTAACGGGTGATGACGGGACCCAGTGGCGAATGCGGATGGCATATACGTACGTCAGTATATTTTCGTTCTTTGTGGTGTGATTAATTGATGGGACTGCGTTGATTCGGATCAATGCAAGATAAACAAACCTATTCTGATGTTGTTGGAACACTTTTCAAAAAGCTGTTATTGCAAGGACGTTCACTTTTGTTTTGCATCGAGGTATTCATCTGGAATATCCTGCTCCTCAGTCGACGAGGCAAGGGCCGAGATCCCTTCACCGGGAGTGACCCCTTGGACAGAAGTTTGCGTCAGGGCATTAACTTCACTATAGCCGATTACTTTTGCTTTGCATCGTGGTATTCAGCTGGAATATCCTGCACCTCATTCTACGGGGAAAGAGCCGAGATCCCTTCACCGGGAGTGACCTCTTTAGTAAAGGTTTTCGTCACTATATTTTATAAAAGGCTATGCAGTTCCTTCAACGATATCAAGTTCATTACGTTAAAGGTTTTTCGCCAAAAACCATTCGTAGCCCTCCGTCATTTCCTACAGGTATTATTTGGTATTCGTGCTGCGTTTGTTGACCTAGTCAAGACGTAGTGTTCGGTAGCTAAGTGGTACTTGTTTGTTGCATAAGTGGGATTGGTTAGGACAGTCGTGCGGCCTTGTTGACCTAGTCAAGGGCACGTACGGGTGGGTTTAATGCGATCCAGAACAATGACGGGTTGAACTTGACTGGCGGTTTATGGTTTGTTGACCTAGTCAAGGTCATAAACCGCTTGGGGTAAAAATCACATCGGGAGTTTCAAAAGAACTGAAACTTGCCAGGCATGCGCATACCTTCTGGAGTGTGGTGACTTGAGTGGATTCCGTCAAGTTATCATACGATGATAGTTGGATCCCGATTTCCACTGATGAGTTAGTTTCCTCCTCGGGTGATCCCGACTAATTCTTCTTTCAGGTTTGGAGGAGAATTTGAGGTACAGTGGGAGGTTTCCTGATTAGACAAAGTGATAACCATTCTAATCTAGGTTAGAGTGCACGCTGAGTGTTTCTTTTCTCTCTCTCTCTTTCGCAGCGACCATTGACCCGACCCTGGACTATGACTCAGTGACCAAGTTGACCGAACCTTCTTAACACTGGTTTTTGGATTGTCAGAGTTGCAGACCTCATTGCCACTCCTACTTTTACCCTTTTCTCCAGGACACCCCGTATTACTACGAACGTCCACTTCCATTGGACAAAACCATCGTATGGTTAGATACGAACTCGAAGGACTTCGAGGATGGTTTCTGGTTCTGGAGAAAACGGATAGGACTATTCAGTTGTCTTTTCTTTTCACCTCCTCTCAGGTTGCGAGTACTCCTTGGTTTAGGAGTAGTACACCTATTACGCAAATTGGATAGTCTTCTTCCAAACCTTAGGCTGGTGCCGACCGGTAGGGAATGAAGAAAACCAATTAGCATAACGATGGTGTGCAGAAGGTATTAAGTTAAGACAAAGCAAGGGATTAGTAGGAGGGCAAAGTAAGTTGCAACTGATATTCACGACCAAACCAAGTATTTCTTCGCCAATCCTAAATCACCTTTGTATTTCTCCAGGACACTCCGTATCACTACGAAGATCCACAGTTTATTGGATACTCCATCGTATGGTTATATACGAACTCGAAAGGAACTTGTTCCAGTTCGGGGATGGATTCTGGTTCAGGAGAAATAGGAATAAAGTACATTCAGGTGTCTTTTATCTTCACCTTCTCTCGCGTTGCGAGTGCTCCTAGGATTAGGACAGTACACCCTTTATGCTTTTTGGATAGTCTTCTTCCAAACCATAGGCTGGTGCCGAACGGTAGGGAAGGAAGAAAACCATTTGGCTTAAAGGGGTGTACAGAAGGCAATGACTAAAGACATATAAAGGGATTTGGACAGGTGGCAAAGAATTATACGGTTATAGTTGTGAATCTGGTTGATGGTGGAGGCATTACTAGGAATACCAGGATACCCCATCGAAACATTACAATGTTTCAGTTTCACTGTGTAATGTTAAAAGAAAAACTGATTTCCCGATTAGACACTTACTCCAGGGTATGTATTTACCAGGTATGATTCTCACATCTGTATGGTTTTACAAGATGATGAGTGGGAGTAAGTTATTGGGAATTGGGTGATCATCCTCATTATATCGGGATTCGTTGTAATCGGTGATATTTGAGGAAGTCACCTGGGTTGTTTGCCGGTCGGCAAATATTTGGTTATGAATATCCGCTGTTGTGCACCAATTTCAAATTGATATATCTGTACGTCTATTTTTATAGAGTGAGATATACCTTTTGATATTATGTCGATGACATTTACCTATATCAGTGGATGGTTAGGTAAGGAGCATTAAACAGCGGTGTAATTCTTCTTAACCATAAGTACAGTTTTCAACCTACGACACACAGTGAAAGAGTTGTTAGACTCAGCGGACTTATACAGAGTATTGTATGTTGTCCAGTGTCCATTAGGACAGAGGGGTTGGTCCTCGTACTATATTCGGTTTACTTATGACTTCTCTCGATTTTAGACAGCTGTTTCGTGGAAACACAGGGTCTAAGTTTTTGAGGAGTTATAGGTATTTGAATAGAGTAGAGAACCAGCTGTAGCAAGTATCGGGATTCTTCAAAGAGATCGAAGATGTAGATACTTGTGTATGGTATTCAGTTGATAGTAATGAGAACTTGCTTCTCTTTCAGGTTACTCATAATTGGAAGCATTCCTAAGTTGAGTAACGCTGATCGGCCTCCTTCCATTTAGTTGACATGCACTGGAGACAGCTGCATGATTTGAATCTGGTTCAATTAAATCAGTGCCTCTGGTTCTATATTGGATATAGAACAGTTCATATCTTAACGATGTTAAGGTACGGGGAGTTGTCCGGCTTATGCTTAAAACCAGACTCCGGATAACTCAAGGCACGTTTCTGTAATGGCTGTTTGTGGGTTGACCCAGGCTATGACGAGGGTTGACTTTCTACCATCTGGCAGATCAATAGAAATATTGTTCTAGACTCGCCACAGTTTTATTAAAAATGGATTTTTTCAAAAACAGTAGTGGGAGTATGGTAGAACTGGAAGTGATTCCAGAACCGCAAACGATTACTGAAGATTTAATAAGGAACCTAAAGATTCAATCTGATTTGACATTCCATTGCCACTCCGCAGATAAGGTGGGTAACTTCAGGCACCCGAGAGGTACTCCGGTAGCCTCAAGGACGGTGACAGGGAAGTTCTTGTTTACCCACACTTGCCATTGTTGTTGTTCCAGGCTGCGAGACCCGGCAGGAGGATGAGTATAGCGTCGTTCTAAACTAGCTTTAGAAGTGCACGTCTATATGACTCTGGCAGAGGGTTGTCGTAGTCAGTGGGAGCAGCGGAAGCATTGGTGGACATCAGGCTTATGTCTATTTATAGACTAGAGCAGATATAGCGGAGTTAGATCATCTGTTTCTGATGTGACAGTCATGGGTTTGACGTCATCAGAATAGGGGATGGATCTGTTGAGAAGGTAGTAGGAAGTGATATTCCTATACTACGATCGGTTATACTTTGGTCGTCACACAGTGTTTTCTCCACATAGGACTTGGACATTATATCAGACATATTGGTTACTAGATCTATGGTTTTAGATCTAGATTTGGGTGGTTTCCCAATCAGGGTACTTTGACAGCATTCTAAGAGTATTTAGAATGGACGACTCCTGGCATGGTAGTGTACCTGCAGGTAATGGAGTCACCCTCTCTAAAGGTGTCTTATAGACTAAAGGGGAGAGGGATACGCATGATTGACAGATCACTTGCTTAGGCAATTGAGTCAATCATGAGATGTCAAGTACCACACCAGATGTTGTTCTTGCAGTAAGTGCAATAAGTTGATATTAATCCAATCCTGGAAAAACAGTCGGAAGCAGTTTTTAGAACATAAGTGAATGTTCTAGGGATATGATAACGGCTGTCTCCTTTAGGAGACGGTTATCACTCCAGGCTTCCAAGGTGACATGGATGACAAGGAGGTTGTCAGAGTTATAGTTCTCCCTCTGACAAGGGGCAGTATTTTGGACAGGTGGTCCAGGGCAATACTGAGGGAGGCATGGCGCAGGATACTGATTAAGTTCAGTTGACGATACAGTCTAAGAAGTTTGGATTTGGAGTTCATTTATGAACTAGGTCCCATCAGACATCCAGACATTCCAAGACAGGTATTGCTCATTTCGGGAGATGGCTTTCTCCGCGAACTTGAGATATAGAGAGACATAGAAAGAAACATCACAGCGGATCCACTCACTGAGGCTATTCCTCGAACGCAATAGTTTCACAAACGAGTTTTGTGAGACTGACTAGTAGAGGAGTTGGGTGTTCGGTATCACACGGGCTGTGAGTATGCGACATCGCAATAATTAGCCTTGAGTGCAAGTGGGAGATTGTTGGAGATAGTGCCCTCAGAGTCAATTATTGGATCACAGGCACGTGATTGCAATGATTGAGGGAGGACCTATCCCGGTAGGACAGTCTTACTCGAGATGATAGTATGCTATCTGGTTTATCTTTATCATCGTGTACTGCTTTAGGTGACCTGACACGTCGCTATTACACGTTGATAGAGCCCCTAGGATTCTTGCTTGACGACCAGCAGTATGATGGCGATCATATACGTGGGAGCTGGGGTCTATAAGCACATCCTTAAAAGGTCCCTAGTCGTGGGAGTTTCGAGACTGGGCATCGATACTCCATTAGTAGACTAGTGTATACAGTCGAGACCCCGACGAGGGGCGGTGGCCGGTCTCACAAGCCACTGGTGTCAGTTGGTTCACCTAAGATGTATACAGGTGCTCATTGGGTTATGAGTACACCGGACAGGACTCGCCGGGAACCTGCTAGTTGGGATTATACCAGACGTCAGATAGCAGTTCCCAGGTGACATGTGTACAGGTTAGTTCATCGACCTGAGATCGTCATTTGTCTCGTGTGAGTTCCCACTGTACTTTGATTACTACCCTACCACGGCTCAAAGGAGTCGTGCAAACAGGTTTTAGTTGGGTACAGTCCCGAGCCACATGGAGGCAGTGAGCGGATCTGCAGGGGTTCGTCTCTCCCGGTATTGGGGGTGAGGTCGCGCTGTGTCTAGGAGAGCCATTACGCAAAGCCCTCGGCCGAGGCAGGAGATTTACTGGTAGGTATTCCAGTAGTATCTCAGGGCGTTCTGGGCTACGCTCCGACACGACTTGTACCGCCTTTGGGGGTCTGACTTTTACCAACCCCCTAGGCCCGCCATGCGATACTCATAGACGAACGGACCGGACTGTACGGATATTGTCACTGACAGGCTCAGTAGGGTGTCGGGGTGAGCTTCCTCATCGACGTCCCTTTTGGTCAATAGCTGGTGGCCCGTCACGTATTGGCTTATACCTCTGACGTGCCAGTGGTTAAATCCACAGCCATAGTATTGACGAGTCTTTAGAGTCCACCACACTTTCAGTTACTCAGCTTTCGGGCGAAACGCTGTAGAGGCCGTATGGAGATATGGCAGGGTCCGATCAGATACGTGCGGTATTGCACGGATCAGGATCGGACAGTTTTGTACTAGTCGCCGTATAGTTATATGGCAGGGTTCGATCAGATACGTGCGGTATTGCACGGATCAGGATCGAACAGATTTTACTAGCCGGCTTTGGCTTAAGCCGGTCCTAGTCTAGTACAGTGTAGATTTTGTCTCTTTGCATTTGTATCCGGACGGAATACAGATGCGGGTGTGTATGCACAGTGTCGGGGTTTTCCTGTAATTTATTACGGGACCAGTTTTCTGGAGTTGCCAGTTTGCATTCCGTTCCGGCCGGTTTTCCTTTGTTCTTTCCCGGCCGGACTTTTCCGATGGAGGGGGTAATTTGCAGTTTTGCAAATTACATTTGTGGAGGGGTTTTCTTGCATAAAGTTTGATTATGATAGATTTCATTTCTTTCATCCATTGACTTGCTTTTTAAAGTGAAGTGAAAGGTTATGGAGTGCATAGTGTTATAAGCATGGTTGATGTTTTCTTGTCTAGGATGTGGTCACCTCTTGTTCTCTCCTACACTCACCTCCCTTCTTGCTTCATATATTCATTCCTCCACCTTATTCTTCTCACTTGATGAAGATGGTTGGAAAAACATTTGAGAGAAAAAGAAAAGATGAGAGTTTTCCTTCTTGAGAGTTTCATTCTTCTTGATCTCATTTTCATGCTAGAAAAATGCAAGCACCATTTTTCTAGTCTTGATTCCTCCATCATGGCAACTTAACCCCATTGAGACAAAGCATCTTCTACACTACATTCTACAGCATATCTTGAGCATGTCGAGTTGCCGGCTTCATGCTCGAGTTGCCTCGGTATTGAGGCGGGAGCCCGTAAAAGAAGAAGGCGATGTGGTGCCCTTTCCGGCGAGGAGGCGACGATGTGGAGGCAACACTTTCCGCGGGAGATCGGGACGATGTCGAGAAGACCGGAGGACTCGGATCACTCGGTATACTTCTCACCCTATCTCTTGATTGCTAGCGTAGGTTAATGGTTAACGATCCGGGTTTTTCTTTGTCCGCGGTAGCGCCGGTTTCCGAGTAAGGAAAAATTTTGATTCCGCAATTTGGCCTCGAGTAAGACGGCCGGGGCGCTGCCGTGGCGCAACAGTTAAACACTGGAAATATAATCTTCAATTTAGTGTTAAACACTAAAGAAAGAGGGGTCACGTGTGGACACGTGAGAGCGCCCAAAGGTGGGACCAGATCCCTTTTCTTCGTTCTGCAATTAAGTGTTAAACACTTTTATATTTTATTTCGAGCGTCACGTGTTAACACGTGATGGGGATTCATGCACTGATCATTAAAGCGTCCGCCAAGGGGTCACGTGGGAGCACGTGAGAGCGCCCAAGGCCTTTATTTCTTTTACTTTTTCTTTCTGCGTTTTGGGAGTCACGTGGGAGCACGCGAGGCATTGCCTCAAAGCTGTTTCCTTTTTATTTTTGGGGATCTTTTCAAGGGTCACATGGGGACACGTGACCTAGTTTTATTCCTTCTTTTCTGATCTCTGCGGATTGGGGTCACGTGTCATCACGTGACCAATGTTCTTTATGTGCATGGAGATCTTTCAAGTCTCTTTATTTTAAGAATTAAATTCTCTGTAGGGTTAAACCCTAATCATGATTTTGGAGGAATTAAATTCCTATTATGAAAGAATTAAATTCTTATATAGGGTTAAACCCTAATCTCTTTTTAGAGGAATTAAATTCCCATATATGTAAAAGAATTAAATTCTTAATTAGGGTTAAACCCTAGTTCTGTCCATCTTGAAGGAATTAAATTCCTGTAATTTGGGAAGAATTAAATTCTCATATAGGGTTCAACCCTAACTTTGTTTTGGGAGAATTAAATTCTCTAAACTCAATTCCCCCTCTAAATTTTGGATCTGCATGGCAGGATCTCAACCCGATGAGAATTAAATTCTCAACTTATGGGGAGATGTGCTTCTGCAGATCTTCAACTAGAGTAAAAACTAAGTTCTTTTATAGAAGAGCTAAACTCTTAGATTTGAGAATTAAATTCTTTTTTTTGAAGTTTGGATCCCCTTTCTTTTCTCACCTAGGGTTTTCTTTTCTCTCTTGAGAATTAAATTCTCCTCTCTTTTTTTCTCTTGAGAATTAAATTCTCCTCTCTCTGTTCTTCTCTCAAAAAAAGTAGACCCCTTCTCTTCTTTTCTTGGCTCCTATTTATAGGAGAAGGAAAAGAATCAATTTGTTTAGCAAATCTCTCATTGAAAGATTTGATTTGTTTTCATATTTAATATGAGCCTTTAGATCATTCAGTCAATTTTATTCACCGTTGGATTTTAAATCCAAAAGATATTCTGTTTGTTATTTCGGTGAGATTTAGGAAGATCTTTCCTTGTTTAAGATTTTTCCATAAATTGGTGATTTTTAATCACCCTTGGATCTTTAATCCAACGGTCCCCATAATTCTTTTCCATTTGGAAAGATTTAGAGAAATTTAGAATTTTAATTCTATTTGAAAAAATTTAGAGAAATTTAGAATTTTAATTCTATTAAACTGTAAGGTTTTCGAAGCCTGTCACGTGCTGGCACGTGACCCTTGGTCACGTGTGAGCGCATGACCCCCAATTGGTTCTTTTCTCAGTATTTATTTATGCTTCAGTTTTAACCATCACGTGTCAACACGTGTAACATTTCAAAAAAATAAAACATTATTTTTGGGAATTTTCATAATTTAATACTAATTTTAATGAATATGTTATTAGTCGGTATAATTAAATACCGATAAATGGGGAAAATTCTGGAGAAAATTATAGAAATTCTAAAATAGCTTATTTTGTGGAAATATGCCATTTTACAGTTTTATGATGGATTATATGCTATTTTGGTGTTAACCGCGATTAAAAATCGCTAATTGGATTTTTGGCCTTTTGTGCAAAATATGCACATATCATTTTCTACACTTGTTACACTTGTTTCATATTTTGGACTCATGTTAAGCCTAGGGTTGAACCATGTTAGATGACCATGGTGGGTTGAACCATTTGATTAGGTTAATTGGGTTAATTAGGGTTTTGGTTTTAGTTAAGTTAGTGAGCTTAATTAGGGGTGTGGCTTTGTTTAAAATTGGTTAGGGTTGACTTGTGTAGGAGAAGGTGAGCCATGATGGCTTGTGGGTACTAACATGTTTTGAGAGAGAGAGAGAGAGATGGATAGGGTATGCCATGATCCCTCTCAATTTTCATTATCCTTTGTGCTCTTTCATACTACCTCTCACTCTCACACATCACACTACTTCAAACAACTTCAGCCAATACATCAGCAGCAGCATCCAGGCTGCAACTGCAGCTGAGGCAAAACATTAGCCCATATATCATCATCTTTACAGCCCCCAATAACTGACTTCAGCCACCCTAGCCACTAGCATCAGCTGCAACACCCTACCTCCTAGCACCATAGCCAACACCAACATCATCAGTTCAGCCACCATCAGCCCCACACCCATCATACATCAGCAGCTTCAGCCCAGAAAATCAGCATCAGCTGCTGCTAAATACAACAGCCACCCAAACACCACATCAGCCCCCAATCCATCAGCTGCAGCCACCCTAGCACCATAGCCCAAAACCTACACCCCAAACCCCTCACATCAGCAGCTACATCAGCACAGATTCAGCCCCATTTTCTGGCAACATATCAGCCACATTTTAGCCCCAACAACATCAGCACTGCTGTGAAAAACAGCCACAGCAGCAGCAACTTCATTTCAAAACAACCTCACACTTCACCATATCACAACATCACACAACACACCACCCTCCTTCAGCCACAAAACTCCTGCTGCTGCAACTACTGAAGAACACAAGCAAAAACAGCAACAGCAGCCAAGGCAACAGCAGCCTGATGCAGCAACAACCCAGCATCAGCAACTTGAGAAAATGGAGCAGCTCCCCAGCAACAACAGCCCTTCCTCCTTCCTTCATCCTCTTTTCTCCTACATCCTAAGACCTTCTTTGAGGTATAATCTTGCAACCCAACTCCTATCTTGCTAAGTTTGAGTTGTTTAGCTGAAAGTTTAGTGTTTTTAAGTAGATTAGTGCTAGATTAGTGATTTTGAGTGAGATTTGGCCAAGAGTGGGTTTTGAATGTTAGAGTAGCCTTATTAGGTGTATTTGAGACCATTGTGACCAAGATTTGTTCCAGATTTCACCAAAATACCAGATTCGTTATACTTGGCGTAATTCAGCATTTTTGTCGACCTTGCGGCTTTCTGGAAACTGCTATCAACCCGGACCTCCTAAAATAAAATTGACTTGGCAGTGAGACGTGCAGGTAGATAGGAACCAACACCCAAAACCTAGCCCCAACCACCATTTTTAGGCCGCCATTTAATTCCTTTTGGCGGCAATTTGCGGCCAGACCTGGGTGAAACTGTCTCGTTTTGCGTGCACAGCCCCATTCCATGTAAACTTAACCCCCTGTATGTCTAGTTTTGACTGATTCCGGTTAGGGTAAAATCTGGGTTGATTTTCATGAGTTGGCGTATGGTTTACGACTCGTTTTCGTATGGTTTTGGTATTCGATGATTCGTTTCTGTCGGGTAGCGTTTGAACGCCAACGACCAGTGAGCATTGGCTGTGTTTGCACGCAAGGCCACAGGTTTTTACCTATGGGCGTAGCGTGCACCATTTTGGCTCCCGACATGGTTTTTATATGTTTTAGCGTGTGATATCCTTGTAGGTACCCCACGTGGCATCGACGCGTTGGAGATGCGAATGGCGACATCGGCACCGGCATGCATTTAACAAGGTGAGTAGATTTATATCTACGGGGAGAAGTCGGGTGGATGGCGTATAGCACCCCCGCAGTCCGTGGTGATGTATACGGATGCGTATACACACCTATAATTATTACATGTAATTTGGGATAAATGGTGATATAGGATGGACATTAGTGTGTTGGATGATTTAGTATCGCGAAACCCTACAGTAGTGGGTGCACTACACCTACACACACATACATACTTGCATACATCTTTACTTCATATGTGGTTATGGATTCTATATAGATATGTGTTCATGGGGGTATAGGACCACGTGTTCACATACGGGATTGAGGATAATACTTGGGATTGAGATGAGTCGATGTGAGCTGATCTGAGATTATGATGTCGGTGATTGGCAGGATTCGTACTTGATATACGTCCTGATATGATAGCGGGTCTTGGATGACGATGCCATGTGCATAGTGATACATATATTTTAGATGATCGACATTGATTATGATACGAGATAGGATGTGACATGATATGATATAACCAGATATTTATGATAGACCACCTTGGGCGTTGTTTACTCCTTGAGATGATATGTGCTGATGATATCGTTCTTGCTAGAGGTTGTCAATCGGAAGCCGGATTATGATTATATTGATGATATATGATATCGATTTATTCGAGACTGTCGATCAGTAGTCAGATCATGACTATAGTGATGATATTAGCATTGTACTAGACGTAGGTCAGTACCCCGATGATGATCTTGATAAAGAGAATACCATATGAGTAATATAATGATTATGATATTGACCTGTACCCAGATTTAGAGATGCCGTACTACGGATTTACGTACGAGCTATAATTTGATGTTTGATCCACACTCTTGATTTAGGAATAACTGATTATAGAGATATGGTATCGGATGTGATATATTCGAGGCGAGATCACCGACTATATATATATATAAGTATCGACTCAGAAGTTAGACGATTTCCCTTACCTACTGTTAGCTTTAGCTCAGCCTTATAGAGGTGTAGCTATATGACTTTTATGACATTAGATGCAGTTTAGCGATCATGGTGCTTAGTATTTCAGCTCCCGCATATTATTATTGTTGTCACTCTGCATCGCATACTTATTGTGATTCATATTCTATTATTGATATCATGCTGTTAGGACACCAGCACCATTACCGATGATGCGTATGTTCCACATACACTTACTTGCCAGCATACACATCTTCATCGGTAATTGCCATGTCACTACACAGTAGTATTATTGCATCAGGATTTGACCCTTGTATGTGCACACTATTATTTCATGTCACATGATACTGTTATATTTGCATTTCATTTATATGTCACATACATCATGCTTCCTGATTATATGCATTGAGATATGATGTTTCTATGATATTCTGGATTTGGGAACCGTGGATATTTCAAAGAGATTATGTAAATGTTTTAAAAACCCGGTTACCCTTGATATGATATTTCAGTGTGTCCACCATGTGTTTTCTCGGTGCTGAGAGCGACATGTGCAACCCGAATCGAGGAGGCGGATGAGACCGATTGCGGGTACATGGTGGGCCCGATGCGGTACCCCGGGGCAAGAAGATCGCTGGAGATGGCGTTGAGCCTGGCAGGGGAGCACTACCGACCGGTGATTTTACCCGACACGTCGAATATCCGGAGGATACCGTCGTAGTCATGAGATGGATGGTAGGGGCCGATCTGGACTGACGGCGCCCTGGATTTATGATTGAGATATTGAGGTACAGAGATTGTGATACAGAGATATCGAGATATTAAGATTATGTTTTGTGCCGATGCTAGGCACTGTTTTATGCTGATTTCATTATGATACCTCATTTTAAAATACAGAAATCTCACAAAAATTATGAAAGCAGCTTTCTTCAGTATATGCATTATGTTTCATGCATTCATACATCATTCATATGATACATTGCCACCTGATGCATTGACGCGGGCCCATGGGATTACACTTGGGTTAGATATTTACCCTAGTCTTGTTATAGATTGCTGGTTATATATTCGAGGATTTTATATTGATCGTATGACCGAGGATTACGTCATACATGCGATTTTCTGTTCGTAGATCTTTTTTCTACTCACGAGTTGGCAACTCACCCCCGTTGTGCCCCAGTTTCTTGCAGGTGTTGCCGTACAGGTTTCTTTACGGCTTTGCAGGCACTGTTCCTTTCGGGTGACTTGCTAGTAGGTGGGTTATTTGTATCAAACCCATCATTATACATTGTATATTATATTTCAGTTGTATCTAGAAGTTCCATCAACCAAACATGTACTTATTTGTGATAGAGACTAGTGATGTTTATTCTTTCGACCTTAGAGTCGCACGTTATATTTCTGTGGATTCCTTGCTGTTGAGTTTCCTTTTCTGTTGTGATCCTCGCCTTTAGGCGTTGTATATTATGTTGCATACTGGTGGATTTGTTATGGTTCTTTCTACTCTCTACTTCTTTTCTTGGTTTGGATTTCTGGGCTCGGCTTACGTAGAGCACGTACGCCTTGGGACGTTCGTAGCCTAAGTGTCGGTCATGTTCCGTACTTTCGGGATGTGACAAAGTTGGTATCAGAGCGTTAGGTTTTACCTTCGGAGCATAGGATGACCCTTGGTTGATGGAATAGGTGACTAAAGTAGAGTGACGTACCGTTGGTATGTTCCGCGGCATATTTACGACACGCCACTCCACTTAAGAAGCCTTAGGATGTACATTTCCTTGTTCAGCATCATATTCATTCCTGATCTAGCCTCATCGGTACCAGTTTTGGTTTGGCTGCCACGATTACGGGCAGGGAGAGCTACGGCTAGAGTTGCGGTCAGCACGATCTCGTCACGAACGAGGACTGACCAGGGCGTGATTCCGGCGACACGCGATTGTGGAGATGTGTCTTTTGATTGTGTTTACGCCACGAGCGTTGGATGGATCGCTGTATGAGAGTACTCGGACGTGCAAATTAGCACCAGAGGATTGAGCCACTGACAGAGGCCAGCCAGATTTTGATGATCGTTGGTGTATCGCTTATCCATGATGATTGAGGCACTGTTCAGCGTACAGACGAGTGAGCCAGTTCTTGCTGCGAACAACGAGATATTGCCCCAGATGTTGGAGCTATGGCAGTACGAGATCGTACTATGAGATGATGGAAGATCACTAGTCACCGAGGACAAGTGACTAGGACATGTGGTTTGTTCGCTACCCCGATGCGAGGTCATCAGATAGATTGATTCCAGCTGAGACGACTTCACGCGGAGACGTTGAGAGTCGACAGAGACGATCGAATGTCAGAAGCCTATTATTCCAAGTTTAAAGTATTCGGAAGGACATGCAGGCAATTCTATGGTCCCTCTAGAAGAATGAAACCCTAACTCGACTTAATAACCGTGTGAAAGCCTTTGAACCTTAGGGTTTACGGCAGTTCTGCGGCGCCATTAGTGAGGCTTGGGTTTGCCCTTCTACGGCTGGACCACCGATGCTGTGGTATGTACTCGATACTATTATACTGTACCCAAGATGTTGAGCTCTTGGGGGATTATGAGGTTTGACAAATCGATTGGATGGCTCGACTTAATTCGGATGTTAGGTGGTGAGATGCATTTCTTGGAAGACCCCAGATACGAGGATAGCCATCGGAGCTCAGTCCATGCAGCCACGACAAGACGAGTCTGAAGCAATCGACATTAGAGAAAAGTGGAGTAAGAAGTTTGTACCAGATCTAGATGAGATGACGTTCCACTCCGCCGACACCAGAGATGCGATACGCATGCCGAGGCAGAGTACTAGATATACCTTCCAGAAGGAGTCGCGATGAGTATGCAGCCGTTTCGGAGCAAGAAGCAGATATGGTAAAGGGCGATGACTTCCGGACAGTTGGCAAGGATGAGACTTAGAGGAGACCTTGAGCAGGATTCCTTTCAGGACACTGCTGCAATGATATTGCACCCAGGATCAGATGTGCCATGTACATTCAGAGAGCCAGAGGCCGACGCCAGTGACATGCTGCTTTACGAGTGGTCGCGATGATTGACCGAGAGATGACCAGAGAAGTGCCAGAACGGAATCGTCCCCGTTAGCACGTCTGACAGGGCAGATGAGCCGATGGATCGTGAGATTGATAATTCAGAGAGAAGATAAGGACCTTTCTGGAATAAATTACGAGAAGACTTGGACCCAGGAGTGGTCATGTTACGCACACCAGCAGGACAGAGTTTAGGATCGTCGACGAGACATGCTATGAGTGATCAAGACAATTGGCCAGAGATTCTTGGAGGATGCGCTTGAGCGGAACAATTCCGCCATACTTGATTTCAGTATTTTGACGATTTATTCGCATGATTTGGTTTTGATGATTGGGTTTCATGATATTTGTTTTCATGCACCATGGTTGCACCTATTGAGTATTTACGATTTTTGCACAGTTGTTGCACTTGATATCGTTTTCGTGCCTTGGGTTCACATGGTGGTGATTTTATGGGGTTAGACATTTGAGTTGATTTTGTGCGTATGTATGCACACGATTTGGTTTTTGCACTCTGTATAGTCTACATATGCTTGCAGTGCAGTGTTTCGTATTTTGTGCACTTGGATGCACTGGACATCGATTTCGATGGTGATGCTCGATATTTGTTTTGTGCACTTTATGCACCCGATTGGATTTTACGCGTGTTTCGGCGTTTGATATTGGATTTCATGACTTCTTGCATGATGGATGCACCAGATTTGGATTTTTAGCGCATGCTGGGCGCAGCATATGAGATGCGATTTGGTGCACACCAGATGCACTAAATCGAGATTTTTCGTGCATGACGGATGCACTTGATTTTGCTGTCAGGCATACACGTTGCCTATGACCGATGTTGTGTGCACGCCCGTTGCACCTTGATGTCGTTTTGTGCACCTGCTTGGCACATGTATGGATTTTGATTTCCGTGCGCACCGGACGCACAGGGTTTTCTTATGCATTTTTGGGACAGATTTCTTATGGAGCAGTACATTTTTGTGATATTGCGATTTGTTTTCGTACTGAGCAGGACTAGTCAGATGACAGTGCCTGGATATATTTTGCATGCATTGATAGAGTTCGAAGGGATTTCCAAAAGCGGGCTATAGTCTCATTATTTACATACGTGTCCGATACGACACGAAACGTTTAAAACGAGGGAACCCTTCTAAATTATTTTCAAAACGGCGGGACGTGCATATTAAACAAAAGATATATACGTATATGACTATTTTCTTATAGAGACGTCCGCCACTGTGCAGTGTTAGGCGCATTGTACATCGACTTTAAAGAATTTGGCATGCATTCCCTTATATATTTACCTGTATAGTTCCGATTTCTAGCATATCGGTTTTGCCTTGGATTTGGCATTCGTGTTTTTGCCTTGACTTCGATGATTGCGGGGTGCGTGACGGAGTTTTGATTTCGAGTTATCTGCTCGCTACTCATGCGCATGTATTGCGCTATGATGCTTTTTATGTATTGATGATTTCGGAGCCCCGTTCACTTGGACATTTTATTGAAATGTTTTAGAAATTGGGGGTTTAAATTTAAATTCGGGGACCAAATTTCTTTAAGGGGGGAAGACTGTAACATTTCAAAAAAATAAAATATTATTTTTGGGAATTTTCATAATTTAATACTAATTTTAATGAATATGTTATTAGTCGGTATAATTAAATACCGATAAATGGGGAAAATTCTGGAGAAAATTATAGAAATTCTAAAATAGCTTATTTTGTGGAAATATGCCATTTTACAGTTTTATGATGGATTATATGCTATTTTGGTGTTAACCGCGATTAAAAATCGCTAATTGGATTTTTGGCCTTTTGTGCAAAATGTGCACATATCATTTTCTACACTTGTTACACTTGTTTCATGTTTTGGACTCATGTTAAGCCTAGGGTTGAACCATGTTAGATGACCATGGTGGGTTGAACCATTTTATTAGGTTAATTGGGTTAATTAGGGTTTTGGTTTTGGTTAAGTTAGTGAGCTTAATTAGGGGTGTGGCTTTGTTTAAAATTGGTTAGGGTTGACTTGTGTAGGAGAAGGTGAGCCATGATGGCTTGTGGGTGCTAACATGTTTTGAGAGAGAGAGAGAGAGATGGTTAGGGTGTGCTATGATCCCTCTCAATTTTCATTATCCTTTGTGCTCTTTCATACTACCTCTCACTCTCACACATCACACCACTTCAAACAACTTCAGCCAATACATCAGCAGCAGCATCCAGGCTGCAACTGCAGCTAAGGCAAAACATTAGCCCATATATCATCATCTTTATAGCCCCTAATAACTGACTTCAGCCACCCTAGCCACTAGCATCAGCTGCAACACCCTACCTCCTAGCACCATAGCCAACACCTACATCATCAGTTCAGCCACCATCAGCCCCACACCCATCATACATCAGCAGCTTCAGCCCAGAAAATCTGCATCAGCTGCTGCTAAATACAACAGCCACCCAAACACCACATCAGCCCCCAATCCATCAGCTACAGCCACCCTAGCACCATAGCCCAAAATCTACACCCCAAACCCCTCACATCAGCAGCTACATCAGCACAGATTCAGCCCCATTTTCTGGCAACATATCAGCCACATTTTAGCCCCCAACAACATCAGCACTGCTGTGAAAAACAGCCACAGCAGCAGCAACTTCATTTCAAAACAACCTCACACTTCACCATATCACAACATCACACAACACACCACCCTCCTTCAGCCACAAAACTCCTGCTGCTGCAACTACTGAAGAACACAAGCAAAAACAGCAGCAGCAGCCAAGGCAACAGCAGCCTGATGCAGCAACAACCCAGCATCAGCAACTTGAGAAAATGGAGCAGCTCCCCAGCAACAACAGCCCTTCCTCCTTCCTTCATCCTCTCTTCTCCTACATCCTAGGACCTTCTTTGAGGTATAATCTTACAACCCAACTCCTATCTTGCTAAGTTTGAGTTGTTTAGCTGAAAGTTTAGTATTTTTAAGTAGATTAGTGCTAGATTAGTGATTTTGAGTGAGATTTGGCCAAGAGTGGGTTTTGAATGTTAGAGTAGCCTTATTAGGTGTATTTGAGACCATTGTGACCAAGATTTGTTCCAGATTTCACCAAAATACCAGATTGGTTATACTTGGCCTAATTCAGCATTTTGGTCGACTTAGTGGCTTTCTGGAAACTGCTATCAACCCGGACCTCCTAAAATAAAATTGACTTGGCAGTGAGACGTGCAGGTAGATAGGAACCAACACCCAAAACCCTAGCCCTAACCACCATTTTTGGGCCGCCATTTAATTCCTTCTGGCCGCAATTTGAGGCCAGACCTGGGTGAAACTGTCTCGTTTTGCGTGCACAGCCCCATTCCATGTAAACTTGACCCCCTGTATGTCTAGTTTTGACTGATTCCGGTAAGGGTAAAATCTGGGTTGATTTTCATGAGTTGGCGTATGGTTTACGGCTCGTTTTCGTATGGTTTTGGTATTCGATGATTCGTTTCTGTCAGGTGGCGTTTGAACGCCAACGACCAGTGAGCATTGGCTGTGTTTGCACGCAAGGCCACAGGTTTTTACCTATGGGCGTAGCGTGCACCATTTTTGCTCCCGACATGGTTTTTATGTGTTTTAGTGTGTGATATCCTTGTAGGTACCCCACGTGGCATCAAGGCGTTGGAGATGCGAATGGCGACATCGGCACCGGCACGCATTTAACAAGGTGAGTAGATTTTGTAAGTGCACGGCGGCGCCCCGGCCGTCAATCCGACGGCCAAATGCGGAAGCGGTGATAAACTTTAATTTTTCTTGGACTGGCAAACCGCCGCGCACTAATACCCGGATCGAACCATTAATTAGTCCTAGCTACCAACAAGAAAGGGAAGAGAGATATACCGACGATCCAAGTCCTCCGGTCTTCTCATCATCGTCCCGATCTCCTGCGGAATGTCCCGTCTCCTCCTCGTCGCCGGAAGTGCACCACATCGCCTACTTTGTTTACGGGCTCCCACCTCAATGCCGAGGCAACTCGGGCACGAAGCCGGCTACTCGACGTGCCCAAGGTTCGCTGTAGAATATGTAGTCCTCAAGTCTCACTTTTGGGGTTGTAGGAATTGCCTTTTGGTGGAGGGATGAACAATGGAGTTTGGAGATGGAACTTGTATGAATTTTCCAAAGCCAAATGAGTGTAATCCCCTCATGTAAAAAATGGGACAACCCCTCAAGAGGAATGGCCGGCCACTACAAGGGGGAGTGAGTGAGAATGAGGGAGAGTGTGATAGAAAATGAGAGAGCCATCCAATAATGCAATGGAGAGAGAGAAAGCTATCATAAGGAAAATAATGATCACCAAGAAAAGTCCTCACTCAACAACCATACCATCTCCCATCATCAACAATCATCAAGCATGATGACTTCAAAAAGTCAAGCCATCATGAAGAGGTCAAGGTCAAGGAATGGTGCATATCATGAAAACCATCATGATACAAATAATATGCAAAGGACCCCCTTCCAAAAACTTATTTGCAACAATGCAAATAAGCCCTCCTCCACCAATCTTCGGCCAATGAACGGAACAATGGAAATCGGCCGAAACGGAAAGCAAACTGGCAACTCCAGAAAACTGGTCCCGTAATAAATTACAGGAAAACCCCGATACTGTGCATACACACCCGCATTTGTATTTCGACCGAAATACAAATGCAATGAGACAAAATCTACACTGTACTATACTAGGATCCGGCTTAAACCAAAGCCGGCTAGTAATATCTGTTCGATCCTGATCCGTGCAATACCGCACGTATCTGATCGAACCCTGCCATATAACCATACGGCCTATAGTACAAACTGTCCGATCCTGATCCGTGCAATACCGCACGTATCTGATCGGACCTTGCCATATCTCCATACGGCCTCTACAACCTTTCGCCCGAAAGCTGAGTAACTGAATGTGGGGGACTCTAAAGACTCGTCAACACCTCGGTTGTGGATTTAACCACTAGCACGTCAGAGGTATAAGCCAATACGTAACGGGCTACCAAGTATTGACTAAAAGGGACGTCTGTGAGTGAACTCAGCCTGACAACCCTACTGAGCCTGTCAGTGACAATATCCGTACAGTCCGGTCCGTTCGTCTATGAGTATCGCATGGCGGGCCTAGGGGGTTGGTAAAAGTCAGACCCCAAAAAGCGGTACAAGTCGTGTCGGAGTGTAGCCCAGAACACCCTGAGATACTACTGGAATACCTACCAGTAAATCTCCTTGCCTTGGCCAAGGACTTTGTGTAATGGCTCTCCTAGACACAGCACGACCTCACCCCCAATACCGGGAGAGACGAACCCCTGAAGATACGCTCACTGCCTCCATGTGGCTCGGGACTGTACCCAACTAAAACCTGTTTGCACGACTCCTTTGAGCCGTGGTAGGGTAGTAATCAAAGTACAGTGGGAACTCACACGAGACAAATGACGATCCCCAGGTCGATGAACTAACCTGCACACATGTCACCAGGGAACTGCCATCTGACGTCTGGTATATGACCAACTAGCATGTTCCCGGCGAGTCCTGTCCGGTGTACTCATAACCCAATGAGCACCTGTATACATCTTAGGTGATCCAACTGACACCAGTGGCTTGTGAGACCGGCCACCGCCCCTCGTCGGGGTCTCGACTGTATACACTAGTCTACTAATGGAGTATCGATGCCCAGTCTCGAAACTCCCACGACTAGGGACCTTTTAAGGATAAGCTTATAGACCCCCAGCTCCCACTTATATGATCGCCCTCATACTGCTGGTGGTCAAGCAAGAATCCTAGGGGCTCTATCAACGTGTAATAGCGACGTGTCAGGTCACCTAAAGCAGTACACGATGATAAAGGTAAACCAGATAGCATACTATCATCTCGAGTAAGACTGTCCTACCGGGATAGGTCCTCCCTCAATCATTACAATCACGTACCTGTGACCTAATAATTGACTCTGAGGGCACTATCTCCAACAATCTCCCACTTGCACTCAAGGCTAATTATTGCGATGTCGCATACTCACAGCCCGTGTGATACCGAACATCCAACTCCTCTACTAGTCAGTCTCACAAAGCTCGTTTGCGGAACTATTGCGTTCGAGGAATAGCCTCAGTGAGTGGATCCGCTTAGATGTTTCTTTCTATGTCTCTCTATATCTCAAGTTCGCGGAGAAAGCCATCTCCCGAAAAGAGCAATACCTGTCTCAGAATATGTCTGGATGTCTGATGGGACCTAGCTCATAAATGAACTCCAAATCCAAACTTCTTAGACTGTATCGTCAACTGAACTTAATCAGTATCCTGCGCGCCATGCCTCCCTCAGTATTGCCTTGGACCACCTGTCCAAAATACTGCCCCTCATCAGAAGGAAAACTATAACTCTGACAACCTCCTTGTCGTCCATGTCACCTTGGAAGCCTGGAATGATAACTGTCTCCTGAATGAGGCTGTCGTTATCATCTCCCTAGAACATCCACTTATGTTCTAAAACTGCTTCCAACTGTTTCTCCAGGATTGGATTAATGTCAACTTATTGCATCTAGTGCAAGAACAACATCTGGTGTGGTACTTGACATCTCACGATTGACTCAATTGCCTGAGCAAGTGATCTGCCAATCATGCCCGTCCCTCTCCCCTTTAGTCTGTAAGACACCTTTGGAGAGGGTGACTCCATTACCTGCAGGTACACTACGGTGCCAGGAGTCGTCCATCCTAAATACTCTTAGAATGCTGTCAAGTACCCTGATTGGGAAACCACCCAAATCTAGATCTAAGATCGTAGATCTAGTAACCAGTATGTCTGATATAAAATCCATTTCCTTTGTGGAGAAACCACTGTGTGACGACCAAAGTATAACCGATTGTAGTATAGGAGTTTCCTTTCCTACTCTGTGTATGTCATCCAAATACTAGGATATCACACCCTACTACCTTCTCAACAGATCCATCCCCTATTCTGATGAAGTCAAACCCATGACTGTCACGTCAGAAATAGATGATCTATCTCCGCTACATCTGCTTTAGTCTATAAATAGACATAAGCTACCTGTCCACCAATGCTTCCGCTGCTCCCACTGACTACGACAACCCTCTGGCAGAGTCATATAGACGTACACTTCTAAAGCAAGTTTAGAACGACGCTATACTCATCCTCCCACCGGGTCTCGCAGCCTGGAACAACAGCAATGGTAATTGTGGGTAAACAAGAACTTCCCTGTCACCGTCCTTGAGGCTACCGTAGTACCTCTCGGGTGCCTGAAGTTACCCACCATATCTGCGGAGTGGCCAATGGAATGTCAAACCAGATTGAATCTTTAGGTTCCTTATCAAATCTTCAGTAATCGTTTGTGGTTCTGGAATCACTTCCAGTTCTACCATACTCCCACTACTGTTTTCTGAAAAAATCCATTTTTAATAAAACTGTGGCGAGTCTAGAACAATATTGCTATTGTTCATCCAGATGGTAGAAAGTCAACCCTCGTCATAGCCTAGGTCAACCCACAAACAGCCATTACAGAAACATGCCTTTGAGTTATCCAGAGTCTGGTTTTAAGCATAAGCCGGACAACTCCCCGTACCTTAACATCGTTAAGATACGAACTGTTCTATATCCAATATAGGAACAGAGGCACTGATCTAATTGAACCAGATTCAAATCATGCAGCTGTCCCCAGTGCATGTGAACTAAATGGAAGGAGGCCGATCAGCGTTACTCAACTTAGGAATGCTTCCAATTATGAGTGACCTGAAAAAGAAGCAAGTTCTCTTAATCATTACTATCAACTGAATACCATATACAAGTATCTACATCTTCGATCACTTTGAAGAATCCCGATACTTGCTGTACCTGGTTCTCTACTCTATTCAAATACCTATAACTTCTCAAAATTCGGACCCTGTGTTTCCACGAAACACCTGTCTAAAAACTAGAGAAGTCATAAGTAAACCGAATATAGTACGAGGACCAACCCCTCTGTCCTGATGGACCCTGGACAACATACAATACTCTGTATAAGTCCCTTGAGTCTGATAACTCATTCACTGTGTGTCGTAGGTTGAAAACTGTACTTATGGTCAAGAAGAATTACACCGCTGCTTAATGCTCCTTACCTAACCATCCACTGATATAGGTAAATGTCGTAGACATAATTTCAGAAAGGTATATCTCACTCTATGAAAATAGACGTACAGATATATCAATTTGAAATTGGTGCATAACAGCGGATATTCAAAACCAAATATTTGCCGACCGGCAAACTACCCAGGTGATTTCCTCAAATATCACCGATTGTAACGAATCCCGATATAATGAGGATGATCACCCAATTCCCAATAACCTACTCCCACTCATCATCTGTAAAACCATACAGATGTGAGAATCTTAACTGGTAAATACATACCCTGGAGTAAGTATCTAATCGGGAAATCAGTTTTCCTTTAACAGTACACAGTGAGACTGAAACATTGAAATTTTTCGTGGGGTATCCCGGTATTCATAGTAATGCCTCTTCCATTATCCAGATTCACAACTACAACCGTATAATTCATTGCCATCTCTCCACATCCCTTCTTCTGTCTTTAGTCTTTACCTTCTGCACACCCTTTTAGGCCAAATGGTTTTCTTCCTTCCCCACCGTTCTGCACCAGCCTATGGTTTGGAAGAAGATTATCCAATAAGCATAATGGGTGTACTGTCCCAATCCTAGGAACACTCGCAATGAGAGAGGGTGAAGATAAAAGACAACCGAATAAACCTTATTCCTATTTCTCCTGAACCAGAATCCATCCCCGAACTGGAACCAGTTCCATTCGAGTTCGTATATAACCATACGATGGAGTATCCAAATAAACTGTGGATCTTCGTAGTGATACGGAGTGTCCTGGAGAAATACAAAGGTGATGTGGGAGTGGTAACGAAATATTTGGTTTGGTCGTGAATATCTGTTGCAATTTACTTTGCCCTCTTACTAATCCCTTGCTTTGTCTGAACTTAATACCTTCTGCACACCATCGTTAAGCTAATTGGTTTTCTTCATTCCCTACCGGTCAGCACCAGCCTAAGGTTTGGAAGAAGACAATCCAATTTGCGTAATAGGTGTACTACCCCTAAACGAAGGAGTACTCGTAACCTGAGAGAGGGTAAAAGGAAAAGACAACTGAATAATCCTATCCGTTTTCTCCAGAACCGGAAACCATCCTCGAATAAATTCTTTCGAGTTCGTATCTAACCATACGGTGGTTTTGTCCAATGGAAGTGGACGTTCGTAGTAAAACGGGGTGTCCTGGAGAAAAGGGTAAAAGTAGGAGTGGCAATGAGGTTTGCAACTCTGACAATCCAAAAGCCGGTGTTCAAGAAGGTTCGGTCAACTTGGTCACTGAGTCAAAGTCTTAGGGTCGGGTCAATGGTCGCTGCCAAAGAGAGAGAGAAAAGAAACACTCAGCGTGCACTCTAACCTAGATCAGAATGGTCACCAATTTATCTAATCTGGAAACCTCCCACTGTACCTCAAATTCTCCTCCAAACCTGAAAGAAGAATTAGTCGGGGTTACCCGAGGAGTAAACTAACTCATCAGTGGGAATCGGGATCCAACTATCATTGCATGACAACGTGACGGAATCCGCTCACGCTATCACACTCCAGAAGGTATGCGCATATCTGGCAAGTTTCAGTTCTTTTGAAACTCCCGATGTGATCTCTGCCCCATGCTCTTATGACCTTGACTTTGGCCAACATATCATAAGTCACATGTCAAGTTCTACCCGTCATTCTCCAGGTTAATTTGAATCCACCCGTATATACCCTTGACTTTGGCCAACATGGCAGTACGACTGTTCCAAACCAACGCATCTATCTATGCTGCATATGAATAACCAACAGCTACCAAACATTGTGCCTTGACTTTGGCCAACATACACAGCTTGAATACTATTGACTATCCATATGAAACGACGGAGGGCTACGAATGGTTTCTGGCGAAAACCTTTAACGTAATGAACTTGATATCGTTGAAGGAACGGATAGCTTTTTAAAATTATAGTGACGAAAACCTTTGCTAAAGAGGTCACTCCCGGTGAAGGGATCTCGGCTCTTTCCCCGTAGAATGGGGTGCCGGATATTCCAAATGAATACCGCGATGCAAAGCAAAAGTAATCGGCTATAGTGAAGTTAATGCCCTGACGCAAACTTCTGTCCAAGGGGTCACTCCCGGTGAAGGGATCTCGGCCCTTGCCTCGTCGACTGAGGAGCAGGATATTCCAATGAATACCACGATGCAAAACAAAAGTAAACGTCCTTGCAATAACAGCTTTTAGAAAAGTGTTCCAACAACATCAGATTAGGTTTGTTTTAACTTGCATTGATCCGAATCAATGCAGTCCCATCAATTGATCACACCAAAAAGAACGAAAATATACTGATGTACGTATATGCCATCCGCATTCGCCACTGGGTCCCGTCATTACCCGTTAGGTTAGCTAACTAACGACAGAGCGGGGACTGGACTAGCGTGGATGCAAAACATATACAACATCTACTAATATATATACCAATATATTATATTCGCTCAAGGCGTGAATAAAATGCAACATCACAGAGAATGAACAGCATCACAGAAACAATACAGATATCTGGGATCCCCGGGTTTCACAGAGCCACTGCTGAAACCCGACGTTCCCCTGGTCGTGTGGATAGCCTGCGCAATGAAATCCTAGACCCCTACGGGCGCGGCAAGTTACCCGCCAAAACCTGAAGCGAGGCAGCCCCCTTCAGCAACGTGAATGGACCACCCAGCACTTCACGGAATCCGGTAACTTGGGCACCCCTCCTGGGTCAACCTGTACCCCCTACGAGTGCGGCGAATAGCCCGCCAATCCTAGAGTGAAGCCCCCTCCGTCTCAATGACATGAGATGTGGGCTTGTTGCCCTCCAGAACCCGGCTATCCGTGCACCCCTCCGCGGGGCAAGCCTAGTACAGAAAGTAAAATATACATACAACGGGTACATCGACCGCAACCAGGTCGTGCCCCAAAAAAAATAATACAAACAGGCAGTGACGGCAGTCCACATGTCGGACGCTCGCCCCGCAATATCAAATGTACATAATACAACAAAACAGTACTAGCATTGCATCCAGGCTATCCTCCACGACCGATCCGCAACATCACAGCAAAAACAAAACATCAACGTGAAAGTCACGTTCGCAAATCCGTCTAACCGGGCTATAGCAGTTAGACTGGATTTACCGATCGAGTGACATTCACGGTCGCAGATATAATGTAAATACTGTGAAAAATGTGTTTAAAATATCCGATCGATCAAACTTTAACAAGTGGGCCCCCAAGTACAACTGTAGCACATCAAGAAATTCTGGGCCCAATGTCAATATTCCAAAACCCCTAAAATGACCCCAGAAAGGAACTGTAGAAATTGGATACAGTGATCACTCCATTGTGCGGTGGAACCGCGGCCCAAAGGGGGGTTTGGCCGCGGTTCCGCGCTCCCATTGGTGAATCACGGTGTCGAATTTCTACAGTATCCTTATAATTTCCAGTACATCAATTTTATACAACCTGAAAAATTTTTCGACACCAAAAATTTCCAACAGAAAACTGATGTGAGCAAATACGGGTTTTTGGACATTTCGATCGATCGGAACTGAAAAACACATTACACAAAGCTAGACTAAGTTAATGGCGAGGCTCTGATACCACTGTAAGTGCACGGCGGCGCCCCGGCCGTCAATCCGACGGCCAAATGCGGAAGCGGTGATAAACTTTAATTTTTCTTGGACTGGCAAACCGCCGCGCACTAATACCCGGATCGAACCATTAATTAGTCCTAGCTACCAACAAGAAAGGGAAGAGAGATATACCGACGATCCAAGTCCTCCGGTCTTCTCATCATCGTCCCGATCTCCTGCGGAATGTCCCGTCTCCTCCTCGTCGCCGGAAGTGCACCACATCGCCTACTTTGTTTACGGGCTCCCACCTCAATGCCGAGGCAACTCGGGCACGAAGCCGGCTACTCGACATGCCCAAGGTTCGCTGTAGAATATGTAGTCCTCAAGTCTCACTTTTGGGGTTGTAGGAATTGCCTTTTGGTGGAGGGATGAACAATGGAGTTTGGAGATGGAACTTGTATGAATTTTCCAAAGCCAAATGAGTGTAATCCCCTCATGTAAAAAATGGGACAGCCCCTCAAGAGGAATGGCCGGCCACTACAAGGGGGAGTGAGTGAGAATGAGGGAGAGTGTGATAGAAAATGAGAGAGCCATCCAATAATGCAATGGAGAGAGAGAAAGCTATCATAAGGAAAATAATGATCACCAAGAAAAGTCCTCACTCAACAACCATACCATCTCCCATCATCAACAATCATCAAGCATGATGACTTCAAAAAGTCAAGCCATCATGAAGAGGTCAAGGTCAAGGAATGGTGCATATCATGAAAACCATCATGATACAAATAATATGCAAAGGACCCCCTTCCAAAAACTTATTTGCAACAATGCAAATAAGCCCTCCTCCACCAATCTTCGGCCAATGAACGGAACAATGGAAATCGGCCGAAACGGAAAGCAAACTGGCAACTCCAGAAAACTGGTCCCGTAATAAATTACAGGAAAACCCCGATACTGTGCATACACACCCGCATTTGTATTTCGACCGAAATACAAATGCAATGAGACAAAATCTACACTGTACTATACTAGGATCCGGCTTAAACCAAAGCCGGCTAGTAATATCTGTTCGATCCTGATCCGTGCAATACCGCACGTATCTGATCGAACCCTGCCATATAACCATACGGCCTATAGTACAAACTGTCCGATCCTGATCCGTGCAATACCGCACGTATCTGATCGGACCTTGCCATATCTCCATACGGCCTCTACAACCTTTCGCCCGAAAGCTGAGTAACTGAATGTGGGGGACTCTAAAGACTCGTCAACACCTCGGTTGTGGATTTAACCACTAGCACGTCAGAGGTATAAGCCAATACGTAACGGGCTACCAAGTATTGACTAAAAGGGATGTCTGTGAGTGAACTCAGCCTGACAACCCTACTGAGCCTGTCAGTGACAATATCCGTACAGTCCGGTCCGTTCGTCTATGAGTATCGCATGGCGGGCCTAGGGGGTTGGTAAAAGTCAGACCCCCAAAAGCGGTACAAGTCGTGTCGGAGTGTAGCCCAGAACACCCTGAGATACTACTGGAATACCTACCAGTAAATCTCCTTGCCTTGGCCAAGGACTTTGTGTAATGGCTCTCCTAGACACAGCACGACCTCACCCCCAATACCGGGAGAGACGAACCCCTGAAGATACGCTCACTGCCTCCATGTGGCTCGGGACTGTACCCAACTAAAACCTGTTTGCACGACTCCTTTGAGCCGTGGTAGGGTAGTAATCAAAGTACAGTGGGAACTCACACGAGACAAATGACGATCCCCAGGTCGATGAACTAACCTGCACACATGTCACCAGGGAACTGCCATCTGACGTCTGGTATATGACCAACTAGCATGTTCCCGGCGAGTCCTGTCCGGTGTACTCATAACCCAATGAGCACCTGTATACATCTTAGGTGATCCAACTGACACCAGTGGCTTGTGAGACCGGCCACCGCCCCTCGTCGGGGTCTCGACTGTATACACTAGTCTACTAATGGAGTATCGATGCCCAGTCTCGAAACTCCCACGACTAGGGACCTTTTAAGGATAAGCTTACAGACCCCCAGCTCCCACTTATATGATCGCCCTCATACTGCTGGTGGTCAAGCAAGAATCCTAGGGGCTCTATCAACGTGTAATAGCGACGTGTCAGGTCACCTAAAGCAGTACACGATGATAAAGGTAAACCAGATAGCATACTATCATCTCGAGTAAGACTGTCCTACCGGGATAGGTCCTCCCTCAATCATTACAATCACGTACCTGTGACCTAATAATTGACTCTGAGGGCACTATCTCCAACAGATTTATATCTACGGGGAGAAGTCGGGTGGATGGCGTATAGCACCCCCGCAGTCCGTGGTGATGTATACGGATGCGTATACACACCTATAATTATTACATGTTATTTGGGATAAATGGTGATATAGGATGGACATTAGTGTGTTGGATGATTTATTATCGCGAAACCCTAGAGTAGTGGGTGCACTACACCTACACACACATACATACTTGCATACATCTTTACTTCATATGTGGTTATGGATTCTATATAGATATGTGTTCATGGGGGTATGGGACCACGTGTTCACATACGGGATTGAGGATGATACTTGGGATTGAGATGAGTCGATGAGAGTTGATCTGAGATTATGATGTCGGTGATTGGCAGGATTCGTACTTGTTATACGTCCTGATATGATAGCGGGTCTTGGATGACGATGCCATGTGCATAGTGATACATATATTTTAGATGATCGACATGTGATTATGATACGAGATAGGATGTGACATGATATGATATAACCAGATATTTATGATAGGCCACCTTGGGCGTTGTTTACTCCTTGAGATGATATGTGCTGATGATATCGTTCTTGCTAGAGGCTGTCAATCGGAAGCCGGATTATGATTATATTGACGATATATGATATCGATTTATTCAAGACTGTTGATCAGTAGTCAGATCATGACTATAGCGATGATATTAGCATTGTACTAGACGTAGGTCAGTACCCCGATGATGATCTTGATAAAGAGAATACCATATGAGTAATATAATGATTATGATATTGACCTGTACCCAGATTTAGGGATGCCGTACTACGGATTTACGTACGAGCTATAATTTGATGTTTGATCCACACTCTTGATTTAGGAATAACTGATTATAGAGATATGGTATCGGATGTGATATATTCGAGGCGGGATCACCGACTATATATATATATAAGTATCGACTCAGAGGTTAGACGTTTTCCCTTACCTACTGTTAGCTTTAGCTCAGCCTTATAGAGGTGTAGCTATATGACTTTTATGACATTAGATGCAGTTTAGCGATCATGGTGTTTAGTATTTCAGCTCCCGCATATTATTATTGTTGTCACTTTGCATTTCATACTTATTGTGATTCATATTCTATTATTTATATCATGCTGTTAGGACACCAGCACCATTACCGATTATGCGTATGTTCCACATACACTTACTTGCCCACACACACATCTTCATCGGTAATTGCCATGTCACTACACAGTAGTATTATTGCATCAGGATTTGACCCTTGTATGTGCACACTATTATTTCATGTCGCATGATACTGTTATATTTGCATTTCATTTATATGTCATATACATCATGCTTCCTGATTATATGCATTGAGATATGCTATTTCTATGATATTCTGGATTTGGGAACCGTGGATATTTCAAAGAGATTATGTAAATGTTTTAAAAACCCGGTTACCCTTGATATGATATTTCAGTGTGTCCACCATGTGTTTTCTCGGTGCTGAGAGCGACATGTGGAACCCGAATCGAGGAAGCGGATGAGACCGATTGCGGGTACATGGTGGGCCCGATGCGGTACCCCGGGGCAAGAAGATCGTTGGAGATGGCGTTGAGCCTGGCAGGGGAGCACTACCGACCGGTGATTTTACCCGACACGTCGGATATCCGGAGGATACCGTCGTAGTCATGAGATGGATGGTAGGGGCCGATCTGGACTGGCGCCCTGGATTTATGATTGAGATATTGAGATTTGAGATATTGAGGTACAGAGATTGTGATACAGAGATATCGAGATATTGAGATTATGTTTTGTGCCGATGCTAGGCACTGTTTTATGCTGATTTCATTATGATACCTCATTTTAAAATACAGAAATCTCACAAAAATTATGAAAGCAGTTTTCTTCAGTATATGCATTCTGTTTCATGCATTCATACATCATTCATATGATACATTGCCACCTGATGCATTGACGCGGGCCCATGGGATTACACTTGGGTTAGATATTTACCCTAGTCTTGTTATAGATTGCTGGTTATATATTCGAGGATTTTATATTGATCGTATGACCGAGGATTACGTCATACATGCGATTTTCTGTTCGTAGATCTTTTTTCTACTCACGAGTTGGCAACTCACCCCCGTTGTGCCCCAGTTTCTTGCAGGTGTTGCAGTACAGGTTTCTTTATGGCTTTGCGGGCACTGTTCCTTTCGGGTGACTTGCTAGTAGGTGGGTTATTTGTATCAAACCCATCATTATACATTGTATATTATATTTCAGTTGTATCTAGAAGTTCCATCAACCAAACATGTACTTATTTGTGATAGAGACTAGTGATGTTTATTCTTTCGACCTTAGAGTCGCACGTTATATTTCTGTGGATTCCTTGCTGTTGAGTTTCCTTTTCTGTTGTGATCCTCGCCTTTAGGCGTTGTATATTATGTTGCATACTGGTGGATTTGTTATGGTTCTTCCTACTCTCTACTTCTTTTCTTGGTTTGGATTTCTGGGCTCGGCTTACTTAGAGCACGTACGCCTTGGGACGTTCGTAGCCTAAGTGTCGTCATGTTCCGTACTTTCGGGATGTGACAACACGTGACCATTGGTCACGTGTGAGCATGTGATACCTCATTGAGGTATTTCCTGATTTTTTTTTTAATCAGGGAACAGTGCGTAGCATATTTGCTCATAACTTTTGATCCCGGATGAATTATGAAGCCCATAATATATCAAATCGAAGGGTTTTTCGAGATGCTTTCGATACCATCAAAATTTAATAGTTCCTTCTTCGTGAGTTTATCAAAATACAGGCCGGAAGATACTGGTTCACATTTCCTTAAACGTATCGTTGCCATTTGATACCTTGGACTCTTCTGCGCAGAAATTTTTGGCGGGAACAGATACGCCAGTACATGGCCTTAGTGCAAGTGGGAGATTGTTAGTGTATATACCCTAGAGGCCATTACTGTATCATACTAGTTTGTATATTACTTAATGGAAGCTTGGGATATTCACCTTATATAGACAATCTTGCTCAAAATAGTAGTATGCTACTTGGTTTGTTTCTACTTTAATGTGTACATATGTTTATTTTAGTATATCACCTATACACATTAGTGGAGCCCTTAGGATCTTTGCTTGATTACCAGCGTTGTGATGGCAGTCACACCCGTGGGGGCTGGGTAATCCACAAGCACATCCTTCTGCAGGTCCCTAGTCGTAGGACTATCGAGACAGGGCATCGATACTCCGGAGTAGACTAGCGTACGCGCTTCTCATCGCAGTGTGGGAGACGGTCTGTCCCACAGCCGTCAGTACGTCGTACTTGAGATAGTATGCGGGTGCTCGTTAGGTTACGAGTACACTGGACAGGACTCGTCGGGAACTGTTGGTTGGTATTATACCTATCGTCGGTTATCAGTTCCCAGATAACATGAG
This sequence comes from Agapanthus africanus, assembly GCA_030015575.1. Lineage (NCBI taxonomy): Eukaryota > Viridiplantae > Streptophyta > Magnoliopsida > Asparagales > Amaryllidaceae > Agapanthus > Agapanthus africanus. The sequence goes on from CM057349.1 coordinate 333,765,715, forward strand.
TACAGCTTAGTCTGCTGACTTGACACTGTCACTTCGCCTCAAGTGTGTTCCCACTGTACTTTGATTACTACCCTACCACGGCTCAAAGGAGTCGTGCAAACAGGTAGTAGTTGGGTGCAGTCCCGAAGCACTTGGAGGCAGTGACGGTTAGACAGGATTCGTCTCTCCCGGTATTGGGGGTTGACATCGCGCTGTGTCTAGGAGAGCCATTACACAAGTAGTCCTTGGCCAGGGCAATCGAGATATACTGGTAGGATTCCAGTGTTATCTCAGGGTGTTCTGGGCCACACTCCGACACGACTTGTACCGCTATTAGGGGACTGACGTTTACTGCCCCCTAGGCCCGCCATGCGATGTTATCAGACGAACAGACCGGACTGTACGGAGACTGTCACATTCAGGCTCAGTAGGAGTTCAGATGGGTTTCACCTCGTCCGTCTTCTTATCGGCATCTACCTGGGGGCCGTTACGCACAGCTAGTGCCGCTTGCAGTCTGTGGTTAAACCCACTGCCAGCGTAGTGTCGAGTCTTTAGAGTCCCACACAGAGAGCTATTCGCCTTTAGGCAAAAGAGTAGAGGTCGCATGGTTTTGCGACAGGTCGCATGGTTTTGCGACAGGGTTCGGTCACATCCGTGCACTTGTGCACGTTTAGTGTCCGGGCAGTTATTACTAGCGGGCTTTAGTTTAAGCCAGATCCTAGTATACATTTTGGGATTGATTTTATCTCGATTGTATTCATGCTCCTCGGAACGCGGATGCGGGTGTGTATGCACAGTTGACAGAGACAGAGGCAGAGGATTCTCATTAGGGTTGTTGACTGTTGACGTTTGCTAAACCCTAATGAGAATAAGAAATATGATTAATGATAATTAAGTATTATTGTGCCATGGTTGGGTTGAAAGGTTGACTTTGTTGACTTGTTGACTTTGTTGACTGGTTGACTAGGTTGGACTTGTTGACCACCATCATTACAATGGCTATCATTTCATGTAAAGACTTTTGCTTGCTTATTTGTTCACACATTGCATTTAATGCATGAAATGATATTGCCTTTTGATATGATGATAACCATAACATAATACTCAATTATCATTATGTGTTATGATGCTTTTGGATTATGAGAGCTTGGATAGCAAAAGACTTATTCATTCTTTCATTTTTGCTTTCTCTCTCTTGCAAAAGCTCTCTCCCTCTTCCTCTTGCTCTCTCTCTAGGTCAAGGCAACTCCCTCTCATGAGTTGAGAAACATTGCCTTAGAGATAAAAGAAAACCCATATCACTTCTCTACTCATCCTAGTTCACAAGGCCTAACAAGCCAAGTGTTCTAGTTTCTTCAAGTTTGAAGTAGAAGCCAAAAGGTAGAAGCTTTCAGGTGGATCCATCTTCGGCGCAAGGAGACGACGAGGTGAGGTCGATCCGACCACCGCAAGGAGTTGAAGACGAAGGAGTTCAAGTTAAGGTATAACCACCTAACCGAGTAGGTAAAACTCTTGTTAGGTTTGTTAGATAGTTGTTTAACAAAGATCCGTATTTTGAGTCCATGTTACCACCCTAAGAAAAATCGTTTTTCGTCATTTCCGCAAGCCCGTAAGTACCGGGAGAGGTAACGTGGACTTACATACCGCACACTACGTCTTGACGGAGGCCAACAAACGTAGCACGAATACTAAGTGGTAATTATCTGAAATGACGGAGGGCTACGACAGGTTTTTAGGAAAACCTTTTGCGTAATGAACTTGATATTGTTGTAGAATCGAGTGATTTTGAAAAGAAGTTTTTTTTAGGCTTTTGCTAGTTTCGCTAAAGAGGTCACTCCCGGTGAACGGATCTCGGCTCTTTCCTCATCGAATGAGGTGCTGGATATTCATGAATACCACTATGCAAGGCAAGAACTAGAAAAGCAATCAAAAGATAAAACCGAGTGGGTTGTAGCATCTGCTAGCTTTTTGCTAAAGAGGTCACTCCCGGTGAAGGGATCTGGGCTCTTTCCTCATCGAATGAGGTGTTGGACATTCTACAAGGAATACCGCTATGCAAAGAAAAAACTAGAGCTACCCTTTTTGAAAATTTGATTCTACAATATCTTTAGGTTTCTTTCCTTTCATCAATCTCATTAATGAAGTCCCATCAATTATGCTTCCTAAGCATCACAGAAGAAATGAAAATAGAACGTACACTTATGCCATCCGCATTCGCCACAGTATCCCGTTATGCACCGTGAGGTTACTTAACTAACGGAATAGCAGGGCGGGACTAGCGCGGGTGCAAAACATAACCAACGTTTATCATATATCATTTATATAATAACAACATTCGTCTCATCATATAAAGTGATCACATCACAGAATATCAGCAGCAGAAGTCCACATATGAAATATTGGATATACTAGGAATTCTGTGTTTTAAATTAAGCCAGAAAAAAACACGGATTCCATTGTCGTGATGAATAGCCAAATATACATCCCTAGACCCCTACGAGAGCGGCAAGAAACCCTCCCAATTCTAGAGTTAGGAGACCCGGTCTCGACTCCTCGAGATGGTCTCCCACTGGACTCTAGAATCTGGTTACTTGTGCTCCCCACCTTGGATCTATCCTAATGCGGAAGTAAATAATATACATCAATGGTGACATCATCCTCAACCCGGAAGTGCCCCAATAAAAGAATATTACATACAAGTTCTTACATGAATGAAAATGAAAAACTCTCATCTCACGCAAAAAACCCTGGCTATTCAAACACGACGATCCAATATAACATATCACAGCAACACATAACATCACATGTCATCAACATAAGTAAATATGCGTATCCCAATTGTCATTGACATATAGCAACGAAACCGGCAATACACCACATATTACACTTACGGTCGCAGAAAAGAAAGTGAAAACTGCAACAATTGGAATCCGCAACCACCTTAGACATCATAAACCCGAAATATCACATACTTCGGATTTCATGCCTAACCACATGAATTCCTTAGACATTATAAACCCGGAATATCTCATATTCCGAATTTCATACCTAACATTATAAACCCCACATTTTAGCCTCGAAATTGAAAACACTTTTCAATAACAAGTCGGGCAATTCAACAAGATTCCCGACAAGTTGATCGAATGCTTGTCGGAAATTTTAGTAGACGGCCGCACCCCCGATACCGTCGACGAAGTGCACTTAGTGTTAGTTTTATGTATGCCCTAGAGGCCATTACTATACATGAGATGTATATTGTAGTGGATGCTTGGACATATATAGGGAGGACTTTCTTGCTCGACATGATAGTATGCTATCTGGTTACTCTTTACCTTAACGTGTACACTGATTGTCTCTCTGTTACATGTTGGTAAAGCCCTTAGGATGTGTACTTGACTACCTGAACTATGATGCGGATCATACTAGTGGGGACATGGTAGTCCATAAGTACATCCTTCAAGGTCCCTAGTCGTGGGTGTATCGAGACAGGGCATCGATATACCAGAGTAGACTAGCGTATACCTTCTCGACCCATGTAGATGGGCGATGGATGATCCCATATCCATTGGTGTTTGACATCAGAGATGATATACGGGTGCTCAGTGGAGACTGGGTACACTGGACGGACTCACCGAGAACTCCCAGATGGTATTATACCTTATGTCAGATGGCAGTTCTCTGGTGACACTGGTACAGGTTAGTCTGTAGATCCGAGATCGTCATAGAGTCTTGTGTGATTCCCACTGTGCTTTGATTTCCACCTTACTACATCCAAGAGGGCGTGCAAAACGGTGGTTTTTGGGTACAGTCCCGAGTCACATGGAGGCAATGAGCGATAGGAGGGGTATTAGGGGTTGATGTTGCGCTATGCTCGATTGGCCATAACAGGGAAGTCCCTGGCCAGGGCTGGTTTAGAGATTTACTGGTAAGTGTTACCAGTAGTTTCTCGACCTGTTATGAGCCTTATATCGGCATGACTTATCGGTTATTGGAGTCTGACGTTTACCACCCCTAGACTTGATATGCGACATATCAGACGAGGAGACCGGACTGTACGGTAGTGTCACTATCAGGCTTATTGCAGGAGTTGGAGCGGGCTTGCTTGCTGATCTTCTGATCGCTCAATACCCGGGTAGCCGTTACGTCCAGCTAGTACCACTGACGGCTTGTGGGTGCTTGATATGATCATCACCTACTGCCGACGTATTGACGAGTCTTTAGAGTCCTACATAGAGGTTTTACTGGCTCAAGCAAAACGAAATAGGAGCGCATATGTGATATGTGCAGGACCAAGAATAATGCGAGTATGTGATACCGTATTCTATTCTCGCGATGTTTGTATCGATCGATTATATGTGATATAACCAGGTTATCGAATCAAGGGTTGATTCGATAAGTCGATACATTGGATGTTAGTCGGTTATATGTGATATAATCGGATTATTAAGTCAAGTGTTGATTTAATAATTTAGTGTATAATTGTATATGTGATATACTAATTTACATTAACTAATATTGGTTCACTTAAGCATTTGTTTTTCTCACTTGTGCACAATTTAATATATATGTGATATATATTTATTTGTGTTCATTTTGTATCATGGTTGTTGATACAACTTACATGGGTGTATAAGACTTATACCATATTAATTATAATGTTAGGTTTTTAATATTTAAAGTAATTCTAAAATTAGTGGATGATGAGCTCACATGCATGAAGCTTCATGAAGCTTAGGGTTGCATTGACTTAGTCTACTAGTTTTGGATTACTTGAGATATTAATTAACCTAACCATTATAATGTAGCCATGGTTATGTCTCTACATGAGGTAGTATATGACACCCACTCACCCATGGTTAGCTCTCTCACCTTTGATTAGTTTTTCATTCTCATTTTGAGCTCTTCTTCTTCCCCCTTCAAAAGCTTGCTAGGGTTTGAAAAAGAGAGAAAAACATAGTGAGAAAAGAAATTCTAAAGTGTACCCATTTCCTATTTCACCATCCTCTACTACACTAGCACTTTAGTTTAGGGTGTTTGCTTCACTAATTCTTTGGTTAGTGAAGTAGAACCTTGAGTTCGTATTCCCTCGATGTAGATCATCTTCGGCCTCGAAGACTTCAAGCAAAACCGTTGCCCTCTTCTCATGGAGCCGTCCGAGAGTCCGGGAGTTAAATGATCGTAGCGAAGGGACTACAACAAGGAGCTTTAGAAGTGAAGGACCGATCTACAAAGGTTGTATTTCGTATTCACTTAGTCGTAAATGTGCTTTACTTGCATGTGTTACCCTAATTATCTAGCAAAGATCTTGTTTAGGGTTATTCGGCACGGCTAAAATTTTAAACGGGCATGGTTGATGCTTTGTAGAACCTTATTAGTGTGCCTAGTAACCCTACAGTGGTATCAGAGCCTAGCTAGAGCATTAGGCGACGTGTTTACGAAATTAAAACTCCGAACGAACCCCGATACGTCAAATTGAACCCCTCTCTGGACTTTTTTTTTAAAACCGTGATTTTTCTGAATTAAAAATACCTAAAAAAATCAGCAGGTAATTTTAAGCATAACTGTGCAAAACGATGACGTAAGCCGTACGGACCGCCGTGGAACCGCGGTCATACCCTGCTTGGGCCGAGGATCCGCGGTCGTACAGTGAGCTTTGACTTTTCTTTTGGCACAGTAATGCCCGTAGCTGCTGGTTATATTTTCTGGGTATTTTTTATCTGACTCAAGTGTTGAGTGATCTGGGGTTTATTTTGTATTCGTTGATTCGATCGGAAAATTTAATTTCATTTTGTTTTCCGGATAATTTAGAAGGTATTAAAAAGTTCGAACGGATATCAATAACTCACTTTTTCACGACCCGGAAAATTTCCAAGTGTTGGATTTTTCCGTAGTTTAAGAACGTCTAAATCATGCAAGTTACGCAATGGACCCTCTAGAAAACAACAAACCTTAACTCGATTATGTGACCGTCTTGAACTGCCTTTTGAACCTTAGGGTTTGGGGCAATACGGCGTTGCCACATGTGAGGCGTTGGCTTGACCCTTCTACGGCTGGACCATTGGTACTGTGGCATGTGATGGATGTTTTTAAACTCCCCTCAAGTGTTGAGAACTATTTGGGAAAACTTGGGTGTTTGATTATTCGATCGGAAAGTTTAACATTGTCTATTTATCTGGAATGTGATACAATATTTGGAATTCACAAGTAGTTATAAGATAACTAATTTGAATGTTATAAACATAGCAGTTTAGTCTCAAATGATCGGTTGCCACGGAATTTTGATGCGATCAAAAGTCCGTCGCAATCATGTAGCGTACGCGGATACTCGTCGGGTAAACTTAATAGACAGCCATGCCCCATAGTCCCGACCAAGTGACTGTAGGAGAACCCCGTCACCAAAAGCATCTGTTCGGGTGCTCGCAGCAGCGGTGTTCCGCCTTAGTGCACTTCGTCGACGGCATCCGGGGGTGCGGCCGTCTACTAAAGTTTGCGACGAGCATTCGATCAGGATGTCGGGAATCTTGTTGACTTGCCCGACTAAATATTGAAAAGTGTTTTCGATATAGAGACTAAAATGCGAGGTTTATAATTGTTAGGCATGCGATGTCTAAGGAGGTTGCGGATTCCAACTGTTGTAGTTTTACACTTTCTTTTCTGCGACCGTAAGTGTAATATGTGATATCGCCGGTTTCGTTGCTATATGTCAAAGACAATTAGGATGCGCATATTTACTTACGTTGATGACATGTGATGTTATGTGTTGCTGGTGATGTTATATTGGATCGTCGCGTTTTGAATAGCCAGGGTTTTATGTGAGATGCGTTTTGAATAGCCAGGGTTTTATGTGAGATGAGAGTTTTTATTTTCATTCATGTAAAATTAAATGTATGTAATATTCTTTTATTGGGGCACTTCCGGGCTGAGGATGATGTCACCATTTGTATATTATTTACTTTTCCACATTAGGTAGACCCAAGGAGGAGAGCACAAGTAACCGGGTTCTAGAGTCCAGTGGGAGACCAACTCGAGGAGTCGAGTCCGGGTCTCCTAACTCTAGAATTGGTAGGGTTGCTTGCCGCTCTCGTAGGGGTCTAGGGATGTGGGTTTGGCTATTCATCGCGACCGTGGAATCTGTGTTTTATAGAGGCTCAAAATAAAACACGGACGTCCTAGTATATCCAATGTTTCATATGTTTCTTCTGCTGCGATATCTGTGATGTAATCATTTGATATGTTGTGATAAATAATGTATATAGTATATATGATATATTATATAGACGTTACTTATGTTTTACACCCGCGCTAACCCTGCCCCGCTCTGCCATTAGTTACCTAACCTAACGGTGCACGAGGGGACATCGAGGCGAATGCGGATGGCATAAGTGTACGTCGTATTTATCTGTGATGATTAGGTGATTTAAATGATGGGACTTCATTAATGTGATTAATGAAAGTAAAGAAACCTAAAAGATGTTGTGGAATCGAATTTTGAAAAACAAGGTAGCTACAGTTCTTGCTTTGCATAGCGGTGTTCCTTGTAGAACATCCTGCACCTTATTCGATAAGGAAAGGGCCGAGATCCTTTCACCGGGAGTGACCCCTTTAGCAATGACTGGCAGATGCTACACCCCTCGGTTTTGTCTTTTGATTGCTTTTCTAGTTCTTACTTTGCACGGTGATATATATGATATATCCTGCACCTCATTCGACGAGGAAAGAGCCGAGATCCCTTCACCGGGAGTGACCTCTTTAGCGAAACTAGTAAAAGCCTCAAAAACACTCCATTTTAAAATCATTTGATTCTACAACGATATCAAGTTCATTACGCAATAGGTTTTCAGAAAAACCTAACGTAGCCCTCCGTCATTTCAGATAAGTTGTATATAGTATTCATGCTACATTTGTTGGCTTTCGTCAAGATGTAGTGTGCGGTAGCTATATGCTGCTTATCTGCTGCATATGATGCGATTGGATTAAGGTAGTCGTACGGCTTTGTTGGCTTTCGTCAAGGGTCGTGCGGGTGGATTTAATTCAGTCAAGAAATGTACGGGTTGAACTTGACTAGCGGGCTATGGTTTGTTGGCTTTCGTCAAGGTCATAGCACGTTAGGGGCAAAATATTATCGGGAATTTCAAGTGTTGAAATTTGTAATGAGATTGCATACCTTCTATGAGATAGTTGGATCCCAATACCCACTGCGAGTAATTGTTACTCCTGGGAGAGTTTTACACATTACAATTAGCCGATCAAGTAGGTGTCTAGAAAGGTGTTAACGGGGTTACGCCCCTGGGAAAACGAGGTTTATTTTAATTAGGTCCGTGCGAAAGCACGAGGAACCTCCCTCAAAGTACCGACACTGGCCTGGCTGAAAGATTGACGAAATTGTAGGGTGTAATTAATCCCGGCTAGTCTTTCCTTTTAGGGTTTGAAGGAAGATTTGATAAAAAACAGTGGGAGCCATCCTGATTATATAAAATAATAACCAATCTGATCTTGCAAGAGCATACGCAGAGTGTTTTCTTCTCTCTCTCTCCAGGTAGCGACCATATCATGCCTTAATCAAGATAATAATATGGATGTATTGACCGAACCCGCATGTTATACTGTGCTAGGGAACGTTGGTCCCGCTCCAACTTATAATTGTTATAAGACAGAGCAGGAAATAGGGGATTGCCAGAATTCCCGTGCCGCCCAAACGAAGAAAGTGCATGATGATGCATTTTCTTCGGGTGTGTTCATTACAGAGAACTGTTTCTCAGTATCCTTTACATCCTGGGTATGAGATACCGGATCAGGATCCCACATATGTAATTTGTTACATGGGCTACAGATAGGTAGAGAACTGAGAACGGGTGATAAGTTTCATGAGATAGAAACGGTGCAAGTGTTGCAGCCAAGTCTGTTGGTAGTTATCACCCTGTATTACCAGAATACATTGATTCTGAACGAATGTCATTAGATATACAACATCATATCAGTTTCTTTATTAGTAAAGAAGGATATAATTTTGTATTGTTGGATAATGTTTTGAACATTTCCTATATCAAGAGTTGATCGATTCAGGCACGTTATCTAAAAGTATTGACGTTCTAAATCAAACTACAGTTATTAGTATACAGAACACACACAAGAGGAAGAGTTCAGAAATGAATGAATCCTTCTTAAGGTATTGTAGACTAGGTCATATCAATGCGACCCGACTAGCTGAAGTTACATATAGATGCATATTTAAATTAGTTTGAATTTACATCTTGTGAAACTTGCCAGCTTATCGGTTAGCTCTTCCGCCCAGCTTCCCCGATGTTCACCCCGTGTTCCATGTCTCGATGCTCCGTAAGTACCTTCATGATCCTTCCCATGCGATTCAGCACCAGACGATCCATCTAGAGCATGATCTTTCATTCACCGAACAGCCGGTGGTCATTTTGGATCGGCAGGTGAAGAAATTGAGGTCGAAGGTTATACCGTCCGTCAAGGTCCTTTGGCGTGGCCCGAACAGCGAGGAGGTCACCTGGGAGACCGAGATCGAGATGAGGAAGAAATATCCCCATCTTTTTAAAGGTACGCGTAGTTAAATTCTAAATTCGGGGACCGAATTTCTTTAAGGAGGGAAGATTGTAACACTTCGAAAATCGTTTAGGCAGTTTTTCGGTAATCGGCTGAATTAGCAGCTTTTTCCGTAAAATGTCAAAATAGGTATTTTCATTATAGACCTAATTATACAAAATTTAGATAAGATATTACTATAATTTGGTCACTAAAATGTCACTTAAAATTTTCTAGTTAAATAAAAAAAATTCGTAATTAATTATTTTTAATATTATTTTAAGCTTTTAAAAATACATTAAATTAGTGATAAATATAAATTTAATTAGGTAAATTACACACTTAGGAAATATTATAAACTAAAATTTAGTGTTAATAAAATTGTATCATGACTTTGCAAGATTTTAGTTCTATGGTTCAAAAATTTAATCAAAAAATGAATTAAAATGAGGTTTTTTGTGTAAAATTGATGTGAGAGCATTAAATGAGCTTGTGAGTGACATTTTGTGTAGAATTTTCCACACTTCTCCTCACTCTCCCTCCCTCTTCACCTCTGGCCGAAACCATAAGCACCATCTCCCCCTTTTCCACCTCAATTCTTGCTTCAAAAATCATGACAAAATCAAGAAAAATCCTCAAAAATACACCATTTTCTTCATAAATTCAAACCACAATCCTTGTCCACCTCTTTCCAACCCTAAATTGTTTTAAAACAAGGTGAAAGGAGGCTTCTTTCAAGGGCAAGTGCAAGTTGGGGTTCACTTGGGAGGTATAAATCCTAAACTAGTTGTTAATTTGTAGTTTAATAAAGCTAGTTTAGTATTTTAAAGTGATTAATTTCATTGTAATGGTTGGTTTTGAAATTCAAGAAAGGGATTTGATTTTGAATTAGGGTTTGTAGCATGGTTGATGGATTAAAGTTAGGGTTTTGGTTATCTAATTGGTTAGAATGGTTAATTGTGCGATGTTGCGCTCGCTAGATCGATAATTTGCGATATTTGCATCGAAATCGGTATGCAAATGCTTACTAGGTTTTTATGTAAATTAGGAGGTGGTCTAATTGCGTTATATTAGCGATATAATTAGCATCATATACGACTATTAGTGTGCGCGAATGCGGGGTTTTATCTAGTCGGGTTTTAGTTTTGCCGATTGCCCCGAAATGACGATTCTAGTTAAGATTTAGTGATTTTCGTGTGTGTTCCGCACACCATGTGCATGTTGTGCCTAACTTGTGAGCGTTGATCTTTTTATATTGACTTGGTGTCATTTTTGGATATGTAATCTTATGCTTGGTGTTGTGCAAATATAGGATCGGTCGCGGAAACATCGGACGCGGCGCGCAAAGGCAAGGCGGTGGTCGGATCGGATTAGCGAGACTTTCAGGTGAGTAGATGTATTCATCTATGGGGGAATCGTATGGATGGCGCGAGGCGCTCCCTAGTTAGGATTACCTTATTTCTTGCAAGATTTGTATTGTTAGTTAGCTTACCCCTTCATTTACATTGCATACCCTTATAGCTAATAGTATGCTAGATTGATTGGATATTCATATACACATATGCGATATCACTTCGTAGGACACGAACACCATTACCATTGGCTTCTGTTGCACACGCACTATTCATGTGACACACACGCCTTTAGTAATTGCCATGCCACGAGCACCATAGAACCTGTTTAGCTTAGTGTCACCACTTGCATCATACATGATATATGAAATCGCATAGCATGTATATACCTTGCATCATCATCATACTTACATAGATTTCTAGCCACAATTCACATCGCATACCTTGATATCATAGACATTTATCATATACAACATGTTGGACATTATGATTTTCTTGAGGATTTCAGTATTACTGCGATTTCTGGATTTTTGGGAAAAACCGCAAGAATTTAACAAAAGCATATATTTATCATTTTTAAAACAAAGTTGCGGTTTTCTCGTGATGTATGTGTCGTCCACCATGAGTTTTCATGTTTTCTGTTGGATTTCGAGACCCGATTCGAGGAGTGGATGAACCGTCTCGGGTACATGGTGGGCCCGGTATGGTACCCCGGGGCAAGAAGATCGAGTTGTAGACGATGAGCCTGGCAGGGGAAGACTACCTACCGGTGATGTCTGGCGCGGAGGATATCCGGAGGATACCGACCGTTGTCGTGAGATTTGATGATATGGGCCGATCCGGACTGACGGAGCCCGATATTTTAAGACATTGATACAGTGAGACATTGAGACAGATGTGATTTCATATTTGGTGTCGATGCTTGACACGGGTTTCAGATGATTTCTTGATGGTATTTAGCTATTATACAGATATTCTATTTCTAAAGTTAAGAATGCAGAACTTTTAGCATTTAAAACACTTAAAGATTTAGTAATGACATTGCATACATGTGCATGCATACTAGAGGTATTATATCACATCTGAACATACATGCTGCGACGCATTTGCGTGTATTCTTACGATAGCCTTACTAGATGTTATATTCTACTCACGAGCTGGCAACTCACCCCCGTTGTGCCACAGTGTCTTGCAGGTCGGACTCATCAGTCTTGTAGCGGCGGCTTATCTTGTTAGTGACTTCTTTTGCTCAGACTCGCGACATTGCTCGTAGGTGGGTTGTGAGAGTGCTTTTATCTCTTTTCTTTTGTACTACTTTTATATCTAGTATTCTCCATCTACCACTCCTTATGTATACATGCGACCTAGTGATGAGACTGAGAGATTTGTGTATATGTGGTTTCTTTTGGGTCGAGCTCACTTGAGCCGACGTTGTGTTTTCTTACATTTTGTATTTCTTTATGCTCTTTTCTGGATATTGCATATATATATTGCGTGTGGTTGTGATCCGTCTTGGGCGAAGAGCTAGCTCCCGCTTGGGGATGCCATTTTATGATTACAGGTTTTATATCTTGTTGTACCCATTTTGGGGGATAGAATTTACAAGGGAGATTCTGCCGAAATTTTCGGAAATTTTTGATGTTTTAAAAAGGGGTTCAGTGTAACTTAATTGATTTTTTAAAAAAAGAATCGTTTTCATGTAAGGTTTTCCTTCACTCTCTTTTGATTTTTGGTTTAGGTTTTTCTGGGCTTTGGCTGACTTAGATTACGGTACGCCTTTAGACGTCTCGTAATCTAAGTGCCAGTCACGTTCCGTACTTTCGGGTCATGACAAAGTTGGTATCAGAGCGTAGGTTTTACCTTTCTGAGTGTAGGACGACCTTGGTAGATGGAGTAGGTGATTTAAGCAGAGTGGCGTAGCGTGGGTATGATCCGCGGCATACTTACGATACGGTACTCCGCCTAAGTGACCTTAGGACATAATTGCTTGTATTTCCTTTCTTGATTCCTTGCATTCCTTGATCCAATTGCAATGTTCTTATCAGTCCTGTTTCTTATTCCAGCTTCGATGCCGCCAAAGACTACGAGAGCTCAGCGGGCTGCCGCTAGGGATGAGATTCGAGCGGGCTCGTCTGAGGCGAGGATCGAGCGGGAGGATACGCCTACCCCTCAGAGTCATATTGATCCGCCTTATCCTGACCGTATTGCCAGATTAGAGGCCGGTATGCAGGAGTTGCGACAGATGATGGGATCTTTAGTTGAGTCCAGTCGAGCATAGAGATCCGAGGACGTTCCTTCCACCGCACAGACCACGATTGTACCTGCTGCACAGATGGTCGCTCCTGCTACTACGGAGACTATCCCTATTTCACTACAGGAGTTCATGAGATTGAGACCCCCAGCTTTTACCGGTACAGATGCGACAGAGGACCCACAGGCATTTCTTGATAGGATGGCTCGGATTTGCCATTCGTTGAGGTGTTCTGATGATAGATTGGTGGAGTTTGCAAGTTTTCGTCTGGAGGGTCTTGCCCAGACATGGTACGATTCAGTAGAGAGAGGCCGAGCTGCAGGTTTACCTTCTATGACCTGGGATGAGTTTACATCTGCATTTCTTGCCCGTTTTCTTCCGGAGAGTGTCCGAGATGCTCGAGCCCGTAGTTTTGAGTCTTTGCGCAAGACTCCTGGGATGACGGTGTCGGAGTATGATATACAGTTTACCCAGTTGTCTCGATATGCTCCGTACCTAAGTGACACAGAAGAGAAGAGAATAAAGAGGTTTGTGCGAGGGCTTGATACACAGCTATTCCTTGCTATCGGCACCCAGCACTTTGATACATACGCAGCCGCGATGGATGTAGCCTTACTTTTGGAGGAGCGTATTTCTGAGACTCCGGTCGTTTCTGGGCCGAAGAGGATCCGTACTGATATGCCAGATCAGCGGCAGATGGGTAGACATCGTGATAGATTATTTCCGGGAGATGGTGGAGGCAGAGGATTGAGACGAGGTCGGTTATTTGGTTCATATCCACAGACCCAGCAGTCGTCTCCAGGATGTTTTCGGTGTGGGAGTCAGTACCACCGTGTCAGAGACTGTACCATGGGACGTCGGGGCGCGGCGACAGTCCCGCGTATGACCTTACCACCCTCACCACCTCCTCAGAGAGCTCTACTTTCTACTCCTGATGATGCTCCATGCCAGCCAGATGCTTCTAGAGGTCGTGGGCGTGGCGGTCCGGTTCAGAAAGGACGAGACGCAGAGGCAGAGGCAGAGGCTGAGGTAGAGGCAAAGGACAGCCAGCTATTAGTGGTGGACAGGCCCGAGTGTTCGCGTTGACTCCTCAGGATGCATAGGCATCCAATGCCGTCGTGACAGATACTCTGCCAGTATGTTCTTTTGATGCACGGGTATTATTTGATCCAGGCTCCACACATTCTTATGTATCCACGTACTTTGCACCGAGGTTGGGCCGAGAGTCTTCTCCGTTAGATCAGCCGCTTGTCGTTATTACACCGGTAGGCGAGTCGTTTGTTGCCCGTTTCGTGTACCGATCATGCTCCGTTCGTATCGGGGAGAGAGATTCTTCAGTTGATTTGATTCTCCTCGGTATGCTAGACTTTGACATTCTTCTTGGTATGGACTGGCTAGCCACCTGTTATGCATCCGTGGACTGCCGTGAGAAAGCAGTCAGATTCAGTTTTCCTGGTGAGCCGGTACTTGTTATTCAGGGAGATCGTAGCGCTACCCTTCCCAGCTTGATTTCTTCTCTTTGCGTTGGTCAGCTCTTAAGGAAAGGGTATCAAGGATTCTTAGCCTATGTTTGTGATACTAGCTCCACAGAGGTTCCGTTGGACCAGGTCCCTGTTGTGAGAGAGTTTCCTGATGTATTCCCTGACGAGCTGCCTGGTCTGCCACCAGAGCGCGAGATTGAGTTCTGCATCGACCTGATCCCCGGCACGGGGCCTATCTCTATACCGCCTTATCGGATGGCCCCGGCGGAGCTGAGAGAGCTAAAGGATCAGTTACAGGACTTGCTGGACAAAGGGCTTATCCGACCGAGTATGTCACCTTGGGGTGCTCCCGTCCTGTTTGTTAAGAAGAAGGACGGAAGTATGCGTTTATGCATTGATTATCGTCAGCTGAACCGGGTTACTGTGCGGAACAGATATCCCCTACCCCGCATTGATGACTTATTCGATCAGCTCCAGGGTGCAGGGTTTTTCTCGAAGGTTGATTTTGTAAGTGCACGGCGGCGCCCCGGCCGTCAATCCGACGGCCAAATGCGGAAGCGGTGATAAACTTAAATTTTCTTGAACTGGCAAACCGCCGCGCACTAATACCCGGATCGAACCATTAATTAGTCCTAGCTATCTACAAGAAAGGGAAGAGAGATATACCGACAGATCCGAGTCCTCCGGTCTTCTCGTCGTCGTCCCGATCTCCTGCGGAATGTGCCGTCTCCTCCTCGTCGCCGGAAGTGCACCACATCGCCTACTTCTTTTACGGGCTCCCACCTCAATGCCGAGGCAACTCGGGCACGAAGCCGGCTACTCGACGTGCCCAAGATTCGCTGTAGAATATGTAGTCCTCAAGTCTCACTTTGGGGTTGTAGGAATTGCCTTTTGGTGGAGGAAATGATATGAGCTTGTGGAGATGAAACATGTGGGATTTTACAAAGCTAGAATGATAAAAATCCCACCCCAAGAATTTTGGACAGCCCCCTCCCTCAATGAGGCCGGCCATGTATATGGTGGTGGAGAGAGTGAAAGAGTGAGAGAGTATCAAAAAGATGGGAGCCATTCTCATATCATGCAAGAGAGAGAAAGGAAAAAACTCATCATGAAAAGAAATGATCATCAAAACAAACCCATACTCCACACACTAATCATCAACAACCATGATGCTTACAAAGTCAAGCCATCATGAAGTGATCAAGTCAAAAAGGTCAAGGTATGGTGCTCATCATGAAAACCATCATGATGCAACAAGAATGCAAAGGACCCCTCCACAACCACTTATTTGCAACAATGCAAATAAGCCCTCCTCCACCAATCTTCGGCCAATGAACGGAACAATGGAAATTGGCCGAAACGGAAAGCAAACTGGCAACTCCAGAAAACTGGTCCCGTAATAAATTACAGGAAAACCCCGATACTGTGCATACACACCCGCATCTGTATTTCGACCGAAATACAAATGCAAGGAGACAAAATCTACACTGTACTATACTAGGATCCGGCTTATACCAAAGCCGGCTAGTAATATCCGTTCGATCCTGATCCGTGCAATACCGCACGTATCTGATCGAACCCTGCCATATAACCATACGGCCTATAGTACAGACTGTCCGATCCTGATCCGTGCAATACCGCACGTATCTGATCGGACCCTGCCATATCTCCATACGGCCTCTACAACCTTTCGCCCGAAAGCTGAGTAACTGAATGTGGGGGACTCTAAAGACTCGTCAACACCTTGGTTGTGGATTTAACCACTAGCACGTCAGAGGTATAAGCCAATACGTAACGGGATACCAAGTACTGACTAAAAGGGATGTCTGTGAGCGAACTCAGCCTGACAACCCTACTGAGCCTGTCAGTGACAATATCCGTACAGTCCGGTCCGTTCGTCTATGAGTATCGCATGGCGGGCCTAGGGGGTTGGTAAAAGTCAGACCCCCAAAAGCGGTACAAGTCGTGTCGGAGTGTAGCCCAGAACACCCTGAGATACTACTGGAATACCTACCAGTAAATCTCCTTGCCTCGGCCGAGGGCTTCGTGTAATGGCTCTCCTAGACACAGCACGACCTCACCCCCAATACCGGGAGAGACGAACCCCTGAAGATACGCTCACTGCCTCCATGTGGCTCGGGACTGTACCCAACTAAAACCTGTTTGCACGACTCCTTTGAGCCGTGGTAGGGTAGTAATCAAAGTACAGTGGGAACTCACACGAGACAAATGACGATCCCCAGGTCGATGAACTAACCTGCACACATGTCACCAGGGAACTGCCATCTGACGTCTGGTATATGACCAACTAGCATGTTCCCGGCGAGTCCTGTCCGGTGTACTCATAACCCAATGAGCACCTGTATACATCTTAGGTGATCCAACTGACACCAGTGGCTTGTGAGACCGGCCACCGCCCCTCGTCGGGGTCTCGACTGTATACACTAGTCTACTCTGGAGTATCGATGCCCTGTCTCGAAACTCCCACGACTAGGGACCTTTTAAGGATATGCTTATAGACCCCCAGCTCCCACTTATATGATCGCCCTCATACTGCTGGTGGTCAAGTAAGAATCCTAGGGGCTCTATCAACGTGTAATAGCGACATATCAGGTCACTTAAAACAGTACACGATGATAAAGGTAAACCAGATAGCATACTATCATCTCGAGTAAGACTGTTCTACCGGGATAGGTCCTCCATCAATCATTGCAATCACGTACCTGTGACCTAATAATTGACTCTGAGGGCACTATCTCCAACAGATTTACGGTCAGGTTATCACCAGTTGCGGGTTCGGAAGGAGGATATTCCGAAGACCGCTTTCCGTACTCGATATGGTCATTATGAGTTCTTGGTGATGTCGTTCGGGCTCACCAATGCCCCGGCAGCATTTATGGATTTGATGAACCGTGTATTCAGGTCGTATCTCGATCAGTTCATTATTGTGTTCATTGACGACATCTTGGTTTATTCTCGGAGCCGGGAGGAGCAAGAGCAGCACTTACGTATCACATTACAGACTTTGAGGGAGCATCAGCTGTTCGCCAAATTTTCCAAGTGCGCCTTCTGGTTAGACAGTGTCGACTTCTTGGGTCATGTGGTGACGAGAGATGGTATTTGTGTGGACCCGAAGAAGATCGAGACAGTTCAGCGTTGGTCTAGACCAGTATCAGTTACAGAGGTTCGCAGCTTTCTAGGTCTGGCCGGCTATTATCGACGTTTTGTCCAGGATTTCTCCCGCATTGCTGCACCGTTGACCGGATTGACCCGGAAGGGGGTTCCTTTTGATTGGACCCAGGCATGTGAGGATAGTTTCCAGCAGTTGAAGACTCGTCTGACTACTGCACCAGTGTTAGCATTGCCTTCAGGATCAGGCGGGTTGGTGGTATATTGTGATGCTTCTCGAGTGGGGCTGGGCTGTGTATTGATGCAGCACGACAGAGTTATCGCGTATGCTTCTCGGCAGCTGAGGAAACACGAACAGAACTACCCCACTCATGATTTAGAGATGGCTGCAGTGGTATTTGCACTTAAGATCTGGAGACATTACCTATACGGTGAGTCGTGCCAGATATTCACTGACCACAAGAGTTTGAAGTATATCTTCCAGCAGCGAGATCTGAACCTGAGACAGCGCCGTTGGATGGAGTTGGTGAAGGATTATGACTGCGAGATTCTATACCATCCGGGCAAGGCGAATGTGGTGGCAGATGCTTTGAGTAGGAGGCCCGGAGGTAGATTATCTTGTTTGAGCGCAGTACAGATGTAGTCGACGGCGGACTGGCAGGTTTTATGTGATAGCAGAGTGCAGTTCGACTTTACTCCTACAGGGGGACAGCTGGCCCATTTCAGAGCACGCCCACAGTTACTTGACCGTATCCGTGAGGCACAGTCCGGCGATGCCCGTATTTTAGAGATTATTGAGCAGATTCGGCAGGGCAGAGTTTCTGAGTTCGTGATTGATGATCAGGGGATACTTCGATTTGGGACTCGACTGTGCGTACCAGATTCTGAGGGACTGAGGCGCGATATTCTTGAGGAGGCACATAGATCGGTATACAGTGTTCATCCAGGTTCCACCAAGATGTACCATGATTTGAGAGAGGTTTATTGGTGGGACGGGATGAAGAAGGATGTTACAGACTTTGTGTCGAGATGCCTGACTTGTCAGCAAGTCAAGGCCGAGCACCAGAGGCCAGCCGGCGAGTTACAGCCTTTGCCCATCCCTGAGTGGAAGTGGGAGCAAGTCTCCATGGACTTCATTGTGGGTCTACCCAGGACCAATCGAGGGTATGACTCTATTTAGGTGATTGTGGATCGACTGACGAAAGCGGCTCACTTCCTGCCAGTGAAGACCACTTTTGGATTTTCTGAGTACGCCCAGGTTTATATTGATGAGATAGTGCGACTGCATGGCATTCCGACTTGCATCGTGTCCGACCGGGGCACCCAGTTTACCAGCCGATTGTGGCAGAAACTCCAGGAAGCATTGGGCACCCGATTGAGTTTTAGCACAGTCTTTCACCCGCAGACTGACGGTCAGTCGGAGCGTACTATTCAGACTCTTGAGGACATGCTCAGAGCTTGTGTTTTAGATTTCGGTGGTAGCTGATATCGTCATTTGCCTTTGATCGAGTTTTCCTACAATAATAGCTTCCAGGAGACGATTCAGATGGCACCTTTCGAGGCTTTATATAGGAGGAGATGTCGATCGCCTGTATATTGGACATAGCTCAAGGAAAGCAGTGTTTTGGGGCCGCAGATCGTACAGGAGACGACCGAGAAGATACAGCTGATTCGGGACAGGATGAGG
The DNA here is from genome assembly GCA_030015575.1 of Agapanthus africanus. Classification (NCBI taxonomy): domain Eukaryota; kingdom Viridiplantae; phylum Streptophyta; class Magnoliopsida; order Asparagales; family Amaryllidaceae; genus Agapanthus; species Agapanthus africanus. The sequence continues at coordinate 333,785,140 of CM057349.1, forward strand.
TCAGCACAGAGTAGGCAGAAATCATATGCTGACAGGCGCCGTCGCCGACTCGAGTTCGCTGTTGGCGATCATGTTTTCCTGAAGGTCTCTCCGATGAAAGGTGTGATGAGATTTGGGCGGAAAGGAAAGCTGAGTCCTAGATATGTTGGTCCTTTCGAGATCCTAGAGCGTGTTGGTCCAGTCGCTTATCGGTTAGCTCTTCCGCCCAGCTTCCCCGATGTTCACCCCGTGTTCCATGTCTCGATGCTCCGTAAGTACCTTCATGATCCTTCCCATGCGATTCAGCACCAGACGATCCATCTAGAGCATGATCTTTCATTCACCGAGCAGCCGGTGGTCATTTTGGATCGGCAGGTGAAGAAATTGAGGTCGAAGGTTATACCATCCGTCAAGGTCCTTTGGCGTGGTCCGAACAGCGAGGAGGTCACCTGGGAGACCGAGGTCGAGATGAGGAAGAGATATCCCCATCTTTTTGAAGGTACGCGTAGTTAAATTCTAAATTCGGGGACCGAATTTCTTTAAGGAGGGAAGATTGTAACACTTCGAAAATCGTTTAGGCAGTTTTTCGGTAATCGGCTGAATTAGCAGCTTTTTCCGTAAAAGGTCAAAATAGGTATTTTTCATTATAGATCTAATTATACAAAATTTAGATAAGATATTACTATAATTTGGTCACTAAAATGTCACTTAAAATTTTCTAGTTAAATAAAAAAAAAATTCGTAATTAATTATTTTTAATATTATTTTAAGCTTTTAAAAATACATTAAATTAGTGATAAATACAAATTTAATTAGGTAAATTACACACTTAGGAAATATTATAAACTAAAATTTAGTGTTAATAAAATTGTATCATGACTTTGCAAGATTTTAGTTCTATGGTTCAAAAATTTAATCAAAAAATGAATTAAAATGAGGTTTTTTGTGTAAAATTGATGTGAGAGCATTAAATGAGCTTGTGAGTGACATTTTGTGTAGAATTTTCCACACTTCTCCTCACTCTCCCTCCCTCTTCACCTCTGGCCGAAACCATAAGCACCAGCTCCCCCTTTTCCACCTCAATTCTTGCTTCAAAAATCATGACAAAATCAAGAAAAATCCACAAAAATACACCATTTTCTTCATAAATTCAAACCACAATCCTTGTCCACCTCTTTCCAACCCTAAATTGTTTTAAAACAAGGTGAAAGGAGGCTTCTTTCAAGGGCAAGTGCAAGTTGGGGTTCACTTGGGAGGTATAAATCCTAAACTAGTTGTTAATTTGTAGTTTAATAAAGCTAGTTTAGTATTTTAAAGTGATTAATTTCATTGTAATGGTTAGTTTTGAAATTCAAGAAAGGGATTTGATTTTGAATTAGGGTTTGTAGCATGGTTGATGGATTAAAGTTAGGGTTTTGGTTATCTAATTGGTTAGAATGGTTAATTGTGCGATGTTGCGCTCGCTAGATCGATAATTTGCGATATTTGCATCGAAATCGGTATGCAAATGCTTACTAGGTTTTTATGTAAATTAGGAGGTGATCTAATTGCGTTATATTAGCGATATAATTAGCATCATATACGACTATTAGTGTGCGCGAATGCGGGGTTTTATCTAGTCGGGTTTTAGTTTTGCCGATTGCCCCGAAATGACGATTCTAGTTAAGATTTAGTGATTTTCGTGTGTGTTCCGCACACCTTGTGCATGTTGTGCCTAACTTGTGAGCGTTGATCTTTTTATATTGACTTGGTGTCATTTTTGGATATGTAATCTTATGCTTGGTGTTGTGCAAATATAGGATCGGTCGCGGAAATATCGGACGCGGCGCGCAAAGGCAAGGCGGTGGTCGGATCGGATTAGCGAGACTTTCAGGTGAGTAGATGTATTCATCTATGGGGGAATCGTCTGGATGGCGCGAGGCGCTCCCTAGTTAGGATTACCTTATTTCTTGCAAGATTTGTATTGTTAGTTAGCTTACCCCTTCATTTACATTGCATACCCTTATAGCTAATAGTATGCTAGATTGCTTGGATATTCATATACACATATGCGATATCACTTCGTAGAACACGAACACGATTACCATTGGCTTCTGTTGCACACGCACTATTCATGTGACACACACGCCTTTGGTAATTGCCATGCCACGAGCACCATAGAACCTGTTTAGCTTAGTGTCACCACTTGCATCATACATGATATATGAAATCGCATAGCATGTATATACCTTGCATCATCATCATACTTACATAGATTTCTAGCCACAATTCACATCGCATACCTTGATATCATAGACATTTATCATATACAACATGTTGGACATTATGATTTTCTTGAGGATTTCAGTATTACTGCGATTTCTGGATTTTTGGGAAAAACCGCAAGAATTTAACAAAAGCTTATATTTATCATTTTTAAAACAAAGTTGCGGTTTTCTCGTGATGTATGTGTCGTCCACCATGAGTTTTCATGTTTTCTGTTGGATTTCGAGACCCGATTCGAGGAGTGGATGAACCGTCTCGGGTACATGGTGGGCCCGGTATGGTACCCCGGGGCAAGAAGATCAAGTTGTAGACGATGAGCCTGGCAGGGGAAGACTACCTACCGGTGATGTCTGGCGCGGCGGATATCCGGAGGATACCGACCGTTGTCGTGAGATTTGATGATATGGGCCGATCCGGACTGACGGAGCCCGATATTTTGAGACATTGATACAGTGAGACATTGAGACAGATGTGATTTCATATTTGGTGTCGATGCTTGACATGGGTTTCAGATGATTTCTTGATGGTATTTAGCTATTATACAGATATTCTGTTTCTAAAGTTAAGAATGCAGAACTTTTAGCATTTAAAACACTTAAAGATTTAGTAATGACATTGCATACATGTGCGTGCATACTAGAGGTATTATATCACATCTGAACATATATGATGCGACGCATTTGCGTGCATTCTTACGATAGCCTTACTAGATGTTATATTCTACTCATGAGCTGGCAACTCACCCCCGTTGTGCCACAGTGTCTTGCAGGTCGGACTCATCAGTCTTTTAGCGGCGGCTTATCTTGTTAGTGACTTCTTTTGCTCAGACTCGCGACATTGCTCGTAGGTGGGTTGTGAGAGTGCTTTTATCTCTTTTCTTTTGTACTACTTTTGTATCTAGTATTCTCCATCTACCACTCCTTATGTGTACATGCGACCTAGTGATGAGACTGAGAGATTTGTGTATATGTGGTTTCTTTTGGGTCGAGCTCACTTGAGCCGACGTTGTGTTTTCTTACATTTTGCATTTCTTTATGCTCTTTTCTGGATATTGCATATATATATTGCGTGTGGTTGTGATCTGCCTTGGGCGAAGAGCTAGCTCCCGCTTGGGGATGCCATTTTATGATTACAGGTTTTATATCTTGTTGTACCCATTTTGGGGGATAGAATTTACAAGGGAGACTCTGCCGAAATTTTCGGAAATTTTTGATGTTTTAAAAAGGGGTTCAGTGTAACTTAATTGATTTTTAAAAAAAAGAATCGTTTTCATGTAAGGTTTTCCTTCACTCTCTTTTGATTTTTGGTTTAGGTTTTTCTGGGCTTTGACTGACTTAGATTACGGTACACCTTTCGACGTCTCGTAATCTAAGTGTCAGTCACGTTCCGTACTTTCGGGTCGTGACACTGTAAGAATGGCTGGATGCTTTGCGATCTGAGATGGAATCCATATACACCAACAAAGTATGGACTTTGGTTGCTTTATCTGAAGGGTTAAATTCCCATTAGGAGCAAGTATATCTTGAGAAGATTACTTGGTGTGCATGGAAAAGTTGAGACTTTCAAAGCTAGACTTGTTAAAGGTTTGCATCATAGACCAGTTGTGGCTAATGATGAAACCTTTTCGGGGGCCTATGCTTAAGTCCATCCAGATCCCACTTGCCACGGCTACATACCATGACTACGATATCTGACGGTTGGGTGTCATGACTGCTTTTCTAAATGATGATTTGGAAGAGAGCGTCTATAAGTACACAGCCAGAGGGCCTCGTAGACAGTGGGAGCAGCGGAAACGTGTGCAAGATGTTTTATGTGATAAAGCAGGCATCGCGGAGTTGGAACGTCTATTTTGATGTGTTAGTCAAAGAGTTTGACATCATCAAAATGGTAGATGAACCTTGTATATACAAAAAGGTGGTAGAGAGTATGGTGGTGATCCTCGTAGAGTACGTGGATGACATACTCCTGATAGGAAAGGATTTTCCTATGCTACGCTCGGTCAATCTCCGCTTATCACAATGATTCTCCATATAGGATCAAGATGATACCTCCTAAATCCTGGATTTTGGATCTATGAGATAGATCTAAGTGGATGTTAGGGTTCTCACTAGGTGTAGTGAGATGGTATCAATTGATCCTGGGAAGAATCACTGGAAAGGTTCCAGGGTGATAAGGACGACTGAATATCAGTCACAGGCATTGTCTTTAGACTCTTTACCCTCAGTAAAGGAGCGGTATGTTGGAAGAGTTCCAAGCTAGATACCGTGGCATGCTAGACGATAAAGGCTGGATACATTGCTACCAAAGATACTACCAAAGAGGCAGGATAGGTGTATATTAGTTCATGAGATGAACTTCGTTCCTACCATTGTGTGACAATGGAGTTGTGGCTTATGCCTAGGAACGCCCGTTCCATCAGTGATCCAGACATATTCTAAGGCAGTGTCACCTGATCATGGAGATGGTTGATCTCCAGGGGATCGAGGTTAGGAGAGTAGACTCAGAGGACAACACGGCGGATCCACTCACAAAGGCCTTTCCCAGAGAGAGAATTTTATGGGATGGTTGAGTATGAGATACTACAACCACTGTTATCAGATGGCCCTAGTGCAAGTGGGAGATTGTTAATTATATGTATGCCCTAGAGGCCATTACTATACATGAGATGTATATTGTAGTGGATGCTTGGACATATATAGGGAGGACTTTCTTGCTCGACATGATAGTATGCTATCTGGTTACTCTTTACCTTAACGTGTACACTGATTGTCTCTCTGTTACATGTTGGTAAAGCCCTTAGGATGTGTACTTGACTACCTGGACTATGATGCGGATCATACTAGTGGGGACATGGTAGTCCATAAGTACATCCTTCAAGGTCCCTAGTCGTGGGTGTATCGAGACAGGGCATCGATATACCAGAGTAGACTAGCGTATACCTTCTCGACCCATGTAGATGGGCGATGGATGATCCAATATCCATTGGTGTTTGACATCAGAGATGATATACGGGTGCTCAGTGGAGACTGGGTACACTGGACGGACTCGCCGAGAACTCCCAGATGGTATTATACCTTACGTCAGATGGCAGTTCTCTGGTGACACTGGTACAGGTTAGTCTGTAGACCCGAGATCGTCATAGAGTCTTGTGTGATTCCCACTGTGCTTTGATTTCCACCTTACCACGTCCAAGAAGGCGTGCAAAACGGTGGTTTTTGGGTACAGTCCCGAGTCACATGGAGGCAATGAGCAATATGGGGGGTTTCGTCTCTCCCGGTATTGGGGGTTGATGTTGCGCTATGCTCGATTGGCCATAACAGGGAAGTCCCTGGCCAGGGCTGGTTTATAGATTTACTGGTAAGTGTTATCAGTAGTTTCTCGACCCGTTATGAGCCTCATATCGGCATGACTTATCGGTTATTGGGGTCTGACGTTTACCACCCCTAGACTTGATATGCGACATATCAGACGAGGAGACCGGACTGTACGGTAGTGTCACTGTCAGGCTTTTTGCAGGAGTTGGAGCGGGCTTGCTTGCTGATCTTCTGATCGCTCAATACCCGGGTAGCCGTTACGTCCAGCTAGTACCGCTGACGGCTTGTGGGTGCTTGATATAATCATCACCTACTGCCGGCGTATTGACGAGTCTTTAGAGTCCTACATAGAGGTTTTACTGGCTCAGGCAAAACGAAATAGGAGCGCATATGTGATATGTGCGGGACCGAGAATAATGCGAGTATGTGATACCGTATTCTATTCTCGCGATGTTTGTATCGATCGGTTATATGTGATATAACCAGGTTATCGAATTAAGGGTTGATTCGATAAGTCGATACATTGGATGTTAGTCGGTTATATGTGATATAATAGGATTATTAAGTCAAGTGTTGATTTAATAATTTAGTGTATAATTGTATATGTGATATACTAATTTACATTAACTAACATTGGTTCACTTAAGCATTTGTTTTTCTCGCTTGTGCACAATTTAATATATATGTGATATATATTTATTTGTGTTCATTTTGTATCATGGTTGTTGATACAACTTACATGGGTGTATAGGACTTATACCATACTAATTATAGTGTTAGGTTTTTAATATTTAAAGTAAATCTAAAATTAGTGGATGATGAGCTCACATGCATGAAGCTTCATGAAGCTTAGGGTTGCATTGACTTAGTCTACTAGTTTTGGATTACTTGAGATATTAATTAACCTAACCATTATAATGTAGCCATGGTTATGTCTCTACATGAGTTAGTATATGATATCCACTTACCCATGATTAGCTCTCTCACCTTTGATTAGTTTTTCATTCTCATTTTGAGCTCTTCTTCTTCCTCCTTCAAAAGCTTGCTAGGGTTTGAAAAAGAGAGAGAAACATAGTGAGAAAAGAAATTCTAAAGTGTACCCATTTCCTATTTCACCATCCTCTACTAGACTAGCACTTTAGTTTAGGGTGTTTGCTTCACTAATTCTTTAGTTAGTGAAGTAGAACCTTGAGTTCGTATTCCCTCGACGTAGATCATCTTCGGCCTCGAAGACTTCAAGCAAAACCGTTGCCCTCTTCTCATGGAGCCGTCCGAGAGTCCGGGAGTTAGATGATCGCAGCGAAGGGACTACAACAAGGAGTTTTAGAAGTGAAGGACCGATCTACAAAGGTTGTATTTCGTATTCACTTAGTCGTAAATGTGCTTTACTTGCATGTGTTACCCTAATTATCTAGCAAAGATCTTGTTTAGGGTTATTCGGCACGGCTAAAATTTTAAACGGGCATGGTTGATGTTTTGTAGAACCTTATTAGTGTGCCTAGTAACCCTACACTTAGGCAGAACACCGCGGCCGCGATCATCCGGACGGATGCTTTAGGCAACGGGGTTCTCCTACAGTCACTTGGTCGGGGCTATGTGGTGTGGCTATCTAGTAATGTTATCCGGCGAACATTCGCGTACTATACGAGATTACGACGGAGTTTTGATCCGAATTAAAAACCCCATGGCAACCGATCAAATGAGACTAAATTGTTAGGTTTACAAAATTCAAACTAGTTTTCACAAAACTAATTATTGTGGATTCCAAATATTGTATCACATTTCACAGATAGCTAAACGATGTTAAACATTTCGATCGAATCAACAAACACCCAAAATTTCCCAGAGAGCTCAACACTTGAGCACAGTTTAAAAAATACCCAGAACATGCCACAACACCTATGGACCAACCGTAGAAGGGCCGACCCATGCCTCACTAATATCGCCGTGGAACCGCCGCAAACCCTATGGTTTGGCCATGGTTCCGCGGTCAAAGAGTCGAGTTTGGGTATCGTTCTTATAGAGGGTCCATAGAATTACCTGCATGATATTTGAATAATTTTTTAACTTGGAAAAATCCAACTTTTGGAAAATTTTCCAGAGAGGGGTGAAAAAATGGGTTTTTGATATTCGTTCAAACTTTTTAACGTCGTCAAAGTTACCCAAGACGGTGTTAAGACTACGACTATGAAACACTAAACTCCAGAGCCCCGAAACAAAAAAAAATCGAAGCCAACCAACACTGAAAATTCCGGCCAGATTTCTCAAGTTTTGTTGTGTCGGGGTTTCGGAGTTGTTTCGGTTTCGCAATTCATCTAACATCGTCAAAACAACTCCTAATGTTCTAGCTCGGCTCTGATACCACTGCTGGGTTCCATAGCACCCTAACTAGGATTTATGGGGCATCAAGTATACAATTTTTAAAAACCTAGAGAGCTATGCAACCCATACCAAGGATCTAACTAGAAAATTAAGAGTACGCTAGTATGTAATGAAACATTACACTAAGTGAATGAGGAATACAACCTTTGTAGACCGGTCCTTTACTTCTAAAGCTCCGTATAGTAGTCCCTTCACTCCAAGTAGTGATTTCCCGGACTCTAGTAAAGGTTCACAAAGCGAAAGGAACAAGCTTGCTTGAAATCTTCGAGGCCGAAGATGATCTACGTCGAAAAATCTCCAACTCAAGCTACCTCTTCACTAATTGGGAATTAGTGAAGCAAACAACCTAAACTAAATGGCTAATCTAGTGTAGGTTGATGAAGTAGGATTTTTGCTCACTTTAGAATAATTTTTCTCACTATATTTCTTCACTTTCCAAAAATCTAGAGAGCAAAATTGGAATCAAGAAGAAGATGAAGATGTGAATGGAATGAGAATCAAAATGAGTGAGAATATCAACCATGGGTGAGATAATATCTCATATAACTCTTGTAGAAACTTAACCATGGCTAAAGATAATTGTTGGGTTTAACAAATATCTTAAGATAAAAACAAAATTAGTGGACTTGGTCAATATTTCTACAAGCTTCTCCAAGCATCAAACCATGTGACTTTTCCACCTAATTTTGAATTACCTTAAATAAATAAATACCCTTAATTATCTATGAAATGGTGTGAGTCTCATACACCCATGAACAATGTATCATCAAGTATGACACAATAATATATTTTACATGCATATTATATAGAAATGAGAAAAAGAAATACTTAAGTGAGCTTATATTAGTTAATGTAAAATTAATATATCAATTATATAATGATACATTAAATTATTAAATCAACACTTGATTTAATAATCCGGCTATATCACATATAACCGACCAATATCATTTGCATCAACTTACCGAATCAACACTTGATTCGATAACCCGGCTATATCATATATAACCGAACGATACCACATATCGCGAGATTAGAATACGGTATCACATACGCGTATTAATCTCAGTCCCGCACATATCACATATGTGCTCTTACTTCATTTCGCCTGAGTCAGGAAACCTCTGTGTAGGACTCTAAAGACTCGTCAATACGCTGGCAGTAGGTGATGATCATATCAATCACCCGCAAGCCGTCAGCGGTATTAGCTGGACGTAACGGCTACCCGGGTATTGAGCGATCAGAAAATCAACAAGCAAGCATGCTCATACTCCTGCGAATCCAATAAGTAACACTACCGTACAGTCCGGTCTCTTCATTTGATGTGTCGTATATCCAACCTGGGAGTGGTAAACGTCACACCCCAATAGCTTGATAAGTCATGCCGATATGAGGCCAATAACGGTTCGAGAAACTACTGATAACACTTACCAGTAAATCTCAGCAACCCTGGCTAGGGATTTCCTGTTATGGCCAATCGAGCATAGCGCAACATCAACCCCCAATACCGGGGGAGACGAAATCCCCTCCTATCGCTCATTGCCTCCATGTGACTCAGGACTGTACCCAAAAACCACCATTTTGCACGTTCTCTTGAACGTGGTAAGGTGGAAATTAAAGCACAGTGGGAATCACACAAGACTCTATGACGATCTCGGGTCTACAGACTAACATGTACCAGTGTCACCAGAGAACTGCTATCTGACGCGAGGTATAATACCATCTAGGAGTTCTCGGCGAGTCCTGTTCAGTGTACCCAGTCTCCACTGAGCACCCGTATACAATCTTTGATGTCAAACACCAATGGATGTGGGATCATCCATCGCCCATCTTATGGGTCAAGAAATGTATACGCTAGTCTACTCTGGAATATCGATGCCCCGTCTCGATACTCCCACGACTAGGAACAATTGAAGGATGTACTTACGGACTACCCTGGCCCCACTAGTATGATCTGCATCATAATCATGGTAGTCAAGTACACATCCTGAAGGCTTTATCAACATGTAACAGAGAGATAATAAGTGTACATGTTAAGATAAAGTACAACCAGATAGCATACTATCATGTCGAGCAAGAAAGTCCTCCCTATATATGTCCAAGCATCCACTATAATATACATCATATGTGCAATAATGGCCTCTAGGGCATACATACAACTAACAGTAGAGTCTAATGATGGATTAATATGTCTCATAACACCCTAGGTTTCTCAACACATGAGTCTTTTAGGATGGAGGTAGAAGAAGCAAGCATGAGGAGATGAGAGTGTTGTTTGAAGCAACCATGAAAATGGCTAAGTCTTGTGAACTAAAGAATGAAGCATCCCAAAATATCTCACAACACAAATAAATCAAGCATGCTACAATAATGCAACCATGAGTCACTCCATGAGTCACCCCATGAGTCACCACAAAGCCATCCTTCATTTAAAGCCAATAACACCTCATCCCTCCACCTCATTAACCATTTAAACTAAAATGGTTAAAAACAAATGAGGTGTCTTCTTCTAGAAGCACCCTTGTAATAAATTACAAGAATACCCCTCGCCGTATATACATACCCGTATCCGTATTCCGAAAAATACGAATACAAAGAGACCAAAATAATCTAACAATATAATACTAGGATTCGGCTTAAACCAAAGCCCACTAGTATTATCCGCCCGAATCATGATACGTTCACAAGTGCACGTATATGATCGAATCCTACCGTAAAACCATACGGCCTCTACATCGTTTCGCCCGAAGCAGGGAAACCCTCTGTGTGGGACTTTAAAGACTCATCAATACACTGGCAGTGGGTTTAACCACAAGGACGTCAGCGGCACTAGCTGTACGTAAGTTGAATCAAGTGTTGATTTAATGTTTTGATATACATATATAAATGATATTAGTCAGTTATATATGATATAACCGGATTATTGAATCAAGTGTTATTTAATAATTTGATATATATTTATATATTTGATATATATATCACACACACACACACACACACATATATAAACATATATTAAAAAGATTATATATATATATACATACATATATATATATATACATATATATATATATATATATATATATATATATATGAATTTGTTATTTGTATCATGGTTGATGATACATAGAACATGGGTGTATGAGAATCACACATGAAGATAGAATGAGAGGATAAAGAATAATGAATAAAACAAAAGGAAGAGTGAATCATTGTTTGGATGCTTGGAGAAGCTAGGAGAAGCCATGACTCGCCTTCTTCTTTTGTTTTATACATAGATATTTATCTCATTGATTATTTTCTTATCTCATTAGTTGATGGTTCATTCATTCATCCAAGTTCATCTCCTTCTCTTCTCCTCTTTAGGGCTTTTTTTAGTTGAGAAAAGTAAAGAGAAAATTATTTCTGGTGAGCAAATCTCCTACTTCATCAACCTACACTAATCTAGCCTATTAGTTTAGGTTGTTTGCTTCATTAATATCTTGATTAGTGAAGAGTGGGCTTGAGTGAGAGAGACATCAAGGTGGATCATTTTCGGCATCGAAGACTTCAACCAAGCTCGATTCTTTCATCAAGTGGAGTCAAAGAAGAGTTCTAGGGACTACTACTTAGAGTTTTAGAAGTGAAGGACTTGATCTACAAAAGTTGTAAACCCTCTTCACTTAATTTAGAACTAGTTTGCTTACATTGAAACCCTAATTTTCTAGTTCGATCCTAGATTAGTATACTTTAGCACTCTAGATTTTTTAAAATTGCATACTTGATACTCCTTGAAAGCTAGTAGTGGTGCTAAGACACACTTTCATAGGCCACCCAGCACCTCACGGAATCCAGTAACTTGAGCACCCTTTCCTGGGTCAACTTATACCCCCTACGAGTGCGGCGAATAGCCCGCCAATTTTAGAGTAAGGCCCCCCGGTCTCAACGCCGTGAGATGCGGGCATGTTGCTATCTAGAGTCCGGCTATTCGAGCACTCCTCCGCCTGGTAATTCTAGTACATAAAAGAAAATATATATACAACGGTGACACCGACCTCAACCCGGTCATGCCCCAATAAAAAAATATACAAACTGGCAGAAACGACAGTCCACATGTCAGACGCTCGTCCCACAATACTTTATCTACAAATGAATCTGAACTGTACATCTAACATTGCACACAAGGCTATCCATAACGACAATCCATCCATAACTTCAGTGTAATACAGAACATCGACGTGAATATTATGTTCGTAAATCCGTCTGATTGTATATATAGCAACCAGTCGGATTGTACAGCTCTATGATATTCACTGTCGCAGAAACTAACATATGCATTGATAAACACGGATTCAAAATTTCGATCGATTAAAACTTTCCGCATTGGCCCCAAGTACAAACTAGTACTCAAACAAATCTGGGTTAAAACCAAATATCCCAAAAATCACATTTTCATATAATAGAGCACCTAAAAAATTTTTGGGCACAACGACCCCACTTTGACCGCGGAACCGTGGCCAAATACCAAGATAGGTGGCGGTTCCGTGGCCAAATTTAAGGGACATGTGCTCTATTATTGCCTGCAAATAATTTTAAGGCAATCTGAACAATTTTTTGAACAACTTTAAAATTCGAACAGCAAGCGTAAATTTGGAAATGTGATTCGGAAAAATCCATCGATCGAAACTCTAAATAAGTGCAAATTAGCCAGTTAAGATTTATGGAGTGGCTCTGATACCATATTTGGATTCATTGCCCTTGCCGCGGAAACCACGGCTGAGGCGGAAAAGAAAAAAAAAATTCTAGCGAGCACCGAACTCACGTAAAACCCAGGATACGATCCAATAAACCTAAACTAGCTAACTAAAGTGCAATGGTTGACAAATTACAACTTTTGTCACATGTCCACCCAGTTGTGGAAGACCCCTCCAAGCTCATAACCCCCGAGATCGCACTTGAGAATTGACCACCCTTGCCGAAGACGATCCACCCGAGGGAATCCGGAGGAAGCTCTAACCGATGATCCGGACTTGCTAGGTTTGGATGGTCGGTGATGTAAGAATACTTCACTAAATTTTTCTCTTTAGAATCTATGCTCAAGATGAGAGCAAGAAGAAGAAGGTGAAGAAGGTGAGGAAGCAATCATGGAGCATGAGCAAGTGAGGATTGAAGCATGAAACAACAAGATGAAAGAATCTCATCATCAAGTCAAACTCATGAAAATGAGAATGGCTACATATAACCACCATGCATCAATAGTGCATAATAAATGCTAGAACCATATCTATCACTATGCTTGATCAAACCATACCTCCATCTCATTTCCCATTTAATTTTCTAAAAAAAAATCAAATATGAGGTGTCTTTCTTCTAGAAGCATTCCCGTATAAATACGAAATATTTCATCTGGTATATGTATTACTACATATATGCGTATCCGTATAAAAATACGGATAGCACCGAAGAGAGAAAATTAATAGTGAATGATAATACTAAAAAATATGTATCAAAATACATATATAAATTATTAAATCAAAACCTGATTTAATAATCCGGCTTAATCCTAAGCCAGCTAGTATTATCAACCGTCCGATTAAAGTCCGTATATCCCATACACATATTTAATCGGACTCCTGCACGTATCAACGTACAGCTGAACCGGGAAAACCCTCTGTGTGGGACTCTAAAGACTCGACAATACACTGGCGATGGGTTTAACCATAAGCACGTCAGCGGCATTAGCTGTACGTAACGGCTACCCAGGTACTTGTCGAAAAAGGGATCGACAATCAAGTGCATCCTTACCCTACTGAGCCTGAATGTGACAATCTCCATACAGTCCGATCTTTTCGTCAAAGAGTATCGCATATCGGGTCTAGGGGGTGGATAACTTTAGACCCCTACTATCCTGATAAGTCGTGTCTGAGTCAAGCTGATCACTAATAGAGATACTACTGATCAACTACCAGTAAATCTCATCCACCGTGGCCACGAATTTCTGGTGATAGCCAACTGAACACAGTGCGGCATCGACTCCTAATTCCAGGAGAGACGAATCCCTGACAGTCGATCGCTGCCTCCATGTGGCTCGGGACTATACCCAACTAAAATCTGTTTGCACGACTCCTTTGAGCCGTGGTAAGGTAGTAATCAAAGTACAGTGGGAACTCACATGAGACAAATGACGACTTCAGGTCAAAGAACTAATCTGTACTCATACCACCTGAGAACTTCTATCTGACGATAGATATAATACCATCTAGAATTTCTCGGCTAGTTCGTCCGATGTACTCACCTCCAGTGAGCACCTGTATACTATCTTAGGTGACACAACACCAATGGCTTATGAGACCAACCGCCGCCCCTTGTCGGGGTCTAATAGTGTATACACTAGTCTACTCCAGAATATCGATACCCAGTCTCGATACTCCCCCGATTAGGGACTTTTAAGGATATGCTTATGGACAACCCAGCTCTCACATATATGATCACCATCATAATACTGGTTGTCAAGTAACAATCCTACGGGCTTCATCAATGATGAAAATAAAGTAGATAGTATACTATCATCTCGAGTAAAACTGTTATACTTATATAGGTCCTCCCTCAATTATCATCATCGTCTACTTGCGATCATAATAATTGCCTTGAGGGCATTATATCCAACATCCATGACACTATGTCATGAATCAAATGTATAGTCTTTCTGTTGAACTTATGATCCTATTGCCTTGGAGACACGTCCCTAGCCCCTCCTGTGTGCCGAACTGTCCTCGGCCTCTACACCACTGGATCTATTAAACTCTCCATCTGAATCGAAGTACCGACCACCTCATCTTTAAAAAGAGAACTTGATGCTCTGATTCCACTTGTTGTAAGGATTACATATCTATACGGAGCGGAAAATCAAATACCTTTGTTTTAGAGTAGATTGAAAAAGATTATCTGATGAATACCAAATAACATAAAAAGAATACACCAACAACAACACATAAGATTTATCCAGGTTCGGCGCAAGTAGCACCTAATTCTGTAAACCGTGACGAGAACTTCCACTATGAGAAAGGATAACAAAAGATTGCACAGACCTCACACCCTCCTTTAAAAATAAATACCCTATTTCACAAAACCTCTCTATCCGCGACCGCGCTTGGTCGTTTTCTCCCACTCTAATCAAACCCCGGATTATTAAACAATTATGGATACATAAAACCCTTAAAGAAAGCCTTCTATTTATAGGATAAATATATGCTTGAATATAAACCATATTTAAATATAAATATAAATTTAAATTAGAGATTAGATTTAAATATAAACTAAAGAAATTAGATTTAAATCCTAACTAATCCTCTCACTCTTCCAATTTAAATCAAATTCAACATAAGTCCCATCGCAGGTTAATCTAGAGACTCACTATCTTGTGTTTCCTTTTGGGAGCATTAACATTTTGTTGGAAGCAATACAACAATGATGACTAAAAATTGAATCAAATAAAAGAGGCTGAAAACACTGAAACAAAATAAATTTGAAACTAAACAGAGTATGAGTAACTTATCGAGGCACGTCAACAGATGATATCCTTAGAATAGATTTCCGCCTTTCCAACGATGCACCCGGCCAGATAGCGGCAGTCCATTCTTAAGATACAACTAAACCCCCTTAAGGTAAGCATTCATGTCGTGCACTCGGCAATTCGACCCGTCGATGCGATCACAGTCTTTGCCAAAAAAATTGAACAGAAATCACAACACAATCAATGAATTTTATAGAGATGAAAAACCGAGGAAAGGATTTCGGTTCTTTCTATACTTTTCTTATTCTTCTCTCTTTGCCAAGCTCAAGCTTTATAAAGCTCCAGCATGTTGGAAAGGAGCACGGACGATTTTACGCGTCACGTATTCGTCTGTTACGTCTTTTCCAGATTCATTTTCGCAATAGATATTTTCTCAACAAAATCCACAAGTATTACAGCAGGATCTCATAGTACGAGGTCGAGCTCAGTCAGTGAACCGAGCGCCTCCTTGGTAGCTCGGCTCGTGCTAGCTTGATCAGTGAACCGAGCGTCTCGACTCCGCGCGGCAAATAACTCAAGAAAATAAGTAGTACAAAAACATCAAGCGTTAAAATGGAGTTCGGCCACACCCACGAGCGAATCGGGGATTTACACTCCTGCACGTGCGACGCACATGCACATGCCTTGTTATTGGTTTCTTGATCGGCCTACTCATTTTTCCCTTGAGCTTGAACTCGGTTCACGTGCGGGCAACCCCATCTTTATTTCTTGTCACACACCTGACATTTATTAGTGAGATTTCATATATATGCACATAAAATCCCAATCCCAATCCCATTTCCAACAGGGGAGAAAGAGACTTTCTTCTCAAAAAACCAAAACATAAGAAACACATCAAATAAACTCAAAACTCCATAAATGTTCTAAAACTTTCATTCATAATAAAGTTTTGAAACCAACAAGTTTCATGTTTCACAGACCCATTAACTTTTTATATATCTATCTATCTATCTCTCTCTCTCTCTCTCTCTCTCTCTATATATATATATATATATATAGATTAATGGAGGAAAGAGGCCATAGGAAGGGATTTCCTCCTATGACGTCGAAAATACACCCCCTCCCTCGTTTTTTCTGACGATCGGCACCCACCATCTTCATCGTCATCATATAAGATGTGGGTATACCAAATTTCATGTGATTCTACAACTTTTTCACCGTTGATTTAGTGGGTTCAAAATTAACAGTTCACCGACAATAGAACTTTTTACATTGCTAAATCAACGGTGAAAAAGTTATAGAATCACATGAAATTTGATGTATCCACATCTTAGATGATGACGATGAAGATGGTGGGTGCCGATCGTCGGAAAAAACTAGAGAGAGGATATTTTTTCGAGGCATATATATATATAATTTTCAAAGGAGTGAGGTGAGAATATTTTTTTTTCTTTGTTGCCTTGCAAGGAGAGCATCTCTTTCTGCACCCCACATGTGTGTGTGAGAGAGAGAGAGAGAGAGGGGGGGAGCCAAATAATTCCCAAGAGCAAATAGGTGTGGGCAGCCCTTATGCCTGCCAGTTCATATACTGTTTCAATAAAATACCATGGCTAAAACTAAAGCAACCACAAAAAGGAGGATTTCATAGGGATATGAGCCCCCTAACATTATATCTAGGGTTTAGAGCTCCAGCAGTGGTGAGTTGCCATTTCATCCTTTTACACTGTTTAGGGATTTGTTTGCCATATTCTTACTTCTATTATCAACCTTTTCACTTTTTATAAGATTCCTTGCAGCATGTAAACATACGCTACAAAACAAAAAAAAAATTGCAAAACAGCGTCTCACATCCCCGAAGGGGCAAGCCGGTAAAGGCCTGTTTGGTTGCAGGATTATTATGGTTTTGAACCGTAAAATCCAAGAATTCCATAATTTTGTGTTTGGTTGGAGATTTGGATTTCTAGAATTCCTTTGTTTTTTATGGGGGCCCACCACAAAACAAGAATTCTTGAATCCTAGAAAATTTTAAGGATTTGCAAAGATTAAGCACTATTCATTGTACTTTCAGATAAGGCCCGTGTACTTTATTTATTTAATAATCATCTCTCTATCTATCTCTCTCTAAAATCCTCAAATCCAAATCCCACTTTTTTTAACCAACCAAATAAAGATTATAAAGATCTACAAATCCAATACTAGGAATCCAAAACCAACTAAATAATAAATTACCAAATCCAATATTAGGAATCCAAAATCAACCAAACAACAAATTATCAAATCTAGAAATTTTCAACCGTAGTATTTTGGTATCCAAATTTCTAAATCTGCAACCAATCAAACAGGCTCTAATTTTTGAGAGCTTATATAGCACTAAACTCAATGTATAAGACTCACATCTGCCAAAATCAAAAAATAAATTAAACGCTGAAAAAAGGCAACAAAGTAGACAAAAGATGAGACAATAAAAGAGCCAGCCATGTGACATGCCTCCATTCTGCCAGTCTTTTCTTGAGTTATACATGGTTGGATTTTTTTATGTATTGTTTCAAAAGTTTTTGTACATGAAACCTATAGTATTCTAGGAAATAATAATAATAAGGATTTTTTTCATTAACCCGATACTTCAATATTTTTCTCAATACTTCCAAGATTAGTATTTATCTGTTCTCTATACTTATAAATTACTCCCGCCGTCCTCTACTTCACTTTTGAAAATTATTTCTCCTTCTCCGCCATCGCTGCTGTCCCCGCCACCCCCACCTTTTTTCTCCTCCACTTTAACACTGCCACCGCCGCTGTCACCGTCAACACCATCACTGTCTTCCTTCTCCTCCTCTTTTTGTTCAATCCATCAACACCAACTTCTTCCTCCTTCTGTTTAATACTACCGCCGCTATCACCATTATCAACACCATCACCACCACTTTCTTCTTCCTCTTCTTCTTCAACCCGCAACCTCCGCCGCCGCGGTTGAGGGTTGAAGTAGAAGAGGAAGAAGAAGGTGGTAGTGATGGTGGCAGTGGTGTTGAGAAGGAGACGGAAGAAGACGATGGGTGGAAGAAGAGGAAGAGGAGGAAGATGATGGTGGTGATGTTGTTGATAATGATGGCGGTGGCGGTGACGTTGAGGAGGATGAAGAAGGCGATGGGTTGAGAAGGAGGAGGAAGAAGAAGACGACGGCCGGGGAGGAGGAATAATTTTCAAAATTGAGAAGAGCTACATGAGTAATTTATAAGTATAGAGGGCTACAGATAAATACAAAGTATGGAAACACCGAGAAAAATATTGAAGTATGGAGGGCGGACGGAAAAAAACCCTATAAATAAATGGCCCCAATTTAAACCAAAATAAATCTGTGCCCATGGAGATGGATAATAATAATAATTTATTATTACTTTATTATTTTGATGATGATGATGCATGACAGATAAGCATTTGCTTTTAGAAGAGAAAGAATATAAATTGGTGATAATAACATCTTCTTTACATAGGTTGATTTGTCTGGATCTTCTGGCATGTGCATCTCTTCCCTAATCCTCTTCTTTATTTCTTTATTTGAAATAATAATAATAATATATTAAAAAAATAGAGCAATCTCAGTTTGCCTTTTGTCATAATATATCTATCTATAATAATTAGGCTTTAAAATAGAAAATAAGTAACCTTTTCATGAGCGGCTAACATTAAAATATAATAATAATATCAACTTAATCCTTATCACAACTTGGTAGTTTTGGTCTAATGACTGAGGGTATCAAGCAACTTAGCTTCAATTGCCATTAGACGCATATTTTTAATAATAGATGGAAAAAAAAGAACAAAAACATTGGTTTTGACCGATGATAATGTATATAAATATGGAATTTTTTTTGTTACATCAACCCAAAGGTCTTAACTTGAAAATAAAGAAAGGTTAAAACATTTAGACCCTATTTGGATAGGGAAAATTTTGGATTTTAGTGTCAACTTATGAAACTACAGTTTAGAAAACTTGGCTCCATTCCAAACAGGGCCCAAGATGTTTCTTTCTTTATTTTAAAAAGTTAAAACAAGGAGAAAAATAAAGCAAAATTTAGGGTGTTTTGGCACTTGATCTCTGTAATTTGATCCATCGGAAAACTAAATTAAAATATTCTCTCTGCATTCTGCATCGTGTCACCTTTGGGCGTTTGCGTTGGCTCTTCTCTAGTTTGGTCTCTTCGCTTCTTCTGCTTTCCTTCTGCTGCTGCTTCTGTGAGTTTGTAGAGGAAGGGGTAGAGAGAGAGAGAGAGGGAGAGGAATCCAAGCAGCTAGCTTGAGAGGTAGGATTTGGGAATGTAATGTTCAATTCTTGAAGAATTCATTCAACAAACACAAGCTGTCCTTTGTGTATGATAAATTTCTCTTCCACTTTGAGTTTAGAAATGCAATAAAATTCTGATTTCTGATTGAAACACAGAGAGTGCTTGGAGCTTTCTCTCTTGCACCTTGCTGCTTCATTGAATCAAAATCTTTGGAATTTCCTGGAAGCTGGGACTTATTCTGCATTCACTCTTTGGATTTTGCATCTGGGTTTTGGTTTTCAGAGTCATTTGTCCCCAAAAGATGCTTCCTTTTCTTGTTATTTATGCTCAACCATCCCATTCCCCATCTGGGTCTTAAGCTAATTTGGTGACAAGCCCAAAATTCTGGCATCTGGGTTGCTTTTGTATATCATCAATTAATGGAGCTGGCTTGTTCTTGGGGGTTTGTTGAGGATAAGGTAGAAAATTTGTGGTAGCAAAATGATAACGGAAAGCATGTGGTTGCCCTTTTGTATGGTGAGCTTGGTGGGGGTTCTAATGTTGCAAGAGTCCTTTGCTACCCTTTCACCTTCTGGGATAAACTATGAAGGTCAGTCTTGATTTTTGAGCCTTTTATCTTTCTTCTCATTTTCATTTTCTATGAATTTATATTATCGTTATGAGTTGATAGATTTTAAGATGAGGGTCAGTAAGCACCCCAAACCGTGCATGTAGTTTTGTTCTTCTTGATTAGATCTTGGTAGCTGTTTGAATTTTGCTGGAGCATTGTTTTAATGAAGTAAGAAAATTACTTGATTTTGCACATTTGTTTTATTACCTTAATCATTTATTCCATGTATCAAATTCCAAGAGCATTATTTTAGGCAAGTTAAAAAATTACTAGGCAATGTTTTTCTTCATTGCCGACCCTATTTTGATAGGACAAGGCATAGACGACGACGATAAGGTAGTCTATTTACTGAATTTGGATGCCCCCCCCACCCCCAAACCCTGTCAGCCCCCACAAAAATGTGAAGGAATGGATATGACCCATATTCTCTTCTTTATTATTCTAGTTCATTTATTGGGTTAAATGCACAAAACCTCGAATACCCATTTAGCACTTATACCCTTCAAATGATTTATTGGCTCAAACAACCCTCTACTCTGCGACCAAAGCCATTGAATTTCAATTTCAACTCTAGTCTCGACTCAAATTCAATTCGAAGAATGATCATGTCTTACTCTACAACTCGTTTTTGTTGGTCATAGTAAAATTTGAGGTCGTTTTGAAGGTTTTGGTCGACAAATAGAGGGTTGCTTGCACTAACAAATCACTTGAGAGAGTACAAGTGCTCTACGGCAAAAGCTACAGTTTCATTTTACCCTTAGTTATTCTCTGGCTTGACCATTAGCAGTAACAATGACTAAAACCTTTCATCTCTCCCCATTACACTTTTTTATGCTAGGGCATATCTCATGTTTTGTTTAGAAGTCATATACAGGTTATTCTTGAGTTGATGTTTAGATACTGTAATATTGTGGTTCTTCCTATCTCTTGAAAATAAGCATGATAACCTCAAAATTATTAGAAGATCACAACTGTATCAAAATGCATGTAATAAACACATCCTTGGTGATGTTTATCTTAAATATTTTGCAAACAGACAGATTGTTTTAACTAAAATGTTCTTCATATACCCTTTTTTGTAAAATTCAAGTGCTCCCTACTGCGTCATGTTGCAATGTCACATCTTATAAAAAGAATCATCTTTAACGGTGGTGAGAACCGTAGCTTACTTATCCTTGCTATTGCTTATGCAGTGGTGGCATTGATGGCCATAAAGATGGAGCTAAACGACCCATATAATGTTCTTGAAAATTGGGATATCAACTCAGTTGATCCATGTAGCTGGAGGATGGTCACCTGCTCAGCCGATGGCTACGTCTCTGTTCTGTAAGAACGCCTTCATCTATTTCGCTCTTCTAAACAGTTTGAGCATACGACTTACTAAGTCGTTTTAATTCTTCTCTTTTGCATTGCAGAGGCCTACCAAGCCAAAGCTTGTCCGGGACTTTATCACCTGGAATTGGAAATCTTACAAACCTGCAATCTGTGTAAGTACTTCCCTTGTTATGATATAGAGATTTAATTTGCGTTAATTTTTTCCCCGAGGAAATTTGGCTGTAGAATTACGATTCATCTTGTTCCTGTAGGCTGCTTCAGAACAATGCTATATATGGGCCTATACCTTCTGATATTGGAAAGTTGGAGAAGCTCCAGACATTAGATCTCTCTAGCAATCAGTTCACCAGCACGATTCCTAATTCTTTAGGTGACCTGAAGAACCTGAATTATCTGTAAGATTCAAGTATATCACGATAAAACCATTTTTTTTCCTTTATTGCTAATTTTATGGGATTCAAATCTTACGAGCTTCCTTTTCCCCCCTCTTCTGATTTTGAACAAGACAGGCGACTGAACAAAAACAGCCTTTCTGGACCCTTGCCGGACTCACTTTCCAACATCAAAGGTCTCACTCTTCTGTAAGTGCTTTATTTCTTGTTTTATGTTTTCCGATTTAGTACTGAGAAGGTCTCTCTATTAATTTACCGAACACGTTAATGAAGTTACTTACATATGAAACCCTTGTAGGGATCTTTCTTATAACAATTTGAGTGGCCCTATACCGAAGATATCCGTGAGAACTTTCAAGTAATATTTTCTTATTCTTTTCACTTTGTGTGATAATTTGCATCGCATCAATATTTCATGTCAAACTTATTATCAATTTATTAATCAGCATTGTAGGAAACCCTTTAATTTGTGGGCAGAATTCGGTGAACAACTGTTCCTCTGTCTCTCTTAACACCCTTTCATTTCCACCTGATGATTTAAAGGGTAAGACGTGATTTAAATCTTTGTTTTTTAAACAAAATTTTTATCCGGTGCCTATTCTGATTAATAGTGATCTTTGGTGGTCTCAGCTCAGTCACAACCTGCAATGATGAAAGGACGTCGTGTGGCTATTGCATTTGGTGCAAGTGTTTGTTCGGTTGCTCTAGTACTCATTGGTGTTGGATTGCTTCTTTGGTGGCACCGGCGGCACAATCAACAAATTTTTTATGATGTAAACGGTGAGAGTTTTTCCTCCTACATTCCGTTACTCCTTTGTGACGCAGCTCTTTCTTCCACTCAATATGTTGTTCCAAACTAGTAATTATTACTTGTTGGCTCTTACATGCATTGGTCTTCCTTTTTATTGAAGGCACATGTGTTGTGTTTCATTTGTCAATCGCTCACTCGATTCTTATCTTTTTCTTTGCCCCCCCTGCAACATGCAAATCCTTAGCTATGTCTATCGGAGGTACGTTGAAGCAAGATTATGGTTTTGTAATAGAAACAGAAAAATTTAGTATTCATGAATGACAGACGTTACTCACTCCCCTATTATGATTAAAATAATAAAGAATTATTCATGTGGAGGCAACCATGCCTAAACTCCATCTATAGAGGTATTTTGTGAACTTATATATAATTATAAAATACATAATTTTGGCATAGGTAGCACACATTGAGGTTGATATGCCTGAGAGCATATTGATGAAGTGAAATAAGTTTATTATCCCTATTGATGCGATGGATGTTGTATGGATGATAACAGACCCCATTAAATTATCATTTCATGGGAATATACTTGCAAATTCTTCCTGATCACATTGTAATATGCAAATATGTCTATTGCATGTTTGCCCCTTTACTGGACACTATTCAAATATCAGGTTATGTTGGAATGGTACCGACTGCATTGTTGACCCTGTGCATGCATGTGTCCTGCGTTTCAACTGTTGCCTAATTTGCTGAGTATATATGTAGCTTCTTTTAGTGTCGTGCTTCTCTGAAGTGGCTTGTCCTGTGCAGATCAATATGACCCAGAAGTACGCTTAGGGCATTTGAAGCGCTATTCTTTCAAGGAGCTTCGAGTAGCTACCAATCACTTCAATTCGAAAAACATTTTAGGAAAAGGCGGATATGGAATTGTGTACAAAGGTTCCTTGCGTGATGGGACGATTGTAGCTGTGAAAAGGTTGAAGGATTATAATGCAGCGGGTGGGGAAATTCAGTTCCAAACCGAGGTTGAAATGATAAGCCTGGCTGTTCACAGGAATCTACTTAGGCTATATGGATTCTGTACAACCGAGAATGAGAGACTACTTGTTTACCCTTTCATGGCAAATGGAAGTGTTGCTTCTCAATTAAGAGGTAAGTGAACTCGAATATATGATTTATTTGACCATATTATTTTCACTTTAAATATTAATAATAGGAAGGGACACTGTGTGTCATACATGGGCCTCAAAGGCGGCAAATAATTGTTTGAACAGAAATTTTTTAGCTTTCGCAAATGTTCCAGATAGAGGTGGCAATTTTAATCCTATCTGAATTATCGAACCAAAATTGTTGAGCATGGATCATGAAAATTTTATATTAATCTATATAATGATCAATAGACCTGCACACACAAAAAATTTACAACGTAATTTTAGACAGAAAAGTTTAACCCAACTAATCCCCGTCATGATCAAATGTATCCTAAACTGAATAAAACGTGTCAATGTCTTCCAAAAGAGTTCAAGGTATTATTTAAATTCCTAAAGGCTTCCATTCTTAGTAGCCGTCTTTACAATTTCTATAGTTTTGTTCTCGTTTGCAGAACATGTCCATGGAAGGCCAGCTTTAGACTGGTCGAGGCGAAAACAAATAGCACTGGGGACGGCACGGGGCCTACTGTATTTGCATGAGCAGTGCGACCCTAAAATAATCCACCGTGATGTTAAAGCTGCCAATATTCTTCTTGATGAAGATTTTGAAGCAATTGTGGGGGATTTTGGATTGGCGAAGCTTTTGGATCATCGTGAATCTCATGTAACAACAGCAGTGAGGGGGACTGTAGGCCACATAGCTCCAGAGTATTTGTCAACAGGACAGTCGTCGGAAAAAACGGATGTTTTTGGGTTCGGAATTCTGCTGCTTGAACTGATTACTGGTCAGAAGGCATTGGATTTTGGACGGGTGGCAAACCAGAAAGGCGTGATGCTTGATTGGGTAAGCTTTTCGTTCACCCTTTTAAGAATTATGAATCAATTAAGATCATCTCTACTATTGTAATGCTAACTTCGAGGTGTAGCTAAGGGTCATTGATAGTCAATCTTTTTAGTAAATTAATTCAAAAAAATAAGAAAAATCTACAAAGTTATTCTTTCAGTCAAGATATCCACAATTCCACATCATCACCACTGACTTCTTAACTGCTCTTTTCATTCAAAATTCAAACCTACCTCCGCTCTCCCTCCGTCCCTCCCTCCTTCAAAAAAGGAAAATTCTTTGGTACTTCTGAAATTTTAGAGAGAGAGAGAGGTTGTCTCCCGATACCGGTCCCACCAATAACAAAGCGACACGTGTCGGTTTATATCTCTTCTCATGAAGAGCCTTGGACAAGTATGGCAGGTCCTATTTTGACTTTTTTGTTAAAATCACCCTCATTTTTGGACAGCTTCTTCTTTCTTCTCACGAATCATCTTTCTTAATCCCTAGCCCCAATTTATTAACAAAAACCTCCAAACTAGCTCTTTGAAACACCATATTTTTTATCAGGCAATCAAACTGTCTCCCCCGAGATTATCACCGCCAAGTCTAGAGAGAAAAAGAGAGCCATGGGGAAACCAGGAGAAAGAGAAGGGAGAATGGGTTATGGTTTGAAA
The DNA here is from genome assembly GCA_030015575.1 of Agapanthus africanus. Taxonomy (NCBI): domain Eukaryota; kingdom Viridiplantae; phylum Streptophyta; class Magnoliopsida; order Asparagales; family Amaryllidaceae; genus Agapanthus; species Agapanthus africanus. The sequence continues at coordinate 333,810,597 of CM057349.1, forward strand.
ATATTGTTGCCACACTATACACAATGTTCCGTATGTATTCTTGCATTTTTTGCTTATATAGGTAATGAAGTTATATATGATGGGAGTTTAAGAAATGATTTGAGTCGGGCCCGGTTGAAGTTGAGATATAACAAGTTGAAATTATTCTCTGCAATAAACCTGAAATTAGTTTGAATTATTTTTATGAGATTTCTTTTAAAAGAAATTGCCCTACCTCATAAGAAACCTGGCTTCTCCACTGGGCACGGGCTGAAGACGATGAGGGAGGGGGTGCTCGAAGACGAGAAGGCCGGGGAGCACTACTGGACTTCAGTGAAGGCTCAAAGACGTGGACGAAGGGTGGCGCTGTTGGACTCCGAGGGGGGATCGAAGACGAGGACGAAGAGGGTTGTTGGACTCGGCACAAAAACGACGACAATGAAGGAGGCGATGAGAAAATGAAAATGTGGTATTTATTTATCTAAAAAATATCAGTAATGAGGGAGGCTATGTGGGTGCAGCATGTACTGTACATGTCACATCTAGCAGCTCCCGTAGAAAACCGGATGAACCGGTTATAAAACATGGACGGTCTAGATTTAGTCCTTTCAATGAATTTTAAAATAAAATGGAAGCACCGAAGTCTCTCCTGATACATAAATTCCACATTCTCTCCATTTTATCTTCGCCTTCCTCATCGTCGTCGTTTTTGTGCTGAGAGTCCAGTAAGCCTCGCCGGAGTTGAGCAGCCCTTGCTGAGAGTCTAGCAGCCCTTTTCTTTCTCGTCTTCGAGCCTTCACTGGAGCCTACCAGCGCCCCTCTTCGTCCTCGTCTTTGAGCCTTCGCTGGAGTCCAGCCGTGGTCCCCGACCTTCGCGTTTTCAAGCCCATGCCCGAGTCTAGCAGCTCCCTCCCTCATCGTCTTCAATTCGCGCCCCGTGGAGGAGCCCGGGATTCTTGTGAGACGGCAATTTTTTTTGTAAAAATAAATCAAATTTATTGCATAGAATAACTTCAATTTGGTATATCTCAACTTCAACTGGCCTGACTCAACCATTTCTTGAACCCCCATCCATTACCTATATATGCAAGAATACAAACAAACAGAACATTGTGTAAAGCGTAGCAACAATCTCTTTAAACCATAAACCCATTCTTCCTTCTCTTTCTCCTCGTTTCCCAATGGCTCTCTTTTTCTCTTTCTCCAGACTTGGTGATGGGCTAAGGCAGTGATAATTTCGGGGGGGGGGGGAGTTTGACTGTCTGATGAAAAATATGTGTTTTCAAAGAGCAAGTTTGGATGTTTTTGTTAATAATTTGGGGTTATTAGAGGCTTAAGAAAGATGATTCGTGAGAAGAGAAAGAAGGAGAAACCCTCTAAAAAATGAGGGCGGTTTTAACAAAAAAAGTCAAAAAAGTACCCATCATTCTTGTCGGAGGCTCTAAATAAGAATAGATATAAAACGACACATGTTGCTTTGTTATTGGTGAAACCGGTATTAGGGGACCTCTTCTCTCTCTCTAAATTTCAAGAGTACCGAAGAATTTTCCTAGGGAGAGACTTCGGTGCTTCCATTTTATTTTAAAATTCATTGATAGGACTAAAATCTGGACCGTCCATTTTTTTATAACCGGTTCATCCGGTTTTCTACCAGGAGCTGCTAGATGTGACATGTTGTACAATACATGTTGCACCCACATGGCCTCCACATTGCTGATATTTTTTTTTTTTAGATTAGTAAGGAAAATTCTTCGGTACTCTTCAAATTCTTCGGTACTCTTGGGTGCAACATGTATTGTACAACATGTCACATCTAGCAGCTCCTGGTAGAAAACCGGATGAACCGGTTATAAAAAAATGGACGGTCCAGATTTTAGTCCTTTCAATGAATTTTAAAATAAAATGGAAGCACCGAAGTCTCTCCCTTGTCTATGACATCTACTATATACACGTGCACAAGTACTAGTGTAATAATAGTCATGTTATGCTCAACTGTACTATTTTGGAGCAAAACAATACACTGGGAAATGAAGCCAACTTTACATTTGAATTTGGGTACATAATTAGCATTAGCATGTATCCAAATTGAATTAGCCTTAAAAGCTAGCAGCAGCAGCATCAACAACAACAACAACAACGATGTTGATCGCGCTTTCTCTTGACCCTACCGGTCATAGTGTACTGCACAGTTGATACCCTACTGCCAAGCGATCTTTTCATTTTTATTTTCAAAAATATAAAAGAAGCTTGTTATATTGTTCAAAAATATTGAAGAATTTTGTATTTCTTTTTGAGGAAATACTTGGTTACCTAACACGCATCCCAGTTTCATTGAATATCATGCATAACTTCTTGTCGCGATTCCCTTGCGCTACCAGCTCTTCCATCTCTGAGATTCGCTTTGTCAAAATTATAAACTTCAAACAAACATTAGATTTAATTATGGAACTGATTTTAGTATTCGCGACCAAAACTTTGCAATAAAAGGGTATATGTTGGTATGATTTGCAAGGAATTTGCAAGAGATACTGCAAGGATTATATCCTGCAACACTTGTACTGTAGTTTCATCAAACAACTTGATGGACGATATATCATACATACCTTGTAGATTACCTAGGTGCAAATTGGAAAGTCTTCTGAAAGTCTCACCTTATGACAACTTAAGACTTGGATTTGGTGTATGCATGCATGCAGGTGAAGAGGCTACATCAAGAGAAGAACTTGAGTGCAATTGTAGACAAGGATATAAAGAATTACGACATTGTTGAGCTTGAGGAGATGGTTCAGGTGGCACTTCTGTGCACTCAGTACAACCCGTTGCACCGACCCAAGATGTCAGAAGTCGTCAGAATGCTGGAAGGGGACGGCCTTGCTGCCGATAAGTACTGGGAAGCAGCTGCAGCCTCTCACTCTCAACTTAACAACAGTACTACTTACGATATAACACCAAATGCAGAGCTCCCACCTATGTCTCCATCCTATTTAGACTTTGTTGATGACTCCTCTCTTGTTGTAGAAGCTATCGAACTATCTGGGCCTAGATGACCAAAAATACTTGGTAGAGAAAGAAAGTAATTCAATTGTACATGTCTCGAGTTGTGAGGGCTTGAAAAATGTGGGGGTGGGGGGGGGGATGCACGGATTTTGTTAGAGTGATAGTAGTCAGATGCATGTATTCTTTTGTACAAATGTGGAGTAATTCAATTGAGTTGGAGCTAGCATTAGCCTTATGATTGTATCGTGTTTGCATGGTTTATACGATGTGTTCGGAGAATTCGGCTAACTTTCTGGAAGTTTGAGTTGTAGGTTCATCATATGTGTTGCGATAAGACGTTCACGAGAACAAAACAAACTATAAACAATATAGTGAAGTAGCACAAATCAATTTAAAGCAAATAGAAAATAAGAGTATTAACCACAAAATCTAATAGACGAAGGTGAAACTTTATTAATAACCAAAAGTGAAGGAGTACAAATCGGTGGACGAATATAAATCCCTCAAATAATCCTAATTCTCTTAAACAATAAGAGGGTTCTTTCAAATATCACAAAGGCATCAAATCTAGGGCTAAAACATTCTTTCATATTTATAGCATATAAAAGATATTTCCAACTAACTAATTTCCTAATTAAGGAAAACATCCGGCCCAGAACACGGCAAACGTCTGCAGAAAGAATGCACAGACGTCTGCTCAAGTGTCTTCGAATTCACAGAGTATACCAAGACGTCTGAATAAGGATGTTCAGATGTCTTCCCTTCACGTCTTCAAAAAGGCAGAGTGCTCACAGATTTTTGGACTGATGGGGTCAGACGTCTGTCCAGTTTATGCTTGCGTATACAGAGCCTTGACAGACGTCTAAAGTTTTAGCTCCAGACTCTGTCCCCTTGCCTTAAAGATAACTTTGAATCTTAACAACGCTGGATTTGGTAGGAAATCAAAAGGGATGGAATGTAAGGCATCACAACAAATCTCCATCTTGCCTCGTATTCCCACAAACCCCTTCACCTAAATTGATAATAGCTCCATCTTCACCACAAAACCCTTAAAGGGCTCAATGAGTGCGATGGATTCCAATTAAGTTTAAGCAATGCTCAAACTTAACAACCGAAAGAGACTTCGTCAACATGTTGGCCGGATTATCTGATGTGCCAACCTTCTTCATAATAATCTATTTTTTCTCAACGACTTCCTGTACAAACCAGTACCTCACATCAATATGCTTCGTCCTATCATGATGCATCTGATATTTCGTCAAGTGAATCGCGCTTTGGCTATCACAGTAGACTATTATGGTATATTTTTGAATACCAAGTTCTGAAAATAGTCCTTTCAATCAGATCGTTTCCTTAACGGCCGCAACAACGGCCATATACTCCACCTCCATCGTAGACAACGCTACCGTAAGCTGTAACGAAACACGCCAACTGATGTCACATCCTCTCAAAGAGAATACATAACCGGTGATCGATCTTCGTCTATCAAGATCACCCGCATAATCGGAATCGCTGAATCCAACCAAATTTTTGTTGTTCCTTCCAAATACCAACCCTACATCAGATGTACCTCGTAGGTATCATAATATCCATTTCACTGCCTATTAATGGCCTTTATCTGGAGATGCCATATAGCGACTAACAACATGTGAAATGTCGGGTCGTGTATAAACCATGGCATTCATAATGCTACACACCGCATTCGCATATGGAATATTCGACATATACTTAATCCCATTCTCTGTTTATGGTGTTGAATGAGCTGAAAATTTGAAATGTGAAAATAGCCTTAGAGGGGGTGGATAAGGGTTCTATACGTCCTATTGCAAATTTAAAAATTCTAACTAATATATTAAAATGATTACCAAGTTTCTGCGGAAAATATTTAAACGGATTTTAAATAAAGAAACTTAAAATAACAATCAATCACAAGTACTAAAAATTAAAGAGCAAGAGCAATCACAACACACTAAGAATTGTTGACTAGGGTTCACCACCTCCTGTGGCTAGTCCCCGCCTGAGACCCCTTCTAAGGATTTCTGCACTATATTGGTGAAGTACACGAATCCCGCTTCACAGAGATGTGAAGAACAAAAATCTCTCTTCACAAGGATCTACTGTAACAACCCTAAACTTTCTGTACAATTTGTTTCAAAAAATACAGAAATGTTCACCACAGAAAACTGCATTTTAATACCTCTCATTCGTTATCTGTTTTGTTTTATATCGGTGCTATTAATCAGTGTTTGCTCAGTAATTACAGTTTATAGGTATTCGTGATACAACACTGAAAACATACTCAAAATCACGGATATAGCATTTGGGAGCCGACACTGCAATCAGAACGGAGAACCGACCGATATCCCATGAGTTTTTGCAAATAAGTGTGTGCACACAATTTTGGTCCAACACAATACATGTTGCACACAACTCTTGGGGATGGACCAAGTGGGGGCAGCCATGGCATGATGAATTGAGCAAGTAGGCATGGGTTGGTGTGATTGGCATTTTTGTGCATTGAATGCTTAAAGTTTTGATGTGAGATGTTGCGTCAAGTTTCCCTCCAAAACTCTGAAGGCAACCTAGGTCACAACTGATAAAACAAACAGAATCAGAGTGCTATTAGAGTGCACACAAACCCACCATGCAAATACGAGCCCCGCTCCTCGGAATTTGGCAGAGCACTAGCTCACTAAAACCGGCGAGCTCGGCCGTACTACCCCCAATGGACCCTATATTTTCTATGTCTCTCCCTTTCTGCCACGTCAGCTTATTCTTATTGTTTGTTTATTCCTCTTTGAGGCCTATAAATAGCAGACCAGCAGTAAAGGGAAGAGATCTATCTCATGCCATGCCAAATATATAGTTTACATTTCATAGTTTTAGTTTGTTCTTTTGGTTTAGCTTGAGGGTGAGTGATCTTCATTTGGTTTCTTCTTCTTCTTCCCTCTTGAAGTTCTCTTTGGAGAGCTTCATTAAGGAGGTTGAACAAGCTACCATAATCTTGTATCTCAATTCTTCAAGTGATTAATAAATTGTTGCTTTCTTTTTGTACTTGCTTTCTTTACTTGCTTTTTATTCATGCTTAACTAATATTTCATTTGGTTGTGGCGTGGGTGAGAAAGTGAGATGAAAGGCTTTGCCTCCTCCACCTCTTGATTATGTTTAATGTGCTCAAATTTACGATTCTAACTTGAATATTGTTTATGCATTGATATGATACGGTATCTTGAACCATGGTTACTTGTAACCTTCTCATATACCGTATTCATCCCCTTTCCCCATTTTCAATGTTGAAGATAAAATCTAAATTAGTGTTAAGTTTGCTAAGCTTGGATATCGTATCTTGTGATTAAGGACTTGACAAATCTCTTAATTTCATATACGATATACCATCACAACTTCTTAGCAAACTCAACACTAATATCATTTGCTCTCACTAACCACTTTGTGTTTTTCTTGTTGCGGTATGCTTGCTAACCCTTGTGTTTAGTGTTGATACCCCAAGCGCGGACATACAAACGGTAAGTGATCAAAAGGACTCGTTTCGTGCTTTGCGGCGAATATCGGACTTTGACAGTTTGTGCTCCGCAACCGCATTGACAAGTCGTGCTTCATGCCGGGATTAAGGTAAGACCGGAAAACTCATGATCAAGGGAGTGTAGAGGTAAACGTCGCGATTCGAGCTCCCGAGCCAAGCCACAACCATTCTTCCTTAACTTGTTCTCTTGCTTTTCTTGTTTTCATTCTTTTATAATTTTTGTGACAACCCCCAATTCATTAATTTGTTATCTTAAACAACAATACCCAATACACAATTCCCTGTGGATCGACCCGTGCTTTCCGACTCGCTACAACGCGCCGTGCAATTGCGGTTATAAATAGTAAAACGAGAACGATCTCGCGTGCGCATTCCGTTTCCTTCATTTTCATATCCGTTTTCGTAACATACGCGTTTGCGCGGGTGGGTGGATTCCCAACAAGTTTTTGGCGTCGTTGCCGGGGAGTTTGTAGTCATTAGGTATTGTTATTTCTGGTTCTACTAACAAAACTAACTTTCTAACTCAATTTATTTCAAAAAAACTAACAATACGTTTTTTTTGACTTTTGTTCTCTTTTCTGAAAACCTGCAATTACCTTGAAATTCAACTTAAAAATCAAGTAAGACCATTAGAATATTCATCTTGTCTAGAGATTCCACCAAAAATCCCTGCACCTAACTATTTGCAAAATCCGGCGACATTAGGCAATCTTCTGAACTCGCCGGCCGTATTGTGAGAGTTTTGGTTTTTTCTTTTTTGGTGATCTCCAGTGCAGTGTTGGTAATCTTTTGGTTTTGTTTGATTTTTCTAATTTTGAGTATGCAGGAATTGGGGCATACGTATCGCTTTTGACACTAAATATCGTATTTTCCGACATTTTAGGTTTTTCGCGGAATTGCGACCAGCGATCGTACGGAGCGAGGCTCAAATGCAATTACATGAGGTTAGCAAAGTACAGTGCCAATGATCCGGGTAGTTTGACCCGCGCAAGCGAACAATCAACGACTTGGATCAATTCAAAGGGGTTTTCTTAAACCAAATCATATCGGTACGTATTTCCTAACACCTTCGCTCGAATCCGACGCAATCCAATTTTCTATCTTTTGCAGGATTCTTCGCACAATTTTGCCGCCAATAGAACTAGAGAACTAACCGTATTTCTTGCAGCGGATAATACTTAACTGAAAAAGAATTGCTTTAAGTGATTGATTTCTTGAAATTCTTTTAATTGATTGCGCATTGCATTTTAAATACGAAATTAAGGGCATAAAGACCAAAACAAGATACGGTAAAGGATTTCGTCACCTTTTCTCCGTAGCCCACAAATCACAAAACTGCATTCTTGCATACCTCCAGTAATTTAAAATCAATTAGAACTCTGACTCTAAGGACTTCGCGCTCATTAGGAGGAGTTAGCTGTATTTAGAACTTTGCTTAACGGTATATCGTTCACGAGGTGTCGAGGCAAGTGTTCACGGCACAACCGCCAAAAGAGAAAGGTTTATTTAATTAAGGACCTTCGCGAAAGCGTTGGAAAACCTCCCCTTATCTCTTGCACTTACCTGGCTTTGTGATCAGTATATCTTGAGCTTATTTCTCGATACGGTTTTATTTCGGCAATCAGGTTCTTGAGCAAGTCTAGTTGACTTAGCATAACATAGACTGCTGGGGGTGTGATATTTTTTATTTTTGTGATATTTGTGAATTCTTGTTATTATGGGTGATACACAATACAATTCTATTTTTCACGACTCTTATTCTTTTGTTTATACTCAATCCCAATTGTTTTGTACAAATTGCCAAAATCCTTCCCACATTCATGATATTTGTCCTTTTCTAGGGGGTGACCCAAATTGTTGATAACGGTCACCCACCTAACACTCCTGAACCCAGTCACACTACAACCATAGACCAAATGATTGAAGATTTAGAGAAAGAGGTCGACAGAATGACTGCTCTAGCATCACCACCATCACAACCCCTCCAACCCGAAACAATTGAACCATCATTAGGGAGTGACGGTGAGATAGATGCTAGGTTGATCACTTTTGAAAAAGGTATTGAAGTAATGACTGCGGTCGAGAACCAATCAGCTGCGATGCTAGCCCTGTTTTTACAGCAATCTGAGCAATTATTTGGTTCTCAAGCTCAATCTTTGGCTAGAATCGAGAAACAAACAAAACATTTAGCTGAGAGCATTCTAGGGAGTGAACACAGTCAATCGGAACCCCATAATGTCAACATCTGTCAGCTAGGTAGTCACCCGAGTGAAATAAGTGATCAGATCAATTTGGATGATTTCATAGATGATGATACAACAAAATTGACTAGGTGTTCACAGGACACACAAGCAAACCCTCTAAGTCAGTCCACCATTAGCCTTCAGGTATCCACTGAGCCTCTTGTCACTTGTGATTTAGAGATTTATTTAACTGAAATAATACTTGAAGAAGATATTCTTGAACCGACTGATTTTTGCTTTCCAATTTTAGAGGAGGAATCTTGTGAATTTGACGGGTATGGTTAGGATAAATTGTTTGAAAAGATCAATGATCAGGAACCCACAATTTTTGTATCACCTAGTGATATTGTTTCGGAAGAAACATTAGGGTGGGAACCTACTTTTTTAAATGATATGAACCTTCCCATTTTTTAATGTGACGAGGAGGAAATCTTTTTGGGAGAGAGTGTAAATAATGAGAGTAAGATTGTGAAAAATAATAGGGAGGAAGACGGTGTTGAAAATTATTCTTTTATACAGAGTTTTGAGGAAATTTTTGCTGATGAACTTGATATTCTTGGTGAGTTTGGGTAAAGATCATTTGGGATCATCCTTTGAACCTTTCTTTTTCAGAACTTTTTGCGGATGAACTCCAGTTCTTACACGAACCTGACTTCGAAACTCAACACATACTTATTGAAAATTCAATTCATTTAGAAAACAATGCTTTGATCGCTTCAAAACTTCATTTTCACCTTCAACATTTTTTGCTCCCTACTTTTACACACCCATGCCCTTTACTAATATCTAACCATTTTTTGTATTTTCTCTTTTTCTTTTTATTATACCTATTCTTTTGCCAGCCATGGCACTATATTTACAAAATTTTTGAATGGATGGTATTAATTTCTGCACCAACCCAGTCTTTTAACTTGTACATGTTGTAATTAGTCTTAGTTTTTTTTCTTTTTCTTTTAATAAAATTCTCCCCACGATGTCTAAGTCTAGCTACCGGAGACGGGTGTAATGATGAGGACATCGTAAAACTCAAGTTTGGGGGTGGGCACTGCATCATGTGTATATTCTGCATTGCATACATATTAAAAAAAACCCATAAAAATTGAAAAAATTTCCGAAAAATATAAAAACTTTGTCATCAAGTTAGCTAATTGGGTAACTTAGATTTTATTCCGAAAGTTTAGTTGATACGTCAGAAGTAACTAAATCCTAGACTTAGGAATTGAAAACCCTAAAAATAACCCTCATTCTGTTTAACCTTGGTAATTATACGTCTTTACAGATTTTTTTTAGAAATAGGTAATCTTGAGTTCAGTTCTTTAGTAAAGTCAAGATGAAGGGAAAGTATTGATGCTTTACTGAAAGATAAGTCTGGAAAATAGTTTCTATTCTTAAATCCAAATTTAGAAAGTATATACCCTACAAATTGCACTGTTGGCTATAGTGCCCTCAAGGCAATTATCATAGTGGCGGACTTGTGATTGTGATGATTGAGGCAGGACCTATACCGATAAAACAGTCTTACTCAAGATGATAGTATACTATCTGGTTTGTCTTTATCATCATGTACGTGTTGATAGAGCCCATAGGATTCTTGCTTGACTGCCAGCATTATGATGGCGATCATATATGTGGGAGCTGGGGGTCTATAAGCACATCCTTAAATGTCCCTAGTCGTAGGAGTATCGAGACCGGGTATCGATACTCCAGTGTAGACTAGTGTATACTGATCGTGACCCCGACGAGGGGCGGTGGCCAGGTCTCACAAGCCATTGGTGTGAGTTTGTTCACCTAAGATAGTATACAGGTGCTTATTGGATTATGAGTACACTGGACAGACTCGCCGGGAACCTGCTAGTTGGTATTATACCTATTGTCAGATAGCAGTTCCCAGGTGACATGTGTATAGGTTAGTCTGTCGACCTGAGATCGTCATTTGTCTCGTGTGAGTTCCCACCGTGCTTTGATTACTACCCTGCTACGGCTCAAAGGAGTCGTGCAAACAGGTTTTAGTTGGGTACAGTCCCGAGCCACATGGAGGCAGTGATCGGATCGTCGGGGATTCGTCTCTCCCGGTATTGGGGGTTGATATCGCGTTGTGTACGGATGGCCATCACCATAAATCCGTGGCCACGGTGGACGAGAACTACCGATCCAGGATCGATAGTTTCTCAGGTGGTGATGGGTTTCATCCCGACACTAAATATCGCGTTGTTGGGGGTCTGACTTTATCCACCCCCTATACTCGATATGCGATACTCTTAGACGAACAGACCGGACTGTACGGATATTGTCACTGACAGGCTCAGTAGGGGTTCAGAATGAGTTTGCTCGTCGGCCTCCCTTTCGCTCAATACCTAGGCAGCCGTTACGTACAGCTAGTGCCGCTGACGTGCTTGTGGTTAAACCCATTGCCAGCGTATTGACGAGTCTTTAGAGTCCCACACAGAGGGTTTTCACGGTTCAGGCGATATGGTGTACATGAGGTATGTTGGTACATACAGGTGTCCGATTAAATATGTGCATGCTGCGCAGATTTTAATCGGACGATTGATAATACTAGTGGTTTATGATTAAGCCAGTTTTTTAAATCAGGTTTTGATTTGATAATTTACATATGTATTTATATATATGTATTCTAGTATTATTGTTCGCTATTTATTTTCTCTCTTGGCTATTCGTATTTTTGTACGAATACGCGTATATGTATTTCGATACATGTACCGGGAAGTATTCCGTATTTTGTACGGAATAGCTTTTAGAAGGTGCCACATCATTTGTATGAATTTCCATTTATGGAAATTCATTTGTTTAATAAATGAGGTGGAAAAGGAGGCATGGTCATGGACATGTAAGTGGCATGGGTCAAAGTATGGTTGCACATTTGTTTAATGCAAAATTAGAAATGTTTTTTTTATGATGGGAGAGAGAGGGGGCCGGCCACTTAAGGGAGTGGGATTGATTTATTTTGCTTGATGATTTTATCACATTACTAGCCTCCTCACTCTCTCACTCTCATGCTTGACCCAAAAGACTTAGCAAAAGTTCACATCCTCCTTCATCTTCTTCTTGAGTTTCTTATTGAGCTCATGGTTTGAGAGAAAAATGTAGTGACACTTCCATACACCCCCACTCTCCATAGCTAGCGACTTTGGAGCGTAGGTTACCTCGTTTGTCGAGGTTGGAGCTTGCACCGTTTCCCTCGGACGGATCATCGGAGACGAAGGAAGACCGGCAACCAAACCACATCGAGGAGCCGCTAGGAGCTTGGAATGAAGACCGAAGGACTTGGATCATCTCGGTATAACAATTCTAACTCTTAGTTTTCTAGTTTAGGGTTTAAGGTCGATCCGGGATTCGGGTAGCGGTAGCGCCGGTTTAGGAAATTTTTGTTCCGCATTTTGGCCGCGTTTCGACGGCCGGGGCGCTGCCGGGACCCAACATGGTATCAGAGCCACCCTTTAAACCCCTTACTAGCTTGTTTAGACGTGCTTAAATGATCGATTGACGGATTTTACCGAAATCACGATTTCATTCTTCAGTTTGCTGTCGATTTTCAAATGTGGTCAAAAAATTATTTCACACATCTTAAAAATCAGTGCTGGCAAATATAAGGGTACTGTAAAAATTTGGGCTCGTGATTCCACAAAAGCGCCGCGGATCCGCCGCACTTAGCCCCTTTTGGCGGCGGTTCCGCGGCGGTTGAGTGGCAACGGGCGACCAAATTTTTTCTGTAACTCATGTACTTGGAATTGTGATTTTTGTGATATTCTGTTTTAGCCCAGGTTTCAGTGAAGTGTTGTTTTGCTATTGGGGCCAATTTGGAACTTTGTCGACCGATAATTTAAGTGTGCGTTTATCAGTACTTACATTTCTATCTGCGACCGTGAATGTCATTTGATCAGTAAACTCGTCTAATTGCTATATGTCTTTTAGACGGGTTTGCGAACGTGACATTCACGTTGATGTTCTGTATTGTGCTGTGATGTTGGTTGGATCGTCGTGGTGGATAGCAATGGTGCGATGTTAGTACAGTTTTTTATTTCATTTGTACATTTGATATTGCGGGGCGAGCGTCCGACATGTGGACTGCCGTCACTGCCAGTTTGTATATTATTCTTTTGGGGCACGACCGGGCTGAGGTCGATGTCACCCTTGTATATTATTTTCTTTTCTGTACTAGGATTACCCCGCGGTGGGGTGCACGAATAGCCGGATTCTAGAGGGCAACTGGTCCGCATCTCATGGCGTTGGGACGGAGGGGACCCTACTCTAGAATTGGCGGGCTATTCGCCGCACTCGTAGGGGGTATAGGTGACCCAGGAAGGGTGCTCAAGTTACCGGATTCCGTGAAGTGCTGGGTGGTCCATTCACGTTGCTGAAGGGGGCTGCCTCACTTCTGGTTTTGGCGGGTAACTTGCCGCACTCGTAGGGGTCTAGGTTTCATTGCACATGCTATCCATACGACAGGGAACGTCGGGTCTCACTTGCGGCTCAAGTGAAACCCGGGGCTCCAGATTATCCACCATTCTGTGTTGTTTCTGTGATGTTTCTGTGATGTTGCTTTATATCATGCCTAGGACGAATGTTATATATATATTTATATATATTAGTAGATGTTGTATATGTTTTGCACCCGCGCTAGCCTAGTCCCCGCTCTGTCGTTAGTTAAGTAACCTAACGGGTGATGACGGGACCCAGTGGCGAATGCGGATGGCATATACGTACATTTTATTTTCGTTCTTTTCTGGTGTGATTATTTGATGGGACTGCGTTGATTCTTATCAATGCAAGGAAAACAAACCTATATATATGATGTTGTTGGAACCAAGTTTTAAAAAAAACTGACATTACAGACGTACACTTTTGCTTTGTATCGTGGTATTCATTTGGAATATCCTGCACCTCATTCGACGAGGCAAGGGCCGAGATCCCTTCATCGGGAGTGACCCCTTGGGTAAAAGTTTGCGTCAACATAATAACTTTACTATAGTCGATTGTTTTTGCTTTGCATCGTGGTATTCATTTGGAATATCCTGCACCTCATTCTACGGGGAAAGAGCCGAGATCCCTTCACCGGGAGTGACCTCTTTAGCAAAAGTTTTCGCCACTATATATTTATAAAACCACTTGGATTCCTTCAACGATATCAAGTTCATTACGTTAAAGGTTTTTTGCCAAAAACCAGCTGTAGCCCTCCGTCATTTCGGATAAATAGTGCATAGTATTCATGCGGTGTTTGTTGGCCAAAGTCAAGGCATCGTGTGCGGTAGCTGTGTATTGCTTGTCCGTTGCATGGATATGCATTGGTTTAGGACAGTCGTACCACTTTGTTGGCCAAAGTCAAGGGTGTGTGCGGGTGGGTCTAAATCAATCAGGATAATGACGGGTAGAACTTGACTTGCGGGTTATGATTTGTTGGCCAAAGTCAAGGTCATAAACCGCTTGGGGTAAAAATCATATCGGGAGTTTCAAACATACAGGAAACTTGCCAGGCTTGTGCATACCTTCTGGAGTGTGGTGACTTGAGTGGCTTCTATCAAGTTATCATGTGATGATAGTTGGATCCCGATTCCCACTGATGAGTAGGATTACTCTTCGGGTGATTCCGACTAATTCTCCTTTTATGTTTGGAGGAGGATTCGAGGAAATAGTGGGAGCCATCCAGATTAGATAAAATGATTAACCATTCTGATCTAGGTTAGAGTGCACGCTGAGTGTTTCTTCTCTCTCTCTCTCTGGCTGCGACTATGACCCGACCTTTGACTAAAACTCATGAAACCAAGTTAACCGAACCTTCTTAAAACACTTTGACTTTTGGAATGTCACGGTGTCGCATACATCATTGCCACTTCTATATCACCTTTGCATTTCTCCAGAACACCCCGTATTATTACGAACATCCACTTCCATTGGATAAATCCATCGTATGGTTATATACGAACTCGAAGGAACTTTTTCGAGGATGGATTCCGGTTCTGGAGAGATTGAATAGGATTATTCGGTTGTCTTTTCTCTTTACCTTCTCTCAGGTTGTGAGGGCTCCTAGGATTGGGAGAGGGTACACCTATTGAGCTTATTGGATAGTCTTCTTCCAAACCATAGGCAGGTGCCGAACGGTAGGGAAGGAAGAAAACCAACAAGCTTAACTATAGTGTACAGAAGGTAATAAGTAAAGACATATATAAGGATTAGAATAATGGCAAAGGAAATTGCGATCACCATCATTCACGACAAAGACCGGGTATACCCCTGCCACTCCTACATCCACTTTGCTTTTCTCCAGAACACCCCGTATTATTACGAACATCCACTTCCATTGGATAAATCTATCGTATGGTTATATACGAACTCGAAGGAACTTTTTCGAGGATGGATTCTGGTTCTGGAGAGATTGAATAGGATTATTCAGATGTCTTTTCCCATTACCTTCTCTCAGGTTGCGAGGGCTCCTACGATTAGGAGAGTACACCTATTATGCTTATTGGATAGTCTTCTTCCAAACCTTAGGCTGGTGCCGAAGGATAGGGAATGAAGAAAACCAATTAGCGTAAAGAAGGTGTACAGAAGGTAATAAGTAAAGACATAATAAATGGATTGGAGTGAGGGCAGGTAAATATATGGTTATTGTCGTGAATCAGGATATTGGAAGAGGCGTTACTAGGAATACCAGTTAACCCTTTCGAAACATTTTATGTTTCAGTTTCACTGTGCGATGTTAATTGAAAACTGTTTTCCCAATTGGAATCTAACTCCAGAGTATGTATTTACCAGATCAGTTTCTCACATCTGCATGTGATTACGGATGGTGAGTGGGAGTAAGATATTGGGAATTGGGTGATTAGATCCTCATTATATCGGAATTCGTTGTAATTGGTGATATTTGAGGAAATCATCTGGATTTTGCCGGATGGCAAATATTTGGTTTTTAATATCCGTTGTTATGCACCAATTTCAAACTGATATATCTGTACATTTATTTTATAAAGTGAGATATAACTTTTTGATATTGTGTCTATGACACTTACCTATATCAGTTGGTGATTAGGTAAGGTGCATTCAACAGCGGTGTAATTCTTCTTAACCACATTACAGTT
This sequence comes from Agapanthus africanus, assembly GCA_030015575.1. Lineage (NCBI taxonomy): Eukaryota > Viridiplantae > Streptophyta > Magnoliopsida > Asparagales > Amaryllidaceae > Agapanthus > Agapanthus africanus. The sequence goes on from CM057349.1 coordinate 333,826,451, forward strand.
TTTCAACCTACGACGCACAGGGTTTGAGTTGTTGAACTCATGGGACCTGTACAAAGTATTGTATGTTGTCCAGTGTCCATTAGGACAAAGGGGTTGGTACTCGTACTATATTCTGTTTACTTGTGACTTCTCAAGTTCTGGACAAGTATTTCGTTGAAATGCAAAGTCCAGATATTGAGAAGTTATAGGTATAAGAATAAAGTAGAGAACCATTTATTGTAAGTATCAGGATTCTTCGAGGAAGTCGAAAATGTAGATACTTGTGTTTGGTATTCCATTGATAGTAATGGTTTTGAGAACTTGCTTCTCTTTCAGGTTACTCATATATGGATGCACTCCTAGATGAGTAATGCTGATTAACCTCATTCCATTTGGTTGATATGCACCGGAGACAGCTGCATGATTTGAATCTGGTTCCAATTAAATTAGTGCTTTTGTTTCTATATTAGATATATATAGAATCAATTTATATCTTAACGATGTTAAGGTATAGGGAGTTGTCCGGCTGATACTTAAAACCAGAATCCGGATAAACTCAAGGCACGTTTCAGTAATGGCTGTTTTGTGGGTTATCCTGGGCTTTGACGAGGGTTAACTTTCTACCATCGGGAAGATCAATATTTATATTGTTCTTGACTCGCCACAGTTTTAATAAAATGGATTTTTTCAGAAAACACAAGTGGGAGTATGGTAGAACTGGAAGTGATTCCAGAACCACAAACGATTACTGAAGATTTAATAGAACCTACGGATTCAATTGTTTTTGACGTTCCATTAGCCACTCCGTAGATTTTGGTGGGTAACCTCAGGCACCCAAGAAGTACTTCGGTCTTCTCAGTAACGGTGACAGGGAGGTTCTTGTTTACCCAGACTTGCCATTGCTGCTGTTCTAGACTATAAGACCCGGCAGGAGGATGAGTATAGCGTCGTTCTAAACTAGTTTTAGAAGTGCACGTGTATATGACTCTGCCAGAGGGTTGTTGTAGTCAGTAGGAGCAGCGGAAGCATAGTGGGCAAGTAGCTTATGTCTATTCATAGACTAAAGCAGGTATAGCGGAAATAGATTATCTAATTTTGATGTAACAGTCATAGGCTTTGACTTCATCAGAATAGGAGATGGGTCTGGTAAGAAGGTAGTAGAAAGTGATGTCCAGGTATTGGGATGACATGCACTTGATAGGAAGGGACATTCCTATACTACGATCGGTTGTATTATGGTTGTCACAAAGTTGTTTCTCCACACATGATATGGATATAATATCAGATTTTCTGGTTACTAGATCTATGGTTTTAGATCTAGATTTGGGAAGTATCCTAATCTGGGTACTTTGACATTAAATGGACGACTCCTGGCATGGTGGTGAACCTGCAGGTGATGGAGTCAACCTCTCTAAAGGTGTCTTACAGACTAAAGGGGAGAGGAATCTACATGATTAACATATCATTTGCTTAGGCAATTGAGTTAATCATGAAATGTCAAGTACCACACCAGATATTGCTTTTGCACTAGATGCAATAAGCAGATATATTATTCTAACCCTGGAGAAACATTGGGAAGCAGTTTATGAACATAAGTGAATGTTCTTCGGATATGGTAACGGCAGCCTCCTTCGGGAGACGGTTATCATTTCAGGCTCCCAAGGTGACCTGGATGACAGAGTGACTGTTAGAGTTATATTTTTCCCTCTTTTGAGGGACAGTATGTTGGACAGGTGGTCCAATCGGATACTGAGGAAAGGCAAGGCGCAGGATACTGATTAAATTCAGTGGACGATACAGTCTAAGTAATTTGCTGGATTTGAAGTTCATTTATGAACTGGGTCCCATCAGATATCCAGAAAAATTCTAAGACAGGTATTGCTCATTTCGGAAGATAGCTTTCTCCGTAAAGTTGAGATTAAGAGAGATGCAGAAAGAAACATTAGAGCGGATCCACTCACTGAGGCTATTTCTCGAACGCAATCATTTTTGCAAACAGGCTTTGCGAAGCTGATTAGTAGAGAAGTTGGGTTTCGGTATCACACAGGCTGTGAGTATGCGACATCGTAATAATTGGCCTTAAGTGCAAGTGGGAGATTGTTGGCTATAGTGCCCTCAAGGCAATTATCATAGTCGCGGACTTGTGATTGTGATGATTGAGGCAGGACCTATACCGATAAAACAGTCTTACTCAAGATGATAGTATGCTATCTGGCTTGTCTTTATCATCATGTATATGTTGATAGAGCCCATAAGATTCTTGCTTGACTGCCAGCATTATGATGGCGATCATATATGTGGGAGCGGGGTCTATAAGCACATCCTTAAATGTCCCTAGTCGTAGGAGTATCGAGACCGGGCATCGATACTCCAGTGTAGACTAGTGTATACTGATCGAGACCCCGACGAGGGGCGGTGGCCAGGTCTCACAAGCCATTGGTGTGAGTTTGTTCACCTAAGATAGTATACAGGTGCTCATTGGATTATGAGTACACTGGACGGACTCGCCGGGAACCTGCTAGTTGGTATTATACCTATTGTCAGATAGCAGTTCCCAGGTGGCATGTGTATAGGTTAGTCTGTCGACTTGAGATCGTCATTTGTCTCGTGTGAGTTCCCACTGTGCTTTGATTACTACCCTACCACGGCTCAAAAGAGTCGTGCAAACAGGTTTTAGTTGGGTACAGTCCCGAGCCATATGGAGGCAGTGATCGGATCGTCGGGGATTCGTCTCTCCCGGTATTGGGGGTTGATGTCGCGTTGTGTACGGATGGCCATCACCATAAATCCGTGGCCACGGTGGACGAGAACTACCGATCCAGGATCGATAGTTTCTCAGGTGGTGATGGGTTTCATCCCGACACTAAATATCGCGTTGTTGGGGGTCTGACTTTATCCACCCCCCTATACTCGATATGCGATACTCTTAGACGAACAGACCGGACTGTACGGATATTGTCACTGACAGGCTCAGTAGGGGTTCAGGATGAGTTTGCTTGTCGGCCTCCCTTTCGCTCAATACCTGGGCAGCCGTTACGTACAGCTAGTACCGCTGACGTGCTTGTGGTTAAACCCACTGCCAGCGTATTGACGAGTCTTTAGAGTCCCACACAGAGGGTTTTCACGGTTCAGGCGATATGGTGTACATGAGGTATGTTGGTACATACAGGTGTCCGATTAAATATGTGCATGCTGCGCAGATTATAATCGGACGGTTGATAATACTAGCGGCTTAGGATTAAGCCAGTTTATTAAATCAGGTTTTGATTTAATAATTTACATATGTATTTATATATATGTATTCTAGTATTATTGTTCGCTATTTATTTTCTCTCTTGGCTATTCGTATTTTTGTACGAATACGCGTATATGTATTTCGATACATATACCGGGAAGTATTCCGTATTTTGTACGGAATAGCTTCTAGAAGGTGCTACATCATTTGTATGAATTTCTATTTATGGAAATTCATTTGTTTAATAAATGAGGTGGAAAAGGAGGCATGGTCATGGACATGTAAGTGGCATGGGTCAAAGCATGGTTGCACATTTGTTTAATGCAAAATTGGAAATGTTTTTTTTTATGATGGGAGAGAGAGGGGGCCGGCCACTTAAGGGAGTGGGATTGATTTATTTTGCTTGATGATTTTATCACATTACTAGCCTCCTCACGCTCTCACTCTCATGCTTGACCCAAAAGACTTAGCAAAAGTTCACATCCTCCTTCATCTTCTTCTTGAGTTTCTTATTGAGCTCTTGGTTTGAGAGAAAAATGTAGCGATACTTCCATACACCCCCACTCTCCATAGCTAGCGACTTTGGAGCGTAGGTTGTCTCGTTTGTCGAGGTTGGAGCTTGCACCGTTTCTCTCGGGTGGATCATCGGAGACGAAGGAAGAACGGCAACCAAACCACATCAAGGAGCCGCTAGGAGCTTGGAATGAAGACCGAAGGACTTGGATCATCTCGGTATAACAATTCTAACTCTTAGTTAGTTTTCTAGTTTAGGGTTTAAGGTCGATCCGGGATTCGGGTAGCGGTAGCGCCGGTTTAGGAAATTTTTGTTCCGCATTTTGGCCGCGTTTCGACGGCCGGGGCGCTGCTGGGACGCAACATGCACATACACATACCTTGAAACTTGGGATAGTAGAGGATACCTAGAAATACTCTTGCCTGAAAGCCTAGTTTGAAAGAAAAAACGGTATTTAAAGCTAAACACCATAAGAGCATCATTGAAAAATATATCCGGTCTTGAAAAGAAAAATAAAAATAAAAAAAATTAAAAAAATAATAAAGTCAAGACCTGGAAACTGCTATTTACGCTTTAAGCTCATACATTCAGTAATCGGCTGTTAGTGCCTCACGAAGCATTAATAGTCGCATGAAAGGTGTATGAGCAGCACCGTCCATCCATTAATGAAAAGAAGTAGTATTATGTATTAAGATAAGGGTACTATAGCTTGAATTGAATTCTCGAGTGTAGGGGTGCAAAATTTACACACACGTAGGGGTATACGATCGATTTTTGGAGGAAAGATAAAAATGAAGAATAAGACTTATGTTTTCTGTAAAGTTGATAAAAATTCCTGATTGGAGACCGCACTTTAGGAGGAAAACTTAGAAATACCAATATCTTTCTAAACTGTAAATACGCATATGATCTAAGATTAAATAGATAGGAGGTGTGAAACATACGGGTTGCATATTTCTAACTTAGGATGATAGAATTTCTAACTTAGATACTAAACTGTAGGAGTAGAATCGACGTTAACTTATGAAACTAACTTGACGGGATTTTGTGGGTGTAATCCGCTGAAAACCCTCAGGAGACAACACTCCTCCTCCTATGGACACCTAGAGGTTTAACGGCTTGTTGCACGTGCTCAGTGCAATCACGTTCCCTGCGAAACTGAGGCTAGGATTTTTTTGTTTTGCTCGGGACGAGTGTTGGGGTCAAAATTTGCACCCCGGTTGACTAAGTCAAAGTCAAGGCCCAAACCCAGGTCAAGCGGGCCCAAACCCAGGTCAAGCGGGCCCATGCCCAAGTCGAGCCCGCGGCTAGCCTCCCATGCCAAAATGAAATCATGTGATAAAATTTTTTTATGTAATTTTTTATGCATGAATGGGCATAAAGCCAAATTTTTGTAAAGCCCATGGCTTATGTGCAAAAAGAAATGGCACATGAGCCATGGAATGGGCAAAATGCCATTTTGTAAAGCCCAAGGGGATTTATGTAAATATATAAGCCTATATAAGGCAACATGATGATGAATAATATATACTTTTTCATTCCCCCCAAAATCTAGGGTTTGTGCCCTTTCCCCTTTCTGAAGGTTCTAAACCTTCTTCTTTCTTTTGAATTAAATCAAGAGTTCTACTCTTCCTTTTATAAAACTAAATAGTTTTTCACCACAAAGCCTACAAAGGGGAGCTTAGATCTCCCATCAGATCTCAAAAAGAAGAGATTTTTAAAATCTCACATCTCTTGATCTTCAAGATCCTGCCAACAGAGAAGGAAGAAGGAGACCCATCTCCAGAAACCCCACTTTGGGGAAGAACTAGGGCTAAAGGGGAGAAGCCCTTCATCAGCTTCAAAACATCCTACGAGTTTAACTCCTCAAACACACACACACACACACACAAAATAATAAGTGCTCCTTTCTGGGAGTACAACTCCCATTGCAGGGACCAAGTACCTTTTGTCGTCCGAGCGCCCACGTGCTGACACGTGGGGCGCTAGCGCCCAAAACGCTAGCGCCCGAGCGCCCAAAGCGCTAGCGCCCGAGCGCCCATGTGCTGATACGTGGGGAACTAGCGCTCAAAGCGCTAGCGCCCTTGCGCTCAAAGCGCTAGCGCCCGAGCGCCCACGTACTGACACGTGGGACGCTAGCGCCCGAGCGTCCATGTGCTGACACGTGGGGCGCTAGCGCTCAAAGCGTTAGCGGTCTTGAGCTCAGAGCGCTAGCGCCCAAAGCGCTAGCTCCCGAGCGCCTACGTACTGACACGTAGGGCGCTAGCGCCTAAAGCGCTAGCGCTCGAGCACCCACGAGCCTGGCACGTGGGGCGCTAGCGCTCAAAGCGCTGGCGCTTTTTCCCATGCATCCTTTGGATGTCCTTTCCCTTTCTTTACACACACACACACACACTCCACGACACTGTCCCTGTTAGAAAAAATTTCTAACGGGGTGCTGCTTCGCACCCCGTAAGGGGGCTGCTAGCCCCCTTGACCCCCAGCCTGCTATCTGGGTAGCGGGACCCCCGTAAAAACTCTGCGGGGCCCCCGATATATCCAAAACCCCTTCAAAACACAACACTGCATGTTGAGCTCGCATGACCAGTTTAACCCGTCAATCGGAGGTTCCCTCGCTCCAAAGGCGAGGGGTAATTAACGGCAGCTTAGTCCGCGGCTGCCGCAGATTCGGATCCCCACAATCAATAAACCCCAGCCTACCCTAGGCAGGGGAAATCTGTAATGCGCCTGACAAGCGCGCGCGTATTCCCATCTCAATGGGATGACGAAAAACACCCTACAGATTCTGGTACGCCCGGTGGGACCAATCTCTCCTCCCATATTTCGGGTTAAACGTTCATGCGAACTCAATCAATATACATATCTATGTTTATGCTAAAATAATGCTCTTTCATGCAGATTTTCAAGCAATCACCTTTCAATGATGTCTCCGAAGATGAACTCAGCTCCCATCTCCTACACGATGAAGATGGATGCCAGGACGGTCCTTCCGGCCAGTCTCGGGCGACAATGGGAAGAGCCACCGCTACTATTTGGCTCTATTCTGTTCATGTCAGCTAACGCCATCCTAGCTCCTCAAGCCCCGGTGACAGACAAATCGGTCTCGAAAGGCAAGAGGCCAAATGTGGTGGTCTCGAAGGCGCCCCAACTCAAATGCAAGTCGGTGTTTGAATGACTTTCCTTGGCCCCAGCTGGGGGCAAGGCCATCAACACGAACAAAGCAACGAGGCATCTCGAGTAAGCTCCAGCGGTGCCCTCGATAATTGCTCGATCGGGTATCTTCTCTAAGCTCCCCACCAAAGATAAAGAGACGACTGGATATGTTGTCTACACTGTCTACATGGTGGGTACGCGCAGCAAGAGCAAGGACGGGGCCACCACATCCCAAATCCAATCTGGTGTGAATGTGGCTGTCACTTCCTAAGACCAACATCCTCCAGAGGGTGATGAAAATCCTCCCAGTGAGGCTGATAGGCAGAGAGAGCCCTCAGTTCATGAGGAGTCGGGCTCGGAAAGCGAAGATGATCCAACTTTCCATCCTAAGACCGCAGAGCAGCAACTTCTCCAAGAGCTCCGAAAACAGCTCAGAAGCAAAGACAAGGAGATGGCCAAGCTCTACTCAAAGATCGACGACTTGACAAATGTCGTCTTACGGCTTACGGCCCAACTTGCCTCTCAGCCGTCCAATCAAGCGCAGTGCTTTGCTCGTGAACCGGGAAACGGTGTCCCAAGACAGCCGACGCCTATTCCCTTAAATCCGAAAGTGGGCGGACCGCATGAAAATCAGTCGCATCCTATCTCAGGAAATGTCTTGGCTACCGATGACAGTAGCCCGTTAACTCAAGATCAAATCATGGATTTGGTTGCCAACAAAGTCAAAACATTGGTGGCCGAAGCCGAAGCGCAAAAAGATATTAGCAGTAGTGGGAGACCATATCCTGCTCGGTATGATCTGGTAGAATTTCCTAGCGGCTATGTCATCCCCAAATTTGGAAGATTCGATGGGACGGGAAATGCAAATCAGCACATCGCCCACTTCAAAGCCTCATGCGGGAATACTGGGGGAAATGATGCGCTTCTCCTCCTCCAGTTCGTTAATAGCTTGGCCGACGTTGCTTTCGACTGGTACGCGAGCATACCGGATGGCTCTGTCACAACTTTCGTCCAAATAGAGTCTCTGTTTCGGCAGAGGTTCATGAGCGTCAGCGATAAGATCACCATTGCCGAGCTCGTAAGGACTAAGCCAAAGAACAACGAAAGCAGCATAGATTTTATAACCCGATGGCGCAATCTCTCCGTCAAATATGAACCGCCGATAGAGCAGGACCAATCTGTCAGTCTCCTTGTCGGAAATCTTAACAATTGGATGGCCCCGTTTCTATGCACCGCGGGTCTCAAAACATTCCAAGAGCTGACCAGGAAAGTTCAGATGCTGGAGCGCTCAAAGCAGGAGTCCTCTTCGGATTCCCAAAATAACAATAGGTCCTGGAGAAACCTAAAAGACGATAATCGCAAAGGCGGAAATCCCGACGATTCTGAATCTTTCAACACTTCGGCTAACCGAAATAAGCGAGGGATGAGCGGGCCTAGTGCCAACCAGCCTCAGAAGCCAGTGTTCGGAGAGGGAGGAGAATCTCCACTGAAAGAGAAGCTGGATAAGGTCTATTCCTTCAGAAGGGACAAAATCCGTAAAATATTCAAAGACGCCCTGAGGAACGGTCTACAACTGCCAGAGTCAAAAAGACCGCAGGAAGCGAATATGACCAATGACCCCAAATTTTGCCCCTATCATAGAGTGATAGGTCATGCCATTGAGGACCGCTTCGTCTTCAATGATTGGGTCGAAAAGCAATACAAGGCAGGAGAGATAGAACTGTCTAAAGGCGTGTTAACAAACAGTCCAGCTGCGACCGCCAATTTCATACAAACGGAGACCGAAGTTCTTCGTGAAACTGATTCTCTCAGACATCTGCCTTTCTCTGAAAACAATCGACCTCTAAGTCGTTAAACTGGGAATGAAAAAACAAATATATGTAAATAAACAAAAAAATGTGTGTAAATAAAAGAAAAATAAAGAAAAGCCGAAATGATGGGGCAACTCGCAATAAAAATCAGCGAGTAAAAATAAAAATGAAAATAAAGCCGAAATGATGGGGCAGCCGCGAATAAAAGCCGAAATGATGGGGCAATCGCGATCTTCGCGATAAGAAAAGCAATCGCGGTAAAACAAAAAAAAGCAACAAAAACAAAAACAAAAAACAAAAAAAACAAAAAAAACAAAAAAAAACAAAACAACGACGAATGATGAGTCGCTCCTGGTACCATATTCCAGTGCAGCGATGCAGACGCCAACCAAAATCCGATTTTTCAAAATTCTCCCAGCCCTACGATTGGTCCCCAAATTGACTACCGTATACAATCCACGGGCTCAAATAATTCTCATCATGCCCATGCCCCACCGCAATCACCAGTCCAGCGGTTGGTCTCCGTCCTTGGAATTATGCTCCATTGGGAAGACCCACTCATGCATCCTCACGATACATGAGGAGAACAAACCTTCGTGGGATCCTTACGACTCTCAAAGGAAAAACACACTTAGGAGTCCTCATGACTCCTAAGGAGAAAATACACCTACGAGATCCTTTCGACTCGTAGGGAGAAAATGCTTTTATGGGACCCTTACGGCTCATAAAATTGAAAAGTCTTAGGTGATACGGACCTAAATTTGTCTCCTAAGCCATCGCTTCCCATACCCCAACGGCGAATGATGAGTCGCTCCTGGTACTATATTCCGGTGCAGCGATGCAGACGCCAACCAAATTCCAAATCCTATGCCCCAACGGCGAATGATGAGTCGCTCCTGGTACCATATTCCAGTGCAGCGATGCAGACGCCAACCAAATTCCAAATCCTATGCCCCAACGGCGAATGATGAGTCGCTCCTGATACCATATTCCAGTGCAGCGATGCAGACGCCAACCAAATTCCAAATCCCATACCCCAACGGTGAATGATGAGTCGCTCCTGGTACCATATTCCAGTGCAGCGATGCAGACGCCAACAAAGTCCCAAAATTTTTCCGGCCCTACGGTCTGGATCATACATCCTGCACAACCGTATACAATCCACGGGCATAAAACAATCCCAATCTCTCCCAAGTCCTACCAGTGAGACCACATTCAAAGTCCCATAAAAAAGAAATAATAAAATAAAATAAAAAATGGTATGCCCACAAGCAAAATGGGCACGGATGAAAACCCGAAAGGGCACCGTGAGTAAAAACAGCAGGACTGCCGGCGAGTTTGTGAAAACCCGAAAATGCGCAAACTCGTAAAAAAAGAGATGAAATACATTCGCAAAGTCCTCTCGACTTTGTGAGGAGAAAATTCCCGCGTGAGATCCTTACGACTCACAAAGGAGCAACACACTTAGGAGTCCCCACGACTCCTAAGGAGAAAATACACCTACGAGATCCTTTCGGCTCGTAGGGAGAAAATGCTTTTATGGGATCCTTACGACCCATAAAATTGAAAAGCCTTAGATGATAGGGATCTAAACCTGTCTCCTAATCCACTAATTCCCAAATCCTCGCAGAGCAAATGATGAGTTGCTCCTGGCATTATTCCAGTGCAGCAATGCAGATGCCAAACCAAAACCAATTCCCAAATCCTCTCATGGAAAATGATGATTCGCTTCTGGTACCATATTCCAGTATAGCGATGCTGATGTCAACCCAAATCAAATCAACCAACAACCTCTGCGGCGGAATCATGCTCCGTCCCAGAATTTACCCCGTGTAGAAATCATGCTTCGCCTCGAGATATCTACCTTCCCCGCCGGAATTATGCTCCGCCTCGGAATCAAATCAACCGACCAGCTCTGCGTCGGAGTCATACTTCGTCTCGGAGTGTACCCCGCGTCGAAATCAAGCTTCGCCTCGGTGTATCTGCCTTCCCTGTCGGAATTATGCCTCGGCTCGGAATTAACCAGCGACCTCCTCGTCGGAATTAAGCTCCGCATCGGAATCAAGTCAACCAGCAAGCTCTGCGTCGAAATCATACTTCGTCTCAGAATGTACCTCGTGTCGAAATCAAGCTTCGCTTCGGATTATCTGCTTTCCCTATCTGAATTAGGCTTCGCCTGGGAATCAACCTCTACATCGAAATTATGCTTCGGTCAGAATGTCTGCCGACTCTTCGGAATGATGCTCCGATCCTTGGAATCATGCTCCGCTCATCGGAATAATACTCCGATCCCTGGGATTATGCTCCGCTCTTCGGAATGATGCTCCGATCTCGGAATTATACTCCGACTCTTCGGAATGATACTCCGATCCCTCAGAATTATGCTCCGACTCTTCGGAATGATGCTCCGATCCTCGGAATTATGCTTCAACCCTCTGGAATCATGCTCCACTCTTCGGAATGATGCTCCGATCTCGGAATTATGCTCCAACTCTTCGGAATGATGCTCCGATCCCTACGAATTATGCTCCAACTCTTCGGAATGATGCTCCGATCCTCGGAATTATGCTCCGACCCTTTGGAATCATGCTCCGCTCTTCGGAATGATACTCCGACTCTGGAATTATGCTCCGCAAATCGGAATGATGCTCCGATCCCCGGGAATGATGCTCCCCGAGGGATGCTCCGCCCCCAGAATGATGTTCCACCTCGAAGTCCAGCTTCAAGATCCATCAATTTCATGCACACAACTCAAATGTGCGGTGTGCATTTATTGATGGGGGGCACTTTATTGGGGTCAAAATTTGCACCCCAGTTGACCAAGTCAAAGTCAAGGTTAACCCCCAAGCCAGGTGGGCCCAAGCCCAGGTCAAGCGGGCCCATGCCCAAGTCGAGCCCGTGGCCAGCCCCCCATGCCAAAATGAAATCATGTGATAAATAATTTTTATGTAATTTTTTATGCATGAATGGGCATAAAGCCAAATTTTTGTAAAGCCCATCGCTTATGTGCAAAAAGAAATGGCACATGAGCCATGAGATGGGCAAAATGCCATTTTGTAAAGCTCAAGGGGCTATATGTAAATATGTAAGCCTATATAAGGCAACATGATGATGAATAATATATACTTTTTCATTCCCCTCAAAATCTAGGGTTTGTGCCTCTTTCCCCTTTCTGAAGGTTCTAAACCTTCTTCTTTCTTTTGAATTAAATCAAGAGTTCTACTCTTCCTTTTATAAAACTAAATAGTTTTTCACCACAAAACCCACAAAGGGGAGCTTAGATATCCCATCAGATCTCAAAAAGAAGAGATTTTTAAAATCTCACATCTCTTGATCTTCAAGATCCTGCCAACAGAGGAGGAAGAAGGAGACCCATCTCCAGAAACCCCACTTTGGGGAAGAACTAGGGCTAAAGGGGAGAAACCCTTCATCAGCTTCAAAACATCCTACGAGTTTAACTCCTCATATACACACACACACACACACACAAAAAAAAAAAAATAATAATAATAATAATAAGTGCTCCTTTCTGGGAGTACAACTCCCATTGCAAGGACCAAGTCCCTTTTGCCGCCCGAGCGCCCACGTGCTGACACGTGGGGCGCTAGCGCCCTTACGCTCAAAGCGCTAGCGCCCGAGCGCCCACGTGCTGACTCGTGGGGCGCTAGCGCTCAAAGCGCTAGCACTCTTGCGCTTAGAGCGCTAGCGCCCGAGCGCCCACGTGCTTGCACGTAGGGCGCTAGCGCCCGAGCGTCCACGTGCCTGGCACGTGGGGCGCTAGCGCTCAAAGCGCTAGCTCCCAAAACGCTGGCGCTTTTTCCCACGCATCCTTTGGATGCCCTTTCCCTTTCTTTTTATACACACACACACACATACTCCACGACACTGTCCCTGTTAGAAAAAATTTCTAACGGGGTGCTGCCCCGCACCCCGCAAGGGGGCTGCTAGCCCCCTTGACCCCCAGCCCGCTATCTGGGTAGCGGGACCCCCGTAAAAACTCTGCTGGGCCCCCGATATATCCAAAACCCCTTCAAAACACAACAATGCACGTTGAGCTCGCATGACCAGTTTAACCCGTCAATCGGAGGTTCCCTCACTCCAAAGGCGAGGGGTAATTAACGACAGCTTAGTCCGCGGCTGCCGGAGATTCGGATCCCCATAATCAATAAATCCCAGCCTACCCTAGGTAGGGGGAATTTGTAATGCGTCTGACAAGCGCGCGCATATTCCTATCTCAATGGGGTGACGAAAAACACGCTACAACGAGCAAAAGATAAGTTTTAGGGTATTTGTTCGCTACAGAAAACTGCATTTTAATACCTCTCATTCGTTATCTGTTTTGCTTTATATCGGTGCTATTAATCAGTGTTTGCTCAGTAATTACAGTTTACAGGTATTCGTGATACAACACTGAAAACATACTCAAAATCACGGATATAGCATTTGGGAGCCGACACTGCAATCAGAACGGAGAACCGACCGATATCCCAAGAGTTTTTGCAAATAAATGTGTGCACACAATTTTGGTCCAACACAATACATGTTGCACACAACTCTTGGGCATGGACCAAGTGGGGGCAGCCATGGCATGATGAATTGAGCAAGTAGGCATGTGTTGGTGTGATTGGCATTTATGTGCATTGAATGCTTAAAGTTTTGATGTGAGATGTTGCATCAAGTTTCCCTCCAAAACTCTGAAGGCAACCTAGGTTACAACTGATAAAACAAACAGAATCAGAGTGCTATTAGAGTGCACACAAACCCACCATGCAAATACGAGCCCCGCTCCTCGGAATTTGGCCGAGCACTAGCTCACTAAAACCGGCGAGCTCGGCCGTACTACCCCCAATGGACCCTATATTTTCTCTGTCTCTCCCTTTCTGCCACGTCAGCTTATTCTTATTGTTTGTTTATTCCTCTTTGAGGCCTATAAATAGCAGACCGGCAGCAAAGGGAAGAGATCTATCTCATGCCATGCCAAATATATAGTTTACATTTCATAGTTTTAGTTTATTCTTTTGGTTTAGCTTGAGGGTGAGTGATCTTCATTTGGTTTCTTCTTCTTCTTCCCTCTTGAAGGTCTCTTTGGAGAGCTTCATTAAGGAGGTTGAACAAGCTACCATAATCTTGTATCTCAATTCTTCAAGTGATTAATAAATTGTTGCTTTCTTTTTATACTTGCTTTCTTTTGCTTTTTATTCATGCTTAACTAATATTTCATTTGGTTGTGGTGTGGGTGAGGAAGTGAGATGAAAGGCTTTGCCTCCTCCACCTCTTGATTATGTTTAATGTGCTCAAATTTATGATTCTGACTTGAATATTGTTTATGCATTGATATGATACGGTATATTGAACCATGGTTACTTGTAACCTCCTCATATACCGTATTCATTCCCTTTCCCCATTTTCAATGTTTAAGTTAAAATTTAAATTAGTGTTAAGTTTGCTAAGCTTTGATATCGTATCTTGTGATTAAGGACTTGACAAATCTCTTAATTTCATATATGATATACCATCACAACTTCTTAGCAAACTCAACACTAATATCATTTGCTCTCACTAACCACTTTGTGTTTTTGTTGTTGCGGTATGCTTGCTAACCCTTGTGTTTAGTGTTGATACCCCAAGCGCGGACATATAAACGGTAAGTGATCAAAAGGACTCGTTTCGTGCTTTACGGCGAATATCGGACTTTGACGGTTTGTGCTCCGCAACCGCGTTGACAAGTCGTGCTTCATGCCGGGATCAAGGTAAGGCCGGAAAACTCATGATCAAGGGAGTGTAGAGGTAAACGTCGCGATTCGAGCTCCCGAGCCAAGCCACAACCATTCTCCCTTAACTTGTTCTCTTGCTTTTCTTGTTTTCATTCTCTTATAATTTTTGTGACAACCCCCAATTCGTTAATTTGTTACCTTAAACAACAATACCCAAAACACAATTCCCTGCGGATCGATCCGTGCTTGCCGGCTCGCTACAACGCGCCGTGCACTTGCGGTTATAAATAGTAAAACGAGAACGATTTCGCGTGCGTATTCCATTTCCTTCATTTTCATATCTGTTTCCGTAACATACGCGTTTGCGCGCGCGGGTGGATTCCCAACAAGTTTTTGGCGCCGTTGCCGGGGAGTTTGTAGTCATTAGGTATTGTTATTTCTGGTTCTACTAACAAAACTAACTTTCTAACTCAATTTATTTCAAAAGAACTAACAATACGTTTTCTTTTGACTTTTGTTCTCTTTTCTGAAAACCTGCAATTACCCTGAAATTCAACTTAAAAATCAAGTAAGACCATTAGAATATTCATCTTGCCTAGAGATTCCACCAAAAATCCCTGCACCAAACTCTTTGCAAAATCCGGCGACATTAGGCAATTTTCCTAGCTCGCCGGCCGTATTGTGAGAGTTTTGGTTTTTTCTTTTTTGGTGATCTCCAGTGCAGTGTTGGTAATCTTTTGGTTTTGTTTGATTTTTCTAATTTTGAGTATGCAGGAATTGGGGCACACGTATCGCTTTTGACACTAAATATCATATTTTCCGACATTTTAAGTTTTTCGCGGAATTGCGACCAGCGATCGTGCGGAGCGAGGCTCAAATGCAATTACATGAGGTTAGCAAAGTACAGTGCCAATGATCCGGGTAGTTTGACCCGCGCAAGCGAACAATCAACGACTTGGATCAATTCAAAGGGGTTTTCTTAAACCAAATCATATCGGTACATATTTCCTAATACCTTCACTCGAATCCGACGCAATCCAATTTTCTATCTTTTGCAGGATTCTTCACACAATTTTTCCGCCTATAGAACTAGAGAACTAACCGTATTTCTTGCAGCGGATAATACTTAACTGAAAAAGAATTGCTTTAAGTGATTGATTTCTTGAAATTCTTTTAATTGATTGCGCATTGCATTTTAAATACGAAATTAAGGGCATAAAGACCAAAACAAGATACGGTAAAGGATTTCGTCACCTTTTCTCCGTAGCCCACAAATCACAAAACTGTATTCTTTCATACCTCCAGTAATTTAAAATCAATTAGAACTCTGACTCTAAGGACTTCGCGCTCATTAGGAGGAGTTAGTTGTATTTAGAACTTTGCTTAATGGTATATCGTTCACGAGGTGTCGAGGCAAGTGTTCACGGCGCAACCGCCAAAAGAGAAAGGGTTATTTAATTAAGGACCTTCGCGAAAGCGTTGGAAAACCTCCCCTTATCTCTTGCACTTACCTGTCTTTGTGATCAGTATATCTTGAGCTTATTTCTCGATACAGTTTTATTTCGGTAATCAGGTTCTTGAGCAAGTCTAGTTGACTTAGCATAACATAGACTGCTAGGGGTGTGATATTTTTTTTTGTGATATTTGTGAATTCTTGTTATTATGGGTGATACACAATACAATTCTATTTTTCACGACTCTTATTTTTTTGTTTATACTCAATCCCAATTGATTTGTACAAATTGCCAAAATCCTTCCCACATGCATGATATTTGTCCTTTTCGAGGGGGTGACCAACCGTCCCAAATTATTGATAACGGTCACCCACCTAACACTCATGACCCCAGTCACACTTTAACCATAGATCAAATGATTGAAGATTTAGAGAAAGAGGTCGACAGAATGACTGCTCTAGCATCACCACCATCACAACCCCTCCAACCCGAAACAATTGAACCATCATTAGGGAATGAGGTGAGATAGATGCTAGGTTGACCACTTTTGAAAAAGATATTGAAGTAATGACTGCGGTCGAGAACCAATCAGCTGTGACGCTAGCCCCGTTTTTACAGCAATCTGAGCAATTATTTGTTGCTCAAGCTCAATCTTTGGCTAGAATCGAGAAACAAACAAAACATTTAGCTGAGAGGATTTTAGGGAGTGAACACAGTCAATCGGAACCCCATAGTGTCAACATCTGTCAGCTAGGGAGTCACCCGAGTGAAATAAGTGATCAGATCAATTTGGATGATTTCATAGATGATGATACAACAGAATTGACTAGGTGTTCACATGACACACAAGCAAACCCTCTAAGTCAGTCCACCATCAGCCTTCAGGTATCCACTGAGCCTCTTGTCACTTGTGATTTAGAGATTTATTTAACTGAAATAATACTTGAAGAAGATATTCTTGAACCGACTGATTTTTGCTTTCCAATTTTAGAGGAGGAACCTTGTGAATTTGACGGGTATGGTTGGGATAAATTGTTAGAAAAGATCGATGATCAGGAACTCACAATTTTTGTATCACCTAGTGATATTGTTTCGGAAGAAACATTAGGGTGGGAACCTACTTTTTTAAATGATATGAACCTACCCATTTTTTAATATGACAAGGAGGAAATATTTTTGCAAGAGAGTGTAAATAATGAGAGTAGGATTGTGAAAAATAACAGGGAGGAAGAAGGTGTTGAAAATTATTCTTTTATACAGAGTTTTGAGGAAATTTTTGCTGATGAACTTGATATTCTTGGTGAGTTTGGGTAAAGATCATTTTGGGATCATCCTTTGAACCTTTCTTTTTCAGAGCTTTTTGCGGATGAACTCCAGTTCTTACACGAACCTGACTTCGAAACTCAACACATACTTATTGAAAATTCAATTCATTCAGAAAACAATGCTTTGACCGCTTCAAAACTTCATTTTCACCTTCAACATTTTTTGCTCCCTACTTTTACACACCCATGCCCTTTACTAATATCTAACCATTTTTTGTATATTCTCTTTTTCTTTTTATTATACCTATTCTTTTGCCAGCCATGGCGCTATATTGACAAAAATTTTGAATGGCTGGTATTAATTTCTGCACCAACCCAGTCTTTTAACTTGTACATGTTGTAATTAGTCTTAGTTTTTTTTCTTTTTCTTTTAATAAAATTCTCACCACGATGTCTAAGTCTAGCTACCGGAGACGGGGGCAACGATGAGGACATCGTAAAACTCAAGTTTGGGGGTGGGCACTGCATCATGTGTATATTCTGCATTGCATACATATTAAAAAACCCATAAAAATTGAAAAAAATTCTGAAAAATATAAAAACTTTGTCGTCAAGTTAGCTAATAGGGTAACTTAGATTTTATTCCGAACGTTTAGTTGATACGTTAGAAGTAACTAAATCCTAGACTTAGGAATTGAAAACCCTAAAAATAACCCTCATTCTGTTTAACCTTGGTAATTATAAGTCCTTACAGTTTTTTTTAGAAATAGATAATCTTGAGTTCAGTTCTTTAGTAAAGTCAAGATGAAGGGAAAGTATTGATGCTTTACTGAAAGATAAGTCTGAAAAATAGTTTCTATTCTTAAATCCAAATTTAGAAAGTATATACCCTATAAATTGCACATACACGCACCTTGAAACTTGGGATAGTAGAGGATACCTAGAAATACTCTTGCCTGAAAGCTTAGTTTGAAAGAAAAAACGGTATTTAAAGCTAAACACCATAAGAGCATCATTGAAAAGTATATCCGGTCTTGAAAAGAAAAA
This sequence comes from Agapanthus africanus, assembly GCA_030015575.1. NCBI lineage: Eukaryota > Viridiplantae > Streptophyta > Magnoliopsida > Asparagales > Amaryllidaceae > Agapanthus > Agapanthus africanus. Next base: position 333,844,623 of record CM057349.1, read on the forward strand.
TAAAAATAAAAAAAATAAAAAAATAATAAAGTCAAGACCTGGAAACAGCTATTTACGCTTTAAGCTCATACATTCAGTAATCGGCTGTTAGTGCCTCACGAAGCATTAATAGTCGCATGAAAGGTGTATGAGCAGCACCGTCCATCCATTAATGAAAAGAAGTAGTATTAGGTATTAAGACAAGGGTACTATAACTTGAATTGAATTCTCGATTGTAGGGGTGCAAAATTTACACACACGTAGGGGTATACGATCGATTTTTGGAGGAAAGATAAAAATGAAGAATAAGACTTATGTTTTCTGTAAAGTTTATAAAAATTCCTAATTGGAGACCGCACTTTAGGAGGAAAACTCAGAAATACCAATATCTTTCTAAATTGTAAATACGCATATGATCTAAGATTAAATAGATAGGAGGTGTGAAACATACGGGTTGAATATTTCTAACTTAGGATGATAGAATTTCTAACTTAGATACTAAACTGTAGGAGTAGAATCGACGTTAACTTATGAAACTAACTTGACGGGATTTTGTGGGTGTAATCCGCTGAAAACCCTCAGGAGACAACACTCCTCCTACTATGGACATCTAGAGGTTTAACGGCTTGTTGCACGTGCTCAGTGCAATCGCGTTCCCTGCGAAAGTGAGGCTAGGATTTTTTTGTTTTGCTCGGGACGAGTGTTGGGGTCAAAATTTGCACCCCGGTTGACCAAGTCAAAGTCAAGGTCAACCCCTAAACCAGGTGGGCCCAAACCCAGGTCAACCGGGCCCATGCCCAAGTCGAGCTCGCGGCCAGCTCCCCATGCCAAAATGAAATCATGTGATAAATAATTTTGATGTAATTTTTTATGCATGAATGGGCATAAAGCCAAATTTTTGTAAAGCCCATGGCTTATGTGCAAAAAGAAATGACACATGAGCCATGAGATAGGCAAAATGCCATTTTGTAAAGCCCAAGAGGCTATATGTAAATATGTAAGCCTATATAAGGCAACATGATGATGAATAATATATACTTTTTCATTCCCCTCAAAATCTAGGGTTTGTGTCTCTTTCCCCTTTCTGATGGTTCTAAACCTTCTTCTTTCTTTTGAATTAAATCAAGAGTTCTACTCTTCCTTTTATAAAACTAAATAGTTTTTCACCACAAAGCCCATAAAGGGGAGCTTAGATCTCCCATCAGATCTCAAAAAGAAGAGATTTTTAAAATCTCACATCTCTTGATCTTCAAGATCCTGCCAACAGAGGAGGAAGAAGGAGACCCATCTCCAGAAACCCCACTTTGGAGAAGAACTAGGGGCTAAAGGGGAGAAGCCCTTCATCAGCTTCAAAACATCCTAGGAGTTTAACTCCTCATACACACACACGCACACACAAAATAATAAGTGCTCCTTTCTGGGAGTACAACTCCCATTGCAGGGACCAAGTCCCTTTTGCCGCCCGAGCGCCCACGTGCTGACACGTGGGGCTAGGATGTTTTGCAATTGTGCAATTGTGCCTCTACAACCCATTTTGGGGAACCCGTTCGGTATGGTGCGGATTATCGCACATCCTTGGGCCTAGTGGAGTGAGATGCAGATATCCGCAAGGAGCATACGATCTCAAAAGATTTTAATACAATTTTCTTTAGAAAAATGTGATTTCTATTATAAATAAAACATATATTTTTTTATAAATAAATATATATGTAATTAATATCAAAATATCTATTTTTAATATTATAATATTCCATATTTCCAAAATTCAAGAAAAACATTCCATTTACAAGAAAATACCATACAATTTCAATATTTCAAATAAACACCTTATACTTTAAAACTAGGTCATATTCACTAGAAATTTCACATTAAATAAAAGAAACACCTATGAAAACTCTAAAGACGATAATTAAATACTTGAGGTATATTTTTGGAAATATAACAAAACTATTTTACATAAAACCCCCTCAAGTTATACTAAATTACAATAAGGACCCTAGTAAACATAGGTTTAAGCGGGACCAGTCTCTTGAGCCTCAGGGAGCCGGAGATATGGGTGCTTGCCTATTTAAGGTAGGCTACTTAACAAACGGTGTTATCAACACAGTAATTATCTATGAAAAAGACACAAGTTCTGCCGTCCATGTGCAGCAGATACCGATAGCACCAAAACATAATTCAAGATTCAATTTATTTTCTAATTGTCTGACTCAGACTGAGTCTCAATATAATCAACCTGACTTGAATATGATTCAAATATCAAACTTCAATACAACATGGATCTATTAATCCGTCTATTCAATCTAATCAATCTATAATGACCGAACCGAACCATGGATATATTCCATCTACATGTTCATCCATTATATCCGTTCCATTACTGATATCATGGTTTCGACAAGTCATCCATTTATATACAATATACAATTCAAACAATACATCAATACAATCAAGACATCGCGGGGTTTATAAGGGGTAGACTGGTACGGAAGGTGTTAGAAGTGGCACGAAATTGTAACCATAAAATACCTAACCTGAATATCCATTGCCGTTGTACCGTGGCTGAACGGTTCCTTGTGCTTCGTATACCTTAGTATCCGGAATAGTAGGACTCCTCTCGTATACACTGGCATTCTTCTGTACCAAGCTACAAACAACAGCGTTAACACTAAATACAACATTATAACAATATGCTCTCTACTCTGTCTATTCCATTCTTATCTATTTACGGGACTTACCGAGCGATTTGTTCGCTGACGACATTCTCTTTCTTTTCTTTGGAATGTTGTCAGGTGATTCAGACCTTCAGGAGATCGAGCCCAACTTCGAGGACTTGGATCGGCTATCCTTCGACCCGAAGCTCTAGTTACTTGTATATTTCATTTCATCACTTTCCATTTCTGTTATGCCACTGTTTAGGCATTACTTTTCATTCCATGTATTTACTTTTCAGATGTATTGTAAAAAGAATGTTAATAAATAAAGTTGTTGTTCAGTTATATCTATTATCTTTGTCTCTTGTGTTTATTACTTATATTGCTTAGATACGCTTATCGTGTTTACTTCAGAGTAAATACGTAGCGGCCTCGTCGCGTTCTCTGCCCGTATACTGGGAAGCGAGGTGTGATATCTACCACTCGGACTTGTGATTCCCTAAGAAACAACTTTTTTTCTTCTCTAGCCTGTGATTCTCTAGGAAAGCCGCACCTTCCTCTCTAATCCACGTCTCTTTAGAAAGATATATTTTTTGGTTCTGAATACACAATTCGAGCAAATGAGAAGCACCCCTTCTTGTGGGTTACAATCGTTTTATTACAAACGATAACACTCACTCACAATCATATTGATCTCAAAGATTATTACCGGTTATGCACAAGGATTGTTTTGAGAAATTTTGGACAAGTTTAAGGTTCTGGAGGAAATGAGAATTTTGACAAGTCAAAGTGCGAAGAACGAGAAGCTTTCTTTCAAAAAAAATTGCAATGAATGAAATTGATTTTAAGCTATGAGATTTCAATGGTATTTATAGGGGATCGAATGAGAAGTTATAATAACTGTCATAAAACAGTTTATGACCGTTTAGAGGAAGTTAGAAACAAATTTGGCGCAAGTGTACATTTGATTCAAAATTCAAAATAACAGGACAAACTGCCCGAGCTAACGTCAGTGGGTGACGTCTGTGTTGTATATAGTGTTCTCAAGATAATTATTGTAATTGCAGGCAGGCTATTATGATAATTGAGGGAGGACCTATACAGGTAGAACAGTCTTACTCTAATGATAGTATGCTATCTGTTTTTTCTTTATCATTGATATGTAAACATTTTACTTGTTATTACGTGTCGCTAATACATAATGATGAAGCCTGTAGGATTCTTGCTTTACTACCAATATTATGATGGCAATCATATACGTGAGAGTTGGGTAGTCCATAAGCACATCCTTAAATGTCTCTAGTCGAGTGAGTATCGAGACTGGGCATCGACATTCCGGAGTAGACTAGTGTATACATTTTTAGACCCCGAAGAGCGGCGGTGTCTGGTCTCACAAGCCATTGGTGTTGTGTCATATAAGATATTATACATGTGCTCACTGGAGGTGAGTACACTGGACGGACTTGCCGAGAACTTCTAGATGGTATTATACCTATCGTCAGATAGCAGTTCTCTAGTGGCATGAATACAGGTCAGTCTTTTAACATGAGATCGTCATTTGTCTCGTGTGAGTTCCCACTCTACTTAGATTACTACCCTACCATGGCTTAAAGGAGTCGTGGAAACATTTTTTAGTTGGGTACAGTCCCGAGCCACATAGAGGTAGTGACCGATTGTCAGGGATTCGTCTCTCCTGATATTAGGAGACGATGTCACGCTGTGTTCGGTTGGCCATCACCCTAAATCCATGGCCACGGTGGATGGGATTTACTGATTGGAGTTCAGTTTTTCGGTTGGTGATGAGCTTACTCTGACTTGACTTATCGGGTTATTAGAGGTCTGACATTATCCACCCTCTAAACCCGGTAGGCGATACTCTTAGATGAAGAGACCGGACTGTACGGAGATTGTCATATTCAGGCTCAGTAGGGTATAGACGGACTTGATTGTCGACCTCCATTTCGGCATATACCTCGGTAGCTGTTACGTACAGCTAATGTCGCTGACGTGCTTGTGGTTAGGGATTTATCCAGTAATTCACTGCTAGCATATTGTTGAGTCTTTAGAGTTCCACACAGAGGGTTTTTCTAGTTCAGACGATATGATATAGATGACGTATGTTGATACATATAAGGGTCCGATTAAATACGTGTACATGTTACAAGGAATTTAATCGGATGGTTGATAATACTAGCCAGCTTAGGATTAAGCCGGATTATTAAATCAAGTTTTGATTTAATAATTATACACACACACACACATTCTAGTATTATGTTCACTTTCATTTTCTCTCTCTTGGCTATTCGTATTTTTATACGAATACGCTTATATGTATTTCGATACGAATATCGGGTTGTATTTCGTATTTATACGGAATACTTTCTAGACGGAGGATACCTCATTTGTGAATATTCAAGAAAATGAGGTGGATGGTGAGGTGGCTTTAAGCATAGTTGAGGACATGAAGAGAGGAATGAGCTTTATTTGTTTATAGAAAAATAGTTGTGAGATATTTTCTTTGATGGTTAAAAAAATATATGAAGCCATTCTTCTCTCCTCTCTCATTCACTCAACACATACACACACTCTTTCTTCTTTTCTCCTCCTTGTTGCATGCTCTCTTGAGCTTGAGTTTGAGAGTGAAAATGATAGTGAAAATTTTTACATCTCCACTCTCCATTTCTAGTAAGCTTGGAGCTTCGATTGCTTTACTAGGTAAAGCTGGAGCTTGGATCGGTTCGCTCGGGTAGATCATCTTCGGCAAGGGCGGTCGCCTCTCAAACTTGTTCCCTACGGCCTACGTGGAGCTTGGAGGGGTCTTCCACGATTGGGTGGTGATTGATCATCTAAGTTGTGTTTTGAAAATATAATCACAATCAAAGAAATTTATACCGCAATCAATTGACGGTGTCTATTGTAGGTTCGTCGGTGAATGCGGATCGTCCACATGGAAAGTGTGATTTGATCGATCTTGTTTTAGTTGCGTTGGAAATTAAAATATAAAAGAAAATGATTCAAGAATTGTGAAATTTAGTTTTGAGAATCATCACGAACTAGATCTAAAAATCAAGAAATGGTAGAAATCAAGAAAATATCCAAATCATTTGAGTTATCAAGATTTGTAGATAGGCCTGTCGGAATCAATCGAATCGATAGTGACGATGAATGTTTAAAATTACAATTTCTTATCTATTGAAGATTTGATGCTAGATCGATGACAATCAACGAGGATTAGGGATCTATTGAAGAAACTAGGGTTTCTTCATCATCATCCCTTGTCCTTTCGTTGATTAGCATTCAAATTCTAGCCTCTAGGAAATTCAATCATCGATTGTTAATCTCTAATTTAGAGCGAAAACATTCAAGAAAATATCTCGCTCAAAACTAGGTCATCTTTGATTCAATTTCTTAGGGTTTACAAAACTCATAAGACTTAAGAATCGTTTAAGAATTGCATCAACATCATCTACCTATTCTTTCGAGTCCGATGCAAGTGGAGTTTTACTCCCGCATCATTACAAAGCAATCAAGAACTAAGAATGTCATAATGCGAGAATGAATAGAAAGCAAGAATAAAGATCTTCACCTTTTATTATTCGATGTTTCGTTACAATACACTCAAAGACTACAAAAATTGAGGAGAAACTAAATCATCGATCTTGAGTAGCGGATCGACTTGGACCTCTTGCTCAGATGAAGATCGGCGTTGCTTCAAAAGGCTCGTTGGATGCTTGCTCGATTTGGAACTCGATGAATCTTGATTTGAATCAAATTGTGTCACTCAATTTGTGTGGAATTGATTTGGATCTCACTAGATTTTTACCACTCAAATTATGAACAACAATCAACCTTAATTAATTTCCCTCCAAATTCTACAACCTTTAAACCCTAGATCTAGATCTCTTTTTATAACCATCTCATTTGAATCTTCCCTCCAAAGCTAGGTTGTTAGGGAGAGTATTCTAGAAGAAGTTTGTTGGAGGGAATATTCTAGAATAAGGAATATTCTAGGGTAAGGTTGTTAGGCCGAGCCTTCTGAATGAAGCCACGTGGTCTTTAGAGAGTCTTCTAGAAGCTTGGCCATTACAAGAAGCCACATGGAGGAATTTGGACCATTGAAGAACTAACAAGGCTGCGGAACCGCGGCAACTCGGCCGACTCGGCCGCGGATCCGCGGCCATGTTGGTGATTCACTGCATCATTTCTCCTGTGCTTCTTTGTGTTGGCTTTATGGTTTTTTCCCGATGTATGGAATATTTTTAGACTTTCTTGTTCACTGCCAGATCACAAGTCTTGGACTTGGTGTATTGTATCAGCACTTTAAGCAGTTCCGGCTCTTTTACCTGGAGAATTTCCTGCACACAATATCGAGACAAGGATTGATATATACAGATCAATGCAAGTAGGAATAAACACTTAATTTCCCTTTAGAATGTCGATTATAACTATAACACAGTGTATTTGGCATTTTCCATATGAATTCGTAATCTGTGTTATAATTACAATATGTAAGTCCACGTTGCCCACCCCGGTTCTTACGGGGAGGCGGAATAGGTAAAAACGATTTTTCGATACAAGGTAACATGGACTAGAAAGGAGGATCTTTGCTAAACAAAAACGTAGCAAACTAACTACAAGTATTAACTACTCGGTTAGAAGGTTATACCTAAGTCTTGAACTCCTTCTCTTCTTGCTCCTTGGAGTGGGTTGAACGGCTCCTCCTCGTCGCCTTCTCTTGCCGAAGAAAGATCCATCCGAGGACCTCTACCTTGAGCTCCTACCTCAACCTAGAGGTAACTAAAGTGCTTGGCTTGCTAAACCTAGAACCCTAGAATGAGTAGAGAGGAATTTTGGTGTTTTATCTCAAAAGCAAATGGTTCTCAACACATGAGAGATGAGAGCTTTGAGAGAGAGGAAGAGGATGAGCTTTGGATGAGAGAGAATGAGGATAATAATCAACCATTCTCACATATATGTGAATTATGAATTAACAATAATAATTAAAAGGAAATTGTGATGGTTCATTTGAAATGACCATTATCATTTCACATTTAATGAATTTTGCAAGAATCAAAGAGCATCTTTCATGTGAAATGATGATGGTCAATATGTCAACATGGGTCAACAAGTCAACCAAAGTCAAATGGTCAACAACCCTAACCATAACACTATTATCTTTAATTAATATTATTAATCATATTTCACATATCCATTAGGGTTTGGAAAAAGACAACGGTCATCAACCCTAATGAGAATCCTCTGCCTCTGCCTCTGTCAACTGTGCATACACACCCGCATCCATGTTTCAAAGAATACGAATACAATGAGATAAAACCAATCCTAAAACATATACTAGGATCCGGCTTAAATCAAAGCCCGTTAGTAATAACTGTCCGGACACCAAACGTGCACAAGTGCGCGGATGTGAACGAACCCCGTCGCAATACCATGCGACCTCTACTCTGTTTTTCCCAAAGGCGAATAACCCTCTGTGTGGGACTCTAAAGACTCGACACTACGCTGGTAGTGGGTTTAACCACAGGCCGTAAGCGGTACTAGCTGTACATAACGGTCCCCAGGTAGATGCCGATAAGAAGACTGATGAGGTGAACCCATCCAAACTCCTACCGAGCCTGAATGTGACAATCTCTATACAGTCCGGTCTGTTCGTCTAAGAGTATCGCTTGGCGGGCCTAGGGGGCGATAAACGTCAGTCCCCTAATAGCGGTACAAGTCGTGTCGGAGTGTATCCCAGAACACCCTGAGATAACACTGGAAACGCTACCAGTATATCTCGCTAGCCCTGGCCAAGGACTATGTGTAATGGGTCTCCTAGACACAGTGCGATATCAACCCCCAATACCGGGAGAGACGAATCCTGTCTAACCGTCACTGCCTCCAAGTGCTTTGGGACTGCACCCAACTGCTACCTATTTGCACGACTCATTTGAGCCGTGGTAGGGTAGCAATCTAAGAACAGTGGGAACACACTCGAGGCGAAGTGACAGTGTCAAGTCAACGGACTAAGCTGTACTCATGTCACCTGGGAACTGATAACTGACGATAGGTATAGTACCAACCAACAGTTCCCGACGAGTCCTGTCCAGTGTACTCGTAACCTAACGAGCACCCGCATACTATCTCAAGTACGACGTACTAATGGCTGTGGGACAGACCATCTCCCCTGCTGAGATGAGAAGCGCATACGCTAGTCTACTCTGGAGTATCGATACCCCGTCTCGATAATCCTACGACTAGGGACCTGTATAAGGATGTGCTTATAGATTACCCAGCCCCCACTAGTGTGACCGCCATCACAACGCCGGTAATCAAGCAAAGATCCTAAAGGCTCCACTAATGTGTATAGGCGATATGCTAAAAGAAACACATGCACACATTAAAGTAGAAACAAACCAAGTAGCATACTACTATTTTGAGCAAGATTGTCTATACAACTGTGAATATCCCAAGCTTCCATTAAGTAATATACAAACTAGTATGATACAGTAATGGCCTCTAGGGCATATACACTAACAATCTCCCACTTGCACTAAGGCCATGTACTGGCGTATCGAAGACCTATCATCTCGATCAGCCGCTCGAACTGAGTCTGGGGTAAGGCCTTCGTGAATGGATCTGCAGTGTTATCTTCTGAAGCGACCCTCCGAACCTCGATCTCCCGGCGATCCACGATCTCCCTGATCAGGTGATACCGCCTCAAGATGTGTCTGGACTTCTGATTGGACCTGGGTTCCTTCGCTAAAGCCATAGCCCCGTTGTTGTCACAATACAGAGGTATTGGATCAACAATGGACGGAACCACCTGAAGTTCTGTCAAGAACTTCCTCATCCAGACGGCTTCTTTTGCGGCATCAGATGCAGCGATATATTCCGCTTCCATCGTCGAGTTAGCAACGGTTTCCTGTTTGGAACTCTTCCAACACACCGCCCCTCCATTGAGGGTAAATACATAACCCGACATGGACTTGGAGTCATCCTTGTCACTCTGCAAGCTGGAGTCAGCAAAGGCCTCGATCTGGAGGTCTTTTCCGCCATACACCAAGAACATCTCCTTAGTCCTTCTCAGGTACTTGAGAATGTTCTTTACCGCTATCCATTGCTTCTCCCTAGGGTTTGACTGATACTGGCTTACCACACTCAGTGCATAAGCTAAATCTGTTCCGGTACACAACATCGCATACATTATAGAGCCTACCGCAGAAGCGTAGGGTATAATAGACATGCGATCCCTTTCCAAATCAGTCTTGGGAGACATCTCTTTGGAGAGGGTGATCCCGTGACAAGCCGATAAATTACCGTGCTTGGAATCTTCCATACTGAATCTTTTCAGTATGGTGTCGATGTACCTGGACTGCGAAAGTCCTAATATCCTCTTGGACCTATCACGATGGATCCGGATCCCCAGAATGTAAGAGGCATCACCCAGGTCTTTCATGGAGAACCTGTGTGACAAGAACCCTTTGACATTTCCTATCAAGAGAATGTCATTTCCTATCAAGAGAATGTCATCCACGTATAAAACGAGGAATACGACAGTTCGTGCTACAATTTTACTATAGATGCATGGTTCATCTGGATTTTTGATAAAGCCAAATTCTTTGACTGTCTCATCAAAACAGATGTTCCAACTCCGCGATGCCTGCTTCAGTCCATAAATGGACTTAAGCAACTTGCACACCTTCCCGTTGCTCCCACTCTGAATGAAACCCTCTGGTTGGTCCATATAGACACACTCCTCTAAATTTCCATTTAGAAAAGCAGTCTTTACGTCTATCTGCCAAATCTCATAATCGTGGAAGGCAGCAATGGCAAGGAGAATCCGAATGGATTTGAGCATAGCCACTGGAGAAAAGGTTTCGTCATAGTCTAAACCAGGTCTTTGACGGAAACCCTTTGCAACAAGTCTAGCCTTATAGGTCTCAACCTGTCCATCTACACCAATCTTCCTTTTGAAGATCCATTTGCAGCCTACGGGTTTTACCCCTTCTGGAGCAACGTCCAAAGTCCATACTTTGTTGGTGAACATGGACTTCATTTCGGTCCGCATTGCATCCAGCCATTTTACCGAGTCAGCGCTCTGAATGGCCTGCTGGAAGCTAGTCGGCTCATCATTATCAATGATGCAATCCTCTCTATCCCCGTCTATGAGAAAACCGTATTATCTCTCGGGCGGATGAGACTGCCTACTACTTCTGCGAAGCGGCGCAGGAATGTCGTGTTCTTTCGAACCTTCTGGTTATACTAAGCTTTCAGTAATAGTTTATGGTTCTGGAATTTCTTCCAGTTCTATTGCGCTCCCACTTATCTGATTTTCCAAAAATTCAGTTTCCAAGAAGCAGGCATGACGAGAAACAAAAACCTTTTGTTCCTCTGCGCAATAGAAGAAATATCCCTTGGAGTTCTTTGGATATCCCACAAACTTACACTGTACTGAGCGTGCCTCGAGTTTGTCCGCATGCTGCTTTTTGACAAAAGCTGGACATCCCCATGTCTTAATGTGCTTAAGATAGGGTTTCTTCCCACTCCACATCTGATATGGTGTGGTAGGCACTGTCTTAGTTGGAACTCGGTTCAAAAGATATGCAGCTGATTCTAGTGCATATCCCCAGAATGATAGTGGTAACTCAGTATTATTCATCATGGAACGTGTAAGTCGATGTGCAACACCCCACGAGTTGCGGGGAGGCGGAAATATGAAAAACGATCTTATTTTGTAGCATACATCGACTAACCGAAGATCTTTTCTAAACGATAATTAACAATAAGCATAGAGTTCAAAGCTACTATGTAAAGAGATTATACCAAATGATTCTAGTCCTTCGTCTTTATGATCTCTAAGTCCTCCTCGGCCTCCTATCCGTGATAGATGATCCACCCGAGTACCCTAATCCAAGCTACACCTCAAGACTTGAGGTAACTTTGTTTCTCTAGTTGCTAACCAAAGTAACTAAGATGATGTAGAGTTAGGTTGTGGAGTGTTTAGTCTATCCTAATCCATGGTCTCAACTCATGAGTGGTAGGATTAGGGTTTGAAGAAGGAGAGCACTTGAGGAGAGAGAAGGTGGAGATGATAATATGAAGAGAAAAGCTTCTCACTTGAATATATCAAACATAATGAATTATCAAATAATATCAATTAAATGATTATTCACCATGCTTCATTTATTCAAGAAGAGTGGTTCATCATGTGAGTCATTAGATCATTAATGATGCATTAATGATGCATTTAATGATATGATGAATCATATGAATGAGTCACAAAAGCAATTAATGAAAATGCCACCTTAACCTCCTTAGTCACCCTCCTTCTAGAAGCTTCTCGGATAATTACGAGAACGCCCCTCGCATCCGTGAAAACACGGAAAAACTGTAGACTGTATAAATCCAATAACCCGATACTAGAATCTGGCTTAAACCAAAGCCGGCTAGTAAAAACTGTCCGAATGTCGTACGCGCGTTTTAAACACGTATGCGTCCGAACCTTTTGTCGTAAACCGTACGACCACTATATCATTTCGCCTGGAGTTGGGAAAACTCTGTGTGGGACTCTAAAGACTCGACTACTACGTTGGCAGTGGGTTTAACCACAGACCGCAAGCGGCACTAGCTGTACGTAATGGTTCCCAGGTAGATGTCGATAAGAAGGCCGGTGAGGATACCCATCCGAACTCCTACTGAGCCTGTGCGTGACAATATCCGTGCAGTCCGGTCTGTTCGTCTAAGAGTATCGCATGTATGGTCTAGGGAGGTGGTAAACGTCAGACCCCTAATAACCGTACAAGTCGTGTCGGTATGGCTCTATCACCATCCGAGAATCTGCTGATCAATCTATCAGTAATTCTCAATCAGCCCTGACCAGGGACTTATGGTAATGACCAACCGATCACTGTGCGATATCAACTCCCTATACCGGGAGAGACGAATCCCTAACAGTCACTCACTGCCTCCACGTGGCTCGGGACTGTGCCCAACTAAAACCTGTTTGCACGACTCCTTTGAACCGTGGTAGGGTAGTAATCAAAGCACAGTGGGAACTCACACGAGACAAATGACGACTTTAAGTCAACGGACTATCTGCACACATGTCACCTGAGAACTGCTATCTGACGTTAGGTATAAATACCATCCAGTCAGTTCTCGGCGAGTCCTGTCCGGTGTACTCACACCCAGTGAGCATCTGTATACAATCTTAGGTGCAATCCACCAATGGCTGCGGGACCAATCCATCGCCCCTCCTCAGGGTCTAGATATGTATACACCAGTCTACTCCGGAATATCAATGCCCAGTCTCGATACTCCTGCGACCAGGGACTTCTAAGGATGTGCCTATTGACTATCCAGCTCCCACTAGTATGACTGCCATCATAACGCCGGAAGTCAGGCAAACATCCTAAGGGCTTTATCAACATGTATATATATATGAATACTACGCAAAATATATCATACGTTAAGATAAAGACAAACCAAATAGCGTACTATCATATTAAGAAAGACTGTTATGTACATACATATCCCAGTATCCTATACAATGAAGGCCTCTAGGGCATATATATCCAACAGAACGTACCATATCCAATAGGGTTCTGTTCTTTCTCTCCGATACACCATTATGTTGTGGGGTGTATGGAGGAGTAAGTTGAGAGAGAATTCCATTCTCTTTTAGGTAACCCAGGAACTCGGCACTTAAGTATTCACCACCTCGATCAGATCTCAGTGTCTTGATACTTTTGTCTGTTTGTTTTTCTACTTCATTCTTGTATTCCTGGAATTTTTCAAAGGCTTCTGATTTATGCTTCATCAAGAAGACATATCCGTACCTTGAAAAATCATCCGTAAAAGTAATGAAGTAAGAATAACCACTTCGCGCATGTGTAGACATTGGACCGCATACATCGCTGTGTACGAGTCCCAAGTGCTCGCTCGCTCTTACTCCGTGTCTAGTGAACGGAGTCTTTGTCATCTTTCCTTTGAGACATGATTGACAAGTTCCATATGATTGATATTCGAACGGATCCAAATATCCTTCTTTATGCAACTTAGTTAACCTTGTCTCATTTATGTGACCCAGTCTACAATGCCATCAGAAAGCATGATTTATTTCTGGAGACTTTCTTTTGTGTGTATTCTGGACATTGAAAATCTGTAGTTGGTTCAATACGTATATACCGTTGCTTAATGTACCCGACCCAATCAGAACATGATTAAGGTGAATGTTTACAACATTGCTTACAAATGCAAAATCATAACCTTCTTTAGACATTAAAGATACAGATATGATATTACAAGTCGAACTGGGTACAAAATAACAATCACGTAAAACCAAAACATGTCCATCTGACAATCCCAAGTGATAGTCCCCCATGGACACAGCATCCATGCTAGCTCCGTTTGCAACTCTGAGGGTCATATCACCTGCCTTCAAAACCCTACACTTTCTCAGTGCCTGCAAAGAGTTACAGATATGAGATCCTGATCCGGTATCCAATACCCAGGAAGTAGAGTTTATTGATAGACTGTTTTTAATAACATACACACCTGAAGCCGAAGCCACAACTTGCTTCGGGTCCTGGTTTCTGGCCTTCCAAGCCCTGCAATCTTTCTTTCAGTGTCCACTCTTGTGACAGTAAAAGCACTCTTCTTTTCCCACAAGCTTTCCCGCTACCTTTGTTACTTTTGCCTTTCCCTTGGCTTCCACTTTACTAACACCGCCCCTTGGTTTGGTGGGGGCCTTCTTCTTCCTTCCTTTGGCTCTCGCCTTGGACCTGAAAGAGGAAGCTCCTCCAACAAACAAATTGGATGTTTCCCTTACTTTCTGTAGGGTGCCCTCTACACTCCTCAACATGTTTAGGAGTTCCCAAAGTTCAACTTCCTTTCCTTGCATGTTGAAGTTCAGGATAAACTGGGCGTAAGTGGAAGGAAGGGACTGGAGAATCAAGTCAGTGTAGAGCTCGTTATCCAACGTGGTCCCTAGGTCCGCGAGCTCTTCAATGTAGCCAATCATCTTAAGCACGTGTTCCGCCAATCTCGCTGAAAATAACTTTTTCGAGACTTCGTATCTGGCGATACGGGATTGCTCCCCATACAGATCCTTAGTATGGAGAAATATGGATTCGAGGTCCATATTCTCATGCCTCCTCTGATGTTCATTGTCCATAGAGGCAAGCACAAGACACTTGGCCTTCGCGCAATCAATCTCCCAGGTCTTACGGATTTCCTTATCCACGACGCTGGATTGAGGACCTGGGACAGGGGGAGCTTTGGTGGTAAGGAGATACCCCAACTTGTCATAAGTGATTGCCATTTTGACATTCCTGAGCCAATCTTTATAGTTTGGCCCTGTCAGTATATTTTTATCTAGTAGTAACTTAAGTTCGGTCATGATGCTTGGTCGCTGCAATTATGAGAGAGAGAAGAAACACTTTAGCATGACGCTCTTGCAACTTTAGAGTGGTTTTTAGTTTGTCTAAACAGGATGGCTCCCACTGTTTCTCGAATCCTTCCTCAAACCAAAAAAGAAGAATTAGTCGGTATCAATCTCACCGTACAATACTTGCTTAACCGTTCAGCCAGGCCAGTGTTGGTACTTCGAGGGAGGTTTTCCAACGCTTTCATGAAGTTCCTTAATTAAATAACCTCTTTTCCCTATGGGCGTAGCCCCGCTAACACCTTTCTAGACACCTACTTGGTTTATAACATTGATCGTTAAGTGAGAAAGTTCCCGAGGAGTAGCATATACTCACAGTAGGATCGGGATCCAAATATCATCGTGTGATAAAACTGAAGGAATCCTACCAGAATCATCACACTCCAAATGGTATGCAGCACTAGCAAGTTTCAGTTTCTTTAGAAACTCCCGATGTGGATTTTTGCCCCATGCTCTTATGACCTTGACTTTGGCCAACAAATCATAAGTCACATGTCAAGTTCTACGCGTCATTTTCCAGGTTAATTTGAACCCACCCATACCTACCCTTGACTTTGGCCAACAAGGCAGTACGACTGTCCCAAACCAACGCATCTATCTATGCTACATATGAATATTCAATAGCTACCAATCACTATGCCTTGATTTTGGCCAACAAACACAGCTTGAATACTATTGACTATCCATATGAAATGACGGAGGGCTATGAATGGTTTTGGCGAAACCGTGAACATAGTGAACTTGATATAATCGAAGAAACGCGATAGCTTTTAAAGGGAGTGGTTCAAGCTCCGCGTTTTAAAAGTTTTCTGTTTTGAAAAGAAACCGAGTGGTTTTGAAATTGTTCCAACGAATTTACTTTGGTTTATTTTCTTGCATTAATTTAATGCGTCCCATCAATTAATCCTACCATTGGAGAAAACAACGAAAATATGACGTACGCTTATGCTATCCGCATTCGCCACGGGGCCCCGTCATCACCCGTTAGGTTACTTAACTAACGACAGAGCGGGGGCTGGACTAGCGCGGACGCAAAACATAAGCAACGCCTACTAGATATCATATATAGATATATATACATTCGTCAGATGCAATGATAGCCATTCCAGATCACAGATGAACACATTGGATATACTAGGAATCCGCGTTTCGTTCGAGCCTGCAACGAAAGACGGATTGCACGGTCGCGATGAATAGCCAAACCTTACCCTAGACCCCTACGGGTGCGGCAAACTACCCGCCAAGTACCCGAAGTGAAGCAACCTCCCTCAACAACGTGAGTAGGCCACTCGGCACTTCAAAATACCCGGTAGTTTGTGCACCCCACCTTGGGTCTATCCTAGGAGCAAAAACAGTAAAAGAAATAATATACAATGGCGGCTACAACCTCATCTCGGATATGCGGCCATAGAAATAATATTACATCAATTTACATATTACATCAAATGAAAGATAAAGAAAACTCTCATCTCACAACTCCCGGCTATTCATCCGCGACAATCCAACGAGTTCATATACATAAACCATCAACATTACAGATCACAGATATGCACAACCCCCACTAATCGACGTATAGCGATTAGTTGACGTTCAGTGCATATATCACATCACAGATATAACCCATTATCTAAATTCTACAGAACTTCGATCAAAATACGGATTTGTAACCACCCCAAACACAACTTTGTTCTCTGGAAATTCTGGGCAGAAACAAATTATCCTAAAAATCCCAAAACAGAACACTAATGAAACTGCAGCAAAGACGAGTCGCGGCCGAGTCAACTCGGCCGTGGATCCGCGGCAAGAAGCATGTTCTCGCCGCGGTTCCGCGGCGTGTTGACCGAGTCAGTGGCTCGTTTTTGCTGTGTGTTCGTACAAAACCCTGAGCCGATTTTTAAGATGTGTGGAATTATTTTTTGAGCAGTTTTAAAAATCGGCAGAAAGTTTTGTTTTCGGACGTGTTTTGCAATTTTTTCTCCGATCGAAATTCTAAATACTTTGCTAATATGCTAGTTTGTGTTTAGCTAGGCTCTGATACCACTGTAAGTCCACGTTGCCCACCCCGGTTCTTACGGGGAGGCGGAATAGGTAAAAACGATTTTTCGATACAAGGTAACATGGACTAGAAAGGAGGATCTTTGCTAAACAAAAACCTAGCAAACTAACTACAAGTATTAACTACTCGGTTAGAAGGTTATACCTAAGTCTTGAACTCCTTCTCTTCTTGCTCCTTGGAGTGGGTTGAACGGCTCCTCCTCGTCGCCTTCTCTTGCCGAATAAAGATCCACCCGAGGACCTCTACCTTGAGCTCCTACCTCAACCTAGAGGTAACTAAAGTGCTTGGCTTGCTAAACCTAGAACCCTAGAATGAGTAGAGAGGAGTTTTGGTGTTTTATCTCAAAAGCAAATGGTTCTCAACACATGAGAGATGAGAGCTTTGAGAGAGAGGAAGAGGATGGGCTTTGGATGAGAGAGAATGAGCAAGAGAGAATGAGGATAATAATCAACCATTCTCACATATATATGAATTATGAATTAACTGTTGGAGATAGTGCCCTCAGAGTCAATTATTGGATCACAGGCACGTGATTGCAATGATTGAGGGAGGACCTGTCCCAGTAGGACAGTCTTACTCAAGATGAT
This sequence comes from Agapanthus africanus, assembly GCA_030015575.1. NCBI lineage: Eukaryota > Viridiplantae > Streptophyta > Magnoliopsida > Asparagales > Amaryllidaceae > Agapanthus > Agapanthus africanus. Next base: position 333,862,344 of record CM057349.1, read on the forward strand.
AGTATACTATCTGGTTTATCTTTATCATCGTGTACTGCTTTAGGTGACCTGACAGGTCGCTATTACACGTTGATAGAGCCCCTAGGATTCTTGCTTGACTGCCAGTAGTATGAGGGCGATCATATACGTGGGAGCTGGGGTCTATAAGCACATCCTTAAAAGGTCCCTAGTCGTAGGAGTTTCGAGACAGGGCATCGATACTCCAGAGTAGACTAGTGTATACAGTCGAGACCCCGACGAGGGGCGGTGGCCGGTCTCACAAGCCACTGGTGTCAGTTGGATCACCTAAGATGTATACAGGTGCTCGTTGGGTTATGAGTACACCGGACAGGACTCGCCGGGAACATGCTAGTTGGTCTTATACCTGACGTCAGATAGCAGTTCCCTGGTGACATGTGTACAGGTTAGTTCATCGACCTGAGATCGTCATTTGTCTCGTGTGAGTTCCCACTGTACTTTGATTACTACCCTACCACGCTCAAAGGAGATGTGCAAACAGGTTTTAGTTGGGTACAGTCCCGAGCCACATGGAGGCAGTGAGCGGATCTGCAGGGGTTCGTCTCTCCCGGTATTGGGGGTGAGGTCGCGCTGTGTCTAGGAGAGCCATTACACGAAGTCCTTGGCCAAGGCAGGAGATTTACTGGTAGGTATTCCAGTAGTATCTTAGGGTGTTCTGGGCTACACTCCGACACGACTTGTACCGCTTTTGGGGGTCTGACTTTTACCAACCCCCTAGGCCCGCCATGCGATGCTCATAGACGAACGGACCGGACTGTACTGATATTGTAACTGACAGGCTCAGTAGGGTGTCAGGATGAGTTCGCTCATCGACGTCCCTTTTGGTCAATACCAGGTAGCCCGTTACGTATGGCTAATACCTCTGACGTGCTAGTGGTTAAATCCACAACCAAAGTGTTGACGAGTCTTTAGAGTCCCCCACAGACCGTTTTCTCAAGTTTCGGGTGAAACGCTGTAGAGGCCGTATGGAGATATGGCAGGGTTCGATCATGTACGTGCGGTATTGCACGGATCATGATCGGACGGATTATACTAGCGGGCTTTGGTTTAAACCGGATCCTAGTATTATACAGTGTAGATTTTGTCTCATTGCATTTGTATTCGGTCGGAATACAAATGCGGGTATGTATATACAGTAGCGGGGTTTTCCTGTAATTTATTACGGGATCAGTATTTTGAAGTTGCCAGCTTGCATTCCGTTTCGGCCATTTTCCTTTGTTTCCTTTCTTTGGCTGAAAATTGGTGGAGGGGGTTATTTGCAATTGTGCAATTAACAATTGAGAAGACTTTTGCATCATGATGGTTTCATGATGGTGCACCATCCATTGACTTTCTTTTGTTCATGATGGCTTGACCTTTGGAGTTATGATGGTTGATGGAGTGTTGGATTTTGATTGTGATCATTGCTTATTATCATCACCCTTTCTCTCTCTTGCATTATGTTGTGGCTCACTCCTTTTTCATTTGTGATTCACTCCATTCTCTCATCCCTCAAGCAAGAGGCCGGCCATTTTCTTCAAGGGGGCTGTCCCAATTTTTGTGTGGGGAAATACTCTCATTTGGCTTTGCAAAAATCATATAGCTCCTCCTCCAAAAGTTCATTCCTTCACCTCCACCAAAAGGGGCAACTTTTAGTAACCCCAATAGAGACAAAGAGCATTACACTTCATCTACAACACTTCTTGGGCACGTCGGCTCGCCAACTTCGTGCCCGAGTTGCCTCGGTCCGGAGGTGGGAGCCAGTAAAAGAACCCGGCGATGTGGTGCCCTTCCGACGAGGAGATGAAGACCGGAGATTCCGCGGGGAGATCGGGACGACGACGAGAAGACCGAAAGACACGGATCGCTCGGTATATCTCTCTACCCCTTCTCTAGTTAGCTAGGAGTAGGTTAATGGCCCGATCCGGGATTTTAGTGCGCGGTGGTGCCGGTTCAAAAGTTAAAGTAAAGTAACGTTTCCGCATTTTGGCCTCGTTCCGACGGCCGGGGCGCCGCCGTGCACTTACACTAACAATAATAATTAAAAGGAAATTGTGATGGTTCATTTGAAATGACCATTATCATTTCACATTTAATGAATTTTGCAAGAATCAAAGAGCATCTTTCATGTGAAATGATGATGGTCAATATGTCAACATGGGTCAACAAGTCAACCAAAGTCAAATGGTCAACAACCCTAACCATAACACAATTATCTTTAATTAATATTATTAATCATATTTCACATATCCATTAGGGTTTGGAAAAAGACAACGTTCATCAACCCTAATGAGAATCCTCTGCCTCTGCCTCTGTCAACTGTGCATACACACCCGCATCCATGTTCCGAAGAACACGAATACAATGAGATAAAACCAATCCCAAAACATATACTAGGATCCGGCTTAAACCAAAACCCGCTAGTAATAACTGTCCGGACACCAAACGTGCACAAGTGCACGGATGTGAACGAACCCCGTCGCAATACCATGCGACCTCTACTCTGTTTTGCCCAAAGACGAATAACCCTCTGTGTGGGACTCTAAAGACTCGACACTACGCTGGCAGTGGGTTTAACCACAGGCCGCAAGCGGTACTAGCTGTACATAACGGTCCCCAGGTAGATGCCGATAAGAAGACTGATGTGGTGAACCCATCCGAACTCCTATTGAGCCTGAATGTGACAATCTCCATACAGTCCGGTCTGTTCGTCTAAGAGTATCGCATGGTGGGCCTAGGGGGCGGTAAACGTCAGTCCCCTAATAGCGGTACAAGTCGTGTTGGAGTGTAGCCCAGAACACCCTGAGATAACACTGGAAACGCTACCAGTATATCTTGCTAGCCTTGGCCAGGGACTTTGTGTAATGGCTCTCCAAGATACAGCACGATATCAACCCCCAATACCGGGAGAGACGAATCCTGTCTAACCGTCACTGCCTCCAAGTGCCTCGGGACTGCACTCAACTGCTACCAGTTTGCACGACTCATTTGAGCCATGGTAGGGTAGCAATCTAAGAACATTGGGAACACACTCGAGGCGAAGTGACAGTGTCAAGTCAACGGACTAAGCTGTACTCATGTCACCTGGGAACTGAAAACTGACGATAGGTATAGTACCAACCAACAGTTCCCGACGAGTCCTGTTCAGTGTACTCGTAACCTAACGAGCACCCGCATACTATCTCAAGTACGACGTACTAATGGCTGTGGGACAGACCATCTCCCTTGCTGGGATGAGAAGCGCATATGCTAGTCTACTCTGGAGTATCGATGCCCCGTCTCGATAATCCTACGACTAGGGACCTGTATAAGGATGTGCTTGTAGATTACCCAGCCCACACTAGTGTGACTGCCATCACAACGCCGGTAATCAAGCAAAGATCCTAAGGGCTCCACTAATGTGTATAGGCGATATGCTAAAAGAAACACATGCACACATTAAAGTAGAAACAAACCAAGTAGCATACTACTATTTTGAGCAAGATTGTCTATACAACTGTGAATATTCCAAGCTTCCATTAAGTAATATACAAACTAATATGATACAGTAATGGCCTCTAGGGCATATACACTAACACAATAAACACCTATATATGAATGATAAGAGTAGGGAAATTAACGTGTTGAGAATGCACTATTTTCGACTGATCAAATTCCCCCAAACTTAATTTTGGTCGTCTCGAGCAAACATCTTTTATTTAAGAGAAGGAGAAAATAAAGAAAGAGAAAAACTAACTAGCACACTTTCGTAGGCAACACGATTGCACTGAGCACGTGCAACAAGCCTTTAAACCTCTAGGTGTCCCTAGTAGGAGGAGTGTTGTCTCCTGAGGGTTTTCAGCGGATTGCACCCACAAAATCCAATAATAAACGGAAGACTGAGAAAGTTACATGTAAAGATAAGAATTATAAAAGAAAGACTTTGAAAATTTAGAGTTTCCAACTAATACTAGCATTTCAGTTGCTATGAGCCCTATCTTAATAGTCATGAAAAGATGTTAGAAATCACATCATCCCTCAATAAAACATCGTCTTTATTCTTCATTCCTACCTTTCTTCCAAACATCGATCATATACCCCTACGTGTGTGTAAAAGACATCTCTACACTCGGAGAATTCAATTCAAGCTATCATACTCTTGTCCATCTATCTCAGTACTTTTTAATTGATATTTAGATGGATTTTGCTCACACATTTTTCATGCGACCGTTAATATTTCTTGAGGTACTAACCGATCGATTACTCATGTGCTTACTTATAAGGTGTATTTAGTATTTTCCTCGTCTTGCACCACTTAAGGCTTAGCAGTGACTCCCAAACCAGTTGGTCTAAGGCACTAGGTGATGAAGCACCCTTGCTATATTTTTTTATTGCTGCCTTGGTGATAACAAAACCGGTGTTCATTTTTCTTTTCACCATTTTATCTTTTATTTTCCATTTATAATTTCCTTCATACTTTGGCTTTTAGACAAGAGCATTTCAATGTATCCTCTACTATCCCGAGTTTCAAGACGTGTATAAGTGCAAATAGTAGGTTATCAACATTCAAATGTTTGGCTTTCAGAATAGAAACTATTTTTCAGACTTATTTTTATCCTCAGATTAGTGACTTCTTCTATCTCACTAACCTTTGGGACAACGGTTCATAACTACTTATTACTAGTTTCGTTTAAGAAAACTTCTAACTTTCTTGGTTTTCTTAAATTTTTCTTATCTTTTGGATGTAATTTTTCATTATCTAATCTTTTATTATAAAATTAAATATTTTTATCTTTTAATTTTTTTAAATTTTTTTTTATATGTTTTAAAAGTTTTGTGCTTATGCAAAGTATGATGCAAATGATGCGCAAATAAGCACAAACCTCCCCCAAACTTGTTTTCAACATGTTCCTCACTGTTGCTATTTGTAAAGCTCAGAAACCTGTAAACTTGGGAGGCAGAAATTTGTTAAAGGGGATATGTAATATGATTGTGGAAATTTTCCCCCAAACTTATTTCTTATTCACGTACAAAAACTTTTTATTATTTTGTTTTATTTTTTTAATATTTTTCTAAAATTTTATTTACAAATTGACTCACCTCCATTCTAAAGATGTGACAAAATTACCAAGTCATAGAGGTGAGGTGGAGGAAAATTAGTCATTATAAAGCGGCTCCCGTAAAAACAGGAGCTCCTCCGAGGGGTCAGTGGAAAAATACGGTTTTAGTCTACGTCCATTCACTTAAAAAATTGTACCGTTTTCAATATTTTCTAGCTCAACTGCCCCGTGCGGGTATACATACCGCACAACAAAAGGTCCTTTCCACCGAGATTTGAGCCTACCCACATGAAGATGGAGACGTGAATCATAAACAAGGACTTGTTGACCAGGTGTAAAAGTTTTTCTCAAAATGTTTTTATCGTGAAATACCTTAGTCCGGTTCTTTACAATTACAGCATTATCATAAGTTTCTTCGCGGAGTTCGCTTAGCTCGTTTAATTGCAGCTTCCGAAAGTTGCAGGCTTGATATAAATCAAAGTTAAGTTCTCTAATGACCCACATGGCTTTGTGCTCAATCTTGACCGGAAGGTGGCAAGCCTTCCAAACAATAGTCTGTATGGAGACATACCTATATCGGTTTTATATGCAGTACGGAATGCCCAAAGAGCATCCGTCAATTTGGTCGACCAATCTTTTCAATTTTTAGAAACAGTTTTCTCCAAAATTTGTTTGATTTGTCTGATTGAAATCTCAGCTTGCCCGCTCGTTTGGGGATGATAGGGTGTAGAAAGTTTGTGGTTGATTGTATATTTCCGTATCAAAGTCTCGAAAGACCGATTGCAGAAATGCGTCCCGTTATCGCTAATGATAGAGCGTGGGTGTCCAAATCACGAAAAGATATTTTCTTTTAAGAACCTAATGACAACCTTTTTGTCATTAGTGCGACAAGGAATAGCTTCAACCCATTTCGAGACGTAATCAACTGCAAGCAATATGTACAGATTCCCGAAAGAGTTGGGAAAAGGACCCAAAAAGTCAATACCCCAAACGTCGAAAATTTCAACCACCAAGATGGGTTGAAGTGGCATCTCATTTCTCCGGGAAATCCTACCCGTGTGTTGACACTGTGCACAGGTTTTGCAATGATCATATGCATCTTTGAACAAAGTCGGCCAATAGAATCCGCATTGCAAAACCTTCTCCGCCGTCTTTCGAGAACCAAAATGACCTCCACATGCCTGATCATGACAAAAAAATAGAACACTCTAGAATTCATCTTTGGGGACACATCGGCGAATGATCTGGTCAGGACAATACTTAAACATATACGGTTCATTCCAGTAAAAATGTTTTACTTGGGATAGAAATCGATATTTATCCTGTTTTGACCATTCACGGGGGATAAGTCCCGTAGCAGGATAATTCACAATATCCCCGGACCAAGGTTCAGTGGATACATTCAAGAGTTGTTCGTCTGGAAAAGAATCATTGATCGGCAGGGTCATAGATGAAGAAGAGATGCGCGAAAGATTGTCGGCTACAACGTTTTCATATCCTTTCTTATCATTAATAACAAGATTAAATTCTTGTAATAGAAAGATCCAACGTATTAGCCTACCTTTAGCATCCTTCTTCGCTAAAAGATGTTTCAAAGCGGAGTGGTCAGTGTACACAACAATTGGTGAGCCAATCAAGTAAGGCCTGAATTTTTCTAATGCAAATACAACTACCAAAAGTTCTTTTTCGGTAATTGTATAATTAATTTGAGAATCGTTCAGGGTCTTACTTGCATAATAGATTACGTGTGGCATCTTTTTAATGTGCTGTCCTAAGACCGCACCAACTGCAAAATTTGATGCATCACACATAAGCTCAAACGAGTGGTTCCAATCTGGAGATGATAGAACGGGGGCTGTAGTGAGAGAGTGTTTGAGTGAGTCAAATGCTGCCTCACAATCCGAGTCAAAGTGAAAGGTTGTGTCCTTGGCCAAGAGAAGAGTTAAGGGTCTAGCAATTTTGTTAAAATCCTTAATGAATCTCCTGTAAAAACCTGCATGGCCAAGAAAAGATCGTATATCCTTGACGCATTTGGGACGAGGAAGGTTTTGGATGACATCTATTTTAGCTTTGTCAACCTCCATGCCTTTCCGTGAAATCACATGTCCAAGCACAATTCCCTCTTGGACCTTGAAATGGCATTTTTCCCAATTCAAGATTAAGTTCTTCTCCTTACAACGAGTAAGAACTGCGTCAAGATGTGATAGGCAGTCATCAAAAGAATCTCCAAATATCAAGAAATCGTCCATGAAAATCTCTAGAAAATTCTCGACCATGTCCGAGAATATCCCCATCATGCACCGCTGAAATGTAGCGGGAGCATTGCACAACCCAAAGAGCATGCGTCTATAAGCAAAAGTACCAAAATGATAAGTATACGTGGTCTTGTCTTGATCCTTTTTGGCAATAGGGCCCTGGTTATAGCCAGAGTATCCGTCCATAAAGCAGTAATATTCACGTCCAGCTAAGCGTTCTAGCATCTGGTCAATAAAAGGTAGAGGAAAGTGGTCTTTCTTCGTTGCGGCATTGAGTTTTCTATAATCAATACATACACGCCACCCAGTTTGAGTGCGTGTCTAGATTAACTCATTTGCCTCATTTGTTATGACTGTAATGCCAGATTTCTTAGGAACGACATGAATTGGACTTACCCATTGGCTATCGGAGATTGGGTAAATGATACCATTGTCAAGGCATTTGACGAGCTCTTTCTTTACCGCATCCTTCATGATGGGATTTAACCGTCTCTGTGGTTCTCGGGTTGGCTTGGCTTCATCCATCAGGTGTATATTATGTTCAACAATCAAGGGACTAATCCCTTTGATGTCAGCCATAGTCCAACCAAACGCCTGCCTATTAGATCTCAAGACCGTCAAAAGAGCATTCTCTTGCTCTGAGGCTAGAGAAGCTGATATGATAACAGGTAAAGACTTATTCTCACCTGAATATGCATATTTAAGGTGAGAAGGTAAAAGTTTGAGATCTAATGCTGGCGGAGAAACTATAGAAGGTGGGGTCATCGAATGATATTCGGAGTCAAGGAGAAGCTCGTAGCCTGCATAAGATACAGACTCGGAAGGTGAAGAGTCAAGAGTTTCAGACTCAAGCGTGGGAAATGTGTCCTCACTATGATGTGAAAGATCAAAAATTGATGTGCTAGTGTCATCGAGATCTTCAAAGCAAAGTTCATCAACTTCGCAACTTTCGGTAGCAATCTCATGGACAGAACAGACATCAAGTATATGAGCAGAGGGTTCAGACGGCTGACTTCCAATTTTATAGATGTTTAGTTCAATTGTCATTTTTCCAAAAGATAGGTTCATTGAACCGTTTCGACAATTAATGACAGCATTGGAAGTGGCAAGGAATGGCCGACCCAAAATCACCGGAATTTGGTTCTGTGGGTTCGCTACAGGTTGTGTATCGAGAACAATAAAGTCCACAGGGAATATGAATTCTCCGACTTTAATCAACACATCCTCCAGTTCACCCCTAGGCTTGGTGATTGATCGGTCTGCCATTTGGAGAGTGCAATGAGCTGGTTTCAACTCTCCAATCCCTAACTGCTCGTAAACAGAATATGGAAGTAGGTTAACACTTGCGCCAAGGTCAAGTAAAGCATGGTTGATGTTTTTACCCCCAATAGAAATCGATATAGTAGGACATCCTGGGTCCTTACGTTTCTTTGGTAACTGTGAGGTAAAAGCAGTGCTAACATTATTAGTCATGAAGACCTTCTTCGGCACTTAAGTCTTCCTCTTCCTAGTGCACAAGTCTTTGAGAATTTTCGCATAAGCGGGGACTTGTTGAATAGCATCTAGGAGAGAGATGTTGATGTTAACCTGTTTAATCATTTCCATAATCTTCTCCATATGTGGACTAGTTTTGTTACCCCTTAACCGATTCAGATAAGGAGCTTTAGCAATAATAGCTGGGTCCATCATTGGAGAAGGTGGTGTGTGTGGAACTGATCCCAGAATAGAAGTGGGGATCGTCTTTGGTGGAGTAGAAGAGGTATGCCGAGGTGTCGAGCCTTGAGAAAAACGGAGAATAGGCTCGCAAGAAGGTGGTGGGGTAGAAAAAGTAGGTGTAAAAGTAGAAGTGTGTATGGAAGGAAAAGTCTCAGCCGGGGTATTTGTAGCATTCTGAAAATTTAGAAATAAATAAAATTGGTTAATTTATTAATAATATGATAAATCACAAAGTTGTTAAAAACAAATAAGTCAATTTTCATAAGTTCTATGTAAAACAATTTAAATTAAAATTTTAGCATGCAACATAAATAAGTTATAAGGGTTTTAGTGACAAATTTAGCTTCATTTTAATAAATTATGTATTTTATAATAAACTAAGTTGTGAGGGGTTTTTAGGTAAAGTTTAGGATTTTTGTGCAAATGGAAAATTGTTAAGGGGTAAATGGAAATGGGTTGGAAAATCAATTAGCTTAGAATTTTAGGGTAATTTAAAACAAAAATTAAAGGATAAGGCTAGCACACCTCATACTTGCATGCATAACACTCACCTCACACCTTCTCCTTGCATGAAATGAGCACTCTTCAACCCTTGACACCTTCTTATACCACCTCACCCTTCCCTCTTCTCATATATAGGATATGTTCAGTTCTATTACAAAATTAAATCTGAAAATTTCTAAAATCAAAACTAAAATAAAGAGAAAAAGAAAGAACAAGAGGAAGAAGAAGAAGGAAGCTAGGTTCTAGTTTTCATCACTCTCAAGCTAGGACAAAGGGCTTAGCATCTTGGAGGGGTTATTCCTACAACTTTTTGGAGGGTAAAATTCTTAAACACAGTAGGAGATTTAAGTTCTGTAGCTTAGTTAAATTGAAGTGAACAATGTCCTATAAATTCGTATTTTTGTCCAAACTAGGCTCTGTGTAAATCTGCTCTTGTTGGTAAGATAATAAACTTAACAAAACAGTGCTAGAATGATGTATGTAACACCTAGAGCAACCCATAGGATCACGAACCAGAGGGCTCGGATTTGGGCCGGCGACCAAGAAGGGAAATCCGGCGTCGCCGGATTTGTGGATAGTTAGGGTATTTTGGGTGATTGTGTAGGTTTCTGTATATCATTTTGGCCATTTTGGTATTGTTTAAACAAATTAGTTTCACTGCAGTTAGAATCTGGAATCGTATATCGGAAAAGATATCTAAAAACATAAAATACGACACGGTTAAAACGCATCGCGATTTAAATTCCGTAGCGATGCAGGTTAGGGTTAAAATCCAGTAAGGTTAAGTGGTTAATCACTCGATATAGTCGTATATAATATAACTAGTACGTGGGAACGGGTGTTTTTTATTTCCGTCATGTCGGAGTAGCCGTTTACTTATATAAATTAAATTATGATATTAGATTCGAATACGGAATTTACGGAGGCAGCGAGGAAAGGGAAGGGATTGGCAATTCCTGAATAGATTCGACGTTTTCCGGTGAGTAGACTAAATATCTACCGGGGAATTTTGTAAATATGGCGTGTTACCCCCGTAGTTTATTTAAATAAATGTTTTACTTTGTTATACTAAATTGACGATATGCATTCATAATTCACATATATTTTGCTTAGTTGCTAGTATACTGCACAAGTATCGACGAGTTATGCCACGTGCACATCTATATGTTACACACACCTCGTTGATATTACCATGTCACTTTTACACTTAGTAAATTTCTTGCTAAAACTGATTCATATCATATCTTAAACACTAATAACAATAGTAGTTGGCATCATTAATATCATGTTTAGTATTTGAGTATTTCATGTTGATATAAGAGGTAGATGTATTATTGAGAATTTATGGTTTTGAGTTTTGAATATTATTACATAAATCCAGTGATTTTCATGATTGATGTGTCATGTCCACCATGTGATGTTTTATGATTTGATTTTATTCCGGACTGAGTGGGGGAGATATACGGTCGCGGATTTTACGTTATCCATACTGAGTGGGGGAGATATACAGTTGGATACATGGTGGACCCGGTCGAGACCGATGGGCAGGATAGCCGCATTGAGGCGGGGGAGCCTAGCGAGGTTACTCGATACCGGATAGAGTGGTAAACATACGGCGTATCTCTAGATGATAACGACCAGTATTGTTGATTTCAGGATCATTCGAGGAATGATGCCTGTGAGAGATGGAAGTGTTGTGTCGATGATGGACACGGGGAAATGAGTTTTTATTGGAAATAAATGATGAGATTTCAGTTTTGATTATGAGATTCATATTATAGATTTATGATTTCCACAGATAATCATACATCATAATTGTTCACATTTCAATTAGTATGATCGTCATATTTACATTATTAGCCATTATATGTTAGTTATATTCACTGAGTTGGCAACTCACCCCCGTTGTGCCACAGTTCCTTGCAGGGATAGAGTGGACGGTTAGCAGCGGTGCAGATCTACTTTTTGCAGTTTTATCACATCTTTTGATAGGTAGGTTACATATGTAGTAACCTTCTCTTTTGGTATTGTATTTTTGTATCTATAAAATCTCCATCAGACCTGTATTTTGACTTAGAGTGAGAAATGGATATGTTTATTGACAGTTGAGATCGTTTAGTTCTATAAATTGTGGTTTCTTTCTTTATGTTTGAAATTCGTGTTGATGTCCTATATGCTGAGATTTCATTTTCCGCTGTTGATATTGTTGATCCCAACTAGGGGTGCAACCAAACTTAACACCTTATACTTGTTTAATATTTTAACTTCATAACATGTGATTTTTACTTAAAAATTAAACTTTCCATATAAAGAATTCCGCAAAAAGGATTTTTGATCTTGGTTTTCGGCTTACTTGGACTGTGTGCATATCTTTAGATATGATACAATCTAAGTGCCGATCACATCCAAACTTGGGTCATGACAGTATTATTGATTGATTCTTCATTATTATTAATCTCTTCCCCAACGTGATTGTTCAGCACTCTTCCAGATCTCAACGTTGTGATGGCATTCACATTGTAGTGTTGTGAATGCCCAGGATTCGGTAGGGGTTGAGACGGAAGTTTTCCTTTCTCTCTCGCACTCATCTCGGCTTTTAATTGAGCGATTTGAGCTTCCATCGATTTAATACTCTCACCATGGGAGTCAGAGTTTTTCTGGATTTTATCGACAAAAGTCTTTATTTCAGCCGAAATTTGCGTGAAATTTGTCAGAAGCAAATTCATGGTTTGTGTAAGTGAAGAGGATTCACCAGCTCCGGTCAATTGCAAAGAACTAGATGGTGCAGAAGTGTTGACCGGATTTTGAAAGTTTTGTGATTGATAGGGGTGCTGAGTCAGTTGAAGTGGTTGTTGTTGTGGTGGAGGAGCCCTTTGGAAATTGTTATGGTTTGAAGCCGTGTTTTGACTTTGTGATTGGTTCCAAGCAAAGTTAGGGTGATTCCTCCAACCATGATTATACGTTGAAGAATACGGATTATTTCTAGGTCTTTGTTGGAAAGTAACATTGATATGCTCTTAACCTTGAAACGGAGAATTTAGAGGATATTCTTCCGTGAGATGTGATGGATCAGAACAGCATCCACAGACAGTTTTGGAGAGTGACATCTGATTTAGGGAGGCTGCGAAAAATTTATGTTCCATAGCTTCGAGTTTCTTTTGTATTGCTGCCATTTCAGCTCTAACTTCTATGGAAACATCAGATTGGTGATTACCACCGCTAGACGATGGTTGACTTTCATTCTCCCACTGTAAAGATTTTTCAGCGAAATCTTCTAGAAATTTTCAGGCTTCACCATCATCTTTAGTCATGAAGGTGCCTTGACACATGGATTCAAGGTTCTGTTTTGTTGTAGGATTAATGCCCTCATATATGATTCTGCACAAATCCCATCTAGGAATTCTGTGATGAGGACATTGAACTAACAGATCCTTGAAGCATTCAAAACACTTCGAGAATGGTTCATTTGGAAGCTGGTAAATTTATTTATTTCGCTACGGACTCGAGCTGTTTTATGATTATGGTAGAATTTCTTTAGGAAAGCTGTTACGAATTCTCCCCAGTTCGAAATAGAATGTGCGGCTGTGTTATAAAGCCACTTCTCGGCTATATCGCACAAGGTAAATGGGAGAAGACGTAAACGCATAGCATCCACAGAAAGCTGTGAAGTACCCATCATAGCGCATACATTTTCAAATTTGGTAATAAAGACGTATGCGTCTTCAGACTCGAGACCGTGATATTTTGGTAGAAGATTGATGTTTTGAGGTTTGATTTCAAAGTTGTCCCCATTGGCTGGTGGAATGGTGAGACAGGTCGAAAGAGGACCTCGCATAGGGTAGCATCTCTCTTGGAGAGAGATGAGGGGCGGATTCTGCGCACCTGCGGACGGTGGCAGAGTAGTGTTAAAGAAGTTCGATGGAGAACCGTCCATCGAAGTGGTTGTGGTAGGGGGTGAAGAAAAAGTAGACGTAGAAATACCGACTTCGGAGTCGATAGGAGGAACGCGGACAAGTCGGGCATTAGAATCCCGTGTCCAGCCGAGCATGCACTAAATGGTTTAGCACAAGTGGCAGCGTTGTGATAATTAAGGAAAAGATGAGTTTGGTGTTTGGTTTGAAAAATATGGATTTTTGAAAAATGCACACAAACAATGCACAAGCAACCCTAAATCTAGTGGTCACCTAGGTCAAGTCTCTAGACCGCTCCCAGACTTCCAGAAGACAAGTCGCAAGATAGATCCTCTACTGCCTCTTTGCCCCTCCTGTGGTCAGGTAAGTGCCAGGTAAGTGAGAGGTTCTCTACTACGTAAGTAGTGGGTGTTCCCCCAATCAGAGCAAGGCTCTGTTTGAATTTTAAAATTCAAATCTTTGAAGCAACGCTTCAAATTCCGTGCGTTACGCGCAATGCGCCACGTGTCAAAAGTTGACACGCCAGCACAACGTCCAAGGCAGTGCGTCCAATCAGAGCAAGGCTCTTTAAAAAACAAAAGCAACGCTCAGTTGCGCAAGCGCACCGCTGCGCGCCACGTGTCTGCGCAGTTGCGCAAGCACAACTGCGCGAGCGCCGCGCTGCGCGACACGTGTCTGCGCAGTTGCGCAAGCACAACTGCGCGAGCGCCGAGCGCACCTCTGCCCGACACGTGTCTGCGCAGTTGCGCAAGCACTGCTGCGCGAGCGCCGCGCTGCGCGACACGTGTCTGCGCAGCTGCGCAAGCGCTTCACTGCGCAACACGTGTCACGCACTGGGGATTCTTGCGCAAAACAAAATAAATCTTGTTAAAACAAAAAGATTTTCTTGTATAAGGCAGGGGCCTTTGGATTAAAGATCCAACGGTGGGGAAAATTCCCCAAATCACTCAGAAAAATATCTATGTAACAAATTTAACTAATTAATGGGCACTATAAAAAGGACCCCAGACCTCAATTAAAAAAGGGACATCTTGCTAAAAAAATAAAGAGAGAAGAGAACTTTTGAGAACTCTTGAAGAATACAAAAAAAAGGTAAAACCTTTAAAAGAAGAGAAAATTCTCTTAGAAACAGATCATTGATCTAAGAACAAGATCATGGATCTTCAACAACAAATAAATAAGTAAATAAATAAAATAAATAAAAAAAATAAATAGTGCCTTGCACTTGTTATGGACCCTTGGTTCTCTGGGATAAAGAAAAACAAGAAAAGAAAAACTTGTTTTTCTTTTCTTGTTTTAGATCAGGAGATTAAAAAGTGCTTTGCACTTCTGTTCTTGAATCTAAAAAATATTCTTAGTGCTCTGCACAAATGCAATGCATTACTTGAAGGGCTAGGCCCAAATCTGAAAGACCTAACAGGCCAAAATAAATTGCAAAGTAATAAAGGGCAGAGCCCAAATGAAATTGATGCTCTGCATCATTATAAAGGGCAGGGCCCAAAACAAAATTGATGCTCTGCATCCTTCCTGGGCAAGGCCCAAATAAAAATAAAAAGAAATGCTATGCAAAAGCAGATAAAACGTTGGATATTCTCAACTGGACTTAGCCCAATTTTGGCCATAAGTCCTTAAATTAAATTGACTAAGCAAAATTGCTCTACTAAATCAATTTACAATCGGTTCGAGGGTACATCTCCGAACTCCTTTGACATCCATCGTTGTAATTCTTCAACGACGTCAAAGAGGTGACGGGTCCCAACGACCACACATCAATGTGGACTGCGGGGTCCTTAAACTCGTGGACCGAAACGTCCTTACACTAATATCGGACCGAAACGTCCTTAAACTAACGGTGGACCACTATGTCCTTAAAATGGTATTGGACCACCATGTCCCTAAACTGGCACAATAGAGCCTCCAAATGCTCTTTTGCCGGATCTAAACGGTCCCGTTTAAGTTGATCTTAGCCCCAAATACGGCTAACGTATCCTTAAAAAATTTAAACGGATTATAAAACCCTAAATCGACTTTGGTTCAAGGGTACATCTCCGAACTCCTCTGACATCTGCCGTTGTAATCCTTCAACGACGTCAGAGAGGTGACGAGTCCTGACGGCCATAGATTAAATGAATCACTACGTTAAGTTGATCTCAGTCTCAAACAGGACTGACGTATCCTTAACGAACGTTTAAGTTGATCTTAGCCGCAACGCGACTAATGCATCCTTAAACTAAAAACACTAAACCCAAATCTA
Source organism: Agapanthus africanus (assembly GCA_030015575.1). Lineage (NCBI taxonomy): Eukaryota > Viridiplantae > Streptophyta > Magnoliopsida > Asparagales > Amaryllidaceae > Agapanthus > Agapanthus africanus. The sequence continues at coordinate 333,878,020 of CM057349.1, forward strand.
AGTAAATACGGATTTGGACTAATCCACGTCCTACGGGCGACGGCATTACTCAGTCTCCGTATACAATCCACGGGCAACCACAAACAAAACAAACACACACGACACGAAGTGAAATTCTGGAGAAGGAGAAAGTTGTTACCGTGATGCGGTAGCGTAATTAACTGCAGGGGCTTGCACCTGTAGGGAAGAGCGTCCCCCCAATCAAAAACCCCTCAAGCGAAGGGGAATCTGACGAAGTCTGCTACATCGGCTGCATCCTTCTAAACCTCCGATACACGGTGCCATAAATCAACTTGGCATCTTCGGAGAGGTAGATGGATAAAACCAAATAGCATCTGCCCCGAATCTCAGGCACAGACGCCCTAACGTCTCGGCCGCCTTTCGGAGGGGAACAGATTCTGGCACGCCCGGTGGGACCTTTTCCTCTTTCCACTCCACACTTCGTGTGTCGTCTTCGCGAACCAGTCGCGGTTTGTTAATGGTTGCCTTCGGATTTCAAGTTACTAAGATTTGGTCTTTTGCCTGGCGCAGAACTCAAGATTCAATGGCCTCTAATTGCACCAACTGCTCGAAGTGCCACTGCAACGGACGCTCCACCTCACCAGGAGGTGTAGCATATGGGCCCCAAGCAGCTTCCTTCCTCGCTCTGCCGGTAGACCAGGTGACCCAAGCCACCACTTGCCTGTTCTTCGGGACCATGATCCCACCTATAAGCTTCTCTATGCCAATACCTGCACCGGAAGTGAACAAAAAGTCGGTCTTCGACCGGCTCACTGCTACGACGGCCTCTATCAACGGGTCGCTCAATGCCAAGCCAACGACCTCTGTGTTCGCCAGACTAGGTCAGAACTCTAAAGTGGCTATCCCAAGGAGGGCAACGGCCGCTGCTCCAGAAGTCGTTAAGGCGGCTTCTCCCATCAAAGAGTCAGCCTTCGTAAGACTGACGATGTCTACTCTTGCCCCTGCTGGTCAAAAGACATCAGTCTTCAATAGGCTGATATCGGCAATCACTCTACACTCAAACAGGGGGCAAAAAGAAACTATCTCAATCTTTGACCCAATCCCAACGGCTCGCCGTGCTCGACGTCGCCATTGGCAACGAGTGAGGAAGGCAGGGGGCAACTCCCCCTCAGGGATAACTCCACCTGCTCCAATGGTGGAAGTTAACGCTGCTGTTCCAACTGGGAACAGCTTTGAATTGCTGAGGAAGGTGAGAAAGAACTCTCTAATTGCTACATTGAAAAGATCTCCGCCTATGGAGAAAGCTCCGGAGACAAAACAGGAACAGCCCCCTCAACGGCTATCTTCAACAGTTTATAAAGTTTGGCGGAGGGTTCAAGACTCTGTGATTGACCCAGACCAATTTCGTCGCCAGAAAAAGGCGAAAGTGGAAAAGGACAAGGACCGCCCCATTAAACAGCAGGGGACAGCAGTTGCTAGGATGCCCACTTCAACGGCTCCTCCAACCCTAACGGCCCACAAAAGAAGGAAGCCGGAGAAAGCTCCCGTGTCAGCAGCAAAGGTTAAAAATGGTGAACCTAAACGCCCCAAGTAAGGGAGCATAACAGTTCATACGGTTTACATGGCATCGGGAAAAGAAGACAGCCGTGCATCAACGGGTCATAGACCGCTTACACGGTCAGTGACCAAGGCTCAGGAGCAACAACAGAAGCTCCAGTAGATGATGAACGCCATGGCCGCACTTACAGGGCCAAAAGAAAACCCTGAGACGTCCTCCGATGACCGCCAGGAACAAGAGACTGACGCCGAGTTCCTTCGCCGAATACTGGAGAAGAAGGATAAAGAGGCTGCTGAACAAGCAGCCAACATACAGCGTATGGGCCTCCTCTTCCAGGACATGATAGGGATGATGATACAACAAGATCCTCCTGCTGAAGAGCCCCCGATCGTCCTTGGAGATGATAGGGGAGAGACATCAAATCCTCAGCCCGCTCTATCAACGGCTAAAGATGATACAATCTCTAAAACTGATCTGGACGAATACATAGCCCAACAAATACGGGTTCACCATGCGACTGAAGCAGCCGGCCAGGTCGTAAAAATGGGGCAGCCATATCCGAGCTGGTACGACCAGATCAAGTACCCGCCAGGTTACACGATCCCCAAGTTCCATGTCTACAAGGGGACCGGCAATCCCCATCAGCATGTTGCCCAGTTCAGGACGCTTTGCGGCAACACCGGCGGTGATGACAAACTTTTGCTTCGCCAGTTCGTTGGAAGTTTATCAGATACAGCGTTCGAGTGGTATTCTGAGCTCCCTAATGACTCTATTAAAACCTTCGCGGAGATGGAGCTGCTATTTACTCAACGTTTCGCGAGTGCCAGTGAACGTACCCCGATAACGGCATTGATTAACGCCAGGGTAAAACCCGGCGAGACATGGGTTCAGTACGCTATACGGTGGCGTAATTTATGGTCAAAATGCGAGCAGCGCATAGAAGAAGCTCCTGCGGTGGGAATGTTTGTTGGAACCCTTGATCCGTAAGCAACCATCTCACAGTTTATGATGTTCTTCAAGCCGACTACCTTCCAGGCTTTGATTGACAAATTAGCGCAAATGGATCAAATGGGCCATAAACCCCCTCTTCCAAGGCCAGACACCCGAAATGACAAAGGGAAGGGAAAAGCGATCGTCGTCGCTAATGCTCAACAACAACTGAGCGACTCGAAGCCGGTTGCTCGTCAAAATAATACGCGACCGTACGTGCCCCTTGAGGATAGGATGGGACGTCCTTATTCCTTTCCCCGTGATAAAACGAGGAGGTTATTCGAGCTGGCGTTGCGCAACAGAATCATAAATTTGCCGGATCCAAAACGTCCGTTGCAACCAAGTGACGTCAACGAGCCCAACTACTGTCCTTATCATCGAGTACTAGGCCATCCGATCGAAGATTGCTACGTTTTCAAGAATTGGCTTGAAAACCAGTACCGACAGGGCAAGTTCGCGTTATCTGACAAATGGAAGGTGAATCCCCCGCAGCCACACACCTCTAAGGGGACGAATACGCCGGGGGCAACATGCTCCGTCATTGAAGAAGCTCCTTGGGAGGTTGTATTATCAGACAAGACAAAGAGGATGCTAAACGATCTTCAGACATGTCCAGCGATCAAGTGGAAGAATCCGTTGGAACCGCAGGTCATTGAAGGGATGTTGAAGCCACGTCCAACTCCAAAGACCGATGGTGGCGGTTCAAGCACTTGCAGCCAGCCGTCAAAATCTTCGAAAAAGAAGAAGAAGAAATCTAAGAAGCCCGTGATGCCTGGCGACAAGCGCACGGACTTACAAAAGCAAATTGACGCGCTGGATGAATACAACCAAAAGGCACGGACTCCCATTACGCTCCAAGAGTTCCTCAATCACGTCTTTCAAGAAGAAGATGAGGGAGAAAGTTCATCGGATGAATCCGAGGAATATGCGGCGAGCTGTCATATGATTTCCCATTCGATCACGAACGATGAGGAGACTCCTTGCACCGAAAAGCTGGGGGCAGATCCTGAACCAAAAGTTCTGGGGCCATCAGATGAAGTAATTGACGCATTCCTTAACGAAGCTCGATTAAAAAGCAGAGCTGATCGGGAGCGCGAGGCGGCTGTATTCGAAAGGGCCAAGCGCCAGCAACTTGGTGAAGGAGCTGAGACGATCCCATTGGAGCTAAACACCTCCGCTACCGACAAAAGCCAATTCAAGATGAGGAAAAAGTTTGCTAAGGCCATATCAATGGGCATGAAATTACCATCCTCTGAAGGAAACGTCATTAGTGGAATAGAAACGCACCCCTCCTATTGCTTATATCATCAAAAGATTTCGCACCCCACTCAAGAGTGCAAAGCTTTCGATAGATGGTGGCAAGGATATGTTGCTCATCGACAACACTTTAAGCGGGAAAAACGTAAAACTCGTCGGGAGCAAAGAAATACGACCGAAGGGCTTAAAAGAACTGCTGGCGATTGTTGCATGGTTAACACCGGTGGATCACAAGTGCCTACGTTCGGGAGTGATTCTGATGAAGAGTTAGAACTTGCCCCTCTCTTTAAAGAGTCCGCTTCAGGAAAAGAAGAAGAACCGAAGGCCTGCGAAAATATCCGGCTGCGGAATCGGACGCTGCCTAAAAAGAACCTCGGACCCTTGAACAGAAAAGATAAAGGGAAAGAAAAGGTCTCTGAAGATATCGTCTTAGATGACCAAGTGGTGGAAGAGCTAGCCGCCAAATACCCGCCGAAGAAGAATAAGGTGGATTACAACGTCTTAGCACATCTAAGGAAGCTGCCCTCACAGCTCAGCATTCTTGACACCGTTTTGCTATCAAAAGAGGCGAGAGATTCGTTGATTAAGGCGCTCCAAGATCCGGAACAATTCCAAGCATGCTTGGCCGAGGAAAAGATGAAGGATGAATTGGAGGAAGTGCACACGGCCGATGTCACTTTTGGCGATGAAGACCTTCTACTTGGGACGTGCGAACACAATCGCCCTCTCTATGTCTCGGGATACTGCCATGATATAAAGATAGGCAAAATCCTGATTGATAACGGGTCGTCTGTTAACCTACTCAACGTGCGGGTGTTGAAAGAAATCTGCATGAGCGTCCAGCACCTTGCTCGTGACAAGATCACCATCTCCGGGTTCGACTCCCAATCGTCAAAAACTCTTGGATCTGTGATACTGACGCTACGCTTCGGGCTACTCGTCATGGACATTAAGTTCCACGTCATAGACACCAAGACATGCTACAACGCTTTGCTCGGCCGACCATGGTTACACGAGTACAACATCATCCCTTCTACATAACATCAGTGTATGAAGTATTTTAAGGATGGTTTCGAGTATACCGTGACGGGAGAACTGAACCCGTTCTCTGTGAACGAGGTCCGCAAATACGAAGATGCCAAATACTTCTTGGCGGATTTCGAAGACACGGAGAAGTGTCACAAGTCGGAGAATAAAACTAATGCCACCATCCCTGTCTTCGGCAGTGACACCGAGGAAGAAGAGGAGATAGTGTATTCGGGTCCGCCCTAACATAACAAGCCAGGACCGTCCACTCCTACATTGGTTTTTGGTAGCGATTCGGAGGACGAGGTCCATGTCGTATTCTCTGCTCGACCTTCAATACAAGCTTCCGCTGATGAAGAGCAAAGTCTGCAAGTCGCCATGGTGCCGCCTAAACATCATAAAGAACTGGACGCACTTAATATCTATAGTGTAGAAGAGCTGCGGACATTCTATATCCCTCCCAGGAGAGAAAACGAGAAAGCAATTCTGTTTTACCGCTCTGAAGAAACCAAGGTGAAAAAAGAAATCTGGCATGGCGCAGATCCTGCGCTCGACAGGCTTCAGCCTATCTGTCTTCCCAGATATTATACAGAGGGTTTGAAGAAGCTGCTGAAACGCCAAGGGATATCCTTCAAACAGACCGTTAGAGAGGCCAAATTCTATAACAGGGTCTGGAACGTTCCCGGGACCCAACGCAAACTGCCTAACGGGAGAATGGAAACAAGAGGGCTTGGATACATCCAGTCAAAGAAACGAGAGTTACTACCTGGCTGCTACGTCGTGTATGACCTTGATGAAGAAGCGGATGCTCAATGGGAGGACGCTAATCCTAAGCCAGTGAAAGTTCCGGATGCAAAAGAGCCCGGTCCGTCGTTCGAGGAACAAATGGACAGACTTATAAAGAAAGCTGGTCAAAAAGTCCGAGATGATCACAACCGTGAGACGGCCATCTACGAGAAAGCCAAGACGCAACGCCTTCTCCAACAGGCCGTAAAGGATGAAAATGCCACTCCTTGTCAACCCGTTATAAAGAAGGCTCAGCTCAAAATCAGAAATAAGTCGAAAGGCCAAAAAAGCGCTCAACAACAACAAAGCAGGGCTAAGAAGCCACGCAAACGGGAGTCGAGCGTTATTGATCTATCCCTTATGAAAAAAATGGGGCGAGCATACTCGTTTCCTCGGGACAAGACGAAGAAGATACTTGACCTTGCTCTAAAACATCAGATGCTTACACTGCCGGAGACTAAGCACCCCGAACGAGCAGGCGAAGTCTCACATCTGGACTATTGCTCTTACCATCAAGTAATAGGGCACCCTCTCGAAGATTGCTTTACCTTCAAGAATTGGGTCGAAGATCAGTATCAGCTTGGCAAGTTCGCTCTGTCCGACAACTGGAGGGTAACGCCACCACAAAAGCATGAGCCCAAGGCCACGAAAGAGGAACCGGTTCCATATTGGGATTGGAAGCGAATTCGCACCTGTCACATGATTACAATATTAAAAGAAGAGCCCGAGGACATAGATGAGCTCCCTTGGTGCTTCGAAAACAGCAGCGACGAGATAATCTCAGAATTCCCACCAGCGCCAAAAGAGCTGGAGGATGGAATCCATATCACTGCAGATAACCTTAAGAAGATTGAGTTGGGGACGGTAAACGATCCGCGACCGACATTTGTCAGCGAGCTGTTGTCTGAAGAAAAGGTGGCTGCGTTAAAGGACGTCCTTGTACAGCATAAAGATTGCTTCGCATGGAACTATTCCGAGATGCCAGGACTTGATCCAGAAGTTGCGGTACATAGACTGGCGATATCCCCGAGTGTCAAGCCAGTTAAACAAGCGCCGAGAAGAATGCGGCTTGAGCTCGAGATGAGCATCAACGCTGAAGTCAAAAAGCTGATAGACTCTGGCTTTATCCAGGAGGTTCAATACCCTGAATGGATTGCTAATATCGTCCCAGTGATGAAGAAAAATGGAACGGTACGCATATGCGTGGACTTTCGGGATCTCAACAAAGCCTGCCCGAAGGATGATTTCCCAGTACCAGTCACCGAACTGATGATAGACAATACGTCCACGCATGAGATTTTCTCATTCATGGACGGCTCATCAGGATATAATCAAATAAAAATGCATCCTGAAGACCAGAAACATACGGCTTTCCGGACTCCTTTGGGAATATTCTGTTACAAGGTGATGCCCTTCGGTTTAAAGAACGCCGGTGCCACCTACCAAAGGGCCATGACGAAGATCTTCGATGACCTTATACACGAAATCGTCGAATGCTATATCGACGACCTCGTTTTTAAAAGCAAATTATATGAGGAACATCTCGAGCATCTGAAGACCGTATTTCAACGTCTTCGACAATACAATTTGAAACCCTCTGAAGTGTGCATTCGGGGTTTCCTCGGGCAAATTCCTGGGATTCATCGTTCGACACTGAGGTATCGAAATAGATCCGTCCAAGATCAAGGCAATCATAGAAATGCCTCCGCCGAGGACTCTCAAACAGTTGCGGTCTCTCCAAGGGAAGCTCGCATACATACGGCGATTTATAGCCAATCTTTCAGGCAAGTGCCGTCCCTATAGCCACCTGATGAAGAAGGGAACCCTATTTGTCTGGGATCAAAGATGCCAAAGCGCGCTAGACGAGATCAAGCAATACCTGCAGAACCCGCCGGTGTTGGCTGCTCCGGTTAAGGGAAAGCCTCTCATTCTTTATACAACTGCTCTCGAAGGTTCTTTAGGCGCGTTATGGGCGCAGGAGAATGACCAGGGAAAAGAAAGAGCACTCTACTACTTAAGTCGAGTTCTGCTGGGGGCAGAAAGCAACTACTCCCCCATTGAAAAACACTGCTTGGCGTTGATCTTCGCAATAACAAAGCTTAGACATTTCGCATTAGCACATGAAGTCCATCTCATTTCAAAGGTGGACCCTCTCAAATACCTAATGTCAAAGGCCATATTGACGGGACGACTCGCTAAATGGGCTCTGCTCTTAATGGAGTTCTCGATAACGTACCGACCTCTCAAGGCAGTGAAAGGCCAGGCCATTGCCGACTTCCTTGCTGAGCACCCGATACCTGCCGATTCTCCCCTAAAGTGCGATTTGCCAGACAAACATGCGTTCGACGCAATCGACAGTGGTGATACCCGTTGGGAGCTTTATTTCGATGGAGCATCTTCCATAAAAAAGCACAAACAAAGTACGCCAATGATCAAATCGGGAGTAGGCCTTATCTTCGTGACCCCACAAGGAGGAATAATGCGCTTCGCTTTCTCCTTGACAGAGCCGAGAACGAATAATGAAGCTGAATATGAAGCTTTGATAGCAGGTCTCGAGATCGCCATTGACATGGGAATTGAAAGCCTCCTCATATATGGGGACTCTCAACTAGTCATTAGTCAAGTGAACGGCGATTACCAAACATGCAAACCGGAATTGGTAAAATACGGGGAAAAGGTGCAACAATTGCTGACCCAAATTCCCTCCTATACTTTGGAAAGTATACCACGCGCAGAAAATAGCAAAGCGGACGCGTTAGCTAAGCTTGCTAAAGAACTGGCTGACGAGAACCTCGATGAGGTTAGAATCATGGTACAAAGTCGTCGGGTGCTCGCCCCCGCAGAAATACCTCCGGGATCACCCGAAGAGGAGGGAGTGACTGAGCAAGCGACCTTACAAATAAAAGACTATGAGAAGGTTGTGGATTGGAGAGAGGTCTTCATGGACTACTTCAAGTCCCACCGAATGCCTGAAGAAGCGTCCACAAGACATCAGCTCATGAAACGAGCCCTGTCTTTCGCCTTCGTCAACAATACTCTGTACAAGAGGTCATTTGATTCTCTGTGGCTGAGATGCTTAGGACCTGACGAAGCGAAAAGGATCGTCCAGGAAGTTCACGACGGACTCTGCGGCTCTCATCAAGCAGGCCCTAAGATGAAGTTGAAAATAAAACGGATGGGCTACTACTGACCTACGATGATTCAGGACTGCATCGAATATGCGAAGCACTGCCACTCATGCCAAATTCATGGGGACTTCATCCACCAGCACCCAAATCCACTACATCCAACGGTGGCTAGCTGGCCATTCGAGATGTGGGGGACTGATATAGTCGGCCCCATCGAACCAGCATCGTCTAGGGGACACCGTTTCATCCTGGCGACGACTGACTACTTCTCTAAATGGGCGGAAGCAGTACCGTTAAGAGAGGTGAAGACGGAAAATATCCTCCACTTCTTCAAGACGCATGTCATATATCGATTTGGAACTCCGCGACGGATCATCTCCGATAACGGGCCAGCTTACAGAAGCCACAAGATCAGTCGCTTCGCGCAACAGTATAATATAGACTGGAGATATTCCTCGGTTTATAATCCGCGAGCCAATGGACTAGCTGAAGCCTTCAACAAGACATTAACAAAAATCATAAAGAAAACAGTGTCCCGTAATAAGAAAGATTGGCACGAAAGACTGCAAGAAGCTCTTTGGGCATATCGAACTACATTCAAGACGGCCACGAACACAACGCCGTACGCGTTGGTGTTCAGTACGGAAGCGGTGTTAGTGTATATGCCCTAGAGGCCATTACTGTATCATACTAGTTTGTATATTACTTAATGGAAGCTTGGGATATTCACAGTTGTATATACAATCTTGCTCGAAATGGTAGTATGCTACTTGGTTTGTCTCTGCTTTAATATGTGCATGTGTTTCTTTTAGCATATTGCTGGTATACATATTAGTAGAGCCCTTAGGATCTTTGCTTGATTACCAGCGTTGTGATGGCGCTCGCACTCGTGGGAGCTGGGTAATCTATAAGCACATCCTTATACAGGTCCCTGGTCGTTGGACTATCGAGACAGGGCATCGATACTCCGGAGTAGACTAGCGTATGCGCTTCTCATCCCAGTGTGGGAGACGGTCTGTCCCACAGCCGTTAGTACGTCGTACTTGGGATAGTATGCGGGTGCTCGTTAGGTTACGAGTACACTGGACAGGACTCGTCGGGAACTGTTGGTTGGTAATATACCTATCGTCAGTTATCAGTTCCCAGGTGACATGAGTACAGCTTAGTCCGCTGACTTGACACTGTCACTTCGCCTTGAGTGTGTTCCCACTGCACTTTGATTACTACCCTACCACGGCTCAAAGGAGCTGTGCAAACAGGTAGTTTTTGGATGCAGTCCCGAAGCACTTGGAGGCAGTGACGGTTAGACAGGATTCGTCTCTCCCGGTATTGGGGGTTGACATCGCGCTGTGTCTAGGAGAGCCATTACACGAGTAGTCCCTGGCCAGGGCAAGCGAGATATACTGGTAGGTTTCCAGTGTTATCTCAGGGTGTTCTGGGCTACACTCCGACACGACTTGTACCGCTATTAGGGGACTGACGTTCACCGCCCCCCTAGGCCCGCCATGCGATGTATCAGACGAACAGACCGGACTGTACGGAGACTGTCACATACAGGCTCAGTAGGAGTGCAGATGGGGTTCACCTCGTCAGTCTTCTTATCGACATCTACCTGGGGACCGTTACGTACAGCTAGTGCCGCTTGCGGTCTGTGGTTAAACCCACTGCCAGCGTAGTGTCGAGTCTTTAGAGTCCCACACAGAGAGCTATTCGCCTTTAGGCAAAATGAGTAGAGGTCGCATGGTTTTGCGACAGGGTTCGTTCGCATCCGCGCACTTGTGCACGTTTGCTGTCCGGACAGTTTATACTAGCGGGCTTTGGTTTAAGCCGGATCCTAGTATATGATTAGAGATTGGTTTTTCTCATTGTGTTCGTGTTCCTCGGATCACGAATGCGGGTGCGTATGCACAGTTGCTTGAGATTGAGGGAGAGGACCTTGATTAGGGTTAATGGCTATTGTCATTTTATTAACCCTAATATTTATGTGTGTGTTATTGTTAATTAGTAATTAGTTTAATAATTATCTATGGTTGTGGTTGTTGACCATTTGACTTCTTTGACTTGTTGACCTAGGTTGACACTTTGACCATCATAATTTCTTTTGGAAGATGCTTTTTGATCTTTGCAATTTGAAATGATAATGGTCATGTCATGATTTACCATGATAATTATCTAGCTAATTATTCAATTAAATTAATTCACACATATTAGTGAGAATGGCTCTATTATTTTCTCATTCTCTCATATCATTTCTCTCTCTTGTTCATCCTCTCCCTCAAGCTCTCTCCCTCTCATGTGTTGAGAAACAAAAAGCTTGAGAAAAACCTTCACTTGATCCTCTCTACTCTCTTCTAGGGTTCAAGTCTTAGCATTTCTTGCACTCTAGTTACTCCTAGCTTGGAGTTGAAGCTAAAGGTGGTGGCTTTCAAGTGGATCTTTCTTTGACGGAAGAAGACAAGCAAGGTGAGGCCTTTCTACCATTCCGACGAGCAAGGAGAGAAGGAGTTCGAGCTCAAGGTATAACCTTTCTACAACTTAGTTAGTTGTTAGTTTACTTTAGCTAGTTTTCGTTTAGCAAAGATCCTCACAAGCAAGGTCCATGTTGCCTAAGTCCATAAAAATCCGTTTTTTATTATGTTTTCCGCCTCCCCGTAAGCACCGGGGTGGGCAACACGGACTTACAGTGGTATCAGAGCCTAACTAAACTCAAACTAGCTAGGTAGTGAAGTGTAACGAAGTTTCGAAACCGGAAAATCCAAAAACCAAACTTTTGCAAAACCCTAGTTTCTGTTAAAATTTTTCCTGCTCTAAATGAAAAATTTTATACTTGTAAATTCGTCTCAGGGTTTTCTATTAACACCCATGAAAAACGGTACAGTGATTCGTTCAAACCGCCGCCCTTCCGCGGCATGAGGTAGGCATGTGCCGCGGAAGCGCCGCGGTTTGTCGTGTTCTCTACATTGTTTTTCGTGCAGTGTGTGTTGTTGTTGGTTTTGGGATTTTTAGGATATATTATATGTGCCCAGATTTTCCAGAACTAAAATTTACTTTTGGGGGCCTATAAATCCGTATTTTTCGGAACTTCACTACACTTTAACTACATCGGTTATATCTGTAATGCTTGCATGTACTGAACGTCGGCTAATCGCTATAAGACGATTAGTCGGGGTTATACATGATCTGTGATTGTTATTGGTTTGTGGATATGAATGGATTGGATCGTCGCGGGTGAATGGCCGGGGTGGATGTGAGATGAGCGTTCTTTTTCTTTCATTCATTTGTAACATGTAAATTGATGTAATAATATTCTTTGTATGGCCGCACAACCGGGTCGGGGTTGTAGCCGTCATTGTATAATTCTTTTTACTGTTTTTGCTCCTAGGATAGACCCATGGAGGGGTGCACAAACTACCGGGTATCTCGAAGCGCCGAGTGGCCTACTCACGGTGGTGAGGGAGGTTGCTTCGCTTCGGGTGCTTGGCGGGTAGTTTGCCGCACCCGTAGGGGTCTTGGGTGGGGTATTGGCTATTCACCGCGACCGTGTAATCCGCTTTGCGTTGCAGGCTCGAACGCATTGCGGATTCCTAGTATATCCAATGTATTCATCTGTGATCTGTAATGTCTATCATTGCTGTATATTTATATATTATAACTATTTAGGCGTTGCTTATGTTTTACAGCCGCGCTAGCCCAGCCCCCGCTCTGTCGTTAGTTAAGTAACCTAACGGGTGATGACGGGGCCCCGTGGCGAATGCGAATGGCATAAGCGTACGTCATATTTTGGTTGTTTTCTGCAATGGTAGGATTAAATGATGGGACGCATTAAAAGAACTAATGCAAGAAATAAACCAAGTAAAAGTCGATTGGAACACTTTGAAAACCACTCGGTTCTTTTCAAAAACTAAACTTTTAAACGCGGAGCTTGAACCACTCCTTTTAAAAGCTATCTCGTTCCATCGATTATATCAAGTTCACTACGTTCACGGTTTCGCCAAAACCATCCGTAGCCCTCCGTCGTTTCATATGAATATTCAACGGTATTCAAGCTGTGTTTGTTGGCCTTAGTCAAGGCACAGTGTTTGGTAGCTGGTGGGTATTCATATGTTGCATAGATAGAATGCGTTGGTTTGAGACAGTCGTATTGCCTTGTTGGCCATAGTCAAGGGTGGATACGGGTGGGTTCAAATTAACCTGGATAACGACGGGTAGAACTTGACATGTGACTTATGATTTGTTGGCCTTAGTCAAGGTCATAAGAGCATGGGGCAAAAATCCACATCGGGAGTTTCATAAGTACTGAAACTTGCTAGCGTTGCATACCATTTGGAGTGTGATAATTCTGGTAGGATTCCTTCGGCTTTATCACGCGATGATATTTGGATCCCGATCCTACTGTGAGTATATGCTACTCCTCGGGAAAACTCTCACTTAACGATCAATGCTATAAACCTAGTAGGTGCCTAGAAAGGTGTTAGCGGGGCTACGCCCACAGGGAAAAGAGGTTACTTAATTAAGGAACTTCGCGAAAGCGTTGGAAAACCTCCCTCGAAGTACCGACACTGGCCTGGCTGAACGGTTAAGCAAGTATTGTACGGTGAGAATGATCCCGGCTAATCCTTTTCTTTACGGTTTGAGAAGGGATTCGAGAGACAGTGGGAGCCATCCAGTTTAGACAAACTAAAAACCACTCTAAACTTGCAAGAGCATCATGCTAAAGTGTTTCTTTTCTCTCTCCTAATTGCAGCGACCATTCAAGATGACCGGACTTAAGTTACTATTAGATAAAAACATATTGACAGGGCCAAACTACAAAGATTGGCTCAGGAATGTCAAGATGGCTATCACTTATGACAAGCTGGGGTATATACTTACCACCAAAGCTCCCCCTGTCCCAGGTCCCACCTCCAGCGTCGCGGATGTAGAAATCCGTAAGACATGGGAGATAGATTGCGCGAGGGCCAGATGCCTCGTACTAGCCTCGATGGACAACGAACATCAGAGGAGGCACGAGAATATGGACCTAGAGTCCATATTTCTCCATACAAAAGAACTGTATGGAGAGCAGTCTCGTATCGCTAGATACGAAGTGTCGAAGAAGCTCTTTTCGGCAAGGTTGGCCGTCGGATCATCGGTAGCGGACCACGTGCTTAAGATGATCGGCTACATAGAGGAGCTCGCGGACCTTGGGACCACGTTGGAGAATGAACTCTATACCGATTTGATTCTCCAGTCCCTTCCTTCCACTTACGCCCAGTTCATTCTTAACTTCAACATGCAAGGAAAGGAGGTTGAACTTGCCGAACTTCTGAACATGTTGAGGACTGCTGAGGGCACCCTACAGAAGGGTAGGGAGACATCCACTTTGTTTGTAGGAGGATCTTCCTCTTCTAGGTCCAGGGCGAAAGCCAAGGGCAAGAAGAAGAAAGCCCCCGCCAAACCAAGAGGCGGTGTCGGTAAAGTGGATACGAAGGGAAAGGGTAAAGCAACAAAGGTAGCGGGGAAGCTGGTGGGGAAGGAAGAATGCTTCTATTGTCACAAAAGTGGTCACTGGAAACAAGATTGCAAGGCTTGGAAAGCCAGAACACAGGATTTGAAGCGAGTTGCAGCTTCAGCTTCAGGTGTGTATGTTATTGAAAACTGTCTATCAATAAACTCTACTTCCTGGGTATTGGATACCGGATCAGGATCTCATATCTGTAATTCTTTGCAGGCGTTGAGAAAGCGTAGAGTTTTGAAGGCAGGTGACATGACCCTCAGAGTTGCGAACGGTGCTAGCATGGATGCTGAGACCGTGGGGGACTATCACCTGGGATTATCAGATGGACACTTTTTGGTTTTGCGTAGTTGTTATTATGTACCAAATGCAACCTGTAATATCATTTCTGTATCTTTATTATCTAAAGAAGGTTATGAATTTGCATTTGTAAGTAATGTAGTGAACATTCACCTTAATCAAGTGTTGATTGGGTCAGGTATATTGAACAACGGTATATACGTTTTAAACCAACCACAGATTTTCAATATCCAGAATACACACAAAAGAAAGTCTCCAGATATTAATCAGGCTTTCTTATGGCATTGTAGACTGGGTCACATCAATGAGACACGGTTGACTAAGTTACATAAAGAAGGATACTTGGATCCGTTCGAGTATCAGTCTTATGCCACTTGTGAATCTTGTCTCATGGGAAAGATGACAAAGGCTCCGTTCACTGGACACGGAGAAAGAGCGAGCGAGCTCTTGGGACTCGTACACAGCGACGTGTGCGGTCCAATGTCTACACATGCGCGAAGCGGTTACTCTTACTTCATTACTTTTACGGATGATTTTTCAAGGTACGGTTATGTCTTCTTAATGAAACATAAGTCCGAGGCCTTTGAAAAGTTCCAGGAATATAAGAGTGAAGTGGAGAAACAAACCGGCAAAAGTATCAAGATCCTAAGATCGGATCGAGGAGGAGAATACTTAAGTGCCGAATTCCTGAATTACTTAAAAGAGAATGGAATTCTCTCTCAGCTTACTCCTCCATACACTCCGCAACACAACGGTGTATCGGAGAGACGGAACCGAACCCTATTGGATATGGTACGGTCCATGATGAGTAAGGCTGAGTTACCGCGATCTTTCTGGGGTTATGCACTGGAAACAGCTGCACATCTCTTGAACCAAGTTCCTACTAAAACAGTGCCTACCACACCATATCAGATGTGGAGTGGGAAGAAACCCTGTCTTAAATCCTTTAAGACATGGGGATGTCCAGCTTTTGTAAAAAAGCAGCATGTGGACAAGCTCGAGGCACGCTCAGTACAGTGCAAGTTTGTGGGATACCCAAAGAACTCCAAGGGGTATCTCTTCTATTACGCAGAGGAGCAAAAAGTCCTTGTTTCTCGTCATGCCCGCTTCTTGGAAACTGAGTTTTTAGAAAATCAGATAAGCGGGAGCGCAGTAGAACTGGAAGAAATTCCAGAACCACAAACCATTACTGAAAGCTTAGAGGAACCAGAAGGTTCGAAAGAACAGGACATTCCTATGCCACTCCGCAGGAGTAGTAGGCAGTCTCATCCGCCCGAGAGATACTACGGTTTTCTCATTGACGGGGATAGAGAAGACTGCATCCTGGATTGTGATGAGCCTACTAGCTTCCAGCAAGCCATTCAGAGCGTCGACTCGGTAAAATGGCTGGATGCAATGCGGACCGAGATGGAGTCCATGTACACCAACAAAGTATGGACGTTGGACATTGCTCCAGACGGGGTAAAACCCGTAGGATGCAAGTGGATCTTCAAAAGGAAGATTGGTGTAGATGGACAGGTTGAGACCTATAAAGCTAAACTGGTAGCAAAGGGTTTTCGTCAGCGACCTGGTTTGGACTATGACGAAACCTTTTCTCCAGTAGCTATGCTGAAATCCATTCGGATCCTTCTTGCCATCGCTGCTTTCCACGATTATAAGATTTGGCAGATGGACGTAAAGACAGCTTTTCTAAATGGTCATTTAGAGGAGTGTGTCTATATGGACCAGCCAGAGGGTTTCATTCAGGGTGGGAGCAGCGGAAAGGTGTGCAAGTTGCTCAAGTCCATTTATGGACTCAAGCAGGCATCGCGGAGTTGGAACATCTGTTTTGATGAGACGGTCAAAGAATTTGGCTTTATCAAAAATCCAGATGAACCATGCATCTATTGTAGATTTGTAGCGAGAACTGTAGTATTCCTCGTTTTATACGTGGATGACATTCTCTTAATAGGAAATGACATTCCTATGCTACAATCTGTCAAGGGGTTCTTGTCACACAGGTTCTCCATGAAAGACCTGGGTGATGCCTCCTACATTCTGGGTATCCGGATCTACCGTGACAGATCCAAGAGGATATTAGGACTCTCACAGTCCAGGTACATCGACACCATACTGAAGAGATTCAGTATGGAAGATTCCAAGCGCGGTAATCTACCGGCTTGTCACGGGATCACCCTCTCCAAAGAGATATCTCCCAAGACTGATTTGGAGAGGGATCGCATGTCTATTATACCCTACGCTTCTGCGGTAGGCTCTATAATGTATGCGATGTTGTGTACCAGACCGGATGTGGCTTATGCACTGAGTGTGGTAAGCAGGTATCAGTCAAACCCTGGGGAGAAACATTGGATAGCAGTAAAGAACATTCTCAAGTACCTGAGAAGGACTAAGGAGATGTTCTTGGTGTATGGCGGAAAAGACCTGCAGGTTGAGGCCTTTGCTGACTCCAGCTTCCAGAGTGACAAGGATGATTCCAAGTCCATGTCAGGTTTTGTCTTTACCCTCAATGGAGGGGCGGTGTGTTGGAAGAGCTCCAAACAGGAAACCGTTGCTGACTCGACTATGGAAGCGGAATACATCGCTGCATCTGATGCCGCAAAAGAAGCTGTCTGGATGAGGAAGTTCTTGAAAGAACTTCAGGTGGTTCCGTCCATTGTTGACCCAATACCTCTGTATTGCGACAACAACGGGGCTATAGCTTTAGCGAAGGAACCCAGGTCCCATCAGAAATCCAGACACATCTTAAGGCGGTATCACCTGATCAGGGAGATCGTGGATCGCCAGAAGATCGAGGTCCGGAGAGTTGCATCAGAGGATAACACTGCAGATCCACTCACAAAGGCCCTACCCCAGACTCAGTTCGAGCGGCTGATCGAGATGATAGGTCTTCGATACGCCAGTACATGGCCTTAGTGCAAGTGGGAGATTGTTAGTGTATATGCCCTAGAGGCCATTACTGTATCATACTAGTTTGTATATTACTTAATGGAAGCTTGGGATATTCACAGTTGTATATACAATCTTGCTCGAAATGGTAGTATGCTACTTGGTTTGTCTCTGCTTTAATATGTGCATGTGTTTCTTTTAGCATATTGCTGGTATACATATTAGTAGAGCCCTTAGGATCTTTGCTTGATTACCAGCGTTGTGATGGCGCTCGCACTCGTGGGAGCTGGGTAATCTATAAGCACATCCTTATACAGGTCCCTGGTCGTTGGACTATCGAGACAGGGCATCGATACTCCGGAGTAGACTAGCGTATGCGCTTCTCATCCCAGTGTGGGAGACGGTCTGTCCCACAGCCGTTAGTACGTCGTACTTGGGATAGTATGCGGGTGCTCGTTAGGTTACGAGTACACTGGACAGGACTCGTCGGGAACTGTTGGTTGGTAATATACCTATCGTCAGTTATCAGTTCCCAGGTGACATGAGTACAGCTTAGTCCGCTGACTTGACACTGTCACTTCGCCTTGAGTGTGTTCCCACTGCACTTTGATTACTACCCTACCACGGCTCAAAGGAGCTGTGCAAACAGGTAGTTTTTGGGTGCAGTCCCGAAGCACTTGGAGGCAGTGACGGTTAGACAGGATTCGTCTCTCCCGGTATTGGGGGTTGACATCGCGCTGTGTCTAGGAGAGCCATTACACGAGTAGTCCCTGGCCAGGGCAAGCGAGATATACTGGTAGGTTTCCAGTGTTATCTCAGGGTGTTCTGGGCTACACTCCGACACGACTTGTACCGCTATTAGGGGACTGACGTTCACCGCCCCCCTAGGCCCGCCATGCGATGTATCAGACGAACAGACCGGACTGTACGGAGACTGTCACATACAGGCTCAGTAGGAGTGCAGATGGGGTTCACCTCGTCAGTCTTCTTATCGAAATCTACCTGGGGACCGTTACGTACAGCTAGTGCCGCTTGCGGTCTGTGGTTAAACCCACTGCCAGCGTAGTGTCGAGTCTTTAGAGTCCCACACAGAGAGCTATTCGCCTTTAGGCAAAATGAGTAGAGGTCGCATGGTTTTGCGACAGGGTTCGTTCGCATCCGCGCACTTGTGCACGTTTGCTGTCCGGACAGTTTATACTAGCGGGCTTTGGTTTAAGCCGGATCCTAGTATATGATTAGAGATTGGTTTTTCTCATTGTGTTCGTGTTCCTCGGATCACGAATGCGGGTGCGTATGCACAGTTGCTTGAGATTGAGGGAGAGGACCTTGATTAGGGTTAATGGCTATTGTCATTTTATTAACCCTAATATTTATGTGTGTGTTATTGTTAATTAGTAATTAGTTTAATAATTATCTATGGTTGTGGTTGTTGACCATTTGACTTCTTTGACTTGTTGACCTAGGTTGACACTTTGACCATCATAATTTCTTTTGGAAGATGCTTTTTGATCTTTGCAATTTGAAATGATAATGGTCATGTCATGATTTACCATGATAATTATCTAGCTAATTATTCAATTAAATTAATTCACACATATTAGTGAGAATGGCTCTATTATTTTCTCATTCTCTCATATCATTTCTCTCTCTTGTTCATCCTCTCCCTCAAGCTCTCTCCCTCTCATGTGTTGAGAAACAAAAAGCTTGAGAAAAACCTTCACTTGATCCTCTCTACTCTCTTCTAGGGTTCAAGTCTTAGCATTTCTTGCACTCTAGTTACTCCTAGCTTGGAGTTGAAGCTAAAGGTGGTGGCTTTCAAGTGGATCTTTCTTTGACGGAAGAAGACAAGCAAGGTGAGGCCTTTCTACCATTCCGACGAGCAAGGAGAGAAGGAGTTCGAGCTCAAGGTATAACCTTTCTACAACTTAGTTAGTTGTTAGTTTACTTTAGCTAGTTTTCGTTTAGCAAAGATCCTCACAAGCAAGGTCCATGTTGCCTAAGTCCATAAAAATCCGTTTTTTATTATGTTTTCCGCCTCCCCGTAAGCACCGGGATGGGCAACACGGACTTACAAGCGGTACTCCCCTTCGAGATAGAGTTACCCTCTCTACGAGTAGCAGTCCACTACGAGCTGACGGATGAAGAAAATGCCCACCTTCGGCTTGAGGAGCTTGACGCCCTTGATGAAACTAGGCTCATAGCGCAGCAAAATCTGGAAGCTTATAAAGCAAAGATGATGCGCTCATACGAAAGATTGACCCGACCGAGGACATTCCACCAAGGCGAACTCGTGCTAGTGGTCAAAAGGCCTATGATCCCCAATCGCGCCAAGCGGGGAAAATTCGAGCCAAACTATGAAGGCCCGTACATCATGTTAGTTGTATGTATGCCCTAGAGGCCAGTATTGTACAGATGATGTATATTATATTGGATGCTTGGACATATATAGGGATGACTTTCTTGCTCCATATGATAGTATGCTATCTGGTTGCTCTTTATCTTAACATGTACACTTGTCTCTTTAAACTGTCTTATGGTTACATGTTGGTAAAGCCCTTAGGATGTGTACTTGACTACCTGGACTATGATGTAGATCATACTAGTGGGGACATGGTAGTCCATAAGTACATCCTTCAAGGTCTCTAGTCGTGGGTGTATCGAGACGGGGCATCGATATACTAGAGTAGACTAGCGTATACGCTTCTCGACCCATGAGATGGGCGATGGATGATCCCATATCCATTGGTGTTTGACATCAGAGATGGTATACGGGTGCTCAGTGGAGACTGGGTACACTGGACGGACTCGCCGAGAACTCCCAGATGGTATTATACCTCACGTCAGATGGCAGTTCTCAGGTGACACTTGTACAGGTTAGTCTGTAGACCCGAGATCGTCATAGAGTCTTGTGTGATTCCCACCGTGCTTTGATCTCCACCTTACCACGTCCATGAGGGCGTGGAAAACGGTGGTCTTTGGGTACAGTCCCGAGTCACATGGAGGCAATGAGCGATAGGAGGGGTTTCGTCTCTCCCGGTATTGGGGGTTGATGTTGCGCTGTGCTCGATTGGCCGTAACAGGGAAGTCCCTGGCCAGGGCTGATCAGAGATTTGCTGGTAAGTGTTACCGGTAGTTTCTCGACCCGTTATGAGCCTCACATCGGCACGACTTATCGGTTATTGGGGTCTGACGTTTACCACCCCTAGACTTGATATGCGACATATCAGACGATCAGACCGGACTGTACGGTAAGTGTTACTGGTTGGATTCACAGGAGTGTGAGCGGGCTAGCTCATCGATCTTCTGATCGCTCAATACCTGGATGGTCGTTACGTTTAGTAGACTGCTTGCGGCTTGTGGGTGCTTGATATGATCATCATCTGCTACCGGCGTATTGACGAGTCTTTAGAGTCCTACACAGAGGTTTCCTGGCTCAAGCGAAACGAAATAGGAGCGCATATGAGATATGTGCGGGACCGAGAATAATGCGTGTATGTGATACCGTATTTCATTCTCGCGATGAATGTTTCGATTGGTTGTATGCGATATAACCTAGTTGTCGAATCATTGATTCGATAAATCGATACATTGTATACTAGTCGGTTATGTGCGACATGACCGGATCATTGAATCAAGTGTTGATTTAATGATTTAATGTATAATTATATATTTGATATATTAATTTGCATAAACTAGTATTGGTTCATTTTAAAAGGATTTTCTCACTTGAAGTGCACATTGTATATGTGATATGCTTTTGTGTGCACTTGATTGTATCATGTTTGATGATACATATTTACTTGGGTTTGTGCAAAGAATTAAACCATGGTTATGATAATGGTTAGGGTTTAGAGTTATTCATCTATTTATTTATCCATTCTTTATTTATTTAATTGGATAAAAGAAAATAAAATGGTTTCCTTTTGTCATGAAGCTTGTTGAAGCTTCATGAAGCTTTGACTAAAGAGACCATTTTGTCTTCATGCTTAACCCTAACCATTCCCACTTACCATGGTCTATTCTCTACACTTAACCTTAGTTAGGATATGATAAGTATTGTTTTCTTTTTCATTTAAAAATGACTTATCATATTCTTTCTTCTTCTTGATCTTCTTCTTCAAGAAAGAAACCTTGATGCCATCAATGGCAACTTGAGTTCTAAAGTGAGAAATCCAATTCTAAAGTGAACCCACCTCCAATTTCTTCACCCTCTACCTCTTGCCAAGTTGTTTTGGGTGTTTTCTTCACAAGTTTCACAAATTTGTGAAGTCGGAGCTTGAACTTGTGATGCCTCGACGTAGATCATCTTCGGCACTGTAGGGTTCCTAGGCATCCAAATGAAGTCTCACAAGGCATCAACCATGCCAATTTCAAATATTATGGAAGCCGAGAAACCCTAACACGGATCGTTTACTAGATGTCTAGGCGAAATATAAAACTAGTTAACAAATTAACTATAGGTTAGATGCTACAACCTTTGTAGATCCGGTAATCCTCTTCC
This sequence comes from Agapanthus africanus, assembly GCA_030015575.1. Taxonomy (NCBI): domain Eukaryota; kingdom Viridiplantae; phylum Streptophyta; class Magnoliopsida; order Asparagales; family Amaryllidaceae; genus Agapanthus; species Agapanthus africanus. The sequence goes on from CM057349.1 coordinate 333,899,907, forward strand.
TTGGCTCCACGAAGGCATCCTCTCGCTGTCCATCTCGATTCCCAAACTCGAACTTTGGCTTCATCGAAGAAACGGGCAAGCTAGGTCGTCGGCTTTGTGTCAAAGACGATCTACCTCGAGGCATCGCAAGTTCAAGCTCCGACTTCACAAACTTGTGAAACTTGTGAAGTAAACACCCAAAACAACTTGGCAAGAGGTAGAGGGTGAAGAAATAGGAGGTGGGTTCTCTTTGGAATTGGATTTTACTCACTAAAACTCAAGTTGCCATTGATGTAGCAAGCTTGAAGAAGAAGAAGATCAAGATAGTTATGATAAGTTCTATATAAAAAGAATTAGAAAATCAAATACTTATCATAACTTAAACTAGGGTTAAGTGTAGAGAATTAACCATGGTCACTAGGATGGGTAAGGGTTAAGCATGAAGATAAGGATGGTTAGCAAAGTCAAAGCTTCATGAAGCTTCAACATAAAACAAATAAAGCCACCATTCTTATCTTAAACTTATCCAAATAAATGAATAACAAAATAAATGAATAACTAAATATGCAAAACCCTAATTATCATAATAACCATGGTTTAATTCTATTCACTTAACCATATGATCAAGTATCATCAAACATGATACAAAAAAGGTGCACAAAAGTATATCACATATACAATGTGCAATCCAAGTGAGAAAAATCCGTTTAAAGTGAACCAATACTAGTTAATGCAAAGTAATATATCAAATATATAATTATACATTAAATCATTAAATCAACACTTGATTCAATGATCCGGTCATGTCGCACATAACCGACTAGTATTCAATGCATCGATTTATCGAATCAATGATTCGATAACTAGGTCATATCGAATATAACCAATCGAAACATATATCGCGAGAATGAAATGTGGTATCACATACACGCATTATTCTCGGTCCTGCACATATCTCATATGCGCTCCTATTTCGTTTCGCTTGAGCCAGGAAACCTCTGTGTAGGACTCTAAAGACTCGTCAATACGCCGGTAGCAGATGATGATCATATCAAGCACCCACAAGCCGCAAGCGGTCTGCTAAACGTAACGGCCACCCGAGTATTGAGCGATCAGAAGATCGACGAGCTAGCCCGCTCACACTCCTGCGAATCCGACCAGTAACACTTACCATACAGTCCGGTCTGTTCGTCTGATATGTCGCATATCAAGTCTAGGGGTGGTATACGTCAGACCCCAATAACCCGATAAGTCGTGCCGATGTGAGGCTCATAACGGGTCGAGAAACTACTGGTAACACTTACCAGCAAATCTCTGATCAGCCCTGGCCAGGGACTTCCCTGTTACGGCCAATCGAGCACTGCGCAACATCAACCCCCAATACCGGGAGAGACGAAACCCCTCCTATCGCTCATTGCCTCCATGTGACTCGGGACTGTGCCCAAAGACCACCGTTTTGCACGCCCTCATGGACGTGGTAAGGTGGAGATCAAAGCACAGTGGGAATCACACAAGACTCTATGACGATCTCGGGTCTACAGACTAACCTGTACAAGTGTCACCTGAGAACTGCCATCTGACGTGAGGTATAATACCATCTGGGAGTTCTCGGCGAGTCCGTCCAGTGTACTCAGTCTCCACTGAGCACCCGTATACCATCTCTGATGTCAAACACCAATGGATATGGGATCATCCATCGCCCATCACATGGGTTGAGAAGCGTGTACGCTAGTCTACTCTGGTATATCGATGCCCCGTCTCGATACACCCACGACTAGGGACCTTGAAGGATGTACTTATGGACTACCATGTCCCCACTAGTATGATCTGCATCATAGTCCAGGTAGTCAAGTACGCATCCTAAGGGCTTTACCAACATATAACTATAAGACAGTATAATAGAGACTAGTGTACATGTTAAGATAAATAGCAACCAGATAGCATACTATCATGTCGAGCAAGAAAGTCATCTCTATATATGTCCAAGCATCCAATATAATATACATAATCTGTACAATACTGGCCTCTAGGGCATACATACAACTAACAATCTCCCACTTGCACTAGGGCCAGCTGCTGTAGTATCTCATACCGAGCATCCCGAAGAGTCTCTCAAACTGTATCTGGGGAATGGCCTTCGTGAGTGGATCCGCCGTGTTGTTCTTCGTGTCAACTCTCCTGACCTCGATCTCCCGGCGATCAACTATCTCCCGGATCAGGTGATACCGCCTCAGAATATGCCTGGACCGCTGATGGGACCTGGGTTCCTTGGCCAAAGCCACCACTCCATTGTTATCGCAATACAAAGGTATTGGATGCTCAATGGATGGAACCACTCCAAGTTCAGTAATGAACTTCTTGATCCAGACAGCCTCTTTGGCAGCATCGTTGGCAGCGATGTATTCAGCCTCCATCGTCGAGTCTGCCACGGTTTCCTGCTTGGAACTCTTCCAGCTAACCGCTCCTCCGTAAAGGGTAAAGACAAAGCCCGACTGCGACTTAGAGTCGTCCTTATCACTCTGGAAGCTCGAATCGGTAAAGGACTCTACTTGGAGTTCTCCGTTACCATACACCAAGAACATATCTCTAGTCCTTCGCAAGTACTTGAGAATGCTCTTCACAGCTGTCCAGTGACTCTCTCCAGGATCAGCTTGATACCTGCTCACTACACTTAGTGAGTATGCTACATCGGGTCTGGTACATAGCATCGCATACATGATAGAGCCTACTGCCGAAGCATAGGGTATCCCTTGAATGCGAGCTCTCTCCAAATCAGTCTTAGGAGACATCTCTTTGGAGAGAGTGACTCCAGAGATCGTGGGCAAATTCCCACGCTTGGATTCTTCCATTCTAAACCTCTTTAGTATGGTGTCAATGTACCTGGATTGGGACAATCCCAATATCCTTTTGGATCTATCTCTATAGATCCTGATTCCCAATATGCAGGAGGCATCACCAAGATCTTTCATTGAGAATCTTTGTGATAAGAAGAGCTTGACCGATTGCAGCATAGGAATATCATTTCCTATCAAGAGTATGTCGTCCACGTACAATACGAGGAAGACAACCTTACTCTCTGCCACCTTCTTGTAGATACAAGGTTCATCTGGATTTTTGACGAAATCAAACTCTTTGATAACAACATCAAAGCAGATGTTCCAACTCCGCGATGCTTGCTTTAATCCATAAATGGATTTAAGCAGCTTGCACACCTTCCCGCTGCTCCCACTGTCTACGAAGCCCTCTGGCTGAGTCATGTACACGCACTCTTCTAAATCACCATTTAGAAAGGCGGTCTTAACATCCATTTTCCAGATTTCGTAGTCATGAAAGGCAGCAATGGCAAGCATGATCCGGATGGATTTAAGCATAGCCACTGGAGAAAAGGTTTCGTCATAGTCCACACCTGGTCTTTGACGAAAACCCTTTGCTACAAGTCTAGCTTTGAAAGTCTCCACTTTCCCATCTACACCAAGTTTCTTCTTGAAGATCCACTTGCTCCCAATGGGTTTTACCCCTTCAGGAGCAACTTCCAAAGTCCATACTTTGTTGGTGTACATGGATTCCATCTCGGACCGTATAGCATCCAGCCATTTCACTGAGTCCCTACTCGTGATGGCCTGCTCGAAGCTAGTTGGGTCATCATCCTCCATGATGCAATCCTCGCTTCCACCGTCAATGAGAAAACCGTAGTATCTCTCAGGTGGACGAGAAACCCTACTAGATCGGCGGAGAGGCTGGGGTTCGTCGGGTTCTACTGAATCCTCTGGTTCTACCAAGTCTTCTGTTACAGTTTGTGTTGCTGGAACCTCTTCCAGTTCTACCTCAATGCCACTAATCTGTTTCATAAGAAAACCTTTTTCTAAGAAAGTGGCATGTCGAGAAACAAACACCTTTTGTTCCTCGGGGTGGTAGAAGATATACCCTTGTGAATTTTTAGGATACCCTACAAACTTACATAAGACAGATCTTGCCTCGAGTTTGTCCGGATTTTGTCTTTTGACATAGGCTGGACAACCTCATATCTTAACATACTTAAGAGATGGTCTCTTCCCTTTCCATATCTCATATGGAGTGGTAGGCACTGATTTGGTAGGAACCATATTCAATAGGTGTATGGCTGTCTCAAGCGCATACCCCCAGAAGGAAATAGGTAACTCAGCTGTACTCATCATTGAACGCACCATATCTAATAGGGTGCGATTCCTTCGTTCCGATACACCGTTGTGCTGTGGTGTATAAGGTGGAGTAAGCTGAGAGAGAATCCCATTCTCTTTTAGATAATCTTGGAACTCATTGCTCAAGTATTCTCCTCCTCGATCAGATCGAAGGATCTTAATACTTTTGCCCGTTTGGTTCTCTACTTCGTGCTTATATTCTCTGAATTTCTCAAAAGCTTCAGACTTGTGTTTCAATAGGAACACATGCCCGTATCTAGAGAGATCGTCAGTGAATGTAATGAAGTATGAAGAACCATCCCTGGCATGTGTAGACATGGGACCACATACATCACTATGTATTAGTCCCAAGAGTTCGGTAACTCTTTCTCCGTGTCCCGTAAACGGAGTTTTGGTCATCTTGCCTTTGAGACATGACTGGCAAGTGTCATAAGATGAAAATTCAAACGGATTTAAATACCCATCCTTATGCAACTTAGCTAGTCGTGTCGCATTGATGTGACCAAGTCTACAATGCCACAAGAAGGATTCGTTCATTTCTGAACTCTTCCTCTTGTGTGTGTTTTGTATATTGAGGACTGTATTTTGATTTAGAATGAATATGACATTATGTAGCGAGCCTGATGCAATCAACTTTTGATCTAGGAATATGTTCATAACATTTTCCTTTATTACAAAATTATATCCTTCTTTACTCAATAAAGAAACTGATATAATGTTGCACATCATGTTTGGTATATAATAGCACTCATTCAGAATTATTGTATCACCACTTGGTAATACAAGGTGATATTCGCCAACTGCTTTGGCTGCAACATTTGCACCGTTCCCTACTTGAACGGAATGATCACCTTTTCCCAGTTCTCTACCTTTTCGCAGCCCATGTAATATCTTACATATGTGGGATCCTGATCCGGTATCTAATACCCAGGACGTAGGGTGAACTGAGAAACAGTTCTCAATGACAAACACACCCGAAGATGATGCATCAACATGCATGTTCTCCGTTTGGGCGGTGTGAGAATCCAGATATTCTCCTGTTTCCTGTTCATTCTTATAACACTTATAAGATAGAACGGGTTCAACGTTCCCCTGCACAGTATAACATGCGGGTTCGGTCAATACATCCATATTATTATCTTGATTAAGGCATGAAATGGTCGCTACCTGGAGAGAGAGAGAGAAGAAAACACTTTAGCGTATGCTCGTGCAAGATCAGATTGGTTATTATCTTATCTAATCAGGATGGCTCCCACTGCTTTTTATCAAATCTTCCTTCAAACCCTAAAAGGAAAGACTAGCCGGGATTAATTACACACCACAAGTTCGCCAATCTTTCAGCCAGGCCAGTGTCGGTACTTTGAGGGAGGTCCCCCGTGCTTTCGCACGAACCTAATTAATGTAAACCTCGTTTTCCCAGAGGCGTAACCTCGTTAACACCTTTCTAGACACCAACTTGATCGGCTAATTGCAATGTGTAAAACTCTCCCAGGAGTAACTCTTACTCGCAGTAGGTATCGGGATCCAACTATCTCATAGAAGGTATGCAATCTCATTGCAAATTTCAACACTTGAAATTCCCGATAATATTTTACCCCTAGTGTTCTATGACCTTGACGAATGCCAAACAACCCATAGTCCACTAGTCAAGTTCAACCCGTACATTTCTTGATTGAATTAAACCCACCCGCACGACCCTTGACGAATGCCAAACAACGCCGTACGAATACCCTAATCCAATCTGCATCATATGCATAAGCAGATAAATACTAGTTAGCTACCGTACACTACGCCTTGACGAATGCCAAACTACCGTAGCACGAATACTAAGTAGTACTTATCTGAAATGACGGAGGGCTACGCAGGTTTTCATAAAACCATGAGCGTAATGAACTTGATATCGTTGTAGAATCAAATGAAGATTTTGAAATGGAGTGATTTTGAGGCTTTTCTAGTTTTGCTAAAGGAGTCACTCCCGGCGAAGGGATCTCGGTCCTTTCCTCGTCGAATGAGGTGCGGGATATATCATATATATCGCTGTGCAAAGCAAAAACTCTTAAAAGCAATCAAAGCCAAACCGAGTGTGTAGCATCTGCCAGTTACTGCTAAAGGAGTCACTCCCGGTGAAGGGATCTCGGTCCTTTCCTCATCGAATAAGGTGCAGGGTATATCATATATACCGCTATGCAAAGCAAGAACTGTAGCTACCTGTTTTATTTTAAAATCTGATTCTACAACATCTTAGGTTTCTTATCTTTCATTAATCACATTAATGAAGTCCCATCATTTAAATACCTAAACATCACAAATAGATATGACGTACACTTATGCCATCTGCATTCGCCTCGATGTCCCCTCGTGCACCGTTAGGTTAGGTAACTAACGACAGAGCAGGGCAGGGCTAGCGCGGGTGTAAAACATAAGTAACGTCTATATAATATATCATATATACTATATACTATATCCATCACAGAGTCACAACACAGATATCGCAGCAGAATAAACATATGAAATATTGGATATACTAGGACGTCCGTGTTTTCAATACGAGCCAGTATAAAACACGGATTCCACGGTCGTGATGAATAGCCAATCCCACACCCCTAGACCCCTACGAGAGCGGCAAGCAACCCTGCCAATTCTAGGGTTAGGAGACCCGGACTCGACTCCTCGAGTTGGTCTCCCACTGGACCCCAGAACCCGGTTACTTGTGCTCCCCTCCTTGGGTCTATCCTAATGCGGAAAAGTAAATAATATACAAAGTGTGACAACTTCCGCTACCTGGAAGCGCCCCAAATGAAAGAATATTACATACAAGTTTTTATACATGAATGAAAATGAAAAACACTCATCTCACATAAAAACCCCCGGCTATTCAAACACGACGATCCAATATAACATATCCAGCAACACATAACATCACATGTCATCAACGTAAGTAAGTATGCATACCCCAATTGTCGTTGACGTATAGCAACGAAACCGGCGATATAAACATACTACACTTACGGTCACAGAAAAGAAAGTGTAAAACTACAACAATTGGAATCCGCAACTGCTTTAGACATCACATGCCTAATCAGATATAAATCCCGCATTTTAGTCTCATTATCGAAAACTCTTTTCAATATCATATGGGACTAAATTGCTAGATTTATAACATTCATTCAGTTATCTCATAACTACTTGTGAATTCCAATTATTGTATCACATTCCAGATAAACAGAAAATGTTAAACTTTCCGATCGAACAATCGAACACCCAAGTTTTCCCAATACAGATCAACACATGAAATAAGTCTAACAACATTCAGTTCGTACCTCAGTACCAACGGTCCAGCCGTAGAAGGGTCAAGCCAACGCCTCACATGTGGCACGCCGTACTGCCCCAAACCCGAAGGTTCAAAGGGCAGTTCAAGACGGTCACATAATCGAGTTAAGGTTTGTTGTCTTCTAGAGGGACCATCGAGTTACTTGTACTACTTAGAACGTCGTTAAACTACGGAAAAATCCAACACTTGGAAATTTCCCGACAGGGGAAAAATTGGGTATTTATATCCGGTCGAACTTTTTAACATATTCTAAAATTTATCCGGAAAGCTAAATAGACAAAATTTGATACCCCGATCGAAACACCGAATCCCCAAAACAATTGCAGAAAATTCAACTCTTGAATCAATATTAAAAATTCCCAGAAAACTCAGCAGAATTTATCAGGAGTTACTGTGCAAACAAAGTGGGCTGACGTCACCAATTGGCCGCTGATCAGCCGCAGAATCCATGCTTCTGCCGCTGATCCGCCGCGAAAAATACTGTTCACCAGAAACTTTTTGCACCGTAATTCTTATTTTTTCCTGCTGAATTTTTTAGCAATTTTTAATTTGGAAAAATCCACTGTTTTCAAAAAAGTACAGAGAGCATATTTTGGGTTTCGGTTTTGGGTCGTTCGGACTTCAAATTCCGTCTACGCTTCGTCTAAGGCTCTAGCTAGTCTCTGATACCACTGTAGGGTTCCTAGGCATCCAAATGAAGTCTCACAAGGCATCAACCATGCCAATTTCAAATATTATGGAAGCCGAGAAACCCTAACACGGATCGTTTACTAGATGTCTAGGCGAAATATAAAACTAGTTAACAAATTAACTATAGGTTAGATGCTACAACCTTTGTAGATCCGGTAATCCTCTTCCTTGGCTCCACGAAGGCATCCTCTCGCTGTCCATCTCGATTCCCAAACTCGAACTTTGGCTTCATCGAAGAAACGGGCAAGCTAGGTCGTCGGCTTTGTGTCAAAGACGATCTACCTCGAGGCATCGCAAGTTCAAGCTCCGACTTCACAAACTTGTGAAACTTGTGAAGTAAACACCCAAAACAACTTGGCAAGAGGTAGAGGGTGAAGAAATAGGAGGTGGGTTCTCTTTGGAATTGGATTTTACTCACTAAAACTCAAGTTGCCATTGATGTAGCAAGCTTGAAGAAGAAGAAGATCAAGATAGTTATGATAAGTTCTATATAAAAAGAATTAGAAAATCAAATACTTATCATAACTTAAACTAGGGTTAAGTGTAGAGAATTAACCATGGTCACTAGGATGGGTAAGGGTTAAGCATGAAGATAAGGATGGTTAGCAAAGTCAAAGCTTCATGAAGCTTCAACATAAAACAAATAAAGCCACCATTCTTATCTTAAACTTATCCAAATAAATGAATAACAAAATAAATGAATAACTAAATATGCAAAACCCTAATTATCATAATAACCATGGTTTAATTCTATTCACTTAACCATATGATCAAGTATCATCAAACATGATACAAAAAAGGTGCACAAAAGTATATCACATATACAATGTGCAATCCAAGTGAGAAAAATCCGTTTAAAGTGAACCAATACTAGTTAATGCAAAGTAATATATCAAATATATAATTATACATTAAATCATTAAATCAACACTTGATTCAATGATCCGGTCATGTCGCACATAACCGACTAGTATTCAATGCATCGATTTATCGAATCAATGATTCGATAACTAGGTCATATCGAATATAACCAATCGAAACATATATCGCGAGAATGAAATGTGGTATCACATACACGCATTATTCTCGGTCCTGCACATATCTCATATGCGCTCCTATTTCGTTTCGCTTGAGCCAGGAAACCTCTGTGTAGGACTCTAAAGACTCGTCAATACGCCGGTAGCAGATGATGATCATATCAAGCACCCACAAGCCGCAAGCGGTCTGCTAAACGTAACGGCCACCCGGGTATTGAGCGATCAGAAGATCGACGAGCTAGCCCGCTCACACTCCTGCGAATCCGACCAGTAACACTTACCATACAGTCCGGTCTGTTCGTCTGATATGTCGCATATCAAGTCTAGGGGTGGTATACGTCAGACCCCAATAACCCGATAAGTCGTGCCGATGTGAGGCTCATAACGGGTCGAGAAACTACTGGTAACACTTACCAGCAAATCTCTGATCAGCCCTGGCCAGGGACTTCCCTGTTACGGCCAATCGAGCACTGCGCAACATCAACCCCCAATACCGGGAGAGACGAAACCCCTCCTATCGCTCATTGCCTCCATGTGACTCGGGACTGTGCCCAAAGACCACCGTTTTGCACGCCCTCATGGACGTGGTAAGGTGGAGATCAAAGCACAGTGGGAATCACACAAGACTCTATGACGATCTCGGGTCTACAGACTAACCTGTACAAGTGTCACCTGAGAACTGCCATCTGACGTGAGGTATAATACCATCTGGGAGTTCTCGGCGAGTCCGTCCAGTGTACTCAGTCTCCACTGAGCACCCGTATACCATCTCTGATGTCAAACACCAATGGATATGGGATCATCCATCGCCCATCACATGGGTCGAGAAGCGTGTACGCTAGTCTACTCTGGTATATCGATGCCCCGTCTCGATACACCCACGAATAGGGACCTTGAAGGATGTACTTATGGACTACCATGTCCCCACTAGTATGATCTGCATCATAGTCCAGGTAGTCAAGTACGCATCCTAAGGGCTTTACCAACATGTAACTATAAGACAGTATAATAGAGACTAGTGTACATGTTAAGATAAATAGCAACCAGATAGCATAATATCATGTCGAGCAAGAAAGTCATCTCTATATATGTCCAAGCATCCAATATAATATACATAATCTGTACAATACTGGCCTCTAGGGCATACATACAACTAACAGGCACGAAGCCGACGACCTAGTCCGCCCAATTCTCCGATGAAGCCGACGATTGAGTTCGGGATTCAAGATGGACAGCGAGAGGACACCTACGTAGAGCTAAGGAAGTGGATATCCGGATCTACAAAGGTTGTAGCTTCTGATGTTTAGTTAAATTGTTAACTAGACTAGTTTTTCGCCTAGAATTCTAGCCGACGATCCGTATTAGGTTTTCTCGGCACCCTAAAAATTTTTAATTGGCATGGTTGATGCCTTGTGAGACCTCTATAGTGTGCCTAGGAACCCTACAGTGGTATCAGAGCCTAGCAAGAGCCTTAGGCGAAGTCTAGACGACGTTTGAAGTCCGATCGAACGAAAACCCTAACCCGAAAACGGCTCTCTGTACATTTTTAAAAAAAATGGGTTTTTTCCAAATTAAAAATATGCAGAAAACTCAGCAGGGAATTCTAAGAATTACGGCGCAAAATTTATTTAATGATCCCTCACATGCGCGGCAGAACCGCGGCATTAGCCTAGCTTATGCGGCGGTTCCGCGGCTAAAGCATGACGTCAGCCCTACCAATTTGCACAGTAATTTCTATTTAACAGTGCTGAGTTCTCTGGGTATTTTTAAATTTTATTCAAGAGTTGAATTTTCTGGGGTTGTTTTGGGGATTCGGTGTTTCGATCGGAGTATCAGATTTTGTCTTTGTGGCTTTCCGGATAATTTTTAGAATATGTTAAAAAGTTCGACCGGATAAAAATACCCAATTTTTCCCCTGTCGGGAAATTTCCAAGAGTTAGATTTTTCCATGGTTTAACGACATTCTAAGTAGTGCAAGTAGCGCAATGGACCCTCTAGAAGACAACAAACCTTAACTCGATTATGTGACCGTCTTGAACTGCCCTTTGAACCTTCGGGTTTGGGGCAGTACGGCGTGCCACATGTGAGGCGTTGGCTTGACCTTTCTACGGCTGGACCGTTGGTACTGAGGCACGAACTGAATGTTGTTAGACTTATTTCATGTATTGAGCTGTATCGGGAAAACTTGGGTGTTCGACTGTTCGATCGGAAAGTTTAACATTTTCAGTTTATCTGGAATGTGATACAATAATTGGAATTCACAAACAGTTATGAGATAACTGAATGAATGTTATAAATCTAGCGGTTTAGTTTCACTTGATATTGAAAAGAGTTTTCGATAATGAGACTAAAATGCGGGGTTTATAACTGTTAGGCATGTGATGTCTAAGTATTTCATTTGTTTAGGCATGCAATGTCTAAAGAGGTTGCGGATTCTAACTGTTGTAGTTTTACACTTTCTTTTCTGTGACCGTAAGTGTAATATGTGATATCGCCGGTTTCGTTGCTATATGTCAACGACAATTGGGATGGACATATTTACTTACGTTGATGACATGTGATGTTATGTGTTGCTGGATATGTTATATTGGATTGTCGTGTTTGAATAGCCGGGTTTTTTTTATGTGAGATGAGTGTTTTTCATTTTCATTCATGTAAAAACTTGTATGTAATATTCTTTTATTGGGGCACTTCCAGGTTGCAGAAGCTGTCACCCTTTGTATATTATTTTCTTTTCCGCATTAGGATAGACCCAAGGAGGGGAGCACAAGTAACCGGGTTCTAGGGTCCAGTGGGAGACCATCTCGAGGAGTCGAGTCCGGGTCTCCTAACCCTAGAATTGGCAGGGTTGCTTGCCGCTCTCGTAGGGGTCTGGGGTGTGAGATTGGCTATTCATCACGACCGTGGAATCCGTGTTTTATACTGGCTCGTATTGAAAACACGGACGTCCTAGTATATCCAATATTTCATATGATATTTTCTGCTGCGATATCTGTGATGTGATCATGTGATGTAATGTGATAGATACTTTATATAGTATATATGATATATTATATATATGTTACTTATGTTTTGCACCCGCACTAGCCCTGCCCTGCTCTGTCGTTAGTTACCTAACCTAACGGTGCATGAGGGGACATCGAGGCGAATGCGGATGGCATAAGTGTACGTCGTATTTATCTGTGATGTTTAGGTATTTAAATGATGGGACTTCATTAATGTGATTAATGAAAGAAAAGAAACCTAAGATGTTGTAGAATCAGATTTTAAACAAAACAGGTAGCTACAGTTCTTGCTTTGCATAGCGGTATATATGATATACCCTGCACCTTATTCGATGAGGAAAGGACCGAGATCCCTTCACCGGGAGTGACTCCTTTAGCAATAACTGGCAGACGCTACACACTCGGTCTGCTTTTGATTGCTTCTATAGTTTCTGGTTTGCACAGTGATATATATGATATATCCCGCACCTCATTCGACGAGGAAAGGGCCGACGATCCCTTCACCGGGAGTGACCCCTTTAGCAAAACTAGAAAAGCCTCAAAATCACTCCATTTTAAAACTTCATTTGATTCTACAACGATATCAAGTTCATTACGCAATAGGTTTTCAGAAAAACCTGACGTAGCCCTCCGTCATTTCAGATAAAGACTATTTAGTATTCGTGCTGCGTTTGTTGACCTCTGTCAAGGCGTAGTGTGCGGTAGCTAACTAGTAATTATCTGCAAAGCATGTGATGTGATTGGATTAGGGTAGTCGTACGATCTTGTTGACCTCTGTCAAGGGTCGTGCGAGTGGGTTTGATTCAATCAAGAAATGACGGGTTGAACTTGACTAGTGCACTATGATTTGTTGACCTCTGTCAAGGTCATGGCACACTAGGGGCAAAATATTATCGGGAATTTCAAGTGTTGAAATTTGCAATGAGATTGCATACCTTCTATGAGATAGTTGGATCCCGATACCCGCTGCGAGTAAGAGTTACTCCTGGGAGAGTTTTACACATTACAATTAGCCGATCAAGTAGGTGTCTAGAAAGGTGTTAACGAGGTTAAGCCTCTGGGAAAACGAGGTTTACATTAATTAGGTTCGTGCGAAAGCACGGGGGACCTCCCTCAAAGTACCGACACTGGCCTGGCTGAAAGATTGGCGAACTTGTAGTGTGTAATTAATCCCGGCTAGTCTTTCCTTTTAGGGTTTGAAGGAAGATTTGATAAAAAGCAGTGGGAGCCATCCTGATTAGATAAGATAATAACCAATCTGATCTTGCACGAGCATACGCTAAAGTGTTTTCTTCTCTCTCTCTCCAGGTAGCGGCCATTTCATGCCCTAATAAAGATAATAATATGGATGTATTGACCGAACCCGCATGTTATACTGTGCTGGGGAACGTTGGTTCCGTTCTTTCTTATAAGAGTTATACGAATGAACAGGATATAGGGGAATACCAGGATTCCCATGCCACCCAAATGAAGAAAGTACATGATGATGCATTTTCTTCGGGTGTGTTCGTTACAGAGAACTGTTTCTCCATTTGCTCTACGTCCTGGGTATTAGATACCGGGTCAGGATCCCATATATGTAATCAGTTACATGGGCTTAGAAAAGGTAGAGAACTTGGAGAAGGTGATAAAGACATTAGAGTTGGAAATGGTGCAATTGTTGCAGCTAAGACTGTCGGGGAATATCACCTTGTGTTACCAACTGGTAATACATTGGTTCTGAACGAATGCTATTACATGCCGAACCTGATATGCAACATTATATCGGTTTCTTTATTGAGTAAAGAGGGATATAATTTTGTATTACAGGACAATGTTATGAACATTTTCCGTAACCAAAAGTTGGTTGGATCAGACACGTTGTGCAATGGCATTTATGTTCTAAATCAATCAACAGTTCTGAGCATAACTAACACACACAAGAGGAAGAGTTCTGAACTGAACGAATCCTTCTTGTGGCATTGTAGACTGGGTCACATCAATGCGACACGACTAGCTAAGTTGCATAAAGATGGATATTTAAATCCGTTTGAATTTTCATCTTATGACACTTGCCAGTCATGTCTCAAAGGTAAGATGACTAAAACTCCGTTTACGGGACACGGAGAAAGAGTTACTGAACTCTTAGGACTGATACATAGTGATGTATGCGGTTCTGTGTCTACACATGCCAGGGATGGTTCTTCATACTTCATTACATTCACTGACGATCTCTCTAGGTTCGGGTATGTGTTCCTGATGAAACACAAATCAGAAGCTTTTGAGAAATTTAGAGAATATAAGCAAGAAGTTGAGAACCAAACCGGAAAAAGTATTAAAATCCTATGATCTGATCGAGGAGGTGAATACTTAAGCAATGAATTCCTGGACTTCCTAAAAGAGAATGGGATTCTCTCTCAGCTGACTCCTCCATATACACCACAGCACAACGGTGTAGCAGAACGGAGGAACCGCACCCTATTAGATATGGTGCGCTCTATGATGAGCACAGCTGAGTTACCTATTTCCTTCTGGGGATATGCGCTGGAAACAGCAGCATACCTATTGAATCAAGTTCCAACTAAATCTGTACCTACCACACCATATGAGATATGGAGTGGGAAGAGACCATGTCTTAAACGAGTTAAGATATGGGGTTACCCGGCCTATGTCAAAAGGCAAAATCCGGACAAACTCGAGGCACGGTCAGTTCTATGCAAGTTTGTGGGATATCCCAAACATTCACATGGATATCTTTTCTACCATGCAGAGGAACAAAAAGTGTTTGTTTCTCGACATGCCACCTTTTTAGAAAAGGAATTCCTTGAAAAAGAAATTAGTGGCAAAGTGGTAGAGCTGGAAGAGGTTCCAGATACACAAACCGTAACTGAAGATTTAATGGAACCAGAAGATTCGGTAGTACCCGACGAACCCCAGCCTCTCCGCCGATCTAGTAGGGTTTCTCGACCACCTGAGAGATACTATGGTTTTCTCATTGATGGTGGCAGTGAGGATTGCATCATGGAGGATGATGACCCAACTAGCTTCGAGCAGGCCATCACGAGTAGGGACTCAGTGAAATGGCTGGATGCTATGCGGTCCGAGATGGAATCCATGTACACCAACAAAGTATGGACTTTGGAAATTGCTCCTGAAGGGGTAAAACCCATTGGGAGCAAGTGGATCTTCAAGAAAAAACTTGGTGTAGATGGGAAAGTGGAGACTTTCAAAGCTAGACTTGTTGCAAAAGGTTTTCGTCAAAGACCAGGTGTGGACTATGACGAAACCTTTTCTCCAGTGGCTATGCTTAAATCCATCCGAATCATGCTTGCCATTTCTGCCTTTCATGACTACGAAATCAGGCAAATGGATGTTAAGACCGCCTTTCTAAATGGTGATTTAGAAGAGTGCGTGTACATGACTCAGCCAGAGGGCTTCGTAGACAGTGGGAGCAGCGGGAAGGTGTGCAAGCTGCTTAAATCCATTTATGGATTAAAGCAAGTATCGCGGAGTTGGAACATCTGCTTTGACGTCGTTATCAAAGAGTTTGATTTCGTCAAAAATCCAGATGAACCTTGTATCTACAAGAAGGTGGCAGAGAGTAAGGTTGTCTTCCTCGTATTGTACGTGGACGACATACTCTTAATAGGAAATGATATTCCTATGCTGCAAGCGGTCAAGCTCTTCTTATCACAAAGATTCTCAATGAAAGATCTTGGTGATGCCTCCTGCATATTGGGAATAAGGATCTATAGAGATAGATCCAAACGGATACTGGGATTGTCCCAATCCAGGTACATTGACACCATACTAAAGAGGTTTAGTAAGGAAGAATCCAAGCGTGGGAATATGCCCACGATCTCTGGAGTCACTCTCTCCAAAGAGATGTCTCCCAAGACTGATTTGGAGAGAGCTCGCATGCAAGGGATACCCTATGCTTCGGCAGTAGGCTCTATCATGTACGCGATGCTATGTACCAGACCCGATGTAGCATACTCACTAAGTATAGTGAGCAGGTATCAAGCTGATCCTGGAGAGAGTCACTGGACAGCTGTGAAGAGCATTCTCAAGTACTTGCGAAGGACTAAAGAGATACTCTTGGTGTATGGTAACGGTGAACTCCAAGAGGGGTCCTTTACCGATTCGAGCTTCCAGAGTGATAAGGACGACTCTAAGTCGCAGTCGGGTTTTGTCTTTACCCTTTACGGAGGGGCGGTTAGCTGGAAGAGTTCCAAGCAGGAAACCGTGGCAGACTCGACGATGGAGGCTGAATACATCGCTGCCAACGATGCTGCTAAAGAGGCTGTCTGGATCAAGAAGTTCATTACTGAACTTGGAGTGGTTCCATCCATTGAGCATCCAATACCTTTGTATTGCGATAACAATGGAGCGGTGGCTTTGGCCAAGGAACCCAGGTCCCATCAGCGATCCAGGCATATTCTAAGGCGGTATCACCTGATCCGGGAGATAGTTGATCGCCGGGAGATCGAGGTCAGGAGGGTTGACACGAAGAACAACACGGCGGATCCACTCACGAAGGCCATTCCCCAGATACAGTTTGAGAGACTCTTCAGGATGCTCGGTATGCGATACTACAGCAGCTGGCCCTAGTGCAAGTGGGAGATTGTTAGTTGTATGTATGCCCTAGAGGCCAGTATTGTACAGATGATGTATATTATATTGGATGCTTGGACATATATAGAGATGACTTTCTTGCTCGATATGATAGTATGCTATCTGGTTGCTCTTTATCTTAACATGTACACTTATCTCTTTAAACTGTCTTATGGTTACATGTTGGTAAAGCCCTTAGGATGTGTACTTGACTACCTGGACTATGATGCAGATCATACTAGTGGGGACATGGTAGTCCATAAGTACATCCTTCAAGGTCCCTAGTCGTGGGTGTATCGAGACGGGGCATCGATATACCAGAGTAGACTAGCGTATACGCTTCTCGACCCATGAGATGGGCGATGGATGATCCCATATCCATTGGTGTTTGACATCAGAGATGGTATACGGGTGCTCAGTGGAGACTGGGTACACTGGACAGACTCGCCGAGAACTCCCAGATGGTATTATACCTCACGTCAGATGGCAGTTCTCAGGTGACACTTGTACAGGTTAGTCTGTACACCCGAGATCGTCATAGAGTCTTGTGTGATTCCCACTGTGCTTTGATCTCCACCTTACCACGTCCATGAGGGCGTGCAAAACGGTGGTCTTTGGGTACAGTCCCGAGTCACATGGAGGCAATGAGCGATAGGAGGGGTTTCGTCTCTCCCGGTATTGGGGGTTGATGTTGCGCTGTGCTCGATTGGCCGTAACAGGGAAGTCCCTGGCCAGGGCTGATCAGAGATTTGCTGGTAAGTGTTACCAGTAGTTTCTCGACCCGTTATGAGCCTCACATCGGCACGACTTATCGGTTATTGGGGTCTGACGTTTACCACCCCTAGACTTGATATGCGACATATCAGACGATCAGACCGGACTGTACGGTAAGTGTTACTGGTTGGATTCACAGGAGTGTGAGCGGGCTAGCTCGTCGATCTTCTGATCGCTCAATACCTGGATGGCCGTTACGTTTAGCAGACTGCTTGCGGCTTGTGGGTGCTTGATATGATCATCATCTGCTACCGACGTATTGACGAGTCTTTAGAGTCCTACACAGAGGTTTTCTGGCTCAAGCGAAACGAAATAGGAGCGCATATGAGATATGTGCGGGACCGAGAATAATGCGTGTATGTGATACCGTATTTCATTCTCGCGATGAATGCTTCGATTGGTTGTATGCGATATAACCTAGTTGTCGAATCATTGATTCGATAAATCGATACATTGTATACTAGTCGGTTATGTGCGACATGACCGGATCATTGAATCAAGTGTTGATTTAATGATTTAATGTATAATTATATATTTGATATATTAATTTGTATAAACTAGTATTGGTTCATTTTAAAAGGATTTTCTCACTTGAAGTGCACATTGTATATGTGATATGCTTTTGTGTGCACTTGATTGTATCATGTTTGATAATACATATTTACTTGGGTTTGTGCAAAGAATTAAACCATGGTTATGATAATGGTTAGGGTTTAGAGTTATTCATATATTTATTTATCCATTCTTTATTTATTTAATTGGATAAAAGAAAATTAAATGGTTTCCTTTTGTCATGAAGCTTGTTGAAACTTCATGAAGCTTTGACTAAAGAGACCATTTTGTCTTCATGCTTAACCCTAACCATTCCCACTTACCATGGTCTATTCTCTACACTTAACCTTAGTTAGGATATGATAAGTATTGTTTTCTTTTTCATTTAAAAATGACTTATCATATTCTTTCTTCTTCTCGATCTTCTTCTTCAAGAAAGAAACCTTGTTGCCATCAATGGCAACTTGAGTTCTAAAGTGAGAAATCCAATTCTAAAGTGAACCCACCTCCTATTTCTTCACCCTCTACCTCTTGCCAAGTTGTTTTGGGTGTTTTCTTCATAAGTTTCACAAATTTGTGAAGTCGGAGCTTGAACTTGTGATGCCTCGACGTAGATCATCTTCGGCACGAAGCCGATGACCTAGTCCGCCCAATTCTCCGATGAAGCCGACGATTGAGTTCGGGATTCAAGATGGACAGCGAGAGGACACCTACGTGGAGCTAAGGAAGTAGATATCCGGATCTACAAAGGTTGTAGCTTCTGATCTTTAGTTAAATTGTTAACTAGACTAGTTTTTCGCCTAGAATTCTAGCCGACGATCCATATTAGGTTTTCTCGGCACCCTAAAAATTTTAAATTGGCATGGTTGATGCCTTGTGAGACCTCTATAGTGTGCTTAGGAACCCTACACATCATAGATAAAGTTTACCAGGGTGGGGCCTATCTACTCACGGACATGCACGGTGAAAGGCCTTTCAGGCCGATAAACGGTCGCTTCCTGAAGAAATACTACGCTTAATGAGCCACAGCCTAGGTCAATGATAGATGACGACGACCATGTCCGCTCGCTATCTTCCTAAGCTCAAGTTTTATAAGCAGTAGCCAGCCTCTCAATAGTGGACCGAAATGTCCTTAAACTAATAGCGGACCGAAATGTCCTTAAACTAATAGCAGACCGAAACGTCTTTAAACTAATACCGCAGCATCCTCAGGCTGACGAGATGAATAAAAAAATATATAAATAAAAAAATATATATAATAAATAAAGACGGTATGCCCATAAGCAAAAAGGGCACGGATGAAAACCCGAAAGGGCTCCGTGAGTAAAAACAGCAGGGCTGCCGGCGAGTGTTCGTGAAAACCCGAAAGGGCGCGACCTCGTAAAAAATATATATATATATAAAAATAAAAAGAATAAAAAAGCGGTACGTCCATGAGCAAAAAGGGCACGGATGAAAACCCGAAAGGACAACGTGAGTAAAAACAACAGGGCTATCGGCGGGTGTTTGTGAAAACCCGAAAGGGTGCAACCTCATTAAAAGACACTTATAGGGTCGTCTCGACCTTGTAAGGAGGAACCACCCGCGTGAGATCCTTACGACTCACAAGGGAGCAACACACTTAGGGATTCCCACGATCCCTAAGGAGAAAATACACTTGCGAGATCCTCACGACTCGTAAGGAGAACTCTCTTATGGGACCCTCACGGCTCATAAGATTTGAAAGTCTTAAGTCGCAGAGACCTAAACCTGTGCTTAAGCAAACCCCCACAAACTTCCAATATTGCCCTACAAGTGGCTCAATACTGACCCTTGTATACAATCCACGAGCGCGAATAAACATTTCCCTAACCAAGTCTCATCCGTGACTGGGGATATGTTTGCATGGTGAACAACCCTTGTAAATCCTCTCGATTTATGAGGAGAAAACCCTCCTGTAGGATCCTTACGACTTACAGAGGAAACGAACACTTAGGAATCCTCACGAGTCCTAAGGAGAAAACACACCTACAAGATCCTCACGACTTGTAGGAAGAAATACCTTTGTGAGACCCTTACGGCTCATGAAGTCAAAAGCCTTAGTCGACAGGACCTTAACCCTGCTCGCTAAGCCACCCTTGTTCGACATCGACAGAGGCAAATGATGATTTGCTCCTGGTAATATCCCAGTTGTAGCGGTGCTGATGCCTAAATCGGCGTCTAAATTTCAGGTTTACGGCGAAAAGCCAGCAGGCCGCACATGCATATGAAATAGCCGAAATGATGGGGCAACTTGCAATAAAAAGCAGCAAGTGAAAATGTATGCATAAAAAATAGCCGAAATGATTGGGCAACTCGCAATAAAAAATAGCAAGTAAAAATAAAATAAATAGCCGAAATGATTGGGCACCGCGAAAAATAGCCGAAATGATTGGGCAATCGCGTCCTTCGCGATATAAAAGCTGAAATGATAGAGCATCGCGGAGATAAAACAAAAAAAAATGATGATAAAACTTTGGCCCTACAGTTAAGATCACATCGATCCCTATATGCAATCCAAAGGCGTAAACAAAGAGGGAACCATACTTTCCCAACAGGCTCCGCCAGAAGACGAAGCCAAATCTCGACGGTTCAGTCCACCTCCGAAGAAACCAGTGTCTTCAGCAAAACTCCTCGACTCACGGATACAAACACTCCTTGACGAGAGCCTCCTGATCCGCGTCGACTCGCAGAGCCACCAGCGTCTCCGTGGGAATCCTCGACTCGTTTCAAACCCCAAGGAAACAAATAATCCTTGGCACTCGGGAAACGAATAATCCCTAGCAAACTCCTCGACTCACGGATATAAACACTCCTTGACGAGAGCCTCCTGATCCGCGTCGACTCGCAGAGCCACCAGCGTCTCCGTGGGAATCCTCGATTCGTTTCAAACCCCAAGGAAACAAATAATCCTTGGCGCTCGGGAAACAAATAATCCCTAGCAAACTCCTCGACTCACGGATACAAACACTCCTTGACGAGAGCCTTCTGATTCGCGTCGACTCGCAGAGCCACCAGTGCCTCTGTGGGAATCCTCGATTCATTTCAAACCCCAAGGAAACAAATAATCCTTGGCGCTCGGGAAACAAATAATCCCTAACAAACTCCTCGACTCACGGATACAAACACTCCTTGACAAGAGCCTCCTGATCCGCGTCGACTCGCAGAGCCACCAGCGTCTCCGTGGGAATCCTCGACTCGTTTCAAACCCCAAGGAAACAAATAATCCTTGGCGCTTGGGAAACAAATAATCCCTAGCAAACTCCTTGACTCACGGATACAAACACTCCTTGACGAGAGCCTGCTGATCCGCGTCGACTCGCAGAGCCACCAGCGTCTCCGTGGGAATCCTCGACTCGTTTCAAACCCCAAGGAAACAAATAATCCTTGGCGCTTGGGAAACAAATAATCCCTAGCAAACTCCTCGACTCACGGATACAAACACTCCGTGACGAGAGCCTCTTGACCCACGCAGAGCCACCACTGTCTTTGCGGAAGAATTCCCGGTTCGTCTCAACTTGCAAAATGAAGTCTCGGGCAGCAAGGATTGAAAAACTTGCTTCCTGAACAATGGGGCCCTGCAAGTCAATCCAAAATGGTCTCTTGCATACTATTCACGGGTCTCACTCTCCGAAGTCGATTTTCGACAAGGAGGGAAACAACCGCTTACGAATCCTCTCGACTCGTAAGAGGGAAAATTCTCTTATAGGATCCTTACGACTTATAAGAGAAAACTACAATTAAGAATCCTCACGATTCCTAAGGAGAAAATCCACCTATGAGATCCTCTCGATCCGTAGGGAGAAAAGTCTCTATGAGACCCTCACGGCTCATAGAATTGAAAAGCCTTAGGCGGCAGATCTGAACCTGCGGCCTAAGCCATCGCTATCTCTTGGAGAAATTAAGTTATCTGCCAATTAGGTTTATCGAAGACATCATGTTGAGAAGGGAGAAAGCAAATAGTACAAGACATTGCAAGAAGGAATGTGTGTCTTTATTCATAAATTCAATCAAAATACAAGGCGGATCGTATAAAGAACAGAAAATGTGTATACACTATATACAAATTACAAGTGTGTAAATGATACAAAATATTCAGGGAGAAGGAAGTTTCTTGAACAGCTCTATCAACTGCTCGCGTACTTCCTTCCACGCCTTCTCCTGATGAGCTGCCACCGCCAATTCGGCCTCTACTTGAGCCCGCTGCTGCGTGAAGGACGCGAGCTGTTCCCCAACGACCTGCTGAGCTGCTTCTTGGCCTCGGGCATCGCGCTCAGCGGCATCAAGCTTCTGCTTCAGTTTTAGCCCATTAGAGATACGCTCCAGAAGGCCTTCAAAGATGGCTTTCACTTCAGCAGCATTCGTCCTAACTTCAGCGCACAGGCGAGCGGTTGCGCTTGAAGATTCCCGACGCTCCTTCAACCGTAAAGCTGCTTCCTGCTCCAAATGGCAGAGATAAGAAGCGCTTTGCTCGAGCCAGGCTGTCCGTTGGGTGCTCATGGCCAAAACTTCAGGAGAAGGGCGCGTCGACTCCAACCGATGCAGGCAGGCCTCAATCTCTCTGCAGTGGTTAACCCAAGATTCAACGACGCCTTCGTCGTGAAAGTTTACGAGCACCGCCAACATCGGGTTAACCTCCATAGCGAAATCCACGGCAGAAGGGAGAGCGTCCATGTTGAGCTCTTCGATATACCCGCTCAGCATGCCCAAACTCATCACGGCACCCTTTGAAGATGGACGTTTCAAGAAAGGGCCTGCCGGTGAAAGGACACGAGACTGGAAAGGGACCAGAGCCGGAACAATAGCTGCAAAACGAAACATGGTTAAACAATGATTCAAGAGATGTTGAAGGGTCATATAAAAAAAGGGGGGAATATACTATACCAGCTGCGACGGATGGTAAAGCCGGAAGGGCCGGTGGCATGACTGGCCTTGTGTCCCCTCCTTCGATTCGTGGCACTACAATCAGGAAGAGGAAAAGTTAGAAATAATCCTATTGCTAAAAAAAAGGTGGGAGGGAAAAAGAAAGACATCGAAATAACACTCACCGGCGCCGCTAGAGGGAGAAGTGAGTTCGGATGGGAAGGAGAAGTGCGGGAGCAACACTTGGTATAGATGATCAAAGAGCACTCCTAAAAGGACACATTGGTATAACGTTAGTACAGAAGCTACATGTTTAAAAGATTAACTCATTAGTCGTAACTCCATACCTTCCAACATCCGCGATGGCATAAGGGAAGGCGGGGAGGTGACCACCGCCAAAACAGTAGTTGACGGTGCTCCTTCGAGCAATGGAGCGTCGGCACTGGCCGCACCTGCAAAGACAAACTTGTTAGAAGAGATCGCAAGATATATAAAAAGAAGAACGCTGGTAACTCGAAATTTACCCGACGAGCTGCTGGCCGAAACTGAGGCAACCCCCTCCTCCATTGACATGAGGCCACCGCCCGTAGCCTCATCACCCGACTCAATGGGAACCGTTGTTGTGCTCGCAAGCCCTGGAGACGGTAGGGGACCATATGCGGGGAGGGCTATGATTGGAGTGTTGCCAGATTCCTGGGAAAGAGCGGTTAACTCCTCCCCAGGAATCGTGGCCGCCTCACCCGATACTCCCTCGGGTTCTGCGGTCACGGTTGTCTCGTCCATCGTCACCGCGAGGTCTCCAACCTCAAGCGCCTCGCCCTCTATTACCTTCGGCTCGGTTGAGACGATTATCTCATCTGCCGCCACTTCAGGTTCGGCATCAATGACCCTCTCGGCTGCAGATCCCCCAACCTCTGTTTCAGGCCCGGTGACCCTAACAACGTTGCTCACCGTCAGCTCGGGTTCGGCAAGCACCGTTTCCTCCGCTTCCCTGGGTTCGACGGTCTCCGCTGCCCCTTCAGTCGCACCTGGCCCTGCAAGATGAGAACCATAAGAACCAATGGCTTTATAATTCTTATAACAGGGTCCTGAAAGAAATGCTACCTGAAGAGGATTTATCGTTTGCACCTCGGGTCGCGCACGCCACTTGCCTATGAACAGTAGATAAGGCGACAGGGGCCTCTTCAGAGGGAGTATCAGTTTGAGGGATGGTGCTAGGGCCCGCTCCCGTGGTCAAAGCAGCTCTGCGCGCCTTCGCTTCGCGTCTCAACCGCTTCCTCTCCTCACAAGCTGTTGAGACGGATGCCACTAGGGCTTCTTTGAGTGAGGCGTCTTCGTCCGTAAAAAGGGACGCCTCCAGATTTTTCAGGGCATCCCTCGTCGTTTTGTCAAGCCGAGGCTCTTGCAGCAGCCCCGACGAGACCAGGACTTCAGTAACAGGCTTGGGAAGGGTCCCCGCGTCCACTGCCATAGCCCCTGCAAAGAAACAAAAGAAGAAGGTTTGGTTGACCATAAGAAAAAATAACAAATTTTTTCTTATAAAAGAGAAAAGGGGCAGGACATACCAACGCCTGCTAGAGCACGTTTCTCCTCCTCCTCTTGAAAGGTTTTCAAAGAGGCAGCAATGGCCTCTTCAGTAGAGACACCTGTTGAGAATGGGGCAAATATTAGTTAAAGATAATAATAAAAGTGCAATAAAACGACGAAGAAAGCGGTTGATGATTACCTGACTCAGCGAGCTTACTTAACCTCGCTTCGAGCCTCGCCGATCGCTCCGAAGCTGCGATGGCTGCAGCCAAGTTAGTGTCTGCAGGGTCTACCAAGAAGCCCTCGTTGCTGCCATATTCACTTATGCCTTCGTTGGGAGGAGCCGCAGGCTCTAGGCTAAGGATCGCATCAAGGGAAAGGGCGGACTTTTTCTTCTTCTGTCCGCCAGCTTTAGATCCACCCGGAATAGATTTGCGCTTGGCAGTTATTTTAGGGCGGCGGGTCCCAATATCTGCTCCTAGCCGGACTCTGGCGATATTACTTTAGCCGCCTTCGTTGGAGCACGGGGCGCCGGTGGTACATCCACCGTAGCGGGCAGTGGCAATCCACGCGGGGGGCTCAACACGCGTGGTCGATCGACTCTAGCATCTTTTAGCGGAGGGAGGACCGGGATCCTTGGCTGCAAGGGGGCCTTGCGATCGCCACCAGGAGGCGCACCCCTACGGTCAACCAGCATACGCTTCTCCGTTAAGATAATTGGGCCCATCGCGTGCGCATACCAGGCCACATATGAATTGAGCATCTTAGGGGGCACAGCTGGGTTCACTGATGAAGAAATAGGAACCTGTGTTAAGCCGTATAAAATGATGCATCGCATTCTTTATCCCCGCTGGACCGACCACGGGCGTTTCCAAGAAAGATTCCATAGGGATCCCTTGGTTGTAACTCGATTGACGGGCAAATCGGTGCGGGCTATATCTCATAAACAGGGCTGTCTCATTCTGCCTAAACACTAGATAGCCCGGCTGAATGGAGTAGAGATGGAGGATTTCCCGAGCTTTCAATACAGAAGCCCCATCTTTGAAGTCATCACGCAGGGGCACCACTGACTTGGTGGTCTCTGAGCCTATCGTTATGACCTTATCCACAAAGGAAACCGTCGCTCCGACCAGATGTGGACGAAGGAGCAGCCCTCTAGACTCCCGCGGGGCTGGAACCACAATTGAAGCCCCGACCAACCGCATGACTCTCGGGAGTCTGTATTTCTTAAAGAACGAAGGAGTCCTGTGGGCGCCAAACACCCCTCGCACATGCATCTCCATCCAAGAAGTGAAGTAGTGCATCGGGAAGTTAGCAGGCTGTACCCCAGGCTCACTGGCGTCCGCCGCTACGCTAAGTCCATGGTAGAGGTAAGCCAGCCCGGCGATTCCTACCGATAACTGCAAACCAGCCGCCATCTGATGCGCTGGGTAAAAGACAGAGGGCCGCATGAGGCGTGGGTGCATGGGGAGTGCAAAGTTGCATAGCCACAAGCCCAAGAACCTAATAAAAAAGGTTTCCTCATCCATGCCTGGGACGGCAATTTCCGAGAAAGCAGCGATGGCAGCGTTGGGGAGATAGAAATCCTTCTGGTCACTTTCCGATACGGGTCGGCTGTCCAAGCCGAAACCAAAAGGGTCATCAGGCTGAGCGAACTTCTCGCTCTGCTCTGATAGGAACTCCGGGCGAATGAAGCGAGCAATAAAGTCTGCAAAACTGACGCCCCAGTCGCCCGATTCCAGATGGAGTTCCTCATAGATCTCCAACACCTTCACCAAGCCCGGATACTGATGCTGAATGGCGTTCTCCGGAGTCAAGTCGAACACCAGCGGCTTGGTGGCAAAGATGTATTCATCAGGAGGAAGCAGCTCCTCGTAGTGCTCCCCCCTCATTGGTAGACCCGAAAGTTCAGCAAACTCCTCCAAGGAGATAGAGACCTCCCTATCCGTCATCAGGAAGGTGTGGGTGGGGATGTTCCATTGTTCAATGAAGGCCTTAATCCACCAAGTTGGAGGAGAGGGATACTCGAAAAGTGAAACGTAGATGGCTGAGTATAAACCAATCCTCGTTAGATGAGTCCTTTTCGCCGATAAGATGTACCGGGCCCACTGCAAATATCCGGCGGGGGGTCGCGGGATCAATCCAATATTGTAAGCCTGTCCCCAAGGGCGTGCTTCACCCTGACAGATTCGCCTCCCCAAGATGTCTATCGCCGGCGGCGGCTGCACTGGGATGGCACCGATCGCAGGCTGGAGGAGGTCGTCAGAATTCCAGTTTTTAACCTCCACGGCATACTTCACCGGGGGCTCGTCCGCATAAGGGATCGTAACTATGGGCTCAGAGGGTGAGGCGGAGCTGAAGCTGCGACGGCCTTGGATGATTTGGCTGTACCACCTTCCCCACAGGTGGAGTTTCTTGCACTCGGGGTCATGATCTTTAATCAAAGCGAACGCCACCCGGTCCACTGGCGAATGAGGGAACCCTCCTTCCGAGCGAACAAAAGGGAAAGACAAATCGTCAGACATGTTTTCTGTAGAAAAAACAAAAAAATAACCGTTAGTGTGCCAATGCTTCACATTTTAAAATCTTACATCACACTGCAATGCAGTGGGTAGGGGACCAAAGGGGGACCACAAAATCTGGATGACGGCGCATCATTCAAAAAGACAGTCCCATCATTGGATGAGACTGTCAATTAATGAAAAAGACCCCCAAGAAAATACCCTCATTGATGGGACATCCCTAGAGACAAGGAGAAAATCTCCTCTTTTAGAGCAAAGCTCTGTCACAGAGTGACATTTGTCAAATTCTGGTCTCAAGGGAACAAGATTCCTTAAAAGAATATAGCTCTGTGGTACTAATGGAAAGATCCATCAATTTTTTTTTACTCAGAATTAGAATTTTGGAATCTTGAAAAATCCATGAAAACTTATAAAAAAGAAAGAAAAAGTTTTCTTATTTTTCAAATCTAAAAAAAGATCTATAGTGGATCCAAGAGCAAAACTCTGTTCATGGGTTAAAACCCATAGACCAGATCTCTGTAAATCTGTAAGTTTGAGAGCAAGGCTCTGTTGATGAAACCCCAAAGGGGTTTTCTTTAGATCAAAGATCTATAAGAGCAAGACTCTGTTAATTAAATTAAATTAAATTTAAATTAATTTTTTTTTTACCTAGAGTGATTCTAAGTTCCAAACTTTGAAGTTCTTGGGAAGAATCAAGAGCAAGGCTCTGAAAGTTCTTAAGCAAGAGCAAGGCTCTGAGAATTAAAGTTCTTGAAACGGTAAAGAATTAACAAGGACTAAGGGTCCTATTTATAGGCGCCTGCGCCTCTTCAACTGACCCCCTTGATCCAACGGCTAGGATCTTGCCACCGCTGCACTCACGTGCGCGCCACGTGCGCGCCACGTGAGCGCAACGGTGGGGGCATTTGTTCCCCCAATCAGAGCAAGGCTCTGCTTGAATTTTAAAATTCAAATCTTTGAAGCAACGCTTCAAATTCCGTGCGTTGCGCGCAATGCGCCACGTGTCAAAAGTTGACACGCTAGCACAACGCCCAAGGCAGTGCGTCCAATCAGAGCAAGGCTGTTTAAAAAACAAAAGCAACGCTCAGTTGCGCAAGCGCCGCGCTGCGCGACACGTGTCTGCGCAGTTGCGCAAACACTGCTGCGCAAGCGCACCGCTGTGCGACACGTGTCTGCGCAGTTGCGCAAGCACAACTGCGCGATCGCCGCGCGACACGTGTCTGCGCAGTTGCGCAAACACTGCTGCGCTAGCGCCGCGCTGCGCGACATGTGTCTGCGCAGGTGCGCAAGCGCAGCTGCGCAAGCGCAGCTGCGCAAGCGCTTAACTGCGCGACACGTGTCTGCGCAGTTGCGCAAGCGCAGCTGCGCAAGCGCTTCACTGCGCGACACGTGTCACGCACTGGGGATTCTTGCGCAAAACAGAATAAATCTTGTTAAAACGAAAAGATTTTCTTGTATAAGGCAGGGGCCTTTGGATCAAAGATCCAACGGTGGGGAAAATTCCCCAAATCACTCAGAAAAAGATCTATGTAACAAATTTAACTAATTAATGGGCACTATAAAAAGGACCCCAGACCTCAATTAAAAAAGGGACATCTTGCTAAAAAAAAAGAGAGAAGAGAACTCTTGAGAACTCTTGAAGAATACAAAAAAAATGTAAAACCTTTAAAAGAAGAGAAAATTCTCTTAGAAACAGATTATTGATCTAAGAACAAGATCATGGATCTTCAACAACAAATAAATAAGTAAATAAATAAAATAAATAAAAAAATAAATAGTGCCTTGCACTTGTTATGAACCCTTAGTTCTCTGGGATAAAGAAAAACAAGAAAAGAAAAACTTGTTTTTCTTTGATCTAAATTTATATCAGGAGATTAAAAAGTGCCTTGCACTTCTGTTCTTGAATCTAAAAAAGATTCTTAGTGCTCTGCACAAATACAATGCATTACTTGAAGGGCCAGGCCCAAATCAGAAAGACCTAACATGCCAAAATAAATTGCAAAGCAATAAAGGGCAGAGCCCAAATGAAATTGATGCTCTGCATCATTATAAAGGGCAGGGCCCAAAACAAAATTGATGCTCTGCATCCTTCCTGGGCAAGGCCCAAATAAAAATAAAAATAAATGCTATGCAAAAGCAGATAAAACGTTGGATATTCTCAACTGGACTTAGCCCAATTTTGGCCATAAGTCCTTAAATTAAATTGACTGAGCAAAATTGCTCTACTAAATCAATTTACAATCGGTTCGAGGGTACATCTCCGAACTCCTTTGACATCCATCGTTGTAATTCTTCAACGACGTCAAAGAGGTGACGGGTCCCAACGACCACACATCAATGTGGACTGCGGGGTCCTTAAACTCGTGGACCGAAACGTCCTTAAACTAAAATCGGACCGAAACGTCCTTAAACTAACGGTGGACCACTATGTCTTTAAAATGGTATTGGACCACCATGTCCCTAAACTGGCACAATAGAGCCTCCAAATGCTCTTTTGCCGGATCTAAACGGTCCCGTTTAAGTTGATCTTAGCCCCAAATACGGCTAACGTATCCTTAAAACATTTAAACGGATTATAAAACCCTAAATCGACTTTGGTTCAAGGGTACATCTCCGAACTCCTCTGACATCTGCCGTTGTAATCCTTCAACGACGTCAGAGAGGTGACGAATCCTGACGGCCATAGATTAAATGAATCACTACGTTAAGTTGATCTCAGTCTCAAACAGGACTGACGTATCCTTAACGAACGTTTAAGTTGATCTTAGCCGCAACGCGACTAATGCATCCTTAAACTAAAAACACTAAACCCAAATCTAAGTAAATACGGATTTGGACTAATCCACGTCCTACGGGCGACGGCATTACTCAGTCTCCGTATACAATCCACGGGCAACCACAAACAAAACAAACACACACGACACGAAGTGAAATTCTGGAGAAGGAGAAAGTTGTTACCGTGATGCGGTAGCGTAATTAACTGCAGGGGCTTGCACCTGCAGGGAAGAGCGTCCCCCCAATCAAAAACCCCTCAAGCAAAGGGGAATCTGACGAAGTCTGCTACATCGGCTGCATCCGTCTAAACCTCCGATACACGGTGCCATAAATCAACTTGGTATCTTCGGAGAGGTAGACGGATAAAACCAAATAGCATCTGCCCCGAATCTCAGGCACAGACGCCCTAACTTCTCGGCCGCCTTTCGGAGGAGAACAGTAGGCCTAATTAAGTAACCACTTTCCTTAGACACATTTGCCTTAGACACCACAAAAGAAACGCGGATAAGCAATAGATTACCCACGACCTTCTTCTGTCCTAATTGAGCGCGACAGTTTTTAGAGTCTTGTCTAGATATTTTTTAGTTAATGAGGGTGATGCGGATGCAAGTTTGTGATTTTTGGGGCCTAGGACGGGTAATGAAATCCCAACCTAATCTGAATTTGGTCTTTGTCCCTTAATTTCTGTATTAAAATTGCAAACAACCAAGATCAAACACGCAACATTTTTTTTTTGCGGCGCTGCGAATTTTTGCAAAGAAACCTGCAGAAATTTGTTAATGGAGCAGATGAGGGAAGAGATAAGAAAGACAGAGAGTCACCTAGCAAATTTGAAGCAGTGAAGCCCTAATATCGCCGCGGTTCCGCCGCAATAAGGCCCAAATGCCGAGGATGCACGATCAGTTCATGAGATCCCTGCACAAAAATTGGTACAGATACTTCTGTTGCCTCTCTGGAATTTTTTAGATGCTCTGAAAATTCTCTCTCGCTCCACAGATTCCAGATCTTCTTGCAACAAATCACAACAAATCGTTAAGCGCTTGTTACGAATTTTGATCTAAAAAACTGATGGAATAATAAATTTTCCAACTCAAATTAAAAAAAACGAACAAATTAGCACACTATCCTCGGCAACGGCGCCATTTGATTGATCATCTAAGTTGTGTTTTGAAAATATAATCACAGTCAAAGAAATTTATACCGCAATCAATTGACGGTGTCTATTGTAGGTTCGTCGGTGAATGCGTATCGTCCACAGGGAAAGTGTGATTTGATCGATCTTGTTTTAGTTTCGTTGGAAATTAAAATATAAAAGAAAATGATTCAAGAATTGTGAAATTTAGATTTGAGAATCATCACGAA
This sequence comes from Agapanthus africanus, assembly GCA_030015575.1. Lineage (NCBI taxonomy): Eukaryota > Viridiplantae > Streptophyta > Magnoliopsida > Asparagales > Amaryllidaceae > Agapanthus > Agapanthus africanus. Next base: position 333,931,113 of record CM057349.1, read on the forward strand.
CTAGATCTAAAAATCAAGAAATGGTAGAAATCAAGAAAATATCCAAATCGTTTGAGTTATCAAGATTTGTAGATAGGCTTGTCGGAATCAATCGAATCGATAGTGACGATGAATGTTTATAATTACAATTTCTTATCTATTGAAGATTTGATTCTAGATCGATGACAATCAACGAGATTTAGGGATCTATTGAAGAAACTAGGGTTTCTTCATCATCATCTCTTGTCCTTTCGTTGATTAGCATTTAAATTCTAGCCTCTAGGAAATTCAATCATCGATTGTTGATCTCTAATTTAGAGCGAAAACATTCAAGAAAATATCTCACTCAAAACTAGGTCATCTTTGATTCAATTTCCTAGGGTTTACAAAACTCATAAGACTTAAGAATCGTTCAAGAATTGCATCAACATCATCTACCTATTCTTTCGATTCCGATGCAAGCGGAGTTTTACTCCCGCATCATTACAAAGCAATCAAGAACTAAGAATGTCATAATGCGAGAATGAATAGAAAGCAAGAATAAAGATCTTCACCTTTTATTATTCGATGTTTCGTTACAATACACTCAAAGACTACAAGAATTGAGGAGGAACTAAATCATCGAACTAGCTTCGCATCGTCTTCTTGAGTCGCGGATCGTCTTGGACCTCTTGCTCGGATGAAGATCGGCGTTGTTTCAAAAGGCTCGTTGGATGCTTGCTCGATTTGGAACTCGATGATTCTTGTTTTGGATCAAATTGTGTCACTCAATTTGTGTGGAATTGATTTGGATCTCACTAGATTTTTACCACTCAAATTATGAATAACAATCAACCCTAATTAATTTCCCTCCAAATTCTACAACCTTCAAACCCTAGATCTAGATCCCTTTTTATAACCACCTTACTTGAATCTTCCCTCCAAAGCTAGGTTGTTAGGGAGAGTCTTCTAGAAGAAGTTTGTTGGAGGGAATATTTTAGAATAAGGAATATTCTAGGGTAAGGTTGTTAGGCCGAGCCTTCTGGATGAAGCCACGTGGTCTTTAGAGAGTCTTCTAGAAGCCGTTACAAGAAGCCACGTGGAGGAATTTGGACCATTGAAGAACTAACAAGGCCGTGGAACCGCGGCAACTCGGCCGACTCGGCCGCGGATCCACGGCCATGTTGGTGATTCACTGCATCATTTCTCCTGTGCTGCTTTGTGTTGGCTTTATGGTTATTTCCTGATGTCTGGAATATTTTTAGACTTTCTTGTTCACTGCCAGATCACAAGTCTTGGACTTGGTGTATTGTATCAGCACTTTAAGCAGTTCTGGCTCTTTTACTTGGAGAATTTCCTGCACACAATCTCGAGACAAGGATTGATATATACAGATCAATCCAAGTAGTAATAAACACTTAATTTCCCTTTAGAATGTCGATTATAACTATAACACAGTGTATTTGGTATTTTCCATATGAATTCGTAATCTGTGTTATAATTACAATAAACACCTATATATGAATGATTAGAGTAGGGAAAATAACGTGTTGAGAATGCACTATTTTCGACTGATCAAATTCCCCCAAACTTAATTTTGGTCGTCTCGAGCAAACATCTTTTATTTAAGAGAAGGAGAAAATAAAGAAATAGAAAAACTAACTAGCACACTTTCATAGGCAACACGATTGCACTGAGCACGTGCAACAAGCCTTTAAATCTCTAGGTGTCCCTAGTAGGAGGAGTGTTGTCTCCTGAGGGTTTTCAGCGGATTGCACCCACAAAATCCAATAATAAAAGGAACACCGTGAAAGTTACATGTAAAGATAAGAATTATAAAAGAAAGACTTTGAAAATTTAGAGTTTCTAATTAATACTAGCTTTTCAGTTGCTATGAGCCCTATCTTTATAGTCATGAAAAGATGTTAGAAATCACATCATCCCTCAATAAAACATCATCTTTATTCTTCATTCCTACCTTTCTTCCAAACATCGATCATATACCCCTACGTGTGTGTAAAAGACATCTCTACACTCGGAGAAATCAATTGAAGCTATCATACTCTTGTCCATTTACCTCAATACTTTTTAATTGATATTTAGATGGATTTTGCTCACACATTTTTCATGCGACCGTTAATATTTCTTGAGGTACTAACCGACCGATTACTCATGTGCTTGCTTATAAGGTGTATTTAGTATTTTCCTCATCTTGCACCACCTAAGGCTTAGCAGTGACTCCCAAACCAGTTGGTCTAAGGCACTAGGTGATGAAGCACCCTTGCTATATTTTTTTATTTCTGCCTTGGTGATAACAAAACCAGTGTTCATTTTTCTTTTCACCATTTTATCTTTTATTTTCCATTTATAATTTCCTTCATACTTTGGCTTTTAGACAAGAGCATTTCAAGGTATCCTCTACTATCCCGAGTTTCAAGACGTGTATAAGTGCAAATAGTAGGGTATCAACATTCAAATGTTTGGCTTTCAGAATAGAAATTATTTTTCAGACCTATTTTTATCCTCAGATTAGTGACTTCTTCTATCTTACTAACTCTTGGGACAACGGCTCATAACTACTTATTACTAGTTTCGTTTAAGAAAACTTCTAACTTTCTTGGTTTTCTTAAATTTTTCTAATCTTTTGGATGTAATTTTTCACTATCTAATATTTTATTATAAAATTAAATATTTTTATCTTTTAAATTATTTTTTAAATTTTTATATGTTTTAAAAGTTTTGTGCTTATGCAAAATTAAATGTTTTAAATTTTTATATGTTTTAAAAGTTTTGGGCAATCTCCGTATAGTCCGGCCTATTCGTCAAAGAGTATCGCATATCGGCCTAGGGTGGCGGTAAACGTCAGACCCCTAATAGCGCAATAAGTCGTGTCGGAGTACATCCCAAAACACCCTGAGAAACTACTGGAGAACCTACCAGTAAATCTCGCTCGCCCTGGCCAAGGACTTTGTGTAATGGCTTTCCGAACACAGCGCGATATCAACCCCTTATACCGGGAGAGACGAATCTTATCTAACCGCCACTGCCTCCAAGTTCTTCGGGACTGCACCCAACTACTACCTGTTTGCACGACTCAATAAAGCCGTGGTAGGGTAGTAATCTAAGAACAGTAGGAACACACTTGAGGCGAAGTAGCAGTGTCAAGTCAATGGACTATGTTGTACTCATGTCACCTGGGAACTTCTACCTGACGATAGGTATAGTACCAACCAGCAGTTCCCCTCGAGTCCATCCAGAGTAACTCATAACCCAATGAGCACCTGCGTATTATTTCCAGTACGACGTACTGATGGCTGTGGGACAGACTATCTCCCCTGCTGGGATGAGAAGCGTATACACTAGTCTACTCTTGAGTATCGATGCCCTGTTTCGATAATCTTATGACTAGGGACCTTTATAAGGATGTGCTTGTAGACTACCCAGCCCCTACTAGTGTGACTGCCATCACAACGCTGGTAGTCAAGCAAAGATCCTAAGGGCTCTACCAACATGTATTAGCGATACGTCAAAAGAAACAGATACACATATTAAGATAGATACAAACCAAGTAGCATACTACCATATTGAGCAAGACTGTCATAAATCCGTGTATATATTTCAAGCTTCCAAAATGTAATATACAAACTAGTACTATACAATAATGGCCACTAGGGCATATTATACTAACAATCTCCCACTTGCACTAAGGCCATGTGCTGGCATATCGCAGACCTATCATCTCGAATAGCCTCTTGAACTGCGTCTGAAAGATGGCCTTTGTGAATGGATCTGCAGTGTTGTCCTCAGTAGCAACCCTCCGCGCCTCGATCTCCCGGCGATCCACGATCTCCCTGATCAGGTGATACCGCCTCAAGATGTGTCTCGACTTCTGATGGGACCTAGGTTCCTTTGCTAAAGCTATAGCCCCGTTGTTATCACAATACAGAGTATTGGATCAATAATGGACGGAACTACCTGAAGTTCTGTTAAGAACTTCCTCATCCAGATTGCTTCTTTTGCGGCATCACAAGCTGTGATATACTCCGTTTTCATCGTCGAGTCAGCAACGGTGTCCTGCTTGGAACTCTTCCAACAGACCGTCCCTCCATTGAGGGTAAAAACTAAACCCGACATGGACTTGGAGTCATCCTTGTCACTCTAGAAGCTGGAGTCGGCAAAGGCCTTGATCTGGAGGTCTTTTCCGCCGTACACCAAGAACATTTCCTTAGTTCTTCTCAGGTACTTGAGAATATTCTTTACTGCTATCCAGTACTTCTCCCAAGGGTTTGACTGATACCGGCTTACCACGCTTAGTGCGTAAGTAACATCTGGTCTGGTACACAATATTGCATACATTATAGAGCCTACTGCAGAAGCATAGGGTATAATAGACATGCGATCCCTTTCCAAATCAGTCTTGGGAGATATCTCTTTGGAGAGGGTGATTCCGTGACAAGCCGGTAAATTACCGCGCTTTGAATCTTCCATACTGAATCTCTTCAGTATGGTGTCGATGTACCTGGACTGTGAAAGTCCCAATATCCTCTTAGATCTATCACGATAGATCTGGATCCCCAGAATGTAAGAGGCATAACCCAGGTCTTTCATGGAGAACCTTTTGACAAGAATCCTTTGACAAATTGTAGCATAGGAATGTCATTTCCTATTAAGAGAATGTCATCCACGTACAAGACGAGGAATACAACAGTTCTTGCTACAATCATAATATAGATGCATAGTTCATCTGGATTTTTGATAAAGTCAAATTCTTTGACCGTCTTATCAAAACAGATGTTCCAACTCCACGATACCTGATTTAGTCCATAATGGACTTAAACAACTTGCACACTTTCCCGCTGCTCCCACTCTGAATGAAACCCTCTGGCTGGTCCATATAGACGCACTCTTCCAAATTTCCATTTAGAAAAGCTGTCTTTGTTGGATATATGTATGCCCTAGAGGCCATTATGTGATAGTGGATGTATTTATATATGTATAAATATATTCAGTGTACATTCTTGCTCGACATGATAGTATGCTATCTGGTTCGTCTTTATCTGACATGTTGACTTGATCATGCTTTTATTCATTCACACATGTTGATAAAGCCCTGAGGATATTTGCTTGACTACTGTGATTATGATGGAGATCATACTAGTGGGACGTCTGTAGTTTATAAGCATATCCTGAAGCGTCCCTAGTTGTAGGTGTAACAAGATGGGGGCAATATACCAGAGTAGACTAGCGTATATGATACTAGACCCATATGATGGGCGATGGATGTTCCCACATCCATTGATGTTTAACATCGAGATCACATACGGGTGCTCAGTGGTGACTGGGTACACTGGACGGACTCGCCGAGAACTCCTATATGGTATTATATCTATCATCGGATAGCAGTTCTCAGGTGACACTGGTACATGTTAGTTTGTAGACCCGAGATCGTCATAGAGTCTTATGTGTTCTCCCATTGTACTTTGATTACCACCCTACCACGGCTCTTCTGAGTTGTGCAAACATGTGGCTTTTGGGTACAGTCCTGAGACACACGAAGACAAAGAGCGATAGGAGGGGTTTCGTTTCTCCCGGTATTGGGAGTTGATGCTGTGCTGTGCACGATTAGCTATATCAGTAAGTCCCTGGCCAGGACTGTTGAGATTGTAGGGTTACTAGGCATTGTCACAAGGGTCTATAAGGAATCAACCATTCCCGATTTAAAATTTAGACGTGCCGAACAACCCAAAGCGAGGATCTTTGCTAGATTATTAGGGTTAAACATGCAAGTAAACATCTTTACAACTAAGAGAGAGGGATTACAACCTTTGTAGTCCGCTTCTTCACTTCATAAGCTCCGAGTATTAGTCCCTTTGCCGCGATCTATGATCTCCCGGACTCAAGAGAAGCTCTACAACCCGAATGATCCATACTTGCTTGAAGTCTTCCTTTTCGAAGATGATCTACCTTAAAGTTTCTTTAACTCAAGCTCTCACTCACTAATCAAGTATTAATAAAGTGAACACCCTAATCTAATTGGCTAGATTAGATGAGGATAATGAAGTAGGATTTAGGCTCTCTTTTATTATCAAATTCTCACACTAATCCATCATAAAAGAAAAACCTAGAAAGCTTTTCAAGAGCTCAAGGAAGAAGAAGAAGAATAATTCATTTTGTGATGAACAATGAATAATTACCATGCTCACAAATGAACCTTGAGTTAATAATATGAATCATTAACTCATGTAGAGAGTTTACTAGGATTAAGGGTTTGGGTTGGGTTAAAAAATATCTTCAAAATATCAACACATAATATCTTTGCAAGAAACAAAACAAAACCTTCTAGAAGCTTCTAGAAAAGATTAACCCAAATCAAACCCTAACCATATTTAATCTCCACTAATCATGTTGCATTTGTAAACATAACTTGTTACAATATTATATATCACATATATAATATATTTTTGTAACAAAAGAAAATAATACAATTAACATATATCGCATATATATATATATATATATCAATGTATTATCCGGTGAGAAAATGAATCAATAAAGCGAGCCAATATTAGATAATGTAATGTAATATATCACATATATAATTATACATTAAATTATCGAATCAACACTTGAATCGACAATCCGGCTATATCGCATATAACCGACTAATATATCATGTACCGATTCATCGAATCAACACTTGATCCGATGACCCGGCTGATATCAAATATCGCGAGAATAGAATACGGTATCTCATATCGTATTATACTCGGTCCCGCACATATCACATATGTGCTCCTACTCCGTTTTGCCTGAGTCAAGAAACCTTTGTGTATGACTCTAAAGAATCGTCAATACGCCGGTAGCAGGTGATGATCATATCAAACACACACAAGCTGCAAGCGGTCAGCTAAACGTAACAGCCACCCAGGTATTGAGCGATCAGAAGATCAACAAGCAAGCCTGTACATTCTCCCGTGAATCCAATCAGTAACACTACCGTACAGTCTGGTCTCTTCGTCTGATATGTTGCATATCTAGTCTAGGGATGTATACGTCAGACCCCAGTAACCGATAAGTCGTGTCGATGTGAGGCTCATAACAGGTCGAGAAACTACTGGTAACACTTACCAGTAAATCTCTATATCAGCCCTGGCCAGGAACTTCCAGTTATAGCCAATCGAACACAGCACAATATCAACTCCCTATACCGGGAGAGACGAATCCCCTCCTATCGCTCATTGCCTCCATGTGATTTAGGACTGCACCCAAAAGCCCCCATTTTGCACACCCTCTTGAACGTGGTAAGGTGGAAATCAAAGCACAGTGGGAATCTCACAAGACTCTATGACGATCTCGGGTCTACAGACTAACCTGTACCAGTGTCACCAGAGAACTGCGATCTGACGTGAGGTATAATACCATCTGGGAGTTCTCGGCGAGTCCGTCCAGTGTACCCAGTCTTCACTGAGCACCCGCACACCATCTTTGATGTCAAACACCGATGGATATGGGATCATCCATCGCCCATCATATGGGTCAAGATGCGTATACGCTAGTCTACTCTGGTGTATCGATGCCCTGTCTCAACATACCCTCGACTAGGAATAGTTATAGGATGTACTCGTTGACTACCCTGGCCCCACTAGTATGATCTCATCATAGTCCCAGTAGTCGAGTACATATCTTAAGGGCTTTATCAATATGTGAGAACAAGACAGTAAACTAATACAAGTCAACATGTTAATATAAAGTGAAACCAAATAGCATACTATTATGACGAGCAAGAAAGTCCTCTCTATATATATCCAAGCATCCATTATAATATACATCATATGTACAACAATGGCCTTTAGGGCATATACATAACTAACAATCTCCCACTTGCACTGAGGCCAGCTGTTGTAGTATCTCATACCCAGCATCCCGAAGAGTCTCTCAAACTGTGTCTGGGGAATGGCCTTCTTGAGTAGATCCGCAGTGTTGTCCTTCGTATCAACTCTCCTGACCTTGATCTCCCTGCGATCAACTATCTCCCGGATCAGGTGATACCGCCTCAGAATATGTCTGGACTTCTGATGGGACCTGGGTTCCTTGGCCAAAGCCACAGCTCCATTGTTATCGTAATACAAAGGTATTGGATGCTCAATGGATGGAACCACACCAAGTTCAGTAATGAACTTCTTCATCCAGACAGCCTCTTTGGCAGCATCGTTGGCAGCGATGTATTCAGCCTCCATCGTCGAGTCTGCAACGGTATCCTGTTTGGAACTCTTCCAACACACCGCCTCTCCATTGAGGGTAAAGACAAATCCCGAGTGCGACTTAGAGTTGTCCTTATTACTTTGGAAGCTCGAATCGGTAAATGACTCCACCTGGAGTTCTCCGTTACCATACACCAAGAACATCTCCTTAGTTCTTCTCAAGTACTTAAGAATGTTCTTCACAGCTATCCAGTGACTCTCTCCAAGATCTTCTTGATACCTACTCACTACACTTAGTGAGTATGCTACATCGGGTCTGGTACATAGCATCGCATACATGATAGAGCCTACTGCCGAAGCATAGGGTATCCCTTGCATGCGAGCTCTTTCCAAATCAGTCTTTGGAGACATCTCTTTGGAGAGAGTGAGTCCAGAGATCGTGGGTAGGTTCCCACCCTTGGATTCTTCCATACTAAACCTCTTTAGTATGGTGTCAATATACCTGGATTGGGACAATCCCAGTATCCGTTTAGATCTATCTCTATAGATCATAATTTCCAGTATGCAGGAGGCATCACCTAGATCTTTCATTGAGAATCTTTGTGATAAGAAGAGCTTGACCGATTGCAGCATAAGAACATCATTTCCTATCAAGAGTATGTCATCGACGTACAATACAAGGAAGACAACCTTACTTTCTGCAACCTTCTTATATATACAAGGTTCATCTACGTTTTTGATGAAGTCAAACTTTTTGACCACAACATCAAAGCAGATGTTCCAACTCCGCGATACTTGCTTTAACCCATAAATGGATTTAAGCAGCTTGCACACCTTTCCGCTGCTCCCACTGTCTACGAAGCCCTCTGGCTGAGTCATGTACACGCACTCTTCTAAATCACCATTTAGAAAGGCGGTCTTAACATCCATCTGCCAGATTTCGTAGTCATGATATGCAGCAATGGCAAGTAAGATCCGGATGGACTTAAGCATAGCCACTGGAGAAAAGATTTCGTCATAATCCACACCTGGTCGTTGACAAAAACCCTTTGCAACAAATCTAGCTTTGTAAGTCTCAACTTTTCCATCTACACCAAGTTTCTTCTTAAAGATCCATTTGCTCCCAATGGGTTTTACCCCTTCAGGAGCAACTTCCAAAGTCCATACTTTGTTGGTGTACATGGATTCCATCTCAGATCGCATTGCATCCAGCCATTTCACAGAGTCATCACTCGTGATGGCCTGCTCGAAACTAGTCGGGTCATCATCGTCTATGATGCAATCCTCGCTCCAACCATCAATGAGAAAACCGTAGTATCTCTCAGGTGGATGAGAAACCCTACTAGATCGGCGGAGAGGCCGAGGTTCGTTGGGAACTACTGAATCCTCTGGTTCCATTAAATCTTCTGTCGTAGTTTGTGTTGCTGGAACTTCTTCCAGTTCTACCTCAGAGCCACTAATCTCTTTTGCAAGAAATTCCTTTTCTAAAAAGGTGGCGTGCCGAGATACAAATACCTTTTGTTTCTCGGTGTGGTAGAAGATGTACCCTCGCGAATGTTTGGGATATCCAATAAACTTACACAGAATAGACCTTGCCTCGAGCTTGTCCGGATTTTGTGTTTTCACATATGCCGGACAACCCCATATCCTAACATAATTAAGATATGGTCTCTTTCCTTTCCATATCTCATATGGAGTGGTTGGCACAGATTTGGTGGGAACCATATTCAATAGGTCTGCAGCTGTCTCCAGTGCATATCCCCAGAAGGAAATAGGTAACTCAGCAGTACTCATCATAAAGCGCACCATATCTAATAGGGTGCGATTCCTCCGCTCCGATACACCGTTGTGCTGTGGTGTATAAAGAGGAGTAAGCTGAGTGAGAATCCCATTCTCTTTTAGATAATATAGGAACTCATTGCTCAAGTATTCTCCTCCTCGATCAGATCGAAGGATCTTAATACTTTTGCCCGTTTGGTTCTCAACTTCGTTCTTATATTTTCTGAATTTCTCAAAAGCTTCAGACTTATGTTTCATCAGGAACACATGTCCGTATCTAGAGAGATCGTCAGTGAATGTAATAAAGTAGGAAGAACTGTTCCTGGCATGTGTAGACATGGGACCGCATACATCACTATGTACCAGTCCTAAGAGTTCCTCAACTCTTTCTCCGTGTCCACTAAACGGAGTTTTGGTCATTTTACCTTTGAGACATGAATGGTAAGTATCATAAGATGATAATTCGAACGGATTCAAATATCCATCCTTATGTAACTTAGCTAGCCGTGTCGCATTGATATGACCGAGTCTACAATGCCACAAGAAGGATTCGTTCATTTCTGAACTCTTCCTCTTGTGTGTGTTTTGTATATTAAGGACTGTATTTTGATTGAGAATGAATATGCCATTATGTAACGAGCCTGATCCAATCAACTTTTGATTTAGGAAGATGTTCATAACATTATCCTGTATTACAAAATTATACCCTTCTTTACTTAATAAAGAAACTGATATAATATTGCACATCATGTTCGGTATATAATAGCACTCATTCAGAATCAATGTATTACTACTTGGTAATACAAGGTGATATTCGCCAACTGCCTTGGCTGCAATATTTGTACCATTCCCTACTTATACGGAATGATCACCCTTTCCCAGTTCTCTACCTTTACGTAGCCTACGTAACAATTTATATATGTGGAATCCCGATCCGGTATCTAATACCCAGGACGTAGGGTGAACTGAGAAACAGTTCTCAATAACTAACACATCCGAAGAAGATGCATCAACATGCTTGTTCTTCGTTTGGGCGGCATGAGAATCCAGATATTCTCCTATTTCCTGTTCAGTCTTACAACACTTATAAGAAAGAACGGGACCAACGTTCCCCTGCTCAGTATAATAAGCGGGTTCAGTCAATACATACATATTATTATCTTGATTAAGTCCTGACATGGTCGCTACCTGGAGAGAGAGAGAAGGAAACAATTTAGCGTATGCTCTTGCAAGATTAGATTGGTTATTATCTTATCAAATTAGGATATCTCCCACTGTTTTTGTCAAATCTTCCTTCAAATCCTAAAAGGTAAGATTAGCCGGGATTAATTACACCCTACAATTTCGTCAATCTTTCAGCCAGATCAGTGTTGGTACTTTGAGGGAGGTTCCCCGTGCTTTCGCACGGACCTAATTAAAATAAACCTCGTTTTTCTAGAGGCATAACCCCGTTAACACCTTTCTAGACACCTACTTAATCGGCTAATTTTCCTGTGTAAAATTCTCCCAGGAGTAACTCTTACTCGCAGTGGGTATCGGGATCCAACTATCTCATAGGAGGTATGCAATCTCATTGCAAATTTCAACACTTGAAATTCCTGATAATGCTTTTACCCCTAGCGTCTTATGACCTTGACGCAGGCCAACAAACCACAGTCTGCTAGTCAAGTTCAACCCGTACATTTCTTGATTGAATTAAACCTACCCGCACGACCCTTGACGCAGGCCAACAAAGTCGTACGACTATCCTAATCCAATCACATCTCATGTTGTAGATAAGTACTAGTTAGCTACCGCACACTACGTCTTGACGCAGGCCAACAAACGTAGCACGAATACTAAGTAATATCTATCTGAAATGACGGAGGGCTACGCAGGTTTTTCAGAAAACCATGAGCGTAATGAACTTGATATCGTTGTAGAAATAAGTGATTTTTGAAAAGGAGTGTTTTTGAGGCTTTTCCGGTTTCGCTAAAGAGGTCACTCCTGGTGAAGGGATCTCGGCTCTTTCCTTATCGAATAAGGTTCATGGTATATCATATATACCGCTGTGCAAAGCAAGAACTATATAAGCTGTCAAAAACTAAATCGTGAGTTTGTAGCATCTGCCAGTTTTGCTAAAGAGGTCACTCCCAGTGAAGGGATCTCGGCTCTTTCCTCATCGAATAAGGTGCAGGGTATATCATATATACTGCTATGTAAAGCAAAACTGTAGCTACCTTTTTTATAAAGTTTTGATTCTACAACATCTTTTAGGTTTCTTTTCTTTTATTAATCTCATTAATAAAATCCCATCAATTAATGCTTCCTAAGCATCACAGAAGAAACGAAAGCAGTAATATTTATATATCAACATATATATATATATATATATATATATATATATATATATATATATATAGTATAAGCATTCGTCTCAGGCAGTAATATGATCTCATCACAGAACATTGCAGCAGAAGATAACATATGAAATATAGGATATACTAGGACGTCCGTGTTTTATTCCGAGCCTGTATAAAACACGGATTCCACGGTCGCAATGAATAGCCAAACCCACATCCCTAGACCCCTACGAGAGTGGCAAGTAATACTGCCAATTCCAGGGTTAGGAGACCCCGTCTCGACTCCTCGAGGTGGCCTCCCACTGGACCCTAGAACCCGGTTACTTGTGCTCCCCTCCTTGGGTCTACCTAATGCGGAAAAGTAAATAATATACAACGGTGACATCAAGCTCATCCCGGAAGTGCCCCAATAAAAGAATATTACATACAAATGAATTTTACATGAATGAAAATAAAAACCCTCATCTCACATAAAACCCCCGGCTATTCAGAATACGACGATCCAATATAACATATCACAGCAACACATAATATCTCATATCATCAACGTAAGCAAGTATGCGTATCCCGATTGTCGTTGATAGATAGCAACGAAGCCAGCGATACACCACATACTACGCTTACGGTCACAGAAAAGAAAGTGTAAAACTACAACATTTGGAATCCACAATCACTTTAGACATCTTAAATCCGAAATATCACATACTTCGCATTTCATGCCTAACTATATGAATTCCACATATTGTATCACATTCCAGATAAATAGACAATATTAAGCTTTCCGATCAAATAATCAAACACCCAAGAATTCCCAAATAGCACAACACTTGAGCGGAGTTCAAAAATCCCAGAACATGACACCGCCCCCAATGAACCAGCCGTAGAAGGGTCAAACCAACGCCTCACATGTGGCAACGCTAAACTACCACAAACTCAAGGGTTCAGTGGAAGTTTTGACGGTCACATATGTTAGTTATATGTATGCCCTAGAGGCCATTACTATACATAGGATGTATATTGTAGTGGATGCTGGGACATATATAGGGAGGACTTTCTTGCTCGACATGATAGTATGCTATCTGGTTGATCTTTACCTTAACGTGTACACTGATTGTCTCCCTGTTACATGTTGGTAAAGCCCTTAGGATCTGTACTTGACTACCTGGACTATGATGCGGATCATACTAGTGGGGACATGGTAGTCCATAAGTACATCCTTCAAAGTCCCTAGTCGTGGGTGTATCGAGACGGGGCATCGATATACCAGAGTAGACTAGCGTATACCTTCTCGACCCATACAGATAGGCGATGGATGATGCCATATCCATTGGTGTTTGACATCAGAAATGATATACGGGTGCTCAGTAGAGACTGGGTACACTGGACGGACTCGCCGAGAACTCCCAGATGGTATTATACCTCACGTCAGATGGCAGTTCTCTGGTGACACTGGTACAGAGTAGTCTGTTGACCCGAGATCGTCATAGAGTCTTGTGTGGTTCCCACTGTGCTTTGATTTCCATCTTACCACGTCCAAGAGGGCATGCAAAACGGTGGTTTTTGGGTACAGTCCCGAGTCACATGGAGGCAATGAGCGATAGGAGGGGATTCGTCTCTCCCGGTATAGGGGGTTGATGTTGCGCTGTGTTCGATTGGCTATAACCGGAAATCCCTGGCCAGGGTTGCTGAGATTTACTGGTAAGTGTTACCAGTAGTTTCTCGAATTGTTATAGACCTCATATCGACACGACTTATCGAGCTATTGGGGTCTGACGTTTACCACTCCTAGGCGAGATATGCGACATATCAGACGAACAGACCGGACTGTACGGTAAGTGTTACTGGTTGGATTCACAGGAGTGTGAGCGGGCTTGCTCGTCGATCTTCTGATCGCTCAATACCCGGGTGGCCGTTACGTTTAGCAGACCGCTTGCGGCTTGTGGGTGCTTGATATGATCATCATCCGCTACCGGCGTATTGACGAGTCTTTAGAGTCCTACACAGAGGTTTCCTGGCTCAAGCGAAACGAAATAGGAGCGCATATGAGATATGTGCGGGACCGAGAATAATGCGTGTATGTGATACCGTATTTCATTCTCGCGACGAATGTATCGATTGGTTATATGCGATATAACCTAGTTATCGAATCAAGGATTGATTCGATAAGCCGATACATTGGATACTAGCCGGTTATATGCGACATGACCGGATCATTGAATCAAGTGTTGATTTAATAATTTAATGTATAATTATATATTTGATATATTACTTTGCATTAACTAGTATTGGTTCACTTTAAATAGATTTTCTCACTCGGATGTGCGCATTGTATATGCGATATATTTTTTGTGCACTTAATTGTATCATGTTTGATGATGCATGTTAATTTGGTTAAGTGTAAAGATTAAACCATGGTTAAGTTAATGATTAGGGTTTTCCTTATCTTATTTATTTATTTATTTATTTTTAGAAAGGATTAAAGAGAAGAATGGTGGCTTTCTTTGTTTCTAGTTGAAACTTCACCATTCTTATCTCATCCTTAACCCTAACCATTCAAGTTAACTATGGTCCATTCTCTACAACTAACCAAGGGTTAGTAAATGATAAGTATTGATTTATTTATCATTTTCATAAAACTTATCATAAGACTTTCTTCTTCTTCTTCATCTTCTTCCATGAAGAAAGCAAGCTCCATCAATGGTGATTGATGGAAATGAGTGAGAAATCCAATTCTAAAGTCTACCCACTTCCTATTTCTTCATCCTCTACCTCTTGCCAAGTAGTAGAGTGTGTTTTCTTCACAAGTTTCTTGACTTGGTGAAGTCGGAGCTTGATTTAGCGATGCCTCGACGTAGATCATCTTCGGCATGGATATCGATGACCTAGCCCGTCCATTCTCCGATGAAGCCGACGCTAGAGCCCGGGACTTGTTATGGACAGCGAGGAGACTTCATTGCGGAGCTATGGAGGTGGAGAACCGGATCTACAAAGGTTGTATTTCCGTATCTCTTAGTTAAGTGTTAACTAGTTTACTTTTTTCGCCTAAACATCTAGCCGACGATCCGTAGTCGGGTTTCTCGGCACCGTTAAAATTTGAAATTGGCATGGTTGATGCCTTGTGAGACCTCATTAGGGTGCCTAGGAACCCTACAGTGGTATCAAAGCCTAGCTAGAGCCTTAGGCGAAGTCCCGACGGAATCAGAAGTCCGATCGACCAAAACCCGACTTTGAAAATGCTCTCTGGACATTTCTGTAAAATGTGGTTTTTTCGAGATTAAAAATATTCAGAAAAATCAGCAGGAAGATCTAAGAGATACTGTAAAATTCGTGGTCCTGATTCCATAAAATAGGCGCGGATCCGCGGCCTTACAGAAGGCTCATGCGGCGGATCCGCGGCCTGTTTGTCGTTTTGTGCATCTATTTCTGCACAGTAATTCTTATTTTTATGTGCTGATTTTCCTGGGAATTTTTAATAATTTTTCCAGAGTTTTATTTTCTGGGTTGTATTGGGGACTCGGTGTATTCGATCGGACTGTCTAATTTTTGTCGGTATGCTTTTCCGGGTATTTTTAGAATATGTTAAAAAGTTTGACCGGATATAAATACCCACTTTTTCCCCTGCCGGGAAATTTCCAATTGTTGGATTTTTCCGTAGTTTAACGATGTTCTAAGTAGTGCAAGTAACGCGATGGACCCTTTAGAAGACAACAAACCTTAACTCGATTATGTGACCGTCTTGAACTGCCCTTTGAACCTTCGGGTTTGGGGCAGTACGGCGTGCCACATGTGAGGCGTTGGCTTGACCCTTCTACGGCTGGACCGTTGCTACTGAGGCACGAACTGAATGCTGTTAGACTTATTTCATGTGTTGATCTGTATCGGGAAAACTTGGGTGTTCGATTGTTCGATCGGAAAGTTTAACATTTTCTATTTATCCGGAATGTGATACAATAATTGGAATTCACAAATAGTTATGAGATAACTGAATGAATGTTATAAACATAGCACTTTAGTCTCACTTGATCGGTTACCACGGAATTTTGATGTGATCAAAAGTCCGTCGCAATCACGTAGCGTACGCGGATACTCGCCGGGTAAAATTAATAGACGGCCTCACTCCATTGCCCCGACCAAGTGACTGTAGGAGAACCCCGTCGCCGAAAGCATCCGTTCGGGTGCTCGCGGTAGCGGTGTTCCGCCTTGGTGCACTTCGTCGACGGTTTCGGGGGTGCGGCCGTCTACTAAAGTTTGCGACGAGCATTCGATCAGAATGTCGGGAATCTTGTTGAATTGCCCGACTAGATATTGAAAAGTGTTTTCGACTTTGTGACTAAAATGCGGGGTTTATAATTGTTAGGCATGCGATGTCTAAGTATTTCATTTGGTCAGGCATGCGATGTCTGAGCAGGTTGCGGATTCCAACTGTTGTAGTTTTACACTTTCTTTTCTGTGACCGTAAGTGTAATATGTGATATCGCCGGGTTCGTTGCTATATGTCAACGACAATTGGGATGCGCATATTTGCTTACGTTGATGACATGAGATGTTATGTGTTGCTGGATATGTTATATTGGATCGTCGTGTTGAATAGCCCGGGGTTTTTTATGTGAGATGAGTGTTTTTCATTTTCATTCATGTAAAAACTTGTATGTAATATTCTTTTATTGGGGCACTTCCAGGTTGCGGATGTTGTCACCATTTGTATATTATTTACTTTTCTGCACTAGGATAGACCCAAGGAGGGGAGCACAAGTAACCGGGTTCTGGGGTCCAGTGGGAGACCATCTCGAGGAGTCGAGTCCGGGTCTCCTAACCCTAGAATTGGTAGGGTTGCTTGCCGCTCTCGTAGGGGTCTAGGGGTGTGGGATTGGCTATTCATCATGACCGTGGAATCCGTGTTTTATACTGGCTCGTATTGAAAACACGGACGTCCTAGTATATCCAATATTTCATATGTTTCTTCTGCTGTGATTTATCTGTGATGAGATCATGTGATGTTCTGTGACAGATATTATATATAGTATATATGATATATTATATAGACGTTGCTTATGTTTTACACCCGCGCTAGCCCTGCCTCGCTCTGGCATTAGTTACCTAACCTAACGGTGCAGACGGGACATCGAGGCGAATGCGGATGGCATAAGCGTACGTTATATTTATCTGTGATGGTTAGGTGGACTTAAATGATGGGATATTCATTAATGAGATTAATGAAAGAAAATAAACCTAATTGATGTTGTGGAATCGAATTTCAAAATAAAACAGGTAGCTACAGTTCTTGCTTTGCATCGCGGTGTTCATTATAGAACATCCAGCACCTTATTCGATGAGGAAAGGACCGAGATCCCTTCACCGGGAGTGACTCCTTTAGCAATAACTGGCAGATGCTACAACCCTCGGTTTGTCTTTGATCGCTTCTATAGTTTCCGCTTTGCACAGTGATATATATGATATATCCCGCACCTCATTCGACGAGGAAAGGGCCGACGATCCCTTCACCGGGAGTGACCCCTTTAGCAAAACTAGAAAAGCCTCGAAAACATTCCATTTAAAAACCATTTGATTCCGCAACGAGATCAAGTTCAAAGCGTTAAAGGTTTTCACAAAAAACAGCCGCAACCCTCCGTCATTTTAGGAAGTAGAGTACTTAGTATTCGTGCTGTGTTTGTTGACCATAGTCAAGGCACAGTGTACGGTAGCTAAGTGATGTCTTCCTACACCGCATATGATGCGATTAGTTAGGACAGTCGCGTGACTTTGTTGACCTTAGTTAAGGGTCATGTGGGTGGGTCTAATTAATCACGAAATGACGGGTAGAACTTGACTAGTACTTATGATTTGTTGACCATAGTTAAGGTCATAGGTGCTAGGGGTAAAAACCTTTATCGGGAGTTTCAAGTGTTGAAACTTGCAATGAGATTGCATACCTTCTATGTGATAGTTGGATCCCGATACCCACTGCGAGTAATTGTTACTCCTGGGAGAGTTTTGCACTTTACAATTAGCCGATCAAGTAGGTGTCTAGAAAGGTGTCAATAGGGTTACGCCTCTGGGAAAACGAGGTTTACTGTAATTAGGTCCGTGCGAAAGCACGGGGAACCTCCCTCAAAGTACCGACACTGGCCTGGCTGAAAGGTTGGCGAACTTGTAGAGTGTAATTAATCCCGGCTAGTCTTTCCTTTTAAGGTTTGAAGGAAGATTTGATAAAAACAGTGGGAGCCATCCTGATTAGATAAAATATATAACCAATCTGATCTTGCAAGAGCGCACGCAGAGTGTTTTCTTCTCTCTCTCTCCTGGTAGCGACCATATCACGCCTTAATCAAGATAATAATACGGATGTATTGACCGAACCCGCTTGTTATACTGAGCTGGGGAACGTTGGTCCCGCTCCAACTTATAATTGTTATAAGACAGAGCAGGAAATTGGGGAATACCAGAATTCCTATGCCGCCCAAACGAAGAAAGTGCATATGATGCATCTCCTTCGGGTGTGTTCATTACAAAGAACTGTTTCTCAGTATCCTCTGCATCCTGGGTATATGATACCGGATCAGGATCCCAGATATGTGATTTGTTACATAGGGCTGCAAAAGGGTAGAAAAACTGAGAACGGGTGATAAGTTTCATGAGACAGAAAACGGGGCAAGTGTTGCAGCCAAGTCTGTTGGTCACTGTCACCCTGTATTACGAATACATTGATTCTGAACAAATGCTATTAGATACCGAACCTGATATACACAATCATATCAGTCTCTTTATTAGTAAAGAAAGGATATAATTTTGTATTGATGGATAATGTTTTGAACATTTCCTATATCAAAAGTTGATCGGTTCAGGCACGTTATCTAAAAGCATTGACGTTCTAAATCAAACTACAGTTCCTCGTATACAGAACACACACAAGAGGAAGAGTTCAGAAATGAACGAATTCTTCTTGAGGTATTGTAGACTAGGTCATATCAATGCGACCCGACTAGCTGAAGTTACATTTAGATGCATATTTAAATCAGTTTGAATTTACATCTTGTGAAACTTGCCAGTCATGTCACAAAGATATAATGACACCAGCTCTGTTTACTGGAAACAGAGAAAGAGTTAGTAAACTCTTGGGACTGATACATGATGATGTATGTAAGGTCTCCTGTCTACACATGCCAGGACTGGTTCTTTTTACTTCATTATATTCTCTGATAATCTCTCAAGATTCAGTCATATGTTCCTGTTGAAACATAAGTCCGAACCTTTTGAGGTATTCACAGAATATAAGTTAGAAGTAGAGAACCAAAATACGGGTATAAGTATTATGTCCTTTGATGTGATCAAGGAGGAGAATACTTGAGCATGGAATTCCTGAACTTTTCTAAAGGAGAATGAGATTCTCTCTCAGCATTACTCCTCTGTATACACCGTAGCACGATGGTATATCAGGGTGGAGCAATCACACCCTATATGATAAGGTGTGCTCTATGATGAGTACTACTGAGTTACCTGTTTCCTTTTGGGTGTTATGCACTTGAGAAGTTGCATACCTATTGAATAGGGTTCGAATCAAATCAATGCCTACCACTTCATATGTGATATGGAAAGGGAAGAGCCCATGCCTTAAGTTAGTTAAGATTTGGGGTTGTCCGGCTTATGTCTAAAAGCAAAATCCGGACAAACTCGAGGCAAGGTTAGTTATGTAGAACTGGAAAGGTTCCAGCTATGCAAACTACAGAAGATGATTTGATGGAACCAAAGGATTCAATAGTTACCAACGAACCTCGGCCTTTCCGCCGATCTAGTAGGGTTCCTCACCCACCTGAGAGATACTTCGGTTCCTCTATGACAGTGGGAGCGAGGATTGCATCATGAGATGATGACCCAACTAGCTTCGAGCAGGCCATCGAGAGTAAGACTCTGTAAGAATGGCTGGATGTTTAGCGATCTGAGATGGAATCCTTATACACCAACAAAGTATGGACTTTGGTTGCTATATCTGAAGGGTTAAATCCCCATCAGGAGCAAGTATATCTTGAGAAGATTATTTGGTGTAGATGGAAAAGTTGAGACTTTCAAAGCTAGACTTGTTAAAAGTTTGCATCATTGACCAGGTGTGGATAATGATGAAACCTTTTCAAGTAGCTATGCTTAAGTCCATCCAGATCCTACTTGTCACGGCTACATACCATGACTACGATATCTGGTGGTTGGGTGTCATGACTACTTTTCTAAATGATGTTTTAGAAGAGTGCGTCTATAAGTACACAGCCAGAGGGCTTCGTAGACAGTGGGAGCAGCGGAAACGTGTGCAAGATGCTTTATAGGATTAAAGCAGGCATCGCGGAGTTGGAACATCTGTTTTGATGTGTTAGTCAAAGAGTTTGACATCATCAAAATGATAGATGAACCTTGTATAAACAAAAATGTAGTAGGGAGTATGGTGACGATCCTCGTAGAGTACGTGGATGACATACTCTTGATAGGGAAGGAGTTTCCTATGCTACGCTCGGTCGATCTCCGTTTATCACAAAGATTCTCCGTGTAGGATCAGAATGATACCTACTAAATCCTGGATTTTGGATCTATGAGATAGATCTAATTGGATGTTAGGATTCTCACTAGTTGTAGTGAGATAGTATCAATCGATCCTGGGGAGAATCACTGGAAGGGTTCCAGGGTGATAAAGACGACTGAATGTCAGTCGCAGGCATTGTCTTTACCTTCAGTAAAGGGACGGTATGTTGGAAGAGTTCCAAGCTAGATACCGTGGCATACTAGACGATAAAGGCAGGATACATCGCTACTAAAGATGCTACCAAAGAGGCTGTTTGGGTGTATATTGGTTCATGAGATGAACTATGTTCCTCCCATTGTGTGACAATGGAGTTGCGGCTTATGCCAAGGAACGCAGGTCCCATCAGTGATCCAGACATATTCTAAGGCAGTATCACCTGATCATGGAGATGGTTGATCTCCAGGGGATCGAGGTTTGGAGAGTAGACTCAGAGGACAACACGGCGGATCCACTCACAAAGGCCTATTCCCAGAGAGAGACTTTTATGGGATGGTTGAGTATGAGATACTACAACCACTGCTACAGATGGCCCTAGTGCAAGTGGGAGATTGTTAGTTATATGTATGCCCTAGAGGCCATTACTATACATAGGATGTATATTGTAGTGGATGCTGGGACATATATAGGGAGGACTTTCTTGCTCGACATGATAGTATTCTATCTGGTTGATCTTTACCTTAACGTGTACACTGATTGTCTCCCTGTTACATGTTGGTAAAGCCCTTAGGATCTGTACTTGACTACCTGGACTATGATGCGGATCATACTAGTGGGGACATGGTAGTCCATAAGTACATCCTTCAAAGTCCCTAGTCGTGGGTGTATCGAGACGGGGCATCGATATACCAGAGTAGACTAGCGTATACCTTCTCAACCCATACAGATGGGCGATGGATGATCCCATATCCATTGGTGTTTGACATCAGAAATGATATACGGGTGCTCAGTAGAGACTGGGTACACTGGACGGACTCGCCGAGAACTCCCAGATGATATTATACCTCACGTCAGATGGCAGTTCTCTGGTGACACTGGTACAGAGTAGTCTGTTGACCCGAGATCGTCATAGAGTCTTGTGTGGTTCCCACTGTGCTTTGATTTCCATCTTACCACGTCCAAGAGGGCGTGCAAAACGGTGGTTTTTGGGTACAGTCCCGAGTCACATGGAGGCAATGAGCGATAGGAGGGGATTCGTCTCTCCCGGTATAGGGGGTTGATGTTGCTCTGTGTTCGATTGGCTATAACCGGAAATCCCTAGCCAGGGTTGCTGAGATTTACTGGTAAGTGTTACCAGTAGTTTCTCGAATTGTTATAGACCTCATATCGACACGACTTATCGAGCTATTGGGGTCTGACGTTTACCACCCCTAGGCGAGATATG
Organism: Agapanthus africanus; assembly: GCA_030015575.1. Taxonomy (NCBI): domain Eukaryota; kingdom Viridiplantae; phylum Streptophyta; class Magnoliopsida; order Asparagales; family Amaryllidaceae; genus Agapanthus; species Agapanthus africanus. The sequence continues at coordinate 333,953,337 of CM057349.1, forward strand.
CGACATATCAGACGAACAGACCGGACTGTACGGTAAGTGTTACTGGTTGGATTCACAGGAGTGTGAGCGGGCTTGCTCGTCGATCTTCTGATCGCTCAATACCCGGGTGGCCGTTACGTTTAGCAGACCGCTTGCGGCTTGTGGGTGCTTGATATGATCATCATCCGCTACCGGCGTATTGACGAGTCTTTAGAGTCCTACACAGAGGTTTCCTGGCTCAAGCGAAACGAAATAGGAGCGCATATGAGATATGTGCGGGACCGAGAATAATGCGTGTATGTGATACCGTATTTCATTCTCGCGACGAATGTATCGATTGGTTATATGCGATATAACCTAGTTATCGAATCAAGGATTGATTCGATAAGCCGATACATTGGATACTAGCCGGTTATATGCGACATGACCGGATCATTGAATCAAGTGTTGATTTAATGATTTAATGTATAATTATATATTTGATATATTACTTTGCATTAACTAGTATTGGTTCACTTTAAATGGATTTACTCACTTGGTTTGTGCACATTGTATATGTGATATATTTTGTGCACATGATTGTATCATGTTTGATGATACATGCAAGCTAGGGTTAGTGTAAAGAATTAGACCATGGTTAGGTTTATGATTAGGGTTTTCTTTTTATTTACTTATTCATTTATTTATTCTTTTGTTTATTTTGGAAAAAGAAAAAGGTAAAGAAAAAAAGAATGGTTGCTAGTTTTGTTTGTAGTTGAAGTTTCTTGAAACTTTGATTTAGTCACCATTCTTATCTCATCCTTAACCCTAACCATTCAAGTTAACCATGGTCCATTCTCTACAAGTAACCAAGGGTTAGTAAATGATAAGTATTGATTTATTTATCATTTTCATAAAACTTATCATAAGACTTTCTTCTTCTTCTTCATCTTCTTCCATGAAGAAAGCAAGCTCCATCAATGGTGATTGATGGAAATGAGTGAGAAATCCAATTCTAAAGTCTACCCACTTCCTATTTCTTCATCCTCTACCTCTTGCCAAGTAGTAGAGTGTGTTTTCTTCACAAGTTTCTTGACTTGGTGAAGTCGGAGCTTGATTTAGCGATGCCTCGACGTAGATCATCTTCGGCATGGACATCGATGACCTAGCCCGTCCATTCTCCGATGAAGCCGATGCTAGAGCCCGGGACTTGTTATGGACAGCGAGGAGACTTCATTGCGGAGCTATGGAGGTGGAGAACCGGATCTACAAAGGTTGTATTTCCGTATCTCTTAGTTAAGTGTTAACTAGTTTACTTTTTTCGCCTAAACATCTAGCCGACGATCCGTAGTCGGGTTTCTCGGCACCGTTAAAATTTGAAATTGACATGGTTGATGCCTTGTGAGACCTCATTAGGGTGCCTAGGAACCCTACAACATAATCGAGTTAAGGTTACGTTCTTCTAGAGGGTCCACAGATATGCTTGCATGTTTTTCCGAAAGTTTTAAACTCAAGAAATATTCAACACTTGAAAATTTTTCGTGTCGGGAAAAAGCGAGTTATTGATATCCGTTCGACCATTTTAACACGTTCTAAATTATCCGAAAAACTAAACGAAATTAAACTTTCTGATCGAATCAACGAACACAAAAGATCTCCAGAGAACTCAACACTTGAGCAAGATTAAAAATTCCCAGAAGTATATACTAATACCTACAGATCAACCCTACTAATATGAGGACTTAACTCCCAAGTACGGCCGCGGAACCGCCGCGGGAAGTATGTTCCTGTCGCGGTTCCGCGGCGAATTTAGGGAGTTGGGGGCTCGTATTTTACAGTAATCCTTAGAATTGCCTGCTGAATTTTCTGAGTACTTTTAATACGGAAAAATCAAATTTTAAAAAAATTTCTAGAGAGGGGTCAAAAAACGATGTTTCGGCGTTCGATCGGACTTTTAACTTCATATACACGTCGCTTAATGCTCTAGCTTTGCTCTGATACCGCTATAGGGTTACTAGGCACTGTCACCAGGGTCTATAAGGCATCAACCATTCCCGATTTAAAATTTAGACGTGCCGAACAACCCAAAGCGAGGATCTTTGCTAGATTATTAGGGTTAAATATGCAAGTAAACATCTTTACAACTAAGAGAGAGGGATTACAACCTTTGTAGTCAGCTCCTTCGCTTCATAAGCTCCGAGTAGTAGTCCCTTCGCCGCGATCCATGATCTCCCGGACTCAAGAGAAGCTCCACAACCCGAATGATCCATGCTTGCTTGAAGTCTTCCTTTTCGAAGATGATCTACCTTGAAATTTCTTTAACTCAAGCTCTCACTCACTAATCAAGTATTAATGAAGTGAACACCCTAATCTAATTGGCTAGATTAGATGTGGATGATGAAGTAGGATTTAGGCTCTCTTTTATTATCAAATTCTCACACTAATCCATCACAAAAGAAAAACCTAGAAAGCTTTTCAAGAGCTCAAGGAAGAAGAAGAAGAATAATTCCTTTTGTGATGAACAATGAATAATTACCATGCTCACAAATGAACCTTGAGTTAATAATATGAATCATTAACTCATGTAGAGTGTTTACTAGGGTTAAGGGTTTGGGTTGGGTTAAAAAATATCTTCAAAATATCAACACATAATATCTTTGCAAGAAACAAAACAAAACCTTCTAGAAGCTTCTAGAAAAGATTAACCCAAATCAAACCCTAATCATGTTTAATCTCCACTAATCATGTTGCATTTGTAAACATAACTTGTTACAATATTATATATCACATATATAATATATTTTTGTAACAAAAGAAAATAATACAATTAAAATATATCGCATATATATATATCAATGTATTATCCGGTGAGAAAATGAATAAATAAAGCGAGCCAATATTAGATAATGTAATGTAATATATCACATATATAATTATACATTAAATTATCGAATCAACACTTGATTCGACAATCCGGCTATATCGCATATAACCGACTAATATATCATGTACCGATTCATCGAATCAACACTTGATCCGATGACCCTGCTGATATCAAATATCACGAGAATAGAATACGGTATCTCATATCGTATTATTCTTGGTCCCGCATATATCACATATGTGCTCCTACTCCGTTTTGCCTGAGTCAAGAAACCTCTGTGTAGGACTCTAAAGAATCGTCAATACGCCGGTAGCAGGTGATGATCATATCAAACACCCACAAGCTGCAAGCAGTCAGCTAAACGTAACAGCCACCCATGTATTGAGAGATCAGAAGATCAACAAGCAAGCCTGTACATTCTCCTGTGAATCCAATCAGTAACACTACCGTACAGTCCGGTCTCTTCATCTGATATGTTGCATATCTAGTCTAGGGGTGGTATACGTCAGACCCCAGTAACCGATAAGTCGTGTCGATGTGAGGCTCATAACAGGTCGAGAAACTACTGGTAACACTTACCAGTAAATCTCTATATCAGCCCTGGCCAGGGACTTCCAGTTATAGCCAATCGAACACAGCACAACATCAACTCCCTATACCGGGATAGACGAATCCCCTCCTATCGCTCATTGCCTCCATGTGATTCGGGACTACACCCAAAAGCCACCGTTTTGCACGCCCTCTTGGACGTAGTAAGGTGGAAATCAAAGCACAGTGGGAATCTCACAAGACTCTATGACGATCTCGGATCTACAGACTAACCTGTACCAGTGTCATCAGAGAACTGCGATATGATGTGGGTATAATACCATCTGGGAGTTCTCGATGAGTCCGTCCGGTGTACCCAGTCTTCACTGAGCACCCGCACACCATCTTTGATGTCAAACACTGATGGATATGGGATCATCCATCGCCCATCATATGGGTCAAGATGCGTATACGCTAGTCTACTCTGGTGTATCGATGCCCTGTCTCGACACACCCTCGACTAGGAACAGTTATAGGATGTACTCGTTGACTACCCTGGCCCCACTAGTATGATCTCATCATAGTCCCAGTAGTCGAGTACATATCCTAAGGGCTTTATCAACATGTGAGAACAAGACAGTAAACTAATACAAGTCAACATGTTAAGATAAAGTGAAACCAAATAGCATACTATCATGACGAGCAAGAAAGTCCTCTCTATATATCCAAGTATCCATTATAATATACATCATATGTACAACAATGGCCTCTAGGGCATATACATAACTAACAGAGATTTACTGATAAGTGCTATCAGTAGTTTCTCGATTTATTATAGACTATTCATAGGCACGACTTATTGAGTTATTAGGGTCGACGTTACCATCTCTAGACTTGATATGCAGCATATCTGACGAAGAGACTGGATTGTACGGTAGTGTTGCCGGTTGGCTCGATGGGAGTTGTGACAAGTTCGCTTGTTTTATTCTGATCTCTCAATACCCGGGTGGACGTTACGTTTAGCTGACCTCTTGCGGCTTGGGGGTGCTTGATATGATCATCATCCACTGCCTGCGTATTGACGAGTCTTAGAGTCCTACAATGGAGTTACCTTGCCCTGGCGAAACGATGTGGTGCGCATATGAGATATGCGCGAGGACCCGATTAAATATGCGTATGTGATACTGTATATTAATCGAGCGGTTTGCTATTGGTCATGTCGTATGTGATATGACCAGTTTGCTAAATCAAGTGTTGATTTATCATTGACCATTAGCTTTTTCACTTTAAACCCTTCTTGTCTTTTGTTGTATGCATGCATGTATGCATTTATTATCATTGATGCACATATGGATGTGCATGCACACATACGTGCATACACTCTTGTATCATGGTTGTTGATACAATGGATGGTGGCAATATAAGACTCACACACTTATAAATATGTTGATATTTCTTTTTGGATAAAAGAAAATGGAAATGGAAATTCTATCATGCTTGATTATTTTATTCACCCATTAACCTTTGCATTAACCTTGAGTTAATTTCCATGGCCATTTTGCATCCAAATGAAATATCTAGATATTTATTAACTAGGGTTAAAGGTGAGAAGAAGAATATATATATATTTTCTTTTCTCATTTTTATCTCTAAGCTTATCATTATCTTTGAGCTCTTCATCTTGCCATCTTCCTCCTCCTCACTCTCTTGCTATCTAGCTTTTAGTAGTGAACAAAAGAGTGATCAAGTTAGGGTTTTGAAGTGAGAAAACAAACCACATCACCATTCTACACTACTCTTGCCCATTAGTTTAGAGTGTTGGCTTCAACTTCTTCTCTTGATCTAGTGAAGCATCTAGCTTGGATAAAGAGGACTCCGGGTGGATCGTCGTGGACCTAGTGGATCTCAAGCGAGCTTCTTTCAACTCTCAAGTGGTCAAGAAGTCTAGCGTAGGGAGCTATAAAGGTTGTATTCTCAAACCCTAGCCTTTTACTACTTGTGTTGGTGTTAAAAGTCTTGTTACCCTAGCTTTTCTAGTATGATCCTTAGGATGTTTTCTTTAGCACCCTATAATTTTTAATATGGCATGTGTGTTGCTACCAAACCCTAGTAGTGGTGCTATGGAAATCCCAACATGGAATCAGAGCCTAACTAGAAATCTAGACGATATTACGACAATACGAAAACGAAAAACCCCGCAAAATACGATTTTGGAAACCCCATCAAAATGCTCTCTGTAAATTTTTTAAAAAGTGATCAAAAAGTTATTTTAGTAACTGCAGAGTGGCATTTATGATGATATAAGAACACAGGTGCAATACGAAGGGGGGTGCTCGGTTCCTGGCCGGCGACTAGGCCCAAAAATCCGGCGTCCCCGACTTTTTTAGCTCCCCTCCTCTATTTCACCAGTGCTCTATACATCTTGATTTGGGGTTTCTGGTATTGTTTTGAAGTCCAAATTTGCATGTTATGTTAGTTTGGAAATGGGCTATTTGCGGAGTATTTCGTATTCGTATTTTTATAGCATTGTATTGGTAACTTTAGCGACGTTAAACAGGTCGAACGAATTATCAAACACTGGTATTTTCCAGGTTGAACGTACTCGATGTATAATGCATGTATTCCTATGGACCCTCTAGAAGAATGAAACCCTAACTCGAGATGTGACCACCAAACTGCGACTGAACCTTAGGGTTTACCATGGTTAGTGGCGCCACAAATGAGGCTTGGGTTTGTCCTTCTACGGCTGGTCCATTAAATACTGTGGCATAGATTTTGGGTATTGTTTAACGGTGCTCAAGTGTTGAGCTTGCTGGGGAATGCGGGTGTTCGTTGATTCGATCGAAGGGTTTAACATCGCCTAGAAGTATGTGATACTTGATTCTGCGACCGTAAGCGTAGTATGTGTATCGCCGGTTTCGTTGCTATATGTCAACGGCAATTGGGGTACGCATACTTGCTTACGTTGATGACATGTGATGTTATATGTTGCTGTGTTGTGATGTATAGGATTGTCGTGATTGAATGGCCGGGGTTTTTTTTATGTGAGATGAGAGTTTTATTTTTCATTCATGTAAAATTTATTTGTAATGTAATATTCTTTTATTTGGGGCACTTCCGGGTTGAGGATGATGTCACCATTGATGTATATTATTTACTTTTCCGCATTAGGATTGACCCAAGGTGGAAAGCACAAGTGACTGGGTTCTAGAGTCCAGTGGGGTACCATCTCGAGGCGTCAAGACCGGGTTTCCTAACTCCAGAATTGGCAGGGTCACTTGCCACTCTCGTATGGGTCTAGGGTGTGGGATTGGCTATTCATCACGACCGTGGAATCCATATTTTCTATTGTTGGCTAAATACTAAATACGGACGTCCTAGTATATCCTATATTATCATATCTGTGTTTCTGCTGCCTATATTCTGTGATGTGATCGCTTAATATATCTGAGACAAATGTTGTATTATATATGAGATATATAATAGACGTTGCTTATGTTTTACACCCACGCTAGTCCCGTCCCGGTAAGCCGTTAGTTAAGTAACCTAACGGTGCATAACGGAACATTGTGGCGAATGCGGATGGCATAAGCGTACGTTGTATTTTCGTTTCTTTCTGTGATTGGCTTAAGGACTTAAATGATGGGATAACATTAATATGATTAATGTGAAGAAAAATAAACCTAAAAAGATGTTGTAGAATCAGATTTGAAAACCACTCGGCTTTTACGAAAAAGCTACATTTCAAAACCGCGGAGCTTAAGCCACTCCTTTTGAAAACCATTTGATTCTACAACAATATCAAGTTTAAAGCGTTAAAGGTTTTCTTAAAAACCATCTGCAACCCTCCGTCATTTTAGGAAGTAGAATACTTAGTATTCGTGCTACGTTTGTTGACTATAGTTAAGGCGTAGTGTACGGTAGCTAAGTGATGTCTTCCTACGATGCAGATTAATTGGGACATTCATGCGACTTTGTTGACCATAGTTAAGGGTCACATGGGTGGGTCTAATTAATCAAGAAATGACGGGTAGAACTTGACTAGTACTTATGATTTGTTGACCATAGTTAAGGTCATGAGTACTAGGGGTAAAAACCTTATCGGGAATTTCAAGAGTTGAAATTTGCAATAAGATTGCATACCTTCCATATGATGGTTGGATCCCGATCCCACTGTGGGCAATAGTTGCTCCCAGGAGAGTTTTGCAGTTTACAATTAGCTAACCTATTAGGTGTCTAGAAATGTGTTAATGGGGCTACGCCTCTAGGAAGACGAGATTTATATTAATTAGGTCCGTGCAAAAGCACGGGGAACCTCCCTCAAGTACCGACACTGGCCTGGCTGAATGGTTAGCGAAGTTTTAGACCGTAATTAATCCTGGCTAGTTTTCTTTTTAAGGTTTGAAAGAAAAACTTGATTAAAGCAGTGGGAGACATCGATTAGATAAGATAATAACCAATCTGATCTTTGCAAGAGCTTTCGCTGAGTGTATTCTTTTCTCTCTCTTAATGGCAGATACCAATGACAGGACTCAAGCTTCTACTAGATAAAAATAAACTGAATGAGACCAATTATAAAGACTGGCTGGGGAATCTTAACATTGCCTTGACTTATGATAAGGTATCATATGTCCTCACGGCTCCAGCCCTGTCCATCCCAGGTCCTAAATCTTCAGTTGCGGATAAGGAAATCTGCAAGACATGGGATGCTGACTGTGCCACGGCCAAATGCCACGTGCTTGCATCGATAGATAACACACATCAGAAGCAGCACGAGAATATGGACGTCCAAGCCATATTTCTCCATACAAAGGAGTTGTATAGAGAGCAATCTCGTGTCTTACGATACGAAGCATCCAGAAAGCTGTTTCAGATGCGGATGGCCCCTGGCACACCATTAGGAGACCATGTTCTGAAGATGATAGCTCTCATAGAAGAGCTTGAGGACCTTGGGTGGACAATGGACAATGAGAAATATACTGATATTATTCTGCAGTCTCTCCCCTCCACCTTTGCTCAATTTATAGTTAACTTCAACATGCAAAACATGGAGAAGGAACTACCTGAACTCCTTAATATGTTAAGGAGTGCATAGAGCACGCTGAAGTCAGTGAAGACTCCCGTTTTGAGTGTTGGGCCATCTTCCTCCTCTCACCCAAAGGCTAAGGCCAAGGGAAAGATGAAGAAGAAACCCACCAAACCTAAGGGTGGAGTCAAAAAGGTTAAGGGGAAAGACAAGTCCAAAGCTGGGGAATTGGGGAAAGGGGAATGTTATCACTGCCACAAAACAGGACACTGGAAGCGCAACTGCACGGAGTACTTGGATCTCAAGAAGAAGCATGGGGATGCTTCCGCTTCAGGTGTGTTTGTGACAGAAAACTGTTTTTCAATAAACTCTGCTTCTTGAGTATTAGATAACGGTTCAGGTTCTCACATTTGCAATTCTATGCAGGGGCTGAGAAATAGCAAGGTTTTGAAGACAGGTGACCATACTCTCTGCGTTGGAAATGGTTCCAATGTACATACAGTTGCAGTGGGAGAGTATCACTTGGGGTTGCCGTCTGGATATATATTGGTTTTGAACCCATGTTATTATGTACCTAGTATGCTTTGTAATATAATATCCGTTTCTTTGTTAGACAATGAAGGATATAATTTTGTACTGCAGAACAATATTATGAACATTCACCTGAATCAAATGTTGGTTGGGTATGGTACACTTAAAAACGGGATATACGTCCTAAATCAACACACAGTTTTCAGCATACAACACACTAATAAAAGAAAATTTTCAGAAATAAATGAAGCTTTTTTTGGCACCGTAGACTTGGTCATATTAACGAAACAAGACTAAACAAGCTACATAAATATGGATATTTAAAACCTTTTGAATATAAATCTTATGCAACTTTCCAGTCTTGTATCAAGGGTAAAATGACCAAAACTCCATTTACCGGACACGGAGAAAGAGCTACTGAGCTCTTAGGCCTCATACATAGTGATATATGCGGGCCAATGTTTACACGGGCTAGAGGCGGTTTTTCTTACTTCATTACTTTCACTGATGATTTCTCAAGATTCGGTCATGTATTTTTATTAAAGCACAAGTCCGAAGCTTTCGAGAAATTCACTGAATATAAACTCGAAGTAGAAAAACAAACCGGCTTGAACATCAAAATGCTTCGATCAGATCGAGGTGGAGAGTACCTCAGTACAGAATTTGCAGACTTCCTAAAAGAGAATAGGATTCTCTCTCAGCTCACTCCTCCTTACACACCATAGCACAACGGTGTGTCAGAACGACGGAATCGGACCCTATTAGATATGGTTCGTTCCATGATGAGTGATGTTGAGTTACCCGTCTCATTTTGGGGGCATGCATTGGAGACTGCAGCGTTTCTAAACAGGGACCCAACCAAAACCGTGTCTACCACGCCATATGAGATATGGCATGGGAAGAGACCATCTCTTAAACGAATTAAGATTTGGGGTTGTCCGGCCTATGTTAAAAAGAAGAATCCGGACAAACTCGAGACACGGTCAGTCATGTGTAATTTTGTGGGATATCCAAAGAATTCTTATGGATATCTTTTCTACCACAAGGAGGAACAAAAAGTGTTTGTTTCTCAGTATGCCATATTTTTGGAAAAAGAGTTTTTCACAAATGAGACAGATGGCATTGTGGTAGATCTAGAAGAGGTTCTAGAAACACAGACTGCAAATGACGACTTGGTTGAACCGGCTGTTGCAACAGAAACTGAAGAACCTCGGCCACTCCGTAGGTCTGGTAGGGCTTCTCGCCCACCGGAGAGGTACTACGGTTTGCTCATTGATGGTGACAGAGAAGACTGCATCATGGAGGATGATGATCCTACCAGTTTTCAGCAAGCTATCACGAGTGGAGACTCTGTGAAGTGGCTGGATGCCATGAGATCTGAAATGGAGTCTATGTACACCAACAAAGTATAGACTTTGGACGTTGTATCCCCTGGGGTAAAACCTGTGGGGTGCAAATGGATCTTTAAGAGAAAGATTGGTGTAGATGGGCAGGTAGAGACCTATAAGGTAAGACTTATGGCGAAGGGTATTCGTCAAAGACCAGGTCTGGACTATGACGAAACTTTTTCTCCCGTAGCCATGCTTAAATCCATTCGGATCCTACTTGCTATTGCTGCTCACTACGACTATGAAATCTGGCAGATGGACATTAAAACAACATTTCTAAATGGAGATTTAGAAGAATGCGTTTATATGGATCAGCCAGAGGGCTTCATTGACAGTGGGAGCAGCGGGAAAGCATGTATATTGCTCAAATCCATTTATGGATTAAAGCAGGCATCACGGAGTTGGAACATCTGTTTTGATGATGTCATCAAAGAGTTTGATTTCATCAAAAATCCAGATGAACCTTGTGTTTATAAGAAGGCTGTAGGGAGAACTGTCACATTCCTCGTATTGTACGTTGATGACATTCTTCTGATAGGAAATGATATTCCTATGCTGCAGTCGGTCAAATCTTTCTTATCACTAAGGTTCTCAATGAAGGACCTAGGTGATGCCACATACATTCTGGGCATTAGGATCTATAGGGATAGATCCAAGAGGTTATTGGGATTGTCCCAAACCAGGTACACCAACAACATCCTAAAAAGGTTTAGCATGGAAGACACCAAGCGGGGTGCCTTACTCGCTTGCCATGGGGCCACTCTCTCCAAGGACTTTTGCCCAAAGACCGATGAAGAGAGAGCTCGAATGAGCATTATACCTTATGCTTCGGCAGTAGGATCTATAATGTATGCGATGTTATGTACACGCCCAGATGTAGCTTATGCACTTAGTGTAGTAAGCAGGTATCAATCCAACCCAGAGGAGAATCACTGGATAGCTGTGAAGAACATTCTTAAGTACTTGCGAAGGACTAAAGAATTGTTCTTGGTGTATGGTAACGGAGATCTCCAAATGGAGGCCTTTACCGATTCGAGCTTCCAGAGTGATAAGGACGACAACAAATCTATCTCTGGGTTTGTATTTACCCTCAATGGAGGGGCGGTAAGTTGGAAGAGTTCCAAACAGGATACCGTTGCAGACTCTACGATGGAAGCTGAGTACATTGCTGCAAATGATGCCGCCAAGGAAGCCGTCTGGATGAAGAAGTTCATCTCGGAGCTAGGAGTAGCAATATCATTGTATTGTGACAATAATGGGGCGATGGCGTTAGCCATGGAGCCCAGGTCCCATCAGCGGTCCAGATATATCCTGAGGCGTTTTCATTTGATCCGGAAGATTGTAAATCGCCGCGAGATCGAGATTAGGAGAGTAGAAAAGAATAACAGTGCGGATCCACTCACCAAGGCCCTCCCTCAGCCGCAGCATGAGCGACTTTTTGAGATGTTAGGTATGAGATACGCCAATAACCGGCCTTAGTGCAAGTGGGAGATTGTTGGATATATGTATGCCCTAGAGGCCATTATATGATAGTGGATGTATTTATACATGTATATATATATTCAGTGTACATTCTTACTCGACATGATAGTATGCTATCTGGTTCTTCTTTATCTGACATGTTGATTTGATCATGCTTTTATTTATTCACACATGTTGATAAAGCCCTGAGGATATTTGCTTGACTACCGTGATTATGATGGAGATCATACTAGTGAGACGTCTGTAGTTTATAAGCATATCCTGAAATGTCCCTAGTCGTAGGTGTATCGAGATGGGGCATCGATATACCAGAGTAGACTAGCGTATATGATACTAGACCCATAAGATGGGCGATGGATGTTCCCACATCCATTGATGTTTGACATCGAGATCGTATATGGGTGCTCAGTGTTGACTGGGTATACTGGACGGACTTGCCGAGAACTCCTATATGGTATTATATCTATCCTCGGATAACAGTTCTCAGGTGACACTGGTACAGGTTAGTCTGTAGACCTGAGATCGTCAAAGAGTCTTGTGTGTTCTCCCACTGTACTTTGATTACCACCCTACCGCGGCTCCACTGAGTCATGCAAACAGGTGGCTTTTGGGTACAGTCCCGAGACACACGAAGACGATGAGCAATAGGAGGGGTTTCGTCTTTCCCGGTATTGGGAGTTGATGTTGTGCTGTGCACGATTGGCTATATCAGTAAGTCCCTGGCCAGGGCTGTTGAGATTTACTGATAAGTGTTATTAGTAGTTTCTCGATCTGTTATAGACCATTCATCGGCATGACTTATTGAGTTATTGGGGTCGACGTTACCATCCCTAGACTTGATATGCAGCATATTTGACGAAGAGACCGGACAGGACGGTAGTGTTGCCGGCTGGCTCGACGGGAGTTATGACAGGTTCGCTTGTTTTCTTCTGATCGCTCAATACCCGGGTGGCCGTTACGTTTAGCTGACCTCTTGCGGCTTGGGGGTGCTTGATATGATCATCACCCACTGCCGGCGTATTGATGAGTCTTAGAGTCTCACAATGGAGTTACCTTGCCCAGGAGAAACGATGTGGTGCGCATATGAGATATGCGCGGGGACCCGATTAAATACGCGTATGTGATACCGTATATTAATCGGGCGGTTTGTTATTGGTCAGGTCGTATGTGATATGACCGGTTTGCTAAATCAAGTGTTTATTTATCATTGATCATTAGCTTTTTCACTTTAAACCCTTCTTGTCTTTTGTTGTATGCATGCATGTATGCATTTATTATCATTGATGCACATATGGATGTGCATGCACACATACATGTATACACTCTTGTATCATGGTTGTTGATAAAATGGATGGTGGCAATATAAGACTCACACACTTATAAATATGTTGATATTTCTTTTTTGATAAAAGAAAATGGAAATGGAAATTCTATCATGCTTGATTATTTTATTCACCCATTAACCTTTGCATTAACCTTGAGTTAATTTCCATGGCCATTTTGCATCCAAATGAAATATCTAGATATTTATTAACTAGGGTTAAAGGTGAGAAGAAGAATATATATATATATATTTTCTTTTCTCATTTTTATCTCTAAGCTTATCATTATCTTTAAGCTCTTCATCTTGCCATCTTCCTCCTCCTCACTCTCTTGCTCTCTAGCTTTTAGTAGTGAAAAAAAGAGTGATCAAGTTAGGGTTTTGAAGTGAGAAAATAAACCACATCACCATTCTACACTACTCTTGCCCATTAGTTTAGAGTGTTGGCTTCAACTTCTTCTCTTGATCTAGTGAAGCATCTAGCTTGGACAAAGAGGACTCCGGGTGGATCGTCGTGGACCTAGAGGATCTCAAGCGAGCTTCTTTCAACTCTCAAGTGGTCAAGGAGTCTAGCGTAGGGAGCTACAAAGGTTGTATTCTCAAACCCTAGCCTTTTACTACTTGTGTTGGTGTTAAAAGTCTTGTTACCCTAGCTTTTCTAGTATGATCCTTAGGATATATTCTTTAGCACCCTATAATTTTTAATATGGCATGTGTGTTGCTACCAAACCCTAGTAGTGGTGCTATGGATATCCCAACAGTCTTTACGTCCATCTGCCAAATCTCATAATCGTGGAAGGCAGCAATGGCAAGAAGGATCCGGATGGATTTGAGCATATCCACTGGTGAAAAAGTTTCATCATAGTGCAAACCAGGTCTTTGACGAAATCCTTTTGCAACAAGTCTAGCCTTATAGGTTTCAACCTGTCCATCTACACCAATCTTCTTTCTGAAGATACATTTGCAGCCTACGGGTTTTATCCCTTCTGGAGCAATGTCCAAAGTCCATACATTGTTGGTGTACATGGACTCCATCTCGGTCCGCATTGCATCCAGCCATTTTACCGAGTCTGTGCTATGAATGACTTGCTGGAAGTTGTTGGCTCATCATTATCAATGATGCAATCCTCTCTATCCCGTCTACGAGAAAATCGTAGTATATCTCGGACGGATGAGACAGCCTACTACTCCTGCGGAGTGGCGCAGGAATGTCCTGTTCTTTTGAAACTTCTGGTTCCACCATGCTTTCAGTAATAGATTCTGGTTCTGGAATTTCTTCCAGTTCTATTGCGCTCCCACTAGTTTCCTTTTCTAAAAATTGATTTTCCAAAAAGTGGGCATGACGAGAAACAAAAACCTTTTGTTCCTCTGCGTAATAGAAAAGATACCCCCCGGAGTTCTTTGGGTATCCCACAAACTTGCATAGTACTGAGCGTGCCTCGAGCTTGTCCGCATGCTGCTTGTTGACAAAAGCTGGACATCCTCATATCTTCAGATACTGAAGATAGGGTTTCATTGCAGCAATGGCAAGAATATATAAATCATATACCCATTCACTTGTGCTTTTATCCGTTTCGAGAAAATTTTGGCAGCACCTTCCCGCTGTTCTCCGAGTACACTGTAATAGAAAAGATAATCGTTTCAATGCTGTCAAACAATATTAAAACGAGCATCTAATCTATCATTGTACACGGAGAACCAGCGGAAAGGTACTGACGAAATATTTCGAAACGAATGAAAAATACAAGTGAACGCTGTTAGTTATATGTATGCCTTAGAGGCCATTATTATACATGTGATGTATATTATAGTGGATGCTTGGACATATATAGGGAGGACTTTCTTGCTCGACATGATAGTATGCTATCTGGTTGCTCTTTATCTTAACATGTACACTTATTATCTCTCTATTACATGTTGATAAAGTCCTTAGGATGAGTACTTGACTACCAGGATTATGATGCAGATCATACTAGTGGGGCAGAGGTAGTCGGTAAGTACATCCTTCAAATGTTCCTAGTCGTGGGAGTATCGAGACGAGGCATCAATATTCCAGAGTAGACTAGCGTATACGCTTCTCGACCCATATGATTGGCGATGGATGATCCCATATCCATTTGTGTTTGACATCAGAGATGGTATACGGGTTCTCAGTGAAGATTGGGTACACTGAGCGGACTCGCCGAGAACTCCTAGATGGTATTATACCTATCGTCAGATAGCAGTTCTCTGGTGACACTGGTACAGGTTAGTCTGTCGACCCGAGATCGTCATAGAGTCTTGTGTGATTCCCACTGTACTTTGATTTTCACCTTACCACGTTCAAGAGTTTGTGCAGAAAGGGGTTTTTGGGTACAGTCCCAAGTCACATGGAGGCAATGAGTGATAAGAGGGGATTCGTCTCTCCCGATATTAGGGGTTGATGTTGCGCTATGCTCGATTGGCCATAACAGGAAATCCCTGGCCAGGGTTGCTGAGATTTAATGGTAAGTGTTATCAGTAGTTTCTCGAATCGTTATGGGCCTCACATCGGCATGACTTATCAGGCTATTGGGGTCTGACGTTTACCACCCCCCAGGTTGTGATATGCGACATATCTGACGAAGAGACCGGACTGTACGATAGTGTTACTTATTGGATTCGCAGGAGTATGAGCAGGCTTGCTTGTTGATCTTCTGATCGCTCAATACCCGGGTGGCCGTTACGTTTAGCAGACCGCTTGCGGCTTGTAGGTGACTGATATGATCACCACCTACTGCCAGCGTATTGACGAGTCTTTAGAGTCCTACACAGAGGTTTCCTGGCTCAGGCGAAACGAAGTAGGAGCACATATGTGATATGTGCAGGACCGAGATTAATACATGTATGTGATACCGTATTCTATTCTCGCAATATGTGATATCGGTCGGTTATATATGATATAGTCGGGCTGTCGAATCAAGTGTTGATTCGATAAGTTGATACATTTGATATTAGTCGGTTGTTTGTGATATAACCGGATTATTAAATCAAGTGTTGATTTAATAATTTAATGTATAATTATATATTTGATATATTAAGTTACATTAACTAATATTAGCTCACTTAAGATTTCTTTTTCTCACTAGTGGTACACTTAGTATATATGTGATATATATTAATGTACATCTTTTGTGTCATGCTTGATGCCACATGCTACATGGGTGTATGAGACTCACACCATGCTTATAATAATGTAAGGTTTTGTTTATTTAAAGTAAATCAAATTAGTTGGAAATTAGTCACATGGTTGAAGCTTGTAGAAGCTTGTGGAACCATTGACCAAGTCCACTAATTTTGTTTTACTTGAAGATATTTATTAACCCAATCATTATTATTTAGCCATGGTTTAGTCTCTACATGAGTTAGTATATGATATTAACTCACCCATGGTTGCTATTCTCACCACTTGATTCATTCTTCACTTGAGATTTTTCTATGGTTGCTTCTTCTTCATCTCCTACCTCAAGCTCACTAGTTTTTTGGGAGGTGAAGAAAATGAGTGAGAAAAATATTTCTAAAGTGAGCAAAATTCCTACTTCATCATCCTCTATTAGATTAGCCATTTAGTTTATGGTGTTTGCTCCACTAATTCCATATTGGTGAAGAGGTAGCTTGAGTTGGTGTCTCCTCGACGTAGATCATCTTCGGCCTCGAAGACTTCAAGTAAGCTTGTTCCGTTCATCTTGTGGAGCCTTTCTAGAGTCCGGGAGTTCACTACTTGGAGCGAAAGGACAACCACACGGAGCTATTGAAGTGAAGGACCGGTCTACAAAGGTTGTATTCCTTGTTCACTTAGATTTAAAGATGTTTACATTCTAGTTTCGTCTAATTCTCTAGTTAAGATTCTAGAGAATTAGACAATGTTTGTAGAATTACGAAACCGAAACAACTCCGAAACACTCGAAATAAAAACCTAGTTTCTGTCGAAATTTTCAGAGTGTCTAAATTTTTTTAAGCAATTGCAGAATGTTATATGAGATGTAACATGAACACCACAGAAATTGGAGCCCTCCTCGCCGGATTTTGGCCGGTGACATGTATTAAAATTCCAAGCTCGCCGGTTTTTTTTTGGAATTTTGGCTTTAATTTTTTGTGGTGTTCCAGTCTCTGGGTTTTGGTGTTTCAGGTGTTGCTTGTTTTTACTGATATTGCATGTGATGTTATATTTCTGTAAAAGCAATTCGGTGTGTTTCGTAGTCGTAATTCTAATATCGTTTCGGATTATTTAGACAACGCTAAAAAGTTCGAACGGATATCAATAACCCATTTTCTCCCTCGCTGGAAATTTTCCAAGAGTTGAATTTTTTTCATGTTTAAAATATTCAGAAAATCATGCAGGTGTTTTCTATAGACCCTCTAGAAGAATAAAATCCTAACTCGATTCTGTGACCGTCGGAACCGCCACCAAACCCTAGGGTTTGTGGTAGTTCCGCGGCACCATAGGTGAGGCAAGGGTTGACCCTTCTACGGTTGGTCCATAGGTGCTGTGGCATGTTCTGGGTACTTTCTAAACTCCGTTCAAGTGTTGAGCTCTTTGAGAAATTTTGGGCATTTATTGATTCAATCGAAAAGTTTAATATCGTCTAACTATCTGTGATTGTGATACAATACTTGGAATCCATAATATTTAGTTTTATGAAAACTAATTTGAATTTTATAAATCTAGCAATTCAGTCTCATTTGATCGGTTGCCACGGAATTTTGATATGGATCAAAAGTCCGTCGCAATCACGTTGCGTACGCAGATACTCGCCGGGTAACCTTACTAGATAGCCATGTCTCATAGCCCCGACCAAGTGACTGTAGGAGAACCCCGTCGCCAAAAGCATCCGTTCGGGTGCTCGCGGCCGCGGTGTTCCGCCTAAGTGCACTTCGTCGACGGCAACGGGGGTGCGGCCGTCTACTAAAGTTTCCGACGAGCATTCGATCAGGTTATCGGGAATCTTGTTGAATTACCCGATTGGTTATTGAAAAGTGTTTTCAATATCGAGACTAAAATGCGGGGTTTATAATTGTTAGGCATGTGATGTCTAAGGAATTCATTTGGTTAGGCATGAAATCCAAAGTATGTGATACATTGGATTTATGATGTCTAAGGTGGTTGCGGATTCCAATTGTTGTAGTTTTTCACTTTTTTTTCTGCGACCGTAAGTGTAATATATGGTGTATTGCCGGTTTTGTTGCTATATGTCAACGACAATTGGGATACGCATATTTACTTACGTTGATGACATGTGATGTTATGTGTTGCTGTGATATGTTATATTGGATCGTTGTATTTTTGAATAGCCGGGGTTTTTTATGTGAGATGAGAGTTTTTCATTTTCATTCATGTAAAAGCTTGTATGTAATATTCTTTTATTGGGGCACTTCCGGGTTGAGGATGATGTCACCATTGATGTATAAATTTTCCGCATTAGGATAGACTCAAGGCGGGGAGCACAAGTAACCGGGTTCTAGAGTCCAGTGGGAGACCATCTTGAGGAGTCGAGATTGGGTCTCCTAACTTTAGAATTGGTAGGGTTGCATGCCGGTCTCATAGGGGTCTAGGTATGTGGGTTTGGCTATTCGTCGCGACCGTGGAATCATTTTTTTATACTGACATAATTTAAAACACGGAATTCCTAGTATATCCAATATTATGTGTTCTTCTGCTACTGATATTTTGTGATATGATCACTTGATATGTTGAGACGAATGCTTATATTATATATATGATATATAATAAATATTGTTGCTTTCATTTCTTCTGTGATGCTTGGGAAGCATAATTGATGGGACTTCATTAATGAGATTAATGAAATAAAAGAAACCTAAAGATATTGCAGAATCTTGTTTTAAAAACTGGTAGCTCTAGTTCTTGCTTTGCATAGCGGAATTCCTTATAGAATATCCAGCACCTTATTCGATAAGGAAAGAGCGAGATCCCTTCACCGGGAGTTACCTCTTTAGCGAAACTGGCAGATGTTACAACCCACTTGGCTGTTTGGCTCATAACAGATCGAGAAACTACTGATAACACTTATCAGTAAATCTCAGCAGCCCTGGCCAAGGACTTCCTGTTATAGCCAATCGAGTATAGCACAACATCAACTCCCAATATCGGGAGAGACGAAACCCCTCCTATCGCTCATCGCCTCCATGTGTCTCGGGACTGTACCCAAAGACCACCAGTTTGCACGACTCAGTAGAGCCGTGGTAGGGTGGAGATCAAAGTACAGTAGGAGGACACATAAGACTCTATGACGATCTCGGATCTACAGACTAACCTGTGCCAGTGTCACCTGAGAACTGCTATCCGACGATAGATATAATACCACATAGGAGTTCTCTGTGAGTCCGTTCAGTGTACCCAGGCTCCACTGAGCACCCGCATACATTCTTTGGTGTCAGCATACCAGATGGATATGGGATCATCCATCGCCCATCATATGGGACAAGAATGGTATACGCTAGTCTACTCTGGAATATCGATGCCCCGTCTCGATATACCCACGACTAGGAACAGTTCAAGGATATGCTTATAAACTACACGTGCCCCACTAGTATGATCCGCATCATAGTCACAGTAGTCAAGCAAATATCCTGAGGGCTTTATCAACATGTGTAAATGAATAAAAGCATGATCAAATCAACATGTCAGATAAAGTAAACCGGATAGCATACTATCATGTCGAGCAAGAAAGTAATCTATATATATACATGTCCAAGCATCCACTATACATATAATGGCCTTGTAAGGTTCCTAGGCACGCTAAGGAGGTCTCACAACGCATCAACCATGCCAATTTCAAAAAATCTAGGTGCCGAGAAACCCGACTACGGATCGTTGGCTAGAAATCTAGGCGAAAAAGAAATCTAGTTAACAACTTAACAAAAAGGAAACGGAAATACAACCTTTGTAGATCCGGTGCTCCACCTCCATAGCTCCGCAACGAAGTCCCCTCGCTGTCCTAGTGAATTCCCGGGCTCTAGCGTCGGCTTCATCGGAGAATAGGCGAGCTAGGTCGTCGATGTCCATGCCGAAGATGATCTACGTCGAGGCATCGCTAGATCAAGCTCCACCTTCACCAAGCCATAAAAACTTGTGAAGGAAACACCCTATACTACTTGGCAAGAGGTAGAGGATGAAGAAATAGGAGTTGGGTTCACTTTAGAATTGGATTTCTCACTCAAATACATCAAGCACCATTGATGAAGAAAGCTTTCTTCTTGTGAGGAAGAAGAAGAAGATGAAAAGTGTTATGATAAGTTATTCTCAAAAGAATAATAAAAATGGAAACTTATCATAATCTTAACCTTAGTTAGTTGTAGAGAATAGACCATGGTAAGTTATGATGGTTAGGGTTAAGCAAGAGACAAGAATGGTTAACTAAGTCAAAGCTTCATGAAAGTTCATGAACAAACAAAGAAAGCCACCATTATCCTCTTATGCCAATTATTTTATTTCCAAAAAGAATAAATGAAAAAGATAAATAAATGAATAAGGAAAACCAAAACCCTAACCATTTAAATAACCATGGTTTAATTATTTACACAAACCAAGTAAGTATGCATCATCAAACATGATACAATCATGTGCACAAAACTATATCAAATATACAATGTGCACATCCGAGCGAGAAAATCCATTTAAAGTGAACCGATACTAGTTAATGTAAAGTAATATATCAAATATATAATTATGCATTAAATCATTAAATCAACTCTTGATTTAATGATCCGGTCATATCGCATATAACCGGCCAGTGTCTAATGTATCGGCTTATCGAATCAATCCTTGATTCGATAACTAGGGTATATCTCATATAACCTAATCGATACATTCATCGCGAGAATGGAATACGGTATCACATACACGCATTATTCTCGGTCCCGCACATATCTCATATGTGCTCCTATTTCGTTTCGCTTGAGCCAGGAAACCTCTGTGTAGGACTCTAAAGACTCGTCAATACGCCGGCAGCAGGTGATGATCATATCAAACACCCACAAGCCGCAAGCGGTCTGCTAAACGTAACGGCCACCTGGGTATTGAGCGATCTGAAGATCGACGAGCAAGCCCGCTCACACTCCAGTGAATCCAACCAGTAACACTACCGTACAGTCCGGTCTCGTCGTCTGATATGTCGCATATCTTGCCTAGGGGTTGTAAACGTCAGACCCCAATAGCTCGATAAGTCGTGTCGATATAAGGTCTATAACAATTCGAGAAACTACTGGTAATACTTACCAGTAAATCTCAGCAACCCTGGCCAGGGATTTACTGTTATAGCCAATCGAACACAGCGCAACATCAACCCCCTATACCGGGAGAGACGAATCCCCTCCTATCGCTCATTGCCTCCATGTGACTCGGGACTGTACCCAAAAACCACCGTTTTGCACGCCCTCTTGGACGTGGTAAGATGGAAATCAAAGCACAGTGGGAACCACACAAGACTCTATGACGATCTCGGGTCTACAGACTACTCTGTACCAGTGTCACCAGAGAACTGCCATCTAACGTAAGGTATAATACCATCTAGGAGTTCTCGGCGAGTCCGTCCAGTGTACCCAGTCTCCACTGAGCACCCGTATATCATCTCCGATGTCAAACACCAATGGATATGGGATCATCCATCGCCCATCTGTATGGGTCGAGAAGGTATACGCTAGTCTACTCTGGTATATCGATGCCCCGTCTCGATACACCCACGACTAGGGACTTTGAAGGATGTACTTAAGGACTACCATGTCCCCACTAGTATGATCCGCATCATAGTCCAGGTAGTCAAGTACACATCCTAATGGCTTTACCAACATGTAACAGAGAGACAATCAGTATACACGTTAAGGTAAAGGGTAACCAGATAGCGTACTATCATGTCGAGCAAGAAAGTCCTCCCTATATATGTCCCAGCATCCACTACAATATACATCCTATGTATAGTAATGGCCTCTAGGGCATACATATAACTAACAATCTCCCACTTGCACTAGGGCCATCTGTAGCAGTGGTTGAAGTATCTCATACTCAACCATCCCATAAAAGTCTCTCTCTGGGAACAGGCCTTTGTGAGTGGATCCGCTGTGTTGTCCTCTGAGTCTACTCTCCTGACCTCGATCCCCTGGGGATCAACCATCTCCATGATCAGGTGATACTGCCTTAGAATATGTCTGGATCACTGATGGGACCGGCGTTCCTTGGCATAAGCCACAACTCCATTGTCACACAATGGGAGGAACGTAGTTCATCTCATGAACCAATATACACCCAAACAGCCTCTTCGGTAGCATCTTAAGTAGCGATATATCGAGCCTTTATCGTCTAGTATTCTACGGTATCTAGCTTGGAACTCTTCCAACATACCACCCCTTTACTGAGGGTAAAGACAATGCCTGTGACTGACTTTCAGTCGTCTTTATCACCCTGGAACCCTTCCAGTGATTCTCCCCAGGATCAATTGATACCATCTCACTACAACTAGTGAGAATCCTAACATCCAATTAGATCTATCTCATAGATCCAAAACCCAGGATTTAGGAGGTATCATTTTGATCCTATATGGAGAATCATTGTGATAAGTGGAGATTGATCGAGCGTAGCATAGGAAACTCCTTCCCTATCAAGAGTATGTCATCCACGTACTCTACGAGGATCGTCACTATACTCCCTACTACCTTTTTGTTTATACAAGGTTCATCTACCATTTTGATGATGTCAACTTCTTTGACTAATTCATCAAAACAGACGTTCCAACTCCGCGATGCCTGCTTTATCCTATAAAACATCTTGCACACGTTTCCGCTGCTCCCACTGTCTACGAGGCCCTCTGGCTGTGTACTTATAGACTTACTCTTCTAAAACACTATCTAGAAAAGCTGTCATGGCACCCAACCGCCAGATATCGTAGTCATGGTATGTAGCCGTGGTATGTAGGATCTGGATGGACTTAAGCATAGCCACTTGAAAAGGTTTCATCATTATCCATGCCTGGTCGATGACGAAAACCTTTAACAAGTCTAGCTTTGAAAGTCGCAACCTTTCCATGTACACCAAGTAATCTTCTCAAGATATACTTGCTCCTGATGGGAATTTAACCCTTCAGATATAGCAACCAAAGTCCATACTTTGTTGGTGTATAAGGATTCCATCTCAGATCGATAAGCATCCAGCCATTCTTACGGAGTCTCACTCCTGATGGCCAGCTCGAAACGAGTTGGGTCATCATCTCATGATGTAATCCTCGCTCCCACTGTCATAGAGAAACCGAAGTAACTCTCAGGTGGGTGAGGAACCCTACTAGATCGGCGAAGAGGCTGAGGTTCGTTGGAATCTACTGAATCCTTTGGTTGTACCAAATCATCTGCTGTATTTTGTATAGCTGGAACCTTTCCAGTTCTACATAACAGACTTTGCCTCGAGCTTGTCCAGATTTTGCTTTTAGACATAGGCTGGACAACCCCAAATCTTAACTGACTTAAGACATGGGCTCTTCCCATTCCATATCACATATGAAGTGGTAGGCAACTGATTTGATTGGAACCCTATTCAATAGGTATGCAGCTTCTCAAGTGCATAACTCCCAAAAGAAAATAGGTAACTCAGTAGTACTCATCATAGAGCACACCATATCAAATAGGGTGTATCTGCTCCGCCCCGATATACCATCGTGCTATGGTGTATACGGAGGAGTAATGCTGAGAGAGAATCTCATTCTCCTTTAGAATAGTCCAGTATTTCCGTGCTCAAGTATTCTCCTCCTTGATCTCATCATAGGACATAATACTTATATCCTTATTTTGGTTCTCTACTTCTAACTTATATTCTGTGAATATCTCAAAAGGTTCGGACTTGTGTTTCAACAGGAACATATGTCTGAATCTTGAGAGATCATCAGAGAACTTAATGAAGTACAAAGAACCAGTTCTTGGCAAGTGTAGACAGGGGACCTACATACATCAACATGTATCATCCCAAGAGTTCACTAACTCTTTCTCTGTTTCCAATAAACAGAGCTGGTGTCATTATATCTTTGTGACATGACTGGCAAGTTTCACAAGATGTAAATTCAAACTGATTTAAATATGCATCTAAATGTAACTTCATCTAGTCGGGTCGCATTGATATGACCTAGTCTACAATACCTCAAGAAGGATTCGTTCATTTCTGAACTCTTCCTCTTGTGTGTGTTCCATATACTAAGAACTGTAGTTTGATTTAGAACATTAATGCTTTTAGATAACGTGCCTGAACCGATCAACTTTTGATATAGGAAATGTTCAAAACATTATCCATCTATACAAAATTTTATCATTTATTTACTAATAAAGAGATAGATATGATTTTGTATATCAGGTTCGGTATCTAATAACATTCGTTCAGAATCAATGTATTTGGAATACAGGGTGACAGTGACCAACAGACTTGGCTGCAACTCTTGCCCCGTTTTCTGCCTCATGAAACTTATCACCCGTTCTCAGTTCTCTACCTTTCTGTAGCCCTATGTAACAGATTACATATCTGGGATCCTGATCTGGTATCACATACCCAGGACGTAGAGGATACAGAGAAACAGTTCTTTATAATGAATACACCCGAAGATGATGCATCATATGCACTTTCTTCATTTGGGTGGCACGGGAATTCTGGCAATCCCCAATTTCCTGCTCTATCTTATAACAATTATAAGTTGTGCGGGACCAACGTTCCCCAGCTCAGTAAAACAAGCGGGTTCGGTCAATAATCCGTATTATTATCTTGATTAAGGCGTGATATGGTCGCTACCTGGAGAGAGAGAGAAGAAAACACTCAGCGTGCGCTCTGTCAAGAATAGATTGGTTATTATTTTATCTAATCAGGATGGCTCCCACTACTTTTTATCAAATCTTCCTTCAAACCCTAAAAGGAAAGACTAGCCGGGATTAATTACACACTACAAGTTCGCCAATCTTTCAGCCAGGCCAGTGTCGGTACTTTGAGGGAGGTCCCCCGTGCTTTCGCACGAACCTAATTAATGTAAACCTCGTTTTCCCAGAGGCGTAACCCCGTTGACACCTTTCTAGACACCTACTTGATCGGCTAATTGTAATGTATAAAACTCTCCCAGGAGTAACTCTTACTCGCAGCGGGTATCGGAATCCAACTATCTCATAGAAAGTATGCAATCTCATTGCAAATTTCAACACTTGAAATTCCCGATAATATTTTCCCCCTAGCGTCCTATGACCTTGACAGAGGTCAACAAACCATAGGCTGCTAGTCAAGTCAACCCGTCATTTCCTGATTGAAGTAAACCCACCCGCACGACCCTTGACAGAGGTCAACAAGGTCGCACGACTACCCTAAATCAATCACATCATATGCTTATGCAGATAAGCACTAATCAGCTACCGCACACTACGCCTTGACAGAGGTCAACAAACGCAGCACGAATACTAACTAGTACTTATCTGAAATGACGGAGGGCTACGACAGGTTTTTCTGAAAACCTATTGCGTAATGAACTTGATATCGTTATAGAATCAAATGATTTTAAAAATGGAGTGCTTTTGAGGCTTTTCTAGTTTTGCTAAAGGAGTCACTCCCGGTGAAGGGATCGTCAGTCCTTTCCTCGTCGAATGAGGTGCGGGATATATCATATATATCACTGTGCAAAGCAAAAACACTTAAAAGCAATCAAAAGACAAACCGAGTGTGTAGCATCTGCCAGTTATTGCTAAAGGAGTCACTCCCGGTGAAGGGATCTCGGTCCTTTCCTCATCGAATAAGGTGCAGGATATATCACATATACCTCTGTGCAAAGCAAGAACTGTAGCTACCTGTTTTATTTTGAAATTCGATTCTACAACATCTTAGGTTTCTTTTCTTTCATTAATCACATTAATGAAGTCCTATCATTTAAGCACCTAAACATCACAGATAAATACGACGTACACTTATGCCATCCGCATTCGCCTCGATGTCCCCTCGTGCACCGTTAGGTTAGGTAACTAACGGCAGAGCGGGGCAGGGCTAGCGCGGGTGCAAAACATAAGTAACGCCTATATAATATATCATATATACTATATACTGTATCTATTACAGAACATCACATGATCACATCACAGATATCGCAGCAGAAGAATCATATGAAATATTGGATATACTAGGACGTCCGTGTTTTCAATATGAGCCAGTATAAAACACGGATTCCACGGTCGTGATGAATAGCCAATCCCACACCCCTTGACCCCTACGAGAGCGGCAAGCAACCCTACCAATTCTAGAGTTAGGAGACCCGAACTCGACTCCTCGAGTTGGTCTCCCACTGGACTCCAGAACCCGGTTACTTGTGCTCCCCTCTTTGGGTCTATCCTAGTGCGGAAAAGTAAATAATATACAAAGGGTGACAACTTCCGCAACCTGGAAGTGCCCCAATAAAAGAATATTACATACAAGTTTTTTTTTACATGAATGAAAATGAAAAAACACTCATCTCACATAAAAAAAACCCCGACTATTCAAACACGACGATCCAATATAACATATCCAGCAACACATAACATCACATGTCATCAACGTAAGTAAATATGCGCATCCCAATTGTCGTTGACATATAGCAACGAAACCGGCGATATCACATATTACACTTACGGTCACAGAAAAGAAAGCGTAAAACTACAACAGTTGGAATCCGCAAACTCTTTAGACATCGCATGCCTAGCCAAATGAATTCCTTAGACATCGCATGCCTAACAATTATAAACCCCGCATTTTAGTCTCATCATTGAAAACACTTTTCAATATCAAGTCGGGCAATTCAACAAGATTCCCGAAATCCTGATCGAATACTCGTCGCAAACTTCAGTAGACGGTCGCACCCCCGATACCGTCGACGAAGTGCACCAAGGAGGAACACCGCTACCGGGAGCACCCGAACGGATGCTTTCGGCGACGGGGTTCTCCTACAGTCACTTGGTCGGGGCTAAGGGATGTAGCTGTCTATTAAGTTTACCCGGCGAGTATCCGCGTACGCTACGTGATTGCGACGGACTTTTGATCACATCAAAATTCCGTGGCAACCGATCAAGTGAGACTAAACTGCTATGTTTATAACATTCATTTAGTTATCTCATAACTTATTGTGAATTCCAAGTATTGTATCACATTCCAGATAAATAGAAAATGCTAAACTTTTCGATCGAACATTCGAACACCCAAGTTTTCCCGATATAGCTCAACACATGAAATAAGTCTAACAGCATTCAGTTCGTGCCTCAGTAGCAACGGTCCAGCCGTAGAAGGGTCAAGCCAACGCCTCACATGTGGCACGCCGTACTGCCCCAAACCCGAAGGTTCAAAGGGCAGTTCAAGACGGTCACATAATCGAGTTAAGGTTTGTTGTCTTCTAGAGGGTCCATCGCGTTACTTGCACTACTTAGAACGTCGTTAAACTACGGAAAAATCCAACACTTGGAAATTTCCCGACAGGGGAAAAATTGGGTATTTATATTCGGTCGAACTTTTTAACATATTCTAAAAATACCCGGAAAGCCACATAGACAAAATTTGAAATTTCCGATCGAACCATCGAACCCCCAAAACATCCCAGAAAACTCAACTCTTGAGTGATAATTAAAAATTCCCAGAAAACTCAGCACCAGAAAATAGGAATTACTGTGCAAAAGTCAATGCAAGAGGAGACCATACGGCCGCGGAACCGCCGCACATGCCAAGCTCGTGCCGCGGTTCCGCGGTGGTTTAATTGAATTAGGCCCCCGTATTTCACAGTAATTCATATAATACCCTGCTTAATTTTCTGCATATTTTTAATGTGGAAAAATGCACAGTTTTGAAAAAAGTACAGAGAGCATGGGAAAAATGGGGTTTCGGGTTCGATCGGACTTCAAACTCCGTCTGGACTTCGCCTAAGGCTCTAGCTAGGCTCTGATACCACTGTAAGGTTCCTAGGCATGCTAAGGAGGTCTCACAATGCATCAACCATGCCAATTTCAAAAAATCTAGGTGCCGAGAAACCCGACTACGGATCGTTGGCTAGAAATCTAGGCGAAAAAGAAATCTAGTTAACAACTTAACAAAAAGGAAACGGAAATACAACCTTTGTAGATCCGGTGCTCCACCTCCATAGCTCCGCAACGAAGTCCCCTCGCTGTCCTAGTGAATTCCCGGGCTCTAGCGTCGGCTTCATCGGAGAATAGGCGAGCAAGGTCGTCGATGTCCATGCCGAAGATGATCTACGTCGAGGCATCGCTAGATCAAGCTCCACCTTCACCAAGCCATAAAAACTTGTGAAGGAAACACCCTATACTACTTGGCAAGAGGTAGAGGATGAAGAAATAGGAGTTGGGTTCACTTTAGAATTGGATTTCTCACTCAAATACATCAATCACCATTGATGAAGAAAGCTTTCTTCTTGTGAGGAAGAAGAAGAAGATGAAAAGTGTTATGATAAGTTATTCTCAAAAGAATAATAAAAATGGAAACTTATCATAATCTAAACCTTAGTTAGTTGTAGAGAATAGACCATGGTAAGTTATGATGGTTAGGGTTAAGCAAGAGACAAGAATGGTTAACTAAGTCAAAGCTTCATAAAAGTTCATGAACAAACAAAGAAAGCCACCATTATCCTCTTATGCCAATTATTTTATTTCCAAAAAGAATAAATGAAAAAGATAAATAAATGAATAAGGAAAACCAAAACCCTAACCATTTAAATAACCATGGTTTAATTCTTTACACAAACCAAGTAAGTATGCATCATCAAACATGATACAATCATGTGCACAAAACTATATCAAATATACAATGTGCACATCCGAGCGAGAAAATCCATTTAAAGTGAACCGATACTAGTTAATGCAAAGTAATATATCAAATATATAATTATGCATTAAATCATTAAATCAACTCTTGATTTAACGATCCGGTCATATCGCATATAACCGGCCAGTGTCTAATGTATCGGCTTATCGAATCAATCCTTGATTCGATAACTAGGGTATATCTCATATAACCTAATCGATACATTCATCGCGAGAATGGAATACGGTATCACATACACGCATTATTCTCGGTCCCGCACATATCTCATATGCGCTCCTATTTCGTTTCGCTTGAGCCAGGAAACCTCTGTGTAGGACTCTAAAGACTCGTCAATACGCCGGCAGCAGGTGATGATCATATCAAACACCCACAAGTCGCAAGCGGTCTACTAAACGTAACGGCCACCCGGGTATTGATCGATCTGAAGATCGACGAGCAAGCCCGCTCACACTCCAGTGAATCCAACCAGTAACACTACCGTACAGTCCGGTCTCGTCGTCTGATATGTCGCATATCTTGCCTAGGGGTGGTAAACGTCAGACCCCAATAGCTCGATAAGTCGTGTCGATATGAGGTCTATAACAATTCGAGAAACTACTGGTAACACTTACCAGTAAATCTCAGCAACCCTGGCCAGGGATTTCCTGTTATAGCCAATCGAACACAGCGCAACATCAACCCCCTATACCGGGAGAGACGAATCCCCTTCTATCGCTCATTGCCTCCATGTGACTCGGGACTGTACCCAAAAACCACCGTTTTGCACGCCCTCTTGGACGTGGTAACCACACAAGACTCTATGACAATCTCGGGTCAACAGACTACTCTGTACCAGTGTCACCAGAGAACTGCCATCTGACGTAAGGTATAATACCATCTGGGAGTTCTCGGCGAGTCCGTCCAGTGTACCCAGTCTCCACTGAGCACCCGTATATCATCTCCGATGTCAAACACCAATGGATATGGGATCATCCATCGCCCATCTGTATGGGTCGAGAAGGTATACGCTAGTCTACTCTGGTATATCGATGCCCCGTCTCGATACACCCACGACTAGGGACTTTGAAGGATGTACTTATGGACTACCATGTCCCCACTAGTATGATCCGCATCATAGTCCAGGTAGTCAAGTACACATCCTAAGGGCTTTACCAACATGTAACAGAGAGACAATCAGTATACACGTTAAGGTAAAGGGTAACCAGATAGCGTACTATCATGTCGAGTAAGAAAGTCCTCCCTATATATGTCCCAGCATCCACTACAATATACATCCTATGTATAGTAATGGCCTCTAGGGTATACATATAACTAACAGGCCTCCAGGGCATACATATATCCAACAATCTCCCACTAGCACTAAGGCCAATTATTGGTGTATCTCATACCCAACATCTCAAAAAGTCGCTCATGCTGCGGCTGTGGAAGGTCCTTGGTGAGTGGATCCGCTGTGTTATTCTTTGTATCTACTCTCCGAATCTCGATCTCGTGGCGATCTACTATCTCCCGAATCAAATGATATCGCCTTAGGATATGTCTGGACTTCTGATGGGATCTGGGTTCTTTGGCTAACGCCATAGCCCCATTATTATCACAATACAATGGTATTAGATCAACAATGGTTGGAACTACTCCTAGTTCCGTGACGAACTTCTTCATCTAGACGGCTTCCTTGGCAGCATCATTTGCAGCAATATACTCAGCTTCCATCGTGGAGTCTGCAACGGTATCTTGTTTGGAACTCTTCCAACTCATCGCCCCTCCATTGAGGGTAAATACAAACCCTAAGATAGATTTTTTGTCATCCTTATCACTTTTGAAGCTGGAATCGGTAAAGGCCTCCATTTGGAGATCCCCATTACCATACACCAAGAACAATTCTTTAGTCCTTTGCAAGTACTTAAGAATGTTCTTCACTGCTATCCAATGTTTCTCCCCTGGGTTGGATTGATACCTGCTTACTACAGCTAGTGCATAAGCTACATCAGGGCATGTACATAACATCTCATACTTTATAGATCCTACGGCTGAAGCGTAGGGTATAATGCTCATGCGAGCTCTCTCTTCTTCAGTCTTCGGACAGAAGACTTTGGAGAGAGTGATTCCATGACAAGCGGGCAAGGCACCACGCTTGGAATCTTCCATACTAAACCTTTTTAGGATGGTGTCAATATACTTTGATTGGGACAATCCCAATAACCTCTTAGATCTATCTCTATAGATCCTTATGCCCAAAATGCATGAGGCATCACCCAGGTCCTTCATGGAGAACCTTTGTGATAAGAATAGTTTGACCGATTGCAGCATAGGAATGTCATTTCCTATCAAGAGAATGTCATCCACGTACAATACGAGGAATGTGACAGTACTTCCTACAATCTTCTTATAAATGCATGGTTCATCTATATTTTTGATAAAATCAAACTCTTTGATTGTATCATTAAAGCAGATGTTCTAGCTCCGTGAGGCCTGCTTTAATCCATAAATGGATTTAAGCAACCTACATGCTTTCCCGCTGCTCCTACTATCAATGAAGCCCTCTGGCTGATCCATAAAAACACATTCTTTAAATCACCATTTAGAAATGCAGTTTTAATGTCCATCTGCCAGATTTCATAATCATAGTGAGCAGCAATAGAAAGTAGGATCCTAATGGATTTAAGCATGCTACTGGAGAGAAAGTTTCATCATAGTCCAATCCTGGTCTTTGACGAAAACCTTTCGCTACAAGTCTTGCTTTAAAGGTCTCTACCTGTCCATCTACACCAGTCTAAGATCCATAAAGCAGATGTTCTAGCTCCGTGGGGCCTGCTTTAATCCATAAATGGATTTAAGCAACCTACATGCTTTCCCGCTGCTCCTACTATCAATGAAGCCCTCTGGATGATCCATAAAAACACATTCTTTAAATCACCATTTAGAAATGCAGTTTTAACGTCCATCTGCCAGATTTCATAATCATAGTGAGCAGCAATAGAAAGTAGGATCCTAATGGATTTAAGAATGCTACTGGAGAGAAAGTTTCATCATAGTCCAATCCTGGTCTTTGACGAAAACCTTTCGCTACAAATCTTGCTTTAAAGGTCTCTACCTGTCCATCTACACCAATCTTTCTCTTAAAGATCCATTTGCACCCAACGAGTTTTATCCCAGGAGGTGCAACGTCCAAAGTCCATACTTTGTTGGTGTACATGGACTCCATTTCGGATCTCATGGCTTCCAGCCACTTCACTGAGTCACCACTCGTGATAGCTTGCTGAAAACTAGTATGGTCATCATCATCCATGATGCAATCTTCTCTATCACCATCAATGAGAAACCCATAGTATTTCTCTGGTGGGCGAGAAGTTCTACTAGATCTCCGTAGCGGCTGAGGTTCTTGAAGTTCTACTGCAACATCAGTTTCAACCAATTTGTCTTGAGTAATTTGTGTCTCTAGAACCTCTTCTAGTTCTACCGCATTGCCATCAGTACTGTCTGTAAAGATTTCATTTTCCAAAAATGTAGCATGCTGAGCAATAAACGCCTTTTGTTCCTCCTTGTGGTAGAATAGATATCCATACGAATGTTTTGGATACCCCATAAATTTACACATGACTGATCGTGTCTCGAGTTTGTCTGGATTCTGCTTTTTAACAAAAGCCGGACAACCCCAAATCCTAACTCCTTTAAGAGATGGTCTTTTTCCACTCTATATCTCATATGGAGTGGTAGACACGGTCTTGGTTGGAACCCTATTTAACAGATACATTGCTGTCTCCAATGCATACCCCCAAAAGGAAAGCGGTAACTCAGCATCACACATCATAGATCGTACCATATCTAATAGGGTACAATTCCTCCGTTCTGACACACCATTGTGCTGTGGTGTGTAAGGAGGAGTGAGCTGAGAGAGAATCCCATTCTCTTTTAAGAAGTCTAAAAACTTTGTACTTAAGTACTCTCCACCTCTGATCGAAGTTTCTTGATGCTCAAGCCTGTTTGTTTTTCTACTTCAAGTTTATACTCCTTGAATTTCTCGAAAGCTTCGGATTTGTGCTTTATCAAAAACACGTGTCCGAATCTTGAGAAATCATCAGTAAAAGTGATGAAGTATGAAAAACCATCTCGTGCATGTGTAGACATTGGTTTGCATACATCACTATGTATGAGGCTTAAGAGTTCCACAGCTCTTTCTCCATGTCCAGTAAATGGAGTTTTGGTCATTTTACCTTTGATACAAGACTGGCAAGTCGCATAAGATTTATATTCAAACGGATTTAAATATCCATCTTTATATAGCTTGTTTAGTCTTGTTTCATTAATATGACCAAGTCTACAATGCCAATGAAAAGCTTCATTTATATTTGAAAATTTTCTTTTATTAGTATGTTGTATGTTAAAAACTGTGTGTTGGTTCAGGACGTAAATACCCTTATTTAATGTACTATACCCAATCAACTCTTGATTCAAGTTAATGTTCATAACATTATTTTGCAACACAAAATGATATCTTTCATTGTCTAATAAAGAAATGGATATTATATTACATAGCATGCTTGGTATAAAATAACACGGGTTCAAAACCAATATACAACCCGAAGGCAACCCCAGATGATACTCTCCTACGGATACATCATGTACATTGGAACCATTTCCAACCCGCAGAGTATGGTCTCCAGTCTTCAAAACTCTACTGTTTCTCAATCCCTGCATACAATTGCAGATGTGAGAACCAAAACCGGTATCTAATATCCAAAATGTAGAGTTTAATGAAAAACAGTTTTCAGTTACAAACACACCTGAAGTGGAAGCATCACCATACTTCTTCTTCTTGAGATCAGCAAGATACACAGTACAGTTGCGTTTCCAATATCCCGACTTGTGGCAGTAAAAACATTCTCCTTTTCCACTTCCCGCGGCCCCAGATATGTTTTTCCCCTTCGCCTTTTTGACTCCACCTTTCGGTTTGATGGACTTTTTCTTCTTCTTTCCCTTGGCCTTGGCTTTTGGGATGGAAGAGGAAGATGGTCCAGCAAGCAGAGCGGGAGTCTTCGCTGTTTTTAGCGTGTTCTCTGCACTTCTCAACATATTGAGAAGTTCAGGCAATGATTTCTCCAAATCGTTCATATTGAAATTCACTATGAACGGAGCAAAGGCGGGGGAAAGAGACTGCAGAACAACATCCGTATATTGCTCATTATCCATAGTCCATCCCAGTTCCTCAAGTTCTTCTATAAGACCAATCATCTTCAGGACATGGTCTCCTGCTGATGCACCGGGGGCCATACGCATCTGAAACAACTTTCGAGATGCCTCGTATCGCAAAGTACGAGATTGCTCTTCATACAACTCCTTTGTATGAAGAAAGATGGATTGCACATCCATCTTCTCGTACTGTTTCTGATGGATGCTGTCCATAGAAGCAAGCGCGAGGCACCTGGCCGTGTTGCAATCAATATCCCATGTTTTTCGGATCTCCCTATCCGAAACAGATGATTCGGGTCCTGCGACGGGTGGGGCTTTGGTAGTGAGGACATATGATACTTTATCATATGCGAGTGCAATGTTCAAGTTCCTCAACCATTCTTTATAATTCGGCCCAGTCAGTTTGTTTTTCTCTAGTAGAAGCTTAAGTCCCGTCATCGGTATCTGCCATTAGGATAGAGAAAAGAATACACTCAGCGAAATGCTCTTGCAAACAATTAGATTGGTTATTATCTTATCTAATCGATGTCTCCCACTGCTTTAATCAAATTTTCTTTCAAAACCTGAAAAGAAAACTAGCCAGGATTAATTACATTCTACAGTTTCGCTTACCGGTCAGCCAGGCCAGGGTCGGTACTTTGAGGGAGGTTCCCTGTGCTTTCACACGGACCTAATTTGAATAAACCTCGTTTTCCCAGAGGTCAAACCTCGTTGACACCTTTCTAGACACCTACTGGATTGGCTAATTGTAAAGTACAAAACTCTCCAGGGAGTAACTCTTACTCACAGTGGGATCGGGATCCAACTATCATATAGATGGTATGCAATCTCATTGCAAATTTCAACTCTTGAAACTCCCGATATGGTTTTTACCCCTAGTTACTTATGACCTTGGCTATGGTCAACATATCATAAGTACTAGTCAAGTTCTACCCGTCATTTCGAGATTAACTAGACCCACCTATATGACCCTTGACTATGATCAACATAATCACATGAATGTCCTAACTGATCGCATCATATGCTTTGTAGGAAGACATCACTTAGCTACCGTACACTACGCCTTGACTATAATCAAAATACGCAGCACGAATACTAAGTACTCTGCTTCCTAAAATGACGGAGGGTTGCGGATGGTTTTTATGAAAACCTTTAACGCTTTGAACTTGATCTCGTTGTAGAATCAAAACAGTTTAGAAAAGGAGTGGCTTAAGCTCCGCATCTTTTGAAACTTGCATTTTTCATAAAAAGGCCGAGTGGGTTTCAAATCCGATTCTACAACATCTTTAGGTTTCTTTTACTTTACATTAATTTCATTAATGTAGTCCCATCATTTAAGTTCCTAAGCCATCACAGAAAAGAAACGAAAATATAACGTTTACTTATACCATCCACATTTGCCACAGTGTCCCGTTATGCACCGTTAGGTTACTTAACTAATGGCATAGCGGGACGGGACTAGCGCGGGTGTAAAATATAAGCAACGTTTATTATATATCATATATATAATAATAATCCATTCGTCTCAGATACTAAGTAATCACATTACAGAATATCAACAACAGCAGAAACACGTATGAAAATAAAAAGGATATCTAGGAGGTCAGTATTTTGTATTCAGCCAGCAATAGAAAATACGGATTCCACGGTCGCGATGAATAGCTAAGCCCACACCCCTAGACCCCTACGAGAGCGGCAAGTGATCTTGCCAATTCTAGAGTTTAGGAGACCCGTTCTCGACTCCTCGAGATGGCCTCCCACGAACCCTAGAACCCGATCACTTGTGCTCCCCTCCTTGGGTCTATCCTAATGCGGAAAAGTAAATAATATACAATAATGGTGACATCATCCTCAACTCGGAAGTGTCCCAAATAAAAGAATATTACATACATTTAACTTTTACATGAATGAAAATTAAAACTCTCATCTCACATAAAACCCCCGGCTATTCGATCGCGACAATCCTGCAAATCATATCTCAGCAACACATAATATATCATATCATCAATCATAAGGAAGTATGCGTATCCCGATTATCGTTGATGTATAGCAACGAAACCGGCGATACACCACATACTACACTTACGGTCCCAGAAAAGAAAGTGAAAAACAACAATTGCAATCACAGATATCAAGACGATGTTTAACGTTTCGATCGAATTAACATGCATCCACATCTTAACCCAAGAGCTCAACACTTGAGCAAACTTAAAAATACCCAAAATCGCGCCACAGTGACTATGGTCCAGCCGTAGAAGGGGTTAACCAACGCTCACCTATGACATCACGGAACTACGGCAAACCCGAAGGTTCGATCGTGGTTCCGTGGGCATAGAATCGAGTTAAGCTTATTATGATCTTCTAGAGGGCCCATAGGAACACTTGCGCGACTATTGAATACAAAGGTAACTTAGAAAAAACACAACACTTGGAAATTTCAGCAGGGTTAAGATGTGGGGATTTGAAGTTCGTTCGAACTACTAAAAATAGTCTAGGTTACCAATTTAGTGTTAAATAATACGACTACGAAGCACTACGAATTAGCCCCAAGTCTAAATAATCATCACATGAAAATTGGGCTAAGAAAACAATACTAGAAACCCCAAAATGAACCCATAAGAGCACTGGAGCAATACGGGGGGGTTCTGAAGGAGGGGGGCCGGCCTGCTCGGTTTGGGGGGGGTGTGCTCGGCCAAAATCCGAGAACTCCCCTCCGTAATTCCCCAGTGTTCTTATAACAGCTCAAATATGACTCTGTAGTTGTTAAAAAAAATTTTAGACGACTTTTAAAAAAATTTCCAGAGAGCATGTTGGGTTTCTAGGCACACTAATGAGGTCTCACAAGTGATCAAACATGGCTAATTCAAAATTTTCCATGTGCCTACAAACCCTAATACGGATCGTTAACTAGATGTATAGACGATGCAAAGCAAGTTAACGACTTTAACTAAAAGGGAAGGGGCTACAACCTTTGTAGATCCGGTCCTCCACCTCCATAGCTCCGTGATGAAGTCCCTCCACTGTACCCATCGGATCTCGGACTCTCGCGGTGGTTTCATCGAAGAATTGATCGGGCTAGGTCGTCGACTTCGATGCCGAAGATGATCTACGTCGAGGCAACTCAAGATCAAACTCCAACTTCACCAAGTCATGAAACTTGTGAAGAAAACACCTTATACTACTTGGCAAGTGGTAGAGAATGAAGAAATAGGAAGTGGGGTCACTTTAGAATTGGATTTCTCACTCTTTTTCTCAAGTTGCCATTGATGGAGGCAAGTTTTTCTTCTTGTTGATGAAGAAGAAGAAGAAAGAATATGATAAGTCTTATTCAAAATAGAAAATAAAATGAATACTTATCATATAGCAACCATGGTTAGGTGTAGAGAATAAACTATGGTTAGGTTGAATGGCTAGGGTTAAGCATGAGACAAAAATGGTGGACTTGTTCAAAGCTTCATGAAGCTTCAACAAGCAAACAAAGAAAGCCACCATGACTTATTTTGCAAAAATGAATAAATAAATAAATGAATAGATAAGTAAACAAAACCCTAACCATTCATATAACCATGGTTTAATCATACACACAAACTCAAGTTAGCATGTATCATCAAACATGATACAAACAAGTGCACAAAAGTATATCACATATACAACTTGTGTACTTCAAGTGAGAAAATCCATTTAAAGTGAACAAATACTAGTTAATGCAAATTATTATATCAAATATATAATTATGCATTAAATCATTAAATCAATACTTGATTTAACGATCCGGTCATATCGCATATAACCGAGTAATATCCAATGTATCGGCTTATCGAATCAATCCTTGATTCGACAACTAGGTTATATCGCATACAACCAATCGATACATTCATCGCGAGAATAGAATACGGT
The DNA here is from genome assembly GCA_030015575.1 of Agapanthus africanus. Lineage (NCBI taxonomy): Eukaryota > Viridiplantae > Streptophyta > Magnoliopsida > Asparagales > Amaryllidaceae > Agapanthus > Agapanthus africanus. Next base: position 333,991,368 of record CM057349.1, read on the forward strand.
ATCACATACACGCATTATTCTCGGTCCCGCACATATCTCATATGCGCTCCTATTTCGTTTCGCTTGAGCCAGGAAACCTCTGTGTAGGACTCTAAAGACTCGTCAATACGCCGGCAGCAGATGATGATCATATCAAGCACCCACAAGCCGCAAGCGGTCTGCTAAACGTAACGGCCTCCCGGGTATCGAGCGATCAGAAGATCGACGAGCAAGCCCGCTCACACTCCTGTGAATCCAACCAGTAACACTTACCGTACAGTCCGGTCTGTTCGTCTGATATGTCGCATATCTCGCCTTTGGGTGGTAAACGTCAGACCCCAAGAGCTCGATAAGTCATGCCGACGTGAGGTCCATAACAATCGTGAAACTACTGATAACTCTTACCAGTATAACACTGCAACCCTAGCCTGGGATTTCCTGTCATGGCCAGTCGAGCATAGCGCAACATCAACCCCCAATACCGGGAGAGACGAATCCCCTCCTATCGCTCATTGCCTCCATGTGAATCGGGACTGTACCCAAAAACCACCTGTTTGCACGACTCAGTAGAGCCGTGGTAGGGTGGAAATCAAAGCACGGTGGGAGACACACAAGACTCTATGACGATCTCGGGTCAACATCCTAAGTTGTACCAGTGTCACCAGAGAATTGCCATCTGACGTGAGGTATAATACGATCTGGGAGTTCTCGGTGAGTCCGTTCAGTGTACCCAGTCTCCACTGAGCACACGCATACCATCTCTGATGTCAAACACCAATGGATATGGGATCATCCATCGCCTATCACATGGGTCGAGAAGATATACGCTAGTCTACTCTGGAATATCGATGCCCCGTCTCAATATTCCCACGACTAGGAACATTAAAGGATGTACTCATGGACTATCCAGGCCCCACTAGTATGATCTACATCATAGTCCTGGAAGTCGAGCACACATCCTAAGGGCTTCATCAACATGTAATCAGAGAGACAGAGAGTATACATGTTAAGATAAAGAGCAACCAGATAGCGTACTATCATGTCGAGCAAGAAAGTCCTACCTATATATGTCCCAGCATCCACCACAATATACATCCAATGTACAGTAATGGCCTCTAGGGCATACATATAACTAACAATCTCCCACTTGCACTAGGGCCATCTGTAGCAGTGATTGCAGTATCACATACTCAACCATCCCATATAAGTCTCTCTCTGGGAAAAAGCCTTTGTGAGTGGATCCGCCGTGTTGTCCTCTGAGTCTGCTCTCCTAACCTCGATCACCCTGGAGATCATCTATCTCCATGATCAGGTGATGCTGCCTCAGAATATGTCTGGGTCACTTATGGGACCAGGGTTCCTTGGCCAAAGCCATACTTCCATTGTCATACAATGGTAGGAACCTAGTTCATCTTATGAACCAATATACACCTAAACTGCCTCTTTGGTAGTATCTTTAATAGCGATGTTACCAGCCTTTATCGTTTAGTTTGCCACGGTATCTAGCTTGGAACTCTTCCAACATACCGTCCCTTTACCGAGGGTAAAGATAATGCCTGCGACTGACATTCAGTCGTCTTTATCACCCTGGAACCCTTCCAGTGATTCTCCCCAGGATCGATTGATACCATCTCACTACCACTAGTGAGAATCCTAACATCCATTTAGATCTATCTCATAGATCCAAAACCCAGGATTTAGGAGGTATCACTTTGATCCTATATGGAGAATCCATGTGATAAGAGGAGATTGACCGTGCGTAGCATAGGAAACTCTTTTCCTATCAAGAGTATGTCATCCACGTACTCTACGAGGATCATCACCATACTCCATACTACCTTTTTGTGCATACAAGGTTCATCTACCATTTTGATGAAGTCAAACACTTCGACTACCGCATCAAAACATACGTTCCAACTCCGCGATGTCTGCTTTATTATGTAAAGCAACTTGCACACATTTCCGCTGCTCCCACTGTTTACGAAGACCTCTGGCTTTGTTCTTATAGACGCTCTCTTCTAAATCATTATTTAGAAAAGTAGTCATGGCACCCAACCACCAGATATCGTAGTCATGGTATGTAGCAATGGCAAGTAGGATCTGGATGGGCTTAAGCATAGTCCCCTTAAAAGATTTCATCATTATCCACGCCTGGTCGATGACGAAAACCTTTAACAAGTCTAGCTTTGAAAGTCTCAACCTTTCAATCTACACCAAGTAATCTTCTCAAGATATACTTGCTCCTGATGGGGATTTAACCCTTCATATATAGCAGCTAAAGTCCATACTTTGCTGGTGTACATGGATTCCATCTCAGATCGCTAAGCATCCAGCCATTCTTACAGAGTCCCTACTCTTGATGGCCTGCTCGAAACTAGTTAGGTCATCATCTCATGATGCATTCCTCGCTCCCACTGTCATCGAGAAACCGAAGTATCTCTTAAGCGGATGAGGAACCCTGATAGTTCGGCGGAGAGGCTGAGGTTCGTCGGGGACTATTGAATCCTTAGGTTCTTTCAAATCATCAGCTGCAGTTTTGTATAGCTGGAACCTTTCCAGTTCTACAGAACTGACCTTGCCTCGATCTTGTCCGGATTTTTCTTTAGACATAGGCCGGACAACCCCAAATCTTAACTAACTTAAGAGATAGGCTCTTCCCATACCATATCTTATATGGAGTGGTAGGCAGCGATCTGATTCGAACCTAATTCAATAGGTATGCAGCTTCTCAAGTGCATAACCCCAAAAGGAAAGAGGTAACTCAGTAGTACTCATCATAGAGCACACTATATCCAATATGGTGCGATTGCTCCATCCCGATACACCGTTGTGCTGTGGTGCATTCAGAGGAGTAATACTGAGAGAGAATCTCATTTTCTTTTAGAATATCCAAGAATTCCATGCACAAGTATTCTCCTCCCTGATCTCATCATAGGACATAATACTTATACCTATATTGGTTCTCTACTTCTAGCTTATATTCTGTGAATATCTCAAAAGGTTCGGACTTGTGTTTTAACAGGAACATATGTCTGAATCTTGAGAGATTATCAGAGAACGTAATGAAGTATAAAGAACCAGTCCTGGCATGTGTAGACAGGAGATTTTACATACATCATCATGTATCAGTCCCAAGAGTTCATTAACTTTTTCTCTGTTTCCAATAAACAGAGCTGTGGTCATTTAATCTTTGTGACATGATTGGCAAGTTTCACAAGATGTAAATTCAAACTGATTTAAATATGCATCTAAAATGTAACTTCAGCCAGTCGGGTCGCATTGATATGACCTAGTCTACAATGCCTCAAGAAGGATTCGTTCATTTCTGAACTCTTCCTCTTGTGTATGTTCTGTATACTAGGAACTGTAGTTTGATTTAGAACATCAATGCTTTTAGATAACGTGCCTGAACCGATCAACTTTTGATATAGGAAATGTTCAAAACATTATCCAACAATACAAAATTTTATCATTTCTTTACTTGTAAAGAGACTGATATGATTTTGTATATCAGGTTCGGTATCTAATAACATTCGTTCAGAATCAATGTACTGGTAACACAGGATGACAGTGACCAACAGACTTGGCTGCAACACTTGCCCCGTTTTCTGTCTCATGAAACTTATCACCCGTTCTCAGTTTTCTACCTTTTTGTAGCCCTATGTAACATATTACATATCTGGGATCCTGATCCAGTATCAAATACCCAGGATGCAGAGGATACTGAGAAACAGTTCTTTGTAATGAACACACCCGAAGGAGATGCATCTCATGCACTTTCTTCGTTTGGGCGGCATGGGAATTTTTGTATTTCCCTATTTTCTGCTCTGTCTTATAACAATTATAAGTTGGAGCGGGACCAACGTTCCCCAGCTCAGTATAACAAGCGGGTTCGGTCAATAATCCGTATTATTATCTTGATTAAGGCGTGATATGGTCGCTACCTGGAGAGAGAGAAGAAAACACTCTGCGTGCGCTCTTGCAAGATTAGATTGGTTATATATTTTATCTAATCAGGATGGCTCCCACTGTTTTTATCAAATCTTCCTTCAAACCTTAAAACGAAAGACTAGCCGGGATTAATTACACTCTACAAGTTCGCTAATCTTTCAGCCAGGCCAGTGTCGATACTTTGAGGGAGGTTCCCCGTGCTTTTGCACGGACCTAATTACAGTAAACCTCGTTTTCCCAGAGGCGTAACCCCGTTGACACCTTTCTAGACACCTACTTGATCGGCTAATTGTAAAGTGCAAAACTCTCCCAGGAGTAACAATTACTCGCAGTGGGTATCGGGATCCAACTATCACATAGAAGGTATGCAATCTCATTGCAAATTTTAACACTTGAAACTCCCGATAAAGATTTTTACCCCTAGCACTTATGACCTTAACTATGGTCAACAAATCATAAGTACTTGTCAAGTTCTACCCGTCATTTCGTGATTAATTAGACCCACCCACATGACCCTTAACTAAGGTCAACAAAGTCACGCGACTGTCCTAACTAATCGCATCATATGCGGTGTAGGAAGACACCGCTTAGCTACCGTACACTGTGCCTTGACTATGGTCAATAAACACAGCACGAATACTAAGTACTCTACTTCCTAAAATGATGGAGGGTTGCGAATGGTTTTTATGAAAACCTTTAACGCTTTGAACTTGATCTCGTTGCGGAATCAAATGGTTTTTAAATGGAATGTTTTTGAGGCTTTTCTAGTTTTGCTAAAGGGGTCACTCCCGGTGAAGGGATCGTCGGCCCTTTCCTCGTCGAATGAGGTGCGGGATATATCACATATATCACTGTGCAAAGCAGAAACTATAGAAGCGATCAAAAGACAAACCGAGGGTTGTAGCATCTGCCAGTTATTGCTAAAGGAGTCACTCCCGGTGAAGGTATCTCGGTCCTTTCCTCATCGAATAAGGTGCAGGATGTTCTATAATGAACACCGCGATGCAAAGCAAGAACTGTAGCTACCTGTTTTTATTTTGAAATTCGATTCCACGACATCATTTAGGTTTATTTTCTTTCAATAATCTCATTAATGAATGTCCCATCATTTAAGTCCACCTAAAACATCACAGATAAATATAACGTACGCTTATGCCATCCGCATTCGCCTCGATGTCCCGTCTGCACCGTTAGGTTAGGTAACTAACGCCAGAACGAGGCAGGGCTAGCGCGGGTGTAAAACATAAGCAACGTCTATATAATATATCATATATAGTATATATAATATCTATCTGAACATATCACATGATCACATCACATATAACTCAGCAGAAAGTATCATATGAAATATTGAATATACTAGGACGTCCGTGTTTTCAATACGAGTCAGTATAAAACACGGATTCCACGGTCGTGATGAATAGCCAATCCCACACCCCTAGACCCCTACGAGAGCGGCAAGCAACCCTACGAATTCTAGGGTTAGGAGACCCGGACTCGACTCCTCAAGATGGTCTCCCACTGGACCCTAGAACCCGGTTACTTGTGCTCCCCTCCTTGGGTCTATCCTAATGCGGAAAAGTAAATAATATACATCAACGGTGACATCTTCCGCAACCTGGAAGTGCCCCAATAAAAGAATATTACATACAAGTTTTTACATGAATGAAAATGAAAAACACTCATCTCACATAAAAAAACCCCGGCTATTCGAACACGACGATCCAATATAACATATCCAGCAACACATAATATCACATGTCATCAACGTAAGTAAATATGCGCATCCCAATTGTCGTTGACATATAGCAACGAAACCGGCGATATCACATATTACACTTACGGTCACAGAAAAGAAAGTGTAAAACTACTACAGTTGGAATCCGCAACCTCTTCAGACATCGCATGCCTAATCAAATGAAATACTTAGACATCGCATGTCTAACAATTATAAACCCCGCATTTTAGTCTCATTATCGAAAACACTTTTCAATATTAAGTCGTGCAATTCAACAAGATTCCCGACATCCTGATCGAATGCTCGTCGCAAACTTTAGTAGGCGGCTGCACCCCCGACGCCGTCGACGAAGTGCACCAAGGCGGAACACCGCTGCCGCGAGCACCCGAACGGATGCTTTCGGCGACGGGGTTCTCCTACAGTCACTTGGTCGGGGCTATGGGGTGAGGCTGTCTATTAAGTTTACCGGCGAGTATCCGCGTACACTACGTGATTGCGACGGACTTTTGATCACATCAAAATCCCGTGGCAACCGATCAAATGAGACTAAACTGCTATGTTTATAACATTCATTCAGTTATCTCATAACAACTTGTGAATTCCAATTATTGTATCACATTCCAGATAAATAGAAAATGTTAAACTTTCCGATCGAGCAATCGAACACCCAAGTTTTCCCGAAACAGCTCAACACATGAAATAAGTTTAAAAAACATTCACTTCGTGCCTCAGTACCAACGGTCCAGCCGTAGAAGGGTCAAGCCAACGCCTCACATGTGGCACGCCGTACTGCCCCAAACCCGAAGGTTCAAAGGGCAGTTCAAGACGGTCACATAATCGAGTTAAGGTTTGTTGTCTTCTAGAGGGACCATCGCGTTACTTGCACTACTTAGAACGTCGTTAAACTACGGAAAAATCCAACAATTGGAAATTTCCCGGCAGGGGAAAAAGTGGGTATTTATATCCGGTCGAACTTTTTAACATGTTCTAAAATATCCGGAAAACACATAGACAAAGTTTGATAATCCGATCGAATCTACGAACTCCCAATACAACCCAGAATATTCAACTCTTGAATAAATATTAAAAAATCCCAGAAAATCCAGAACCAAAATATAGGAATTACTGTGCAAAAATTATTATGCAATGTGACCATACGGCCGCGGAACCGCCGCAGAAGCCATGCTTCTGCCGCTGTTCCGCAGCGGTTTAGATGATTCAGGGGCTCGTTTTGCACCATAATTCTTATATCTTCCTGCTGAATTTTTTAAGAATTTTTAATCTGGAAAAAACCCAGTTTTTAAAAAATGTACAGAGAGCCGTTTTGAATTAGGGTTTCTGGTCGATCAGACTTCTAACTCCGTCTACGCATCGCCTAAGGCTCTAGCTAGTCTCTGATACCACTGTTGGTCAGGCAGCCACCCCATCCAATGGGGTCGCCGTGGCACTAACGGGTCCCTCAGCCGCTACTTTTTACGCATGCCCCCTCGCGAGGACTACAACCCGCCGGAACACCTTCCGGTCTCGGGACACCTGGGGGTAAGAGCCTATGCTTCGCCACACTGTCACACAGTGAGAACCCCCCATAGGTCGACATCCAATGCCTAGTAGCTCTGATACCACTGTTGGGTTCCTAGGTACACTAATGAGGTCTCACAAGTGATCAAACATGGCTAATTCAAAATTTTCCATGTGCCTACAAACCCTAATACGGATCGTTAACTAGATGTATAGACGATGCAAAGCAAGTTAACGACTTTAACTAAAAGGGAAGGGGCTACAACCTTTGTAGATCCGGTCCTCCACCTCCATAGCTCCGTGATGAATTCCCTCCGCTGTACCCATCGGATCTCGGACTCTCGCGGTGGTTTCATCGAAGAATTGATCGGGCTAGGTCATCGACTTCGATGCCGAAGATGATCTACGTCGAGGCAACTCAAGATCAAACTCCAACTTCACCAAGTCATGAAACTTGTGAAGAAAACACCCTATACTACTTGGCAAGTGGTAGAGGATGAAGAAATAGGAAGTGGGTTCACTTTAGAATTGGATTTCTCACTCTTTTTCTCAAGTTGCCATTGATGGAGGCAAGTTTTTCTTCTTGTTGATGAAGAAGAAGAAGAAGAAAGAATATGATAAGTCTTATTCAAAATAGAAAATAAAATGAATACTTATCATATAGCAACCATGGTTAGGTGTAGAGAATAAACTATGGTTAGGTTGAATGGTTAGGGTTAAGCATGAGACAAAAATGGTGGACTTGTTCAAAACTTCATGAAGCTTCAACAAGCAAACAAAGAAAGCCACCATGACTTATTTTGCAAAAATGAATAAATAAATAAATGAATAGATAAGTAAACAAAACCCTAACCATTTATATAACCATGGTTTAATCATACACACAAACTCAAGTTAGCATGTATCATCAAACATGATACAAACAAGTGCACAAAAGTATATCACATATACAACTTGTGTACTTCAAGTGAGAAAATCCATTTAAAGTGAACAAATACTAGTTAATGCAAATTATTATATCAAATATATAATTATGCATTAAATCATTAAATCAATACTTAATTTAACGATCCGGTCATATCGCATATAACCGACTAATATCTAATGTATCGGCTTATCGAATCAATCCTTGATTCGACAACTAGGTTATATCGCATACAACCAATCGATACATTCATCGCGAGAATAGAATACGGTATCACATACACGCATTATTCTCGGTCCCGCACATATCTCATATGCGCTCCTATTTCGTTTCGCTTGAGCCAGAAAACCTCTGTGTAGGACTCTAAAGACTCGTCAATACGTCGGCAGCAGATGATGATCATATCAAGCACCCACAAGCCGCAAGCGGTCTGCTAAACGTAACGGCCACCCAGGTATTGAGCGATCAGAAGATCGACGAGCAAGCCCGCTCACACTCCTGTGAATCCAACCAGTAACACTTACCGTACAGTCCGGTCTGTTCGTCTGATATGTCGCATATCTCGCCTAGGGGTGGTAAACGTCAGACCCCAATAGCTCGATAAGTCATGCCGACGTGAGGTCCATAACAATCGTGAAACTACTGATAACTCTTACCAGTATAACACTGCAACCCTGGCCAGGGATTTCCTATCATGGCTAGTCGAGCATAGCGCAACATCAACCCCCAATACCGGGAGAGACGAATCCCCTCCTATCGCTCATTGCCTCCATGTGAATCGGGACTGTACCCAAAAACCACCTGTTTGCACGTCTCAGTAGAGCCATGGTAGGGTGGAAATCAAAGCACAGTGGGAGACACACAAGACTTTATGACGATCTCGGGTCAACAGACTAAGCTGTACCAGTGTCACCAGAGAACTGCCATCTGACGTGAGGTATAATACCATCTGGAAGTTCTCGGCGAGTCCGTTCAGTGTACCCAGTCTCCACTGAGCACCCGCATACCATCTCTGATATCAAACACCAATGGATATCGGATCATCCATCGCCCATCACATGGGTCGAGAAGATATACGCTAGTCTACTCTGGAATATCGATGCCCCGTCTCGATATTCCCACGACTAGGAACATTGAAGGATGTACTCATGGACTATCCAGGCCCCACTAGTATGATCTACATCATAGTCCTGGAAGTCGAGCACACATCCTAAGGGCTTCATCAACATGTAATCAGAGAGACAGAGAGTATACATGTTAAGATAAAGAGCAACCAGATAGCGTACTATCATGTCGAGCAAGAAAGTCCTACCTATATATGTCCCATCATCCACCACAATATACATCCAATGTACAGTAATGGCCTCTAGGGCATACATATAACTAACAGAGCAATCCTAGGGTTCCATAATACCGTATTTTCGGAGTTGGTTTCGTTTTCGTATTTGTAATAACACCAAGTCCAGAATTCTAGCTTGGCTCTGATACCATTGTTAGGTTTCCCTAACACCTACTATAGAGTATGGAAGCATCACACATGCCTCTTTAAAAAATTTAGAGGTGCTAAGCAAACAAAGCAAGGATCTTTAACTAGAATACTAGGGTAACAACACAAGTATCTCATACAAAAACCATATCTACACTAAGTGAAAGGAATACAACCTTTGTAGTCCTCTTTGTAGTGACTCCTAAGATCATTGAGAGTTGTAAAAGCTTGAAAGTAAGCTCCTTTGTTCACGATGATCCACCCGAAGTCCACTTTGTCCAAGCTCCTAGCTTCACTTGATCAAAGAAGAAGATGAAGCTAAACACTCTAAACTAATTGGCTAGATTAGATTAGAATGATGAGGTGGTGAGTTTTCTATAATCAAAACCCTTTCTTTTAACTCTCTTTCTCTTTGGAAAAATCAAGAAAGCTTAGAGGAAGAAGAAGATGATGGCAAAAGCTTTTGATAATGATAAAGCTTGATGAAATAATAGAAAAGATAAGTACATATATTTTCTATTTGTCATCCCAAACCATGGTTACTTAATTTAGATATTATTGCACTTGAGTTAAAAGGCAAAAGGAAAATTGATCCAAGGTTAAAAAGTGGGTGGACTAAGGTTAACTTCAAGAAGAGTGTAGAAGATAACCATGGATGAATATTCCTTTTCTTTTCCTTTTAATTTAAATGCAAATGAATATATATAAATTAAGTTCCATGTAAGTCTTATATTGCCACCAAAGTTGTATCAACAACCATGACACTTTGCATGTATGTTTCTATGCACATCAACATGTGCATACATGCACATCAACATGTGCATACATGTGTAATACCCCAGGTATTATCCGGTATACCCATTTATACCAGATAAGCATGGGGACCCACTATAAAACAATGGGGAATCTTCGGAATACATTTCGAAAGAGGACAAATCTGTACTATAAATGGAATGATACCACACTTCAATACAGAGCCGCCTTTTAAGTGAACTGGCACAACAGGAGTTTGAGAACTCCATAGTTAAGCGTGCTCGGGCCAGGGAAGTCCTGGGATAGGTGACCTCCTGGGAAGTAGCCCCTGGTAGGGTCCAGTTCGTCCCGAAGGACAAAATCGTGCGGCTTCGTCCAGAGCGGATAATACTCTCTGTATTGGGGGCGGGTCGTGACAGAATGGTATCAGAGCTGGTTCCTCAATAGTTGGTTTATGGTTCGAGGACGAACCATTGTTCTAAGTGGGGGAGAATGTAATACCCCAGGTATTATCCGGTATACCCATTTATACCAGATAAGCATGGGGACCCACTATAAAACAATAGGGAATCTTCGGAATACATTCTGAAAGAGGACAGATCTTTACTATAAATGGAATGATACCACACTTCAATACAGAGGTGCCTTTTAAGTGAACTGGCACAACAGGAGTTTGAGAACTCCATAGTTAAGCGTGCTCGGGCCAGGGAAGTCCTGGGATGGGTGACCTCCTGGGAAGTGGCCCCTTGTCGGGTCCAGTTCGCCCCGAAGGACAAAACCGTGCGGCTTCGGCCAGAGTGGACAATACTCTCTGTATTGGGGGTGGGGCGTGACAACATGCATGCATTCTTCCTCTTTAATAAAAAGGGTTTGAATAAAGAATAAAACTAAAACTCGAAATGTTAAATCAACAATTTGATTTAACAATCCGGTCATATCACATATGACCCGACCAATAGAAAAACGCCCGACTAAAATACGGTATCACATAGTCGTATTCAATCGGGTCCCCGCGCCTATCTCATATGCACACCACATCGTTTTGCCTGGGCTAGGGAACTTCTGTGTGGGACTCTAAGACTCATCAATACTCCGGCAGTGGGTGATGATCATATCAAACACCCACAAGCCGCAAGCGGTCAGCTAAACGTAACGGCCACCCGGGTATTGAACGATCAGAAGAAAACCAGCATAGCTGTCAAAACTCCCGTCGAGCCATCTGGCAACACTTACCGTACAGTCCGGTCTCCTCGTCAGATATGTTTCATATTGAGTCTAGGGATGGTATCGTCGACCCCAATAACTCAATAAGTCATGCTGGTGTATGGCTCATAACAGATCGAGAAACTACTGATAACACTTATCAGTAAATCTCAGCAGCCCTGGCCAGGGACTTCCTGTTATAGCCAATCGAGCATAGCACAACATCAACTCCCAATACCGGCAGAGACAAAACCCCTCCTATCGCTCATCGCCTCCATGTGCCTCGGGACTATACCCAAAGACCACCTGTTTGCACGACTCAGTAGAGCCGTGGTAGGGTGGAGATCAAAGTACAGTGGGAGGACACACAAGACTATATGATGATCTCGGGTCTACAGACTAACCTGTACCAGTGTCACCTGAGAACTGCTATCCGACGATAGATATAATACCACATAGGAGTTCTCTGTGAGTCCGTTCACTGTACCCAGTCTCCACTGAGCACCCGCATACATTCTTTGGTGTCAGCACACCAGATGGATATGGGATCATCCATCGCCCATCATATGGGACAAGAATGGTATACGCTAGTCTACTCTGGAATATCGATGCCTCCTCTCGATATACCCACGACTAGGAACAGTTCAAGGATATGCTTATAAACTACACGTGCCCCACTAGTATGATCCGCATCATAGTTACAGTAGTCAAGAAAATATCTTGAGGGCTTTATCAACATGTGTAAATGAATAAAAGCATGATCAAATCAACATGTCAGATAAAGTAAACCAGATAGCATACTATCATGTTGAGCAATAAAGTAATCTATATATATACATGTCCAAGCATCCACTATACATATAATGGCCTCTAGGGCATACATATATTCAACAGTATATACAAGAAGGTTGTAGAGAGTATGGTTGTCTTACACGTATTGTACGTAGATGACATACTCTTGATAGAAAATGGATTCCTATGCTACACTGGGTCAAGCTCCTCTTATCACGAGGATTCTCCACGAAAGATCTGGATGATACCTACTACATCTTGTGGATTATGATCTATGGTGATAGATCTAAGTGGATGTTGGGAGTGTCCCAAATCCAGGTACGTTAACACCATATTAAAGGGGTTTAGTATGGAAGATTCTAAGCGTGGTGGTTCGCCCACTTACTCATGAATCACTCTCTCCAAAAAGATGTCTCCCTAGACTGATTTGGAGAGAGCTCACGTGCAAGGGATACCCTATGCTTTTGCACTGGGCTCTATTATGTATGCGATGTTATGTACCAAACCAGATGTAGCTAACTCACTAAATGTAGTGATAAGGAATCAATCGGATCTTGGGAAAATCATTGGATAGCTGTGTAGGACATTCTTAAGTACTTGAGAAGCACTAAAGAAATGTTCTTGGTATTTGGTAATAGTGAACTCCAGTGGGAGTCCTTTACCAATTCGAGCTCCCAAAGTGATAAGGTCGACTGAAAGTCAGTCACGGGCTTTGTCTTTACCCTCAGTGGAGGGACGGTATGTTGAAAGAGTTCCAAGCTATATACCGTGGCAAACTAGACGATAAATGCTGTATATATCTCTACCAACGATGCTACCAAAGTGGATGTCTGGAAAATTCTTGCTCATGATATGAACATGGTTCCTACCATTGAGCGTCCAATATTTGTTATTATGACAACAATGGAGTTGTGGCTTTGTCCTAGGAACACCGGTCCCATCAGCGATCCAGACATATTCTGAGGACAGTATCACCTGATCATGGAGATGGTTGATCTCCAAGGGATCAAGGTAAGGAAAGTTGACGCAAAGGATAACATGGCGGATTCACTCACAGAACTTTTCCCTAGAGAGACTTTTATGGGGCGTTGAGTATGAGATACTACAACAAATGGCCTTAGTGCAAGTGGGAGATTGTTAGTTATATGTATGCCCTAGAGGCCATTATTATACAAGTGATGTATATTATAGTGGATGCTTGGACATATATAAGGAGGACTTTATTGCTCGACATGATAGTATGCTATCTGGTTGCTCTTTATCTTAACATGTACACTTATTGTCTCTCTATTACATGTTGATACATCCCTTAGGATGAGTACTTGACTACCAAGATTATGATGCAGATCATACTAGTGGGGAAGAGGTAGTCGGTAAGTACATCCTTCAAATGTTCCTAGTCGTGGGAGTATCGAGACGGGGCATCGATATTCCAGAGTAGACTAGCATATACGCTTCTCGTGTTAGTGTATATGCCCCAGAGGCCATTATTGTATCATACTGGTTTGTATATTACTAATGGAAGCTTGGGATATTCACAGTTGTATTGACAGTCTTACTCAAAATAGTAGTATGCTACTTGGTTTGTTTCTACTTCAATATGTGCATATATTTCTTTTAGCATATTGCTTATACATATTAGTAGAGCCCTTAGGATATTTGCTTGATTACCAGCGTTGTGATGGCAGTCACACTAGTGGGGGCTGGGTAATCTACAACCGCATCCTTATACAGGTCCCTAGTCATAGGATTATCGAGACGGGGCATCGATACTCCGGAGTAGACTGGTGTATATGCTTCTCATCCTAGCAGGGGGGATGGTCTGTCCCATAGCCATTAGTACATCGTCTTGGAGATAGCATGCAGGTGCTCGTTAGGTTACGAGTACACCGGATAGGACTCGTCGGGAACTGTTGGTTGGTATTATACCTATCGTCGGGTAGCAGTTTGTTTCCTGATTAAAAAATCAGGAATTACCTCAATGAGGTATCACGTGTTCACACGTGACCAATGGTCACGTGATGACACGTGATAGTTAAAACTTCATCAAACAGAAGCGAAAACAAACTGCTGAAAAATAACTCAATTGAGGGTCACGAGCTCACACGTGACCAAGGGTCACGTGACAGGCTTTGAAAGCCTTACAGCTTAAAAAAAATTTATTTCTAAAAGTCAGAAAAAATACCTCAACGAGGTGTCACGTGCTCACACGAGACCAATGGTCACGTGTTGACTAAAAACAACATAAACAAACTGCTGAAAAATAACTCAATTGAGGGTCACGTGCTCACACGTGACCAAGGGTCACGTGCCAGCACGTGACAGGCTTTGAAAGCCTTACAGCTTAAAAGAATTTAATTCTAAAAGTCAGAAAAAATACCTCAACGAGGTATCACGTGCTCACACGTGACCAATGGTCACATGTTGACACGTGATGGTTAAAACAACAACATAAACAAGCGGCTGTTAAAGGACTCAATTGGTGGTCACGTGCTCACACGTGACCAAGGGTCACGTGTCAGCACGTGACTGGCTTCGAAAGCCTTACAGTTAATAGAATTAAATTCTAAAAGCTTCTAAATCTTTCTAAATGGAAAAAGGATTATGGGGACCATTGGATTAAAGATCCAAGGGTGATTAAAAATCACCAATTTATGGAAAAATCTTAGACAAGGAAAGATTTCCCTAAATCTCACCAGAAATAACAAACAGAATATCTTTGGATTTAAAATCCAACGGTGAATAAAATTCACTGTATAATCTAAAGGCTCATATTAATTATGAAAAACAATCAAATCTTTCAATGAAAGATTTACTAAACAAATTGATTCTTTTCCTTCTCCTATAAATAGGAACCAGAGGAGAGTTTTGAGGGAGAGTTTTTGAATCTTGAAAATTCAGAGAGAAAAGAGAGGAGAATTTAATTCTCTACAAAGAAAAACCCTAGGTAAGAAAAGAAAGGGGATCAAAACTTCAATAAAGAGAATTTAATTCTCAATCTAAAAGTTTAACTCTTCTACAAAAAAGAACTTATTTCTTCTTCTGGTTGAAGATTTGCATAGAGCACATCTCCCCATAAGCTGAGAATTTAATTCTCATCGGGTCGAGATCCTGCCATGCAGATTCTAAACTTAGAAGGGGAATTGAGTTTTGAGAATTTAATTCTCGCAAACTCACAGGAATTTAATTCCTCCAAGATATGAAATTAGGGTTTGAACCCTATCTGAGAATTTAATTCTCTCAAAATTATAGGAATTTAATTCCTTCAAGATGGATGAAACTAGGGTTTAACCCTAATTGAGAATTTAATTCTCTCAGATTAACAGGAATTTAATTCCTCCAAGACAGAATCAGGGTTTCACCCTATACAAGAATTTAATTCTTTTACATATATGGGAATTCAATTCCTCTAAAAGAAATTAGGGTTTAACCCTACACAAGAATTTAATTCTTTCACAATAGGAATTTAATTCCTCCAAAGTTATAATTAGGGTTTAACCCTACGGAGAATTTAATTCTCAGAATAAAATAAAGAGACTAAAGATATCTCCATGCATGCAAAAGACTGAGGTCACGTGTCCCTACGTGACCCCTGAAAAGATCCCCAGAAATGAGAAGGGAAGAGCTCAGAGGCAACGCCTCACGTGCTCCACATGACCCTCGAAACACAGAAAGAAAAAGCAAAGGAAATAGAAGCTTTGGGCGCTCTCACGTGCTCCCACGTGACCCCTTAGCAAGTGCTTTAATAATCAGTGTATAAATCTCCATCACGTGTCAACACGTGATGCTCAAAATAAAAAGTGTTTAACACATAATTGCAGAACAAAGAAAATGAATCTGGTCCCACCTTTGGGCGCCCTCACATGTCCACACGTGACCCCTTTTCCTTTAGTGTTTAACACTAATTCGAGAACTTATACCCAGTGTTTAACACTGGTGTTTTCTAGTGTGTAACACTAATTTGGGGACTATATTTCCATTGTTTAACACTGTTACCTTCTAGTGTTTAACACTAACTTGAGAGCTTTAACGCTGTTGCTGTCTAGTGTTTAACACTGGTTTTAATCAAATTGGTTAATCTTTCAGAGGCAAAGCCTCCCAGTCAAAATTGAGTAAAAATCAGAGCTCTAATGTCTATTTCTCAATCACAGATAAAAATGTTATCAGAGCCCTCAAACTTTTGTTTAGCATTGCTAAATAATGTGGGCCTGAAACCAGACAAATAGACTAATAGTCCAACAAAGGGCCAATATGTCAAACTTAATTGGACTTAGCCCAAATTGGCCATAAATCCTCAATCCAGACTTAACTGAGCCAATGTGCTCATAATATAATTAATTGGTCTTGGTTCCAAACCAGGCTACAGATCATTTAACCCACCTTGGTTCAAGGGTACATCTCTTCATCCCTTTGATATTTGTCGTTGTAATCCCTCAACGTCTTCAAAGAGGTGACGGGTCCCGACAACCATACATTTCACGGACTGTGGGGTCCGTAAACTCATGGACTATGATGTCCTTAACCGCGACCGTGATGTTTTAAAACTAACAACGGACTGTGGGGTCCTTAAACTCATGGACTGTGATGTCCTTAACCTCGACCGCGATGTCTTAAAACTAGCAATGGACTGTGGGGTCCTTAAACTCATTGACTATGATGTCCTTAACCTCGACGTATTAAAACTAACATTGTACTATGAGGTCCTTAAACTCACGGACTATGATGTCCTTAACCTTGACCGTGATGTCTTAAAACTAATAATGGACTGTGGAGTCCTTAAATCCATGGACTATGATGTCCTTAACCTCGACCGCGATGTCTTAATACTAACATCAGACCACCAGGCCCTTAAACGGGTAATCGACCGCAATGTCATTAAACTAAACAATAGAGCCCAATTGCTCTCTTGTCGGATCTAAATGATCCTATTAAGTCGATCTTAGTCTAAAAATTTGGCTAACGTATCCTTAACAAACGTTTAAGTTAATCTTAGTCTTAAAAGAGACTAACGTATCCTTAACCCAACCCCTAAACCCAAATCTAAGAAAGATACGGATTTGGACTAGTCCACGCCCTACGGGCGACAACATAACTTAGTCTCCGTATACAATCCACGGGAAACCACAAAAAAACAAACACCCACGACACGAAGTGACCATCTGGAGAAGGAGAAAGTTGTTATCGTGATGCGGTAGCGTAATTAACTGCAGTGGCTTGCGCCTGCAGGGAAGAGCGTCCTCACGATCAAAACCCCCTCAAGCGAGGGGGAATCTGACGAAGTCTGCTATATCGGCCGCATCCGTTTAAACCTTCGATACATGGTGCCATAAATCAACTTGGCATCTTCGGAGAGGTGGACGGATAGCACCAATTAGCATCTGCCTCGAATTTCAGGCAAGACGTCAGTCTTGCGCCGTCTTTCGGAGGGGAACAGATTCCGGCACGCCCGGTGGGACCTTTTCCTCTTTCCACTCCACACTTCGTGTGTCGTGTTCGCGAACCAATCGCGGTTTGCTAATGGTTGCCCTTGGGTTCGAAGTACTGAGATTTGGCGTTTTGCTTGGTGCAGAAAGCAAAGGATCAATGGCGTTCACCTGCTCAAAGTGTTCCACATGCAACTGCAACCCGCGTCCTGCCCCAACAGGGGGCATAGCCTACGGGCCCCAAGCTGCTTCCCTGTTCACGATGCCCGTAGAACAGGTCACTCAAGCCACCATAGGGTTGTTTTTCGGGACCATGCTCCCGCCAGCAAACTTCACCGCTCCCGTGCTCGTACCGGAAGCTCCCAAGAAGTCGGTCTTCGATCGGCTGACAGCTAATGCGGCCCCTCTTAACGGGTCGTCCAACTCCAGCTCCTCGGTCTTCTCCAGATTGGGCCAAAGTTCATGTGGGCCCGCAATGAAGCTTGCAATCCCAGAGAAGGTTATTCCGAAGAAAGTAACCAACCCTGCTCCCGAAGTCGTCAAGGCGACTTCTCTTGCCAAGGGATCGGTTTTTACAAGACTGACCGTCCCAACTCCCGCTCCTGCTACTGAAAGGACATCAGTCTTTAACAGGCTGACACCAGCAACGACTCCTCACCCAAACAGGGGGCAAGACAAGGCCATTCCCGTCACCGAGCCAACTCCATCAGCTCGACATGCTCGACGTCGCCACTGGCGCCGGGTAAGGAAGGCCGGGGGCAACTCCTCCTCTGGGCTAACTCCACCAGCCCCGACGGCGGAAATTAATGCTGCTGTTCCAACCGGGAACAGCTTCGAGCTGCTGAATAAGGTGCGCAGGAATTTGCCCACCGCCGTACTGAAAAGATCTCCTCCTCCGGTGGAGAATGTTACAGAAACAAAGCCAGAACAGTCCCCTCAGCGGCTGTCCTCCAAGATCTACAAAGTCTGGCGGCAGGTCCGGAACTCAGTGGTTGATCAAGACTACCCTCGCCGACAGAAAAGGGCGAAGGTTGAACAAGAAGAAAGCCATCTTGCCAAGTGTAACGTCCCGAAAGTACGGAACATGACCGGCACTTAAACTATGAAACGTCTCGAGGTATACGTAATCTAAGTAAGCCGAAAACCCAGATATCCAAACCAAGAAAAGTGGTAGAGTGAAGGAAAACCAATTTAAATCAAGTAGTTTTAATAGCATACGCCGAATTATGCGTTTTTTTTAAAACATAAAATATTTCCTGAAAATTTCGGCAGAGTCTCCTTTGTAAATACTGGCCCCCAAACGGGATACAACATGAATAGTATACGAAATCAATAAAAGGCATCCCCAAGCGGGAGCTAGCTCCTCGTCAATCGACGGTCACGACCACACAAGCAATATAATATACAACGCCAAGGACGAGGATCAAAACTCAAAAGGAAACTCAAAACAACAAGAAATCCACAGAAATATAACGCGCGACTCTAAGGTCGAAAGAATAACATCACTGGTCTCTATCTCAAAAATAAATACATGTTTGGTTGATGGAACTTCTAGATACAACAGAGTAATAATATACAAGGTATATAATGAGGGGTACAATACAAATAAACCCACCTACTAGCAAATAACCTGGAAATGGAAGTAGTGCCAGCAAAGCCGTAATGAATTCTGTACGGCAAAACCTGCAAGAAACTGTGGCACAACGGGGGTGAGTTGCCAACTCGTGAGTAGAAAAACATTTACGAACAGAAACCGTATGAACAACGCAATCCTAGGTCAACGATCATAATATATCCTCAAATATATATAACATGCAGCTTGTAACAATGGTTAGGGTAAATATCTAACCCGAGTGTAAACCCATGTGCCCGTGTCAGTGCCTCAGGTAGCAATATATCATATGGATGATGTATGAATGCATGAAACAGAATGCATGCATTGAAGAAAACCGCTTTCATAAATTAGTGAGATTTCTGTATCTTTTTAAAAAAAAACGAGGTGTCATAAATGAAATCAGCATAAACAGTGCCTAGTATCAACACAAAGCAAATATCCAAATATCTCGATATCTCTGTGTCGCAATCTCTGTACCTCAATATCTCAAATATCTCTGTATGTCTCAATCTCACTATCTAGGGCGCCGTCAGTCCAGACCGGCCCTTACCATCAATCTTAAGACCACGACGGTATCCTCCGGATATCCGACGCGTCGGGTAAAATCACTGGTCGGTAGTGCTCCCCTGCCAGGCTCAACGCCATCATCTGCGATCTTCTTGCCCCGGGGTACCACACCGGATCCACCATGTACCCAAAACGGTTCATCCGTCTCCTCGAATCGGGTCTCGAAATCCATCAGCAAACTCATGGTGGACGACTTATACATCATGGGAAAACCGCACTTTTCATTTAAAAAGAGAGAGAAGAAGTTTGTATAAGTTTTGCGATTTTCCCCCAAATCCAGAAAATCTCATGGAAATCCGAATCCAAAACCACAATAGCACGTAAAATAGTGAATATATGCATGAGAATCCATGAATGCGGATAACAATGAATAATAACATGCATGAAGTAGCAAGTAATAACTACAATGTCTAAACTAGCATATAAGGCAAGTATACTAATATCATGTCTAAACTATTAGCTAACAATCTATGTCAAATGAAATAGTATTTTCTAAAGTGTTCGTGACATGGCAATTACTGATGAAGATGTGTGTGAGCCGGCAAGTAAGTGTACGTGGTACATACGCGTCATCGGTAATGGTGCTGGTGTCCTAACAACATGATATCAACAATAGAATATGAAACATAATATAAGCATGCGATGCGGAGCGAACAACAATAATGAGCGGGAGCTAAATACTAGACACAAAGATAACAATCTATATTTAATATAAATCTAGTCTAACAACTACACTAAACTAAAGGGCTAAGCTAACTGGCTACTGAAGGTAAGGAAACTGCCTAACATCTGAGTCGATACATATATATATTAGTCGGTGATCCCGCCTCGATAATATCACATCCGATACCTTATCTATAATCAAATATTCCCAAGTCAAGAGCGCAGATCAAACATCAATATATAGCTCGTACGTAAATCCGTCGTACGGCATCCCAAATCTGGGTACGGGTCAATATCACATTATTCATCTGGTATCCTCTTTATCCAGGATCATAATCTGGGTACTAATCTACGTCTAGTACGATACTAATATCATCAATATAGTCATGATCTGAATGCTGATCTACAGCCTCATACAAACCGATATCATTATTATATATCGTCATAAAGAGGTATATATCGCCTAATGCGACCTATTATGAATGTCTTAATATATCTTATCTCATATCACGATCACATGTCAACCATTCAATGTATAACACTATTCACATCTAACGTCGTCCCAAGATCCGCTATAATATCCGGACGTATCTTAAGTACGAATCCTGCCATATCACCGTTCTCGCGGTCTCAATCAAATCTTATCGACTCATCTCAAATCCTAAATACTATCCTCAAATCCAGTATGTGAACACATGATCCCATACCCATGTGAACACATAACAATATAACCCCATATAAACACATATGAAAGAAGAATGTATGTAAGTATGGGTGTGTGTGTGTAAATGTGGTGCAATCTCTACTCTAGGGTCTCGCAACACTAAACCTATCCAATTACACCTAAAATCTATCTTTATCATCAATAAACTCAACAATATAAAATTAATATATATGTGTGTATACGTATTCGTATACATCACCACGAACTGCGGGGGTGCTATACGCCATCCACCCGACTTCTCCCCGTAGATATAAATCTACTCACCTGGTCCTCGCTTGCCGGTGCCGACGTCGCCACGTGCTTGCTTGTCGTATCGAAGTCCACATGGGGTACCTACATATCATAACGCACCGTATCGCATTAAAACCAAATTCGAAATCGAAACGGCATACGAAAATCAAATCGGCACGCGTATCACGCATAGGTCAAAACCTATCGCCTACGCATGCAAGAATAGCCAAACCAACCCTCGATATCGATGTACAAACGTTAAACCATCGGGAAAAACCCAAACACACTCATTTGCGCATTCACGAACACTAATTATAATATAAAATAGGTTAAAATTCACAAAAACCCCCAAATTCACTTTAAAAGCCATTTTTCCGAAAATCTAGCAAGCAAAAATTACCCGTTTTAGTACAAAACTCGACGTTTAAACAAATCTAGCGGCTATAATACTTATTAAATATCTTAAATAAGTCATACAACCCATTTCAAAAATTTAATCTCATCAATTCTTATAAAATAAAAATTCTAGTTTTGCAATTTATCTAATTTTAACAATTTCAACTAATAATGCACAAAACAACAACTACACTTGGTTTTGCATGGTCCAAAGGCATTAAACCACTCATTATAATATTAATGATGACATGAAACCATAATTATATTTTAATCTAAAGCATTTAATAATTTTCCAAAAATCCTAGTTAGCAAAATAGCTTAATTAGGACATTTTATAAGTAATGGTTTGTAATTAACAACTAGATTAGCTTTCTACAAGAGTTAAGATGTTAATCCACATCACAAAACCATGCACAATTTATCACAACCCAATTCCACAACAAAACCCTAACTTGAATTCCTTAATCATGCAATTAAACTCATCTAAAACCTAATTAATCACTTAATTAACTTAGATTAAAGCAACTAGACAACAAATTTAACAAAAGCATGAGATTATACCTCCCATGTTTGAGATCAAACTCAAGATCTAGCCTCCCAAAATGCTCTCTTTTCACAAAGATCCATGCTTGAAAGGCCAAGGAATAATGGGTAAAACTTGGATTTGGAATTAGAGTTGAATTTGTATGGATTTGAAGTGATTTTTGTGGATTTTTTTGATGCAAAATGGGGTGAGATTTGGGGGGAGGGGCTGCTGCTATAAGCTAAAAATTCGGCCAGAATTGGAGGGGTGAGGGAGGAGAGAGAGTGAGGTAGAGAAAGTGGGGAAAAAGTCAAAGTCCACACCCCCTTTGACCTTCCTTCATTTTCCTTTCTTTTCTTTTCAAAAGTGAGGTGATTGGAGAGAGAGGGGGGGAGGGCTGTCAAGGTGGGGCTGGCCACATGGGGAGAGGGAGAGAGGGTGAGGTGTGGGTGTATGGGTTAGGAAAAAAGATAAATGTATTACCCCAATTCCCACTAACACCACATTCACTAATTAAGCCATTTTTCTTCGATATTTTCTAAACCGTTTTGGCAAACCATTTCGTTTCAAAAACAATATTTTACATGTCAGTTTAGTGTGTCATGAATTATAAAATTTGTATCAACCCATTACAAATTGTAATTTTCCCTAATTAAATGTATTAATGACGGCTTAAAATAATATTAAAATAATTAATTTCGGAAAAAATTTCAGAAAATTTGAAATTTCATGAGTGGCTAAATAAACATCAAATACTAGCAATTATACAGCTAGAATATGTATATTTAATTTTATAATAAAGATATTTGTATTTTGACTTTTTACTGAAAACCCCCTTATTTTACCGATTTTCCGAAATTTCCCCGAAACGATTTTCAAAACGTTACAATCTTCCCCCCTTAAAGAAATTTGGTCCCCGAATTTAAATTAAAACTCTCCCCCAAATACTAAAACATCTAAGCAAAAACATCAAGTCATCGGGGCTCCGAAATCGTAAATACATAAAACAAATCGTAGCGCAGCGCATGCGCATGCGCATGAAAAATGAGCATATAACTCAAAATCAAAACTCTGTCAAGCATCTCGCAATCATCGGAGTCATGGTAAAGACACAAATGTCCAATCCAATACAAAACCAATATGATATAACTCGAAACTATACACGTAAATATCAAATCTATATATGTAAATATCTGAAGGAAATGCATGCCAAATCTCTTAAAGTCGCTGTGCAATGCGCATAACACTGCACAGTGGCGGACGTCTATCATAAGAAAATAACCATATACATATATACCTTTTGTTTAAAATGAACGTTCCGACGTTTTGGGAATCAATTTAGAAGGGTTTCCTTGTTTTAAACGTTTCGTGTCATATCAGACACGTAGATAAATACTGAGACTATAGCTCGCTTTTGGAATTCCCTTCGATAGCTATCAATGCATGCAAAATACATTCAGGTACTGTCTTCTGACTAGTCCTTCTTAGTACGAAAACACATAGCAAATGTCATAAAAATGTACTGCTCTATAAGAAATCAATCCCTAAATATGCATATGAATACTACGTGCGTCTGGTGCGCACAGAAATCAAAATCCATATATGTGCCATACATGCGCACAGAAACAACATCTAAGTGCATCGGGTGTGCACACAACATTTGTCATAGGCAACGTGTATGCCTGACAGCAAAGACATGTGCATCTGACACGCACGAAGAATCTCGATTTAGTGCATCTGGTGTGCACCAAAATCGCATCTCAAAACATGCGCTCAACATGCGCGAAAATCCAAGGCAGGTGCATCTATCATGCACGAAATCATGAAATCCAATATCAAGCGCCGAACATGCGTGATCAGTCGAAAATAATGTATTTTTAACACGGCAATTTCCCTATCATTTTCACTCATTTAGAAGTGTTCGGTATTCATATTTCACATATTTGCAAATCAGTCGTAAAATATCAGATTGCATGTGTTAGACTCTAAAACCGGCACTATAAAGGAAATTGACTGCATTTCATGGCATCGCATCATCTCTATATTGCGCAACACTTGTCTTGAGAAATTGTGCAGGAAAATCCGGAAGAAAAGCCAAAATTGTCATTTTGCTGATCAAACATTACACCAACTCCAAGTTTTGAGATCTGGTAGCAATCCAAAGGGAGAAATACAATTAAACATATCAAAGAAAGGCCCACAACTAAAGCCCAACAAGCACCAGAGAGCCCGAGCCCCAACTCTTCAAAAGCGCCGCGGAACCGCGGCGGGAGCCGGCTTGCGCCGCGGTTCCGCGGCGCTTCTGCCACGTCAGCATTGCAATTTTTGGGCATAATTCCTTTCTCAAGGCCTACACCTCATTTTGACACGTCAAATTCCAGAATTCTCCAGAGTCTTCTGCCAGATCAGCAAAGATCATTAAGCAAAGCTAATCCTAATTAAGCTCCTAACTAACCTCTTCTAGAAGCTCCCTCCTAACTAATCACATCTAGAAGCTTCTCCTCTAACCAACTTTTGGAGGGAAATTCAAATTTCATCCAACAAACTTTTGGAGGGAAATTCAAATTTCATCTAACAAACTTTTGGAGGGAAACTTAAAATTCAAATCCTAGATCTAGGGTTTTGATGGCTATAAATAGGAACCTAGATCTAAGGGTTGAGGAGTTCATTTTTAGTTGATCATTAGTTGTTAATCTTTTAGTTAGCTAATTCCCTCTTACATCATCTTCTACCACAAGTTTAGTGACAAGGCTTGTGCGAAACCCTAACCCTAATTCCACTCCAAATTCAAGATCCCGAGTACCAATCAAGCGAGAAGCCTTCAACCTTTTATGAGCCGAGCCGATCTTCAATCGGGCAAGTGATCCAAGCCGATCCGCGACTCAAGGAGACGAGCGAAGCCAAATCGACGATCGAGTTCTTCCTCTTGTAGTTCTTGAGCGATTGTAACTAAATTGTTGATATAAATAAAAGATGAAATTCTTTAATCTTGCTTTCTATTAATTCTTGCATCATGATTAGATCTCAATTTGTGATTGTGGTTCTTGTTGTGATGTTTGAGTAAAACTCCGCTCGTTAAGGGGTCGAGACGATCAATAGAATGATGATGTAACAAATCTTAATACGATTCTTAAGTCCTACGAGTCTTGTAAACTCTAGCAAGTTCAAGAATCGATGACCTAGTTTCGTTGCGATACTTTCTTGATTGTGATCGCTTGAAATTAGGGAGCTACGATCGTTTCTTGAATTTACTATAGGCTAGAATATGAATGAGATCGACGATAGAACAAGGGATAAGATGAAACCCTAGTTTCATAAGAAATCCCTAATTCTCGATCGATCATCATCGATCTAGTATCAATTCATCGAAGGATAAGAATACGTAATTGTAAGATTGCATCACATCTATAGATCCGATCGATTCCTACGACCCTCATTTCGATTCTTGATATTTGGTTTGGAAAAATCATCAAACTATCGATTCTTGATTCTATCTTTTCTTATTATTAGATCTAGATTTTCTAATTCTTGAACTTCAAATATAAATCATGAATTGTTTTGTTTTGTTTTCTTTAAAGTTTTGACTCATCTAATTCCAAAGACGAACGATTACACTTTCCCTGTGGACGATCCGCACTCACTTACAATCTACATCCGACACCGTAGTTGATTGCGGTCAAATAATTTTTGGTTGTGATTTTTTTATAATTCCCATACTACACATCAAGATTATCATACAATCAAATGGCGCCGTTGCCGGGGATCATTTGATAAACACAACAAAAATCAACAATCAAATGGCGCCGTTGCCGGGGATAGTGCGCTAATTGTTCGTATTTTGAAATTTGAGTTGAAAAATTTATTCCATTATAATTTTTAGATCTAAACTCGCACAAACCCTAATACGTGTGTTGTGATTTGATTGCGAGAAAATCTGGAATCATTGGTGCTTGGATAAAATTTTTATGAATATTCCAGAGAGCTGAAGGAGTGAACAGAAGTTCACTTTTAAAATTTTGCACAGAGATCCGCACAGAAGACCGCGGTTCCGCGGTGGGAGCCTCCTATTGCGGCGGTTCCGCGGCGGCCTAGCTGCTTCAGTGTACCAAAATTTCTCTGTAAGCTTCTCACTTTCTTCTCTCTCCTCTTTTTAGCTCCAACTAACATTTTGTGCAGGTTTCTTTGCAAATAAATCGCAGCGCGCAAAAAGCAAATTAAAATTGTGCGTGTTTTTGATTTTTGGTTGTTTGCATATTAATACGGAAATTAAGGGGCACGACCAAATCCAGATTAGGTGGGGAGTTCATTATCCTTCCTAAGCCCCGAAAATCGCAAAACTTGCATCCGCATTGACCCACATTAACTAAAAGAAATCTAGAGAAGACTCTAAGGACTGTCGCGCTCAATTAGGACAAGAGAAGGCCGTGGGTAATTCATTGCTTATCCGCGTTTTCTTGTGGTGCCTAAGACGGGTGTGTCTAAGGCTAGTGGTTTTTAATTAGGCCCACTACTTACGTAGTGGAGTACCTTCCCACTTACCTGGCACTTATCCGGCCACAGGGGGACAAAGAGGCAGTGGAGGATTCTATCCTGCGACTTGTCTTTTGGCAGTTAGGAGCGGTCAAGAACCGGACCTAGGTGACCACTAGATTCTAGGGTTTGTGTGTTGCATTTGTTGTGTTGCATCATATTTTCCAAAATCCGTCCAATTTTCAAAACAAACACCGCATTCATATCATTTCCCCTAATTATAAATTCACGCTGCCACTTGTACTAACCCTTTTTAGTGCAAGATAGGCTGGACAACGGGATTCTAGTGCCCGACTTGTCCGCGTCCCCCGATCGACCCTAAAGTCGGTATTTCTACATTTACCCTTTCCTTTACCCACTACCACACCCACATCGATGGATCCGTCTCCAACGAACTTCTTTTCCACTACCCTGCCGCCGTCCGTTGGTGCACAGAATCCACCTCGCATCTCTCTCCAAGAGAGGTGCTATCCTACATGAGGCCCCCTTTCCACCTGTCTTTCCATTCCACCAGCCAACGGGGAAAATTTTCAAATAAAACCCCAATACATCAACCTGCCACCAAAATTTCACGGTCTCGAGTCTGAAGACGCATACGTGTTTATCACCAAATTTGAAAATGTATGCGCAATGATGGGTACTTCACAGCTTTCTGTGGATGCTTTCCGTCTACGTCTTCTCCCATTCACTTTGTGCGATTTAGCCGAGAAGTGGCTATATAACACTACCGCACATTCCATTTCAAATTGGGACGAATTCGTCAAAGCATTCCTTAAGAAATTCTACCCACATCATAAGACAGCTCGAGTCCGCAGCGAAATCTATCAATTCACCCAGCTTCTAAATGAAACATTTTCAAAATGTCTTGAACGTTTCAAGGATCTGTTAGTCCAATGTCCACATCACGGCATCCCGAAATGGGAATTATGCCGAATCATTTATGAGGGCATTACTCCTTACACAAGACAGACCCTTGAATCCATGTGTCAAGGCAACTTTATGACTAAAGATGACGGGGAAGCCTGGAACTTTCTAGAAGATTTCGCTGAAAAATCTTTACAGTGGGAGGGTGTGAGTCAATCGTCTAGGGATGGCAATGATGTTTCCATAGGAATTAGAGTCGAAATTTCAGCTTTACACAAGAAATTCGACGCTATGGAAAATAAATTTTTAGCTGCCGCCCTAAATCAAATGTCACTCTCCAAAACTGTATGCGGCTGCTGTTCTGATCCGTCTCACTTGACGGAAGAATGTCCGTTTCAAGGTCATGAGCATACCAATGCCGCATTTCAAAGACCTAGAAACGATCCATTTTCCTCCACATATGATCAGGGTTGGAGGAATCACCCTAATTTTGCTTGGAACCAATCACAATCTCAAAACACGGTTCCAAACATGAATCATTTCCAAAGGGTCCCTCCACCACAACAGCAGCTACCACTTCAATTGAGTCAGCACCCCTTCCAAGCACATAACTTCCAAAATCCGGCCAACACTTTTGCTCCACATGAAAACTTTTTGCAATTGACCGGTACAGATAACACCTCTGCACTAGCACAAACCTTGGATACTTTCATGAAACAATCCATCCAAGGGACGGCAAGTCTGCAATCTTCCATTATGGATGTGATGAAGATCATTGTCTCACAAAATGAGAATATCAAATCGATGGAAGCACAAATTGCACAACTAAAAGCCGAAATGAGTGCAAGAGAGAAAGGGAAACTTCCAGCTCAACCTTTACCCAATCCTGGCTATTCACATCCTGTGGATGCAATCACGTTGAGATCTGGAAGAGTGCTTGACAATCACCTTAGGGAAGAGTTTGATGATACTGATAAATCAATCAATAACACCCCGGCTGAGACCTTTCCTCACACACACCCTTCTAATTCTGACCCCAGTTCTTCTACCCCACCACCTTCTTCCGAGCCTATTCTTCATTTCCCAAAAGGCTCGCCACTTCAGCCCACCTCTTTTACTCCTCCACGGACGATCCCCACTTCTATTCTGGGATCGGTTCCACAAACACTTCCTTCTCCTATGATGGACCCAGCGCTTATTGCTAAAGCACCTTATCCGAATCGGTTAAGGGCTAACACACCGAGTCCACATATGGAGAAGATCATGAACATGTTTAAGGAAGTTAACATCAACATCCCTCTCCTAGATGCTATTCAACAAGTTCCGTCCTATGCAAAAACCCTTAAGAACTTGTGCACTAGGAAGAGGAAGACTCAAGTGCCTAAAAAATCTTCATGTCAAGTACTGTAGACACGGCTTTTCCCCAACAATTACCACGGAAACGTAAGGACCCTGGTTGTCCTACTATTTCCATTTCTATTGGGGAGAAACACATCAACCGTGCGTTACTTGACCTTGGCGCTAGTGTTAACTTACTTCCTTACTCGGTATACGAGCAACTAGGTATCGGAGTGTTAAAGCCCTCGAGCATAACTCTCCAGATGGCTGACCGATCAATCACCAAACCTAGGGGTGAACTGGAGGATGTGTTAATAAAAATCGGAGAATTTATATTCCCGGTAGATTTTATTGTAATTGATACACAGCCTGTAGCGAACCCACGGAATCAAATTCCGGTGATTTTAGGTCGCCCCTTTTTGGCCACTTCCAATGCTATTATCAACTGTCGTAACGGTTCTATGACCCTATCTTTCGGGAATAGGTCAATAGAACTAAACATTTACAAGTTGGGAAGTGTACCCTCCGAACCTACTGCTCAGGTCTGTTCTGTCGACTTAATGGATGTCGACAGCAGCGAATTTGATGATCCTCTTTATACTGATCTTGACTCTTTTCATACGTTGTTGTTTGACCCAACTATGTATCATACACATACGGACTCTTCCACCGAGATGTCCGGGTCAACAACTAACACTGATTATGAACTGCTTTTAGAGTCTGAAGATCACCCCGCACTTTGTGATGATATTATTCATCGGGGTATAGATGGAACTTTTGAGGAGATCTTCGCTGATGAACTCGCATTTTTGAATGACACGGGTGTTGAGATGAATCATCTTCCAATCACTGAAATTGAACCTCCACCCCTTCTTCTGAACTGTAAAAAGAATGTGAATAATCCATCACATTCACTGCATCGTCTCTCCAAGATGAGACGCACACACATTCTTTTCCACCCCTTTCCCTTTCCACACTTCTTCTTTCACCAACCAGAGCACTGCATTGATAAAATTTTTGAATGGTTGGTGTTAACATTCGGTCTTTGCAAAGCTTGGCATCGACCACGGATTTTTGACCCCCTCATGTGATTTTCAAAGATTAACATTGCATAACTCAAGTTTGGGGGGGACATTTTTTCTGGCTCTCGAAAAGAAAATTTTACAAAATTTTGAGCCAAAAATAAGTTTGGGGAAGTTCTTCACTTAAATATTTTGCCCCCACTAATAAATTCCTCCCAAGCTTACAGGTTCTTTCGAGATTTAGCGGATGATAACAGTGAGGACACTGTTGAAAACAAGTTTGGGGGAGGTTTGTGCTTATTTTCGCATCATTTGCATCATACTTTGCATAAGCACAACACATTTTTCAAAACCTATAAAAATTTAAAAAATTTCAAAGCTTTAAAAATATTTTTGTACATAAATAAGATAATAAAAGATTAGATAGTGAAAAATTACATCCATGAGATTAGAAAAATTTAAGAAAACCAAGAAAATTAGAAGTTTTCTTATACGAACTAGTAATAAGAAGTTATGAGCCGTTGTCCCAAAAATTAATAAGATGAAGGACGTCACTAATCTGAGGATAAAAATAAGTCTGAAAAATAGTTTCTATTCTGGAAAGCCAAACATTTTGAACGTTGATACCCTGCTATTCGCACTTACACACGTCTTAAAGCCTGGGATAGTAGAGGATACCTTGAAATGCTCTTGTCTTAAAGCCAAAAGTATGAAGGAAATAAAAAAAAATGAAGAAAATATAAAGTGGTGAGAAAAATGGACACTGGTTTTGTTATCACCAAGGGCAATAAAAAAATATATAGCGATGGTGCCTCTTCACCTAGTGCCCTAAGGCCAACTGATCTGGGAGTCACTTCTATGCCTGAGGTGGAGCAAGACGAGGAAAATACACCAAATAAGCAAGCACATGAGTAATCGGTCGGTTAGTACCTCAAGAAGTATTAACGGTCGCATGAAAGTGTGTGAGCAATCTCATCTAAAAATTCATTAATTAAAAAGTACTGAGGCTGACGGGCAAGAGTATGGTAGCTTGAATTGAATTCTCCGGGTGTAGGGATGTCCTTTACACACGCGCAGGGTGATATGATCGATATTTGGAAGAAAGATAGGAATGAAGAATAAGACGATGTTTTATTGAGGGAGGACGTGATTTCTGACATTTTTTCATGACCATTAAGATAGGGCTCATGACAACCGAAAAGCTAGCTTAGTTGGAAACCCTAATTTTCAAAGTTTTTCTTTTACAATTCTTGTCTTTAAATGTAATATTCATGATCTTCCTTTTATTATTGGATTTTGTGGGTGCAATCCGCTGAAAACCCTCAGGAGACAACACTCCTCCTACTAGGGACACCTAGAGGTTTAAAGGCTTGTTGCACGTGCTCAGTGCAATCGTGTTGCCTACGAAAGTGTGCTAGTTAGTTTTTCTCTTTCTTTATTTTCTCCTTCTCTTTTTAATAAAACATTCGCTCGAGACGATCGAAATTAAGTTTGGGGGTATTTGATCAGTCGAAAATAATGTATTTTTAACACGGCAATTTCCCTATCATTTTCACTCATTTAGAAGTGTTCGGTATTCATATTTCACATATTAGCAAATCAGTCATAAAATATCAGATTGCATGTGTTAGACTTTAAAACCGGCACTATAAAGGAAATTGACTGCATTTCATGGCATCACATCATCTCTATATTGCGCAACACTTGTCTTGAGAAATTGTGCAGGAAAATCCGGAAGAAAAGCCAAAATTGTCATTTTGCTGATCAAACATTACACCAACTCCAAGTTTTGAGATCTGGTAGCAATCCAAAGGGAGAAATACAATTAAACATATCAAAGAAAGGCCCACAACTAAAGCCCAACAAGCACCAGAGAGCCCGAACCCCAACTCTTCAAAAGCGCCGCGGAACAGCGGCGGGAGCCGGCTTGCGCCGCGGTTCCGCGGCGCTTCTGCCACGTCAGCATTGCAATTTTTGGGCATAATTCCTTTCTCAAGGCCTACACCTCATTTTGACACGTCAAATTCCAGAATTCTCCAGAGTCTTCTGCCAGATCAGCAAAGATCATTAAGCAAAGCTAATCCTAATTAAGCTCCTAACTAACCTCTTCTAGAAGCTCCCTCCTAACTAATCACATCTAGAAGCTTCTCCTCTAACTAACTTTTGGAGGGAAATTCAAATTTCATCCAACAAACTTTTGGAGGGAAATTCAAATTTCATCCAACAAACTTTTGGAGGGAAACTTAAAATTCAAATCCTAGATCTAGGGTTTTGATGGCTATAAATAGGAACCTAGATCTAAGGGTTGAGGAGTTCATTTTTAGTTGATCATTAGTTGTTAATCTTTTAGTTAGCTAATTCCCTCTTACATCATCTTCTTCCACAAGTTTAGTGACAAGGCTTGTGCGAAACCCTAACCCTAATTCCACTCCAAATTCAAGATCCCGAGTACCAATCAAGCGAGAAGCCTTCAACCTTTTATGAGCCGAGTCGATCTTCAATCGGGCAAGTGATCCAAGCCGATCCGCTACTCAAGGAGACGAGCGAAGCCAAATCGACGATCGAGTTCTTTCTCTTGTAGTTCTTGAGCGATTGTAACTGTTTCCTGATTTAAAATCAGGAAGCTTCTGTGAAAAGCTTCAGAAGAGGGTCACGTGCTTACACGTGACTAGCGGTCACGTGTTCGCACGTGACACCTGAACGCATCATTCAAGCAAGTTCAGTCTCCTGACAAAGTTGAAGAAAAGGGAGCTTCAGGAAGGGTCACGTGCTCCCACGTGATCAAGGTCACGTGTCGGCACGTGACATTTAAATTCAAGCAGCAAAGGCGCACTTTGATTCGCTGATCAAGTCAAGGAAAAAAGCTTCAGAAGAGGTCACGTGCTCCCACGTGACCAGGGTCACGTGTCGACACGTGACGTTCAAAGCAGCAAACTCGCTCTCCAATTGAACCAAAGAAAGAAGCGCCAGACAGGGGTCACGTGCTCACACGTGACCAGGCGTCACGTGGTAGCACGTGATGGCAACAACAGCAACCGGAAGATAGCGCAGAAAGGAAGAGGATTCTTCATTCCAAAGTGGGTCACGTGGTCACACGTGACCGGCTTTCAAAGCCCATTTTTGACGACAGAATTAAATTCTGAAGGAAATTCGAATCTTTCCAAAGGAAAGTAATTATTTGGGACCGATCAAATTAAAGATTCAGAGATGATTAAATATCATCTATCTATGGAAAATCTCGGGTTTGGAAAGATTTCCCCCTTAAATCTAACCAAAATAACAAAGGAGAATCTCTGGATTCAAGATCCAATGGTGAATAAAATTCACCTGATAATCCAAAGGCCCAAAATGAATAATGGACGCAAATCAAATCTCAATGAAGATTCGTCAAAAAACTGATTGATGCGGCTGCTTCTCCTATAAATAGGAGCCAAGGGACACAAAAAAGAGATATACATACGCAGAGAAGAAAAAAGAGAAGGAGAGGAGCTTTGATACTCAGATCTTCTGCAAAAACCCTAGGTAAGAAAGGGAAAGACATTGGAAAGAAAGAGAATTTAATTCTCAACAGAGTTTAACTCTGATATGTAAAAACAGAAGAACATATTTCTTCTCTCTTTGATAGAGGATCTGCAAAGCGCACATCTCCCCTTAAGGTTGAGAATTTAATTCTCAATGGGTCGAGATCCTGCCATGCAGATCCAAAACATAGAGAAGGAATGCAAGCTCGAGAATTTAATTCTCACAGAACTATAGGAATTTAATTCCTCCAAAATAAAAGTTAGGGCTGGACCCTATATCATGGGAATTTAATTCCTTCCGAACAAAAGAAGAAACAGGGTTTAACCCTAAGTAAAAACCAGTTCTGTTGAAACATCAGGAATTCAATTCCCTTAATCATAATTTAACAGAGGATGGAAGTTTAAACTCCTTAAGAAACTTTTATTAGGGTTTAACCCTATTCAGCCCCTCGCATATATGAGGAATTTAATTCCTACAGAAAATTCAGAGTTAAACTCTATTCGAGAAAAAAAACAAAGTCTTCGAAAGGAAGTAGGAATTTAATTCCTCTGAAAATCTACAGCTCGAGGAATTTAATTCCTGAAAAAAAATTAACAAAGACTCCAAACAAAATACATGAAGGCAAGGTCACGTGCCACCACGTGACCCCCTCAAGAGATATACAGAAAGCCCCTTGAAACAACACCCCACGTGACCCACGTGACCCTTGACAGAGGCTCTGATACATAAGCATATGAATGCCCGTCACGTGATGGCACGTGATGCCCTGAAAGATGTAGCAATGTCAGCAGAACAAACGAAGGGAGGGCGCTCTCACGTGCTGCCACGTGACCCCTCTTGCCTTAGTGTTTAACACTAAATTAAAACTCTCAAACCCAGTGTTAAAACACTGTTGGGCCTTAGCATTCAACGCTGATTAAAAAGCTTTATTTGCAGTATTCAACACTGATCTGTTTTAGTGTTTAACACTAATTTGAAAAGCCTTGTCGCTGGTGTTTAACACCAACTATCTCTTAGTGTTAAACACTAACTTGTCAACCTCATTCCCAGTGTTCAACACTGATTGCTCTGTAGTGTTTAACACTAGGTTTTGGCCCAATTGGCTAAAGGGATAGAGGCAAAGCCTCTCCCTCAATGAACCAACAAGAAGTCAATATTCCAGACCTGACTGGACTTAGCCCAAGTTGGCCATAAGTCCTCAATTTGTGATTAACTGGGCTAATGGGCTCATAACATAATTAATTAGTCTTGACCCCAAATTGGGTCAGGGACTATTTAAGCCGTTCCGGTTCTAGGGTACATCTCTTCACTCCTTTGATACTTGGCATTGTAATCCCTCAATGTCTTCAAAGAGGTGACGGGTCCCGATGACCATTCATGATATGGACTGTGGGGTCCTTAAACCCATGCCTAATGCAAAATTCCTGGTTACGTGGAACACGGATAATGTCACTCTCTGACCCCGTGGGAAACGTCCAGAGCGGATCCTGGTCCTCGCAGAGCACGGCAGTGAACCCGTGTGAAGCATCCAGAGCGGAGCCTGGTCCTCGCTAAGCACGGCAGTGAACCCGTGTGAAGCATCCAGAGCACATACCGGACTGTGGAGTCCTTAAACCCACGGACTACGACGTCCTTAACCTTGACCGAGATGTCTTAAAACTAACAACGGACCGCAATGTCCTTAAACTACCCACGGACCGCAATGTCCTTAAACTACCCATGGACCGCAACGTCCCTAAACTAGAACAATAGAGCCCTTTCCTATGCTCTTTTGTTGGACCTAAACGGCCCCGTTTAAGTTGATCTTAGCCTTGAAGATGGCTAACGTGTCCTTAAACCCTCAAACATACTGGACTACGAATCCCCCAAATTAACTTCGGCTCAAGGGTACATCTCTGAACTCCTCTGACATCTGTCGTTGTAATCCTTCAACGTCGTCAGAGAGGTGATGGGTCCCGACAGCCATACAGACGATGGACCACTATGTCCCTAAACTGGAACATTAGAGTCCAAACACTCTTTTGTCGGATCTAAACGATCCCGTTAAGTTGATCTTAGTCACAAAGTTAGACTAACGTATCCTTAACAAACGTTTGAGTTGATCTTAACCTCGAGTAGGGCTGACGTATCCTCAAACCAAACCCCCCCCCCCAAAACCAAATTTAAGATAATGCGGATTTGGGCTAGTCCACGCCCTACGGGCGACGACATAACTCAGTCTCCGTAAACAACCACAAACAAAACAAACACCCACGACACGAAGTGACCAGCTGGAGAAGGAGAAAGTTGTTACCGCAATGCGGTAGCGTAATTAACTGCAGGGGCTTGCGCCTGCAGGGAAGAGCGTCCCCACAATCAAAAACCCCTCAAGCGAGGGGGAATCTGACGAAGTCTGCTACATCGGACGCATCCGTTTAAACCTTCGATACATGGTGCCATAAATCAACTTGGCATCTTCGGAGAGGTGGACGGATAGCACCAATTAGCATCTGCCCCGAATCTCAGTGCCAAGACATCGCAGTCCTGTGCGCCGTCTTTCGGAGGGGAACAGATTCTGGCACGCCCGGTGGGACCTTTTCCTCTTTCCACTCCACACTTCGTGTGTCGTGATTCGCGAACCAATCGCGGTTCGCTAATAATTGCCCTCGGGTTTCAAGGTACTGAGAATTGGCATCTCGCTTATTGCAGAAAGCAAAGGATCGATGGCTTCCACCCCTGCGAAATTCTCCAACTGCTCAGACGGCAATTGCAGCCGACGCTCTGCCTCGCCAGGAGGTATAGCCTATGGACCCCAAGCTGCTTCGCTATTCACAATGCCAGTGGAACAGGTCACTCGCGCCACCACAGGATTGTTCTTTGGGACTATGATCCTGCCGACAAACTTTACCGCTCCAGTGCTGACGAAGAAAACTCTCGGGAAGTCGGTCTTTGATCGTCTTACCCCTGCTGCGGCTCCTCTCAACGAGTCGCCCAACGTCGATGCCTCGGTCTTCTCTAGATTGGGCCAGGAATCCTGGGAGCTCATCACGGGGCCTACAATCTCAGAGAAGGCTGCTTTTAAGAAAGTGGCCGCTCCCGTTCCCGAAATCGCCAAGGCGACCTCTCCAGCCAAAAAGTCAGCCTTTACAAGATTGACGGCTCCGGCCTTTGCTCCCGCTTCCCAGAGGATATCGGTCTTCGATAGGCTAACGCCAACAACAACCCTCCATCCACACAGGGGGCAAGAAGGAACCATTCTTACTGCTGACCCAACGCCACCCGCTCGACGCGCTGGACGTCGCCATTGGCGCCGAGTAAGGAAGGCTGGGGGCAACTCTCCCTCCGGGCTGACTCCAGCGGCCCCGGTGGCAGAGGTCAATGCTGCCGTTTCAACTGGGAACAGCTTTGAAATGCTAAATAAGGTGCGAAGGAATTCCCCCACGGCAGTACTGAAGAGGTCTCCTCCCTCATTGAAAAAGGTTGAGGAAACAAAACCCGAACAGCCCCGATCTCCTCAACGGCTGTCTTCCAAAATCTATAAGGCTTGGCGGCAGGCCCGAGACTCGATCATCGATCCAAACTTCTCCCGCCAGCACAAGAAGCTGAAAATCCAACCTGAAGCCGGTCACCAGGCTAAACCCCAAAAAGCCGGTGATCAACTGACTCAAAAAAGGAGGAGGCCAGAGAGGACCTCACAGCATGTAGCGACGACTGAAAGCACTAAACCCAGACGCCCTGAGTCTGGGGGCATGGTGGTGCACACTGTTTACATGGCCTTTGGGAAAGAGGAAAGCCGCACTTCCACGGGCCACCGACCCCTAACCCGATCCGTGACAAAAGCCCAGGAACAACAACAGAAGCTGCAAGAAATGATGAATGCTATGGCCGCGCTCACCGGACCAAAAGAAAACCCAGAAACGTCCTCAGACGCACGCCGGGAGGAAGAAACAGACGCTGAATTCCTTCGCCGAACACTGGAGAAAAGGGACAAAGAGGCTGCTGAACAAGCGGCCAACATACAACGGATGGGCCTTCTCTTCCAAGATGTGATAGGAATGATGATCCAGCAGGACTTACCCGCCGAGGATCCCCCGATCGTTCTTGAAGACGACCGAGGAGAAACGTCAAATCCACCACCAGCCCTCTCAACGGCCAGGGAGGATGCAATCTCTAAGGCCGACTTAGCTGACTACATAGCCCAGCAAATCCGAGTTCATCATGCGACTGAGGCAGCTGGTCAAGTCGTGAAAACGGGGCGGCCGTATCCGAGCTGGTACGATCAAATCAAATACCCGCAAGGCTATACGATACCGAAATTCCATATGTATAAGGGGACCGGCAATCCCCATCAACATGTTGCCCAGTTCCGGGCCCTCTGCGGTAACACCGGCGGTGACGATAAATTGTTGCTTCGCCAGTTCGTGGGCAGCTTATCAGAAACGGCGTTCGAATGGTATTCAGAACTCCCGAACGATTCCATCAAAACGTTCGCTGAAATGGAGTTATTGTTCACTCAGCGATTTGCAAGTGCCAGCGAACGCACTCCAATAACCGCACTTATTAACGCCAGGGTAAAACCGGGCGAAACCTGGGTCCAGTACGCTATACGCTGGCGGAACTTGTGGTCGAGATGTGAGCAACGTATCGAGGAAGCACCCGCGGTGGGCATGTTCGTGGGAACCCTAGACCCCCACGCAACTATCTCCCAGTTTATGATGTTCTTTAAGCCAACCACATTCCAGGCTTTAATCGACAAGTTGGCTCAGATGGACCAGATGGGTCATAGACCACCTACACCGAAATCGGAACCACGGAATGACAAGGGTAAAGGGAGGGCAACCTTTGTTGCGAATGCCCAACAGCAACCTAACGCCCCGAAACCGGCAGATCAACTGGAGGAAAGGCGTCGGTATTATAATGAGAAAATGAAGCGTCCCTACTCGTTCCAACGAGACAAGACGAAGCGGTTATTCGAGCTGGCGATACGCAACAGGCTTATAAACCTACCAAATCCAAGGCGACCGCCGCAACCCACCGAGGTGAATGACTCCAACTACTGCCCTTACCATCAAACGGTAGGCCATCCGATTGAAGATTGCTTCGTCTTCAAAGGATGGATTGAAGACCAATACCTCCAGGGGAAGTTTGTACTGTCCGAAAAGTGGAAGGTGAACCCACCACAGCCGCATGCTCCTAGGAAAGCGGATACACCGGGGGCAACATGTTCTTTTATTGAAGAAGCTCCATGGGAGGTCGTGCTATCAACTAAAACCAAAAGAATGCTGAGAGACCTTCATGCGTGCCCTGCGGTCGAATGGAAGGACCCTCTTGAACCTCAAATTATCGAAGGGATGCTAAGGCGCCGCCCGACTACAAAGGCTCACGGTAAGAGCCCAGATACTCACGCCCAATCGTCAAAATCTTCGAAGAAAAAGAAGAAGAAATCCAAGAAGTCCGTGAAGCCTGGAAAAGAGCACACGAACTTACAAAAGCAAATCGACGCGTTGGAAGAGTACAATCAGAAGGCGCGGACTCCTGTCACACTGCAAGAGTTCCTCATCCACATCTTTCAAGAGGAAGATGATGGAGAAAGCTCGTCGGATGAATCCGAAGGATATGTGGCGAGTTGTAATGTAATCTCCCACTCGTTCGCCGATGATGGGAAAACTCCTGGCATTAGGAAACTGGAGGCAGAGCCTGTACCAGAACGCGCATGGCCGATAGATGAAATGATCGACGCTTTTCTAGACGAGATTCGTCTAAAATGTAAAGCGGACCAGGAGCGTGAGATGACCACGTCGGAAGGAGCCAAATGCGGGCAACTGAACGAAAGAGTTGAACTACCCCTGACAAAGCATAAGGCATCCGAAGCAGACAAGAAGATATTCAAGACGAGAAAAAGGTTTGCCAAAGCCATGTCAATGGGGATGAAGCTACCGCCCTCGGAAGGAAACACACACGATGGGGTGGAGAGGCACCCTGATTATTGCGCATATCACCGGAAAATATCACACCCCACGGAGGAGTGCGACGCCTTTAAGATATGGTGGCAAGGATATGTTGCTCGTTGGCAACATGTTAAGCGCATGAAACGCAAGAGCCGTCGGGAGCGAAGAAGTACTATCGATGGGCACAACAGAACTACTGGCAACTGTTGTATGGCTCACGCCGGGGGGTCACAAGTTCTCACCTTTGGGAGCGACTCTGATGAAGAAATGGCTCTGGGCCCTCTCTTCAAAGAATCCGTTTTAGGGAAAGAGGAGAAATTGGAGATCTGCGAGAACATTCAGCTGCGCAATCGCACACTCCCAGAAAAGAATCTCGGGCCCGTCGGCCGAAAAGATAAGGGAAAGGAAAAGGTCATTGAAGATATCACTTTAGATGACCAGGTCACAAAAGAGCTAACTACCAAAGACCCTCCCAAAAAGGGTAAGGTAGACTATAACATCCTCGCGCACCTAAGGAAGCTACCTTCTCAGCTTAGCATTCTTGATGCCCTCCTATTATCGAAAGAAGCGCGAGACTCACTAATTAAGGCGTTACAAGAACCCGAGCAATTCCAAGCCTTCCTCGCCACTGAAAGGATGAAGAATGAACTGGAGGAAGTGCATACGGCCGATGTCACTTTCGGTGATGAAGACCTCCTTCTCGGGACGTGCGACCACAACCGCCCCCTATATGTCTCTGGATACTGCCATGACATCAAGATAGGCAAGATCCTGGTGGATAATGGATCCTCCGTTAACCTCCTTAATGTTCGGGTGTTGAAGGAAATCTGCATGAGTGTGCAACACCTCGCTCGTGACAAAATTACTATCTCCGGTTTCGACTCTCAATCGTCACGGACTCTCGGATCTGTAATACTGACGTTACGCTTCGGACTTCTCGTCACAGACATCAAATTCCATGTCATTGACGCCAAAACCTGCTACAACGCCTTGCTCGGTCGTCCTTGGCTACACGAGTACAACATCATCCCTTCTACGCAACATCAGTGTATGAAGTACTTCAAGGATGGTTTCGAGTACACCGTAACAGGCGAGTTGAACCCGTTTTCCGTGAACGAAGTCCGCAAATACGAAGATGCGAAGTACTTTTTGCCAGATTTCGAGGATACAGAAAGGTGTCGCAACCCGGAGAACAAAACCGCCACCGTCCCTGTTTTCGGGAGCGATACCGAAGAAGAGGAGGAAATAGTGTATACAGGGCCATCCCAACGCAACAACCTGGGGGCGCCCACCCCCATACCGGTCTTCGGGAGTGATTCGGAGGACGAGGTTAACGCCGTATTCTCCAGTCGGCTGTCAATACAAGCACCCCCTTGCGAGGACCATAGTCTGCAAATCACCATGGTACCGCAAGAACACTATAAGGATCTCGACGCGCTTCAAGCTCACAGTGTGCAGGACCTGCAAACATTCTACGTCCCTCCCAGGCGAAGGGGTGAGAAGGTGATCCTATTCTACCAATCCTCAGAGTCGAAGGTGGAGAAAGAGATCTGGCACGGCGCGGATGTTACACTTGACAGGCTCCAACCCATCCGTCTGCCTAGATACTATACAAATGGATTGAAGAAGTTATTGAAGCGCCAAG
Organism: Agapanthus africanus; assembly: GCA_030015575.1. Lineage (NCBI taxonomy): Eukaryota > Viridiplantae > Streptophyta > Magnoliopsida > Asparagales > Amaryllidaceae > Agapanthus > Agapanthus africanus. The sequence continues at coordinate 334,032,703 of CM057349.1, forward strand.
GAGTACCCTTAAGACAGACGGTGCGGCAGGCTCGGTTCTATAACAGGATTTGGGATGTCCCCGGGACTCAACGCAAATTGTCCAACGGGAATATGGAAACACTCGGGCTTGGATACGCAAGAGCCGGAAAACGGGAACGGGCTCACAGCAGCTACGCTATATATACCTTTGATGAAGAGGAGGACGCCCTGTCAGGAGATGCCAACCGTCCATCAAAACTAGACCCCGTGATTAAAGCGCCGAGTCCGTCGTTTGAGGAACGAATGGGCAAACCTATCAGGAAAGTGGGTCAGAAAGCTCGGGAAGACCACAACCGCGAAATGGCCATCTACGAGAAGGCCAGGACGCAACGTCTATTCCAACAGACTGCACAGGCTGCAAAAGATAAAGATATTCACCATTGTCAACCCGTCATACGAAAGGCCCGATGCGGGGACGGAGATAAATCAAGAAGCGGAAAGAGGAGTCGACAACAACGACGCAGGATTAGAGGGTTACGTGGTCGGGTGTTGCACGACTCGGATTTGTCCCTCATGAAGAAGATGAGTCGAGCATACTCCTTCCCCCGAGACAAAACGGAACGGTTGCTCAAGCTCGCCCTAAAACATCAAATGATCACGCTTCCAGATTCTGGGCATCCTGAGCAAGCTAGCAAGGTCTCTCATCCGAGTTATTGCTCTTATCACCGAGCCATAGGACATCCTACCGAAGACTGCTTCACCTTCAAGAACTGGGTCGAGGACCAGTACCGACGGGGTAGATTCGCTTTATCCGACGGTTGGAGAGTAACGCCGCCGCAAAAGCACGAGCCCAAAGCCACAAGAGCAGAACCGGATCCACCTCAGTCTTGGGAGCGGGTTCGCACCTGTTATATGATTACGATATTAAAAGAAGAACCCGAGAACGAAGATGACCTTCCCCGGTGTTTCGAGAACAGCGATGATGAGTTGATCTCGGAATTTCCGCCCGCTCCGAAAGAACTTGAAGACGGTATACATACTACCGCAGATAACCTCGAGAAGATCGAGCTGGGATCGGCAGATGACCCGCGACCGACATTTGTCAGCGAGCTGTTATCCGAGGAAAAGGTGGCCGCGCTAAAGAACGTGCTCCTACGGCATAAAGACTGCTTCGCGTGGAACTACTCCGAGATGCCAGGATTGGATCCGGAGATTGCGGTGCATAGATTAGCAATATCCCCAGATATCAAGCCAGTCAAACAGGCGCCAAGGAGGATGCGACTTGAGCTGGAGATGAGCATCAACGCCGAAGTCAAGAAGTTGATCGATTCCGGATTTATCCAGGAAGTCCAATATCCCGACTGGATTGCCAACATCGTCCCTGTAATGAAGAAGAATGGAACGGTGCGCATATGCGTGGATTTCAGGGATCTCAATAAAGCATGCCCAAAGGACGATTTCCCGGTGCCGGTAACCGAGCTAATGATAGATAACACATCCACTCACGAGGTCTTCTCCTTTATGGATGGTTCGTCAGGATACAATCAGATAAAGATGCATCCCGAAGACCAGAAGCACACCGCTTTCCGCACCCCTTTGGGTATATTTTGCTACAAGGTTATGCCCTTTGGCCTAAAGAACGCCGGCGCTACCTATTAAAGGGCCATGACAAAAATCTTCGACGATCTCATACACGACATCGTCGAATGCTATATCGATGACCTCGTAGTGAAGAGCATGTCATACGAAGAGCATTTAAAGCATCTCGAAACCGTATTTCAACGCCTTCGGCAATACAATTTGAAAATGAATCCCCTCAAGTGCGCGTTTGGAGTCTCCTCGGGTAAATTCCTGGGATTCATCGTTCGACACCGAGGTATTGAAATAGATCCGTCAAAGATTAAAGCGATTATGGAAATGCCTCCGCCTAGAACCCTCAAGCAGTTGCGGTCTCTCCAAGGGAAGCTCGCATACATCCGGCGGTTTATCGCTAATCTTTCGGGCAAATGCCGTCCTTACAGCCACCTGATGAAAAAGGGAACCCCGTTCGTTTGGAATCACAAATGTCAAGGTGCACTAGACGAGATCAAACAATACTTGCAAAATCCTCCGGTGTTGGCTGCCCCAGTGAAAGGAAAGCCTCTCATTCTTTACACGGCCGCCCTTGAAAGTTCTTTGGGCGCATTATGGGCACAGGAGAATGATCAGGGGAAAGAAAGAGCACTTTACTACTTAAGTCGAGTGCTGCTGGGGGCAGAAAGCAATTACTCGCCCATCGAAAAACATTGCTTGGCATTAATCTTTGCAATAACGAAGCTCAGGCACTATGCGTTGGCGCATGAAGTCCGTCTCATTTCGAAGGTGGACCCCCTTAAATACCTGATGTCAAAGGCTATATTGACGGGAAGACTCGCTAAATGGGCCTTGCTCTTGATGGAGTTCTCGATAACATATCAACCCCTCAAGGCAGTGAAAGGCCAGGCCATTGCTGACTTCCTCGCTGAACACCCGATACCGGCCGACTCTCCTCTGAACTGTGATTTGCCGGACGAGCATGCATTTGACGCAATTGGCGGTGGAAGCACACGATGGGAACTCTATTTCGATGGAGCGTCCTCCATAAAGAAACAGAAACAGGGTAGCCCGATCATCAAATCGGGGATAGGCCTTATCTTTGCAACTCCACAAGGAGGGATAATGCGCTTCGCCTTTTCCTTAACAGAGTCAAGGACAAACAATGAAGCCGAATACGAAGCCCTGATAGCAGGCCTCGAAATCGCCATCAACATGGGAATTGAAGACCTCCTCATATACGGGGATTCTCAGCTGGTCGTTAGCCAAGTAAATGGTGACTACCAAACGTGCAAACCAGAATTGGTGAAGTACGGCGAAAAGGTGCAACAACTGTTGGCCCAGATCCCCTTCTATATTCTAGAGAACATACCGCGCGCGGAGAACAGCAAAGCAGACGCGTTGGCCAAACTCGCTAAAGAACTGGCCGACGAGAACCTCGATGACGTCAGAATCGTGGTACAAAGCCGTCGAGTGCTCGCCCCGGCAGAAATACCTCCGGAATTATATAAAGAAAAGGGAGCGATTGAGCAAGCGACCCTACAAATAAAAGACCGTGAGAAGGCTGAGGACTGGAGGGAAGTCTTCATAGACTACTTTAAGTCCCGCCGAATGCCCGAAGAAGCGTCCTCAAGGCATCAGCTCATGAAACGAGCTTTATCTTTCGCTTTTGTCAACGACATTCTATACAAGAGATCATTTGATTCTCTATGGCTGAGATGCCTGTGACCTGACGAAGCAGAAAGAGTCATTCGGGAAGTTCATGACGGACTTTGCGGTTCTCACCAAGCAGGCCCAAAGATGAAGTTAAAAATTAAACGGATGGGTTACTATTGGCCCACGATGATCCAGGACTGCCTCGAGTATGCGAAGCAATGCCACTCATGCCAGATCCATGGAGACTTCATCCACCAACATCCGAATCCACTGCACCCGACGCTGGCTAGTTGGCCATTCGAAATGTGGGGGACTGACATAGTCGGCCCCATTGAGCCAGCATCATCCCGGGGACACCGCTTTATCCTGGCGACAACTGATTACTTCTCCAAATGGGCAGAAGCAGTACCACTGAAGGAAGTGAAGACGGAGAATATCCTCCATTTCTTCAAGACGCAAGTCATCTATCAGTTCGGAACTCCACGACGGATTATCTCCGATAATGGGCCGGCCTACCGAAGCCATAAGATTAGCCGCTTCGCACAGCAGCACAATATAGACTGGAGATATTCTTCAGTTTACAACCCACGAGCTAACGGTCTGGCCGAGGCTTTCAATAAGACCTTGACGAAGATCATAAAAAAGACCGTCTCCAGAAATAAGAGGGACTGGCACGAAAGGTTGCAAGAAGCCCTTTGGGCTTATCGAACTACATTCAAGACGGCCACGAACACAACGCCGTACGCGTTGGTATTTGGGACGGAAGCAGTTCTCCCCCTTGAGATAGAGTTACCCTCTCTACGAGTAGCAGTCCACCACGAGCTGACGAACGAAGAAAATGCTCACCTTCGGCTTGAGGAGCTTGACGCCCTCGATGAAACCCGGCTCATAGCGCAACAACATCTAGAAGCCTACAAAGCAAAGATGACGCGCTCGTACGAAAGATTGACCAGGCCGAGGACATTCCGCCCAGGCGAACTCGTACTAGTGGTCAAAAGACCTATGATCCCCAATCGCGCCAAGCGGGGAAAATTTGAGCCAAACTATGAAGTCCCGTACATCATAGACAAGGTCTACCAGGGTGGAGCCTACCTACTCATGGACATGCACGGTGAAAGGTCTTTCAGGCCAGTAAACGGCCGCTTCTTGAAGAAATACCATGCTTAATAAGCTGCAGCCTAGGTCAATGATGGATGACGACGACTATGTCCGCTCGCTATCTTCCTAGGCTCAGACTTTACAAGCAGCAGCCGGCCTTCCTATAACAGCGGACCGAAACGTCCTTAAACTATCGTCGGACCGAAACGTCCTTAAACTAACAGCGGACCGAAACGTCCTTAAACTATCGACGGACCGAAACGTCCCTAAACTACCACCGTAACGTCCTTAGGTTGACGAGATGGATAAATAAAGAAAAAATAAAAAAAAACGGTACGTCCATAAGCAAAATGGGCACGGATGAAAACCCGAAAAGGGCTCCGTGAGTAAAAACAGCAGGGCTGCCGGCAAGTGTTCGTGAAAACCCGAAAGGGCGCGACCTTGTAAAAAAAAAAGAGAAGAGTAAAAATGATATAAATAAAAAAAAACGGTATGTCCATAAGCAAAATGGGCACGGATGAAAACCCGAAAGGGCTCCGTGAGTAAAAACAGCAGGACTACCGGCGAGTGTTTGTGAAAACCCGAAAGGGCGCAACCTCGTTAAAGGACACTTACAGAGTCCTCTCGACCCTGTAAGGAGAAACCACCTGCGTGAGATCCTTACGACTCACAAAGGAGCAGTACACTTAGGGATCCTCACGATTCTTAAGGAGAAAATACACTTACGAGATCCTCACGACTCGTAAGGAGAATTCTCTTATGGGACCCTCACGGCTCATGAGATTTGAAAGTCTTAAGTTACAGAAACCTGAACCTGTTCTTAAGCAAATCCCCCACAACCTCCGATATTGCCCTACAAGAGGCTCAATACTGACCCTTGTATACAATCCACGGACGCGAATAAACATTTCCCCAACAAAGTCCAACCCTTGTAGGTCCCTTCGACCCATAAGGAGAAAACCCTCTTGTAGGATCCTTACGACTTACAGAGGAACATACACTTAGGAATCCTCACGATCCCTAAGGAGAAAATACACCTGCAAGATCCTCACGACTTGTAGGGAGAAATACCTTTGTGAGACCCTTACGGCTCATGAAGTCAAAGCCTTGGTCGACAGGACCCTTAACCCTGTTTGCTGAGCCACCTTTGTTCGTCATCGACAAAAGCAAATGATGATTCGCTCCTGGCAACGTTCCAGTTGTAGCGGTGCTGATGCAAAATCGGTGCCTAAAACCCAGGCTTGTAACGAAAAGCTAGCAAGCCACACATGCTTACAAAATAGCCGAAATGATGGGGCAACTTGCAATAAAAAGCAGCAAGTAAAAATGAAGGCATGAAAAATAGCCGAAATGATGGGGCAACTCGCAATAAAAAGCAGCGAGCAGAAAATAAATAAATAGCCGAAATGATTGGGCACCGCGAAAAATAGTCGAAATGATTGGGCAATCGCGATTTTCGCGATATAAAAGCTGAAGTGATAGAGCATCGCGGAAAAAGAAATAAAATAAAAATAAAATTTATGCCCTACAGGTGATATTCCATCACACCCTGTACACAATCCAAAGGCGTAAACAAAAGGGATCATACTTCTCCCCCAGGTTTCATCAGAAAAAGAAGCCAGGTCTCGACGGGCCACAAGTGACCTAGAGATCATCCAAACACTCGTCTCGTAACAACGGACATGACTTCAAACAAAGCAGAGCAGCGGCAGCTCCCAGTTCCATGGCTCGGTGGTATACATATCGCCAACAGTCAAGCCTCCATCCCGCGAAATGCGGATATGATCAGTACAAACTTCCTGGTCACGTGGAACGCGGATAACGTCACTCTTTGACCCCGTGGAAAACGTCCAGAGCGGATCCTGGTCCTCGCAGAGCATGGCAGTGAACCCGTGCGAAGCATCCAGAGCGGAGCCTAGTCCTCGCCTAACGCGGCAGTGAACCCGTGTGAAGCATCTAGTGCAAACTTCCTGGTCACGTGGAACGCGGATAACGTCACTCTTTGACCCCGTGGAAAACGTCCAGAGCGGATCCTGGTCCTCGCAGAGCATGGCAGTGAACCCGTGCGAAGCATCCAGAGCGGAGCCTAGTCCTCTCCTAACGCGGCAGTGAACCCGTGTGAAGCATCTAGTGCAAACTTCCTGGTCACGTGGAACGCGGATAACGTCACTCTTTGACCCCGTGGAAAACGTCCAGAGCGGATCCTGGTCCTCGCAGAGCATGGCAGTGAACCCGTGCGAAGCATCCAGAGCGGAGCCTAGTCCTCGCTTAACGCGGCAGTGAACCCGTGTGAAGCATCTAGTGCAAACTTCCTGGTTACGTGGAAAGCGGATAACGTCACTCTTTGACCCCGTGGAAAACGTCCAGAGCGGATCCTGGTCCTCGCAGAGCATGGCAGTGAACCCGTGCAAAGCATCCAGAGCGGAGCCTAGTCCTCGCCTAACGCGGCAGTGAACCCGTGTGAAGCATCTAGTGCAAACTTCCTGGTCACGTGGAACGCGGATAACGTCACTCTTTGACCCCGTGGAAAACGTCCAGAGCGGATCCTGGTCCTCGCAGAGCATGGCAGTGAACCCGTGCGAAGCATCCAGAGCGGAGCCTAGTCCTCGCCTAACGCGGCAGTGAACCCGTGTGAAGCATCTAGTGCAAACTTCCTGGTCACGTGGAACGCGGATAACGTCACTCTTTGACCCCGTGGAAAACGTCCAGAGCGGATCCTGGTCCTCGCAGAGCATGGCAGTGAACCCGTGCGAAGCATCCAGAGCTGAGCCTAGTCCTCGCCTAACGCGGCAATGAACCCGTGTGAAGCATCTAGTGCAAACTTCCTGGTCACGTGGAACGCGGATAACGTCACTCTTTGACCCCGTGGAAAACGTCCTGAGCGGATCCTGGTCCTCGCAGAGCATGGCAGTGAACCCGTGCGAAGCATCCAGAGCGGAGCCTAGTCCTCGCTTAACGCGGCAGTGAACCCGTGTGAAGCATCTAGTGCAAACTTCCTGGTTACGTGGAAAGCGGATAACGTCACTCTTTGACCCCGTGGAAAACGTCCAGAGCGGATCCTGGTCCTCGCAGAGCATGGCAGTGAACCCGTGCAAAGCATCCAGAGCGGAGCCTAGTCCTCGCCTAACGCGGCAGTGAACCCGTGTGAAGCATCTAGTGCAAACTTCCTGGTCACGTGGAACGCGGATAACGTCACTCTTTGACCCCGTGGAAAACGTCCAGAGCGGATCCTGGTCCTCGCAGAGCATGGCAGTGAACCCGTGCGAAGCATCCAGAGCGGAGCCTAGTCCTCGCCTAACGCGGCAGTGAACCCGTGTGAAGCATCTAGTGCAAACTTCCTGGTCACGTGGAAAGCGGATAACGTCACTCTTTGACCCCGTGGAAAACGTCCAGAGCGGATCCTGGTCCTCGCAGAGCATGGCAGTGAACCCGTGCAAAGCATCCAGAGCGGAGCCTAGTCCTCGCCTAACGCGGCAGTGAACCCGTGTGAAGCATCTAGTGCAAACTTCCTGGTCACGTGGAACGCGGATAACGTCACTCTTTGACCCCGTGGAAAACGTCCAGAGCGGATCCTGGTCCTCGCAGAGCATGGCAGTGAACCCATGCGAAGCATCCAGAGCGGAGCCTACTCCTCGCCTAACGCGGCAGTGAACCCATGTGAAGCATCTAGTGCAAACTTCCTGGTCACGTGGAACGCGGATAACGTCACTCTTTGACCCCGTGGAAAACGTCCAGAGCGGATCCTGGTCCTCGCAGAGCATGGCAGTGAACCCGTGCGAAGCATCCAGAGCGGAGCCTAGTCCTCGCTTAACGCGGCAGTGAACCCGTGTGAAGCATCTAGTGCAAACTTCCTGGTCACGTGGAACGCGGATAACGTCACTCTTTGACCCCGTGAAAAACGTCCAGAGCGGATCCTGGTCCTCGCAGAGCATGGCAGTGAACCAGTGCGAAGCATCCAGAGCGGAGCCTAGTCCTCGCCTAACGCGGCAGTGAACCCGTGTGAAGCATCTAGTGCAAACTTCCTGGTCACGTGGAACGCGGATAACGTCACTCTTTGACCCCGTGGAAAACGTCCAGAGCGGATCCTGGTCCTCGCAGAGCATGGCAGTGAACCCGTGCGAAGCATCCAGAGCGGAGCCTAGTCCTCGCCTAACGCGGCAGTGAACCCGTGTGAAGCATCTAGTGCAAACTTCCTGGTCACGTGGAACGCGGATAACGTCACTCTTTGACCCCGTGGAAAACGTCCAGAGCGGATCCTGGTCCTCGCAGAGCATGGCAGTGAACCCGTGCGAAGCATCCAGAGCGGAGCCTAGTCCTCGCCTAACACGGCAGTGAACCCGTGTGAAGCATCTAGTGCAAACTTCCTGGTTACGTGGAAAGCGGATAACGTCACTCTTTGACCCCGTGGAAAACGTCCAGAGCGGATCCTGGTCCTCGCAGAGCATGGCAGTGAACCCGTGCAAAGCATCCAGAGCGGAGCCTAGTCCTCGCCTAACGCGGCAGTGAACCCGTGTGAAGCATCTAGTGCAAACTTCCTGGTCACGTGGAACGCGGATAACGTCACTCTTTGACCCCGTGGAAAACGTCCAGAGCGGATCCTGGTCCTCGCAGAGCATGGCAGTGAACCCGTGCGAAGCATCCAAAGCGGAGCCTAGTCCTCGCCTAATGCGGCAATGAACCCGTGTGAAGCATCTAGTGCAAACTTCCTGGTTACGTGGAACGCGGATAACGTCACTCTTTGACCCCGTGAAAAACGTCCAGAGCGGAGCCTGGTCCTCGCCAAGCACGGCAATGAACCCGTGTGAAGCATCCAGAGCAAACACCGGACTGTGGAGTCCTTAAAATCCACGGACTATGACGTCCTTAACCTCGACCGTGATGTCTTAAAACTAACGATCAACCACCCCGATTCCCTACAGACTTTGCCTTGGTTTAAGGGTACATCTCTTCACTCCTTTGATGCCCGGCGTTGTAATTCCTCAACGTCTTCAAAGAGGTGACGGGTCCCTGCAACCAAACCCCGGACTGTGGAGTCCCTAAATCCACGGACTATGAGGTCCTTAACCTTGACCGGGATGTCTTAAAACTAACATCGGACTGTAGAGTCCTTAAATCCATGGACTATGAGGTCCTTAACCTTGACCGCGACGTCTTTAAACTACGATACCTTGAGAGATCCCTAACCCCGTGAAACACGGAAAAAGGTGATCACACCCGGCACTTGCAGGCCCTCGCCACCTGTAAGGAAGAAAAACTCTCTTGTGAGATCCTTGCGACTCTCAAGGGAAAACCCGCTTAAGGATCCTCACGATCCTTAAGAAGAACTCACACCTATGGGATCCTCTCGACTTATAGGGAGAAAGACTCCTTATGAGACCCTCGTGGCTCATAAGATGCAAAGGCCTCAGGAAACAGATCCTAACCCTGAATCCTAAGCCACGGCTGTGCAAGAAGATTAAGATAGAATATCCGCAGAATGCATTCAATGAAAAGGGGACACATCACTGAGAGGAAAATTGTATCTTTTATTCATAAACCAAAATGGATGCAAAATACAATTCAAAGCAAAAAAGGGCAGATACTCTTATTCATGAGTATGTACAAAAAAAAAGGGGTTCTACACTAACGAAAAAGATCACCAAACACAGGATCAACGGCACAAGGGTTGATGAAGCAAAGGACAAGATTCTCCATCTCTCTCTCCGCTTTCTCCAGCACATCGAAACGACGATTCTCGCGAGGAGTCGCTCCCCATCGGTTGGTGCCGTGTTCGTCCGCGAAAGCAAACATAATGGCTCGCTGGGCCTTTATCTCGCTCAGTAGATGAATTGAGCAGTCCCTCAGAGCCTGAGTAATCAGGCAGGCTTCATGAAAGCCCTCGAGTTTTTCCTCCGCCGCATCAAGCATCGCCAGGGTCATCTCTGCCGGGTGAGGAGGAACATCGGCAAGCACGGCCGAGAGGATCATCCGGAGCCAGAGAGAACCCATCGGGAGGGGAGACCCCCTACGGATCGAGAGTTCATGCATGGCTAAGTCGCATTCGTCATCAGGAAGAAGTGGATCCACTAGCCGAGCGGCAAAGCGGGGGATCATCTCCTCGATGGGCACTTCCCATGGCTGCCGACAAGCGTGTGGACGGTTGCAGGCCATAACGCTCAGATACTCCTTAAATTAAATCACGTTGATATGGGAATGAATTTCTCTGTAAGGAGAAAATAGGCTATGGCCTCAAGAATATAAAGAGGTGCATTAAGTACCATGCGCGAAAAATCTTGCAGGCGAAAGATGTTTCCAAGGCCCAAAAAGGAAAGGCATCGAAAATCAAGGAGAAATAACTATTTCCAAGGCTCTTTTTTTATGCATCTGATACTGCGCGCTAAAAATGCGGCATGGAAAATATTGTGAACAGTCCCATCAAATGGTCCCACGTGCGGAACGTGTGAGACCCAAATTTGACGTGCACTAGAAAATAGAATGGCACCATGCATATTAAAGGCATCAGCAACAACAATAGTGAAATGATAAAATTCTAGGAAAAAGGCGTGCAAACATGGGAGAACATAATAAAACTCGCCGCTCATACTTCAAGAGATTCATACAAAATATAGAGAACACATTTACAATGGAAACACTTCAGATGCGGGGCATGGGTTGAGAAACTCAAAATTAACTTTATTCAAAACCTTCCAAACGTTGCGAACTTCCCGAGTATGCTTTCGCTCACGGTCACAAGCATCGGGGTCCCCACGGATGTCCTCTACCCTCCGATAGGCGCCCAGTATGGCTGATTGTTGAAAAAGCTGGTGAAGAAGATCAATGAGATCATCCCGCCTCCTCTTTGAGATCAAGCCCATAAGGTACACCGAATGCACCTTATCCTCGGCAGCGTCTAAGTCCCCGAGTGGTATGCCGGCGCAAAAGAGAGGAAGGGCCTCCCGGATCGCCAGCACGATCAGCCTCAGAAGAGAAGAGCGACGGGGAAGTAGTCGATGGTTGTACTCGTCAAAGCGGCTCATGATCTCGGCGCACTGAGCATCGGTGAACTCCTGGTTCTGACTGCGGCCCAGCGCACGAATGTTCCCATAGGAAATGATCTCGTCAAGACGATACAGATGGGCGTCCATGATACCTAAAATAAAAGTCACTAGCATCATTACAAAGCCCCCATTGCATTAATTGCAGGAAGAACAACCTTGGGCCAAGAGACCACAGGAAGCCTCTGTGTGAAGAAATCGAGTTCTTCGTTGGAATTAAATTCCTTATTAAGAAAAGAGAATTAAATTCCCAAAAACATTTTTTGATGGAATTAAATTCCATGGGTTTGAACCGCCATCATCATCTCTTCAAAGATCATCTAAACCCTAAGAGCTCTACAGTTGAAAGATTAAACAGTTTCATGTTCTTATGGAAAATATGAAGAAAGAAGGGTAAAAACCCTTGTTTTGGATTTAAAATCCAGGAAAATGTGAAGGTCCATCGTTGTCCAAGAACATTACCTGAGGAAAAAGGATTCCTTTTGAGCAGAGTTAAACTCTGAAAATATTTTAAAACAGAGAACTAAGCTCTGGAAGAAGAGAATTAAATTCTCAGAAAAAGTCCTCAGAAGAAGAAGATGAACGAAGTGAAGGCTCCTATGAAGAAACAACGGTATTTATAGAAGACAATGAAAACGCTTCGTCTCCCCAGATCCCTAGAGGAATCCAACGGTCACAAGAGGTGACAGCGTTGCACTCACGTGCAGACACGTGAGAACAACGCTGTGGGGGCATTTGTTTCCTGATTTAAAATCAGGAAGCTTCTGTGAAAAGCTTCAGAAGAGGGTCACGTTCTTACACGTGACTAGCGGTCACGTGTTCGCACGTGACACCTGAACGCATCATTCAAGCAAGTTCAGTCTCCTGACAAAGTCGAAGAAAAGGGAGCTTCAGGAAGGGTCACGTGCTCCCACGTGAACAAGGTCACGTGTCGGCACGTGACATTTAAATTCAAGAAGCAAAGGCGCACTTTGATTCGCTGATCAAGTCAAGGAAAAAAGCTTCAGAAGAGGTCACGTGCTCCCACGTGACCAGGGTCACGTGTCGACACGTGACGTTCAAAGCAGCAAACTCGCTCTCCAATTGAACCAAAGAAAGAAGCGCCAGACAGGGGTCACGTGCTCACACGTGACCAGGCGTCACGTGGTAGCACGTGATGGCTACAACAGCAACCGGAAGATAGCGCAGAAAGGAAGAGGATTCTTCATTCCAAAGTGGGTCACGTGGTCACACGTGACCGGCTTTCAAAGCCCATTTTTGACGACAGAATTAAATTCTGAAGGAAATTCGAATCTTTCCAAAGGAAAGTAATTATTTGGGACCGATCAAATTAAAGATTCAGAGATGATTAAATATCATCTATCTATGGAAAATCTCGGGTTTGGAAAGATTTCCCCCTTAAATCTAACCAAAATAACAAAGGAGAATCTCTGGATTCAAAATCCAATGGTGAATAAAATTCACCTGATAATCCAAAGGCCCAAAATGAATAATGGACGCAAATCAAATCTCAATGAAGATTCGTCAAAAAACTGATTGATGCGGCTGCTTCTCCTATAAATAGGAGCCAAGGGACACAAAAAAGAGATATACATACGCAGAGAAGAAAAAAGAGAAGGAGAGGAGCTTTGATACTCAGATCTTCTGCAAAAACCCTAGGTAAGAAAGGGAAAGACATTGGAAAGAAAGAGAATTTAATTCTCAACAGAGTTTAACTCTGATATGTAAAAACAGAAGAACATATTTCTTCTCTCTTTGATAGAGGATCTGCAAAGCGCACATCTCCCCTTAAGGTTGAGAATTTAATTCTCAATGGGTCGAGATCCTGCCATGCAGATCCAAAACATAGAGAAGGAATGCAAGCTCGAGAATTTAATTCTCACAGAACTATAGGAATTTAATTCCTCCAAAATAAAAGTTAGGGCTGGACCCTATATCATGGGAATTTAATTCCTTCCGAACAAAAGAAGAAACAGGGTTTAACCCTAAGTAAAAACCAGTTCTGTTGAAACATCAGGAATTCAATTCCCTTAATCATAATTTAACAGAGGATGGAAGTTTAAACTCCTTAAGAAACTTTTATTAGGGTTTAACCCTATTCAGCCCCTCGCATATATGAGGAATTTAATTCCTACAGAAAATTCAGAGTTAAACTCTATTCGAGAAAAAAAACAAAGTCTTCGAAAGGAAGTAGGAATTTAATTCCTCTGAAAATCTACAGCTCGAGGAATTTAATTCCTGAAAAAAAATTAACAAAGACTCCAAACAAAATACATGAAGGCAAGGTCACGTGCCACCACGTGACCCCCTCAAGAGATATACAGAAAGCCCCTTGAAACAACACCCCACGTGACCCACGTGACCCTTGACAGAGGCTCTGATACATAAGCATATGAATGCCCGTCACGTGATGGCACGTGATGCCCTGAAAGATGTAGCAATGTCAGCAGAACAAACGAAGGGAGGGCGCTCTCACGTGCTGCCACGTGACCCCTCTTGCCTTAGTGTTTAACACTAAATTAAAACTCTCAAACCCAGTGTTAAAACACTGTTGGGCCTTAGCATTCAACGCTGATTAAAAAGCTTTATTTGCAGTATTCAACACTGATCTGTTTTAGTGTTTAACACTAATTTGAAAAGCCTTGTCGCTGGTGTTTAACACCAACTATCTCTTAGTGTTAAACACTAACTTGTCAACCTCATTCCCAGTGTTCAACACTGATTGCTCTGTAGTGTTTAACACTAGGTTTTGGCCCAATTGGCTAAAGGGATAGAGGCAAAGCCTCTCCCTCAATGAACCAACAAGAAGTCAATATTCCAGACCTGACTGGACTTAGCCCAAGTTGGCCATAAGTCCTCAATTTGTGATTAACTGGGCTAATGGGCTCATAACATAATTAATTAGTCTTGACCCCAAATTGGGTCAGGGACTATTTAAGCCGTTCCGGTTCTAGGGTACATCTCTTCACTCCTTTGATACTTGGCATTGTAATCCCTCAATGTCTTCAAAGAGGTGACGGGTCCCGATGACCATTCATGATATGGACTGTGGGGTCCTTAAACCCATGCCTAATGCAAAATTCCTGGTTACGTGGAACACGGATAATGTCACTCTCTGACCCCGTGGGAAACGTCCAGAGCGGATCCTGGTCCTCGCAGAGCACGGCAGTGAACCCGTGTGAAGCATCCAGAGCGGAGCCTGGTCCTCGCTAAGCACGGCAGTGAACCCGTGTGAAGCATCCAGAGCACATACCGGACTGTGGAGTCCTTAAACCCACGGACTACGACGTCCTTAACCTTGACCGAGATGTCTTAAAACTAACAACGGACCGCAATGTCCTTAAACTACCCACGGACCGCAATGTCCTTAAACTACCCATGGACCGCAACGTCCCTAAACTAGAACAATAGAGCCCTTTCCTATGCTCTTTTGTTGGACCTAAACGGCCCCGTTTAAGTTGATCTTAGCCTTGAAGATGGCTAACGTGTCCTTAAACCCTCAAACATACTGGACTACGAATCCCCCAAATTAACTTCGGCTCAAGGGTACATCTCTGAACTCCTCTGACATCTGTCGTTGTAATCCTTCAACGTCGTCAGAGAGGTGATGGGTCCCGACAGCCATACAGACGATGGACCACTATGTCCCTAAACTGGAACATTAGAGTCCAAACACTCTTTTGTCGGATCTAAACGATCCCGTTAAGTTGATCTTAGTCACAAAGTTAGACTAACGTATCCTTAACAAACGTTTGAGTTGATCTTAGCCTCGAGTAGGGCTGACGTATCCTCAAACCAAACCCTCCCCCCAAAACCAAATTTAAGATAATGCGGATTTGGGCTAGTCCACGCCCTACGGGCGACGACATAACTCAGTCTCCGTAAACAACCACAAACAAAACAAACACCCACGACACGAAGTGACCAGCTGGAGAAGGAGAAAGTTGTTACCGCAATGCGGTAGCGTAATTAACTGCAGGGGCTTGCGCCTGCAGGGAAGAGCGTCCCCACAATCAAAAACCCCTCAAGCGAGGGGGAATCTGACGAAGTCTGCTACATCGGACGCATCCGTTTAAACCTTCGATACATGGTGCCATAAATCAACTTGGCATCTTCGGAGAGGTGGACGGATAGCACCAATTAGCATCTGCCCCGAATCTCAGTGCCAAGACATCGCAGTCCTGTGCGCCGTCTTTCGGAGGGGAACAGTAACTAAATTGTTGATATAAATAATAGGTGAAATTCTTTAATCTTGCTTTCTATTAATTCTTGCATCATGATTAGATCTCAATTTGTGATTGTGGTTCTTGTTGTGATGTTTGAGTAAAACTCCGCTCGTTAAGGGGTCGAGACGATCAATAGAATGATGATGTAACAAATCTTAATACGATTCTTAAGTCCTACGAGTCTTGTAAACCCTAGCAAGTTCAAGAATCGATGACCTAGTTTCGTTGCGATACTTTCTTGATTGTGATCGCTTGAAATTAGGGAGCTACGATCGTTTCTTGAATTTACTAAAGGCTTGAATATGAATGAGATCGACGATAGAACAAGGGATAAGATGAAATCCTAGTTTCATAAGAAATCTCTAATTCTCGATCGATCATCATCGATCTAGTATCAATTCATCGAAGGATAAGAATACGTAATTGTAAGATTGCATCACATCTATAGATCCGATCGATTCCTACGAGCCTCATTTCGATTCTTGATATTTGGTTTGGAAAAATCATCAAACTATCGATTCTTGATTCTATCTTTTCTTGTTATTAGATCTAGATTTTCTAATTCTTGAACTTCAAATATAAATCATGAATTGTTTTGTTTTGTTTTCTTTAAAGTTTTGACTCATCTAATTCCAAAGACGAACGATTACACTTTCTCTGTGGACGATCCGCACTCACTTATAATCTACATCCGACACCGTAGTTGATTGCGGTCAAATAATTTTTGGTTGTGATTTCTTTATAATTCTCATACTACACATCAAGATTATCATACAATTAATGCGCAAAATCCAATCAGGTGCACAAGGTGCACAAAACCAATATCGAGCATCACAATCGAAATCGAAGTCCAGTGCATCTAAGTGCACAAAATGCGTATCACTGCACTTCAAGCATATGTGAACTATACCGAGTGCAAAAACCAAATCGTATGCGTATATACGCACAAATCAACTCAACTGTATGAAATCCATATAATCACAAACATGAGAAACCAAGGCACGAAAACTATCTCAAGTGCAACAACTGTGCAAAAATCGTAAATACTCAGTAGGTGCAACCATAGCGCATGAAAACGATATCATGACACTCAATCATCAAAACCAAATCATGCGAATATATCGCTCAAAGTACCAAAATCAAGTATGGCGGAATAGTCCCGCTCAAGCACATCCTCAAAGAATCTCTGGCCAACTATCGTGGTCACTCATAGCATGTCTCGTCGACGATCCTGAACTCTGGCCTGCCGGTGTGCATAACATGACCACTCCTGGGTCCAGGTCTTCTCGTAATTCATCCCAGAAAGGTCCTTTCGAGATCTCTCCTAAATCTCGTCTCTGCCGAACTGTCCGGAAGTCATCGTCCCTTATTAGCTCTGTTCTCGTTCCGGAACGGCTGCATACTCATCGCGACTCCTTCTGGAAGGTATATCCAAGTACAATGCCTCAGCATGCGTATCGCATCTCTGATGTCGGCGGAGTGGAACATCGTCTCATCAAGATCTCGTACGAACCTCTTACTCCACTTTCTCTAATGTCGACTGCTTCGGACTCGTCTCGTCGTGGCTGCATGGACTGAGCTCCAACGGCTATCCTCGTATCTGGAGTCTCCCAAGAAATGCATCTCACCACCTAGCATCCGAATGAAGTTGAACCATCCGATCGATTCGTCAAAACCTCATAATCCCCCAAGAGCTCAACATCTTGGGTACAGTTTAATAGTATCGAGTACGTACCACAGCATCGATGGTCCAGCCGTAGAAGGGAAGACCCAAGCCTCACTAATGGCGCCGCGGAACTGCCGCAAACCCTAAGATTCAAAGGCTTTCACACGGTCATTAAGTCGAGTTAGGATTTCATTCTTCTAGAGAGTCCATAGAATTTCCTGCATGCTCTTCCGAATACTTTAAACTTGGAATAATAGGTTTCTGACATTCGACCGTCTCTGTCGACTCTCAACGTCTCCGCGTGAAGTCGTCTCTTGCTGGAATCAATCTATCTGATGACCTCGCATCGGGGTAGTGAACGAACCACATGTCCTAGTCATTCATCCTCGGTGACTAGCGACCTTCTATCATCTCTTAGTACCTTCTATCATTTCTTAGTACAACTCGTACTGGAATAGCTTCAATATCTGAGGCGATATCTCCTTGTTCGCAGCAATGACTGGCTCACTCGTCTGCACGCTGAACAGTGCCTCAATCATCAGGAGTAAGCAATACGCCAACGGTCATCAAAATCTGGCTGGCCTCTATCATTGGTTCGATCCTTTGGTACTGATCGGCACATCCGAGAAATCTCGTAAAAGCGATCTGTCAAATGCTCATGGCGCGAAAACACAATCAGACGACGCCTCTCAATGCAATCGTATGTCTCTGGAATCACGCCCTGGTCAGTCCTCGTTCGTGACGAGCTCGTGCTGACCGCAACTCTAGCCGTAGCTCTCCCTGCCCGTAATCGTGGCAGCAAACCATAACTAGTACCGATGAGGCTAGATCAGGAATGAATATAATACTGAACAAAGAAATGTACATCCTAAGGCTTCTTAAGTGGACTAGCGTATCGTAAGTATGCCGCGGAACATACCCACGATACGTCACTCTACTTTAGTCACCTATTCCATCAACCAAGGGCCATCCTACGCTCCGAAGGTAAAACCTGGCTCTGATACCAACTTTGTCATGTCCCGAAAGTATGGAACATGACCGGCACTTAAACTACGAAACGTCTCAAGGCGTACGTAATCTAAGTAAGCCGAAAACCCAGATATCCAAACCAAGAAAAGTGGTAGAGTGAAAGAAAACCAATTTAAATCAAGTAGTTTTAATAGCATACGCCGAATTATGCGTTTTTTATAAAAAATCAAATATTTCCTGAAAATTTCGGCAGAGTCTCCTTTGTAAATACTGGCCTCCAAACAGGATACAACATGAATAGTATACGAAATCAATAAAAGGCATCCCCAAGCAGAAGATAGCTCCTCGTCAATCGACGGTCACAACCACACAAGCAATATAATATACAACGCCAAGGGAAAGGATCAAAACTCAAAAGGAAACTCAAAACAACAAGAAATCCACAGAAAAATAACGCGCGACTCTAAGGTCGAAAGAATAACATCACTGGTCTCTATCTCAAAAATAAATACATGTTTGGTTGATGGAACTTCTAGATACAACAGAGTAATAATATACAAGGTATATAATGAGGGGTACGATACAAATAAACACACCTACTAGCAAATCACCCGGACATGGAAGTAGTGCCAGCAAAGCCGTAATGAAACATGTACGGTAAAACCTGCAAGAAACTGTGGCACAACGGGAGTGAGTTGCCAACTCGTGAGTAGAAAAACATCTACGAACAGAAACCGCATGAACAACGCAATCATAGGTCAACGATCATAATATATCCTCAAATATATATAACATGCAGCCTATAACAATGGCTAGGGTAAATATCTAACCCGAGTGTAAACCCATGTGGCCGTGTCAGTGCCTCAGGTAGCAATATATCATATGGATGATGTATGAATGCATGAAACAGAATGCATGCACTGAAGAAAACCGCTTTCATAAATTAGTGAGATTTCTGTATCTTCTTTAAAAAAAATGAGGTATCATAAATGAAATCAGCATAAACAGTGCCTAGCATCGACACAAAGCAAATATCCAAATATCTTGATATCTCTGTGTCGCAATCTCTGTACCTCAATATCTCAAATATCTCTGTATGTCTCAATCTCACTATCTAGGGCGCCGTCAGTCCAGACCGGCCTCTACCATCAATCTCAAGACCACGACGGTATCCTCCGGATATCCGACGCTTCGGGTAAAATCACCGGTCGGCAGTGCTCCCCTGCCAGGCTCAACGCCATCATCTGCGATCTTCTTGCCCCGGGGTACCGCACCGGGTCCACCATGTACCCAAAACGGTTCATCCGTCTCCTCGAATCGGGTCTCGAAATCCATCAGCAAACTCATGGTGGACGACTCATACATCATGGGAAAACCGCGCTTTTCATTTAAAAAGAGAGAGAAGAAGTTTGTATAAGTTTTGCGGTTTTTCCCCCAAATCGAGAAAATCTCATGGAAATCCGAATCCAAAACCACAATAGCACGTAAAATAGTGAATATATGCATGAGAATCCATGAATGCGGCATAACAATGAATAATAACATGCATGAAGTAGCAAGTAATAACTATAATGTCTAAACTAACATATAAGGCAAGTATACTAATATCATGTCTAAACTATTAGCTAACAATCTATGTCAAATGAAATAGTATTTTCTAAAGTGTTCGTGACATGGCAATTACCGATGAAGTGTGAGCCGGCAAGTACGTGTACGTAGTACATACGCGTCATCGGTAATGGTGCTGGTTTCCTAACAGCATGATATCAACAATAGAATATGAAACATAATATAAGCTTGCGATGCGGAGTGAACAGCAATAATGAGCGGGAGCTAAATACTAGGCACAAAGATAACAATCTATATTTAATATAAATCTAGTCTAACAACTACACTAAACTAAAGGGCTAAGCTAACTGGCTACTGAAGGTAAGGAAACCGCCTAACACCTGAGTCGATACATATATATATTAGTCGGTGATCCCGCCTCGATAATATCACATTCGATACCTCATCTATAATCAAATATTCCCAAGTCAAGAGCGCGGATCAAACATCAATATATAGCTCGTACGTAAATCCGTCGTACGGCATCCCAAATCTGGGTACGGGTCAATATCACATTATTCATCTGGTATCCTCTTTATCCAAGATCATAATATGGGTACTGATCTACGTCTAGTACGAATCTAATATCATCAATATAGTAATGATCTGACTGCTGATCTACAGTCTCATACAAACCGATATCATCATTATATATCGTCATAAAGAGGTATACATCGCCTAATGCGACCTATTATGAATATCTTAATATATCTTATCTCATATCACGATCACATGTCAACCATTCAATGTATAACACTATTCACATGTAACGCCGTCCCAAGATCCGCTATAATATCTGGACGTATCTCAAGTACGAATCCTGCCATATCACCGTTCTCGCGGTCTCAATCAAATCTTATCGACTCATCTCAAATCCCAAATACTATCCTCAAATCCAGTATGTGAACACATGGTCCCATACCCATGTGAACACATAACAATATAACCCCATATAAACACATATGAAAGAAGAATGTATGCAAGTATGCGTGTGTGTGTGTGTAAATGTGGTGCAACCTCTACTCTAGGGTCTCGCAACACTAAACCTATCCAATTACACCTAAAATCTATCTTTATCATCAATAAAATCAACAATATAAAATCAATATATATGTGTGTATACGTATTCGTATACATCACCACGAACTGCGGGGGTGCTATACGCCATCCACCCGACTTCTCCCCGTAGATATGAATCTACTCACCTGGTCCTCGCTCGCCGGTGCCGACGTCGCCACGCGCTTGCTTGTCGTCTCGAAATCCACATGGGGTACCTACATATCATAACGCACCGTATCGCATTAAAACCAAATTCGAAATCGAAACGGCATACGAAAATCAAATCGGCATGCGTATCACGCATAGGTCAAAACCTATCGCCTACGCATGCAAGAATAGCCAAACCAACCCTAGATGTTGATGTACAAACGTCAAACCATCGGGAAAAACCCAAACACACTCATTTGCGCATTCACGAACACTAATTATAATATAAAATAGGTTAAAATTCACAAAAACCTCAAATTCACTTTAAAAGCCATTTTTCCGAAAATCTAGCAAGCAAAAATTACCCGTTTTAGTACAAAACTCGACGTTTAAACAAATCTAGTGGCTATAATACTTATTAAACACTTAAATAAGTCATACAACCCATTTCAAAAATTTAATCTCATCAATTCTTATAAAATAAAAATTCTAGTTTTGCAATTTATCTAATTTTAACAATTTCAACTAAAAATACACAAAACAACAACTACGCTTGGTTTTGCATGGTTCAAAGGCATTAAACCACTCATTATAATATTAATGATGACATGAAACCATAATTATATTTTAATCTAAAACATTTAATAATTTTCCAAAAACCCTAATTTGCAAAATAGCTTAATTAGGACATTTTATAAGTAATGGTTTGTAATTAACACCTAGATTAGCTTTCTACAAGACTTAAGATGTTAATCCACATCACAAAACCATGCACATTTTATCACAACCCAATTCCACAACAAAACCCTAACTTGAATTCCTTAATCATGCAATTAAACTCATCTAAAACCTAATTAATCACTTAATTAACTTAGATTAAAGCAACTAGACAACAAATTTAACAAAAGCATGAGATTATACCTCCCATGTTTGAGATCAAACTCAAGATCTAGCCTTCCAAAATACTCTCTTTTCATAAAGATCCATGCTTGAAAGGCCAAGGAATAATGGGTAAAACTTGGATTTGGAATTAGAGTTGAATTTGTATGGATTTGAAGTGATTTTTGTGGATTTTTTTGATGCAAAATGGGGTGAGATTTGGGGGGAGGGGCTGCTTCTATAGGCTAAAAATTCGGCCAGAATTGGAGGGGTGAGGGAGGAGAGAGAGTGACGTGGAGAAAGTGGGGAAAAAGTCAAAGTCCACACTCCCTTTTGACCTTCCTTCATTTTCCTTTCTTTTCTTTTCTTTTCTTTTCAAAAGTGAGGTGATTGGAGAGAGAGGGGGGAGGGCTGTCAAGGTGGGGCCGGCCACATGGGGAGAGGGAGAGAGGGTGAGGTATGGGTGTGTGGGTTAGGAAAAAAGATAAATGTATTACCCCAATTCCCACTAACACAACATTCACTAATTAAGCCATTTTTCTTCGATATTTTCTAAACCGTTTTGGCAAACCATTTCGTTTCAGAAACAATATTTTACATGTCAGTTTAGTGTGTTATGAATTATAAAATTTGTATCAAGCCATTCCAAATTGTAATTTTCCCTAATTAAATGAATTAGTGACGGCTTAAAATAATATTAAAATAATTAATTTCGGAAAATTTTTCAGAAAATTTGAAATTTCACCAGTGGCTCAATAAACACCAAATACTAGCAATTACATAGCTAGAATATGCATATTTAATTTTATAATAAAGAAATTTGTATTTTGACTTTTTACTGAAAACCCCCTTATTTTACCGATTTTCCGAAATTTCACCGAAACGATTTTCAAAACGTTACACCAAGACACGGAAAGCTATTTGGGTGCCCACCGCGACGGCCCCCTCAACTTCGACCGCGCATGAAAAGAGAAGGCCGGAGAAAATCCCCGCGCCTGCGACAAATGACAAAGGCACTGAACCCAAACGCCCTAAGTTTGGGGGCGTGGTGGTACATACTGTTGTTCCCCCAATCAGTGCAAGGCTCAGCTTAAATTTCGAAAATTCAAATTTTGAAGCAACGCTTCAGTTCCCTTGCGCTGCGCGCAACGCGCCACGTGTCAGAAGTTGACATGGCAGCACAACGCCCAAGACAGTACGTCCAATCAGAGCAAGGCTCTTTTAAAAACATAAGCAACGTTCAACTGCGCAAGCGCACGGCTGCGCGACACGTGTCTGCGCAGTTGCGCAAGCACAACTGCGCAAGCGCACGGTAGCGCGACACGTGCTTGCACAACTACGTGTCTGCGCAGTTGCGCAAGCACAACTGCGCAAGCGCACGGCTGCGCGACACGTGTCTGCGCAGTTGCGCAAGCACAACTGCGCAAGCGCACCGCTGCGCGACACGTGCCTGCGCAGCTTCGCAAGCCTTCCACTGCGCGACACGTGTCAAACACTGGGGGGTTGCACAGAAACAGAATAAAATTTAATGAAATCTTTTCTGTTCTTGTTAAAACAAGAAGATTTTCTTGTATAAGACAGGGGCCTTTGGATCAAAGATCCAACGGTGGGAAAAATTTCCCAAATCACTCAGGAAAAGATCTTTTTAACAAATTCAACTAATTTATGAGCACTATAAAAAGGACCCCAGACTTCATTTGATGAGGATGAACATCAGAAAGAAAACAGAGAGAATTCTTGAAGAACTTTGGAAGAACAAAAAAAAAGGTAAAACCTTTTAAAACAGAAAAATCTCTGAAGTACAGATCATTGATCTAAAAATCATTAATCTTCAATGAACAAATAAATAAAATAAAAATAAATAAATAAAAATAGTGCCTTGCACTTGTTATGAACCCTTGGTTCTCTGAGAAAAGGAAAAACAAGAGAGAAACTTGTTTTCCTTTGATCTAAATTTAGATCAAAAGTGCTCTGCACTTTTGTTCTTGAATCTAAAAGATTCTTAATGCTCTGCACAAATGCAATGCATTATTTAAAGGCCTGGCCCAAATCAAATTGCAAAGCAATAAAAGGGCAGAGCCCTATTTGAATTTGAGCAAAGCCCAAAATAAATAAAAAATTGGACTTAACCCAATCGTGGCCATAAGTCCTTAAATCAAATTGATTGAGCAAAATGGTTCTCCTGAATCAATTCACAACCGGTTCGAGGGTACATCTCCGAACTCCTTTGACATTCATCGTTGTAATTCCTCAACGACGTCAAAGAGGTGACGGGTCCCAACGGCCACACACCTAATAATGGACCGAAACGTCCCTAAACTAATATTGGACCGAAACGTCCCTAAACTAACATTGGACCGAAACGTCCCTAAACTAATATCGGACCGAAACGTCCCTAAACTAATATCGGACCGAAACGTCCCTAAACTGGCACAATAGAGCTCAAATGCTCTTTTGTCGGATCTAAACGGTCCCGTTAAGTTGATCTTAGTCTCAAACTGGACTAACGTATCCTTAACAAATGTTTAAGTTGATCTTAGCCCCAAACACGGCTAACGTATCCTTAAATATTCACATGGATTATAAAACTCCCAATTAACTCTGGTTCGAGGGTACATCTCCGAGCTCCTTTGATACATGTCGTTGTATTCCTTCAACGACGTCAAAGAGGTGACGAGTCCCGATGGCCATACATTAAATTAATCACTACGTTGAGTTGATCTTAGTTTAAAACAGGACTAATGTATCCTTGACAAACGTTTAGGTTGATCTTAGCCGCAACGCGACTAATGCATCCTTAAACTAAAAACACCAAACCCAAATCTAAGTAAATACGGATTTGGACTAATCCACGTCCTACGGGCGACGGCATTACTCAGTCTCCGTATACAATCCACGGGCAACCACAAACAAAACAAACACACACGACACGAAGTGAAATTCTGGAGAAGGAGAAAGTGGCTACCGCGATGCGGCAGCGTAATTAACTGCAGGGGCTTGCGCCTGCAGGGAAGAGCGTCCCCATAATCAAAAACCCCTCACCCTGAGGGGGAATCTGACAAAGTTTGCTATATCGGCCGCATCCGTCTAAACCTCCGATACACGGTGCCATAAATCAACTTGGCATCTTCGGAGAGATAAACGGATAAAACCAAATAGCATCTGCCCCGAACCTCAGGCACGGGCGTCCTAACGTCCAGGCCGCCGTTCGGAGGGGAACAGATTCTGGCACGCCCGGTGGGACCTCTTCCTCTTTCCACTCCACACTTCGTGTATCGTCTTCGCGAACCAATCGCGGTTTGTTAAATGGTTGCCTTTGGATTTCAAGTTGCTAAGATTTGGTCTTTTGTCTGGCGCAGAACTCAAGCATCCATGGATTCTAACTGCACCAAATGCGCGAAGCACCACTGCAACGGACGCTCCACCTCACCGAGAGGTGTAACATATGGGCCCCAAGCAGCCTCTTTCCTCGCTCTGCCGGTAGAACAGGTGACCCAGGCCACCACCGGCCTGTTTTTCGGGACCATGGTCCTACCTACAAGCTTCTCTATGCCGATATCCGCACCGGAAGCGAACAAGAAGTCGGTGTTCGACCGGCTCACTGCTACCACAACCCCTGTCAACGGATCGCCCGCTGCTAAACCGACAGCCTCCGTTTTCACCAGGCTAGGTCAGAACTATAAAGTGGTCATCCCAAAGAGGGCAACGGCCGCTGCTTTGGAAGTCGTTAAAGCGGCTTCTCCCATCAGAGAGTCGGTCTTCACAAGATTGACGGCTCCCACTCCTCCCCCAGCTGGTCAAAAGGCATCAGTTTTCGACAGGCTGACATCGGCAGTTACCCCACACTCAAACAAGGGGCAACAAGAAACCATCTCGATTTCCGAGCCAGTCCCAACGGCTCGTCGTGCGCGACGTCGCCATTGGCGACGAGTGAGGAAAGCGGGGGGCAACTCCCCCTCAGGGATAACTCCACCCGCTCCAATGGTGGAAGTCAACGCTGCTGTTCCAACTGGGAACAGCTTTGAACTACTGAGGAGAGTGCGTAAGAACTCTCCAACCGCTACCTTGAAAATATCTCCTCCACCTGCGGAGTGAGTTCCAGAAACAAAACAAGAGCAGCCCCCTCAACGGCTATCGTCAAAGATATACAAGGTTTGGCGGAGGGTTCAAGACTCTGTGATTGACCCAGATCACTTTCATCGCCAGAAAAAGGCAAAGGTCGAAAAGGACAAAACCCGCCCCGTTAAACAGCAGGCGGCAACGGTTGCTAGGATGCCCACTCCAACGACTCCTTTGACCTCGTTGGCCCACAAAAGAAGGAAGCCAGAGAAAACTCCCGCGTCACCAGCAAAGTTTAAAAGCAGTGAACCTAAACGCCCTAAGTCAGGGGGCATAATTGTTCATACGGTTTATATGGCTTCTGGAAAGGAAGAAAGTCGTACTGCTACGGGTCACCGACCGCTTACCCGATCAGTGACCAAGGCTCAGGAGCAACAACAAAAGCTCCAGGAGATGATGACCACAATGGCTGCACTCACTGGGCCGAAAGAGAACCCTGAGACGTCCTTAGATGAGCGCCAGGAGGAAGAGACCGACGCTGAGTTCCTTCGCCGAGTACTGGAAAAGAGGGACAGAGAGGCTGCTAAACAAGCAGCCAACATACAGCGGATGGCCCTCCTGTTCAAGGATATGGTGGGTATTATGATTCAACAGGATCCACCTGCTGGAGATCTTCCGATCATTCTTGAAGACGATAGGGGAGAGGCATCAAATCCGCCACCGACTCTATTAACGGCTAAAGAGGATACAATCTCTAAGACTGATCTGGACGAATACATAGCCCAGCAAATAAGGGTTCATCAGGCGGCCGAGGCAGCCGGCCATGTCGTAAAAACGGGGCGGCTATATCCGGGCTGGTATGACCAAATCAAGTACCTGCCGGGTTACACGATTCCCAAGTTTCATGTTTACAAAGGGACCGGCAATCCCCATCAACATATTGCCCAGTTCAGGGCGCTTTGCGGTAATACCGGCGGCGACGACAAGTTGTTGCTTCGCCAGTTTGTTGGAAGCTTATCAGATACGGCGTTTGAATGGTATTTTGAGCTTCCCAACGACTCTATTAAAACCTTTGCGGAGATGGAGCTGCTCTTCACCCAACGTTTTGCAAGTGCCAGTGAGCGTACCCCGATGACGGCACTGATTAATGCCAGGGTAAAACCCGGTGAGACATGGGTTCAGTACGCTATACGGTGGCGAAATCTATGGTCGAAGTGCGAACAGCGCATAGAAGAAGCTCCAGCGGTGGGGATGTTTGTTGGAACCCTTGATCCACAGGCAACCATCTCGCAGTTCATGATGTTCTTCAAGCCGACTACCTTCCAGGCTTTGATCGACAAACTAGCGCAGATGGATCAGATGGGCTATAAACCCCCTCTCCCGAAGCCGGACTCCCGGAACGACAAAGGAAAGGGAAAAGCGATCATTGTCGCTAATGCCCAACAACAACCGAGCGACTCGAAGCCGGTTGCTCGTCCAAACAATACGCGCCCATACGTACCCTTTGAGGACAGGATGGGACGTCCTTACTCCTTCCCCCGCGATAAAACGAGGAGGCTATTCGAGCTGGCGTTGCGCAACAGACTCATAAATCCGCCAGATCCAGAACGTCCGTTGCAACCGAACGACGTCAACGAGCCCAATTACTGCCCTTACCATCGAGTGCTAGGCCACCCCATCGAGGATTGCTACGTTTTCAAGAATTGGCTTGAGAACCAGTACCGTCAGGGCAAATTTGCGCTATCTGACAAATGGAAGGTGAATCCCCCGCAGCCCCACACCTCTAAAGGGACGAACACGCCGGGGGCAACATGCTCCGTCATTGAGGAAGATCCTTGGGAGGTCGTATTATCAGCCAAAACGAGGAGAATGCTAAATGATCTTCAGACCTGTCCAGCGGTCAAGTGGAAGAACCCCTTGGAACCGCAGGTTATTGAGGGGATGTTGAAGCCACGACCGACTCCGAAGACCGATGGTGGTAGTTCAAGCGTTCATAGCCGGCCGTCAAAATCTTCGAAAAAGAAGAAGAAGAAATCTAAGAAGCCCCTGAAGCCTGGCGACAAGCGCACGGACTTACAAAAGCAAATCGACGCACTGGATGAGTACAACCAAAAGGCGCGGACTCCCATTACGCTCCAAGATTTCCTTGATCACGTCTTTCAAAAAGAAGATGAGGGAGAAAGTTCATCGGATGAATCAGAGGAATATGTGGCGAGCTGTCATATGATCTCTCATTCGACCACGAACGATGAAGGGACTTCTGGCACTAAAATGCTGGGGGCAAATACTGGGTCAAGGGTTCCGGAGTTATCAATCGAAAGGATTGACGCGTTTCTTAGTGAAGCTCGATTGAAAAGTAAAGCTGATCGAGGACGCGAGACGGATATATTCGAAAGGGCCAAGCGCCAGCGACTTGAGGAAAGAGCTGAGATGATCCCGCTGGAGCAAAATGCCTCCACCGCTGACAAAAGCCAATTCAAGATAAAAAAGAGGTTTGCTAAGGCCATATCGATGGGCATGAAGCTACCATCCTCTGAAGGAAAAATGACGGGTGTGGCGGAAATGCACCCCTCTTATTGCTTATATCATCAGAAGGTCTCGCATCCCACTCAAGAGTGCAAGGCTTTCGATAGATGGTGGCAAGGATACGTCGCTAATCAACAACGCTTTAAACGGGAAAAGCGTAAAATTCGTCGGGAGCAAAGAAACACGACCAAAGAGCTTGAAAGAACTGCCAGCAATTGTCACATGGTTAACACTGCCGGGTCACAAGTGCCTACATTTGGGAGCGATTCCGATGAGGAGCTAGAGCTTGGCCCCCTCTTCAAAGAATCCACTTCGGGAAAAGAAGAAGAACCGAAGGCTTGCAAAAATATACAGCTACGCAATCGAACATTACCCGAAAAGAATCTCGGACCCTTAAACAAGAAAGACAAAGGGAAAGAGAAGGTCTCTGAAGACATCGCTTTGGATGACCAAGTTGCGGAAGAGTTAACCGCCAAGAACCCGCCGAAGAGGAATAAAGTGGATTACAATGTCTTGGCGCATCTAAGAAAGCTACCCTCACAACTCAGCATTCTCGATGCCCTATTACTATCAAGAGAGGCGAGGGATTCTTTGATTAAGGCCCTACAAGATCCGGACCAATTCCAAGCTTTCCTGGCCGAACAAAAGATGAAGGATGAATTGGAAGAGGTGCACACGGCCGACGTTGCTTTCGGCGATGAAGACCTTCTCCTTGGGACGTGCGAACACAATCGTCCCTTTTATGTCTCAGGATACTGCCATGACATAAAGATAGGCAAAATCCTGGTCGATAACGGATCATCTGTCATTCTACTTAATGTGCGGGTGTTAAAAGAAATTTGCATGAGCGTCCAACACCTCGCCCGGGACAAGATCACTATCTCCGGTTTTGACTCTCAATCCTCAAAGACTCTTGGATCTGTGATATTGACGCTACGCTTCGGGTTGCTCGTCACAGACATCAAATTCCATGTTATAGACGCCAAGACGTGCTACAATGCTCTGCTCGGCCGACCATGGCTACACGAGTACAATATCATCCTTTCTACACAGCATCAGTGCATGAACTATTCTAGGGATGGCCTCGAGTACACAGTGGCGGGAGAGTTGAATCCGTTTTCCGTAAATGAAGTTCGCAAGTATGAAGATGCCAAATACTTCTTACCGAGTTTCGAAGACACGGAAAGGTGTCACAAACCGGAGAACAAAACTAACGCCACCATCCCTGTCTTCGGCAGTGACACCGAGGAGGAGGGAGATATAATTTATTCAGGTCCATCCCAATCCACCAGGCCAGGACCATCCGTTCCTTCATTGATCTTCGGTAGTGATTCAGAGGATGAAGTTCATGCTGTATTCCCTGCTCGGCCTTCAATACGGGTTTCCGCTGATGAAGAGCGAAGTCTGCAGATAACCATGGTGCCGCTTGAACATTACAAAGAACTGGATGCACTCGACACCAACAGCGTAGAAGAATTGCAGACATTCTATATCCCTCCCGGACGAAAAGGCGAGAAGGAAATCCTATTCTACCGTTCTGAAGAAAACAAGGTGGAAAAAGAAATTTGGCATGGCGCAGATCCCACGCTCGACAGGCTTCAGCCTATCCGTCTTCCCAGATATTATACCGAAGGTTTGAAGAAACTGCTGAAACGCCAGGGGATATCCTTCACACAGACCGTTAGAAAAGCCAAATTCTATGACAAGGTCTGGAACATTCCCGGGACTCAATGCAAACTGCCTAACGGGAGAATAGAAACAAAAGGGCTTGGGTACATCTGGTCAAAGAAACGGGAGCTAGTAAACAGCTGTTATGTCATGTATGACTTCGATGAAGAGGCGGACGCTCAATGGGAGGACGCTAATCCTGAGCCAGCAAAAGTTCCTGATGCAAAACCGCCCAGTCCATCATTTGAAGACCAGATGGGCAAACTTATAAGGAATGCGGGTCAAAAAGCCCGAGATGATCACAATCGTGAAATGGCAATCTATGAGAAAGCCAAGACACAGCACCTCCTTCAACAGGCGGTGAAGGATGAAAATGCCGCTCCTTGTCAACCTGCTACAAAAGAGGTTCAACGCAAAAGCAAAAACAAGTCGAAAGGCAAGAAAGGCGCTCGACAACCACAAAGCAGAGCTAAGAAGCCACGCATCCGAGAGTCGAGCGTTATTGACTTAGCCCTCATGAAGAAAATGGGTCGAGCATACTCGCTTCCTCGGAACAAAACAAGGAAAATACTTGATCTTGCTCTAAAACATCAAATGCTTACACTGCCAGAGTCTAAACACCCTGAGCAAGCGGGCGAAGTCTCCAACCCAAATTATTGCTCTTACCATCGAGTAGTAGGGCATCCGCTTGAAGATTGCTTCACCTTTAAGAATTGGGTTGAGGACCAATATCAGCTTGGCAAATTCGCGTTGTCTGACAACTGGAGGGTAGCACCACCACAAAAGCACGAGCCCAAGGCCATGAAAGAAGAACCAGTTCTGCATTGGGATTGGAAGCGAATTCGTACTTGTCACGTGATAATGATATCAAGGGAAGAGCCCGAGAACATAGATGACCTTCCCTGGTGCTTTGAAAACGGCAGCGATGAGGTAATCTCAGAATTTCCACCAGCGCCAAAAGAGCTGGAAGATGGAATCCATACTACTGCAGATAACCTCAAGAAAATCGAGTTGGGGACAATAAATGATCCGCGACCGACATTCGTCAGCGAGCTGCAGTCTGAAGAGAGGGTGGCTGCGTTAAAAGACGTCCTTGTGCAGCATAAAGATTGGTTCGCATGGAACTATTCCGAGATGCCGGGACTAGATCCAGAAGTTGCTGTACATAGACTAGCAATATCCCCGAACATCAAGCCAGTCAAACAGGCGCCGAGAAGAATACGACTCGAGCTTGAGATGAGCATAAATATCGAAGTCAAAAAGTTAATCGACTCTGGCTTCATCCAGGAAGTTCAGTACCCTGAATGGATCGCCAACATCGTCCCAGTGATGAAGAAAAATGGGACAGTGCGCATATGCGTAGACTTCCGGGATCTTAATAAAGCTTGCCCGAAGGATGATTTCCCAGTGCCAGTCACTGAACTGATGATAGACAATACATCCACTCATGAAGTTTTCTCCTTCATGGACGGCTCATCGGGGTATAACCAGATAAAAATGCATCCAGAAGACCAGAAGCACACAGCCTTCAGGACTCCTCTTGGTATATTTTGTTATAAAGTGATGCCCTTCGGTTTGAAGAACGCCGGTGCTACTTATCAGAGGGCCATGACAAAGATCTTCGACGACCTTATACACGAAATCGTTGAATGCTATATCGACGATCTCGTGGTTAAAAGCAAATCATACGAGGAACATCTCGAGCATCTGAAGACTGTATTTCAACGCCTTCGGCAATACAACTTGAAGATGAATCCTCTTAAATGTGCGTTCGGGGTTTCCTCGGGCAAATTCCTGGGATTCGTTGTTCGACACCGAGGTATTGAAATAGATCCGTCAAAGATTAAAGCGATCATGGAAATGACTCCGCCGAGAACTCTCAAACAGCTGCGGTCTCTCCAAGGGAAACTCGCATACATACGGCGATTTATAGCCAACCTTTCAGGAAAGTGCCGTCCTTATAGTCACCTGATGAAGAAGGGAACCCCATTCGTTTGGGATCAAAAATGCCAAGGCGCACTGGATGAGATCAAGCAATACCTGCAGAACCCGCCGGTGTTGGCTGCTCTGGTTAAGGAGAAGCCTCTCATTCTTTATACAACCGCCCTCGAAGGTTCCTTAGGTGCATTATGGGCACAAGAGAACGATCAAGGGAAAGAAAGAGCACTCTACTACTTAAGTCGAGTTCTGCTGGGGGCAGAAAGCAACTACTCTCCCATTGAAAAACACTGCCTGGCGTTGATCTTCGCAATAACAAAGCTTAGGCACTATGCGTTGGCGCACGAAGTCCATCTTATTTCAAAAGTGGACCCTCTCAAATATCTAATGTCAAAAGCCATATTGACAGGGCGACTCGCTAAATGGGCTCTGCTCTTGATGGAATTTTCGATAACATATCAACCTCTCAGGGCAGTAAAAGGCCAGGCCATCGCCGACTTCCTTGCTGAGCATCCCATACCTGCCGATTCTCCTTTAAATTGCGATTTGCCAGACAGACATGCGTTTGACGCAATCGACAGTGGTGATACCCGTTGGGAGCTTTATTTCGATGGAGCATCTTCCATGAAAAAGCACAAACAAAGTACGCCAATGATCAAATCTGGGGTAGGACTCATCTTTGTGACTCCACAACGAGGAATAATGCGCTTCGCCTTCTCCTTAACAGAGCCGAGAACGAATAATGAAGCTGAATATGAAGCTTTGATAGCAGGCCTCGAGATCGCCATTGATATGGGAATTGAAAGCCTCCTCATATATGGGGACTCCCAACTGGTCGTCAGTCAAGTGAACGGCGATTACCAAATATGCAAACCGGAATTGGTAAAATACGGTGAAAAAGTGCAGCAACTGCTAACCCAAATTCCCTCCTACACGTTGGAAAGTATACCGCGAGCGGGAAACAGCAAAGCGGACGCACTGGCCAAACTTGCTAAAGAATTGGCTGACGAGAACCTCGATGACGTTAGAATCGTGATGCAAAGCCGTCGAGTGCTCGCCCCAGCAGAAATACATCCAGAATCATATAAAGAAAAGGGAGCAACTGAGCAGGCGACCCTACAAATAAAAGACCATGAGAAGACCGAAGACTGGAGAGAAGTATTCATAGATTACTTCAAGTTCCACCGAACGCCCGAAGAAGCGTCCATAAGACATCAGCTCGTGAAACGAGCTCTGTCTTTCGCCTTCGTCAACGATACTCTATACAAGAGGACATTCGATTCTTTGTGGCTGAGATGCCTAGGACCTGATGAAGCGAGAAGGGTCGTCCAAGAGGTTCACGACGGACTCTGCGGTTCTCACCAAGCAGGTCCAAAGATGAAGTTGAAGATCAAACGGATGGGCTATTATTGGCCCACGATGATTCAAGACTGCATCGAATATGCGAAGCAATGTCACTCCTGCCAGATTCATGGGGATTTCATCCACCAGCACCCAAATCCTCTACATCCAACGGTAGCTAGCTGGCCATTCGAAATGTGGGGGACTGATATAGTCGGCCCCATCAAGCCAGCATCGTCTAAAGGACATCGTTTCATCCTAGCAACGACTGACTACTTCTCTAAGTGGGCAGAAGCAGTACCATTGAGAGAAGTGAAGACGGAGAATATCCTCCATTTCTTCAAAACGCACGTCATATATCGGTTTGGAACTCCGAGGCGGATCATCTCCGATAACGGGCCAGCCTACCGAAGTCATAAAATCAGCCGCTTCGCACAGCAGCATAACATAGACTGGAGATATTCCTCAGTCTATAATCCACGAGCTAACGGTCTCGCCGAGGCCTTCAACAAGACCTTGACGAAAATTATAAAGAAAACAGTGTCCCGAAATAAGAGAGATTGGCACGAAAGATTGCAAGAAGCTCTTTGGGCGTATCGAACTACATTTAAAACGGCCACAAACACAACGCCATACGCGTTGGTATTTGGGACGGAAGCAGTACTCCCTCTCGAGATAGAATTACCCTCTCTACGAGTGGCAGTCCACTACGAGCTGACAGACGAAGAAAATGCTCACCTTCGGTTTGAAGAGGTTGACGCCCTTGATGAAATCCGGCTTCTAGCACAACAAAATCTGGAAGCTTATAAAGCAAAGATGACGCGCTCATACGAAAGATTGACCCGACCGAGGACATTTTGTCAAGGCGAACTCGTGCTAGTGGTCAAAAGGCCTATGATCCCCAATCGCGCCAAGCGGGGAAAATTCGAGCCAAACTATGAAGGCCCATACGTCATAGATAAAGTTTACCAGGGTGGGGCCTACCTACTCATGGACATGCACGGTGAAAGGCCTTTCAGGCCGATAAACGGTCGCTTCCTAAAGAAATATTACGCTTAATGAGTCACAACCTAGGTCAATGATGGATGACGACGACTAAATCCGCTCTCTGTCCTCCTAAGCTCAAGCTTCATAAAGAATAGCCAACCTTCTCGACAATGGACCGAAATGTCCTTAAACTAATAATAGACCGAAACGTCTTTAAACTAATACCGCAGCATCCTTAGGCTGACGAGATATAAAAAAAAAACATATAAAAATAAAATAAAATAAACGGTATGTCCATAAGCAAAATGGGCACGGATGAAAACCCGAAAGGGCTCCGTGAGTAAAAACAGCAGGGCTGCCGGCGAGTGTTCGTGAAAACCCGAAGGGGCGCGACCTCGTAAAAAAAAAAGAGAAAAAAGAAAATAAAAAAAAAACGGTATGTCCATAAGCAAAATGGGCGCGGATGAAAACCCGAAAGGGCTCCGTGAGTAAAAACAGCAGGACTACCGGCGAATGTTTGTGAAAACCCGAAAGGGCGCAACTTCGTTAAAGAACCCTTATAGGGTCCTCTCGACCTTGTAAGGAGAAACCACCTGCGTGAGATCCTTACGACTCACAAAGGAGCAACACACTTAGGGATCCCCACGATTCCTAAGGAGAAAATACACTTGCGAGATCCTCACGACTCGTAAGGAGAACTCTCTTATGGGACCCTCACGGCTCATAGGATTTGAAAATCTTAAGTCACAGAGACCTAAACCTGTGCTTAAGCAAACCCCCACAAACTTCCAATATTGCCCTACAAGTGGTTCAATATTGACCCTTGTATACAATTCACGGGCGTGAATAAACATTTCCCTAGCCAAATTTCATCCGTAACTGGGAATACGTTCGCATGGTAAACAACCCTTGTAAAAAGCCCTCCTGTAGGATCCTTACGACTTACAGAGAAACAAACACTTAGGGATCCTCACGACTCCTAAGAAGAAAATACACCTACAAGATCCCCACGACTTGTAGGGAGAAATACCTTCACGAGACCCTTACGGCTCATGAAGTCAAAAGCCTTAGCCGACAGGACCCTAACCCTGGTCGCTAAGCCTCTTTGGTTCGACAAAGACAGAGGCAAATGATGATTCGCTCCTGGTAATATCCCAGTTGCAGCGGTGCTGATGCCGAAATCGGTGTCCAATTTCAGGTTTACGGCGAAAGCCAGTAGGCCGCTCATGCATACGAAATAGCCGAAATGATAGGGCAACTTGCAATAAAAAGCAGCAAGTAAAATGTATGCATGTAAAATAGCCGAAATGATTGGGCGACTCGCAATAAAAAGCAGCGAGTAAAAATAAAATAAATAACCGAAATGATTGGGCACCGCGAGAAATAGCCGAAATGATTAGGCAATCGCGACCTTCGCGATATAAAAGCTGAAATGATAGAGCATCGCGGAAATAAAATAAAAAAAATGATGATAAAACTTTGGCCCTACAGTTAAGATCACATCGATCCCTGTATACAATCCAAGGGCGTAAACAAAGAGGGAACCATACTTTCCCAACAGGCTCCGCCAGAAGACGAAGCCAAATCTCGACAGTTCAGTCCAACTCCGAAGAAATCAATATTTTCATCAAATTCCTCGACTCACGGATACAAACACTCCTTGACGAGAGCCTCCTGATCCGCGTCGACCCACAGAGCCACCAGTGCCTCCGTAGGAATTCTCGACTCGTTTCAAAACCCAAGGAAACAAATAATCCTTGGCGCTTGGGAAACAAATAATCCCTAGCAAATTCCTCGACTCACGGATACAAACACTTCTTGACGAGAGCCTCCTGATCCGCGTCGATCCGCAGAGCCACCAGTGCCTCCGTAGGAATTCTCGACTCGTTTCAAAACCCAAGGAAACAAATAATCCTTGGCGCTTGGGAAACAAATAATCCCCGGCAAATTCCTCGACTCACGGATACAAACACTCCTTGACGAGAGCCTCCTGATCCGCGTCGACCCACAGAGCCACCGGTGCCTCCGTAGGAATCCCCGACTCGTTTCAAACCCCAAGGAAACAAATAATCCTTGGCGCTTGGGAAACAAATAATCCCAGCAAATTCCTCGACTCACGGATACAAACACTCCTTGACGAGAGCCTTCTGATCCGCGTCGACCCGCAGAGCCACCAATGCCCCCGTGGGAACCCTCGACTCGTTTCAAACCCCAAGGAAACAAATAATCCTTGGCGCTTGGGAAACAAATAATCCCTAGCAAACTCCTCGACTCACGGATACAAACACTCCTTGACGAGAGCCTCCTGATCCGCGTCGACCCGCAGAGCCACCAGTGCCTCCGTAGGAATCCTCGACTCGTTTCAAACCCCAAGGAAACAAATAATCCTTGGTGCTCGGGAAACAAATAATCCCAGCAAACTCCTCGACTCACGGATACAAACACTCCGTGATGAGAGCCTCTTAAACTCATGTCAACTCGCAGAGCCATCACCCTCTCCGCGAGCAAATTCCCGATTCGTCTCAATTTGTAAGAAGAAGTCTCAGACAGCAAGAATTGAAAAGCTTGCTTCTTGAGCAATGGGGCCCTGCAAGTCAATCCAAAATGGTCTCTTGCATACTATTCACGGGTCTCACTCTCCGAAGTCGAATTTCGACGAGGAGGGAAACAACCACTTACGAGTCCTCTCGACTCGTAAGAGGGAAAATTCTCTTATAAGATCCTTACGACTTATAAGAGAAAACCACACTTAGGAATCCTCACGATTCCTAAGGAGAAAATCCACCTATGAGATCCTCTCGATCCGTAGGGAGAAAAGCCTCTATGAGACCCTCACGGCTCATAGAATTGAAAAGTCTTAGGCGGTAAACCTGAACCTGCGGCCTAAGCCATCGCTATTTCCTGAGGAAGTCGGAATACTCATTTTAGACATCCATCAACCATGATTATTAAGACAGCCTACTGACATTAAAAGAAAGAAGATGACAGAAAGAATATCCGTTCTACATTTGATCTGGCATGCGTGACGCATTCATTTATGCATAGACAGAAGACTCAGGACGAGAAATAAGACAAGCTGAAATAGAAAAGGGGAGGGTTTTCATTCATACCGCCAAAAGTTTTTACAAGCATAAGAATAATGCATAAGAAACATTGTTCAAAATATTACAATGGTATAATCTCGGATCCGGGGCACGGATTGAGGAAATCAAAAGTAAGGCCATCCAGAGTTCTTCTGGCCTTTCTAATTATTCTTATGCGCAGTTTTCGCGCTCCTCGGTGTCGATATCATCGGCAAGCCCTTCCGGCCTTTGATAAGCAGCAACGATCGTCGTCTGCTGAAACACTTGATGCAGGATGTCAACGAGGTCGTTCCGTCGCTTCTTTGAGATCAGCCCTGTCAGGTGCACTGAATGCACCTTGTCCTCGGCATCATCCAACGCATTGAGTGGTAGGGCCTCGTGAAGACCCGGAAGTGCCCTCCATATTGCTCCCAGCACGACTTTCAAAAGAGCCGAACGCCGAGGCAACAACCAACCACCGCTTGCGTTTAGACGACCCATAACTTCTGCACATTCGGCATCTGTAAACTCCTGGTTTTGTTGACGACCCTGAGCGCGGATATCATCGTAGGTAATGAACTCGTGCAGACTGTATAGATGCACCGCCGCCATTATGCCTGGAGAAAGTATTACAGGACGATCAACGACGGAAAAGCAATAATATACATGGATGACTAAATTCCTAGAGAGCAAAACTATGTTCAAAGATGAAACCCACTAGACGAGAGCTCTGCTATTTAAGATTGATCTAAGAATCGATTTTACCTGAAGTCCTTCTTAAAAACTTTAAAAAAAAAGGGGAGCAAGGCACCGGAGTTCTTAAAGGCAAGAACAAAGCTCTGAAGTCTTCAAAAATGGAAATCTGGAAGATGATAAGTATCTGGAGGAGGACCAAAGGTCCTATTTATAGGCCTCAAGTGCCTCTTCGACTCCCAAGAGTCGCCACGGCAGTTTACCCTAATTGGAGCGAATTTCCGTTCGAATTCCGAGACAGGAGATGAAGCGTTGCTTCATCCTTCCCCGATTAGAGCAAGGCTCTGTCTTGAAGAAGCGACGCTTCAGCACGGAAGCGCTAGCGCAGTTGCGTTGCGCTGCGTGCTACACGCCACGTGTTCAGCGCAAACGCATCAGCGCAACACACCAAAGTAGCGCACCCGGCCAAAGCAAAGCTCTGTTTCAAGCAAAACCAAGGGAAGCAACGCTTCAGCGGCGTATGCGTCGTGCGCTGCATGACACGTGTCGGCGTAGATGTGCTATCGCAGTTGCGCTGCACTGTGTGCTGTGCGACACGCGTCATATCCTGGAGCATTCGCGCTAAACAAAAATGCTCTGAAGAAATCTTTTCGGTTATTATCTTCTGTAAAACAGAAGCCCCTAGATCAAAGATCCGATGGTGGGGGAAATCCCGCCAAATCTTTCAGAAAAGGGATTTCTTCAACAAATTGAACTTGCTTCTTAATCTACAAGATGAAGTCTCAGACAGCAAGGACTGAAAAGCTTTTTTTTTTTTTTTAAGCAAAGGGGCCCTGCAGGTTAATCCAAAATGGTCTCTTGCATACTATTCACGGGTCTCACTCTCCGAAGTCGAATTTCGACGAGGAGGGAAACAACCGCTTACGAATTCTCTCGATTCGTAAGGGGGAAAATTCTCTTATAAGATCCCTACAACTTGTAAGAGAAAACCACACTTAGGAATCCTTACGATTCCTAAGGAGAAAGCCCGCCTACGAGATCCTCTCGATCCGTAGGAAGAAAAGTCTCTATGAGACCCTCACGGCTCATAGAGTTGAAAAGTCCTAGGCGGCAGATCTGAACCTGCAGTCTAGGCCATCGTTATCTCTGGGAGAAATGAAGTTATCTGTCAATAAGGTGTATTAAATATGTCATACTGAAAAGAAAGAAAAGACGGAGAAATGACACAAGACATTACAAAAATGTGCATCTTTTATTCAGAAATATTGATCGAGTACAGGATACATTGTGCTAAAGAATAAAAAAATATATACATATACTTTACAAAGACAAATGATACAAGGAGAATTATTGGGAAGGAAGCGTCTTGCATAGGTGTAGCAATTGCTCGCATATGTCCTTCCATGCCTTCTCTTGGTCAGCTACCATCGCCAGCTCTGCCTCCACTTGGGCTCGTTGCTGCAAGACCGACGCAAGCTGCTCCCTGACGACCTGATAGGCAGCTTCCCGACTTGGGATATTACGCTCAGCTACGTCAAGCTTCCGCTTCAAGTTTAGCCCATGGGAAATGCGCTCCAAGAGACCCTCAAAGATAGCTTCACTTGGGCAGCATTTGCCTCAACCTCGGCGCGCAGATGGGCCGTTTCGTTCGAGGTCTTTTGGCATTCCCTTAGTCTTAAAGCTGCTTCTTGCTCCAAGTGGCGGGAGTGCGAAGTGCTTTGCTCGAGCCAAGTTGTGCGTTGGGTGCTCAGGGCTAAAACTTCGGGAGAAGGGCGCGTCGACTCCAGCCGGTATAGACAGGCCTCGATCTCCCTGCAATGATTAACCCAAGATCCGACGACGCCCTCGTTATGAAAATTTACGAGCGCCGCCAACATTGGATTAACCTCCACAGCGAAATCTACGGCAGAAGGGAGAGCGTCCATATTGAGCTCTTCAATGTACCCGCTCAGCATGCCCAAACTCATCGCAGCACCCTTGGAAGATGGACGTCTCAAGAAAGGGCCTGCCGGTGAAAGGACGCGAGCCTCAAAGGGGACCGGAGCCGGAACAATAGCTGCAAAACAAAACATGGTTAAACGATGGTTCAAAAAATGTTGAAGGGTTACCAAAAAAAAGGAAATTTATTATACCGGTGGAAACAGGTGGCAAGGCCGGAAGGGCTGGTGGCGCAGCCGATCTTTCTGCTCCCCCTTCGATTTGCAACGCTGCAGTCAGAACAAGAGAGAGTTGGAAATAATTCTACCGCTAAAAAGACAAAGCTACCAATCGGGAACAGTACTCACCAACGCCACTAGACGGGGAGGCGAATTCAGATGGGAAGGAGAAGTGTGGGAGCAACACTTGATAGAGATGATCAAAAAGCACCCCTGAAAGATACAACAGTGTGACTTCAGTACATAAACTGTATATCTGAAAGATAGGATTAATAAGTTATAAACCCATACCTTCCAACATCTTCGAAGGAGTAAAAGAGGGTTGAGAGGTGACCACCGCCAAGGCAGTCGTTGAAGGCGCTCCTTCAAGCAGTGGGGCATCAGCACTAGCTGCACCTGCATTATGAAAAACTGAACTTGTCAGAAAAGATTATAAAGTTAAGAAAGGCAGTCACTTGGAGTTTACCTGAGGAACTCCCGGCTGAAACGGAGGCGACTCCCTCCTCTACCGACATGAGACCACCGCCCGTGGCCTCATCACCCGACTCGATGGGAACCGTTGTTGTGCTCGCGAGCCCGGGAGACGGCAAGAAACCATACGCGGGGAGGGCTATGATCGGAGTATTACCAGATTCCTGAGAAAGAGCGGTTCGCTCCTCCTCAGGAATCGTGGCCGCCTCACCCGATACTCCCTCGGTTTCTGCGGTCACGGTTGTCTCATCCATCGGCACCGTGACGCCTCCAGCCTCAAACGCCTAGACTTCTACTGCCTTCGGCTCGATAGTCATCTCATCTGCCGCCACTTCAGACGCGGCATCAATGACCTTCTCGGCGGCGGATCCTTCAACTTCTGTTTCAGGCACCGTGGCCCCAACGATGGTGCCTACCATCGGCTCAGGTTCGACAGGCGCCGCTTCCGCCGTTTCCTGGGGTCCGACGGTCTCCGCCTCCCCCTCAGTCGGACTTGGCCCTGCAAGATGGAATGCATATGAGCCAATGGCTTTATAATAACAACAAGGTTCTGAAAGAGATGCTACCTGAAGGGGATTTATTGTTTGCACTTCGGGCCGCGCGCGCCACTTGCCTATAAGCAGTAGACAGGGCAACAGGGGCCTCTCCAGAAGGAGTGTCAGCGCGAAGAATGGTACTGGGACCCGCTCCCGTGGCCAAAGCAGCTCTGCGCGCCTTTGCCTCGCGTCTCAACCGCTTCCGATTCTCCCGAGCCGTTGAGACGGATGCCACTAAGGCTTCTCTAACTGAGGCGTCCTCGTCCGTGAATAGGGATGCCTCTAAATTTTTCAGGGCATCCTTCATCGTTTTGTCAAGCCGAGGCTCTTGCGGCAACTTTGACGAAGCCGGGACCTCAGTCACAGACTCGGGAAGGACCCCTGCGTCAATTAATACAACCCCTGCAAAGAAACAAAAGAAAGTCAGGTTGAATATCATAGAGAGACAACAAACTTTCCTTATGAAAGAGAAAGGGGTGAACCATACCAACGCCTGCTAGGGCACGCTTCTCCTCCTCCTCCTGGAAGGTTTTCAAGGATGCAGCAATAGCCTCTTCAGTGGAGACACCTGTTGAAAATGGAGTAAATGTTAGTTAAATATAATAATACAAAGCGCGATAAAACGACAAATAAAGCGTCTGATGATTACCGGACTCAGAGAGTTTACTTAACATCGCTTCAAGCCTCGCCAATCGCTCCGAAGCTGCAATGGCGGCAGCTAAATTGGTGTCCTCAGGGTCTACCACGAAACCCTCATTGCTGCCGTACTCACATATAGCCTCGGCGGGAGGACCCGCAGGCTTTAAGTTAAGGATCGCGTCGAGGGATAGAGTTGACTTCTTCTTCTTTTGCCCACCAGCTTTAGGTCCGCTCGGAGTAGCCTTACGCTTGGCAGCCACTTTGGGACGGCGAGTCCCGATATCCGCTCCTGCGCCAGACCCGGGCGATACCACTTTAACCGGCTTTGGAAGAGCACGGGGTGCTGCGGGAGCATCCACCGTAGTAGGCAGTGGCAATCCACGCGGGGGGCTCAACACGCGTGGTCGGTCAGCTCCGGCATCTTTTAGCGGAGGGACGACCGGGAGCCTTGGCTGCAAGGGAGCCTTGCGATCACCACTAGGAGGCGCACCCCTACGGTCAACCAGCAAGCGCTTCTCCGTTAAGATAATTGGGCCCATCGCGTGCGCATACCTGGCCACATATGAATTAAGCATCTTAGGGGTACAGCTAGGTTCTCTAATGAAGAAATAAGAACCTGTGTTAAGCCGTGTAAAATGATGCATCGCATTCTTTATCCCCTCTGGGCCGACCACGGGCGTTTCTAAGAAAGCTTCCAACGGGACCCCTTGGTTGTAGCTTGACTGCCGGGCAAATCGGTGCGGGTTATATCTCATGAACAAGGCTGTCTTATTCTGCCTAAACACTAGATAGCCCGGCCGAATGGAGTAAAGGTGGAGGATTTCCCGAGCCTTCAGTACAGAAACCCCGCCTTTAAAGTCGTCACGCAGCGATACCACTGACTTAGCGGTCTCGGAGCCTATGGTAATGACCTTATCCACAAAAGAGGTCTTCGCTCCGACTAGATGTGAACGCAGGAGCAGTCCCCTAGACTCCCGCGG
This sequence comes from Agapanthus africanus, assembly GCA_030015575.1. Lineage (NCBI taxonomy): Eukaryota > Viridiplantae > Streptophyta > Magnoliopsida > Asparagales > Amaryllidaceae > Agapanthus > Agapanthus africanus. The sequence continues at coordinate 334,075,633 of CM057349.1, forward strand.
AGGTGCAACCACAATTGAAGCCCCGACCAACCGCATGATTCTTGGGAGTCCGCATTTCTCAAAGAATGGAGGAGTCTTGTGAGCACCAAACACTCCTCGCACGTGCATCTCCACCCAAGAAGTAAAATAGTGCATCGGGAAGTTGGCAGGCTGTACCCCTGGCTCACTAGCGTCCGCCGCTACGCTAAGTCCATTGTAAAGATAAGCCAATTCGGCGATCCCTACCGATAACTGCAAACCGGCCACCATTCGATGCGCCGGGTAAAAGACGGAGGGCCGCATGAGGCGTGGGTGAATGGGGAGCGCGAAGCTGCACAACCATAAACCCAAGAACCCTATGAAAAAAGTCTCCTCGTCCATGCCAGGAACGGCGATCTCTGGGAAAGGGACGCTGGCAGTGCCGGGGAAATAAAAATCCCGCTGGACATTTTCCGATGAAGGTCGGCGGTCCAAGCCGAAACCAAATGGGTCAGCAAGCTGAGCGAACTTCTCGCCCTGCTCTGATAGGAACTCCGGGCGGATAAAACGAGCAATGAAATCCGCGAAACTGACGCCCCGGTCGCCTGATTCCAAATGCAGTTCCTCATAAATCTCCAACACCTTCACCAAGCCCGGGTGCTGATGCTGAATGGCATTTTCCGGAGTTAAGTCAAATACAACCTGCTTGGTGGCATAGACGTACTCATCAGGAGGAAGCAGCTCCTCGTAGTGCTCCCCCCTCGCTGGTAAACCTGAAATCTCAACAAATTCTTCCAAAGAGATGGAGACTTCCCTATCCGCTGTCAAGAAGGTGTGGGTGGGGATATTCCATTGTTCAATAAAGGCCTTTATCCACCACATTGGAGGAGAGGGATACTCGAAAAGCGAAACATAGACGGCCGAATATAAACCAATCTTCATTAGATGAGTCCTTTTCGCCGATAAGATGTACCGGGCCCATTGCAGGTATCCGGCAAGCGGTCGCGGGATCAGTCCAATATTATAAGCCTGTCCCCAAGGGCGGGCTTCACCCTGACAGATTCGCCTCCCCAAGATGTCTATCGCCGGCGGCGGCTGCACTGGGATGGCACCAATGGCAGGCTGGAGGAGATCGTCAGAATTCCAATTTTTAACCTCCACGGCATACTCCACCGGGGGCTTGTCCGCATAAGGAATCGTAACTATGGGCTCGGAGGGTGAGGCGGAGCTAAAGCTGCGACGGCCTTGGATAATTTGGCTGTACCACCTTCCCCATAAGTGAAGTCTCTTGCACTCAGGATCGTGATTTTTGATCAGAGCAAACACCACCCGGTCCACTGGCGAATGTGGAAACCCTCCTTCTGAGCGAACAAAAGGGAAAGACAAATCTTCAGACATGTTCCCTGTAGAAAAAGAAAAAAATATATAACCGTTAGCGCTCCAATGCTTCACATGTCAAAGTCCTACATCACACTACAGTGCAGTGAGTAGGGGACCAAAGGGGGACCCACAAAATCTAGATGACGGCGCATCATTTGATAAGACAGTCCCATCATTGGATGAGACTGTCAGTCAATAAAAAAGACCCCCTAAAGAATATCCCTATTGGGAGGAAATCCATAGAGACAAGGAGAAAATCTCCTCTTTTTAGAGCAAAGCTCTATCACAGAGTGACATTTGTCAAACTCTGGTCTCAAAGGAATAAAACTTCTTAAAAAGAGCCTAGCTCTGTAGTAGTAATGAAAAATTATAACTCCTAAGAATTAAAATTTTTGGGATCTTAAAGAACCATGAAAACTTTTAGGAGTTCTCTATTTGATCTATGAGCAGGGCTCTGTTCATGGGTTAAAACCCAGGAACAAGATCTCTGTAAATTTTCAAGAGCAAGGCTCTGTTGAAGAAACCCCAAAGGGGTTTTCTTTAGATCAAAGATCTATGAGAGCAAGGCTCTGTTGAAGAAACCCCAAAGGGGTTTTCTTTAGATCAAAGATCTATGAGAGCAAGGCTCTGTTGAAGAAACCCCAAAGGAGTTTTTCTTAGATCAAAGATCTACAAGAGCAAGGCTCTGTTAATTTAATTTCATTTAATTTAAATTTTTTACCTAGAGTGATTCTAAATGCTGAACTTTGAAGTTCTTGGGAAAGTACAAGAGCAAGGCTCTGAAAGTTCCTAAGCAAGAGCAAGGCTCTGGAATTCAAATTCTTGAAAATGGTAAAAGAATTACTAAGGACCAAGGGTCCTATTTATAGACGCCTGCATCTTTTCAACTGACCCCCATGGTCCAATGTTTGGGATCTTGCCACCGCTGCACTCACGTGCGCGCCACGTGAGCGCAACGATAGGGGGGCATTTGTTCCCCCAATCAGAGCAAGGCTCTGCTTAAATTTCGAAAATTCAAATTTTGAAGCAACGCTTCAGTTCCCTTGGGCTGCGCGCAACGCGCCACGTGTCAGAAGTTGACACGGCAGCACAACGCCCAAGGCAGTACGTCCAATCAGAGCAAGGCTCTTTTAAAAACATAAGCAACGTTCAACTGCGCAAGCGCACGGCTGCGCGACACGTGTCTGCGCAGTTGCGCAAGCGCAACTGCGCAAGCGCACCGCTGCGCGACACGTGTCTGCGCAGTTGCGCAAGCGCACCGCTGCGCGACACGTGCCTGCGCAGCTGCGCAAGCCTTCCACTGCGCGACACGTGTCAAACACTGGGGGGTTGCGCAGAAACAGAATAAAATTTAATGAAATCTTTTCTGTTCTTGTTAAAACAAGAAGATTTTCTTGTATAAGACAGGGGCTTTTGGATCAAAGATCCAACGGTGGGAAAAATTTCCCAAATCACTCAGGAAAAGATCTTTTTAACAAATTCAACTAATTTATGAGCACTATAAAAAGGATCCCAGACTTCATTTGATGAGGATGAACATCATAAAGAAAACAGAGAGAATTCTTGAAGAACTTTGGAAGAACAAAAAAAAAGGTAAAACCTTTTAAAAGAGAAAAATCTCTGAAGTACAGATCATTGATCTAAAAATCATTAATCTTCAATGAACAAATAAATAAAATAAAAATAAATAAATAAAAATAGTGCCTTGCACTTGTTATGAACCCTTGGTTCTCTGAGAAAAGGAAAAACAAGAGAGAAACTTGTTTTCCTTTGATCTAAATTTAGATCAAAAGTGCTCTGCACTTTTGTTCTTGAATCTAAAAGATTCTTGATGCTCTGCACAAATGCAATGCATTATTTAAAGGGCCTGGCCCAAATCAAATTGCAAAGCAATAAAAGGCAGAGCCCTATTTGAATTTGAGGAAAGCCCAAAATAAATAAAAAATTGGACTTAACCCAATCGTGGCCATAAGTCCTTAAATCAAATTGATTGAGCAAAATGGTTCTCCTGAATCAATTCACAACCGGTTCGAGGGTACATCTCCGAACTCCTTTGACATTCATTGTTGTAATTCCTCAACGACGTCAAAGAGGTGACGGGTCCCAACGGCCACACACCTAATAATGGACCGAAACGTCCCTAAACTAACATTGGACCGAAACGTCCCTAAACTAATAATGGACCGAAACGTCCATAAACTAATATCGGACCGAAACGTCCCTAAACTAACATCGGACCACCACGTCCCTAAACTGGCACAATAGAGCTCAAATGCTCTTTTGTCGGATCTAAACGGTCCCGTTAAGTTGATCTTAGTCTCAAACTGGACTAACGTATCCTTAACAAATGTTTAAGTTGATCTTAGCCCCAAACACGGCTAACGTATCCTTAAATATTCACATGGATTATAAAACTCCCAATTAACTCTGGTTCGAGGGTACATCTCCGAGCTCCTTTGATACATGTCGTTGTAATCCTTCAACGACGTCAAAGAGGTGACGAGTCCCGATGGCCATACATTAAATTAATCACTACGTTGAGTTGATCTTAGTTTAAAACAGGACTAATGTATCCTTGACAAACGTTTAGGTTGATCTTAGCCGCAACGCGACTAATGCATCCTTAAACTAAAAGCACCAAACCCAAATCTAAGTAAATACGGATTTGGACTAATCCACGTCCTACGGGCGACGGCATTACTCAGTCTCCGTATACAATCCACGGGCAACCACAAACAAAACAAACACACACGACATGAAGTGAAATTCTGAAGAAGGAGAAAGTGGCTACCGCGATGCGGCAGCGTAATTAACTGCAGGGGCTTGCGCCTGCAGGGAAGAGCGTCCCCATAATCAAAAACCCCTCACCCTGAGGGGGAATCTGACAAAGTCTGCTACATCGGCCGCATCCGTCTAAACCTCCGATACACGGTGCCATAAATCAACTTGGCATCTTCGGAGAGATAAACGGAGAAAACCAAATAGCATCTGCCCCGAACCTAAGGCACGGACGTTCTAACGTCCAGGCCGCCGTTCGGAGGGGAACAACTGTTTACATGGCATCCGGAAAGGAGGATAGCTGCGCTTCGATGGGACACCGACCACTCACCAGATCCATCACAAGAGCTTAGGAACAGCAGCAGCAGAAGCTTCAGGAGATGCTGACTGCGATGGCCGCACTCACCGGGCCAAAAGAAAGCCCGGAGGCGTCATCGGAACAACATCACAAACACAAGACTGATGCTGAATTCCTTCGCAGAATGCTCGAAAAGAAAGACAAGGAGGCTGCGGAACAAGCGGCCAATATAAAGCAAATGGCTTTTCTGTTCCAAGACATGGTTGGGATGATGATACAGCCGGATCCTCCAGCCGAAGAGCCTCCGATTATCCTCGAAGACGACAGAGGAGAAACGTCAAATCCACCCCCGGCTCTTTCAACAGCCAAGAAAGAAACAATCTCTAAAGCTGCCCTAGATGATTATATTGCTCAGCAAATACGAATTCACCAGGCGAACGAAGCGGCCAGCTAAGTTTTCAATACAGGGCGATCATATCTAGGCTGGTATGATCAGATAAAGTACCCGCCGGGCTACACAATCCCGAAATTCTACGTCTATAAGGGGACAGGCAATCCCCATCAACATGTCGCCCAATTCAGGGCTCTTTGTGGCAATACCGGCGGCGATGATAAGCTCTTGCTTCGCCAATTCGTCGACAGCTTATCGGAGACGGCGTTTGAGTGGTACTCCGAGCTTCCAAACGACTCCGTCAAAACTTTCGTTGAGATAGAGTTGCTATTCACTCAGCGATTCGCGTGCGCCAGCGAACGCACCCCAATAACGGCGTTGATTAATGCAAGGGTGAATACGGGCGAAACTTGGGTTCAATATGCAATCCGATGGCGGAACCTGTGGTCAAAGTGCGAACAGCGCATCGAAGAAGCACCAGCGGTGGGCATGTTCATGGGCACCCTAGACCCTCATGCAACTATTTCACAGTTCATGATGTTCTTTAAACCGACCACGTTCCAGGCTTTAATCGATAAGCTAGCCCAGATGGATCAAATGGGTCATAGACCATCTCCCCCGAAGCCGGAACCTCGGAACGACAAGGGTAAAGGGAAGGCGACCTTCGTTGCGAACACCCAACAGCAGCCCAGTGCCCCAAAGCTAGCGGATCAACTGGAGGAGAGACGGCGCTATTACAATGAGAAAATGAAATGTCCTTAGTCATTCCCACGGGACAAAACGAAGAGATTGTTCGAGCTGGTAGTGCGCAATAGGCTTATCAATTTGCCAAACCCAAGGCGACCACCACAACCCAGCGAAGTGAAAAATCCCAATTATTGCCCTTACTACCAAACGGTAAGCCATCCGATCAAAGATTGCTTCATTAAAGGATGGATCGAGGATCAGTACCTGCAAGGCAAGTTTGCGCTGTCTGAGAAGTGGAAATTAAACCCACCACAACCGCACACTCCTAAGAAGACTGACACACCGGGGGAAACGTGCTCTTTTGTTGAAGAAGCTCCGTGGGTGGTCGTGCTTTCAGCCAAAACCAAAAGGATGCTGAATGATCTTCAGACATGCCCGGCGATCAGGTGGAAGAACCCGCTAGAACCCCAGATCATCGAAGGGATGCTGAAGTCGCTCCCAATTCCAAAGATTGGTGGTGATGGCCAAAGCACTCATGCCCAGCCGTCAAAATCTTCAAAGAAAAAGAAAAAGAGATCCGAAAAGCCCGTGAAACCTGGCAACAAGTGCACGGAGCTACAAAAACAGATTGACGCGCTGGAAGAGTATAACCAGAAGGCGCGAACCCGAATCACGCTTCAAGAGTTCCTCAGCCACGTCCTTGAGGACGAAAATGATGGAGAAAACTCATCAGATGAATCTGTCATGTGATCTCTCACTCATTGATAGATGATGAAGAGACTCCTTACACAGAGAAACTGGGGGCAGGTCCCGAGCCGGAATTGCTATGGCCGTCAGACGAAATGATCGACGCATTCCTGAACGAAGCTCTTCTGAAAAGTAAAGCTGACCGGGAACATGAGATGGCCATATTTGAAAGACCCAAACGCCGCCGACTAGACGAAAGAGTCGAGACATTCCTGCCGAATCAAGGGACATCCGTCGTGAATAAAAGAAAGTTCAAGACGAGGAAAAGGTTTGCTAAAACCATATCAATGGGAATGAAGCTACCACCCTCTGAAGGAAACACTGTCGGTGAAGTAGAGATGCATCCTAGCTACTGCTCATATCATCGAAATATTTCTCACCCCACCAAAGAGTGCGACGCTTTTAAAAGATAGTGGCAGGGATATGTTGCTCACCGGCAACATTTTAAGCAGATAAAACGCAAAACTCGTCCGGAGCGGAGAAGTACGACCGAGGAGCATAGAAGAAATACCGGTAACTGTTGCACGATCAACACCGGGGGATCGCAGGTCCTCACTTTCGGGAGCGACTCTGACGAGGAAATGGCTCTTGGCCCTTTCTTTAAAGAATCCACCTTGGGGAAGGAGGAGGAACCGAAGGCCGGTGAAAATATTCAGCTGCGCAACCGTACGCTTCCAGAAAAGAATCTCGGACCCACGAGTAGAAAAGATAAGGGAAAAGAAAAGGTCTCTGAGGATATCGCCCTGGATGACCAAGTCATGAAAGAGCTGACTGCCAAGGACCCGCCAAAGAAGAACAAGGTGGACTACAACATTCTGGCACACTTGAGGAAGTTACCTTCACAGCTCAGTATTCTCGACGCCCTTCTACTATCCAAAGAAGCGAGAGATTCACTGATTAAGGCGTTACAAGAGCCAGAGCAATTCCATGCTTTTCTTGCCGAAGAAAATATGAAAGACGAGCTAGAGGAAGTACACACAGCCGATATCACCTTCGGCGACGAAGACCTCCTCCTTGGGACGTGTGAGCACAACCATCCCCTCTATGTCTTAGGGTACTGCCACGATATAAAGATAGGCAAAATCCTGGTCGACAATGGGTCTTCCGTTAATCTCCTCAACGTGCGAGAGTTGAAATAAATCTGCATGAGCGTCCAGCATCTCGCTCGTGATAAAATTACCATCTCTGGTTTTGACTCCCAGTCATCGCGGACTCTCGGGTCTGTGATATTGACATTACGATTCGGGTTACTCGTCACGGATATTAAATTTCACGTCATTGACGCCAAGACATACTATAACGCTTTGCTTGGCCGGCCTTCGTTACACGAGTACAACATCATCCCTTCGACACAGCATCAGTGTATGAAATACTTTAAGGATGGTCTCGAGTATACCGTGACAGGGGAATTGAACCCATTCTCCGTGAACGAAGTCCGCAAGTATGAAGATGCAAAATACTTCTTACCAGACTTCGAAGATACGGAAAGATGTCACCAATCGAAGAACAAAACTATCACCACTATTCCAGTCTTCAGGAGTGATACCGAGGAAGAAGAAGAGATAGTTTATTCAGGGCCGCTTCAACACAACAACCCGGGATCGTCTGCCCTCATGTTGATCTTCGGCAGCGACTCGGAAGACGAGGTTAATGCTGTATTCTCCGCTCGGCCGTTAATACAAGCTTTCGCTGGCAATAATCGGAGTCTGCAAATTATCCTAGTTCCGCGGGAGCATTACAAAGATCTCGATGCACTCAAAGCTTATAGTATGCAAGAACTGCAGACATTTTATGTCCTTCCCAGGCGAGAAGGCGATCCTATTCTACCGCTCCGGGGAAACCAGAACGGAGAAAGAAATCTGGCACGGCGCGGATTCCACACTCGACAGGCTCCAGCCCATCCGCTTGCCCAGATATTACTCGGAAGGTTTAAAAAGGCTCTTGAAATGCCAAGGGGTACCTTTCAAACAGACCATTCGACAAGCTCGGTTCTACAACAGGATTTGGGATATCTCTGGAACTCAGCGCAAGTTGCCCAACGGAAGAATGGAAACGCACGTGCTTGGATACGTGAAATCTGGAAAACGGGAACGAGTCCATGGTAGCTACGTCATATATGACTTCGATGAAGAAGAGGACGCCCTGTCAGAAAACGCTGACCTCGAACCAAAACGAGATCCTGCAATCAAAATGCGGAGTCTGTCATTTGAAGAACGAATGGACAAGCTTATAAGGGAAGCTGGTCAAAAAGTTCGATATGGCCATAATCGTGAAATGGCCATCTACGAGAAAGCCAGGACAGAACGGCTTCTTCAACAGGCTGTGAAAGATTTAAACGCTCGTCCCTGTCAACCCGTCATTCAAAGTGCCTGACACAGAGGCAGAAACAAGTCAAAGAGCGGGAAAGGCGTTCAGCAGCAACAAAGCGGAACCAAGAAGCCATGCGATCCGGAATCGAGCAACCCGGATTCGTCCCTTATGAAGAAGATGAGTCAGGCATACTCTTTTCCTCAGAATAAAACACGAAAGATACTTGAGCTCGCCATAAAACATCAGATGATTACACTTCCGGTGTCTAAACACCCCGAGCAAGCAGGCGAAGTCTCTCACCCGGACTATTGCTCCTATCATAGGGAAATAGGACATTCTATTGAAGACTGCTTTACCTTCAAGAACTGGGTCGAAGATCAATATCAGCTCGGCAAATTCGCTCTATCCAGCAGTTGGAGGGTAACACCGCCACAGAAGCATGAACCTAAATCCGCGAGAGTGGACCTAGATCCACATCGGTCTTGGAAGCGAGCTCGTACTTGTCATATGATAACACTATCAAAAGGAGAGCCTGAGGAGAGGGGTGATCTCCCCTGGTGCTTCGAGAACAATGATGATGAGGTGATCTCAGAATTTCCACCGGCGCCAAAAGAGCTGGAAGATGGAATACATACCACTGCGGATAACCTAAAGAAAATAGATTTAGGGACGGCAAGTGACCCGCGACCAACATTCATCAGTGAGTTGCTGTCTGAGGAAAGAGTAGCTACACTAAAAGACGTGCTTATGCAGCATAAGGATTGCTTCACGTGGAACTATTCTAAAATGCCAGGATTAGATCCAGAGATTGCTGTCCACAAATTGGCAATATCCCCAGACGTCAAGCCAATCAAACAAGCACCAAGAAGAATGCGGCTCGAGCTTGAGATGAGTATCAACGTCGAGGTCAAGAAACTAATCGACTCCGGCTTCATGCAAGAAGTTCAGTACCCTGATTAGATCGCCAACATCGTCCCAGTAATAAAGAAGAATGGGACAGTGCGCATATGCGTGGACTTCCGGGATCTTAATAAAACCTGCCCGAAGGACGATTTCCCAGTACCGGTCACTGAGCTGATGATAGATAACACGTCCACTCATGAAGTCTTCTCCTTCATGGACGGCTCATCAGGATATAATCAGATAAAGATGTATCCCGAAGACCAGAAGCACACTGCTTTCCGGACACCCCTCTGGGTATATTCTGCTATAAGGTGATGCCCTTTGGTCTAAAGAACGCTGGTGCTACCTATCAGAGGGCCATGACGAAGATCTTCGATGATCTCATACATGAAATCATCGAATGCTATATCGACGACCTCGTAGTGAAAAGCAAATCATACGAGGAACATCTCGAGCATCTGAAGATCGTATTTCAACACCTTCGACAATACAACTTGAAGATGAACCCTCTCAAGTGCGCATTCAGACTTTCCTCGGGCAAATTCCTAGGATTCATCGTCCGACACCGACGTATCGAGATAGATCCGTCAAAGATCAAGGCGATTATGGAAATGCCCCCGCCAAGAACTCTAAAGCAGCTGCGGTCTCTCCAAGGAAAGCTCGCATATATCCGGCAATTTATAGCCAATATTTCAGGGAAGTGTCGTCCTTACAGTCACCTGATGAAGAAGGGAACCCCTTTCGTTTGGGATCACAAATGCCAAGGCGCGCTGGACGAAATCAAGCAGTATCTTCAGAACCCGCCAGTGCTGACCGCTCCGGTCAAAGGAAAGCCCCTTATTCTTTATACGACAGCCCTCGAGGGTTCCTTAGGCGCATTATGGGCATAAGAGAATGACCAAGGGAAAGAAAGAGCTCTCTACTACCCGAGTCGAGTTCTCCTGGAGGCAGAAAGCAATTACTCTCCCATCAAAAAACACTGCCTGGCGTTGATCTTTGCAATAACGAAGCTCAGGCGCAACGCGTTGGCGCATGAAGTCCGTCTCATATCGAAAGTGGATCCCCTCAAATACTTGATGACAAAGGCCATATTGACAGGACGGCTCGCTAAATGGTCCTTGCTCCTGATGGAGTTCCCAATAACCTATCAGCCTCTTAAGGCAGTGAAAGGCCAAGCCATCCCCGACTTCCTCGTTGATCATCCGATACCTGCCGATTCCCCTCTGAATTGCGAACTACCAGACGAACATGTGTTTGATGCGATCGACTGAAGTGGTACCCGGTGGGAACTTTATTTCGATGGAGCGTCTTCCATGAAGAAGCGCAAACAAAGCATGCCCATAATCAAATCGGGGATAGGCCTTATCTTCGTGACCCCACAAGGAGGGATAATGCGCTTTGCTTTCTCCTTAACAGAGCCGAGGACAAACAATGAAGCCGAGTATGAAGCTTTGATAGCAGGCCTCGAGATCGCCATTGACATGGGGATTGAAGACCTCCTCATATACGGAGACTCCCAACTGGTCGTTAGCCAAGTAAACGGCGACTATCAAACGTGCAAACCAGAACTGGTAAAGTACGGCAATAGGGTACAACAACTGCTGACCCAAATTCATTCCTACACCTTGGAAAGCATACCGCGTGTGGAAAATAGCAAAGCGGATGTATTAGCCAAGCTCGCTAAAGAACTAGTCGACGAGAACCTCGTTGACGTGAGGATCGTTGTGCAAAGCCGTCGGGTCCTCGCACCGGCAGAAATATCTCAGGAGTCGTACGAAGAAAAGGGAACGACCGAGCAAATGGCTCTGCAAGTAAACGACCAAGAAAAGGCTGAAGATTGGAGAGAAGTTTTTATAGACTACTTCAAATCCCGTCGAACGCCTGAAGATGCGTCCTCAAAACATCAGCTCATCAAGTGAGCCCTATCTTTCGCTTTCGTCAATAATATTCTATACAAGAGGTCGTTTGACTCCCTATGGTTAAGATGCCCGGGACCTGAAGAAGCGAAGAGAGTCGTCCAAGAAACTCATGATGTACTCTGCGGTTCTCATCAAGCCGGGCCGAAGATGAAGTTGAAGATTAAACGGATGGGTTATTACTGGCCCACGATGATTCAGAACTGCCTCGAGTATGCGAAGCAATGCCACTCGTTCCAGATCCATGGGGACTTTATCCACCAGCATCCGAATCCGCTGCATCCAACGGTGGCTAGCTGGTCGTTCGAAATGTGGGGAACTGACATAATCGGCCCCATCGAACCGGCATCTTCCAGAGGAGATCGATTCATTTTGGCGACAACTGACTACTTCTCCAAATGGGCAGAAACGGTACCACTGAGGGAAGTGAAGATGGAGAACATCCTCCATTTCTTTAAGACGCACGTCATTTATCGGTTTAGAACTCCGCGACGGATTATCTCCGATAATGGGCCAGCTTACAGAAGCCACAAGATCAGCCGCTTCGCACAACAGCACAACATAGACTGGAGATACTCCTCAGTTTATAATCCCCGAGCTAACGGTCTAGCTGAGGCCTTCAACAAGACCTTGACGAAGATCGTGAAAAAGACGGTGTCACGAAATAAGAAAGACTGGCACGAGAGACTGCAAGAAACTCTTTGGGCATATCGGACTACGTTCAAGACGGCCACGAACACAACGCCATACGCGCCGGTATTCGGTACAGAAGCGGTACTCCCCTCGAGATAGAGTTACCTTCTCTACGGGTGGCAGTTCATTACAAGCTGACGGACGAGGAAAACGCTCACCTTTGGCTTGAGGAGCTCGATGCCCTTGATGAAACCCAGCTCACAGCGCAACAAAATCTGGAAGCTTATAAAGCAAAGATGACGCGCTCCTACGAAAGATTGACCAGGCCAAAGACATTCTGCCAGGGCGAACTCGTCCTGGTAGTCAAAAGACCCATGATCCCTAATCGTGCTAAACGAGGGAAATTCGAGCCGAATTATGAAGGCTTGTACATTATAGACAAGGTCTACCAGGGTGGAGCCTATCTACTCATGGACACGCATGGTGAAAGACCTTTCAGGCCAATAAACGGTCGCTTCCTGAAGAAATACTACGCTTGACGAGTCACGGCCTAGGTCAATGATAGATGACGACGACTATGTCCGCTCGCTATTTTCCTAAGCCCAAACTCCATAAGTAGTAACCGGCTTACTTTACGACGGACCGAAATGTCCTTAAACTAACAACGGACCGAAACGTCCTTAAACTAACAACGGACCACTATGTCCTAAAAACTAACTGTTGACCGAGACGTCGATAAACTACGATGGATTGCAGCATCCCAAAGCTGATACAAAAAGAAAAGAAAAAGAAGACGGTATGTCCATAAGCGAAAAGGGGCACGGATGAAAACCCGAAAGGACTCCGTGAGTAAAAACAGCAGGGCTGCCGGTGAGTTTTGTGAAAACTCGAAAGGGCGCAATCTCGTTAAAAGACACTTGCAAGGTCCTCTCGACTTTGTAAGGAGAAATCACCCGCGTGAGATCCTTACGACTCACAAGGGAGCAACACACTTAGGAATCCTCACAATTCCTAAGGAGAAACTACACCGGCGAGATCCTCACGACTCGTGAGGAGAACTCTCTTATGGGACCCTCACGGCTCATAAGATTTGAAAGTCTTAAGCTACAGAGATATGAACCTGTTCTTAAGCAACCCCCAGAACCTCCGATACTGCCCTACAAGCGGCTCAACACTGACCCTTGTATACAATCCACGGGTGCGAATAACATTTCCCTAACCAAGTCCCATCCGTGACTGGGGATATGTTCGCACGGTGAACAACCGTTCTGAGTCCTCTCGACTTATAAGGGGAAAACTCTCTTGTAAGATCCTTACGACTTACGAGAAGCCATACACTTAGGAGTCCTCACGATTCCTAAGGAGAAAATACACCTACGAGATCCTCACGACTTGTAGGGAAAAATACCTTTGTGAGACCCTTACGGCTCATGAAGTAAAAAGTCTTAGTCGACAGAATCCTAACCCTGTTTACTAAGCCATCTTTGTCCGACATCGACAGAGACAAATAATGATTCGCTCCTGGCAATACCCCAGTTGTAGCGGTGCTGATGCCGAAATCAGTGTTTGATTCCAAGCCTACAGCGAAAAGCTAGCAAGCCACACATGCATACGAAATAGCCGAAATAATGGGGCAACTTGCAATAAAAAGCAGCAAGTAAAAGATGTATGCATGCAAAATAGCCGAAATGATTGGGAAACTCGCAATAAAAAGCAACGAGTAAAAATAAAACAAATAGCCGAAATGATTGGGCACCGCGAAAAATAGCCGAAATGATTGGGCAATCGCGACCTTCGCGATATAAAAAGCTGAAATGATAGAGCATCGCGGAAAGAAATAAAAAAAATGAATGAAAGTTATGCCCTATAGGTGATATTGCATGAATCCCTGTGTACAATCCACAGGCGTAAACAAAGAAGGAATCACACTCCTCCCCAGGTTTCATCAGAAGAAGAAACTAAACATCGATGGTTCTCAGATAGCCTGGAGAGCATCTCAACATTCGTCTCATTACAACAGACACAACATCAGGCAAAGTGGAACAGCGGCAACTTCCAGTTCCATGGCTCGTCGGTGTACAGATGACCGAGAGTCAAATCCCAACTCCGTGAGATGCGGATATAGCCAGCAAAATTCCTGGCCACGTGGAACGCGGATAACGTCACTTCTGACCCCGTGGAAAATGTCCAGAGTGGATCCTGGTCCTCGCAGAGTACGGCAGTGAACCCATATGAAGCATCCAGAGCGGAGCCTAGTCCTCTCCGAACACGGCAGTGGACCCGTGGGAAGCATCTAGAGAAAAATTCCTGGCTACGTGGAACGCGGATAACGTCACTTCTGACCCCGTGGAAAACGTCTAGAGCTGATCCCGGTCCTCGCAGAGCACGGCAGTGAACCCGTATGAAGCATCCAGAGCGGAGCCTAGTCCTCGCCGAACACGGAAGTGAACCTGTAGGAAGCATCTAGAGCAAAATTCTTGGCTACGTGGAACGCGGATAACGTCACTTCTGACCCCGTGGAAAAAGTCCAGAGCGGATTCTGGTCCTCGCAGAGCACGGCAGTGAACCCGTATGAAGCATCCAGAGCGGAGCCTAGTCCTCGCCGAACACGGAAGTGAACCCGTGGGAAGCATCTAGAGCAAAATTCCTGGCTACGTGGAACGCGGATAACGTCTCTTCTGACCTCGTGGAAAACGTCCAGAGCAGATCCTGGTCCTCGCAGATCACGGCAGTGAACCCGTGTGAAGCATCCAGAGCGGAGCCTAGTCCTCGCCGAACACGGCAGTAAACCCGTGGGAAGCATCTAGAGCAAAATTCCTGGCTACGTGGAACGTGGATAACGTCATTTCTGACCCCGTGGAAAACATCCAGAGCAGATCCTGGTCCTCACAGAGAACGGCAGTGAACCAGTGGGAAGCATCCAGAGCGGAGCCCAGTCCTCGCCGACCACGGCAGTGAACCCGTGGGAAGCATCTAGAACAAAATTCCTGGCTATGTGGAACACGGATTATGTCACTTCTGACCCCGTGGAAAACGTCCAGAGCGGATCCTGGTCCTCGCAGAGCACGGCAGTGAACCTGTGTGAAGCATCCAGAGCGGAGCCTGGTCCTCGCCAAATACGGCAGTGAACCCGTGTGAAGCATCCAGAGTAAACATTGGACTGTGAGGTCCTTAAACTCACGGACTATGATGTCCTTAACCTCGACCGTGATGTCTTAAAACTAACATCGGACTGTGGAGTCCTTAAATCCACGGACTATGATGTCCTTAACCTCGACCGTGATGTCTTAAAACTAACAATCAACCGTAATGATTTAAACCAATTTCACCTTGGTTCGAGGGTACATCTCGTCATCCCTTTGATATTTGTCGTTGTAATTCCTCAACGTCTTCAGAGAGGTGACGGGTCCCGGCAACCACACATTTCATGTTGGAGATAGTGCCCTCAGAGTCAATTATTAGGTCACAGGTACGTGATTGCAATGATTGATGGAGGACCTATCCCGGTAGGACAGTCTTACTCGAGATGATAGTATGCTATCTGGTTTACCTTTATCATCGTGTACTGCTTTAAGTGACCTGACACGTCGCTATTACACGTTGATAGAGCCCCTAGGATTCTTGCTTGACCACCAGCAGTATGAGGGCGATCATATAAGTGGGAGCTGGGGGTCTATAAGCATATCCTTAAAAGGTCCCTAGTCGTGAGAGTTTCGAGACAGGGCATCGATTCTCCATAGTAGACTAGTGTATACAGTCGAGACCCCGACGAGGGGCGGTGGCCGGTCTCACAAGCCACTGGTGTCAGTTGGATCACCTAAGATGTATACAGGTGCTCATTGGGTTATGAGTACACCGGACAGGACTCGCCGGGAACATGCTAGTTGGTCATATACCAGACGTCAGACGGCAGTTCCCTGGTGACATGTGTGCAGGTTAGTTCATCGACCTGGGGATCGTCATTTGTCTCGTGTGAGTTCCCACTGTACTTTGATTACTACCCTACCACGGCTCAAAGGAGTCGTGCAAACAGGTTTTAGTTGGGTACAGTCCCGAGCCACATGGAGGCAGTGAGCGTATTTTCAGGGGTTCGTCTCTCCCGGTATTGGGGGTGAGGTCGTGCTGTGTCTAGGAGAGCCATTACACGAAGACCTCGGCCGAGGCAAGGAGATTTACTGGTAGGTATTCCAGTAGTATCTCAGGGTGTTCTGGGCTGCACTCCGACACGACTTGTACCGCTTTTGGGGGTCTGACTTTTACCAACCCCCTAGGCCCGCCATGCGATGCTCATAGACGAACGGACCGGACTGTACGGATATTGTCACTGACAGGCTCAGTAGGGTGTCAGGCTGAGTTCGCTCACAGACGTCCCTTTTAGTCAGTACCTGGTAGCCCGTTACGTATTGGCTTATACCTCTGACGTGCTAGTGGTTAAATCCACAACCAAGGTGTTGACGAGTCTTTAGAGTCCCCCACATTCAGTTACTCAGCTTTCGGGCGAAAGGTTGTAGAGGCCGTATGGAGATATGGCAAGGTCCGATCAGATACGTGCGGTATTGCACGGATCCGGATCGGACAGTTTGTACTATAGGCCGTATGGTTATATGGCAGGGTTTGATCAGATACGTGCGGTATTGCACGGATCAGGATCGAACAGGTATTACTAGCCGGCTTTGGTATAAGCCGGATCCTAGTATAGTACAGTGTAGATTTTGTCTCATTGCATTTGTATTTCAGTCGAAATACAAATGCGGGTGTGTATGCACAGTATTGGGTTTTTCCTGTAATTTATTACGGGACCAGTTTTCTGGAGTTGCCAGTTTGCTTTCCGTTTCGGCCAATTTCCTTTGTATCGTTCATTGGCCGAAGATTGGTGGAGGAGGGCTTATTTGCATTGTTGCAAATAAGTATTTGTGGAGGGGGTCTTTGCACTTTGTGACATCATGATTATTGCACCATACCTTGACTTTCTTTAGTTGATCATGGCTTGACTTTTTGCCATCATGGTTGTTGATGATTTGGTAGTTGGAGTGAGGTTATTTACTTGCAATCATTTCTTGATATCATGAGCTTTTCTCTCTCCCTTGCCTTATGGTTGTGATTGATTCATCCTTGGATCTCTCCTCACTCACACTCTCTCCCCATTCACAAGTAGGGGCCGGCCAAGTGAAGGGCTGCCAAGTTTTTGGGTGGGGAAATTTTTGTTCTCTTGTTGCTTCAAAAATCCCCAAATCTCCATCTCAAGAGTTAAGTTCAATTCCTCCACCAAAAGGCAACATCCAAAACCCCAAAGTGAGACACTAGTTCTACTATTTTCTACAGCGAATCTTGGGCACGTCGAGTAGCCGGCTTCGTGCCCGAGTTGCCTCGGCATTGAGGTGGGAGCCCGTAAAAGAAGTAGGCGATGTGGTGCACTTCCGGCGACGAGGAGGAGACGGGACATTCCGCAGGTGATCGGGACGATGACAAGAAGACCGGAGGACTTGGATCGTCGGTATATCTCTATTCCCTTTCTTGTAGATAGCTAGGACTAATTAATGGTTCGATCCGGGTATTTGTGCGCGGCGGTTTGCCAGTTCAAGAAAATTAAAGTTTATCACCGCTTCCGCATTTGGCCGTCGGATTGACGGCCGGGGCGCCGCCGTGCACTTACAGTGGTATCAGAGCCTCGCCATTAACTTAGTCTAGCTTGGTTTAATGTGTTTGCAATTCGGATCGATCAAAAATCCCAAAACCCGCATTTCTTTCAGCATCAGTTTCTGTTGGAAATTTTTGGTGTCGAAAAATTTTTCAGGTTGCATAAAAGTACTGTGCTGAAAGTTCTAAGACTACTGGAAAAATTAGAGTCACTAATATCTTCAGGGGAGCGCGGAACCGCGGCAAAACCCTACTTGTTGCCGCGGTTCCGCCGCAGTATGAAGGGTTCAGTGGGTCGGGTTTTTACAGTGGGCTTCTGTGGTTAAAATTGGGGTTTTGGAATATTAATTTTGGGCCCAGAATTTCTTGATGTGCTACAGTAGTACTTGGGGGCCCACTTGTTAAAGTTTGATCGATCGGATATTTTAAACACATTATTTCACAGTATTTACATTATATCTGCGACCGTGAATGTCACTCGATCGGTAAATCCGGTCTAACTGCTATAGCCCGGTTAGACGGATTTGCGAACGTGACTTTCACGTTGATGTTCTGTTTTTGCTGTGATGTTGCGGATCGGTCGTGGGGGATAGCCTGAATGCGATGCTAGTACAGTTGTGGTTGTATTATGTACATTTGATATTGCGGGGCGAGCGTCCGACATGTGGACTGCCGTCACTGCCTGTTTGTATTATTATTTTGGGGCACGGCCAGGTTGCGGTCGTTGTACCCGTTGTATGTATATTTTACTTTCTGTACTAGGATTGCCCCGCGGAGGGGTGCACGGATAGCCGGGTTCTGGAGGGCAACAAGCCCGCATCTCATGGCATTGAGACGGAGGGGGCTTCACTCTGGGATTGGCGGGCTATTCGCCGCACTCGTAGGGGGTACAGGTTGACCCAGGAGGGGTGCCCAGGTTACCGGATTCCGTGAAGTGCTGGGTGGTCCATTCACGGTGCTGAAGGGGGCTGCCTCGCTTCAGGTTTTGGCGGGTAACTTGCCGCGCCCGTAGGGGTCTAGGATTTCATTGCACAGGCTATCTACACGACCAGGGGAACGTCGGGTTTCAGTAGTGGCTCTGTGAAACACGGGGATCCCAGATATCTGTATTGTTTCTGTGATGCTGTACATTTCTGTGATGTTGCATTTTATTCACGCCTTGAGCGAAATATAATATATTGGTATATATATTAGTAGATGTTGTATATGTTTTGCATCCGCGCTAGTCCAGTCCCCGCTCTGTCGTTAGTAAGCTAACCTAACGGGTAATGACGGGACCCAGTGGCGAATGCGGATGGCATATACATACATCAGTATATTTTCGTTCTTTTTGGTGTGATCAATTGATGGGACTGCGTTGATTCGGATCAATGCAAGTTAAAAACAAACCTAATCTGATGTTGTTGGAACACTTTTCAAAAAGCTGTTATTGCAAGGACGTTCACTTTTGTTTTGCATCGAGGTATTCAGTTGGAATATCCTGCTCCTCAGTCGACGAGGCAAGGGCCGAGATCCCTTCACCGGGAGTGACCCCTTGGACAAAAAGTTTGCGTCAGGGCATTAACTTCACTATAGCCGATTACTTTTGCTTTGCACCGTGGTATTCAGTTGGAATATCCTGCACCTCATTCTACGGGGAAAGAGCCGAGATCCCTTCACCGGGAGTGACCTCTTTAGCAATGGTTTTCGTCACTATATTTTCAAAAAGCTATCCGTTCCTTCAACGATATCAAGTTCATTACGTTAAAGGTTTTTGCCAGAAACCATTCGTAGCCCTCCGTCGTTTCATATGGGTAGTCAATAGTATTCAAGCTGTGTTTGTTGGCCAAAGTCAAGGCACAGTGTTTGGTAGCTGTTGGTTATTCATATGCAGCATAGACAGATGCGTTGGTTTGGAACAGTCGTATAGCCTTGTTGGCCAAAGTCAAGGGCTTGTGCGGGTGGATTCGAATCAACCTGGAGAATGACGGGTAGAACTTGACATGTGACTTATGATTTGTTGGCCAAAGTCAAGGTCATAAGAGCATGGGGCAGAAATCACATCGGGAGTTTCAAAAGAACTGAAACTTGCCAGATATGCGCATACCTTCTGGAGTGTGGTAGCGTGAGCGGATTCCGTCACGTTATCATGCGATGATAGTTGGATCCCGATTCCCACTGATGAGTTGGTATACTCCTCGGGTGATCCCGACTAATTCTTCTTTCAGGTTTGGAGGAGAATTTGAGGTACAGTGGGAGGTTTCCAGATTAGATAAATTGGTAACCATTCTGATCTAGGTTAGAGTGCACGCTGAGTGTTTCTTTTCTCTCTCTCTTTGGTAGCGACCATTGACCCGACCCTAAGACTATGACTCAGTGACCAAGTTGACCGAACCTACTTAAACACTGGCTTTTGGATTGTCAGAGTTGCGAACCTCGTTGCCACTCCTACTTTTACCCTTTTCTCCAGGACACCCCGTACTACGAACGTCCACTTCCATTGGACAAAACCATCGTATGGTTATATACGAACTCGAAGGGATTTATTCGAGGATGGTTTCCGGTTCTGGAGAAAACGGATAGGATTATTCAGTTGTCTTTTCCTTTTACCTTCTCTCAAGTTGTGAGTACTCCTTGGTTTAGGAGATAGTACACCTATTACGCAAATTGGATAGTCTTCTTCCAAACCTTAGGCTGGTGCCGACCGGTAGGGAATGAAGAAAACCAATTAGCCTAACGATGGTGTACAGAAGGTATTAAGTTCAGACAAAGCAAGGGATTAGTAAGAGGGCAAAGTAAATTGCAACAGATATTCACGACCAAACCAAATATTTCGTTACCACTCCCACATCACCTTTGTATTTCTCCAGGACACTCTGTATCACTACGAAGATCCACAGTTTATTTGGATACTCCATCGTATGGTTATATACGAACTCGAAAGGAACTTGTTCCAGTTCGGGGATGGATTCTGGTCCAGGAGAAATAGGAATAAGGTTTATTCGGTTGTCTTTTATCTTCACCTTCTCTCATTGCGAGTGTTCCTAGGATTGGGACAGTACACCCATTATGCTTATTGGATAGTCTTCTTCCAAACCATAGGCTGGTGCCGAACGGTAGGGAAGGAAGAAAACCATTTGGCCTAAAGGGGTGTGCAGATGGTAAAGACTAAAGACATATGAAGGGATTTGGAGAGGTGGCAAAGAATTATACGGTTACAGTCGTGAATCTGGAAGAGGCATTACTAGGAATACCAGGATACCCCATCGAAACATTTCGATGTTTCAGTTTCACTGTGCAATGTTAAAGGAAAACTGATTTCCCGATTAGATACTTACTCCAGGGTATGTATTTACCAGGTACGATTCTCACATCTGTATGGTTTTACAGATGATGAGTGGGAGTAAGTTATTGGGAATTGGGTGATTATCCTCATTATATCGGGATTCGTTGTAATCGGTGATATTTGAGGAAATCACCTGGGCTGTTTGCCGGTTGGCAAATATTTGGTTTTGAATATCCGCAGTTATGCACCAATTTCAAATTGATATATCTGTACGTCTATTTTCATAGAGTGAGATATACCTTTTTGAAATTATGTCTACGACATTTACCTATATCAGTGGATGGTTAGGTAAGGAGCATTAAACAGCGGTGTAATTCTTCTTAACCATAAGTACAGTTTTCAACCTACGACACACAGTGAATGAGTTATCAGACTCAAGGGACTTATACAGAGTATTGTATGTTGTCCAGGGTCCATCAGGACAGAGGGGTTGGTCCTCGTACTATATTCGGTTTACTTATGACTTCTCTAGTTTTTAGGCAGGTGTTTCGTGAAAACACAGGGTCCGAATTTGGAGAAGTTATAGGTATTTGAATAGAGTAGAGAACCAGGTGTAGCAAGTATCGGGATTCTTCAAAGTGATCGAAGATGTAGGTACTTGTGCATGGTATTCAGTTGACAGTAATGATTAAGAGAAATTGCTTCTCTTTCAGGTTACTCATAATTGAAAGCATTCCTAAGTTGAGTAACGCTGATCGGCCTCCTTCCATTAAGTTGACATGCACTGGAGACAGCTGCATGATTTGAATCTGGTTCAATTAAATCAGTGCCTCTGTTTCTATATTGAATATAGAACAGTTCATATCTTAACGTTGTTAAGGTACGGGGAGTTGTCCGGTTTATGATTAAAACCAGACACTGGACAACTCAAGGCACGTTTCTGTAATGGCTGTTTGTGGGTTGACCCAGGCTATGACGAGGGTTGACTTTCTACCATCTGGATGAACAATAGCGATATTGTTCTAGACTCGCCACAGTTTTATTAAAAATGGACTTTTTCAGAAAAACAGTAGTGGGAGTATGGTAGAACTGGAAGTGATTCCAGAACCACAAACGATTACTGAAGATTTGATAAGGAACCTAAAGATTCAATCTGGATTGACATTCCATTGGCCACTCCGCAGATAAGATGGGTAACTTCAGGCACCCGAGAGGTACTACGATAGCCTCAAGGACGGTGACAGGGAAGTTCTTGTTTACCCACACTTACCATTGCTGTTGTTCCAGACTGTGAGACCCGGCAGGAGGATGAGTATAGCGCCGTTCTAAACTTGCTTTAGAAGTGTACGTCTATATGACTCTGCCAGAGGGTTGTCGTAGTCAGTGGGAGCAGCGGAAGCATTGGTGGACAGGTAGCTTATGTCTATTTACAGACTGAAGCACCAGTAGCGGAGATAGATCATCTATTTCTGACATGACAGTCATGGGTTTGACTTCATCAGAATAGGGGATGGATCTGTTGAGAAGGTAGTAGGGCGTGATGTCCTGGTATTTGGATGACATGCACAAAGTAGGAAAAGAAACTCCTATACTACAGTCGGTTATACTTTGGTCGTCACACAGTGGTTTCTCCACAAAGGAAATGGATTTTATATCAGACATACTGGTTACTAGATCTATGGTTTTAGATCTAGATTTGGGTGGTTTCCCAATCTGGGTACTTAGATAGCATTCTAAGAGTATTTAGAATGGACGACTCCTGGCACGGTAGTGTACCTGCAGGTAATGGAGTCACCCTCTCTAAAGGTGTCTTATAGACTAAAGGGGAGAGGGATGTGCATGATTGACAGATCACTTGCTTAGGCAATTGAGTCAATCATGAGATGTCAAGTACCACACCAGATGTTGTTCTTGCACTAGATGCAATAAGTTGACATTAATCCAATCTTGGAGAAACAGTCGGAAGCAGTTTTAGAACATAAGTGGATGTTCTAGGGATATGATAACGACAGCCTCATTCGGGAGACAGTTATCATTCCAGGCTTCCAAGGTGACATGGACGACAAGGAGGTTGTCAGAGTTATAGTTTTCCTTCTGACGAGGGGCAGTATTTTGGACAGGTAGTCCAAGGCAATACTGAGGGAGGCATGGCGCAGGATACTGATTAAGTTCAGTTGACGATACAGTCTAAGAAGTTTGGATTTGGAGTTCATTTATGAGCTATGTCCCCTCAGACATCCAGACACATCCTAAGACAGGTATTGCTCATTTCGGGAGATGGGTTTCTCCGCGAACTTGAGATATAGAGAGACATAGAAAGAAACAACAAAGCGGATCCACTCACTGAGGCTATTCCTCGAACGCAATAGTTTCGCAAGCGAGCTTTGTGAGACTGACTAGTAAAGGAGTTGGGTGTTCGGTATCACACGGGCTGTGAGTATGCGACATCGCAATAATTAGCCTTGAGAGCAAGTGGGAGATTGTTGGAGATAGTGCCCTCAGAGTCAATTATTAGGTCACAGGTACGTGATTGCAATGATTGATGGAGGACCTATCCCGGTAGGACAGTCTTACTCGAGATGATAGTATGCTATCTGGTTTACCTTTATCATCGTGTACTGCTTTAAGTGACCTGACACGTCGCTATTACACGTTGATAGAGCCCCTAGGATTCTTGCTTGATCACCAGCAGTATGAGGGCGATCATATAAGTGGGAGCTGGGGGTCTATAAGCATATCCTTAAAAGGTCCCTAGTCGTGAGAGTTTCGAGACAGGGAATCGATTCTCCATAGTAGACTAGTGTATACAGTCGAGACCCCGACGAGGGGCGGTGGCCGGTCTCACAAGCCACTGGTGTCAGTTGGATCACCTAAGATGTATACAGGTGCTCATTGGGTTATGAGTACACCGGACAGGACTCGCCGGGAACATGCTAGTTGGTCATATACCAGACGTCAGACGGCAGTTCCCTGGTGACATGTGTGCAGGTTAGTTCATCGACCTGGGGATCGTCATTTGTCTCGTGTGAGTTCCCACTGTACTTTGATTACTACCCTACCACGGCTCAAAGGAGTCGTGCAAACAGGTTTTAGTTGGGTACAGTCCCGAGCCACATGGAGGCAGTGAGCGTATTTTCAGGGGTTCGTCTCTCCCGGTATTGGGGGTGAGGTCGTGCTGTGTCTAGGAGAGCCATTACACGAAGACCTCGGCCGAGGCAAGGAGATTTACTGGTAGGTATTCCAGTAGTATCTCAGGGTGTTCTGGGCTGCACTCCGACACGACTTGTACCGCTTTTGGGGGTCTGACTTTTACCAACCCCCTAGGCCCGCCATGCGATGCTCATAGACGAACGGACCGGACTGTACGGATATTGTCACTGACAGGCTCAGTAGGGTGTCAGGCTGAGTTCGCTCACAGACGTCCCTTTTAGTCAGTACCTGGTAGCCCGTTACGTATTGGCTTATACCTCTGACGTGCTAGTGGTTAAATCCACAACCAAGGTGTTGACGAGTCTTTAGAGTCCCCCACATTCAGTTACTCAGCTTTCGGGCGAAAGGTTGTAGAGGCCGTATGGAGATATGGCAAGGTCCGATCAGATACGTGCGGTATTGCACGGATCCGGATCGGACAGTTTGTACTATAGGCCGTATGGTTATATGGCAGGGTTCGATCAGATACGTGCGGTATTGCACGGATCAGGATCGAACAGGTATTACTAGCCGGCTTTGGTATAAGCCGGATCCTAGTATAGTACAGTGTAGATTTTGTCTCATTGCATTTGTATTTCAGTCGAAATACAAATGCGGGTGTGTATGCACAGTATTGGGTTTTTCCTGTAATTTATTACGGGACCAGTTTTCTGGAGTTGCCAGTTTGCTTTCCGTTTCGGCCAATTTCCTTTGTATCGTTCATTGGCCGAAGATTGGTGGAGGAGGGCTTATTTGCATTGTTGCAAATAAGTATTTGTGGAGGGGGTCTTTGCACTTTATGACATCATGATTATTGCACCATACCTTGACTTTCTTTAGTTGATCATGGCTTGACTTTTTGCCATCATGGTTGTTGATGATTTGGTAGTTGGAGTGAGGTTATTTACTTGCAATCATTTCTTGATATCATGAGCTTTTCTCTCTCCCTTGCCTTATGGTTGTGATTGATTCATCCTTGGATCTCTCCTCACTCACACTCTCTCCCCATTCACAAGTAGGGGCCGGCCAAGTGAAGGGCTGCCAAGTTTTTGGGTGGGGAAATTTTTGTTCTCTTGTTGCTTCAAAAATCCCCACATCTCCATCTCAAGAGTTAAGTTCAATTCCTCCACCAAAAGGCAACATCCAAAACCCCAAAGTGAGACACTAGTTCTACTATTTTCTACAGCGAATCTTGGGCACATCGAGTAGCCGGCTTCGTGCCCGAGTTGCCTCGGCATTGAGGTGGGAGCCCGTAAAAGAAGTAGGCGATGTGGTGCACTTCCGGCGACGAGGAGGAGACGGGACATTCCGCAGGTGATCGGGACGATGACAAGAAGACCGGAGGACTTGGATCGTCGGTATATCTCTATTCTCTTTCTTGTAGATAGCTAGGACTAATTAATGGTTCGATCCGGGTATTTGTGCACGGCGGTTTGCCAGTTCAAGAAAATTAAAGTTTATCACCGCTTCCGCATTTGGCCGTCGGATTGACGGCCGGGGCGCCGCCGTGCACTTACATTTCATGGACTGTGAGGCCCTTAAACTCACGGACTATGATGTCCTTAATCTCGACCGTGATGTCTTAAAACTAACATTGGACTGTGAGGTCCTTAAACTCATGGACTATCATGTCCTTAACCTCGACCGCGATGTCTTAAAACTAATATTGGACTGTGGAGTCCTTAAATCCACGGACTATGATGTCCTTAACCTAGACCGTGATGTCTTAAAACTAACATTGGACTGTGGAGTCCTTAAATTCACGGACTATGATGTCCTTAACCTCGACCGTGATGTCTTAAAACTAACAAACGGACCGTGGAGTCCCTAAATCCACGGACTATGATGTCCTTAATCTCGACCGTGATGTCTTTAAACTACGGTACCTCGAAGAACATCCAGAGTGGAGCCCAGTCCTCGCCAAACACGGTAGTGAACCCATAGGAAGCATCCGGAGCAACCCCTGACCCCGTGAAATACGGATAAGGGCAACTTCACCCTTCACTTGCGGGTCCTCACGACTCGCAAGGGAGTAAATTCTCTTGTGAGATCCTTATGACTTTCAAGAGAAAACAGACACTTAGGAATCCTCATGATTCTTAAGGAGAAACCACACCTACAGGATCCTCTCGACCGGTAAGGAGAAAATTCTTTATGGGACCCTCACGGCTCATAAAATTGAAAAGTCTTAGGAGGCAGACCTTAACCCTGAATCCTAAGCTATCGTTGTCATACAAAGAGATTAAGATAGGCTATCCGCAGAATACATTAAATAAAAAAGGACGCGCCATTGAGAAGAAAAATATGTCTTTTATTCATGAACCAAAATGGATACAAAGTACAATTTGTGAAAGAACAAAAAATATATACTCTCATTCAAGAGTATGTACAAAAAGAAAAAAGGGGATATACAAGTCTTCAGGCCGGCGGGCGATTTAGCAGCTTGGTCAGCTCATCACTCTTCCGCTGGGCCATGCCTTCGTGATTCAGTATCGCCAGAAGACGGGCCTCCGCCTGAGCCTGCTGGGCCTGATACGAGGCAAGCTGGCCTTCAAGCTCTTTCTCGGTAGCCTTGTGAGCCTTAACCCTTTCGCGAGTGAACACGGCAGCTTTATCGAGGGCCACCACCTCTTTGATAGACTCTTGAAGTACTCGCCAGAGTTCATACGCTTTGTTGGCTTTGGCTGTAAGGTTGGCTTGGAGCTCGTTCAGCGCCTTAGAGGCTAGCTCCCTCTCCTAGAATTTGCGGCCGAGCCTCTTCTCGCACGACACCATGTTCGCCTCGCACCGCTCTATCAGACCCCGCAAGCCCGCCTTTGCAGCCACAGTCTCCAAAGAAAGGCGGGAACACTCAAGTACGTGCAAGCAAGCCTCCACCTGCCGACAGAACTCAACCCAGACTCGCACCACCGCTTCGCTATGGTAGGTGGCAAGAAAAGGAAGAGAACCGTTAGCTTCGGTAGCAAATGCTTCAGCTGTGACTGTGCTGCCAGCGCGAAGCTCCTCGATCAAAGATGACAGGGAGACAAGGCTTAGCTTGGCCAAATGTTCTGAGGCTCGCAAAGCATAGGGGACAGGTGGCATATTGATGGGCGACTCCAGTGCGGTAAGAACTGGAAGGGCTGTTCAGACGTGTAAACAGTCGGTGAAACTTCTAAGCAAAAGAACAAGCGGGACGATATTGAGACTTCACTTACCTACAGTCATGCAAGAAGGAGCTGAAGGCTCCCCTGGCCCTTCAAGAACCTCAACCTCGTCGTCGGTCTCCAGAACTGTAAAGGACATCAATGTCATTTTGCGAAATAACAACAATACTATGAAAAGGCGCTGAACAACACTAACCTTGCCCAGACGAGAAGACGATACGTTGAGGAGATATCGCTTGTGGAGCAGCCATCTCCAACAGGCGCTGAAAGGATTGCCGGAGAGACAGATCGGCAATAGAGGCCGCCAGTCCGCGCAGTTCTGAAAAGATAAAAGAGTTCAGATAACGGAAAGATCACTAGTTTAAAATGTGGAAGGTTACTTTCGACGCTCCTCCCATTCTGAGCTGGAGGGATAGCAGCTTCAACGGCCTCCGTCGCGACCTCAGGCACAGTACCAAGAACACGAGCCAGTGTAACGGCCTCGGAGGAAGGAGCGGCGGCAGCCATTGCGGGTTCCAACGAAGGGAGGGTAGCCTCCACTACCTCCATCCCAGCCTCCGGGTCGCCCTCAGGAAGATCCGTTGGGACGGAGACCACCGAGGGTGCCTCTCCCAAAGGAGCGAGTGCTTCGGAATCAAGAACCGCCACAGGAGGTTCTATCGCGAGAGGGATAGCGTCGTCAACCTCCTCCGCATCGAGCAATGTTTCATTGGGGGTGTCAACAGGCTCTACCGTCAGCAAGCCCGTAGGAACTTCCCCCATTGCCGAAGTCTCTGCACAATTCACACAAGAATAAGAATACATATATACAAGTGCAAGCAATATGAAGTACTGCAAAGAAATATAGGAACCTACCAATGCGTAAGGAAGCCTTCAATATGGCTTCTTCAAGCCGATGCTGCTTCTCAAGGAGGTGTGCTTGCCGGGGTTCAAGGGTAGACTCGTGGCCGCCCGTCCACAAGGAAAGCGCGTCCGCGGCATCCTCCGAAGCAGCCTGCTTAAGAGCCCTTTCTCCCCATTCCTCCAAAGGGTCGATGAACCGCCACCGGATCTACGAAGGGTCTTCATAAAAGATGACGGCAGGATAAGGCCTCTTCGGGATCCTTACCTTCTCAATTTCAAGCTGCGAGCGTCTTATAGCCTCTGCCAATTGTGCGGCTTCCTCGGCAGATGAACCTGGGAAAAGAAGACCATCATCCGGCGATATCATGGATATTGGTTCACCTTGAACGAAAGGTTCGGATTCTTCTAAAAGATCGAGCAGACGGGCGACTGTCTTCTTCCTCCTCTTTGGCCCGGAACTAATGCCAGAGGACGCTCACTTCTTTTCACGTGAAGCCTTGGCACGACGCCGACCCACCTCACCTTCAACACCCTCGTTACCGGCACCCTCGCTTGGCGGTGCTGCTGAGGACGACACGGCCATTGTCAACGCCGCCGGCGGTGGTACTGCTACTGGTGCCCTTTTACCCCTTGACTGAGCTCGGGTATCTAACGGCATACCAATTGTAGTGGTAAGGTCCATCTCCGACTCCCCTGGAATGAGCGCAACACTGGTGTCCCTCAGGGGAAAGCGGACCGGTGCGCACGGCCGCAGCGGAATTCCCGCGGCCTGAGCCGGAGCGAGGGCACCATGGCCAAGAAGCAACCTCTTCTCCTCAGAAATAACTGGGTCGACCCGATGAAGATACCAGCCTGTGAAGGCCCCCACGCATTGGGGAGTATGATCTGCTTCGGGGATCATGAAGTAAGAACCAGTGTTCAACCTTACGAAGTGATGAGCGGCATCGCGAACAGCTGCGGGTGAAGGGACCGGCGCAATCGTAAAAGCCTCAAAGGGGATGCCCTGATTGTATCCAAGCTGCCGGGCGAAGCAATTCAGATTGTACTGCATAAACAGAGCCGCACCGTTCTGACGGAATACAAGATAGCCCGGTCTGATCGCGTACAAGTGCGTGGCCTCCCGGGGCTTCAGAGAAGGCACCTCACCTTTCGACTGGTCGTGGAGTTGTTGAATCGGGCCTGAAGGAGCAGATAGAACCCGATCAATAAATTCCAGCCCGCCTGCACTAGCGTAAGGAGAAATCAACACGCGAATAGCCCCGAACTGAGTCGGGTCGGGAGCAGCAGCATCAACCAGCCGCATGAGTCGCGGAAAAGTGTAGGCGTCATAAAAAGCAGGTCTATGATGCGCAGCAAAAGCCCCCAACACGTGCATCTCAATCCAAGATGTAAAATAGTGAAGGGAGAAGTTTACTATGTCCACACCGGGAGTTGAGGTGTTAGCAGCAGCGCCCAATCCATGATAGAGATGCACTAGCTCCGGGATGCCTATGGCCAGCCATGTCCCCTCAGCGATACGATGAGCCGGATAGATAACCGAGACTCTCATGAAACGGCGATGCATAGGGATGACGAACCAGCTGAGCCAGACACTGATAAAGCCCACAAAGTATGTCTCCTCGTCTATGCCGGGAGCTGCAATCGATTCGAAAGATACCGGCGACATGATAGGAATATAATACTGCGGTAAATCTGATTCCTAAGTCGGCCGCCTGTTAAAACTAAACCCAAAGGGGTCGTTGATGCTTGCAAACTTGGGAGCCGTCTTCGACAGGACATCCTCGCGAAGGAAGCAAGCGATGAAGCTCTTGAAAGTGACGCCCTGCTCCTCAGATTCTGTGAACAGTTTGTCGAAGATACCCAGCGCCTTGATCAAACTCGGACGCTTATGGCGGACGGCGTTCTCAATAGACAAGCCGTTAAGCGTTGCGGGCTCAGTCTCAAAGACGTACTCGTCAGAAGGCAGCAATTCCTCGTAAAGTGTCCCTCTAATTGGCAGCCCCGAGATCTCGCGAAATTCGTCCAAAGAAATTAAAACTTCATGATCCCCCAAGAGAAAAGTGTTGGTGGGAAGATTCTACTGGTTCAGGAAAGCCTTAACCCACCAGACATGGGGAGACTGGTAGTGGAAGAGAGATGCATATATCACCTGATAAAGCCCAACTTTCTACAGTCAAGCGCGATGGGCGGACATGATGTATCGAGCCCAAAGGAGATAGCCCATAGGATGTCAAGGGGTAAGCCCTATCTTATAAATATGCCCCCACGGTTGGGCTTCGCCCTGGCAGATACGGCGTCCTAGAATATCTATGGCCGGTATCGGATGATTTGGGATACCGGTCGTCGAAGGCTCGAGCCGTCCTATCGGGGTCCAATTCGGCATCTCCACAGCGAAGACAATCCCTGGAGGATCCATCGGCAGGAACGGAAAGGTAGGCTCCGTCGGTATTTCGCAAAGAAAACTCCGGCGACTTCGGATGATGTGACTGTACCAGGTCCCCCACAGAAGTAGATTGGTGCGATTCGGGTCGTGAGCTCTGATCATTGACATCACCTCCTCGTCAGATGGTGATTGGAGAAAAGCGGCTTCCGAGCGGGTGAAAGGGAAATACGGAACAGACGTCATTGCACCTGTAATAAAATAAGGGAGAACTGTTAAGGCGAAGCCAACAGTGATTATAGATATATATACAAGGAAAATGACAGAGACAGAAGACTCATTTTATGGGACCACTGGTTACAAAACATATGGGTCCCACAAAATCAAGATGGCGGCTGGCTAATGATGAAGCAAAGTAATTATAATGAGACAAAAGGAAGATTCTCATTAAATAAGCAGTGGATTTCAAATGACCCTACGCATTCCCCTAAAAAGAAATCCATTTTGGACTCTGTGACAAATCAAATAGAATCAAGGGAATTAAATTCTCAGGAAGAGACATTGCAAACTTCTTCTTCTTGGTTGTAAAGAGACAACTCAGGGCAAGAAAACTCCAAGAAGCTCTCTGGAAAGAACTGAGTTCTTCATAGGAATTAAATTCCTTGTTAAAAAGGGGGGAATTAAATTCCCAGAAATATTTGTGCGATGGAATTAAATTCCATGGAAAAGACAACTGCCACCATTAGCCCTCTGAAGATCAGAAAAACCCTAAGAGATCTATGATTTGAAGATTAAATGATTCTCTGTTTTTTTTAGAGAGTTTCAAAAAGATGGGTTCTTGATTAAAGGGAAAAACCCTTGATCTTGATTTAAAATCCTATGGTGATTTCTGTGAAAAGTTCTTCGTTCATTCAAGATCATTACCTGAAGAAAAGGAAATCTTTCAACAGAGTTAAACTCTGGAAAAATTTGCAAGGCAGAGAACTAAGCTCTGGAAAGGAGAATTAAATTCTCAGAAAAGAAAAAGTTTGCAAGGAAGAAGATGAAAGAGTGGAGGCACTTCTGAAGAGACCCCTGCATTTATAGGATGTGATGGAAATGCTTCATCTTCCCGATTCCCTAGATGAATCCAATGGTCACAAAAGTGACAACGTTGCACTCACGTGCAGACACGTGAGAGCAACGCTGTAGGGGAATTTGTTTCCTGATTAAAAAATCAGGAATTACCTCAATGAGGTATCACGTGTTCACACGTGACCAATGGTCACGTGATGGTTAAAACTTCATCAAACAGAAGCGAAAACAAACTGCTGAAAAATAACTCAATTGAGGGTCACGTGCTCACACGTGACCAAGGGTCACGTGCCGGCACGTGACAGGCTTTGAAAGCCATACAGCTTTAAAAAAATTTATTTCTAAAAGTCAGAAAAAATACCTCAGCGAGGTGTCACATGCTCACACGTGACCAATGGTCACGTGTT
This sequence comes from Agapanthus africanus, assembly GCA_030015575.1. Lineage (NCBI taxonomy): Eukaryota > Viridiplantae > Streptophyta > Magnoliopsida > Asparagales > Amaryllidaceae > Agapanthus > Agapanthus africanus. The sequence goes on from CM057349.1 coordinate 334,107,575, forward strand.
GACACGTGATGATTAAAAACAACATAAACAAACTGCTGAAAAATAACTCAATTGAGGGTCACGTGCTCACACATGACAAAGGGTCACGTGCCAGCACGTGCCAGACTTTGAAAGCCTTACAGCTTAAAAGAATTTAATTCTAAAAGTCAGAAAAAATACCTCAACAAGGTATCACGTGCTCACATGTGACCAATGGTCATGTGTTGATACGTGATGATTAAAACAACAACATAAACAAGCGGCTGTTAAAGGACTCAATTGGGGGTCACGTGCTCACACGTGACTGGCTTCGAAAGCCTTACAGTTAATAGAATTAAATTCTAAAAGCTTCTAAATCTTTCCAAATGGAAAAGGATTATGGGGACCGTTGGATTAAAGATCCAAGGGTGATTAAAAATCACCAATTTGTGGAAAATTCTTAGACAAGGAAAGATTTCCCTAAATCTCACCAGAAATAACAAACAGAATATCTTTGGATTTAAAATCTAACGGTGAATAAAATTCACTGTATAATCTAAAGGCTCATATTAATTATGAAAAACAATCAAATCTTTTAATGAAAGGTTTACTAAACAAATTGATTCTTTTCCTCCTCCTATAAATAGGAACCAGAGGAGAGTTTTGAGGGAGAGTTTTTGAATCTTGAAAATTCAGAGAGAAAAAAGAGGAGAATTTAATAATCTACAAAGAAAAACCTTAGGTAAAAAAAGAAAGGGGATCAAAACTTCAATAAAAAGAATTTAATTCTCAATCTAAGAGTTTACTCTTCTACAAAAAAGAACTTAGTTCTTCTTCTGATTGAAGATCTGCACGGAGCACATCTCTCCATAAGTTGACAATTTAATTCTCATCGGGTCGAGATCCTGCCATGCAGATCCTAAACTTAGAAGGGGAATTGAGTTTTGAGAATTTAATTCTCCCAAACTCACAGGAATTTAATTCCTCCAAGATTTGAAATTAGGGTTTGAACCCTATCTGAGAGTTTAATTCTCTCAAAATTATAGGAATTTAATTCCTTCAAGATGGATGAAACTAGGGTTTAACCCTAATTGAGAATTTAATTCTCTCAGATTAACAGGAATTTAATTCCTCCGAGACAGAATCAGGGTTTCACCCTTTACAAGAATTTAATTCTTTTACATATATGGGAATTCAATTCCTCTAAAAGAAATTAGGGTTTAACCCTACACAAGAATTTAATTCTTTCACAAGAATTTAATTCCTCCAAAGTTATAATTAGTGTTTAACTCTACGGAGAATTTAATTCTCAGAATAAAATAAAGAGACTAAAGAGATCTCCATGCATGCAAAAGACTGAGGTCACGTGTCCCCACGTGACCCTTGAAAAGATCCCCAGAAATGAGAAGGGAAGAGCTCAGAGGCAACGCCTGACGTGCTCCACGTGACCCCTGAAACACAGAAAGAAAAAGCAAAGGAAATAGAAGCTTTGGGCGCTCTCACATGCTCCCAAGTGACCCCTTAGCAAGTGCTTTAATAATCAGTGTATACATCTCATCACGTGTCAACACGCGATACTCAAAATTAAAATAAAAGTGCTTAACAGTTAATTGCAGAACAAAGAAAAGGAATCTGGTCCCACCTTTGGGCGCCCTCACATGTCCACACGTGACCCCTTTTCCTTTAGTGTTTAACACTAATTCGAGAACTTATACCCAGTGTTTAACACTGGTGTTTTCTAGTGTGTAACACTAATTTGGGGACTATATTTCCAGTGTTCAACACCGTTACCTTCTAGTGTTTAACACTAACTTGAGAGCTTTAACGCTGTTGCTGTCTAGTGTTTAACACTAGTTTTAATCAAATTGGTTAATCTTTCATAGGCAAAGCCTCCCAGTCAAAATTGAGTAAAAATCAGAGCTCTAATGTCTATTACTCAATCACAGATAAAAATGTTATCAGAGCCCTCAAACTTTTGTTTAGCATTGCTAAATAATGTAGGCCTGAAACCAGACAAATAGACTAATGGTCCAACAAAGGGCCAATATGTCAAACTTAATTGGACTTAGCCCAAATTGGCCATAAGTCCTCAATCTAGACTTAACAAAGCCAATGTGCTCATAATATAATTAATTGGTCTTGGTTCCAAACTGGGCTACAGATTATTTAACCCACCTTGGTTCAAAGGTACATCTCTTCATCCCTTTGATATTTGTCGTTGTAATCCCTCAACGTCTTCAAAGAGGTGACGGGTCCCGACAACCATACATTCCACGGACTGTGGGGTCCTTAAACTCATGGACTATGATGTCCTTAATCTCGACTGCGATGTCTTAAAACTAACAACGGAATGTGGGGTCCGTAAACTCATGGACTATGATGTCCTTAACCTCGACCGCAATGTCTTAAAACTAGCAATGGACCGTGGGGTCCTTAAACTCATGGACTATGATGTCCTTAACCTCGACCGCGATGTCTTAAAACTAACATTGGACTGTGAGGTCCTTAAACTCATGGACTATGATGTCCTTAACCTTGACCGTGATGTCTTAAAACTAATAATGGACTGTGGAGTCCTTAAATCCATGGACTATGATGTCCTTAACCTCGACCGCGATGTCTTAAAACTAACATCAGACCACCAGGCCCTTAAACAGGTAATCGACCGCAATGTTATTAAACTAAACAATAGAGCCCAATTGCTCTCTTGTCGGATCTAAACGATCCTGTTAAGTCGATCTTAGTCTAAAAATTGGGCTAACGTATCCTTAACAAACGTTTAAGTTGATCTTAGTCTTAACAGAAACTAACGTATCCTTAAACCCAACCCCCAACCCCAAATCTAAGAAAGATATTTGGAATAGTCCACGCCCTACGGACGACAACATAACTTAGTCTCCGTATATAATCCACGGGCAACCACAAACAAAATAAACACTCACGACATGAAGTGACCATCTGGAGAAGGAGAAAGTTGTTATCGCGATGCGGAAGCGTAATTAACTGCAGGGGCTTGCGCCTGCAGGGAAGAGCGTCCCCACAATCAAAAACCCCTCAAGCGAGGGGGAATCTGACAAAGTCTGCTACATCGACCGCATCCGTTTAAACTTTCGATACATGGTGCCATAAATCAACTTGGTATCTTCGGAGAGGTGGACAGATAGCACCAATTAGCATCTGCCCCGAATTTCAGGCAAGACGTCGGTCTTGCGCCGTCTTTCGGAGGGGAACAGATTCTGGCACGCCCGGTGGGACCTCTTCCTCTTTCCACTCCACACTTCGTGTGTCGTGTTTGCGAACTAATCGCGGTTTGCTAATGGTTGCCCTTGGGTTCGAAGTACTGAGATTTGGCGTTTTGCTTGGTGCAGAAAGCAAAGGATCAATGGCGTTCACCTGCTCAAAGTGTTCCACATGCAACTGCAACCCGCGTCCTGCCCCAACAGAGGGCATAGCCTACAGGCCCCAAGCTGCTTCCCTGTTCATGATGCCCGTAGAACAGGTTACTCAAGCCACTACAGGGTTGTTTTTCGGGACCATGCTCCTGCCAGCATACTTCACCGCTCCCGTGCCCGTACCGGAAGCTCCCAAGAAGTCGGTCTTCAATCGGCTAACAGCTAATGCGACCCCTCTCAACGGGTCGTCCAACTCCAGCTCCTCGGTCTTCTCCAGATTGGGCCAAAGTTCACGTGGGCCCGCAATGAAGCTTGCAATCCCAGAGAAGGTTATTCCGAAGAAAGTAACCAACCCTGCTCCCGAAGTCATCAAGGCGACTTCTCCTGCCAAGGGGTCGGTCTTTACAAGACTGACCGTCCCAACTCCCGCTCCTACTACTGAAAGGACATCGGTCTTTAACAGGCTGACACCAGCAACGACCCTTCACCCGAACACGGGGCAAGACAAGGCCATCCCCGTCACCGAGCCAACTCCATCAGCTCGACATGCTCGACGTCGCCACTGGCGCCGGGTAAAGAAGGCCGGGGGCAACTCCCCCTCTGGGCTAACTCCACCAGCCCCGACAACGGAAATTAATGCTGCTGTTCCAACCGGGAACAGCTTCGAGCTGCTGAATAAGGTGCGCAGGAATTCGCCCACCGCCGTACTGAAAAGATCTCCTCCTCCGGTGGAGAATGTTGCGGAAACAAAGCCAGAACAGTCCCCTCAACGGCTGTCCTCCAAGATCTACAAAGTCTGGCGGCAGGTCCGAAACTCAGTGGTTGATCAAGTCTACCCTCGCCGACAGAAAAGGGCGAAGGTTGAACAAGAAGAAAGCCATCTTGCCAAGCCATGGAAAGCTATTTGGGTGCCCACCGTGACGGCCCCCTCAACTTCGACCGCTCATGAAAAGAGAAGGCGGGAGAAAATCCCCACGCCTACGATAAATGACAAAGGCACTGAACCCAAACGCCCTAAGTCTGGGGGGCATGGTGGTACATACTGTTTACATGGCATCTGGAAAGGAGGATAGCCGCGCTTCGATGGGCCACCGACCACTCACCCGATCTATCACAAGAGCTCAGGAACAGCAGCAGCAGAAGCTTCAGGAGATGCTGACTGCAATGGCCGCACTCACCGGGCCAAAAGAAAGCCCGGAGGCGTCATCGGAACAACGTCACGAACACGAGACTGATGCTGAATTCCTTCGCAGAATGCACGAAAAGAAAGACAAGTAGGCTGCGGAACAAGCGGCCAATATAAAGCAAATGGCTTTTCTGTTCCAAGACATGGTTGGGATGATGATACAGCCGTATCCTCCAGCCGAAGAGCCTCCGATTATCCTCGAAGACGACAGAGGAGAAACGTCAAATCCACCCCCGGCTCTTTCAACAGCCAAGGAAGAAACAATCTCTAAAGTTGCCCTGGATGATTATATTGCTCAGCAAATACGATTTCACCAGGCAAACGAAGCGGCCGGCCAAGTTTTCAAAACAGGGCGACTATATCCAGGCTGGTATGATCAGATAAAGTACCCGCCGGGCTACACAATCCCGAAATTCCACGTCTACAAGGGGACAGGCAATCCCCATCAACATGTCACCCAATTCAGGGCTCTTTGTGGCAACACCGGCGGCGATGATAAGCTCTTGCTTCGCCAATTCGTCGGCAGCTTATCGGAGACGGCGTTTGAGTGGTACTTCGAGCTTCCAAACGACTCCGTCAAAACTTTCGCAGAGATGGAGTTGCTATTCACTCAGCGATTCGCGAGCGCAAGCGAACGCACCCCAATAACGGCGTTGATTAATGCAAGGGTGAAGCCAGGCGAAACTTGGGTTCAATATGCAATCCGATGGCGGAACCTGTGGTCAAAGTGCGAACAGCGCATCGAAGAAGCACCAGCGGTGGGCATGTACGTGGGCACCCTAGACCCTCATGCAACTATTTCACAGTTCATGATGTTTTTTAAACCGATCACGTTCCAGGCTTTAATCGATAAGCTAGCCCAGATGGATCAAATGGGTCAAAGACCATCTCCCCCGAAGCCGGAACCTTGTAACGACAAAGGTAAAAGGAAGGCGACCTTCGTTGCGAACACCAACAGCAGCCCAGTGCCCCAAAGCTAGCGGATCAACAGGAGGAGAGACGACGCTATAACAATGAGAAAATGAAATGTCCTTACTCATTCCCACGGGACAAAACGAAGAGGATGTTCGAGCTGGCAGCGCGCAACAGGCTTATCAATTTGCCAAACCCAAGGCGACCACCACAACCCAGCGAAGTGAATAATCCCAATTATTGCCCTTACCACCAATCGGTAAGCCATCCGATCGAAATTTGCTTCGTCTTTAAGGGATGGATCGAGGATCAGTACCTGCAAGGCAAGTTTGCGCTGTCTGAGAAGTGGAAAGTATACCCACCACAACCGCACCCTCCTAAGAAGACTGACACACCGGGGGCAACGTGCTCTTTTGTTGAAGAAGTTCCGTAGGAAGTCGTGCTTTCAGCCAAAACCAAAAGGATGCTGAATGATCTTCAGACATGCCCGGCGATCAGGTAGAAGAACCCGCTAGAACCCCAAATCATCGAAGGGATGCTGAAGCCGCTCCCAATTCTAAATATTGGAAGCATTCACGCCCAGCCGTCAAAATCTTCAAAGAAGAAGAAGAAGAGATCCGAAAAGCCCGTGAAACCTGGCAACAAGTGCACGGAGCTACGAAAATAGATTGACGCTCTGGAAGAGTATAACTAGAAGGCGCGAACCCCAATCACGCATCAAGAGTTCCTCAGCCACGTCCTTGAGGACGAAAATGATGGAGAAGACTCATCAGATGAATCTGAGGACTATGTAGCAAGTTGTCATGTGATCTCTCACTCATTGATAGATGATGAAGAGACTCCTTACACAGAGAAACTGGGGGCAGGTCCCGAGCCGGAATTGCTATGGCCGTCAGACAAAATGATCGACGCATTCCTGAACGAAGCTCTTCTGAAAAGTAAAGCTGACCGGGAACGTGAGATGGCCATATTTGAAAGAGCCAAACGCCGCCGACTAGACGAAAGAGTCGAGACATTCCCGCAGAATCAAGGGACATCCGTCGTGAATAAAAACAAGTTCAAGACGAGGAAAAGGTTTGCTAAAGCCATATCAATGGGAATGAAGCTACCACCCTCTGAAGGAAACACTGTCGGTGAAGTAGAGATGCATCCTAGCTACTGCTCATATCATCAAAGGATTTCGCACCCCACCAAAAAGTGCGACGCTTTTAAAAGATGGTGGTAGGGATATGTTACTCACCGGCAACATTTTAAGCGGATAAAACGCAAAACTCGTCGGGAGCGGAGAAGTACGACCAAGAAGCATAGAAGAAATACTGATAACTGTCGCACGATCAACACCGGGGGATCGCAGGTCCTCACTTTCGGGAGCGACTCTGACGAGGAAATGGCTCTTGGCCCTTTCTTTAAAGAATCCACCTTGGGGAAGGAGGAGGAACCGAAGGCCTGTGAAAATATTCAGCTGCGCAACCGTACGCTTCCAGAAAAGAATCTCGGACCCACGAGTAGAAAAGATAAGGGAAAAGAAAAGGTCTCTGAGGATATCACCCTGGATGACCAAGTCATGAAAGAGCTGACTGCCAAGGACCCGCCAAAGAAGAACAAGGTGGACTACAACATTCTGGCACACTTCAGGAAGTTACCTTCGCGACTCAGTATTCTCGACGCCCTTCTACTATACAAAGAAGCAAGAGATTCACTGATCAAGGCGCTACAAGAGCCAGAGCAATTCTAAGCTTTTCTCGCTGAAGAAAAGATGAAAGACGAGCTAGAGGAAGTACACACGGCCGATATCACCTTCGGCGACGAAGACCTCCTCCTTGGGACGTGCGAGCACAACCGTCCCCTCTATGTCTCAGGGTACTGCCATGATATAAAGATAGACAAAATCCTGGTCGAAAGTGGGTCTTCCGTTAATCTCCTCAACGTGCGAGTGTTGAAGGAAATCTGCATGAGCGTCCAGTATCTCGCTCGTGATAAAATCACCATCTCCAGTTTTGACTCCCAGTCATCGCGGAATCTCGGGTCTGTGATATTGATATTACGATTCGGGCTACTCGTCATAGATATTAAATTTCACGTCATTGACGCCAAGACATGCTATAACGCTTTGCTTGGCCGGCCTTCGTTACACGAGTACAACATTATCCCTTCGACACAACATCAGTGTATGAAATAATTTAAGGATGGTCTCGAGTATACTGTGACAGGGGAATTGAACACATTCTCCGTGAACAAAGTCCGCAAGTATGAAGATGCAAAATAGTTCTTACCAGACTTCGAAGAAACGGAAAGATGTCACCAACCGAAGAACAAAACTATCACCACTATTCCAGTCTTCAGGAGTGATACCGAGGAAGAAGAAGAGATATTTTATTCAGGGCCGCTTCAGCGTAACAACCCGGGACCGTCCGCCCCCAAGTTGATCTTCGGCAGCGACTCGGAAGACGAGGTTAATGCTGTATTCTCCGCTCGGCCGTCAATACAAGCTTTCGCTGGCAATAATCGGAGTCTGCAAATTATCCTGGTTCCGCGGGAGCATTACAAAGATCTTGATGCACTAAAAGCTTATAGTGTGCAAGAACTGCAGACATTTTACGTCCCTCCCAGGCGAGAAGGCGAAAAGGCGATCCTATTCTACCGCTCCGGGGAAACCAGAACGGAGAAAGAAATCTGGTACGGCGCGGATTCCATACTCGACAGGCTCCAGCCCATCCGCTTGCCCAGATATTACTCGGAAGGTTTAAAAAGGCTCTTGAAATGCCAAGGGGTACCTTTCAAACAGACCATTCGACAAGCTCGGTTCTACAACAGGATTTGGGATATCCCTGGAACTCAGCGCAAGTTGCCCAACGGGAGAATGGAAATGCTCGGGCTTGGATACATGAAATCTGGGAAACGGGAACGAGTCCATGGTAGCTACATCATATATGACTTCGATGAAGAAGAGGACGCCCTGTCAGAAAACGCTGACTTCGAACCAAAACGAGATCCTGCAATCAAAATGCCGAGTCCGTCATTTGAAGAATGAATGGACAAGCTTATAAGGGAAGCTGGTCAAAAAGTTCGAGATGACCATAATCATGAAATGGCCATCTATGAGAAAGCCAGGACGCAACGCCTTCTTCAGCAGGCTGCGAAAGATGAAAACACTCCTCCCTGTCAACCCGTCATTCAAAGGGCCCGACGCAGAGGCAGAAACAAGTCAAAGAGCGGGAAAGGCGTTCAGCAGCAACAAAGCGGAACCAAGAAGCCACGCGATCAGGAATCGAGCAACCCGGATTCGTCCCTTATGAAGAAGATGAGTCAGGCATACTCTTTTCCTCAGAATAAAACACGAAAGATACTTGAGCTCGCCATAAAACATCAAATGATTACACTTCCGGAGTCCAAACACCCCGAGCAAGCAGGCGAAGACTCTCACCCGGACTATTGCTCCTATCATAAGGCAATATGACATCTTATTGAAGACTGCTTTACCTTCAAGAACTGGGTCGAACATCAATATCAGCTCGGCAAATTCGTTCTATCCAGCAGTTGGAAGGTAACACCGCCGCAGAAGCATGAACCCAAATCCGTGAGAGTGGACCTAGATCCACATCGGTCTTGGAAGCGAGCTCATACTTGTCATATGATAACACTATCAAAAGGAGAGCCTGAGGAGAAGGGTGATCTCCCCTGGTGCTTCGAGAACAATGATGACGAGGTGATCTCAGAATTTCCACCGGCGCCAAAAGAGCTGGAAGATGGAATATATACCACTGCGGATAACCTCAAGAAAATTGATTTGGGGACGGCAAGTGACCCGCGACCAACATTCATCAGTGAGTTGCTGTCCGAGGAAAGAGTAGCTACACTTAAGACGTGCTTATGCAGCATAAGGATTGCTTCACGTGGAACTATTCTAAAATGCCAGGATTAGATCCAGAGATTGCTGTCCACAAATTGGCAATATCCCCAGACGTCAAGCCAATCAAACAAGCACCGAGAAGAATGCGGCTCGAGCTTGAGATGAGTATCAACGCCGAGGTCAAGAAACTAATCGACTCCGGCTTCATCCAAGAAGTTCAGTACCCTGATTGGATCGCCAACATCGTCCCAGTAATGAAGAAGAATGGGACAGTGTGCATATGTGTGGACTTTCGGGATCTTAATAAAGCCTGCACGAAGGATGATTTCCCAGTACCAGTCACTGAGCTGATGATAGATAACACGTCCACTTATGAAATCTTCTCTTCATGGACGGCTCATCAGGATATAATCAGATAAAGATGCATTCCGAAGACCAGAAGTACACCGCTTTCCGGACCCCTCTGGGTATATTCTGCTATAAGGTGATGCCCTTCGGTCTAAAGAACACTGGTGCCACCTATCAAAGGGCCATGACGAAGATCTTCGATGATCTCATACATGAAATCATCGAATGCTATATCGACGACCTCGTAGTGAAAAGAAAATCATACGAGGAACATCTCGAGCATCTGAAGATCGTATTTCAACGCCTTCGACAATACAACTTGAAGATGAACCCTCTCAAGTGCGCATTCGGACTTTCCTCGGGCAAATTCCTAGGATTCATCGTCCGACACCGAGGTATCGAGATAGATCCGTCAAAGATCAAGGCGATTATGGAAATGCCCCCACCAAGAACTCTCAAGCAGCTGCGGTCTCTCCAAGGAAAGCTCGCATATATCCGGAAATTATAGCCAATCTTTCAGGGAAGTGTCGTCCTTACAGTCACCTGATGAAGAAGGGAACCCCTTTCGTTTGGGATCATAAATGCCAAGGCGCGCTGGATGAAATCAAGCAGTATCTGTAGAACCCGCCAGTGCTGACCGCTCCGGTCAAAGGAAAGCCCCTTATTCTTTATACGACAACCCTCGAGGGTTCCTTAGGCGCATTATGGGCACAAGAGAATGACCAAGGGAAAGAAAGAGCTCTCTACTACCTGAGTCGAGTTCTCCTGGGGGCAGAAAGCAATTACTCTCCCATCGAAAAACACTGCCTGGCGTTGATCTTCGCAATAACGAAGCTCAGGCACTACGCGTTGGCGCATGAAGTCCGTCTCATATCGAAGGTGGATCCCCTCAAATACTTGATGTCAAAGGCCATATTGACAGGACGGCTCGCTAAATGGTCCTTGCTCCTGATGGAGTTCCCAATAACCTATCATCCTCTTAAGGCAGTGAAAGGCCAAGCCATCGCCAACTTCCTCGCTGATCATCCGATACCTGCCGATTCCCTTCTGAATTGCGAACTACCAGACGAACATGCGTTTGATGCGATCGACGGAAGTGGTACCCGGTGGGAACATTATTTCGATGGAGCGTCTTCCATGAAGAAGCGCAAACAAAGCACGCCCATAATCAAATCGGGGATAGGCCTTATCTTCGTGACCCCACAAGGAGGGATAATGCGCTTTGCTTTCTCCTTAACAGAGCCGAGGATAAACAATGAAGCCGAGTATGAAGCTTTGATAGCAGGCCTCGAGATTGCCATTGACATGGGGATTGAAGACCTCCTCATATACGGAGACTCTCGACTGGTTGTTAGCCAAGTAAACGGCGACTATCAAACGTGCAAACCAGAACTGGTAAAGTACGGCAAGAGGGTACAACAACTGCTGACCCAAATTCATTCCTACACCTTGGAAAGCATACCGCGTATGGAAAATAGCAAAGCGGATGCATTAGCCAAGCTCGCTAAAGAACTAGCCGACGAGAATCTCGATGACGTGAGGATCGTTGTTCAAAGCCGTTGGGTCCTCGCACCGGCAGAAATATCTCCGGAGTCGTACGAAGAAAAAAGAACGACCGAGCAAATGGCTCTGCAAGTAAACGACCAAGATAAGGCCGAAGATTGGAGAGAAGTTTTTATAGACTACTTCAAATCCCGTCGAACGCCTGAAGATGCGTCCCAAAACATCAGCTCATCAAGCGAGCCCTATCTTTCGTTTTCGTCAATAATACTCTATACAAGAGGTCGTTTGACTCCCTATGGCTAAGATGCCTGGGACCTGAAGAAGCGAAGAGAGTCTTCTAAGAAACCGATGACGTACTCTGTGGTTCTCATCAAGCCGGGCCAAAGATGAAGTTGAAGATTAAACGGATGAGTTATTACTGGCCCACGATGATTCAGGACTGCCTCGAGTATGCGAAGCAAAGCCACTCGTGCCAGATCCATGGGGACTTTATCCACCAGCATCCGAATCCGCTGCATCCAACGGTGGCTAGCTGGCCGTTCGAAATGTGGGGAACCGACATAATCGGCCCCATCGAACCGGCATCGTCTAGAGGACATCGATTCATTTTGGCGACAACTGACTACTTCTCCAAATGGGCAGAAGCGGTACCACTGAGGGAAGTGAAGACGGAGAACATCCTCCATTTCTTCAAGACGCACGTCATTTATCGGTTTGGAACTCCGCGACGAATTATCTCCGATAATGGGCCAGCCTACAGAAACCACAAGATCAGCCGCTTCGCACAACAGCACAACATAGACTGGAGATACTCCTCAATTTATAATCCCCGAGCTAACGGTTTAGCTGAGGCCTTCAACAAGACCTTGACGAAGATCGTGAAAAAGACGATGTCACGAAATAAGAAAGACTGGCATGAGAGACTGCAAGAAACTCTCTGGGCGTATCGGACTACGTTCAAGACGGCCACGAACACAACGCCATACGCACTGGTATTCGGTACAGAAGCGGTACTCCCCCTCGAGATAGAGTTACCCTCTCTATGGGTGGCAGTTCATTACAAGCTGACGGACGAGGAAAACGCTCACATTCGGCTTGAGGAGCTCGATGCCCTTGATGAAACCCAGCTCATAGCTCAACAAAATCTGGAAGCTTATAAAGCAAAGATGACGCGCTCCTACGAAAGATTGACCAGGCCAAGGACATTCCGCCAGGCCGAACTCGTCCTGGTAGTCAAAAGACCCATAATCCCCAATCATGCTAAACGAGGGAAATTCAAACCGAATTATGAAGGCCCGTACATTATAGACAAGGTCTACCAGGGTAGAGCCTATCTACTCATGGACACGCATGGTGAAAGACCTTTCAGGCCAATAAACGGTCGCTTCCTGAAGAAATACTACGCTTGACCAGTCACGGCCTAGGTCAATGATAGATGACGACGACTATGTCCGCTCGCTATCTTCCTAAGCCCAAACTCCATAAGTAGTAACCGGCTTACTTTACGACGGACCGAAATGTCCTTAAACTAACAACGAACCGAAACGTCCTTAAACTAACAACGGACCACTATGTCCTAAAAACTAGCTGTTGACCGAGACGTCGATAAACTACGATGGATTGTAGCATCCCAAAGCTGATACAAAGAAAAAGAAAAAGAAAACGGTATGTCCATAAGAGAAAAGAGGCACGGATGAAAACCCGAAAGGGCTCTGTGAGTAAAAACAGCAGGGCTGCCGGCGAGTTTTGTGAAAACCCGAAAGGGCGCAATCTCGTTAAAAGACACTTGCAAGGTCCTCTCGACTATGTAAGGAGAAATCACCCTCGTGAGATCCTTACGACTCACAAGGGAGCAACACACTTAGGAATCCTCACGATTCCAAAGGAGAAACTACACCAGCGAGATCCTCACGACTCGTAAGGAGAACTCTCTTATAGGACCTTCACGGCTCATAAGATTTGAAAGTCTTAAGCTACAGAGATCTGAACCTGTTCTTAAGCAACCCCCACAACCTCCGATACTGCCCTACAAGCGGCTCAACACTGACCCTTGTATACAATCCACGGGCGTGAATAAACATTTCCCTAACCAAGTCCCATCCGTGACTGGGGATATGTTCGCACGGTGAACAATCCTTCTGAGTCCTCTCGACTTATAAGGGGAAAACTCTCTTGTAAGATCCTTACGACTTACGAGAAGCCATACACTTAGGAGTCCTCACGATTCCTAAGGAGAAAACACACCTACGAGATCCTCACGACTTGTAGGGAAAAATACCTTTGTGAGACCCTTACGGCTCATGAAGTCAAAAGCCTTAGTCGACATAATCCTAACCCTGTTTACTAAGCCACCTTTGTCCGACATCGACAGAGACAAGTGATGATTCGCTCCTGGCAATACCCCAGTTGTAGCGGTGCTGATGCCGAAATCGGTGTCTGATTCCAAGCCTGCAGCGAAAAGCTAGCAAGCCACACATGCATACGAAATAGCCGAAATGATGGGCAACTTGCAATAAAAAGCAGCAAGTAAAAGATGTATGCATGCAAAATAGCCGAAATGATTGGGCAACTCGCAATAAAAAGCAACGAGTAAAAATAAAACAAATAGCCGAAATGATTGGGCACCGTGAAAAATAGCCAAATTGATTGGGCAATCGCGACATTCGCGATATAAAAAGCTGAAATGATAGAGCATCGTGGAAAGAAATAAAAAAAATGAATGTAAGTTATGCCCTACAGGTGATATTGCATCAATCCCTGTGTACAATCCAGGGGCGCAAACAAAGAAGGAATCACACTCCTCCTCCCCAGGTTTCATCAGAAGAAGAAACTAAACATCGACAGTTCTCAGATAGCCTGGAGAGTATCTCAACATTCGTCTCATTACAACAGACACAACATCAGGCAAAGCGGAACATCGGCAACTCCCAGTTCCATGGCTCATCGGTGTACAGATGACCGAGAGTCAAATCCCAACTCCATGAGATGCAGATATAGTCAGCAAAATTCATGGCCACATGGAACGCGGATAACATCACTTCTGACCCCGTGGAAAACGTCCAGAGTGGATCCTGGTCCTCGCAGAGCACGGCAGTGAACCCGTGGGAAGCATCTGACGAAGTCTGCTACATCGGCCGCATCTGTTTAAATCTTTAATACATGGTGCCATAAATCAACTTGGCATCTTCGAAGAGGTGGACGGATAGCACCAATTAGCATCTGCCCCGAATTTCAGGCAAGACGTCAGTCTTGCGCCGTCTTTCGGAAGGGAACACAGTTCCCAGGTGACATGAGTACAGCTTAGTCCGTCGACTTGATACTGCTACTTCGCCTCGAGTGTGTTCCCACTGTACTTTGATTACTACCCTACTACGGCTCAAATGAGTTATGCAAACAGGTAGTAGTTGGGTGTAGTCCTGAAGCACTTGGAGGCAGTGGCAGTTAGATAGGATTCGTCTCTCCCGGTATTGGGGGTTGATATCGTGCTGTGTTCGGAGAGCCATTACACAAAGTCCCGGGCAAGGGCAAGCGAGATTTACTGGTAGGTATTCCAGTAGTTTCTCAGGGTGTTTTGGGCTACACTCCGACACGACTTATTGTGCTATTAGGGGTCTGACGGTTACTGCCCCCTAGGCCCGATATACGATACTCTTAAACGAACAGACCGGACTGTACGGAGATTGTCACCGATAGGCTCAGTAGGAGTCTGGGTGAGTTTGCTCATCGGTCTTCTTGTTGACAGATACCTGGGTAGCCGTTACGTGCAGCTAGTACCGCTGACGGCTTGTGGTTAAACCCACTGCCAGTGTACTGTTGAGTTTTTAGAGTCCCACACATAGGGTTTCCCTACTTCAGGCAATTGATGTAGATGTCATATGGTTTTACGACCTGGGCTTCGATTACGTACGTGTACTTGTACACTGATGATGATCAGGCAGACAATACTAGTAGGCTTGGTTTAAACCGGATCATAGTATTTTATTATTGGATTGTTATTGTCTCAGTGTATCCGTATTTTTCAGAATACGGATACGGGTATGTATATACGGTATGAGGGGCATTCTTGTAATTTGTCAAGGTATGCTTCTAGAAGGTGCCACATCATTATTGGATTTAACCATTTTGTTAAATAGATTAATGATGTGGAAAATGGAGGAGACATGCTTGGCATGGTGGAGAGAATGGCTCATAGTTTATTTTATTAGAGTGGGATCACTATTGAGGCATGGGTGCTTATTTTATTGTTTTTCTTGCCATGGCTCAATGAGTGAGATGAGAGATGATATATGTGCCATTCTCTACACCTTGTTCTCTTGATGGTTCATTTGCTTCACTTGAGATTTCTTGAGTTGCTCTCCTCTCTTGAGCTATCTAGGTCTCCTCCATCATCTTCTTCCTCAATACTAAACCCTATCATTCACATGTGTTGTGAGCCAAGGGTTTAGTGAGACAAACAATCCATCAACACATTCTACATCTCATAGGCTAGTTGGCTTAGCAAACCTTCTACCCTAGTTACCTCACTTGGAGGTTGAATCTTGGAGCACAAACCTTCGCGGTGGATCATCTTTGACAAGAGAAGACCGATGGAGCAAGCTCGATCCGATCACCAAGGAGCCTTCGAGAGGACCACTTGAAGACCCGAAGGACTTGATCTACTAAGTATAAGAATCTACCATAGTAGATAAATCCTCAAGTTAGTCTATCTAGTTAAGGATTTAGTAAGATCATGGTGTAATAGCCGGTGTTGCATAGTCAAAAGATTACCGTTTTTGAAATTTCCGCCTCCCCGCGAACCGCGGGGTGCGTGACATTGGCTTACAGTGGTATCAGAGCCTATAAAACCTTAACTAGCTAGTTAGCAAAGTGTTAGAAATTCGATCGCCAGAAAAATCGCAAAAATGCGTCGAAATTGCACAGTTTCTGTCGATTTTCAAAACTGGTCCAAAAATGTTTTCAAGGACCTTAAAAATACGTGCAGGCTTTTTGTAGGGCACCCAAGAAAAACGAGGTCGTAACTCAGTTAGACCACCGCGGACGTGCGGCGAAACCATGTGTTTCGCCGCGGATCCGCTGCCGAGTCGACTCCGAGTCAACTCGTTTTTCCTGCAGTGTGTCTATCTTGGTGTTTTATGATTTTTCTGATACTTTGTTTCTACCCAGAATCTTTTGTGTACTGTGTTGTACTTGGGGTAGATTCAAATTTGGTAATCGATCGAAATTCTAAGTACTTTAGCTAATCAGATCTTCTGTGTTTGATATATGTGTTTGGAAATGTCGACTAATTGCTATACGTCGATTAGTTGGGGTTGCACATATCTGTGATGATGTTATGTTGGTTTGTGTATATGAACTTGTTGGATCGTCGTGGATGAATAGCCGGGGATGTGAGATGAGGGTTTTCATTCTTTCATTCGATGTAAATTTGTAAAATGATGTAATATTATATTTTGCGGGGCACATCCGGGTTGAGATTGTAGCCACCGTTGTATTATTTCTTTTACTGTTTTTGCTCCTGGGATAGACCCAAGGTGGGGTGCACAAACTACCGGGTACTTTGAAATGCCGAGTGGCCTACTCACTTTGTTGAGGGAGGTTGCTTCACTTCGGGATTTGGCGGGTAGTTTGCCGCACCCGCAGGGGTCTAAGGTGGGGTTTTGGCTATTCATCACGACCGTGGAATCCGTCTTTCGTTACAGGCTCAAACGAAACACGGAATTCCTAATATATCCAATGTGTTCATCTGTGATCTGGAATGCCTATCATTGCGTCTGACGAGTAGATATTATTATATATGTATTATATAATAGACGTTGCTTATGTTTGCATCCATGCTAGTCCAGCCCCCGCTCTGTCGTTAGTTAAGTAACCTAACGGGTGATGATGGGGCCCCGTGGCGAATGCGGATGGCATAAGCGTACGTTGTATTTTCATTGTTTTCTGCAATGGTAAGTTAATTGATGGGACTGCATTATATTAATGCAAAGCAAACAAACCAAAGCTGAATCGTTGGAACAAATTTAAAACCACTCGGTTATTTTAAAATAACAGACTTTTAAATGCGGAGCTTAAACCACTCCTTTTAAAAGCTATCAGGTTCCTTCGATTATATCAAGTTCACTACGTTCACGATTTTGCCAAAACCATTCGTAGCCCTCCGTCATTTCATATGAATAGTCAGTAGTATTCAAGCTATATTTGTTGGCCTTCGTCAAGGCATAGTGATTGGTAGCTGCCGGATGTTCATATGTAGCATAGATAGATGCGTTGGTTTGGGACAGTCGTATTACCTTGTTGGCCTTCGTCAAGGGTATATACGGGTGGGTTCAAATTAACCTAGACAATGATGGGTAGAACTTGACATGTGACTTATGATTTGTTGGCCTTCGTCAAGATCATAAGAGCATAGGGTAAAAATCCACATCGGGAGTTTCTAAAGAAATTGAAACTTGCTAGTGCTGCCATTTGGAGTGTGATAATGTTGGTAGGATTCCTTCAGGGTTATCACACAATGATATTTGGATCCCGATCCTACTGTGAGTATCCGCTACTCCTCGAGACACTCTTCACTTAACGATCAATACTATAAACCAGGTAGGTGTCTAGAACAGTGTTAGCGGGGCTACGCCTCCAGGGATAAGAGGTTATTTAATTAAGGAACTTCGCGAAAGCGTCGTAAAATCTCCCTCGAAGTATCGACACTAGCCTGGCAGAACAGTTAAGCAAGTATTGTACGGTGAGATTAATCCTGACTAATTCTTCTTTTATGGTTTGAGGAAGGATTGGAGAAACAGTGGGAGTCATCCTGTTTAGATAAATTAAAAACCAATCTAAAGTTGCAAGAGCATCATGCTAAGTGTTTTCTTCTCTCTCTCTTGCAGCGACCCCATGACCAGACATAGGTTACATCTAGATAATAAAATGACTGAATCTTACTATAATGACTGGCAAAGGTCTGTCCAGATGTCCATTGCCTATGACAAGCTGTGACACCTCATTACTACTCAAGCCCCTGCTGTCCCAGGTCCAGTTTCCACCATTACGGATATTGATATCCGTAAGACATCGAAAAAAGACGGTGTGAATTCCAAGTGCCTCGTGTTGGCCTCAGTGGATGGTGTAAACCAAAGGCAGCACGAGAAGATGGACTTAACTTCCATCTTCCTCCATATCAAAGATTTATATTGAGAGCAATCTCGTATCGCAAGATATAAGACCTCGAAGAAATTGCTTCAAGCGAGGTTGGCTATCGGGTCATCTGTAGGGGACAACGTCCTTACGATGACTAGCTATATTGATGAGCTCACAGACCTGGAGACCACGTTGGGAAACAGATCATATTCTGACTTGTTTCTACAGTCCTTACCATCTACTTTTGTCCAGAGGAAGAAAGTTATACTTCCAGTTGATATCACCCTGAAGGAAACCAGGGTGACACCCACTCAGCTTATTAGGGAATCTTCTTCTTCTGCATCCAAAGCGAAAGCAAAGGATGAGAAGAAGAAGACCTCCACAAAGCCGATATGCGGTGTCAGTAAGGTAGAAGGACAGGGAAGGGCAAAAGTTTCTGGGCTAACAGTAGGGAAGGAGGGATATTCCTATTGTCACGGGAAAGGGCATTGGCAGAAGGATTACAGGGCTTTGAAAGCCAGAATCCAGGATCCGAAACATGTTGTGGCTTCGACTTCGGGTGTGTTTGTAATAGAAAACTGTATATCAATTAACTCTACTTCCTGGATACTAGATACCGGATCAGGATCTCATATATGTAATTTATTACAGGCTTTGAGAAACCCTAGAGTTATCAGGTTAGGTGATATGACTCTCAGGATTGCTAAAGGAATGAGCGTGGACGCTGAATCTGTAGGGGAATATCCACAAGTGGGCAGATATTGATTCTACGTAACTGTTTGTACGTACCTAGTCTAGCTTGTAACATCATATCTGTATCCTTACTTTCTAAGGAAGGATATGATTTTACATTTGTAAGCGATATGGTCCACATCCACCTAAATCAAGCTCTGATTTGGTAAGGTACATTAGATAACGGTATATACGTATTAAATCAAGCTCAGGTTTTCAGTGTCCATAACACACTTAAAAGAAAGTCTCCAGAATTAAATCAGGCTTTCTTGTAGCATTGTAGACTGGGTCACATCAATGAAACACGATTGACGAAGCTACATAGAGAGGGATATTTGGATCCGTTCGAATATCAGTCTTATGCAACTTGTCAATCTTGTCTCGTGGGAAAGATGACAAGGACTCCGTTTACTGGACACGGAGTAAGAGCGAGCGAGCTCTTGGGACTCATACACAGTGATGTATGTGGTCCAATGTCTACACATGCCCGAAGTGGTTATTCTTACTTCATTACTTTTATGGATGATTTCTCTAGGTATGAACATGTCTTCTTAATGAAGCATAAATCCGAGGCCTTTGAGGAATTCCGGGAATACAAGAATGAAGTGGAAAAACAAACAGGCAAAACTATCAAGACACTGAGATCTGATCGAGGTCGTGAATACTTGATTGCCGAGTTCTTGGATTATTTAAAAGAGAATGGAATTGTCTCTCAGCTTACTCCTATATACACACCACAACACAACGGTGTATCAGAAAGGTGGAATCGAACCCTATTGGATATGGTTCGTTCCATGATGAGTAACGCTGCGTTGCCGCGATCCTTCTGGGGTTATGCACTAGAATCAGCTGCATATCTTCTGAATAAGGTTCCTACCAAGACTGTGCCTACCACACCATATGTGGAGTGGGAAGAAACCCTATCTTAAGTACCTTAAGACATGGGGATGTCCATCTTTTGTTAAAAAGCAGCATGCGGACAAACTCGAGGCACGCTCAGTACTGTGTAAGTTTGTGGGATACCCAAAGAACTCCATAGGGTATTATTTCCATTGCGCAGAGGAACAAAAGGCCTTTGTTTCTCGTCATGCCCACTTCTTGGAATCTGAATTTTTAGAAATCAGAAAAGAAGGAGCGCAATAGAACTGGAAGAAATTCCAGAACCACAAGCTGTTAGTGAAAGCTTGGTAGAACCAGAGGTTTCAGAAGAACCGGACATTCCAGCGCCACTCCGCAGAAGTAGTAGGCAGTCTCATCCGCCCGAGAGATACTACAGTTTTCTCATAGACGGGGATCGAGAGAATTGCATCATTGACAATGATAAGCCTACTAGCTTCCAGCAAGCCATTCAGAGCGGCGACTAGGTAAAATGGCTGGATGCAATACGGACCAAGATGGAGTCCATGTACACCAACAAAGTATGGACTTTGGACATTGCTCCAGAAGGGGTAAAACCCGTAGGCTGCAAATGGATCTTCAGAAAGAAGATTGGTGTAGATGGACAGGTTGAAACCTATAAGGCTAGACTTGTTGCAAAAGGTTTTCGTCAAAGACCTGGTTTGGACTATGATGAAACCTTTTCTCCAATGGCTATGCTCAAATCCATTCAGATCTTTCTTTCCATTGCTGCCTTCCACGATTATGAGATCTGGCAGATGGACGTAAAGACGGCTTTTCTAAGTGGAAATTTAGAAGAGTGCGTCTATATGAATCAGCCAGAGGGTTTCATTCAGAGTGGGAGCAGCGGGAAAGTGTGCAAGTTGCTTAAGTCCATTTATGGACTAAAGTAGGCATCGCGGAGTTGGAACATCTGTTTTGATGATACAGTCAAAGAATTCGACTTTATCAAAAATCCAGATGAACCATGCATATATAGTAAGATTGTAAGGAGAAATGCGATATTCCTCGTCTTGTACGTGGATGACATTCTCTTGATAGGAAACGACATTCCTATGCTACAATCAGTCAAAGGATTCTTGTCACGGAGGTTCTCCATGAAAGACCTGGGTGATGCCAACTACATTCTGGGGATCCAGATCTATCGTGATAGATCTAAGAGAATGTTGGGACTTTCACAGTCAAGGTACATCGACACCATACTGAAAATATTCAGTATGGAAGATTCTAAGCGCGGTAATCTACCGGCTTGTCACGGAATCACCCTCTCTAAAGAGATGTCTCCAAAGATTGATTTGGAAAGGGCTTGCATGTCAACTATACCCTACGCATCTGCGGTAGGCTCTATAATGTATGCGATGTTATGTACCAGACCAGATGTAGCATACGCATTGAGCGTTGTAAGCTGGTATCAGTCAAACCGAGGGGAGAAGCACTGGATAGCAGTAAAGAACATTCTCAAATACCTGAGAAGGACTAAGGAGATGTTCTTGGTGTATGGCGGAAAAGACCTCCAGATCGAGGCCTTTGCTGACTCCAGCTTCCAGAGTGACAAGGATGACTCCAAGTCCATGTCGGGTTATGTCTTTACCCTCAATGGAAGGGCGGTCTGTTGGAAGAGCTCCAAGTAGGACACCGTTGCAGACTCGACGATGGAAGCGGAGTACATAGCTGCTTGCGATGCCGCAAAAGAAGCTGTCTGGATGAAGAAGTTCCTCACAGAACTTCAGGTGGTTCCTGTAAGTGCACGGCGGCGCCCCGGCCGTCAATCCGACGGCCAAATGCGGAAGCGGTGATAAACTTTAATTTTGCGGACTTAGCAAACCGGCACCCCCGCGCACTAAACACCCGGATCGAACCATTAACTAGTCCTAGCTATCTACAAGAAAGGGAATAGAGATATACCGACGATCCAAGTCCTCCGGTCTTCTCGTCATGGTCCCGATCTCCTGCTGAAAAGTCCCGTCTCCTCCTCGTCGCCGGAAGTGCACCACATCGCCTACTTTGTTTACGGGCTCCCACCTCAATGCCGAGGCAACTCGGGCACGAAGCCGGCTACTCGACGTGCCCAAGATTTACTGTAGAATCTATAGTAGAGCTTGTGTCTCACTTTTGGGGTTGTGGAATTGCCTTTTGGTGGAGGTATGAAACATGAACTTTTGTGGAGGGATTAGTAGGAGTTTTGCAACATGATATCAACCAAAAACCCCACTCTCTCATTTTGGACAGCCCCACTATGGCTTTGGCCGGCCATACAAAATGGGAAGAGAGAGAATGTGAGGGTGAGAGAGTGTATATGAGAGTGTGGCCATCTAATAATACAATGGAGAGAGAGAGAAGGCTATCATGCCAAAAAGGAAATGATCACAACAATAAACCCACACTCAACTAACCTCATCCCTCATCATCATCAACCATCATGAACCATGATGACTCAAAAAGTCATGCCATCATGAAGAAATCAAGTCAAAGGATGGTGCTATAATCATGACATGTTAAAATGCAAAGACCCCCTCCACAATTGCTTATTTGCAACAATGCAAATAAACCCTCCTCCACCAATCTTCGGCCAATGAACGGAACAATGGAAATCGGCCGAAACGGAAAGCAAACTGGCAACTCCAAAAAACTGGTCCCGTAATAAATTACAGGAAAAACCCCGATACTGTGCATACACACCCGCATTTGTATTCCGACCGAAATACAAATGCAATGAGACAAAATCTACACTGTACTATACTAGGATCCGGCTTAAACCAAAGCCGGCTAGTAATATCTGTTCGATCCTGATCCGTGCAATACCGCACGTATCTGATCGAACCCTGCCATATAACCATACGGCCTATAGTACAAACTGTCCGATCCTGATCCGTGCAATACCGCACGTATCTGATCGGACCTTGCCATATCTCCATACGGCCTCTACAACCTTTCGCCCGAAAGCTGAGTAACTGAATGTGGGGGACTCTAAAGACTCATCAACACCTTGGTTGTGGATTTAACCACTAGCACGTCAGAGGTATAAGCCAATACGTAACGGGCTACCAAGTATTGACTAAAAGGGACGTCTGTGAGTGAACTCAGCCTGACAACCCTACTGAGCCTGTCAGTGACAATATCCGTGCAGTCCGGTCCGTTCGTCTATGAGTATCGCATGGCGGGCCTAGGGGGTTGGTAAAAGTCAGACCCCCAAAAGCGGTACAAGTCGTGTCGGAGTGTAGCCCAGAACACCCTGAGATACTACTGGAATACCTACCAGTAAATCTCCTTGCCTTGGCCAAGGACTTTGTGTAATGGCTCTCCTAGACACAGCACGACCTCACCCCCAATACCGGGAGAGACGAACCCCTGAAGATACGCTCACTGCCTCCATGTGGCTCGGGACTGTACCCAACTAAAACCTGTTTGCACGACTCCTTTGAGCCGTGGTAGGGTAGTAATCAAAGTACAGTGGGAACTCACACGAGACAAATGACGATCCCCAGGTCGATGAACTAACCTGCACACATGTCACCAGGGAACTGCCATCTGACGTCTGGTATATGACCAACTAGCATGTTCCCGGTGAGTCCTGTCCGGTGTACTCATAACCCAATGAGCACCTGTATACATCTTAGGTGATCCAACTGACACCAGTGGCTTGTGAGACCGGCCACCGCCCCTCGTCGGGGTCTCGACTGTATACACTAGTCTACTATGGAGAATCGATGCCCTGTCTCGAAACTCTCACGACTAGGGACCTTTTAAGGATATGCTTATAGACCCCCAGCTCCCACTTATATGATCGCCCTCATACTGCTGGTGGTCAAGCAAGAATCCTAGGGGCTCTATCAACGTGTAATAGCGACGTGTCAGGTCACTTAAAACAGTACACGATGATAAAGGTAAACCAGATAGCATACTATCATCTCGAGTAAGACTGTCCTACCGGGATAGGTCCTCCATCAATCATTGCAATCACGTACCTGTGATCTAATAATTGACTCTGAGGGCACTATCTCCAACAATCTCCCACTTGCACTCAAGGCTAATTATTGCGATATCGCATACTCACAGCCCGTGTGATACCGAACATCCAACTCCTCTACTAGTCAGTCTCACAAAGCTCGTTTGCGGAACTATTGCGTTCGAGGAATAGCCTCAGTGAGTGGATCCGCTTAGTTGTTTCTTTCTATGTCTCTCTATATCTCAAGTTCGCGGAGAAACCCATCTCTCGAAATGAGCAATACCTGTCTTAGAATGTGTCTGGATGTCTGATGGGACATAGCTCATAAATGAACTCCAAATCCAAACTTCTTAGACTGTATTGTTAACTGAACTTAATCAGTATCCTGCGCCATGCCACCCTCAGTATTGCCTTGGACCACCTGTCCAAAATACTGCCCCTCATCAGAAGGAAAAACTATAACTCTGACAACCTCCTTGTCGTCCATGTCACCTTGGAAGCCTGGAATGATAACTGTCTCCCGAATAAGGCTGTCGTTATCATATCCCTAGAACATCCATTTATGTTCTAAAACTGCTTCCTACGGTTTCTCCAGGATTGGATTAATGTCAACTTATTGCATCTAGTGCAAGAACAACATCTGGTGTGGTACTTGACATCTCATGATTGACTCAATTGCCTGAGCAAGTGATCTGCCAATCATGCACATCCCTCTCCCCTTTAGTCTGTAAGACAGCTTCAGAGAGGGTGACTCCATCACCTGCAGGTACACTACCGTGCCAGGAGTCGTCCATCCTAAATACTCTTAGAATGCTGTCAAGTATCCTGATTGGGAAACCACCCAAATCTAGATCTAATACCATAGATCCAGTAACCAGTATGTCTGATATAAAATCCATTTCCTTTGTGGAGAAACAACTGTGTGACGACCAAAGTATAACCGATCGTAGTGTAGGAGTTTCTTTTCCTACTCTGTGTATATCATCCAAATACCAGGATATCACACCCTACTACCCTCTCAACAGATCCATCACCTATTCTGATGAAGTCAAACCCATGACTGTCACGTCAGAAATAGATGATCTATCTCCGCTACATCTGCTTTAGTCTATAAATAGACATAAGCTACCTGTCCACCAATGCTTCCGCTGCTCCCACTGACTACGACAACCCTCTGGCAGAGTCATATACACGTACACTTCTAAAACTAGTTTAGAACGACGCTATACTCATCCTCCCGCCGGGTCTCGCACCCTGGAACAACAGCAATGGTAATTGTGGGTAAACAAGAACTTCCCTGTCACCGTCCTTGAGGCTACCGTAGTACCTCTCGGGTGCCTGAAGTTACCCACCTTATCTGCGGAGTGGCCAATGGAATGTCAATCCAGATTGAATCTTTAGGTTCCTGTCAAATCTTCAGTAATCGTTTGTGGTTCTGGAATCACTTCCAGTTCTACCATACTCCCACTACTGTTTTCTGAAAAAATCCATTTTTATTAAAACTGTGGCGAGTCTAGAACGATATTGCTATTGTCCATCCAGATGGTAGAAAGTCAACCCGCGTCATAGCCTGGGTCAACCCACAAACAGTCATTACTGAAACGTGCCTTGAGTTGTCCAGTGTCTGGTTTTAAGCATAAGCCGGACAACTCCCCGTACCTTAACATCGTTAAGATATGAACTGTTCTATATCCAATATAGAACCAGAGGCACTGATTTAATTGAACCAGATTCAAATCATGCAACTGTCTCCAGTGCATGTCAACTAAATGGAAGGAGGCCGATCAGCGTTACTCAACTTAGGAATGCTTCCAATTATGAGTAACCTGAAAGAGAAGCAAGTTCTCTTAGTCATTACTAGCAACTGAATATCATTGACAAGTATCTACATCTTCGATCTTTTTGAAGAATCCCGATACTTGCTATACCTGGTTCTCTACTCTATTCAAATACCTATAACTTCTCCAAATTTGGACCCTGTGTTTCCACGAAACACCTGTCTAAAAACTAGAGAAGTCATAAGTAAACCGAATATAGTACGAGGACCAACCCCTCTGTCCTGATGGACCCTGGACAACATACAATACTCTGTATAAGTCCCTTGAGTCTGATAACTCATTCACTGTGTGTCGTAGGTTGAAAACTGTACTTATGGTTAAGAAGAATTACACCGCTGTTCAATGCTCCTTACCTAACCATCCACTGATATAGGTAAATGTCATAGACATAATTTCAAAAAGGGTACATCTCACTCTATGAAAATAGACGTACAGATATATCAATTTGAAATTGGTGCATAACTGCGGATATTCAAAACCAAATATTTGCCAACCGGCAAACAGCCCAGGTGATTTCCTCAAATATCACCGATTACAACGAATCCCGATATAATGAGGATAATCACCCAATTCCCAATAACTTACTCCTACTCATCATCTGTAAAACCATACAGATGTGAGAATCGTACCTGGTAAATACATACCCTGGAGTAAGTATCTAATCGGGAAATCAGTTTTCCTTTAACATTACACAGTGAAACTGAAACATTGAAATGTTCCGATGGGGTATTCTGGTATTCCTAGTAATGCCTCTTCCAGATTCACGACTGTAACCGTATAGTTCTTTGCCACCTCTCCAAATCCCTTCATATGTCTTTAGTCTTTACCTTCTGCACACCCTTTTAGGCCAAATGGTTTTCTTCCTTCCCTACCGTTCGGCACCAGCCTATGGTTTGGAAGAAGACTATCCAATAAGCATAATGGGTGTACTGTCCCAATCCTAGGAACACTCGCAATGAGAGAGGGTGAAGACAAAAGACAACCGAATAAACCTTATTCCTATTTCTCCTGAACCAGAATCCATCCCCGAACTGGAACCAGTTCCATTCGAGTTCGTATATAACCATACGATGGAGTATCCAAATAAACTGTGGATCTTCGTAGTGATACGGAGTGTCCTGGAGAAATACAAAGGTGATGTGGGAGTGGTAACGAAATATTTGGTTTGGTCGTGAATATCTGTTGCAATTTACTTTGCCCTCTTACTAATCCCTTGCTTTGTCTGAACTTAATACCTTCTGCACACCATCGTTATGCTAATTGGTTTTCTTCATTCCCTACCGGTCGGCACCAGCCTAAGGTTTGGAAGAAGACAATCCAATTTGCGTAATAGGTGTACTACCCCTAAACCAAGGAGTACTCGTAACCTGAGAGAGGGTAAAAGGAAAAGACAACTGAATAATCCTATCCGTTTTCTCCAGAACCGGAAACCATCCTCAAATAAATTCTTTCGAGTTCGTATCTAACCATACGATGGTTTTGTCCAATGGAAGTGGACGTTCGTAGTAAAACGGGGTGTCCTGGAGAAAAGGGTAAAAGTAGGAGTGGCAACGAGGTTTGCAACTCTGACAATCCAAAAGCCAGTGTTTAAGAAGGTTCGGTTAATTTGGTCACTGAGTCATAGTCTTAGGGTCGGGTCAATGGTCGCTACCAAAGAGAGAGAGAGAAAAGAAACACTCAGCGTGCACTCTAACCTAGATCAGAATGGTTACCAATTTATCTAATCTGGAATCCTCCCACTGTACCTCAAATTCTCCTCCAAACCTGAAAGAAGAATTAGTCGGGGTTACCCGAGGAGTAAACTAACTCATCAGTGGGAATCGGGATCCAACTATCATCGCATGATAATGTGACAGAATCCGCTCACATCATCATACTCCAGATGGTATGCGCATATCTGGCAAGTTTCAGTTCTTTTGAAACTCCCGATGAGATTTTTGCCCCATGCTCTTATGACCTTGGCGTGAGGTCAAAATATCATAAGTCACATGTCAAGTTCTGCCCGTCATTATCCAGGTTAATCTGAACCCACCCGTACATACCCTTGACGTAGGCCAAAATAGTAGTACGACTGTCCCAAACCAACGCATCTATCTATGCAACAGATAAATACCCGGCAGCTACCAAACACTATGCCTTGGCGTGAGGTCAAAATACATAGCTTGAATACTACCGAATATTTAACTGAAATGACGGAGGGCTACGAATGGTTTCTGACGAAAACCTTTAACGTAATGAACTTGATATCGTCGAAGGAACGGATAGCTTTTGAAAATATAGTGACGAAAACCGTTGCTAAAGAGGTCACTCCCTGTTAAGGGATCTCGGCTCTTTCCCCGTAGAATGGGGTGCAGGATATTCCAAATGAATACCGCGATGCAAAGCAAAAGTAATCGGCTATAGTGAAGTCATTGCCCTGACGCAAACTTTTTGTCCAAGGGGTCACTCCCGGTGAAGGGATCTCGGCCCTTGCCTCGTCGACTGAGGAGCAGGATATTCCAACTGAATACCACGATGCAAAACAAAAGTGAACGTCCTTGCAATAACAGCTTTTTGAAAAGTGTTCCAACAACATCAGATTAGGTTTGTTTTTAACTTGCATTGATCCGAATCAATGCAGTCCCATCAATTGATCACACCAAAAAGAACGAAAATATACTGATGTACGTATATGCCATCCGCATTCGCCACTGGGTCCCGTCATTACCCGTTAGGTTAGCTAACTAACGACAGAGCGGGGACTGGACTAGCGCGGATGTAAAACATATACAACATCTACTAATATATATACCAATATATTATATTTCGCTCAAGGCGTGAATAAAATGCAACACCACAGAAATGTACAGCATCACAGAACAATACAGATATCTGGGAACCCCGGGTTTCACAGAGCCGCTACTGAAACCCGACGTTCCCCTGGTCGTGTGGATAGCCTGTGCAATAAGAATCCTAGACCCCTACGGGCGAGGCAAGTCACCCGCCAAAACCTGAAGCGAGGCAGCCCCCTTCAGCACCGTGAATGGACCACCCAGCACTTCACGGAATCCGGTAACTTGGGCACCCCTCCTGGGTCAATCCTATACCCCCTACGAGTGCGGCGAATAGCCTGCCAATCCTAGAGTGAAGCCCCCTCCGTCTCAATGCCATGAGATGCGGGCCCGTTGCCCTCTAGAACCCGGCTATCCGTGCACCCCTCCGCGGGGTATCCTAGTACAGAAAGTAAAATATACATACACCGGGTACATCGACCGCAACCTGGTCGTGCCCCAAATTAATAATACAAACTGGCAGTGACGGCAGTCCGCATGTCGGACGCTCGCCCCGCAATATCAAATGTACATAATACAAAAAAACTGTACTAGCATTGCATCCAGGCTATCCCCACGACCGATCCGCAACATCACAGCAAATACATAGAACATCAACGTGAATGTCACGTTCGCAAATCCGTCTAACCGGGCTATAGCAGTTAGACCAGATTTACCGATCGAGTGACATTCACGGTCGCAGATATAATGTAAATACTGTGAAAAATGTGTTTAAAATATCCGACCGATCGAATATTAACAAGTGGGCCCCAAAACAAAACTGTAGCAGTTACAGAAAATATGGGCCCAATTTTAATGTTCAAAAACCCCAAAAATAAGCCCAGAGGCCCACTGAAAAAATCCGGCCCACTGACTCCTCTACTCTGCGGCGGAACCGCGGCCACAAGTAGGTTTTGGCCGCGGTTCCGCGCTCCAACCAGAGGATCATGGTGTCGGATTTTTCCAGAAGTCTTAAGTCTTCCTGTACAGTGCTTTTATACAACCTGAAAAATTTTTGGGGACCAAAAAATTTCAACAGAAAACTGTCGTGAGCAAATACGGGTTTTTGGACATTTCGATCGATCGGAACTGAAAAACACATTACACAAAGCTAGACTAAATTAATGGGGAGGCTTTGATACCACTGTAAGTGCACGGCGGCGTCCCGGCCGTCAATCCGACGGCCAAATGCGGAAGCGGTGATAAACTTTAATTTTGCGGACTTAGCAAACTGGCACCCCCGCGCACTAAACACCCGGATCGAACCATTAACTAGTCCTAGCTATCTACAAGAAAGGGAATAGAGATATACCGACGATCCAAGTCCTCCGGTCTTCTCGTCATGGTCCCGATCTCCTGCGGAAAAGTCCCGTCTCCTCCTCGTCGCCGGAAGTGCACCACATCGCCTACTTTGTTTACGGGCTCCCACCTCAATGCCGAGGCAACTCGGGCACGAAGCCGGCTACTCGACGTGCCCAAGATTTACTGTAGAATCTATAGTAGAGCTTGTGTCTCACTTTTGGGGTTGTGGAATTGCCTTTTGGTGGAGGTATGAAACATGAACTTTTGTGGAGGGATTAGTAGGAGTTTTGCAACATGATATCAACCAAAAACCCCACTCTCTCATTTTGGACAGCCCCACTATGGCTTTGGCCGGCCATACAAAATGGGAAGAGAGAGAATGTGAGGGTGAGAGAGTGTATATGAGAGTGTGGCCATCCAATAATACAATGGAGAGAGAGAGAAGGCTATCATGCCAAAAAGGAAATGATCACAACAATAAACCCACACTCAACCAACCTCACCCCTCATCATCATCAACCATCATGAACCATGATGACTCAAAAAGTCATGCCATCATGAAGAAATCAAGTCAAAGGATGGTGCTATAATCATGACATGATAAAATGCAAAGACCCCCTCCACAATTGCTTATTTGCAACAATGCAAATAAACCCTCCTCCACCAATCTTCGGCCAATGAACGGAACAATGGAAATCGGCCGAAACGGAAAGCAAACTGGCAACTCCAAAAAACTGGTCCCGTAATAAATTACAGGAAAAACCCCGATACTGTGCATACACACCCGCATTTGTATTCCGACCGAAATACAAATGCAATGAGACAAAATCTACACTGTACTATACTAGGATCCGGCTTAAACCAAAGCCGGCTAGTAATATCTGTTCGATCCTGATCCGTGCAATACCGCACGTATCTGATCGAACCCTGCCATATAACCATACGGCCTATAGTACAAACTGTCCGATCCTGATCCGTGCAATACCGCACGTATCTGATCGGACCTTGCCATATCTCCATACGGCCTCTACAACCTTTCGCCCGAAAGCTGAGTAACTGAATGTGGGGGACTCTAAAGACTCATCAACACCTTGGTTGTGGATTTAACCACTAGCACGTCAGAGGTATAAGCCAATACGTAACGGGCTACCAAGTATTGACTAAAAGGGACGTCTGTGAGTGAACTCAGCCTGACAACCCTACTGAGCCTGTCAGTGACAATATCCGTGCAGTCCGGTCCGTTCGTCTATGAGTATCGCATGGCGGGCCTAGGGGGTTGGTAAAAGTCAGACCCCCAAAAGCGGTACAAGTCGTGTCGGAGTGTAGCCCAGAACACCCTGAGATACTACTGGAATACCTACCAGTAAATCTCCTTGCCTTGGCCAAGGACTTTGTGTAATGGCTCTCCTAGACACAGCACGACCTCACCCCCAATACCGGGAGAGACGAACCCCTGAAGATACGCTCACTGCCTCCATGTGGCTCGGGACTGTACCCAACTAAAACCTGTTTGCACGACTCCTTTGAGCCGTGGTAGGGTAGTAATCAAAGTACAGTGGGAACTCACACGAGACAAATGACGATCCCCAGGTCGATGAACTAACCTGCACACATGTCACCAGGGAACTGCCATCTGACGTCTGGTATATGACCAACTAGCATGTTCCCGGCGAGTCCTGTCCGGTGTACTCATAACCCAATGAGCACCTGTATACATCTTAGGTGATCCAACTGACACCAGTGGCTTGTGAGACCGGCCACCGCCCCTCGTCGGGGTCTCGACTGTATACACTAGTCTACTATGGAGAATCGATGCCCTGTCTCGAAACTCTCACGACTAGGGACCTTTTAAGGATATGCTTATAGACCCCCAGCTCCCACTTATATGATCGCCCTCATACTGCTGGTGGTCAAGCAAGAATCCTAGGGGCTCTATCAACGTGTAATAGCGACGTATCAGGTCACTTAAAACAGTACACGATGATAAAGGTAAACCAGATAGCATACTATCATCTCGAGTAAGACTGTCCTACCGGGATAGGTCCTCCATCAATCATTGCAATCACGTACCTGTGATCTAATAATTGACTCTGAGGGCACTATCTCCAACAGTTCCGACCATTGTTGATCCAATAAATGAAGTAGGAGCACATATGTGATATGTGAAGGACCGAGATTAATACGTGTATGTGATACCATATTCTATTCTTGCGATATGTGATATCGGTCGTTTATATGTGATATAGCCGGGTTGTCGAATCAAGTGTTAATTCGATAAATTGATACATTTGATATTAGTCGGTTGTATGTGATATAGCCGGATTATTAAATCAAGTGTTGATTTAATAATTTAATGTATAATTATATATTTGATATATTAACTTACATTAACTAATATTAGCTCACTTAAGATTTCTTTTTCTCACTAGTGTACACTTAGTATATATGTGATATATATTAATGTACATCTTTTGTGTCATGCTTGATGCCACATGCTATATGGGTGTATGAGACTCACACCATGCTTATAATAATGTAAGGTTTTGTTTATTTAAAGTAAATCAAATTAGTTGGAAATTAGTCACATGGTTGAAGCTTGTGGAACCATTGACCAAGTCCACTAATTTTGTTTTACTTGGAGATATTTATTAACCCAACCATTATTGTTTAGCCATTATTTAGTCTCTACATGAGTTAGTATATGATATTAACTCACCTATGGTTGCTATTCTCACCACTTGATTCATTCTTCACTTGAGATTTTTCCATGGTTGCTTCTTCTTCATCTCCTTCCTCAAGCTCACTAGCTTTTTGGGAGGTGAAGAAAATAAGTGAGAAAAATATTTCTAAAGTGAGCAAAATTCCTACTTCATCATCCTCTACTAGATTAGCCATTTAGTTTGGGGTGTTTTCTTCACTAATTCCATATTGGTGAAGAGGTAGCTTGAGTTGGTGTCTTCTCGACGTAGATCATCTTCAGCCTCGAAGACTTCAAGCAAGCTTATTCCGTTCATCTTGTGGAGCCTTTCTAGAGTCCGGGAGTTCACTACTTGGAGCGAAGGGACTACTACACGGAGCTATTGAAGTGAAGGAACGGTCTACAAAGGTTGTATTCCTTGTTCACTTAGATGTAAAGATGTTTACATTCTAGTTTTGTCTAATTCTCTAGTTAAGATTCTAGGTTAGGGTTCTTTAGCGCGCCATTTTTTTTTAAAATGGCATGCTCGATGCCTCCCGAAACCCAGCGGCGACCTAGGGAACCCTGCAAATGCAAGTATCTGCTTTATACATTCCTAACTTGTCCACATGAGACAAATCTATCGACTATCATACGATTGAATATTAATGCTCGTCATATAAACTACACGACGGTTGTTTGAAACCGAACGATAGCGTCCAATATTTAACAATTTTCATGTAATTTTATGTCATGACGAACATCGCACGTATGTTAACCGATAAACGGGAAGTAAGTCGCGTATTGATTTTCGCATATGATTATCGATGAGAATATGAAAATTTTATATCATCGAGTTTCATATACTTAGTTTAAGATTTAATTTGGGTTGGTTTTACGTTTACGTATCAATTCCAAGATTTCAAAGTTTTTGGTTTAGGGTACAGTTTTTTAAAGTTAAGGGTTTTCTTAATCGAGTTTAAGATTTTGGATTTAGATTTTGGGTTGGTGTGTGTGTTGTTGTGAGTGTGTGTGCACATGCATGCTTGTGTGTGTGCATGTTTGTGGGTGTGTGTACGCACACACGCATCCACATACACGCACGTCCCACACACCCTTAAGCAACCTATTTCTTCTATTTTACTAAATTACCCTAAAATATCCTTGACTATTCTTGGTTTTTCACTAAACTATCTTAAATTAACTAAATTACTAAGAATTTCACTAAAATCCCCTTAACTGCTGTTGTTTTTCACTAAACTATCTTAAAAATTTAACTAAATGATTCATCTTAGTAAATTAACTAAATTGCTATAAATTTCACTAAAATTTGGGTTTGGGGGTTTGGTTTGAGGATACGTTAGCCATATTTGAGGCCAAGATCAACTCAAACATTTGTTAAGGATACGTTAGTCTAACCTGAGACTAAGATCAACTTAACGGGATCGTTTAGATCCGACAAAAGAGCATTTGGGCTCCATTGTTCCAGTTTAGGGACATAGTGGTCCATTTAATGTATGGCCGTCGGGACCCGTCACCTCTCTGACGACGTTGAAGGATTACAACGACAGATGTCAGAGGAGTTCAGAGATGTACCCTTGAACCAGAGTTAATTGGGGGGATCTATAGTCCAGTTTGGGACTAAAGTCTGTTTGAAAGGTTTAAGGATACGTTAGCCATATTTAAGGCTAAGATCAACTTAAACGGGATCGTTTAGATCCAACAAAAGAGCGTTTGGGCTCTATCGTTCCAGTTTAGGGACATAGTGGTCCATCGCTAGTTTAAGGACATTGCGGTCCATGGGTAGTTTAAGGACATTGCGGTCCATTGTTAGTTTTAAGACATCTCGGTCAAGGTTAAGGACGTCGTAGTCCATGGGTTTAAGGACCCCACAGTCCATTATTAGTTTTAAGACATCTCGGTCAAGGTTAAGGACGTCGTAGTCCATGGGTTTAAGGACCCCACAGTCCATTGTTAGTTTTAAGACATCTCGGTCAAGGTTAAGGACATCGTAGTCCATGGGTTTAAGGACCCCACAGTCCATATCAATGTGTGGTCATCGGGACCCGTCACCTCTTTGAAGATGTTGAGGGATTACAACGCCAAGTATCAAAAGAATGAAGAGATGTACCCTGGAACCGGAGTGGATTAAATAGTCTTTGGCCCAATTTGGGATCAAGACCAATTAATTATGTTATGAGCCCATTAGCCCAGTTAATTACGAATTGAGGACTTATGGCCAGCTTGGGCTAAGTCCAATCATGTCTGGGACATCGGCCCTCCTGTTGGTCCCTTGAAGGAGAGGCTTTGCCTCTGGCCATTTAGCCAATTGGGCCAATGCCTAGTGTTAAACACTAAAGACCAATCAGTGTTGAACACTGAGAATGAGATTGATAAGTCAGTGTTTAACACTAGAAGATAGTTGGTGTCAACACCAGCAACAAGGCCTTCAAATTAGTGTTAAACACTAAAACAGACCAGTGTTAAGCACTGGCAACAGAAATCCCAAATTAGTGTTGAACACTAAGGTAATCAGTGTTGAACACTGCAAATAAAGTTCTTTGCTTAGTGTTGAACACTAAGGCCAAACAACGTTTTAACACTGAATTCAGGGGTTCCAATTTAGCGTTAGACGCTGAGGCAAGAGGGGTCACGTGGTAGCACGTGAGGGCGCCCTCCCTTCATTTGTTCTGCTGAGAAGATCACATCTTTTGGAGCATCACGTGTCATCACGTGACAGGTGTTTGAATGGAGTATGTTAAAGCCTCTGCCAAGGGTCACGTGGGTCACGTAAGGCACTGCCTCAAAGGGCTTTCTGTAGATCTTTTGGGGGGGTCACGTGGAGACACGTGACCTTGCTTTTCTGTAGTTGTTTAGAAGATCTGTTAATCCCTTTCAGGAATTAAATCCCTCGTAGGGTTGAACCCTGACAATAATTTCAGAGGAATTAAATTCCTAGTTCCTTTTGAAGAGTTGAACTCTGAATTTTCTGTAGGAATTAAATTCCTCATATATGTGAAGAACTGAATAGGGTTAAACCCTAATAAAAGTTTTAAGGAATTAAACCCCCACTCTCTGTTAGAGTATTATTCTGGGGAATAAGATTAAGGGAATTAAATTCTTATTGTTTTAACAGAACTAAGTTCTTAACTAGGGATAAACCCTGATTCTTTTCATTATGAAGGAATTAAATTCCCATAACACAGGGTCAAACCCTAATTTTATTTTGAAGGAATTAAATTCCTATAGTTCTGTGAGAATTAAATTCTCGTGCTTCCATTCCCTCTCTATGCTTTGGATCTGCATGGCAGGATCTCAACCCATTGAGAATTAAATTCTCAACTCAAGGGGAGATGTGCACTTTACAGATCCTCCATCAAAGAGAGAAGAAATATGTCCTTCTGTTTTATATCAGAGTTAAACTCTGTTGAGAATTAAATTCTCTTTTTTTTCAATGAAACCTTCCCTTTCTTACCTAGGGTTTTCTTTTGTGGAAGATCCAAATTCCTCTAAAGTATCAAGGCTCTCTCTCTTTTCTTCCCTCTGCATATATCTTCTTTTTGTGTGTCTCTTGGCTCCTATTTATAGGAGAAGCAGCCGAGTCAATTAGTTTTTGATGAATCTTTCATTGAGAGATTTGATTTGTATCCATCATTCGTTTTGGACCTTTTGATTATTAGGTGAATTTTATTCACCATTGGATTTTAAATCCAGAGATTCTCCTTTGTTATTTCGGTTAGATTTTACGGGGAAATCTTCCCAAATTCGAGATTTTCCCATAGATAGATGATATTTAATCACCTTTAAATCTTTAATTCAATCGGTTGCTTTTGGAAAGATTTGAGAGGTCTTTTCTCAGAATTTAATTCTGTTAACAAATGGGCTTTGAAGTCGGTCACGTGTGGCCACGTGACCCTTGGTCACGTGTGGGCACGTGACCCCCCTTGGAACGAGCCCTCTTCTTTATTTTTGCGCTCTGCTTTCTGGTCGCTGCTTAACCGTCACGTGCCACCACGTGACCCCTGGTCACGTGTGAGCACGTGACCCTCGTCTGGAGCCTTTTTCTTGGTTTAACCGGATAACAAATCTGCTGCTTTTGATTATCACGTGCCAACACGTGACCCTGATCACGTGGGAGCACGTGACCTCTTCTGAAGCCTTTTCCTTGATTTGATCAGGGAACCGGTTTGCCTTTGAAGCCGTTTTTAATTGTCACGTGCCAACACGTGACCCAGGTCACGTGGGAGCACATGACCCTTTCTGAAGCCCTTTTCTTTGATGTAGTCGGGAAACTGAATTTGCCTTGCCGATGCTTTTAGATGTCACGTGCCAACACGTGACTGCTGGTCACGTGTAAGCGCGTGAACCTTTTCTGAAGCCTCTTCCGTAGGCTTTCCTGATTTTAAATCAGGAAACAAATGCCCCCACAGCGTTGTTCTCACGTGTCCGCACGTGAGTGCGACGCTGTCACCTTTTGTGACCGTTGGATTCCTCTAGGGATTTGGGGAGATGAAACGTTTCCATCACCTCCTATAAATGTTCATGTCCCTTCCGAAGAGCCTTCACTTTGCTCATCTCCTTCCTTTGAGAACTTTTTCTGAGAATTTAACTTTCTTCTTCCAGAGCTTAGTTCTCTGCCTTGAAACATTTTCAGAGTTTAACTCTGTTTAAAAGGACTCTTCCTCTTCAGGTAATGTTCTTGGACAAACAGTAAATTTTCACATTCCTTTGGATTTTAAATCCCAAAACAAGGGTTTTTACTCTTTTTCAACAAGGAACCCATTTTTCTTCAAGTTTTTCCATAAGAACGGGAAACCACCTAACCTTCGAACTGTAGATCTCTTAGGGTTTAGATGATCTTTGGGGAGATGATGATGGCGTTTCAACTCCATGGAACTTAATTCCATCCAAAAATATTTCTGGGAATTTAATTCCCTTCTCTTAATAAGGAATTTAATTCCTATGAAGATCTCAGTTTCTTCACACGGAGGCTTCTTGGGGTCTCTCGACCCGAGGTTGTCCTTCTGTAATTAATGAAACAGGAGCTTTGTAATGATTCTCATGACCTTTATTTCAGGTATCATGGATGCCCATTTGTATGGTCTTGACGAGATTATTTCCTATGGGAATATTCGTGCAATGGGCCACAGTCAGAACCAGGAGTTCACCGATGCTCAGTGTGCCGAGATCATGATCCGCTTTGACGAGTACAACCATCGGCTACTCCCCCGTCGCTCTTCTCTTCTGAGGCTGATCGTGCTGGCGATCCGGGAGGCACTTCCTCTCTTTTGCACCGGCATACCGCTCAGGGCCTTGGACACTACTGAGGATAAGGTACATTCGGTGTACCTGATGGGCTTGATCTCAAAGAGGAGGCGAGATCACCTTATTGATCTCTTGCACCAAGCCTTTCAGCAGTCAGCCATACTTGCCGCCTATCGGAGGGTGGAGGATATTCGTGAGGACCCCGACGCTTGCGATCGCGAGAGGAAGCATACTCGGGAGGTTCGAAATGCTTGGAGAATCTTGGACAAAGTTAATCTTGAGTTTCTCAACCCATGCCCCGGGTCTGAAGTCTTACCATTGTAAACGTGTCCTCTTTATTTTGTATGAACTTCTTGAAGTATGAGTGACAAGTTTTATTATGTCTTTCCCTGCTTGCATGCCTTTCTCTGGGATTTTATCATTTTGTTACTGTTGTTGTTGATGCTTTTAATATGCAGGGTGCTACTCCATTTTTTAGTGCACGTCAAGTTTGGGGCTCACGTGTTCTGCACGTGGGGTCCTTTAATGGGGCTGTTCAAAATTTTTCCATACCATATTTTTAGCGCACAATATCAGATGCAGAAAAGGAGTCTTGGAAATAGTTCCATCTCCCTGATTTTCGATGCCTTTCCTGTTTTTTGGGCCTTGGAAATAGCTTCATCATGCAAGATTTTCCGCGCTCAATACTTAATGCACCTCTTTATATCTGAGGCCATAGCCTTCTTTTCCCTTCACAGAGAGATTTATTTTTCCATTTTGGTGTGATTTGTCTTGAGAAACAACCGAACGCCATGGCCTGCAATCACCCTCATGCTCGTCGACAGCCATGGGAAGTTCCTGTCGAGGAGATGATCCCCCGCTTTGCTGCCCGATTGGTGGATCCACTCCTTACCGATGACAAATGTGACTCGGCAACGTACGAACTCTCGATCCGTAGGGGGTCCCCCCTCCCGATGGGGTCCCTCTGGCTCCGGATGATTCTCACGGCCGTGCTTGCCGACATCCCTCCTCACCCAGCGGAGATGACCCTGGCGATGCTTGACACGGTTGAAGAGAAGCTCGAGAGTTTTCAAGAGGCCTGTTTGATTACTCAGGCTTTGAAAGATCGCTCAGTTCATCTTTTGAGCGAAATAAGAGCCCGACGAGCTGTTATGTCTGCTTTTGCAGATGAACATGGCGCCAATCGATGGGGAGCGACTCCTCGCGAGAACCGTCGCTTTGATATGCTGGAGAGAGAGGAGAGAGAGATGGAGAATTTTGTTCTTTGCTTTGTTAACCCTTGTGCCACTGATCCTGTGTTTGGTGACCTTTTCCCGCTAGCGTAGTATATTAGACTTTTTCTTGTATGCTTTATGCTGAACTTCCATATAGGCTCGGTACTCGTATGTGTGTTTTCGCTTGCATAAATAAACTTTGTGTTCTTCTTATGAAAACTTTCTTCAATAATCAACACTATCATCATGTCGCACGCACATTAAAGCTTCGAATATTATTTCTTTATCGGACGTTCATATAATCGCGAACACATACTTGATAGGACAAACGTCGGAAATTTTCTCGTTGCTTTTCATACCGGGTGACGTGAGCGCGTTTTAGATCGATTATTGCTGTCGAATGGAAGCCTATTTATACGGGCTTGGGCATGTATGTCCCGTTTCCAAGGTCGTGGTCGCGAAAGTGAGCTTACGCGGCCTGATAGGGCGATACGTGGCGAACATATTGTTGTGCGAGAAAAGGGCTCGTCGTAAATTCTCGGAGAGGGAGTTGGCTTCCAAGGCGCTGGGCGAGCTTCAAGCTAATCTTACCGCCAAGGCCGACAAAGCGTATGAACTCTGGCGGGTGCTTCAAGAGTCTATCAGGGAGGTGGTGACTCTTGATAAAGCTGCTACGTTCACTCGTGAGAGGGTCGAGGCTCATAAGGCCACCGAGAAAGAGCTTGAAGGCCGGCTCACTTCGTATCAGGCCCAGCAGGCTCAGGCGGAGGCCCGTCTTTTGGCAATCTTAAATCATGAGGCCGTGGCCCAACAAAAGCAGGATGAGCTGACCAAGCTGCTGAATCGCCCGCCGGCTTGAAACATTTGTATCTTTTCCTTCCTTTTTGTACATACTCATGGATGAGAGTATTTCCTTTTTGTCCTTTCATGAATTGTACTTTGTATCCATCTTGGTTTATGAATAAAAGATACAATTTTCCTCTCAATGGTGTGTCCCCTTTTTATTGAATGTATTCTGCGGATATTATATCTTGATCTCCTTGCAAGACAGCGATGGCTCAGGATTCAGGGTTAAGATCTGCTTCCTAAGACTTTTGCATTTTATGAGCCACGAGGGTCTCATAAAGAGTCTTTCCCCCTACAGGTCGAGAGGATCCTATAGGTGTAAGTTCTTCTTAAGAATCGTGAGGATTCTTAAGCGGTTTTTCCCTTGAGAGTCATAAGGGATCTCACAAGAGAGTTTTTCTTCCTTACAGGTCGTGAGGACTTGTAAGTGCTGGATGTGGTCGCCCTTGCCCGTGTTTCCCGGGGCCAGGGGGCTGTTCCAGGTATCGTAGTTTAAAGACATCGCGGTCAAGGTTAAGGACCTCATAGTCCGTGGATTTAAGGACTCCACAGTCCGATGTTAGTTTTAAGACATCACGGTCAAGGTTAAGGACCTCATAGTCCGTGGATTTAGGGACTCCACAGTCCGATGTTAGTTTTAAGACATCAGGGTCAAGGTTAAGGACCTCATAGTCCATGGATTTAGGGACTCCACAGTCCGATGTTTGGTTGCAAGGACCCGTCACCTCTTTGAAGACGTTGAGGAATTACAACGCCAGGTATCAAAGGAGTGAAGAGATGTACCCTTAAACCAAGGCAGAATCCGTAGGGAATCGGGGTAGTTGATCGTTAGTTTTAAGACATCGCGGTCGAGGTTAAGGACATCATAGTCCGTGGATTTTAAGGACTCCACGGTCCGGTATTTGCTCTGGATGCTTCATACGGGTTCACTGCCGTGCTTGGCGAGGACCAGGCTCCGCTCTGGGCGTTTTCCACGGGGTCAAAGAGTGACGTTATCCGCGTTCCACGTAACCAGGAATTTTGCACTAGATGCTTCACACGGGTTCACTGCCGTGCTCGGCGAGGACTAGGCTCCGCTCTGGATGCTTCACACGGGTTCACTGCCGTGCTCTGCGAGGACCAGGATCCGCTCTGGACGTTTTCCGCGGGGTCAAAGAGTGACGTTATCCGCGTTCCACGTAACCAGGAATTTTGCACTAGATGCTTCACACGGGTTCACTGCCGTGCTCGGCGAGGACTAGGCTTCACTCTGGATGCTTCACACGGGTTCACTGCCGTGCTCTGCGAGGACCAGGATCCGCTCTGGACATTTTCCGCGGGGTCAAAGAGTGACGTTATCCGCGTTCCACGTAACCAGGAATTTTGCACTAGATGCTTCACACGGGTTCACTGCCATGCTCGGCGAGGACTAGGCTCTGCTCTGGATGCTTCACACGGGTTCACTACCGTGCTCTGCGAGGACCAGGATCCGCTCTGGACGTTTTCCGCGGGGTCAAAGAGTGACGTTATCCGCGTTCCACGTAACCAGGAATTTTGCACTAGATGCTTCACACGGGTTCACTGCCATGCTCGGCGAGGACTAGGCTCCGCTCTGGATGCTTCACACGGGTTCACTGCCGTGCTCTGCGAGGACCAGGATCCGCTCTGGACGTTTTCCATGGGGTCAAAGAATGACGTTATCCGTGTTCCACGTAACCAGGAATTTTGCTGATTATATCCGCATTTCACGGGATGGAGGTTTGACTGTTGGCGATACGTATACCACCGAGCCATGGAACTGGGAGTTGCCGCTGTTCCGCTTAGCTTGAAGTTGTGTCCGTCGTTATGAGACGAGTGTTGGGACGATCTCTAGGTCGCTTGTGGCCCGTCGAGATTTAGCTTCTTTCTTTGGTGAAACCTGGGGGGAGGTATGTTCCCTTTTTTGTTTACGCCCTTGGATTGTGTACAGGGTGTGATGGAACATCACCTGTAGGGCATAAATTTTATTTTTATTTTATTTCTTTTTCCGCGATGCTCTATCGTTTCAGCTTTTATATCGCGAAGGTCGCGATTGCCCCATCATTTCGGCTATTTTTCGCGGTGCCCAATCATTTCGGCTATTTATTTATTTTCTACTCGCTGCTTTTTATTGCGAGTTGCCCCATCATTTCGGCTATTTTTCATGCATACATTTTTACTTGTCGCTTTTTATTGCAAGTTGCCCCATCATTTCGGCTATTTCGTAGGCATGTGTGGCTTGCTAGCTTTTTCGCCGCAAGCTTGGATTTTGGACACCGATTTCGGCATCAGCACCGCTACAACTGGAATATTGCCAGGAGCGAATTATCATTTGCCTCTGTCGATGTTGAACAAAGGTGGCTTAGCAAACAGGGTTAAGGGTCCTGTCGACCAAGGCTTTTGGCTTCATGAGCCGTAAGGGTCTCACAAAGGTATTTCTTCCTACAAGTCGTGAGGATCTGGTAGGTGTATTTTCTCCCTAGGAATCGTGAGGATCCCTAAGTGTATGTTCCTCTGTAAGTCGTAAGGATCCTACAAGAGGGTTTTCTCCTTATGGGTCGAGAGGACCTACAAGGGTTGCTCATTATATGGACATATCCCTAGTCACAGGTGTGACTTTGCTGGGGAAATGTTTATTCGCGCCCGTGGATTGTATACAAGGGTCAGTATTGAGCCTCTTGTAGGGCAGTATCGAAGGTTGTGGGGGATTTGCTTAAGAACAGGTTTAGGTTTCTGTAACTTAAGACTTTCAAATCTCATGAGCCGTGAGGGTCCCATAAGAGAATTCTCCTTACGAGTCGTAAGGATCTCGCAAGTGTATTTTCTCCTTAGGAATCGTGAGGGTCCCTAAGTGTGTTGCTCCTTTGTGAGTCGTAAGGATCTCACGCGGGTGGTTTCTCCTTACAAGGTCGAGAGGACCCTGTACGTGTCTTTCAGCAAGGTTGCGCCCTTTTGGGTTTTCACAAACACTCGCCGGTAGTCCTGCTGTTTTTACTCACGGAGCCCTTCCGGGTTTTCATCCGTGCCCATTTTGCTTATGGAC
This sequence comes from Agapanthus africanus, assembly GCA_030015575.1. Taxonomy (NCBI): domain Eukaryota; kingdom Viridiplantae; phylum Streptophyta; class Magnoliopsida; order Asparagales; family Amaryllidaceae; genus Agapanthus; species Agapanthus africanus. Next base: position 334,150,422 of record CM057349.1, read on the forward strand.
ATACCGTTTTTTTATTCTTTTTCTCTTTTTTTTTTACAAGGTCGCGCCCTTTCGGGTTTTCACGAACACTCGCCGGTAGCCCTGCTGTTTTTACTCACGGAGCCCTTTCGGGTTTTCATCCGTGCCCATTTTGCTTTGGACATGCCGTTTTTTTTTATTATTATTTTTTTATATATATTTTTCTTTTTCTCCCTTTTTTTTGTCAGCCTAAGGATGTGCGGTAGTAGTTTAGGGACGTTTCGGTCCATCGTTAGTTTAAGGACGTTTCGGTCCGTCGTTAGTTTAAGGACGTCTCGGTCCGTTGATAGTTTAAGGACGTTTCGGTCCGTCGTTAGTTTAAGGACATTTCGGTCCGTTATTAGTTTAAGGACATTTCGGTCCGACATGGAGAAGGCCGGCTACTGCTTATAAAGCTCGAGCTTAGGAAGATAGCGAGTGGACATAGTCGTCGTCATCTATCATTGACCTAGGCCGTGGCTCATTAAGCGTAGTATCTCTTTAGGAAGCGACCGTTTATTGGCCTGAAAGTCCTTTCACCGTGCATGTCCATGAGTAGATAGGCCCCACCCTGGTAGACCTTATCTATGATGTACGGGCCTTCATAGTTTGGCTCGAATTTTCCCCGCTTGGCTCGATTGGGGATCATACGCCTTTTGACTACTAACACGAGTTCGCCTTGGCGGAATGTCCTCGGTCGGGTCAATCTTTCATATGAGCGCGTCATCTTTGCTTTATAAGCTTCCAGATTTTGTTGCGCTATGAGCCGGGTTTCGTCGAGGGCATCGAGCTCCTCAAGCCGAAGGTGAGCATTTTCTTCATCCGTCAGCTCGTAGTGGACTGCCACTCGTAGAGAGGGTAACTCTATCTCGAGGGGGAGCACTGCTTCCGTCCCAAATACCAACGCGTACGGCGTTGTGTTTGTGGCCGTCTTGAATGTAGTTCGATAGGCCCAAAGGGCCTCTTGCAGCCTCTCGTGCCAGTCTTTCTTATTTCGGGACACCGTCTTTTTTATGATCTTTGTCAAGGTCTTATTGAAGGCCTCGGCCAGACCGTTAGCTCGTGGATTGTAAACTGAATGTCACGACCCGAAAGTACGGAACGTGACTGGCACTTAGATTACGAGACGTCTAAAGGCGTACCGTAACCTAAGTCAGCCAAACCCCAGAAATCTAACCCAAAATCAAAAGAGAGTGAAGGAGAACCTTAAATGAAAACGGTTTTGAAATCAATTAAGTTGCATAGAATCCAAAAAAAAACGTCAAAAATTTCTGAAAATTTCGGCAGAGTCTCCCCTGTATTTTCTATCCCCCAAAATGGGTACAACAAGATAATAAACCTGTAATTATAAAAATGGCATCCCCAAGCGGGAGCTAGCTCTTCGCCCAAGACGGATCACAACCACATGCAATATAATAGTAATATCAAGAAAAAGAGCATAAAAGAGATGCAAATACCAGAAAACACACGTCGGCTCAAGTGAGCTCGACCCAAAAGAAACCACAAATATACAAATCTCTCAGTCTCATCACTAGGTCGCATATACAATACAAGTGGTAGATGGAGAATACTAGATACAATGATAAACCAAAAAGGAATAAAATATACTCGCAACCCACCTACGGGCGATGTCGCGAGTCTGAGCAAAAGAAACTGATGACAAGATAGCCCGCCGCTACGAGACTGACGGGTCCGACCTGCAAGACACTGTGGCACAACGGGGGTGAGTTGCCAGCTCGTGAGTAAATATAACATCTACTAAGGCAATCGTAAGAATGCACGCAATGCGGAACATGTATGTCCATATGTGATATAATAACTCTAGTATGCATGCACAGGTATGCAATATCTTTTCTAACTCTTTAAGTGTTTAGAATGTTAAAGTTACTGCATTCTTAACTTTTAGAAAGTGTATGTCTGTATAATAGCTAAATATCATCAAGAGATCATCTGAAAACCCGTGTCAAGCATCGACACCAAATAGGAATCATATCTGTCTCAATATCGGGCTCCGTCAGTCCGGATCGGCCCATATCATAAATCTCACGACAACGGTCGGTATCCTCCGGATATCCGCCGCGCCAGACATCACCGGTAGGTAGTCTTCCCCTGCCAGGCTCATCGTCTACAACTCGATCTTCTTGCCCCGGGGTACCATACCGGGCCCACCATGTACCCGAGACGGTTCATCCACTCCTCGAATCGGGTCTCGAAATCAAACAGAAAACATGAAAACTCATGGTGGACGACACATACATCACGAGAAAACCGCAACTTTGTTTTGAAAATGATAAATATAAGGTTTTGTTAAATTCTTGCGGTTTTCCCCAAAAATCCAGAAATCGCAGAAAAACTGAAATCATCAAGAAAATCATAATGTCCACATGTTATATATATGACAAATGTCTATGATATCAATGTGTATGATGTAAATTTTGGCTAGAGTTATATGTAAATATGATGATGATGCGAGATATGTGCATGCGATGCAGTTTCATATATCAAGTATGAATGCAGGTGATGATATTAAGATAAACAGGTTCTATCGTGCACGTGGCATGCCAATTACCAAGGCGTGTGTGTCACATGAATAGTGCGCATACAACATATGCCAATGGTAAGGTGTTCGTGTCCTACGAAATGATATCGCATAGGTAGAGATGAATGTCCATGCAATTTAACATACTGTTCGCTATAAGGGTATGCAGTGTACATGAATGGATAAGCTAACTAACAATATAATCTTGTAAAAAGTAGGGTAATCCTAACTAGGGGGGCGCCTCGCGCCATCCAGACGATTCCCCCATAGATGAATATATCTACTCACCAGAAATCCCCGCTAATCTGATCCGGCCACCGCTTTGCCTTTACGCGCCGTGTCCGATGTTTCTCCGACCGATCCTAAATTTGCACAACACCAAGTATAAGATTACATAACCCTAAACTATGCAAGTCACATTATACAAATATCGACGCTCACAAATTAATCATAGCATGCACTCGGTGCGCGGAAAAACGCACAAAAATCGTCATTTCGAGGAAATCGACAAACTACCACCCGACTAGACGAAACCCCGCGTTCGCGCATTCTAATAATCCTATACGAAGCTAATAATATTGCTATCCTAACGCCAATTGACCGCATTCTATTTTCTACAAAAATCTAGTAAGCGAATTCAACGCCGATTCAATGCAAACATCGATATTTTGTCGATTTAGCGAGCATATAAATACACCATTAACCACTACAACCAATTAGAAACCCAAAGCCCTAATTTAACTCTAACCCCATGCTTCAAACCCTAATCCACAATCAAATCCCTTACTTGAATTTTCAAAACTAACCATTTCAATGAAATTAATCATTTTAAAATACTAAACTAGCTTTATTAAACTACAAATTAACAACTAGTTTAGGATTATACCTCCCAAGTGAACCCCAACTTGCACTTGCCCTTGAAAGAAACCTCTTTTCACCTTGTTTTGAAACAATTTAGGGTGGGAAAGAGGTGGCTTAGGGTTTTGATTTGAATTAGAGAAGAAAAATGTGCATTTTTGTGGATTTTTATTGATTTTTTAGCATGAAAATGAAGCAAGAATGAAGTGGGAATGGGAATTTCTGCAGGAAGAGGGTCGGCTGCAGCAATGGAAAGGGAATGAGGAAAATTTGGAGAAGTTTCTGGGTGATTAAACACCCCATGTAATCATTTAATGCTTTCATTTCAACCTTTTTACAAAAAAACCCCTTTTTAAGCCATTTTTTTCATAATTTTCCCACCAAAAATCTAAAAGTTTGCAAGACATGATAAAATTTTATTAACACCATATTTTAGCTTATAAAGACTCCTAATTAAGAAATTTACCTAATTAAATTTGTATTTATCCCTAATTAAATGTATTTAAAAAGGTTTAAAATAATAAAAAAATAATTAATTACGAAAAAAATTTTATTTAACTAGAAAATTATAAATGACATTTTAGTGACAAAATTATAGTAATATCTTATTTAAATTTTGTATAACTAGGTCTACAATGAAAAATATCAATTTTGACTTTTTACGGAAAAAGCCGAAAAATTGGCCGATTACCAAAAAACTGCCTAAACGATTTTCGAAGGGTTACAATCTTCCCCCCTTAAAGAAATTCGGTCCCCGAATTTAGAATTTAACTACGCGTACCTTCAAAAAGATGGGGATATCTCTTCCTCATCTCGACCTCGGTCTCCCAGGTGACCTCCTCGATGTTCGGGCCACGCCAAAGAACCTTGACAGACGGTATGACCTTCGACCTCAATTTCTTCACCTGCCGATCCAAGATGACAACCGGCTGCTTGGTAAAAGAAAGGTCACTCTCTAACTGGATCGTCTGGTGCTGAATCGCCTGGGAAGGATCATGAAGGTACTTGCGGAGCATCGAGACATGGAATACGGGGTGAACATCGGGAAAGCTGGGCGGAAGAGCTAACCGATAAGCGACTGGACCAACACGCTCTAGGATCTCGAAAGGACCAACATATCTAGGACTCAGTTTTCCTTTCCGCCCAAATCTCATCACACCCTTCATCGGAGAGACCTTCAGGAAAACATGATCGCCAACAGCGAACTCGAGTCGGCGACGACGCCTGTCAGCATAAGATTTCTGCCTGCTCTGTGCCGCTCTCATCCTGTCCCGAATCAGCTGTATTTTCTCGGTCGTCTCCTGTACGATCTGCGGCCCCAAAATACTGCTCTCCCTGAGCTCTGTCCAACATACAGGCGATCGACATCTCCTCCCATATAAAGCCTCAAAAGGTGCCATCTGAATCGTCTCCTGGAAGCTATTATTGTACGAAAACTCGATCAAAGGCAAATGACGATCCCAGCTACCACCGAAATCCAAAACACAAGCTCTGAGCATGTCCTCAAGAGTCTGAATCGTACGCTCCGACTGACCGTCAGTCTGAGGATGAAAGGCTGTGCTAAAACTCAATCGGGTGCCCAAAGCTTCCTGTAGTTTCTGCCACAATCGGCTGGTAAACTGGGTGCCACGGTCGGACACGATGCAAGTCGGAACACCATGCAGTCGCACAATCTCATCAATATAAACCTGGGCGTACTGAGAAAATCCAAAAGTGGTCTTCACTGGCAGAAAGTGAGCCGCTTTCGTCAGTCGATCCACAATCACCCAAATAGAGTCATACCCTCGACTGGTCCTGGGTAGACCCACAACGAAGTCCATGGAGACCTGCTCCCACTTCCACTCAGGGATGGGCAAAGGCTGTAACTCGCCGGCTGGCCTCTGGTGCTCAGCCTTGACTTGCTGACAAGTCAGGCATCTCGACACAAAGTCTGTAATATCCTTCTTCATCCCGTCCCACCAGTAAACCTCTCTCAAATCACGATACATCTTGGTGGAACCTGGGTGAACGCTGTATACTGATCTATGTGCCTCCTCGAGAATATCACGCCTCAGTCCCTCTGAATCTGGCACACACAGTCGAGTCCCAAATCGAAGTATCCCCTGATCATCAATCACGAACTCAGAAACTCTGCCCTGTCGAATCTGCTCAATGATCTCTAATGTACGGGCATCACCGGACTGTGCCTCGCGGATACGGTCAAGTAACTGTGGGCGTGCTCTGAAATGGGCCAGCTGTCCTCCTGTAGGAGTAAACTCGAACTGCGCTCTGCTATCACATAAAACCTGCCAATCCGCCATCGACTGCATCTGTGCTGCGCTCAAACAAGATAAGCTACCTCCGGGCCTCCTACTCAAAGCATCTGCCACCACATTCGCCTTGCCCGGATGGTATAAAATCTCGCAGTCATAATCCTTCACCAACTCCATCCAACGGCGCTGTCTCAGGTTCAGGTCTCGCTGCTGGAAGATATACTTCAAACTCTTGTGGTCAGTGAATATCTGGCACGACTCACCGTATAGGTAATGTCTCCAGATCTTAAGTGCAAATACCACTGCAGCCATCTCTAAATCATGGGTGGGGTAGTTCTGCTCGTGTTTCCTCAGCTGCCGAGAAGCATACGCGATAACTCTGTCGTGCTGCATCAACACACATCCCAGCCCCACTCTAGAAGCATCACAATATACCACGAACCCGCCTGATCCTGAAGGCAATGCTAACACTGGTGCAGTAGTCAGACGAGTCTTCAACTGCTGGAAGCTATCCTCACATGCCTGGGTCCAATCAAAAGGAACCCCCTTCCGGGTCAACCCGGTCAACGGTGCAGCAATGCGGGAGAAATCCTGGACGAAACGTCGATAATAGCCGGCCAGACCTAGAAAGCTGCGAACCTCTGTGACTGATACCGGTCTAGGCCAACGCTGAACTGCCTCGATCTTCTTCGGGTCCACGCAAATACCATCTCTCGTCACCACATGACCCAAGAAATCGACACTGTCTAGCCAGAATGCGCACTTGGAGAATTTGGCGAACAGCTGATGATAATCAATGCATAAGCGCATACTTCCGTCCTTCTTCTTAACAAACAAGACGGGAGAGCCCCAAGGTGACACACTCGGTCGGATAAGCCCTTTGTCCAGCAAGTCCTGTAACTGATCCTTTAGCTCTCTCAGCTCCGCCGGGGCCATCCGATAAGGAGGTATAGAAATAGGCCCCGTGCCGGGGATCAAGTCAATACAGAACTCAATCTCGCGCTCTGGTGGCAGACCAGGCAGCTCGTCAGGGAATACATCAGGGAACTCTCTCACAATAGGGACCTGGTCCAAAGGAACCTCTGTGGAGCTAGTATCACAAACATAGGCTAAGAATCCCTGACACCCTTTCCTTAAGAGCTGACCAGCGCGAAGAGAAGAAATCAAGCTGGGAAGGGTAGCGCTACGATCTCCCTGAATAATAAGAACCGGCTCACCAGGAAAACTGAATCTGACTGCTTTTTCACGGCAGTCCACGGATGCATAACAGGTGGCTAACCAGTCCATACCAAGAAGAACGTCAAAGTCTAGCATATCGAGGAGAATCAAATCTACTGAAGAATCTCTCTCCCCGATACGAACGGAACAAGATCGGTATACAAAACGGGCAACAAAAGACTCGCCTACCGGGGTAATAACGACAAGCGGTTGATCTAACGGACAAGACTCTCGGCCCAACCTCGGTGCAAAATACATGGATACATAGGAATGTGTGGAGCCTGGATCAAATAATACCCGTGCATCAAAAGAACATACTGGCAGAGTACCTGTCACGACGGCATTGGATGCCTGTGCATCCTGAGGAGTCAACGCGAACACTCGGGCCTGTCCACCACTAATAGCTGGCTGTGCTCTGCCTCTGCCTCTGTCGCCTCGTCCTCTCGGAACCGGACCGCCACGCCTACGGCCTCTAGAAGCATCTGGCTGGCGTGAAGCATCATCAGGAGTAGGAAGTAAAGCTCTCTGAGAAGGTGGTGAGGGTGGTAAAGTCACATGCGGGACTGTCGCCGTGCCCGGACGTCCCATGGTACAGTCTCTGACACGGTGGTACTGACTCCCACACCGAAAACATCCTGGAGACGACTGCTGAGTCTGTGGATATGAACCAAATAACTGACCTCGTCTCAATCCTCTGCCTCCGCCATCTCCCGGAAATAATCTATCACGATGTCTGCCCATCTGCCGCTGAGCTGGCGTATCAGTACGGATCCTCTTCGGCCCAGAAATGACCGGAGTCTCAGAAATACGCTCCTCCAAAAGTAAGGCTGCATCCATCGCGGCTGCGTATGTATCAAAGTGCTGGGTGCCGATGGCAAGGAATAGCTGTGTATCAAGCCCTCGCACAAACCTCTTTATTCTCTTCTCTTCTGTGTCGACTAGGTACGGAGCATATCGAGACAACTGGGTAAACTGTATATCATACTCCGACACTGTCATCCCAGGAGTCTTGCGCAAAGACTCAAAGCTACGGGCTCGAGCATCTCGAACACTCTCCGGAAGAAAACGGGCAAGAAATGCAGTTGTAAACTCATCCCAGGTCATAGAAGGCAGACCTGCAGCTCGGCCTCTCTCTACTGAGTCGTACCATGTCTGGGCAAGACCCTCCAGACGAAAACTCGCAAACTCCACCAATCTATCCTCAGAACACCTCAACGAACGGCCAATCCGTGCCATCCTATCCAGAAATGCATGTGGGTCCTCTGTCGCATCTGTACCGGTAAAAGCTGGAGGTCTCAATCTCATGAACTCCTGTAGTGAAACAGGGATAGTCTCCGTAGTAGCAGCAGGAGTGACCATCTGTGCAGCAGGTACGATCGTGGTCTGTGCGGTGGAAGGAACGTCCTCGGATCTCTGTGCCCGGCTGGACTCAACTAAAGATCCCATCATCTGCCGCAACTCTTGCATGCCGGCCTCTAATCTGGCAATACGGTCTGGATAAGGCGGATCAGTAGGACCCTGAGGGGTAGGAGTATCCTCCCGCTCGATCCTCGCCTCAGACGGGCCCGCCCGAATCTCATCCCTAGCGGCAGCCCGCTGAGCTCTCGTAGTCTTTGGCGGCATCGAAGCTGGAATAAGAAATAGAACTGATAAGGACATTGCAATTGGATCAAGGGATGCAAGGAATCACGAAAGGAAATACAAGCAATTATGTCCTAAGGTCACTTAGGCGGAGTACCGTATCGTAAGTATGCCGCGGATCATACCCACGCTACGCCACTCTGCTTAAGTCACCTACTCCATCTACCAAGGTCGTCCTACACTCAGAAAGGTAAAACCTACGCTTTGATACCAACTTTGTCACGACCCGAAAGTACGGAACGTGACTGGCACTTAGATTACGAGACGTCTAAAGGCGTACCGTAACCTAAGTCAGCCAAACCCCAGAAATCTAACCCAAAATCAAAAGAGAGTGAAGGAGAACCTTAAATGAAAACGGTTTTGAAATCAATTAAGTTGCATAGAATCCAAAAAAAAACGTCAAAAATTTCTGAAAATTTCGGCAGAGTCTCCCCTGTATTTTCTATCCCCCAAAATGGGTACAACAAGATAATAAACCTGTAATTATAAAAATGGCATCCCCAAGCGGGAGCTAGCTCTTCGCCCAAGACGGATCACAACCACATGCAATATAATAGTAATATCAAGAAAAAGAGCATAAAAGAGATGCAAATACCAGAAAACACACGTCGGCTCAAGTGAGCTCGACCCAAAAGAAACCACAAATATACAAATCTCTCAGTCTCATCACTAGGTCGCATATACAATACAAGTGGTAGATGGAGAATACTAGATACAATGATAAACCAAAAAGGAATAAAGTATACTCGTAACCCACCTACGGGCGATGTCGCGAGTCTGAGCAAAAGAAACTGATGACAAGATAGCCCGCCGCTACGAGACTGACGGGTCCGACCTGCAAGACACTGTGGCACAACGGGGGTGAGTTGCCAGCTCGTGAGTAAATATAACATCTACTAAGGCAATCGTAAGAATGCACGCAATGCGGAACATGTATGTCCATATGTGATATAATAACTCTAGTATGCATGCACAGGTATGCAATATCTTTTCTAACTCTTTAAGTGTTTAGAATGTTAAAGTTACTGCATTCTTAACTTTTAGAAAGTGTATGTCTGTATAATAGCTAAATATCATCAAGAGATCATCTGAAAACCCGTGTCAAGCATCGACACCAAATAGGAATCATATCTGTCTCAATATCGGGCTCCGTCAGTCCGGATCGGCCCATATCATAAATCTCACGACAACGGTCGGTATCCTCCGGATATCCGCCGCGCCAGACATCACCGGTAGGTAGTCTTCCCCTGCCAGGCTCATCGTCTACAACTCGATCTTCTTGCCCCGGGGTACCATACCGGGCCCACCATGTACCCGAGACGGTTCATCCACTCCTCGAATCGGGTCTCGAAATCAAACAGAAAACATGAAAACTCATGGTGGACGACACATACATCACGAGAAAACCGCAACTTTGTTTTGAAAATGATAAATATAAGGTTTTGTTAAATTCTTGCGGTTTTCCCCAAAAATCCAGAAATCGCAGAAAAACTGAAATCATCAAGAAAATCATAATGTCCACATGTTATATATATGACAAATGTCTATGATATCAATGTGTATGATGTAAATTTTGGCTAGAGTTATATGTAAATATGATGATGATGCGAGATATGTGCATGCGATGCAGTTTCATATATCAAGTATGAATGCAGGTGATGATATTAAGATAAACAGGTTCTATCGTGCACGTGGCATGCCAATTACCAAGGCGTGTGTGTCACATGAATAGTGCGCATACAACATATGCCAATGGTAAGGTGTTCGTGTCCTACGAAATGATATCGCATAGGTAGAGATGAATGTCCATGCAATTTAACATACTGTTCGCTATAAGGGTATGCAGTGTACATGAATGGATAAGCTAACTAACAATATAATCTTGTAAAAAGTAGGGTAATCCTAACTAGGGGGGCGCCTCGCGCCATCCAGACGATTCCCCCATAGATGAATATATCTACTCACCAGAAATCCCCGCTAATCTAATCCGGCCACCGCTTTGCCTTTACGCGCCGTGTCCGATGTTTCTCCGACCGATCCTAAATTTGCACAACACCAAGTATAAGATTACATAACCCTAAACGATGCAAGTCACATTATACAAATATCAACGCTCACAAATTAATCATAGCATGCACTCGGTGCGCGGAAAAACGCACAAAAATCGTCATTTCGAGGAAATCGACAAACTACCACCCGACTAGACGAAACCCCGCGTTCGCGCATTCTAATAATCCTATACGAAGCTAATAATATTGCTATCCTAACGCCAATTGACCGCATTCTATTTTCTACAAAAATCTAGTAAGCGAATTCAACGCCGATTCAATGCAAACATCGATATTTTGTCGATTTAGCGAGCATATAAATACACCATTAACCACTACAACCAATTAGAAACCCAAAGCCCTAATTTAACTCTAACCCCATGCTTCAAACCCTAATCCACAATCAAATCCCTTACTTGAATTTTCAAAACTAACCATTTCAATGAAATTAATCATTTTAAAATACTAAACTAGCTTTATTAAACTACAAATTAACAACTAGTTTAGGATTATACCTCCCAAGTGAACCCCAACTTGCACTTGCCCTTGAAAGAAACCTCTTTTCACCTTGTTTTGAAACAATTTAGGGTGGGAAAGAGGTGGCTTAGGGTTTTGATTTGAATTAGAGAAGAAAAATGTGCATTTTTGTGGATTTTTATTGATTTTTTAGCATGAAAATGAAGCAAGAATGAAGTGGGAATGGGAATTTCTGCAGGAAGAGGGTCGGCTGCAGCAATGAAAAGGGAATGAGGAAAATTTGGAGAAGTTTCTGGGTGATTAAACACCCCATGTAATCATTTAATGCTTTCATTTCAACCTTTTTACAAAAAAACCCCTTTTTAAGCCATTTTTTTCATAATTTTCCCACCAAAAATCTAAAAGTTTGCAAGACATGATACAATTTTATTAACACCATATTTTAGCTTATAAAGACTCCTAATTAAGAAATTTACCTAATTAAATTTGTATTTATCCCTAATTAAATGTATTTAAAAAGGCTTAAAATAATAAAAAAATAATTAATTACGAAAAAAATTTTATTTAACTAGAAAATTATAAATGACATTTTAGTGACAAAATTATAGTAATATCTTATTTAAATTTTGTATAACTAGGTCTACAATGAAAAATATCAATTTTGACTTTTTACGGAAAAAGCCGAAAAATTGGCCGATTACCAAAAAACTGCCTAAACGATTTTCGAAGGGTTACACTGAAGAATATCTCCAGTCTATATTGTGCTGCTGCGCGAAGCGGCTAATCTTATGGCTTTTGTAGGCTGGCCCATTATCGGAGATAATCCGCCGTGGGGTTCCAAGTCGATAGATGACGTGCGTCTTGAAGAAGTGGAGGATATTCTCCGTCTTCACTTCCCTCAGCGGTACTGCTTCTGCCCATTTGGAGAAGTAATCAGTTGTCGCCAGGATGAAACGATGTCCCCGGGACGATGCTGGCTCGATGGGGCCGACTATATCAGTCCCCCACATTTCGAATGGCCAGCTAGCCACCGTTGGGTGTAGTGGATTCGGATGTTGGTGGATAAAGTCTCCATGAATCTGGCACGAGTGGCATTGCTTCGCATACTCGAGACAGTCTTGGACCATCGTGGGCCAATAATAACCCATCCGTTTGATCTTCAATTTCATTTTCGGGCCTGCTTGGTGAGAACCGCAGAGTCCGTCGTGAACTTCCTGAACGACTCTTTCTGCTTCGTCAGGTCCTAAGCATCTCAGCCATAGAGAATCAAACGATCTTTTGTATAGAGTGTCGTCGACAAAAGCGAAAAATAGTGCTCGTTTCATGAGCTGATGTCTTGAGGACGCTTCTTCGGGCATTCGGTGGGACTTAAAGTAGTCTATGAAGACTTCCCTCCAGTCCTCGGCCTTCTTATGGTCTTTTATTTGTAGAGTCGTCTGCTCAGTCGCCCCCTTTTCTTCGTATAATTCCGGAGATATTTCTGCTGGGGCGAGCACTCGACGGCTTTGTACCACGATTCTGACGTCATCGAGGTTCTCGTCAGCCAGTTCTTTAGCGAGCTTAGCTAACGCGTCTGCTTTGCTATTTTCCGCACGTGGTATACTTTCCAAAGTGTAGGAGGGAATTTGGGTCAATAGTTGTTGCACCTTTTCGCCGTATTTCACCAACTCCGGTTTGCACGTTTGGTAGTCACTATTTACTTGACTAACAACCAATTGAGAATCCCCGTATATAGAGAGGTCTTCAATTCCCATGTTAATGGCGATCTCGAGGTCCGCTATCAAAGCTTCGTATTCGGCTTCATTGTTCGTCCTCGATTCCGTTAAGGAGAAAGCAAAACGCATTATCCCTCCTTGTGGGGTTACGAAGATGAGGCCTATTCCCGATTTGATTATGGGGGTACATTGTTTGCGCTTCTTCATGGAAGATGCCCCGTCAAAATAGAGTTCCCATCGGGTATTACCGCCGCCAATCGCGTCGAATGCATGTTCGTCCGGCAAATCGCAGTTCAGAGGAGAACCGGCAGGTACTGGATGCTCAGCGAGGAAGTCGGCAATGGCCTGGCCTTTCACTGCCTTAAGAGGTCGATACGTTATTGAGAACTCCATCAGGAGTAGAGCCCATTTAGCGAGTCGACCCGTCAGTATAGCCTTCGACATCAAATATTTAAGAGGGTCCACCTTCGAGATGAGACGGACTTCGTGCGCCAACGCATAGTGCCTGAGTTTTGTTATCGCGAAGATTAACGCCAAGCAGTGTTTTTCAATGGGAGAGTAGTTGTTTTCTGCCCCCAGCAGAACTCGACTTAAGTAGTAGAGTGCTCTCTCTTTCCCTTGATCGTTCTCTTGTGCCCATAATGCGCCTAAGGAACCTTCGAGGGCGGTTGTATAAAGAATGAGGGGTTTTCCCTTGACCGGCGCAGCCAACACCGGAAGGTTCTGCAGGTACTGCTTGATCTCGTCTAGTGCACCTTGGCATTTATGATCCCAAACGAATGGAGTTCCCTTCTTCATCAGGTGGCTGTAAGGACGGCATTTGCCTGAAAGATTGGCGATAAATCGCCGGATGTATGCGAGCTTCCCTTGGAGAGACCGCAACTGTTTGAGGGTTCTTGGCGGAGGCATTTTCATGATCGCCTTGATCTTAGCTGGATCTATTTCGATACCTCGATGTCGGATGATGAATCCCAAGAATTTACCCGAGGAGACTCCAAACGCGCATTTGTGGGGATTCATCTTCAAATTATATTGCCGAAGGCGTTGAAATACAGTCTCCAGATGCTTTAAATGCTCTTCGTATGACATGCTCTTTACTACAAGGTCATCGATATAGCACTCGACGATGTCATGTATGAGGTCGTCAAAGATTTTTGTCATGGCCCTTTGATAGGTAGCACCGGCGTTCTTTAGACCAAAGGGCGTAACCCTGTAGCAGAATATACCCAAAGGGGTCCGGAAAGCGGTATGCTTCTGGTCTTCAGGATGCATCTTTATTTGATTGTATCCTGACAAACCGTCCATAAAGGAGAAAACCTCGTGAGTGGACGTGTTATCTATCATTAGCTCGGTTACTGGTACTGGGAAATCGTCCTTTGGACAGGCTTTATTGAGATCCCTGAAATCCACGCATATGCGTACCGTCCCATTCTTCTTCATTACCGGGACGATATTGGCTATCCAGTCGGGATACTGGACTTCTTGGATAAATCCAGAATCGATCAGATTTTTGACTTCGGCGTTGATGCTCATTTCAAGCTCGAGTCGCATCCTTCTTGGCGCCTGCTTGACTGGCTTGATATCTGGGGATATTGCTAATTTATGCACAGCAATCTCTGGATCTAATCCTGGCATCTCGGAGTAGTTCCACGCGAAACATTCTTTATGCCGTAGAAGCACGTTCTTTAACGCAGTCACCCTTTCTTCAGATAGCAGCTCGCTGACAAATGTTGGTCGCGGGTCATCTGCCGATCCCAACTCAATCTTCTTAAGGTTATCTGCAGTAGTATGTATGCCGTCTTCCAGTTCTTTTGGAGCTGGCGGAAATTCAGAGACCACCTCATCATCGCTGTTCTCAAAGCACCAGGGAAGGTCATCCATGTTCTCAGGCTCTTCTTTTAATATCGTAATCGTATAACAGGTGCGAATCTGCTTCCAGGACTGAGGTGGATCTGGTTCTGCTTTTGCGGCTTTGGGTTCATGCTCTTGTGGCGGCGTTACCCTCCAGCCGTTGGATAAAGCAAATCTGCCCTGTTGGTACTGGTCCTCGACCCAGTTCTTGAAGGTGAAGCAGTCTTCGGTAGGATGTCCTATGGCTCGGTGCTAAGAGCAATAGCTCAGATGAGAAGCCTTGTTAGCTCGCTCAGGGTGCTTAGACTCTGGAAGCGCGATCATTTGATATTTTATAGCGAGCCCGAGTAACTTCTCCGTCTTGTCTCGAGGGAAGGAATACGCTCGACTCATCTTCTTCGTGAGGGACAAATCCGGACCGCACAATGCCCGCTCACGTGACTCTCTAATCCTGCGTCGTTGTTGTCGGCTCCTCTTTCCGCTTCTTGATTTATTTCCGTCTCTGCGTCGGGCCTTTCGTACAACGGGTTGACAAGGATGAGCATCTTTGTCTTTTGCAGCCTGTTGAAATAGACGTTGCGTCCTGGCCTTCTCGTAGATGGCCATCTCGCGGTTGTGGTCTTCCCAAGCTTTTTGACCCACTTTCCTGATAGGCTTGTCCATTCGTTCTTCAAACGATGGACTCGGCATTTCAATTGCGGGATCTAGTTTTGATGAGGGATTGGCATTTCCTGACGGGGCGTCCTCTTCTTCATCAAAAGTATATATGGCGTAGCTACTGTGGGCCCGTTCCCATTTTCCGGTTCTCGTGTATCCAAGCCCAAGTGTTTCCATTTTCCCGTTGGGCAATTTGCGTTGGGTCCCAGGGACATCCCAAATCCTGTTGTAGAACCGAGCTTGTCGAACAGTCTGTTTTAAGGGTACTCCTTGGCGCTTCAATAGCCTCTTTAGTCCATTTGTGTAGTATCTGGGCAAACGGATAGCTTGGAGCCTGTCGAGTGTAACATCCGTGCCATGCCAGATCTCTTTCTCTATTTTCGACTCTGAGGATCGGTAGAATAGGATTAACTTCTCACCCCTTTGCCTGGAAGGGACGTAAAATGTTTGCAGGTCCTGCACATTGTAAGCTTGAAGTGTGTCGAGATCCTTGTAGTGTTCCCGCGGCACCATGGTGATTTGCAAACTCTGATCATCGCTAGGGGGTGCTTGTATTGACAGCCGATTGGAGAACACGGCATAAACCTCATCTTCCGAGTCACTTCCGAAGACCAACATGGGGGCGGACGTCCCCGGGTTGTTGCGTTGAGATGGCCCGGCATAAACTATCTCTTCTTCTTCGGTATCGCTCCCGAAAACAGGGATGGCGGCGGCGGCTTTGTTCTCCGGGTTGCGACACCTTTCTGTATCCTCGAAATCTGGCAAAAAGTACTTCGCATCTTCGTATTTGCAGACTTCGTTCAAGGAAAATGGGTTCAACTCACCTGTTACGGTATACTCGAAACCATCCTTAAAGTACTTCATACACTGATGTTGTGTAGAAGGGATGATGTTGTACTCATGTAGCCAAGGACGACCGAGCAAGGCGTTGTAGCAGGTCTTGGCGTCAATGACATGGAATTTGATGTCTGTGACGAGTAGTCCGAAGCGTAGTGTTAGTATTACAGATCCAAGAGTCTGCGACGATTGTGAATCGAAACCGGAGATAGTAATTTTGTCACGAGCGAGGTGTTGCACACTCATGCAGATTTCCTTCAACACCCGAACATTAAGGAGATTGACGGAGGATCCATTATCCACCAGGATCTTGCCTATCTTGATATCATGGCAGTATCCAGAGACATATAGGGGACGGTTGTGGTCGCACGTCCCGAAAAGAAGGTCTTCGTCACCGAAAGTGATGTCGGCCGTATGCACTTCCTCCAATTCATCCTTCATCCTTTAAGTGGCGAGGAAGGCTTGGAATTGCTTAGGTTCTTGTAACGCCTTAATTAGTGAATCTCGCGCTTCTTTTGATAATAGGAGGGCATCGAGAATGCTAAGCTGAGAAGGTAGCTTCCTTAGGTGCGCTAGATGTTATAGTCCACCTTACCCTTCCTAGGAGGGTCTTTGGCAGCCAGCTCTTTCATGACTTGGTCATCTAAAGTGATATCTTCAGTGACCTTTTCCTTTCCCTTATCTTTTCTACTCGCGGGCCCGAGATTCTTTTCTGGGAGTGTGCGATTGCGCAGCTGAATGTTCTCGCAGGCCTCCGATTTCTCCTCTTTCCCTAAAATGGATTCTTTAAAGAGAGGGCCCAGAGCCATTTCTTCATCGGAGTCGCTCCCAAAGGTGAGAACTTGTGACCCTCCGGCGTTAACCATGTAACAGCTGCCAATAGTTCTGTTGTGCCCGTTGGCAGTACTCCTTCGTTCCCGACGAGTCTTGCGTTTCATGCGCTTAAAATGTTGCCGATGAGCAACATATCCTTGCCACCATATCTTAAAGGCGTCGCACTCCTCCGTGGGGTGTGAAATTTTCCGATGATATGCGCAATAATCAGGGTGTCTCTCCACCCCATTGAGCGTGTTTTCTTCCGAGGGTGGTAGCTTCATTCTTATCGACATGGCTTTGGCAAACCGTTTCCTCATCTTGAATATCTTCTTGTCTGCCTCGGATGCCTTTCGATCTGGCAGGAGTACTTCAACTCTTCCGTTTAGTCGCCTGCGTTCGGCTCCTTCCAATGCAGCCATCTCACGCTCCTGATCTGCTTTACTCTTTAGACGAATCTCGTCCAGAAAGGCGTCGATCATTTCATCTGTAGGCCACACAAGTCCTGGCTTAGGGTGTGCCCCCAGTTTCTCGGTGCCAGGAGTTTTCTCATCTTCCGAGTGGGAAATCACATGACAACTCGCCACATATCCTTCGGATTCATCCGATGAGCTCTCTTCCTCATCTTCCTTCTGAAAGACGTGGTTGAGGAACTCTTGCAGTGTGACGGGAGTCCGTGCCTTTTGATTGTACTCCTCCAGCGCGTCAATCTATTTCTGCAAATCCGTGCGCTTGTTTCCAGGCTTCACGGGCTTTTTGGATTTCCTCTTCTTTTTCTTCGAAGATTTTGACGGTTGGGTGTGAGTACTTGGGCCATCACCACGAATCTTTGTAGTTGGGCACGGCTTCAACATCCCTTCGATGATTTGAGGTTCAAGCGGGTTCCTCCATTCAACCGCTGGGCACGCATGAAGGTCACTCAGCATCCTTTTGGTTTTAGCTGATAGCACGATTTCCCATGGAGCTTCTTCAATAAAGGAACAAGTCGCCCCCGGTGCATCCGTCTTCTTAGGAGTATGCAGCTGTGGTGGGTTCACCTTCCACTTTTTGGACAGCGCAAACTTTCCCTGGAGGTATTGATCTTCAATCCATCCTTTGAAGACGAAGCAATCTTCAATCGGATGGCTTACCGTTTGATGGTAAGGGCAATAGTTGGGGTTGTTCACCTCAGTGGGTTGTGGCGGTCGCCTTGGATTTGGCAGGTTTATAAGTTTGTTGCGTACTGCCAGCTCGAATAGCCGTTTCGTCTTGTCCCGTGGGAACGAGTAGGGACGCTTCATCTTCTCATTATAATACCGGCGTCTTTTTTCCAGTTGATCCGTCAGCTTTGGGGCATTGGGTTGCTGCTGGGCATTCGCGACGAAGGTGGCCTTTCCTTTACCTTTGTCATTCCGAGGTTCTGGCTTCGGGGGAGATGGTCTATGACCCATTTGGTCCATCTGAGCCAACTTGTCGATTAAAGCCTGGAATGTAGTTGGCTTAAAGAACATCATAAACTGGGAGATAGTTGCGTGAGGGTCTAGAGTTCCCACGAACATGCCCACCTCGGGCGCTTCCTCAATGCGTTGCTCGCATTTCGACCACAAATTCCGCCATCGTATAGCATACTGGACCCAAGTTTCGCCTGGTTTTACCCTGGCGTTAATCAGTGCCGTTATTGGAGTGCGTTCGCTGGCGCTCGCGAATCGCTGAGTGAATAGCAACTCCATTTCAGCGAACGTCTTGATAGAATCGTTCGGGAGTTCCGAATACCATTCAAACGCTGTTTCTGATAAGCTGCCCACGAACTGGCGAAGCAACAGTTTATCATCTCCGCCGGTGTTACCGCAAAGGGCCATGAACTGGGCGACATGTTGGTGGGGATTGCCGGTCCCCTTGTAAACATGGAACTTGGGAATTGTGTAACCCGGCGGGTACTTGATTTGGTCGTACCAGCTTGGATATGGCCGCCCCGTTTTTACGACTTGACCAGCTGCCTCAGTCGCATGATGAACCCGGATTTGCTGGGCTATATAGTCGACCAAGTCAGCCTTAGAGATTGTCTCCTCCTTGGCCGTTGAGAGGGCCGGTGGTGGATTTGACGTTTCTCCCCTGTCGTCTTCAAGGACGATCGGGGGATCCTCACCGGGTGGATCCTGTTGGATCATCATTCCTATCATATCTTGGAAGAGGAGGCCCATACGCTGTATGTTGGCTGCTTGTTCAGCAGCCTCTTTGTCCTTCTTCTCCAATATTCGGCGAAGGAATTCGGCGTCGGTTTCTTCCTCCTGGCGTTCGTCCGAAGACGTTTCTGGGTTTTCTTTTGGCCCGGTAAGTGCGGCCATAGCATTCATCATTTCCTGGAGCTTTTGCTGTTGCTCCTGAGCTTTGGTCACCGACCGTGTGAGCGGTCTATGACCTGTAGACGCACGGCTGTCTTCTTTTCCTGACGCCATGTATACGGTATGGACCATCATGCCCCCAGACTTAGGGCGTCTGGGCTCAGTGCTTGTAGCTGTCGTTGCAGGCTGGGGGATCTTCTCTGGCTTCCTCCTTTTATGAGCAGTGGAGGTTGAGGGGGCCGTTGAGGTGGGCGTCCAGACAGCCTTTCGTGGTTTAGCCTGGTGACCGGCTTCCGATTGGATTTTCAGCTTCTTGTGCTGGCGGGAGAAGTTTGGATCGATCATCGAATCTCGGGCCTGCCGCCAAACCTTATAGATTCTGGAAGACAGCCGTTGAGGGGATCGGGGCTGTTCTGACTTTATTTCCACAACCTTTTTTAGTGGGGGGGAGACCTCTTTAGCACCGCAGTAGGAGAATTCTTTCGCACCTTATTTAGCATCTCGAAGCTGTTCCTCGTTGGAACAGCAGCATTAGCTTCTGCCATCGGGGCTGATGGAGTTAGCCCAGAGGGGGAGTTGCCCCCAGCCTTCCTTACTCGGCGCCAATGGCGACGTCGAGCGTGTCGAGCGGACGGCGTTGGTTCAGCGGTGAGAATGGCTTCGTCTTGCCCCCTGTGTAGGTGGGGGGTCGCTGCTGGTGTTAGCCTGTCAAAGACCGATGTCCTTTGGGTAGCAGGAGCGGGAGCTAGGGCCGTCAATCTTGTAAGGACAGACTTTTTGGCTGGGGAAGCCGTCCTGGCGATTTCAGGAGCAGGACCGGTCACTTTCTTAGAAGCAGCCTTCTCTGGGACCCCATGATGGGTCCACAGGATTTCTGGCCTAATCTAGAAAAGACCGAGGCGCTGATGTTGGGCGACCCGTTGAGAGGAGCCGCAGCAGGGGTAAGACGATCAAAGACCGACTTCTTGGGAGCTTCCTTTGTCAGCACCGGCGCCGTAAAGCTTGTCGGTGGGAGCATAGTCCCAAAGAACAATCCGGTAGTGGCCTGAGTCACCTAGTCCACCGGTATTGTGAATAACGAAGCAGCTTAGGGTCCATAGGCTATACCTCCTGGCGAGGCAGAGCGTTGGTCGCAATTGCAGTCCGAGCAGTTGGAGCATTTCGCAGAAGTAGAAGCCATCGATCCTTGCTTTCCGCGATGAGCAAGACGCCAAGTCTTAGTATCTCGAAACCCAAGGGCAACCATTAGCGAACCGCGATTGGTTCGCGAATCACGACACACGAAGTGTGGAGTGGAAAGAGGAAAAGGTCCCACCTGGCGTGCCAGAATCTGTTCCCCTCCAAAAGACGGCGCGCAAGACTGCGATGTCTTGGCACTGAGATTCGGGGCAGATGCTAATTGGTGCTATCCGTTCACCTCTCCGAAGATGCCAAGTTGATTTATGGAACCATACATCGAAGGTTTGAACGGATGCGGCCGATGTAGCAGACTTCGTCAGATTCCCCCTCGCTTGAGGGGTTTTTGATTGTGGGGACGCTCTTCCCTGCAGGCGCAAGCCCCTGCAGTTAATTACGCTACCGCGTCGTGGTAACAACTTTCTCCTTCTCCAGATGGTCACTTCGTGTCGTGTGTGTCTATTTTATGTTTTGTTGCCCGTGGATTGTTTACGGAGACCGAGTTATGTCGTCGCCCGTAGGGCGTGGACTAGTCCAAATCCGTATTATCTTAGATTTGGGTTTAGGGGTTTGGTTTGAGGATACGTTAGCCATATTTGAGGCCAAGATCAACTCAAACGTTTGTTAAGGATACGTTAGTCTAACCTGAGACTAAGATCAACTTAACGGGATCGTTTAGATCCGACAAAAGAGCATTTGGGCTCCATTGTTCCAGTTTAGGGACATAGTGGTCCATTTAATGTATGGCCGTCGGGACCCATCACCTCTCTGACGACGTTGAAGGATTACAACGACAGATGTCAGAGTAGTTCAGAGATGTACCCTTGAACCAGAGTTAATTGGGGGGATCTATAGTCCAGTTTGGGACTAAAGTCTGTTTGAAAGGTTTAAGGATACGTTAGTCATATTTAAGGCTAAGATCAACTTAAACGGGATCGTTTAGATCCAACAAAAGAGCGTTTGGGCTCTATCGTTCCAGTTTAGGGACATAGTGGTCCATCGCTAGTTTAAGGACATTGCGGTCCATGGGTAGTTTAAGGACATTGCGGTCCATTGTTAGTTTTAAGACATCTCGGTCAAGGTTAAGGACGTCGTAGTCTATGGGTTTAAGGACCCCACAGTCCATTGTTAGTTTTAAGACATCTCGGTCAAGGTTAAGGACGTCGTAGTCCATGGGTTTAAGGACCCCACAGTCCACTGTTAGTTTTAAGACATCTCGGTCAAGGTTAAGGACGTCGTAGTCCATAGGTTTAAGGACCCCACAGTCCATATCAATGTGTGGTCATCGGGACCCATCACCTCTTTGAAGACGTTGAGGGATTACAACGCCAAGTATCAAAGGAATGAAGAGATGTACCCTGGAACCGGAATGGATTAAATAGTCTTTGGCCCAATTTGGGATCAAAACCAATTAATTATGTTATGAGCCCATTAGCCCAGTTAATTACGAATTGAGGACTTATGGCCAGCTTGGGCTAAGTCCAATCATGTCTGGGACATCGGCCCTCCTGTTGGTCCCTTGAAGGAGAAGCTTTGCCTCTGGCCATTTAGCCAATTGGGCCAATGCCTAGTGTTAAACACTAAAGACCAATCAGTGTTGAACACTGAGAATGAGATTGATAAGTCAGTGTTTAACACTAGAAGATAGTTGGTGTCAACACCAGCAACAATGCCTTCAAATTAGTGTTAAACACTAAAACAGACCAGTGTTAAGCACTGGCAACAGAAATCCCAAATTAGTGTTGAACACTAAGGTAATCAGTGTTGAACACTGCAAATAAAGTTCTTTGCTTAGTGTTGAACACTAAGGCCAAACAACGTTTTAACACTGAATTCATGGGTTCCAATTTAGCGTTAGATGTTGAGGCAAGAGGGGTCACGTGGTAGCACGTGAGGGCGCCCTCCCTTCGTTTGTTCTGCTGAGAAGATCACATCTTTTGGAGCATCACGTGTCATCACGTGACGGGTGTTTGAATGGAGTATGTTAAAGCCTCTGCCAAGGGTCACGTGGGTCACGTGAGGGTAGTATTCCCTCCGTAGGGCTCACTGCCTTTCTATACGAGTCTTTTTGCCCGGGGTACCTCACCGGGTCCACCATGTACCTGCAGACGGTGCCTACCGCTCCTCGAATCGGGTATACTCATAGCTCAGAACCGAGAAAACTCATGGTGGATGCATCGAAATATCATATCAAGAGAAACCGTGTTTTCAAAACAATGTATACTTTCTTGAAATATTACCACGGTTCTCAAATCCATAAATCACATGAAATCCGTATCTCAATGCGTAAATCCATGAAATATGATGTATGCAACATAGAACGGTAATATGAGCATATCAAGGAAAAACCGCTCTTTTAAATGAATCAAGTTTGTAAATATATCATGCGGTTCCCACATTCTCCAAAATCAAATGCAACATCATATAAAGGTGTATATATAGCTATAGCAAGGTATGTGTGTATACATGTAGGTATGTATGCATGATACATTTCATATGCACAATAGAACAAGAATTAACGTCTCAATGTCAATAACGAATACAATACCACATATGTGTATATGTTGTGCGTGTCATGGCAATTACCAACGGTGTGTGTGTAGCATACAATTTAGTGCTCGTGCAACATGAACCGTCAGTAATGGTGCAGTGTCCAAGGGATACTAAGTCATGGCACAACAAGTAATGGTATGCAATGATTCTCATGCACAATCAACTCATATGCATATAACATGTGGCTATAATATCATATCTAGCCCTCGACGCTTAACGCCATACGGGCGATTTTCCCGTAGATGTTAAATCTACTCACCGATGATCTCGAGCTAGGTAAATCCAATCACCTGCTTTCCCTTCTTCATAGCGTCTGAAGTCCCCGCACTCGTTCCTAATATCATAAAAAACATACAAGCGCAACTTAGAAATCGACCAATAATATATACAAACTACGTTTAGATTGACGCACTGACTCTAACCAACTCTCAAGTGTTCGCTCAGTGGCTAACGTGTGTAGCGACATTCTAAATCAAACCTAAGTGCAGCAAGCTACACAAACAATGCGAACCGTGTCGGATAACGTAACGCGCGTAGTCGAAACACTATAAAATAACAAATTGATCCCAGATTTTGACTACAGTCAGAACCTAAAAATTAAGCAGTACCCAACACCCCAAAATACCTACAGACAGCTACCCTACAAACCACAACCCCCCAGTCCCCAGAAAATCCGGCGACGCCGGAATTTGGCCTGATCTCGCCGGGTGAACAGTGAATGGTAGGGTCAGGGTTTCAGGTGAACACTCAGGGCCTCTAGTACAACACTACTACACTGCTAGATTTTCCAGTAACAATTCGTGGTCATAGCAGATCATACAAACTCTAAAATGACACTAAAAATACGATATGTGCTCAAAACTATATCTTTAGTATTCTAAACAACAACTACTATGCAACACAACATAATAACAACCTAATTAACAGTTATAGATCATTATCTATCCACACTTGCTCAAAAACCCTAGCGTTCCATGCTCCAAGTCATCTTAGTGGCTTAACTTGACTTTGTGAAGGGTTTTAGAGAGGTTTAGTGGTGATTTTGCTTAGGTTTTGTGATGAATTGGTTAGGGTTCAGTTTGAGGGGAGAGAATGAGAATGTGAACAAAATGAGAGGGTATGAGTGTTGAGGAAAAGAAATGCGGAATGTCAGAGTGGTGAAGACAAATGAGGGTGTGAGTTTAGAATGAGCCATGCCCCCTCTTCTCTCTCCTCATTAAATGCTCCCCATGCTTGCCCATTGCTCATCATTTCCATTGTCAACCCTCTCTCTCCCTCTCTCTCAAGTCAACCCTAAATCAACCCTTTACTTTAAAAACTAAATAGTTTAAATAATTACATAAAACTTAATGGAATGGGGTTAAGGTGCTATGGCTACATAAGCATGGTTAATACTAATTAACTCTAGGTTAACATGCACAAGTGTGTGCAAGCCCAAAATAAATAATAATAAAATATTAATTAATTTTTATAAAATATGTGAAAACTATTTTGGTTAACATTTTACTAAAATCCCGCATTATCGCTTAATTAACACTAATCGCATTCTAAGGTGTTACAATCTTCCCCCCTTATAGAAATTCGGTCCCCGAATTTAAAAATCTTACCATACGTACCTTCAAAGAGATGAGGGAATTTCTTTCACATCTCGCTCTCGGCCTCCCAAGTGATCTCTTCACTATTCGGGCTACGCCAAAGAACCTTCACAGATGGCAAGACCTTTGACCGAAGTTTCTTCACCTGACGATCCAATATAACTATCGGCTGCTCGGTGAACGAAAGATCACGCTCTAGCTGAACGGTCTGGTGCTGAATTATGTGAGAAGGGTCATGAAGGTACTTGCGAAGCATCGATACATGGAATACGGGGTGAACATCCGGAAAACTGGGCGGAAGTGTCAAACGATAGGCAACGGTACCCACTCGTTCAAGGATCTCAAAAGGACCTACAAATCTGGGACTAAGACTCCCTTTCTTCCCAAATCTCATCACGCCCTTCATCGGAGAAATCCGTAGGAATACATGATCCCCCACTGCGAACTCGAGCCTGCGACGACGACGGTCGGCATAAGACTTCTGTCTGCACTGGGCTGCTATCATCCTATCCTGAATCAACTAAATCTTCTCCGTAGTCTCTTGAACTAGCTGGGGTCTCAAAATCCTACTCTTGCTGAGTTCGATCCAACAGACTGGCGATCGACACTTTCTACCATACAAAGCCTCAAATGGTTCTATCTAAATCGTCTCCTGATAACTGTTATTGTAGGAGAACTCTATCAATGGCAAGTGACGATCCCAGCTGCCACCAAAATCAAGCATGCATGCACGAAGCATATCCTCCAGAGTCTGTAAAGTCCGCTCTGACTGACCATCAGTCTGCGGATGGAAAGCGGTGCTAAAACTCAATCGGGTACCTAAAGCTTCCTGAAGTTTCTGCCAAAGACGGCTAGTGAACTGGGTGCCCCTGTCAGATACGATGCATGTGGGAACGCCGTGCAAACACACAATCTTATCAATGTATAACTGAGCATAACCGACAATGGTCTTCACTGGAAGGAAGTGAGCCGCTTTCGTCAACCGGTCAACAATCACCCAAATGGAGTCATACCCTCGACTGGTCCTGGGTAGACCCACAAAGAAATCCATGGAGATCTATTCCCATTTCCACTCCGGAACGGGTAAAGGCTGCAACTCTCCTGCCGATCTTTGATGCTCAGCCTTAACTTGGTGACAAGTCAGGCACCTCGAAACGAAATCCGAAACATCACTCTTCATCCCTGCCCACCAGTAGATATCTCTCAAGTCACGATACATCTTGGTGGAACCTGGGTGAACACTATAAGCTGGCTGATGTGCCTGCTCTAGGATCCCGTGTCTCAACCCATCGGTATCAGGTACACACAAACGAGTCCCAAAACGTAGCACACCCTGGTCATCAATCAAGAACTTAGAATCTCTACCCTGCCGAACATGCTCAAGAATCTCAGACAAACGGGCATCGTCGGGCTGTGCCTCACGAATACGATCAAGTAGAAGTGGACGGGCGCAGACATGAGCAAGCTGTCCCCCAGTGGAAGTGAACTCAAACTGTACTCTACTGTCATACAAGATCTGCCAATCTGCAGAAGACTGTCTCTGAACTGCGCTCAACTGGGACAAACTTCCCCCGGGCCTATGACTCAAAGAATCAGCTACCACATTCGCCTTGCTCGGGTGATAAAGGATCTCACAATCATAATCCTTCACAAGCTCCATCCAACGGTGCTGTCTCAAATTTAGATCCCGCTGCTGGAAGATATACTTTAAGCTCTGGTGGTCTATGAAAATCTGACACGACTCCCCGTACAAGTAGTGTTTCCAAATCTTAAGCGTAAAGACCACCGAGGCCATCTCAAGATCGTGAGTGGGATAATAGTGCTCGTGCTTCTTCAGTTGCCGAGAAGCATAAGCGATAACTCTATCATGCTGCATCAATACACAACCGAGCCCCACTCGAGAAGCATCACAGTAAACGACATAGCCGCCCGATCCAGAAGGCAAGGATAAAACTTGTGCAGTCATCAACCGAGTCTTCAATTGCTGAAAACTCAGCTCGTATGTCTTAGTCCAAAGAAAAGGAACTCCCTTCCTGGTCAGCCCGGTCAGCGGTGCAGCGATACTCAAGAAGTCCTGCACGAAACGACGGTAATAACCGGCTAAGCCCAAAAAGCTGCGGACCTCTGTCACTGATATAGGTCTGGGCCAAAGCTGTACGGCCTCGCTCTTCCTTGGGTCCACACGAATACCGTCTCCCGTAACCACATGACCCAGGAAGTCAATACTATCAAGCCAGAAGACACACTTCGAGAATTTTGCAAACAGATGGTGCTCTCTCAATGTCTGCAAAGCAATCCTCAAGTGATGCTCATGCTCCTCTCGACTCTTGGAATAAACCAGAATGTCATCAATAAACACAATAATAAACTGGTCGAGGAACGGCCTAAAAATCCGGTTCATCAAATCCATGAACGCTGCTGGGGCATTGGTGAGTCCATACGACATCACCAAAAACTCATAATGCCCGTAGCGTGTACGAAAAGCAGTCTTCGGAATGTCATCATTCCGAACCCGCAACTGATGATAACCCGATCTCAAATCAATCTTAGAAAAATGTCCCGCACCCTGGAATTGATCAAACAAATCGTCAATGAGAGGTAAAGGATACCTATTTTGCATCGTAACTCGGTTCAATTGACGATAATCAATGCACAACCTCAAACTGCCATCATTCTTCTTGACGAACAGAATAGGAGCTCCCCAAGGCGAAACACTCGGACGTACAAGTCCCCTATGAAGCAACTCTTGCAGCTGATCCTTAAGCTCCTTAAGCTCCGCCGGGGCCATTCGGTAAGGCGGTATAGAAATAGGCCCCGTGCCGGGGATCAAATTAATGCAAAACTCAATCTCACGCTCTGGCGGCAATCTAGGTAACTCATCAGGAAAAACGTCGGGAAATTCTCTCACGATAGGAACCTGGTCCAACGAATCTACTGTAGCTCTGGTATCATGAATGAAAGCTAAGAATCCCCGACATCCCCTCCTCAAAAGCCGACTAGTGCAAAAGGCTGAAATCAAACTGTGAGGGGCGGCACCACGGTCCCCCTGCACAACAAGAACCGACTCGCCCGGAAAACAAAACCTGACTGTCTTCTCACGGCGGTCCATGGATGCGTAGCAAGTAGCTAACCAGTCCATGCCCGGGAGAATGTCGACGTCCAACATCTCAAGAAGGATCAAGTCGATGGACGAATCTCTATCTCCAATACGGACGGCACACGACCGAAACACATGGCGCGCAACAAAAGACTCACCAACAAGAGTAGTCACGACAAGCGGCTGATCAAGCAAACCCTACTCTCGGCCCAACCTCGGCTCCGTGAGTCGTGGATCGGCTTGGACCACTTGCTCTGTTGAAGATCGGCTCGGCTCATAAAAGGTTGCAAGGCTTCCTGCTTGATGGGGTACTCGGGATCTTGGCTTTTGATTGGAATTAGGGTTAGGGTTTCACACAAGTCCTCTCACTAGACTTGTGGAAGAAGATGATGAAGAAAGAAAGTGAATGGATTTAGATTGGCTACTAAAATGAACTAATAGAGGGATCTCTCTATATATTTTTTTACAAGTGAGCCTAGGGTCTTATTTATAGATCTCCCAAACCCTAGGTCTAGGTTTGAATTTACAATTCCCTCCAAAAGTTTGTTGAGGCTTCTGGAAGGAGTTTGTTAGGCTTTAGCTTAGGGTTTAAGCTAGGGTTTAGGGAGAAGTTTCTAGAATGATAGGCTAGTTTAGTGTTGATTCCAAAGCTTGCTGATCTGGCAGAAGTCTCTGGAGTATTCTGGAACTTGAAGTATATGAGCTGAATGTGGGCCCTGAGTGAAGCATTTTGCAGCAAAGTTTGGTGGATGACGTGGCAAGAAGACCGCGGAACCGCGGCGCAAGCAGGCTCCGGCCGCGGTTCCGCAGCCATGTTGGAGGCTTGGGCTTTGAAACTTCTGGTGCTGCTTTGGACTGAAGTTTATGGCTTTATCTGATATGTTGAATTTTATTGTTCCTTCTAGACTGCTACCAGAATTGAAATCATTGGGTTGGCGTAATGTTTGATCGGTACCGTATAAATTTTGGGCCTTTCTTCTGGATTTTCCTGCACAGATCTCAAAACAAGTGTTGCGCAATATAGGGATGATGCGATGCCATGAAATGCAGTCAATTTCCTTTATAGTGTCGGTTTTATAGTCTTATATATGCAATCTGATATTTTGCGACAGTTTTGCTAATATGTGAAATATGAATACCGTACACTTCTAAATGAGTGCAAATGATAGGGAAATTGCCGTGTTAAAAATACAATATTTTCGACTAATCAAATTCCCCCAAACTTAATTTCGATCGTCTCGAGCGAACTGTTTATTAAAAAGAGAAGGAGAAAATAAAGAAAGAGAAAAAACTATCTAGCACACTTTCGTAGGCAACACGATTGCACTGAGCACGTGCAACAAGCCTTTAAACCTCTAGGTGTCCCTAGTAGGAGGAGTGTTGTCTCCTGAGGGTTTTCAGCGGATTGCACCCACAAAATCCAATAATAAAAGAAAGATCATGAATATTACATTTAAAGAAAAGAATTGTAAAAGAAAGACTTTGAAAATTAGGGTTTCCAACTAAGCTAGCTTTTCGGTTGTCATGAGCCCTATCTTAATGGTCATGAAAAGATGTCAGAAATCACGTCCTCCCTCAATAAAACATCGTCTTATTCTTCATTCCTATCTTTCTTCCAAACATCGATCATATCACCCTGCGTGTGTGTAAAGGACATCCCTACACCCGGAGAATTCAATTCAAGCTATCATACTCTTGCCCATCAGCCTCAGTACTTTTTAATTAATGAATATTTAGATGAGATTGCTCACACACTTTCATGCGACCGTTAATACTTCTTAAGGTACTAACCGACCGATTACTCCTGTGCTTGCTTACTTGGTGTATTTTTCTCGTCTTGCACCACCTCAGGCATAGCAGTGACTCCCAGACCAGTTGGCCTTAGGGCACTAGGTGAAGAAGCACCCTCGCTATACATTTTTTATTGCCCTTAGTGATAACAAAACCAGTGTTCATTTTTCTCACCACTTTATATATTTTTTATTCACTTTTCTTTTTATTTCCTTCATACATCGTCTTTAAGACAAGAGCATTTCAAGGTATCCTCTACTATCCCAGGCTTCAAGACGTGTGTAAGTGCGAATAGCAGGGTATCAACATTCAAAATGTTTGGCTTCCAGAATAGAAACTATTTTTCAGACTTATTTTTATCCTCAGATTAGTGACGTCCTTCATCTTACTAACCCTTGGGGCAACGGCTCATAACTACTTATTACTAGTTCGTATAAGAAAACTTCTAATTTTCTTAGTTTTCTTAAATTTTTCTAATCTCATGGATGTAATTGTTCACTATCTAATCTTTCATTATCTTATTTATGTACAAAAAAGTGTAAATATTAAAATATTTTTATATTTGAAAATTTTTAAATTTTTATGGGGTTTTGAAAAAATTTCAATTTTTATAGATTTTTTTTAAAAGAAATGTTTTGTGCTTATGCAGATGATATGCAAATGATGCAAAAATAAGCACAAAGCTCCCCCAAACTTGTTTTCAACAGTGTCCTCACTGTTGCCAATCACTATACCTACAAAAACTGTAAGCCTGAGGGGAATTATTAGTGGGGGCAAAATATATAAGTGAAGAACTTCCCCCAAACTTACTCTTTTCACTCACCTTCATTCAAAAAATGATGCAATGATATACTGGACATGAAGGTGAGACGGAGGAATTTTAATCCAAATAAACTGGCTCTTGTAAGAACAAGAGCTCCTCCGTGGGGTCAGTGGAAAAATACGGCTTAAGTCTATGTCCATTTACTTTGAAAAAGGTGCCGTTTTTAACATTTTCTACTTCTACTGCCCCGTGCGGGTATACAGACCGCACAATAAAAGGTCCCTTCCATCGAGATCGGAGCTTACCCGCGTGAAGGTGTAATCGTGAATCATAAAGAAGGACTTGTTGACCAGGTGAAAATGTTTTCCTCAAAATGTTTTTATCGTGAAAAACCTTAGTCCTATTCTTTACAATTACAGCGTTATCATAAGCTTCATCGCGGAGTTCGCTTAGCTCATTAAGTTGCAGCTTCCGAAAGTTGCAAGCAAGGTTTAAATCAAAATTTATTTCTTTTATAGCCCACAATGCTTTATGCTCTATCTCGACGGGTAAATGACATGCTTTTCCAAACACTATCCTATATGGAGACATCCCTAGGTCGGTTTTATATGCAGTTCTGAATGCCCAAAGAGCATCCGTCAATTTGGTCGACCAGTCTTTTCTATTCTTAGTAACAGTCTTCTCCAGGATAAGTTTGATTTGTCTATTTGAAATTTCAGCCTGCCCGCTCGTTTGGGGATGATAGGGTGTAGAAAGTCGGTGGTTGATTGAGT
This sequence comes from Agapanthus africanus, assembly GCA_030015575.1. Taxonomy (NCBI): domain Eukaryota; kingdom Viridiplantae; phylum Streptophyta; class Magnoliopsida; order Asparagales; family Amaryllidaceae; genus Agapanthus; species Agapanthus africanus. The sequence goes on from CM057349.1 coordinate 334,181,394, forward strand.
ATTTTCGCATCAGAGTCTCGAAAGACCTGTTGCAAAAATGTGTCCCATTATCGTTAATGATAGCGCGGGGGTGTCCAAATCGCGAAAAGATATTCTCTTTTAAGAACTTAATGACAACTTTCTTGTCATTAGTGCGACATGGAATGGCTTCTACCCACTTTGAAACATAATCAACCGCCAGCAGTATGTACAAATTCCCAAAGGAGTTGGGAAAAGGACCCATAAAATCAATGCCCCGAACATCGAATATTTCAACAACCAAGATGGGTTGCTGAGGCATTTCATTCCTCTGGGATATTCTACCCGTGTACTGACACTGTGTACAGGTTTTGCAATACTCAAATGCGTCCTTGAATAAGGTCGGCCAATAAAATCCACATTGCAAAACCTTTTCCGCCGTCTTTTTAGGACCGAAGTGACCCCCACAGGCCTGATCATGACAAAATGAAAGAACACTCTTGAACTCTTCTTTCGGGACACACCGGCGAATGATCTGATCAGGACAATATTTAAACAAATAGGGATCATCCCAGTAAAAGTGTTTTACTTGGGATAGAAAACGATATTTGTCCTGTTTTGACCAATCGCTCGGTATAAGTCCTGTGACAAAATAGTTCACAATATCCCTGAACCATGGTTCAGCGGATACGTTCAAGAGTTGTTCATCAGGGAACGAATCATTGATCGGCAGGGTCACAGGGGAAGAAGAGATGCATGAAAGATGGTCGGCTACTACGTTTTCACATCCTTTCTTATCTTTGATAACAAGATCAAATTCTTGTAACAGTAGGATCCAACGTATTAGTCGACCTTTTGCATCTTTCTTCGCCAGAAGATGTTTTAAGGCGGAATGGTCAGTGTACACAACTATAGGAGAGCCAATTAAGTAAGGCCTGAATTTTTCTAATGCAAATACAACCGCTAAAAGTTCTTTTTCTGTGGTTGTATAATTGATTTGAGCATCATTCAGGGTCTTACTAGCATAGTATATCACGTGTGGCATCTTTTCGATGTGTTGTCCTAAGACTGCACCTACTGCAAAATCAGATGCGTCACACATCAGCTCAAAGGGGTAGTCCCAGTTTGGTGATGATAGCACGGGGGCTGAAGTGAGTGAGTGTTTAAGTGAGTCGAAAGCTGTCTCGCAGTCCGAGTCAAAGTGGAAGGTCGTATCCTTGGCCAGGAGAAGAGTTAAAGGTCTAGCAATTTTGCTAAAGTCCTTAATGAATCTCCTATAAAAGCCCGCATGGCCAAGGAAAGATCGAATATCTTTGATGCTTTTGGGATGAGGGAGGTTTTGAATGACATCTATCTTAGCTCTGTCAACCTCAATGCCTTTCTGTGAAATGACATGTCCAAGAACAATTCCTTCTTGGACCATAAAATGGCATTTTTCCCAGTTCAATGTCAAGTTCTTCTCTTTGCAACGAGTAAGAACAGCGTCAAGATTCGATAGGCAATCAGAAAAAGAGTCTCCAAAAATTGAGAAATCGTCCATAAAGATCTCCAGAAAATTCTCTACCATATCAGAGAATATCCCCATCATACACCGCTGAAAGGTAGCGGGAGCATTGCATAACCCAAAGGGCATGCGACTGTAAGCAAAGGTACCAAAAGGACAAGTAAAAGTGGTTTTATCTTGATCCTTTTTGGCGATGGGGACCTGATTATAGCCTGAGTATCCGTCCATAAAACAATAATACTCTCGTCCCGCTAAGCGTTCCAGCATCTGATCAATGAATGGTAGAGGAAAATGATCTTTCCTCGTGGCAACATTGAGTTTTCTATAATCGATACATACACTCCACCCAGTTTGGGCACGTGTCTGAATCAACTCATTTGCCTCATTGGTTATAACAGTGATGCCGGATTTCTTAGGAACGACATGTATAGGACTCACCCACTGGCTATCGGAGATGGGGTATATAATACCATTTTCTAAGCATTTGACGATCTCTTTCATTACAGCTTCCTTCATGACGGGATTTAACCGTCTCTGTGGTTCTCGGGTTGGTCTGGCATCATCCATCACATGTATATGATGTTCAACTATCAAGGGACTAATCCCTTTGATGTCCGCCATACTCCAACCAAACGCCTCTTTGTTAGATCTCAATACCGATAAAAGGGCATTCTCTTGCTCTGATGCAAGAGAAGCGGATATGATAACCGGTAAAGACTCAGTCTCACCTAGATATGCATATTTAAGGTGAGAAGGTAAAATTTTGAGATCTAATTCAGGCGGAGAAATGATAGAAGGAGGGATCATCGAGTGATTTTTGGATTTACAAAGAAGCTCAGAGCCTGTGAAAGATATAGACTCGGGTGGAGAAAAGTCAGGAGTGCAGGACTCAAGTGTAGGAAAAGTGTCCTCACTAAGATCATGTGTAAGATCAAGCAGAGATGTGGTAATGTCGTCGAGATCTAGAAAGCAAAGATCCTCAGCTCCACAACTATCGGGAGCGATCTCGTGGACAGAGCACACATCTAAAATATGAGTAGAGGGTTCTGATGCCTGACTTCCAACTTTATAGATATTGAGTTCAATGGTCATATTTCCAAATGATAAGTTCATTGAACCGTTTCTATAGTTTATAACAGCGTTGGAAGTGGCAAGGAAAGGACGACCCAGAATCACCGGAATTTGGCCCCGGGGGTTCGCTACAGGATGTGTGTCGAGCACAATGAAGTCTACAGGGAAAACAAATTCCCCGACCTTTATCAACACATCCTCTAATTCACCCCTTGGTTTGGTGATAGATCGGTCTGCCATTTGGAGAGTGCAGTGAGCAGGTTTCAACTCTCCAATCCCTAATTGCTCATAGACCGAATATGGAAGGAGGTTAACACTTGCGCCAAGGTCTAAAAGAGCACGATTTATGTTTTTACCCCCAATCGAAATCGATATTGTAGGACATCCTGGGTCCTTTCGTTTCTTTGGTAGCTGGGGAATAAAAGCAGTGCTGATATTATTAGCCATAAAGACCTTCTTCGGCACTTGAGTCTTCCTCTTCCTAGTGCACAAGTCCTTAAGAATTTTCGCATAAGCGGGGACTTGTTGAATTGCATTTAGGAGAGGGATATTGATGTTAACCTGTTTGAACATTTCCATAATTTTCTCCATATGAGGACTCGTTCTATTACCCCTTAACCGATTCGGGTAAGGAGCTTTCGCAATAAGCGCAGGGTCCATCACAGGAGAAGAAAGAGGGGGTAGACGAGGTCCCAAAAGAGGTGTGGGGACCGTCTGTGGAGAACTATAAGGGTTGGGTTCAGGTGTCGAGCCTAATGGGAAATGGAGAATAGGCTCGCGAGAAAGTGGTGTGGTAGAAGAAGAAGGATCAGAAGGAGAAGTGTGTGTGTGTGGAAAGGTCTCAGCCGGGGTGTTGATATGATTTTCAGTATTATCAATACCTTCCCCGACATGATTGTTCAGCACTCTTCCCGATCTCAACGTTGTGATGGCATTTACATTGTAATGCCCAGGATTCTGTAGGGGTTGAGAGAGAAGTTTCCCTTTTTCTCTCGCACTCATTTCGGCTGTAAGGCGTGCGATTTCAGCTTCCATCGTTCTGATACTCTCAGCTTGGGACGCTGAGTTTTTCTTTATATCACTGACGGAAGAACTAACCTCAGTCGAAACCTCTATGAAATTTGATAAAAGTGATTTCATGGTTTGAGTGAATTGAGAGAACTCGTCAGAACAGGTCATAGGATTAGACTGTGCAGGAGTGTTGACCTGATTTTGGAAGTTTTGTGACTGGTAGGGGTGCTGAGTGAGTTGAAGGGGTTGCTGTTGTGGTAGAGGAAGAGCCCTTTGAAAATTATTCGTGTTTGGAACCGTGTTTTGAGATTGGTTTTGGTTCCAAGCGAAATTCGGGTGATTCCTCCAACCCTGATTGTACGTGGAAGAATATGGATCGTTTCTCGGTCTTTGAAATGCGGCATTAGAATGCTCGTGACCTTGAAACGCAGAGTTTAATGGATATTCTTCCGTTAAATGAGACGGATCAGAACAGCACCCACAAACAGTTTTGGGGAGCGACACTGGGTTTAGGGAGGCTGCTGCAAATTTGTGTTCCATAGAATCGAGCTTCTTTTGCATTGCTGCCATCTCAGCTCGAACACCTATGGACACATCTATTTGGTGTACGCCACCCCTATTCAATGGTTGGGTTCCACTCTCCCACTGTAGTGATTTTTCAGCGAACTCTTCTAAATACATCCAAGCTTCCCCATCATCTTTGGTCATAAAAGTACCTTGACACATGTTTTCAAGGCTCTGTTTAGTGTTTGGGTTAATGCCCTCATAAATGATTCGGCACAATTCCCATCTCGGGATGCCGTGATGAGGACACTGAACCAATAGATCCTTGAAACGTTCAAAGCATTTTGAAAATGGTTCAGTAGGGAGCTGGGCAAATTGATTCAGTTCGCTACGGATTCGAGCTGTCTTTTGTATTGGGTAAAATTTCTTAAGGAATGCAGCGACGAATTCTTCCCAATTCGTAATAGAGTGTGCGGTAGTGTTATATAGCCACTTCTCAGCTATATCGCACAAAGTAAATGGAAGAAGTCGTAGACGCATAGCATCCACTGAAAGTTGTGACGTACCCATCATTGCGCATACGTTTTCAAATTTGGTAATGAAAACGTAAGCGTCCTCAGTCTCGAGTCCGTGGAATTTGGGTAAAAGATTGATATACTGGGGCTTAATCTCAAAGTTATCCCCATTGGCTGGTGGTGTGGATAGGCAGGTCGAAAGAGGATCTCGAATAGGGTAGCACCTCTCCTGAAGAGAGATGCGGGGTGGATTCTGCGCACCAACGGACGGCGGCAGATTAGGGTTAAAGAAGTTCGATGGATTCGGATCCATCGGTGTGGGTGTGGTAGTGGGTAAAGAAAAGGTAAATGGAGAAATATCGACTTCGGAGTCGATAAAGGGTACGCGGACTAAACGGGCACTAGAATCCCGTGTCCAGCCTATCTTGTACTAAAAAGGGTTAGTACAAGTGGCAGCGTTGGCTTATAATTAGGGGTAAATGAATGCGGTGCTTGCTTTGAAAAAGGGATGGATTTTTGAAAAAAATGATGCGACACAACAAATGCAGCACACAAACCCTAGAATCTAGTGGTCACCTAGGTCCGGCTCTAGACCGCTCCTAACTGCCAAAAGATAAGTCGCAGGATAGAATCCTCCACTGCCTCTTTGTCCCCCTGTGGCCGGATAAGTGCCAGGTAAGTGGGAAGGTACTCCACTACGTAAGTAGTGGGCCTAATTAAAAACCACTAGCCTTAGACACACTCGCCTTAGGCACCACAAGAAAACGCGGATAAGCAATGAATTACCCACGGCCTTCTCTTGTCCTAATTGAGCGCGACAGTCCTTAGAGTCATCTCTAGATTTCTTTTAGTTAATGTGGGTCAATGCGGATGCAAGTGTTGTGATTTTCGGGGCCTAGGAAGGGTAATGAAATCCCCACCTAATTTGGATTTGGCCGTGCCCCTTAATATCCGTATTAGAATGCAAACAACCAAGAAACAAAATCACGCACAAATTTAATTTTGCTTTTTGCGGTGCTGCGATTATTTGCAAAGAAACCTGCAGAGATTTGTTAGTTGGAGCTAAAAAGAGGAGAGAGGAGAAGGCAAGAAATCACCTGAAGCAAAATTTGTACAGAGAACCCTTCAAAGGGCCGCGGTTCCGCCGCAATAGGGGGCTCCCACCGCGCTTCCGCGGTCTTATGTGCAGATCTCTTCACCAAAATTTTCCAGGGAGCTTCTGTTGACTCCCTCAACTCTCTGGTATTTTCCAAAAAATTTCTTCAATTGCCAAACAGCTCCAGATTTCCTTGCAATGAACCACAACAAATCGTTTAAGGTTTGCACGAATTTTGATCTCAAAATAACAATGGAATAAATCTTCCAATTCAAACTATAATATGAAATCTGGAGCCGGCAACGGCGCCATTTGATTGATATAAAATTCGATTGTGCGTATCAAATCAAATAGTCCCCGGCAACGGCGCCATTTGATTGATCGTAAAATTCTAGGATGTGTAAGTAAAAGTATCGAATCAAATACTCAAATGATCCCTGATAACGGTTTCATTTGATTGTAATGATTTCTTGTTTGTGTAAATCGAATAAAGCGAATAAGTTTCAATGTGTCGGTAATATTGAATAAAATTCACAATCAAAGAATTATAATTGACCGCAATCAATTACGGTGTCGATTGTAGATCATAAGCGAGTGCGGATCGTCCACAGGGATTGTGCGATTCGTTCCTGTATTTAATTTGTTTGAATTGAAAAGTTAATTGAAAAGAAAAGAAAACATGATTCAAGAATTTATCGATTGATTCAGGTGTCACGAGTTTAATCAAGAATCAAGAAACTGATAAACAAATCAAGAATCGGTGTTTCGATGATATTTCCAACCAAAATGTCAAGAATCTAAATGAGGCTCGTAGGAATCGATCGGATCTATAGACGTGATGTAATCTCAAGATTTTGTGTTCTTGTCCTTCGAAGGATTGATACTAGATCGATGATGATCGACGAGAGTTAGGGCTTTCTTGATGAAACTAGGGTTTCATCATTTAACCCTTGTTCTTTCGTAGATATCATTCACATTCTAGCCTCTAGCAATTTCAAGAAACGATCGTAACTCCCCAATCTCGAGCGATATCAATCAAGAAAGCATCGCAACGAATTGGGTCGTCGATTCTTGAACTTGCTAGGGTTTACAAAACTCGTAGGACTCAAGAATCGATTTAAGATATGTTACATCATCATTCTACTGATCGTTTCGACTCCTCGACGAGCGGAGTATTACTCAAACATCATCACACAGTAAGCATTCAAGAATTGAAAAGATATCATGATGCAAGAATTTAAAGAAAACAAGATAAAAGAATATCACCTTTTATTTATATCAACAATTTGATTACAGTCGCTCAAGAACTACAAGAGGAAGAACTAAATTGTCGAATTGGCGTCGCTCGGCTCCGTGAGTCGCGGATCGGCTTGGACCACTTGCTCTGTTGAAGATCGGCTCGGCTCATAAAAGGTTGCAAGGCTTCTTGCTTGATGGGGTACTCGGGATCTTGGCTTTTGATTGGAATTAGGGTTAGGGTTTCACACAAGTCCTCTCACTAGACTTGTGGAAGAAGATGATGAAGAAAGAAAGTGAATGGATTTAGATTGGCTACTAAAATGAACTAATGGAGGGATCTCTCTATATATTTTTTTACAAGTGAGCCTAGGGTCTTATTTATAGATCTCCCAAACCCTAGGTCTAGGTTTGAATTTACAATTCCCTCCAAAAGTTTGTTGAGGCTTCTAGAAGGAGTTTGTTAGGCTTTAGCTTAGGGTTTAAGCTAGGGTTTAGGGAGAAGTTTCTAGAATGATAGGCTAGTTTAGTGTTGATTCCAAAGCTTGCTGATCTGGCAGAAGTCTCTGGAGTATTCTGGAACTTGAAGTGTATGAGCTGAATGTGGGCCCTGAGTGAAGCATTTTGCAGCAAAGTTTGGTGGATGACGTGGCAAGAAGACCGCGGAACCGCGGCGCAAGCAGGCTCCGGCCGCGGTTCCGCGGCCATGTTGGAGGCTTGGGCTTTGAAACTTCTGGTGCTGCTTTGGACTGAAGTTTATGGCTTTATCTGATATGTTGAATTTTATTGTTCCTTCTAGACTGCTACCAGAATTGAAATCATTGGGTTGGCGTAATGTTTGATCGGTACCGTATAAATTTTGGGCCTTTCTTCTGGATTTTCCTGCACAGATCTCAAAACAAGTGTTGCGCAATATAGGGATGATGCGATGCCATGAAATGCAGTCAATTTCCTTTATATTGTCGGTTTTATAGTCTTATACATGCAATCTGATATTTTGCGACAGTTTTGCTAATATGTGAAATATGAATACCGTACACTTCTAAATGAGTGCAAATGATAGGGAAATTGCCGTGTTAAAAATACAATATTTTCGACTAATCAACAACCTCCTGTCTCTGCGCTCGACTGGCTTCAATTAACGACCCCATCATCTGGCGCAAATCCTGCATACCGGCCTCTAGCCTAGTAATACGGTCTGTCGAAGGTGGATCAACCTGCTCCTGTACAACGGGCGTACCACCCTAGTCAGTCCTCGTCTCCGATGAGCCTACCCTGACCTCTCGCTACCGCTCTTTGCGCCCTCGTAGTCTTCGGCGGCATAATGGCTGGAAATGAAAATAGGATTCGAAAAGAACATAAAAATCGAATCACAAGGATGTATATAATCATGGAAGGAATTTCAACCAATAAGTTCTAAGGTCACTTAGGCGGAGTACTGTGTCGTAAGTATGTCGCGGAACATACACCCGCTACGTCACTCTGCTTAACCTACCTACTCCATCATACCAAGGTCATCCTACACTCCGAAAGGTAAAACCTAGCACTCTGATACCAACTTTGTGACGACCCAAAATTAGGCACGTGACCGGCACTTAAACCACGTAACATCAACAGGCGTAACACAATTTAAGTAAGCCGAAAACCCAGAAATCTAAACCATATAAAGAAGTAAGTGGTAAAAACATTGTTAAAACATTTGGAAATCTGAAGTAAAAATCTTAAAGCTTAAGTTTATTTTCTTAAAAATTTCGGCAGCACCTCCTTTGTAAAAACTAGCCCCGAAACGGGTACAAACATAGGATATAAATAAAGCATCCCCAAATGGGAGCAAATCACGCCCAGAGGCGGAAACAACCACCACAAGCATATATACGACGCCGTTGCAAAGAAATAGACGATAAAAATGAAAACAACATAAAGAGATGAAACTACATAAGAAAGGCCGGCTCACACGAGCACGACACCAGAGTCACAAAATATACAATATCGGTCCTCACAACTCATCTCTAAGTCAATACAGGAAAGTGGTAGGTGGAGAGTACTAGATACAATAAGATATACAATGGATATAATCGGATAAACGCAAACCCACCTACAGCAAAAAGGCCTCAAAGCCAACCGTAGCGGTATCTGCTGAAAAAGATACAATAAGAAACCCTGCCACGACTACTTTGAGGGTTGAGCCTGCAAAACACTGTGGCACAACGGGGGTGAGTTGCCAACTCATGAATAGTAAGTAACATCATACAGATAATTGCAGGTATGCACGTGCAGCGATAATCTATCACGTGCAATCTGATAGCATAAGTATTGCAATATGGATATGCAACAATCATGATCAAGGTACACCATCAGGGTACTACTACTACATGAAACAATGCATATCTAATAAATACTGAGTATAGGATAAAACATAACATCATCAATGAATCATCATCGTGGAAAATCCTGGTGTCCATCAACGACACCCCAAATCCCAATACCTCAGGCGCCGTCACTCTGATCGGCCCTCATATCTGTAAATCTCATGAAACCTAAGTGCCCAACATCGACACTCGAAACATCATGAAAACCCGTGTCCAACATCGATACGTAAATCCACATAACTCGGGCTCCGTCAGTCTGGATCGGCCCATATCCATCTCACGACTCCGGTCGGTATCCTCCGAATAACCGCTAGGTCCAACCAATCACCGGTAGGTAGTATTCCCTCCGTCGGGCTCACCGTCTTTCTATACTAGTCTTCTTGCCCTGGGGTACCTCACCGGGTCCACTATATACCCGCAGACGGTGTCTACCGCTCCTCGAATCGGGTATACTCATAGCTCAGAACTGAGAAAACTCATGGTGGACGCATCGAAATATCATATCAAGAGAAATCGGGTTTTCAAAACAATATATACTTTCTTGAAATATCACCACGGTTCTCAAATCCATAAATCACATGAAATCCGCATCTCAATGCGTAAATCCATGAAATATGATGTATGCAATATAGAACAGTAATATGAGCATATCAAGGGAAAATCGCTCTTTTAAATGAATCAAGTTTGTAAATATATCATGTGGTTCCCACATTCTCCAAAATCAAATGCATCATATAAAGGTGTATATGTAGCTATAGCAAGGTATGTGTGTATACATGTAGGTATGTATGCATGATACATTTCATATGCGCAATAGAACAAGAATCAACGTCTCAATGTTAATAACGAATACAATACTACATATGTGTATATGTTGTGCGTGTCATGGCAATTACCAACGGTGTGTTTGTAGCATACAATTTAGTGCTCGTGCAACATGAACCGTCAGTAATGGTGCAGTGTCCAAGGGGTACTATGTCATGGCACAACAAGTAATGGTATGCAATGATGCTCATGCACAATCAACTCATATGATTATAACATGTGGCTATAATATCATATCTAGCCCTCGACGCTTAGCGCCATACGGGCGATTTCCCCGTAGTTGTTAAATCTACTCACCGATAATCTCGAGCTAGGTAAATCCAATCACCTGCTTTCCCTTCTTCGCAGCGTCTGAAGTCCCCGCACTCGCTCCTAATATCACACAAAACATACAAGTGCAACTTAGAAATCGACCAATAATACATACAAACTATGTTTAGATCGACGCACTGACTCCAACCAACTCTCAAGTGTTTGCTTAGTGGCTAACGTGTGTAGCGACATTCTAAATCAAACCTAAGTGCAGCAAGCTACACAAACAACACGAACCGTGTCGGATAACGTAACGCGCGTAGTCTAAACACTATAAAATAACAAATTGATCCCAGATTTTAACTACAGTCAGAACCTAAAAATTAAGCAGTACCCAACACCCCAAAATACCTACAGACAGCTACCCTACAAACCACAACCCCCCAGTCCTCAGAAAATCCGGCAACGCCGAAATTTGGCCTGATCTCGCCGGGTGAACAGTGAATGGTACGGTCAGGGTTTCAGGTGAACACTCAGGGCATCTAGTACAACACTATTACACTGCTAGATTTTCCAGTAACAATTCACGGTCGTAGCAGATCATACAGACTCCAAAATGATACTAAAAATACGATATGTGCTCAAAACTATATCTTTAGTGTTCTAAACAACAACTACTAAGCAACACAACATAATAAGCTAATTAACAGTTAGGGATCATTACCTATCCACACTTGCTCAAAAACCCTAGCTTTCCATGCTCCAAGTCATCTTAGTGGCTTAACTTGACTTTGTGAAGGGTTTTAGTGAGGTTTTGCGGCGATTTTGCTTAGGTTTTGTGATGAATTGGTTAGGGTTCAGTTTGAGGGGAGAGAATAAGAAGGGGAACGTGTGAGTGTTGAGGAAAAGAAATGGGGAGTGTCAGAGTGGTGAAGACAAATGAGGGTGTGAGTTTAGAATGAGCCATGCCCCCTCTTCTCTCTCCTCATTAAATACTCCCCATGCTTGCCCATTCCTCATTATTTCCATTGTCAACCCTCTCTCTCCCTCTCTCTCAAGTCAACCCTAAATCAACCCTTTACTTTAAAAACTAAATAGTTTAAATAATAACATAAAATTTAATGGAATAGGGTTAAGGTGCCATGGCTACTTAAGCATGGTTAACACTAATTAACTCTTGGTTAACATGCACAAGTGTGTGCAAGCCTGAAATAAATAATAATAAAATATTAATTAATTTTATAAAATATGTGAAAACTATTTTGGTTTTTTTTACTAAAAACCCGCATTATCGCTTAATTAACACTAATCGCATTCTAAAGTGTTACACAACACCACCAACAACATCATTAACAATAACAGCAACAACAGCGTCAGCAACAACAACTGCAGCAAATAAAAACAAAAAAAAGTTGGGTATTCTGCAAAAATCAAAAATTAAACCAAAAAAAATTAAAATTTACCTCTTGATGACTATACGATCTTTGACGGCGACAACGACGACGCTTCGATCAGATTCAACGACGGCTTAGGGCAGAAATTAAAATTAAATTTAAACCAAAAAATTTTAAAATTAATCTAATCCTAACCAATTTTACTTACCTTTATACGACAACGGCGAGCTTCGACGACGATGAAGAGTTTCGACAATGAGCTTGATCAGGTCTGGGCCTTCGACGACGAGCTCGACCAGGGAGGCGAGGGCTTCGAAAGGGATGGCCACGGCAGCGAAGACAGGCAGCTCCGACGGCAGAAAAGGCAGCGGCGACGATTTTTGGTGCTTGGTGAAAATTTTGGGGGGAAATAATCGGGTGGAAAATGGGATGAGATTTGGGGTTTTGTCTTCAGTGCATTATAGGGTTCACCATTTTTTTTATTAGTAGTGATTATAATCATGACCAAATCTTTTATAACTATAACCGTATATAATATGGTCATGGTTATAATCGTGACGAAATGACCATTACTACTGGGCACATTTGTAGTAGAGAAATGCAGAAAATTTTGCAACAAATGGTATTAGAGACGATATATTCGACCGGAGTTCGCATGATGGTGGTAGCTGTGATGTCAAGTCAATGGAGGCATCCATAAAGAAGGGTTGATTCGACAAGAGTCGAAATGTTGGTTGTCAAAATTAGAACGGTTAAGGTGGAGCCGGTGAAGACGTTTGTAGATAATTTCTTGTGTTAGGCAATCAGCAGTGCTTGAAGCTTAATGGGTTTGAGTATGTAGGATTGCTTATGGCAGTGAAAGGTGAAGCCAAACAACGGAACAAGAAACAAGGTTTCGTAAAAAAAAACTTGCGATGACACAATCTCAAAAGCGCACATGTGAAGAGTGTGCAAGAGCATGCACATGACACGGTACATGAGAAAGTTAAAGGCATGCGCATATAGATGCGGGCTGCAGCGCATTTGCTGTATACGAAGGAAATAAACCCTTAAGTTAGACATGCTTCTCACGCTAAAACCTTGTTTTGATACACCTTCGGCCAGATAAAAGCCAAGATTCTCTTTTTACACCGGATTAGATCAATCCAGCGGAGTGGGGTGTTTGAATGTGTTTTCTATAGTTAGAAAAATTTCCTAAAATTGCTCATACTTTCTGATGATGCTCAGAAGTGGTGTTTCCTCAGATCACGACGCGTGGCGAATGACGTGTCACCCGCGACAGCTCACTAGACTCCTGGAGGGATACCGAGGTAAAATCAGTGTGGAAGAATTGATAACCTTCCTCAACTTATCCCCGAGCTTGCACTCAGCCTTGTACCCAAGAGCAACCTAGCCGCTGAACTGGAGCCCGTACTCCTTCGCTTGTCTCCGAACTATTGCAGAGCTGAACTTTCTCGGCCTCTCGGCTCGTCTCCGAGCCTCACGCCAAGCTAAGCCTACCCAGCTTTCCCGGACAAACGAGAACGCGAGGCTTTAGCGCTTCCGCAATGGCTCCGCGTATCTCGCCAAAGTAAGATATCCGCCTCCCCATGTCCCGCGTCCCACACGGGCTCGTTCCCTCATTAATGAGCGGATCCCGCCATTAACGCGGGCGTAACATACGGTCGTAACTGACGGCGGAGATCTCGCACCGGCGGAGACCCCTATATAAACCACTCTCTCAGACAACTCAGGTAAGGCAATTCCTGTCTAAATAGGCCGCTACTCTGCCTAAATACCTCTACTAACTTGATCGTCGGAAGGTCCACGGTGGTACAATCATCCTGGGACTTCCTTGCAGGTAGATTGGCTTCGTTGCAAATCAAGCCCACCGAGATCCGTACGCTTCAGCAGTGAACCCTCAAACCCAATCCCAGCCATTCATCAATGCTCGCGACAGATTAAAGGAAGACAACATCTGAAGGAGATCCAGAGTTCCATCAGTTGGCGCTATCTGTGGGAACGAAAAACTTATTTTATTCCACCAACAAAAGTTTATCTTCCGCCCTCGATTCAATGGCAAGTGACGACCGCAACGATCCCAGTACGAGTCGCCGCCTTCCCCACAACAGAGGTGGGGATAGTTCTACTCCCCCTCTAAACCTCCTCAATGCCTTATCGGCTCGAATTGACAGACTCACGTCGATGGTGGACGCCCTCGTCCGCGTTCAGACGGCGGGCCCTGATCACCAGATCGTGGTTCCCCCTCCTAGGGATCACGGCGTCGACAGAGCGAATAATATTGCTCCCCTCAACGCCACTGAACACCAGCGTGCCGACTTCGGCAACCGCGGCTCCCACGCAGCGACTAATTCCATGACCCGCTGGGTACCGCACGACTCTACGCTGCGGTCTCGGAAAAGTGACCATCGCCGTGACGCCCATCGTGCTCCCGCGCCACCCGAGGAGGTGTTGGTCAGCTCGCCTGCACCCAGGCACGACCGACGCCCTCTCCCTCACCGGGTCCACACACACAGCTCGCGTCATGGCTACTCCAAGAGGACGTCGCCCGAAGATCTGAGAAATTTGATAGAGCGGAACGAAGCCGCACTACCGCGCAGTCTAGGGGCAGAAATAGCCACCACTCCGACTGTGCCGAATCCTCAGGGTATCACAGCCGCCTCGAAGCCCTCGAAAAGAAGCTTGAAGGCATACAACGAGACGGACCTCCATCCGGCGAAGGGGATAGATATTCCACAGGCTCTCTCACAAAGCCCTTCACCAAGGAATTGCTGGCCGAACGAGTTTCCTCCAAGAACAAGCTGCCCAAGGTGGCTCTCTTTGACGGGAAGTCCGACCCAAAGGATCATTTGGATTCGTTCACAGCGGGCATGAGCTTCCATGACAACTCGGACGCAGCTCAATGCCGCGCTTTTCCTACCACTCTGATCAGAGCTGGTCGGGACTGGTTCCGGGGGCTGGCACCACGCTCCATCTCTACCTTTGATGAGCTGGCCACCCAGTTCCTCAGCCACTTCGTCAGAAACAAACGACAGAAGAGGACAGTCGATTACCTCTTCACAAGAAAGAGTAGGGACAAGGAATCCTTTAAGGGATATGTCACTCATTTCTACAACGCCCACCTCGAGGTCCCCGAGCACCGCGATGAGACTGTCATCACCGCGCTGAGGTCGGGTCTTAGGCACAAAGAGTGGCTCCGCTCTTTTGCATTGGCTCAGCCTAAGACCATGGCCGAGGTAAAAGTATGGGCCGAGCGGGAAATCCAACTCGAGTCCGAGGTTAACTCAAACCTACCCCGGGCCGACCAAGCTGACCAAAAGAAGAGGGGCAGAGAAGAGAAGAAGTGGGTCGACTGGCCAATACCTTATTCCCCGAGATTTCAGGAGTACACTCCTCTGAATATCTCCCAAGCCGAGCTATTAGAGGAAGCAAAGAGCGAGAGTTTCTTTAAGCTCCCGCCAATCACCCCAAGGGAGGGAAAGCATCTCCGCGGCATCTGACCGAGAACTGCAAACAACTCCGTGACTACATCGAGGAGTTGATCCGCTCGGGTCACCTGGCAAAGTACCTATGGGACAAACATCAAACAGATCGGAGGCAAGCCGATCAAATTAATGATGCGGGGCTAACGATCGGACAGATCATGGTCATCACCGACTGACCCGAGTCCGAGCAATAAGGACACTTGCCGATCCCGGTCACTCAATACAGAAGAATCTAAACAAAATTACATAAATTGTTTTTTGTTTAATAATAAAGAATCTTTCTTCCCTGCGATCTGAATTGCGTCCTTTTGTTTCCATGCTGAAACTCCCTGTAGGAACGACGAATGTCTTCTGCTCATCCGCAGCGGGTAAATTCCTGCCCGACAAACGCTGTGGATCAAAATCCTTCGTCATGAGGCCACCGAGCACCTACTCTGCCCGGTCCATCCGCAGCTGGTAGCTTCCTGATTGATAGTTTCTTGACGTGTTAAGTAAAATGTTTCACAACCAAAGAAATTTATACCGCAATCAATTAACGGTGTCGATGTAGCGCGTTAATGAATACGGATGGTCCACTGAGATGTGTGTTTTGATCGATTTTGTTTTAGATGAGTCGAAATGAAAAGATAAAAGAAAATTGCAAGAAAATTGATTCAAGATTTGTGAAATTTAGTTTCAAGAATCATAAAGAACTAGATCTAAAATCAAGAATCAATAAAGTTCAAGAAGATGTCCAAATCGAATGAATTATCAAGATTTGTAAAGAGGCTTGTAGGAATCGATCCAATTGATAGTGATGATGAATACTTATGATTACAAATTCTTATCTATTGATGATTTGTTGCTAGATCGATGACGATCAACGAGAATTAGGGATCTTTTGAAGAAACTAGGGTTTCTCCTTCTATCCCTTGTCCTTTCGTTGCATTCAAATTCTAGCCTCTAAGAAATTCAATCATCGATCGTTGATCTCTAATTTGGAGCGAAAACATTCAAGAAAGCATCTCGCTCAAAACTAGGTCATCGTTGATTCAATTTCCTAAAGTTTACAAAACTCATAAGACTTAAGAATCATTCAAGAATTTAATCATCATCATCTATCTATTTTCTCGATTCCTCCACAAGCGGAGTTTTCACTCAAACATCATGAAAAAGAAAACAATCAAGAATTGATAACTTTTCATAATGCTAAAATGTAAAGAAAAGTAAGATCAAGAATTTTCACTTTTTATAAATCAACGTTTCGTTACAATTCGCTCAAAGATTACAAGATTTTGAGGAGAGAACTCAATCGTCGAAACTAGCTTCGCATCGTCTTCTTGAGTAGCGGATCATCGTGGATCTCTTACTCGGATGAAAATCGGCGTCGCTTCAAAAGGCTTGTTGAAGGCTTGCTTTGATTTGGTACTCGATAGATCTTGATTTGGATCAAATTGTGTCACTCAATTTGATTTTGAAATGATTTGGATCTACAATTTTCACCACTCAAAATGATTTCCCTCCAAATTCAACAACCTCTAAACCCTAGATCTAAATCTCTTTTTATAACCACCTCATTTGAATCTTCCCTCCAAACCTAGGTTGTTAGAGAGAGCCTTCTAGAATGAGTTTGTTAGAGGGAATATTCTAGAATGAGATTGTTAGAGGGAATATTCTAGAAGAAGGTTGTGACAAGGAGGCTTCTAGAAGAAGGTTGTTATAAGGAGCCTTCTAGAAGAAGGTTGTTGGAGAGAGCCTTCTAGAATAAGGTTGTTGCAAGGAATATTCTAGAGTGAGTTTGTTATGCAAAGCCTTCTGGAAGAAGCCACGTGGTCTTTGAGAGTCTTCTGGAAGCTTGGCCGTTACAAGAAGGCATGTGGAGAAATATGAGCTGGTGACGTGTCTAACAGGCCGCGGATCCGCGGCGGATAGGCCAAGTTGGCCGCGGATGCACGGCCTATTGGTGGAGTTACTGCATGCAAATTTCTATGCTGATTTTTGTTGGCTTCATGGTATTTTTCTGATATCTGGAATATTTTTATACTTTTTTGTTTACTGCCAGATCACAAGTCTTGGACTTGACGTGTTTTATCAGCACTTTTAGCAGTTCCGGCTCTTTTTCCTGGATATTTTCCTGCATACAATCTCAAGACAAGTGTCGATTCACAAAAGATCATGCGTGCAATAATAAACACTCAATTTCCCTCAAAATGCCGATTATAACGTATAACACATGGTATTTAGTATTTTGCAGACAAATTGCTAATGTGCTATATTTATACCAAACACCTTTAGATGATTGCAAAGAGTAGGGAAATTGATGTGTTAAAAATGCAATATTTTCGACTGATCAAATTCCCCCAAACTTAATTTTGGTCGTCTCGAGCAAACTTTTTTTATTAGATAGAGAAGGAGAAAATATAAGAAAAAGAAAAACTAACTAGCACACTTTCATAGGCAACACGATTGCACTAAGCACGTGCAACAAGCCTTTAAACCTCTAGGTGTCCCTAGTAGGAGGAGTGTTGTCTCCTGAGGGTTTTCAGCGGATTGCACCCACAAAATCCCATAATAAAAGTAAGACCGTGAAAGTTACATGTAAAGATAAGAATTATAAAAGAAAGACTTTGAAAATTAGAGTTTCCAACTACACTAGCTTTTCGGTTGTCATAAGCCCTATCTTAATAGTTATGAAAAGATGCTAGAAATCGCATCATCCCTCAATAAAACATCGTCTTTATTCTTCATTCCTACCTTTCATCCAAACATCGATCATATACCCCTACGTGTGTGTAAAAGACATCCCTACACTCGGAGAATTCAATTCAAGCTATCATACTCTTGTCCATCTGCCTCAGTACTTTTTAATCAATGAATATTTAGATAGATTTGCTCACACATTTTTCATGCGACCGTTAATACTTCTTGAGGTACTAACCGACCGATTACTCATGTGCTTGCTTATTAGGTGTATTAGTATTTTCCTCGTCTTGCACCACCTAAGGCTTAGCAGTGACTCCTAGACCAGTTGGTCTAAGGCACTAGGTGATGAAGCACCATCACTATATTTTTTATTGCTGCCTTGGTGATAACAAAACCTGTGTTTATTTTTCTACACCATTTTATATTTTCTTCATTTATTATTTCCTTCATACTTTTGGCTTTTAAACAAGAGCATTTCAAGGTATCCTCTACTATCCCGAGTTTCAAGACGTGTGTAAGTGCGTATGGTAGGGTATCAACGTTCAAATGTTTGGCTTCTAGAATAGGAACTATTTTTCAGACTTATTTTTATCCTCAGATTAGTGACTTCTTTCATCTTACTAACCCTTGGGACAACAGCTCATAACTACTTGTTACTAGTTCGTTTAAGAAAACTTCTAATTTTCTTGGTTTTCTTAAATTTTTCCAATCTTTTAGATGTAATTTTTCACTATCTAATCTTTTATTATCTTATTTATGTACAAAAAAAAAATTTAATTTTTTTTTATTTTTATATGTTTTGTGCTCATGCAAAGTATGATGCAAAATGATGCGTAAATAAGCACAAACCTCCCACAAACTTGTTTTCAACAGTGTCCTCACTGTTGTCTTCTGCTAAGGCTCAAAAACCTGTAAGCTTGGGAGGACATTTATTAACGGGGGCAATAAATATGATCGTGAAAATCCTCCCCCAAACTTATTCTTTGACTCACAATTTTGAGGACAACTTTTATTTTCAAGAGTCAAAAATACCCCCCCCCCCAACTTGAGTTAAACAATGTTAATCTTTGAAAATCATAAGAGGGGGTCAAAATTATTGATCAATGCCAAGTTTTGCAAAGACCGAAAGTCAACACCAACCATTCAAAAATTTTATCAGTGTAGTGCATCGGTTGGTGGAAGAACAAGTTGAAAAGAGCCAAGAAGAAGTGGGGAAAAGGTAAGTGGTGTGAAGGAAAGGGTTTTCGTCTCGTTTTGGAGAGACGACACACTGATTGTGATGGATTACTCGCATTCTCGTGATTTTCAAGAAGAAGGGGTGGAGGTTCAATTTCTTCGTTGTGGAGATGATTCATCTCAACACCCGTGTCTGCTAAGAATGCAAGTCTATCAGCGAACATTTCCTTGAAGCTTTCATCAATATCCTGAAGAATATTCTCATTTGAAAGAACAGGATGATACCCAGACTCCAGAAAAGGTTCGTAATCGACGTTAGATGTTGACCCGGACAACTCGAAAGAAGGGTCCGTATGTATATGATACATATCTGGGTCAAACAACAACGTATAAAGGAAGTCTGGATCTGTATCGTGAAGCTGATCAAATTCGCTGCTGTCGACATCCATTAATTCGACAGAATATACTCGAGCATGAGGATCGGAGGGTTGACTTCCCAACTTGTAAATGTTGAGCTCAATTAACCTATTCCCGAAAGATAGGTTCATAGAGCCATTTCTACAGTTGATTACAGCGTTGGAAGTAGCCAAAAAAGGACGACCTAGAATCACCGGAATTTGGTTCTGTGGGTTCACTACAGGCTGTGTATCAAGAACAATAGAGTCCACAGGGAATACAAATTCCCCGATTTTTATCAACACATCCTCAAGTTCACCTCTAGGTTTGGTGATTGATCGGTCTGCCATCTGGAGAGTTATGTTCGAGGGCTTTAACACTCCAATACCTAGTTGCTCATATACTGAATATGGAAGTAGGTTAACACTAGCGCCAAGGTCAAGTAAAGCACGGTTAATGTGTTTATCCCTAATAGAAATAGAAATAGTAGGACAGCCAGGATCCTTACGTTTCCTTGGTAATTGTTGGGGAAAAGCTGTGTCTACAGTACTCGACATGAACACTTTTTTCGACACTTGAGTCTTCCTCTTCCTAGTGCACAAGTTCTTAAGAATTTTCGCATAGGACGGAACTTGTTGGATAGCATATAGGAGAGGGATGTTGATGTTAACTTCCTTAAACATGTCCACAAGCTTCTCCATTTGGGCATTGGGTTTGTTGGCCCTCAATCTGTTTGGAAATGGAGCTCTATCAATAAGCGTTGGGTCCAACATTTGTGGAGAAGTTTGTGGGGGTGGAAAGGATGAAGTGGGTGGCGGGTTTGAGCCTTTGGAAAAACGGAGAATAGGCTCGGAAGAAGAAGAAGGTAAATTGGACGAAATAGGGTAAGAAGTAGAAGTGGGAGTGGAAGTGGAAGTGGAAGCCGGGGTGTTAATGATCAATTCATCATTATCAATTTGTTCACCCACATGATTGTCTAGCACTCTTCCAGATCTCAACGTGGTAAGTGCATCCACATTAGTGTAATGTGAAGGTTCAGGATCAGGTAGGGGTTGAGCTGAAAGTTTCCCTTTCTCTCTAGCACTCATTTCGGCTTTTAACTGTGCAATTTGTGCTTCCATCGATTTAATAATCTTACCTTGGGAGGCGGAGTTATTCTTTATTGTGTCGATAGAAGACTTAAAGTCAGCCGTCCATTGCATGGTATATTTCAACAGCAAATCCATGGTTTGTTCGAGTGCAGAGGGTGTAGCAATACCGGCAGAAGATGGATCAAAGTTGTTGGCCGGGTTTTGAAAATTTCGTGGTTGAAAAGGGTGCTGACTCAGTTGTGGTGGTTGCTGTTGCTGTGGAGGGACCCATTGAAAGTTATTCTGGTTTGGATCCGTGTATTGAGTTTGGTGTTGGATCCAAGAAAGATCAGGGTGATTCCTCCAATCTTGATTAAATGAGGAAGAAGAAGGATCGTTTCCAGGTCTTTGCTGAAATGCAGCATTAGTGTGACCTTGAAACGGTATATTCAAAGGACATTCTTCCATCAAATGTAATGGGTTTGAACAGCAGCCACACACGGTTTTAGGAAGTGTGTATTGGTTTAGGGAGGCTGAAGGGATTTTGTTTTCTATAGCGTCGAGCTTCCTTTGCATTGCGGCTATTTCGGCTCTTATTATGACGGAAACATCGAGCTGATTGATACTTTCCCCAGATAATGGTGGTCTAACACTTTCCAATTGTAATATGTTTTGAGCTAAATCTTCTAGATATTTCCAAGCTTCACCATCATCTTTAGATAGGAATTGACAATGACACATGGTTTCAAGCATCTGTTTAGTCGTGAAATCAATACCCTCATAGATAACTCGACACAAATCCCATCTGGGGATTCCGTGATGAGGGCATTGTAAAAGAAGATCCTTGAACCGTTCAAAGCATTTCCAAAATGGTTCATTAGGAAGTTGGATAAATTTAAAGATTTCGCTCCAAATACGGGCGGTCTTATGATGGGGATAAAATTTCTTAAGGAATGCTACAACAAATTCATCCCATTTTGAAATAGAATATGCGGGTGTGTTGTAAATCCACTTCTTGGCTAAATCGCACAAAGTGAATAGGAGAAGATGTAAACGCATAGCATTCATAGACAGTTGTGAATTACCCATGAAAGCACATACGTTTTCGAATTTGGTGATAAAAACGTATGCGTCTTCAGACTCGAGCCCGTGAAATTTGGGTAAAATTTTGATGAATTGGAGTTTAATTTTGAAATTGTCCCCATTGGCTGGTGGTATAGAAAGACAGGTGGGAAGGGGAACACGTGTAGGATAGCATCTCTCTTGAAGAGAAATGCGTAGAGAATTCTGCACACCTGCGGGCGGTGGCAGAGTGGTGTTAAAGTTTGATGTCGTGGTGGGTGGTGGGAACGAAGATGAAGAATTACCGACTCTGGGGTCGATAAAAGAAACGCGGACAAGAGGGGAAATAGAATCCCGTGTCCAGCCTAACATGTGCTAAATGGTTGTAGCACAAGTGGCAGCGTTGGTGATAATTTAGAGGAAAAGTTGGTTGGTGTTTGTTTTGAAAAAAAAATACAGTTTTTGAAAAATCAAATCACAAAATAATGCACACCCCACCCTAGATCTAATGGTCACCTAAGTCAAATCACTAGACCGCTCCTAGACTTCCAGAAGACAAATCGCAGGATAAATCCTCTACTGCCTCTTTATCCCTTCTGTGGCCAGGTAAGTGGGAGGTTCTCCACTATGTAAGTAGTGGGCCTAATTAAATAACCACTTGCCTTAGACACACTTGCCTTAGACACCACAAAAGAAATGCGGATAAGCAATAGATTACCCATGACCTCCTTCTGTCCTAAGTGAGCGTGACGGTCCTTAGAGTCTTGTCTAGATATTTTTTAGTTAATGAGGGTGATGCGGATGCAGTTTTGTGATTTTTGGGGCTTAGGAAGGGTAATAAACTCCCTACCTAATCTGAATTTGCTCTTTGCCCCTTAATTTCCGTATTAAAATATGCAAACAACCAATTTCAAGAATCGCAACAAATTTATTTTTTAGCGGCGCTGAATTTTGCAAAGAATCCTGCAAGAAATTGATTATTGGACTAGATCAGAGAGGAGAGGAGAGAACAGAGAGTATACCTGAAAAATTTGGTACAGTGATCACCTTAAACGGCGGCGGAACCACCGCAAAAATGCCTCAATGGCCGCGGTTCCACGGCTTGATGGGGGAATTAGGGTTTGAAAATTTTTGTGCAGGTTCCTGTACTTCTCTGGATTCTTCAGATTTTCTCTGAATCTTGATCTCTCTGCTGCAATGATTCCAGATTCCCTCGCAAAAATTCAAACACTAATCGTTAAGCACTTGAAGCGAATCTTGGATAAAAATTTGATGGAATAATAATTTTTCAACTCAAATAACAAAAACGTACAAAATAGCACACATCCCCGGCAATGGCGCCATTTGATTGATAGTTTCTTGATGTGTTAAGTAAATTTTTTCTCAACCAAAGAAATTTATACCGCAATCAATTAACGGTGTCGATGTAGCGCGTTAATGAATACAAATCGTCCACTGAGATGTGTGTTTTGATCGATTTTGTTTTAGATGAGTCGAAATGAAAAGATAAAAGAAAATTGCAAGAAAATTGATTCAAGATTTGTGAAATTTAGTTTCAAGAATCATAAAGAACTAGATCTAAAATCAAGAATCAATAAAGTTCAAGAAGATGTCCAAATCGAATGAATTATCAAGATTCGTAAAGAGACTTGTAGGAATCGATCCAATTGATAGTGATGATGAATACTTATGATTACAAATTCTTATCTATTGATGATTTGTTGCTGATTAATCCAAAAATACTTGTTAACCGTAATCAGAAACGGCGTCGCTTTGCAGCTAGCCGGTGAATACGGGTCGATCCACAGAGATGGGTAGTTTTCTTAAAGTGTCTTTACGAGTTGATTCCAAATGTTGTATTGGATTGATTAAATCTAAAAACTAGATCTATCACTAAACTAAATTAATCTAAATTAAAGTCTTGCTAGGGTTAGGTTTAGGGGAAGTTTGGAGATTAAAGGTTTCCTCACCGCTTTCATTGCCCTATTTTAGATCTATTAGATGTTACGGTAATTATCAATAAAGTGGATCCGAATCTTTTGGGAAGATGTTTCTTCCTCTAGATTCGTATCCTTCCTTTATTGATAGTTACCCTAACCCCCATGGAAAACACGCGCAACCGGCCCTTTATACTACGGTTCATCGTTACCTCGAGGGGTAGGATGTCGTAAGGAGCGGTTGTGCGTGCATGCATGGAGTTCTAACTCTTAGGTATGGATGGCATGAAAGGGGTGAGAGATCTCATCTCTCAAACCTTTCCCTAAGGCTAACCCTAACAAGCGAGGAGATTACTCGCTCATTAGGGGATGATAGAACATACTAATTAAGAGAGAATAAAAACACAGAAATTAACTTACTAGGTTGACGGCTCCCTCCAAGCAATATAGAACAGATCTGAATAAACTCCCAGCAATTCTGAATTTTATTTATTGAAAAGAGGTATAGGGTTTTACAATTTTTTATTACAATTTATAAGCAAACAGGAGAATTTAGGGTTACGGGATTCGCATATGTGCAATTACAGATTTGCCCACGAAAAATCCAAACCCCCGCACCGACGCACCGACACGGGCTTTAAATGGCCGCGGAACCGCGGCATTAGTAGGCTTGGGCCGCGGTTCCGCGGCCCTTTGGTGAGATCATCTCACCAAACTTCCTGGGTTGGTTCTTTATACATTGGGCTTTATATTTCCATAGTTCTTTTCTCCCTTTGGCTTCTGGTCTTCTCCAGATCTTCAGTGAAACTTGTAGTGGTCTTTTAACTGTTTCCTTTGACATTTCGGACCATGCATTGCCTTGTACACTTGTGAATTGTTCTTTGTCTAGGCTTGACTAGGGTCCTTCTACTTGTTGGTCAAAAGTCCCTCTTTTTGTATCATCTTTTGTCCGTTTCACCGTTTTCGCTCCAAGAACCTATATCCTGTAATATGCAACAAACGTGCGTCAAGAGTACCTGTTTATTTATAAAATGAATGAAAATGGGGAGTACAATAATGCAATATTATAGTATGAACAAATACCCCCAAACTTATCTTTTGCTCGTCCTCGAGCAAACTTATTTTTATTCACTAAAATCCTAACCGCATTTTCATAGGGAAACGCGATTGCACTGAGCACGTGCAACAAGCCGTTAAACCTCTATGTGTCCCTAATAGGAGGAGTGTTGTCTCCTGAGGGTTTTCAGCGGATTACACCCACAAAATCCTATCAACTCGGCCCATTGACTTTTGTTCTCCAATTAAGTTCTCTAACAAGGAATTCTATTATCTTTTGACTCGCAAATTATCCACCCACATTCTTCACACTTCCTCATTATTTAACTTAAGATTATATATGTTATGTAAACCTATTTAGCTTTCGGCATCTCTTAAGTCTTCCTTCTAGGGTTTCATCTCTACTTAGGAATTTCTATCAACTCTACTAAAGATACAAGTTCTATCTTTCATTCCTTTCTCTTATCTAAACTCTAATCACATATCCCCACGTGTGTGTATAGATCACCCCTACACTTGGAAATTCAAATCAAGCAATCGTACTCTCATCCATTGTCCAAAGCACTTATTAATTAGTGAATTTTTAATAGAATTTTGCTTACACATCCTTCATGCGACCGTTAATACTTCTTGTGGTACCAACAACCGATTACAAGATGCGTTAGCACTTTAAAGCGTACTTCCTAGTTTTGCAACACCCAAGGCTTTTAGCAGTGACTCCCAAACCAGTTGGTCTAAGGCACTAGGTGATAAGGCACCCTTGCTAAATATTTTTTTCTATTTTTGCAGCCTTAAGTAATCACAAAAACCAGTGTCCATTTTTTTATTCTTTATTCACACTTGTATTTTTTTTTTCATTGTACTAAGGACTTTAGACAAGAGCATTTCAAGGTCTCTTCTACTATTCCAAGTTTCATGGTTCGTGATTGTGCAAATTGTAGGGTATACGTTCTCAGAATCTAGACTTAAGCTAGGAACTATTTTTCAAACGTATACTCTAATGAGAACATCAATACTCTTCCCTCATTTTGACTTAACCCAAGAAGTGAACCCAAAATTTGCCTATTTCTAAATAAACTACAAGGCATATACTTTCTACCGTTAAACTTTAAAGAAGGTTATGTTTAGGGTTTTTAATTCACTGAGTCTAAGATCTAGTTGTTCTTACCCAGTTAACCTATTAGTCAAACTCAAGTCAATTAGCCAAAATTGAATACAATTATTTTTATAATTTTTGAAATTTTTTCAAATTTTTATGGGTTTTCAAATAAATATGCAAATGCAAAAATATGTACAAATGAATACGAAGGAAGAAGACGTACCGAGCATACCCCCAAACTTGAACTTGACAGTGTTCTCACTGTTATGCTAAACCAATAGGGTCAAAATACCGGCACTTCCCTGTTTATTTATTTATAATTTTTTATTGTTAAGGAAAACAAAAATATATACAGAAAGGCCCTCCCCCCAAACTTCATTTAAACTATGTTAGATATTACTGCCAAACCTTGCATAGACCAAACGTCAACACCAACCAGTTGAAAAATTTATCAGTAAAAAGTATTGGTTGGCGGAAGAATAAGTTGTGGTGGTCCACAAAGAATTGGGGAAGATAGAAGTGGTGGAATGGAAGGTGTAGAGATAAATATACAGGAGGTGGTGATGAATCAAAACGAGAATGTAAATGATCAGCAATCAATGGAATATTGGCATTCTCGTAGCTTATTAAAAGAAATGGGGATGGTTCAACTTCTAAAGGAGGAGGTTGACTAACCATAATACCCCCAAAATGTTCCTGTGGGTCCTCTATTGACTTGGCATCATCCATCAATTGCATATGATATTCAATTATAATGGAACTGATCTCCTCGATGTCCGCCATAGTCCAATTAAAAACGTGCCGCCTATCTTGTAAGACTTTTAAAATAGCGTTCTCTTGCTCGAAGGCTAGAGAGGCTGATATTATAATAGGAAAAGTCTCATTCTCACCTATGTAAGCATATTTAAGGTGAGGCGGTAAGGACATGAGTTCGAGTTTCAGAGGCGAAAGAATCATTGCGGAATCTACCTCGAACTCAAAGGACTCCAACACAGGTTCGAAATCACTGCAAACAACCGATTCGGATGGTTCAACTAACTCATCCACAAATTCAAAACACTCCTATTCGGGTTGTGAGTCGTCATCATCCGAAAAAGTGAAACATTCATAATCAATATCGGTTGTGTCAACGGTGGTAGGCTCAAGGAGGGACGCACTAGTGGCGTCAAAACTGTTTTCATCAAATAGAAATCTTTCAAGCTCGCAGTCCTCCTGCGTGATTTCGTGAATAGAGAAAACTTCTCGTGTACTAGTTTTAGGCACGGGGGGCAGACTTCCCATCTTATAAATATTGAACTCACTAGACATCTTCCCAAAGGATAGAGTCATGGAGCCATTGCGACAGTTTATTACAGCATTGGAAGTGGCCAAAAATGGTCGACCGAGGATCACCGGAATTTGGTTTCTTGGGTTAGCAACACGTTGTGTATCCATAACAATAAAATCAACGGGGAATATGAACTCCTCAACTTTGATCAACACATCCTCTAGCTGACCCCTTGGATGGGTGATTGATCGATCAGCCATTTGGAGAGTACAACGAGTGGGTTTCAACTCTCCAACCCCTAATTGTTCATACACGGAGTAGGGAATCAGGTTAACACTAGACCCAAGATCTAACAGTGCTCGATTAATTTTCTTATCCCCAATTGTGATTGAAATCGTAGGACAGCCGGGGTCCTTTCGTTTTTGGGGTAAGGTTTGATGGTGGTTAATAGCATTGCTCACTGCACTAGCCACTAGCACTTTCTTGGGTACTTGAGATGCCTTTCTCTTCGAGGTGCATAAGCCCTTTAAGATTTTCGCGTATGAAGGGACTTGTTGGATTGCATCCAAGAGAGGTAAATTTATGCTAACCTGCTTAAATATCTCCACAATCTTCTCCACTTGTGCAGTTGGTTTATTAGGACTCAACCTGTTTGGGAATGGAGCATTTTGAAAATTCGTTGAGTCAAATGTCTGTGGAGTAGAATGTGGAGTAGGAACAGATCCCGGTGTAGATGTGTTCATGTTGTGAGAAATGGGTCCGTTCGAGTTAGAAGAAGTAGAGCCGTGTGAAGGGTGGAGAATAGGCTCTAAAGAAAAAGGTGAAGAAGAAAGTGAAGAAAATGAAGAAGGGGAAGATGACGATGTAGAAAAAGAAGAAGAAGAAGAAGAACCACCGGCGGGGATGTCATCAGTAATTTCCACATTATTCTGCAACACTCTTCCGGATCTCAACGTGGTCACCGCATTTACATTGTGATTGTGATATGCATTTTGTGTGTGACCGGGATTTGGCAATGGTTGAGATGGAAGCTTTCCCTTTTCTCTCTCGCTCAATGCAGCAGTTAATTGTGCAATTTGTGTCTTAATAGATTTGATACTTTGATCGTGTGAGGCATTGTTATGCATCAAAGACTGAACATAATTTTCAAATCTTGCTGCAGATTCTGTAGATTGCTTAAGAAATGCATCTAGACTTTTTTCGAGCGAGATAACCTTATCATCATTTGGTTGAACCAAATTGTTCGTTTGATTTGTATAAGGTTGTTGTTGGAAAGGTTGCTGGTTTTGAGTTTGTGGAGGTGCTTGTTGTTGTTGTTGTGGAGGAGGTCTTTGAAAATTGTTATTTCCTTGGACTTGTTGATTTTGGTTCCAAGTGAAATTTGGGTGACTCTTCCATCCCGGATTATATGTCGAAGAGTACGGATCGTTTCTTTGTCGTTGCTGAAATGCAGCATTGACTTGATCTTGTCCTTGAATAGGTGCATTATAAGGACACTCTTCGGTTAGATGCGATGGATTCGAACAACAAACACAAACAGTTCGTGTGGGTAAAACAGGGGCAGGAGAAGACGATGAGATTTTGGTCTCGATGGCTTCTAGCTTTTTCATAAGTGAGGCCATCTCGGCCTTCATAGCAATCGACATATCTACTTGATGTATGCCTGCCCTAGATTGACCACTAGAAGATGATGTGGTCTTGGTACTCTCCCACTGAATTGTTTGCTCACTAAGATCCTCAAGAAACTGCCAAGCTTCGTCGCTAGACTTGGAGAGAAAATGACCTTGACATATGGTTTCTAGCAACTGCTTCGTTGCCGAGTTCAATCCCTCGTATAATGTTTGGCAAAGTTGCCAACTTTCGATCCCATGATGAGGGCATTGAACGAGTAGGTCTTTAAATCTCTCGAAGCACTTCCAAAATGGTTCGGAAGGAAGTTGTGAAAATTGTATAATCTCATTACGGATTCTAGCAGTTTTGTGATGAGGATAGAACTTTTTCAGAAAAGCTCTCACAAACTCGTCCCAATTTCTAATGGAATGTGATGCGGTGCTGTATAGCCACTTCTCGGCTAGGTCACATAAGGTGAAAGGAATGACCCTTAGCCTTATAGCGTCATCACTTAATTGGGTCGTTTTCATCATAGCGCACACATTTTGGAATTTATTGATAAAGATATATGCATCTTCAGATTCCAAACCATGAAATTTTGGCAGCATATTGATGAAATGTGGTTTTATTTCAAAGTTGTCCCCATTTGCCGGTAGGGGTGAAAGACATGTAGGTAAAGAAGTGCGGACGGGGTAGAAGAGATCCTGGAGCGCAACTCGTGCGGGCGCAACAATAGGCGGAAGATTCGGGTTATTCGCACCTAACGGAGGTGGAATCATTCCCGTCGGTAAGGTATCGTTGGGGTTGAATCCCGACATACCTTCGAAAGAAGAACTTGAAGGTGGAGGTAAGGAAATGGAGGGAATTTCGACTTCGGTATCGAAAGGTTCGTCGGTCGGTACCAACGAAACACGGACTAATCAGGCGTTAGTATCCCTAGTCCAAAGTGACATACACTAAAGGGGTAGTGCAGTCAGAAAAAAAAAGAAAGACAGAATGTGGGGGTAAGATAACGTCAATGAAGGGAAGTGAGTGGAAGTGAGTTTCAAGTTTTCTTAGCAGCAAGTTGCAAGTTTTGAAAAGATTTTTCTTTTTTTTTATGTGAGAGTTTTGCAAAGAGGTTTTTGAAAAGAGACTCGTGACACAAATGTATCAACCACACATACACAATCAGGCCTAGATCTAGGGTCGCCTAGGTCTGCTAGACAGCTCCTAACTAAGGCTAGAAATAGGACCTCAAACCGCCTCTTTACCGACAAGTACGGCCAAGTAAGTGGGAAGGAACCACAGTAGTGGGCCTAATTAAAAACCACTAGCCTAGACACCGCAAAGTCAGTTAGGATAAACGGTCGATGCCTATACTAGTCCTTTTCCTATTGAGCTCGATGTCCTTAGGTCTGAGTCTAGTATTTTTTTTAATTAATTGTGGTCGATGCAAAATGCTTTAAGGTGATTTCTGGGGTCCTGGGAAGGGTGATGAAACCCCCACCCAATCTGAGTTTGGTTAATTAGCCCCTTAAAGTCCGATTAAATTATGCAAAACAATAAAATTCACTTGCAATCAAATTTTAGCGCGGCGCAAAGAAACCTGCAGAAAATCTGTTATTTAGAAGGGGGAGAAAAAAATTTAGCGCAAAGAATTCCTGCAGAAAATTTTCACAGTGGATATATTGTAGGTTATAGAGGGGAGAATGAGGGATCAAACCATGTAAAATTGAGGAGCTGACGTGGCTAACATGCGGCGGAACCGCGGCACTGGGCACCCTTTTGCGGCGGAAGCGCGGTCAGTTGAGGGAATCACTCCCTGAAAAAAATTTGGCTGCTCTGTTATCCAATTTCCCTTCTGTTCTGATATGATTTTCTCTGGTTTACCCTCTGTAAATTTTCAGATCCGAGAATCCTCGCTATTCCTGCAAGATTCAAAAGATACACCCTTCAAACAGATCAAAATTGATAATAAATTTTTTATATTTTCAGATTTTTATAATTTTTAAAATTTAGATCAACCCGAAATTACACAGAAAAAAATTTACACCATCCCCGGCAACGGCGCCATTTGATTAATCCAAAAATGCTTGTTAACCGTAATCAGAAACGGCGTCGCTTTGCAGCTAGCCGGTGAATACGGGTCGATCCACAAAGATGGGTAGTTTTCTTAAAGTGTCTTTACGAGTTGATTCCAAATGTTATATTGGATTGATTAAATCTAAAAACTAGATCTATCACTAAACTAAATTAATCTAAATTAAAGTCTTGCTAGGGTTAGGTTTAGGGGAAGTTTGGAGATTAAAGGTTTCCTCACCGCTTTCATTGCCCTATTTTAGATCTATTAGATGTTACGGTAATTATCAATAAAGTGGATCCGAATCTTTTGGGAAGATGTTTCTTCCTCTAGATTCGTATCCTTCCTTTATTGATAGTTACCCTAACCCCCATGGAAAACACGCGCAACCGGCCCTTTATACTACGGTTCATCGTTACCTCGAGGGGTAGTATGCCGTAGGGAGCGGTTGTGCGTGCATGCATGGAGTTCTAACTCTTAGGTGTGGATGGCATGAAAGGGGTGAGAGATCTCATCTCTCAAACCTTTCCCTAAGGCTAACCCCAACCAACGAGGAGATTACTCGCTCATTAGGGGATGATAAAACATACTAATTAAGAGAGAATAAAAACACAGAAATTAACTTGCTAGGTTGACGGCTCCCTCCAAGCAATATAGAACAGATCTGAATAAACTCCCGGCAATTCTGAATTTTATTGATTGAAAAGAGGCATAGGGTTTTATAATTTTTGATTACAATTTATAAGCAAACAGGAGAATTTAGGGTTACGGGATTCGCACATGTGCAATTACAGATTTGCCCACGAAAAATCCAAACCCCCGCACCGACGCACCGACACAAGAAAAATACACCGACACGGGCTTTAAATGGCCGCGGAACCGCGGCATTAGTGGGCTTGGGCCGCGGTTCCACGGCCCTTTGGTGAGATCATCTCACCAAACTTCCTGGGTTGGTTCTTTATACATTGGGCTTTATATTTCCATAGTTCTTTTCTCCCTTTGGCTTCTGGTCTTCTCCAGATCTTCAGTGAAACTTGTAGTGGTCTTTTAACTGTTTCCTTTGACATTTCGGACCATGCGTTGCCTTATACACTTGTGAATTGTTCTTTGTCTAGGCTTGACTAGGGTCCTTCTACTTGTTGGTCAAAAGTCCCTCTTTTTGTATCATCATTTGTCTGTTTTACCGTTTTCGCTCCAAGAACCTGTATCCTGTAATATGCAACAAACGTGCGTCAAGAGTACCTGTTTATTTATAAAATGAATGATAATGGGGAGTACAATAATGCAATATTATAGTATGAACAGTTGCTAAATCGATGACGATCAACGAGAATTAGGGATCTATTGAAGAAACTAGGGTTTCTCCTTCTATCCCTTGTCCTTTCGTTAATTAGCATTCAAATTCTAGCCTCTAAGAAATTCAATCATCGATTGTTGATCTCTAATTTGGAGCGAAAATATTTAAGAAAGCATCTCGCTCAAAACTAGGTCATCGTTGATTCAATTTTCTAAAGTGTACAAAACTCATAAGACTTAAGAATCATTCAAGAATTTAATCATCATCATCTATCAATTTTCTCGATTCCTCCACAAGCGGAGTTTTCACTCAAATATCATGAAAAAGAAAACAATCAAGAATTGATAACTTTTCATAACGCTAAAATGTAAAGAAAAGCAAGATCAAGAATTTTCACCTTTTATAAATCAACGTTTCATTACAATTCGCTCAAGGATTACAAGATTTTGAGGAGAGAACTCAATCGTCGAAACTAGCTTCGCATCGTCTTCTTGAGTCGCGGATCGTCGTGGATCTCTTGTTCGGATGAAGATCGGCGTCGCTTCAAAAGCCTCGTTGAAGGCTTGCTTTGATTTGGTACTCGATAGATCTTGATTTGGATCAAATTGTGTCACTCAATTTGATTTTGAAATGATTTAGATCTACAATTTTCACCACTCAAAATGATTTCCCTCCAAATTCAACAACCTCTAAACCCTAGATCTAGATCTCTTTTTATAACCATCTCATTTGAATCTTCCCTCCAAAGCTAGGTTGTTAGAGAGAGCCTTCTAGAATGAGTTTGTTAGAGGGAATATTCTAGAATGAGGTTGTTAGAGAGAATATTCTAGAAAAAGGTTATTACAAGGAGGCTTCTAGAAGAAGGTTGTTATAAGGAGCCTTCTAGAAGAAGGTTGTTGGAGAGAGCCTTCTAGAATAAGGTTGTTGCAAGGAATATTCTAGAGTGAGTTTGTTATGCAGAGCCTTTTGGAAGAAGCCACGTGGTCTTTGAGAGTCTTCTAGAAGCTTGACCGTTACAAGAAGGCATGTGGAGAAATATGAGCTGGTGAGGTGTCTAACAGGCCGCGGATAGGCCAACTTGGCCGTGGATCCGTGGCCTATTGGTGGAGTTACTGCATGCAAATTTCTGTGCTGATTTTTGTTGGCTTCATGGTACTTTCCTGATATCTGGAATATTTTTATACTTTTTTGTTTACTGCCAGATCACAAGTCTTGGACTTGACGTATTTTATCAGCACTTTTAGCAGTTCCGGCTCCTTTTCCTGGAGATTTTCCTGCACACAATCTCGAGACAAGTGTTGATTCACAAAAGATCATGCGTGCAATAATAAACACTCAATTTCTCTCAAAATGCTGGTTATAACGTATAACACATGTTATTTGGTATTTTGCAGACAAATTGTTAATATGTGCTATATTTATACCAAACACCTTTAGATGATTGCAAAGAGTAGGGAAATTGATATGTTAAAAATTCAATATTTTCGACTGATCACATCCTACCCTACAACGCCGCGGACCGAAACCCTCATCTCGAGGCCACCGAGCAGCTTTCCTGCCCGGTCAATCCCTGGCGGGTATATTCCTACCCATATACGCCAAGGATTGAAGCCCTCATCTTGAGGCTACCGCACAGCTACTCTGCCCGGTCCATCCGCAGCTGGTAGCTTCCTACCCCACAACGCTGCAGATCAAAGCTCTTATCTCGAGGCCACCGCACAGCTACTCTGCCCGCTCCATCTGCAGCTGGTAGCTTCCAACCCCACAACGCTGCAGATCGAAGCCCTCATCTTGAGGCCACCGAGCAGCTTTCCTTCCCGGTCAATCCCTGGCGGGTAGATTCCTACCCATCTACGCCAAGGATCGAAGCCCTTATCTCGAGGCCACCGCGCAGCTACTCTGCCCGGCCCATCCGCAGCTGGTAGCTTCCTACCTCACAACGCTGCAGATCAAAGACCTCATCTCGAGGCCACCATGCAGCTACTCTGCCAGGTCCATCCGCAGCTGGTAGCTTCCTACCCCACAGAGCTGCGGATCGAAGCCCTCATCTCGAGGCCACCGAGCAGCTACTCTGCCCGGTCCATCCGCAGCCCGTAGCTTCCTACCCCACAACGCTGCGGATCGAAGCCCTCATCTCGAGGCTACCGCGCAGCTACTCTGCCCGGTCCATCCGCAGCTGGTAGCTTCTTACCCCACAACGCTACGGATCAAAGCCCTCATCTCGAGGCCACAATGCAGCTACTCTGCCCGGTCCATCTACAGCTGGTAGCTTCCTACCCCACAGCGCTGCGGATCGAAGCCCTCATCTCGAGGCCACCGAGCAGCTTTTCTGCCCGGTCAATCCCTGGCGGGTAGATTCCGACCCATCTACGGCAAAGATCGAAGCCCTCATCTCGAGGCCAGCGCGCAGCTACTCTTTCCGGTCCATCCGCAGCTGGTGGCTTCCTACCCCACAACGCTACAGATCAAAGCCTTCATCTCGAGGCCACCGAGCAGATTCCCTACCCGGTCAATCCCTGGCGGGTAGATTCCGACCCATCTAGGCCAAGGATCGAAGCCCCCATCTCGAGGACACCGCACAGCTACTCTGCTCGGTCCATCCGCAGCTGGTAGCTTCCTACCCCACAACGCTGCGGATTGAAGCCTTCATCTCGAGGCCACCAAGCAGCTTCCTTACCTGGTCAATCCTTGGCGGGTAAATTCCTACCCATCTATGCCAAAGATCGAAGCCCTCATCTCGAGGCCACCGCCCAGCTACTCTGCCCGTTCCATACGCAGCCGGTAGCTTCCTACCCTACAACGCTGTGGATCAATGCCCTCATCTCGAGGCCACCGCGCATCTACTCTGCCCGGTCCATCTGCAGCTGGTAGCTTCCTACCCCACGACGCTGCAGATCAAAGCCCTCATCTCGAGGCCAGCGCGCAGCTACTCTTCTCGGTCCATCCACGGCTGGTAGCTTCCTACCCCATAACGCTGCGGATCGAAGCCCCCATCTCGAGGCCACCGAGCAGCTTCCCAGCCCGGTCAATCCCTGGCGGGTAGATTCCTACCCATCTACGCCAAGGATCGAAGCACTCATCTCGAGGCCACCGCGCAGCTACTCTGCCCAGTCCATCCGCAGCTGGTAACTTCCTACCCCACAACGCTGCGGATCAAAGCCCTTATCTCGAGGCCACCGCACAGCTACTCTGCCCGGTCCATCCACAGCTGGTGGCTTCAAACCCCACAACGCTGCGGATCGAAGCCCTCATCTTGAGGCCACCGAGCAGCTTCCCTGCCCGGTCAATCCCTGGCAGATAGATTCCTACCCATTTACGCCAAGGATCGAAACCCTTATCTAGAGTCCATCGCACAGCTACTCTGCCCGGTCCATCCGCAGCTGGTAGCTTCCTACCTCACAACGCTGCGGATCAAAGACCTTATCTCGAGGCCACCGCGCAGCTACTCTGCCAGGTCCATCCGCAGCTGGTAGCTTCCTACCCCACAGAGCTACGGATCGAAGCCCTCATCTCGAGGCCATCGAGCAGCTACTCTGCCCGGTCCATCCGAAGCCGGTAGCTTCCTACCCCACAACGCTGCGGATCGAAGCCCTCATCTCGAGGCCACCGCACAGCTACTTTGCCCGGTCCATCCACAGCTGGTAGCTTCTTACCCCACAACGCTGCGGATCAAAGCCCTCATCTCGAGGCCACAATGCAGCTACTCTTCCCGGTCCATCTACAGCTGGTAGCTTCCTACCCCACAGCGCCGCGGATCGAAGCCCTCATCTCAAGGCCACCGAGCAGCTTCCCTACCCGGTCAATCCCTAGCGGGCAGATTCCTACCCATCTACGCTAAAGATCGAAGCCCTCATCTCAAGGCCATCGCGCAGCTACTCTGTCCGGTCCATCTATAGCTGGTAGCTTCCTACCCCACAGCGCTGCAGATCGAAGCCCTCATCTCGAGGCCACCGAGCAGCTTCTCTGCCCGGTCAATCCCTGGCGAGTAGATTCCGACCCATCTATGCCAAAGATCGAAGCCCTCATCTCGAGGCCACCGCGCAGCTACTCTTTCCGATCCATCCGCGGCTGGTAGCTTCCTACCCCACAACGCTACGGATCAAAGCCTTCATCTCGAGGCCACCGAGCAGATTCCCTGCCCGGTCAATCCTTGGCGGGTAGATTCCTACCCATCTACGCCAAGGATCGAAGCCCTCATCTCGAGGACACCGCACAGCTACTCTGCTCGGTCCATCCGCAGCTGGTAGCTTCCTACCCCATAACGCTACGGATTGAAGCCCTCATCTCGAGGCCACCAAGCAGCTTCCTTGCCTGGTCAATCCCTGGCGGGTAGATTCCTACCCATCTATGCCAAAGATCGAAGCCCTCATCTCGAGGCCACCGCCCAGCTATTCTTCCCATTCCATCCGCAGCTGGTAGCTTCCTACCCTACAACGCTGTGGATCAAAGCCCTCATCTCGAGGCCACCGCGCATCTACTCTACCCGGTCCATCCGCAGCTGGTAGCTTCCTACCCTACGACGCTGCAGATCAAAGCCCTCATCTCGAGGCCAGCGCATAGCTACTCTTCCCGGTCCATCCACAGCTGGTAGCTTCCTACCCCACAACGCTGCGGATCGAAGCCCTCATCTCGAGGCCATCGAGCAGCTTCCTAGCCCGGTCAATCCCTGGCGGGTAGATTCCTACCCATCTACGCCAAGGATTGAAGCACTCATCTCGAGGCCACCGCGCAGCTACTCTGCCTGGTCCATCCGCAGCTGGTAGCTTCCTACCCCACAACGCTGGGGATCAAATCCCTCATCTCGAGGCTACCGCGCAGCTACTCTACCCGATCCATCTGTAGCTGGTAGCTTCCTACCCTACAACGCTGCGGATCGAAGCCCTCATCTCGGGGCCACCGAGCAGCTTCCCTACCCGATCAATCCTTCGCGGGTAGATTCCTACCCATCTACGCCAAAGATCGAAGCCCTCATCTCAAGGCCACCGCGCAGCTACTCTGCCCAGTCCATCCGCAACTGGTAGCTTCCTACCCCACAACGCTGCGGATCAAAGCCCTCATCTCGAGGCCACCGAGCAGCTACTCTGCCCAGTCCATCCGCAGCTGGTAGCTTCCTAGCCCACAACGCTGTGGATCAAAGCCCTCATGAGGCCACCACGCAGCTACTCTGCCCGGTCCATCTGCAGCTGCTAGCTTCCTACCCCATGACGCTGCAGATCAAAGACCTCATCTCGAGGCCACCGAGCAGCTTCCATGCGCGTTCAATCCCTGGCAGGTAGATTCCTACCCATCTATGCCAAGGATCGAAGCCTTCATCTCGAGGCCACCGCGCAGCTACTCTGCCCGGTCCATCAGCAGCCGGTAGCTTCCTACCCCCACAACGCTGTGGATCAAAGCCCTCATCTCGAGGCCACCGAGCAGCTTCCCTGCCCGGTCAATCCCTGGCGGGTAGATTCCTACCCATCTACGCCAAGGATCGAAGCCCTCCTCGTGAGGCCACCGGACAGCTTCCTTGCCCGATCAATCTTAGCAACCGGGCACCCTCATGCTCAGTTCATCCTGGCGGACAGTTTCCTGCCCCTCGACGCCAAGGATCAAAGCCCTCATCTCGAGGCCACCGAGCAGCTTTCCTGCCTGGTCAATCCCTGGCAGGTAGATTCCTACCCATCTATGCCAAGGATTGAAGCCTTCATCTCGAGGCCACCATGCAACTACTATGCTCGGTTCATCCTGGCGGGCAGCTTCCGGTCCTACGACGCTAAGGATCGAAATCCCTCATCACGAGGCGACCGGGCACCCTCATGCTCGGTTCATCCTGGCGGGCAGCTTCCTGCCCCTCGACACCAAGGATCGAAAGCCCTCATCATGAGGCGACCGGGCATCCTCATGCTCGGTTCATCCTGGCGGGCAGCTTCCTGTCCCATGATGCCAAGGATCGAAAACCCTCATCACGAGGCGACCAGGCACTCTCACGCTCGGTTCATCCTACCGGCAGCTTCCTGCCCTACAAAAATGCGGATCAAAAGCCCTCATCACGAGGCGACTGGGCATTCTCCTTCTCGGTCCATCCACTCCAGACAGCTTCCTGCTCTACAAAGAGATGGATCAAAGCCCTCGTTATGAAGCAGCCAGACATCTTCATGCTCGGTCTCAACGGTGGATCCCTAAGCCTCATACTGAACCAGCTAGCAAGCCTCTGCTCGGCGCATGCACCCGAAGAAGGCAAGCTCCTAACATGGCTCAAGTAAAATATATATATATATATATACATATATATATATAAGAGCTCGAGTTCGGTCGATAGCCGGCCCTAACAGACGAAACGACGCCTCCACTCGTTCCTGGGCAATCGACATCATAATTCTCGGTGCCAAACTGAGCAGAAGATTCTCCGTGTAGTCCACTCTCGACCCGACCCATAAATAGGTTGAAACAAGAGTGGGGGGCTAATGATGTTGCTCAGAAGTGGTATTTCCTCATATCACGACGCGTGGCGAATGACGTGTCACCCGCGACAGCTCACTAGACTTCTGGAGGGATACCGAGGTAAAATCTGTAGGGTTCCTAGGCACCCTAATGAGGTCTCACAAGGCATCAACCATGCCAATTTCAAAAATTATGGTGCCGAGAAACCCGACTGTGCGGATCGTTGGCTAGAAATCTAGGCGAAAAACAATCTAGTTAACAACTTAACTAATGGGATATCGGAAATACAACCTTTGTAGATCCGGTGCTCCACCTCCATAGCTCCGCAACGAAGTCGTCTCCGCTGTCCAAAAGGAATCCGGGCTCTAGAGTCGGCTTCGTCGGAGAAAAAGCGAGCTAGGTCGTCGATGTCCATGCCGAAGATGATCTACGTCGAGGCATCGCTAAATCAAGCTCCACCTTCACCAAGCCCTAAAAACTTGTGAAGGAAACACACTCTACTACTTGGCAAGAGGTAGAGGATGAAGAAATAGGAAGTGGGTAGACTTTAGAATTGGATTTCTCACTCTTTATCATCAATCACCATTGATGACCTTGCTTTCTTCACTTGAAGAAAAATGAGGAAGAAGAAGATAATAGTTATGATAAGTTGATTAAAAAGGATAAATTATCTCAATACTTATCATAACCTAACTCTAGTTAAGTGTAGAGAATAGACCATGGTTTGCTTAAATGGTTAGGGTTAAGAATGAAGACAAGAAAGGTGACTAAGTCAAAGGTTCATGAATCTTCAACAAACAAACAAACAAAGCCACCATTCTTTCTTTATCTTATCCAAAACAAATAAATAAATAAATAAATAAATAAATAAGATAATCAAAACCCTAATCATTAACTTAACCATGGTTTAATCTTTACACTTAACCAAGTTAACATGTATCATCAAACATGATACAAACAAGTGCACAAAAGTATATCGCATATACAATGCGCAGATCTAAGTGAGAAAATCCATCTTAAGTGAACCGATACTAGTTAATGCAAAGTAATATATCAAATATATAATTATGCATTAAATCATTAAATCAACACTTGATTTAACGATCCGGTCATATCGCATATAACCGACTAGTATCGAATGTATCGGCTTATCGAATCAACCCTCGATTCGATAACTAGGTTATATCGCATATAACCATTCGACACATTCATCGCGAGAATGAAATACGGTATCACATACACGCATTATTCTCGGTCCCGCACATATCTCATATGCGCTCCTATTTCGTTTCGCTTGAGCCAGGAAACCTCTGTGTAGGACTCTAAAGACTCGTCAATACGCCGGCAGCAGATGATGATCATATCAAACATCCACAAGCCGCAAGCGGTCTGCTAAACGTAACGGCCACCCGGGTATTGAGCGATCAGAAGATCGACGAGCAAGCCCGCTCACACTCCTGTGAATCCAACCAGTAACACTACCGTACAGTCCGGTCTGATCGTCTGATATGTCGCATATCTCGCCTAGGGGTGGTAAACGTCAGACCCCAATAGCTCGATAAGTCGTGTCGATATGAGGTCTATAACTGTTCGAGAAACTACTGGTAACACTTACCAGTAAATCTCAGCAACCCTGGCCAGGGATTTCCTGTTATAGCCAATCGAACACAGCGCAACATCAACTCCCTATACCGGGAGAGACGAATCCCCTCCTATCGCTCATTGCCTCCATGTGACTCGGGAATGTACCCAAAAACCACCGTTTTGCACGCCCTCTTGGACGTGGTAAGATGGAAATCAAAGCACAGTGGGAACCACACAAGACTCTATGACGATCTCGGGTCAACAGACTACTCTGTACCAGTGTCACCAGAGAACTGCCATCTGACGTGAGGTATAATACCATCTGGGAGTTCTCGGCGAGTCCGTCCAGTGTACCCAGTCTCTACTGAGCACCCGTATATCATCTCTGATGTCAAACACCAATGGATATGGGATCATCCATCGCCCATCTGTATGGGTCGAGAAGGTATACGCTAGTCTACCCTGGTATATCGATGCCCCGTCTCGATACACCCACGACTAGGGACTTTGAAGGATGTACTTATGGACTACCATGTCCCCACTAGTATGATCCGCATCATAGTCCAGGTAGTCAAGTACAGATCCTAAGGGCTTTACCAACATGTAACAGAGAGACAATCAGCATACACGTTAAGGTAAAGGGTAACCAGATAGCATACTATCATGTCGAGCAAGAAAGTCCTCCCTATATATGTCCCAGCATCCACTACAATATACATCCTATGTACAGTAATGGCCTCTAGGGCATACATATAACTAACAATCTCCCACTTGCACTAGGGCCATCTGTAGCAGTGGTTTTAGTATCTCATACTCAACCATCCCATAAAAGTCTCTCTCTGGGAACAGGCCTTTGTGAGTGGATCCGCTGTGTTGTCCTCTGAGTCTACTCTCCTATACCTCGATCTCCCTGGAGATCAACCATCTCCATGATCAAGTGATACTGTCTTAGAATATGTCTGGATCACTGATGGGACCGGCGTTCCTTGGCATAAGCCACAACTCCATTGTCACACAATGGGAGGAACATAGTTCATCTCATGAACCAATATACACCCAGACTGCCTCTTTGGTAGCATCTTAAGTAGCGATGTATCCTGCCTTTATCGTCTAGTATGCCACGGTATCTAGCTTGGAACTTCTTCCAACATACCGTCCCTCTACTGAGGATAAAGACAATGCCTGCGACTGACATTCAGTCGTCTTTATCACCCTGGAACACTTCCATTGATTCTCCCCAGGATCGATTGATACCATCTCACTACTTCTAGTGAGATTCCTAACATCCAATTAGATCTATCTCATAGATCCAAAATCCAGGATTTAGTAGGTATCACTTTGATCCTATATGGAGAATCATTGTGATAAGCGGAGATTGATCGAGCGTAGCATAGGAAACTGCTTCCCTATCAAGAGTATGTCATCCACGTACTCTACGAGGATCGTCACCATACTCTCTACTACCTTTTTATATATACAAGGTTCATCTACCATTTTGATGATGTCAAACTCTTTGACTAATTCATCAAAACAGATGTTCCAACTCCGCGATGCCTGCTTTATCCTATAAAGCATCTTGCACACGTTTCCGCTGCTCCCACTTTCTACGAAGCCCTCTGGCTGTGTACTTATAGACGCTCTCTTCTAAATCATCATTTAGAAAAGCAGTCAAGACACCCAACCACCAGATATCGCAATCATGGTATGTAGCCGTGACAAGTAGGATCTGGATGGACTTAAGCATAGCTACTTGAAAAGGTTTCATTATTATCCACACCTGGTCAATGATGCAAACTTTTAACAAGTCTAGCTTTGAAAGTCTCAACTTTTCCATGTACACCAAGTAATCTTCTCAAGATATACTTGCTCCTGATGGGGATTTAACCCTTCAGATATAGCAGCTAAAGTCCATACTTTGCTGGTGTATAAGGATTCCATCTCAGATCACTAAGCATCCAGCCATTCTTACAGAGTCTTACTCCTGATGGCCAGCTCGAAACTAGTTGGGTCATCATCTCATGATGCATTCCTCGCTCCCACTGTCATAGAGAAACCGAAGTATCTCTCAGGTGGGTGAGGAACCCTACTAGATCGGCGGAGAGGCTGAGGTTCGTTGGTTTCCACTGAATCCTCTGGTTGTACCAAATCATGCTGTAGTTTGTATAGCTGGAACACTTCCAGTTCTACATAACAGACCTTGCCTCGAGCTTGTCCGGATTTTGCTTTTAGACATAGACCGGACAACCCCAAATCTTAACTAGTTTAAGACATGGGCTCTTCCCTTTCCATATCTCATATGGAATGGTAGGCAACTGATTTGATTGGAACCCTATTCAATAGGTATGCAGCTTCTCAAGTGCATAACACCCAAAAGGAAATAGGTAGCTCAGTATTACTCATCATAGAGCACACCTTATCACATAGGGTGTAATAGCTCCACCCCGATATACCATCGTGCTATGGTGTATGCGGAGGAGTAATGCTGAGAGAGAATCTCATTCTCCTTTAGAAAAGTCCAGGATTTCCGTGCTCAAGTATTCTCCTCCTCGATCACATCAAAGGACATAATACTTATACCCTTATTGGTTCTCTACTTCTAACTTATATTCTATGAATATCTCAAAAGGTTCGGACTTGTGTTTCAACAGGAACATATGTCTGAATCTTGAGAGATTATCAGAAAATGTAATGAAGTACAAAGAACCGGTCTTGGCATGTGTAGACAGGGGACCTACATACATCAACATGTATCATCCCAAGAGTTCACTAACTCTTTCTCTGTTTCCAATAAACAGAGCTAGTGTCATTTTATCTTTGTGACATGACTGGCGAGTTTCACAAGATGTAAGTTCAAACTAATTTAAATATGCATCTTTATGTAACTCTAGCCAGTCGGGTCGCATTGATCTGACCTAGTCTACAATACTTCAAGAAGGATTCGTTTATTTCTGAACTCTTCCTCTTGTGTGTGTTCCATATACTAAGAACTGTAGTTTGATTTAGAACATCAATGCTTTTAGATAACGTGCCTGAACCGATCAACTTTTGATATAGGAAATGTTCAAAACATTATCCATCAATACAAAATTATATCCTTTCTTTACTAATAAAGAGACTGATATGATTTTGTATATCAGGTTCGGTATCTAATAACATTCGTTCAGAATCAATGTATTCTGGTAATACAGGGTGACAGTGACCAACAGACTTGGCTGCAATACTTGCCCCGTTTTCTGCCTCATGAAACTTATCACCCGTTCTCAGTCCTCTACCTTTTTGTAGCCCTATGTAACAGATTACATATCTGGGATCCTGATCTGGTATCACATACCCAGGACCTAAAGGATACTGAGAAACAGTTCTCTGTAATGAACACACCCGAAGATGATGCATCAGCATGCACTCTCTTCGTTTGGGCGGCACGGGAAATCTGGTATTCCCCAATTTCCTGCTCTGTCTTATAACAATTATAAGTTGGAGCGGGACCAACGTTCCCCAGCTCAGTATAACAAGCGGGTTCGGTCAATACATC
Organism: Agapanthus africanus; assembly: GCA_030015575.1. Lineage (NCBI taxonomy): Eukaryota > Viridiplantae > Streptophyta > Magnoliopsida > Asparagales > Amaryllidaceae > Agapanthus > Agapanthus africanus. The sequence goes on from CM057349.1 coordinate 334,224,868, forward strand.
CGTATTATTATCTTGATTAAGGCGTGATATGGTCGCTACCTGGAGAGAGAGAGAAGAAAACACTCAGCGTGCGCTCTGTCAAGAATAGATTGGTTATTATTTTATCTAATCAGGATGGCTCCCACTGCTTTTTATCAAATCTTCCTTCAAACCCTAAAAGGAAAGACTAGCCGGGATTAATTACACACTACAAGTTCGCCAATCTTTCAGCCAGGCCAGTGTCGGTACTTTGAGGGAGGTGCCCCGTGCTTTCGCACGGACCTAATTAATGTAAACCTCGTTTTCCCAGAGGCGTAACCTCGTTAACACCTTTCTAGACACCTACTTGATCGGCTAATTGTAATGAATAAAACTCTCCCAGGAGTAACTCTTACTCGCAGCGGGTATCGGGATCCAACTATCTCATAGAAGGTATGCAATCTCATTGCATATTTCAACACTTGAAATTCCCGATAATATTTTGCCCCTAGCACCCTATGACCTTGACGGAGGTCAACAAACCATAGGCTACTAGTCAAGTTCAACCCGTCATTTCTTGATCGAATTAAACCCACCCGCACGACCCTTGACGGAGGTCAACAAGGCCGCACGACTACCCTAACTCAATCTGCATCATATGCATAAACAGATAAATACTAGTTAGCTACCGCACACTACGCCTTGACGGAGGTCAACAAACGTAGCACGAATACTAAATAGGACTTATCTGAAATGACGGAGGGCTACGACAGGTTTTTCTGAAAACCTATTGTGTAATGAACTTGATATCGTTGTAGGATCGAATGAATTTTGAAATGGAGTGTTTTTTAGGCTTTTCTGGTTTCGCTAAAGGAGTCACTCCCGGTGAAGGGATCGTCGGTCCTTTCCTTATCGAATAAGGTGCAGGATATATCACATATACCGCTGTGCAAAGCAAAAACTCTTAAAAGTAATCAAAAGACAAACCGAGGGTGTAGCATCTGCCAGTTATTGCTAAAGGAGTCACTCCCGGTGAAGGGATCTCGGTCCTTTCCTTATTGAATAAGGTGCAGGATATATCGTATATACCGCTGTGCAAAGCAAGAACTGTAGCTACCTGTTTTATTTTGAAATTCGATTCTACAACATCTTAGGTTTCTTTTATTTCATTAATCTCATTAATGAAGTCCCATCATTTAAGTACCTAAACATCACAGATAAATACGACGTACGCATATGCCATCCGCATTCGCCTCGATGTCCCCTCGTGCACCGTTAGGTTAGGTAACTAACGACAGAGCGGGGCAGGGCTAGCGCGGGTGTAAAACATAAGTAACGCCTATATAATATATCATATATACTATATACTGTATCTATCACAGAACATCACATGATCACATCACAGATATCGCAGCAGAAGAAACATATGAAATATTGGATATACTAGGACGTCCGTGTTTTCAATACGAGCCAGTATAAAAAACGGATTCCACGGTCGTGATGAATAGCCAAACCCACACCCCTAGACCCCTACGAGAGCGGCAAGCAACCCTACCAATTCTAGAGTTAGGAGACCCGGACTCGACTCCTCGAGTTGGTCTCCCACTGGACTCCAGAACCCGGTTACTTGTGCCCTCCTCCTTGGGTCTATCCTAGTGCGGAAAAGTAAATAATATACAAACGGTGACAACTTCCGTAACCTGGAAGCGCCCCAATAAAAGAATATTACATACAAGTTTTTACATGAATGAAAATGAAAAACACTCATCTCACATAAAAACCCCCGGCTATTCAAACACGACGATCCAATATAACATATCCAGCAACACATAACATCACATGTCATCAACGTAAGTAAATATGCGCATCCCAATTGTCGTTGACATATAGCAACGAAACCGGCGATATCACATATTACACTTACGGTCACAGAAAAGAAAGTGTAAAACTACAACAGTTGGAATCCGCAATCTGCATAGACATCGCATGCCTAATCAAATGAATACCTTAGACATCACATGCCTAACAATTATAAGCTCCGCATTTTAGTCTCTATATCGAAAACACTTTTCAATATCGAGTCGGGCAATTCAACAAGATTCCCGACAGTCTGATCGAATACTCGTCGCAAACTTTAGTAGGCGGCCGCACCCCCGATACCGTCGACGAAGTGCACCAAGGCGGAACACCGCTGCCGCGAGCACCCGAACGGATGCTTTCGGCGACGGGGTTCTCCTACAATCACTTGGTCGGGGCTATGGAGTGAGGCTGTCTATTAAGTTTACCCGGCGAGTATCCGCGTACGCTACGTGATTGCGACGGACTTTTGATCACATCAAAATTCCGTGGCAACCGATCAAGTGAGACTAAACTGCTATGTTTATAATATTCATTCAGTTATCTCATAACTTTTTGTGAATTCCAATTATTGTATCCCATTCCAGATAAATAGAAAATGTTAAACTTTCCGATCGAACAATCGAACACCCAAGTTTTCCCAATACAGATCAACACATGAAATAAGTCTAACAACATTCAGTTCGTGCCTCAGTACCAACGGTCCAGCCGTAGAAGGGTCAAGCCAACGCCTCACATGTGGCACGCCGTACTACCCCAAACCCGAAGGTTCAAAGGGCAGTTCAAGACGGTCACATAATCGAGTTAAGGTTTGTTGTCTTCTAGAGGGACCATCGCGTTACTTGCACTACTTAGAACGTCGTTAAACTACGGAAAAATCCAACACTTGGAAATTTCCCGACAGGGGAAAAATTGGGTATTTATATCCGGTCGAACCTTTTAACATATTCTAAAATTTATCCGGAAAGCCACATAGACAAAATTTGATACCCCGATCGAAACACCGAATCCCCAAATCAACTCCAGAAAATTCAACTCTTGAATAAATATTAAAAATTCCCAGGAAAACCACCACAGAAAAATGAGAATTACTGTGAAAATTAAAATGCACAAAACGAAAAAGCCGCCGCGCATCCGCCGCACGAGCCATGCTCGTGCCGCGGATCCGCGGCTCTTTGATGGAATTACGAGCACGAATTTCACAGTATCTCTTAAATTCACCTGCTGATTTTTCTGTATATTTTTAATGTTGAAAAACTCACTGTTTTCAAAAAAGGACAGAGAGCATGTTAGAAATGGGTTTTCGGGTTCGTTCGGACTTCAAACTCCGTCTGGACTTCGCCTAAGGCTCTAGCTAGGCTCTGATACCACTGTAGGGTTCCTAGGCACCCTAATGAGGTCTCACAAGGCATCAACCATGCCAATTTCAAAAATTATGGTGCCGAGAAACCCGACTGTGCGGATCGTTGGCTAGAAATCTAGGCGAAAAACAATCTAGTTAACAACTTAACTAATGGGATATCGGAAATACAACCTTTGTAGATCCGGTGCTCCACCTCCATAGCTCCGCAACGAAGTCATCTCCGATGTCCAAAAGGAATCCGGGCTCTAGAGTCGGCTTCGTCGGAGAAAAAGCGAGCTAGGTCGTCGATGTCCATGCCGAAGATGATCTACGTCGAGGCATCGCTAAATCAAGCTCCACCTTCACCAAGCCCTAAAAACTTGTGAAGGAAACACACTCTACTACTTGGCAAGAGGTAGAGGATGAAGAAATAGGAAGTGGGTAGACTTTAGAATTGGATTTCTCACTCTTTATCATCAATCACCATTGATGACCTTGCTTTCTTCACTTGAAGAAAAATGAGGAAGAAGAAGATAATAGTTATGATAAGTTGATTAAAAAGGATAAATTATCTCAATACTTATCATAACCTAACTCTAGTTAAGTGTAGAGAATAGACCATGGTTTGCTTAAATGGTTAGGGTTAAGAATGAAGACAAGAAAGGTGACTAAGTCAAAGGTTCATGAATCTTCAACAAACAAACAAACAAAGCCACCATTCTTTCTTTATCTTATCCAAAACAAATAAATAAATAAATAAATAAGATAATCAAAACCCTAATCATTAACTTAACCATGGTTTAATCTTTACACTTAACCAAGTTAACATGTATCATCAAACATGATACAAACAAGTGCACAAAAGTATATCGCATATACAATGCGCACATCCGAGTGAGAAAATCCATCTTAAGTGAACCGATACTAGTTAACGCAAAGTAATATATCAAATATATAATTATGCATTAAATCATTAAATCAACACTTGATTTAACGATCCGGTCATATCGCATATAACCGACTAGTATCGAATGTATCGGCTTATCGAATCAACCCTCGATTCGATAACTAGGTTATATCGCATATAACCATTCGACACATTCATCGCGAGAATGAAATACGGTATCACATACACGCATTATTCTCGGTCCCGCACATATCTCATATGCGCTCCTATTTCGTTTCGCTTGAGCCAGGAAACCTCTGTGTAGGACTCTAAAGACTCGTCAATACGCCGGCAGCAGATGATGATCATATCAAACATCCACAAGCCGCAAGCGGTCTGCTAAACGTAACGGCCACCCGGGTATTGAGCGATCAGAAGATCGACGAGCAAGCCCGCTCACACTCCTGTGAATCCAACCAGTAACACTACCGTACAGTCCGGTCTGATCGTCTGATATGTCGCATATCTCGCCTAGGGGTGGTAAACGTCAGACCCCAATAGCTCGATAAGTCGTGTCGATATGAGGTCTATAACTGTTCGAGAAACTACTGGTAACACTTACCAGTAAATCTCAGCAACCCTGGCCAGGGATTTCCTGTTATAGCCAATCGAACACAGCGCAACATCAACTCCCTATACCGGGAGAGACGAATCCCCTCCTATCGCTCATTGCCTCCATGTGACTCGGGAATGTACCCAAAAACCACCGTTTTGCACGCCCTCTTGGACGTGGTAAGATGGAAATCAAAGCACAGTGGGAACCACACAAGACTCTATGACGATCTCGGGTCAACAGACTACTCTGTACCAGTGTCACCAGAGAACTGCCATCTGACGTGAGGTATAATACCATCTGGGAGTTCTCGGCGAGTCCGTCCAGTGTACCCAGTCTCTACTGAGCACCCGTATATCATCTCTGATGTCAAACACCAATGGATATGGGATCATCCATCGCCCATCTGTATGGGTCGAGAAGGTATACGCTAGTCTACCCTGGTATATCGATGCCCCGTCTCGATACACCCACGACTAGGGACTTTGAAGGATGTACTTATGGACTACCATGTCCCCACTAGTATGATCCGCATCATAGTCCAGGTAGTCAAGTACAGATCCTAAGGGCTTTACCAACATGTAACAGAGAGACAATCAGCATACACGTTAAGGTAAAGGGTAACCAGATAGCATACTATCATGTCGAGCAAGAAAGTCCTCCCTATATATGTCCCAGCATCCACTACAATATACATCCTATGTACAGTAATGGCCTCTAGGGCATACATATAACTAACAAAATCAGTGTGGAAGCATTAATGACCTTCCTCAGCTTATCCCCGAGCTTGCACTCCGCCACGTACCCAAGAGCGACCTAGCCGCCGAACTGGTGCCCATTCTCCTTCGCTCATCTCTGAACTTGTAGCAACTCTAAACTTTCTGTACGAAATTTTTTCAAAAATATAGAAAGAGGTACTTGAGCCTGAGCACAAGATATAAATTTGTTTTGCTTTTGAACAGCAAGAAAGAGCTTGTAGCTCATTGGTAAGAGCTTGCACTGCTGAACCAAAGCACCAGAGTTCAAATCCCATCAGCCACATTATTTTTTATATTGATTTCTTTTAATCTTTTTAGAAGCCCAAGAGTCTAAACATGCATAACTCGTAAAAACCAAGAGTCACACATAAAACAAATTGGCCCAGGAGATGGACCAAGAGACGGGGGGCATGTGGCAACGAGGCTCGGCGCGACTCGGGCCGGCGACTCGCCCGACTCGGCCGCCGCCGCTGGCCCGAGTCAGCCCGATTCCATATTTTCTTCTTTCTCCTGAGACTTTTGTCCTACCCCACTCCCCCTGCACTGTTTAAAACCTCTGAAATTAAACAGAGAATTAAAACAATCTCTTTTAATTTTTTAAATGCAAAATTTAATACAATTTTCTCATACCCTTTCATTTACCCTAAACCATAATTTTTCCTATAAATACCCACTCAATTTTTCACACCCTTCACACTGAAATCTCTGTCCAAACTCTCAAGAAAAATCCCTAGACTTTTTGTGTGCAAGTGGAGTTAGCAAAGGACGAAACTTCGACGAACTTCCGACGGCGATCCGAGGAGATTCCGGCGGCGAAACGACGCACCGGCACCTCCTACTTCTTCCTTTTCCTCTTATCTTAACTCTAATCCTATAAGTCCCTCCTCTCTCTTCTCTTTTCTAATCTAAAAACTTGTATTTCTAAAACCCGACGGAAGCGGAGTTAATCCGACTTCCGATTTGGTTTTCTCTAAAAAGTTTCAATTTTCTAAAATACAACAATACCAAACTTACACATCATGACCATTAAACATTAACAAAATATATTGAACAAGTTTCATAGCAAAAGAATTCATATTGTAATTTTTATCGCACTTTTTAACAAAAATACTATATTGTTTAGTTTTGACATAAATCATTATAATTATTTGCTATACCTTTAGATAGTTCACGAGGTAATGACCTATCTCCTCACAACACTCATATGTAACATAGCACGATGATCTTTGGAAACATAGTTTTGGGAAAATACGATTTTACACAAAACTATCTCAAACTTATAAAAACCTTTTTCTATAAGATATGTATTTTTAACAAATCTTTGCAATGTGCCGCTACAACCCATTTCGGGAAACCCATTCGGGATGGTGCGGATTATCGCACATCCTCGGGCTTAGTAGTGCGAGATGCAAACCTCTGCAAGGAGCATACGGTCTCGAAAGATTTAAAATACAATTTTCTTTCGAAAATGTGATTTCTATTGTAAATAAAACTTATAATTTTAATAAATAAATATGCATGTGATTACTATCAAAATATCTAGTTTTAGTATTTATAATATTCCACATTTCCAAAATTTAAGAAAATATCTCATTTACAAGAAAATTCAATACAAATTCCAATATTACAAATAAATACCATATATTATGAAATTAGGTTTTATTCACTAGAAATATCACAATGATAAAATATACATCAATGAAAACTTTAAAGACGATAATAAAATACTTGAGGTGTATTTTGAAAATTATACAAAATTATTTTTACATAAAACCCCCTCAAGTTCTATAAACTACCCTAAGGACCCCAGTAAACATAGGTTTAAGCGGGACCAGTCTTTTGAGCCTCAGGGAGCCGGAGATATGGGTGCTTGCCTATTTAAGGTACACAATTTAATAAACGGTGTTATCAACACGGTAATCATCTTTGAAAAAGACACAAATCATGCCGTCCATGTGCAGCGGTTACCGATAACATCAAAACTTAATTCAGGATTTCAATTTCTTTTCTAATTTTCTGACTCAGACTGAGTCCCGATATAATCAATCTGACTTGAATGAGATTCAAATATATATAACAATTCAATATGAATCTATATATTCAATCTGTTTAATATATTCAATCTATACAACTTGACTGAACCGAACCATGGATATACATCCATCTACATGATTCTCCAGTTACATCCATTTACTGATATCATAGTTTCGGCAAATCATCCATCTATGCAATGTATAATACAAGACAATATAATTTACAATACAAAACAAACAATACAATCAAAATATCGCGGGGTTTAAGGGGTAGATTGGTACGGAAGGTGTTAAAAGTGGCACGAGACTGCAACCATAATATACCTAACCTGAATTCAATTGTCGTTGTACCGTGGCTGAACGGTTCCTTGTACTCCTGATACCTTAGTCTCTGGGGTAAGTGAGACTCCTCTCGTATACACTGGCCTCTTCTGTACCAAACTACAAACAACAGCGTTAACACTAAATGCAACATTATAACAATATAATACAACTTTAAAAGCTACACTCTCTCTCTCTCCGTCTATTCTACTTCTCTCTTATCTTTGGGACTTATCGAGCGATTTGTGCGCTAATGACATTCTCTTTCTTTTCTTTGGAATGTCGTCAGGTGATTCGGACCTTCAGGAGATCGAGCCTACCAGCGAGGACTTGGATCAGCTAGCCTTCGACCCGGAGCTCTAGATACCTGTACATTTTATTTCAGTACTTTCCATTTCTGTTATGTCACTGTTTAGGCATTGCTTTTCATTCTATACATTTACTTTTCAGATGTATTGTAAACAGAATGTTAATAAATAAAGTTGTTGTTCAATTATATTTATTGTCTTTGTCTCTTGTGTATTTTACTTATATTGCTTAGATACGCTTAGCGTGTTTACTTCAGAGTAAATACATAGCGGTCTCGTCGTTTCCTCTACCCGTATATTGGAAAGCGGGACGTGACAGAACTATTGCAGAGCAGAACTTCCTCGGCCTCTCGGCTCGTCTCCGAGCCTCACTCCGAGCTAAGCCTCCCCAGCTCTCCCGGACAAACGAGAACGTGAGGCCTTAGCGTTTCCGCAACGGCTCCGCGTATCTCGCCAAAGCAAGATATCCGCCGCCCCACATCCCGCATCCCACACAGGCTCGTTCCCCCATTAATGAGCGGATCCCGCCATTAACGCGGGTGTAACGTACGGGCGTAACTGACGGCGGAGATCTCGCACCGGCTTGCTCCACGCGACCCCTATATAAACCCCTCTCTCAGAAGACTCAGATAAGGCAATTCCTGTCTAAATAGGCCGCTACTCTGTCCAAATACCTCTACTAACTTGATCGTCGGAGGGTCCACGGTGGTACAACCACCCCGGGACTTCCTTGTAGGTAGATCGACTTCGTTGCTAATCAAGCCCACTGAGATCCACACGTTTCAGCAGGCAACCCTCAAATCCAATCACAGCCATTTATCAACGCTCGCGACAGATCAAAGAAAGACAACATCTGAAGGAGATCCAGAGCTCCATCACTTTCGGATTACTAAAATTAGTTGAAAGCTAAAATTTCTAATCCTTGCATACTTAAATTGTTTTATTTTGGGAACTCGAGTCTCTAATCATCTCTCTTTATCTCTGTGCGTATCTTTCAAATCCCAACATGTAAATCTTTTATTTCCAATTCCTCATATATTAGAAAATGGATAATATTGGAAAGAGACCTGATGAGGCTTTTTGGTCATGTGGCGTCAGAAAACTACACCCTTCATCATTTTATTCGACAGTCGTCACTGTCCATCTTAATCTTCATTGTCTAATATTTCGATATACTAAATTTTATGTGATTCTAGCATTTTTTTCACCGTTGATTTAATAGATGCAAATTTAACGGTTTACCGACATTAGAACTTTTTACATTGCTAAATCAACAGTGAAAAGATGTTAGAAGCATATGAAATTTGGTGTATTGACATATTAAACGATGAATATCAAGATGGACCCTGATCGTCGAATAAAATGGTAAAAGGTGTAGTTCTTCGACGCCACCTGATGTAAAAGCCTTTTTGGGCCTCTATCGTCCATTATATAACCTAAAAGGATCCAAACATGCATTTGTCAGAAAAATCCATTGAACTTTTTACTTAAAGAAATATGGTGCGTTCCGAGATATTCTTATCCTTGATGAAAATCTAACGAATTTTAATTCTAATTTCACAACATGTCCTAAGAGAAAGAAATCTTTGCCTACACGTCACGTTGAGCGGTAAAAGTACATCCTATTTTCTGAAGTGTTGCGGGATATCGATAGAACACCGGACATTAGGTTTTATGGCTGAAAACACGGGTTAAAAGAGAAAAATGGACGCTAAGGTTGATTTTAGCAATGATTAATGAATTAGCAGCGGAATGAGACGATCCAAGTATGTAACCCCATGTTCTCAAGCATCCTGAATGCAGTTGAAGTCAGATCGGAGTGTCTACAGCAGGTATTCATCGTAGAAGAATTTTCTTCCAAAGTTTCATATTGGAAAGTCAAGGATGGTTGCAGTGACAAGAAGGCCCAAGGAAAATGGGGTTGCAGACGTGTGTTATAAGAACAAGCTATAAAAAGCTCATAGTATAATGGCTTAATTCGAATTGCAAGATTTTGGAAGAAAATAATTAATCATGTGTATCAATTGGTGCTTATGTTTTCAAATCCCACAAAAGGTATGTGTTAAAGAGTTTGCACGTTATGGGTCGTCAAAAGTATTTAGATGCCTTGTCTATTCACTGGTGGATACGGATGAAATTATAATCCAAGTTAAAACAGCACAAAAAGACTATATTAAGATGGAATCAAAATCAAAGCCGCACAAGAAGGTTTCAATTAAGATGGAGTTATAATACAATTAAAGACATGATGGAGACGCCAATAAAACTACAAAGCCATAGGATACTTCAGTGAACCAAGAGCTCAAGGCTCTTGATCATCACAAACCCATGATCATGAACGCTAGATTGTTTAGAAGTGCAGATTAGTGGAAATACCAAGAATGACGAGAGTAATAGACTGCGAGTGAATGTTTCGAAAGAAAGGATATAGACAGCATAGCATAGGTTAGACAAGTGGCCAAGGGTTCTACCAAAAAGAAAGTTGATGGAGGGTGGAATCTCCTTCAGATGTTACTTCCCGCTGATCTGCTGATGGCGGCGATGGATGGCTGAGATTTGATCTGGAGGTTGTCGCTCTTGAAGCGTGTGGATCTCAATAGGTTTGAAGTTGTTGAGCCAAGCTACCTGCAAGGAAGTCCCGGGATGGTTGGACCACCGAGGACCCTCCGACGATCAAGTTAGTGGGGTAATCCAAGCAGAGTAACGGCATAGTGGATTAAAATTGGCTTACCTTGACTGTCTGAAAGAGGGGTTTAAATAGTGGTGGCAGCAGGTGCAATAGGCGCGAGAATCACGCCGGCCGTTACGCTCCCGACGTCACGCCCGCGTGATGAGCGGGACCTCCCATTAATGGCGAGGCAGGCTCATTAATGGGGGATCGCAGTGGCGTGGAACGTGGGATGTGGCCGGCGGAGATCTCGCGCATGGCGAGATTCGCGGGATGGCGGTTACGCCTGCAAGCGGTGCTGTTGGTCGGTCGATGGACCGGGGAAGATGACCTCGGTGGGAGAGCTCGCGGACGAGCGGGAGAGCCGATGCATCTTGTTTCTGCGGTAGCTTGGGAACGAGCTGTGAGGCCGAGGAGGCCAATTGTGCTGGGGCTCGGAGGCGAGCCAGCCTCGTCGGTAGGACGGGCATAGGAGCAGTCTGGTCGGCTCCTGTAGGTTCTTTCTTGCATGCTCTGGGACACATCATCTGCCACGTGTCTTGATCTGGGAGATCACCGATATCGAGCCTCATCATTAGCCCCCCACTCTCGTCCCGACCAGCTGACGGGTCGGGTCAAGAGTAGTCTGCCGGGTCACCCGAGGTGAACTCTCTTCCGAAGATATCGTCGGGCGTGTCCCCGGGCAACCCGTTGTCTTTTTCTGGATGACGCAGGCGAATCAGGGCGAGATCTTCTGCATTAAAGAGGGGTGCCGGATCGTACGCGCTTTTGATGAAGCGGCGGCCCACGTATCGAGCGTTGGTTGGCAGAAGCGACGGGCCGCAGGCCTCTGGCGTCTAATGGGATGCTGTCTAATGCGCGTGCGCCAGGTGGAGCGATCTGGGTCGTCGAATGTGAAGGGTTGTTTTTGGCGGGAGTCGACGGTCGCCGTTGGATGGGGGTGCCGGAGGCTATAGGTAGAGGTGGGGCCCTCTTCAGTGCCCATCTCTCTTTATATTTCCCTCATCTTTCATCTCATAAGCTCGGCGCTCTCATTTTAGGTCGGATCTTCTGCTTTCCTGAGGACTTCTCGATCAAGTTAGATGTCTTCTCCTGGGGAGTCTGTAGACATCGTAGGGGTAGATTCTAGGGATTCTCCCGCCGAGTCGGAGTCTTCCCGGGGAACGGGGGTCAGATCTTCTCCCCGTGGTTGTGTTCCAGGGGCGGATCCCCAAGTGGAGGTGGTGGATGCCCCTGGTGTGTCTTCCTTGTTGAGGTACGAGGGGGATCCTTCCACCACTCGGGCCCGCTTCTACATCCCTTCTGGCTATACTCTGCATTTGGCCGAGGAAGGAGAGAGGGCAGATCAGGTGCAGGGTAAAGAGATTGCCCTGTACCTGGAATCCTTTTGGACCGAAATGCGCTTGCCCTTCTCTCCCGAGGTCGCTGCAGCGCTGTCTTACTACGGGTTAGCCCCGGGCCAGTTAGTGCCGAACTCCTGGAGGATTCTCCTTGGGTTTCTGGTCCGCTTGAAATTGCAGATGCTCCCTTTCGGTCTGTTTATCCTTGCCTCCTCTCTCATCTACAAAAATCACTCCGGCTCCCACGTTGGCGACCCGAGGTGGGTCTATCTCTCCTTTAGGAAACGACGGGGGAGTGCGCCCGGGTCGGGAGTCGTCGTCCTTCCTTCTTCCATCCACGACTGGAAGAAGAAGTTTTTCTTCGTCGGGCCACCAGAAGGTGAGGACTGGCCCGTACCCGTCCAGTAGTCTAGGGATAAGTGCTGGCAGGGAAACCCGTCCAATGACCCCGACGCGGTGAGAGTGGCGGCGTGGGAGCCCATTCCTCGGGCCGATGTGTTGCTTTCTGAGCGGGCCCTTAGTTGGGCCGGGCTCAGCCCTGCCCAGTTCGTCGGTAAGTTAGGCTTGTATTTATTTTGACTTTTTCTTGTGTCGCTGACCCCATTTTATCTCGTCTTGTGCAGAACCCATGGATTTGAGCTATCTTTGAGCGGCTATGCGCAAGCCGAAGAAGGGGTCGAGGGCTGGAGGGGCCAGCTCTTCCCGTTAGGTGCCGACCCCAGCTCCTCCGGGAGCCGTCCAGCACCAGCGCTCGAGCCCGGATTGGGCCCCTGAGTCCAGCAGGGCACCGACCCGAAAGAAAGCTCGAGGGAAAGAAGCCCCAGCCTCGGAGGCAGAGACCAGTCCACCGTCGCCAGCTCTCAAGAGGTTTCCCCGCGCAGCCCCGCAGGACCCGGCCTCCCCGATCTTGGTGGACGATGGGGAGCTCTGCTTTGAGGTGCCCTCGAGGCTCTCCGTCGCCGACAGCCTTCTGCACGACATGGAGAGGTCGGCCGGGGGCAGGGTCCCCGGGGGAAGTCTGAAGGGGCAACTGGCGTCCATCGCCCAAGAGGCCGTGCAGGTTAGTGCTCGTACTTTGCTCATTTCACCTTTCGTGAGACTTGGTAATCCTTCTTCTTTCTGACCCCTTTCTTATTTCCCCAGGTCCTCCACCACGTCGATATTGCTATCCGGATGAAGGAGGAGGAGATAGGCCCGGCGGTCCGAGCCTCGGGCGAGTCCTCCTCGCTGAGGGAGAGCTCGAGGCGGGCGCTGGAAGCGGCGATGGCGAGGGTCGCCGCTCTCGAGGATGAGGTGGTGGCCGGGAAGCAGGAGCTAGTGGCCGCGAAGCAGTAGGCGGCGGCCGGGAAGCAGAAAGTGGCGGAGGCGAAGCAGGAGGCTGCCAGGCTCCGCGAAGCCGTCCAGGCTGCCGAGGCCAAGCTTCAGGACTCCAAAGCGCTCGTCGGCACCATGAAGAAGTCGGTGAGCACCCTTCGGAAGGAGCTGGGGGCAGCAGTAGAGGTGGCGAAACGAGCCGACCTCTTGGCAGCGAAAGCGGTGGAGAACTTCCAGAAATCGGAAGAATTTTACACCGTCCTAGCCTCGGCCACTACCGCCATCTGGCATGAATCCCTCGACGCCGTCAAGGCTCGGATGCCGGAGTTCGCCGACCAGGATCTCCGAGCCGAATATCCTCGCGGGGACGAGGAGCAGGGGGAGGACCTCGGGGTCGAGGCTAAGGTGGAGATACTCGGCGAGGGCAACGCCGAGGTGCCTGCTGCGGTCGTTGAGCTTCCCGGGGATGCGCCCGGCTTTGAGGCCTGAGGCCCGTCGTCTTTTGTTTCTTTTTCCTTTTATTTGTTTCCTCGGGAATTTGGTAAGCCTCCGGGCACTTTGTAAGGCTGGGGAGCCCATAATACCTTGTAAAAGCTTTAACTTTTGCGAATAAAGGTATTTTTCTTGCAGTCTTGTTTGCACGCGTATTTTTCATCTTGTTGTTTGAACACTGTGTGGGACTGTCTTTCTGTTGTGTCGTCTCTTTGTCTGGCGATTACGCGTCGACTTGAATCTGCTCTCTTGCCAAGTGTTCCAAGGCAGGCGGTAAGACGGTGTCTCCATGGTCCCGAAGTTGAAGTGTAGATCGCTAAGACGTTGATAGACTATATGCCTCTTGTCGAGTTTATGCTCCTGAGTTATCGGATTGGCCGTAACTGGCCAACTAAGGATGACCGAGCAGGGTAGCTGCTCGGTGCCTCCTGGCGAGGGCTTTGATTCTCAGCGCGGGAGGGGCCGTGAGAGGCCTGCTGAGGATGGCCGAGCAGGGTAGCTGCTCGGTGCCTCTTGGCGAGGGCTTTGATCCTCAGCGTGAGAGGGGCCGTGAAAGGTATGCTGAGGATTGCCGAGCAGGGTAGCTGCTCGGTGCCTCTTAGCGAGAGCTTTGATTCTCAGCATGAGAGGGGCCGTGAGAGGCCTGCTGAGGATGGCCGAGCAGGGTAGCTGCTCGGTGCCTCTTGACGAGAGCTTTGATCTTCAGCGTGAGAGGGGCCGTGAGAGGCCTGCTGAGGATGGCCGAGCAGGGTAGCTGCTCGGTGCCTCTTGGCGAGGGCTTTGATCTTTAAGGATGCCCGAGTGGGGTTGCCGCCCGGTGCCTCTTAGCGAGGGCTTTGATCCCTGGTGGTGTGCCAGGGACAACCGAGCACGGTTGGTGCTAAGCGGTTGCCTCTTTCGAGGGCTTTTCATCCTTAGCGCGGGAGGGGCGTAGGAGGCCTACTAAGGATGTCCGGGCGGGGTTGCTGCCCGGTGCCTCTTGGCGAGGGCTTTGATCCCTGGTGGGATGCCAGGGATAACCGAGTACGGTTGGTGCTAAGCGGTTGCCTCTTTCAAGGGATTTTGGGTCCTTAAGGATGGTCGAACAGGGTTGCTGCCCGGTGTCTCTTGGCGAAGGCTTTGATCCCTGGTGTCGTGGGGTAGGGAAGCTACCAGCCGGGGATAGCCGAGCAGGGTAGCTGCAGGGCTGCCTCTTAGTGAGGGCTTAGATCCCTGGCGTTGTGGGGTAGGGAAGCTACCGGCCAGGGATATCCGAGCAGGGTAGCTGCAGGGCTGCCTCTTAGTGAGGGCTTAGATCCCTGGCGTTGTGGGGGTAGGGAAGCTACCAGCCAGGGATAGCCGATCAGGGTAGCTGCATGGCTGTCTCTTCGTGAAGGCTTTGATCCTCGGCATTGTGGAGTAGGGAAGCTACCGGCCAGGGATAGCCGAGCAGGGTAGCTGCAGGGCTGCCTCTTCATGAGGGCTTTGATCCTTGGCGTTGGTAGGGTAGCTACCGGCCAGGGATAGCCGAGCAGGGTAGCCGCTCGGCTGCCTCTTGTTGAGGGCTTAGCTTCATGAGGAAGGACTGAGCAGTGAAGCTGCTCGGTTGCCTCTTGGTGAGGCTCTGTCCGACCTTCCCATGTAAGCACCGAGGAGTGGGACAGCATCGAAGACACATGTTGTGAGGGCGCTGTGAAGGCGAAGCGTCGGAGTCTCGTCGTTTCGGTTTCGCATGGGGAGGCGCGACGCTTGCCGCGTGGCGCTTGCGTTGCGGGTGAAGCGGGCGACTGTTGGACTCCCGGGCGTCGTTGGCTATAAAACGGAGGGATTGTTGTTTGCTTCCTCCTCACACCCGAAATGCAGAAAATGCAAGACCTCCCCTTCACCATCGAAGACATCGTAAGCTTCGAGGATGTCTACCTCTATGACCCGTATTGCACTGAAGACACGGTGCAGTTGGTAATCGGCACGATCGAGGACCACTTCGGCCGATTGCTCCCCCGGCGGTCCTCCTTCCTGCAGCTGCTGATGTACTCCATCTGGAGGGCGTCGACGGGGCTTTACAACCCCTTATCCAAAATGTTGTTCGATGAGGCCATAGATAAGCTATTGTCTCTGAGGCGCTTCGGGTTGATCTCCGCGAGCCGGCTAAACTGCTCGGAAGCGCTCGTCCATGAGTGCTACCAGTTGAGGCTCGGCGTCGAAGCTCGGGGGGGAGGGGATCGGAGGCAGAGGTTAGACGCTGTGAGGGCTCGGCTGGAGGAGATATGCTCGGAGTACCACAAGCAGTGCTCTTTGCACCCCATTCCCCCGCTGTTGTAATAATAATTTTTTCTTTTTTTTTGTGTGTGTACGGCTGAGGAGCCTATAGTACCTTTTGAATGAATAAGATTCTTTATCTTTTCTGCAATGCTCTATTGATCCTTTTATTGTATGAACAAAAGATCTTAGGAAGATGGTACATTGCTTTGGAAAGAAAATACATGCTAGTAGTTGCTTTTATTCACGCAGCTTGAGCCTCCCATACATCTGTTGGTATCTGTGCTCAGCATAGGGTACCGAGCTTCGGGGGTACCAGACGTATGCCCCGCTGACACTACATTATCTGGCCGATGGTCTGCTCGGCTGGAGGGGGACGCTATTCCTGCTCGCGGTCAGCTTGTCGCTTGTCCCTCAGGCACGCTGCGAGGTTCCCCGAACGGATGAGCTCTTCAATATAATCTCGGAGTTGTTTGCAGCTCTCCATTGAGTGGCCAGCGACCTATGAAAGCCGCAGTAGGGGCCCTGGGTTCGCTTCGAAGCCGAGAGTGGGATCGGGGGGAACTTGAAGAACCCTTCGTCCTTGGCCTCCTCAAGTAGCACTGCCTGGGAGACATTAAGCGGCGTGTACTCCTGGAACTTTGGAGGATTAGGATTTTGCCGTTCCGGTGCTCTTCTCTCGTCCCTTGCCCTCTTTTTCTAGTCGGCTTGCTCTGCTCGGGGGAGGCTTGCGTTCACCTCGGACTCGAGCTGGACCCCGCGCTCGGTCCAGGCCTTTATCTCGGCTATGGTCTTAGGTTGCGCCAGTGCAAAAGAGCGTAACCGCTCCTTGTGCCTAAGACCAGACCTTAGAGCCGTGATGACCGTTTCGTCCCGGTGCTCCGGGACCTCGAGAAGGGCGTTGTAGAAATGGGTGACGTAGGCCTTGAACGTCTCCCTGTCCCCGCTCTTGATCGTGAAGAGGTGGTCGACTGTGCGCTTCTGCCACCTGTTCCCAACGAAGTGGCCGAGGAATTGTGTGGCCGGCTCGTCAAAGATTGAGATCGAGGGCGGCTTGAGTCCTTAGAACCAGTCTCGCCCGGCACGGATGAGAGTGGCCTGGAAAGCTCGGCACTGGGCGGCATCGGAGTGGTCTTGGAAGCTCATTCCCGTGGTGAACGCGTCCAAGTGGTCCTTCGGGTCAGATTTGTCGTCGAAGAGGGAGACCTTTGGGGACTTGTTGCGGGAGGAGACGTGGACGGCGAGTAGCTCCTCGGTGAACGGTTTTGTGAGCTAGTTGGAGGCATACTTAGCCCCGTCGCTCGAATGGTGACCTTCCCGATGCAGACTCTCGATCTTCTTCTAGAGGGCGTCGAGTCGGCCATGGTACCCCGACGACTCGGCGCATTCTGATCCCAGGCCCCTGCTGTTGGCGGCCTGCGTCTGGCCTCGGCCGCGGTTTCTCTCAATGAGATTCCTCAAATCTCCGGGTGAGGTGGCCCTTGAGCTGCCTTGACGAGCCCCGTCTGCGTGGCCCCGTCGGGGGAGGGTGTGTCGGTCTTGCCTGGTGACAGGCTAGCTGACCGACATTTCCTCAGGAGGGACAGGCACGCGAAAGACCTCGGGGCGGGGCGCTCTAGCGACGACCCTCAGTGTTGAGCTGTTGGGTGCCCAGCGGGTCGCAGAACGTACTGGCCCGGGGGATCCGCGGCCATGGGAGGCAGCGAGGCGGTGGTCGGCCGTGCCGACGTGGGCTGAGTCTTCTCTCCCTCTGTAGGGGTCCTGGTCCTGAGGCGGGGGAGCGGTGACCTGGGGATTTTGCCCCGCCGTTTGGACGCGGACGAGCGCCTCCACGAAGGATGCGAGTCGGTCGATCCGGCCGGCGAGGGCATTGATGGAATTCGGCGGAGGAGGCTTGTCTGTGCCTCCGTTGAGAGGGAGGCAGTGGTTGGCGCTTGGATCGTCTTGATGATCGCTCGCCATTGGAGCAAGACCGGGAGCCGAACTTTTGTTTTTGTGGAATCAAAGTGTTCCCACAGACGGTGCCAGCTGATGGAGGGTGGAATCTCCTTCAGATGTTGCTTCCTGTTGATCTGCTCATGGCGGCGATGGGTGGCTGAGATTTGATCTGGAGGTTGTCGCTCCTGAAACGTGTGGATCTCAATGGGTTTGAAGTTGTTGAGCCGAGCTACCTGCAAGGGAAGTCCCGGGGTGGTTGGACCACCGAGGACCCTCCGACGATCAAGTTAGTGGGGTATTCCGAGCAGAGTAACGGCTTAGTGGATTAGAATTGACTTACCTTGACCGTCTGAAAGAGAGGTTTAAATAGTGGTGGCAGCAGGTGCAGTAGACGCGAGAATCACGCCGGTCGTTATACTCCCGACGTCATGCACGCGTGATGAGCGGGACCTCCCATTAATGGCGAGGCAGGCTCGTTAATGGGGGATCGCGGTGACGTGGAACGTGGGATGTGGCCGGCGGAGATCTCGCGCATGGCGAGATTCGCGGGATGGCGGTTACGCCTGCAAGCGGTGCTGTTGGTCGGTCGATGGACCGGGGAAGATGATCTCGGTGGGAGAGCTCGCGGACGAGCGGGAGAGCCGAGACATCTTGTTTCTGCGGTAGCTTGGGAACGAGCTGTGAGGACGAGGAGGCCAATTGTGCTGGGGCTCGGAGGCGAGCCAGCCTCGTCGGTAGGACGGGCATAGGAGCAGTCTGGTCGGCTCCTGTAGGTTCTTTTTTGTATGCTCTGAGACACGTCATCTGACACGTGTCATGATCTGGAAGATCACCGATATCGAGCCCCATCAAAAGTAGATGTCTAAATTGAGAATTTTTTTCATAGTGTCAAGAATATGATCTGTAAAATGGTGCTTACGAAGAGTATGCTTAGTATAAACATTGGTTAAATTCAAAGTATGACATGAAAGATCTTAATGTGGTGATAAAACCACATGATAGAACAGGAAAAGAAAGATGACAGCTTGAGCTATCTTCGAGGATGTGCATCAAGATAATTTTTAGAAGTTTTATAATAGAGTTGACAGGTGAGCAACCCTATTGTCAACCACTGCACAAAGTCCCTTCCGTGATGTGTTCAGCCAGCGAGGAAGAGAAGAAAAAGATATCTCGAATGCCATATACAAATTTGATGGGATCACTCGAGCATGATATGGGTGACTGATGCAATATGATAGTTCTGCTGTGGGCTTAGTCAATATATGTCAAAGTAAAAGGAAAGTGCGTTAAGCTCATTAGGCTTTTGCTTGAGGATATAAATGCGTGCTATGCACATGTTTGCAAAGAGCCAAACACTAGTTATATGTTTGTTTTGTTGAATTGATTAGTTGGAGATGGATGTTGTAGGATCTTACGGCGTTGTCGAAAATATTAGATGCAGTATATAACAACAATCGAAGCATGCAAGAGGCTCAAAGGCCTTTGTCCTTGTATCATGGTTACTTCCAAGCATAGCCCATGAGTATGTCACCGGTGTCTCTAAATAAGGTCTCTAGTCTTGGTCCAAGGAAGACAATGGTGTGGAGATCACAAGTCCTTAGAGATGTAGTACAATACTAGCAAGATGCCTCAGGCACTTGCCGTGGGGTGATTGGAAATTTTTCTAACATATAGGAGCTGTGAAAAAATTGCTCAGAAATTAGAGAGGAAAAGGAAAGGTCAAATGCAAATTTATATGGATTTCAAAGGGCAGAGCTAGATTTCAAAGGGCAGAGCTAGATTTCTAGATTTCAAAGGGCAGAGCTAGATTTCAAAGGATCTTTACGCTGTGCATTCTAAGCTGGAGGGGCCGAATGCAAATTACGTTAATATCCAGGGGGCTTGATGGAGCTCCTTTTCGGGCCTCCGTCAGATGTTGTCTTCCGTTGGTCTCCCGGTGGGCTTAGTTGAGTATCTTCAACTGATGGAGCTCCTTTTCGGGCCTCCGTCAGATATTGTCTTCCGTTGGTCTCCCGGTGGGCTTAGTTGAGTATCTTCCTTCACGTGTGGATCTCAATGGGGTTTTGGAGGAAAAGGTGAGGTGGGGAAGTTGCTGCCGTGTACCTGCAAAGAAGTCCCGGGGTGGTTTGGTACCATCGAGGACCCTCCGACGCTCAAGTTAGTGATGAGATCCGAGCAGAGTAACGGCTTAAAGTGTAAAAGATGGCTTACTTGACCCCTCTGTGATGGGGATTTATATAGTGGCGGCAGCACGCAGCAGCAGGCGCGAGAATCTCGCCGGCGGTTACGTTCCCGACGTCACGCCCGCGTGATAAGCGGATCGCCCGTTAATGGAGATCGCAATGGCATGGAACGTGGGATGTTGCCGCGGAGAATCTGCGCATGGCGAGATTCGCGGAGCGGCAGTTACACCTGTGAGCGGTGGAGCTGGTCGGTCGGAAGGACCGAGGAAGATGCCCTCGGCAGGCGAGCTCGGGATAGAGCAGGAGGGACGAGGCATCTTGGTCTTACGGCAGCTCGGGGTGAGCTGAGCGGCCGAGGAGGCCCATTCGCAGAGGGCCCCGAGGTGGGCCGGTTTGTGCTCGCAGGTTGGGCACCGGGTGGCCTGGTCGGCGCCTGTGGGCCCTTTCTTCCGGGTTCTGGGACACGTCATCTGCCACGTGTCCTAATCTGGGGGGTCGCCAATATAGAGTATCATCATTAGCCCCCCACTCTTGTCCCGACCAGATCGTGGTCGGTTCAGGAGTGGACTGCTGGGCCTCCCGGAGCGAGATCCCTCGTCGGGACCAATCCTCGGGTCATTGGTTGGCTTTTCCGCCAGCGAATCAAGACGAGATTTTTGCATTTAAGGAGGGTGCGCCGGTTCGTGCACTCTGCAGTCGAAGCGACGGTCCACGCGTCGAGTGCCAACTGGCTGATGTAACGTGCGCAGGTCTGCGATGTCCGATGGGACGCGGTTAATCTCTGGGCTGCCACGTGGAGCGATCAGAGCCGCTGGGCACGAGGAGCCGTTTAGGCGGGAGATGGCGAGCGCCATTGGATGAGGCCGTACGCGGCGATAAGTTGGGGTGGGGCCCACCCTAGGGCCCTTACTCTCCATTTTCACTTCTCTCAGGCCCCAGCTGCTCGGCGCTCGTCTCCCCTCTTTTGCCTCAGCCCCAGAAGAATCTCTTTTTCCAAGGTTCGATGTCTTCCTCCTCTGTAGAATCAGTAGATGTCGTAGGTGTAGATGTTAGGGCTCCTTTAGTCGTATCCGCCTCCATGGAGGAGGTGGCGGACGTGGCCCCCGGCACCCCGTGCTATGTGAGGCATGAGGACGAGCTCACAAACGCCCGAGCCCGATTCCATATCCCCCCACGCTACACGCTGGGCTTGGCCAAGGAGGGGGAGAGGGCCGATGAGGTGCGGGGCAGGGAGATTGCCCTGTACCTGGAAGCTTTTTAGGGCGGAATGCGCCTGCCCTTCTCTCCGGAGGTCATCGCCGCCCTCAACTTTTTCGGTTTGGCCCTCGGCCAGTTAGTACCAAACTCATGGAGGATTCTCCTTGGGTTCTTGATCCGTCTGAGGCTGCAGGCGATTCCCTTCAGCCCCTCCCTTCTCGACTCCTCCCTTGCGTTCAAGATTCACCCTGGCGGTAGAGCTGGCGACCCCCGCTGGGTGTATTTTGCCTTTAGGAAGCGGCCCGGGGTTGCCGTCGGGGCCGGTGTTGTGGCCTTGCCCTCCTCCATTCATGATTGGAAGAAGAAGTTCTTCTTTGTGCCTCCTGAGAGCGAAGACTGGCCAGTGCCCACGAAGTGGTCGAGGGAGAAGTGCCTGCCGGGGAGCTTATCCGATGACCCCGCCGCGGTGAAAGTGTCGTCATGGGAGCCCATTCCCCGATACGACGTGTTGCTGTCCGAGAGGGTCCTGAGCTGGGCCGGGCTCAGCCCTGTCGAGTTCGCTGGTAAGATGGGCTTGCTTTTCCTGGGTTTATGTTTTACTAGCGTTACTGATAAATGGGGTGTTGGTTTCGTGCAGGGTCCATGGACTTCGATGCTCTCCGGGAGGTAATGCGCCAGCCGAGGCAGCCTACCAAGGCCGGGGGAGCCATCTCTTCCCGGGTGCAGCCTCCCCCCGCTCCTCCTACTCCGGTGACAGTTCCTCGGAGGCGTTCGACGGTGGATCCTGCCCTGGGCCCCAGCAGGGTGTCGTGTCGGAAGCGGCCCCTGGTTGTGGAAGACTCGGCTTCGAAGGTGGAGATCGGCTCTCCCTCGGAGCCGCTCAAGAGGAGCTCCCGGAAACCTGCTCGAGACCGGTCTTCGCCGACCGTGGTGGAGGAAGGGGGGTTGCGGTTCGTGGTGCCGTCCGGGCTCTCAGTTGCGGACAGCCTCCTCTACGAAATAGAGACCTCGGCTGGGGGTCGGGTCCCTGGAGGGACCCTCAAAGCTCAGCTGGCTTCGATCGCCCAGGAAGCCGTGCAGGTAAGCCCCCATTGCGCGGTGAGACTTGGCACCTTCTTTCTTGTTTCTGATCCCTCTTCTTTTGTGCCTTACCAGACCCTCCAGCACGTGGCTCTAGCCCTCCGCACAGAGGCCGAGACGGTAGCCCCGGTGGTGGAGGCCGCGGGCCAGCTCGCCGCGTTTCAAGAAAGCTCCCGGCGAGAACAGGAGGCGATGTCGGCGAGGATCGCCGCCCTGGAGGGCGAGGTTGCGGCCGGGATAAAGGAGGTTTCCCGGCACCGCGAGGCTGCCGCGATCGCCGAGGGTAAGCTTGGGGACTCGCAGGTGCTCGTCGGCACTATGAAGAAAACGGTGAAGACTCTCCAAAAGGAGCTGGGGGCGTCTGCCGAGGCCCTCAAGTCGGCTGGCCCGCGGGGGCCGTGGCGAGATACAAGGGGTCGAGGGACTTTTATGATGACCTGACCGTGGCCATGACCCGCATCTGGCACGACGCCCTCGACGCTGTGAAGTCTAAGGTGCCAGAGTTCGATGACACGGACCTCCGGGCAGAGTTCCCCCTCTGGGGCGCCGACGGGCAAAGGGGTAGAGATTCCCGGCGAGGTGGGGGCTGAGGACCCGGCGTCCCCAGTGGCGGCGATTGAGGACCCCGAGGATTTGCCTGGGCCCGGGGCGTAGAACCCCTGCTCCCCTATATTCATTTTGTTTTTTTTCTCTTTTTTTCTTTTGTAAGGCTGAGGAGCCTGAAAACACCTTTTGTAAAAAGAAACTTATTTTTGGCAGTAGTAAAAGAGCTTCTCTTCTCCGGCTGTGATAAATTTTCTTTCTGGCGTCTGTTTGTGTAGAACACTTGCTTGGGGTATTTTTGCTCGCGCCGTCGCGCCTTCATGCTAGGTTGGTCCTATGCCCAGTGATCGCCCGTCGAGCTGACTGTCGTTGCTTGCCGACGCGCTTCTCCGAGGAGGTATCTCTGTGTTGGACCCCGAGGTCGAGGGGAGATCGTTGAGGCTTGGACAGGCATGGTGTCTTCGATGGGTAGGAAGGAACTCGTGGCCTCGTGACGAGAGATTTGAGCTGTAGAGCAGGAAGGGCTGGGAGAGGCCCCTGAAGGGCTCTGCCCCGAAGGCTGGCCGAGCGAGGGATGCTCGGGCTTGACTGCCTCCGGGAGGGCTTTCCTGATCCCCAGCGTTGAGGCAGGGGAGCTGCCCGCTGGGGATAGCCGGGCAAGAGAAACTCGGGCTCGGCTGTCTCTGAGAGGGATTTCGATCTCTGGCGTCGTGGCAGGGAAGCTGGCTGCCAGGGATGGCCGAGTGAGGGAGCCTCAAGCCTCAACTGCCTTTCTCTGGCCGAGCATGGTAGCTGCTCGGTTTGCCTCTTGCGAGGGCTTTTTGATCTCCAGCGTTGTGGCAGTGAAGCTGCCCGCTGGGGATAGCCGAGTGAGGGAACCTCAGGCCTCGACTGCCTCTGGGAGGGCTTTTGATATCCGGCGTTGTGGCAGGGGAGCTGCCCGCGGGGGATAGCCGAGCGAGGGAACCTCGGGCTCGGCTGTTTATCTCTGGCCGAGCAGGGTAGCTGCTCGGTTTGCCTCTTGCGAGGGCTTTGGATCCTTCAGGACGGGGACCGAACAGGATTGCCGCCCGGTGCCTCATGGTAAGGACTTTGATCCCTATCGGTTGTGGTAGGAAGCTACCAGCCGGGGATAGCCGGGCAAAGACCCGGCTGCCTCTGGGAGGACTTTGGCCCTTGGCGCGAGAAAAAGCTATAGGGCTGTAAGAAGCCTACCAAGGACCCCTGGCCGGGCAGGGTTGCTGCCCGGTGCCTCTTGGCGAGGGCTTTTGTCCTGAAGGATAGCCGAGTGAGGGATCCTCGGGCCTCGACTGCCTCTGGGAGGACTTTGGATCCTCAGTGTTGTGGCAGTGAACCTGCCCGCTGGGAATAGCCGAGTGAGGGAACCTCGGGCCTCGACTGTCTCTGGGAGGACTTTTTTGACCCCCAGCGTTTGTGGCAGTGAAGCTGCCCACTGGGGATAGCCGAGTGAGGGAACCTCGGGCCTCGACTGCTTCTGGGAGGACTTTTTTGATCCCCAGCGTTTGTGGCAGTGAAGCTGCCCGCTGGGGATAGCCGAGTGAGGGAACCTCGGTCCTCGACTGCCTCTGGGAGGGCTTTCTCGATCCCCAGCGTTGAGGCAGGGAAGCTGCCCGCTGGGGATAGCCGAGCGAGGGAAGCTCGGGCTCGACTGCCTCCGGGAGGGCTTTTCCGATTCTTGGCGTTGAGGCAGGGAAGCTGCCCGCTGGGGATAAATGAGTGATGGGAGCTCGGGCTGACCTGCCCCGGAGAGGGCTTTATCGATCCCCGGCGTTGCGGCAGGGAGGCTGTCCACGGGGGATAGCCAAGCGAGAAGGTGAGCGACAGGGACACTGCTCCGGAGAAGGTGAAGCGACAGAGACGCGTCGCTTCGTTTACTCCAGATAACGCTCGATGGAAGCCGCGTGGCAGAGACCCCCTGGGTGATGGCGGGCGACTGTTGGGCAGTGCATCGGGCTATATAAGGGGTACTAACCCCCCTCCTTTCGCAGGTCGGCCATCGAGAATGGAGGATTTCCCGTTTACCATCCCCGACATCGTTAGCTTTGGAGATGTGTACCTCTACGACTCGTATTGCACCGAGGACACGGTGCAGTTGGTTTACGGGCGCATCGAGGACCACTTCGGCCGGTTGCTCCCCAGACACTCCTCCCTATTGCAACTACTGATGTACTCCATCTGGAGAGCATCACCGGGGCTTCATAACCCCGTATCGGAGCTGCTCTTCGATGAGGCCGTGGGCAAGTTGCGGTCTTTGAGGCGCTTCGGCCTAATCTCCGCGACCCGGCTGGCCCGCTCGGAGGCACTCGCCGCGAATGCTACGAGCTGAGGCTTGGGGTCGATGCCCGCGGGGGGAACCGGGGGCAAAGGCTAGAACTAGCGAGGCCTCGGCTGCTGGAAATTTTTACCGAGTACCACGAACAGTGCTCGCTGCACCCTGTTCCCCCACTATTGTAACCCTCCCCCATCCTTTTTTTCCCTTTTTTTTTGGATGGCTGAGGAACTGAGTGGCCAGCTCGTCGAAAGTCAATATTGAGCGGGGCTCGAGCCCCCGGAACCAGTCTCGACCTGCGCGGATCAGGGTGGCCGGGAAGGCCCTGCACTGGGCGGCGTCAGAGTGATCTTGGAAGCTCATCCCCGCGGTGAAGGCGTCCAAGTGGTCCTTGGGGGCGGTTTTTCCGTCGAAGAGACCTTGGGGGCCTTGTTGCGCGAGGAGACGCGTACAACGAGTAGTTCCTCGGTGAATGGCTTCGTGAGGGAGTTGGAGGCGTACTTAGCCCCGTCGCTCGAGAAGTGGGCTTCCCGGCGCATGCCCTCGATCTTCTTTTCGAGCGCGTCGAGCCGACCGTCATACCTTGAGGAATCGGCACCTGGGGATTCCCGGGCCTCGCTGCGGGCGGATTGCGCGTGGGAGCGGTCCCGGTTCCTCCTGATGAGGTGCCTCAGGTCCCGGGACGGGGAAGCCTTCGAGCCGTCAGGATAAGCCCCTTCCGTGCGTTCCTGCCGACCACGATGGGGTCGGCCATGCTCGCTGTTAGGAGAGGTGACCGACATTTCCTCAGGAGGATAGGGGTAGCGAGGAGGCTCGGGCCGTGGCTCCCTGGCGGCGGATCTCGGCATGGAGCCCTGGGGTGCCCAGCGGGCCTCAGGGAGCACCGGTTCGAGGGACCGGTGGCGAGGGGATGCAGCTTGCTGGTGGTTGGCCGTCCAGACAGGGGCGGGACCTTCTGGCGGAGGAGGTGCAGCGATCTGGGGCCCGGGCGCAGTCGTTTGGACACGGACGAGGGCTTCTACGAGGGATTGCAGGCGATCTATCCGGCCTGCGAGGGTGTCAATTACGGTCATGGGGGAAGGCTCATCCTCGCCTTCGGTGAGCGGAAGGCGGCGGCTGGTATCGGGATCCCCATGATGGCCGTCCGACATGATAGAGGAGATAGGAAGGTCAACTTTGTATTTTGGGGAATTGAGTTTCCCACAGACGGCGCCAACTGATGGAGCTCCTTTTCGGGCCTCCGTCAAATGTTGTCTTCCGTTGGTCTCCCGGTGGGCTTAGTTGAGTATCTTCCTTCACGTGTGGGTCTCAATGGGTTTTTGGAGGAAGAGGTGAGGTGAGGAAGTTGCTTCCGTGTACCTGCAAAGAAGTCCCGGGGTGGTTTGGTGCCACCGAGGACCCTCCGACGCTCAAGTTAGTGATGAGATCCGAGCAGAGTAACGGCTTAAAGTGTAAAAGATGGCTTACTTGACCCCTCTGTGATGGGGGTTTATATAGTGGCGGCAGCACGCAGCAGCAGGCGCGAGAATCTCGCCGGCAGTTACGTTCCCGACGTCACGCCCGCGTGATAAGCGGATCGTCCATTAATGGGGATCGCAATGGCGTGGAACGTGGGATGTTACCGGCGGAGAATCTGCGTATGGCGAGATTCGCGGAGCGGCGGTTACGTCTATGAGCGGTGGAGCTGGTCGGTCGGAGGGACCGAGGAAGATGCCCTCGGCAGGCGAGCTCGGGACAGAGCGGGAGGGCCGAGGCATCTTGGTCTTATGGCAGCTCGGGGTGAGCTGAGCGGCCGAGGAGGCCCATTCGCAGAGGGCCCCGAGGTGGGCCGGTTTGTGCTCGCAGATTGGGTACCGGGTGGCCTGGTCGGCGCCCGTGGACCTTTTCTTCCGGGTTCTGGGACACGTCACCTACCACGTCCTAATCTGGGGGGGTCGCCAATATAGAGTATCATCAGGGCTAATGATAATTTTCTGTTAGAGGACAAAATTGACTTGAAACCTGCCCTAAACACTAACGGTGCTTTCTTTATAATATACTAAAACTTGTGCACGTATGTTGCACGTATCAAATATAATATTTTATATTTTTGAGAATGGGTATATATGTAAATTTGTAAATAATGAAATTTTATGTGTAAATGTGCATTTTATATAATTGAGGATGAGTATATGTGTAAATTTTTAAATATTGAGGATTTATGTGTAAATTTATATTGCAAGACGTAAAGTTTTTTTTGGTCCTCTTCCTTGATGAGATGGAGACCCTGAGAGAAGAGGATGATGAGGTGAAGGACATAGAAGAGGAGGATTTTTCTTCAATTTTTTTGAATTTTGGAGAAAGTAAAAGGTATTTGCATTCTCAGCAGTGAGGATATTTGCATTATAAAGAAAAATAACATAATATAAGCACTTGTAAGAAATGATTTGACATGAAGCTTAATAAAAGACAACTAAAGTGGTACAAAGATTAATAGTAGATAAAAGAAGGATAAATTGTCAAAAATCTCCTTACCCATTCAGTACCTGTCAAAAAATCCAACAAAAAATCCAAGGTATTTTCAAAATTGCAAAATTGCTGGGAAGGGGCTACCGTTCACAATCATTTGTGAGAAAATCCCTATCCGTATTTGAATCAGACCTGGTATTATAATCTAGAGTAAGTTACCAAACTGCCCTTCTCTCAATTTGGAATCTTTTTCATCTCACGCTCTCTTTGCCACCCCTATGCCACCGGCGACTTCGGCGTCCCATAGATCTGGTCCCTCGCCATCAACATCCGTACCATGATCTGATCCCTAACCCCTCAACCATCTCTCAGATCCGATCCCTCACCGTCGACGTCGGCGGCGACCCTTCCTCCTTCCTCCTCTCCCTCCTCCGCGACTCCCTCTCCGTCGGCGACGGCGGCAAGGTCGAAGGTCTCAACCTCATCCACCGCCCTAGATCAAACATTTCATCTTCGACTCTAAAGGCGATGAGACTCGGAGCTGTCGAATCAGTGGCTGTGGTATATGGTGGATGAGTTTGTGTATCAATTCCAAATCTATTGATAGTATAAAGCCAAGTTGAAGATGAAGACCGACGAGGTACGATCAGGTGGTTATGATCAGGTCTTGATTTGCATTCAAAAATACCTTTTTTGAAATATGAGATTGTTGCCTCAAATTTATGACATTTATGTGTTTGCCCAGAACTAGAATGAAAACCCATTTGAGGATTCACTTTTTTCTTGGATGACACTATGGAATGAAATCATAATCAAAGGTTTAAATAGAGAGGGGATTGAAAAATAAAAAGCTTTTTAGAGCATGGATTATTACTTCTAATATTTGTTTCTTAGATGCATTTAATTTGTGCTTGCATCTGCGGGTTGGAGATCGATTGATATTCATAGATCCATCGATTCCCTGATTCCAATTCAAGTAATTCTTTTTCTTTACAGTTTGTAGACTTCTTGCATGCTTCTCACCCTCTCAATGTGCCTATTTAGGAATTTCATTATGTTAGAGTTAGCACTTGCCAAATACATAAAAAAGATTCCTATGAAATGCTTTCTTTATTTAAATTTCTTACTTCCGCTTTTAGCGCCGGTTTTTTATTTTACAAATTTTATGCTGATAGTTATAATTATATTTGTTGTTTAAGAGTGAGGGTTGTGGAGTGTTTGCGTACTTATTCATGAAGAGGCTTTGATTGAGGACCGGGACATGAAGGATGCGTTCGAAGGAAAAGCTTCATTGCATTGGTGATGGATAATAGCTGCCTAAATTCTATTGTCACCGCCGAAGGATCAACACGATTCTTGATATTGGTTGATTTAAGTTTAAAATTGTTGATGTATTTACACCTTTGATGTATTGTGGATTCTTGCACCGTGGATTATCTTATGTATGACAAAAAATATTGATGTATTTAGTTTTGTTTCGCCGCGAATACAATTACTACTTTGATATTTGATGTATATAGTTTTATTTCACCAGTGTTGACCGATATAATTTCTGCTTTGATATTTAAATGTATATGATTTTATTTTGTCGATATTGGCCAATACAATTACTACTTTGATGTTTGAATGTATATAATTTTATTTTGCCGATATTAGCCGATATTGTGGATTGTATATGAATGAGATTTTTGTTAATGTTATTGGTTTTATATAGCCAAAAATGTTGATGTATTTTTATTTATGATGTATTTCTGTTAATGTCAAAAATATTCTTGATGATATTAGAAGTTACAGGCAAGTGTTAAGAAATTACATGCAACTTTCATAGATATTACAGGCAAGCGGTTAGAGGGTTAGAAATTACAAGTAATTTATTAGAAGTTTCAGGAAAGTGTTTAGAAGTTACAAGTAACTTACTAGAACTTATGGGCAAGTGCTTAGATATTATAGGCAACTGCAAATAAAGAGATTCATAAAACAGTTTCTAGATTTCTTTCAGATGCATACTTTGAAAGTGTCTACTAGCACCACGGTAGGGTTAAAACGGGCATCACACATGCAATTTTCAAAATTTCAAGATGCTAATGAACACTAACCAAAGATCAAACTAGATAATTAGGGTTAAATGATACCACAAAAACTAGCTAATAGAAGAATGATACAACCTTTGTAGACCGTATCATTCTCTTCAAATGCTCCGGGTTGTAGTCCACGCGACTCCACTAGGCTCCACTTGAAGGTTGAACGAACTTCCTCCGATGACATTCGTGCCGAAGATGATCCACCCGAAGTCCGTCAATCCAAGCCACCTCTTCACTAAACTCTTTAGTAAAGGAAACACACCACACCAAAGTGCTAATCTAATGTGGGATGGTAAAGTAGAGGTGTTGTATGCTCACTAGGGATCTCAAGCTCTATGATTCACATCACATGTGAAGGTTTAGAGCTTGAAGTATGAGGAAGAGAATGATGATAGAGAGAGCTAGAGAGAAGCTCATCACGTGAGCTCTTAAAAATGGCTAAGACATCAAGCATAGAATGAAGAATGGCTCACCAATATATCTCTCATTGAATCATGAATATTTTCACATAGAAAATATACACCATGCTCCAATAGTGTAGTCAAACTAATAAAATATATTATGAACTATACCTTACAACCATGCCTAAAATATCTTCACATTTTACACCTCATTTTCTATTTTCTAAACATAGAAAATCCATGCCATGCTTCACACACACACATACACACACACATTATGAAGAAAATAATTAGTGAGCTAATAATATTAGTTAATATATAATTATATCAAATATAATATATATCAAATTATTAAATCAACACTTGATTTAATAATCCGGTTATATCACATATAACCGACTAATGTCATTTATCTATATATCACATTATCAAATCAATACTTGATTCGATAATCCGGTTATATCACATATAACCTAATCGATACCAGATAATCGTCAGATCAGAATACGGTATCACATACACGTATCTAATCAGGCCCCGGCACAAATCAACATATGTGTCGTACTTCGTTTAGCTTGAACCAGAAAACTTCTGTATGGGACTCTAAACACTCGTCAATACGTCAGCAGTAGATAATGATCACATCAATCACCCACAAGCCGTCAGCGGTACTAGCTGGACATAACGGCTACCCAGGTATTGAGCGATAAGAAGATCAACAAGCAAGCTTTTCCAAACTCTCATGAAGCCTATAAGTAACACTTATCGTACAGTCCGGTCTCTTCGTCTGATATGTCGCATATCGAGTCTAGGGATGGTAACGTCAGACCCCAGTAACTTGATAAGTCATGCCGATATATGGCTTATGACGGTTCGAGAAACTACTGATAATACTTACCAGTAAATCTCATCAACAGCCATGGATAGGGACTTCCAGTTATAGCCGATCGAGCATAACGCAATATCAACTCTCAATACCGGGAGAGACGAAACCCCTCCTATCGCTCATTACCTCCATGTGACTCGGGACTGTTAGTGATGTATGCCCTAGAGGCCATTATTGTATCATACTGGTTTGCATATTACTTAATGAAAGCTTGGAATATTCACAGTTGTATTGACAGTTTTGCTCAAAATGGTAGTATGCTACTTGGTTTGTTTCTACTTCAATATATGCATGTGTTTCTTTTAGCATATTGCTTATACATATTAGTGGAGCCCTTAGCATCTTTGCTTGATTACCAGCGTTGTGATCGCAGTCACACTAGTGGGGGCTGGGTAATCTACAAGCACATCCTTATACAGGTCCCTAGTCGTAGGATTATCGAGACGGGGCGTCGATACTCCGGAGTAGACTAGTGTATACGCTTCTCATCCCTGCAGGGGAGATGGTCTGTCCCACAGCCATTAGTACGTCGTACTGGAGATAGTATGCAGGTGCTCATTAGGTTATGAGTACCCTGGACAGGACTCGTTGGGAACTGCTAGTGGGTATTATACCTATCGTCAGGTAGCAGTTCACAGGTGACATGAGTACAGCTTAGTCCGTCGACTTGACACTGCTACTCCGCCTCGAGTGTGTTCCCACTGTACTTTGATTACTACCCTACCACGGCTCAAAGGAGTCGTGCAAACAGGTAGTAGTGTCACGACCCGAAATTGGCACGTGACAAAGTTGGTATCAGAGCGCTAGGTTTTACCTTTCGGAGTGTAGGATGACCTTGGTATGATAGAGTAGGTAGCTTAAGCAGAGTAACATAGCGTGTGTATGTTCCGCGACATACTTACGACACGGTACTCCGCCTAAAGTGACCTAAGTACAAATTGCTTGAAAAACTTTCTTTGATGATACATATCCTTATGATTCGATTTCCGTGTTCATATCGAATCTTTCTTCCAATTACAGCCTTTGCCGCTGATGACTATGAGGACTCAGAGTGATGCAGCGAGAGCCGAGATCAGAGTGGACTCATATGGGACGAGGACTGACCAGGATGGCACGCTCGTTGCACCAGAGCAGATGGATCCGCTTTCGATAGATCATATTGATAGGCTTGTGGCAGAGATGCAGGATTTGCGCCAGAAGATGAGTTCTTTGGTTGAGGCCATTCGAGCGCAGCGACAGGAGGTTGTCACCCCCGTTACCCAGTTGTTCCTTGCGATCAGCACACAACATTCCGTCACCTACATAGCACCAGTGGATGCAGCCCCAGTTGACGAGGCACGTCTTCCGGAGACTTTGGGATTTTCAGATCAGAGGAGGGCTCATGCAGCGTGCCAGCCCATAGATAGAGGTTCAGTCGTCGAGACAGGTTTCGTGCACGTCGTGGGAGTACAAGAGGCTGGAGGCGAGGACAGTCGTCTAGCTCTTATCCCCAGGATGGTCAGCAGTTTTCTTCCGGATGTTATCGGTGCGGGAGTTTGGATCACCGGGTTCGAGTTTGTACTGAGCCATGTAGTCGCAGGGCAGCTATACCGCAGAGAGGAGGACTTCAGCCAGTTACGGGTAGAGGGCAGACTCAGGAGTTTTCTTCTACTATCGGGACGCGCGGGCGTCCAATGCTGAGTCTTCAGGTATTCTAAATCTGCATGTTCTTTGATTCTTATGTTGGTTTTGTTCGGGATCTATGCACTTGTTGTTTTACACACTTTGTGCCTTGGTTAGGCCGAAATTTGTGTATGCTAGATCAGCCGTTGTTGTGTTAAGTTCTGTCAGCGATTCTTTTGTTGCGCGGCACGTGTTTCAGTCGTGTGCCAATCAGATAGGAGATAGTGATTCGTCCGTCATTGTGATCCTTCTAGAGATGTTGGATTTGACGTTCTCCTGGGCACAGACTGGTTAGCTACGTGCTAGGCGTCTGTGGACTGCCGTGAGGAAACAGTAAGGTTTTGTTTTCCCGGCGAGTCAGTTCTTGATGTGCAGAGGGAGAGTGGTGCCGCCTCTCACAGCTTGAATTCAGCCTTTTTCGCTTGTCGGCTTTTTGAGGAGTGGATGTCGAGGATTCTTGGTTTTCATTCGTGATACCGGAACCACAGTGAGTTGTTAGACCGGGTTCCTTTCGTGTGAGAGTTTTCCGACGTTGTTCCAGATGAGCCGGCGGAGCTTAGGGAGCTTAAGGATCAGCTGCAGAGTTGTTTGTTGGGGGACTTGTTCGTCCAAGTGTTTCGCTTTGGGGAGCTCCTAATCTGTTTGTTAGGAGAAGGGTAGCAGTTTGAGGTTGAGTATTGATGGATCGTCAATTGAACCGGCTTACGGTGCGGATAGGTATCCTTTATCTCGCATTGACGATTTCTTCGATCAGCTCCAGGGTGCGAGACATTTTTCTAAGTTTGCTTTGGGATCAGGTCATCATTGGCTGCGGGTTCGGAGTGATGACATTCCGAAGTCTGCTTTTGTGCGTGCTATGGGCTTTATGTGTTTTGGTGGTGTTGTTTGACTCACCAGTGCCCTAGCAGCATTTGTGATGTGATGAACCATATTTCTTCAAGCCGTTCCTCGACCAGTTATTGTTGTTTCATTGATGGCATTCTGATCTATTCTAACGTGTCGTGAGGAACAGGAGCAACACTTGAGGATTTGTTTTGCAGATACTGGGAGAGCACCAGCTGTTTGCAAAATTCTCGGAGTGTTCCTACAGGCTTGAATGTGTTGACTCCTAGGTCTAGCAGTTACGGGAGACGGTTTTTGTATGGACCCGAGGAGGATTGAGGCCGTACAGCTTTGACCCATACTTATATCCGGGACAGAGGTCCGCCGATTTTGGGCTTAGCAGGTTTTTACCGCCGTTTCGTGCAAGATTGCTTGTGTATCGCTGCACCGTTGACTGAACTGACCGGGAAGGAGGTTCTTTTTCTGTGGACTGAGGCATGTGTGCGAAGTTTTCAGCAGTTGGAGATTCGGTTGACAACTGCACAGTTCTTTCTTTGCTTTCTGGTTCGGGCGACCTTGTTGTTTAACTGTGATGTTTCGCGAGTGGGGCTCGATTGTGTACTGATGTGGCACTATAGAGTTATCGCTTTTGCTTCCCGACAGCTGGAGGAAGTATGAGCAGGATATCCCACTCATGATCTGGAGATGGCCGCGGTGGTCGTGCGTTGAAGATACGATGACACTACTTGTGTGGAAAGTCGTGTCAGATTTTCACGGACCACTAGAGCGTAATATATATCTTCCTGCAGCGGGTTTCGATTGTTGAGATAGCGCTGTTGGATGGAGTTTGTGGAGGATTGTGTTTGTGAGATCCTTTGGTTACCCGTGGCAAGGCGATTGTAGTAGCTGATGCTTGAGTCGTAGGCCCGGGGTTAGCTTGTTCCAGTTGTGCGCAATTCTGAGACAGTCTTCTGTAGATTTACAGTTTTGTGTGATTGTGGAGTACAGCTAGGTTCGCCTCTACTGAGGGGACAGCTTGCTCATGTCCGCGCCCGACCGCTTTTCCTTAATCGTTTTCGTGAGGCACAACCCACCGATGCTCGTTGTCTGTGATACTTGAGCATGTTCGGCAGGGTAAACATTCGGAGTCCTTGAATTGTGACCAGGGTGTGCTACGTTTAGGGACTCGTTGGTGTGTACCTGATACTGATAGATAGAGACGCGAGGTCCCAGAGCAGGCACATCGGTCATCTTTCTGTGTTCATCCAAGTGCCGCCAAGATGTAACGTGACTTGAGAGTTAGTTACTGGTGGGCAGGATGAAAAAGTGGAGTTTCGGATTTCGTTCAAGGTGTCTGTCTGGTTGTGAGCTAAGGTTGAGCATTTGAGACCGGCTGGAGAGTTGCAATCTTTAACCGTTCCGGAGTGGGAATGGGAGCAGATCTCCATGAATTTCGTTGTGGTGTCTACCCAGGTAGAGACAAGGTGTGACTCCATTTGTGTGTTTGTTGTCCGGTTATGCTCAGTTTGCTCAGTTGCTCTTGTTAAGTTTGTGCGTTTGCACGGAGTTCCTTCATGCGTAGTATCCAATAGGGGGCACACTGTTCGCTAGACGTAGTTGGCAGAAGGTTTAGGAAGTCTTGGGTACTGGTTGAGCTTTAGCTCCGCTTTTCCATCTGTGGGATGATGGTCAGTTGAGCAGATTATACAGACTCTGGAGGATATTATGTGCGTACGTACTAAGTGTTTGTTGGCAGTTGGGATCGTCAGTTGCTATTGTTAGAGTTCTCCTTCGATAGCTGTTATCAGGAGACACTCCAATTGGCAACCTGTAGGTTTTGTTGTTAGGTTGTGTCAATCGTCATTCTGTTTTCTGACTCTACGCGAGTAGGATTTTTGGACCCCAGCTAGTCTAGAGACTTCGGAGATGATCCAGTTGGTTCAGGTCAGGATGAGGACAGCCCAGTGCAAACAGAGGTCTTGTGCCGACCGTGGTGGTCGCAGACTTGAGTTCGCAGTGGGAGATCATGTATTCCTATGGATTTTTTCGATGAATAACGTGTTGAGTTTTGGGAAGCTTATCCCAGGATTGTAGGTCCTTTTGAGATCCTTTTAGCGAGTTAGTTCCGTTGCCTTTAACTTGACACTTTCGCCCAGATTATTGAGTTTTCACACCGTATTCCTTGTGTCGATACTTTGCAAATACCTTCATGACCTTTCTCACATGATTCAGCACCAGACCATTTAGCTTGGGTACGATCTTTTCGTTCACCGGCAGCCAATTGTGTTAGTGGCTCGGCTGGTGGAGAAACTTCGGTCAAGGGTCTTGCCATCTGTGGAGGGTTTTCTTGGACGTAGCCGTATAGTGAGGTGATCACTTGGGAGGCTGCGAGTGAGATTTGGGAGTTTTGTACTCTTTTCGGTGAAGGTACGCTTAGTGAGAATTTTAAATTCGGGGACGAATTTCTATAAGGGGGAGATTGTAACGTTTTGGAAATCGTTATGCGAATTTTTTTCCCGTTTTAGGGTAAAATTGTCGGTATTTTCCGTTTTAACCCGACTGTGATCAAAC
Source organism: Agapanthus africanus (assembly GCA_030015575.1). Classification (NCBI taxonomy): domain Eukaryota; kingdom Viridiplantae; phylum Streptophyta; class Magnoliopsida; order Asparagales; family Amaryllidaceae; genus Agapanthus; species Agapanthus africanus. Next base: position 334,261,098 of record CM057349.1, read on the forward strand.
GTCCATACAGACTTGCCAGCACCTAGTTTAGTTAAAATAAAACTAGTGCGCAAGCTTTGGGGGTATATGGGACGTTTTGGTTCAATTTGAATTTTTCCCAATTTTAATATTATTTTAATGTGGTATTTACATTTTGGGAAATTTCTCCTGAATTGGAATCTTTTCAAATAAATCAAGTTTGAGTAAAACAAAACCACTTTATCATATCTAGATATTTGTTTGGGTAATATAATTAAGATTAAAGAAAAGAAAAGATTTGGAATGAGATGCATGCATGTGCATTTAATTGCATTTATGTGCATTTATTGAAGATTTGGCTAGAAAACTCCACACAGCTCTCCATCCTTCTCTCTTGGTCGAGCTCCTTCTCTTTCCTTCTGCTCTTGATCATATTCTATTTCATATTTAGAATTGCGCATTCACCCTACTGTTTAGTTAATTGTTGTGCTTGGACTAATATCCTTAGGACACTACACTATTATTGACGGCTCATGTTGCACGAGCACTGATTGTATGCCACACACACCGTCAATAATTGCCATGTCACGCACAACCCATATATAGAAATGATATTGTTTGGTTAGGGCCATTGAGACATTGATTCATATTTCTTTATGCATATGACTTATAGCATAGCTATATACCTACAGGCTTACACATATGCCTTGACATGCTTACATGCTAGTTACCTGTATACTTATATGGTAGTGTACCATTAGTGATAGGTATATACACATGTGAGACATAGCTACATATATATCTTACATACATACCTATACCTGGAGGGTATTACAATGTATGGAATTTATGGATAGGTATAGACACATACCTTGCTACAACTACTTTGACATCATACATACTTACATATGGACACACATATCTTGCTATACCGATATGGTTACGTATACCTTGTTATAACTACATGTTCACCTGTTTATGATGTTGCATCTGATTTCGGAGGAAATCAGGAACCGCATGAAATATTTATTAACTTGTGGCAGTTAAGTAGCTGTTTTCCTTTATATGCTCATATTACTGTTTCATGCTGCATATGTTACATTCTTGGATTTCATATGATGTTCTCTGATATTGTTACTCCTAATTATTTATAACAGTGGAGTGGGACGCTGTTATATATATATATATATATATATATATATATATATTAGTGGAGTGAGACGTTAATATATATGTATTGATTCATGCAGTTATACTTATTTATTACTTGATGTTTTCTGGATTTGAGGACCGTGGTTGTTTCATGAAATTATGCATTATTTGAAAAACCCGGTTTCTCTTGATATGATATTTCCGCAGCCACCATGAGATTTCTCGGTTCTGAGCTTCTATATACCCCATGCGAGGAGGAGTAGTGGGCCGTGTGTGGGTATATGGTGGGGCCCGGTACGGTTCCCCTCGGCAAGATGATCGCAGATGATAAGCGATGAGCCTGGAAGGTGAGCAAGTACCTACCGGTGACAGTACCTTTGACTCAACGGGTATCGTGGGGATACAGGCCGGGGTCATGTATGTATGGATACATACCTATCAGGGGGCCAGTCGTTGTGACAGCACCTGATAGATCAGTATTTCGGTGTCGATGCTTGACACTTGTTTCATGATGTTTTGGGTGTCGATGTTTGACACTCACTTTATATGAAACTTACTTGATACTGATATTGTACACACAGGATATGTGGGATATACTGATATTGTACACACAGGATATGTGGGATATACTGATATTGTACATACATGATATATGAAATCTACTTGATGTTGGACATTCAGGATATATGAGATTTACATGATATGAGAGCCAATTTGGGGGCTGATTTGTGGAAATTGGGAATTCGATTGTCTTGTTGGATTTTGGTCCTACCACGAGCTTAGGATTTCCGTGGAAATGACATGTTTTATTCCATACTCCACATTTATTGTTTATGCACTGCTTCATGTATTAGTTGTACCTGATAGAGTACTTTCCATGACTGTTGCATTTACATACTATTATATGCATTGTTTCATGTATTATTTGTACCTGATAGAGTACCTTACATGATTATTGCATGCCGATTGTCATATTATTACTTCATGTATTAGTAGTACCTGCTAGCGTATCTTTCATGACTGATGCATTACATATGACCATTCATTGCTAGTTGATGCTTATGTTAGATTCGCGTTGTACGTGCATACTCGCGATTACCTGCATATGTTATTACTATTCACGAGTTGGCAACTCACCCCCGTTGTGCCACAGTGTTTTGCAGGTGTTCCTCAGGATAGTCAGGGGCAGGGCTAATTCCATCCATCGTATCTCTTTTCCTGCGGATACCGCTTTAGCTGACTGTGCACGGTTTTACTATAGGTGGGTTCTTGCGGCTATCTATTGTTGTTATTGTTATCTTGTACCTTGTACTCTCCATCTACCATTATATTGTATGACTTAGAGACTTGATGTGAGGACGATATTGTATGTTAATTGTGACTTGGAGGTTTTTATGCAGTATTATTTAAATCGTCTCTTTCTTCGCTACGGCGTCGTATATCTATTGTGGTAGTTGTTTTCCGTCGTTGGGTGTGGATTTTGCTCCCGTTTGGGATGCTTTTACTTATATTATGTTGTATCCATTTTTGGGGGCTTGTTTTACAAAGGAGGTGCTGTCAAAATTTTAAAGGGAATAAGTTGGACTTTTAAAGAATTTGGGTTGAGATTTCAAAGGTTTTGAAAATGCTATTATTGCATATTACTTTTGATGGTTTAGATTTCTGGGTTTTGGCTTTCTTTTACTGCGTTACGCCTGTAGACGTAGCGTAGTATTAGGGCCGTCACGTGCCAATTTCGGGTCGTGACAAAGTACCCCGGCTTGCATCCCCACGATACCCGTCGAGTCAAAGGTACTGTCACCGGTAGGTACTTGCCCACCTTCCAGGCTCATCGCCTATCATCTACGATCATCTTGCCGAGGGGAACCGTACCGGGCCCCACCATGTACCCACACACGGCCCACTACTCCTCCTCGCATGGGGTATATATAAGCTCAGAACCGAGAAATCTCATGGTGGCTGCAGAAATATCATATCAAGAGAAACCGGGTTTTTCAAATAATGCATAATTTCATGAAACAACCACGGTCCTCAAATCCAGAAAATATCAAGTAATGAATAAGTATAACTGCATGAATCAATACATATATATTAGCGTCCCACTCCACTAATATATATATATATATATATATATATATATATATATATATATATATATATATATATATATATATATATAACAGCGTCCCACTCCACTGTTATATATACTTAGGAGTAACAATATCAGAGAACATCATATGAAATCCAAGAATGTAACATATGCAGCATGAAACAGTAATATGAGCATATAAAGGAAAACAGCTACTTAACTGCCACAAGTTAATAAATATTTCATGCGGTTCCTGATTTCCTCCGAAATCAGATGCAACATCATAAACGGGTGAACATGTAGCTATAACAAGGTATACGTAACCATGTCGGTATAGCAAGATATGTGTGTCCATATGTAAGTATGTATGATGTCAAAGTAGCTGTAGCAAGGTATGTGTTTATACCTATCCATACATTGTAATACCCTCCAGGTATAGGTATGTATGTAAGATGTACATGTAGCTATGTTTCACATGTGTATATACCTATCACTAATGGTACACTACCATATAGGTATACAGGTAACTAGCATGTAAGCATGTCAAGGCATATGTGTAAGCCTGTAGGTATACAGGTATGCTATAAGTCATATGCATATAGAAATATGAATCAATGTCTCAATGGCCCAAACCAAACAATATCATTTTTATATGTGGGTTATGCGTGACATGGCAATTATTGACGGTGTGTGTGGCATACAATCAGTGCTCGTGCAATATGAGCCACCAATAATAGTGCAGTGTCCTAAGGATACTAGTCCAAGCACAACAATTAACTAAGCAGTAGGGTGAATGCGCAATTCTTAATATGAAATAGAATATGCGACAATTCAAGTCATTTCTAGCTCAGACACATAACGCCATGCGGGCGATTCCCTTATAGATGTTAAATCTACTCACCAACCATCCTAGCTAAGTGAAACCAACCACTTGTTTCCCCTTTTTCGCAGCATCCGAAGTCCCCGCCTGCGAACCTAAAACAACACAACGATAACGCAAGTATATATATTAATAATCGACTAAAACATGCACAAACTACATTTAACTGACGCAACAACACAAAACATACTCTCAAGTGTTCGTATTGTGGCTAACGTGCGTAGCGACACGACGAAAACAACCTAAGAGCAAAAACACACAAAGTGCACGATCCGTGTCGTATAACGTATCGCGTGGACACAAAATACTAGATTATAGGAAAACTTTCCCAGATTTTGCATACTGTAAATACTAAAAGAGTAAACAGTACCAAACACCCCTAAACCACAGCAGACACTACCCACAAAAACCCAAACCCCAACTCCCCAGAAAAACCGACGTCGCCGGAATTGCTCTTCTCGTCGCCGGCCAAAGCCAGTGGGGTGGGTCTCGTGTCTCTGGTGAGGGCTTAGGTTCACTAGTACATCACTACAAACTTGTTTGGTTACACAGTAAAATTTCCAGGTCACAGCAGTTCACATAGACACTAAAAAGACACTAAAAACACGATATTGCACTAATCGATACATAAAGTGTTCTACGCAACAACCAACGAGCTAAACATCACAAAAACTCCTATTTAACAGATTAGGGATTTTACCTATGAATACTTTGTTAGTGTATATGCCCTAGAGGCCATTACTGTATCATACTAGCTTGTATATTACTTAATGGAAGCTTGGGATATTCACAGTTGTATATACAATCTTGCTCGAAATGGTAGTATGCTACTTGGTTTGTCTCTGCTTTAATATGTGCATGTGTTTCTTTTAGCATATTGCTGGTATACATATTAGTAGAGCCCTTAGGATCTTTGCTTGATTACCAGCGTTGTGATGGCGCTCGCACTCGTGGGAGCTGGGTAATCTATAAGCACATCCTTATACAGGTCCCTGGTCGTTGGACTATCGAGACAGGGCATCGATACTCCGGAGTAGACTAGCGTATGCGCTTCTCATCCCAGTGTGGGAGACGGTCTGTCCCACAGCCGTTAGTACGTCGTACTTGGGATAGTATGCGGGTGCTCGTTAGGTTACGAGTACACTGGACAGGACTCGTCGGGAACTGTTGGTTGGTAATATACCTATCGTCAGTTATCAGTTCCCAGGTGACATGAGTACAGCTTAGTCCGCTGACTTGACACTGTCACTTCGCCTCGAGTGTGTTCCCACTGCACTTTGATTACTACCCTACCACGGCTCAAAGGAGCTGTGAAAACAGGTAGTTTTTGGGTGCAGTCCCGAAGCACTTGGAGGCAGTGACGGTTAGACAGGATTCGTCTCTCCCGGTATTGGGGGTTGACATCGCGCTGTGTCTAGGAGAGCCATTACACGAGTAGTCCCTGGCCAGGGCAAGCGAGATATACTGGTAGGTTTCCAGTGTTATCTCAGGGTGTTCTGGGCTACACTCCGACACGACTTGTACCGCTATTAGGGGACTGACGTTCACCGCCCCCCTAGGCCCGCCATGCGATGTATCAGACGAACAGACCGGACTGTACGGAGACTGTCACATACAGGCTCAGTAGGAGTGCAGATGGGGTTCGCCTCGTCAGTCTTCTTATCGACATCTACCTGGGGACCGTTACGTACAGCTAGTGCCGCTTGCGGTCTGTGGTTAAACCCACTGCCAGCGTAGTGTCGAGTCTTTAGAGTCCCACACAGAGAGCTATTCGCCTTTAGGCAAAACGAGTAGAGGTCGCATGGTTTTGCGACAGGGTTCGTTCGCATCCGCGCACTTGTGCACGTTTGCTGTCCGGACAGTCTATACTAGCGGGCTTTGGTTTAAGCCGGATCCTAGTATATGATTTGAGATTGGTTTTTCTCATTGTGTTCGTGTTCCTCGGATCACGAATGCGGGTGCGTATGCACAGTTGCTTGAGATTGGGGGAGAGGACCTTGTTTAGGGTTAATGGCTTTTGTCTTTTTATTAACCCTAATATTTATGTGTGTGTTATTGTTAATTAGTAATTAGTTTAATAATTATCCATGGTTGTGGTTGTTGACCTTTTGACTTCTTTGACTTGTTGACCAAGGTTGACACTTTGACCATCATAATTTCTTTTGGAAGATGCTTTTTGATCTTTGCAATTTGAAATGATAATGGTCATGTCATGATTTACCATGATAATTATCTAGCTAATTATTCAATTAAAAATTATACACACATATTAGTGAGAAAGGCTCACAAATAATTCATTCTCTCATTCTATTTTCTCTCTCTTGCTCATCCTCTCCCTCAAGCTCTCTCCCTCTCATGTGTTGAGAAACAAAAAGCTTGAGAAAAACCCTCTCTTGATCTTCTCTACTCACTTCTAGGGTTCAAGTCTTAGCATTTCTTGCACTCTAGTTACTCCTAGCTTGGAGTTGAAGCTAAAGGTGGTGGCTTTCGGGTGGATCCTTCTTTGACGGGAGAAGACAAGCAAGGTGATCCTTTTCTACCATACCTAGGAGCAAGGAGAGAAGGACTAAAGACCAAAGGTATAACCTTTCATCACTTAGCTACTTTGTAGTTAGGGTTAGCTAGTTTATGTTTAGCAAAGATCCTCACAAGCATAGTCCATGTTGCCTAAGTCATTAAAAATCCGATTTTTATTATGTTTTCCGCCTCCCCGTAAGCACCGGGGTGGGCAACACGGACTAACAGTGGTATCAGAGCCTAACTAAACTCAAACTAGCTAAGTAGTTAAGTGTAACGAAGTTTCGAAACCGAAAAACCCTAAAACCAAACTTTTTCAAAATCCAACTTTCTGTTAAAATTTTTCCTGGTTAAAATGAAAAACTGTATACTTGTAAAATCGTCTCAGGGTTTTGTGAATACACCCAAGAAAAACGATACCCTAATTCCCTCAAGTCGCCGCGCTTCCGCCGCATGAAGTAGGTATATGCGGCGGAACCGCCGCGGATTGTGGTTATCGGCGCATCGTTTTTCGTGCAGAGTGTGTTGTTGTTGGTTTTAGGATTTTTAGGATATGTTATATGTGCCCAGATTTTCCAGAACTAAAATTTACTTTTGGGGGCCTATAAATCTGTATTTTTCGGAACTTCACTACACTTTAACTATATCGGTTATATCTGTGATGCTTGTATGTATTGAACGTCGGCTAATCGCTATAAGTCGATTAGTCGGGGTTATACATCTCTGTGATCTGTGATTGTTGGTTTGTGGATATGAATGGATTGGATTGTCGCGGGTGAATAGCCGGGTTGGATCTGAGATGAGCGTTATTTTCTTTCATTCATTTGTAACATGTAAATTGATGTAATAATATTCTTTGTATGGCCGCACAACCGGGTCGGGGTTGTAGCCGTCATTGTATAATTCTTTTTACTGTTTTTGCTCCTAGGATAGACCCATGGAGGGGGTGCACAAACTACCGGGTATCTCGAAGTGCCGAGTGGCCTACTCACGGTGGTGAGGGAGGTTGCTTCGCTTCGGGTGCTTGGCGGGTAGTTTGCCGCACCCGTAGGGGTCTTGGGTGGGGTATTGGCTATTCACCGCGACCGTGTAATCCGCTTTGCGTTGCAGGCTCGAACGCATTGCGGATTCCTAGTATATCCAATGTATTCATCTGTGATCTGTAATGTCTATCATTGCTATATATTTATATATAATAACTATTTAGGCGTTGCTTATGTTTTACAGCCGCGCTAGCCCAGCCCCCGCTCTGTCGTTAGTTAAGTAACCTAACGGGTGATGACGGGGCCCCGTGGCGAATGCGAATGGCATAAGCGTACGTCATATTTTGGTTGTTTTCTGCAATGGTAGGATTAAATGATGGGACGCATTAAAAGAACTAATGCAAGAAATAAACCAAGTAAAAGTCGATTGGAACACTTTGAAAACCACTCGGTTCTTTTCAAAACTAAAACTTTTAAACGCGGAGCTTGAACCACTCCTTTTAAAAGCTATCTCGTTCCATCGATTATATCAAGTTCACTACGTTCACGGTTTCGCCAAAACCATCCGTAGCCCTCCATCATTTCGGTTAAATATTCGGTAGTATTCAAGCTATGTATTTTGACCTCACGCCAAGGCATAGTGATTGGTAGCTGCCGGATATTTATCCGTTGCATAGATAGAATGCGTTGATTTGAGACAGTCGTACTGCCGTTTTGGCCTACGTCAAGGGTAGGTACGGGTGGGTTCAAATTAACCAGGATAATGATGGGAAGAACTTGACATGTGACTTATGACATTTTGACCTCACGCCAAGGTCATAAGAGCATGGGGCAAAAATCCACATCGGGAGTTTCATAAGTACTGAAACTTGCTAGCGTTGCATACCATTTGGAGTGTGATAATTCTGGTAGGATTCCTTCGGTTTTATCACGCGATGATATTTGGATCCCGATCCTACTGTGAGTATATGCTACTCCTCGGGAAAACTCTCACTTAACGATCAATGCTATAAACCTAGTAGGTGCCTAGAAAGGTGTTAGCGGGGCTACGCCCACAGGGAAAAGAGGTTACTTAATTAAGGAACTTCGCGAAAGCGTTGGAAAACCTCCCTCGAAGTACCGACACTGGCCTGGCTGAACGGTTAAGCAAGTATTGTACGGTGAGAATGATCCCGGCTAATCCTTTTCTTTACGGTTTGAGAAGGGATTCGAGAGACAGTGGGAGCCATCCAGTTTAGACAAACTAAAAACCACTCTAAACTTGCAAGAGCATCATGCTAAAGTGTTTCTTTTCTCTCTCCTAATTGCAGCGACCATTCAAGATGACCGGACTTAAGTTACTATTAGATAAAAACATATTGACAGGGCCAAACTACAAAGATTGGCTCAGGAATGTCAAGATGGCTATCACTTATGACAAGCTGGGGTATATACTTACCACCAAAGCTCCCCCCGTCCCAGGTCCCACCTCCAGCGTCGCGGATATAGAAATCCGTAAGACATGGGAGATAGATTGCGCGAGGGCCAAATGCCTCGTATTAGCCTCGATGGACAACGACCATCAGAGGAGGCACGAGAATATGGACCTAGAGTCCATATTTCTCCATACAAAAGAACTGTATGGAGAGCAGTCTCGTATCGCAAGATACAAAGTGTCGAAGAAGCTCTTTTCGGCAAGGTTGGCCGTCGGATCATCGGTAGCGGACCACGTGCTTAAGATGATCGGCTACATAGAGGAGCTCGCGGACCTCGGGACCACGTTGGAGAATGAACTCTATACTGATCTGATTCTCCAGTCCCTTCCTTCCACTTACGCCCAGTTCATTCTCAACTTCAACATGCAAGGAAAGGAGGTTGAACTTGCCGAACTTCTGAACATGTTGAGGACTGCTGAGGGCACCCTACAGAAGGGTAGGGAGACATCCACTTTGTTTGTAGGAGGATCTTCCTCTTCTAGGTCCAGGGCGAAAGCCAAGGGCAAGAAGAAGAAAGCCCCCGCCAAACCAAGAGGCGGTGTCGGTAAAGTGGATACGAAGGGAAAGGGTAAAGCAACAAAGATAGCGGGGAAGCTGGTGGGGAAGGAAGAATGCTTCTATTGTCACAAAAGTGGCCACTGGAAACAAGATTGCAAGGCTTGGAAAGCCAGAACACAGGATTTGAAGCGAGTTGCAGCTTCAGCTTCAGGTGTGTATGTTATTGAAAATTGTCTATCAATAAACTCTACATCCTGGGTATTGGATACCGGATCAGGATCTCATATCTGTAATTCTTTGCAGGCGTTGAGAAAGCGTAGAGTTTTGAAGGCAGGTGACATGACCCTCAGAGTTGCGAACGGTGCTAGCATGGATGCAGAGGCCGTGGGGGACTATCACCTGGGATTATCAGATGGACACTTTTTGGTTTTGCGTAGTTGTTATTATGTACCAAATGCAACCTGTAATATCATTTCTGTATCTTTATTATCTAAAGAAGGTTATGAATTTGCATTTGTAAGTAATGTAGTGAACATTCACCTTAATCAAGTGTTGATTGGGTCAGGTACATTGAACAACGGTATTTACGTTTTAAACCAACCACAGGTTTTCAATATCCAGAATACACACAAAAGAAAGTCTCCAGAAATTAATAAAACTTTCTTATGGCATTGTAGACTGGGTCACATCAACGAGAGAAGATTGACTAAGTTACATACTGAAGGATATTTAGATTCGTTCGAATATCAATCGTATGCAACTTGTCAATCCTGTCTCAAAGGAAAGATGACAAAGGCTCCGTTTTCTGGACACGGAGAAAGAGCGAGCGAGCTCTTGGGACTCGTACACAGCGACGTGTGCGGTCCAATGTCTACACATGCGCGAAGCGGTTTTTCTTACTTCATAACTTTTACGGATGATTTCTCAAGATTCGGACATGTCTTCTTAATAAAGCATAAATCCGAAGCTTTTGATAAGTTCCAGGAATATAAGAATGAAGTAGAAAAACAGACCGGCAAAAGTATCAAGATCCTAAGATCGGATCGAGGAGGAGAATACTTAAGTGCCGAATTCCTGAATTACTTAAAAGAGAATGGAATTCTCTCTCAGCTTACTCCTCCATACACCCCGCAACATAACGGTGTATCGGAGAGACGGAACCGAACCCTATTGGATATGGTACGGTCCATGATGAGTAATGCTGAGTTACCGCGATCTTTCTGGGGATATGCGCTAGAAACAGCTGCATATCTTTTGAACCGTGTTCCCACTAAGACTGTGCCTACCACACCATATGAGTTATGGAGTGGGAAGAAACCCTATCTTCAATACTTGAAGATTTGGGGATGTCCAGCTTATGTCAAAAAGCAGCATACGGACAAGCTCGAGGCACGCTCAGTACTATGCAAGTTTGTGGGATACCCAAAGAACTCCAGGGGGTATCTTTTCTATTACGCAGAGGAACAAAAAGTCCTTGTTTCTCGCAATGCCCACTTTCTGGAACATCAGTTTTTAGAAAAAGAAATAAGTGGGAGCGCAATAGAACTGGAAGAAATTCCAGAACCACAAACTATTACTGAAAGTTTAGTGGAACCAGAAGGTTCAAAAGAACAGGACATTCCTACGCCGCTCCGCAGGAGTAGTAGGCAGTCTCATCCGCCCGAGAGATACTACGGTTTTCTCATTGACGGGGATAGAGAGGACTGCATCCTAGATTGTGATGAGCCTACTAGCTTCCAGCAAGCCATTCAGAGCGTCGACTCGGTAAAATGGCTGGATGCAATGCGGACCGAGATGGAGTCCATGTACACCAACAAAGTATGGACGTTGGACATTGCTCCAGACGGGGTAAAACCCGTAGGATGCAAGTGGATCTTCAAAAGGAAGATTGGTGTAGATGGACAGGTTGAGACCTATAAAGCTAGACTGGTAGCAAAGGGTTTTCGTCAGCGACCTGGTTTGGACTATGACGAAACCTTTTCTCCAGTAGCTATGCTGAAATCCATTCGGATCCTTCTTGCCATCGCTGCTTTCCACGATTATGAGATTTGGCAGATGGACGTAAAGACAGCTTTTCTAAATGGTCATTTAGAGGAGTGTGTCTATATGGACCAGCCAGAGGGTTTCATTCAGGGTGGGAGCAGCGGAAAGGTGTGCAAGTTGCTCAAGTCCATTTATGGACTCAAGCAGGCATCACGGAGTTGGAACATCTGTTTTGATGAGACGGTCAAAGAATTTGGCTTTATCAAAAATCCAGATGAACCATGCATCTATTGTAGATTTGTAGCGAGAACTGTAGTATTCCTCGTTTTATACGTGGATGACATTCTCTTAATAGGAAATGACATTCCTATGCTACAATCTGTCAAGGGGTTCTTGTCACACAGGTTCTCCATGAAAGACCTGGGTGATGCCTCCTACATTCTGGGTATCCGGATCTACCGTGACAGATCCAAGAGGATATTAGGACTCTCGCAGTCCAGGTACATCGACACCATACTAAAGAGATTCAGTATGGAAGATTCCAAGCGCGGTAATCTACCGGCTTGTCACGGGATCACCCTCTCCAAAGAGATGTCTCCCAAGACTGATTTGGAAAGGGATCGCATGTCTATTATACCCTACGCTTCTGCGGTAGGCTCTATAATGTATGCGATGTTGTGTACCAGACCGGATGTGGCTTATGCACTGAGTGTGGTAAGCAGGTATCAGTCAAACCCTGGGGAGAAACATTGGATAGCAGTAAAGAACATTCTCAAGTACCTGAGAAGGACTAAGGAGATGTTCTTGGTGTATGGCGGAAAAGACCTGCAGATTGAGGCCTTTGCTGACTCCAGCTTCCAGAGTGACAAGGATGATTCCAAGTCCATGTCGGGTTTTGTCTTTACTCTCAATGGAGGGGCGGTGTGTTGGAAGAGCTCCAAACAGGAAACCGTTGCTGACTCGACTATGGAAGCGGAATACATCGCTGCATCTGATGCCGCAAAAGAAGCTGTCTGGATGAGGAAGTTCTTGAAAGAACTTCAGGTGGTTCCGTCCATTGTTGACCCAATACCTCTGTATTGCGACAACAACGGGGCTATAGCTTTAGCGAAGGAACCCAGGTCCCATCAGAAATCCAGACACATCTTAAGGCGGTATCACCTGATCAGGGAGATCGTGGATCGCCAGGAGATCGAGGTCCGGAGAGTTGCATCAGAGGATAACACAGCAGATCCATTCACCAAGGCCTTGCCCCAGACTCAGTTCGAGCGGCTGATCGAGATGATAGGTCTTCGATACGCCAGTACATGGCCTTAGTGCAAGTGGGAGATTGTTAGTGTATATGCCCTAGAGGCCATTACTGTATCATACTAGCTTGTATATTACTTAATGGAAGCTTGGGATATTCACAGTTGTATATACAATCTTGCTCGAAATGGTAGTATGCTACTTGGTTTGTCTCTGCTTTAATATGTGCATGTGTTTCTTTTAGCATATTGCTGGTATACATATTAGTAGAGCCCTTAGGATCTTTGCTTGATTACCAGCGTTGTGATGGCGCTCGCACTCGTGGGAGCTGGGTAATCTATAAGCACATCCTTATACAGGTCCCTGGTCGTTGGACTATCGAGACAGGGCATCGATACTCCGGAGTAGACTAGCGTATGCGCTTCTCATCCCAGTGTGGGAGACGGTCTGTCCCACAGCCGTTAGTACGTCGTACTTGGGATAGTATGCGGGTGCTCGTTAGGTTACGAGTACACTGGACAGGACTCGTCGGGAACTGTTGGTTGGTAATATACCTATCGTCAGTTATCAGTTCCCAGGTGACATGAGTACAGCTTAGTCCGCTGACTTGACACTGTCACTTCGCCTCGAGTGTGTTCCCACTGCACTTTGATTACTATCCTACCACGGCTCAAAGGAGCTGTGCAAACAGGTAGTTTTTGGGTGCAGTCCCGAAGCACTTGGAGGCAGTGACGGTTAGACAGGATTCGTCTCTCCCGGTATTGGGGGTTGACATCGCGCTGTGTCTAGGAGAGCCATTACACGAGTAGTCCCTGGCCAGGGCAAGCGAGATATACTGGTAGGTTTCCAGTGTTATCTCAGGGTGTTCTGGGCTACACTCCGACACGACTTGTACCGCTATTAGGGGACTGACGTTCACCGCCCCCCTAGGCCCGCCATGCGATGTATCAGACGAACAGACCGGACTGTACGGAGACTGTCACATACAGGCTCAGTAGGAGTGCAGATGGGGTTCGCCTCGTCAGTCTTCTTATCGACATCTACCTGGGGACCGTTACGTACAGCTAGTGCCGCTTGCGGTCTGTGGTTAAACCCACTGCCAGCGTAGTGTCGAGTCTTTAGAGTCCCACACAGAGAGCTATTCGCCTTTAGGCAAAACGAGTAGAGGTCGCATGGTTTTGCGACAGGGTTCGTTCGCATCCGCGCACTTGTGCACGTTTGCTGTCCGGACAGTCTATACTAGCGGGCTTTGGTTTAAGCCGGATCCTAGTATATGATTTGAGATTGGTTTTTCTCATTGTGTTCGTGTTCCTCGGATCACGAATGCGGGTGCGTATGCACAGTTGCTTGAGATTGGGGGAGAGGACCTTGTTTAGGGTTAATGGCTTTTGTCTTTTTATTAACCCTAATATTTATGTGTGTGTTATTGTTAATTAGTAATTAGTTTAATAATTATCCATGGTTGTGGTTGTTGACCTTTTGACTTCTTTGACTTGTTGACCAAGGTTGACACTTTGACCATCATAATTTCTTTTGGAAGATGCTTTTTGATCTTTGCAATTTGAAATGATAATGGTCATGTCATGATTTACCATGATAATTATCTAGCTAATTATTCAATTAAAAATTATACACACATATTAGTGAGAAAGGCTCACAAATAATTCATTCTCTCATTCTATTTTCTCTCTCTTGCTCATCCTCTCCCTCAAGCTCTCTCCCTCTCATGTGTTGAGAAACAAAAAGCTTGAGAAAAACCCTCTCTTGATCTTCTCTACTCACTTCTAGGGTTCAAGTCTTAGCATTTCTTGCACTCTAGTTACTCCTAGCTTGGAGTTGAAGCTAAAGGTGGTGGCTTTCGGGTGGATCCTTCTTTGACGGGAGAAGACAAGCAAGGTGATCCTTTTCTACCATACCTAGGAGCAAGGAGAGAAGGACTAAAGACCAAAGGTATAACCTTTCATCACTTAGCTACTTTGTAGTTAGGGTTAGCTAGTTTATGTTTAGCAAAGATCCTCACAAGCATAGTCCATGTTGCCTAAGTCATTAAAAATCCGATTTTTATTATGTTTTCCGCCTCCCCGTAAGCACCGGGGTGGGCAACACGGACTAACATACTTGCTCACAAGATCCATGCTTTCCTAGCTGCAAGTGATCAAAGAGGCAAAAACAAGACTTAGGGTAATTTTGTGATATTATTATGGAATTTTGGAGATTTATTAGCTTGGATTGATGCAAAAATGGAAAGGAAAGGATCAAGAGCAGAAGGAAAGAGAAGAAGCTCGGCCAAGAGAGAAGGATGGAGAGCTGTGTGGAGTTTTCTAGCCAAATCTTCAATAAATGCACATAAATGCAATTAAATGCACATGCATGCACCTCATTCCAAATTTTTTCTTTTCTTTAATCTTAATTCTATTACCCAAACAAATATCTAGATATGATAAAGATGTTTTGTTTTACTCAAACTTGATTTATTTGAAAAGATTCCAATTCAGGAGAAATTTCCCAAAATGTAAATACCACATTAAATAATATTAAAATTAGGAAAAATTCAAATTGAACCAAAACGTCCCATATTCCCCCAAAGATTGCGCACTAGCTTTATTTTAGCTAAACTAGGTGCTGGTAAGTCTTTATGGATGTTTGATCACAGTCGGGTTAAAATGGAAAATACCGACAATTTTACCCTGAAACGGGGAAAAAATTCGCATAACGATTTCCAAAACGTTACAAGTAGTTGGGTGTAATCCCGAAGCACTTGGAGGCAGTGGCGGTTAGATAGGATTCGTCTCTCCCGGTATTGGGGGTTGATATTGTGCTGTGTTCGGAGAGCCATTACACCAAGTCCCTGGGCAGGGCAAGCGAGATTTACTGGAAGGTATTCCAGTAGTTTCTCAGGGTGTTCTGGGCTACACTCTGGCACGACTTATACCGCTATTTGGGGTCTGACGTTTACCGACCTCCTAGGCTCGATATGCGATACTCTTAGACGAACAGACCGGACTGTACAGAGATTGTCACATTCAGGCTCAGTAGGAGTTCGGATGGGTTTTCCTCATCGGCCTTCTTATCGACATCTACCTGGGGACCGTTACGTGCAGCTAGTACCGCTTACGGCCTGTGGTTAAACCCACTGCCAGTGTAGTGTCGAGTCTTTAGAGTCCCACACAGAGAGTTTCTCTGCACCGGGTAAAAGGTGTAGAGGCCGTATGGTTTTACGGAAGGGCTTCGATCTCTTATGTGCACTTGTGCGCATATGATGTTCGGGTGGATAATACTAGTGGGCTTTGGTTTAAGCCAGATCCTAGTATTATATTGATGGATCAGTTTCGTCACTTTGTATTTGTGTTTCTCAGAACACGAATGCGGGTATGTATATACGGATGAGAGGAGCACAGAAAGAGACACCCCATTAGGGTTTTGACCATTTACTTGATTAAAACAATTATGAGGTGGAGGAAAGTATTTGTTATTTTTGTAAATGATAATTGAGAAATGGATACTAGTTTTGACTACTTGACTTTGTTTGACCTTTTGACTTGGCTTAATCACTTGATTTGGGTTGACTATTTGACTAAGATATTTTGTGAGCTAGATATTTTGTTGAGATATTTTTCATCACATGGTTGTGGTCATGTCAAGTGAGCCATCTCATTATCATTCACAATTGATAATTATCATTTATCAAAATACTTTCTCTTTCCTCAAGTGAGCTCTCATGCTAGCTCCCTTCTTCTTCCTCACTACAAAACCCTAAAAGCTCTCATGTGTTGAGAATCCTAGGGTTTCAAGAGACAAATAAATACATCTTCATACTTTACATCACCTAGGCCATCAAGTTTAGCAAGCTTGTTTCCTTAGTTACCACGGTTTTGAGGTGGAGCTCGGACTATAGACTCGTGGATCGTCTTTGACTCGAGAAGGCCGTGGAGGTTGTTACGATCTGGATCGATCCTTGGAGCCTACGTAGACGAGGAGGACAATGATGAAGACCCGAAGGACAAGTATCATGAGGTATAACTTTGTATCCGAGTAGTTAAACCTCAAGTAGCTTGCTAGCTAGGGTTTATGAACGATCCGTGGCTCTAGTCGGTGTTGCGAAGCTTGTAAAAATCATTTTTTGCAAATTCCGCCTCCCCGCGAACACGTGGGGTGCGCAACATTGACTTACAGTGGTATCAGATCCTCTCAAAAACCTTAGATAGCTTGTAGCGATGTTAGAATTCCGCCGTTTTTTTCGCGGAAAAACTGTCGACAAAAACAGTTTTCAAAGGTGAGGTTTTGAGTTGTTTGCGCACCCCGCGGGCTCACGATTTGAACCGAGAAGCCCCGGGGTGAAGCGTGCGCATCCCGGGGACACCTCGGGGGGGACCAACGGTCGGGACCACCCCCCAAGACCACCACTTGGTGGCTGGTGACCCGAGAGCACTAGAAACAGGTGCTCTCGGGTCTGTCCTCCTTTGGGGGCCACCTCATGGTGGCCCCCAGGGGTGGGTACCCCTCCGAGGCCCCCATTCGATGTATTATCATGTATCTTCGCCTCTGTGAATATTCGGGCGGGTTTCGAGTTCGTTTCAACTCCCGGATTAGCTTAAAACTTTCAGATTTGGAACTTTAGCTCACTGGATTTTCGAGTCTTGGAAAATTGTTTAAGTTTGCTAATTGCGTGCGGAATTCTAATGTCGTAGCTACTTTACAAGCTTTGTGATAAATATATGTGTTTGGAAACGTCGACTAATTGCTATACGTCGATTAGTCAGGGTTGCACATATCTGTGATGTTGTTGTGATGGTTTGTGTATATGAACTTGTTGGATCGTCGTGGATGAATAGCCAGGGATGTGAGATGAGGGTTTTCATTCTTTCATTCGATGTATAAATTTATAAAGTGATGTAATATTAATTTTGCGGGGCACATCCGGGTTGAGGTTGTAGCCACCGTTGTATTATTTCTTTTACCGTTTTTGCTCCTAGGATAGACCCAAGGCGGGGTGCACAAACTACCGAGTACTTTGAAGTGCCAAGTGGCCTACTCACTTTGTTGAGCGAGGTTGCTTCACTTCGGCTATTTGGCGGGTAGTTTTTCACACCCGCAGGAGTCTAGGGTGGGGTTTGGCTATTCATCACGACCGTGGAATCTGTCTTTCGTTATAGGCTCAAACGAAACGCCAAATTCCTAGTATATCCAATGTGTTCATCTATAATCTGGAATGCCTATCATTGCGTCTGACGAATGGATATTATTATATATGTATTATATAATAGACGTTGCTTATGTTTTGCATCCGCACTAGTCTAGCCCCCGCTCTGTCGTTAGTTAAGTAACCTAACGGGTGATGACGGGGCCCCGTGGCGATTGCAGATGGCATAAGCGTACGTTGTATTTTCGTTGTTTTCTGCAATGGTAGGTTAATTGATGGGACTGCATTACATTAATGCAAAGCAAACAAACCAAGGCTGAATCGTTGGAACAAATTTTAAAAACCACTCGGTTATTTTAAAACAGCAGACTTTTAAATGCGGAGCTTAAATCACTCCTTTTAAAAGCTATCAGGTTCCTTCGATTATATCAAGTTTACTACGTTCACGGTTTCGCCAAAACCATCCGTAGCCCTCCGTCATTTCATAAGAATATTCAATAGTATTCAAGCTATGTTTGTTGACCTTCGTCAAGACATAGTGATTGGTAGCTGCTGGGTGTTCATATGTAGCATAGATAGATGCGTTAGTTTGGAACAGTCGTATTACCTTGTTGGCCTTCGTCAAGGATATATACGGGTGGGTTCAAATTAACCTGGACAATGATGGGTAGAACTTGACATGTGACTTATGATTTGTTGACCTTCGTCAAGGTCATAAGCGCATGTGGCAAAAATCCACATCGGGAGTTTCTAAAGAAACTGAAATTTACTAGTGCTGCATACCATTTGGAGTTTGATGATGTTGGTAGGATTCCTTCAGCATTATCACACAATGATATTTGGATCCCGATCCTACTGTGAGTATCTGCTCCTCCTCGGGACATTTTTCACTTAACGATCAATGCTATAAACCAAGTAGGTGTCTAAAACAGTGTTAGCGGGGCTACGCCTCTAGGGAAAAGAGGTTATTTAATTAAGGAACTTCACGAAAGCGTCGTAAAACCTCTCTCGAAGTACCGACACTAGCCCGGCTGAACGGTTAAGCAAGTATTGTACGGTGAGCTTAATCCTGACTAATTCTTTTTTTATGGTTTGAGGAAGGATTCGAGAAACAGTGGGAGCCATCCTATTTAGATAAATTAAACCAATCTAAATTTGCAAGAGCACCATGTTAAGTGTTTTCTTCTCTCTCTCTTGCAGCGACCCCGTGACCAGACATAGGTTACATCTAGATAATAAAATGACTGAATCTGACTATAATAACTGGCAAACGTCTGTCTAGATATCCATTGCCTATGACAAGATGGGACACCTCATTACTACTTAAGCCCTTGCCGTCCCAGGTCCAGTTTCCACCGTCACAGATATTGATATCCGTAAGACAAGGGAAAAAGACTGTGCGGATGTCAAGTGCCCCGTGTTGGCCTCGGTTGATGGTGTATACCAGAGGCAGCACGAGAAGAAGGACTTAGTTTCTATCTTCCTCCATAACAATGTTTTATATGGAGAGCAATCTCGTATCGCAAGCTATGGGACCTCGAAAGAATTGCTTCAAGCAAGATTGGCTGTCGGGTCATTTATAGGGGACAACGCCCTTACGATGACTAGCTATATTGATGAGCTCACGGACCTGGAGACCATGTTGGGAAACAGGTCACATGTTGACTTGTTTCTACAGTCCCTACCATGTACTTTTGCCCAGGGCAAGAAAGTTATACTTCCAGTTGAGGGCACCCTGAAGGAAACCAGGATGACATCCACTCAGCTTATTGGGGAATCTTCCTCTTCTGCATCCAAGGCGAAAGCAAAGGGTGAGAAGAAGAAGGCCTCCACAAAACCGATATGCGGTGTCAGTAAGATAGAAGGACAGGGAAGGGCAAGAGTTTCTAGGCTAACAGTAGGGAAGGAGGGATGTTCCTATTGTTACGGGAAAAGGCATTGGCAGAGGGATTACAGGGCTTTGAAAGCCAGAATCCAGGATCCGAAGCATGTTGTAGCTTCGACTTCGGGTGTGTTTGTAATAAAAAAACTGTATGTCAATTAACTCTACTTCCTGGGTACTAGATACCGGATCAGGATCTCATATTTGTAATTCATTACAGGCTTTGAGAAACCGTAGAGTTATCAGGTTAGGTGATATGACTCTCAGAGTTGTGAACGGAATGAGCGTGGACGCTGAATCCGTAAGGGAATATCATCTAGGATTGACAAGTGGGCAGATATTGATTCTACGTAACTGTTTGTATGTACCTAGTCTAGCTTGTAATATCATATCTGTATCCTTACTTTCTAAGGAAGGATATGATTTTACATTTGTAAGCGATGTGGTCTACATCCACCTAAATCAAGCTTTGATTGGGTCAGGTACATTAGATAACGGAATATACATATTAAATCAAGCTCAGGTTTTCAGTGTCCAAAACACACTTAAAAGAAAGTCTTCGGAATTAAATCAGGCTTTCTTATGGCATTGTAGACTAGGTCGCATCAATGAAACACGGTTGACGAAGCTACATAGAGAGGGATATTTGGATCCGTTCGAATATCAGTCTTATGCAACTTGTCAATCTTGTCTCATGGGAAAGTTGACAAAGACTCCGTTCACTAGACATGGAGTAAGAGCGAGCGAGCTCTTCGGACTCATACACAGCGATGTATGTGGTCCAATGTCTACACATGCACGAAGTGGTTATTCCTATTTCATTACTTTAACGGATGATTTCTCTAGGTATGGACATGTCTTCTTGATGAAGCATAAATCCGAGTCTTTTGAGAAATTCCGGGAATATAAGAATGAAGTGGAAAAACAAATAGGCAAAAGTATCAAGACACTAAGATCCGATCGAGGTGGTGAATACTTAAGTGCCGAGTTCTTGGATTATCTAAAAGAGAATGGAATTCTCACTCAGCTTACTCCTCCATACACACCATAACACAACGGTGTATCGGAAAGGAGGAATCGAACCCTATTGGATATGGTTTGTTCCATGATGAGTAATGCTGAGTTACCGCGATCCTTCTGGGGTTATGCACTAGAGGCGGCTGCATATCTTTTGAATAAGGTTCTGATCAGTCAAAAACACTGCATTTTTAACACGGCAATTTCCCTAACATTTGCACTCATATAGAAGTGTTCGGTCTTCATATTGCACATATTAGCAAATCATCTCTGAAATACCAGATTGCATGTATTAGACTTTTAAATCGGCACTTTAAGGGAAATTAACTGTGTTTTATGGCATCGCATCATCCTTGTATTGCGCAACTCTTGTCTTGGGGTCTAATGCAGGAAATTCCAGAAGCAGAGCCCAAATTGGGAAAAGAGCTGATAAAAGATACGCCAACTCCAAGATGTTAGATCTGGTAGTGATACAGAAGGCCAAATGAGATTTCACATATTGTATAAAGGCCCATATGAAAGCCCAAGAATTACCATGTAAAAAGAAAGCATCAAGGCCCTTATTGGATCGCGGATTCGCGGCCCAAACCCTCTTGGTGCCGCGGATTCGCGGCCTGATGGTGTGATCACAGCTCCAAATTTCCTCACGTGCTTACCTCTAATGGCCAAAGCTTCCAGAAGACCCCAGAAGCTCTACGTGGCGCATCTAGAAGGCTCGGCTTAACAAACTATTTCTAGAAGGCTCTCTTAACAAACTTTTGGAGGGAAATTCAAATCTTTTGATAACAAACTTGTGGAGGGAAAATTTAAATTTCAATTCCTAGATCTAGAATTTGGAGGTCTATAAAAGAGAGCCTAGATCTAGGGTGAAGGTTGTTCAAGAATCACCATCATCTTCTACCCACAAGTTGAGTGACACAACTTGTGCCTCAAAAATCCAATTCAAAATCAAGATCAAGATCCCGAGAGCAATTCAAGTAAGAGAGCCTTCAACCTTTAGAAGCGACGTCGGACTTCAACGGAGCAAGAGATCCACGCCGATCCGCGACTCAAGGAGCCGAGCGAAGCCGAAATCGACGATCTAGTTCCTTCCTTTTGTAAATTCAAGAGAGTTGTAACGAAATTTGTCGATAAATAAAGGTGAATTTTCTATATTCTTGCTTATCTTTTAATTCAAGTATAATGATTAGATCTCAATTTGTGATTGTGTTTGTGATCATGATGTTTGAGTAATCTCCGCTCGTGTAGGAGTTGTGACGATCTTTAGATGATGATGGTTTAGATATTTGTACAATTCTTAAATCCTATAATGTTTAGAAATTCTAGTGAATCAAATGATTAATGACCTAGTTTCGAGATGATACTTCCTTGATCGTGTTCACTCGAAACTAGGGAACAACTATTGACCATTTGATTAACTAGAAGCTAGAATTTGAATGCGATCCATCGAAAGGGCAAAGGATGAGTTGCGAAATCCCTAATTTCCTCGCAAGATCCTTAAACCTCGATGAATTTGCATCGATCTAGTATCAATTCGTTAATGGATAACAATGAGTAATCATTAGATCTCATCACATCTATAGATCCGATCTACTCCTACGAGCCATACTTCTAATCTTGATTGTTGGTTGGAAATTATCACACATCTCAATTCTTGTTTTTAATGTTTCTTTTAGATCTAGATTTTTCTTATTCTTGATCTTCAATTACAATTCATGAATTGTTTTCGTTTCTTTGCCTTAAATTTTCAACTCATCTAATTCGGAAAATTGAACGGATCTCACTTTCCCTGTGGACGATCCGCACTTACTAACGCGCTACATCCGACACCGTTATTGATTGCGGTCAAAAATATTTTTGGTTGTGATTTCTGTATACAATTTTCTACATACACACCGAGAATTCATCCAATCAAAATGGCGCCGTTGCCGGGGATCGTGTGCTAATTTGTTCATTTTTTTGAAATTTGAGTTGAAAAGTTTATTCCATCAATATTTTTAAATCAAAACTCGCACAAAACTCTAAACGAGTTGTGGTTAATTGCAAGGAAATCTGGAGCTTGCTGTGAAATTGGAAAATTATTTGGAGAGTTCCAGAGGACTCAGGGGATCAACAGAAGCTCTCTGTTAAATTTTCGTGCAGTGATCTCACTAAGCCACCGCGTTTCCACGGCCCTAGCTCCTTACTGCGGTGGTTCCGCGGCTTCTCAAAAGGATCTCTGTACAATTTTTGGCAGGTAACCTCTATCTTTCTTATCTCCATCCTAAATCTGCTCCAATTAACAATTTGTTGCAGGATTCTTTGCAAAAATCGCAGCGCCGCAAAAAAGCAAAATAAATTGTGCTTGTTTTTGATTTTGTGGTTGTTTGCATAATTAATACGGACATTAAGGGGCACGACCAAATCCAGATTAGGTGGGGACTTCATTACCCTTCCTAGGCCCCAAAAATCACAAACCTGCATCCGCATTACCCTCATTAACTAAAAAATATCTAGAGATGACTCTAAGGACCGTCGCGCTCACTTAGGACAGAAGAAGGCCGTGGGTAATTCATTGCTTATCCGCGTTTCTTTTTGTGGTGTCTAAGGCAAGTGTGTCGAAAGCTAGTGGTTACTTAATTAGGCCCACTACTTATGTAGTGGAGAACCTCCCACTTACCTGGCACTTACCTGGCCACAGAAGAAATAAAGAGGCAGTGGAGGATTTTATCCTGCGACTTGTATTTTGGAAGTTAGGAGCGGTCTAGAGCTTTGACCTAGGTGAGCATAGATTTTAGGGTTGCTTGTTGCATTTGTTGTGATCGCATCATATTTTCAAAATCCGTATCATTTTTCAAAACAAACACCGCATTCATTCATTCATTCCCCTAATTATAAATCACGCTGCCACTTGTACTAACCCCTTTTAGTGCAAGATAGGCTGGACATGGGATTCTAGTGCTCGACTTGTCCGCGTCCCCTCGATCGACTCCGAAGTCGGTATTTCTCCATTTACCTTTCTTTTACCCACCACCACACCCACACCGATGGATCCGTCTCTATCGAACCTCTTTACCGCTGCTCTGCCACCGTCCGTTGGTGCGCAGAATCCTCCCCGCATCTCTCTCCAAGAGAGGTGCTACCCTTTGCGAGGTCCTCTCTCGACCTTCTTATCCATTTCACCAGCCAACGGGGATAACTTTAAGATTAAGCCCCAGTACATCAACCTTCTACCCAAATTCCACGGTCTCGAGACTGAAGACACATACGTTTTTATCACCAAATTTGAAAACGTATGTGCAATGATGGGTACATCACAACTTTCTGTGGATGCCATGCGTCTACGACTTCTTCCATTTACCTTGTGCGATATAGCCGAGAAGTGGCTGTATAACACCACCGCACATTCCATCACGAATTGGGAAGAATTCGTTGCAGTATTCCTTAAGAAATTCTACCCTATGCAAAAGACAGCTCGAATCCGTAGCGAACTCTATCAATTCTCCCAGCTTCTGGCTGAACCATTCTCAAAATGCTTTGAACGATTCAAGAATCTTTTAGTTCAATGTCCACATCACGGCATCCCGAGATGGGATCTTTTCCGAATCATATATGAGGGCAGTAACCCTACCACTAAACAAAACCTTGAAAACATGTGTCAAGGCACCTTTATGACCAAGGATGATAGGGAAGCATGGAAATTTTTAGAAGAGTTCGCTGAAAAGTCCTTACAGTGGGAGACTGGAACCCAGCCATCGAGTGGTGGTGGCGTACACCAAATAGATGTGTCCATAGATGTTCGAGCTGAGATGGCAGCAATGCAAAAAAAGCTCGACGCTATGGAACACAAATTCTTAGCAGCCTCCCTAAACCCAATGTCGCTCCCCAAAACTGTTTGTGGGTGCTGTTCTGATCCGTCTCACTTAACGGAAGAATGTCCATTAAACTCTCAGTTTCAAGGTCTCGAGCATACCAATGCCGCATTTCAAAGACCTAGAAACGATCCATATTCTTCCACATATAATCAGGGTTGGAGGAATCACCCGAATTTTGTTTGGAACCAATCCCAAAACACGGTTCCAAACCCGAATCAATTCCAAAGGGTCTTTCCTCCACAACAGCAACCATTTCAACTCACCTAGCATCCCTACCAGTCACAAAATTTCCAAAACCAGGTCAACCCTCCTGCACCTTCTAATCCTATGCAGTCGACCTGTTCTGACGAGTTCTCTCAATTCGCTCAAACCATGAAATCACTCCTGTCAAATTTCATGGAAGTGTCGGCCAAGGTTAGGTCTTCCGTTGGTGAGATAAAGAAAAACTCAGCGTCCCAAGCTGAGAGTATCAAAACGATGGAAGCTGAGATTGCACGACTTAAGGCCGAAATGAGTGCGAGAGAAAAAGGGAAACTTCCGTCTCAACCCCTACCGAATCCTGGGCATTACAATGTAAATGCTGTCATAACGTTGAGATCAGGAAGAGTGCTGGATAACCATGTTGGGGAAGAAGTTGATGATATTGATGATCCTATCAACACCCCGGCTGAGACCTTTCCTCACACACACACTTCTAATTCTGACCCCAGTTCTTCTACCCCACCACCTTCTTGCGAGCCTATTCTTCGTTTCCCACAAGGCTCGCCACCTCAACCTACCTCTTCTACTCCTCCACAGACGATCCCCACTCCTCTTTTGGGATCATGTCTACCCCCACTTCCTTCTCCTATGATGGACCCAGCGCTTATTGCTAAAGCACCTTATCCTAATCGGTTAAGGGCAAACACACCGAGTCCACATATGGAGAAGATTATGGACATTTTCAAGCAAGTTAACATCAACATCCCTCTCCTAGATACCATCCAACAAGTTCCGTCCTATGCGAAAACTCTTAAGAACTTGTGCACTAGGAAGAGGAAGACTCAAGTGCCCAAGAAGATATTCATGGCAAAGACTGTAGACACGGCTTTCCCCCAACAATTACCGAGGAAACGTAAGGATCCTGGATATCCTACTATTTCCATTTCTATTGGGAAAAACACATTAACCGTGTTCTACTAGACCTTGGGGCAAGTGTTAACCTGCTTCCATACTCAGTCTATGAGCAACTAGGTATCGGAGAGTTGAAACCATCTCCTTGCACTCTCCAGATGGCTGACCGATCAATCACCAAACCTAGGGGTGAACTGGAGAATGTGTTAATAAAAATCGGGGAATTTATATTCCTTGTGGACTTTATTTTAATTGATACACAGCCTATAGCGAACCCACGAAATCAAATTCCGGTGATTTTAGGTCGCCCCTTTTTGACCACTTCCAACGCTATCATCAACTGTCGTAATGGTTCTATGACCCTATCCTTCGGGAATAGGTCAATTGAGCTGAACATTTACAAGTTGGGAAGTGTACCCTTCGAACCTACTGCTGAAGTCTGTTCTGTCGACTTAATGGATGTCGACAGCAGTGAATTTGATGATCCTCATGATACTGATCTTGACTCTTTTCATACGATGTTGTTTGACCCTACTATGTATCATACACATACGGACTCTTCCACCGAGATGTCCGGGTCAACAACTAACACCGATTATGAACTGCTTTTAGAGTCTGAAGATCACCCCGCACTTTGTGATGACATTATTCTTCGGGGTATTGACGGAACTATTGAGGAGATCTTCACTGATGAACTCGCATTTTTGAATGACACGGGTGTTGAGATGAATCATCTCCCAATCAATGAAATTGAACCTCCACCCCTTCTTCTGAACTGTAAAAAGAATGCAAGCAATCCATCACATTCACTGCATCGTCTCTCCAAAATGAGACGCACACACATTCTATTCCACCACTTACCTTTCCCCACTTCTTCTTCCACCAACACGAGCACTGCATTGATAAAAATTTTGAATGGTTGGTGTTAACGTTCGGTCTTTGCAAAGCTTGGCATCGACCACTGATTTCTGACCCCCTCATATGATTTTCAAAAGATTAACATTGCATAACTCAAGTTTGGGGGGGGGCAATTTTTTCTGGCTCTTGAAAAGAAAATTTTTACAAAAATTTTGAGTGAAAAGAATAAGTTTGGGGGGGATCTTCACTTATATATTTTGCCCCCACTAATAAATTCCTCTCAAGCTTACAGGTTTTGTAGATATAGCGGTTAGCAACAGTGAGGACACTGTTGAAAACAAGTTTGGGGGAGCTTTGTGCTTAGTTTTGCATCATGTGCATATCATTTGCATAAGCACAAAACATTTCTTTAAAAACCCATAAAAATTTAAAAAATTTCAAAACCCATAAAAATTTTGAGTAAAAAGTTTTGGCTCATCATTTTGTAATTTTTTTTCAAAATCCATAAAAATTTAAAAATTTAAAAAAAAAACCCATAAAAATTTAAAAAATTTCAAAATATAAAAATATTTAATATTTATGATAATAAAAGATTAGATAGTGAACAATTACATCCATGAGATTAGAAAAATTTAAGAAAACCAAGAAAATTAGAAGTTTTCTTATACGAACTAGTAATAAGTAGTTATGAGCCGTTGTCCCAAGGGTTAGTAAGATGGAGGAAGTCACTAATCTGAGGATAAAAATAAGTCTGAAAAATAGTTTCTATTCTGGAAAGCCAAACATTTTGAACGTTGATACCCTGCTATTCGCACTTACACATGTCTTAAAGCCCAGGATAGTAGATGATACCTTAAAATGCTCTTGTCTTAAAGCTGATGTATGAAGGAAATAAAAAAAATGAATAAAATATAAAGTGGTGAGAAAAATGGACACTGGTTTTGTTATCACCGAGGGCAATAAAAAAATATATAGCAAGGGTACCTCTTCACCTAGTGCCCTAGGCCAACTGGTCTGGGAGTCACTGCTATGCCTTAGGTGGTGCAAGACGAGGAAAATACACCAAATAAGAAAGCACATGAGTAATCGGTCGGTTAGTACCTCAAGAAGTATTAACGGTCGCATGAAAGTGTGTGAGCAAATTCATCTAAATATTCATTAATTAAAAAGTACTGAGGCTGATGGGCAAGAGTATGATAGCTTGAATTGAATTCTCCGGGTGTAGGGATGTCCTTTGCACACACGCAGGGTGATATGATCGATGTTTGGAAGAAAGATAGGAATGAAGAATAAGACGATGTTTTATTGAGGGAGGACGTGATTTCTGACATCTTTTCATGACCATTAAGATAGGGCTCATGACAACCGAAAAGCTAGCTTAGTTAGAAACCCTAATTTTCAAGGTTTTTCTTTTACAATTCTTTTCTTTAAATGTAATATTCATGATCTTTCTTTTATTATTGGATTTTGTGGGTGCAATCCGCTGAAAACCCTCAGGAG
The DNA here is from genome assembly GCA_030015575.1 of Agapanthus africanus. NCBI lineage: Eukaryota > Viridiplantae > Streptophyta > Magnoliopsida > Asparagales > Amaryllidaceae > Agapanthus > Agapanthus africanus. The sequence goes on from CM057349.1 coordinate 334,289,245, forward strand.
ACAACATTCCTCCTACTAAGGACACCTAGAGGTTTAAAGGCTTGTTGCACGTGCTCAGTGCAATCGTGTTGCCTACGAAAGTGTGCTTTTCTCTTTCTTTATTTTCTCCTTCTCTTTTTAATAAAATCATTCGATCGAGACGATCGAAAATAAGTTTGGGGGAATTTGATCAGTCGAAAACACTGCATTTTTAACACAGCAATTTCCCTAACATTTGCACTCATATAGAAGTGTTCGGTCTCTATATTGCACATATTAGCAAATCATCTCTGAAATACAGATTGCATGTATTAGACTTTTAAACCGGCACTTTAAGGGAAATTAACTGTGTTTCATGGCATCGCATCATCCTTGTATTGCGCAACTCTTGTCTTGGGGTCTAATGCAGGAAATTCCAGAAGCAGAGCCCAAATTGGGAAAAGAGCTGATAAAAGATACGCCAACTCCAAGATGTTAGATCTGGTAGTGATACAGAAGGCCAAATGAGATTTCACATATTGTATAAAGGCCCATATGAAAGCCCAAGAATTACCATGTAAAAAGAAAGCATTAAGGCCCTTAATGGACCGCGGATCCACGGCCTAAACCCTCTTGGTGCCGCGGATCCGCGGCCTGATAGTGTGATCACAGCTCCAAATTTCCTCACGTGCTTACCTCTAACACCCAAAGCTTCCAGAAGACCCCAGAAGCTCCACGTGGCGCATCTAGAAGGCTCGGCTTAACAAACTATTTCTAGAAGGCTCTCTTAACAAACTTTTGGAGGGAAATTCAAATCTTTTGATAACAAACTTGTGGAGGGAAAATTTAAATTTCAAATTCTAGATCTAGAATTTGGAGGTCTATAAAAGAGAGCCTAGATCTAGGGTGAAGGTTGTTCAAGAATCACCATCATCTTCTACCCACAAGTTGAGTGACACAACTTGTGCCTCAAAAATCCAATTCAAAATCAAGATCAAGATCCCGAGAGCAATTCAAGCAAGAGAGCCTTCAACCTTTAGAAGCGACGCCGGATTTCAACGGAGCAAGAGATCCACGCCGATCCGCGACTCAAGGAACCGAGCGAAGCCGAAATCGACGATCTAGTTCCTTCTTTTTGTAAATTCAAGAGAGTTGTAACGAAATTTGTCGATAAATAAAGGTGAATTTTCTATATTCTTGCTTATCTTTTAATTCAAGTATAATGATTAGATCTCAATTTGTGATTGTGTTTGTGATCATGATGTTTGAGTAATCTCTACTCATGTAGGAGTTGTGACGATCTTTAGATGATGATGATTTAGATATTTGTACAATTCTTAAATCCTATAATGTTTGGAAATTCTAGTGAATCAAATGATTAATGACCTAGTTTCGAGATGATACTTCCTTGATCGTGTTCACTCGAAACTAGGGAACAACTATTGACCATTTGATTAACTAGAAGCTAGAATTTGAATGCGATCAATCGAAAGGACAAAGGATGAGTTGCGAAATCCCTAATTTCCTCGCAAGATCCTTAAATCTCGATGAATTTGCATCGATCTAGTATCAATTCGTTAATGGATAAGAACGAGTAATCATTAGATCTCATCACATCTATAGATCCGATCTACTCTTACGAGCCATACTTCTAATCTTGATTGTTGGTTGGAAATTATCACACATCTCAATTCTTGTTTTTAATGTTTCTTTTAGATCTAGATTTTTCTTATTCTTGATCTTCAATTATAAATCATGAATTGTTTTCTTTTCTTTGCCTTAAATTTTCAACTCATATAATTTGGAAAATTGAATGGATCTCACTTTCCCTGTGGACGATCCGCACTTACTAACGCGCTACATCCGACACCGTTATTGATTGCAGTAAAAAATATTTTTGGTTGTGATTTTTATATACAATTTTCTACATACACACCGAGAACTCATCCAATCAGGTTCCTACCAAGATTGTGCCTACCACACCATATCAGATGTGGAGTTGGAAGAAACCCTGCCTTAAGTACCTTAAGACATGGGGATGTCCAGCTTTTGTAAAAAGGCAGCATGCAGACAAGCTCGAGGCACGCTCAGTGCTGTGTAAGTTTGTGAGATACCCTAAGAACTCCAGGAGGTATCTTTTCTATTACGCAGAGGAACAAAAGGTTTTTGTTTCTCAACATCCCCACTACTTGGAAACTGAATTTTTAGAAAATCAGATAAGTGGGAGTGTTAGTTATATGTATGCCCTAGAGGCCATTACTGTACATACGATGTATATTGTAGTAGATGCTTGGATATATGTAGGGAGGACTTTCTTGCTCGACATGATAGTATGCTATCTGGTTACTCTTTATCTTAACATGTACTCTGATTGTCTCTATGTTACATGTTGATAAAGCCTTTAGGATGAGTACTTGACTACCAGGACTATGATGCAGATCATACTAGTGGGGACAGTGTAGTCGCCAAGTACATCCTTCAAATGTTCCTAGTCGTGGGAGTACCGAGACAGGGCATCGATACTCCAGAGTAGACTAGCGTATGCGCTTCTTGACCCATATGATGGGCGATGGATGATCTCATATCCATTGGTGTTTGACATCAGAGAAGGTATACGGGTTCTCAGTGGAGACTGGGTACACTGGACGAACTCGCCGAGAAATCCCAGATGGTATTATACCTCACGTCAGATGGCAGTTCTCTGGTGACACTGGTACATGTTAGTCTGTAGACCCGAGATCGTCATAGAGTCTTGTGTGATTCCCACTGTGCTTTGATTTACATCATACTACATCCTAGAGGGCGTGCAAAAAGGTGGCTTTTGGGTACAGTCCCGAATCACATGGAGGCAATGAGCGATAGGAGGGATTTCGTCTCTCCGGGTATAGGGTGTTGATGTTGCGCTGTGTTCGATTGGCTATAATTGGAAATCCCTGGCCAGGGTTGCTGAGATTTACTGGTAAGTGTTATCAGTAGTTTCTTGAACTGTTATAGACCTCATATCGACACGACTTATCAAGCTACTGGGGTCTGACGTTTACCACTCCTAGGCGAGATATGCGATATATCAGACGAAGAGACCGGACTGTACGGGAGTGTTACTGATTGAATTCGCAGGAGAATGTACAGGCTTGCTTGTTGATCTTCTGATCGCTCAATACTTGGGTGGCTGTTACGTTTAGCTGACCGCTTGCAGCTTGTGGGTGTTTGATATGATCATCACCTACTGCCGGCGTATTGACGATTCTTTAAAGTCCTACACAGAGGTTTCCTGGCTCGGGCAAAACGGAGTAGGAGAACATATATGATATGTGCGGGACCGAGAATAATACGTGTATTTGATACCGTATTAGATTCTCGCGATATGAGATATCGGCCGAGTATATGTGATATAGCCGGGTCATCGGATCAAGGGTTGATTCGATGAACTGATACAGATTATATTAGTCGGTTATTTGTGAAATAGCCGGATTATCGGATCAAGTATTGATTCGATAATTTAATGTATAATTATATATTTGATATATTAAATTACATTAACTAATATAAGCTCACTAAAAGATTCTTTTTCTCACTCGGGTAATACATTGATATATATGCGATATATGTTAATTGTATTATTTTATTTTGTTACAATAAATATTGTATATATGATATATAATATTGTAACATGTTGTGGTTATAAATGCAAAATGATTAGTGGAGATTAAACATGGTTAGGGTTTGATTTGGGTTGATTCTCTCTAGTAGTTTCTAGAAATTTTGCTTTTGTTTTAAGCAAAGATATTTGTTATGATATTTTTGTAGATATTTGTTTAACCCAACCCAACCCTTTAACCATGGTTCATTCTCTACATGGGTTAAGTTATCATACTTAACCCATGGTTGCATTTCTAACCTCACTATGGATTCATTATTCATCACAAAAGGTTTTGGATATTCTTCTTCTTCTTCCTTGGATGAAAAGTTTTCTAGCTTTCTCATTAGTGATGAAAATGAGTGAGATTAAGAAAACAAATGAGAGCTAAATTCCTACTTCATCATCCTAATCTATCCTAGCCATTTAGATTAGGGTGTTCACTTTATTAGTGAGTGAGAGCTTGTGTTAAAGAAACTTCAAGGTAGATCATCTTTATTATCGAAGATCGGAAGTAAGCTTGCATCTTTCTCTTCGTGGAGCCTCTCTAGAGTCCGGGTACTCGATGATCGCAGCGAAGGGACACAACACGGAGCTTATGAAGTGAAAGACCGGACTACAAAGATTGTAATCCTTTTCACTTAGAAGTAAAGTTGTTTACTTGCTTTGTTTCGCCTAATCTCTAGTTTAAGATCTTGGTGAGGGTTGTTCGGCACGTCTAAATTTTGAATTGGGCATGGTTGATACCTTATAGAACCTTGTGAGAGTGCCTAGTAACCCTACAGTGGTATCAGAGCCAAGCTAGAACTTTAGGTGAAGTCTAGACGAAGTTAGAAGTCCGATCGAACCCCGAAACCCCATATTTTACCCTTCTCTGGAAATTTTCTAAAAATGTTGATTTTTTCATATTAAAAATGCTCAGAAAATTAAGCAGGGAAATATAAGAATTACTGTGAAGTACGACACCCTGACTCCTCCACGTAACCGCGGAACAGCGACCAAACCATGGGTTTGGCGGTAGTTCCGCGGCCAATGTAAGGAGTTAGTAGTTAACACTTCTGGGTTATATTCTTGGGTATTTTTTATTGCTTCTGGGAATTTTTAATTCTACTTAAGTGTTGAGTTTTCTGGGTTGTATTGGAAACTCGTTGATTCGATCGGAAATTTAAACTTCGTTTAAGTTTTTCCGAGTAATTTAGAAAGTGTTAAAAAGTTCGAACGGATATCTATAACTCACTTCTTCCCCTGTCGGAAAATTTTCAAAAGTTGGATTTTTTCTCGAGTTTGAAACTTCCGGAAAATCGTGCAAGTAACGCGGTGGACCCTCTAGAAGAACACAAACCTTAACTCGATTATGTGACCGTCTGAACCGCCTCTAAACCTTAGGGTTTGGGGCAGTACGGCGTTGCCACATGTGAGGCGTTGGTTTGACCTTTCTACGGCTGGACCATCGGTACTGTGGCATGTGATGGATACTTTTTGAACTATGCTCAAGTGTTGAGCTATTTGGGAAATCTTGGGTGTTTGTTTATTCGATCGGAAAGTTTAACATTGTCTATTTATCTGAAATGTGATACAATATTTGGAATCCATAAGTAGTTATGAGATAACTAATTTGAATGTTATAAATCTAGCAGTTTAGTCTTAGATGATCAGTTGCCACGGGATTTTGATGCGATCAAAAGTCCATCGCAATCACGTAGCGTACGCGGATACTCGCCGGGTAAACTTAATAGATAGCCACACCCCATAGCCCCGACCAAGTGACTGTAGGAGAACCCCGTCGCCAAAAGCATCCGTTCGGGTGCTCGCGGCAGCGGTGTTCCGCCTTAGTGCACTTCGTCGACAGCATCGGGGGTTCGGCCGTCTACTAAAGTTTACGACGAGCATTCAATCAGGATGTCGGGAATCTTGTTGAATTGCCCGACTAGATATTGAAAAGAGTTTTCGATATTTAGACTAAAATGCGGGGTTTATAATTGTTAGGCATGCGATGTCTAAGGAATTCATTTGGTTAGGCATGCGATGTCTAAGGAGGTTGCGTATTCCAACTGTTGTAGTTTTACACTTTCTTTTCTGTGACCGTAAGTGTAATATGTGGTGTATCGCTGGTTTCGTTGCTATACATCAACGACAATTGGGATACGCATATTTACTTACGTTGATGACATGAGATATTATGTGTTGCTGTGATATGTTATATTGGATCGTCGTGTTTTGAATAGCCGGGGGTTTTATGTGAGATGGGAGATTTTCTTTTTCATTCATGTAAAATTCATTTGTATGTAATATTCTTTTATTGGGGCACTTCCGGGCTGAGGATGATGTCACCATTGTATATTATTTACTTTTCCGCATTAGGTAGACCCAAGGCGGGGAGTACAAGTAACCGGGTTCAAGGGTCCAGTGGGAGACCATCTCGAGGAGTCGAGACCGGGTCTCCTAACCCTAGAATTGGCAGTGTTGCTTGCCGCTCTCGTAGGGGTCTACGGATGTGGGTTTGGCTATTCATCGCGACCGTGGAATCCGTATTTTATACAGGCTCGTATTAAAACACGGACCTCCTAGTATATCCAATATTTCATATATGTTCTTCTGCTGCAATGTTTTGTGATGAGATCATATTACTGCCTGAGACGAATGTTTATATTATATATATGAGATATATGTTATATTGCAGATTTCGTTTCAAATGTGATGCTTGTGAAGCATAATTAAAATGGGACTTCATTAATGAGATTAATGAAACTAAAAGAAACCTAAAAATGTTGTAGAAACTTGTCTCAAAAACAAGTAGCTCGAGTTCTTGCTTTGCATAGCGGTGTTCCTTGTAGAACATCCAGCACCTTATTCGATAAGGAAAGAGCCGAGATCCCTTCACCGGGAGTGACCTCTTTTGCGAAACTAGCAGATGCTACAAACTCGGCTTGACTTTTGATTGTTTTTATAGTTCTTGCTTTGCACCATGGTATTTGTGAAATATCCTGCACCTTATTCGATAAGGAAAGAGCCGAGATCCCTTCACCGGGAGTGACCTCTTTAGCAAAACTAGTAAAAACCTCAAAAACACTCCATTCAAAATTCACTCGATTTTACAACGATATCAAGTTCATTACGCAAAGGGTTTTCTTAAAAACCTGTCGTAGCCCTCCGTCATTTCAGATAAGTAGTATTTAGTATTTGTACTATGTTTGTTGGCTTTCGTCAAGGCATAGTGTGCGGTAGCTATTTATGCTTATCTGTATAAGCACATGATGCGATTGAGTTAGGGTAGTCGTGCGGCTTTGTTGGCTTTCGTCAAGGGGCGTGCGGGTGGGTTTAATTCAATCGGGAAATGACGGGTTGAACTTGACTAGTAGCCTATGGTTTGTTGGCTTTCGTCAAGGTCATAGGATGATAGGGGTAAAATATTATTGGGAATTTCAAGAGTTGAAATTTGCAATGAGATTACATACCTTCTATGAGATAGTTGGATCCCGATACTCGCTGCGAGTAAGATTTACTCCTGGGAGAGTTTTACACATTACAATTAGCCGATTAAGTAGGTGTCTAGAAGGTGTCAGCGGGGTTACGCCCCTGGGAAAACAAGGTTTATTTTAATTAGGTCCGTACGAAAGCACGAGGAACCTCCCTCAAAGTACCGGCACTAGTCTGGCTGAAAGATTGGCGAACTAGTAGGGTGTAATTAATCCTGGCTAGTCTTTCCTTTTAGGGTTTGAAGGAAGATTTGATTAAAACAGTGGGAGACATCCTGATTAGATATATTGATAACCAATCTAATCTTGCAAGAGCATACGCTGAGTGTTTTCTTCTCTCTCTCTCCTGCTTGCGACTATGTCACGCCTTAATCAAGATAATAATATGGATGTATTGACCGAACCCGCTTGTTATACTGCGCTAGGGAACGTTGGTCCCGCTCCAACTTAAAATTGTTATAAGACAGAGCAGGAAATTGGAGATTACAAGAATTCCCGTGCCGCCCAAACGAAGAAAGTGCATACTGATGCATCTTCTTCGGGTGAGTTCTGTTAGTTATATGTATGCCCTAGAGGCCATTACTATACATATGATGTATATTGTAGTGGATGCTTGGACATATGTAGGGAGGACTTTCTTGCTCGACATGATAGTATGCTATCTGGTTACTCTTTAACTTAACGTGTACACTAATTGTCTCTCTGTTACATGTTGGTAAAGACCTTAGGATGTGTACTTGACTACCTGGACTATGATGCGGATCATACTAGTGGGGACGTGGTAGTCCATAAGTACATCCTTCAAAGTCCCTAGTCGTGTGTGTATCGAGACGGGGCATCGATATACCAGAGTAGACTAGCGTATACCTTCTCGACCCATACAGATGGGCGATGGATGATCCCATATCCATTGGTGTTTGACATCAGAGATGATATACGGGTGCTCAGTGGTGACTGGGTACACTGGACGGACTCGCCGAGAACTCCCAGATGGTATTATACCTTACGTCAGATGGCAGTTCTCTGGTGACACTGGTACAGGTTAGTCTGTAGACCCGAGATCGTCATAGAGTCTTGTGTAATTCCCACTGTGCTTTGATTTCCATCATACCACGTCCAAGAGGGCGTGCAAAAAGGTGGCTTTTGGGTACAGTCCCGAATCACATGGAGGCAATGAGCGATAGGAGGGGTTTCGTCTCTCCCGGTATAGGGAGTTGATGTTGCGCAGTGTTCAATTGGCTATAACAGGAAGTCCTTGGCCATGGCTGTTTTAGGGATGTACTGGTAAGTGTTACCAGTAGTTTCTCAATCCGTTATGAGCCTTATATCGACACGACTTATCAAGTTATTGGGGTCTGACGTTTACCACCCCTAGACGAGATATGCGACATATCAGATGAAGAGACCGGACTGTACGGTAGTGTTACTCGTTGGATTCACATGAGTGTGAGCGGGCTTGCTCGTTGATCTTCTGATCGCTCAATACCCGGGTGGACTTTACGTTTAGCAGACCGCTTGCTGCTTGTGGGTGTTTGATATGATCATCACCTACTGCCGGCGTATTGACGAGTCTTTAGAGTCCTACACAGGGGTTTCCTGGCTCAAGCGAAACGAAATAGGAGCGCATATGAGATATGTGCGGGACCGAGAATAATACCAGTATGTGATACTGTATTCTATTCTCGCGATTTGTGACATTGATCGGTTATATGCGATATATCCGGGTTATCGGATCAAGTGTTGATTCGATAAGTTGTTACTATTGATATTAGTCGGTTATATGCGATATGACCGGATCGTTAAATCAAGTGTTGATTTAATGATTTAATGATTTAATGTATAATTATATATTTGATATATTACTTTACATTAACTAGTATTGGTTCACTTAAGATTGATTTTCTCACTTGAAAGTGTACATTGTTTATATGTGATATATGCAAGTGTACATGTTTGTATTATGCTTGATGTTACAAACAAGTTGTGTATGAGACTTGAACCATATCAAGGTTAGATTAGGGTTTACTATTTTCCTAGCAAATAACAAAAGAATTGATACTTTAGTCAAAGTTATCAAGCTTCATGAAGCTTGATAAGCATTGACCAAGTCAACCCTTTTGTCATTTGTGTAGGATATTTGTTAACCCAACCCTTAACCAAATGGTTTGGTTAATTCTCTACATGAGTTAAGCATGAGGGCTTAACTCAACCATGGTGCCATTATTTGTAAGATAAGTTTTTCATTTGGAAATAATTTCTTTTCTTCTTCTTCATCTTCATCAAGCTTGAAAAAGCTTGTTAGCTCCAATGGCATCATGAGAAAAAGAGTGAGAAATCCAATTCTAAAGTGAACCCACTTCCTATTTCTTCATCCTCTACCACTTGCCATGTAGTATAGGGTGTTCTCTTCACAAAGTTTTCGACCAAGTGAAGGAATAGCTTGAGTTTGAGTCTCCCCGACGTAGATCATCTTCGGCCTCGAAGTCAATGACCTAGCCCGATCATTTCTCCGACGAAACCATTTCTAGAGTCCGGGATCCGATGATCGCAGCGGAGGGACATCAACACAGAGCTAAAGAAGTGGTGGACCGGATCTACAAAGGTTGTAATCCCTTTCACTTATTAGCAAAGTCGTTTGCTTGCCTGAGTTTCGCCTTTACTTCTAGTTAACGATCTAGTTTAGGGTTTCTCGGCACCGTAAAATTTTTGTTTGGCATGTTTGATGCCTTGTGGAACCTCCTTAGTGTGCCTAGGAACCCTACAGTGGTATCAGAGCCTAACTAGAGTTTTAAGCAATGTGTTAACGAAGTTAAAACTCCGAACGAACCCGATACGTCCAAGTTTACCCCCTCTCTGTACATTTTTTCAAAACTGTGTATTTTCTGAATTAAAAATACCTGAAAAATTAAGCAGGGAAAAATAAGAATTTTGGTGAAATTCGACCTCCTAATCCTTCCAAAACGCCGCGGAACCGCGGCCGTACCATGCTTGGGCCGCGGATCCGCGGCCGTACGGAGATATTGGATCTTTTTCTTGGCACAGTAATTCTTATATTCTGTAGTGCTATTTTATGGGTATTTTTAAACTGACTCAAGTGTTGAGTTTTCTGGGGGTTTATTTTGTAATCGTCGATTCGATCGGAGATTTTAATTTTTTTATGTTTTCCGGATATTTTTTTGAATATGTTGAAAAGTTCGACCGGATATAAATACCCAATTTTTCCCCGGTCGGGAAATTTCAAAGTGTTGGATTTTTCCGTAGTTTGAAAACGTTCTAAGTAGTGCAAGTAACGCGATGGTCTCTCTAGAAGACAACAAACCTTAACTCGATTATGTGACCGTCTTGAACTGCCCTTTGAACTTTAGGGTTTGGGGCAGTACGGCGTGCCACATGTGAGGCGTTGGCTTGACCCTTCTACGGCTGGACCGTTGGTACTGTGGCATGAAATGGATAATTTTGAACTTATTTCAAGAGTTGAGCTGTTTCGGGAAAACTTGGGTGTTTGAATGTTCGATCGGAAAGTTTAACATTTTCTATTTATCTGGAACGGAATACAATATTTGGAATCCACAAGTAGTTATGAGATAACTGATTTGGATGTTATAAACATAGCAGTTTAGTCTCAATTGATCGGTTGCCACGGAATTTTGATATGATCAAAAGTCCGTCGCAATCACGTAGCGTACGCGGATACTCACCGGATAAACTTAATAGACAGCTACACCCCATAGCCCCGACCAAGTGACTGTAGGAGAACCCCGTCGCCGAAAGCATCCGTTCGGGTGCTCGCGGTAGCGGTGTTCCGCCTTAGTGCACTTCGTCGACGGCATCTGGGGGTGCGGCCGTCTACTAAAGTTTGCTACGAGCATTCGATCAAAATGTCGGGAATCTTGTTGAATTGTCCGACATGATATTGAAAAGTGTTTTCGATAATGAGACTGAAATGCGGGGTTTATAATTGTTAGGCATGCGATGTCTAAAGAATTCATTTGATTAGGCATGTGATGTCTAAGGAGGTTGCGGATTCCAACTGTTGTAGTTTTACACTTTCTTTTCTGCGACCGTAAGTGTAATATGTGATATCGCCGGTTTCGTTGCTATATGTCAACGACAATTGGGATGCGCACATTTACTTACGTTGATGACATGTGTTGTTATGTGTTGCTGGATATGTTATATTGGATCGTCATGTTTGAATAGCCGGGGGTTTTATGTGAGATGAGAGTTTTTCATTTTCATTCATGTAAAAACTTGTATGTAATATTCTTTTATTGGGGCACTTCCTGGTTGCGGAAGATGTCACCGTTGATGTATATTATTTACTTTTCCGCACTAGGATAGACCCAAGGAGGAGAGCACAAGTAACCGGGTTCTGGAGTCCAGTGGGAGACCAACTCGAGGAGTCGAGTCTGGGTCTCCTAACTTTAGAATTGGTAGGGTTGCTTGCCGCTCTCGTAGGGGTCTAGGGATATGGGTTTGGCTATTCATCGCGACCGTGGAATCCGTGTTTTATACTGGCTCGTATTGAAAACACGGACGTCCTAGTATATCCAATGTTTCATATGTTTCTTCTGCTGCGATATCTGTGATGTGATCATGTGATGTTCTGTGATAAATATTGTATATAGTATATATGATATATTATATAGACGTTACTTATGTTTTGCACTCGCGCTAGCCCTGCCCCGCTCTATCGTTAGTTGCCTAACCTAACGGTGCACGAGGAGACATCGAGGCGAATGCGGATGGCATAAGTGTATGTCGTATTTATTTGTGATATTTAGGTGATTTAAATGATGGGACTTCATTAATGTGATTAATGAAAGAAAATAAACCTAAGATGTTGTGGAATCGAATTTTCAAAAACAGGTAGCTACAGTTCTTGCTTTGCATTGCGGTGTTCCTTGTAGAACATCCTGCACCTTATTCGATAAGGAAAGGACCGAGATCCCTTCACCGGGAGTGAATCCTTTAGCAATAACTGGCAGATGCTACAACCCTCGGTTTGTCTTTTGATTGCTTCTATAGTTTTTGCTTTGCACAGTGATGTATATGATATGTCCTGCACCTCATTCGATGAGGAAAGGGCCGACGATCCCTTCACTGGGAGTGACCCCTTTAGCGAAACTAGAAAAGCCTAAAAAATACTCCATTTTAAAATCATTTGATTCTACAACGATATCAAGTTCATTACGCAAAAGGTTTTCTTAAAAACCTGTCGTAGCCCTCCGTCATTTCAGATATGTACTGGTTAGTATTCGTGCTGTGTTTGTTGACCTCTGTCAAGGCGTAGTGTGCGGTAGCTGATTAGTGCTTATCTGTATAAGCATATGATGTGATTGATTTAGGGTAGTCGTGCGACCTTGTTGACCTCTGTCAAGGGTCGTGCGGGTGGGTTTACTTCAATCAGGAAATGACGGGTTGAACTTGACTAGCAGCCTATAGTTTGTTGACCTCTGTCAAGGTCATAGGACGCTAGGGGCAAAATATTATCGGGAATTTCAAGTGTTGAAATTTGCAATGAGATTGCATACCTTCTATGAGATAGTTGGATTCCGATACCCACTGCGAGTAATTGTTACTCTTGGGAGCGTTTTACACATTATAATTAGCCGATCAAGTAGGTGTCTAGAAAGGTGTCAACGGGGTTACGCCTCTGGGAAAACGAGGTTTACATTAATTAGGTTCGTGCGAAAGCACGGGGAACCTCCCTCAAAGTACCGACACTGGCCTGGCTGAAAGATTGGCGAACTTGTAGCGTGTAATTAACCCCAGCTAGTCTTTCCTTTTAGGGTTTGAAGGAAGATTTGATAAAAACAGTGGGAGCCATCCTGATTAGATAAAATATATAACCAATCTAATCTTGCAAGAGCGCACGCAGAGTGTTTTCTTCTCTCTCTCTCCAGGTAGCGACCATGTCACGCCTTAATCAAGATAATAAAACGGATATATTGAACGAACCCGCTTGTTATACTGAGCTGGGGAACGTTGGTCCCGCTCCAACTTATAAATGTTATAAGACAGAGCAAGAAATTGGGGAATACCAGATTTCCCGTGCCGCCCAAACGAAGAAAGTGCATGTTGATGCATCATCTTCGGGTGTGTTCATTGCAGAGAACTGTTTCTCAGTATCCTTTACGTCCTGGGTATATGAAACCGGATCAGGATCCCGCATATGTAATCTGTTACATGGGCTACAGAAAGGTAGAGAACTGAGAACGGGTGATAAGTTTCATGAGGCAGATAACGGTGCAAGTGTTGCAGTCAAGTCTGTTGGTCACTGTCACCCTGTATTACCAGAATACATTGATTCTGAACAAATGTTATTAGATACCGAACCTAATATACAAAATCATATCAGTCTCTTTATCTAGATAAAGAAGGATATAATTTTGTATTGATGGATAATGTTTTGAACATTTCCAATATCAAAAGTTGATCGGTTCAGGCACGTTATCTAAAAGTATTGACGTTCTAAATCAAATTACAGTTCTTAGTATACAGAACACACACAAGAGGAAGAGTTCAGAAATGAACGAATCCTTCTTGAGGTATTGTAGACTAGGTCATATCAATGCGACCCGACTAGCTGAAGTTACATTTAGATGCATATTTAAATCTGTTTGAATTTACATCTTGTGGAACTAGCCAGTCATGTCGCAGAGATAAGATGACCATAGTTCTGTTTATTGGAAACAGAGAAAGAGTTAGTGAACTCTTGGGATTGATACATACTGATGTATGAAGGTCCCCTGTCTATACATACCAAGACCGGTTCTTTGTACTTCATTACATTCTCTGATGATCTCTCAAGATTCAGTCATATGTTCCTGTTGAAACACAAGTCCGAACCTTTTGAGATATTCACAGAATATAAGTTAGAAGTAGAGAACCAAAATACGGGTAAAAGTATTATGTCCTTTGATGTGATCAAGGAGGAGAATACTTGAGCACGGAATTCCTGGATTATTCTAAAGGAGAATGAGATTCTCTCTCAGCATTACTCCTCCGTATACACCATAGCACGATGGTATATCGAGGCGGAGCAATAACACCCTATGTGATATGGTGTGCTCTATGATGAGTACTATCGAGTTTCCTATTTCCTTTTGGGAGTTATGCACTTGAGAAGTTGCATACCTATTGAATAGGGTTCCGATCAAATCAGATGCCTACCATTTCATATGAGATATGGAAAGGGAAGAGCCCATCTCTTAAGTCAGTTAAGATTTGGGATTGTCCGGACTATGTTTAAAAGCAAAATCCGGACAAGCTCGAGGCAAGGTCTGTTATGTAGATCTGGAAAGGTTCCAGCTATACAAACTGAAGCAGATGATTTGGTAGATCCAAAGGATTCAATAGCAACCAACGAACCTCAGCCTCTCCGCCAATCTAGTAGGGTTCCTCACCCACCTGAGAGATACTTCGGTTTCTCTATGACAGTGGGAGCGAGGATTGCATCATGAGATGATGACCCAACTAGTTTCGGGCTGACCATCAGGAGTAGGACTCTGTAAGAATGGCTGGATGCTTAGCGATCTGAGATGGAATCCTTATACACCAACAAAGTATGGACTTTGTTGCTTTATCTGAAGGGTTAAATCCCCATCAGGAGCAAGTATATCTTGAGAAGATTACTTGGTGTACATGGAAAAGTTGAGACTTTCAAAGCTAGACTCGTTAAAGGTTTGCATCATAGACTAGTTGTAGCTAATGATGAAACCTTTTCTGGGGCATATGCTTAAGTCCATCCAGATCCTACTTGCCACGGCTGCATACCACGACTACAATATCTGGCGGTTGGGTGTCATGACTGCTTTTCTAAATAATGATTTAGAAGACAGAGTCTATAAGTACACAGTCAGAGGGCTTCGTAGACAATGGGAGCAGCGGAAACGTGTGCAAGATGTTTTATGTGATAAAGCAGGCATCGCGGAGTTGGAACATCTGTTTTGATGTGGTAGTCAAAGAGTTTGACATCATCAAAATGGTAGATGAACCTTGTATATACAAAAAGGTAGTAAGGAGTATGGTGGTGATCCTCGTAGAGTACGTGGATGACATACTCTTGATGGGGAAGGAGTTTCCTATGCTACGCTCGGTCAATCTCCGCTTATCACAAGGATTCTCCATATAGGATCAAAATGATACCTACTAAATCCTGGGTTTTGGATCTATGAGATAGATCTAAATGGATGTTAGGATACTCACTAGTTGTAGTGAGATGGTATCAATCGATCCTGAGGAGAATCACTGGAAAGGTTCCAGGGTGATAAGGACGACTGAATGTCAGTCGCAGGCATTGTTATTACCCTCAGCTCAGAAACGGTATGTTAGAAGAGTTCCAAGCTAGATACCGTGGCATACTAGACGATAAAGGCTGGACACTGTAGGGTTCCTAGGCACACTATAGAGGTCTCACAAGGCATCGATCATGCCAATTTAAAATTTTATGGGTGCCGAGAAACCCTAAT
The DNA here is from genome assembly GCA_030015575.1 of Agapanthus africanus. NCBI lineage: Eukaryota > Viridiplantae > Streptophyta > Magnoliopsida > Asparagales > Amaryllidaceae > Agapanthus > Agapanthus africanus. Next base: position 334,304,790 of record CM057349.1, read on the forward strand.
ACGGATCGTCGGCTAGATTTCTAGGCGATACATTAAACTAGTTAACACTTTAACTAAAGGAGAGAGACTACAACCTTTGTAGATCCGTTTCTCCACTTCCTAAGCTCTACGTAGGCGTCCTCTCGCTGTCCTAGTTGGATCTTGGACTCTCGCATCGGCTTCATCGAAGAAATGAGCGGAATAGGTCGTCGGCTTCGTGCCGAAGATGATCTACGTCGAGGTTGCACAAGTTCAAGCTCCAACTTCACCAAGTTGAGAAACTTGTGAAGAAAACACCCAAAACAACTTGGCAAGAGGTAGAGGGTGAAGAAATAGGAGGTGGGTTCACTTTAGAATTGGATTTCTCACTTTGGAACTCAAGATGCCATTGATGGCATCTAGTTTTCTTTCTTGAAGAAGAAGGAGAAGATGAAGCTAGAATATGATAAGTGTTTTCATAATAGAAAAATAAATCAATACTTATCATATCTTAACCAAGGTTAAGTGTAGAGAAAAGACCATGGTAAATGAGAAGGGTTAGGGTTAAGCTAGAAGACAAAATGGTTTCTTTAGTCAAAGCTTCATGAAGCTTCAACAAGCTTCATGATAAAAAAGAAACCATTATGTTTTCATTTATCCATTTATATAAATAAAGAATGGATAAATAAATGAGAGAATAAATCAAAACCCTAATTATCTACTTAACCATGGTTTAATTCTTTACACTTTACCATGTGAGCAAGTATCATCAAATATGATACAAACATGTGCACAAAAGTATATCACATATACAACTTGCACATCAAGTGAGAAAATCCATTTAAAGTGAACCAATACTAGTTAATGCAAAGTAATATATCAAATATATAATTATACATTAAATCATTAAATCAACATTTGATTCAATGATCCGGTCATGTCGCACATAACCGACTAGAATCCAATGTATCGATTTATCGAATCAATGATTCGATAACTAGGTCATATCGAATATAACCAATCGAAACATATATCGCGAGAATGAAATGCGGTATCACATACACGCATTTTTCTCGGTCCTGCACATATCTCATATGCGCTGCTATTTCGTTTCGCTTGAGCCAGGAAACCTTTGTGTAGGACTCTAAAGACTCGTCAATACGCCGGTAGCAGATGATGATCATATCCAGCATCCACAAGCCGCAAGCGGTCTGCTAAACGTAACGGCCATCCGGGTATTGAGCGATCAGAAGATCGACGAGCTAGCCCGCTCACACTCCTGTGAATCCAACCAGTAACACTTACCGTACAGTCCGGTCTGTTCGTCTGATATGTCGCATATCAAGTCTAGGGGTGGTATACGTCAGACCCCAATAACCGATAAGTCGTGCCGATGTGAGGCTCATAACGGGTCGAGAAACTACTGGTAACACTTACCAGCAAATCTCTGATCAGCCCTGGCCAGGGACTGTAGGGTTCCTAGGCACCCCAAGGAGGTCTCACAATGCATCAACCATGCCAATTTCAAAAATACGGTGCCGAGAAACCCTAGACTACGGATCGTTAGCTAGATGTCTAGGCGAAAATCAAACTAGTTAACACTCAACTAAGAGATACGGAAATACAACCTTTGTAGATCCGGTTCTCCACCTCCATAGCTCCGCAATGAAGTCTCCTCGCTGTCCATAACAAGTCCCGGGCTCTAGCGTCGGCTTCATCGGAGAATGGACGGGCTAGGTCATCGATGTCCATGCCGAAGATGATCTACGTCGAGGCATCGCTAAATCAAGCTCCGACTTCACCAAGTCAAGAAACTTGTGAAGAAAACACACTCTACTACTTGGCAAGAGGTAGAGGATGAAGAAATAGGAAGTGGGTTCAATTTAGAATTGGATTTCTCACTCTTTATCATCAATCACCATTGATGACCTCAAGGTTTTCTTCTTGAGTTCAAGGAAGAAGAAGAAGAAAATGATATGATAAGTTAATTTTTAAAAAGAAAATAAACAGAATACTTATCATACTTTCAACCTTAGTTAAGTGTAGAGAAAAGACCATGGTTAATGGAATGGTTAGGGTTAAGGATAAGAACAAAATGGTCACTAGGTCAAAGTCTTCAAGAAGCTTCAATATGAAACAAAATTAGCCACCATTTTTTCTTTATGCCTTTTCTAATTATTTCCAAAATGAATAAATAGATAAATAAATAAGAAAAGGAAATAAAACCCTAATCATAAGTTTAACCATGGTTTAATTCTTTACACTTAACCAAGTAAACATGCATCATCAAACATGATACAATAATATGCACAAAAAGTATATCACATATACAACTTGTACATCCAAGTGAGAAAATCCATATAAAGTGAACCAATACTAGTTAATGCAAAGTAATATATCAAATACATAATTATACATTAAATCATTAAATCAACACTTGATTCAATGATCCGGTCATGTCGCACATAACCGACTAGTATCCAATGTATCGGCTTATCGAATCAATCCTTGATTCGATATCTAGGTTATATCGAATATAATCAATCGATACATTCATCGCGAGAATGGAATACGGTATCACATACACGTATTATTCTCGGTCCCGCACATATCTCATATGCGCTCCTATTTCGTTTCGCTTGAACCAGGAAACCTCTGTGTAGGACTCTAAAGACTCGTCAATACGCCGGCAGCAGGTGATGATCATATCAAGCACCCACAAGCCGCAAGCGGTCTGCTAAACGTAACGGCCACCCGGGTATTGAGCGATCTGAAGATCGACGAGCAAGCCCGCTCACACTCCAGTGAATCCAACCAGTAACACTACCGTACAGTCCGGTCTGATCGTCTGATATGTCGCATATCTTGCCTAGGGGTGGTAAACGTCAGACCCCAATAGCTCGATAAGTCGTGTCGATATGAGGTCTATAACAATTCGAGAAACTACTGGTAACACTTACCAGTAAATCTCAGCAACCCTGGCCAGGGATTTCCTGTTATAGCCAATCGAACACAGCGCAACATCAACCCCCTATACCGGGAGAGACGAATCCCCTCCTATCGCTCATTGCCTCCATGTGACTCAGGACTGTACCCAAAACCACCGTTTTGCACGCCCTCTTGGACGTGGTAAGATGGAAATCAAAGCACAGTGGGAACTACACAAGACTCTATGACGATCTCGGGTCAACAGACTACTCTGTACCAGTGTCACCAGAGAACTGCCATCTGACGTGAGGTATAATACCATCTGGGAGTTCTCGGCGAGTCCGTCCAGTGTACCCAGTCTCTACTGAGCACCCGTATATCATCTCCGATGTCAAACACCAATGGATATGGGATCATCCATCGCCCATCTGTATGGGTCGAGAAGGTATACGCTAGTCTACTCTGGTATATCGATGCCCCGTCTCGATACACCCACGACTAGGGACTTTCAAGGATGTACTTATGGACTACCATGTCCCCACTAGTATGATCTGCATCATAGTCCAGGTAGTCAAGTACTCATCCTAAGGGCTTTACCAACATGTAACAGAGAGACAATCAGTGTACACGTTAAGGTAAAGATCAACCAGATAGCATACTATCATGTCGAGCAAGAAAGTCCTCCCTATATATGTCCCAGCATCCACTACAATATACATCCTATGTATAGTAATGGCCTCTAGGGCGTACATATAACTAACAATCTCCCACTTGCACTAGGGCCATCTGATAGCAGTGGTTGTAGTATCTCATACTCAACCATCCCATAAAAAAATCTCTCTTTGGGAACAGGCCTTTGTGAGTGGATCCGCTGTGTTGTCCTCAGAATCTACTCTCCTTACCTCGATCACCCTGGAGATCAACTATCTCCATGATCAGGTGATGCGGCCTCAGAATACGCCTGGGTCACTGATGGGTCGGGTGTTCCTTGGCATAAGCCACAACTTCATTGTCTCACAATGGTAGGAACGAAGTTCATCTCATGAACTATTATACACCCAGACTGCCTCTATGGTAGCATCTTAAGTAGCGATGTATTCAGCCTTTATCGTCTAGTATGTCACGGTATCTAGTTTGGAACTCTTCCAACATACCGTCCCTTTACTGAGGGTAAAGACAATGCCTGTGACTGACATTCAGTCGTCTTTATCACTCTGGAACACTTCCAGTGATTTTCCCTAGGATCAACTGATACCATCTCACTACAACTAGTGAGAATCCTAACATCCAATTAGATCTATCCCATAGATCCAAAACCCAGGATTTAGGAGGTATCACTTTGATCCTGTATGGAGAATCATTGTGATAAGCGGAGATTGACCGGGCGTAGCATAGGAAACTCCTTCCCTATCAAGAGTATGTCATCCACGTACTCTACGAGGATCGTCACCATACTCCCTACTACCTTTTTGTATATACAAGGTTCATCTACCATTTTGATGATGTCAAACTGTTTGACTAATCCATCAAAACAGATGTTCCAACTCCGCGATGCCTGCTTTATCCTATAAAGCATCTTGCACACGTTTCCGCTGCTCCCACTGTCTACGAAGCCCTCTGGCTGTGTACTTATAGACGTTCTCTTCTAAAACATCATTTAGAAAAGCAGTCATGGCACCCAACCGCCAGATATCGTAGTCATGGTATGTAGCCGTGGCAAGTAGGATCTGGATGGACTTAAGCATAGCTACTTAGAAAAGGTTTCATCATTATCCACGCCTGGTCAATGATGAAAACCCTTAACAAGTCTAGCTTTAAAAGTCTCAACTTTTCCATCTACACCAAGTAATCTTCTCAAGATATACTTGCTCCTGATGGGGATTTAACCCTTCAGATATAGCAATCAAAGTCCATACTTTGTTGGTGTATAAGGATTCCATCTCAGATCGATAAACATCCAGCCATTCTTACAGAGTCTTACTCTCGATGGCCTGCTCGAAGCTAGTTGGGTCATCATCTCATGATGCAATCCTCGCTCCCACTGTCATAGAGAAACAGAAGTATCTCTCAGGTGGGTGAGGAACCCTCCTAGATCGGCGGAGAGGCTGAGGTTCGTTGGAATCTACTGAATCCTTCGGTTCTGTCAAATCATTAGCTGCAGTTTGTATAGATGGAACATTTCCAGTTCTACATAACAGACCTTGCCTCGAGCTTGTCCGGATTTTGCTTTTAGACATAGGCCGGACAACCCCAAATCTTAACTATCTTGAGAGATGGGCTCTTCCCTTATCATATCAAATATGAAATGGTAGGCAACTGATTTGATTGGAACCCTATTCAATAGGTATGCAGCTTCTCAAGTGCATAACTCCCAAAAGGAAAAAGGTAACTCAGCAGTACTCATCATAGAGCACACCATATCATATAGGGTGTATTTGCTCCGCCCCGACATACCATCGTGCAATGGTGTATACGGAGGAGTAATGCTGAGAGAGAATCTCATTCTCCTTTAGAATAGTCCAGTATTTCCGTGCTCAAGTATTCTCCTCCTTGATCTCATCATAGGACATAATACTTATACCTGTATTCTGGTTCTCTACTTCTCGCTTATATTCTGTGAATATCTCAAAAGGTTCGGACTTGTGTTTCAACAGGAACATAGGTCTGAATCTCGAAAGATCATCAGAGAATGTAATGAAGTATAAAGAACCAGTCCTGGCATGTGTAGACAGGAGACCTTACATACATCATCATGTATCAGTCCCAAGAGTTCATTAACTCTTTCTCTGTTTCCAGTAAACGGAGCTATGGTCATCTTATCTTTGTGACATGACTGGCGAGTTTCACAAGATGTAAATTCAAACTGATTTAAATATGCATCTATATGTAACTCTAGCTAGTCGGGTCACATTGATCTGACCTAGTCTACAATGCCTCAAGAAGAATTCGTTCATTTCTGAACTCTTCCACTTGTGTGTGTTCCGTATACTAAGAACTGTAGTTTGATTTAGAACAGTAACGCTTTTAGATAACGTGCCTGAACCGATCAACTTTTGATATAGGAAATGTTCAAAACATTATCCAACAATACAAAATTATATCATTTCTTTACTAATAAAGAGAGTGATATGATTTTGTATATCAGGTTCGGTATCTAATAACATTCGTTCAGAATCAATGTATTTGTAATACAGGGTGACAGTGACCAACAGACTTGGCTGCAACACTTGCCCCGTTTTCTGCCTCATGAAACTTATCACCCGTTCTCAGTCCTCTACCTTTCTGTAGCCCTATGTAACAGTTTACATATCTGGGATCCTGATCTGGTATCACATACCCAGGACGTAAAGGATACAGAGAAACAGTTCTTTGTAACGAACACACCCGAAGATGATGCATCAGCATGCACTCTCTTCGTTTGGGCGGCACGGGAATTCTTGTAATCCCCAATTTCCTGCTCTGTCTTATAACATTTATAAGTTGGAGCGGGACCAACGTTCCCCAGCTCAGTATAACAAGCGGGTTCGGTCAATATTCCATATTATTATCTTGATTAAGGCGTGATATGGTCGCTACCTGGAGAGAGAGAGAAGAAAACACTCAGCGTGCGCTCTGTCAAGAATAGATTGGTTTTTATTTTATCTAATCAGGATGGCTCCCACTGCTTTTTATCAAATCTTCCTTCAAACCCTAAAAGGAAAGACTAGCCGGGATTAATTACACACTACAAGTTCGCCAATCTTTCAGCCAGGCCAGTGTCGGTACTTTGAGGGAGGTCCCCCGTGCTTTCGCACGAACCTAATTAATGTAAACCTCGTTTTCCCAGAGGCGTAACCCCGTTGACACCTTTCTAGACACCTACTTGATCGGCTAATTGTAATGTATAAAACTCTCCCAGGAGTAACTCTTACTCGCAGCGGGTATCGGGATCCAACTATCTCATAGAAGGTATGCAATCTCATTGCAAATTTCAACACTTGAAATTCCCGATAATATTTTGCCCCGAACGATCTATGACCTTGACAAGGTCAACAAACCATAGACCGCAAGTCAAGTTCAACCCGTCATTTCTTGATTGAATCAAACCCACCCGCACGACCCTTAACAAGGTCAACAAGGTCGCACGACTACCCTAACCCAATCTGCATCATATGCATAAGCAGATAAATACTGGTTAGCTACCGCACACTGCGCCTTGACAAGGTCAACAAACGCAGCACGAATACTAAACAGGATTTATCTGAAATGACGGAGGGCTACGATAGGTTTTTCTGAAAACCTATTGCGTAATGAACTTGATATCGTTGTAGAATCAAATGATTTTAAAAATGGAGTGTTTTTGAGGCTTTTCTAGTTTTGCTAAAGGAGTCACTCCCGGTGAAGGGATCTCGGTCCTTTCCTCATCGAATAAGGTGCATGATATATCATATATACCGCTGTGCAAAGCAAGAACTGTAGCTACCTGTTTTTATTTTGAAATTCGATTCTACAACATCTTTAGGTTTCTTTTTACTTTCATTAATCTCATTAATGAAGTCCCATCTTTTAAGTACCTAAACATCACAGATTAATACGACGCACACTTATGCCATCCGCATTCGCCTCGATGTCCCCTCGTGCACCGTTAGGTTAGGTGACTAACGGCAGAGTGGGGCAGGGCTAGCGCGGGTGTAAAACATAAGTAACGTCTATATAATATATCATATATACTATATACTGTATCTATCAGAGAACATCACATGATCACATCACAGATATCGCAGCAGAAGAATCATATGAAATATTGGATATACTAGGACGTCCATGTTTTCAATACGAGCCAGTATAAAACACGGATTCCACGGTCGCGATGAATAGCCAAACCCACACCCCTAGACCCCTACGAGAGTGGCAAGTAACCCTACCAATTCTAGAGTTAGGAGACCCGGACTCGACTCCTCGAGTTGGTCTCCCACTGGACTCCAGAACCCGGTTACTTGTGCCCTCCTCCTTGGGTCTATCCTAGTGCGGAAAAGTAAATAATATACAAACGGTGACAACTTCCGCAACCTGGAAGCGCCCCAATAAAAGAATATTACATACAAGTTCTTACATGAATGAAAATGAAAAACACTCATCTCACATAAAACCCCCCCGGCTATTCAAACACGACGATCCAATATAACATATCCAGCAACACATAACATCACATGTCATCAACGTAAGTAAATATGTCCATCCCAATTGTCGTTGACATATAGTAACGAAACCGGCGATATCACATATTACACTTACGGTCACAGAAAATAAAGTGTAAAACTACAACAGTTGGAATCCGCAACCACCTCAGACATCACATGCCTGACCGAATGAATTCCTTAGACATCGCATGCCTAATAATTATAAACCCCGCATTTTAGTCTCATAATCGAAAACACTTTTCAATGTCAAGTCGGGCAATTCAACAAGATTCCCGGCATCCTGATCGAATACTCGTCGCAAACTTTAGTAGACGGCCGCACCCCCGATACCGTCGACGAAGTGCACCAAGGCGGAACACCGCTGCCGCGAGCACCCGAACGGATGCTTTCGGCGACGGGGTTCTCCTACAGTCACTTGGTCGGGGCTATGGAGTGAGACTGTCTATTAAGTTTACCCGGCGAGTATCCGCGTACACTACGTGATTGCGACGGACTTTTGATCGCATCAAAATTCCGTGGCAACCGATCAAGTGAGACTAAACTGCTACGTTTATAATATTCATTCCGTTATCTCATAACAATTTGTGAATTCCAATTATTGTATCACATTCCAGATAAACAGAAAATGTTAAACTTTCCGATTGAATATTCGAACACCCAACTTTTCCCGAAACAGGTCAACACATGAAATAAGTCTAACAACATTCAGTTCGTGCCTCAGTACCAACGGTCCAGCCGTAGAAGGGTCAAGCCAACGCCTCACATGTGGCACGCCGTACTGCCCCAAACCCGAAGGTTCAAAGGGCAGTTCAAGACGGTCACATAATCGAGTTAAGGTTTGTTGTCTTCTAGAGGGTCCATCGCGTTACTTGCACTACTTAGAACGTCGTTAAACTACGGAAAAATCCAACACTTGGAAATTTCCCGACAGGGGAAAAATTGGGTATTTATATCCGGTCGAACTTTTTAACATATTCTAAAAATTATCCGGAAAGCCACACAGACAAAATTTGATAATCCGATCAAAACACCGAATCCCCAAAACAACTCCAGAAAATTCAACTCTTGAATAAATTTTAAAAATACCCAGAGAACTCAGAACCAGAAACAATGAATTACTGTGTAACATGTTAGGGCTGACGTCATACATCCGCCGCGGAACCGCCGCATAAGCTAGGCTTATGCCGCGGTTCCGCCGCCAAAATCACTGTTCATGAAAAAAAATTTCCGCCGTAATTCTTAGAATTCCCTGCTGAGTTTTCTGCATATTTTTAATTTGGAAAAATCCACGATTTTAGAAAAAGTACAGAGAGCAATTTTAGGGTTTTGGTTTTGATTCGATCGGAGTTCAAATTTCGTCTAGACTTCGCCTAAGGCTCTAGCTAGGCTCTGATACCACTGTAGGGTTCCTAGGCACCCCAAGGAGGTCTCACAAGGCATCAACCATGCCAATTTCAAAAATACGGTGCCGAGAAACCCTAGACTACGGATCGTTAGCTAGATGTCTAGGCGAAAAGCAAACTAGTTAACACTTAACTAAGAGATACGGAAATACAACCTTTGTAGATCCGGTTCTCCACCTTCATAGCTCCGCAATGAAGTCTCCTCGCTGTCCATAACAAGTCCCGGGCTCTAGCGTCGGCTTCATCGGAGAATGGACGGGCTAGGTCATCGATGTCCATGCCGAAGATGATCTACGTCGAGGCATCGCTAAATCAAGCTCCGACTTCACCAAGTCAAGAAACTTGTGAAGAAAACACACTCTACTACTTGGCAAGAGGTAGAGGATGAAGAAATAGGAAGTGGGTTCAATTTAGAATTGGATTTCTCACTCTTTATCATCAATCACCATTGATGACCTCAAGGTTTTCTTCTTGAGTTCAAGGAAGAAGAAGAAGAAAATGATATGATAAGTTAATTTTTAAAAAGAAAATAAATAGAATACTTATCATACTTTCAACCTTAGTTAAGTGTAGAGAAAAGACCATGGTTAATGGAATGGTTAGGGTTAAGGATAAGAACAAAATGGTCACTAGGTCAAAGTCTTCAAGAAGCTTCAATATGAAACAAAATTAGCCACCATTTTTTCTTTATGCCTTTTCTAATTATTTCCAAAATGAATAAATAGATAAATAAATAAGAAAAGGAAATAAAACCCTAATCATAAGTTTAACCATGGTTTAATTCTTTACACTTAACCAAATAAACATGCATCATCAAACATGATACAATAATATGCACAAAAAGTATATCACATATACAACTTGTACATCCAAGTGAGAAAATCCATATAAAGTGAACCAATACTAGTTAATGCAAAGTAATATATCAAATACATAATTATACATTAAATCATTAAATCAACACTTGATTCAATGATCCGGTCATGTCGCACATAACCGACTAGTATCCAATGTATCGGCTTATCGAATCAATCCTTGATTCGATATCTAGGTTATATCGAATATAACCAATCGATACATTCATCGCGAGAATGGAATAAGGTATCACATACACGTATTATTCTCGGTCCCGCACATATCTCATATGCGCTCCTATTTCGTTTCGCTTGAACCAGGAAACCTCTGTGTAGGACTCTAAAGACTCGTCAATACGCCGGCAGCAGGTGATGATTATATCAAGCACCCACAAGCCGCAAGCGGTCTGCTAAACGTAACGGCCACCCGGGTATTGAGCGATCTGAAGATCGACGAGCAAGCCCGCTCACACTCCAGTGAATCCAACCAGTAACACTACCGTACAGTCCGGTCTGATCGTCTGATATGTCGCATATCTTGCCTAGGGGTGGTAAACGTCAGACCCCAATAGCTCGATAAGTCATGTCGATATGAGGTCTATAACAATTCGAGAAACTACTGGTAACACTTACCAGTAAATCTCAGCAACCCTGGCCAGGGATTTCCTGTTATAGCCAATCGAACACAGCGCAACATCAACCCCCTATACCGGGAGAGACGAATCCCCTCCTATCGCTCATTGCCTCCATGTGACTCGGGCCTGTACCCAAAAACCACCGTTTTGCACGCCCTCTTGGACGTGGTAAGATGGAAATCAAAGCACAGTGGGAACCACACAAGACTCTATGACGATCTCGGGTCAACAGACTACTCTGTACCAGTGTCACCAGAGAACTGCCATCTGACGTGAGGTATAATACCATCTGGGAGTTCTCGGCGAGTCCGTACAGTGTACCCAGTCTCTACTGAGCACCCGTATATCATCTCCGATGTCAAACACCAATGGATATGGGATCATCCATCGCCCATCTGTATGGGTCGAGAAGGTATACGCTAGTCTACTCTGGTATATCGATGCCCCGTCTCGATACACCCACGACTAGGGACTTTCAAGGATGTACTTATGGACTACCATGTCCCCACTAGTATGATCTGCATCATAGTCCAGGTAGTCAAGTACTCATCCTAAGGGCTTTACCAACATGTAACAGAGAGACAATCAGTGTACACGTTAAGGTAAAGATCAACCAGATAGCATACTATCATGTCGAGCAAGAAAGTCCTCCCTATATATGTCCCAGCATCCACTACAATATACATCCTATGTATAGTAATGGCCTCTAGGGCATACATATAACTAACAGGGACTTCCCTGTTACGGCCAATCGAGCACTGCGCAACATCAACCCCCAATACCGGGAGAGACGAAACCCCTCCTATCGCCCATTGCCTCCATGTGACTCGGGACTGTACCCAAAGACCACCGTTTTGCACGCCCTCATGGACGTGGTAAGGTGGAGATCAAAGCACAGTGGGAATCACACAAGACTCTATGACGATCTCGGGTCTACAGACTAACCTGTATAAGTGTCACCTGAGAACTGCCATCTGACGTGAGGTATAATACCATCTGGGAGTTCTCGGCGAGTCCGTCCAGTGTACCCATTCTCCACTGAGCACCCGTATACCATCTCTGATGTCAAACAACAATGGACATGGGATCATCCATCGCCCATCTCATGGGTCGAGAAGTGTATACGCTAGTCTACTCTGGTATATCGATGCCCCGTCTCGATACACCCACGACTAGGGACCTTAAAGGATGTACTTATGGACTACCATGTTCCCACTAGTATGATCTGCATCATAGTCCAGGTAGTCAAGTACACATCCTAAGGGCTTTATCAACATGTAACTATAAGACAGTTTAAAGAGACTAGTGTACATGTTAAGATAAAGAGTAACCAGATAGCATACTATCATATCGAGCAAGAAAGTCATCTCTATATATGTCCAAGCATCCAATATAATATACATCATCTGTACAATACTGGCCTCTAGGGCATACATACAACTAACAATCTCCCACTTGCACTAAGGCCAGCTGCTGTAGTATCGCATACCGAGCATCCCGAAGAGTCTCTCAAACTGTATCTGGGGAATGGCCTTCGTGAGTGGATCCGCCGTGTTGTTCTTCGTGTCAACCCTCCTGACCTCGATCTCCCGGCGATCAACTATCTCCCGGATCAGGTGATACCGCCTCAGAATATGCCTGGATCGCTGATGGGACCTGGGTTCCTTGGCCAAAGCCACCGCTCCATTGTTATCACAATACAAAGGTATTGGATGCTCAATGGATGAAACCACTCCAAGTTCAGTAATGAACTTCTTGATCCAGACAGCCTCTTTGGCAGCATCGTTGGCAGCGATGTATTCAGCCTCCATCGTCGAGTCTGCCACGGTTTCCTGCTTGGAACTCTTCCAGCTAACCGCCCCTCCGTAAAGGGTAAAGACAAATCCTGACTGCGACTTAGAGTCGTCCTTATCACTCTGGAAGATCGAATCGGTAAAGGACTCCACTTGGAGTTCTCCGTTACCATACACCAAGAGCATCTCTTTAGTCCTTCGCAAGTACTTGAGAATGCTCTTCACAGCTGTCCAGTGATTCTCTCCAGGATCAGCTTGATACCTGCTCACTAAACTTAGTGAGTATGCAACATCGGGTCTGGTACATAGCATCGCGTACATGATAGAGCCTACAGCCGAAGCATAGGGTATCCCTTGCATGCGAGCTCTCTCCAAATCAGTCTTGGGAGACATCTCTTTGGAGAGAGTGACTCCAGAGATCGTGGGCAAGTTCCCACGCTTGGAATCTTCCATACTAAACCTTTTTAGTATGGTGTCGATGTACCTGGATTGGGACAATCCCAATATCCATTTGGATCTATCTCTATAGATCCTTATTCCCAATATGCACGAGGCATCACCAAGATCTTTCATTGAGAATCTTTGTGATAAGAAGAGCTTGACCGCTTGCAGCATAGGAATATCATTTCCTATCAAGAGTATGTCGTCCACGTACAATACGAGGAAGACAACCTTACTCTCTGCCACCTTCTTGTAGATACAAGGTTCATCTGGATTTTTGACGAAATCAAACTCTTTGATAACGACGTCAAAGCAGATGTTCCAACTCCGCGATGCTTGCTTTAATCCATAAATGGATTTAAGCAGCTTGCACACCTTCCCGCTGCTCCCACTGTCTACGAAGCCCTCTGGCTGAGTCATGTACACGCACTCTTCTAAATCACCATTTAGAAATGCGGTCTTAACATCCATTTGCCAGATTTCGTAGTCATGAAAGGCAGCAATGGCAAGCATGATCCGGATGGATTTAAGCATAGCCACTGGAGAAAAGGTTTCGTCATAGTCCACACCTGGTCTTTGACGAAAACTCTTTGCTACAAGTCTAGCTTTGAAAGTCTCCACTTTCCCATCTACACCAAGTTTCTTCTTGAAGATCCACTTGCTCCCAATGGGTTTTACCTCTTCAGGAGCAACTTCCAAAGTCCATACTCTGTTGGTGTACATGGATTCCATCTCGGACCGCATTGCATCCAGCCATTTCACAGAGTCACCACTCGTGATGGCCTGCTCGAAACTAGTCGGGTCATCATCTTCCATGATGCAATCCTCACTTCCACCATCAATGAGAAAACCGTAGTATCTCTCAGGTGGACGAGAAACCCTACCAGATCGGCGGAGAGGCTGGGGTTCGTCGGGTACTACCGAATCTTCTGGTTCCACTAAATCTCCAGTTATAGTTTGTGTTTCTGGAACTTCTTCCAGTTCTACCTCAGAGCCACTAATCTCTTTTGCAAGAAATTCCTTTTCTAAAAAGGTGGCATGTTGAGCAATAAACACTTTTTGTTGTTCACTGTGGTAGAAAAAATATCCATTTGAATGTTTAGGATATCCCACAAACTTACATAGAACTGACCGTGCCTCGAGTTTGTCTGGATTTTTCCTTTTGACATAGGCCAGACAACCCCATATCTTAACTCGTTTAAGATATGGTCTCTTCCCACTCCATATCTCATATGGTGTGGTAGGTACAGATTTAGTTGGAACTTGATTCAATAGGTATGCCGCTGTCTCAATCGCATACCCCCAGAAGGAAATAGGTAACTCAGCTGTACTCATCATAAAGCGCACCATATCTAATAGGGTGCGATTCCTCCGCTCCGATACACCGTTGTGCTATGGTGTATAAGGAGGAGTAAGCTGAGAGAGAATCCCATTCTCTTTTAGGAAGTCCAGGAATTCATTGCTCAAGTATTCACCTCCTCGATCAGATCGAAGGATTTTAATACTTTTTCCGGTTTGTTTCTCGACTTCTTGTTTATATTCTCTAAATTTCTCAAAAGCTTCATACTTGTGTCTTATCAAGTACACATGTCCGTATCTTGAGAGATCGTCAGTGAATGTAATGAAGTACGAAGAACCATCCCTGGCATGTGTAGACATGGGACCGCATACATCACTATGTATTAGTCCCAAGAGTTCGGTAACTCTTTCTCCGTGTCCCGTAAACGGAGTTTTGGTCATCTTGCCTTTGAGACATGACTGGCAAGTGTCATAAGATGAAAATTCGAATGGTTTCAAATACCCATCCTTATGCAACTTAGCCAGTCGTGTCGCATTGATGTGACCCAGTCTACAATACCACAAGAAGGATTCGTTCATTTCAGAACTCTTCCTCTTGTGTGTGTTAGTTATGCTCAGAACTGTTGATTGATTTAGAACATAAATGCCATTGCACAACGTGCCTGATCCAACCAACTTTTGGTTACGGAAAATGTTCATAACATTGTCCTGTAATACAAAATTATATCCCTCTTTACTCAACAAAGAAACCGATATAATGTTGCATATCAGGTTCGGCATGTAATAGCATTCGTTCAGAACCAATGTATTACCAGTTGGTAATACAAGGTGATATTCCCCGACAGTCTTAGCTGCAACAATTGCACCATTTCCAACTCTAATGTCTTTATCACCTTCTCCAAGTTCTCTACCTTTCCTAAGCCCATGTAACTGATTACATATATGGGATCCTGACCCGGTATCTAATACCCAGGACGTAGAGCAAATGGAGAAACAGTTCTCTGTAACGAACACACCCGAAGAAAATGCATCAACATGTACTTTCTTCAATCGGGTGGCATGGGAATCCTGGTATTCCCCTATTTCCTGTTCATTCCTATAACTCTTATAAGAAAGAACGGAACCAACGTTCCCCAGCACAGTATAACATGCGGGTTCGGTCAATACATCCATATTATTATCTTCATTAGGGCATGAAATGGTCGCTACCTGGAGAAAGAGAGAAGAAAACACTTTAGCGTATGCTCGTGCAAGATCAGATTGGTTATTATCTTATCTAATCAGGATGGCTCCCACTGCTTTTTATCAAATCTTCCTTCAAACCCTAAAAGGAAAGACTAGCCGGGATTAATTACACCCTACAATTTCGTCGATCTTTCAGCCAGTCCAGTGTCGGTACTTTGAGGGAGGTCCCCCGTGCTTTCGCACGAACCTAATTAATGTAAACCTCATTTTCCCAGAGGCGTAACCCCGTTGACACCTTTCTAGACACCTACTTGATCGGCTAATTGTAGTGTGCAAAACTCTCCCAGGAGTAACTCTTACTCGCAGTGGGTATCGGGATCCAACTATCTCATAGAAGGTATGCAATCTCATTGCAAATTTCAACACTTGAAATTCCCGATAATATTTTGCCCCTAGTGTGCCATGACCTTGACAGAGGTCAACAAATCATAGTGCACTAGTCAAGTTCAACCCGTCATTTCTTGATTGAATCAAACCCACTCGCACGACCCTTGACAGAGGTCAACAAGGTCGTACGACTACCTTAATCCAATCACATCACATGCTTTGCAGATAATTACTAGTTAGCTACCGCACACTACGCCTTGACAGAGGTCAACAAACGCAGCACGAATACTAAATAGTCTTTATCTGAAATGACGGAGGGCTACGTCAGGTTTTTCTGAAAACCTATTGCGTAATGAACTCGATATCGTTGTAGAATCAAATGAAGTTTTGAAATTGAGTGATTTTGAGGCTTTTCCAGTTTTGCTAAAGGGGTCACTCCCGGTGAAGGGATCGTCGGCCCTTTCCTCGTCCAATGAGGTGCGGGATATATCATATATATCACTGTGCAAAGCAGAAACTATAAAAGCATTCAAAAACAAACCGAGTGTGTAGCATCTGCCAGTTATTGCTAAAGGAGTCACTCTCGGTGAAGGGATCTCGGTCCTTTCCTCATCGAATAAGGTGCAGGGTATATCATATATACCGCTATGCAAAGCAAGAACTGTAGCTACCTGTTTTATTTAAAATTTGATTCTACAACATCTTAGGTTTCTTTTCTTTCATTAATCACATTAATGAAATCCCATCAATTAAATACCTAAACATCACAGATAAATACGACGTACACTTATGCCATCCGTATTCGCATGGATGTCCCCTCGTGCACCGTTAGGTTAGGTAACTAACGACAGAGCAGGACAGGGCTAGTGCGGGTGCAAAACATAAGTAACGTCTATATAATATATCATATATACTATATACTGTATCTATCATAGAACATCACATGATCACATCACAGATATCGCAGCAGAAGAAACATATGAAATATTGGATATACTAGGACGTCCGTGTTTTCAATACGAGCCAGTATAAAACACGGATTCCACGGTCGTGATGAATAGCCAATCCCACACCCCTAGACCCCTACGAGAGCGGCAAGCAACCCTACCAATTCTAGGGTTAGGAGACCCGGACTCGACTCCTCGAGTTGGTCTCCCACTGGACCCTAGAACCCGGTTACTTGTGCTCCCCCCTGGGTCTATCCTAATGCGGAAAAGTAAATAATATACAAAAGGTGACAACTTCCGTTACCTGGAAGTGCCCCAAATAAAAAAATATTACATACAAGTTTTTACATGAATGAAAATGAAAAACACTCATCTCACATAAAAAACCCCGGCTATTCAAACACGACGATCCAATATAACATATCCAGCAACACATAACAACACATGTCATCAACGTAAGTAAGTATGCATACCCCAATTGTCGTTGACGTATAGCAACGAAACCGGCGATATGAACATACTACACTTACGGTCACAGAAAAGAAAGTGTAAAACTACAACAGCTGGAATCCGCAACCTCTTTAGACATCACATGCCTAATCAAATGAAATACTTAGACATCACATGCCTAACAGTTATAAACCCCGCATTTTAGTCTCATTATCGAAAACTCTTTTCAATATCAAGTGAAACTAAACCGATAGATTTATAACATTCATTCAGTTATCTCATAACTTTTTGTGAATTCCAATTATTGTATCACATTCCAGATAAACAGAAAATGTTAAACTTTCCGATCGAACAGTCGAATACCCAAGTTTTCCCGATACAGCTCAACACATGAAATAATTCTAACAACATTCAGTTCGTGCCTCAGTACCAACGGTCCAGCCGTAGAAGGGTCAAGCCAACGCCTCACATGTGGCACGCCGTACTGCCCCAAACTCGAAGGTTCAAAGGGCAGTTCAAGACGGTCACATAATCGAGTTAAGGTTTGTTGTCTTCTAGAGGGTCCATCGCGTTACTTGCACTACTTAGAACGTCGTTAAACTACGGAAAAATCCAACACTTGGAAATTTCCCGACAGGGGAAAAGTTGGGTATTTATATCCGGTCGAACTTTTTAACAAATTCAAAAATTATCCGGAAATACACAAAGACGAAGTTTGATAATCCGGTCGAAACACCGAAGCTCCAAAACACCCCAGAAAATTCAACTCTTGAATAATTATTAAAAATACCCATAAAACTCAGCAGCAGAAACTATGAATTACTGTGCAGAGGAGGATGGCTGACGTCATTCTTTAGCCGCGGAACCGCCGCCTAAGCTGGCTTTGGCCGCGGTTCCGCCGCGCATTACACTGTTCATTGAATAAAAATTGCACCGTAATTCTTAGAATTCCCTGCTGAATTTTTTAAGCATTTTTAATATTGAAAAATCCCAGATTTTAGAAAAAGTCCAGAGAGCACTTGGGTTTTAGGGTTTCGGGTTCGTTCGGGTTTCAAACGTCGTCTAGACTTCGCCTAAGGCTCTAGCTAGGCTCTGATACCACTGTAGGGTTCCTAGGCACACTATAGAGGTCTCACAAGGCATCGATCATGCCAATTTAAAATTTTATGGGTGCCGAGAAACCCTAATACGGATCGTCGGCTAGATTTCTAGGCGATACATTAAACTAGTTAACACTTTAACTAAAGGAGAGAGACTACAACCTTTGTAGATCCGTTTCTCCACTTCCTAAGCTCCACGTAGGCATCCTCTCACTGTCCTAGTTGGATCTTGGACTCTCGCATCGGCTTCATCGAAGAAATGAGCGGAATAGGTCGTCGGCTTCGTGCCGAAGATGATCTACGTCGAGGTTGCACAAGTTCAAGCTCCAACTTCACCAAGTTGAGAAACTTGTGAAGAAAACACCCAAAACAACTTGGCAAGAGGTAGAGGGTGAAGAAATAGGAGGTGGGTTCACTTTAGAATTGGATTTCTCACTTTGGAACTCAAGATGCCATTGATGGCATCTAGTTTTCTTTCTTGAAGAAGAAGGAGAAGATGAAGCTAGAATATGATAAGTGATTTCATAATAGAAAAATAAATCAATACTTATCATATCTTAACCAAGGTTAAGTGTAGAGAAAAGACCATGGTAAATGAGAAGGGTTAGGGTTAAACTAGAAGACAAAATGGTTTCTTTAGTCAAAGCTTCATGAAGCTTCAACAAGCTTCATGATAAAAAAGAAACCATTATGTTTTCATTTATCCATTTATATAAATAAAGAATGGATAAATAAATGAGAGAATAAATCAAAACCCTAATTATCTACTTAACCATGGTTTAATTCTTTACACTTAACCATGTGAGCAAGTATCATCAAACATGATACAAATATGTGCACAAAAGTATATCACATATACAACTTGCACATCAAGTGAGAAAATCCATTTAAAGTGAACCAATACTAGTTAATGCAAAGTAATATATCAAATATATAATTATACATTAAATCATTAAATCAACATTTGATTCAATGATCCGGTCATGTCGCACATAACCGACTAGAATCCAATGTATCGATTTATCGAATCAATGATTCGATAACTAGGTCATATCGAATATAACCAATCGAAACATATATCGCGAGAATGAAATGCGGTATCACATACACGCATTTTTCTCGGTCCTGCACATATCTCATATGCGCTCCTATTTCGTTCCGCTTGAGCCAGGAAACCTCTGTGTAGGACTCTAAAGACTCGTCAATACGCCGGTAGCAGATGATGATCATATCAAGTATCCACAAGCCGCAAGCGGTCTACTAAACGTAACGGCCATCCGGGTATTGAGCGATCAGAAGATCGACGAGCTAGCCCGCTCACACTCCTGTGAATCCAACCAGTAACACTTACCGTACAGTCCGGTCTGTTCGTCTGATATGTCGCATATCAAGTCTAGGGGTGGTATACGTCAGACCCCAATAACCGATAAGTCGTGCTGATGTGAGGCTCATAATGGGTCGAGAAACTACTGGTAACACTTACCAGCAAATCTCTGATCAGCCCTGGCCAGGGACTTCCCTGTTACGGCCAATCGAGCACTGCGCAACATCAACCCCCAATACCGGGAGAGACGAAACCCCTCCTATCACTCATTGCCTCCATGCGACTCGGGACTGTACCCAAAGACCACAGTTTTGCATGCCCTCATGGACGTGGTAAGGTGGAGATCAAAGCACAGTGGGAGTCACACAAGACTCTATGACGATCTCGGGTCTACAGACTAACCTGTACAAGTGTCACCTGAGAACTGCCATCTGACGTGAGGTATAATACCATCTGGGAGTTCTCGGCGAGTCCGTCCAGTGTACCCAGTCTCCACTGAGCACCCGTATACCATCTCTTATGTCAAACAACAATGGACATGGGATCATCCATCGCCCATCTCATGGGTCGAGAAGCGTATACGTTAGTCTACTCTGGTATATCGATGCCCCGTCTCGATACACCCACGACTAGGGACCTTGAAGGATGTACTTATGGACTACCATGTTCCCACTAGATGGTCTGCATCATAGTCCAGGTAGTCAAGTACACATCCTAAGGGCTTTATCAACATGTAACTATAAGACAGTTTAAAGAGACTAGTGTACATGTTAAGATAAAGAGTAACCAGATAGCATACTATCATATCGAGCAAGAAAGTCATCTCTATATATGTCCAAGCATCCAATATAATATACATCATCTGTACAATACTGGCCTCTACGGCATACATACAACTAACAGACACATCGCTACCAAAGATGCTATCAAAGAGGAAGTCTGGGTGTATATTAGTTCATGAGATGAACTTCGTTCCTCCCATTGTGTGACAATGGAGTTGTGGCTTATGCCTAGGAACGCCCGTCCCATCAGTGCTCCATACATATTCTTAGGCAGTATCACCTGATCGTGGAGATGGTTGATCTCCAGGGGATTGAGGTAAGGAGAGTAGACTCAGAGGACAACACGGCGGATCCACTCACAAAGGCCTTTTTCCCAGAGAGAGACTTTTATGGGATGGTTGAGTATGAGATACTACAACCACTGCTATCAGATGGCCCTAGTGCAAGTGGGAGATTGTTAGTTATATGTATGCCCTAGAGGCCATTACTATACATAGGATGTATATTGTAGTGGATGCTTGGACATATGTAGGGAGGACTTTCTTGCTCGACATGATAGTATGCTATCTGGTTACTCTTTAGCTTAACGTGTACACTAATTGTCTCTCTGTTACATGTTGGTAAAGCCCTTAGGATGTGTACTTGACTACCAGGTGATGCGGATCATACTAGTGGGGACGTGGTAGTCCATAAGTACATCCTTCAAAGTCCCTAGTCGTGGGTGTATCGAGACGGGGCATCGATATACCAGAGTAGACTAGCGTATACCTTCTCGACCCATACAGATGGGCGATGGATGATCCCATATCCATTGGTGTTTGACATCAGAGATGATATACGGGTGCTCAGTGGTGACTGGGTACACTGGACGGACTCGCCGAGAACTCCCAGATGGTATTATACCTTACGTCAGATGGCAGTTCTCTGGTGACACTGGTACAGGTTAGTCTGTAGACCCGAGATCGTCATAGAGTCTTGTGTGATTCCCACTGTGCTTTGATTTCCATCACACCACGTCCAAGAGGGCGTGCAAAAAGGTGGCTTTTGGGTACAGTCCCGAATCACATGGAGGCAATGAGCGATAGGAGGGGTTTCGTCTCTCCCGGTATAGGGAGTTGATGTTGCGCAGTGTTCGATTAGCTATAACAGGAAGTCCTTGGCCAAGGCTGTTTTAGGGATGTACTGGTAAGTGTTACCAGTAGTTTCTCGACCCGTTATGAGCCTCATATCGACACGACTTATCGAGTTATTGGGGTATGACGTTTACCACCCCTAGACGAGATATGCGACATATCAGACGAAGAGACCGGACTGTACGGTAGTGTTACTCGTTGGATTCACAGGAGTGTGAGCGGGCTTGCTCGTTGATCTTCTGATCGCTCAATACCTGGGTGGCCGTTACGTTTAGCAGACCGCTTGCGGCTTGTGGGTGTTTGATATGATCATCACCTACTGCCGGCGTATTGACGAGTCTTTAGAGTCCTACACAGGGGTTTCCTGGCTCAAGCGAAACGAAATAGGAGCGCATATGAGATATGTGCGGGACCGAGAATAATACCAGTATGTGATACTGTATTCTATTTTCGCGATTTGTGACATTGATCGGTTATATGCGATATATCCGGGTTATCTGATCAAGTGTTGATTCGATAAGTTGTTACTATTGATATTAGTCGGTTATATGCGATATGACCGGATCGTTAAATCAAGTGTTGATTTAATGATTTAATGTATAATTGTATATTTGATATATTACTTTACATTAACTAGTATTGGTTCACTTAAGATTGATTTTCTCACTTGAAAGTGTACATTGTTTATATGTGATATATGCAAGTGTACATTTTTGTATCATTCTTGATGTTACAAACAAGTTGTGTATGAGACTTGAACCATATCAAGGTTAGATTAGGGTTTACTATTTTCCTAGCAAATAACAAAAGAATTGAGACTTTATTCAATGTTATCAAGCTTCATGAAGCTTGATAAGCATTGACAAAGTCAACCCTTTTGTCATTTGTGTAGGATATTTGTTAACCCAACCCTTAACCTAATGGTTTGGTTAATTCTCTACATGAGTTAAGCATGAGGGCTTAACTCAACCATGGTGCCATTATTTGTAAGATAAGTTTTTCATTTGGAAATAATTTCTTTTCTTCTTCTTCATCTTCATCAAGCTTGAAAAAGCTTGCTAGCTCCAATGGCATCATGAGAAAAAGAGTGAGAAATCCAATTCTAAAGTGAACCCACTTCCTATTTCTTCATCCTCTACCACTTGCCATGTAGTATAGGGTGTTCTCTTCACAAAGTTTTCGACCAAGTGAAGGAATAGCTTGAGTTTGAGTCTCCCCGACGTAGATCATCTTCGGCCTCGAAGTCAATGACCTAGCCCGATCATTTCTCCGACGAAACCATTTCTAGAGTCCGGGATCCGATGATCGCAGCGGAGGGACGTCAACACGGAGCTAAAGAAGTGGTGGACCGGATCTACAAAGGTTGTAATCCCTTTCACTTATTAGCAAAGTCGTTTGCTTGCCTGAGTTTCGCCTTTACTTCTAGTTAACGATCTAGTTTAGGGTTTCTCGGCACCGTAAAATTTTTGTTTGGCATGGTTGATGCCTTGTGGAACCTCCTTAGTGTGCCTAGGAACCCTACATGTTCATTACAGAGAACTATTTCTCAGTATCCTTTACGTCCTGGGTATTAGATACCGGATCAGGATCCCGCATATGTAATTTGTTACATGGGCTACAGATAGGTAGAGAACTGTGAACGGGTGATAAGTTTCATGAGATAGAAACGGTGTAAGTGTTGCAGCCAAGTCTGTTGGTAGTTATCACCCTGTATTAACAAATACATTGATTCTGAACAAATGTTATTAGATACCGAACCTGATATACAACATCATATCAATCTCTTTATTAGTAAAGAAGGATATAATTTTGTATTGTTGGATAATATTTTGAACATTTCCTATATCAAGAGTTGATCGGTTCAGGCACGTTATCTAAAAGCATAGACGTTCTAAATCAAACTACAGTTCTTAGGTACAGAACACACACAAGAGGAAGAGTTTAGAAATGAACGGATCCTTCTTGAGGTATTATAGACTAGGTCATATCAATGTGACCCGACTAGCTGAAGTTACATTTAGATGCATATTTAAATTAGTTTGAATTTACATCTTGTGAAACTTGCCGGTCATGTCACAAAGATAAGATGACCACGGCTCTGTTTATTGAAAACAAAGAAAGAGTTAGTGAACTCTCGGGATTGATACATGCTGATGTATGAAGGTCCCCTGTCTACACATGCCAAGACCGGTTCTTTGTACTTCATTACATTCACTAATGATCTCTCAAGATTCAGACATATGTTCCTGTTGAAACACAAGTCCGAAACTTTTGAGATAATCACAGAATATAAGTCAGAAGTAGAGAACCAAAAACGGGTATAAGTATTATGTCCTATTGATGTGATCAGGGAGCAGAATACTTGAGCACGAGATTCCTGGACTATTCTAAAAGAGAATGAGATTCTCTCTCAGCATTACTCCTCCGTATACACCACAGCACGTCGGTGTATCGGGCGGAGCAATCACACCCTATTTGATATGGTGCGCTCTATGATGAGTACTACTGAGTTTCCTATTTTCCTTTTGGGAGATATGCACTTGTGAAGCTACATACCTATTGAATAGGGTTCCAATCAAATTAGTTGCCTACCACTCCATATCTGATATGGAATGGGAAGAGCCCATATCTTAAGTATGTTAAGATTTGGGGTTGTCCAACCTATGTCTAAAAGCATAATCCAGACAAGCTCAAGGCAGGGTCAGTTCTGTGGAAGTTTGTTGGATATCCCAAGCATTCGCAAGGGAATATCTTCCACCATACCGAGGAACAAAAGATATTTTGTTTCTCAGCATGCCACCTTTGTGAAAGGAAATTTCTTGTGAAGAAATTAGTGGTCATGAGGTAGAACAGGAAAGAGTTCCAGCTATACAAACTGCAGCTGATGATTTGGTAGAACCGGAGGATTCAATAGTTTCTAACGAACCTCAGCTTCTCCGCTGACCTAGTAGGGTTCCTCATCCACCTGAGAGATACTTCGGTTTCTCTATGACAGTGGGAGCGAGGATTGCATCATGAGATGATGACCCAACTTGTTTCGAGCTGGCCATCAGGAGTGGGGACTCTGTGAGAATGGCTGGATGCTTAGCGATCTGAGATGGAATCCTTATATACCAACAAAGTATGGACTTTGGTTACTTTATCTGAAGGGTTAAATCCCCATCAGGAGCAAGTATATCTTGAGAAGATTACTTGGTGTACATGGAAAAGTTGAGACTTTCAAAGCTATGCTTAAGTCCATCCAGATCCTACTTGCCACGGTTACGTACCATGACTACGATATCTGGCGGTTGGGTGTCATGACTGCTTTTCTAAATGTTGATTTGGAAGAGAGCGTCTATAAGTATACAGCCAGAGGGCTTCGTAGACAGTGGGAGCAGCGGAAACGTGTGCATGATGATTTATGTAATAAATCAGGCATCGCGGAGTTGGAACGTCTTTTTTGATGTGGTAGTCAAAGAGTTTGACTTCATCAAAATGGTAGATGAACCTTGTATATACAAAAATGTAGTAAAGAGTATGGTGGTGATCCTCGTAGAGTATGTGGATGACATACTCTTGATAGGGAAGGAGTTTCCTATGCTACGCTCGGTCAATCTCCTCTTATCACAAAGATTCTCTAAAGGATCAAGGTAATACCTCCTAAATCCTGGGTTATGGATCTATAGGATAGATCTAATTGGATGTTAGGATTCTCACTAGTTGTAATGAGATGGTATCAATTGATCCTGGGGAGAATCACTGGAAAGGTTCCAGGGTGATAAGGACGACTGAATGTCAGTCGCAGGCATTGTTTTTACCCTCAGTGGAGGGACGGTATGTTAGAAGAGTTCCAAGCTAGATACTGTGACTTACTAGACGATTAAAAGCAAGATACATCGTTACCAAGGATGCTACCAAAGAGGCAGTCTGGATAAATATAAGTTCATGAGATAAACTTCGTTCCAACCATTGTGTGACAATGGAGTTATGGTTTTGGCCTAGGAACCCCCGTCCCATCAGAAATTCAGATATAATTCTTAGGCAGTATCACCTGATCATGGAGATGGTTGATCTCCAGGGAGATCGAGGTTAGGAGAGTAGACACAGAGGACAACAGTGCGGATCCACTTACAAAGGCCTATTTCCTAATAGAGACTTTTATGGGATGGTTGAGTATGAGATACTTCAACCACAGCAGATTGTTGGGTATGCGATACCACAACAGATGGCCCTAGTGCAAGTGGGAAATTGTTTGTTATATGTATGCCCTAGAGGCCATTACTGTACATACGATGTATATTGTAGTGGATGCTTGGACATATGTAGGGAGGACTTTCTTGCTCGACATGATAGTATGCTATCTGGTTACTCTTTATCTTAACATGTACTCTGATTGTCTCTATGTTACATGTTGATAAAGCCCTTAGGATGAGTACTTGACTACCAGGACTATGATGCAGATCATACTAGTGGGGACAGTGTAGTCGCCAAGTACATCCTTCAAATGTTCCTAGTCATGGGAGTACCGAGACAGGGCATCGATACTCCAGAGTAGACTAGCGTATGCGCTTCTTGACCCATATGATAGGCGATGGATGATCTCATATCCATTGGTGTTTGACATCAGAGAAGGTATACGGGTGCTCAGTGGAGACTGGGTACACTGGACGGACTCGCCGAGAACTCCCAGATGGTATTATACCTCACGTCAGATGGCAGTTCTCTGGTGACATTGGTACAGGTTAGTCTGTAGACCCGAGATCGTCATAGAGTCTTGTGTGATTCCCACTATTCTTTGATTTCCATCATACCACATCCAAGAGGGTGTGCAAAAAGGTGGCTTTTGGGTACAGTCCCGAATCACATGGAGACAATAAGCGATAGGAGGGATTTCATCTCTCCCGGTATAGGGAGTTGATGTTGCGTTGTGTTCGATTGGCTATAACTGGAAATCCATGGCCAGGGTTGCTGAGATTTACTGGTAAGTGTTATCAATAGTTTCTCAAACTGTTATAGACCTCATATCGACACGACTTATCAAGCTACTGGGGTCTGACGTTTACCACCCCTAGACGAGATATGCGACATATCAGACGAAGAGACCGGACTGTACGGGAGTGTTACTGATTGGATTCGCAGGAGAATATACAGGCTTGCTTGTTGATCTTCTGATCGCTCAATACCTGGGTGGCTGTTACGTTTAGCTGACCGCTTGCAGCTTGTGGGTGTTTGATATGATCATCACCTACTACCGGCGTATTGACGATTCTTTAGAGTCCTACACAGAGGTTTCCTGGCTCGGGCAAAACGGAGTAGGAGCACATATATGATATGTGCGGGACCGAGAACAATACGTGTATGTGATACCGTATTAGATTCTCGCGATATGAGATATCGGCCGGGTATATGTGATACGGCCGGGTATATGAGATATCGGCCGGGTCATCGGATCAAGTGTTGATTTGATGAACTGATACAGATTATATTAGTCGGTTATTTGTGAAATAGCCGGATTATCGGATCAAGTGTTGATTCGATAATTTAATGTATAATTATATATTTGATATATTAAATTACATTAACTAATATAAGCTCACTAAAAGATTCTTTTTCTCACTCGGGTAATATATTGATATATATGCGATATATGTTAATTGTATTATTTTATTTTGTTACAATAAATATTGTATATGTGATATATAATATTGTAACATGTTGTGGTTATAAATGCAAAATGATTAGTGGAGATTAAATATGGTTAGGGTTTGATTTGAGTTGATTCTCTCTAGTAGCTTCTAGAAGCTTTGCTTTTGTTTTAAGCAAAGATATTTGTTATGATATTTTTGTAGATATTTGTTTAACCCAACCCAACCCTTTAACCATGGTTCATTCTCTACATGGGTTAAGTTATCATACTTAACCCATGGTTGCATTTCTAACCTCACTATGGATTCATTATTCATCACAAAAGGTTTTGGATATTCTTCTTCTTCTTCTTTGGATCAAAAGATTTCTAGCTTTCTCATTAGTGATGAAAATGAGTGAGATTAAGAAAACAAATGAGAGCTAAATTCCTACTTCATCATCCTAATCTATCCTAGCCATTTAGATTAGGGTGTTCACTTGATTAGTGAGTGAGAGCTTGTGTTAGAGAAACTTCAAGGTGGATCATTTTTATTATCGAAGATCGGAAGCAAGCTTGCATCTTTCTCTTCGTAGAGCCTCTCTAGAGTCCGGGTACTCGATGATCGCAGCGAAGGGACCACAACACGGAGCTTATGAAGTGAAGGACCGGACTACAAAGGTTGTAATCCTTTTCACTTAGAAGTAAAGTTGTTTACTTGCTTTGTTTCGCCTAATCTCTAGTTTAAGATCTTGGTGAGGGTTGTTTGGCACGTCTAAATTTTGAATCGGGCATGGTTGATGTCTTATAGAACCTTGTGAGAGTGCCTAGTAACCTTACAGGGAGCGCAATAGAACTGGAAGAAATTCCAAAACCACAAGCTATTACTGAAAGCTTGGTAGAACCAGAGATTTCAGAAGAAACAGACATCCCCGCGCCGCTCTGCAGAAGTAGTAGGCAGTCTCTTCCGCCCGAGAGATACTACGGTTTTCTCAAAGACGGGGATCGAGAGGATTGCATCATTGACAATGATGGCCTACTAGCTTCCAGCAAGCTATTCAGAGCGGCGACTCGGTAAAATGGCTGGATTCAATGCGGACTGAGATGGAGTCCATGTACACCAAAAAAGTATGGACTTTGGACATTGCTCCAGAAGGGGTAAAACCCGTAGGCTATAAATGGATCTTCAGAAAGAAGATTGGTGTAGATGGACAGGTTGAAACCTATAAGGCTAGACTTGTTGCAAAAGATTTTCGTCAAAGACCTGGTTTGGACTATGATGAAACCTTTTCTCCAGTGGCTATGCTCAAATCCATTCGGATTCTTCTTACCATTGCTGCCTTCCACGATTATGAGATCTGGCAGATGGACGTAAAGACGGCTTTTCTAAATGGAAATTTGGAAGAGTGCGTCTATATGGATCAGCCAGAGGGTTTCATTCAGAGTGGGAGCAGCGGGAAAGTGTGCACGTTGCTTAAGTCCATTTATGGACTAAAGCAAGCATCGCGGAGTTGGAACATCTGTTTTGATGATACAGTCAAAGAATTTGACTTTATCAAAAATCCAGATGAACCATGCATATATAGTAGGATTGTAGGGAGAAATGTGGTATTCCTCGTCTTGTACGTGGATGACATTCTCTTGATAGAAAATGACATTCCTATGCTACAATCAGTCAAAGGATTCTTGTCACAGAGGCTCTCCATGAAAGACCTGCGTGATGCCAACTACATTCTGGGGATCCAGATCTATCGTGATAGATCTAAGAGGATGTTGGGACTTTCGCAGTCCAGGTACATTGACACCATACTGAAAAGATTCAGTATGGAAGATTCAAAGCGCGGTAATCTACCGGCTTGTCACGGAATCACCCTCTCTAAAGAGATGTCTACAAAGACTGATTTGGAAAGGGCTCGCATGTCAACTATACCCTACGCATCTGCGGTAGGCTCTATAATATATGCGATGTTGTGTACCAGACCAGATGTAGCATACGCATTGAGCGTTGTAAGCCGGTATCAGTCAAACCCAGGGGAGAAGCACTGGATAGTAGTAAAGAACATTCTCAAGTACCTGAGAAGGACTAAGGAGATGTTTTTGTTGTATAGCGGAAAAGATCTCCAGATCGAGGCCTTTGCCGACTCTAGCTTCCAGAGTGACTGTAGGGTGTTTTTCGTCACCCCATTGAGATGGGAATATACGCGCGCTTATCAGGCGTACTATAGATTCCCCCTGCCTAGGGTAGGCTGGGGTTTAATGATTGTGGGGATCCAAATCTCCGGCAGCCGTGGACTAAGCTGCCGTTAATTACCCCTCGCCTTTGGAGCGAGGGAACCTCCGATTGACGGGTTAAATTGGTCATGCGGACTCAATGTGTAGTGTGCATGTGATGTGTTTTGAAAGGGGGTTTTGGGGTATATTGGGAGCTACGCAGAGTTTTTACGGGGGTCCCGCTACCCGGATAGCAGGCTGGGGGTCAAGAGGGCTAGCAGCCCCCTTGCGGGGTGCGGGACAGCGTCCCGTTAGAAAATTTTTTCTAACAGGGACAGTGTCGTGGAGTATGTGTGTGTGTAAATATGTATACATATGTATATATATATGTATGTACATAAAAAGAGGGGGAAAAGGCATCCAAATGATGCGTGGGGGCAGCACCTTGGGCGCTGTGCGCCTAGATGCTATGCGCTCAGGCGCTAGAGCACCACGTGTGCGCTCTGCGCTTGAGCGCAAGCGCGCTACGTGTCGGCACGTGGGCGCTTTGCGCTTCAGCGCCTGACGCTCGAGCGCAAGTGCGCCACGTGTCGGCACGGGGGCAACTTGCGCCTGAGCGCTTGCGCTTGAGCGCAAGCGCGCCACGTGTCGGCACCGGGGCGACTTGCGCTCGAGCGCTTGCGCTTGAGCGCAAGCGTGCCACGTGTCGGCACGTGGGCGCTTTGCGCTCGAGCGCTTGCGCTGGAGCGCCAGCGCGCCACGTGTCGGCACGTGGGCGCTTTGCGCTCGAGCGCCGAGCGCTTGAGCGCAAGCGCGCCACGCGTCGGCACGCGGGCGCTCTGCGCTTGAGCGCCGGTGAGAAAAGAGGCTTTTAGCCAAAAAAATTTCTCGGGAGAGAAATCAGAGAGGAGTTAGACTCCTGAGTGTTTTTTTTTTTTGGGTTTAGTGAAAGGGGTTCTTCTTCTTCCTCCTCTGTTAACTGGATTTTGAAGATCAAGAGATGTGAGATCTCAAAATCTCTCCTTTTTGGGATCTAAAGACAGATCCAAGTTCCCCTTTGTGGGTTTGATGGTGAAAAACTATTTTGTTTTTGAAAAGGAAGAGTAAAACTCTTGATTTAATTCAGAAGAAAGAAGAAGGTTTGAGACCTTCAGAAAAGGGAAAGAAATACAAACCCTAAGTTTTTTTTTTGAGAGAATGAAAGTGTGTTTTTTTTTATTCATCATCATTTTGCCTTATATAGGCTTACATATTTACATATAGCCCCTTGGGCTTTGCAAAATGGTGTTTTGCCCATCCCATGGCTCACGTGCCAGCCATGGGCTTACAAGAATTTGGCTTTATGCCCATTTTGTTTACATTCATGCATAAAAAATTACATAAAAATTATTTATGATATGATTTCGTTGTTGGCATGGGAAGGCTGGCCGCGGGCTCGACTTGGGCATGGGCCCGCTTGACCTGGGCTTGGGCCCACCTAGCTTGGGGGTTGACCTTGACTTTGACTCGGTCAACCGAGGTGTAAATTTTTACCCCAACAAATTGCCCCCCATCAATAAATGCACACCGCACATGTGGGTCGTGTGCATGAAATTGATGGATCTTCTTTCACGTGGAGGCGACTTGCTTTGGTTCCCACTTTTTGGGATGCACTGCCCTTTTTACGACGTGGACGGTCGACGCTTGATGCGTCTCCGAGACAGAGTGTCCGTGGTAGACGCTTCCCTTGCCCGGAGCGATCCGGTTCCTGCTTTGTAGGAAGCCTGCACTGCCCTTTTTGCGACATGGACGGTCGACGCTTGACGCGTCTCCGAGACGGAGTGTCCGTGGTAGACGTTTCCCCGACCCGGAGTGATTTGGTTCCCGATTTGTGGGGAGCCTGCACTGCCCGTTTTGCGACATGGATGGTCGACGCTCTGATCCGGAGCGATTTGGTAGACGTGTCCCCGGCACGGAGCGTCGCTGGTCGACGTTTCCCGAGGCGGAGTGTCGTTGTTGGACGTTTCCCTGATGTGGAGTGTCTGTGTTCGACGTTTCCTCGATGCAGAGTGTCGCTTGCTGACGTGTCCCCGGCACAGAGTGTCGGCTTGACGTTTCCCCGGCACGGAGTGTCGTTGTTGGACGTTTCCCTGATGCGGAGTGTCTGTGCTGGACGTTTCCCCGATGCAGAGTGTCGCTTGTTGACGTGTCCTCGGCACGGAGTGTCGCTGATCGACTTTTCCCTGGCGCGGAGTGTCGGGTTGACTTTTCCCCGGCACTCCCCGGCATGGAGTGTCGCGGGTTGACTTTTCCTCGGCACAGAGTGTCGCTGATTGACTTTTCCCCGACGCGGAGTGTTGCGGGTTGACTTGCCCCCGGAACGGAGTGTCGCTGATCGACTTTTCCCCAGCACGGAGTGTCGGGTTGACTTTTCCCCGGCACGGAGTGTCGCTGATCGACTTTTCCCCGGCACGGAGTGTCGCGAGTTGACTTTTCCCCGGCACGGAGTGTCACTGATCGACTTTTCCCCGGTGCGGAGTGTCGATGGATGAATTTTCCCCGGCACGGAGTGTCGCTGATCGATTTTTCCCCGGCGCGGAGTGTCGGTGGTTGACTTTTCCCCGACACGGAGTGTCGCTGATCGACTTTTCCCCGGCGCGGAGTGTCGCGGGTTGACTTTTCCCCAGCACGGAGTGTCGCTGATCGATTTTTCCCCGGCGCGGAGTGTCGGTGGTTGACTTTTCCCCGGCACGGAGTGTCGCTGATCGACTTTTCCCCGGCGCGGAGTGTCGCTGGTTGACTTTTCCCCGGCACGGAGTGTCGCTGATCGACTTTTCCCCGGCATGGAGTGTCGGGTTGACTTTTCCCCGGCATGGAGTGTCGCTGATCGACTTTTCCACGGTGCGGAGTGTCGGGTTGACTTTTCCCCGGCACGGAGTGTCGCTGATCGACTTTTCCCCGACGCGGAGTGTCGGGTTGATTTGATTCCGAGGCGGAGCGTAATTCCGGCAGGGAAGGTAGATATCCCGAGGCGAAGCATGATTTCGACATGGGGTAAATTCTGGGACAGAGCATGATTCCGCCATAGAGGTTGTTGGTTTGATTTGATTTAGGTTGACATCAGCATCGCTACACTGGAATATGGTACCAGGAGCGAATCATCATCTGTCTTGAGAGGATTTGGGAACTGGTTTTCTGTCGGAATCTGCATTGCTGCACTGGAATAATGCCAGGAGCAACTCATCATGTGCCCCGGGAGGATTTGGATTTGGTTTTTTGTTTGGCATCGGCATTGCTGCGCTGGAATAATGCCAGGAGCAACTCATCATTTGCCCCGGGAGGATTTGGGAATTGGTTTTGTTTTGGCATCTGTATTGCTGCACTGGAATAATGCCAGGAGCAACTCATCATGTGCCCCGAGAGGATTTGGGAATTGGTGGCTTAGGAGACAGGTTTAGATCCCTGTCACCTAAGGCTTTTCCATTTTGTGAGCCGTAAGGGTCTCACAAAGCATTTTCTCCCTACGGGTCGTAAGGATCTCGTAGGTGTATTTTCTCCTTAGGAGTCGTGGGGACTCCTAAGTGTGTTGCTCCTTTGTGAGTCGTAAGGATCTCACGCGGGAATTTTCTCCTCACAAAGTCGAGAGGACTTTGCGAGTGCATTTCATTTCTTTTTCTTCTTTTACGAGTTTGCGCCCTTTCAGCTTTTCACAAACTCGCCGGCAGTCCTGCTGTTTTTACTCACGGAGCCCTTTCGGGTTTTCATCCGTGCCCATTTTGCTTGTGGACATACCGTTTTTTTTGTTGGAGGGATCGGGATTGTCTTACGCCCGTGGATTGTATACGGTTTTATAGGATGTATGATCCAGACCGTAGGGCAGGAAAAATTTCAGGACCTTGTTGGCGTCTGCATCGCTGCACTGGAATGTGGCACCAGGAGCAACTCATCATTCGCCATCGGGGTATGGGATTTGGAATTTGGTTGGCGTCTGCATCGCTGCACTAGAATATGGTACCAGGAGCGACTCATCATTCGCCACTTGGGGGTTGGGAAGCGATGGCTTAGGAGACAGGTTTAGATCCCTGTCACCTAAGACTTTTCAATTTTATGGGCCGTGAGGGTCCCATAAAAGCATTTTCTCCCTGCGAGTCGTAAGGATCCCGCAGGTGTATTTTCTCCTTAGGAGTCGTGAGGACTCCTAAGTGTGTTTTTCCTTTGTGACTCGTAAGGATCCCACAAAGGTTTGTTCTCCTCATGTATCGTGAGGACACATGAGTGGATTTCCCTCGTTCCCAGTTTAATGACTTAGAGATCAACTGTTTCCAGTTTAACGACTTAGAGGTCGTCTGTTTCCAGTTTAAAGTCTTAGGGGTCGTCTGTTTCCAGTTTAAAGACTTAGGGGTCGTCTGCTTCCACTTTAAAGACTTAGGGGTCGCTGTTTCCAATTTAACGACTTAGAGGTCTGCTGTTTCCAGTTTAACGACTTAGAGGTCTGCTGTTTCCAGTTTAACGACGTAGAGGTCATCTATTTCCAGTTTAACGACTTAGAGGTCGTCTATTTCCAGTTTAACGACATAGAGGTCGTCTATTTCCAGTTTAACGACATAGAGGTCATCTGTTTCCAGTTTAAGGACTTAAAGGTCTGTTGTTTCCAGTTTAAACACTTAGAGGTCATCTGTTTCCAGTTTAACGACTTAGAGGTCATCTAATTCCAGTTTAACGACGTAGAGGTCGTCTGTTTCCAGTTTAACGACGTGGAGGTCGTCTGTTTCCAGTTTAAGGACTTAGAGGTCTGCTGTTTCCAGTTTAAAGACTTAGAGGTCTGCTGTTTCCAGTTTAACGACTTAGAGGTCATCTGTTTCCAGTTTAACGACATAATGGTCATCTGTTTCCAGTTTAACGACATAGTGGTCATCTGTTTCCAGTTTAAAGATTTAGAGATCTGCTGTTTCCAGTTTAACGACTTAGAGGTCATCTGCTTCCAGTTTTAAAGACGTGGAGGTCTATTGGATTGATTTGGAATTTTGGGATAGGGGCCGGCATCAGCGTTGTTAACACTGAAGCACATGTGCCAGGACACATAAGTGGGTCTTCCCAATGGAGCATAATCCCAAAGGCGGAGGCCAGCCGCGTAACTGGTGGTTGCGGTGGGGCATGGGTATGCTGAGGATTATTTGAGCCCGTGGATTGTATACGGCAGTCAATTTGGGGACTAGCCGTAGGGCCAAGGGAATTTTGAAAAATTGGATTTTTGTTTGTGTTTTTTTTTGTTTTATCGTGATTGCTCTATCCTTTCAGCTTTTCTTATCGCGAAGATCGCGATTGCCCTATCATTTCGGCTTTTATTCGCGGTTGCCCCATCATTTTGGCTTTATTTTCATCTTTATTTTACTCACTGATTTTTATTGCGAGTTGCCCCATCATTTCGGCTTTTCTCTATTTTTCTTTTATTTACACATTTTTTTTTATTTACATATATATATATATATGTATATTTTTACATTCCCAGTTTAACGACTTAGAGGTCGACTGTTCCCAGTTTAACGACGTGGTGGTCCTTTTTGCTTATCCCAGCTCCTTGAACTTTGATCTTAGCGGAGCTGTGTTGATGACCTAGCTCTGTGGCTTGCCGATACATCCGAGGATTGTGAGGTTTTTCCAACCTTATATTGGTCCTTTGCCCAATCTTTGAAAATATAGCAGTCTTCGATAGTATGACCCACCATTCTATGATATGGGAAGTATATGGGATTGCCGGTCATGTTCATTTCCTGTGGCCTCTTTGGAACAGGCAGTTGCAGACCGCTGTTCAGGGCGTCCATGAATATTTTGCGGACTTCATCCCTCCTGAAGGAGTATACCTTCTTCTTTCCCTCCATTGGAGTAGGTGCCTTTACTGATGCTGGTCCTCGAGGCACATGTCTGGGAGGATTAGGTTCCCGAAAGGTTTCGGTCTCCATTTGCATGAAATCGGAGATCGTAGCTTGACTGTTTGCTAACACGCCTTTAGACAGTTCTATCTCTCCCATCTTGTATTGCCTTTCGACCCAATCTTTGAAGACGAAGCAGTCTTTAATGGCATGACCTATTACCCTGTGATAGGAGCAATATTCTGGGTCGTCGGTCATATTCGCTTATTGCGGTCTCTTTGATTCCGGCAGTTGTAGACCGTTTTTAGGGCGTCCCTGAATATCTTGCGGACTTTTTCCCTCTTGAAGGAATAGACCTTTTCCGGCTTCTTTTTCAGAGGCGATTCCCCCCCAGTGTATGTATCGGAGGGACTGGAGGCTGATTGCGGCCGTTTTTCGCGAAGGCGCTCCGCTTTTAGGTTGAAAATGATATCAGTTGGCTGCCCCCGGGTATCAATCCCTGGCTCATGAGCCAAAATTTGATTCTGCTGTAATTGCAATCGGGCGACTTGGGTCGCGAGATCTGCCACGGCGTTTGCCAGCTCGTCGACTTTGGAATAGACCTCGGCAATCTTCTCATCCCTGTCCTGAAATTGCCTTTGAAGCCATTGGAATAATGCTTGTTCTGTAGTTCCAGCTATGACAACCGGGTAATCTTTATTGCCTGAGCTCAATTCCGTAGGAACCACGGGCTCCTCTGGCTTATCGGCCTGAGCGGGCTCTTCATCATTTAGATCGAGCCGATGCTGGGTAGCGTCAACTATATCATCACCATGGCTGTGAAGAAGAGGAGGGTTCGTTTCTTCATATCCGGCCATGTAGACAGTGTGGATAACACATTCAGCCATTCTTTCATCACTGGCAGCTGGTTTCGCGGAGCGGTCCGGGCTTTGGAAATTCATAAATTTTAACATGGCCAGAGCCCTAGCCCTTTTGTTGGCTCTATATCTGAGCCGCTTCTGCCTCAGCTTCTCTGCTTTAAGCGCTTGGCAGGCTTCTGCTTCCTGGGAAGCCACCGTGAGTCGATTAGCGGGGAGCTTAGGGAAGACACCCGATCGAGCAGTTGTCAGGGGCACCGCCAGAGCTTTCTCAAGACGCTTTGTTGCTTTGTTGGTGTTGATGGCCTTGCCCCCAGCCGGGGCCAAGGAGAGCCGCTCAAACACCGACTTGTGTTTGAGTTGGGGCGCCTTCGAGACCACCACATTCGGCCTCTTGCCCCTTGAGACCGGCTTGGCCGCCTGCTTTGCTGGGATTTCTGCCAGATGAGCGCTTCCGGCAGGGTAGATGATGACGGAGCCAAACTGGCGGGACGGTTCCTCCCACTGTCGACTGAGGCTTGCGGGGAGAACCACACGAGCATTGACCTTGACCACGTACGGGATCGGGGTCGCGTTGGAAGCTGAATTCATCTTGGGAGACATTGTCGTTGAAAGTTGATTGCTGCACGGAAAAAAAACCATCATTTCAGTATAGGCAATCGATATGTATATTGACTGAGTTCGCATGAACGTTTAAACCCGAAATATGGGAGGAGAGATTGGTCCCACCGGGCGTGCCAGAATCTGTAGGGTGTTTTTCGTCACCCCATTGAGATGGGAATACGCGCGCGCTTGTCAGGCGTACTACAGATTCCCCCTGCCTAGGGTAGGCTGGGGTTTAATGATTGTGGGGATCCGAATCTCCGGCAGCCGCGGACTAAGCTGCCGTTAATTACCCTTCGCTTTTGGAGCGAGGGAACCTCCGATTGACGGGTTAAATTGGTCATGCGGACTCAATGTGCAGTGTGCGTGTGATGTGTTTTGAAAGGGGGTTTTGGGGTATATCGGGAGCCACGCAGAGTTTTTACGGGGGTCCCGCTACCCGGATAGCGGGCTGGGGGTCAAGGGGGCTAACAGCCCCCTTGCAGGGTGCGGGGCAGTGCCCCGTTAGAAATTTTTTTCTAACAGGGACAGTGTCGTGGAGTATATGTGTGTGTAAATATGTATACATATGTATATATATGTATGTACATAAAAAGAGGGGGAAAAGGCATCCAAAGGATGCGTGGGGCAGCACCTTGGGCGCTGTGTGCCTAGGTGCTGTGCGCTCAGGCGCTAGAGTGCCACGTGTCGACACGTAGGCGCTCTGCGTTTGAGCGCTGGGCGCTTGAGCGCAAGCGCGCTACGTGTCGGCACGTGGGCGCTTTGCGCTTCAGCGCCTGACGCTCGAGCGCAAGCGCGCCACGTGTCGGCATGGGGGCAACTTGCGCCTGAGCGCTTGCGCTCGAGCGCAAGCGCGCCACGTGTCGGCACCGGGGCGACTTGCGCTCGAGCGCTTGCGCTTAAGCGCAAGCGTGCCACGTGTCGGCACCGGGGCGACTTGCGCTCGAGTGCTTGCCCTGGAGCGCAAGCGCGCCACGTGTCGGCACGTTGCGCTTGAGCGCAGGGCGCTGTAGTGCAAGCACGCCACGTGTCGGCATGTGGGCGTTGTACGCTCGAGCGCCGAGCGCTTGAGCGCAAGCGCGCCACGCGTCGGCACGCGAGCGCTCTGTGCTTGAGCGTCGGCAAGAAAAGAGGCTTTTAACCAAAAAAAATTCTCGGGAGAGAAATCAGAGAGGAGTTGGACTCCTGAGTGTGTTTTTTTTGGGTTTAGTGAAAGGGGTTCTTCTTCTTCCTCCTCTGTTAGCTGGATTTTGAAGATCAAGAGATGTGAGATCTCAAAATCTCTGCTTTTTAGGATCTAAAGACAGATCCAAGTTCCCCTTTGTGGGTTTGGTGGTGAAAAACTATTTTGTTTTTGAAAAGGAAGAGTAAAACTCTTGATTTAATTCAGAAGAAAGAAGAAGGTTTGAGACCTTCAGAAAAGGGAAAGAAATACAAACCCTAGGTTTTTTTTAAGAGAATGAAAGTGTTTTTTTTTATTCATCATCATTTTGCCTTATATAGGCTTACATATTTACATATAGGCCCTTGGGCTTTGCAAAATGGTATTTTGCCCATCCCATGGCTCATGTGCCATTTCTTTTTGCACATAAGCCATGGGCTTACAAGAATTTGGCTTTATGCCCATTTTGTTTACATTCATGCATAAAAAAATACATAAATATTATTTATGACATGATTTCGTTGTTGGCATGGGGAGGCAGGCCGCGGGCTCGACTTGGGCATGGGCCCGCTTGACCTGGGCTTGGGCCCACCTAGTTTGG
The DNA here is from genome assembly GCA_030015575.1 of Agapanthus africanus. Taxonomy (NCBI): domain Eukaryota; kingdom Viridiplantae; phylum Streptophyta; class Magnoliopsida; order Asparagales; family Amaryllidaceae; genus Agapanthus; species Agapanthus africanus. The sequence continues at coordinate 334,343,477 of CM057349.1, forward strand.
GGGTTGACCTTGACTTTGACTCGGTCAACCGGGGTGTAGATTTTTACCCCAACAGTGACAAGGATGACTCCAAGTCCATGTCAGGTTATGTCTTTACCCTCAATGGAGGGGCGGTCTGTTGGAAGAGCTCCAAGCAGGACACCGTTGCTGACTCGACGATGGAAGCGGAATACATAGCTGCTTGCGATGCCGCAAAAGAAGCTGTCTGGATGAAGAAGTTCCTCACAGAACTTCAGGTGGTTCCGACCATTGTTGATCCAATACCTCTGTATTGTGACAACAACGACGCTATAGCTTTAGCGAAGGAACCCAGGTCCCATCAGAAGTCGAGACACATCTTGAGGCAGTACCACCTGATCAGGGAGATCGTAGATCGCCGGGAGATCGAGGTGAGGAGAGTAGATACGGAGAATAACACTGCAGATCCACTCATGAAGGCCATCCCTCAGACACAGTTCGAGCGGCTGATCGAGATGATAGGTATGCGATACGCCTGTAAATGGGCCTAGTGCAAGTGGGAGATTGTTAGTGATGTATGCCCTAGAGGTCATTATTGTATCATACTGGTTTGTATATTACTTAATGGAAGCTTGGGATATTCACAGTTGTATTGACAGTCTTGCTCAAAATGGTAGTATGCTATTCCACTTCAATAAGTGCATGTGTTTCTTTTAGCATATTGCTTATACATATTAGTGGAGCTCTTAGGATTTTTGCTTGATTACCAGCGTTGTGATGGCTGTCACACTAGTGGGGGCTGGGTAATCTACAACCACATCCTTATACAGGTCTCTAGTCGTAGGATTATCGAGACGGGGCATCGATACTCCAGAGTAGACTAGTGTATACGCGTCTCATCCCAGCAGGGGAGATGGTCTGTCCCACAGCCATTAGTACGTCGTACTGGAGATAATATGCAGGTGCTCATTAGGTTATGAGTACACTGGACAGGACTCATCGGGAACTGCTGGTGGGTATTATACTTATCGTCGAACCAAACTTGGAGTTCCCAAACCCGGTAGCAGTTCCCAGGTGACATGAGTACAGCTTAGTCCATCGTCTTGACACTGCTACTCCGCCTCGAGTGTGTTCCCACTGTACTTTGATTACTAATCTACCACGGCTCAAATGAGTCATGCAAACAGGTAGTAGTTGGGTGCAGTCCCGAAGCACTTGGAGGCAGTGGCGGTTAAATAGGATTCGTCTCTCCCGGTATTGAGGGTTGATATCGTGCTGTGTTCGGAGAGCCATTACACAAATTCCCTGGCCAGGGCAAGCGAAATTTACTGGTAGGTATTCCAGTAGTTTCTCAGGGTGTTCTGGGCTACACTCCGACACGACTTATATCGCTATTAGGGGTCTGACGTTTACCGCCCCCTAGGCCCGATATGCGATACTCTTAGACGAACAGACCGGACTGTACAGAGATTGTCATATTCAGGCTCAGTAGGAGTTCGGATGGGTTTTCCTCATCGGCCTTCTTATCGACATCTACCTGGGGACCGTTACGTGCAGCTAGTACCGCTTGCAGCCTGTGGTTAAACCCACTGCCAGCGTAGTGTCGAGTCTTTCGAGTCCCACACAGAGAGTTTCCCTGCACTGGGCAAAAGGTGTAGAGGCCGTATGGTTTTACGGCAGGGCTTCGATCACTTACGTGCACTTGTGCGCGTATGATGTTCGGGCGGATAATACTAGTGGGCTTTGGTTTAAGCCAGATCCTAGTATTATATTGATGGATCGGTTTTGTCTCTTTGTATTCGTGTTTCTCGGAACACGAATGCGGGTATGTATATACGGATGAGAGGAGCACAGAAGGAGACACCCCATTAGGGTTTTGACCATTTACTTGATTAAAACAATTATTAGGTGGGGGAAAGTATTTGTTATTTTTGTAAATGATAATTGAGAAATGGCTACTATTTTTGACTACTTGACTTTGTTTGACCTTTTGACTTGGCTTGACCACTTGACTTGGGTTGACTATTTGACTAAGATATTTTTTGAGCTAGATATTTTGTTGAGATATTTTTTCATCACATGGTTGTGGTCAAGTCAAGTGAGCCATCTTATTATCATTCACAATTGATAATTATCATTTATCAAAATACTTTCTTTTTCCTTAAATGAGCTCTCATGCTAGCTCTCTTCTTCTTCCCCACTACAAAACCCTAAAAGCTCTCATGTGCTGAGAATCCTAGGGTTTCAAGAGACAAATGAATCCATCTTCATACTCTACATCACCTAGGCCATCAAGTTTAGCAAGCTTGTTGCCCTAGTTACCTCAGTTTTGAGGTGGAGCTCGGACTATAAACTCTCGGGTGGATCACCTTTGACTCGAGGAGGCCGTGGAGGTTGCTACGATCTGGATTGATCCTTAGAGCCTACGTAGATGAGGAGGACAGCGATGAAGACCCGAAGGACAAGTATCATGAGGTATAACTTCGTATCCGAGTAGTTAAACCTTAAGTAGGTTCCTAGCTAGTATTTATAAACGATCCTTGGATCTAGTCGGTGTTGCGAAGCTCGTAAAAATCATTTTTTGCAAATTCCGCCTCCCCGCGCACACGTGGGGTGCGCAACATTGACTTACAGGGACTGTACCTAAAATCCACCTGTTTGCACGACTACTTTGAGCCGTGGTAGGGAGGAAAGCACAGTGGGAGCCACACAAGACTCTATGACAATCTCGAGTCTACAGACTAACCTGTACCGGTATTACCAGAGAACTACTATCTGACGATAGGTATAGTACTAATGTAACATTACAGAAAAATAAAATATTATTTTTGGGAATTTATATAATTAAATAATAAATATTATGAATATTTTAATATTGTGGTATAATTAAATACCGATAAATTAGGAAATACTTGGAAATTATGTTAATTACTGAATTTGAAAGAGATTTAAAGATTGGAGCATTCATAGATTTTTAAATAATTAATTATATTCCATTTTTATGTTAATCGCGATTAAATATTACTAATCGTGCTTTAAGCTAGATTTGTGCACATGACATGCATTATGTCACCTTTTCAAAAAAATACTTGTTACATTTTATGAACCATGACATCTTGTTTTTCCTTCATATGTTTAGGGTTTATATGTTTTGATTTTAAAAGAAAAGAAAAGATTAGAATAAAGAGTATGGGCAAGAGAGAGAAGAGAGAGAGAGAGGTGGGGGGTCAACCTTGGACTATGGCTCATTGTCCCCTTCATTATTTTCCTCATCAGTTCCCCTCTTCCTCTTTCATGGCTGCCCTCTTCCTCCCACCTCCTACTACCTCCTCACACAACCCAAAACACTCATCAAAATATCATCTTGCCTTCACTAAAAATGTGCACAAGCCCACTACAAGCATTTTGGACCAAGAAAATTTGGATTTTGGAGACTTGGGGCAACTCAAGAATTTTCTTGAGTTGCCAAATGAGGTATTTCCTTCACCATTAGAGTAGTATTTCATTTTCTTTAACATCTATTTAAGTTTAGAACCGATTTAGTGTAGATTAGTGAACTTTGAAAATTCCAAGTTAAGGTTAGGGTTTGAATTGAATGCAAAAGTGTAATTGAGATTAGTAGAGACCACAAACCTCCTTTAGTGATAGTATATTGGACCTAAACCTGAGACTTAACCTCAATTCACAAACCTAGAAATCCCCGATATCGGGTTTGTGTTGGATTTGTGTTGTTGTTTTGATATCTGCTATGACCCGGGGCACCTGAAAATATTTTAGCGATCACAGTGAGACAAGCAGGCAACCTAGAAGCTAACCTAGAGACCCGAGCCCCAACCCCTCAGTCCAGGCCGCAAATTTATTCCCTCTGGCCGCAAATTGCAGCCAGGGTAGGGGTGTTTGCATTGGTGTTTGGTTCATGGTCCAGTCATCTGCTAAATAGACCCTCCACATGTGCAAAATTGGCTAATTTCACCTGAATCAAAATCTGGAAGTGTTTTCCATAGTTTCTAAATTCAATTTGCTAATTCTGTTAACTTGAATTTTAGATATTTGTGTTTGTCTCGATCACTTAATGTTTGTACGTCGATATCTGGAGTTGTTTGATTATTCTTGCATGTGTAGACCATAGGTTTTAACCTATATGTGATACATGTACCGTTTTAGTTTCATGCGTGAATTCTGTTTACGATGCTACATGTGTATATATGTAGGTACCCTCAAGTTGACTTTGAACGATGAGGAAGAGAATGGCGACATCGACTTCGGCAAATAAGGATCAAGATGAGTAGATATATATCTACGGGGGAAATCGGGTGGATGGCGTATAGCACCCCCGCAGTTTCGTAGTGCAAAATACGAATACATTATATTATATATATATATATATATATATGTGTATTATGATATGTGGATGATTATCAGATAGGTTTTAAATGTTCATGGGTTAGTTTTAGTGTATTAGAAGTAACTTAGTTTAGCTTCTTAGTCGCGAAAACTTAGAGTAAAGTTTTGCACACACGCACTGATCGGTCGAAAATATTGCAATTTTAACACGACAATTTCCCTACCATTTGCACTCATCTAGAGGTGTTCGGTATTAATATTGCACATATTAGCAAAACAGCCGTAAAATACCAAATTACATGTGTTATATATTATAACCGACATTTTTGAACGAAATTGAATGTTTATCATTGTATCGCATAATCTTTGTGTAGCGCAACACTTGTCTCGAGAATCTGTGCAGGAAATTCCAGGAAAAGAGCCGAAACTGTGAAAAGTGCTAACAAAAATACACCAAGTCTAAGATTTGTGATCTGGCAGTGAACAAGAAAGATTTATAAGATTCCACATATCATAAAAGTGCCACAATGTCAGAGAAAGAATATTCCAGAAAGATCATGCATAGAAGCCTTCATTGCGCCACGGATCCGCGGCCAAAAGGCCATTCCCACCACGGATCCGCGGCTGTATAGTGACGTCAGCGCTTCGAATTTCCTCACGTGCCTCCCTTTAACGGCTCAGCTTCCAGAAGACTCCAGAATGACCACGTAGCTTCATCCAGAAGGCTCGACCTAACAACCTTACCTAAGAATATTCCTCATTCTAGAATATTCCCTCCAATAAATTTCTTCTAGAAGCCTCCTTATAACAACCTTTTTCTAGAAGCCTCCTTGTAACAACCTCATTCTAGAATATTCCCTCCAACAAACTTCTTCTAGAAGATTCTTTCTAACAACCTCATTTTGGAGGAAAAATTCAAATGAGGTAGTTCATTTTGGAGGGAAAATTCAAATGAGGTGGTTCATTTTGGAGGGAAAAGTTGTTCATTTTGGAAGGAAAAGTGGTTCATTTTGGAGGGAAATTTGAATTTTGAATTCTAGATCTAGGGTTAAGATGGCTATAAAATGAGACCTAGATCTTGGGTTTTGGGTTGTTCAATCTTTCATCTCTTCCCACAAGTTGAGTGACACAACTTGTGCATTCAAACCCTAACCCTAATTCAAAATCCAAAGCCAAATTCAAGATCCCCGAGTACAATCCAAGCAAGAAGCCTTCAACCTTTTAGGAGCGAAGCCGATCTTCATCCGAGCAAGTGATCCAAGACGATCCGCGACTCATGAAGACGAGCGAAGCCAAATCGACGATCGAGTTCTTTTCTCATTGTAGATCTTGAGAGAATTGTAACAAAATTGTTGATAAATAAAAGGTGAAATTCTTTAATCTTGCTTTCTTTACATTCTTGCATCATGATTCGATCTCAATTCTTGATTGTGTTTCTTGTTATGATGTTTGAGTAAAACTCCGCTCGTGAAGGAGTCGAGAGAATCAATAGATGATGATGTTACAAATCTTGAAACGATTCTTAAGTCCTATGAGTTTTGTAAACTCTTGTAAATTGAAGAATCGACGATCTAGTTTCGAGCGATACTTTCTTGATTGTGTTCGCTCTTAATTAGGGAACCACGATCGATTCTTGAATTTACTAGAGGCTAGAATGTGAATGAAATCAACGAAAGGATAAGGGATAGATGATGAAACCCTAGTTTCCGCAAGAAATCCCTAATTTTCGTTGATCATCATCGATCTAGTATCAAATCATCGATGGATAAGAATACGTAATCAATAGATTTCATCACGTCTATAGATTCGATCAATTCCTATGAGCCTCACTTCGATTCTTGATTATTGGATTGGAAATCATCAATTCTTCATTCTTGATTTTAATGTTTTCTTGTTATTAGATCTAGATTTTGCTAATTCTTGAAATTCACTTTTAAATCTTGAATTGAATTGTCTTATCTTTTTTCTTTAATTTTCAATTCATCTAATTCGAATTCGAACGGATCTCACTTTCCCTGTGGACGATCCGCACTCACTAACGCGCTACAATCGACACCGTTATTGATTGCGGTCAAAAAATATTTTTGGTTGTGATTTCTTACACATTTCTACATACACACCAGGAAAACATTCAATCAAATGGCGCCGTTGCCGGAGATCGTGTGCTAATTTGTTCGTTTTTGAAATTTGAGTTGAAAAATTTATTCCATCAAAATTTTTAGATCTAAATTCGCGCAAACACTAAACGATTTGTTGTGAATTGTTGCGAGGAAATCTGGAATCTGTGGAGCAAGTGGAAAAATATTCAAAGCATTCCAGAGAGCTAAAGAAGTGAACAGGAACAGATCCTAAAATTTTTGTACAGAGATTCCTCGAGACCGCAGCGGATCCGCGGCATTAGCAGCCTATTACGGCGGAAGGGCGGCGGCACTGTAGCTTCAGTGCACTAAAAGTCTCTGGTATCTCCTGTACTTTCTTATCTCTTTCTCAATCTGCTCTAATAACAAATTTGCTGCAGGTTTCTTAGCAAAATTCGCAGCGCCGCAAAAATAAAAAAATTGTGCGTGTTTGATCTTGGTTGTTTGCATATTAATACGGAATTTAAAGGGCACGGCCAAATTCAGATTAGGTGGGGAGTTCATTACCCTTCCTAAGCCCCGAAAATCACAAAATTGCATCCGCATTACCCTCATTAACTAAAAGAAATCTAGACAAGACTCTAAGGACCGTCGCGCTCACTTAGGACAGGAGAAGGCCGTGGGTAATCTATTGCTTATCCGCATTTTTTTTGTGGTGTCTAAGGCAAGTATGTCTAAGGCAAGTGGTTACTTAATTAGGCCCACTACTTACGTAGTGGAGAACCTCCCACTTACCTGGCACTTACTTGGCCACAGGAGGGACAAAGAGGCAGTGGAGGATTGATCCTGCGACTTGTCTTTTGGCAGTTAGGAGCGGTCTAGAGACTTGACCTAGGTGACCATTAGACTTAGGGTTTTGCTTGTTGCATTTGTTGTGATTTGCATCATTTTTTAAAAATCCGTATCTTTTTCAAAACAAACACCAATCACTTCATTTTTCCCCTACTTATCATAACGCTGCCACTTGTGCTAAACCCTTTAGTGCAAGCTCGGCTGGACACGGGATTCTAGTGCCCGTCTTGTCCGCGTTTTCCCCCGATCGACTCCAAAGTCGGTATTTCTACATTTTCTTTTTCCCACCACCACCGCGATGGACGGTTATCCATCAAACTTTTACACCATTCTGCCACCGCCCGCAGGTGCGTAGAATCCTCCACGCATTTCTCTCCAAGAGAGATGCTATCCTTCACGTGTTCCCCTTTCCACCTGTCTTTCTATACCACCAGCCAACGGGGAAAATTTTGAAATCAACCCCCAATTCATCGAATTGTTACCCAAATTTCACAGTCTTGATTCTGAAGACGCATACGTTTTTATCTCTAAATTCGAAAACGTATGCGCAATGATTGGAACGTCACAACTGTCTGGGGATGCTCTGCATTTACGTTTTCTCCCATTCACTTTGTGCGATTTAGCCGAGAAGTGGCTTTATAATACAACCGCACATTCTATTTCAAAATGGGATGAATTTGTAAAAGCATTCCTAAAGAAATTTTATCCCAATCACAAGACCAACCATGTTCGGAGCGAAATCTTCAAATTTACCCAACTTCCCACTGAACCATTTTGGAAATGCTTTGAACGGTTCAAGGATCTTCTTATCCAATGTCCTAATCACGGAATCTCTAGATGGGATTTGTGTCGAATTATCTATGAGGGTATTGATCTCTTTACTAGACAGATGCTTGAAACCATGTGTCAAGGCACCTTCATGACCAAAGATGATGGTGAAGCTTGGAAATATCTAGAAGATTTAGCTCAAAACACTTTACAATGGGAAAGTGTTAGACCACCACCGCCTAGGGAAGAGGTCAATCAACTCGATCTTTCCGTCATAATGAGAGCCGAAATGGCCACAATACAAAAGAAACTCGACGCTATAGAAAACAAAATCTCTTCAGCCTCCCTAAACCAATACACACTTCCCAAAACCGTGTGTGGCTGCTGTTCAAACCCTTCACATTTGACGGAAGAATGTCCTTTTGCTTGGAACCAATCACAAACTCAAAACACGGTTCCAACCCAAAACAATTTCCAAATGGCTCTTCCACCACAACAGCAACCACTTCAATTGAGTCAGCACCCCTTCCAATCATAAAACTTTCAAAATCCGGTCAACACACCTGCACTAAATAATCCTTTGCAGTTGACCGGTGCTGATGAATCCTCTTCATTCATAAACTTGCTTCTGAAAAATCTCATGCAAGTATCGGCTGAAATAAAGACTTCCGTCGATGATATAAAGAAAAACTCCACCTTCCAAGCGGAGAGTATTAAATCGATGGAAGCAGAAATTGCACAATTAAAAGCCGAATTGACTGCAAGAGAGAAAGGGAATCTTCCATCTCAACCCCTACTTGATCCTGGACCTTCACATTACCCTAATGTGAATGCACTTACCATGTTAAGATCTGGAAGAGTGCTAGACAATCATGTGGGTGAACAGATTAATGTTGAGGAATCAAGTGAACCCCAGGCTTCCACTTCCACTTCCACTCACACTTCTACTTCTTACCCTATTTCTTCTACTTTACCGTCTTCTTCCGAGCCTATTCTCCGTTTTCCCAAAGGCTCGAACCCTCCACCCATTTCATCCTTCCCACCCCCACAAACTTCTCCACAAATGTTGGACCCAACACTCATTGATAGAGCTCCATTTCCAAATAGGTTGAGGCCCAACAAACCCAATGCCCAAATGGAGAAGCTTGTGGACATGTTTAAGCAAGTTAACATCAATATCCCTCTCCTAGATGCTATCCAACAAGTTCCGTCCTATGCGAAAACTCTTAAGAACTTGTGCACTAGGAAGAGGAAGACTCAAATGCCCAAGAAGATATTCATGGCAAAGACAGTAGACACAGCCTTTCCCCAACAATTACCACGGAAACGTAAGGACCCTGGCTGTCCTACTATTTCTATTTCTATTGGGGAAAAACACATCAACCGTGCTCTATTAGACCTTGGCGCTAGTGTTAACTTGCTTCCATACTCGGTTTATGAGCAACTAGGTATCGGAGTGTTAAAGCCCTCGAGCATAACTCTCCAGATGGCTGACCGATCAATCACCAAACCTAGGGGTGAACTGGAGGATGTGTTAATAAGAAACGGGGAATTTTTATTCCCTATAGACTTTATTGTACTTGATACACAGCCTGTAGCGAACCCACGGAATCAAATTCCGGTGATTTTAGGTCGCCCCTTTTTGGCCACTTCCAAAGCTATCATCAACTGTCGTAATGGCTCTATGACCCTATCCTTCGGGAATAGGTCAATAGAGCTGAACATTTACAAGTTGGGAAGTGTACCCTCCGAACCTACTGCTCAGGTCTGTTCTGTTGACTTAATGGATGTCGACAGCAGCGAATTTGATGATCCTCATGATACTGATCTAGACTCAATTCATATGTTGTTGTTTAACCTAACTATGTATCATACACATACGGACTCTTCCACCGAGTTGTCCGGGTCAACAACTAACACTGATTATGAAACGTTTTTAGAGTCTGAAGATCACCCTGTGCTTTGTGATGACATTATTCTCCGGTGTATTGATGGAACTTTTGAGGAGATCTTCGCTGATGAACTCGCATTTTTGAATGACACGGGTGTTGAGATGAATCATCTCCCAATCAATGAAATTGAACCTCCACCCCTTCTTCTGGATTGTAAAAAGAATGCGAGTAATCCATCACAATCACTGCATCGTCTCTCCAAATTGAGACGCAAACACATTATATTCCACCACTTACCCTTTCCCCACTTCTTCTCCCACCAATCGATGCACTACATTGATAAAATCTTCGAATGGTTGGTGTTGACCTTTGGTCTTTGCAAAGCTTGGTATCGACCAATGATTCTTGACCCCCTCTTGTGATTTTCAAAGCTTAACATTGTTTAACTCAAGTTTGAGGAGGGGGTATAATCTGGCTCCTGAAAAGAAAATCTTTACACAAAATGATGAGCCAAAAATAAGTTTGGGGGAGGATCTTCACTTAAATATTTTGCCCTCATTAATAAATTTCCTCCCAAGCTTACAGGTTTTTTGAAGATTTAGCGGATGACAACAGTGAGGACACTGTTGAAAACAAGTTTAGGGAAGGTTTGTGCTTATTTTTGCATCATTTGCATCATACTTTGCATAAGCACAAAATATTTTTTGAAAACCTATAAAAATTTAAAAATTTTCAAAAAAATATAAATATTTTTGTACATAAATAAGATAATAAAAGATTAGATAGTGAAAAATTACATTCAAAAGATTGGAAAAATTTAAGAAAACCAAGAAAATTAGAAGTTTTCTTATACGAACTAGTAATAAATAGTTATGAGCCGTTGTCCCAAGGGTTAGTAAGATGAAGGAAGTCACTAATCTGAGGATAAAAATAAGTCTAAAAAATAGTTCCTATTCTGAAAGCCAAACATTTTGAACGTTGATGCCCTACTATTCGCACTTACACACGTCTTGAAACTCGGGATAGTAGAGGATACCTTGAAATGCTCTTATCTAAAAGCCAAAGTATGAAGGAAATAAAAAAAAATGAAGAAAATATAAAATGGTGAAGAAAAAAAATGAACACTGGTTTTTTTATCGCCAAGGCAGCAATAAAAAAATATAGCGAGGGTGCCTCTTCACCTAGTGCCTTAGACCAACTGGTCTGGGAGTCACTGCTAAGCCTTAGGTGGTGCAAGACGAGGAAAAACACCAAATAAGCAAGCACATGAGTAATCGGTCGGTTAGTATCTCAAAAAGTATTAACGGTCGCATGAAAATGTGAGCAAATCTAAATATTCATTAATTAAAAAGTATCGAGGCAGATGGACAAGAGTATGATAGCTTGAATTGAATTCTCCAGGTGTAGAGATGTTCTTTACACACACGTAGGGTTATATGATCGATGTTTGGAAGAAAGATAGGAATGAAGAATAAAGACGATGTTTTTATTGAGGGATGATGTGATTTCTGACATCTTTTCATGACTATTAAGATAGGGCTCATGACAACCGAAAAGCTAGCATAGTTGGAAACCCTAATTTTCAAAGTTTTTCTTTTACAATTCTTATCTTTATATGTAACTTTCACGGTCTTCCTTTTATTATTGGATTTTGTGGGTGCAATCCGCTGAAAACCCTCAGGAGAAAACACTCCTCCTACTAGGGACACCTAGAGGTTTAAAGGCTTGTTGCACATGCTCAGTGCAATCGTGTTGCCTACGAAAGTGTGCTAGTTAGTTTTTCTTTTTCTTTATTTTCTCCTTCTCTTTTTAATAAAACAATTCGCTCGAGACGACCGAAAATAAGTTTGGGGGAATTTGATCAGTCGAAAATATTGCATTTTTAACACGACAATTTCCCTACCATTTGCACTCATCTAGAGGTGTTCGGTATTAATATTGCACATATTAGCAAAACATCCGTAAAATACCAAATTACATGTGTTATATATTATAACCGACATTTTTGAGGGGAAATTGAGTGTTTATCATTGCATTGCATAATCTTTGTGTAGCGCAACACTTGTCTCGAGAATCTGTGCAGGAAATTCCAGGAAAAGAGCCGAAACTGTAAAAAGTGCTGACAAAAATACGCCAAGTCCAAGACTTGTGATCTAGCAGTGAACAAGAAAGATTTATGAGATTCCACATATCATAAAAGAGCCACAATGTCAGTGAAAGAATATTCCAGAAAGATCATGCACAGAAGCCTTCATTGCGCCGCGGATCAGCGGCCAATAGGCCATTCCTGCCGCGGATCCGCGGCTGTATAGTGACGTCAGCGCTTCGAATTTCCTCATGTGCCTCCTTTTAATGTCTCAGCTTCCAGAAGACTCCAGAATGACCACGTAGCTTCATCCAGAAGGCTCGACCTAACAACCTTACCCAAGAATATTCCTCATTCTAGAATATTCCCTCCAACAAATTTCTTCTAGAAGCCTCCTTATAACAACCTTCTTCTAAAAGCCTCCTTGTAACAACCTCATTCTAGAATATTCCCTCCAACAAACTTCTTCTAGAAGATTCTTTCTAACAACCTCATTTTGGAGGGAAAATTCAAATGAGATAGTTCATTTTGGAGGGAAAATTCAAATGAGGTGGTTCATTTTGGAGGGAAAAGTTGTTCATTTTGGAGGGAAAAGTGGTTCATTTTTTAGGGAAATTTGAACTTTGAATTCTAAATCTAGGGTTAAGATGGCTATAAAAGGAGACCTAGATCTTGGGTTTTGGGTTGTTCAATCCTTCATCTCTTCCCACAAGTTGAGTGACACAACTTGTGCATTCAAACCCTAACCCTAATTCAAAATCCAAAACCAAATTCAAGATCCCCGAGTACAATTCAAGCAAGAAGCCTTCAACCTTTTAGGAGCGAAGCCGATCTTCATCCGAGCAAGTGATCCAAGACGATCCGCGACTCACGAAGACGAGCGAAGCCAAATCGACGATCGAGTTCTTTCCTCATTGTAGATCTTGAGAGAATTGTAACAAAATTGTTGATAAATAAAAGGTGAAATTCTTTAATCTTGCTTTTTTTACATTCTTGCATCATGATTCGATCTCAATTCTTGATTGTGTTTCTTGTTATGATGTTTGAGTAAAACTCCGCTCGTGAAGGAGTCGAGAGAATCAATAGATGATGATGTTACAAATCTTGAAACGATTCTTAAGTCGTATGAGTTTTTTAAACTCTTGTAAATTGAAGAATCGACGACCTAGTTTCGAGCGATACTTTCTTGATTGTGTTCGCTCTTAATTAGGGAACCACGATCGATTCTTGAATTTACTAGAGGCTAGAATGTGAATGAAATCAACGAAAGGATAAGGGATAGATGATGAAACCCTAGTTTCCGCAAGAAATCCCTAATTCTCGTTGATCATCATCGATCTAGTATCAAATCATCGATGGATAAGAATACGTAATCAATAGATTTCATCACGTCTATAGATTCGATCGATTCCTACGAGCCTTACTTCGATTCTTGATTATTGGATTGGAAATCATCAATTTTTCATTCTTGATTTTAATGTTTTCTTGTTATTAGATCTAGATTTTGCTAATTCTTGAAATTCACTTTTAAATCTTGAATTGAATTGTCTTTTTTCTTTTCTTTAATTTTCAATTCATCTAATTCGAATTCGAACAGATCTCACTTTCCCTGTGGACGATCCGCACTTACTAACGCGATACAATCGACACCGTTATTGATTGCGGTCAAAAAATATTTTTGGTTGTGATTTCTTACACATTTCTACATACACACCAGGAAAGCATTCAATCACGCACACACACACGCATACATTTGTTTTACTTATGCGTATATGGATATATATATATATATACATATATGTATGTGAGTATGTAAATATATATATATATATATATATATATATATATATATGTATGTATGTATACATAAACATGGATAATGAGGATAGTACATGGTACTTGGAGATGAGTCGATGTGATTGGGAATGATGCCACGAGATCGGTGTTGTGATTTGGTTCGTATTATGAGATACGCCATGATATTATAGCGGATCTTTAGGCGATGTGTTTTCATACACACGTATATATATGTTGATGGTATCAGAGTGTACTAGACTTTATATCAGTACCCCTAATTCAGGATATGATGATAAGGATACCAGATGAATAATGAGATAAACGTGATATTCGACCCGTACCCAGATTTGGGATGCCGTACGATGGATTTACCGTACGAGATATAATTATGATGATTGATCCGCACTCTTGACTCGAGAATGTCATATTATATATTGTATCGTACGTGATACTATTGAGGCGGGATCACCGACTACTAGATAAATTTATCAACTCATACTTAGGTGGTTTTCCTTACCCTTTCTACTAGTCTGTTAGTTTAGTCCTGTAGTTTACTTAGTAGATGTTAGATTGGACTCGAGTCATACTTATTTCAAAACTAACGAATCGTGAGTATTTTAAAGACAGGCCAAGGGATTCTAAGGATATTTCAAAGGACGTACATTTTTCTTAATAACACCGTAGCCCCTATTTTCTAAACACCACGATTCATGTTATTTCAAATACCAAAACTGTATGACTTATATATATATTGTACATTCTTTATTGTTGCGTTTACTATTTATTTTCCGTATGTTCTTGCTATTCGTATCGCATTGCATGCTTAAATGTGTTTTCGTAGTTATTATAAAATCATGCTGTCAGGACACCAACACCATTACCGATGATGCGTATGCTCCACATACACCTGCTTGCCGGCTCACACACATCATCATCGGTAATTGTCATGTCACGTACACATTAGAAAACACTATTTCATTAGTATAAATTGCTAGCTGTTTGTCACGACCCGAAATTGGCACGTGACGGCCCTAATACTGCGCAACGTCTACAGGCGTAACGCAGTAAAAGAAAGCCAAAACCCAGAAATCTAAACCATTAAAAGACAAGAAAAGATAAGAAACATTGTTTAAACTTTTGAAAATCTTAAGTATAAATTCTTTAAGTCCAATTTATTTTCTTGAAAATTTCGGCAGCACCTCCTTTGTAAAAACCAACCCAAAAATGGGTACAACATAAATATAAAATAAAGCATCCCCAACGGGAGAAAATCCATGCCCAACAGCGGAAAACAACCACCACAACAGATATACGACGCCGTAGCGAAGAAATAAAAGACGATATAAGTAAAACTGCATAAAAGACATCCAAGTCACCAAAATATACAATATCGTCCTCACATCAAGTCTCTAAGTCATACAAGATAATGGTAGATGGAGAGTACATGGATACAACGAATATACAATAAAACAACGAATAACCACAAAACCCACCTAAGCAAACTGCACACTGTGAGCTGATGCGGTATCTGCAGCAAAAGATGATAAGATAGATGAATAGCCTGCCTCGACTACTCTGGGGAAAACAACCTGCAAAACCCTGTGGCACAACGGGGGTGAGTTGCCAACTCGTGAATAGTAAATAACATATGCAGGTAATCGCAAGTATGCACGTACAGCGCGAATCTAACATATGTAAGCTAAAAGCAGTAAAAGGTCATATGAATGCGATAATCATGAAAGGTACACTAGCAGGTACAACTAATACATGAAGCAACAATATGACAATCTGTATGCAACAATCATGTAAGGTACTAAATCAGGTACTACTAATACATGAAGTAATGATATGACAATGTATATATGCAACAGTCATGAAAGGTACTCTAACAAGTACAACTAACACATGAAGAAATGCATATAAATAACGGTATGTAAATGCAACAGTCATGAAATGTACTCTATCAGGTACAACTAATACATGAAGCAGTGCATAAACAATAAATGTGGAGTATGGAATAAAACATGTCATTCCCACGGAATCCTGACATCATGGTAGGATCACAATCCATCAAGACAATCCAAATTCCAATTCCTCAAATCAGCCCCCAAATTGGCTCTCATATCATGTAAGTCTCACAAATCCTGAATGTATAATATCAAATAAATCTCATATATCCTGTATCCAATATCAAGTGAATCTCATATATCCTGAATGTATAATATCAAATAAATCTCATATATCCTGTATCCAATATCAAGTGAATCTCATATATCCTGAATGTATAATATCAAATAAATCTCATTTATCCTGAATCCAACATCAAGTGAATCTCATATATCCTGAATCCAGTAAGTTTCATATAAAGTGAGTGTCCAACATCGGCACCCAAAAACATCATGAAACAAGTGTCAAGCATCGACACAGAAATACTCAAATCCATACGTTCCTCGAATCCTAAGTATCCGGTATCGATACCCGTGATCCACGTATCGGTCTTTCTCATATTCATACGTTCCTCGAATCGTAAGTGTCCGGTATCGACACCCGTGATCCACGTATCGGTATATACGTTCCTTGAATCGTAAGTGTCCGGTATCGACACCCGTGATCCACGTATCGGTATAAAACAAATCTCTGAGTGGATGCATCCAAATATCAAGTAAAGAATAAGAATACTTGCATAATTTCATGAAACAACCACAGTCCTCAAATCCAGAAAACATCAAGTAATGAATAAGTATAAATGCATGAATCAATACACATATATTAGCGTCCCATTCCACTAATATTGGTGTAAGGGCGTATATAACAGCGTCCCATTCCACTGTTACATATATAGGAGTAAAAATATCAGAGACATCATATGAAATCCATGAATGTAATATATGCAAACATGAAACAGTAATATGAGCATATAAAGGAAAACCGCTATTTAACTGCAACAAGTTATTAAATAAATCATGCGGTTCCTGATTTCTCCGAAAATCAGATGCAACATCATATACAGGTGAACATGTAGCTATAACAAGGTAAGCGTAACCATGTCGGTATAGCAAGATATGTGTGTCCATATGTAAGTATGTATGATGTAAAAGTATCTGTAGTAAGGTATGTCTCTATACCTATCCATAATACCCTCCAGGTATATGTATGTATGCCAGATGTACATGTAGCTATGTCTCATATATGTATATACCTATCATTAAAGGTACACTATCCTATAAGTATATGGGCAACTAGCATGTAAGCATGTCAGGGCATATGTGTAAGCATGTAGGTATACAGGTATGCTATATGTCATCATATGCGATAAGAAATATGAATCAATGTCCCAATGTTCCTAACCAGACAATATCACATCTATAAGTGGGTTGTGCGTGACATGGCAGTTATTGACGGTGTGTGTAGCATACAATCAGTGCTCGTGCAACATGAGCCGTCAATAATTGTGCGGTGTCGTAAGGATACTAGTCCAACCACAATAATTAACTAAGCAGTAGGGTGAATGCGCAATTCTAAATATGAAATAGAATATGCGACAAGTCAAGTCATTTCTAGCCCAGACGCATAACGCCACCCCTGTAGATGTGAAATCTACTCACCAACGCTCCTGGCTAAGTGAAGCCTACCACCTGTTTTCCCTTTGTCGTAGCGTCCGAAGTCTCCGCCTGCGAACCTAAAATTTCACAAATATATCACATAAGCTAAATATCCTGAAACGACGAAAAGACAACGAAATGCAAGGATAACGCCCTGAAAATTACACTGCGTACTTAGCGCATCTAACGCGCACGACGTCGGTCAAAAACCCTAACTAGGGTCGCTAAACTACGAAACACCAAGTCTAGACTCTGATCGTCCCGATTGCACAACACAACAAATTAAAATGCGAGGAATATAATAGATATAATCTCGCAACGACTAATTGAATCCACGTCGGAAAAACCCCGAAACCTATTAAACAACTTACCGCAATATTTTGCACTAGTTTCAATCTAACGCATATCTAGCGATTACAAACACCTTATAATAGCTTAACTAAGCTATCAAAACCATTTCTATATTTTTAACACTTGCAAAATAAGTTTTAGCAAAAACCTAGTAAGCAATATTTCATAATTAAATAAAGTATTCATTAACAATAATTATCATTTTCTACTAGATTAAGCTTTTCCTAATCACAAATTAATACTTCAATTAAACATTAAACACTTAAATCAAGCTTTAACCTTAACTTGAATTTCTAAAAAAAATTATGAATAATGAATTAAACATGAAATTAAAAACTTAAATTAACATCTAATTAAGCTAGCATAAAGATTTAAACTTAACAATTAAGGATTAGGGTTAGGATTTTATACCTCTAAATGAATCAAAAACTTGCAACAAGAAAACCAAGATTAGCCTCCAAAATCAAGACTTCATGAAAAACAAAGCATGGTTTAGGGTTAAGGAAATGAAGGAAAATGATTATATTTGAATTTTTGTGAATTTATTTGGATTTGTATGAATTTATTTGTAGCAAAATGATGAAAATGGAGAAAGAAGAGAGAGAGGGCAGCAAGGAATGGGAGTGGCCGGCCAAGGAGGTGAGGGGGGGTGTTTTGTGAATTTTAGTGAAGAAAGTTCTAGTAAAAATTCAATTAATGCACATTAAATGCAAAATGCCACCTTTCTTTCATTTTCTTTTCTTTTTTAATTCAAAACCTTTTGCACTAAAAATATCTAGATATTTAAAAAGAATGTTCTAAAATAATTGTAGTGATGATTTCTAATGATTCTCATTTAGAAGAAATTTCCCGATTTACGTGCATATTTTACTGGTTAAAATAATATTTTATTTGGGAAAAATTCTATCTGAACCAAAATCTCCCATATACCCCCAAAGTTCGCGCACTAGCTTTATTTTAGCAAAACTAGGTGCCGGCAAGTTTCTACGGACGTTTGATCGAAATCGGGTTAAAACGAAAAATACCGACAATTTTGCCCTAAAACGGAAAAATTCGCAAAACGATTTCAGAAACGTTACACTGATAGTTTCGACATAGTACTAGTACGCTTGCTTTTATATGATAGCTTAGACATTGCATTTATTACTGTGATATCTCATGCATGTGAATTTTAATTTGTCATGCAATATTATGGAACTTATTACTGGTATTTCATTGTTTATTTACCCTTGAGATTGGGATTTTGGATTTCCATGAGATTTCTGGATTTGGAGAAACCGCAAGGATTTTATAAATTTATTATCACTTTAAAGATAGAAAATTGCGGTTTTCTCATGATATGATTTGAGAGGAGTCCACCATGAGTTTTCTCGGCTCTTGAGCGATATCATACACCCGATTCGAGGAGGAGGAGGAACCGTCTGTAGGTGCATGGTGGACCCGGTACGGTACCCCGGGGCGAGAAGGTCGCAGATGATGGCGTTGAGCCCGGCAGGGGAGCACTAACGACCGGTGATTTTATTGTGACTCGACGGATATCCGGAGGATACCGATCGGAGTATAGGCCAGTCCGGATTGCCGGAGTCTGAGGTATTGAGATTTGATGATATGGGCCAGTTCGGATAGCCGGAGCCCGAGATATTGAGATAGCGAGATATATATTTTGTGTCGATGCTAGACACTAATTTCCTATTGATTTCATTGATGATACTTCGATTTTTATACAGAAATCTCATTGAGATAAGAAAACAGTTTTCTCATTTAGATGTATTCTGTTTTCATACATTCATACATCATACATGATATGTTGCTAGCTGAGGTACTGACACGAGCAGTTGGTATTACACTTGTATAGATGTTACCCTGGCCATTAGCAGATGTTTCAGGTTATATATATTGTATGGATATTGGTATGACCTAGGATAGAGTCATACATGCGATTTCTGCTCGGTGATGTTTTCTACTCACGAGTTGGCAACTCACCCCCGTTGTGCCACAGTTTCTTGCAGCTTTTGCCGTACAGGTTTCCTTGGTGGCTTTGCTGGCACACTGCTTCTTTCCGGGTGATTGTTTTGATAGGTGGATTCACTTACATCGTGACCACCATTGTATTTTATTTATTTATTCAGTTGTATCTAGTAAACTCCATCAACCAGACTTGTATAAATTTATAGACTTAGAAGACCAGTGTTTATTCTTTCGACCTTAGAGTCACGCGCTGTATTATTATGGTTTATCTCTGGTTTTCTTCAGGATATTGTTTTTTTCTTGCTGAGTTTTGATCCTCGCCCTTCGGCGTTGTATATTATATTGCTTGCGTGGTTGTGACCGCCAATTGGCGAAGAGCTAGCTCCCGCTTAGGGATGCCTTTATATTATGCATGTTTGTACCCGTTTGGGGCCAGTATTTACAAAGGAAACTCTGCCGAAATTTTTGGAAAAAACTCGATGTTTTAAAAACACATACTACGGCTCTGTTTGTTAAAACACTTGCTTTTAAACTAAGTTTTTTCCTTTTCTCTCTTTTCAAATGGTTTAGATTTCTGGGCTTTTGGCTTACTTGAATTAGATGGGATCCTATAGACTTCATATGATTCAAGTGCCAGTCACGTGCTATTTCGGGTCGTGACAAAGTTGGTATCAGAGTGCTAGGTTTAACCTTGGTTCGAGTCTATATTTGACTATGCGGAGTGTAGGGCGTATATTTATAATCGGAACCTAGGCTTGACCTTACGGAACATAGACTTGGTCGAGGGGGTATTAGACCCGAACTTTGGTCGTGTAGGTTGACCTTGGTTGATGGAGTAGGTGACTTAAGGAGAGTGACATACCGTGTGTATGTTCCGCGGCATACTTACGATACGCTACTCCGCTCAAGAAGCCTTAGGATGTACATTTCCTTGCACATTATTATATTCATTCATGTGATCTATCCTCATCGATATTGGTTTATGGTTTTTGCTGCCACGATTACATGGGCAGAGAGAGCTACGGCTAGAGTTGCGGTCAGCACGAGCTCATCACGGACGAGGACTGACCAGGGCGGGATTCCAGGGACACACGATTGTACAGATGTGTCGTTTTATTGTGTTTTTCGTGCCATGAGCGTTTGATGGATTGCTTTTACAAAGATTTCTCGAACGTGCGGATCAGCACCAGAGGATTGGGCCACTGATAGAGGCTGGCTAGAATGTGATGACCGTCAGTGCACCGTTATTCTTGATGATTGAGGCACTGCTTAGCGTGCGGACGAATGAGCCAGTTGCTACTGCGAATGACAAGATATCGCCCCAGATGTTTGGAGCTATTGCAGCACGAGTCATACTTAGAGATATGATACAAGATCGCTAGTCACCCAAGGATGAATGACTAGGACATGTGGTTCGTTTGCATACCCCGATGCGAGATCATCAGATTGATTGATTCCAGCTTGAGGAGACTTTACGAAGGTATGTTGAGAGTCGATAGAAAACGATCGAATGTCAGAAACCCATTCTTCCAAGTTTAAACTATTCGGAAAAACATGCAAGTAATTCCGTAGACCCTCTAGAAGAATGAAACTCTAACTCAATATAATGACCTTGAGAATGCTTTGAAACCTTAGGGTTTGCGGCAGTTCCGCGGTGCCATTAAAGAAGCTTGGGTTTGCCCTTCTACGGCTGGTCCATAGGTACTGTGGCATGTACTGAATATTATTAGACTGTACTCAAGAGTTGAGCTCTTGGGGGATTATGAGACTTTTACGAATCGTTCGAAAGGTTCGACGTCGTTCGGATATTATGTGATAGGATACATTGCTTGGGAGACTCCAGATATGAGTATAATCGTTGGAGCGCAGTCCATGCAGCCATGAAGAGACGAGTCCGAATCGGTCGACATTAGAGAAAAGTGGAGTAAAAGGTTCGTACGAGATCTTGATGAGATGACGTTCCACTCCGCTGACATCAGAGATGTGGTACGCATGCAGAGGCGTTGTATATGGATATATCTTCCAGAAGGAGTCATGATGTGTATGCAGCCGTTCCGGAACAAGAAATTGATTTAGTAAAGGATGATGACTTCCGGGCAGTTCAGCAGAAACGAGATTTGGGAGAGACCTCGACAGAACCTTTCTGGAATACAATACGAGAAGACTTGGACCCAGGGTCGGTCATATTACGCACACCCAGTAAGCCAGAGTTCGACATCGTCGACGAGAAATGTTATGAGTAATCATGACAGTTGGCCAGAGATCTTTAGAGGATGTGCCAGAGAGGGACGGTTTCCGCCATCTTTGATTTCGGTATTTTGGGCGATTTATTTGCATGATTGAGATTTTGTGCACCACAGTTGCACTTGACTTCGATTTGATGTCATTCGAGATGTTGATTTTGATTTCATGCCCATGGTATGCATGTGATTTGACTTGTGCTTTCGGCATAATTTTCATGCACTTTTAATATTTTGATTCGATTTGTGCACACCGATGCACATGGTTGTGAGATTATATACCACGGTATACCTGATTTGGATTGAGATGTGTTGTATACCGTCGATTTCGATTGTGATACTCGATATTTATTTTCGTGCACCTTGTGCACTTGATTTGGATTCTTGCGCATGCTTGGGCGCTTGATACGATTTTGGTGCACACCAGATGCACTAAATCGGGATTCTTCGTGCATATCAGATGCACCTGATATTGTGGTCAGGCACACACCATTGCCCTTGACAGGTGTTTTTGTGCACACCTGTTGCACTTAGATTTTGTTTCTGTGCACATGTATGGCACATTTATTGATTTTGATTTCTGTGCGCACCAGACGCACGTGGCATTCTTATACACATTTTGAGTACGATTTCTCTTGAGCGGTATGTTTTATGATATTTACTATTTGGTAGAGTAGCTGAGCAGGACTAGTCAGAGAACAGTACCTGAATATATTTTTGTATGCATTGATAGTTATCGAAGGGATTTCCAAAAAGGAGCTATAGTCTCAGTATTTACCTATGTGTCCGAGATGACACGAGACATTTAACAAAGAAAACCCTTCTAAATTATTTTTCAAAACGACGGGACGTGTATGTTAAATCAAGGGTGTATATATACATAGTTATTTTCTTACAATAAACGTCCACCACTGTGCCGTGATACGCGCATCGCACAGCAATATGAAAGGTTTGTCTTGCATTTCTTTCAAATGTTTTGAAGAATTTACAACGATGTGTACATGTTAGTTTCGACGTATATCTTGTTGGTTTTCGTATTGGACTTGACATTGGTGTCTTCACCATAACTCCGATGATTGCGGGATGCTTGACAGAGTTTTGATTTGGTTTATATACTCGTTTTTCATGCGCATACATTGCGCTACGATGTTTTTTTTTTATGTATTTATGATTTCGGAGCCCCGACGACTTGATCTTTTTACCGAAATGTTTTAGTATTTGAGGGATTTAAATTTAAATTCGGGGACCGAATTTATTTAAGAGGGGAAGATTGTAACATTTCAGAAAAATAAAATATTATTTTTGGGAATTTATATAATTAAATAATAAATATTATGAATATTTTAATATTGCGGTATAATTAAATACCGATAAATTAGGAAATACTTGGAAATTATGTTAATTACTGAATTTGAAAGAGATTTTAAGATTGGAGCATTTATAGATTTTTATATAATTAATTATATTCCATTTTTATGCTAATCACGA
Source organism: Agapanthus africanus (assembly GCA_030015575.1). NCBI lineage: Eukaryota > Viridiplantae > Streptophyta > Magnoliopsida > Asparagales > Amaryllidaceae > Agapanthus > Agapanthus africanus. The sequence continues at coordinate 334,366,901 of CM057349.1, forward strand.
TTAAATATCACTAATCGTGCATTAAACTTGAATTGTGCACATGACATGCACCATGTCACTTTTTCAAAAAAATACTTGTTACATTATGAACCATGACATCTTGTTTTTCCTTCATATGCTTAGGGTTTATTTGTTTGGGTTTTAAAAGAAAAAAAAGATTAGAATAAAGAGTATTGGCAAGAGAGAGAAGAGAGAGAGAGGTGAGGGGTCAACCTTGGACCATGGCTCATTGTCCCCTTCATTATTTTCCTCATCATTTTCCCTCTTCCTCCTTCATGGCTACCCTCTTCCTCCCACCTCCTCCTACCTCCTCACACAACCCAAAACACTCATCAAAAACATCATCTTGCCTTCACTAAAAATGTGCACAAGCCCACTACAAGCATTTTGGACCAAGAAAGTTTGGATTTTGGAGACTTGGGGCAACTCAAGAATTTTCTTGAGTTGCTAAATGAGGTATTTCCTTCACCATTAGAGTAGTATTTCATTTTCTTTAACATCTATTTAAGTTTAGAACCGATTTAGTGTAGATTAGTGGACTTTGAAAATTCCAAGTTAAGATTAGGGTTTGAATTGAATCCAAAAGTGTAATTGAGATTAGTAGAGGCCACAAACCCCCTTTAGTGATAGTATATTGGACCTAAACCTGAGACTTAACCCCAATTCACAAACTTAGAAATCCCCGATATCGGGTTTGCGTTGGATTTGTGTTGTTGTTTTGATATCTGCTATGATCAGGGGCACCTGAAAATATTTTAGCGATCACAATGAGACAAGCAGGCAACCTAGAAGCTAACTTAGAGACCCAAGCCCCAACCCCTCAGTCCAGGCCGCAAATTTATTCCCTCTGGCCGCAAATTGCGGCCAGGGTAGGGGTGTTTGCATTGGTGTTTGGTTCATGGTCTAGTCATCTGCTAAATAGACCCTCCACATGTGCAAAATTGGCTAATTTCACCTGAATCAAAATCTGGAAGTATTTTCCATAGTTTCTGAATTCGATTTGCTAATTTTGTTAACTTGAATTTTGGATATTTGTGTTTGTCTCGGTCACTTGACGTTTGTACGTCGATATCGGGAGTTGTTTGATTATTCTTGCATGTGTAGACCATAAGTTTTAACCAATGTGTGATTCGTGTACCGTTTTGGTTTCGTGCGTGAATTCTGTTTACGATGCTATGTGTATATATGTAGGTACCCTCAAGTGGACTTTGAACGACGAGGAAGAGAATGGCGACATTGACTTCGGCAAGCAAGGATCAAGGTGGGTAGATATATATCTACAGGGGAAGTCGGGTGGATGGCGTATAGCACCCTCGCAGTTTCGTAGTGCAAAATACGAATACGTTGTATTATATATATAGATATGTGTATTTTGATACGTGGATGATTATCAGATAGGTTTTAGATGTTCATGGGTTAGTTTTAGTGTATTAGAAGTAACTTAGTTTAGCTTCTTAGTCGTAAAACCTTAGAGTAAAGTTTTGCACACACACATACACACACGCATACATTTGTTTTACTTATGCGTATATGAGGACACACACACACACATATATGTATGTGAGTATGTATATATGTATATATGTATGTATACATATACATGGATAATGAGGATAGTACATGGTACTTGGAGATGAGTCGGTATGCTTGGGCATGATGCCGCGAGATCGGTGATGTGATTTGGTTCGTATTATGAGATACGACATGATATTATAGCGGATCTTTAGGCGATGTGTTTTCATACACACGCATATATATGTTGATGGTATCGGTGTGTACTAGACTTTAGATCAGTACCCCTAATTCAGGATATGATGATAAGGATACCAGATGAATAATGAGATAACGTGATATTCGACCCGTACCCAGATTTGGGATGCCGTACGATGGATTTACCGTACGAGATATAATTATGATGATTGATCTGCACTCTTGACTCGAGGATGTCATATTATATATTGTATCGTACGTGATACTATTGAGGCGGGATCACCGACTACTAGATATATTTATCGACTCAGACTTAGGTGGTTTTCCTTACCCTTTCGACTAGTCTGTTAGTTTAGTCCTGTTGTTTACTTAGTAGATGTTAGACTGGACTTGAGTCATACTTATTTCAAAACTAACGAATCATGAGTATTTTAAAGACAGACCAATGGATTCTACGGATATTTCAAAGGACATACCTTTTCTTAAAAACACCGTAGCCCCTATTTTCTAAACACCATGATTCGTGTTATTTCAAATGCCAAAACTGTATGACTTATATATATATATATATATTGTACATTCTTTATTGTTTCGTTTACTATTCATTTTCCGTATGTTCTTGCTATTCGCATCGCATTGCATGCTTAAATGTGTTTTCGTAGTTATTATAAAATCATGATGTCAGGACACCAGCACCATTACCGATGATGCGTATACTCCACGTACACATGCTTGCCGGCTCACACACATCATCATCGGTAATTATCATGTCACATACACATTAGAAAACACTATTTCATTAGTATAAATTGCTAGCTGATAGTTTCGACATAGTACTAGTACGCTTACTTTTATATGATAGTTTAGACATTACATTTATTAATGTGGTATCTCATGCATGTGTATTTTCATTTGTCATGCAATATTATGGAACCTATTACCGGTATTTCATTGTTTATTTACCCTTGAGATTGGGATTTTGGATTTCCATGAGATTTCTAGACATTATCATTTTAAAGATAGAAAATTGCGGTTTTCTCATGATATGATTTGAGAGGAGTCCACCATGAATTTTCTCGGCTCTTGGGCGATATCATACACCCGATTCGAGGAGGAGGAGGAACCATCTGTAGGTGCATGGTGGACCCGGTGCGTGTTGGGTTATGGGGGCGTCCCGGCCATCGAAACGTGGCCAAATGCGGAACAAAAATTTTCTAAAACTGGCGCCACCATTACCCGATGCCCGGATCTGCCTTAAAGCCTAAACTAGCAAACTAATAAAGAAGTTAGAATGGTTATACCAAGTTGATCCGTGTCCTTCGGTCTTCATTCCAAGCTCCTAGTAGTTAGTTGATCGAGTTTGGTCACCGGTCTTCTTCCATCTCCGATGATCTACCTAAGGGATGTAATTCCGGCTCTAGCTCATAACAAGATGCAAATGGAGCAACTAGAGTCTCTAGGATGCCACCCTAGAGAGCCTAAGATGTAGTGTGTATGTATTCTAAGTGTTATCTATCTCAAAACTTGGAGGTGTAAGCAACCATGGAAAAGCTAGAGGATCAAGAACACATGGTGAGGGAGGAACTCAAAAATACCAAGTGATGAAGAGCAGGCATGCACAAGAGAAGAAGAATGAACTCTCTCATCTAGAGAAATGAAAGTGTGCATGGTTTTGTTAAAATAATTTTTCCATTTTTAAATTCCTCCCATACTTGAATAGTGGACACAAATGAATTAACAATTCATTTGTGTGCACTATTCCAAGTATGGTTCTCGCCATACCTCCATTTAAAAATTTCCACCTCATTATGCATTTTATGTAAATGGTCAAATCCAAAATGAGGTGGCACCTTCTAGAATATTATCCGGTAAAAAATACGGATTATATTCTATAGTATATACATATCCGCATTCATACCAAAATACGAATACCCAAAGAGATAGAATAACACAAAGAATATAATACTAGAATATACGTAATGAAATACATATACGTAAATTATCAAATCAATGCCTGATTTAATAATCCGGCTCAAAACCCGAGCCGGCTAGTATTATCAATTGTCCAATCGAAAGTCCGAGTACAATGTACATCAATCGATCGGAACCCTGCACGTATCCAATATGGCTACTACATCATTTCGCCAGAACCAGGGAAGCTGTCACGACCCGAAAGTACGGAACATGGCCGGCACTTAAACTACGAACGTCTCAAGGCGTACGTATTCTAAGTAAGCCGAAAACCCAGAAATCCAAACCAAGAAGAGTAGTAGAGTGAAGGAAAACCAATTTAAAACAAGTAGTTTCAATAGCATAAGCCGAATTATGCGGTTTTAAAAAAAACATAAGTATTTCCTGAAAATTTCGGCAGAGTCTCCTTTGTAAATACTGGCTCCCAAACGGGATACAACATGAATAGTATACGAAATCAATAAAAGGCATCCCCAAGCGGGAGCTAGCTCTTCGTCAATCGACGGTCACAACCACACAAGCAATATAATATACAACGCCAACGGCGATGATCAAAATTCAAAAGGAAACTCAAAACCACACGAAAACCACAGAATTATAACACGAGGCTCTAAGGTCGAAGGAATAACATTACCGGTCTCTATCTCAAAAATAAATACATGTTTGGTTGATGGAACTTCTAGATACAACTGAATAATAATATACAAGATATAATGATGGGTAAGATACAAATAACCCACCTACTAGCAAGCCACCCGGAAATGGAAATAGTGCCAGCAAAGCCGTAATGAAACCCGTACGGCGAAACCTGCAAGAACTGTGGCACAACGGGGGTGAGTTGCCAACTCGTGAGTAGAAAAACATCTATGCACAGAAATCGCATAAATAACGCAATCCTAGGTCAATGATCATAATATATCCTCAATTATATATATAACATGCAACCTATAACAAGGCTAGGATAAATATCTAACCCGAGTGTAATCTCATATGCCCGTGTCAGTGCCTCAGGTAGCAATATATCATATGAATGAGGTACGAATGCATGAAAACAGAATACATGTAAGTGAAGAACTGTTTTCATAATTTAGTGAGATTTCCTTTGTATTTTTAAAATGAGGTATCATAATGAAATCAGCATAAAACAGTTCCTAGCATCGGCACAAAACGTAATCCCAATATCTCGATATCTCTGTATCACAGTCTCTGTACCTCAATATCTCGAAATCTCAATGTCTCAATCACAATATCTAGGGCGCCGTCAGTCCAGACCGGCCCCTACCATCCATCTCAAGACCACGACGGTATCCTTCGGATATCCGACGCGTCGGGTAAAATCACCGGTAGGTAGTGCTCCCCTGCCAGGCTCACATCGTCATCATCACGCGCTTCTTGCCCCGGGGTACCTTACCGGGTCCACCATGTACCCGAAACGGTTCATCCGTCTCCTCGAATCGGGTCTCGAAATCCATCAGCAAACTCATGGTGGACGACTCATACATCATGGGAAAACCGCATTTTTATTTAAAAGAGAGAAAGCAGTTTATATATGTTTTGCGGTTTTCCTCCAAATCCAGAAAATATCATGGAAATCCGAATCATCAATAGGATGTAAAACCATGAATATAAGCATGAGAATCCATGAATACGGCATAACAATGAATAACAGTATGCATGAAGCGACAAGTAATAACTACAATATCTAAGCTGACATATAAGGTATGTACACTAATATTATGTCAAACTACTAGCTATCAATCTAAGTTAAGCAATAATATTTTCTAAGGTGTACGTGATATGGCAATTACCGATGAAGATGTGTGTGAGCCGGCAAGTAAGTGTATGTGGTACATACGCATCATCGATAATGGTGCTGGTGTCCTAACAGCATAATGTTAACAATGCAATATGAAATAACAATGTAAGTATGCGATGCGGAGCGAGCAACCAAAATGAGCGGGAGATAAATATTAAACAATGGTGCCATTTGAAATAACACGAATCGCGGGGTTTTGAAAATAGGGGCTACGGTGGTTTTTAAGAAAGGATACGTTTTTTTTTGAAATATCCGTAGATCCCTTGACCTGTCTTTTAAAATACCCACGACCCGCTAGTTTTGAAATAGGTAGGAGTCTGATCTAATCTAACAACTACACTAAACTATACGGCTGAACTAACAAGCTGAACTACAGGTAAGGAAACCGCCTATCATCTGAGTCGATACATATACATACCTGTATATGTATAGTCGGTGATCCCGCCTCAATAATATCATATCCGATACCATATCTATAATCAGACATCCCAAGTCAAGAGTGCGGATCAACCATCAATATATAGCTCGTACGTAAATCCGTCGTACGGCATCCCCAAATCAGTGTACGGGTCAAAGTCACATCAATCACCCTATTCATCCGGTATCATCTTTATCAAATATCATGATCCAGGGTAATGAACTACGTCTAGTACAATACTGATACCATCTATGTAAGCAAGCAGGTGTATGAAACACTACGCCAAAGGACCCGCTAAAACATCATGTCGTATCTCAAATACGAATTTTACCATATCACCGATATCATAAACTCGGATCAAAAATCATCGACTCATCTCAATCCCATGTATCATCCTCAAATCTGCATGTGAGCACATGGTCTCATACCCATATGAACACATAACAATATAGAATCCCAAAGTACATATGAGTAAGGATGTACGCAAGTATGTATGTGTGTATAGGTATGTGTAGTGCAACACTACCCTAGGGTTCGCAACGCTAAAATAATCCAACACACCAATATCCATCCTAAGCATCGTTATTAATCCCAAATAACATATAATAATTGTTGGTGTGTATACGCATCCGTATACACCACCACGGACTGCGGGGATGCTATACGCCATCCACCCGACTTCTCCCCGTAGATATAAATCTACTCACCTGGTCCTCGCTAGCCGGTGCCGACGTCGCCACGCGCTTGCTTGTCGTCTCGAAGTCCACATGGGGTACCTACATATCATAACGCACCGTATCGCATTAAAACTAAATTCGAAATCGAAACGGCATACGAAAATCAAATCGGCACGCGTATCACGCATAGGTCCAAACCTATCGCCTACGCATGCAAGAATAGTCAAACCAACTCTCGATGTCGATGTACAAACGTCAAACCATCGAGAAAAATCCAATCACACTCATTTGCACATTCACGAACACTAATTTTAATATAAACTAGGTTAAAACTCACAAAAACCCCAATTTCTCTTAAAAAGTCATTTTTCCAAAAATCTAGCAAGCACAATTCGCCGTTTTTGTACAAAGCATGATGTTTAAATGAATGTAGCGGCCAATATACTTATTAAATATCTTAAATAAGTCATAGAAACAATTTCCGGAATTTAATCTCATTAAATTCCAAAAACCCTAATATTCTAGTTTACAAAATACCCTTTTTAACAATTTCATAGCAAAAATGCACAAACTACAATTTAGGTTGGATTTCCATGAACTAAAGTGTTAAACTACACTTAATAAAGTTAATAATATGATAAAAATCCTAACCATATTTTTAATCTCATATTTCGAATTGAATCAAAAAAACTAGTTTGCAACAAAAAGCTTAATTTGGATATTTTTCAAGTAACAACTTGTAATTAACAACTAGATTAGTTTTCTACAAAACTAAATATGTTAATCCACATCACTAAACCATGCACAATCAAACACAACTCATTTCCACAACAAACCCTAACTTGAAATCTTTAATCATGCAATTAAACTCACATAACCCAAATTAACACTTAATTAAATTAGCTTTAAGAAATTAAGTAACAAACTAAGCAAAAAAGTTTAGAATTATACCCAAAAACATTTGAAGATCCACAAGCATCCATGGCCCTCCAAAATGCTCTCTTTTCACAAGGATCCATGCTATACGGGCTAAGCTAAAATGGGTAGGAGCCGGATTTGGGTTTTGGGACTTTTTTGATGGATTTTGGGGCAATTTTTGATGAAGTTTTGAAGAGAAAAGAGAAGGGAAATGGGGGGGGGGGCTGCTGCTGCTGTAGGAGAGGGGGGTCGGCTGGAATGGGAGGGGGAGAGGAGAGAGAGGGAGGTAGAGAAAGTGGGGGAGAAAGTCAAGGTCAAACCAAAGTCAAAAATCCACCTCATTTATCCATTTTCTTTTCTTTTCTTTCATTTCTTTCCTTTGAAATTCAAGTGGGGAAAAAGATGGGGGCTGCTGAATTCAGCCAAGGGGAGAAGTGAATGGGGGTGTGTGGGTGTGGGTACGGGTGTGGGGTGATAAAAAATGATAAATACAATACCCCAAACATCCATTTACGCAAAAAAAAGCCTTTTTTTCTTCAATAATTTCTAAACCGTTTTGGCAAATGATTTCGTTCCAAAAACTACATGATAAAATTTTATTTAATGTTTTATGATGCACAAAATTTGTTTCAACTCATTCCAATTTGTAATTTTCCCTAATTAAATGTATTAGTGACGGCTTAAAATAATAATAAAATATTTTTTTTCAGAAAATTTGAAATTTCACCAGTGGCTCAATAAACACCAAATAATAGCAATTACATAGCTAGAATATGTATATTTAATTTTTATAATAAGATATTTGTATTTTGACTTTTTACAGAAAACCCCCTTATTTTACCGTTTTTTCGAAATTTCACCGAAATGATTTTCAAAACGTTACAATCTCCCCCCTTAAAGAAATTCGGTCCCCGAATTTAAATTCAAACTCCCCCAAATACTAAAACATCTAAGAAACCCCATCAAGTCGTCGGGGCTCCGAAATTGTAAATACATAAAACAAATCGTAGCGCAGCGCATGCGCTTGAAAAATGAGCATATAACTCAAATCAAAACTCCGTCAAGTATCCCGCAATCATCGGAGTCATGGAGAAGACATCAATGCCAAATCCAAATCAAACCAATATGATATAACTCGAAACTATACATGTAAATATCGAATCTATATCTGTAAGTATCTGAAGGAAATGCATGCCAATCTCTTTAAGTCGCTGTGCAACGCGTATAACACTGCACAGTGGCGGACGTCTATCATAAGAAAATAACTATATACATATATACCTTTGTTTGAAATGTACGTTCCGCCGTTTTGGAAACAATTTAGAAGAGTCTCCTTGTTTTAAACATTTCGTGTCATATCAGACACGTAGGTAAATACTGAGGCTATAGCTCGCTTTTTGGAAATCCCTTCAATAACAATCAATGCATGCAAAATATATTCAGGTACTGTCATCTGACTAGTCCTGCTCAGTACGAAAACACATAGCAATATCATAAAAACGTACTGCTCTATACGAAATCAATCCCCAAAATATGCACATGAATGCTACGTGCGTCTGGTGCGCACGGAAATCAAAATCCATGAATGTGCCATACATGCGTACAGAAACAACATCTAAGTGCATCGGGTGTGCACAAAACATCTGTCGTAGGAAACATGTGTGCCTGACAGCAAAATCAGGTGCACCTGACATGCACGAAAAATTCTCAATTTAGTGCCTCTGGTGCGCACCAAAATCACCCTTCAAAAACATACGCCCAACATGCGCGAAAATCCAAATCAGGTGCATCCATCGTGCACGAAATCATGAAATCCAATATCAAGCGCCGAACATGCGCAAAATCAAATCAGGTGCACAAAACAAATATCGAACATCACCATCGAAATCAAAGTCCATGGCATCTAAATGCACCACATACGTAACACTGCACTACAAGCATATATGAACTATACCGCGTGCAAAAACCAAATCGTGTGCGTGCATACGCACAAAATCAACTCCAATGTCTAAACCCCATAAAATCACAAACATGTGAAACCAAGGCTCGAAAACGATATCAAGTACAACAACTGTGCAAAAATCGTAAATCTTCAATCATCAAAATCAAATCTTGCGGATAAATTGCCCAAAATACCGAAATCAAGTATGGCGGAATAGTTCCGCTCAAGCGCATCCTCCAAGAATCTCTGGCCAACTGTCGTAGTCACTCATAGCATGTCTCGTCGACGATCCTGAAATCTGGCCTGCTGGTGTGCATAACATGACCACTCCTGGGTCCAAGTCTTTTCTGTATATTACCAATCTTACGATCCGTCGACTCATCGGCCCTGTCAGGTGTGCTAACGGGGATGATTCCGTTTTGGCACTTCTCTGGTCATTTCTCGGTCAATCCTCACGACTACTCGTAATGCAGTATGTTACTGGCGTCGGTTTCCGACTCTCTGAATGGACACATCTGATCCTGGGTGCAAATATCATTACAGCAGTGTCCTGGAAGGAATCCTGCTCAAGGTCTCTTCCAAGTCTCATCTCTGCCAATTGTCCGGGAGTCATCGTCCTTTACTAAATTTGTTTCTTGTTCCGGAACGGCTGCATACTCATCGCGACTCCTTCTGGAAGGTATATCCAAGTACCATGCCTCGGCATGCGCATCGCATCTCTGATGTCAGCGGAGTGGAACGTCATTATATCCAGATCCTGTACGAACCTCTTACTCCACTTTTCTCTAATATCGACTGCTTCGGGCTTGTCTTATCATGGCTGCATGGACTGAGCTCCAACGGCTATCCTCGTATCTGGAGTCTCCCAAGAATGCATCTCACCACCTAGCATCCGAATTAAGTCGAGCCATCCAATCGAGTCTTCAAAACCTCATAATCCCCCAAGAGCTCAACCTCTTGGGCACAGTTTAATAGTATCGAGTACATACCACAGCATCGGTGGTCCAGCCGTAGAAGGGCAAACCCAAGCCTCACTAATGGCGCCGTAGAACTGCCACAAACCCGAAGGTTCAAAGGCTTTCACACGGTCATTAAGTCGAGTTAGGGTTTCATTCTTCTAGAGGGACCATAGAATTGCCTGCATGTCTTTCCGACTACTTTAAACTTGGAATAATAGGTTTCTGACATTCGATCGTCTCTATCGACTCTCAACGTCTCCGCGTGAAGTCGTCTCTAGCTGGAATCAATCTATCTGATGACCTCGCATCGGGGTAGGCGAACGATCCACATGTCCTAGTCATTCATCCTCGATGACTAGCGACCTTCTATCATTTATTCATACAACTCGCCCCGCAATAGCTCTAACATATGGGGCGATATCTCGTCGCTCGCAGCAACAACTGGCTCGCTCGTCTGCACGCTGAACAGTGCCTCAATCATCAGGAGTAAGCAACACACCAACGGTCATCAAAATCTGGCTGGCCTCTATCATTGGCTTAATTCTCTAGTGTCGATCAGCACCTCCGAGTAACCTCATAAAGGCGATCCGCCAAACGCTCGTGGCGCGGAAACACAGTAAAAAGACACATCTCCGCAATCGTGTGTCGCCGGAATTTCGCCCTGGTCAGTCCTCGTTCGTGACGAGCTCGTGTTGACCGCAACTCTAACTGTAGCTCTCCCTGCCCGTAATCGTGGCAGCAAAACCATGACCGATACCGATGAGGCTAGATCAGGAATGAATATGATACTGAGCAAAGAAATGTACATCCTAAGGCTCCTTAAGTGGAGTGGCGTGTCGTAAATATGCCGCGGAACATACCCACGGTACGTCACTCTACTTTAGTCACCTATTCCATCAACCAAGGGTCATCCTACGCTCCAATGGTAAAACCTAACGCTCTGATACCAATTTTGTTACGACCCGAAAGTACGGAACATGACCTGCACTTAAACTACGAACGTCTCAAGGCGTACGTATTCTAAGTAAGCCGAAAACCCAGAAATCCAAACCAAGAAGAGTAGTAGAGTGAAGGAAAACCAATTTAAAACAAGTAGTTTCAGTAGCATAAGCCGAAATATGCGGTTTTAAAAAAACATAAGTATTTCCTGAAAATTTCGGCAGAGTCTCCTTTGTAAATACTAGCTTCCAAACGGGATACAACATGAATAGTATACGAAATCAATAAAAGGCATCCCCAAACGGGAGCTAGCTCTTCGTCAATCGACGGTCACAACCACACAAGCAATATAATATACAACGCCAACGGCGATGATCAAAATTCAAAAGGAAACTCAAAACCACACGAAAACCACAGAATTATAACACGCGGCTCTAAGGTCGAAGGAATAACATTACTGGTCTCTATCTCAAAAATAAATACATGTTTGGTTGATGGAACTTCTAGATACAACTGAATAATAATATACAAGATATAATGATGGGTAAGATACAAATAACCCACCTACTAGCAAGCCACCCGGAAATGGAAATAGTGCCAGCAAAGCCGTAATGAAACCTGTACGGCGAAACCTGCAAGAACTGTGGCACAACGGGGGTGAGTTGCCAACTCGTGAGTAGAAAAACATCTACGCACAGAAATCGCATAAATAACGCAATCCTAGGTCAATGATCATAATATATCCTCAATTATATATATAACATGCAACCTATAACAAGGCTAGGATAAATATCTAACCCGAGTGTAATCTCATGTGCCCGTGTCAGTGCCTCAGGTAGCAATATATCATATGAATGAGGTATGAATGCATGAAAACAGAATACATGTAAGTGAAGAACTGTTTTCATAATTTAGTGAGATTTCCTTTGTATTTTTAAAATGAGGTATCATAATGAAATCAGCATAAAACAGTGCCTAGCATCGGCACAAAACGTAATCCCAATATCTCGATATCTCTGTATCACAGTCTCTGTACCTCAATATCTCGAAATCTCAATGTCTCAATCACAATATCTAGGGCGCCGTCAGTCCAGACCGGCCCCTACCATCCATCTCAAGACTACGACGGTATCCTCCGGATATCCGACGCGTCGGGTAAAATCACCGGTAGGTAGTGCTCCCCTGCCAGGCTCACATCGTCATCATCACGCGCTTCTTGCCCCGGGGTACCTTACCGGGTCCACCATGTACCCGAAACGGTTCATCCATCTCCTCGAATCGGGTCTCGAAATCCATCAGCAAACTCATGGTGGACGACTCATACATCATGGGAAAAACGCATTTTTATTTAAAAGAGAGAAAGCAGTTTATATATGTTTTGCGGTTTTCCTCCAAATCCAGAAAATATCATGGAAATCCGAATCATCAATAGGATGTAAAACCATGAATATAAGCATGAGAATCCATCAATACGGCATAACAATGAATAACAGTATGCATGAAGCGACAAGTAATAACTACAATATCTAAGCTGACATATAAGGTATGTACACTAATATTATGTCAAACTACTAGCTATCAATCTAAGTTAAGCAATAATATTTTCTAAGGTGTACGTGACATGGCAATTACCGATGAAGATGTGTGTGAGCCGGCAAGTAAATGTATGTGGTACATACGCATCATCGATAATGGTGCTGGTGTCCTAACAGCATAATGTTAACAATGCAATATGAAATAACAATGTAAGTATGCGATGCGGAGCGAGCAACCAAAATGAGCGGGAGATAAATATTAAACAATGGTGCCATTTGAAATAACACGAATCGCGGGGTTTTGAAAATAGGGGCTACGGTGGTTTTTAAGAAAGGATACGTTTTTTTTTGAAATATCCGTAGATCCCTTGACCTGTCTTTTAAAATACCCACGACCCGCTAGTTTTGAAATAGGTAGGAGTCTGATCTAATCTAACAACTACACTAAACTATACGGCTGAACTAACAAGCTGAACTACAGGTAAGGAAACCGCCTATCAACTGAGTCGATACATATACATACCTGTATATGTATAGTCGGTGATCCCGCCTCAATAATATCATATCCGATACCATATCTATAATCAGACATCCCAAGTCAAGAGTGCGGATCAACCATCAATATATAGCTCGTACGTAAATCCGTCGTACGACATCCCCAAATCTGGGTACAGGTCAAAGTCACATCAATCACCCTATTCATCCGGTATCATCTTTATCAAATATCATGATCCAGGGTAATGAACTACGTCTAGTACAATACTGATACCATCTATGTAAGCAAGCAGGTGTATGAAACACTACGCCAAAGGACCCGCTAAAACATCATGTCGTATCTCAAATACGAATTTTACCATATCACCGATATCATAAACTCGGATCAAAAATCATCGACTCATCTCAATCCCATGTATCATCCTCAAATCTGCATGTGAGCACATGGTCTCATACCCATATGAACACATGACAATATAGAATCCCAAAGTACATATGAGTGAGGATGTACGCAAGTATGTATGTGTGTATAGGTATGTGTAGTGCAACACTACCCTAGGGTTCGCAACGCTAAAATAATCCAACACACCAATATCCATCCTAAGCATCGTTATTAATCCCAAATAACATATAATAATTGTTGGTGTGTATACGCATCCGTATACACCACCACTGACTGCGGGGGTGCTATACGCCATCCACCCGACTTCTCCCCGTAGATATAAATCTACTCACCTAGTCCTCGCTAGCCGGTGCTGACGTCGCCACGCGCTTGCTTGTCGTCTCGAAGTCCACATGGGGTACCTACATATCATAACGCACCGTATCGCATTAAAACTAAATTCGAAATCGAAACGGCATACGAAAATCAAATCGGCACGCGTTTCACGCATAGGTCCAAACCTATCGCCAACGCATGCAAGAATAGTCAAACCAACCCTCGATGTCGATGTACAAACGTCAAACCATCGAGAAAAATCCAATCACACTCATTTGCACATTCACGAACACTAATTTTAATATAAACTAGGTTAAAACTCACAAAACCCCAATTTCACTTAAAAAGTCATTTTTCCGAAAATCTAGCAAGCACAATTCGCCGTTTTTGTACAAAACATGATGTTTAAATGAATGTAGCGGCCAATATACTTATTAAATATCTTAAATAAGTCATAGAAACAATTTCCGGAATTTAATCTCATTAAATTCCAAAAACCCTAATATTCTAGTTTACAAAATACCTTTTTTAACAATATCATAGCAAAAATGCACAAACTACAATTTAGGTTGGATTTCCATGAACTAAAGTGTTAAACTGCACTTAATAAAGTTAATAATATGATAAAAACCCTAACCATATTTTTAATCTCATATTTCGAATTGAATCAAAAAAACTAGTTTGCAACAAAAAGCTTAATTTGGATATTTTTCAAGTAACAACTTGTAATTAACAACTAGATTAGTTTTCTACAAAACTAAATATGTTAATCCACATCACTAAACCATGCACAATCAAACACAACTCATTTCCATAACAAACCCTAACTTGAAATCTTTAATCATGCAATTAAACTCACATAACCCAAATTAACACTTAATTAAATTAGCTTTAAGAAATTAAGTAACAAACTAAGCAAAAAAGTTTAGAATTATACCCAAAAACATTTGAAGATCCACAAGCATCCATGGCCCTCCAAAATGCTCTCTTTTCACAAGGATCCATGCTATACGGGCTAAGCTAAAATGGGTAGGAGTCGGATTTGGGTTTTGGGACTTTTTTGATGGATTTTGGGGCAATTTTTGATGAAGTTTTGAAGAGAAAAGAGAAGGGAAATGGGGGGGGGCTGCTGCTGTTGTAGGAGAGGGGGGTGGGCTAGAATGGGAGGGGGAGAGGAGAGAGAGGGAGGTAGAGAAAGTGGGGGAGAAAGTCAAGGTCAAACCAAAGTCAAAAATCCACCTCATTTATCCATTTTCTTTTCTTTTCTTTCATTTCTTTCCTTTGAAATTCAAGTGGGGAAAAATATGGGGGCTGCTGAATTCAGCCAAGGGGAGAAGTGAATGGGGGTGTGTGGGTGTGGGTACGGGTGTGGGGTGATGAAAAATGATAAATACAATACCCCAAACATCCATTTACGCCAAAAAAGCCTTTTTTCTTCAATAATTTCTAAACCGTTTTGGCAAATGATTTCGTTCCAAAAACCACATGATAAAATTTTATTTAATGTTTTATGATGCACAAAATTTGTTTCAACTCATACCAATTTGTAATTTTCCCTAATTAAATGTATTAGTGACGGCTTAAAATAATAATAAAATATTTTTTTTCAGAAAATTTGAAATTTCACCAGTGGCTCAATAAACACCAAATAATAGCAATTACATAGCTAGAATATGTATATTTAATTTTTATAATAAGATATTTGTATTTTGACTTTTTACAGAAAACCCCCTTATTTTACCGTTTTTTCGAAATTTCACCGAAACGATTTTCAAAACGTTACAGAAGCCCTCTGTATGGGACTCTAAAGACTCGTCAATACGCTGGCAGTGGGCTTAACCACAAGCACGTCAGCGGCATTAGCTGTACGTAACGGCTACCCAGGTATTGACCAAAAGGGAGGCCGATGAGCAAACTCATCCTGAACCCCTACTGAGCCTGACAGTGACAATATCCGTACAGTCCGGTCTGTTCGTCTAAGAGTATCGCATATCGAGTCTAGGGGGTGGATAAATTCAGAACCCTAACAACGCGAAATTTAGTGTCGGCATGAAACCCATCACCACCTGAGAAACTATTGATCCTGGATCGGTAATTCTCGTCCACCGTGGCCACGGATTTTTGGTGATGGCCATCCGTACACAATGCGACATCAACCCCCAATACCGGGAGAAACAAATCCCCGACGATCCGATCACTGCCTCCATGTGGCTCGGGACTGTACCCAACTAAAACCTGTTTGCACGACTCCTTTCAGCCGTGGTAGGGTAGTAATCAAAACACAGTGGGAACTCACTGTTGGATATGTATGCCCTAGAGGCCATTATTGTATAGTACTAGTTTGTATAATACATTTTGGAAGCTTGGGATATATACACGGGTTTGCGACAGTCTTGCTCAATATAGTAATATGCTACTTGGTTTGTTTCTATCTTAATATGTGTATGTTTATTTTAACATATCGCTAATACATATTGATGGAGCTCTTAGGATCTTTGATTGATTACCGGCGTTGTAATGGAGATCACACTAATGGGGAATGGGAAGTCTATAAGCACATCCTTATTTTGGTCCCTAGTCATAGGATTATCGAGACAGGGCATCGATACTCCAGAGTAGACTGGTGCATACGCTTCTTATCCCAGCAGGGGAGATGGTCTGTCCCACAGCCATCAGTACGTCGTACTGGAGATAGTATGCAGGTGCTCGTTAGGTTACGAGTACACTGGAAAGGACTCTTCGGGAATTGTTGGTTGGTATTATACATATCGTCAGTTAACAGTTCCCAGGTGACATGAGTACAGCTTAGTCCGTTGACTTGACACTGTCACTTCGCCTCGAGTGTGTTCCCACTGTTCTTAGATTACTACCCTACCACGGCTCTATTGAGTCGTGCAAACAGGTAGTAGTTGGGTGCAGTCCCGAAGCACTTGGAGGCAGTGACGGTTAGACAGGATTCGTCTCTCCCGGTATTGGGAGTTGATATCGCGCTGTGTCTAGGAGAGCCATTACACATAGTCGTCCCTGGCAGGGCAAGCGAGATTTACTGGTAGTGTTTCCAGTAGTTTCTCAGGGTGTTCTGGGCTACACTCTGACACGACTTGTACCGCTTTTAGGGGTCTGACGTTTACCACCCCCTAGGCCCGACATGCGATACTTTTAGACGACCAGACCGGACTGTACGGAGATTGTCACATTCAGGCTCAGTAGGAGTTCGGATGGGTTCACCTCATCGGTCTTCTTATCGGCATCTACCTGGGGACCGTTACGTACAGCTAGTACCGCTTGCAGCCTGTGGTTAAACCCACTGCCAGCGTAGTGTCGAGTCTTTAGAGTCCCACACAGAGGGTTGTTCGCCTTTGGGCAAAACAGAGTAGAGGTCGCATGGTTTTGCGACGGGGTTCGTTCACATCCGCGCACTTGTGCACGTTTGGTGTCCTGGCAGTTATTACTAGCGGGCTTTGGTTTAAGCCAGATCCTAGTATTTGTTTTGGGATTGGTTTTGTCTCATTGTATTCGTGTTCCTCGGAACACGGATGCGGGTGTGTATGCACAGTTGACAGAGGCAGGGGAATCTTATTAGGGTTTTTGACAGTTGACTTTTTCTAAACCCTAATGCGAATGAGAAATATGATTAATAATATTACTTAAAGATAATTTTGCCATGGTTAGGTTGACCATTTGACTTTGGTTGACCATTTGACTTTTGTTGGCCATTTGACCATGATCATTTCTTTTGCAAGATACTTCTTGATTCTTGCAAATTGCATTAAATATGAAATGATAATGGTCAACTAACCATCACAATTTTCTTTAGTTATTATTATTATTATTCTCATATGAGAGCATGGTTGTGATTTTCTTGCTCATTCTCTCTCATGAAAAGCTCTCCCTCTTCCTCTCTCAAAGCTCTCTTCTTTCATGTGTTGAAAAACATGAGCTTTGTGAGATAAAACCATCAAGACAACTCTCTACTCATTCTAGGGTTCTTAGTCTAGCAAGCCAAGCACTCTAGTTACCTCTTGGTTGAGATAGGAGCTCAAGGTAGAGGCCTTCGGGTGGGTCTTTCTTCGGCAAAGAGAAGACGAAGAGGAGGAGACGTCTACACCATTCCAAGGAGCAAGCAAGAAGGAGGACCAATTCAAGAAGAGAAGGAGTTCAAGAACTAGGTATAACCATCTAACCTAGTAGCTAGAACTTGTAGTTCGTTTGTTAGTTTTTGTTTAGCAAAGATCCTTCATGGTTGGTCTATATTTCCTTGTGAGAAAATTTTGATTTTTACCTATTCCGCCTCCCCGAAAGAACCGGGGTGGGTAATGTAGACCTTTCAGTGGTATCAGAGACTAGCTAAACAACAACTAATATGTTGGCAAAGTATTTAGAACTTCGATCCGGAAAAAATCGCAAAATACATCAAATTTTAGTGTTTTCTGCCGTTTTTAAAAACAGGTCTAAAAATATTTCCAAAGACCTGAAAAATACAAGCAGGCTTTTTAGAGAAAACTGCAGAAATTTGGGCGCTTGAGTCTCTTAGAAGACCGCGGATCCACGGCCGATCCATGCGATCCGCTGTAGATCCGCGGCCGAGTCAACTCGGCGGCGCACCAAATTTTTTCTGGGGTTCTCTGTGTTGGTTTTATGATTTTTAAGATGCTTTGTTTCTGCCCAGATTCTTCTGAGAACAGTGTTGTGTTTGGGGTAGTTTCAAATTGAAATTTTGATCGAAGTTCTATAAACTTTAGCTGATTGATTATATATGTAATGTGATATATGTACAGAACGTCGACTAATCTGTAAGTCCACGGTAGCGCCCCGGCCGTCTAACAGACGCCAAATAAAAACTTTTTACAACTGGCGCTATCGCATACTATAACCCGGATCTGCCATTAAAACTAAACTAACAAACTACAAAGTGGGTAGAAGAGTTATACCGAATGATCCGAGTCCTTCAGTCTTCAACCATCATCCCACGCTTGTTGCGGCTGCTCCGATCTCCTGAATCTCCAGTCTTCTCGTCCAGGTGGCATCACGTCGACGGATCTTTAAACGGGCTCCCGCCTCTGAACCGAGGCAACTCGGTCGTCAAGTTTGCTAAAAGAGACGACCAAGATGAAGTAGAGAATGAGTAGAACACTTTGTTTCGTTACGTCCAAGGCTATGGACAAACGGTTAATGAAGTTGCCTTTTGGATCGAATGGAAATAAGAAATGAATATATATGAACTAGATCTCTCTCTTCTCATTTTAACAACCCTTTCTTTTTCCCAAAAATCATCCATCCTCAACAAGAGGGGCCAGCCATATATGTAGAGGGAGGAGGGTGAGTGTAAGAGAGGGAGGGTGACCACAAAGCAAGAGATCTTGATCGAAATATCCTAAGCAAAACCAAAACTCATTAATGCAAATGGTGACACATAATAACACCTCACCATTCAATTAATGCATACAATGAATCACTAATCCTAGTCACCAAATTCTAGAAGCTTCTACACACATCACCCTCATGACTCACCCAAGTGACAAAAAGATAAATCCGCATTTAACAGAATGTTAAATACGGCTGATAGAAAACTGGAAACTGGCAACTTCCAAAAGTGATCCCGAAACGGATTTCAGGATAACCCCGTAACAGTATAAACATACCCGCATTTGTATTACGACCGAATACAAATGTAACTGAGACAAAGATATTATATCTACACAGTATAATACTGGGTTCCGGCTTAAACCAAAGCCTACCAGTATTATCTTCCCGAAAAATGATACGTGCGAAAACGCACGTGCATTTTCCGAACCTTGCCATAAAACCATACGGCCTCTACAACGTTTCGCACGAACTTGGGAAAGTGTCTGTGGGGGACTCTAATGACTCATCAACACACTGGCACTGGGTATAACCTCTAGCACGTCAGAGGTACAAGCTGTACGTAACGGTTTTCCTATGTATTGATTGGAAGGGAAGCTGACGAGCGAACTCATCCATAAACCCTACTGAGCCTAACAGTGATAATATACATACAGTCCGGTCCGTTCGTCTATGAGTATCGCATATCGGCCTAGGGGCTGGTAACGTCAGACCCCTAATAGCAGTATAAGTCGTGTCAGAGAGTAGCCCAGAACACCCTGAGATACTACTGGAGTACCTACCAGTAAATCTCCTGCCTCGGCCGAAGGCTTTGTGTAATGGCTTTCCTAGACACAGCGCGATCTCACCCCCAATACCGGGAGAGACGAATCCCCTGCCGATCCGCTCACTTTCCTCCATGTGGCTCGGGACTGTACCCAACTAAAACCTGTTTGCACAACTCCTTTGAGCGTGGTAGGGTAGAAATCAAAGCACAGTAGGAACTCACACGAGACAAATGACGACCTCATGTCGATGAACTAATCTGTACACATGTCACCAGAGAACTGCTATCTGACGATATGTATAATACCAACTAGCATGTTCCCGACGAGTCCTGTCCGGTGTACTCATAACCTAATGAGCACCTGTATACATCTTAGGTGATCCTACTGACACCAATGGCTTGTGAGACCGGCCATCGCCCCTCGTCGGGGTCTCGACTATATACACTAGTCTACTCTGGAGTATCGATGCCCTGTCTCGAAACTCCTACGACTAGGGACACTTTAAGGATGTGCTTACAGACCCCAGCTCTCACGTATATGATCGCCATCATACTGCTGGTAGTCAAGCAAGAATCCTGTGGGCTCTATCATCATGCAATAGTGAACTAAAGCATGTATACGATGATAAAGACAAACCAGATAGCAAACTATCAGCTCGAGCAAGACTGTCATATCGGTATAGGTCCTGCCTCAATCATTGCAATCACGTACCTGCGATCCAATAATTGACTTTGAAGGCACTATCTCTAACATAATCGCTATACGTCGATTAGTGGGGGTTGTACATATCTGTGATCTGTGATGTTGGATTGTGTATATGAACTTGTTGGATTGTCGTGGATGAATAGCCGGGGTTTGTGAGGTGAGAGTTTATTTATCTTTCATTTGATGTAAATTGTAAATTGATGTAATATTATTTTTATGGCCTCACATCCGTGTTGAGGTTGTAGCTGCCATTGTATATTATTTCTTTTACTGTTTTTGCTCCTAGGATAGACCCAAGGAAGGGTGCACAAACTACCGGGTACTTTGAAGTGCCGAGTGGCCTACTCACATTGTTGAGGGAGGTTGCTTCACTTCGGGTATTTGGCGGGTAGTTTGCCACACCCGTAGGGGTCTAGGATGGGGTGTGGCTATTCATCGCGACCGTGTAATCCGTCTTTCGTTGCAGGCTCGAGCGAAACGCGGATTCCTAGCATATCCAATGTGTTCATCTATGATCTGGAATGGCTATCATTGTATCTGACGAATGTATATATCTATATATGATATCTAGTAGGCATTGCTTATATTTTGCATCCGCGCTAGTCCAGCCTCCGCTCTGTCGTTAGTTAAGTAACCTAACGGATGATGACGGGGCCCCGTGGCGAATGCGGATGGCATAAGCGTACGTTATATTTTCGTTGTTTTCTACAATGGTAGGATTAACTGATGGGACGCATTAAATTAATGCAAAGAAAAACAAACCTAAAAGATGTTTTTGGAATAATTTTCAAAAAGCTGTTATTGAAAGGACGTTCTCTTTTGTTTTGCACAGAGGTATTCGGTTATGAATATCCAGCACCTCATTCGACGAGGCAAGGGCCGAGATCCCTTCATCGGGAGTGACCCCTTGGACAGAAGTTTTGTGTCAGGGTAATAACTTCACTATAATCGATTATTTTTTGCTTTGCATCGCGGTATTCAGTTGGAATATCCTGCACCTCATTCTACGAGGAAAGAGCCGAGATCCCTTCACCGGGAGTGACCTCTTTAGCAAAAGTTTTCGCCACTATATATTTGTAAAACCACTCAGGTTCCTTCAACGATATCAAGTTCATTACGTTAACGGGTTTTCGCTAATAACCCAGCCGTAGCCCTCCGTCATTTCTTATAAGTAACACTTAGTATTCGTTCTACGTTTGTTGACCCCGTCAAGGCGTAGTGTACGGTAGCTAAGTGGTACTTGTTTGTAGCACTATATGGGATTGGTTAGGATAGTCGTATAACCTTGTTGACTCCGTCAAGGGTTATGCGGGTGGGTTTAATGCAATCCAGATAATGACGGGTTGAACTTGACTAGGACTCTTTGATTTGTTGACTCCGTCAAGGTCACTAGGGTCCTAGGGGCAAAAACCACATCGGGAGTTTCAAATATACAGGAAACTTGCAGATTTAGCATACCTTCTGGAGTGTGGTGACTAGAGTGGATTCCATCTAGGTCATCACACAATGATAGTTGGATCCCGATCCCACTGATGAGTTGGATTACTCTCGGGAGATTATTTCACTTAACAATCAATGCTATAAACCAAGTAGGTGTCTAGAACGGTGTTAGCGGGGCTACGCCTCCAGAGAAAAGAGGTTATGTAATTAAGGAACTTCGCGAAAGCGTTGGAAAACCTCCCTCGAAGTACCAACACTAGCCTGGCTAAAAGGTTAAGCAAGTATTGTGACGTACGATTAATCCTGACTAGTTCTTCTTTTAGGGTTTGAAGAAGAATTTGAGGAAACAGTGGGAGCCATCCTGATTAGATAAATTAATAACCAATCTAATCTTGCAAGAGCGCACGCTGAGTGTTTCTTTTCTCTCTCTCTCTCCAGGTAGCAACCATTTCACACCCTAATCAAGATAATAAAATGTATCGCTTGACCGATCCGAATTCTTATTCGGGGCTGGGGAACGTCGGTTCGGCTCTAACTTACGACAACAGTCATAAGTATGAGAAAGGGAAAGAGGATTGTATGGATTCCAAGGATACCCAGTTGAAGAAGAAGCATAGTATTGCATCTACTTCAGGTGTTTTTGTAATTGAGAACTGCTTTTCGGTCAGCCCTACCTCCTGGGTACTTGATACCGGATCAGGATCTCATATCGGTAATTTATTGTAGGGACTGAGAAAAAGTAGGAAAGTTGCACCTGGTGATATATCCCTCAGGGTAGGGAACGGAGCACTAGTTAATGCTGCAGCCGTCGGTGAATATCATCTAGTGTTGCTGTTCCCCTCCGAAAGACGGCGCGACACCGTGTCTTGCCTGAGATTCGGGGCAGATGCTAATAGGTGCTATCCGTCCACCTCTTCGAAGATGCCAAGTTGATTTATGACACCATGTGTCGAAGGTTTAGACGGATGCGTCCGATGTAGCAGACTTCGTCAGATTCCCCCTCGCTTGAGGGGTTTTTTATTGTGGGGACGCTCTTCCCTGCAGGCGCAAGCCCCTGCAGTTAATTACGCTACCGCATTGCGGTAACAACTTTCTCCTTCTGCAGATGGTCACTTCGTGTCGTGGGTGTCTGTTTTGTATTTTGTTGCCCGTGGATTGTTTACGGAGACTGAGTTATGTCGTCGCCCGTAGGGCGTGGACTAGTCCAAATCCGTATCATCTTAGATTTGGGTTTGGGGGGGTTTGGTTTGAGGATACGTCAGCCCTACTTGAGGCTAAGATCAACTCAAACGTTTGTTAAGGATACGTTAGTCTAACTTTGTGACTAAGATCAACTTAACGGGATCGTTTAGATCCGACAAAAGAGCGTTTGGACTCTAATGTTCCAGTTTAGGGACATAGTGGTCCATGAATGTATGGCCGTCGGGACCCGTCACCTCTCTGACGACGTTGAAGGATTACAACGACGGATGTCAGAGGAGTTCAAAGATGTACCCTCGAGCCAGAGTTAATTGGGGGGATTTATAGTCCACTCTGTTTGAAGGTTTAAGGATACGTTAGCCATCTTTGAGGCTAAGATCAACTTAAACGGGACCGTTTAGATCCGATAAAAGAGCATGCGGGGCTCTATTGTCCTAGTTTAAGGACATTACGGTCCATGGGTAGTTTAAGGACATTGCGGTCCATGGGTAGTTTAAGGACATTGCGGTCCGTTGTTAGTTTTAAGACATCTCGGTCAAGGTTAAGGACGTCGTAGTCCATGGGTTTAAGGACCCCACAGTCCATTGTTAGTTTTAAGACATCTCGGTCAAGGTTAAGGACGTCGTAGTCCATGGGTTTAAGGACCCCATAGTCCGGTATGTGCTCTGGATGCTTCACACGGGTTCACTGCCGTGCTTGGCGAGGACCAGGCTCCGCTCTGGACGTTTTCCATGGGGTCGAAGAGTGATATTATCCGCGTTCCACGTAACCAGGAATTTGCATTAGACATGAGTTTAAGGACCCCACAGTCCATATCAATGTGTGGTCGTCGGGACCCGTCACCTCTTTGAAGACATTGAGGGATTACAATGCCAAGTATCAAAGGAGTGACGAGATGTACCCTAGAACCGGAGTGGATTAAATAGTCCTTGGCCCAATTTGGGATCAAGACCGATTAATTATGTTATGGGTCCATTGGACCAGTTAATCACCAATTGAGGACTTATGGCCATCTTGGGCTAAGTCCAATCAGGAGAGGCTTTGCCTCTATCCATTTGGGCCAATTGGGCCAAAGCCTAGTGTTAAACACTATAGAGCAGTCAGTGTTGAACACTGGGAATGGGGTTGACAAGTTAGTGTTTAACACTAAGAGAATATTTGGTGTTAAACACCAGTAACAATGCTTTTTCAGATTAGTGTTAAACACTAAGGTAATCAGTGTTGAACACTGCAAATGAAGATCTCAGATTAGTGTTTAAACACTAAGGTAATCAGTGTTGAACACTGCAAATAAAGCTTTTTAATTAGTGTTGAACACTAAGGCCCAACAGTGTTTTAACACTGGGTTCGAGAGTTTTAATTTAGCGTTAAACACTAAGGCAAGAGGGGTCACGTGGCAGCACGTGAGAGCGCCCTCCCTTCATTTGTTCTGCGGAGATTATCGCGTCTTTCAGAGCATCACGTGCCATCACGTGATGGGCATTCAAATGCCTATGTATTAGAGCTTCTGCCGAGGTCACGTGGGTCACGTGGGGTGCTGCCTCAAAGGGGCTTTCTGTAGATCTCTTGGGGGGTCACGTGATGACACGTGACCCTGCCTCTAGGTATTTTGTTTAAAGGCTTTGTTAATCTTCTTTCAGGAATTAAATTCCTCGAACTGTAAATTTCAGAGGAATTAAATTCCTACTTCCTTTCGAAGACTTTGTTTTCTGGAATAGAGTTTAACTCTGAATTTTCTGTAGGAATTAAATTCCTCATATACGTGAAGGGATGAATAGGGTTAAACCCTAATAAAAGTTTTTAAGGAGTTTAAACTTCCATCCTCTGCATGATTAAGGGAATTAAATTCCTGCTGTTTCAACAGAACTAGGTTCTTAATTAGGGTTAAACCCTGTTTCTTTTTTTGTTCTGGAGGAATTAAATTCCCATGATATAGGGTCAAGCCCTAACTTTTATTTTAAAGGAATTAAATTCCTATAGTTCTGTGAGAATTAAATTCTCGTGCTTGCATTCCTTCTCCATGTTTCGGATCTGCATGGCAGGATCTCAACCCATTGAGAATTAAATTCTCAACCTTAAGGGGAGATGTGCACTTTGCAGATCCTCCATCAAAGAGAGAAGAAATATGTTCTTCTGTTTTTACATTATCAGAGTTAAACTCTGTTGAGAATTAAATTCTCTTTCTTTCAAAAGGCCTTCCCTTTCTTACCTAGGGTTTTTTGCAGAAGATCCGAGTCTTTTTCAAAGTATCAAAGCTCTTCTCCTTTTTTCTTTTTTCTTCTCTGCGCATGTATATGTATGTATGTCTCTTGGCTCCTATTTATAGGAGAAGCAGCCGAATCAATCAGTTTTTGACGAATCTTCATTGAGATTTGATTTGCATTCAGCATCCATTTTGGACCTTTGGATTATTAGGTGAATTTTATTCACCATTGGATTTTAAATCCAGAGATTCTCCCTTGTTGTTTTGATTAGATTTAAAGGGGAAATCTTTCCAAACCCGAGATTTTCCCATAGATAGACGATATTTCATCACCTCTGAATCTTTAATTTGATTGGTTCAAGATAGTTGCTTTCTTTCGGAAAGATTTGAATTTCCTTCAGAATTTAATTCTGTTAACACAATGGGCTTTGAAAGCCGGTCACGTGTGACCACGTGACCCATGGTCACGTGTGGGCACGTGACCCCCTTTGGAATGAGCCTTTTCCTTTCTTTTGCGCTCTGTCTTCTGATCGCTGCCTAAGTGTCACGTGCTACCACGTGACCCCTGGTCACGTGTGAGCACGTGACCCTCGTTTGAACTCTTTTTCCTTGGTTCGTCTGGAGAACGAGTCTGCTGTCTTGAACATCACGTGCCAACACGTGACCCTGGTCACGTGGGAACACGTGACCTCTTCTGAAGCCTTTTCTTGACTTGATCAGAGAACTTGTGTGCCTTTGACGCTTGCATTTAAATGTCACGTGTCGCCACGTGACCCTGGTCACGTGGGAGCACGTGACTCTTTCTGAAGCCCATTTTCTTCAGCGTAGTCAGGAAACTGAACTTGACTTGATGATGCCTTTTAGGTGTCACGTGCCAACACGTGACCCCTTTTTGAAGCTTTTCCCAGAAGCTTTCCTGATTTTAAATCAGGAAACAAATGCCCCCACAGCGTTGTTCTCACGTGTCTGCACGTGAGTGCAACGCTGTCACCTCTTGTGACCGTTGGATTCCTCTAGGGATCTGGGGAGACGAAGCGTTTTCATTGTCTTCTATAAATACCTCTGTCTCTTCATAAGAGCCTTCACTTTGTTCATCTTCTTCTTCTGAGAACTTTTTCTGAGAATTTAATTCTCTTCTTCCAGAGCTTAGTTCTCTGTCTTGAAACAATCTTCAGAGTTTAACTCTGTTCAAAAGGAATCTTTTTTCCTCAGGTAATGTTCTTGGACAACGATGGACCTTCACATTTCCCTGGATTTTAAATCCAAAACAAGGGTTTTTACCCTTCTTTCTTCATATTTTCCATAAGAACATGAAACTGTTTAATCTTTCAACTGTAGATCTCTTAGGGTTTAGATGATCTTTGGAGAGATGATGATGGCGGTTCAAATCCATGGAATTTAATTCCATCCAAAAATGTTTTTGGGAATTTAATTCCCTTTTCTTAATAAGGAATTTAATTCCAACGAAGAACTCGATTTCTTCACACAGAGGCTTCCTGGGGTCTCTTGGCCCGAGGTTGTTCTTCAGCAGTTAATGCAATGGGGGCCTTGTAATGATGTCTTTTTGTGTGAAATCAATTCCTTTGATTTTATTGGATCCACTGTAGAGCCCGAGACAGATCCTGTTGGGGGGATGTGCATGGCCATCATTTTTTATTAAATGAGGATATTCCCTTTTGTTTTATTGTAACTGTTTGATCTCATTATTAATGAGCCGTCATCCGGATTCTGTGGGGCCCATGTGTTTTATAGCCAATGGTCCCAGGAAACTTTGCTGTTGCTTTCTCCCACTAGTCTTCATGTTCATGCATGAATAAACATCGCTGACTTTCCTTTTAACGGTTTTCTTTTATTGGATTTCAGGTGCGATGGCTTCTGCTCCACGCTTTCCCTTTTCTCGCTCGGAGGCGGCTTTTCCTCAGTCACCGTCTGATGAGGAAGCGATGGCGATGATTCGGGCTCATGACCTGAACTGCACCAACCTTCTTCAGTGGGGGTCTTGGTATAGTCAGATTATTCAGGGTCGTCGGAGTTTTCTCTGCGCGGTGCCAACGGAGCCTACTTTCCCTTTTTTACCGATGGATCCTCCAAGGACAGCTTTTGCTGTGGAAATGCCCAACTGGACTCCAACGGGGAGGCTTGAGCCTTCGACGACCGGTATTCCGAACCATCCGATTCCGGCCATAGACATCCTGGGGCGACGTATCTGCCAGGGTGAGGCCCACCCGTGGGGGCAAATTTATAAGATAGGGCTCACTCCCAGGCATCCTACGGGCTACCTTCTCTGGGCTCGCTACATCCTTTCCGCCCATCGGGCGCGGTTGCAGAAAGTTGGGCTTTATCAGGCCATATATGCGTCACTGTTCCATTACAAGTCTCCGCATGCCTGGTGGGTCAAGGCGTTTTTGAACCAGTGGAATCTTCCCACTAATACTTTTCTTCTGGGGGATCGCGAGGTCTCGATCTCTCTTGCAGAATTTTATGAAATCTCAGGATTGCCAATCAGGGGCGCACTGTATGAGGAGTTGTTGCCTTCTGACGAGTATGTCTTCGAGCCCGAGTCTGCACCGATTGACGGCCTGTCCGCTGAGAATGCTGTTCGCCATAAGCGCCCCAGCTTGATCAAGGCGCTGGGTATTTTTGATCAATTGTTCACTGAGTCTGAGGAGCAGGGTGTTACTTTTAAAAGCTTCATTTCCTGTTTCCTTCGTGAGGATATCATATCGAAGACTGCTCCGAAGTTTGCTAACATCAGAGACCCCTTTGGGTTTGGTCCGAAGAAGCTACCGACTGCTGAATCGGACCTGCCACAATATTATATTCCCATCGTGTCGCCGATGTCTTTTGAGTCCGTTGCAGCACCCGGTATGGATGAAGAAACATTCTTCGTGGGGTTTGTCAGTGTTTGGCTTAGCTGGTTTGTTATCCCGATGCATCGCCGCTTCATGAGAGCCTCGGTCATCTACCCGGCTCATCGTATTGCTGAGGGGACGCGATTGGCCATCGGCATCCCGGCCTTGGCACACCTCTATAATGGATTGGGCACCGCAGCTAATACTTCTACGCCTGGCGTGGATGTGGTGAACTTTTCGCTTCATTATTTCACGTCCTGGATCGAAATGCATGTATTGGGGGCGTTCGCCATGCATCAGAGGCCCTCATTTTACGATGCCTACCCCTTTCCATGACTTATGCGGCTAGTGGATGCTTCTGCCGCCGACCCGACTCAATTCGGGGCCATTCGGGTGCTAATTTCTCCTCATGCCACCGCTGGCGGGTTGGTTTTTACTGATCGGGTCTTGTCTACTCCTTCGGGTCCCGTCCAACAACTCTGGGACCAGTCGAAAGACAACGCACCTTCTCTGAAGCCCCGGGAGGCCACGCATTTGTATGCAATCAGACCGGGTTACTTGGTGTTTCGCCAGGACAATGCGGCTCTTTTCATGCGGTACAATCCGCATCGATTTGCCCGGCAGTTCGGATACGACCAGGGTGTTCCTTTCGAGGCTTTTATGGTCGCCCCGATCCCTTCGCTTGATGCTGTTCGCGATGCTGCTCATCATTTTATGAGACTGAACACCGGCTCTTATTTCATGGTCCCTGAAGCTGAGTACATGCCTCGATGCGTGGGCGCGTTTACGGGTTGGTATCTTCATCGGGTCAACCCAATCATTCTCGAGGAAAGGAGGGTGCTTCTTGGCCATGATGCCCCTCCTCTGGCTCCTGGGGCTGAGTTACGACCGAGGGTTCCATTCCGCTTTCCTTTGAGGGAGATTGGCACCGCGCTCATTCCAGGGGAGTCCGGGGTAGACCTTACTCCGATAGCTGGTATGCCTTTGGGTTCTCGCTCACGGGGTAAGCGGGCTCCGGTGGTAGCACCCCTGCCGGTGGCGGCGCCGCCTTCTGTGGCGTCGACAAGGGCGATGTCATCCTCGGTTGTGGCACCGAGCGAGAGTAACAGGAATGAGGGCTCCGAGGGCGATGTGGGCCAGCGCCGCCCTAAGGCTTCGCGAGGGAGGAAGCGGTCATCCTCAGCGACCGGCTCCGGGTCTAAACGGCGGAAGAAAGCGGCTACTGCCCCGCTTGATTCTGTGATGGAGTCTGAGCCTATCCTTGAAGACGAACCATTGGCCGTGCAAGGGTCAGACGCTGGACTTCTCTTCCCGAGTTCAGTGGATGAAGAGGCTGCGCAGTTGGCCGAGGCTATACGGCGCTCAAAAGACGCGTCTCATAACGCTAAGGTTCCGAAGAAGTCTTATCCCGCTGTAATTTTCTACGAAGACCCTTCGTGGATTCGGCGGCGATTTATCGGCCCTTTGGAGGAATGGGGGGAAAGGGCTCTGAAGCAGGCCGCTTCAGAAGACGCAGCTGATGCACTTTCTTTGTGGACCGGCGGCCATGAGTCCACCCTCGAACCTCGGCGAGCCCACCTCCTTGAGAAGGAGCAGCGGCTTGAAGAAGCCATATTGAGGGCTTCTTTGCGTATAGGTATGTTGTGTTTCTTTTATAGTTTTTCCGATCTTTTATGCCCGTGCATATATATATCATTATTCTTATTTGCATCGTGCAGAGTCTTCGACGCTGGGGGAGCTCCCCACGGGCCCACTAAAGCTAAAGCCCGCCAAAATTCTCAATGAGGCATTGCTGGATGTGGAGGGGGCTGACGAGGCTGCTCCTCTCATGGTGGAACTTCCAGCGGCGGTTCTTGGCCAGGGCGTGCTTGCCCCTTTGGAGGAGGCTCCTTTGGAGGCCGACGCCCCAATGACTCCTACTGCGAGCGGCCCAAAGGCTGGGAGCGAGGTAGTCGGGATTACTCTCCCTTTGTTGGAGCCTGAGGTCATGGCGGAGAACGTTGAGGCTGCTATCCCCCCGGCTCAAAATGGGAGGACTGTTGAAGGTATTCCTCTGTGTTTTAATTTAGCAACCCCTTCATAGTCTGAACTCTTTTATCTTTCCCAGAATTGCGCGGTTTGGCGGCCACGATCGCGGATCTGTCGCCTCGACAGTCATTTCAGCGTTTATTGGAGATGGCAGCTCCGCAAGCGATCTCCCCTCAGCGCATTGTCCTTTCGTCTGGGCAAGGTTGGTGTCGTCCATCCCTTCTCATAGCATCGTCGTTATTTTTGCGTACTGACATTGACGTTTCTTGCAGTTCTGGAAGCCGATGACGAGGTCGAGATTCTCGAAGGGCCAGGGGAGCCTTCAGCTCCTGCTTGTACGACTGTCGGTGAGTGCCATTTCATTACACTCTTACTCGTTCCTTGCTTAAGAATTTTGTTGACGTCTTTTAAATTTAAACAGCTCTGCCAGTCTCCACGGCGTTGGAGTCGCGCATCGTGATGCCACCCGGCCCTTATGCCTTGCGGGCTTCAGAACGCTTGGCCCAATTAAGCCTCGTCTCCTTGTCGTCTCTGATCGAGGAGCTTCGTGCTGGCAGCACGACCACGGCTGAAGCGTTCGCTGCCGAGGCTAACGGTTCTCTTCCTTTTCTTGCCACCTACTACAGCGAAGAGGTGGTGCGAGTCTGGGTGGAGTTCTGCCGGCGAGTGGAGGCTTGCCTGCACACTCTCGAGTGTTCTCGCCTTTCCCCGGAGGCCGTGGCTGCAAAGGCGGAGTTACGAGGGCTGATAGTACGGTGCGCGGCCAACATGACGTCATGTGAGAAGAGGCTCGGTCGCAAGTTCTCGGAAAGGGAGCTAGCCTCCAAGGCGCTGAGCGAGCTTCAAGCCAATCTCACAGCCAGGGCCAACAAAGCGTATGAACTCTGGCGGGTGCTTCAGGAGTCCATCAAAGAGGTGGTGGCTCTCGATAAAGCTGCCATGTTCACTCGTGAGAGGGTCGAGGCTCATAAGGCCACTGAGAAAGAGCTTGGAGCCCGGCTCGCTTCGTATCAGGCTCAGCAAGCTCAAGCGGATGCTCGTCTTCTGGAGATCTTGCGTCATGAAGCCGTGGGTCAGCAAAAGCAGGATGAGCTGACCAAGCTGCTGAATCGCCCGCCGGCCTGAAACATTTGTATCTTTTTCTTCCCTTTTGTACATACTCATGGATGAGAGTATTTTCTTTTTGTTTCTTTCATGAATTGTACTTTGTACCCATTTTGGTTTATGAATAAAAGATACATTTTTTCTTGTCAATGATGTGTCTCCTTTTCATTGAATGTATTCTGTGGGTATTCTATCTTGATCTCCTTGCAGGACAGCAATGGCTCAGGACTCAGGGTTAAGATCTGCTTCCTAAGGCTTTTGCATCTTATGAGCCACGAGGGTCTCATAAAGAGTTTTTCTCCCTACAGGTCGAGAGGATCCCATAGGTGTGAGTTCTTCTTAAAGATCGTGAGGATCCTTAAGCGGGTTTTCCCTTGAGAGTCGTAAGGACCTCACAAGAGAGTTTTTCTTCCTTACAGGTCGTGAGGGCCTGCAAGTGCCGGATGTGATCACCCTTATCCGTGTTTCACGGAGTCGGGAGTTTCTCAAGGTATCGTAGTTTAAAGACGTCACGGTCAAGGTTAAGGACCTCATAGTCCGTGGATTTAAGGACTCCACAGTCCGCTGTTAGTTTTAAGACATCACGGTCAAGGTTAAGGACCTCATAGTCCGTGGATTTAAGGACTCCACAGTCCGGTGTTTGGTTGCAGGGACCCGTCACCTCTTTGAAGACGTTGAGGAATTACAACGCCGGGCATCAAAGGAGTGAAGAGATGTACCCTTAAACCAAGGCAAAGTCTGTAGGGAATCGGGGTGGTTGATCGTTAGTTTTAAGACATCACGGTCGAGGTTAAGGACGTCATAGTCCGTGGATTTTAAGGACTCCACAGTCCGGTATTTGCTCTGGATGCTTCACACGGGTTCACTGCCGTGCTTGGCGAGGACCAGGCTCCGCTCTGGACGTTTTCCACGGGGTCAAAGAGTGACATTATCCGCGTTCCACGTAACCAGGAATTTTGCACTAGATGCTTCACACGGGTTCACTGCCGTGTTAGGCGAGGACTAGGCTCCGCTCTGGATGCTTCGCACGGGTTCACTGCCATGCTCTGCGAGGACCAGGATCCGCTCTGGACGTTTTCCACGGGGTCAAAGAGTGACATTATCCGCGTTCCACGTGACCAGGAATTTTGCACTAGATGCTTCACACGGGTTCACTGCCGCGTTAGGTGAGGACTAGGCTCCGCTCTGGATGCTTTGCACGGGTTCACTGCCATGCTCTGCGAGGACCAGGATCCGCTCTGGACGTTTTCCACGGGGTCAAAGAGTGACATTATCCGCGTTCCACGTGACCAGGAATTTCTGCACTAGATGCTTCACACGGGTTCACTGCCGCGTTAGGCGAGGACTAGGCTCCGCTATGGATGCTTCGCACGGGTTCATTGCCATGCTCTGCGAGGACCAGGATCCGCTCTGGACGTTTTCCACGGGGTCAAAGAGTGACATTATCCGCGTTCCACGTGACCAGGAATTTTGCACTAGATGCTTCACACGGGTTCACTGCCGCGTTAGGCGAGGACTAGGCTCCGCTCTGGATGCTTCGCACGGGTTCACTGCCATGCTCTACGAGGACCAGGATCCGCTCTGGACGTTTTCCACGGGGTCAAAGAGTGACATTATCCGCGTTCCACGTAACTAGGAATTTTGCACTAGATGCTTCACACGGGTTCACTGCCGCGTTAGGCGGGGACTAGGCTCCGCTCTGGATGCTTTGCACGGGTTCACTGCCATGCTCTGCGAGGACCAGGATCCGCTCTGGACATTTTCCACGGGGTCAAAGAGTGACATTATCCGCGTTCCACGTAACCAGGAATTTTGCACTAGATGCTTCACACGGGTTCATTGCCGCGTTAGGCGAGGACTAGGCTCCGCTCTGGATGCTTTGCACGGGTTCACTGCCATGCTCTGCGAGGACCAGGATCCGCTCTGGACGTTTTCCACGGGGTCAAAGAGTGACATTATCCGCGTTCCACGTAACCAGGAATTTTGCACTAGATGCTTCACACGGGTTCATTGCCGCGTTAGGCGAGGACTAGGCTCCGCTCTGGATGCTTCGCACGGGTTCACTGCCATGCTCTGCGAGGACCAGGATCCGCTCTGGACGTTTTCCACGGGGTCAAAGAGTGACATTATCCGCGTTCCACGTAACCAGGAATTTTGCACTAGATGCTTCACACGGGTTCACTGCCGCGTTAGGCGAGGACTAGG
Organism: Agapanthus africanus; assembly: GCA_030015575.1. NCBI lineage: Eukaryota > Viridiplantae > Streptophyta > Magnoliopsida > Asparagales > Amaryllidaceae > Agapanthus > Agapanthus africanus. The sequence continues at coordinate 334,400,867 of CM057349.1, forward strand.
CTCCGCTCTGGATGCTTCGCACGGGTTCACTGCCATGCTCTGCGAGGACCAGGATCCGCTCTGGACGTTTTCCACGGGGTCAAAGAGTGACATTATCCGCGTTCCACGTAACCAGGAATTTTGCACTAGATGCTTCACACGGGTTCACTGCCGCGTTAGGCGAGGACTAGGCTCCGCTCTGGATGCTTTCCACGGGTTCACTGCCATGCTCTGCGAGGACCAGGATCCGCTCTGGACGTTTTCCACGGGGTCAAAGAGTGACATTATCCGCGTTCCACGTAACCAGGAATTTTGCACTAGATGCTTCACACGGGTTCATTGCCGCGTTAGGCGAGGACTAGGCTCCGCTCTGGATGCTTTGCACTGGTTCACTGCCATGCTCTGCGAGGACCAGGATCCGCTCTGGACGTTTTCCACGGGGTCAAAGAGTGACATTATCCACGTTCCACGTAACCAGGAATTTTGCACTAGATGCTTCACACGGGTTCATTGCCGCGTTAGGCGAGGACTAGGCTCCGCTCTGGATGCTTCGCACGGGTTCACTTCCATGCTCTGCGAGGACCAGGATCCGCTCTGGACGTTTTCCACGGGGTCAAAGAGTGACATTATCCGCGTTCCACGTGACCAGGAATTTTGCACTAGATGCTTCACACGGGTTCACTGCCGCGTTAGGCGAGGACTAGGCTCCGCTCTGGATGCTTCGCACGGGTTCACTGCCATGCTCTGCGAGGACCAGGATCCGCTCTGGACGTTTTCCACGGGGTCTAAGAGTGACGTTATCCGCGTTCCACGTAACCAGGAATTTTGCACTAGATGCTTCACATGGGTTCACTGCCGCGTTAGGCGAGGACTAGGCTCCGCTCTGGATGCTTTGCACGGGTTCACTGCCTTGCTCTGCGAGGACCAGGATCCGCTCTGGACGTTTTCCACGGGGTCAAAGAGTGACATTATCCGCGTTCCACGTAACCAGGAATTTTGCACTAGATGCTTCACACGGGTTCACTGCCGCGTTTGGCGAGGACTAGGCTCCGCTCTGGATGCTTTGCACGGGTTCACTGCCATGCTCTGCGAGGACCAGGATCCGCTCTGGACGTTTTCCACGGGGTCAAAGAGTGACATTATCCGCATTCCACGTAACCAGGAATTTTGCACTAGATGCTTCACACGGGTTCATTGCCGCGTTAGGCGAGGACTAGGCTCCGCTCTGGATGCTTCGCACGGGTTCACTGCCATGCTCTGCGAGGACCAGGATCCGCTCTGGACGTTTTCCACGGGGTCAAAGAGTGACATTATCCGCGTTCCACGTGACCAGGAATTTTTTGCTGAATATATCCGCATTTCACGGAGTGGAGGTTTGACTGTTGGCGATATGTGTACCACCGAGCCATGGAACTGGGAGTTGCCGATGTTCCGCTTAGCTTGAAGTTGTGCCCGTTGTTACGAGACGATCTCCCGGTTATTTGTGAACCGTCGAGATTTGGCTTCCTCTCATGATGAAACCTGGGGGAAGGAGTATGATCCCTTCTTTGTTTGCGCCCCTGGATTGTATACAGGGATTGTTGTAGTATCACCTGTAGGGCAAAAAGGTTTCATTTTTCCATCATTTCTTTTATTCTTTCCGCGATGCTCTATCATTTCAGCTTTTTATATCGCGAAGGTCGCGATTGCCCAATCATTTCGGCTATTTTTCGCGGTGCCCAATCATTTCGGCTATTTGTTTTATTTTTACTCGCTGCTTTTTATTGCGAGTTGCCCCATCATTTCGGCTATTTTTCATGCATACATTTTTACTTGCTGCTTTTTATTGCAAGTTGCCCCATCATTTCGGCTATTTCGTAGGCATGTGTGGCCTGCTAGCTTTTTCGCCGCAAGCTCGGATTTTGGACACCGATTTCGGCATCAGCATCGCTGCAACTGGGATGTTGCCCGGAGCGAATCATCATTTTCCTTTGTCGATGTTGAACAAAGGTGGCTTAGCAAACAGGGTTAAGGTCCTGTCGACTAAGGCTTTTGACTTCATGAGCCGTAAGGGTTTCACAAAGGTATTTCTCCCTACAAGTCGTGAGGATCTTGCAGGTGTACTTTCTCCTTAGGGATCGTGAGGATTCCTAAGTGTATGTTCCTCTGTAAGTCGTAAGGATCCTACAAGAGGGCTTTCTCCTTATGGGTCGAGGGGACCTACAAGGGTTGGACTTTGCTGGGGAAATGTTTATTCGCGCCCGTGGATTGTATACAAGGGTCAGTATTGAGCCTCTTGTAGGGCAATATCGGAGGTTGTGGAGGATTTGCTTAAGAACAGGTTTAGGTTTCTGTAACTTAAGACTTTCAAATCTCATGGGTCGTGAGGGTCCCACAAGAGAATTCTCCTTACGAGTCGTAAGGATCTCGTAAGTGTATTTTCTCCTTAGGAATCGTGAGGATCCCTAAGTGTGTTGCTCCCTTGTGAGTCGTAAGGATCTCACGTAGGTGGTTCCTCCTTACAAGGTCGAGAGGACTCTGTAAGTGTCCTTTAACGAGGTTGCGCCCTTTCGGGTTTTCACAAACACTCGCCGGTAGTCTTGCTGTTTTTACTCACGGAGCCCTTTCGGGTTTTCATCCGTGCCCGTTTTGCTTATAGACATACCGTTTTTTTTTATTCTTTTCACTTTTTTTTTACAAGGTCGCGCCCTCTCACGTTTTCACGAACACTTGCCGGCAGCCCTGCTGTTTTTACTCACGGAGCCCTTTCGGGTTTTCATCCGTGCCCACTTTGCTTATGGACATACCGTTTTTTTTATTTTTTATTTATTTATTTTTTTTTATCTTCTTTTTTCTTTGTTCATCCATCTCGTCGACCTAAGGACGTTGCGGTAGTAGTTTAGGGACGTTTCGGTCCGTCGATAGTTTAAGGACGTTTCGGTCCGTTGTTAGTTTAAGGACGTTCCGGTCCGTTGTTAGTTTAAGGACGTTTCGGTCCGTTGTTGGTTTAAGGACGTTTCGGTCCGCCGATATGGGAAGGCTGGCTGCTGCTTGTAAAGTCTGAGCCTAGGAAGATAGTGAGCGGACATAGTCGTCGTCATCTATCATTGACCCAGGCTGTGGCTTATTAAGCATAGTATTTCTTTAAGAAGCGGCCGTTTATTGGCCTGAAAGGCCTTTCACCGTGCATGTCCATGAGTAGGTAGGCTCCACCCTGGTAGACCTTGTCTATGATATACGGGCCTTCATAGTTTGGCTCAAATTTTCCCCGCTTGGCACGATTGGGGATCATAGGTCTTTTGACCACTAGTACGAGTTCGCCTTGGCGGAATGTCCTCGGCCTGGTCAATCTTTCGTACGAGCGCGTCATCTTTGCTTTGTAGGCTTCTAGATGTTGTTGCGCTATGAGCCGGGTTTCGTCGAGGGCATCAAGCTCCTCAAGCCGAAGGTGAGCATTTTCTTCGTTCGTCAGCTCGTGGTGGACTGCTACTCGTAGAGAGGGTAACTCTATCTCGAGGGGGAGTACTGCCTCCGTCCCAAACACCAACGCGTACGGCGTTGTGTTTGTGGCCGTCTTGAACGTAGTTCGGTAAGCCCAAAGGGCTTCTTTCAGCCTTTCGTGCCAGTCTCTCTTATTCCTGGAAACGGTCTTTTTTATGATCTTCGTCAAGGTCTTATTGAAGGCCTCGGCCAGACCGTTAGCTCGTGGATTGTAAACCGAAGAATATCTCCAGTCTATATTGTGCTGCTGTGCGAAGCGGCTAATCTTATGGCTTCGGTAGGCCGGCCCGTTATCGGAGATAATCCGCCGTGGAGTTCCGAACCGATAGATGACGTGCGTCTTGAAGAAATGGAGGATATTCTCCGTCTTCACTTCCCTCAGTGGTACTGCTTCTGCCCATTTGGAGAAGTAATCAGTTGTCGCCAGAATAAAACGGTGTCCCCGGGATGATGCTGGCTCAATGGGGCCGACTATGTCAGTCCCCCACATTTCGAATGGCCAACTAGCCAGCGTCGGGTGCAGTGGATTCGGATGTTGGTGGATGAAGTCTCCATGGATCTGGCATGAGTGACATTGCTTCGCATACTCGAGGCAGTCCTGGATCATCGTGGGCCAGTAATAACCCATCCGTTTAATTTTTAACTTCATCTTTGGGCCTGCTTGGTGAGAACCGCAAAGTCCGTCATGAACTTCCTGAACGACTCTTTCTGCTTCGTCAGGTCCCAAGCATCTCAGCCATAGAGAATCGAACGATCTCTTGTATAGAATATCGTTGACGAAAGCGAAAGATAAGGCTCGTTTCATGAGCCGATGTCTTGAGGACGCTTCTTCGGGCATTCGGTGGGACTTAAAGTAGTCTATGAAGACTTCCCTCCAGTCTTCGGCCTTCTCATGGTCTTTTATTTGTAGGGTCATCTGCTCAGTCGTTCCCTTTTTTCCGCATGATTCCGGAGATATTTCTGCCGGGGCGAGCACTTGACGGCTTTGTACCACAATTCTGACGTCATCGAGGTTCTCGTCAGCCAGTTCTTTAGCAAGTTTAGCCAACGCGTCTGCTTTGCTGTTTTCCGCACGCGGTATGTTCTCCAAAGTATAGGAGGGAATTTGGTTCAATAGTTGTTGCACCCTTTCGCCGTACTTCACCAATTCCGGCTTGCACGTTTGATAGTCACCATTTACTTGACTGACGACCAGCTGAGAATTCCCGTATATGAGGAGGTCTTCAATTCCTATGTCGATGGCGATCTCGAGGCCTGCTATCAGAGCTTCGTATTCGGCTTCATTGTTTGTCCTCGGCTCTGTTAAGGAAAAGGCGAAGCGCATTATCCCTCCTTGTGGAGTTGCAAAGATGAGGCCTATCCCTGATTTGATCATTGGGATACCTTGTTTCTGTTTCTTTATGGAGGACGCTCCATCGAAATAGAGTTCCCATCGGGTGCTTCCGCCGCTAATCGCATCAAATGCATGCTCGTCCGGCAAATCGCAATTCTGAGGAGAATTGGCCGGTATCGGGTGCTCGGCGAGGAAGTCGGCAATGGCCTGGCCTTTCACTGCCTTGAGAGGTTGATACGTTATCGAGAACTCCATCAAGAGCAGGGCCCACTTAGCAAGTCGTCCCGTCAGTATGGCTTTCGACATCAAATATTTGAGAGGGTCCACCTTTGAAATAAGACGGACTTCATGTGCTAATGCGTAATGTCTAAGCTTTGTTACTGCAAAGATCAACGCCAGGCAGTGCTTTTCAATGGGGGAATAGTTGCTTTCTGCCCCCAGCAGCACTCGACTTAAGTAGTAAAGTGCTCTTTCTTTCCCCTGATCGTTCTCTTGTGCCCATAATGCGCCTAAGGAACCTTCGAGGGCGGCCGTGTAAAGAATGAGAGGCTTTCCCTTCACTGGAGCAGCCAACACTGGAGGGTTCTGCAGGTACTGCTTGATCTCGTCTAGTGCACCTTGACATTTATGATCCCAAACGAATGGGGTTCCCTTTTTCATCAGGTGGCTGTAAGGACGGCATTTGCCTGAAAGATTGGCGATAAACCGCCGGATGTATGCGAGCTTCCCTTGGAGAGACCGCAACTGCTTGAGGGTTCTTGGCGGAGGCATTTCCATGATCGCCTTAATCTTTGACGGATCTATTTCAATACCTCGGTGTCAAACGATGAATCCCAGAAATTTGCCCGAGGAGACTCCAAACGCGCATTTGAGGGGATTCATTTTCAAATTGTATTGCCGAAGGCGTTGAAATACAGTCTCCAGATGCTTTAAATGCTCTTCGTATGACATGCTCTTTACTACGAGGTCATCGATATAGCACTCGACGATGTCATGTATGAGATCGTCGAAGATCTTTGTCATGGCCCTTTGATAGGTGGCGCCAGCGTTCTATAGACCAAAGGGCATAACCTTGTAGCAAAATATACCCAAAGGGGTGCGGAAAGCGGTATGCTTCTGGTCTTCAGGATGCATCTTTATTTGATTGTATCCTGATGAACCATCCATAAAGGAGAAAACCTCGTGAGTTGACGTGTTATCTATCATTAGTTCGGTTACCGGTACTGGGAAATCATCCTTTGGACAGGCTTTATTGAGATCCCTGAAATCCACACATATGTGTACCGTCCCATTCTTCTTCATTACAGGGACGATATTGGCGATCCAGTCGGGGTACTGGACTTCTTGGATAAATCCAGAATCGATCAGCTTCTTGACTTCGGCGTTGATGCTCATCTCAAGCTCGAGTCGCATCCTCCTTGGCGCCTGCTTGACTGGCTTGATATCTGGGGATATTGCTAATCTATGCACAGCAATTTCCGGATCCAATCCTGGCATCTCGGAGTAGTTCCACGCGAAGCAGTCTTTATGCCGTAGAAGCACGTTCTTTAACGCAGCCACCTTTTCTTCGGATAATAGCTCGCTGACAAATGTCGGTCGCGGGTCGTCTGCCGATCCCAACTCAATCTTCTTGAGGTTATCTGCAGTAGTATGTATACCATCTTCCAGTTCTTTCGGAGCGGGCGGAAATTCTGAGATCACCTCATCATCGCTGTTCTCAAAGCACCGGTAAAGGTCACCTACGTTCTCGGGCTCTTCCCCTAATATCGTAATCGTATAACAAGTGCGAACCCGCTCTGTGGACTGAAGTGGACCCGGTTCTGCTCTTGCGGCCTTGGGCTCATGCTTTCGCGGCGGCGTTATCTTCCAGCCGTCGGATAAAGCGAATCTACCCCGTCGGTACTGGTCCTCGACCCAGTTCTTGAAGGTGAAGCAGTCTTCGGTAGGATGTCCTATGGTTCGGTGATAGGAGCAATACCTCGGATGAGAGACCTTGCCAGCTTGCCCAGGATGTCTAGACTCTGGAAGCGTGATCATTCGATGTTTTATAGCGAGGTTGAGTAACCTCTCCGTCTTGTCTCGGGGGAAGGAATACGCTCGACTTATCTTCTTCACGAGGGACCAACCCGAGCCGCTTCTTGATTTATTTTCATCTCTGCGTCGGGCCTTTCGTACAACGGATTGACGGGGATAAGCGTCTTTGTCTTTTTCGGTATGCTGAGATAGACGTTGCGTCCTGGTCTTCTTGTAGATGGCCATCTCGCGGTTGTGGTCTTCCTGAGCTCTCTGACCCGTTTTCCTGATAGGCTTGTTCGTTCGCTCTTCAAACGACGGACTCGATGTTTCAATCGCAGGGTCTAGTTTTAATGAAGGGTTGGCATCTCCTGACAGGGCGTCCTCCTCTTCATCAAAGGTATATATAGTGTAGCTGCTGTGAGTCCGTTCCCGTTTTCCAGCTCTTGCGTATCCGAGCCCGAGTGTTTCCATCTTCCCGTTGGGCAACTTGCGTTGAGTCCCGGGGACATCCCAAATCCTGTTGTAGAACCGAGCCTGCCGAACAGCCTGTTTTAAGGGTACTCCTTGGCGCTTCAATAGCTTCTTTAATCCGTCCGTATAGTATCTGGGCAGACGGATGGGTTGGAGCCTGTCGAGCGTAGTATCTGCGCCATGCCAGATCTCTTTCTCTATTTTCGACTCTGAGGATCGGTAAAATAGGATCACCTTCTCGCCCCTTCGCCTGGGAGGGACGTAAAATGTTTGCAGGTCCTGCACATCGTGAGCCTGAAGCGCGTCGAGATCCTTGTAGTGCTCTCGCGGTACCATGGTGATTTGCAAACTATGGTCATCGCCAAGGGGTGCTTGTGTCGGCAGCCGATTGGAGAACACAGCATTAACTTCATCTTCTGAATCACTTCTGAAGACTAATACGGGGGCGGGTGTCCTCAGGTTGTTGCGTTGAGATGGCCCTGCATAAACTATCTCTTCCTCTTCTTCGGTATCGCTCCCGAAAATAGGGATGGTGGCGGCGGTTTTGTTTTCCGGATTGCGACATCTTTCTGTATCCTCGAAATCTGGCAAAAAGTATTTCGCATCTTCGTATTAGCGGACTTCGTTCACGGAAAATGGGTTTAACTCACCTGTTACGGTATACTCGAAACCATCCTTGAAGTACTTCATACACTGATGTTGTGTAGAGGGGATGATGTTGTACTCGTGTAGCCAGGGACGACCGAGCAAGGCGTTGTAGCAGGTCTTGGCGACAATGACATGGAATTTGATGTCTGTGACGAGAAGTCCGAAGCGTAATGTTAGTATCACGGATCCGAGAGTCCGTGACGATTGTGAATCGAAACCGGAGATAGTAATTTTGTCACGAGCGAGGTGTTGCACACTCATGCAGATTTCCTTCAACACCCGAACATTAAGGAGGTTGACGGATGATCCATTATCCACCAGGATCTTGCCTATCTTGATATCATGGCAGTATCCGGAGACATATAGGGGCCGGTTGTGGTCGCACGTCCCGAGAAGGAGGTCTTCATCACCGAAAGTGACGTCGGCCGTATGCACTTCCTCCAGTTCATCCTTCATCCTTTCAGTGGCGAGGAAGGCTTGGAATTGCTCGGGTTCTTGTAACGCCTTAATTAGTGAGTCTCGCGCTTCTTTCGATAATAGGAGGGCATCAAGAATGCTAAGCTGAGAAGGTAGCTTCCTTAGGTGCGCGAGAATGTTATAGTCCACTTTACTCTTCCTAGGAGGGTCTTTGGTAGCCAGCTCTTTCGTGACTTGGTCATCTAACGTGATATCTTCAGTGACCTTTTCTTTTCCCTTATCTTTTCTATTCCCGGGCCCGAGATTCTTTTCTGGGAGTGTGCGATTGCGCAGCTGAATGTTCTCGCAGATTTCCGATTCCTCCTCTTTCCCCGAGACAGATTCTTTAAAGAGAGGGCCCAGAGCCATTTCTTCATCAGAGTCGCTCCCAAAGGTGAGAACTTGTGACCCCCTGGCGTTAACCATGCAACAGTTGCCAGTCGTTCTGTTGTGTCCATCGACAGTACTTCTTCGCTCCCGACGGATCTTGCGTTTCATGCGCTTAAAATGTTGCCGATGAGCAACATATCCTTGCCACCATATCTTAAAGGCGTCGCACTCCTCCGTGGGATGTGAGATTTTCCGATGATATGTGCAATAGTCAGGGTGCTTCTCTACCCCATCGTGTGTGTTTCCTTCCGAGGGCGGTAGCTTCATTCCCATTGACATGGCTTTGGCAAACCTTTTCCTCGTCTTGAATATCTTCTTGTCTGCTTCGGATGCCTTATGCTCTGACAGGGGTAGTTCAACTCTTTCGTTCAGTTGCCCGCATTTGGCTCCTTCCGACGTGGTCATCTCACGCTCCTGGTCCGCTTTACATTTTAGACGAATCTCGTCTAGAAAAGCGTCGATCATTTCATCTGTTGGCCATGCGCGTTCTGGTACAGGCTCTGCCTCCAGTTTCCTAATGCCAGGAGTTTTCCCATCATCGGTAAACGAGTGGGAGATTACATTACAACTCGCCACATATCCTTCGGATTCATCCGACGAGCTTTCTCCATCGTCTTCCTCTTGAAAGATGTGGTTGAGGAACTCTTGCAATGTGACAGGAGTTCGCGCCTTTTGATTGTATTCTTCCAGCGCGTCGATTTGCTTCTGCAAGTTCGTGTGCTCGTTTCCAAGCTTCACGGGCTTCTTCGGTTTTCTTCTTCTTTTTCTTCGAAGACTTTGACGGCTGGGCGTGAGTATTTGGGCCATTATCGTGAGTCTTCGTAGTTGGACGGGGCTTCAACATCCTTTTGATAATTTGAGGTTCAAGAGGGTCCTTCCATTCGATCGCAGGGCACGCATGAAGGTCTCTCAGCATTCTTTTGGTTTTAGTTGATAGCACGACCTCCCATGGAGCTTCTTCAATAAAAGAACATGTTGCCCCCGGTGTATCCGCTTTCCTCGGAGCATGCGGCTGTGGTGGGTTCACCTTCCACTTTTCGGACAGTACAAACTTCCCCTGGAGGTATTGGTCTTCAATCCATCCTTTGAAGACGAAGCAATCTTCAATCGGATGGCCTACCGTCTGATGGTAAGGGCAATAGTTAGGGTTATTCACCTCGGTGGGTTGCGGCGGTCGCCTTGGATTTGGCAGGTTTATAAGTCTGTTGCGTATTGCCAGCTCGAATAGCCGTTTCGTCTTGTCCCGTGGGAACGAGTAGGGACGCTTCATCTTCTCATTATAATACCGACGTCTTTCCTCCAGTTGATCTGCCCGGTTCGGGGCGTTAGGTTGCTGTTGGGCATTCGCAACAAAGGTTGCTCTTCCTTTACCCTTGTCATTCCGGGGTTCCGACTTCGGGGTAGGTGGTCTATGACCCATCTGGTCCATCTGAGCCAACTTGTCGATCAAAGCCTGGAATGTGGTTGGCTTAAAGAACATCATAAACTGGGAGATAGTTGCGTGAGGGTCTAGAGTTCCCACGAACATGCCCACCGCAGGTGCTTCCTCAATGCGTTGCTCACATCTCGACCACAAGTTCCGCCAGCGTATAGCGTACTGGACCCAGGTTTCGCCCGGTTTTACCCTGGCGTTAATAAGTGCAGTTATTGGAGTGCGTTCGCTGGCACTTGCAAATCGCTGAGTGAACAACAACTCCATTTCAGCGAACGTTTTGATAGAATCGTTCGGGAGTTCCGAATACCATTCGAACGCTGTTTCTGATAAGCTGCCCACGAACTGGCGGAGCAACAATTTATCATCACCGCCGGTGTTACCACAGAGGGCCCGGAACTGGGCGACATGTTGATGGGGATTGCCGGTCCCCTTATATACGTGGAATTTTGGTATCGTATAGCCTTGCGGGTATTTGATTTGGTCGTACCAGCTCGGATACGGCCGCCCCGTTTTCACGACTTGACCAGCTGCCTCAGTAGCGTGATGAACTCGGATTTGCTGGGCTATGTAATCAGCCAAGTCAGCCTTAGAGATTGCCTCCTCCTTGGCCGTTGAGAGGGCTGGTGGTGGATTTGACGTTTCTCCTCGGTCGTCTTCAAGAACGATTGGGGGATCCTCGGCGGGTAAGTCCTGCTGGATCATCATTCCTATCACATCTTGGAAGAGAAGGCCCATCCGTTGTATGTTGGCCACTTGTTCAGCAGCCTCTTTGTCCCTTTTCTCCAGTGTCCGGCGAAGGAATTCAGCGTCGGTTTCTTCTTCTCGGCGTGCGTCTGAGGACGTTTCCGGATTTTCTTTTGACCCGGTGAGCGTGGCCATAGCATTCATCATTTCTTGAAGCTTTTGTTGCTGTTCCTGGGCTTTCGTCACGGATCGGGTTAGCGGTCGGTGGCCTGTAGAAGTGCGGCTTTCCTCTTTTCCAGAGGCCATGTAAACAGTGTGCACCACCATGCCCCCAGACTTTGGGCGTCTGGGCTCAGTGCTTTTAGCCGTCGTTGCATGCTGCGGGGTTTTCTCTGACCTCCTCCTTTTATGAGCCATGGAGGTTGAGGGGGCCGTTGAGGTGGGCGTCCTGACAGCCTTTTGGGGTTTAGCCTGGTGACCATCTTCCGGTTGGATTTTCAGCTTCTTGTGCTGGCGGGAGAAGTTTGGATCGATGATCGAGTCCCGTGCCTGCCGCCAAACCTTATAGATTTTGGAAGACAGCCGTTGAGGAGATCGGGGTTGTTCGGGTTTTATTTCGACAACCTCTTTTAATGAGGGAGGAGACCTCTTCAGCACTGCCGTAGGAGAATTCCTTCGCACCTTATTTAGCATTTCAAAGTTGTTCCCAGTTGGAACAGCAGCATTAACTTCTGCCACCGGGGCCGATGGAGTCAACCCGGAGGGGGAGTTGCCCCCAGCCTTCCTCACTCGGCGCCAATGGCGACGTCGAGCGTGCCGAGCGGACGGCGTAGAGCCAGCGGTAAGAATGGTTTCGTCTTGCCCCCTGTGTAGGTGGGGGGTCGCTGTTGGTGTTAGCCTGTCAAAGACCGACATCCTTTGGGCAGCAGGAGCGGGAGCTGAAGCCGTCAATCTTGTAAAGACCGACCTTTTGGCCGGAGAAGCCGCCTTGACGATTTCGGGAGCAGGAGCAGCCACTTTCTTGGAAGCAGCCTTCTCTGAGATTGTAGGCCCCATGATGGGTTTGCAGGATTTCTGGCCCAATCTAGAGAAGACCGAGGCGTTGATGTTGGGCGACTCGTTGAGAGGAGCCGCGGCAGGGGTAAGACGATCAAAGACCGACTTCTTAAGAGCTTCCGTTGTCAGCACTGGAGCGGTGAAGTTTGTCGGCGGGAGCATGGTCCCAAAGAACAATCCTGTGGTGGCGCGAGTGACCTGTTCCACGGGCATTGTGAATAGCGAGGCAGCTTGAGGTCCGTAGGCTATACCTCCTGGCGAGGCAGAGCGTTGGTTGCAATTGCAGTCTGAGCAGTTGGAGACTTTCACGGAAGTAGAAGCCATCGACCCTTTGCTTTCTGCAATAAGCCAGACGCCAACTCTTAGTATCTTGAAACCCAAGGGAAACCATTAGCGAGCCGCGATTGGTTCACGAGTCACGACACACGAAGTGTGGAGTGGAAAGAGGAAAAGGTCCCACCGGGCGTGCCAGAATCTGTTCCCCTCCGAAAGACGGCGCGACACCGCGTCTTGCCTGAGATTCGGGGCAGATGCTAATAGGTGCTATCCGTCCACCTCTTCGAAGATGCCAAGTTGATTTATGACACCATGTGTCGAAGGTTTAGACGGATGCGTCCGATGTAGCAGACTTCGTCAGATTCCCCCTCGCTTGAGGGGTTTTTTATTGTGGGGACGCTCTTCCCTGCAGGCGCAAGCCCCTGCAGTTAATTACGCTACCGCATTGCGGTAACAACTTTCTCCTTCTCCAGATGGTCACTTCGTGTCGTGGGTGTCTGTTTTGTATTTTGTTGCCCGTGGATTGTTTACGGAGACTGAGTTATGTCGTCGCCCGTAGGGCGTGGACTAGTCTAAATCCGTATCATCTTAGATTTGGGTTTGGGGGGGTTTGGTTTGAGGATACGTCAGCCCTACTTGAGGCTAAGATCAACTCAAACGTTTGTTAAGGATACGTTAGTCTAACTTTGTGACTAAGATTAACTTAACGGGATCGTTTAGATCCGACAAAAGAGCGTTTGGACTCTAATGTTCCAGTTTAGGGACATAGTGGTCCATGAATGTATGGCCGTCGGGACCCATCACCTCTCTGACGACGTTGAAGGATTACAACGACGGATGTCAGAGGAGTTCAAGGATGTACCCTCGAGCCAGAGTTAATTGGGGGGATTTATAGTCCACTCTGTTTGAAGGTTTAAGGATACGTTAGCCATCTTTGAGGCTAAGATCAACTTAAACGGGACCGTTTAGATCCGATAAAAGAGCATGCGGGGCTCTATTGTCCTAGTTTAAGGACATTACGGTCCATGGGTAGTTTAAGGACATTGCGGTCCATGGGTAGTTTAAGGACATTGCGGTCCGTTGTTAGTTTTAAGACATCTCGGTCAAGGTTAAGGACGTCGTAGTCCATGGGTTTAAGGACCCCACAGTCCATTGTTAGTTTTAAGACATCTCGGTCAAGGTTAAGGACGTCGTAGTCCATGGGTTTAAGGACCCCATAGTCCGGTATGTGCTCTGGATGCTTCACACGGGTTCACTGCCGTGCTTGGCGAGGACCAGGCTCCGCTCTGGACGTTTTCCACGGGGTCGAAGAGTGACATTATCCGCGTTCCACGTAACCAGGAATTTGCATTAGACATGAGTTTAAGGACCCCACAGTCCATATCAATGTGTGGTCGTCGGGACCCGTCACCTCTTTGAAGATATTGAGGGATTACAATGCCAAGTATCAAAGGAGTGACGAGATGTACCCTAGAACCGGAGTGGATTAAATAGTCCTTGGCCCAATTTGGGATCAAGACCGATTAATTATGTTATGGGTCCATTGGACCAGTTAATCACCAATTGAGGACTTATGACCATCTTGGGCTAAGTCCAATCAGGAGAGGCTTTGCCTCTATCCATTTGGGCCAATTGGGCCAAAGCCTAGTGTTAAACACTACAGAGCAGTCAGTGTTGAACACTGGGAATGGGGTTGACAAGTTAGTGTTTAACACTAAGAGAATATTTGGTGTTAAACACCAGTAACAATGCTTTTTCAGATTAGTGTTAAACACTAAGGTAATCAGTGTTGAACACTGCAAATGAAGATCTCAGATTAGTGTTTAAACACTAAGGTAATCAGTGTTGAACACTGCAAATAAAGCTTTTTAATTAGTGTAGAACACTAAGGCCCAACAGTGTTTTAACACTGGGTTCGAGAGTTTTAATTTAGCGTTAAACACTAAGGCAAGAGGGGTCACGTGGCAGCACGTGAGAGCGCCCTCCCTTCATTTGTTCTGCGGAGATTATCGCGTCTTTCAGAGCATCACGTGCCATCACGTGATGGGCATTCAAATGCCTATGTATTAGAGCTTCTGCCGAGGTCACGTGGGTCACGTGGGGTGCTGCCTCAAAGGGGCTTTCTGTAGATCTCTTGGGGGGTCACGTGATGACACGTGACCCTGCCTCTAGGTATTTTGTTTAAAGGCTTTGTTAATCTTCTTTCAGGAATTAAATTCCTCGAACTGTAAATTTCAGAGGAATTAAATTCCTACTTCCTTTCGAAGACTTTGTTTTCTGGAATAGAGTTTAACTCTGAATTTTCTGTAGGAATTAAATTCCTCATATACGTGAAGGGCTGAATAGGGTTAAACCCTAATAAAAGTTTTTAAGGAGTTTAAACTTCCATCCTCTGCATGATTAAGGGAATTAAATTCCTGCTGTTTCAACAGAACTAGGTTCTTAATTAGGGTTAAACCCTGTTTCTTTTTTTGTTCTGGAGGAATTAAATTCCCATGATATAGGGTCAAGCCCTAACTTTTATTTTAAAGGAATTAAATTCCTATAGTTCTGTGAGAATTAAATTCTCGTGCTTGCATTCCTTCTCCATGTTTCGGATCTGCATGGCAGGATCTCAACCCATTGAGAATTAAATTCTTAACCTTAAGGGGAGATGTGCACTTTGCAGATCCTCCATCAAAGAGAGAAGAAATATGTTCTTCTGTTTTTACATTATCAGAGTTAAACTCTGTTGAGAATTAAATTCTCTTTCTTTCAAAAGGCCTTCCCTTTCTTACCTAGGGTTTTTTGCAGAAGATCCGAGTCTTTTTCAAAGTATCAAAGCTCTTCTCCTTTTTTTCTTTTTTCTTCTCTGCGCATGTATATGTATGTATGTCTCTTGGCTCCTATTTATAGGAGAAGCAGCCGAATCAATCAGTTTTTGACGAATCTTCATTGAGATTTGATTTGCATTCAGCATCCATTTTGGACCTTTGGATTATTAGGTGAATTTTATTCACCATTGGATTTTAAATCCAGAGATTCTCCCTTGTTGTTTTGATTAGATTTAAAGGGGAAATCTTTCCAAACCCGAGATTTTCCCATAGATAGACGATATTTCATCACCTCTGAATCTTTAATTTGATTGGTTCAAGATAGTTGCTTTCTTTCGGAAAGATTTGAATTTCCTTCAGAATTTAATTCTGTTAACACAATGGGCTTTGAAAGCCGGTCACGTGTGACCACGTGACCCATGGTCACGTGTGGGCACGTGACCCCCTTTGGAATGAGCCTTTTCCTTTCTTTTGCGCTCTGTCTTCTGATCGCTGCCTAAGCGTCACGTGCTACCACGTGACCCCTGGTCACGTGTGAGCACGTGACCCTCGTTTGAACTCTTTTTCCTTGGTTCGTCTGGAGAACGAGTCTGCTGTCTTGAACATCACGTGCCAACACGTGACCCTGGTCACGTGGGAACACGTGACCTCTTCTGAAGCCTTTTCTTGACTTGATCAGAGAACTTGTGTGCCTTTGACGCTTGCATTTAAATGTCACGTGTCGCCACGTGACCCTGGTCACGTGGGAGCACGTGACTCTTTCTGAAGCCCATTTTCTTCAGCGTAGTCAGGAAACTGAACTTGACTTGATGATGCCTTTTAGGTGTCACGTGCCAACACGTGACCCCTTTTTGAAGCTTTTCCCAGAAGCTTTCCTGATTTTAAATCAGGAAACAGTTGCTAAATGGCAATACTATGGTTTTGAACAATTGCTACTATGTACCTTCCATGGTTTGCAACATCATATCAGTTTCTTTACTCGATAAAGATGGATATAACTTTATTCTTGATAGAAATATCATGAACATTTACCTTGATAAGGTACTGGTTGCAGAAGGTACACTGTGTAATGGTATCTATGTTCTAAATCAGAATACAGTTCTTAATGTACAAAACACACGCAAGAGGAAGAATTCAGATATGAATGAATCCTACTTGTGGCATTGTAGACTTGCTCATATCGGAGAGAAAAGACTAAGTAAGTTGCATAAAGATGGACTCTTGAATACGTTCGAATTTTCATCTTATGAAACTTGTCTGTCTTGTCTCAAAGCAAAGATGAACAAATCTCCATTCACCGGATATGGAGAAAGAGCAACAGAGCTCTTGGGACTCATACACAGTGATGTATGTGGTCCGATGTCTATACATGCAAGGGGTGGGTTCTCGTACTTCATCACATTCACTGACGATCTCTCTAGATTCGGATACGTGTATCTTATGAAACACAAATCTGAAGCTTTTGAGAAATTCAAGGAATTCAGAAACGAAGTAGAGAACCAGACTGGCAAAAGTATCAAGATCCTCCGGTCGGCTGGGGGAGGGGAGTACTTAAGCAAGGAATTCCTAGATTACATAAAAGAGAATGGAATTCTCTCTCAGCTTACTCCTCCTTATACACCACAGCACAACGGTGTATCGGAGTGGAGGAATCGTACCCTATTGGATATGGTTCGCTCCATGATGAGTAGTGCTGAGTTGCCTCTTTCATTCTGGGGACATGCGCTTCAGACAGTGGCATACCTACTGAACTACGTTCCATCCAAATCTATGCATAAGACTCCATATGAAGTATGGAGTGGACGAAATCTATATCTTAAGCGATTTAAGATATGGGGTTGTCCGGCCTATGTGAAAACACAGAAACCGGACAAGCTAGAAGCACGGTCAGTTCTATGTAAATTTGTGAGGTATCCTAAAGATTTACTAGGATATCTGTTCTACCACACTGAGGAATAGAAGGTGTTTGTATCTCGCCATGCTACCTTTTTAGAAAGGGGGTTTCTTGCAAAAGAAACTAATGGGAGTTCGGTAGAACTGGGAGAAATCCATGAACCACAAAATGTAACTGAAGATTTGGAGGAACCACTGGATTCAATAACCCCAGACGAACCTCAGCCACTCTGCAGATCTTGTAGGATTTCTCATCCGCCCGAGAGATACTACGGTTTTCTCATAGATGGGGATCGAGAGGATTGCATCTTGGAAGAAGATGATCCTACCAGTTTCAGGCAGGCCATTATCAGTAGGGACTCTGATAAGTGGTTGGATGCTATGCGATCCGAAATAGAGTCCATGTACACCAATAATGTCACGCCCCGCTTCCCAGAGTACGCTAAAATGGACACGTGACATAGCCAACCATGCTACCTGTGGGTAAGAAGTATCCATCCACAGTCACATTACGGCTGTATAGATATCAAGAACAAAATAAAACTATCTAAACATGTCCATAATCCAATATATCATGAGTCAAGAATAATAAAATGCGGAAGCGAAAGATCCAATACAAATAACTGGAATGTATGTCCCATAATGCGGGCTAACATCAGGAATAAAATGCAGGAAAGAAAACTAACTAATACTGACACCTCACAGCTCAGCCTGTTGGCTGAAGTACTCCTGCTCGGACTGCAACAGCGGTACAGAATCTGGGCCATGCAAAACCCAGACGTCAGCACGTCATGTCATCAAGTAATAAAATATAAACAGGTAACAGGCAATGCAATATAAACATGAATAAAGCAAGGGTAACAATAATATAAATCAGAGCAGTGCAGGGTAGTGTGCAGTGGGTGAACTAAACTGTTCTATCAGGTTCTAAAGTCTTTGAAACCAAATTGATGAATCATCGATGTAACTCAATAGTATCCCGTGCATGCCCGGGACCACGGTCTAATACTCTCGGGCTGAAACCGAGACGTGCCGCTAGGCAGTAACATGTAGCAGGTACAGGCGAGTGATGTCAGTATCATCACTCCGGGGCTGGCCTAGCCCATAAGACTGATCAGAACAGGTATCGAACTGTTGAGTTACAAGTCAGGTTTCACCTTTGATTTCCCCATACCCCCAAGTTATGTATGTCAAGTCAGGTATTCAGTAATCAAGAACTAATGCAAACACAGGATCAGGTAAAAGCAGGTTTGTCTTGATAGACAACAGGAACGGTCCATGATGACTACATGTCAGGTTTGTTGGCATTAGACACAAGATCAGGTAACGGGTCAAGTTATGGTACATCAGGTCAAGTCAAGAAGTATACGGTACCATGTCGGGTCAATCAATATGCATGTACCAAGTCAGGTCAAGATGTGAACGATACATAGGTGTGCTCACAATCAGTTATATAATCAAGCATGGTTATCACAACATGATATAAGTAATGAATTAAACAATAGGCAGATTCATTCGATTTACAATACAGTTATCAATTGTGTCACAGAGATGATTACAAGAGTGCAGTAAGACAATTATAGCCGTTTAGTCATGTTAACAGGTTTAAGAACTTGTAGAGGTGCAATGATTTATATAACGGTTCAGTAAAGCTATTACAGGTTAAAATATGCATGCGGGCGTCCGAATGGAACAAAACTATAGAGATAAATGCCATAAGCTATGTCAATATTAAAATGTGATTAAACAGGTAAATGTGGTTATTAGGTTCAATTGCAAACTGTAGGTTCCAAGTTTAAGATAAAATGATATATAACAATATTGTACATGAAAAAGTGGGAAATTATCGTACCAAGGTTAAATTTACAGGTTTAGGTTGTCATAATATATATGTAAATATTGTATAGCATATAGCAAGGGGTACTTGCCTCGACGGGTCACGGATCGGAAAAACGAAACGATAAACGTCGGCGGGGAAACTCGTGACGGGCGCACGGTTCATGGAATGAACCCAAACAATGAACAATGGAACCACACGGGTCGGGGCACCTCGCTGGAACGTCGGGACACGTCGTCGGCATCGTCGGATTCCGGCCAAAAATGTGAACAGTGAATGTCAAGACATAGGATCAAGAAAGAAACAGAAAAACAGCGAAGAAAGGATGTAGGATCAGAGAAAGGGTGCTCACGATGATCCGTGGGACGGGGGTGACGGTCGACCTCGTCGACGGAGCTCCGGCGGTGGCCTACGACGGCAGCGCAAGAACCTGCAGTTCATGAAAATCTTTTACAGAGAAGGGAAAGAAGGAGGAAAGGAAAGAGGAGGGGAAGTTATCTCACCGAGGAGTGTTTGCGAGGCCGGGGCTACGGAGTCGAGGCCGTCGGCGGCGACAGATCCGGCGGTGTGTGCAGGGGTGCGCGGGGTTGCAGGTCTGGTCGGGATGCACAGGGAGAAGGGAGAAGGAGGAGGAGGCTTGGTGAAGGGAGGAGGAGGAGGCAACGAGGCCGGAGAGGGTGTCGTCGGCGTTGGGCTGCGGCAGCGAGGTGGGAGACGGCGGTGGCTCGGACAGCGCGAGGTGGGTTCTCTGTGGTTCTCATGAGAAAAAGAATGGAGGAGGGAAAAGAAGTTTTAAAAGTATAAGAGAGAGAGAAAGAGATTTGAGGGGGAGAGAGAGAGATATGAGGGAGAGAGAGAGAGAGATGGAGAGAGATAGAGAAAAAGACGCAGAGGGTGGGGCCCAGGGATTTAAAAGAATTGATTGGCTGCTGATAGATTCAGGTGTTAGGAAAAATACTTAAAAGAAAGATTTATGAGATTTAAGTTGAACAGTAAAATATATGGTTACCTAAGATTATACGATGGTTATAAAAAATATTGAAATTTGGGATTTTGGCGCAAAATAAAACATTTCCAAATCGCGCCTGGGTCGGGTCCAAAAATTTGAAATTGAAATAATAGAATTTTAAGCGGGATCCAAAATTTAAAATGAAGTGTTTTATGATCAAAAAGCATACCCCCAAAACGGACACACGTACGTGCGTGTAGCCGTCCAAACTCGCCCGTTTCACTGAACGGGACGAGAACACGATGCACGGACGCTACAACAAGGTTAGGGGTGTCAAGCAGGCCAAGATGAATATTTTTAATTTTATTTAAGATGCCAAAAATTGTTATATGTAGAAATGAATTTGCCGGGTAAAAGTTTACAGTAAGTAACAACCAAGCAAGATAAATGAAATAAGGGTCACACTCCATTCATAAAGTAACAGAAATTAGTAGCATTGGGCTCGGGTGTTACATTATACCCAACTACAAAAAGAATTTCGTCCTCGAAATTCCAAGAATACAAAGATAGATAACTACAAGAAAAGGTGAGGAAACTTCTGCCGGATTTCATCTTCTCGTTCCCAAGTGGACTCTCCATGCGAGCGATTACCCCAAGAAACAAGCACAAGGGGATAACCTTGTTCTTAAGAACCTTTTCCCTTCGATCCACAATTTCAATCGGTCGCTCCTCAAAAGTCAAGTCTTCCCGTACCGTTAGCTCCGAATGATCCAATACATGCGTTTCATCATGAACATACTTACGGAGTTGAGATACGTGAAACACATCGTGCACATTCGCCAAGGACTGCGATAACGCCAAACGATACGCTACCTCACCAACACGCTCCAAGATCTCAAAGGGTCCAACAAATCGAGGACTAAACTTTCCTCGACTCCCAAAACGAATCACCCCTCTAGTCGGTGATATCTTCAAGAATACCAAATCACCCACGGCGAACTCTAGAGGTCTTCTTAACGTGTCAGCCCAACTCTTCTGTCGGTCTTGTGCTGCCTTCATATGATTTCTGATAGTGTTAACCTTCTCAACTGTCTGCACAACCAAATCTGGTCCCAATAATCTTCGTTCACCGACATCATCCCAGAAAACAGGTGAACGGCACTTACGACCATACAAAGCTTCAAATGGAGCCATCTGGATAGTTGCCTGCAAACTGTTGTTGTAAGAAAACTCCACCAAATGTAGATGATCTTCCCACGAACCCTTGAGGTCCAACATGCATGCTCTCAACATATCTTCAAGAGTTTGGATCGTTCTCTCCGACTGACCATCAGTTTGACGATGATAAGCTGTGCTAAACTTCAATCGAGTCCCCAAACTTTCCTGTAAACTCCGCCAAAAGTGTGATAGGAACCGAGTGTCCCGATCGGACACGATGCTTACTGGTACTCCATCCAATCTTACAATCTCCTGCATGTACTGCTCCGCCAAAGTTTCTGTTGATTGACCAACCCGAAAAGGAATAAAGTGAGCTGCCTCGGTCAACCGATCAACAATCACCCATACTGCATTGTTGACTTTTGGACTCCGCGGTAAAGCCGTCATGAAATCCACGGTTATATGTTCTCACTTCCACTGAGGAATCGGAAGTGGTTGCAATAAACCAGCAACCCTTTGATGTTCAGTCTTAACTTGCTGACACACCAAGCACTTTGCCACAAAGCGAGCAATTTCCCATTTCATGCCTTCCCACCAGAAATGCTGTCGAATATCTCGGTACATCTTTGTGCCTCCTGGATGTACAGAATAAGCTGAACTGTGTGCTTCCTTCATAAGCTCTTCACGAACATCTCCCTTTGGCACACACAAACGGCTACCATATCTCAACGAACCATCTTCGTGGATCAATAAATCTGTTCGTAGTCCGGCTTCAACCTTTCCTCGAAACTTTTTCAGTCTAGGGTCCTGCGATTGTACTGCTTTAATATTCTCGATCAACGATGACTGTACTTGCAGCTGCATCAACTGTCCCGTAGAACGCGGTAGCACAACCTCCAAGTCAAATCTTCGAAAATCTGCAACGATCTCCTTCTGCGTAGTTAACACCTGAATTGCTGGTAACCGACTAAGCGCATCCGGTACGACATTAACCTTCCCCGGATGGTACTTAAGATCAAGATCGTAGTCAGCCATCAGCTCCAACCATCTACGTTGCCTCATATTAAGCTCCTTCTGCGTGAACACATACTTCAAGCTCTTATGATCAGTAAAAACTTCGACCCTTTCGCCCAAAAGGTAGTGTCTCCAAATCTTCAAAGCGAAAATCACAGCCGCAAGCTCCAAGTCATGAGTTGGGTAATTCTTCTCATGGGTCTTCAACTGTCTCGATGCGTACGCTACAACCTTCCCATGTTGCATCAAAACACATCCCAATCCTTTCCCAGATGCGTCGCTGTGAATCACCAATCCTCCGGAATTGTCTGGTACGGTCAGAATAGGGGCGGTTATCAACTTCTGCTTCAACGTCTCAAAAGCTATCGCACATCTGTCTGTCCATACAAAAGGTACCTCCTTGTGCGTAAGCTTGGTCAACGGCTCCGCCAGACGAGCAAAGTTCTTCATAAATCTTCTGTAGTATCCGGCCAATCCAAGGAAACTTCTTATCTCAGCAACATTCTTTGGAATAAGCCAATCTCGAACTGCTGCAATCTTTTCTGGATCGACGGCAATGCCATCGCCAGACACAACATGCCCTAAAAACTGTTAGTGTATATGCCCTAGAGGCCATTACTGTATCATACTAGTATGTATATTACTTGATGGAAGCTTGGGATATTCACAGTTGTACAGACAATCTTGCTCAATATAGTAGTATGCTACTTGGTTCGTCTCTGCTTTAATGTGTACTTGTGTGTTTATTTATTATATCACCTATACGCATTAGTAGAGCCCTTAGGATCTTTGCTTGATTACCGGCGTTGTGATGGCGATCACACTCGTGGGGGCTGGGTAATCTACAAGCACATCCTTATACACGTCCCTGGTCGTGGGACTATCGAGATAGGGCATCGATGCTCCGGAGTAGACTAGCGTATGCGCTTCTCATCCCAGCTCGGGAGACGGTCTGTCCCACAGCCGTCGGTACGTCGTACTTGAGATAGTATGCGGGTGCTTGTTAGGTTACGAGTACACTGGACAGGACTCGTCGGGAACTGATGGTTGGTATTATACCTATCGTCAGTTATCAGTTCCCAGGTGACATGAGTACAGCTTAGTCCGCTGACTTGACACTGTCACTCCGCCTCGAGTGTGTTCCCACTGTTCTTTGATTACTACCCTACCACGGCTCTTCTGAGTCGTGCAAACAGGTAGTAGTTGGGAGCAGTCCCGAAGCACTTGGAGGCAGTGACGGTTAGACAGGATTCGTCTCTCCCGGTATTGGGGGTTGATATCGCGCTGTGTCTAGGAGAGCCATTACACAAGTAGTCCCTGGCCAGGGAAAGCGAGATATACTGGTAGGTTCCAGTGCTATCTCAGGGTGTTCTGGGCTTCACTCCGACACGACTTGTACCGCTATTAGGGGTCTGACGCTTGCCGCCCCCCTAGGCCCGACATGCGATGTATCAGACGAACAGACCGGACTGTACGGAGAATGTCACATTCAGACTCAGTAGGAGTTCAGATGGGTTTTTACCTCGTCAGTCTTCTTATCGGCATCTACCTGGGGACCGTTACGCACAGCTAGTGCCGCTTGCGGTCTGTGGTTAAACCCACTGCCAGCGTAGTGTCGAGTCTTTAGAGTCCCACACAGAGGGTATTCGCCTCTGGGCAAAACAGGGTAGAGGTCGCATGGTTTTGCGACAGGGTTCGTTCTCATCCGCGCACTTGTGCACGTTTGGAGTCCGGACGGATATTACTGGCTGGCTCTGGTTTGAGTCAGATACTGGTATATGTTTTGGGGTTGCTTTTATCTCTCAGTATTTTTGTTCCTCGGAACGAGAATGCAGGTGTGTATGCACAGTTGTTTGAGGCGGAGGAAGAGGTTTTTCATTAGGGTTTCGGAACGGGTGCGTATGCACAGTTGACAGTCGTCTTTTTCCAAACCCTAATGGATTTATGAAATATCAATTAATAATAGTAATTAAATGAAATTGTGTCATGGTTGATTTTGTTGACTTGTTGACCATGGTTGACTTGACCATGGTTGAATGTTTGACCATCATCATTGCTTTGCAAGGATACTCCTTGATTCTAGCTTACATTCATTTAATGAAGTGATGATAATGGTCATTCCAAATACAACCATCAACTATTTCATTTGAATTATTATTGTTAATTAGATAATTCTTTTTCTTTTGTTATGGTTGCAAAAGAAAAAGATAGCTCATTCTATCATATTGATTCTCTCTCCTCATTTCATCTTCTTCTTCCTCAAGCTCAAGGAGAATCCTTCTCATGTGTTGAGAATCCCTCTCCTTGAAAAGAAAACACCCCTTAGACACTCTCTACTCACTCTAGGATCAAAGGTTTAGCAAGCCGAAGATTCTAGTTCTCTCAAAGTTCGAGAAAGAGCCCGAAGGTTGAACCCTCAGGTGGATCCATCTTTGACGGAAGAAGGCTACGAGGAAAGAACCATCAACCTCTACTAGGTTTCAAGAAGGAGTTCAAGTTTGGTATAACCACTTTGCCGAGTAGTTAACTCTCCTTTGCATGTTTGCTAGTTTAGTTTAGACACGATCCCGACCTTGTTTAGTCCATGTTGCCCCATGCGCTAAAAATTTGATTGTTATACCGTTTTCGCCTCCCCGTAAGAACCGGGGGTCGCAACGTGGACCTAACAGTGGTATCAGAGCCTAACTAAACTTAAACTAGCTTGGTAGCGAAGTGTATGGAAGTTCGAAACGGAAAAATCGCAAAACCGGAAAATCAAAAACCCTAAGTTTCTGTTGAAATTTTTTGTGCTCTAAAAGTAAAATGTTTTACTCCTAAAATCGGCTCAGGGTTTTGTAAGAACACCCACCAAAAACGATCCCATGAATCCTTCAAACCGCCGCGGATCCGCGGCCTCAGCTATTCTTCTTGCCGCGGATCCGCCGCCGTTTGGGCTCTTCATGTGATCGTGTTTTGTGCAGTGTTCTTCTGGTAGGGTTTTGGGATTTTTCAAATATGTTATATGTGCCCAGATTTTCCAGAAAAGAAATTTACTTTTGGGGTCCTATAAATCCGTATTTTTTTCGAACTTCGCTACACTTTGGCTATATTGGTTATATCTGTATTGTTTGAATGTATTGAACGTCGGCTAATCGCTATATGTCGATTAGTCGGGGTTATACATCTCTGTGATCTGTGTTTGTTGATGGTTTGTGTATATGAATGTGTTGGACTGTCGCGGGTGAATAGCCGGGGTGGATGTGAGATGAGCTTTTGTTTTTCTTTCATTCATTTGTAATATGTAAATTGATGTAATAATATTATTTGTATGGCCGCACAACCGGGTCGGGGTTGTAGCCGTCATTGTATAATTCTTTTTACTGTTTTTGCTCCTAGGATAGACCCATGGAGGGGTGCATAAACTACCGGGTACTTGGCGGGTAGTTTGCCGCACCCGTAGGGGTCTTGGTGGGGTTTTGGCTATTCACCGCGACCGTGTAATCCGTTTTTCGTTGCAGGCTCGAACGGATTGCGGATTCCTAGTATATCCAATGTATTCATCTGTGATCTGTAATGTCTATCATTGCTTTATATTTAGGCGTTGCTTATGTTTTACAGCCGCGCTAGCCCAGCCCCCGCTCTGTCGTTAGTTAAGTAACCTAACGGGTGATGACGGGACCCCGTGGCGAATGCGAATGGCATAAGCGTACGTCATATTTTGGTTGTTTTCTGCAATGGTAGGATTTAAATGATGGGACGCATTAAAAGAACTAATGCAAGAAAATAAACCTAAAAGACGTTGTTGGAACAAGTTTTTCAAAAAGCTGTTATTACAAGGACGTTCATCTTTTTGTTTTGCATCGAGGTATTCGGTTATGAATGCCCAGCACCTCAATCGACGAGGCAAGGGCCGAGATCCCTTCACCGGGAGTGACCCCTTGGACAAAAGTTAGCGTCAGGGTAATAACTTCACTATAGTCGATTATTCTTGCTTTGCATCGAGGTATTCAGTTTGGAATATCCTGCACCTCATTCGACGAGAAAAGAGCCGAGATCCCTTCACAGGGAGTGACCTCTTTAGCAAAAGTTTTCGCCACTATATTTTCAAAAAGATTACCAGGTTCCTTCAACGATATCAAGTTCATTACGTTAACGGGTTTTTCGCCAAAAGCCCAGCCGTAGCCCTCCGTCGTTTCGGATAATTAATACTTAGTATTCGTGCTGCGTTTGTTGATTATTCGTCAAGACACAGTGAACGGTAGCTGAGTAATAATTTTCTGTTACACTGATAGATGCGATTGGTTAGGACGGTCGCATGATTTTGTTGATTATTCGTCAAGGATCATGCGGGCGGGTCTAATGCAATCCTGGATAACGACGGGTTGAACTTGACTAGGACCTTTTGATTTGTTGATTATTCGTCAAGGTCACTTGGGTCCTAGGGGCAAAAACCACATCGGGAGTTTCAAAAGTACTGAAACTTGCAGATTTAGCATACCTTCTGGAGTGTGGTGACTAGAGTGGATTCCATCTAGGTCATCACACAATGATAGTTGGATCCCGATCCCACTGATGAGTTGGATTACTCTTGGGAGATTATTTCACTAAACGATCAATGCTATAAACCTAGTAGGTGTCTAGAAAGGTGTTAGCGGGGCTACGCCCCCAGGGAAAAGAGGTTCTTGAATTAAGGAACTTCGCGAAAGCGTTGGAAAACCTCCCTCGAAGTACCGACACTAGCCTGGCTGAAAGGTTAAGCAAGTATTGTGACGTGAATTAAAATCCTGACTAGTTCTTCTTTTAAAAGGTTTTAAGAAGAATTTGAGTAAACAGTGGGAGACATCCTGGTTAGATAAATTAATAAACCAATCTAATCTTGCAAGAGCATACGCTGAGTGTTTCTTTTCTCTCTCTCCAGGAAGCAACCTTTTCACGCCCTAATCAAGATAATAAAATGTATCGCTTGACCGATCCGAATTTTTATTCGGGACTGGGGAAAGTTGGTTCAGCTCTAACTTGTGACAACAGTCATGAGTATGAGAATGGGAAAGGGGATTGTATGGATTTCCAGGATACCCAGTCGAAGAAGAAGCATGGTTTTGCATCTACTTCAGGTGTTCTTGTAATTGAGAACTGTTTTACGGTCAGCCCTGCCTCCTGGGTACTTGATACCGGATCAGGATCTCATATCTGTAATTTATTACAGGGACTGAGAAAAAGTAGGAAAGTTGCACTGGGTGATATGTCGCTCAGAGTAGCGAACGGAGTACAAGTTAATGCGGCAGCCGTCGGTGAATATCACCTAGTATTGCCAAATGGCAAGACTATGATTTTGAACGATTGCTACTATGTACCCTCCATGGTTTGCAACATCATATCAGTTTCTTTACTCGATAAAGATGGATATAACTTTGTTCTTGAAAAGAATATCATGAACATTTACCTTCATAAGGTACTGGTTGCAGAGGGTACACTGTGTAATTGTATCTACGTTCTAAATCAGAATACAGTTCTCAATATACAAAACACACGCAAGAGGAAGAATTCAGATACGAATGAATCCTACTTGTGGCATTGTAGACTTGGTCATATCGGGGAGAAAAGACTGAGTAAGTTGCATAAAGATGGACTCTTGGATACGTTCGAGTTTTCATCTTATGAAACTTGTCAGTCTTGTCTCAAAGGAAAGATGACCAAATCTCCGTTCACCGGACATGGAGAAAGAGCAGCAGAGCTCTTGGGACTCGTACATAGTGATGTATGTGGTCCGATGTCTATACATGCAAGGGGTGGGTTCTCGTACTTCATCACATTCACTGACGATCTCTCTAGGTTCGGATATGTGTATCTGATGAAACACAAATCTGAAGCTTTTGAGAAATTCAAGGAATTCAGAAACGAAGTAGAGAACCAGGCAGGCAAAAGTATCAAGATCCTCTGGTCTGACAGGGGAGGGGAGTACTTAAGCACGGAATTCCTAGATTACTTAAAAGAGAATGGTATTCTCTCTCAGCTTACACCTCCTTATACACCACAGCACAACGGTGTATCGGAGCGGAGGAATCGTACCCTATTGGATATGGTTCGCTCCATGATGAGTAGTGCTGAGTTACCTCTTTCATTCTGGGGACATGCGCTTCAGACAGCGGCATACCTTTTGAATCAAGTTCCGTCCAAATCTGTGCCTAAAACTCCGTATGAAATATGGAGCAGTAAGAAACCGTGTCTGAAGTTTATTAAGATATGGGGTTGTCCGGCCAATGTGAAGACACAGAAACCGGACAAGCTAGAGGCACGATCAGTTCTGTGTAAATTTGTGGGATATCCTAAAAACTCACTGGGATATCTGTTCTACCACACTGAGGAACAGAAGGTGTTTGTATCTCGCCACGCCACCTTCTTAGAAAGGGAGTTTCTTGCAAAAGAAACTAGTGGGAGTTCGGTAGAACTGGAAGAAATTCAGCGACCACAAAATGTAACTGAAAATTTGGAGGAACCGCTAGATTCTATAACCCCAGACGAACCTCAGCCACTCCGCAGATCTGGTAGGATTTCTCATCCGCCCGAGAGATACTACGGTTTTCTCATAGACGGGGATCGAGAGGATTGCATCTTGGAAGAAGATGACCCTACCAGTTTCAGGCAGGCCATTATCAGTAGGGACTCTGATAAATGGCAGGAAGCAATGCAATCCGAAATGGAGTCCATGTACGCCAATAAAGTGTGGACCTTGGATATTGCTCCACCTGGGGTAAAACCCGTTGGATGCAAATGGATCTACAAAAGAAAACTTGGTGTAGATGGGCAGGTGGAAACCTATAAAGCTAGACTCGTTGCAAAAGGTTTTCGTCAAAGACCTGGTTTGGACTATGATGAAACTTTTTCTCCGGTGGCTATGCTCAAATCCATTCGGATCCTACTTGCCATTGCTGCCTTCCATGACTATGAAATCTGGCAGATGGATGTTAAAACGGCTTTCCTAAACGGTTGTTTGGAAGAGTGCGTTTACATGGATCAACCAGAAGGTTTCGTAGACAGTGGGAGCAGCAGAAAGGTGTGAAAGTTGCTTAAATCCATTTATGGATTAAAGCAGGCATCGCGGAGCTGGAACATCTGTTTTGATGAGGCAATCAAGGAATTTGATTTCATCAAGAACGAAGATGAACCCTGTGTGTATAAGAAGATTGTAGGACGAACTGTCGTATTCCTAGTCTTGTACGTGGAAGACATTCTTTTGATAGGAAATGATATTCCTATGCTACAATCGGTCAAGTTATTTTTGTCACAAAGGTTCTCCATGAAGGACCTGGGTGATGCCTCGTACATTCTGGGGATCAAGATCTATAGAGATAGATCCAAGAAACTATTGGGACTTTCGCAGTCCAGGTACATAGAGACCGTACTAAAGAGATTTAGTATGGAGGGTTCCAAGCGCGGTAACATACCCGCATTGCACGGAATTACCCTCTCCAAGAAGATGTCTCCTAAGACTGACGAGGAGAGGGTTCGCATGAGCACTATACCCTACGCTTCGGCGGTAGGATCTATAATGTATGCGATGCTATGTACAAGACCAGATGTAGCTTACGCATTGAGCGCGGTAAGCCGGTATCAGTCAGACCCAGGGGAGGACCACTGGACAGCAGTGAAGAACATTCTCAAGTACCTGAGAAGGACTAATGAGATGTTCCTGGTTTACGGTAATGGAGACCTCAGGGTCGAGTCCTTTACCGATTCAAGCTTCCAGAGTGACAAAGATGACAGCAAGTCTGTCTCGGGTTTTGTGTTTACCCTCAACGGAGGGGAGGTATGTTGGAGGAGTTCCAAGCAGGATACCGTCGCAGACTCGACGATAGAGGCTGAATACATTGCTGCAAGCGATGCCGCAAAAGAGGCGGTCTGGATGAAGAAGTTCATTAGTGAACTTCAGGTGGTTCCGTCCATTGTTGACCCAATACCTTTGTATTGCGATAACAATGGGGCTATATCTTTAGCGAAGGAACCAAGGTCCCATCAGAAATCCAGGCACATCCTAAGGCGGTATCACCTGATCAGGGAGATCATTGATCGCCAGGAGATCGAGGTGCGGAGAGTGGACACAAAGAACAACACTGCGGACCCATTCACGAAGGCTTTACCCCAGACTCAGTTCGAGCGGCTGATCGAGATGATAGGTCTTCGATACGCCAGTACATGGCCTTAGTGCAAGTGGGAGATTGTTAGTGTATATGCCCTAGAGGCCATTACTGTATCATACTAGTATGTATATTACTTGATGGAAGCTTGGGATATTCACAGTTGTACAGACAATCTTGCTCAATATAGTAGTATGCTACTTGGTTCGTCTCTGCTTTAATGTGTACTTGTGTGTTTATTTATTATATCACCTATACGCATTAGTAGAGCCCTTAGGATCTTTGCTTGATTACCGGCGTTGTGATGGCGATCACACTCGTGGGGGCTGGGTAATCTACAAGCACATCCTTATACACGTCCCTGGTCGTGGGAGTATCGAGATAGGGCATCGATGCTCCGGAGTAGACTAGCGTATGCGCTTCTCATCCCAGCTCGGGAGACGGTCTGTCCCACAGCCGTCGGTACGTCGTACTTGAGATAGTATGCGGGTGCTTGTTAGGTTACGAGTACACTGGACAGGACTCGTCGGGAACTGATGGTTGGTATTATACCTATCGTCAGTTATCAGTTCCTAGGTGACATGAGTACAGCTTAGTCCGCTGACTTGACACTGTCACTCCGCCTCGAGTGTGTTCCCACTGTTCTTTGATTACTACCCTACCACGGCTCTTCTGAGTCGTGCAAACAGGTAGTAGTTGGGAGCAGTCCCGAAGCACTTGGAGGCAGTGACGGTTAGACAGGATTCGTCTCTCCCGGTATTCGGGGTTGACATCGCGCTGTGTCTAGGAGAGCCATTACACAAGTAGTCCCTGGCCAGGGAAAGCGAGATATACTGGTAGGTTCCAGTGCTATCTCAGGGTGTTCTGGGCTTCACTCCGACACGACTTGTACCGCTATTAGGGGTCTGACGCTTGCCGCCCCCTAGGCCCGACATGCGATGTATCAGAAGAACAGACCGGACTGTATGGAGAATGTCACATTCAGACTCAGTAGGAGTTCAGATGGGTTTTTACCTCGTCAGTCTTCTTATCGGCATCTACCTGGGGACCGTTATGCACAGCTAGTGCCGCTTGCGGTCTGTGGTTAAACCCACTGCCAGCGTAGTGTCGATTCTTTAGAGTCCCACACAGAGGGTATTCGCCTCTGGGCAAAACAGGGTAGAGGTCGCATGGTTTTGCGACAGGGTTCGTTCTCATCCGCGCACTTGTGCACGTTTGGAGTCCGGACGGATATTACTGGCTGGCTCTGGTTTGAGTCAGATACTGGTATATGTTTTGGGTTGCTTTTATCTCTCAGTATTCTTGTTCCTCGGAACGAGAATGCAGGTGTGTATGCACAGTTGTTTGAGGCGGAGGAAGAGGTTTTTCATTAGGGTTTCGGAACGGGTGCGTATGCACAGTTGACAGTCGTCTTTTTCCAAACCCTAATGGATTTATGAAATATCAATTAATAATAGTAATTAAATGAAATTGTGTCATGGTTGATTTTGTTGACTTGTTGACCATGGTTGACTTGTTGACCATGGTTGAATGTTTGACCATCATCATTGCTTTGCAAGGATACTCCTTGATTCTAGCTTACATTCATTTAATGAAGTGATGATAATGGTCATTCCAAATACAACCATCAACTATTTCATTTGAATTATTATTGTTAATTAGATAATTCTTTTTCTTTTGTTATGGTTGCAAAAGAAAAAGATAGCTCATTCTATCATATTGATTCTCTCTCCTCATTTCATCTTCTTCTTCCTCAAGCTCAAGGAGAATCCTTCTCATGTGTTGAGAATCCCTCTCCTTGAAAAGAAAACACTCCTTAGACACTCTCTACTCACTCTAGGATCAAAGGTTTAGCAAGCCGAAGATTCTAGTTCTCTCAAAGTTCGAGAAAGAGCCCGAAGGTTGAACCCTCAGGTGGATCCATCTTTGACGGAAGAAGGCTACGAGGAAAGAACCATCAACCTCTACTAGGTTTCAAGAAGAAGGAGTTCAAGTTTGGTATAACCACTTTGCCGAGTAGTTAACTCTCCTTTGCATGTTTGCTAGTTTAGTTTAGACACGATCCCGACCTTGTTTAGTCCATGTTGCCCCATGCGCTAAAAATTTGATTGTTATACCGTTTCCGCCTCCCCGTAAGAACCGGGGGTCGCAACGTGGACCTAACAAAAACTTCACTTTCTCCAGCCAAAACTCGCACTTACTCATCTTTGCGTATAACTTCTCCTGTCTCAAAGTCTGCAGTGCGATCTTCAAATGCTCAGCATGCTCCTCAAAACCTTTCGAGTAAACCAGAATATCGCCAATGAACACTACAATAAACTGGTCCAAGAACGGTGAAAAGATTCGGTTCATTAAGTCCATGAATACTGCCGGCGCATTCGTTACTCCGAAGGGCATCACTAAGTATTCGTAATGTCCATACCGAGTTCGGAACGCCGTCTTGCAAATATCTTCTGCTTTCACTCGAACCTGATGATATCCGGATCGCAAATCCAGCTTCGAGAATACCCTCGCGCCACTAAGCTGCTCGAAAAGTTCTCCAATGCGAGGGATAGGGTACTTGTTCTTAATAGTCACCCGGTTTAATTCTCGGTAGTCGATGCACATCCTTCTTATGCCATCCTTCTTCTTTACTAGAAGAACTGGAGCTCCTCAAGGCGAGTTACTGCTTCGAATCCAACCCTTTTCAAGCAATTCAGCAACCTGTTTTTTAACTTCTTCCAACTCTACTGGTGCCATTGGATAATATGCTTTGGATACTGGCGCTGCACCAGGAATAAGATCAATTATGAACTCCATGTCTCGCTTCGGCGGTAAACCCGATATATCTTCAAATACGTCTATAAAATCGCGAACAACCGCTGGCTCTTCACCACTATCAACTTCCATTGCTGCAAGAATATCATTCGTCGGCCTAGCCCTAAACTCGACTGGTCCGACAGAACTGCTTCCTCCAGTGAAGGTAAACTCAGGATGTCCGCGTCCAAGCTGCGCATGAACCTCCGTGCCCTGTCTGCATCATTGGAAACTAAAGGTCCAGCGAATCTGCTGAGTCTCGTCCATTCTGCTGCATGCACATCCACGGGTGCTCCATTCTGCCTTAGCCCAATAAACTTCTCTTCCATTTCCTCCCGTGCAGTCCGCGGGAAGAACTTCTCCAGGAAACTCTTAGAAAAGTCCGCCCACTAATCCGGCTTGGGCAAACGGTTCTCTTCCACAAGCTACCATTCTCGGGCGTAGTCCACTAACTGAATGCGTACCACATCCACTCTTTTCTCATATGGAATCTGTGCCGCAATAAGAAAATTCTCCGTGTCAACTAGCCACTGCTCTGCTGGCAACGGCTCCTCCAAACCAGTAAATGTAGACGGACCCAAACGCCTGAAATCTGCTACGGTCCCCACTCGATCAACTGGTTTAGCTTCAACCTTGTCTACGGACTGCTGAACGGTCCGCAAACCTTCCTGGAATGATTCCGCTTGCTACTGGATCAGCTCGGTCTGTCTCTTTTGATTTTCCTGCATTCCTCTTATCACTCCAAGCATGGCGGCTTCATCCACACGCCTTTGGTACATCTTCAAATTTTTATCTGCCATATTCCTGAAATCAAAACACCCAACAGTAGCATGATGATAGATTCTGAATACAGATCAAGGCTAGAACTCCAAGATACTTAAATAGAGTACCGCATTGTAACTATGTCGCGGTATCATAGCCACAATTACTTAACTCCACCCAAGTCGCCTAAGTCCTAGAGATAACAAGGAATTAGGTTTTCGAGTCGATTTGCAAAGGAAGTTTGCACATCGTAAAGATATAATCAGGAAGAATGTGATTCAAGAATGGTAAAACGTCAAGGTGGCAGGACATGTTTCCTAAACACGGGTATTCTGATTCATGTATTGGGTACCATACCCAACTACAAAAGAATCAACCTGACTAACCTATGTCTCTGATACCAAAAGAACCATATCACGCTCCGCTTCCCAGAGTACGCTAAAATGGGCACGTGACATAGCCAACCATGCTACCTGTGGGTAGGAAGTATCCATCCACAGTCACATTACGGCTGTATAGATATCAAGAACAAAATAAAACTATCTAAACATGTCCATAATCCAATATATCATGAGTCAAGAATAATAAAATGCGGAAGCGAAAGATCCAATACAAATAACTGGAATGTATGTCCCATAATACGGGCTCACATCAGGAATAAAATGCAGGAAAGAAAAAAACTAATACTGACACCTCACAGCTCAGCCTGTTGGCTGAAGTACTCCTGCTCGGACTGCAACAGCGGTACAGAATCTGGGCCATGCAAAACCCAGACGTCAGCGCGTCATGTCATCAAGTAATAAAATATAAACAGGTAACAGGCAATGCAATATAAACATGAATAAAGCAAGGGTAACAATAATATAAATCAGAGCAGTGCAGGGTAGTGTGCAGTGGGTGAACTAAACTGTTCTATCAGGTTCTAAAGTCTTTGAAACCAAATTGATGAATCATCGATGTAACTCAATAGTATCCCGTGCATGCCCGGGACCACGGTCTAAGACTCTCGGGCTGAAACCGAGACGTGCCGCTAGGCAGTAACAGGTAGCAGGTACAGGCGAGTGATGTCAGCATCATCACTCCGGGGCTGGCCTAGCCCATAAGACTGATCAGAACATGTATCGAACTGTTGAGTTACAAGTCAGGTTTCACCTTTGATTTCCCCATACCCCGAAGTTATGTATGTCAAGTCAGGTATTCAGTAATCAAGAACTAATGCCAACACAGGATCAGGTAAAAGCAGGTTTGTCTTGATAGAAAACAGGAACGGTCCATGAGGACTACATGTCAGGTTTGTTGGCATTAGACACAAGATCAGGTAACGGGTCAAGTTATGGTATATCAGGTCAAGTCAAGCAGTATACGGTACCATGTCGGGTCAATCAATATGCATGTAGCAAGTCAGGTCAAGATGTGAACGATACATAGGTGTGCTCACAATCAGTTATATAATCAAGCATGGTTATCACAACATGATATAAGTAATGAATTAAGCAATAGGCAGATTCATTCGATTTACAATACAGTTATCAATTGTGTCACAGAGATGATTACAAGAGTGCAGTAAGACAATTATAGCCGTTTAGTCATGTTAACAGGTTTAAGAACTTGTAGAGGTGCAATGATTTATATAACGGTTCAGTACAGCTATTACAGGTTAAAAAATGCATACGGGCGTCCGAATGGAACAAAACTATAAAGATAAATGCCATAAGCTATGTCAATATTAAAATGTGATTAAACAGGTAAATGTGGTTATTAAGTTCAATTGCAAACTGTAGGTTCCAAGTTTAAGATAAAATGATATATAACAATATTGTACATGAAAAAGTAGGAAATTATCGTACCAATGTTAAATTTACAGGTTTCGGTTGTCATAATATATATGTAAATATTGTATAGCATGTAGCAAGGGGTATTTGCCTCGACGGGTCGCGGATCGGAAAAAAGAAATGATAAACGTCGGCGGGGAAACTCGCGACGGGCACACGGTTCATGGAATGAACCCAAACAACGAACAATGGAACCACACGGGTCCGGGCACCTCGCTGGAACGTCGGGACACGTCGTCTGCATCGACGGATTCTGGCCAAAAATGTGAACAGTGAATGTCAAGACATGGGATCAAGAAAGAAACAGAAAAACAGCGAAGAAAGGATGTAGGATCAGAGAAAGGGTGCTCACGATGATCCGTGGGACGGGGGTGACGGTCGACCTCGTCGACGGAGCTCCGGCGGTAGCCTATGACGGCAGCGCAAGAACCTGCAGTTCATGAAAATCTTTTACAGAGAAGGGAAAGAAGGAGGAAAGGAAAGAGGAGGGGAAGTTATCTCACCGAGGAGTGTTTGCGAGGCCGGGGCTACGGAGTCGAGGCAGTCGGCGGCGACAGATCCGGCGGTGTGTGCAGGGGTGCGCGGGGTTGCAGGTCAGGTCGGGGTGCACAGGGAGAAGGGAGAAGGAAGAGGAGGCTTGGTGAGGGGAGGATGAGGAGGCAATGAGGCCGGCGAGGGTGTCGTCGGCGTTGGGCTGCGGCGGCGATGAGGAAGACGGCGGTGGCTTGGGCAGCGCGAGGTGGGTTCCCTGTGGTTCTCGTGAGAAAAAGAATGGAGGTGGGAAAAGAAGTTTTAAAAGTATAGGAGAGAGAGAAAGAGATTTGAGGGAGAGAGAGAGAGATATGAGGGAGAGAGAGAGAGAGAGATGGAGAGAGATAAAGAAAGAGACGCAGAAGGTGGGGCCCAGGGATTTAAAAGAATTGATTGGCTGCTGAAAGATTCAGGTGTTAGGAAAAATACTTAAAAAAAAGATTTATGAGATTTAAGTTGAACAGTAAAATATATGGTTACCTAAGATTATACGATGGTTATAAAAAATATTGAAATTTGGGATTTTGGCGCAAAATAAAACATTTCCAAATCGCGCCCGGGTCGGGTCCAAAAATTTGAAATTGAAATAATAGAATTTTAAGCTGGATCCAAAATTTAAAATGAAGTGTTTTATGATCAAAAAGCATACCCCCAAAACGGACACACGTACGTGCGTGTAGCCGTCCAAACTCGCCCGTTTCACTGAACGGGACGAGAACACGATGCACGGACGCTACCACAAGGTTAGGGGTGTCAAGCAGGCCAAGATGAATATTTTTAATTTTATTTAAGATGCCAAAAATTGTTATATGTAGAAATGAATTTGCCGGGTAAAATTTTACAGTAAGTAACAACCAAGCAAGATAAATGAAATAAGGGTCACACTCCATTCATAAAGTAACAGAAATTAGTAGCATTGGGCTCGGGTGTTACAAATAAAGTGTGGACCTTGGATATTGCTCCACCTGGGGTAAAACCCGTTGGATGCAAATGGATCTATAAAAGAAAACTTGGTGTAGACAGGCAGGTGGAAACCTATAAGGCTAGACTCGTTGCAAAAGGTTTTCGTTAAAGACCTGGTATGGACTATGAAGAAACTTTTTCTCCAGTGGTTATGCTCAAATCCATCCGGATCCTACATGCCATTGCTGCCTTCCATGACTGTGAAATCTGGCAGATGGACGTAGAAACGGCTTTTCTAAACGGCAGTTTGGAAGAATGCGTTTATATGGATCAGCCAGAAGGTTTTGTAGACAGTGGGAGCAGCGGAAAGGTGTGCAAGTTGCTTAAATCCATTTATGGATTAAAGCAGGCATCGCGAAGTTGAAACATCTGTTTTGATGAGGCAATCAAGGAATTTGATTTCATCAAGAACGAAGATGAACCTTGTATCTATAAGAAGATTGTAAGACGAACTGTCATATTCCTAATCTTGTATGTGGACGACATTCTTTTGATAGGAAATGACATTCCTATGCTACAATCGGTCAAACTATTCTTTTCACAACGGTTCTCCTTGAAGGACCTGGGTGATGCCACATGCATACTGGGGATCAGGATCTACAGAGATAGATCCAAGAGAATACTGGGACTTTCGCAGTCCACGTAAATAGAGACCAAACTAAAGAGATTTAGTATGGAAGATTCCAAACGCGGTAATATACCAGCATTGCACGGAATCACCCTCTCCAAGAAGATGTCTCCTAAAACTGACGAGGAGAGGGTTCGCATGAGCATTATACCCTACGCTTCGGCGGTAGGATTTATAATGTATGCGATGCTATGTACAA
This sequence comes from Agapanthus africanus, assembly GCA_030015575.1. Classification (NCBI taxonomy): domain Eukaryota; kingdom Viridiplantae; phylum Streptophyta; class Magnoliopsida; order Asparagales; family Amaryllidaceae; genus Agapanthus; species Agapanthus africanus. The sequence continues at coordinate 334,438,580 of CM057349.1, forward strand.
GGCCAGATGTAGCTTACGCACTAAGGGTGGTGAGCCGGTATCAGTCAGACCCAGGTGAGAACCACTGGATGGCAGTGAAGAACATTCTCAAGTACCTGAGAAGGACTAAGGAGATGTTCCTGGTTTATGGTAATGGAGACCTCAGGGTCGAGCCCTATACCGATTCAAGCTTCCAAAGTGACAAGGACGACAGCAAGTCTGTCTCGGGTTTTGTGTTTACCCTCAATGGAGGGGCGGTGTGTTGGAGGAGTTCCAAACAGGATACCGTCGCAAACTCGACGATGGAGGCTGAATACATTGCTGCAAGCGATGCCGCAAAAGAGGCGGTCTGGATGAAGAAGTTCATTAGTGAACTTCAGGTGGTTCCGTCTATTGTTGACCCAATACCTTTGTATTGCGATAATAATGGGGCTATAGCTTTAGCGAAGGAACCAAGGTCCCATCAGAAGTCCAGACACATCTTAAGGCGGTATCACCTGATCAGGGAGATCAATGATCGCCAGGAGATCGAGGTACGGAGAGTGGACACAAAAGACAATACGGCAGATCCATTCACAAAGGCCCTCCCTCAAATACAGTTCGAGCGACTTTTGAGCTATTGGGCATGCGATACGCCAGCAGCTGGCCATAGAGCAGACGTTGGGTATGCGGTACACCAATTACTGGCCTTTAGTGCAAGTGGGAGATTGTTGGATATGTATGTCGTAGAGGCCATTATTGTATAGTACTAGTTTGTATAATACATTTTGGAAGCTTGGGATATATACACGGGTTTGCGACAGTCTTGCTCAATATAGTAGTATGCTACCTGGTTTGTTTCTATCTTAATATGTGTGTATGTTTCTTTTAACATATCGCTAATACATATTGATGGAGCCCTTAGGATCTTTGCTTGATTACCGGCGTTGTGATGGCGATCACATTAGTGGGTGCTGGGTAGTCTATAAGCACATCCTTATTTTGGTCCCTAGTCGTAGGGTTATCGAGACAGGGCATCGATACTCCAGAGTAGACTGGTGCATACGCTTCTTATCCCAGCAGGGGAGATGGTCTGTCCCACAGCCATCAGTACGTCGTACTGGAGATAGTATGCAGGTGCTCGTTAGGTTACGAGTACACTGGACAGGACTCGTCGAGAACTGTTGGTTGGTATTATACCTATCGTCAGTTAACAGTTCCCAGGTGACATGAGTACAGCTTAGTCCGTTGACTTGACACTGTCACTTCACCTCGAGTGTGTTCCCACTGTTCTTAGATTACTACCCTATCACGGTTCTATTGAGTCGTGCAAATAGGTAGTAGTTGGGTGCAGTCCCAAAGCACTTGGAGGCAGTGACGGTTAGACAGGATTCGCCTATCCTGGCATTGGGAGTTGATATCGCGCTGTGTCTAGGAGAGCCATTACACATAGTCGTCCCTGGCCAGGGCAAGCGAGATTTACTGGTAGTGTTTCCAATAGTTTCTCAGGGTGTTCTGGGCTACACTCCGACATGACTTGTACCGCTTTTAGGGGTCTGACATTTACCACCCCTTAGGCCCGACATGCGATACTCTTAGACAAACAGACCGGACTGTACGGAGATTGTCACATTCAGGCTCAGTAGAAGTTCAGATGGGTTCACCTCATCGGTCTTCTTATCGGCATCTACCTTAGGACCGTTACGTACAGCTAGTACCGCTTGCGGCCTGTGGTTAAACCCACTGCCAGCGTAGTGTCGAGTCTTTAGAGTCCCACACAGATGGTTGTTCGCCTTTCGGTAAAACAGAGTAGAGGTCGCATGGTTTTGCGACGGGGTTCGTTCACATCCGCGCACTTGTGCACGTTTGGTGTCCGGGCAGTTATTACTAGCGGGCTTTGGTTTAATCCAGATCCTAGTATTTTTTTTGGGATTGGTTTTCTCTCATTGTATTCGTGTTCCTCGGAACACGGATGCGGGCGTGTATGCACAGTTGACAGAGGCAGAGGAATCTCATTAGGGTTTTTGACAGTTGACTTTTTCTAAACCCTAATGAGAATGAGAAATATGATTAATAATATTACTTAAGGATAATTGTACCATGGTTAGGTTGATCATTTGACTTTGGTTGACCATTTGATTTTGGTTGACCATTTGACTTTTGTTGACCATTTGACCATGATCATTTCTTTTGCAAGATGCTTCTTGATTCTTGCAAATTGCATTAAATGTGAAATGATAATGGTCATTTCAACTAACCATCACAATTTTCTTTAGTTATTATTATTATTATTATTCTCATATGAGAGCATGGTTGTGATTTTCTTGCTCATTCTCTCTCATGAAAAGCTCTCCCTCTTCCTCTCTCAAAGCTCTCTTCTTTCATGTGTTGAAAAACATGAGCTTTGTGAGATAAAACCATCAAGACAACTCTCTACTCATTCTAGGGTTCTTAGTCTAGCAAGCCAAGCACTCTAGTTACCTCTTGGTTGAGGTAGGAGCTTAAGGTAGAGGCCTTCGAGTGGATCTTTCTTCGGCAAAAAGAAGACGAAGAGGAGGAGCCGTCTACACCACTCCAAGGAGCAAGCAAGAAGGAGGACCACAACAAGAAGAGAAGGAGTTCAAGAACTAGGTATAACCATCTAACTTAGTAGCTAGAATTGTAGTTCGTTTGTTAGTTTTTGTTTAGCAAAGATCCTTCATGGTTGGTCTATATTTCCTTGTGAGAAAATTTTGATTTTTACCTATTCCGCCTCCCCGAAAGAACCGGGATGGGTAACGTAGAACTTTCAATCACACGAGACAAATGACGATCTCAGGTCAACAGACTAACCTGTACACATGTCACCTGGGAACTGCTATCTGACAATATATATAATACCAACAAGCACTTTCCCGGCGAGTTCGTCCAGTGTACTCATAACCTAATGAGCACATGTATACTATCTTAGATGAACAAACTAACACCAATGGCTTGTGAGACCTGGCCACCACCCCTCGTCGGGGTCTCGATCAGTATACACTAGTCTACACTGGAGTATCGATGCCCAGTCTCGATACTCCCACGACTAGGGACATTTAAGGATGTGTTTATAGACCCCCAACTCCCACGTATATGATCGCCGTCATAATGCTGGTAGCCAAGCAAGAATCCTCTGGGCCCTATCAACATGTACATGACAATCCAGATAGCATACTATCATCTCGAGTAAGACTGTTTTACCGGTATAGGTCCTCTCTCAATCATCATAATCACCTGCCTGCGATTACGATAATTGCCTTGAGGGCACTATAGCCAACAATCTCCCAGTTGCACTTAAGGCCAATTATTGCGATGTCGCATATTCACAGCCCATGTGATATCGAACACCCAACTTCTCTACTAATTGGTTTCGCAAAGCCCGTTTGCGAAACTATTGCGTTCGAGAAATAGCCTCAGTGAGTGGATCCGCTCCAATGTTTCTTTCTGTATCTCTCTATATCTCAACTTCGCAGAGAAAAACTATCTCCCGAAATGAGCAGTACCTGTCATAGAATTTGTCTGGATATCTGATGGGATCCAGTTCTCAATGAACTCCAAATCTAGTAAACTTCTTAGACTGTATCATCCAGTGAATTTAATCAGTATTCTGCCCCATGCCTTCCACAGTATCTGCTTGGACCACCTGTCCAACATACTGTCCCTCAGAAGAGGGAAAAAGTATAACTCTGACAGTCACTTTGTCATCCAGGTCTCCTTGGAAGCCTGAAATGATAACCGTCTCCTGAAGAAGGCTGACGTTACCATATCCCAAGAACATTCGCTTATGTTCATATTACTGCTTCCCAATGTTTCTCCAGGATTGGATTAATATATGTTTATCGCATCTAGTGCAAAAAGAATATCTGGTGTGGTACTTAACATTTCATGATTAACTCAATTGCCTAAGCAAGTGATATACTAATCATGCGGATCCTTCTCCCCTTTAGTCTATAAGACACCTTTAGAGAGGGTGACTCCATCACCTGCAGGTACACCACCATGCCAGGAGTCGTCCATTCTAATATACATTTAGAATAATGTCAAAGTACCCAGATTAGGATACTTCCCAAATCTAGATCTAAAACCATAGATCTAATAACCAAAAACTCTGATATTATATGCATATCCTATGTGGAGAAACAACTTTGTGACAACCACGGTATAACCGATCGTAGTATAGGAATATCTCTTCCTATCAAGTGCATGTCATCCCCATACCTGAACATCACTCTCTACTACCTTCTTACCAGATCCATCTCCTATTCTGATGAGGTCAAGACCTATGACTGTCACATCAAAAATAGATGATCTATTTCTGCTATACCCGCTTTAGTCTATAAATAGGCATAAGCTACTTCCCTACTATGCTTCCGCTGCTCCCACTGACTACAACAACCCTCTGGCAAAGTCATATATACGTGCACTTCTAAAGCTAGTTTAGAACGACGCTATACTCATCCTCCTGCCGAGTCTTATAGTCTAGAACAGCAGCAATGGCAAGTCTGGGTAAACAAGAACCTCCATGTCACCGTCTCTGAGAAGACCGAAGTGCCTCTCGGGTGCCTGAGATTACCCACCAAAATCTCCGGAGTGGTTAATGGAATGTCGAAAACAATTGAATCCTTAGGTTCTATTAAATCTTTAGTAATCATTTGTGGTTCTGGAATCACTTCCAGTTCTACCATACTCCCACTTTTGTTTTTCTGAAAAATCCATTTTACTAAAACTGTGGCGAGTCAAGAACAATGTCACTATTGATCTTCCTGATGGTAGAAAGTTAACCCTCGTCAAAGCCCGGAATAAACCACAAACAGCCATTACTGAAACGTGCCTTGAGTTTATCCGGATTCTGGTTTTAAGCATCAGCCGGACAACTCCCTATACCTTAACATCGTTAAGATATAAATTGATTCTATATATATCTAATATAGAAACAAAAGCACTAATTTAATTGGAACCAGATTCAAAATCATGCAGCTGTCTACAGTGCATATCAACCAAATGGAAAAAGGCCAATCAGCATTACTCATCTAGGAGTGCATCCTTATATGAGTAACCTGAAAGAGAAGCAAGTTCTCAAAACCATTACTATCAACGGAATACCAAACACAAGTATCTACATCTTTGACTTCATCGAAGAATCCTGATATTTCCAACAAATGGTTCTCTTCTTTATTCTTATACTTATAACTTCTCAAAATCTGAACAATGTATTTCTACGAAATACTTTTCCAGAACTAGAGAAGCTATAAGTAAACAGAATATAGTATGAGTACCAACCCCATTGGCCTAATAGACACTGGACAACATATAATGCTTTGTATAAGTCCCCTGAGTTCAATAACTCAAACCCTGTGCGTCGCAGGTTGAAAAAATGTACTATGGTTAAGAAGAATTACACCACTGTTGAATGGACCTTACCCAATCACCAACTGATATAGGTAAATGTCACAGACATAATTCAAAAGGTTATATCTTACTTTATAAAATAAACGTACAGATATATCAGTTTGAAATTGGTGCATAACAACGGATATTCAAAACCAAATATTTGCCGTCCGGCAAAAACCAAGATGATTTCCTCAAATATCACCAATTACAACGAATTCCGATATAATGAGGATCTAATCACCTAATTCCCAATATCTTACTCCTACTCACTATCCTTAATAGCATACAGATGTGAGAGACTGATCTGGTAAATACATACCCTGGAGTTAGATTCCAATTGGGAAAACAGTTTTCAATTAACATTGCACAGTGAAACTGAAACATGAAAATGTTTCGAAGGGGTAACCTGGTATTCCTAGTAATGCCTCTTCCACTATCCTGATTCATGACAGTAACTATATACTTACCTGCCTTCACTCCAATCCTTTTATTATGTCTTTACTTATTACCTTCTGTACACCTTCTTTAGGCTAATTGGTTTTCTTCCTTCCCTGCCCTTCGGCACCAGCCTAAGGTTTGGAAGAAGACTATCCAATAAGCGTAATAGGTGTACTCTCCTAATCCTAGGATCCCTCGCAACCTGAGAGAAGGTAATGGGAAAAGACATCTGAATAATCCTATTCTATTTCTCCTGAACCGGAAACCATTCTCGAATCTGGAACGAATTCCTTCGAGTTCGTATGTAATTATACGATGGCATATCCAATGGAAGTGGATATCCGTAGTGATACGGAGTGTTCTGGATAAATCCAAAGTGGATGTGGGAGTGCAGGGGTATACTCGGTTTTGTCGTGTGGTCGCAATTTTCTTTGCCCTTAATCTAATCCCTTTATATGTCTTTATTTATTACCTTCTGTACACCACACTTTGGCTTAATTGGTTTTCTTCCTTCCCTACCCTTCGGCACCAGCCTAAGGTTTGGAAGAAGACTATCCAATAAGCTCAATAGGTGTCTAGGAGCCCTCACAAACTGAGAGAAGGTAAAGGGAAAAGACAACCGAATAATCTTATTCAATCTCTCCAGAACCAGAATCCATCCTCGAATCTGGAACAAGTTCCTTCGAGTTTGTATGTAACTATACAATGGATTTATCCAATAGAAGTGGATGTTCGTAGTGATACGGGGTGCTCTGTAGAAATGCAAAGGTGATATAGAAGTGGCAATGATATATGCGACACCGTGACATTTCAAAAGCCAAAGTGTTTTATGAAGGTTCGGTTAACTTGGTTTCATGAATTTTAGTCAAAGGTCGGGTCATAGTCACAGCCAGAGAGAGAGAGAGAAATGAAACACTCAGCGTGCACTCTAACCTAGATCAAAATGGTTAATCACTTTATCTAATCAGGATGGCTTCCACTGTTTCCTCGAATTCTCCTCCAAACCCAAAGAGGAGAATTGGTCGGAATCACCCGAGGAGTAATCCTACTCATCAGTGGGAATCGGGATCCAACTATCATCGCATGATAACTTAACGGAAGCCACTCAAGTCACCACACTCCAGCAGGTATGCGCGTGCCTGGCAAGTTTCCTATATGTTTGAAACTCCCGATGTTATTTTTACCCCTAGGACCCAAGTGACATTGATGGAGTCAACAAATCAAAGAGTCCTAGTCAAGTTCAACCCATCATTATCTTGATTGTATTAAACCCAACCGCACGAGCCCTTGATGGAGTCAACAAGGCAGCACGACTGTCCTAACCAATCACATATCCATGCTATAAGCAAGCACCACTCAGCTATCGCACACTACGCCTTGACGGAGTCAACAAACGCAGCACGAATACTAAGTACTACTTGTAGGAAATGACGGAGGGCTACGGCTGGTTTTTGACGAGAAACCTTTAACGTAATGAACTTGATATCGTTGAAGGAATCCAAGTGGTTTTTACAAATGTATAGTGGTGAAAACTTTTGCTAAAGAGGTCACTCCCGGTGAAGGATCTCGGCTCTTTCCTCGTCGAATGAGGTGCAGTATATTCTAAACTGAATACCATGATGCAAAGCAAAAATAATCGACTATAATGAAGTTATTACGTTGACGCAAACTTTTACTCAAGGGGTCACTCCCGATGAAGGGATCTCGGCCCTTGCCTCGTCGAATGAGGTGCTGGATATTCATAACCGAATACCACTATGCAAAGCAAAAGAGAACGTCTGTAATGTCAGTTTTTAAAACTTGGTTCCAACAACATCATATATAGGTTTGTTTTATCCTTGTATTGATAAGAATCAATGCAGTCCCATCAATTAATCACACCAGAAAAGAACGAAAATAAAATGTACGTTTATGCCATTCGCATTCGCCACTGGGTCCCGTCATTACCCGTTAGGTTACTTAACTAACGACAGAGCGGGGACTGGGCTAGCGCGGATGCAAAACATATACAACATCTACTAGTATATATAAATATATATAATAATCGTCCCAGGCATGATATAAAGCAACATCACAGAAGCATCACAGAAGCAACGCAAAATGGTGGATAATCTTGGAGCCCCGGGTTTCACTTGAGCCGCAAATGAGACCCGACCTTCCTTATCGTGTGGATAACCCATGCAATGAAACCTAGACCCCTACGAGCGCGGCAAGTTACCCGCCAAAACCAGAAGTGAGGCAACCCCCTTTAACAACGTGAATGGGCCACCCAGCACTTCACGGAATCCGGTAACTTGGACACCCCTCCTGGGTCAAGCTATACCCCCTACAGGTGCGGCAAATAGCCCGCCAATTCTAGAGTAAGGTCCCCTCCGTCTCAACGCCATGAGATGCAGACCCATTTCCCTCTAGAACCCGGCTACTCATGCACTCCACCGCGGGGTAATCCTAGTACGGAAAAGAAAAAAATATGTACAGGGGTGACATCGACCTCTACCCGGTCATGCTCCAAAAGAATAATATACAAACAGGAAGTGATGGCAGTCCACATGTCGGACGCTCGCCCCGCAATATCAAATGTACAAATGAAACTAAACTGTACTAATATTGCACCCAACCTATCCACCACGACGATCCAACCAACATTACAGCACAACACAGAACATCAACGTGAATGTCACGTTCGCAAACCCGTCTAAAAGAACATATAGCAGTTAGACGGGTTTACCGATCAAATGACATTCACGGTCGCAGATAGTAATGCATGTACTGTTAATCACACACTTAAAATTTCGATCGACTAAACTTTCCCAAATTGGCCCCAAGTGCATAACCAGTACTCAAAAGAATCTGGGCCAAAACCATATATCACAATAATCATTTTTCCACTAACTAGAGCTCCAGAAAAAATTTTGGTCACTGTAGCCTAAAAAGGGCCGTGGAAGGGCCGCAAAATAGCCATTTTGCGGCAATTCCGCCTACGAATTTTAGAGTTACATGCCCAAACTTTTTGAGTAGCTATAGTTTTGCCTGCACATATTTATAAGATGCCTGAAAATATTTTTTGACCATTTTTAAAAATCAGCAGCAAACACATCAAATTGGAAAAATGATTCTGAAAATTTATCGATCGAGATTTTAAGCTTGTGCAAACTAGCTAGTAGGGTTTAATGGATGGCTCTGATACCATGTTGGGTTATGGGGGCGCCCCGACCATCGAAATGTGGCTAAATGTGGAACAAAAATTTTCTGAAACCAGCGCCACCATTACCCGATGCCCGGATCTGCCTTAAACCCTAAACTAGCAAACTAATAAAGAAGTTAGAATGGTTATACCGAGTTGATCCGTGTCCTTCGGTCTTCATTCCAAGCTCCTAGTAGTTCATTGATCGAGTTTGGTTGCCGGTTTTCCTCCAACTCCGATGATCCACCTGAGAAACGTAATTCTGGCTTTAGCTCCACAACAAGATGCAAATGGAGCAACTGGGGTCTCTAGGATGCCACCTTAGAGAGCCTAGGATGTAGTGTGTATGTATTCTAAGTGTTATCTATCTCAAAACTTGAAGGTATACGCAACCATGGAAAAGCTAGAGGATCAAGAACATATGGTGAGGGAGGAGCTCAAAAATACCAAGTGATGAAGAGCAAGCATGCACAAGAGAAAAATAATGAACTCTCTCATCTAGAGAAATGAAAGTGTGCATGGTTTTGTTAAAATAATTTTTCCATTTTTAAATTCCTCCCATACTTGAATAGTGGACAATAATGAATTAACAATTCATTTGTGTGCACTATTCCAAGTATGGTTCTCACCATACCTCCATTTCCAAATTTCCACCTCATTATGCATTTTATGTAAATGGTCAAATCCAAAATAAGGTGGCACCTTCTGGAATGTTATCCGGTAAAAAATACGGATTACATTCTACAGTATATACATACCTGCATTCGTACCGAAATACGAATACCCAAAGAGATAGAATAACACAAAGAATATAATACTAGAATATACGTACCGAAATACATATACGTAAATTATTAAATCAATGCCTGATTTAATAATCCGGTTCAAAACCCGAGCAGGCTAGTATTATCAACTATCCAATCGAAAGTCCGAGTACAATGTATATTGTTGGGGTCAAAATTTAAACCCCGGTTGACCAAGTCAAAGTCAAGGTCAACCCCAAGCCAGGTGGGTCCAAGCCCAGGTCAAGCGGGCCCATGCCCAAGTCGAGCCCACGTCCAGCCTCCCTATGCCAACATAAAAATCATGTAATAAATAATTTTAATGTAATTTTTATGCATGAATGGGCATAAAGCCAAATTTTTGTAAAGCCCATGGCTTATGTGCAAAAAGAAATAGCACATGAGCCATGGGCTGGGCAAAATGCCATTTTGTAAAGCCTAAGGGGCTATATGTAGCCTATATAAGGCAACATGATGATGAATAAAGCATAAACTTTTCATCCCCCCCAAAAACTAGGGTTCCTGTGCCTCCTTCTCCTTCCTCAAGGTTCTAAACCTTTTTCTTTCTTTTGAATTAAATCAAGAGTTTTACTTTTCCTTTTCCAAAACTAAATAGTTTTTCACCACAAAACCCACAAATGGGAACTCAGATCTCAAAAATAAGAGATTTTTAAAATCGCATACTTCTTGTTCTTCAAGATCTAGTCGACAGAAGAGGAGGAAGGAGACCCATCTCCAAAAATCCCACCTTGGGGAAGATCCAGGACTCAAGGGAGAAGCCCCTTCATCAGCTCCAAAAATATCTTAGGAGTTTAACTTCATAAGTCAAATCGGGTGCACAGCTCCTAGTGCAGAGACTAAGTCCCTTTTGCTGCTGACGCCTAGCGCCCGCGTGCCAGGCACGTGGGGCGCTGGTGCTCTGGCGCACAGCGCCCGCGTGCCAGGCACGTGGTGCGCTGGCGCTCTGGCGCACAGAGGCCCCGTGCCATGCACGTGGTGTGTTGGCGCTCTGGCGCACATCGCCCGCGTGCCATGCACGTGGGGCGCTGGCGCTCTGGCACACAGCGCTCGCGTGCCTGGCACGTTGGGCGCTGGCGCCTTCTCCCACGCATCCTTTGGATGCCCTTTCCCTTTACACATACACACACACACACACATACTCTACAACACTGTCCCCTGTTACAAAAAATTTCTAACGGGGCGCTGCCCCGCACCCTGCAAGGGGGCTACTAGCCCCATTGACACCCAGCCCGCTATTCGGGTAACGGGACCCCCGTAAAAACTCAGCGGGGCCCCCAATATATCCAAAACCCCTTCAAACACGCACACTGCATATTGAGTTCGCATGAATAGTTGACCTGTCAATCGGAGGTTCTTGCGCTCTAAAGGCGATGGGTAATTAATGGCAGCTTAGTCCGCGGCTGCCGGAGATTCGGATCCGCACAATCAATAAACCCGAGCCTACCCTAGGCAGGGGGAATCTGTAATGCGCCTGACAAGCGCGCGCGTATTCCTATCTCAATAGGGTGACAAAAAAACCCTACAGATGTCTGGCACGCCCGGTGGGACAAATCTCTCCTCCCATATTTCGGGTTAAACGTTCATGCGAACTCAATCAATATACATATCTATATTTATACTAAAATAATACTCTTTCATGCAGGTCTTCAAGCAATCACTTTTCAACAATGTCTCCAAGGACGATCTCAGCCCTCAGCACGACTCCCATCTCCTACACGATGAAGATGGACACCAGGACAGTCCTCCCGGCCAGTCTCAGGCGACAATGGGAAGAGCCGCCGCTACCATTTGGCTCTATTCTGTTCGTGTCAGCTAACGCCATCCCAGCTCCTCAAGCTTCGGTAACAGACAAGCCGGCCTCGAAAGGCAAGAGGCCAAATGTGGTGGTCTCGAAGGCACCACTACCCAAAAGCAAGTCGGTGTTTGAACGACTTTCCTTGGTCCCGGCTGGGGGTAAGGCCATCAACACCAACAAAGCAACAGGGCGTCTCGAGCAAGCTCCGGCGGTGCCCCTGACAACCGCTCGATCGGGTGTCTTCTCTAAGCTCCCCGCCGATCGACTCATGATGGCTTCCTGGACGACGGATGCCGGTCAAGCCCTCAAAATCGAGAAGCTAAGGCAGAAAAGGCTCAGATACAGAGCCAACAAAAGGGATAGGGCTCCTGCCATATTAAAATTTATGAATTTCCAAAGCCCGGATCGCTCCGCGAAACCAGCTGCCAGTGATGAAAGGATGGCTGAATGTGTTATCCACACCGTCTACATGGTAGGCACGCATCCCAGACAACCTTCGCAGCAAAAGCAAGGATGGGGCTACCACATCTCAAATCCAATCTGTTGTGAATATAGCCGTCACTTCCCAAGACCAGCATCCTCCGGAGGGTGATGAAAATCCTTCCGGTGAGGTTGATAAGCAGAGATATTTCTCAGTTCATCAGGAGTCGGGCTCGGAAAGCGAAGATGAGCCAATCTTCCATCCCAAGAACGCAGAGCAGGAACTTCTACAAGTGCTCCGAAAACAGCTCAGAAGTAAAGACAAGGAGTTGGCCAAGCTCTACTCAAAAATTGACGACTTGACGAATGTCGTGATGCAGCTCACGGCCCGACTTGCCTCTCAGCCACCCAATCAAGCGTAGGGCTCTGCTCATGAACCAGGAAACGGTGTCCTAAGGTAGCCGACACATATTCCCTCAAATCAAAAGGTGGGCGGACCGCATGAAAGTCAGTCGCATCCTATCTCGGGAAATGTCTTGGCTACCGATGACAGTAGCCCGCTAACTCAAGATCAAATCATGGATTTGATTGCCAACAAAGTCAAAACATTGGTAGCCGAAGTTGAAGCGCAAAAAGATATTAGCAGTAGCGGGAGACCATATCCTGCTCAGTATGATCTGGTAGAATTTCCTAGCGGCTATGTCATCCCTAAATTCGGAAGATTCGATGGGACGGGAAATGCGAATCAGCACATCGCCCACTATAAAGCCTCATGCGGGAATATTGGGGGCAATGACGCGCTTCTCCTCCTCCGGTTCGTTAATAGCTTGGCCGATGTTGCTTTCGATTGGTACGCGAGCATACCGGATGGCTCCGTCACAACTTTCGTCCAAATGGAGTCTCTGTTTCGGCAGAGGTTCATGAGCGTCAGCGATAAGATCACCATCGCCAACCTCGTAAGGACCAAGCCAAAGAACAACGAAAGCAACACAGATTTTATAACCCGATAGATCAATCTCTCCGTCAAATGTGAACCACCGATAGAGCAAGACCAATCTGTCAGTCTCCTTGTCGGAAATCTCAACAATTGGATGGCCCTGTTTCTATGCACCGCGGGTCTCAAAACATTCTAAGAGCTGACCAGGAAAGGTCAGATGTTGGAGCGCTCAAAGCAGGAGTCCTCCTCGGATTCCCAAAATAACAATAGGTCCTGGAGAAACTGAAAGGACGATAATCGCAAAGGCGGAAATTCCGACGATTCTGAATCTTTTAACACTTCAGCTAACCGAAATAAGCAAGGGATGAGTGGGCTTAATGCCAACCAGCCTCGGAAGCCAGTGTTCAAAGAGGGAGGAGAATCTCCACTGAAAGAAAAGCTAGATAAGGTATATTTCTTCAAAAGGGACAAAATCCGTAAAATATTCAAAGATGCCCTGAGGAACGGTCTACAACTGCCAGAGTCAAAAAGACCGCAGGAAGCGAATATGACCGACTGTTAATTATGTATATGCCCTAGAGGCCATTATTGTACATATGATGTATATTATAGTGGATGCTTGGATATATATAGAGAGGACTTTCTTACTCGACATGATAGTATGCTATTTGGTTTCACTTTGTTTTAACAAGTTGACTTGTATTAGTTTACTGTCTTGCTCTCACATGTTGATAAAGCCCTTAGGATATGTACTCGACTACTGGGACTATGATGAGATCATACTAGTGGGGCCAGGGTAGTCAATGAGTACATCCTATAACTATTCCTAGTCGAGAGTGTATCGAGACAGGGTATCGATACACCAGAGTAGACTAGCGTATACGCATCTTGACCCATTTGATGGGCGATGGATGATCCCATATCCATCGGTGTTTGACATCAAAGATGGTGTACGGGTGATCAGTGGAGACTGGGTACACTGAACAGACTCGCCGAGAATTCCTAGATGGATTTATACCAATCGTCAGATAGCAGTTCTCTGGTGACACTGGTACAGGTTAGTCTGTAGACCCGAGATTATCATAGAGTCTTGTGTGATTCCCACTGTGCTTTGATTTCCACCTTACCACATCCAAGAGGGCATGCAAAACGGTGGCTTTTGGGTACAGTCCTACATAGAGGTTTCCTGGCTCAGGCAAAACGGAGTAGGAGCACATATGTGATATGTGCGAGACCGAGAATAATACGATATGAGATACCGCATTTCCATTCTCGCGAATATGATATCGACCGGGTATATGTGATATAGCCGGGTCATCGGATCAAGTGTTGATTCGATGAATCGGTACATGTTATATTAGTCGGTTATATGTGATATAGCCGGATTGTCGGATCAAGGGTTGATTCGATAATTTAATATATAATTATATATGTGATATATTACATTACGTTAACTAATATTAGCTCGATTTATTGATTCATTTTCTCACCGGATAATACATTGATATATATGCGATATATGTTAATTGTATTATTTTCTTTTGTTACAAAAATATATTATATATGTGATATATAATATTGTAACAAGTTATGATTACAAATGCAACATGTTTTGTGGAGATTAAACATAGTTAGGGTTTGATTTGGGTTAGCTTTTTCATGAAGCTTGTAGAAGCTTTATTTTGTTTTAAGCTTAGATATTTTGTTTAGATATTTTGTGAAGATATTTCTTAACCCAACCCAAACCCTTTACCATGGTTTATTCTCTACAATGGTTAAACTTTTCATTCTTAACCAAGGGTTGCAATTGTAACCATAACAAAATTTCATTATTCATCACAAAAGACTTCTTCTTCTTCTTCCTCCTTGAAAATCTTGCTAGCTTTTTGTAAAGTGATGAATTAAAGTGAGAAATTGAAAATAAAAGAGAGCTAAATTCCTACTTCATCATCTTCATCTATTCTAGCAACTTAAATTAGGGTGTTCACTTCTCTAATAAGTTGTTTAGTGAAGTGTAAGTTTGGGTTAAAGATTCTTCAAGGTGGATCATCTTCGAAAAGGAAGACTTCAAGTAAGCATGGATCATTCGGCTTGTGGAGCCTCTCTAGAGTCCGGAAGTTCATGTGTCGCGGCGAAGGGACTACTACTCGGAGCTTATGAAGCGAAGGAATGGACTACAAAGGTTGTAATCCCTTTCTCTTAGATGTAAAGATGTTTACATGCTTTGTTAACCCTAATTATCTAGCAAAGATCATCGCTTTAGCTTGGTCGGCACTTGAAAATTTTAAATACGGCATGGATGATGCCTCATAAACCCTTGTGACAGTGCCTAGTAACCTTACAGTGGTATCAGAGCCTAGCTAGAGCATTAAGCGACGTGTATACGAAGTTAAAAGTCCGATCGAACCCCGAAACGTCTATTTTGACCCTCTCTCTGGAAATTTTCTAAAAAGGTGGTTTTTTCATCATTAAAAATACTCAAAAAATCAAGCAGGTAATTGTATGGATTACTGTGAAATACGAGTCACTGTAGCCTTTAAGTCGCCGCGGAACCGCGGCTTTACCATGCATTTGGCGGCGGTTCCGCGGCAGTACTTTGGTGTCAGGAATACTTATTTCTAGGGTTCATCCGTATGTATTACTACATGCTTCTGGGAATTTTTAATATTACTCAAGTGTTGAGTTTTCTGGAGATCTTTAAAATTCGTTGATTCGATCGGAAAGTTTAACATCGTTTGTTTTTCCTGATAATTTAGAACGTATTAAAATGTTTGAACAGATATCAATAACTCACTTTTTCCCGACACGAAAAACATTCAAGTGTTGGATTTTTTCTTGAGTTTGAATCTTTCGGAAAAACATGCAAGCATATCTGTGGACCCTCTAGAAGAACGTAACCTTAACTCGATTATGCGACCGTCAAAACTGCCACTGAACCCTAGGGTTTGTGGTAGTTTAGCGTTGCCACATGTGAGGCGTTGGTTTGACCATTCTACGGCTTGTTCATTGGGTATGTGACATGTTCTGGGATTTTTGAACTCCGCTCAAGTATTGAGCTATTTGGGAAATCTTGGGTATTTGATTATTCGATCGGAAAGTTTAACTTTGTCTATTTATCTGGAATGTGATACAATATGTGGAATTCATATAGTTAGGCATGAAATGCGAAGTATGTGATATTTCGGATTTAAGATGTCTAAAGTGATTGTGGATTCCAAATGTTGTAGTTTTACACTTTCTTTTCTGTGGCCGTAAGCGTAGTATGTGGTGTATCGCCGGTTTCGTTACTATACATCAATGACAATCGGGATACGCATACTTGCTTACATTGATGATATGAGATATTATGTGTTGTTGTGATATGTTATATTGGATCGTCGTGTTCTGAATAGACGGGGTTTTATGTGAGATGAGGGTTTCTTTTTCATTCATGTAAAATTCATTGTATGTAATATTCTTTTATTGGGGCACTTCCGGGTTGAGGTTGATGTCACCATTGTATATTATTTACTTTTCCGCATTAGGTAGACCCGGGAGGAGAGCACAAGTAACCGGGTTCTAGGGTCCAGTGGGAGGCCATCTCGAGGAGTCGAGACCGGGTCTCTTAACCCTAGAATTGGCAGTGTTACTTGCCGCTCTCGTAGGGGTCTTGGGATGTGGGTTTGGCTATTCATCGCGACCATGGAATCCGTATTTTATACAGGCTCGAAATAAAACACGGACGTCCTAGTATATCCAATATTTCATATGTTATCTTCTGCTGCAATGTTCTGTGATGAGATCATATTACTGTCTGAAATGAATGCTTATACTATATATATATATATATATGTTGATATATAAATATTACTGATTTCGTTTCTTCTGTGATGCTTAGGAAGCATAACTAATGGGATTTATTAATGAGATTAATAAAAGAAAAGAAACTTAAAAGATGTTGTAGAATCAAAACTTTATAAAAAGGGTAGCTACAGTCTTGCTTTGCACCGCGGTATATATGATATACCCTGCACCTTATTCGATGAGGAAAGAGCCGAGATCCCTTCACCGGGAGTGACCACTTTAGCAAAACTGGCAGATGCTACAAACTCACGGTTTAGTTTTTGATTGTTTCTATAGTTCTTACTTTGCACAGCGGTATTTGTGAAATATCCTGCACCTTATTCGATAAGGAAAGAGCCGAGATCCCTTCACCGGGAGTGACCTCTTTAGCGAAACTAGAAAAGGCCTCAAAAACACCCCTTTTCAAAATCACTTGTTTCTACAAGATATCAAGTTCATTACGCTCATGGTTTTCTGAAAAACCTGCGTAGCCCTCTGTCATTTCAAATAAGTAAAATTTAGTATTCGTGCTACGGTAGTTTAGCATGCGTCAAGACGTAGTGTACGGTAGCTGATTACTACTTATCTGTAGCATGAGATGCGATTGGATTAGGGTATTCGTACGGCGTTGTTTGGCATGCGTCAAGGGTCGTACGGGTAGGTTTAATTCAATCACGAAATGTACGGGTTGAACTTGACTAGCGGACTATGGGTTGTTTGGCATGCGTCAAGGTCATAGCACGCTAGGGGTAAAAGAATTATCGGGAATTTCAAGTATTGAAATTTGCAATGAGATTGCATACCTTCTATGAGATAGTTGGATCTTGATACCTACCGCGAGTAAGTGTTACTCCTGGGAGAATTTTACACTGGACAATTAGCCGATCAAGTAGGTGTCTAGAAAGGTGTTAATGGGGTTATGCCTCTGGGAAAATGAGATTTATTTTAATTAGGTCCGTGCGAAAGCATGGGGAACCTCCCTCAAAGTACCAACACTGATCTGGCTGAAAGATTGGCGAACTTGTAGGGTGTAATTAATCCCGGCTAATCTTACCTTTTAGGGTTTGAAGGAAGATTTGATAAAAAACAGTGGGAGACATCCTGATTAGATAAGATAATAACCAATCTAATCTTGCAAGAGCATACGCTAAATTGTTTTCTTCTCTCTCTCTCCAGGTAGCGACCAAGTCAGGCCTTAATCAAGATAATAACATGGATGTATTGACTGAACCCGCTTATTATACTGAGCAGGGGAACGTTGGTCCCGTTATTTCTTATAAGTGTTATAAGATTGAGCAGGAAATAGGAGAATATCTGGATTCTCACACCGCCCAAACGAAGAACAAGCATGCTGATGCATCTTCTTCGGGTGTGTTAGTTATTTAGAACTGTTTCTCAGTTCACTTGTCACGACCCGAAGGTACGGAACGTGACTGGCACTTAGATTACGAGACGTCTAAAGGCGTAACGTAAGCTAAGTCAGCCAAAGCCCAGAAAAATCTAAACCAAAATCAAAGCGAATGAAGGAAAACCTTTAATGAAGACGGTTTTTAAATCATTCAAGTTGCATAAAATCCCTTTAAAAAGAAAACATCAAAAATTTCCAAAAATTTCGGCAGAGTCATCCCTGTATTTTCTATCCCCCAAAACGGGTACAACAAGATAATAAACCTGTAATCATAAAATGGCATCCCCAAGCGGGAGCTAGCTCTTCGCCCAAGGCGGATCACAACCACATGCAATATAATAGCAATATCAAGAAAAGAGCATAAAAGAAACGCCAAATATCAGAAAACACAACGCCGGCTCAAGTGAGCTCGACCCAAAAGAACCACAAATATACAAGTCTCTCAGTCTCATCACTAGGTCGCATATACAATATAAAGTGGTAGATGGAGAATACTAGATACAATGATAAAGCAAAAGAAATAAAGTGTGCTCGCAACCCACCTACGGGCGATGTCGCGAGTCTGAGCAAAAGGGACTGATGATAAGATAGCCGCTGCTATAAGACTGATGAGTCCGACCTGCAAGACACTGTGGCACAACGGGGGTGAGTTGCCAGCTCGTGAGTAAATATAACATCTAATAAGGCAATCGTAAGAATGCACGCAATGCACCACAACATGCATGTCCATATGTGATATAATATCTCTAGTATGCATGCACAGGTATGCAATGTCATTATTAAGTCTTTAAGTGTTTTAAATGCTAAGGGTATTGAATTCTTAACTTTAGAACATGAATATCTGTATAATAGCTAAATACCATCAAGAAATCATCTGAAAACCCGTGTCAAGCATCGACACCAAATAGGAATCATATCTGTCTCAATATCGGGCTCCGTCAGTCCGGATCGGCCCATATCATAAATCTCACGACAACGGTCGGTATCCTCCGGATATCCGCCACGCCAGACATCACCGGTAGGTAGTCTTCCCCTGCCAGGCTCATCGTCTACAACTCGATCTTCTTGCCCCGGGGTACCATACCTGGCCCACCATGTACCCGAGATGGTTCATCCACTCCTCGAATCGGGTCTCGAAATCCAACAGAAAACATGAAAACTCATGGTGGACGACACATACATCACGAGAAAACCGCAACTTTGTTTTAAAAATGATAAATATAAGCTTTTGTTAAATTCATGCGGTTTTCCCCAAAAATCCAGAAATCGCAGCAATACTGAAATCCTCAAGAAAATCATAATGTTCACATGTTATATATGATAAATGTCTATGATCTCAATGTATATGATGTGAGTTTTGGCAAGAAATCTATGTAGATATGATGGTAATGCGAGGTATATGCATGCTATGCAATTCCATATATCATGTATGAATGCAAATGGCGTTATTAAGTTAAACAGGTTCTATAGTGCACGTGGCATGGCAATTACCAAAGGCGTGTGTGTCACATGAATAGTGCGCGTGCAACAGATGCCAATGGTAATGGTGTTCGTGTCCTACGAAGTGATATCGCATAAGTATGGATGAATGTCCATCCAATCTAATATACTGTTCGCTATAAGGGTATGCAGTGTACATGAATGGATAAGCTAGCTAACAATATAAATCTTGCAAAAAGTAGGGTAATCCTAACTAGGGGGAGCGCCTCGCGCCATTCAGACGATTCCCCCATAGATGAATACATCTACTCACTTGAAATCCCCGCTAATCCGATCCGGCCACCGCCTTGCCTTTTCGCGCCGTGTCCGATGTTTTCCCGACCGATCCTATATTTGCACAACACCAAGCATAAGATTACAAAACCTAAAACGATGCAAGTCACAATATACAATTATCGACGCTCTCGAATTAAACATAGCATGCACTCGGTGCGCGGGAAAACGCACGAAATTCGCTAATCGTTAACTAAAATCGTCATTTCGGGGAAATCGACAAAACTACAACCCGACTAGACGAAACCCCGTGTTCGCGCACTCTAATAGTTCTATACAAAGCTATTTATATCGCTAACATAACGCAATTCGATCGCATTCTAATTTCTATAAAAATCTAGTAAGCAATTTCAATACCGATTCGATACAAACATCAAAATTTTATCGATTTAGCGAGCATATCATTACACAATTTACCACTCTAACCAATTAGAAAACCAAACCCTAACTTAATCCATCAACCATGCTTCAAACCCTAGTTCAAAATCAATTCCATTCTTGATTTTTTATGAACAATTAATTACAACTAAATTAATACTTCAAAATTGAATTTTAGCACACATAAACTACAACTTAACAAACTAGTTTAGGATTTACCTCACAAGTGGAACCCTAGCATGATCAAGTCACCAAGAAAGCCTCCTTTCATCAAGTTTTTGAACTAATTTGGGTGAGGAGAGAGTGGATTAGGGTTTAGCTTTGAATGGAGATGGAAATTTGTGAATTTTCATTGAATTTTAGCAAAGAAATGAAGTGAGAAATGAAGGGGGAGCTGCTGAAATTCGACCAGCAGGAAGAGGAGGAGGGTGTGGGGAAATTTGGAGAAGTTTCTAGGTCAATAAACACCCCATGTTCTCATTTAATGCTTTCATATCAACAATTTACAAAAAAAACCTCATTTTACACCATTTTTCCATTAAATTTCCTACCCTAAACCAAAAGTTTGCAAGTCATGAAATAATTTTATTAACACCATATTTTAGCTTATAAAGACTCCTAATTATGAAATTTACCTAATTAAATTTGTATTTATCACTAATTTAATGTATTTAAAAAGGCTTAAAATAATAAAAAAAATAATTAACTACGAATTTTTTTTTATTTAACTAGATAATTATAAGTGACATTTTAGTGACAAAATTATAGTAATATCTTATCTAAATTTTGTATAATTAGGTCTACAATGAAAAATACCTATTTTGACTTTTTACGGAAAAAGCCGAAAAATTAGCCGATTACCGAAAAACTGCCTAAACGATTTTCGAAGGGTTACAATCTTCCCCCCATAAAGAAATTCGGTCCCCGAATTTAGAATTTAACTACGCGTACCTTCAAAAAGATGGGGATATCTCTTCCTCATCTCGATCTCGGTCTCTCAGGTGACCTCCTCGCTGTTCGGGCCACGCCAAAGAACCTTGACGGACGGTATAACCTTCGACCTCAATTTCTTCACCTGCCGATCCAAAATGACCACCGGCTGCTCGGTGAAAGAAAGATCACGCTCTAGCTGGATCGTCTGGTGCTGAATCGCCTGGGAAGGATCATGAAGGTACTTGCGGAGCATCGAGACATGGAATACGGGGTGAACATCGGGGAAGCTGGGCGGAAGAGCTAACCGATAAGCGACTGGACCAACACGCTCTAGGATCTCGAAAGGACCAACATATCTAGGACTCAGTTTCCCTTTCCGCCCAAATCTCATCACACCTTTCATCGGAGAGACCTTCAGGAAAACATGATCGCCAACAGCGAACTCGAGTCGGCGACGGCGCCTGTCAGCGTATGATTTCTGCCTGCTCTGTGCCGCTCTCATCCTGTCCCGAATCAGCTGTATCTTCTTGGTCGTCTCCTGTACAATCTGCGGCCCCAAAATACTGCTCTCCCTAAGCTCTGTCCAACATACAGGCGATCGACATCTCCTCCCATATAAAGCCTCGAAAGGTGCCATCTGAATCGTCTCCTGGAAGCTATTGTTGTAGGAAAACTCGATCAAAAGCAAATGACGATTCCAGCTACCACCGAAATCTAAAACGCAAGCTCTGAGCATGTCCTCAAGAGTCTGAATAGTACGCTCTGACTGACCGTCAGTCTGCGGATGAAAGGTTGTGCTAAAACTCAATCGGGTGCCCAATGCTTCCTGGAGTTTCTGCCACAATCGGCTGGTAAACTGGGTGCCACGGTCGGACACGATGCAAGTCGGAACACCATGCAGTCACACTATCTCATCAATATAAACCTGGGCGTACTGAGAAAATCCAAAAGTGGTCTTCACTGGCAGAAAGTGAGCCGCTTTCGTCAGTCGATCCACAATCACCCAAATAGAGTCGTACCCTCGACTGGTCCTGGGTAGACCCACAACGAAGTCCATGGAGACCTGCTCCCACTTCCACTCAGGGATGGGCAAAGGCTGTAACTCGCCGGCTGACCTCAGGTGCTCGGCCTTGACTTGCTGACAAGTCAGGCATCTCGACACAAAGTCTGTCATATCCTTTTTCATCCCGTCCCACCAGTAAACCTCTCTCAAATCACGGTACATCTTGGTGGAACCTGGATGCACGCTGTATACTGATCTATGTGCCTCCTCGAGAATATCACGCCTCAGTCCCTCTGAATCTGGCATACACAGTCGAGTCCCAAATCGAAGTATCCCCTGATCATTAATCACGAACTCAGAAACTCTGCCCTGCCGAATCTGCTCAATAATCTCTAAGATACGGGCATCGCCGGACTGTGCCTCGCGGATACGGTCAAGTAACTGTGGGCGTGCTCTGAAATGGGCCAGCTGTCCCCCTGTAGGAGTAAACTCGAACTGCACTCTGCTATCACATAATACCTGCCAATCCGCCGTCGACTGCATCTGTACTGCGCTCAAACAAGATAAGCTACCTCCGGGCCTCCTACTCAAAGCATCTGCCACCACATTCGCCTTGCCCGGATGGTATAGAATCTCGCAGTCATAATCCTTCACCAGCTCCATCCAACGGCGCTGTCTCAGGTTCAGATCTCGCTGCTGGAAGATATACTTCAAACTCTTGTGGTCAGTGAATATCTGGCACGACTCACCGTATAGGTAATGTCTCCAGATCTTAAGTGCAAATACCACTGCAGCCATCTCTAAATCATGGGTGGGGTAGTTCTGCTCGTGTTTCCTCAGCTGCCGAGAAGTATACGCGATAACTCTGTCGTGCTGCATCAACACACATCCCAGCCCCACTCTAGAAGCATCACAATATACCACGAACCCGCCTGATCCTGAAGGCAATGCTAACACTGGTGCAGTGGTCAGACGAGTCTTCAACTGCTGGAAACTATCCTCACATGCCTGGGTCCAATCAAAAGGAATCCCCTTCCGGGTCAACCCGGTCAAAGGTGCAGCAATGCAGGAGAAATCCTGGACAAAACGTCGATAATAGCCGGCCAGACCTAGAAAGCTGCGAACCTCTGTAACTGATACTGGTCTAGGCCAACGCTGAACTGCCTCGATCTTCTTCGGGTCCACGCAAATACCGTCTCTCGTCACCACATGACCCAAGAAGTCGACACTGTCTAACCAGAATGCGCACTTGGAGAATTTGGCGAACAGCTGATGCTCCCTCAAAGTCTGCAAGGTGATACGTAAGTGCTGCTCATGCTCCTCCCGGCTCCGAGAATAAACCAAGATGTCGTCAATGAACACAATAATGAACTGATCGAGATACGGCCTGAATACACGGTTCATCAAATCCATAAATGCTGCCGGGGCATTAGTGAGCCCGAACGACATCACCAAGAACTCATAATGACCATATCGAGTACGGAAGGCGGTCTTCGGAATATCCTCCTTCCGAACTCGCAACTGGTGATAACCTGACCGTAAATCAACCTTCGAGAAAAACCCTGCACCTTGGAGCTGATCAAATAAGTCATCAATGCGGGGTAGGGGATACCTGTTCCGCACAGTAACCCGGTTCAGCTGACGATAATCAATGCATAAGCGCATACTTCCGTCCTTCTTCTTAACAAACAAGACGGGAGCACCCAAGGTGACACACTCGGTCGGATAAGCCCTTTGTCCAGCAAGTCCTGTAACTGATCCTTTATCTCTCTCAGCTCCGCCGGGGCCATCCGATAAGGCGGTATAGAGATAGGCCCCGTGCCGGGGATCAAGTCAATACAGAACTCAATCTCGCGCTCTGGTGGCAGACCAGGCAGCTCGTCAGGAAATACATCAGGAAACTCCCTCACAACAGGGACCTGGTCCAACGGAATCTCTGTGGATCTAGTATCACAAACATAGGCTAAGAATCCCTGACACCCTCTCCTTAAGAGCTGACCAGCTCGAAGAGAAGAAATCAAGCTGGGAAGGGTAGCGCTACGATCTCCCTGAATAATAAGAACCGGCTCATCAGGAAAACTAAATCTGACTGCTTTTTCACGGCAGTCCACGGATGCATAACAGGTGGCTAGCCAGTCCATACCAAGAAGAACGTCAAAGTCTAGCATATCGAGGAGAATCAAATCAACTGAAGAATCTCTCTCCCCGATACGAACGAAACATGATCGGTACACAAAACGGGCAACAAAAGACTCGCCTACCGGGGTAATAACGACGAGCGGCTGATCTAACGGAGAAGACTCTCGGCCCAACCTCGGTGCAAAATACGTGGAAACATAGGAATGTGTGGAGCCTGGATCAAATAATACCCGTGCATCAAAAGAATATACTGGCAGAGTACCTGTCACGACGGCATTGGATGCCTGTGCATCCTGAGGAGTCAACGCGAACACTCGGGCCTGTCCACCACTAATAGCTGGCTGTGCTCTGCCTCTACCTCGGCCTCTGCCTCTGCCTCTGTCGCCTCGTCCTCTCTGAACCGGACCGCCACGCCCACGGCCTCTAGAAGCATCTGGCTGGCGTGAAGCATCATCAGGAGTAGGAAGTAAAGCTCTCTGAGAAGGTGGTGAGGGTGGTAAAGTCACATGCGGGACTGTCGCCGCACCCTGGCGTCCCATGGTACAGTCTCTGACACGGTGGTACTGACTCCCACACCGAAAACATCCTGGAGACGACTGCTGGGTCTGTGGATATGAACCAAATAACTGGCCTCGTCTCAATCCTCTGCCTCCACCATCTCCCGAAAATAATCTATCACGATGTCTGCCCATCTGCCGCTGAGCTGGCGTATCGGTACGGATCCTCTTCGGCCCACAAACGACCGGAGTCTCAGAAATACGCTCCTCCAAAAGTAAGGCTGCATCCATCGCGGCTGCGTATGTATCAAAGTGCTGGGTGCCGATGGCAAGGAATAGCTGTGTATCAAGCCCTCTTACAAACCTCTTTATCCTCTTCTCTTCTGTGTCGACTAGGTACGGAGCATATCGAGACAACTGGGAAACTGTATATCATACTCCGACACTGTCATCCCAGGAGTCTTGCGCAAAGACTCAAAACTACAGGCTCGAGCATCTCGGACACTCTCCGGAAGAAAACGGGCAAGAAATGCAGCTGTAAACTCATCCCAGGTCATAGAAGGTAGACCTGCAGCTCGGCCTCTCTCTACTGAATCGTACCATGTCTGGGCAAGACCCTCCAGACGAAAACTCGCAAACTCCAACAATCTATCATTAGAACACCTCAACGAACGGCAAATCCGAGCCATCCTATCAAGAAATGCCTGTGGGTCCTCTGTCGCATCTGTACTGGTAAAAGCTGGAGGTCTCAATCTCATGAACTCCTGTAGTGAAACAGGGATAGTCTCCGTAGTAGCAGCAGGAGTGACCATCTGTGCAGCAGGTACGATCGTGGTCTGTGCGGTGGAAGGAACATCCTCGGATCTCTGTGCCCGACTGGACTCAACTAAAGATCCCATCATCTGTCGCAACTCTTGCATGCCGGCCTCTAGTCTGGCAATACGGTCAGGATAAGGCGGATCAGTATGACCCTGAGGGACAGGCGTATCATCCCGCTCGATCCTCGCCTCAGACGGGCCCGCCCGAATCTCATCCCTAGCGGCAGCCCGCTGAGCTCTCGTAGTCTTTGGCGGCATCGAAGCTGGAATAAGAAACAGGACTGATAAGGACATTGCAATTGAATCAAGGAATGCAAGGAATCAAGAAAGGAAATACAAGCAATTATGTCCTAAGGTCACTTAGGCGGAGTACCGTATCGTAAGTATGCCGCGGATCATACCCACGGTACGCCACTCTGCTTAAGTCACCTACTCCATCTACCAAGGTCATCCTACACTCAGAAAGGTAAAACCTACGCTCTGATACCAACTTTGTCACGACCCGAAGGTACGGAACGTGACTGGCACTTAGATTACGAGACGTCTAAAGGCGTAACGTAACCTAAGTCAGCCAAAGCCCAGAAAAATCTAAACCAAAATCAAAGCGAATGAAGGAAAACCTTTAATGAAGACGGTTTTTAAATCATTCAAGTTGCATAAAATCCCTTTAAAAAGAAAACATCAAAAATTTCCGAAAATTTCGGCAGAGTCACCCCTGTATTTTCTATCCCCCAAAAATGGGTACAACAAGATAATAAACCTGTAATCATAAAATGGCATCCCCAAGCGGGAGCTAGCTCTTCGCCTAAGGCGGATCACAACCACATGCAATATAATAGCAATATCAAGAAAAGAGCATAAAAGAAACGCCAAATATCAGAAAACACAACGCCGGCTCAAGTGAGCTCGACCCAAAAGAACCACAAATATACAAGTCTCTCAGTCTCATCACTAGGTCGCATATACAATATAAAGTGGTAGATGGAGAATACTAGATACAATGATAAAGCAAAAGAAATAAAGTGTGCTAGCAACCCACCTACGGGCGATGTCACGAGTCTGAGCAAAAGGGACTGATGATAAGATAGCCGCTGCTACAAGACTGATGAGTCCGACCTGCAAGACACTGTGGCACAACGGGGGTGAGTTGCCAGCTCGTGAGTAAATATAACATCTAATAAGGCAATCGTAAGAATGCACGCAATGCACCACAATATGCATGTCCATATGTGATATAATATCTCTAGTATGCATGCACAGGTATGCAATGTCATTATTAAGTCTTTAAGTGTTTTAAATGCTAAGGGTATTGAATTCTTAACTTTAGAACATGAATATCTGTATAATAGCTAAATACCATCAAGAAATCATCTGAAAACCCGTGTCAAGCATCGACACCAAATAGGAATCATATCTGTCTCAATATCGGGCTCCGTCAGTCCGGATCGGCCCATAACATAAATCTCACGACAACGGTCGGTAACCTCCGCATATCCGCCGTGCCAGACATCACCGGTAGGTAGTCTTCCCCTGCCAGGCTCATCGTCTACAACTCGATCTTCTTGTCCCGGGGTACCATTCCGGGCCCACCATGTACCCGAGACGGTTCATCCACTCCTCGAATCGGGTCTCGAAATCCAACATAAAACATGAAAACTCATGGTGGATGACACATACATCACGAGAAAACCGCAACTTTGTTTTAAAAATGATAAATATAAGCTTTTGTTAAATTCATGCGGTTTTCCCCAAAAATCCAGAAATCGCAGCAATACTGAAATCCTCAAGAAAATCATAATGTTCACATGTTATATATGATAAAGGTCTATGATCTCAATGTATATGATGTGAGTTTTGGCAAGAAATCTATGTAGATATGATGGTAATGCGAGGTATATGCATGCTATGCAATTCCATATATCATGTATGAATGCAAATGGCGTTATTAAGTTAAACAGGTTCTATAGTGCACGTGGCATGGCAATTACCAAAGGCGTGTGTGTCACATGAATAGTGCGCGTGCAACAGATGCCAATGGTAATGGTGTTCGTGTCCTACGAAGTGATATCGCATAAGTATGGATGAATGTCCATGCAATCTAATATACTGTTCGCTATAAGGGTATGCAGTGTACATGAATGGATAAGCTAGCTAACAATATAAATCTTGCAAAAAGTAGGGTAATCCTAACTAGGGGGAGCGCCTTGCGCCATTCAGACGATTCCCCCATAGATGAATACATCTACTCACCTGAAATCCCCGCTAATCCGATCCGGCCACCGCCTTGCCTTTTCGCGCCGTGTCCGATGTTTCCCCGACCGATCCTATATTTGCACAACACCAAGCATAAGATTACAAAACCTAAAACGATGCAAGTCACAATATACAATTATCGACGCTCTCGAATTAAACATAGCATGCACTCGGTGCGCGGGAAAACGCACGAAATTCGCTAATCGTTAACTAAAATCGTCATTTCGGGGAAATCGACAAAACTACAACCCGACTAGATGAAACCCGGCGTTCGTGCACTCTAATAGTCCTATACGAAGCTAATTATATCGCTAACATAACGCAATTCGATCGCATTCTAATTTCTATAAAAATCTAGTAAGAAATTTCAATACCGATTCGATACAAACATCAAAATTTTATCGATTTAGCGAGCGTATCATTACACAATTTACCACTCTAACCAATTAGAAAACCAAACCCTAACTTAATCCATCAACCATGCTTCAAACCCTAGTTCAAAATCAATTCCATTCTTGATTTTTTATGAACAATTAATTACAACTAAATTAATACTTCAAAATTGAATTTTAGCACACATAAACTACAACTTAACAAACTAGTTTAGGATTTACCTCACAAGTGGAACCCTAGCATGATCAAGTCACCAAGAAAGCCTCCTTTCATCAAGTTTTTGAACTAATTTGGGTGAGGAGAGAGTGGATTAGGGTTTAGCTTTGAATGGAGATGGAAATTTGTGAATTTTCATTGAATTTTAGCAAAGAAATGAAGTGAGAAATGAAGGGGGAGCTGCTGAAATTCGACCAGCAGGAAGAGGAGGAGGGTGTGGGGAAATTTGGAGAAGTTTCTAGGTCAATAAACACCCCATGTTCTCATTTAATGCTTTCATATCAACAATTTACAAAAAAAAACCTCATTTTACACCATTTTTCCATTAAATTTCCCACCCTAAAACCAAAAGTTTGCAAGTCATGAAATAATTTTATTAACACCATATTTTAGCTTATAAAGACTCCTAATTATGAAATTTACCTAATTAAATTTGTATTTATCACTAATTTAATGTATTTAAAAAGGCTTAAAATAATAAAAAAAATAATTAATTACGAATTTTTTTTTATTTAACTAGATAATTATAAGTGACATTTTAGTGACAAAATTATAGTAATATCTTATCTAAATTTTGTATAATTAGGTCTACAATGAAAAATACCTATTTTGACTTTTTACGGAAAAAGCCGAAAAATTAGCCGATTACCGAAAAACTGCCTAAACGATTTTCGAAGGGTTACATCACTCTACATCCTGGGTATTAGATATCGGATCGGGATCCCACATATGTAATTTGTTACGTGGGCTACGTAAAGGTTGAGAACTGGGAATGGGTGATCATTCCGTAAGAGTAGGGAATGGTGCAGATCTTGCAGCCAAAGCAGTTGGCGAATATCAC
Source organism: Agapanthus africanus (assembly GCA_030015575.1). Lineage (NCBI taxonomy): Eukaryota > Viridiplantae > Streptophyta > Magnoliopsida > Asparagales > Amaryllidaceae > Agapanthus > Agapanthus africanus. Next base: position 334,468,001 of record CM057349.1, read on the forward strand.
TTTGTGTTACCAAATGGTAATACATTTGTTTTGAACGAGTGATATTACATTCCGACCCTGATATGCAATATTATATCAGTTTCTTTATTGAATAAAGAAGGATATAATTTTGTAGTACAGGATAATGTTATGAACATATTCCTGAATCAAAAGTTGATAGGATCAGGATCGTTAAATAATGGCATGTACGTTCTCAACCAAACTTTAGTACTTAATATACAAAACACACACAAAAGGAAGAGTTCAGAAATGAACGAATCCTTCTTATGGCATTGTAGACTAGGTCATATCAATGCGACACGGCTAGCTAAATTGCATAAGGATGGATATTTGAATCCGTTCGAATTTTCATCTTATGACACTTGCCAGTCATGTCTTAAAGGCAAAATGACCAAAACTCCGTTTAGTGGACACGGAGAAAGAGTTACAGAACTCTTAGGGCTGATACATAGTGATGTATGTGGTCCCATGTCTACACATGCCAGGAACGGTTCATCCTACTTCATTACATTCACTGACGATCTCTCAAGATACGGACATATGTTCCTGATGAAACACAAGTCTGAAACTTTTGAGAAATTCAGGGAATATAAGCATGAAGTAGAGAACCAAACGGGCAAAAGTATTAAGATCCTTCGATCTGATCGAGGAGGAGAATACATGAGCAATGAGTTCCTAAACTATCTAAAAGAGAATGGGATTCTCTCTCAGCTTACTCTTCCTTATACACCACAGCACAACGGTGTATCGGAGCGGAGAAATTTCACCCTATTAGATATGGTGCGCTCTATGATGAGCAATGCTGAGTTGCCTGTTTCCTTCTGGGGGTATGCGCTTGAGACAGCGATAGACCTATTGAATAGGGTTCCCACCAAATCTGTACCAACCACTCCATATGAGATATAGAAAGGAAAGAGACCACATCTTAATTACATTAAGATATGGAGTTGTCCGGCATATGTGAAAACACAAAATCCGGACAAGCTCGAGGCATGGTCAGTTCTGTGCAAGTTTGTAAGATATCCCAAGAACTCACAGGGGTATATCTTCTACCACACTGAGGAACAAAAGGTGTTTGTTTCTCGACATGCCACTTTCTTAGAAAAAGTTTTTCTTATGAAACAAATTAGTGGCAATAAGGTAGAACTGGAAGAAGTTCCAGCGACACAAACTGCAACTGAAGATTTAGTGGAACCAGAGGATTCAGTAGTTCCCAACGAACCCCAGCCTCTCCGCCGATCTAGTAGGGTTCCTCATCCACCTGAGAGATACTACGGTTTTCTCATAGACGGTGGTAGTGAGGATTGCATCATGGAAGATGATAACCCGACTAGCTTCGAGCAGGCCATCATGAGTGGTGACTCTGTGAAGTGGCTGGATGCAATGCGATCTGAGATGGAATCCATGTACACCAACAAAGTATGGACTTTGGAAGTTGCTCCTGAAGGGGTAAAACCCATTGGGAGCAAATGGATCTTTAAGAAGAAATTTGGTGTAGATGGAAAAGTTGAGACTTTCAAAGCTAGACTTGTTGCAAAGGGTTTTCGTCAACGACCAGGTATGGATTATGACGAAACCTTTTCTCCAGTGGCTATGCTTAAGTCCATTCGGATCCTACTTGCCATTATTGCATACCATGACTACGAAATCTGGCAGATGGATGTTAAGACCGCCTTTCTAAATGGTGATTTAGAAGAGTGCGTGTACATGACTCAGCCAGAGGGCTTCGTAAACAGTAGGAGCAGCGGAAAGGTGTGCAAGCTGCTTAAATCCATCTACGGGTTAAAGCAGGCATCGCGGAGTTGGAACATCTGCTTTGATGTTGTAGTCAAAGAGTTTGACTTCATCAAAAACATAGATGAATCTTGTATATATAAGAAGGTTGCAGAGAGTAAGGTTGTCTTCCTCGTATTGTACGTGGATGACATACTCTTGATAGGAAATGATGTTCCTATGCTGCACTCGGTCAAGCTCTTCTTATCAAAAAGATTCTCAATGAAAGATCTAGGTGATGCCTCCTGCATACTGGGAATTAAGATCTATAGAGATAGATCTAAACGGATACTGGAATTGTCCCAATCCAGGTACATTGACACCATACTAAAGAGGTTTAGTATGGAAGAATCCAAGCGCGGGAACCAACCCACGATCTCTGGACTCACTCTCTCCAAAGAAATGTCTCCCAAGACTGATTTGGAGAGTGCTCGCATGCAAGGGATACCCTATGCTTCGGCAGTAGGCTCTATCATGTACGCGATACTATGTACCAGACCCGATGTAGCATACTCACTAAGTGTAGTGAGTAGGTATCAAGCAGATCCTGGAGAGAGTCACTGGATAGCTGTGAAGAACATTCTCAAGTACTTGAGAAGGATTAAGGAGATGTTCTTAGTGTATGGTAACGGTGAACTCCGGGTGGAGTCCTTTACCGATTCAAGCTTCCAAAGTGATAAGGACGACTCTAAGTCACACTCGGGATTTGTCTTTACCCTCAATGGAGGGGCAGTGTGTTGGAAGAGTTCCAAACAGGAAACCGTTGCAGACTCGACGATGGAGGCTGAATACATCGCTGCCAACGATGCTGCCAAAGAGGCTGTCTGGATGAAGAAGCTCATCACTGAACTTGGTGTGGTTCCGTCCATTGAGCATCCAATACCTTTGTTTTGTGATAACAATAGAGCTGTGGCTTTGGCCAAGGAACCCAGGTCCCATCAGAAGTCCAGACATATTCTAAGGCGGTATCACCTGATCCGGGAGATAGTTAATCGTCGGGAGATCGAGGTCAGGAGAGTTGATATGAAGGACAACACTGCGGATCCACTCACGAAGGCCATTCCCCAGACACAGTTTGAGAGACTCTTCGGGATATTGGATATGAGATACTACAACAGCTGGCCTTAGTGCAAGTGGGAGATTGTTAGTTATATATATGCCGTAGAGGCCATTATTGTACATATGATGTATATTATAGTGGATGCTTGGATATATATAGAGAGGACTTTCTTGCTCGACATGATAGTATGCTATTTGGTTTCACTTTGTCTTAACATGTTGACTTGTATTAGTTTACTGTCTTGCTCTCACTTGTTGATAAAGCCCTTAGGATATGTACTCGACTATTGGGACTATGATGAGATCATACTAGTGGGGCCAGGGTAGTCAATGAGTACATCCTATAACTGTTCCTAGACGAGGGTGTATCGAGACAGGGCAACGATACACCAGAGTAGACTAGCGTATACGCATCTTGACCCATTTGATGGGCGCTGGATGATCCCATATCCATCGGTGTTTGACATCAAAGATGGTGTACGGGTGCTCAGTGGAGACTGGGTATACTGAACGGACTTGCCGAGAACTCCTAGATGGATTTTTACCAATTGTCAGATAGTAGTTCTCTGGTGACATTGGTACAGGTTAGTCTGTAGACCCGAGATCGTCATAACGTCTTGTGTGATTCCCACTGTGCTTTGATTTCCGCCTTACCACGTCCAAGAGGGCGTGCAAAACGGTGGCTTTTGGGTACAGTCCCGAATCGCATGGAGGCAATGAGCGATAGGAGGGGTTTCGTCTCTCCCGGTATAGGGAGTTGATGTTGTGCTGTGTTCGATTGGCTATAACTGGAAGTCTCTGGCCAGGGCTGATATAGAGTACTACCGGTAAGTGTTATCAGTAGTTTCTCGGCCTGTTATGAGCCTCACATCGACACGACTTATCGGTTACTGGGGTCTGACGTTTACCACCCCTAAACTAGATATGCAACATATCAGACGAAAAGACCGGATTGTACGGTAGTGTTACTGATTGGATTCACAGGAGAATGTACAGGCTTGCTTGTTGATCTTCTGATCGCTCAATACCTGGGTGGCTGTTACGTTTAGCTGACCGCTTGCAGCTTGTGGGTGTTTGATATGATCATCACCTACTGCCGGCGTATTGACGATTCTTTAGAGTCCTACACAGAGGTTTCCTGGCTCAGGCAAAACGGAGTAGGAGCGCATATGTGATATGTGCGGGACCGAGAATAATACGATATGAGATACCGTATTCCATTCTCGCAAATATGATATCGGCCGGGTATATGTGATATAGCCGGGTCATCAGATCAAGTGTTGATTCGATGAGTCGGTACATGTTATATTAGTCGGTTATATGCGATATAGTCGGATTGTCGGATCAAGGGTTAATTCGATAATTTAATGTATAATTATATATGTGATATATTATATTACGTTAACTAATATTAGCTCGCTTTATTGATTCATTTTCTCACCGGATAATACATTGATATATATGCGATATATGTTAATTGTATTATTTTCTTTTGTTACAAAAACATATTATATATGTGATATATAATATTATAACAAGTTATGATTACAAATGCAACATGTTTTGTGGAGATTAAACATAGTTAGGGTTTGATTTGGGTTAGCTTTTTCATGAAGCTTGTAGAAGCTTTATTTTGTTTTAAGCTTAGATATTTTGTTTAGATATTTTGTGAAGATATTTCTTAACCCAACCCAAACCCTTTACCATGGTTTATTCTCTACAATGGTTAAACTTTTCATTCTTAACCAAGGGTTGCAATTGTAACCATAACAAAATTTCATTATTCATCACAAAAGACTTCTTCTTCTTCTTCCTCCTTGAAAAGCTTGCTAGCTTTTTGTAAAGTGATGAATTAAAGTGAGAAATTGAAAATAAAAGAGAGCTAAATTCCTACATCATCATCCCCATCTATTTTAGCCACTTAGATTAGGGTGTTCACTTCTCTAATAAGTTGTTTAGTGAAGTGTAAGCTTGGATTAAAGATTCTTCAAGGTAGATCATTTTTGAAAAGGAAGACTTCAAGCAAGCATGGATCATTCGGCTTGTGGAGCCTCTCTAGAGTCCGGAAGTTCATGGATCACGGCGAAGGGACTACTACTCGGAGCTTATGAAGCAAAGGAACGGACTACAAATGTTGTAATCCCTTTCTCTTAGATGTAAAAATGTTTACATGCTTTGTTAACCCTAATTATCTAGCAAAGATTCTCGCTTTAGGTTGTTCGGCACTTGAAAATTTTAAATACGGCATGGATGATGCCCCATAGACCCTTGTGACAGTGCCTAGTAACCTTACACCGACGACCCCAAATACTGCACCTATCACAGAGTGATAGGTCATGCCATTAAGGACTGCTTCGTCTTCAAAGATTGGGTCGAAAAGCAATACAAGGCAGGAGAGATGGAACTGTCTAAAGGCATGTTAACAAACAGTCCAGCTGCGACCGCCAATTTCATACAAACGGAGACCAAAGTTCTTCGTGAAACTGATTCTCTCAGAGATCTGCCTTTCTCTGAAAAGAATCGACCACTACGTCATTAAACTGGGAACAGCTGACCACCATGTCAATAAACTGGGAATAAACGACCTCTATGTCGTTAAACTGGGAATGTAAAAATATGTAAATAAACAAAAAAATTAGTAAATAAAAGAAGAAAAAGAGAGAAAAAGCCGAAATGATGGGGCAACTTGCAATAAAAGTCAGCGAATAAAATAAAGATGAAAATAAAGTCGAAATGATAGGGCGACCGCGAATAAAAGCCGAAATGATAGGGCAATGCGATCTTCGCGATAAGAAAAGCTGAAATGATAGAGCAATCGCGGTAAAACAAAAAAACGGCGAATGATGAGTCGCTCCTGGTGCTATATACCAGTGCATCGATGCAGACGCCAACCAGAATCCAATTTCCCGAATTTTTTCCAGCCCTACGTTTGGTCCCCAAGTTGACTACCATATACAATCCACGGGCTTAAATAATTCTCATCATACCCATATCCCACTGCAATCACCAGTCCAGCGGCCGGTCTCCGCCATCAGAATTATGCTCCATTTGGGAAGACCCACTCATGTGTCCTCACGATGCATGAGGAGAACAAAACTTACGGGATCCTCATGACTCATAAGAAAACACCTTCGTGGGATCCTTACGACTCACAAAGGAAAAACACACTTGGGAGTCCCCACGACTTCTAAGGAGAAAGTACACCTATGAGATCCTTACGACTCGTAGGGAGAAAATGCTTTTATGGGACCCTTACGGCCCATAAAATTGAAAAGCCTTAGGTGATGGGGATCTAAACCTGTCTCCTAAGCCATCGCTTCCCAATAGGCAAGTGGCGAATGATGAGTTGCTCCTGGTACCATATTCCAGTGCAGCGATGCAGAAGCCAACCAAAATCCAAATCCCCAAGTGGCGAATGATGAGTGGCTCCTGGTACCATATTCAAGTGCAGCGATGAAGACGCCAACCAAATCCCAAATCCCATACCCCAACGGCGAATGATGACTCGCTCCTGGTACCATATTCCAGTGCAGCGATGCAGACGCCAACAAAGTCCCGAAATTTTTCCGGCCCTACGGTCTGGATCATACATCCTGCAAAACCGTATACAATCCACGGGCGTGAAACGATCCCAATCTCTCCCAAGTCCTACCGGCGAAACCACATTCAAAGTCCCACCAGCGATGAAGATTCCAAAAAAAAAGGTATGTCCACAAGCAAAATGGGCACGGATGAAAACCCGAAAGGGCTCCGTGAGTAAAAACAGCAGGACTGGCCAAAGCAGCAACACACTTAGGGGTCCTCACGACTCCTAAGGAGAAAATACACCTACGGGATCCTTACGACCCGTAGGGAGAAAATGCTTTGTGAGACCCTTACGGCTCACAAAATTGAAAAGTCTTAGGTGAAAGGGACCTAAAACTTATCCCCTAAGCAATCGCTTCCTGATAAGCAAGCGCAAATGATGATTCGCTCCTGGTACCATATTCCAGTGTAGCAATACTGATGCCAAGCAAAAATCAATTCCCAAATCCTCCCGGGGCAAATGATGAGTTTCTCCTGGCATTATTCCAGTGCAGCAATACAGATGCCGCCCAAAAAAAAAAATCAAATCCCCAAATCCTCTCATGACAGATGATGATTCGCGCCTGGTACCATATTCCAGTGTAGCGATGCTGATGTCAACCCAAATCAAATCAAATCAACAATCTTTGTGCCGGAATCATGCTTCGTCTCAGAATGGGCACCCCGTGTCGAAATCATGCTTCGCCTCGGCGTTCTGCCTTCCCTGTCGGAATTATGCTTCGGATCGGAATCAACTAGCGACCTCCTCTTCGGAATTAAGCTCCGCCTCGGAATCAAGTCGACCAACAAGCTCTACGCCAGAATCATGCTTCGTCTCAGAGTGTACCCCACGTCGAAATCAAGCTTCGCCTCGGTGTATCTACCTCCGTGTCGGAATTATGCTTCGGCTCGGAAGCAAGCAGCGACCTCCTCGTCGGAATTAAGCTCCGCCTCGGAATCAAGTCGACTAACAAGCTCTGCGTCGAAATCATGCTTCGTCTCAGAATGTACCCCGTGTCGAAATCAAGCTTCGCCTCGGAGTATCTACTTTCCCTATCGGAATTATGCTTCGCCTGGGAATCAACCTCTGCATCGAAATTATACTTCGGTCAGAATGTCTGCCACTCGTCGGAATTATGCTCCGACCCCTTTGGAACCATGCTCCGCTCATCGGAATTATGCTTCGCCTGAGAATCAACCTATGCATCGAAATTATGCTTCGGTCAGAATGTTTGCCACTCGTCAGAATTATGCTCCGACCCCTTTGGAACCATGCTCCGCTCATCGGAATTATGCTTCACCTGGGAATCAACCTCTGCATTGAAATTATGCTTCGGTCAGAATGTCTGGCACTCTTCGGAATTATACTCCGACCCCTTTGGAATCATGCTCCGCTCGTCGGAATTATGCTCTGACCCTCCGGAATCATACTCGGCTCTTCGAAATGATGCTCCGATCCCCGGAATCAGGCTCTGCTCTTTGGAATGATGCTCCGATCCCTGGAATCATGATCCGCTCTTCGGAATGATGCTCCGATCCTCGGAATTATGCTCCGACCCCCCGGAATCGTGCTCCACTCTTCGGAATGATGCTACGATCCCTGGAATCATGCTCCGCTCTCCGGAATGATGCTCCAACCCTTTGGAGTCATGCTCCGATCCCGGAATTATGCTCCGATCCCGCAATCATGCTCCGCTCATCGGAATGATGCTCCGATCCCCGGAATCATGCTCCGATCCCCGGAATGATACTCCGATCCCGCAGTCATGCTCCGCTCTTCGGAATGATGCTCTGATCCCTGGAATCATGCTCCCCTATCCGGAATGATGCTCTGATCCCCGGAATCATGCTCCGCTCTTCGGAATGATGCTCCGATCCCCGGAATCATGCTCCGCTCTTCGGAATAATGCTCTGATCCCCGGAATCATGCTCCGCTCTCCGGAATGATGCTCCGACCCTTTGGAGTCATGCTCCGCTCATCGGAATTATGCTCCGATCCCTGGAGTCATGCTCCGCTCATCGGAATGATGCTCCGATCGCCGGAATCATGCTCCGCTCTTCGGAATGATGCTCCAATCCTTGGAATCATGCTCTGCTATCCGGAATGATGCTCCGATCCTCGGAATTACGCTCCGAACCTTTAGAGTCATGCTCCGCTCATCGGAATTATGCTCCGATCCCTGGAGTCATGCTCCACTCATCGGAATTATGCTCCGATCCCTGAAATCATGCTCCGCTCTCCGGAATGATGCTCCGATCCTAGGAATTATGCTCTGACCATTTGGAATCATGCTCCGATCCTCGGAATTATGCTCTGACCCCTGGAATCATGCTCCGCTCTTTGGAATGATGCTCCGATCCCCGAGAATCATGCTCCCCGAGGTATTCTTCACCCCCGGAATGATGTTCCACCTCGAAGTCCAGCTTCAAGATCCATCAATTTCATGCACACAACTCAAATGTGCGGTGTGCATTTATTGATGGGGGGCACTTTGTTGGGGTCAAAATTTGCATCCTGGTTGACCAAGTCAAAGTCAAGGTCAACCCCAAGCCAGGTGGGCCCAAGCCTAGGTCAAGCGGGCCCATGCCTAAGTCGAGCCCGCGGCCAGCCTCCCCATGCCAACATAAAAATCATGTAATAAATAATTTTAATGTAATTTTTTATGCATGAATGGGCATAAAGCCAATTTTTTGTAAAACGCATGGCTTATGTGCAAAAAGAAATAGCACATGAGCCATGGGATGGGCAAAATGCCATTTTATAAAGCCCAAGGGGCTATATGTAAATGTGTAAGCCTATATAAGGAAACATGAAGATGAATAAAGTATAAACTTTTCATTCCCCCCCCAAAAAAAACTAGGGTTCCTGTGCCTCATTCTCCTTCCTCAAGGTTCTAAACCTTCTTCTTTCTTTTGAATTAAATCAAGAGTTTTACTCTTCCTTTTCCAAAACTAAATAGTTTTTCACCACAAAACCCACAAAGGGGAACTCAGATCTCCCATCAGATCTCAAAAATAAGAGATATTTAAAATCTCATACTCCTTGTTCATCAAGATCCAGCCGACAAAAGAGCAGGAAGGAGACCCATCTCCAAAAATCCCACCTTGGGGAAGATCGAGAGCTCAAGGGAGAAGCCCCTTCATCAGCTCCAAAAATATCTTAGGAGTTTAACTCCATAAGTCAAATCGGGTGCACAGCTCCCAGTGCAGAGACCAAGTCCCTTTTGCTGCTGGCGTACAGCGCCAGCGTGCCAGGCACGTAGGGCGCTGGCGCTCTGGCGCACAGCGCCCGCGTGCCAGGCACGTGGTGCGCTGGCTCTCTGGCGCACAGCGCCCGCGTGCCATGCACGTGGTGCGCTGGCGCTCTGGCGCACAGCACCCGCGTGCCATGCACGTGGTGCGCTGGCGCTCTGGCGCACAGCGCCCCCGTGCCATGTACGTGGGGCGTTGGCACCTTCTCCCACGCATCCTTTGGATGCCCTTTCCCTTTATATATATGTGTGTGTGTGTGTGTACACACACACACACACACACACATACATACATATACACACACATACTCTACAACACTGACCCCCGTAAAAACTCTGCGGGGCCCCCGATATATCCAAAAGCCCTTCAAACACGCACACTGCATATTGAGTTCGCATGAATAGTTGACCCGTCAATCGGAGGTTCTCTCGCTCCAAAGGCAAGGGGTAATTAACGGCAGCTTAGTCCGTGGCTGCCGGAGATTCGGATCCCCACAATCAATAAACCCCAGCCTACCCTAGGCAGGGGGAATCTGTAATGCGCCTGACAAGCGCGCGCGTATTCCCATTTCAATGGGGTGACGAAAAACACCCTACATACATCAATCGATCGGAACCATGCACGTATCCAATACGGCTACTACATCATTTCTTCAGAACCAGGGAAACCCTCTGTGTGGGACTCTAAAGACTCGTCAATACGCTGGCAGTGGGCTTAACCACAAGCACGTCAGCGGCACTAGCTGTATGTAACGGCTACCCAGGTATTGAGCGAAAGAGAGGCCGATGAGCAAACTCATCCTGAACCCTTACTGAGCCTGATAGTGACAATATCCGTACAGTCCGGTATGTTCGTCTAAGCGTATCGCATATCGAGTCTAGGGGGTGGATAAAGTCAGACCCCTAACAACGCAACATTTAGTGTCGGCATGAAACCCATCACCACCTGAGAAACTATCGATCCTAGATCGGTAATTCTCGTCCACCGTGGCCACGGATTTTTGGTGATGGCCATCCGTACACAACGCAACATCAACCCCCAATACCGGGAGAGATGAATCCCCAACAATCCGATCACTGCCTCTATGTGGCTCGGGACTGTACCCAACTAAAACCTATTTGCACGACTCCTTTGAGCCGTGCTAGGGTAGTAATCAAAGCACAGTGGGATCTCACACGAGACAAATGACGATCTCAGGTCGACAGACTAACCTGTACACATGTCACCTGGGAACTACTATCTGACAATAGGTATAATACCAAGTAGCACATTCCCGGTGAGTCCGTCCAGTGTACTCATAACCCAATGAGCACCTGTATACTATCTTAGGTGAACAAACTAAAACCAATGGCTTGTGAGACCTGGACACCGCCCCTCGTCGGGGTCTCGATCAGTATACACTAGTCTACACTGGAGTATCGATGCCCAGTCTCGATACTCCCATGACTAGGGACATTTAAGGATGTGCTTATAGACCTCCAGCTCCCACGTATATGATCGCCGTCATAATGCTGGTAACCAAGCAAGAATCCTATGGGCCCTATCAACATGTACATGACAATCCAGATAGCATACTATCATATCGAGTAAGACTGTTTTACCGGTATAGGTTCTCCCTCAATCATCATAATCACCTGCCTGCGATTACGATAATTGCCTTGAGGGCACTATAGCCAACGGTGCGGTACCCTGGGGCGAGAAGGCCGCAGATGATGGCGTTGAGCCCGGCAGGGGAGCACTACAGACCGGTGATTTTATTGTGACTCGACGGATATCCGGAGGATACCGATCGGAGTATAGGCCGGTCCTGATTGCCGGAGCCTGAGGTATTGAGATTTGATGATACGGGCCAGTCCGGATTGCCGGAGCCCGAGATATTGAGATAGCTAGATATATATTTTGTGTCGATACTAGACACTGATTTCCTGTTGATTTCATTAATGATACTTCGATTTTTATACAGAAATCTCACTAAGATAAGAAAACAGTTTTCTCATTTAGATGTATTCTGTTTTCATACATCATACATGATATGTTGCTACCTGAGGTACTGACATGAGCACTTGGTATTACACTTGTATAGATGTTTACCCTGGCCATTAGCAGATGTTTCAGGTTATATATATTGTATGGATATTGGTATGACCTAGGATAGAGTCATACATGTGATTTCTGCTCGGTGATGTTTTCTACTCACGAGTTGGCAACTCACCCCCGTTGTGCCACAGTTTCTTGCAGGTTTCCTTGGCGGCTTTGCTGGCACACTGCTTCTTTCCGGGTGATTGCTTTGGTAGGTGGATTCACTTGCATCGTGACCACCATTGTATTTTATTTATTTATTCAGTTGTATTCCATCAACCAGACTTGTATAAATTTATAGACTTAGAAGACCAGTGTTTATTCTTTCGACCTTAGAGTCGCGCGTTGTATTATTATGGTTTATCTCTGGTTTTCTTCAGGATATTGCTTTTTTCTTGCTAAGTTTTGATCCTCGCCCTTCGGCGTTGTATATTATATTGCTTGCGTGGTTGTGACCGCCAATCGGCGAAGAGCTAGCTCTCGCTTGGGGATGCCTTTATATTATGCATGTTTGTACCCGTTTGGGGCCAGTATTTACAAAGGAAACTCTGCCGAAATTTTTGGAAAAGACTTGATGTTTTAAAAACACATACTACGGCTCAGTTTGTTAAAACACTTTCTTTTAAACTAAGTTTTTTCCTTTACTCTCTTTTCAAATGGTTTAGATTTCTGGGATTTTGGCTTACTTGAATTAGATGGGGTCCTATAGAATTCATATGATTCAAGTGCCAGTCACGTGCAATTTCGGGTCGTGACGACTAACTAGGAGTTCTCGGCGAGTCATGTTCGGTGTACCTATTCTTTAATGAGCACCTGTGTACAATCTTTGATATCAAACACCAATGGTTGTGGGATCAACCATCGCCCCATACAGGGTCAAGAAACGTACACACTAGTCTACTTTGAAATATCGATGCACTGTCTTAATATCCCCTTGACTAGGAACTGTTAAAGGATATACTTGTGGACCACCCTGGCCCCAGTAGTATGATCTGCATCATAGTCTTGGTAATCAAGTACATATCCTAAGCGCTATATCAACATGTAAGAGAGAGACGGTATAATAATACCAGTCTACATGTTAAGATAAAGGCAACCAGATAGCATACTATCATGTCGAGCAAGAAAGTCCTCCATATATATATCCAAGCATCCACTATATTATACAATAATGGCCTCTAGGGCATACATGTCACTAACAATCTCCCACTTATACTAAGGCCAGTTGTTGTAGTATCTCATACCCAACATCCCAAAAAGTCTCTCGATTAGCATCTAGCGGAGGGCCTTGATGAGTGGATCCGCTGTGTTATCCTATGTGTCAACTCTCCTGACCTCGATCTCCCGGAGATCTACTATCTCCCTGATCAGGTGATACCACTTAAGAATATGTCTGGATATCTGATGGGACCGGGGTTCCTTGGCCAAAGCCATAGCTCCATTGTTATCACAATACATAGGTATTAGATGCTCAATGGATGGAACCTCACCTAGTTCATCTTATGAACATCTTTATCCAGACATCCTCCTTGGCAGCATCGCTGGTAGTGATGTATTCAGCCTTCATCGTCGAGTCTGCTACGGTATCTAGCTTCGAACTCTTCCAACATACCGTCCCTCCCTTGAGGATGAAGACAAAACCCGAGACCGACTTATTGTCGTCCTTATCACTCTGGAAGCTCGAATCGGTAAAGGAATCCACCTGAAGTTCACCATTACCATACACCAAGAACATCTCTTTAGTCCTTCTTGTTAGTTATATAAATGCCCTAGAGGCCATTGTTGTACATATGATGTATATTATAGTGGATGCTAGGATATATATAGAGAGGACTTTCTTGCTCGACATGATAGTATGCTATTTGGTTTCACTTTGTCTTAACATGTTGACTTGTATTAGTTTACTCTCTTGCTCTCACATGTTGATAAAGCCCTTAGGATATGTACTCGACTACTGCGACTATGATGAGATCATACTAGTGGGGCCACGGTAGTCTATGGGTACATCCTATAATTGTTCCTAGTCGATGGTGTATCGAGACAAGGCATCGATACACCAGAGTAGACTAGCGTATACGAATCTTGACCCATATGATAGGCGATGGATGATCCCATATCCATCGGTGTTTGACATCAAAGATGGTGTACGGATGCTGAGTAGAGACTGGGTACACTGAACGGACTCGCCGAGAACTCCCAGATGGTATTATACCTCACGTCAGATGGCAGTTCTCCGGTGACACTGGTACAGGTTAGTCTGTAGACCCAAGATCGTCATAGAGTCTTGTGTGATTCGCACTGTGCTTTGATTTCCACCTTACCACGTCCAAGAGGGCGTGCAAAACGGTGGCTTTTGGATACAGTCCCGAATCACATGGAGGCAATGAGCGATAGGAGGGGTTTCGTCTCTCCCGGTATAGGGAGTTGATGTTGTGCTGTGTTCGATTGGCTATAACTGGAAGTCCTTGACCAGGGCTGATATAGAGTGCTACTGGTAAGTGTTATCAGTAGTTTCTTGACCTGTTATGAGCCTCACATCGACACGACTTATCGGTTACTGGGGTCTGACGTTTACCACCCTTAGACTAGATATGCGACATATAAGACGAAGAGACCGGACTGTACGGTAGTGTTACTGATTGGATTCACAGGAGAATGTACAGGCTTGCTTGTTGATCTTCTGATCGCTCAATACCTGGGTGACTGTTACGTTTAGCTGACCGCTTGCAGCTTGTGGGTATTTGATATGATCATCACCTACTGCCGGCGTATTGACGATTCTTTAGAGTCCTACACAGAGCTTTCTTGACTCAGGAAAAACGGAGTAGGAGCACATATGTGATATGTGTGGGACCGAGAATAATATGATATGAGATACCGTATTCTATTCTCGCGATATATGATATAGCCGGGTCATCGGATCAAGTGTTAATTCGATGAATCGGTACATGTTATATTAGTCGGTTATATACGATATAGCCGGATTGTCGGATTAAGTGTTGATTCGATAATTTAATGTATAATTATATATGTGATATATTACATTACATTAACTAATATTGGCTCGCTTTATTGATTCATTTTCTCACCGGATAATACATTGATATATATGCGATATATGTTAAATGTATTATTTTCTTTTGTTACAAATATATATTATATATGTGATATATAATATTGTAACAAGTTATGATTACAAATGAAACATGATTTGTGGAGATTAGACATAGTTAGGGTTTGATTTGGGTTAGCTTTTTCATGAAGCTTCTAGAAGTTTTGTTTTGTTTCAAGCAAAGATATTTTGTTGATATTTTGTGGAGATATTTCCTAACCCAACCCAAACCCTTTACCCTAGTTAAATCTCTACAATGGTTAAAGCCTTTCTTTATTAACCAAAGGTTGCAATTGTAACCATTGCAATAATTCATTATTCATCACAAAAGGAATTATTCATCTTCTTCTTCCTTGAGCTCTTGAAAAAGCTTTACTAGGTTTTTCTTTTCTGATGATATTGATTGAGATTTTGAAAACAAATGAGAGCCAAATTCCTACTTCATCATTCTCATCTAATCTAGCCACTTAGATTAGGGTGTTCACTTCACTAATACTTGATTAGAGAAGTGAGAGCTTGAGTTAAAGATTCTTCAAGGTAGATCATCTTCGAAAAGGAAGACTTCAAGCAAGCATGGATCATTCGGCTTGTGGAGCCTCTCTAGAGTCCGCAAGTTCATGGATCATGGCGAAGGGACTACTACTCGCAGCTTATGAAGCGAAGGAGCGGACTACAAAGGTTGTAATCCTTTTCCTTTAGATGTAAAGTTGTTTACAAGTTTTGTTAACCCTAATTATCTAGCAAAGATCCTCGCTTTAGGTTGTTCGGCACTTCTAAATTTTAAATTTGGCATGGTTGATGCCTTATAGACCCCTGTGATAGTGCCTAGTAACCCTACAGTGGTATCAGAGCCTAGCTAGAGCATTAAGCGACGTGTAGACGAAGTTAAAAGTCCGATCGAACCCCGAAACGTCGTATTTGATCCCCTCTCTGGACATTTTTTAATAAGATGGTTTTTTCCGTATTAAAAATACTCAAAAAAATAAGCAGGTGATTCTATGGATAACAGGGAAAGACGAGCCCCTAATTCCCTAAAGTCGCCGCGGAACTGCGGCCATAACAGGCTTTTGGCAGCGGTTCCGCGGCCGTACTTGGGTATTAGGGTTAGTTGTTACTGGGTAACATCCGTAGGTATTACTACATGCTTCTGGGAATTTTTAATATTACTCAAGTGTTGAGTTTTCTGGAGATCTTTGGAATTCGTTGATTCGATCGGAAAGTTTAACATCGTTTAGTTTTTTGGGTAATTTAGAACGTGTTAAAAGGTTCGAACGGATATCAATAACTCGTTTTTTTTCATGACGGAAAACTTTCAAGTGTTGGATTTTTCCTCTGTTTAAAACTTTCGGGAAATCATGCTAGCGTATCTGTGGACCCTCTAGAAGAACGTAACCTTAACTCGATTATGTGACCGTCAAAACTGCCACTGAACCCTAGGGTTTGTGGTAGTTTAGCGTTGCCACATGTGAGGCGTTGGTTTGACCATTCTACGGCTTGTTCATTGGGGCTGTGACATGTTCTGGGATTTTTGAACTCCGCTCTTTGAGCTATTTGGAAAATCTTGGGTATTTGATTATTCGATCGGAAAGTTTAACTTTGTCTATTTATCTGGAATGTGATACAATATGTGGAATTCATATAGTTAGGCATGAAATGCGAAGTATGTGATGTTTCGGATTTAAGATGTCTAAAGTGATTGTGGATTCCAAATGTTGTAGTTTTACACTTTCTTTTCTGTGGCCGTAAGCGTAGTATGTGGTGTATCGCCGGCTTCGTTGCTATACATCAACGACAATCGGGATACGCATACTTGCTTACGTTGATGATGTGAGATATTATGTGTTGTTGTAATATGTTATATTAGATCGTCGTGTTCTGAATAGCCGGAGGTTTTATGTGAGATGAGGGTTTTAATTTTCATTCATGTAAAATTTATTTGTATGTAATATTCTTTTATTGGGGCACTTCAAGGTTAAGAATGATGTCACTATTGTATATTATTTACTTTTCTGCATTAGGTAGACCCAAGGAGGGGAGCACAAGTAACCGGGTTTTAGGGTACAGTGGGAGGTCATCTCGAGGAGTCGAGACCGGGTCTCCTAACCCTAGAATTAGCAGAGTTGCTTGCCGCTCTCATAGGGGTTTAGGGATGTGGGTTTGGCTATTCATCGCGACCATGGAATCCGTGTTTTATACAGGCTCGAAATAAAACACGGACGTCCTAGTATATCCAATATTTCATATGTTATCTTCTGCTGCAATGTTCTGTGATGAAATCATATTACTGCCTAAGACGAATGCTTATACTATATATATATGTTGATATATAAATATTACTGCTTTCGTTTCTTCTGTGATGCTTAGGAAGCATAACTGATAGGATTTGTTAATGAGATTAATAAAAGAAAAGAAACCTAAAAGATGTTGTAGAATCAAAACTTTATAAAAAGGGTAGCTACAGTTTTGCTTTGCATAGCGGTATATATGATATACCCTACACCTTATTCGATGAGGAAAGAGCCGAAATCCCTTCATCGGGAGTGACCTCTTTAGCAAAACTGGCAGATGCTACAAACTCACGGTTTAGATTTTGATTGCTTCTATAGTTCTTACTTTGCACAGCGGTATTTGTGAAATATCCTGCACCTTATTCGATAAGGAAAGAGCCGAGATCCCTTCACCGGGAGTGACCTCTTTAGCGAAACTAGAAAAGCCTCAAAAACACTCCTTTTTAAAATCACTTGTTTCTACAACGATATCAAGTTCATTACGCTCATGATTTTCTGAAAAACCTGTGTAGCCCTCCGATATTTCAGATAGATATTACTTAGTATTCGTGCTATGTTTGTTGGCCTGCGTCAAGGCGTAGTGTGCGGTAGCTAACTAGTACTTATCTGTACCATGAGATGTGACTGGATTAGGGTAGTCGTACGACTTTGTTGGCCTGCGTCAAGGGTCATACGGGTGGGTTTAATTCAATTAAGAAATATACGGGTTGAACTTGACTAGCGGACTATGGTTTGTTGGCCTGCGTCAAGGTCATAGGACGCTAGGGGTAAAAGCAATATCGGGAATTTCAAGTGTTGAAATTTGCAATGAGATTGCATACCTTCTATGAGATAGATGGATCATGATACCCACTTCGAGTAAGAGTTACTCCTGGGAGAATTTTACACATGACAATTAGCCGATCAAGTAGGTGACTAGAAAGGTATTTACGGGGTTATGCCTCTGGGAAAACGAGATTTATTTTAATTAGGTCCGTGCGAAAGCACGGGGAACCTCCCTCAAAGTACCAACACTGTCCTGGCTGAAAGATTGGCGAACTTGTAAAGTGTAATTAATCTTGGCTAGTCTTTCCTTTTAGGGTTTGAAGGAAGATTTGATGAAAACAGTGGGAGACATCCTGATTAGATAAGATAATTATCAATCTAATCTTGCAAGAGCATACGCTAAATTGTTTTTCTTCTCTCTCTCTCCAGGTAGCGACCATGTCAGGCCTTAATAAAGATAATAATATGGATGTATTGACTGAACCCGCTTATTATACTGAGTAGGGGAACTTTGGTCCCGTTCTTTCTTATAAGTGTTATAACACTGAGCAGGAAATAGGAGAATATCTGGATTCTCACGCCACCCAGATAAAGAACAACCATGCTGATGCATCTTCTTTGGGTGTGTTTGTTATCGAGAACTGTTTCTCAGTTCACTCTACGTTCTGGGTATTAGATACTGGATCGGGATCCTACATATGTAATATGTTACATGGGCTACGTAAAGGTAAAGAACTGGGAATGGGTGATCATTCCGTAACAGTAGGAAATGGTGCAAATGTTGCAGCCAAGGCTGTTGGCGAATATCACCTTGTGTTACCAAAAGGTAATACATTGATTCTAAACGAATGCTATTACATTCCGACCCTGATATGCAATATTATATCAGTTTCTTTATTGAATAAAGAAGGATATAATTTTGTAATACAGGATAATGTTATGAACATATTCCTGAATCAAAAGTTGATAGAATCAGGATCGTTAAATAATGGCATGTACGTTCTAAATCAAACTACAATTCTTAATGTACAGAACACAAACAAGAGGAAAAGTTCAGAAATGAACGAATCCTTCTTGTGGCATTGTAGACTAGGTCATATCAATGCGACACGGCTAGCTAAATTGCATCAGGATGGATATTTGAATCCGTTCGAATTATCATCTTATGACACTTTCCAGTCATGTCTCAAAGGCAAAATGACCAAAACTCCGTTTAGTGGACACGGAGTAAGAGTTACAGAACTCTTGGGGCTGATACATAGTGTTGTATGTGGACCCATGTCTACACATGCCAGGAACGGTTCTTCCTACTTCATTACATTCACCGACGATCTCTCAAGATACGGACAAGTGTTCCTGATGAAACACAAGTCTGAAGCTTTTGAGAAATTCAGGGAATATAAGCACGAAGTAGAGAACCAAACGGGCAAAAATATTAAGATCATTCGATCTGATCGAGGAGGAGAATACTTAAGCAATGAGTTCCTGGACTATCTAAAAGAGAATGGGATTCTCTCTCAGCTTACTCCTCCTTATACACCACAGCACAACGGTGTATCGGAGCGGAGTAATCTCACCCTATTAGATATAGTGCGCTCTATGACGAGCAATGCTGAGTTACCTATTTCCTTCTGGGGATTTGCACTGGAGACAGGTGCAGACCTCTTGAATATGGTTCCCACCAAATCTGTGCCCACCACTCCATATGAGATATGGAAAGGAAAGAGACCATATCTTAATTATATTAAGATATGGGGTTGTCCGGCGTATGTGAAAACACAAAATCCGGACAAGCTCGGGGCAAGGTCTATTCTGTGTAAGTTTATTGGATATCCCAAACATTCACGCGGGTATATCTTCTACCACACCGAGAAACAAAAGGTGTTTGTTTCTCGGCATGCTACCTTTTTAGAAAAGGAATTTCTTGTTAAAGAAATTAGTGGCAAAGAGGTAGAGCTGGAAGAAGTTCCAGCAGCACAAACTACGACTGATGATTTATTGGAACCAGAGGATTCAGTTGTTCCCGACAAAGCTCAGTCGCTCCGCCGATCTAGTAGGGTTTCTCATCCACCTGAGAGATACTGCGGTTTTCTCGTTGATGGTGGGAGCGAGGATTGCATCATGGAAGATGATGACCCGACTAGCTTCGAGCAGGCCATCACAAGTGGTACTCTGTGAAATGGCTGGATGCAATGCGATCTGAAATGGAATCCATGTACACCAACAAAGTATGGACTTTGAAAGTTGCTCCTGAAGGGGTAAAACCCATTGGGAGCAAATGGATCTTTAAGAAGAAACTTGGTGTAGATGGAAAAGTTGAGACTTACAAAGCTAGACTTGTTGCAAAGGGTTTTCGTCAACGACCAGGTGCGGATTATGATGAAACCTCTTCTCCAGTGGCTATGCTTAAGTCCGTCCGGATCTTACTTGCCATTGCTGCATACCATGACTACGAAATCTGGCAAATGGATATTAAGACCGCCTTTCTAAATGGTGATTTAGAGGAGTGCGTGTACATGACTCAGCCAGAGGGCTTCGTAGATAATGGGAGCAGCAGAAAGGTGTGCAAGCTGCTTAAATCCATCTACGGGTTAAAGCAGGCATCACGGAGTTGGAACATCTGCTTTGATGTTGTAGTCAAAGAGTTTGACTTCATCAAAAACGTAGATGAACCTTGTATATATAAAAAGGTTGCAGAGAGTAAGGTTGTCCTCTCGTACTGTACGTCGATGACATACTCTTGATAGGAAATGATGTTCCTATGCTGCAATTGGTCAAGCTCTTCTTATCACAAAAATTCTCAATGAAAGATCTAGGTGATGCCTCCTGCATACTGGGAATAATGATCTATAGAGATAGATCTAAACGGATACTGGGATTGTCCCAATCCAGGTACATTGACACCATACTAAAGAGGTTTAGTATGGAAGAATCCAAGCGTGGGAACCTACCCACGATCTCTGGACTCACTTTCTCCAAAGAGATGTCTCCCAAGACAGATTTGGAGAGAGCTCGCATGCAAGGGATACCCTATGCTTCTACAGTAGGCTCTATCATGTATGTGATACTATGTACCAGACCCGATATAGCATACTCACTATGTATAGTGAGTAGGTATCAAGCAGATCCTGGAGAGAGTCACTGGATATGTAGGGTTCCTAGGCACTCTAGTGAAGTCTCACAAGTGATCAAACATGCCAATTTATAAAAATTACGGTGCCGAGGAAACCTAGAACGGATCGTTGGCTAGAAGTATAGGCAAAGAAAGCAAGCAAGTTTACAACTAAAGTATAAGATAACGGAAATACAACCTTTGTAGATCCGTTTGTCCACCTCCATAGCTCCGCAACGAAGTGCCTCTGCTGTCCAAGTGAACTCCCGGGCTCTAGCGTCGGCTTCGTCGAAGAATGAGCGGGCTTGATCGTCGGTTCGATGCCGAAGATGATCTACGTCGAGGCATCGCAAGAACAAGCTCCAACTTCACCAAGTCGGGAAAACTTGTGAAGGAAACACCCTATACTACTTGGCAAGAGGTAGAGGATGAAAAAATAGGAGTTGGGTTGACTTTAGATTTGGATTTCACACACTTTTTCATCAATCACCATTGATGCAGCAAGCTTTTTTCATGGAGAAAGAAGATGAAGAAGAAGAAGATGATATGATAACCTTTTTAAAAAGAAAAGAAAATATAATACTTATCATATCATTAACCTTAGTTATGTGTAGAGAATTGACTAAGGTTAATTTGAAGAGTTAGGGTTAAGAAAGAAGACAAAATGGTTACTTAGTCAAAGTTTCAAGAAACTTCAACTACAAACAAAATAAGCCACCATTTCATTTTCTTTATCATTTTCTTTTTCCAAAATAAATAAATTAATAAAAAAGAAAAAGAAAACCCTAATCTTAATCTTAACCATGGTCAAATTCTTTACACTAACCCTAGCTTGCATGTATCATCAAACATGATACAATCATGTGCACAAAATATATCACATATGCAATGTGCACAAACTAAGTGAGTGAATCCATTTAAAGTGAACCAATACTAGTTAATGCAAAGCAATATATCAAATATATAATTATACATTAAATCATTAAATCAACACTTGATTCAATGATCCGGTCATGTCGAATATAACCGGCTAGTATCCAATGTATCGCCTTATCGAATCAATCCTTGATTCGATAACTAGGTTATATCGCATATAACCAATCGATACATTCGTCGCAAGAATGAAATACGGTATCACATACACGAATTATTCTCGGTCCCGCACATATCTCATATGCGCTCCTATTTCGTTTCGCTTGAACTAGGAAACCTCTGTGTAGGACTCTAAAGACTCGTCAATACGCCGGCAGCAGATGATGATCATATCAAACACCCACAAGCCGCAAGCGGTCTGCTAAACGTAACGGCCACCCGGGTATTGAGCGATCAGAAGATCGACGAGCAAGCCCGCTCACACTCCTGCGAATCCAACCAGTAACACTTACCGTACGGTCCGGTCTGTTCGTCTGATATGTCGCATATCTCGCCTAGGGGTGGTAAACGTCAGACCCCAATAGCTCGATAAGTCATGCCGACGTAGGGTCCATAACATTCGTGAAACTACTGATAACTCTTACCAGTATATCACTGCAACCCTGGCCAGGGATTTCCTGTTATGGCCAGTCGAGCATAGCACAACATCAACCCCCAATACCGGGAGAGACGAATCCCCTCCTATCGCTCATTGCCTCCATGTGAATCGGGACTGTACCCAAAAACCACCTGTTTGCACGACTCAGTAGAGCCGTGGTAGGGTGGAAATCAAAGCACAGTGGGAGACACACAAGACTCTATGACGATCTCGGGTCAACAGACTAAGCTGTACCAGTGTCACCAGAGAACTGCCATCTGACGTGAGGTATAATACCATCTGGGAGTTCTCGGCGAATCCGTTCAGTGTACCCAGTCTCCACTGAGCACCCGCATACCATCTTCGATGTCAAACACCAATGGATATGGGATCATCCATCGCCCATCGCATGGGTCGAGAAGATATGCGCTAGTCTACTCTGGAATATCGATGCCCCATCTCGATATTCCCTCGACTAGGAACATTTCAAGGATGTACTCTTGGACTACCCAGGCCCCACTAGTATGATCTACATCATAGTCCTGGAAGTCGAGTACACATCCTATGGGCTTTATCAACATGTAATCAGAGAGACAGAAAGTATACATGTTAAGATAAAGAGCAACCAGATAGCGTACTATCATGTCGAGCAAGAAAGTCCTACCTATATATGTCCCAGCATCCACTACAATATACATCCAATGTACAGTAATGGCCTCTAGGGCATACATATAACTAACAATCTCCCACTTGCACTAGGGCCATCTGTAGCAGTGGTTGCAGTATCACATACTCAACCATCCCCTAAAAGTCTCTCTTTGGGAAAAGGGCCTTCGTGAGTGGATCCGCCGTGTTGTCCTCTGAGTCTACTCTCCTAACCTCGATCAACCTGGAGATCAACTATCTCCATGATCAGGTGATGCTTCCTCAGAATATGTCTGGGTCACTGATGGGACCAGGGTTCTAGGGCCTAAGCCACACTTCCATTGTCATACAATGGCAGGAACCAAGTTCATCTTATGAACCAATATACACCCAAACTGCCTCTTTGGTAGTATCTTCAATAGCGATGTTACCAGCCTTTATCGTCTAGTTTGCCACGGTATCTAGCTTGGAACTCTTCCAACATACCGTCCCTTTACTGAGGGTAAAGACAATGCCTGCGACTGACATTCAGTCGTCTTTATCACCTTGGAACCCTTCCAGTGATTCTCCCCAGGATCGATTGATACCATCTCACTACAACTAGTGAGTATCCTAACATCCAATTAAATCCATCTCATAGATCCAAAGCTTAGGATTTAGGAGGTATCATCTTTATCCTATTTGGAGAATCCTTGTGATAATAGGAGATTGATCGATCGTAGTATAGGAAACTCTTTTCCTATCAAGAGTATGTTGTCTACGTACAATACGAAGATGACCACCTTACTCCCTACTACCCTTTTGTATATACAAGGTTCGTCTACCATTTTGATGAAGTCAAACACTTTGACTATCACATCAAAACAGACGTTCCAACTCCGCGATGCCTGCTTCATTATGTAAAGCAACTTGCACACGTTTCCGCTGCTCCCACTGTTTACGAAGACCTCTGGCTGTGTTCTTATAGACGTTCTCTTCTAAATCGGTATTTAGAAAAGCAGTCATGGCACCCAACCGCCAGATATCGTAGTCATGGTATGTAGCCGTGGTAAGTAGGATCTGGATAGACTTAAGCATAGCTACTGGAAAAAGGTTTCATCATTATCCACGCCTGGTCGATGACGAAAACCTTTAACAAGTCTAGCTTTGAAAGTCTCAACTTTTCCATCTACACCAAGTAATCTTCTCAAGATATACTTGCTCCTGATGGGGATTCAACCCTTCAGATATAGTAGCTAAAGTCCATACTTTGCTGGTGTACATGGATTCCATCTCAGATTGCTAAGCATCCAGCCATTCTTACAGAGTCCCTACTCTCGATGGCCTGCTCGAAAATAGTTGGGTCATCATCTCATGATGCAATCCTTGCTCCCACTGTCATCGAGAAACCGAGGTATCTCTCAGGCGGATGAGGAACCCTACTAGATCGGCGGAGAGGCTGAGGTTCGTCGGGAACTATAGAATCTTATGGTTCAGTCAAATCATCAACTGCAGTTTTGTATAGCTGGAACCTTTCCAGTTCTACAGAACTGATCCTGCCTCGATCTTGTCCGGATTTTGCTTTAAACATAGGCCGGACAACCTCAAATCTTAACTCGCTTAAGAGATGGGTTCTTCCCATACCATATCTCATATGGAGTGGTAGGCACTGATTTGATTCAAACTTAATTCAATAGGTATGCATCTTCTCAAGTGCATAACCCCAAAAGGAAATAGGTAACTCAGTAATACTCATCATAGAGCACACCATATCTAATATTGTGCAATTGCTCCGCCCTGATACACCGTTGTGCTGTGGTGTATTCAGAGGAGTAACACTGAGAGAAAATCTCATTTTCCTTTAGAATAGTCCAGGAATTCTGTGCACAAGTATTCTCCTCCCTGATCTCATCATAGGACATAATACTTATACCCGGTTATTGGTTCTCTACTTCTAACTTATATTCTGTGAATACCTCAAAAGGTTCGGACTTATGTTTCAACAGGAACATATGACTGAATCTTGAGAGATTATCAGAGAATATAATGAAGTATAAAGAAACAGTCTTGGCATGTGTAGACAGGAGACTTTACATACATCATAATGTATCAGTCTCAAGAGTTTACTAACTCTTTCTCTGTTTCCAGTAAACGGAGCTATGGTCATCTAATCTTTGTGACATGACTGGCAAGTTTCATAAGATGTAAATTCAAACTGATTTAAATATGCATCTAAAATGTAACTTCAGCCAGTCGGGTCGCATTTATGTGACCTAGTCTACAATACCACAAGAAGGATCCGTTCATTTCTGAACTCTTCCTCTTGTGTGTGTTCAGTATACAAGGAACTGTAGTTTGATTTAGAACGTCAATGCTTTTAGATAACGTGCCTGAACCGATCAACTTTTGATATAGGAAATGTTCAAAACATTATCCAACAATACAAAATTATATCCTTCTTTACTAATAAAGAGATTGATATGATTTTGTATATCAGGTTCGGTATCTAATAGCATTTGTTCAGAATCAATGTATTCGTAATACAGGGTGACAGTGACTAACAGACTTGGCTGCAACACTTGCCCCGTTTTCTGTCTCATGAAACTTATCACCCGTTCTCAGTTTTTCTACCTTTTTGTAGCCCTATGTAACAGCTTACATATCTGGGATCCTGATCCGGTATCATATACCCAGGATGCAGAGGATACTGAGAAACAGTTCTTTGTAATGAACATACCCGAAGAAGATGCATCATATGCACTTTCTTCGTTTGGGCGGCAAAGGAATTCTGGTATTCCTCTATTTCCTGCTCTGTCTTATAACAATTATAAGTTGGAGCGGGACCAACGTTCCCCAGCTCAGTATAACAAGCGGGTTCGGTCAATACATCCATATTATTATCTTGATTAAGGCGTGATATGGTCGCTACCAGGAGAGAGAGAGAAGAAAACACTCTGCGTGCGCTCTTGCAAGATCAGATTGGTTATATATTTTATCTAATCAGGATGGCTCCCACTGTTTTTATCAAATCTTCTTTCAAACCTTAAAAGGAAAAACTAGCCAGGATTAATTACACTCTACAAGTTCGCCAATCTTTCAGCCAGGCCAGTGTCGGTACTTTGAGGGAGGTTCCCCGTGCTTTCGCACGGACCTAATTACAGAAAACCTCGTTTTCCCAGAGGCGTAACCCCGTTGACACCTTTCTAGACACCTACTTGATCGGCTAATTGCAAAGTGCAAAACTCTCCCAGGAGTAACAATTACTCGCAGTGGGTATCGGGATCCAACTATCATATAGAAGGTATGCAATCTCATTGCAAATTTCAACACTTGAAACTCCCGATAAAGGTTTTTACCCCTAGCACCTATGACCTTGGCTAAGGTCAACAAATCATAGGTACCAGTCAAGTTCTACCCGTCATTTCTTGATTAATTAGACCCACCCACATGACCCTTGGCTAAGGTCAACAAAGCCACATGACTTTCCTAACTAATCGCATCATATGCTGTGTAGGAAGACATCACTTAGCTACCGCACACTACGCCTCGGCTATGGTCGACAAACGTAGCACGAATACTAAGTACTCTACTTCCTAAAATGACGGAGGGTTGCGAATGGTTTTTATGAAAACCTTTAACGCTTTGAACTTGATCTCGTTGCGGAATCAAATGGTTTTTTAAATGGAATGTTTTTGAGGCTTTTCTAGTTTTGCTAAAGGGGTCACTCCCGGTGAAGGGATCGTCGGCCCTTTCCTCGTCGAATGAGGTGCGGGATATATCATATATATCACTGTGCAAAGCGGAAACTATAGAAGCGATCAAAGACAAACCGAGGGTTTAGCATCTGCCAGTTATTGCTAAAGGAGTCACTCCCGGTGAAGGGATCTCGGTCCTTTCCTCATCGAATAAGGTGCAGGATGTTCTATAATGAACACCGCGATGCAAAGCAAGAACTGTAGCTACCTGTTTTTATTTTGAAATTCGATTCCACAACATCAATTAGGTTTATTTTCTTTCATTAATCACATTAATGAATATCCCATCATTTAAATTTCCTAAACATTACAGATAGATATGACGTACACTTATGCCATCCGCATTCGCCTCGATGTCCCCTCGTGCACCGTTAGGTTAGGTAACTAACGGCAGAGCGGGGCAGGGCTAGCGCGGGTGCAAAACATAAGCAACGTCTATATAATATATCATATATACTATATATAATACCTATCACAGAACATCGCATGATCACAGATAAAACACAGCAGAAGAAACATATAAAATATTGGATATACTAGGACGTCCGTGTTTTCAATACGAGCCAGTATAAAACACGGATTCCACGGTCGTGATGAATAGCCAATCCCACACCCCTAGACCCCTACGAGAGCGGCAAGCAACCCTACTAATTCTAGGGTTAGGAGACCCGGACTCGACTCCTCGAGTTGGTCTCCCACTGGACCCCAGAACCCGGTTACTTGTGCTCCCCTCCTTGGGTCTATCCTAGTGCAGAAAAATAAATAATATACAACAACGGTGACAACTTCCGCAACCTGGAAGCGCCCCAATAAAAGAATATTACATACAAGTTTTTACATGAATGAAAATGGAAAAACACTCATCTCACATAAAAACCCCCGGCTATTCAAACACGACGATCCAATATAACATATCCAGCAACACATAACATCACATGTCATCAACGTAAGTAAATATGTCCATCCCAATTGTCGTTGACATATAGCAACGAAACCGGCGATATCACATATTACACTTACGGTCACAGAAAAGAAAGTGTAAAACTACAACAGTTGGAATCCGCAACCTCCTCAGATATCACATGCCTGACCAAATGAATTCCTTAGACATCGCATGCCTAACAATTATAAACCCCGCATTTTAGTCTCAAAATCGAAAACACTTTTCAATATCAAGTCGGGCAATTCAACAAGATTCCCGACATCCTGATCGAATGCTCGTCGCAAACTTTAGTAGGCGGCCGCACCCCCGATACCGTCGACGAAGTGCACCAAGGCGGAACACCGCCACCGCGAGCACCCGAACGGATGCTTTCGGCGACGGGGTTCTCCTACAGTCACTTGGTCGGGGCTATAGAGTGAGGCTGTCTATTAAGTTTACCCGGCGAGTATCCGCGTATGCTACGTGATTGCGACGGAGTTTTGATCACATCAAAACTTCGTGGCAACCGATCAAATGAGACTAAACTGCTATGTTTATAACATTCATTCCGTTATCTCATAACTATTTGCGAATTCCAATTATTGCATCACATTCCGGATAAACAGAAAATGCTAAACTTTTTGATCGAACAATCGAACACCCAAGTTTTCCCGATACAGCTCAACACATGAAATAAGTTTAACAACATTCAGTTCGTGCCTCAGTAGCAACGGTCCAGCCGTAGAAGGGTCAAGCCAACGCCTCACATGTGGCACGCCGTACTGCCCCAAACCCGAAGGTTCAAAGGGCAGTTCAAGACGGTCACATAATCGAGTTAAGGTTTGTTGTCTTCTAGAGGGTCCATCGCGTTACTTGCACTACTTAGAACGTCGTTAAACTACGGAAAAATCCAACAATTGGAAATTTCCCGGCAGGGGAAAAAGTGGGTATTTATATCCGGTCGAACCTTTTAACATATTCTAAAATTTATCCGGAAACGCACACTGACAAAATTAGATAGTCCGATCGAATACACCAAGTTCCCAATACAACTCAGAAAATGCAACTCTGGAAAAATTATTAAAAATCCCCAGGAAAACCAGCACAGACAACTAAGAGTTACTGTGCAAAACAAAATGCACATCGCGACAAAATAGCCGCGGATCCGCCGCGTCATCCTACTGTAGGGCCGCGGACCCGCGCCTACATTGTGGAATTAGGACCACGAATTTCACAGTTTGTCTTATATGTTCCTGCTGATTTTTCTGAATATTTTTAATTTGGAAAAATCCTCGAAATTAAAAAATGTACAGAGAGCATATTCTTAGTCGGGGTTTTGGGTCGATTGGACTTCTGATTCCGTCGGGACTTCGCCTAAGGCTCTAGCTAGGCTCTGATACCACTGTAGGGTTCCTAGGCACTCTAGTGAAGTCTCACAAGTGATCAAACATGCCAATTTATAAAAATTACGGTGCCGAGGAAACCTAGAACGGATCGTTGGCTAGAAGTATAGGCAAAGCAAGCAAGCAAGTTTACAACTAAACTATAAGATAACGGAAATACAACCTTTGTAGATCCGTTTGTCCACCTCCATAGCTCCGCAACGAAGTGCCTCCGCTGTCCAAGTGAACTCCCGGGCTCTAGCGTCGGCTTCGTCGAAGAATGAGCGGGCTTGATCGTCGGTTCGATGCCGAAGATGATCTACGTCGAGGCATCGCAAGAACAAGCTCCAACTTCACCAAGTCGGGAAAACTTGTGAAGGAAACACCCTATACTACTTGGCAAGAGGTAGAGGATGAAGAAATAGGAGTTGGGTTGACTTTAGATTTGGATTTCATACACTTTTTCATCAATCACCATTGATGTAGCAAGCTTTTTTCATGGAGAAAGAAGATGAAGAAGAAGAAGATGATATGATAACCTTTTTAAAAAGAAAAGAAAATATAATACTTATCATATCATTAACCTTAGTTATGTGTAGAGAATTGACTAAGGTTAATTTGAAGAGTTAGGGTTAAGAAAGAAGACAAAATGGTTACTTAGTCAAAGTTTCAAGAAACTTCAACTACAAACAAAATAAGCCACCATTTCATTTTCTTTATCATTTTCTTTTTCCAAAATAAATAAATTAATAAAAAAGAAAAAGAAAACCCTAATCTTAATCTTAACCATGGTCAAATTCTTTACACTAACCCTAGCTTGCATGTATCATCAAACATGATACAATCATGTGCACAAAATATATCACATATGCAATGTGCACAAACTAAGTGAGTGAATCCATTTAAAGTGAACCAATACTAGTTAATGCAAAGCAATATATCAAATATATAATTATACATTAAATCATTAAATCAACACTTGATTCAATGATCCGGTCATGTCGAATATAACCGGCTAGTATCCAATGTATCGGCTTATCGAATCAATCCTTGATTCGATAACTAGGTTATATCGCATATAACCAATCGATACATTCGTCGCGAGAATGAAATACGGTATCACATACACGAATTATTCTCGGTCCCGCACATATCTCATATGCGCTCCTATTTCGTTTCGCTTGAACTAGGAAACCTCTGTGTAGGACTCTAAAGACTCGTCAATACGCCGGCAGCAGATGATGATCATATCAAACACCCACAAGCCGCAAGCGGTCTGCTAAACGTAACGGCCACCCGGGTATTGAGCGATCAGAAGATCGACGAGCAAGCCCGCTCACACTCCTGCGAATCCAACCAGTAACACTTACCGTACGGTCCGGTCTGTTCGTCTGATATGTCGCATATCTCGCCTAGGGGTGGTAAACGTCAGACCCCAATAGCTCGATAAGTCATGCCGACGTAGGGTCCATAACATTCGTGAAACTACTGATAACTCTTACCAGTATATCACTGCAACCCTGGCCAGGGATTTCCTGTTATGGCCAGTCGAGCATAGCACAACATCAACCCCCAATACCGGGAGAGACGAATCCCCTCCTATCGCTCATTGCCTCCATGTGAATCGGGACTGTACCCAAAAACCACCTGTTTGCACGACTCAGTAGAGCCGTGGTAGGGTGGAAATCAAAGCACAGTGGGAGACACACAAGACTCTATGACGATCTCGGGTCAACAGACTAAGCTGTACCAGTGTCACCAGAGAACTGCCATCTGACGTGAGGTATAATACCATCTGGGAGTTCTCGGCGAGTCCGTTCAGTGTACCCAGTCTCCACTGAGCACCCGCATACCATCTTCGATGTCAAACACCAATGGATATGGGATCATCCATCGCCCATCGCATGGGTCGAGAAGATATGCGCTAGTCTACTCTGGAATATCGATGCCCCGTCTCGATATTCCCTCGACTAGGAACATTTCAAGGATGTACTCTTGGACTACCCAGGCCCCACTAGTATGATCTACATCATAGTCCTGGAAGTCGAGTACACATCCTATGGGCTTTATCAACATGTAATCAGAGAGACAGAAAGTATACATGTTAAGATAAAGAGCAACCAGATAGCGTACTATCATGTCGAGCAAGAAAGTCCTACCTATATATGTCCCAGCATCCACTACAATATACATCCAATGTACAGTAATGGCCTCTAGGGCATACATATAACTAACAGGATAGCTGTGAAGAACATTCTCAAGTACTTGAGAAGAACTAAGAAGATGTTCTTGGTGTATGGTAACGGAGAACTCCACTTAGAGTCCTTTACCGATTCAAGCTTCCAAAGTGATAAGGACGACTCCAAGTCGCACTCGAGATTTGTCTTTACCCTCAATGGAGGGGAGGTGTGTTGGAAGAGTTCCAAATAGGAAACCGTTGCAGACTCGACGATGGAGACTGAATACATCGCTGCCAACGATGCTGCAAAAGAAGCTGTCTGGATGAAGAAGTTCATTACCGAACTAGGTGTGGTTCCATCTATTGAGCATCCAATACCTTTGTATTGTGATAACAATGGAGCTGTGGCTTTGGCCATGGAACCCAGGTCCCATCAGAAGTCCAGACATATTCTGAGGCGGTATCACCTGATCCGGGAGATAGTTGATCGCCGGGAGATCGAGGTCAGGAGAGTTGATACGAAGGACAACACTGCAGATCCACTCACGAAGGCCATTCCCCAGACACAGTTTGAGAGACTCTTCGGGATATTAGGTACGAGATACTACAACAGCTGGCCTTAGTGCAAGGGAGATTGTTAGTTATATATATGCCCTAGAGGCCATTGTTGTACATATGATGTATATTATAGTGGATGCTTGGATATATAGAGAGAGGACTTTCTTGCTCGACATGATAGTATG
The DNA here is from genome assembly GCA_030015575.1 of Agapanthus africanus. Taxonomy (NCBI): domain Eukaryota; kingdom Viridiplantae; phylum Streptophyta; class Magnoliopsida; order Asparagales; family Amaryllidaceae; genus Agapanthus; species Agapanthus africanus. Next base: position 334,500,120 of record CM057349.1, read on the forward strand.
CTATTTGGTTTCACTTTGTCTTAACATATTGACTTGTATTAGTTTACTGTCTTTCTTTCACATGTTGATAAAGCCCTTAGGATATGTACTCGACTACTGCGAATATGATGAGATCATACTAGTGGGGCCACGGTAGTCTATGAGTACATCCTATAATTGTTCCTAGTCAATGGTGTATCGAGACAGGGTATCTATACACCAGAGTAGACTAGCGTATACGCATCTTGACCCATATGATGGGCGAAGGATGATCCCATATCCATCACTGTTTGACATCAAAGATGGTGTACGGGTGCTCAGTAAAGACTGGGTACACTGAACGGACTCGCCGAGAGCTCCCAGATGGTATTATACCTCACGTCAGATGGCAGTTCTCCGGTGACACTGGTACAGGTTAGTCTGTAGACCCGAGAACGTCATAGAGTCTTGTGTGATTCCCACTGTGCTTTGATTTCCACCTTACCACGTCCAAGAGGGCATGCAAACGGTGGCTTTTGGGTACAGTCCCGAATCACATGGAGGCAATGAGCGATAGGAGGGGTTTCGTCTCTCCCGGTATAGGGAGTTGATGTTGTTCTGTGTTCGATTGGCTATAACTGGAAGTCCCTGGCCAGGGCTGATATAGAGTGCTACTGGTAAGTGTTATCAGTAGTTTCTCGACCTGTTATGAGCCTCACATTGACACGACTTATCGGTTACTGGGGTCTGACGTTTACCACCCCTAGACTAGATATGCGATATATAAGACGAAGAGACCGGACTGTACGGTAGTGTTACTGATTGGATTCACAGGAGAATGTACAGGCTTGCTTGTTGATCTTCTGATCGCTCAATACCTGGGTGGCTGTTACGTTTAGCTGACCGCTTGCAGCTTGTGGGTGTTTGATATGATCATCACCTACTGCCGGCGTATTGATGATTCTTTAGAGTCCTACACAGAGATTTCTTGACTCAGGCAAAACGGAGTAGGAGCTCATATGTGATATGTGTGGGACCGAGAATAATATGATATGAGACCATATTCTATTCTCGTGATATATGATATAGCCGGGTCATCGGATCAAGTGTTGATTCGATGAATCGGTACATGTTATATTAGTCGGTTATATGCGATATAGCCGGATTGTCGGATCAAGTGTTGATTCGATAATTTAATATATAATTATATATGTGATATATTACATTACATTAACTAATATTGGCTCGCTTTATTGATTCATTTTCTCACCGGATAATACATTGATATATATGCGATATATGTTAAATGTATTATTTTCTTTTGTTACAAAAATATATTATATATGTGATATATAATATTGTAACAAGTTATGATTACAACTGCAACATGATTTGTGGAGATTAAACATAGTTAGGGTTTGATTTGGGTTAGCTTTTTCATGAAGTTTCTAGAAGCTTTGTTTTGTTTCAAGCAAAAATATTTTGTTGATATTTTGTGGAGATATTTCATAACCCAACCCAAACCCTTTACCCTAGTTAAATCTCTACAATGGTTAAAGCCTTTCTTTATTAACCAAGGGTTGCAATTGTAACCATTGCAATAATACATTATTCATCACAAAAGGAATTATTCATCTTCTTCTTCCTTGAGCTCTTGAAAAAGCTTTACTAGGTTTTTCTTTTGTGATGATATTGAGTAAGATTTTGAAAACAAATGAGAGCCAAATTCCTACTTCATCATCCTCATCTAATCTAGCCACTTAGATTAGGGTGTTCACTTCACTAATACTTGATTAGAGAAGTGAGAGCTTGAGTTAAAAATTCATCAAGGTAGATCATCTTCAAAAAGAAAGACTTCAAGCAAGTATGGATCATTCGGCTTGTGGAGCCTCTCTAGAGTCCGGAAGTTCATGGATCGCGGTGAAGGCACAACTACTTGGAGCTTATGAAGTGAAGGAGCGGACTACAAAGGTTGTCATCCCTTTCCTTTAGATGTAAAGTTGTTTACATATTTTGTTAACCCTAATTATCTAGCAAAGATCCTCGCTTTAGGTTGTTCGGAACTTCTAAATTTTAAATTTGGCATGGTTGATGCCTTATAGACCCTTGTGATAGTGCCTAGTAACCCTACACTTTTTAAGTACTTAAGAATGTTCTTCACAGCTGTCCAATATTTCTCCCCAGGATCTGATTGATACATACTCACTGCACTAATGAATAAGCTACATTCAGTCTGGTACACAATATCGCATACATGATTGACCCGATTACCGAAGCATAGGGTATCCCTTGTATACGAGCCCTCTCCAAATCAGTCTTGGGAGACATCTATTTGGAGAGAGTGATTCCTTAACAAGTGGGTAAATTACTACGCTTAGAATCTTCCATACTAAACCTCTTTAGTATGGTGTCAATGTACCTGGATTGGGACCTAGATCTATCTCTATAAATCTATATCCCAAGGATGTAGGTGGCATCACTTAGATCTTTCATGGAGAACTTGTGTGATAAGAAGAGTTTGACCGAGTGTAGCATAAGAACATCATTTTCTATCAAGAGTATGTCATCCACGTACAATACGAGGAAGACAACCTTACTCTCTCCAACCTTCTTATATATACATGGTTCTTCTACATTTTTTATGAAGTCAAGTCTTTGACAGCTTCATCAAAACAGATGTTCTAGCTCCGCGATACCTGCTTTAATCCGTAGATGGATTTAAGCAGCTTGCACACGCTTTCGCTTCTCCCACTATCTACGAAGCCCTCTGACTGTGTTATGTACTCGCTATCTTCTAAATCGCCATTTAGAAAAGCGGTCTTGACATGCATCAGCCAGATTTTGTAGTCATGGTATGCAGCAACGGCAAGTAGGATCCTGATGGATTTAAGCATAGCCACTGGAGAAAAGGTTTCATCAAAGTCGACACCAGGTCGTTGACGAAAAACCTTTTACTACAAGTCTAGCTTTGAAAGTCTCAACTTTTCCATCTACACCAATTATCTTCTCAAGATCCACTTGCTCCCGATGGGTTTTACCCCTTCAGGAGCAACTTTCAAAGTCCATACTTTATTGGTGTACATGGATTCCATCTCAGATCGCATAGCATCCAGCCATTTCACAGAGTCCCCACTTGTGATGGCCTGCTCGAAACTAGTTGGATCATCATCTTCCATAATGCTATCCTGGCTCCCACCGTCAATGAGAAAACCGTAGTATCTCTCAGGTGGATGAGGAATCCTACTGGATCTGCGGAGTGGCTGAGGTTTGTTGGGGACTATTGAATCCTCTGGTTTCACCAAATCGTCAGTTCTAGTTTGTGTTGCTGGAACTTCTTCCAATTCTACCTCATTGCCACCAATTTCTTTCACAAAAAAAATCATTTTCTAAAAATGTGGCATATTGAGAAACAAACACCTTTTGTTCCTCGATGTGGTAGAAGATATATCCTCGCGAATGTTTGGGATATCTTACAAACTTGCACAGAACTGATCTTGCCTTGAGTTTGTCTGGATTTTGCTTTTAACATTGGCCGGACAACCCCATATCTTAACTCGTTTAAGAGATGGTCTCTGCCCATTGCATATCTCATATGGAGTGGTAGGCCACAAATTTGGTCGGAACTCTATTCAATAGGTATGCAGTTATCTCAAGTGCATAACCCCAAAAGGAAATAGACTGCTCAGCATTACTCATCATAGAGCGCACTATATCTAATAGGGTGTGATTCCTCCGCTCTGAAACTCCATTGTGTTGTGGTGTATATGGAGGAGTAAGCTGAGAGAGAATCCCATTCTTTTTTAAGTAGTCTCTGAATTCCGTGCTCAACTATTCTCCTTCCCGATCATATCGAAGGATTTTAATACTTTTACCCCTCCGGTTCTCAACTTCGTACTTATATTCCTTGAATTTCTCAAAAGATTCAGATTTGTGTTTCAACAGGAACACATGTCCGAATCTTGAGAGATCATCGGTGAATGTAATAAAGTACGAGGAACCATTCCTGACATGTGTAGACATAGGACCGCATACATCACTATGTATCTGTCCCAAGAGTTCAGTAGCTCTTTCTCTGTATCCAGTAAACGGAGATTTGGTCATCTTGCCTTTGAGACATGACTGTAAAGTTTCATAAGATGTAAATTCGAACGGATTCAAATATCCATCCTTATGCAACTTAGCCAGTCTTGTCGCATTGATATGATCTAGTCTAAAATGCCACAAGAGGACTTCATTCATTTCTGAACTGTTCCTCTTGTATGTGTTCTGTATTGTCACGACCCGAAATATTAGCTCATGACCGGCACTTAAATCACGCCACGTCTAAAGGCGTAACGTAATTCAATTAAGCCGAAACCCAGAAATCTAAACCTTTTTAAGAAAATAAAAGAGGTAAAGTTTTGAAAATAAGGTATGATGAAATCAAAAGTTTTTCCTAAATACATAAACAATGGAACATAAAAATGCAAGTGGGTGTTACTAGTTGAAAACATGTTTCGACTTTTAAAAATTTGGGCAACACCTCCTTTGTATTTTTTGATCCAAAACCACAATACATGATAATATAAGGTCATCCCCAAGCGGGAACTATCTCTTCTCCAATCGGCGGATCCACAACCACGCAAAGCATAAATATAAGTATACGACGCCCAACGGCGAAGTTTACTACAAAAGATAAAGAAATAAGCAAGATATCAAACCACAAGTAGCGGAATACCCCTCACTCTAAATCTCGCAACCACAAGTCTCACTAAGTCTTATTACTTATACAAATACTAGTTTGATTGATGGAGTTGACTAGATACAATATGAATAATAAATATAAAAGGCGTACGATCCAATATGTACTACCTACCAAAGCAATCACCCGAATGCAACTGTGTGCCAGCGATACCGCTCCTGATCCATGCGGTCAACCTGCAAGAACTGTGGCACAACGGGGGTGAGTTGCCAACTCGTGAGTAGAAAAATATAAACAAGTAGAAATCGAATAAACAACGACTCCGAGGTCAACTGTATCATAAAGGTAATACTATGATATCTAGGGTGACCGTATCTGCATATGTGCCAACAACATAAATAAACGCTTATGAGCATGTGGATATCATCCAACCAATAATCAATGCCTGTATGCATGTGGATCTCATCCACGTGTCAACCAATGACACCACAACATCATGTATGTAAATATCAAAAAAGCATATGTATGAAAATATGAGGATATAAATCAACGTGTGTCCCTCGCGACACATCAAAATCATAGAACCTGAGTGTCCAGCATCGACACTCGAAACATCATGAAACCTGTGTCCAACATCGACACGTAAATCCTCATATCTCGGGCTCCGTCAGTCCAGATCGGCCCTCGGACTCCGTCTGCGGGATCGGCCCGCGGGCTCCGGCAGACGGGTCGGCCTATATCCATCTCTCAACTCCGGTCGGTATCCTCCGGATAACCGCCAGGTCCAACCAATCACCGATAGGTAGTAGTCCCTCTGCCAGGCTCACCGTCTACTGCACAGCAATCCGTTCTTGCCCCGGGATACCATACCGGGTCCACCATATACCCGCAAACGGCCTCATCCAGCTCCTCGAATCGGGTATCACTGTCATACGTCTCAGCACTGAGAAAACACAATGTGGACGCACTGAAATATCATATCAAGAGAAACCGGTTTTTTAAAACAATACATATTTTCTGTTGAAATGACCACGGTTCTCAAATCCAGAAATCTCATGAAAACCGCATATCTCAATGCGTAAAATCATAAAGCGTGATGTATGCGACATATGAAATAAATGTAAGCATATCCGTATATCATGCAACATGGAACAATAGTATGCACATATCAAGGGAAAACCGCTCTTTTAAATGAATCCAGTTTTAAAATGTATCCTGCGGTTCCCAATTTCTCCAAAGTCAAGTGCAACATCGTATAAAGGTGTATATGTAACCATAGCAAGCAACTTATGCAAGGAGTCATATCATGATGCAGCAGTTCTACTGTGTTGTGACATAGTAATTATCGATGATGAAGTGTGTGAGACGGCCAATCTGTGCAAGTGTAACATACGCATCATCGATAATGGTGTAGGTGTACTAGCACAGGTATATGTAATGCAATGAGAATGACATGAACGTGGTATAAAGTAAATCGTTAGCTAAAAGCTATAAGGTATACGTATCTAACATGACCGAGTTGGTGAATCTATTAATCGGCATCTAGCCTCAGAATATCACGTACAGTATAATCCATCGTACGGCGTCCCCTAATCAAGGGTATGGATCAATCATCAAGTCAAACTCATCACGTACGGAAAATTATCGTACGGCGGCATCAAACCATTAGGGATCCTATCAACCTTTACGACGATGAGGGTACGGACCTAACGTCTCGTACAGTATATCACTCATGATTCACAACATCAGATATATCTATATACCTATATCCCAGGTCACATCCATAACAATCTCATATCTGGGGACCGGCCAAGGTATCAGTTCTCTCATATCGACTCGTATTCGTATACCGACATATCAAACAAGTCATTATATTACATCGTAGTCATCACATTAAGTCATCTTTATATATATTCTATCTTTACTATAAGCATGCGTATCTAATCTAACATCCACACACGAATCATACGATCAGTTTTTAAAAGAAGCGAATCGTAGTTTCGAAAGTAGGGGCTACGGTGTTTTTAAGGAAAATGTATCGTTTGAAAATCCGTAACGTCCCTTAAGGTATCTGTTTAAGAGATGCATACGATTCATCGGTTTGGAAATAGGTATGGTTCGGATGACATATTTACATCGGCTATCTAGTCTTATAGTATCCAATACGGCAATATTCTCGAACATCATCCTCAAATCTCGTCATCACGTGTTAATCATATCATATCATTATAATCTCCTATTGAATTCTCTTTACAACTACTTATCTATATCTAGTAATTTGCATCCTTAAACCTCAATTCGGACATCTTTCCTATCATACCATATCACCTAAACCCTAAGCTATAACTTTAAGTCATGGTATTTCTTATCTCCTACAATTCTCTAACCTTATTCATAAGTTTCTAACACGGTTATCTTAACCATACTCTATATATCGGTTTCCATCAAAGTTTGCGGGGGTGCTATACGCCATCTACCCGACTTCCCCCATAGATATAGATCTACTCACCTTGATCCTTACTTGTCGAAGTCGATGACGCCATGCTTCGTCGCCTCGGAATCCACGCGAAAGTACCTACAATAATACACAATCGCAATCGCTATCAAAATCGAATCCGGAAAACCGAAACGGCACACGGTGCGCTCGTAGGTTAGAACCTATAGCCTACGCGTGCAAAAACAATCAAACAACCCTTGTTGTTGATGTACAAACATCCAACAAATAAATACAAATCCAAATATCAAAACCTAGCATTTAAAATACGGAAAACATATCCAAAAATCACACCAATGTGCTCCCAGATTTTGACTCAGGTCAATTAGAGAAAAACTAGCAAGTATAGGGTGTTATATATAGAGTGTGTGAGCTACTGAAACAACCCAGACCCCTGACACCCAAAACTGGCCGGCCACATGCCCTATAATTCCGGCCTGCTCGGCCAGACCTCCTCTGTTGGTGTTCGTGCTTGTAGGGTGGTTTCCTATTGGTCTAACTAGGCCCCTGGTATTGTTTGTTCATCTCATAAACTCCCCGGATTCCCTCAGATTCCCGGTAGTCCCCAATTTGAACACAAAACCGACATGGACAAAATTCTAAGTTCGTATTCTCAATTCTAGGTCCAGATATCGATCTCTAGGGTCTTGTACACCCTCACTACTGATCACGAGTCCACAAGTCACCCAAACCCTCTCTAGAATTTTCTAACTTCACAAATTCGAATCGATTATGCTCTAAACTACTATAGGGTTCTATTAAACTTAAACTAAACTAGATGAAAGGGATTATACCTCATGGATGCAACTCAAGAGAAACCCTAGAAGTCCCAAGTCATCAAAATCCAACTTTTCTTGGTCCAATGTGCTGAGGAGAAGGATGGGATCAATTTTTGTGAAGGGAGTATAGGATTTTGGTGAATATTTGGAGATGGATCTTGGGGTAGAGGTGGAAGGAGATGAGGTTGAGGGAGATGAAGAAATAAAAATGGGGGAGGGATGAATGTGGCTGCCCTTTCTCTCTCTCCTCTCTTATTCTCACCCTCACTCAACTCATTTCTCATACTCTCTCTCTCTCTCTCTTCAATCATTCTCTCTTTTAACCCTTTTCTTATTCTTCTCTTTTTAAAACCCAAACCATATAATACCCCAAAACAACACAATAAAACAACATGTAACCAAAATGAAACATGACATGGTGCACTAACCATGGAAAACTGTAGAAACACGGATTTGGCTTAATCGCGATTAGCAGTGCACTAATCGGGTTTTTATTTAAACTGCATATAATTGATTTTAAAAATGCCAAATCCTTTGAATATATTTTTAAATGAATAAATCATTTTAAATCTCCATTTATTTCACAAATATTGGTATATATTTATACCCTTTTTTGAAAACCCCAATTTCGCAAATCGGGCAGTTTTCGGGAAATATATTATTTTAATATTAAATTCCAAAAATAATATTTTATATTAAAATAATATATTATATTTTCTGAAATGTTACAATCTTCCCCTCTTAAATAAATTCGGTCCCCGAATTTAAATTTAAACACCCAAATGCCAAAACATTTCAATAATCAACTCAAATCAACGGGGCTCCGAAATCACGGAAGATACAGAAATACCACAGCGCATTGCGTGCGCCTAAAAACGAGTATGAAACTCAAAATCGAACTCCGTCAAGAGTCATGCAAATCATCGGATTTGCACGCATATCGTCGGAGTTACAATGGAGATACAGATCTCGAAATCCACTACAGAAGTCCAATATACACTAGTCAAATATTATAATACGTGTATAGTACGCATCCTTGAAAAATCACCAAAAACTGAATAAAATACATGCAAAATCTTTTCTGAATCGCCGTGTGATGCGTAACTCACGGCACAAGTGACGGATGCTTATTTGTAAAGTAATAAATATATGTTCATATATATTTTGCCAAAATATATGTTCCGCCCTTTTTTTTGAAAAAATATCCCAAAAGGTTTTCCTTTGTAAACGTTCGTGTCGCTCACGGACACGTAGGAAATAGCGAGACTATAGCTCCTTTTTGAAAACCTCTTATTAAACCTTTAATGCATGTAAAGTACCCAGGTACTGTCCTCAGATCATTCATGTTCGGCTAATACATAATATAGTGTTCATCATGAAAACAAAGTGCTCAAGAGCAAAATCAGGCTCGAAAGGCGTATCCAACAATCACGTGCGTCTGGTGTGCACGGAAAACAAATCCAAATACAAGTGCTATAAATGTGCACAAAACCAAAACTAAGTACAACGGGTGTGCACGAAAGCATCTGTCCAGTGCAACGGGTGTGCACAAAACCACATCTTATCATGCGCCCAACATGCTCGAAAATCCAAATCAAGTGCATCTGTCATGCACGAATGAAATCGCATCCAATATGCACGGATAAAAATCTAAATCAAGTGCATCCAATATGCACGAGCAAAATCTTACTCAAGTGCATCCGATGCGCAAAAAAAATCCAATATCAAGCGCCTGATATGCGCAAAAATCCAACCCAAGCGCGTCAGGTCCATATAAATACCCAGTGCGGTAAAGCGCACGAAAAACGAACGTCAAGCGCAACGCGCACAAAACATAAATATGGTAACACAAATGCTCAAAGACATAAATCGGGTGCAACCAAGGTAGGGAGTGTAAATCTAGTGCAACCAATGCACGAAATACTGATCTGGTGCAACCAATACACAAAATATAACCTAGTGCAACAAACGCACGAAATATAAATCTGGTGTGAAAAATGCATGAAACGAAAATCTAGTGCAAAAAATGCAAATACTGTGCATCCAGTGCATGAAATACAAATATTGTGCATCCAGTGCACGAAATACAAATCCGGTGCATCTAGTGCACGAAATACAAATATTGTGCATCCAGTGCACCAAATACAAATACTGTGCAACAAATACACGGAAACTCATCAATAACTCAAATGCGTATAAAAAGCAACACCGAGTGTACCAAGGTGTATAAAATCCAAAAATGTGTGCAACCTTGTGCACAAAATCCGTATCAATGCACTGCAAGCACATGTAAGCTATACCGAGCGCAAAAGTCGAATCAAGTGCATACCATATGCACAAATCAAATCAACTGTATGAAATCCACGAAATCATAAACATGTGCAGCCAAGACACAAAACCAATAACAAGTGCAATAGATATGCACAAATCATAAACCAACACAACGGTGTATAAAAATATATATCAAGTGCAATAACTATGCACAAAAGGTAAATACCCAATGGGTGCAGCCATGGTGCATGAAATCAATATCAGGAAACTCAATCATCAAAACTCAAATCCAAGTGATATAAGCGTGATACTCAGATCACAAATGCAAATCGCAACAAATGACATTGAGGTACACCTCCTACAATTTCGAAAAAATATCGGTGCACCCAAAACTGGCAGAGCAAGAACATCCGCTTGCCTCCTGCTCATGGTCTGGCGTCCTCTGTCTCTAGGTCCTCATTTTCTCTGTGGATTACCAATCTTGCAATTCATCGGCTCATCAGCCCGGTCAGGTGTGCTAACGGGAACGATTCCGTTGTGGCACTCCTCTGGTCAACTCTCGACCAATTAGTATGATCCCTCATAAAGCAGCACGTCACTGGCGTCGGCCTCTGGTCCTATGAATATACGTCACACCTCTGATCCTCGGTGCAAATCTTATTGCAGCAGTGTCCTAGAAGGAACCTGCTCAGGGTCTCTTCCGATCTCGCCTATGCCGAACTATACGGAGGCTGGTTCTCTTGCATAATCTTTTCTCTCTTTCTGGACATCTGCGTTCTCAGCACAACATTTCCTCGGGAACTGGTCGCATTCCAACGCTTCTATAGACATATCCGATCTCTAATCTCAATGGGGAGTAACAACAGCTCGTCAGCATCTCGCACGAACCTCTGGTCCCACTCGTCTGTATCATCGCCCACTTCGACGTCACGTTACGCTATCTGCGTACTACAATGTTCTCAGCAACAGTCAATCCAGAGTCTCTCACATGGACTCGAAATCATGAACTCGGTATCTTCATCACTCTGTAGAAGATCTCTAGCCGAACACGTCCTCGGGAACTTGTCCCAACAATCGGAGGAATACTCAATACTCGTCCGTTCTCGATCAACTCACAACGCATCTGGGTGAGGTCCTCTATCCGTAGCTAGTCAGCTTGCTGATCTCTTATCACATGATATTCAGACGACGTCAAACTTTTCGATCGATTCGTCAAAGTGCCATAATTCCCCGAAAACTCAACACCTGAGCACAGTTTAATAATATTTAGTACACGCCACAGTACCTATGGACCAACTGTAGAAGGGTAAACCCAAGCCTCACTGATGGCACCGCTGAACTGCCGCAACCCTAAGGTTCAAAAAATGGTTCCATGGTCATCATGTCGAGTTAGGGTTTCATTCTTCTAGAGGGTCCATAGAATTACTTGCATGTTCCTCCAAATACTTTAAACTTGGAAAATTGGGTTTTTGACATTCGTTCGAACTCTTTAACTTTGCCTGGACGACATGCGAATACCCTTCGTCTGCATGCTAAACAATGCCTCAATCCTCCAGGAAAGACGATACATCAACGGTCATCTCGGATCGGTCTACTCTAGATCTGAGTAAAACTCTCCAGCCTGGAAATCTTCAACTCTACTGGGCCTGCGTCGGCACATCAATCTGACGAATCGCCTTCATCTCTCAACTCGGGATAGACTAGCTATCATCTGTCGCATCTCTTCCTGGAAGCTCCAGCGATCTCAGCTCGTAAGCTATGGAAGAGACATCATATCAATCTCGGCAACAGCTGGGTTATCAGTCCACACGGTAGACAACATCACAATCTCTGGGGTAGGTTGTACATCAACAGTCCTCTCACAACTGGCAGCTCTAACAATGGCCCGATCATCCGGTATAAAACCAAACACTCGCCTCAAACAAAAGGTCACAGCACAAACACTACATCGAGACGTTCCCATGTCACCAGAAAACACAATGATCAGTTCTCGTCCATGACGAGCTTGCCCTGACTGCATCACTAGCAGCAGCTCAATCTGCGCTCAAACCTTAGTGACAGGAACCTCAAGCGTGTATCGATGAAAACATATCAAAGGCATGAAAGGAAACGACAGATCCAGAATGGATACATGATCATTAAAAAGAACAGCATCAATGAAAGTATGATCATGGAACGAACAGAATCAAGGATCTCAAATGGATGTATAATCATGGGTACGAAGAGAATCATAGATCTCAAAATATGTACATCCTAAGGTTTCTTAAGTGGAGTATCATATCGTAAATATGCCGCGGAACATACATACGGTACGTCACTTTACTCAAACTACCTACTCCATCAATCAGGGTCAACCTATGAAACGAAAGTTCGGGTCTAATACCCCACATGTTCAAGTCTAAGTTTCGTAAGGTCAAGCCTAGGTTCCGAAATATTTACGTCCCAGACTCCACATAGTCAAACCTAAACTCGAACCAAGGTTAAATCTGGCTCTGATACCAACTTTGTCACGACCCAAAATATTAGCTCGTGACTGGCACTTAAATCACGCCACGTCTAAAGGCGTAACGTAATTCAAGTAAGCCGAAACCCAGAAATCTAAACCTTTATAAGAAAATAAAAGAGGTGAAGTTTTGAAAATAAGGTATGATGAAATCAAAAGTTTTTCCTAAATACATAAACAATGGAACATAAAAATGCAAGTGGGTGTTACTAGTTGAAAACATGTTTCGACTTTTACAAATTTGGGCAGCACCTCCTTTGTATTTTTTGATCCAAAACCATAATACATGATAATATAAGGGCATCCCCAAGCGGGAGCTAGCTCTTCGCCAATCGGCGGATCCACAACCACGCAAAGCATAAATATAAGTATACGACTCCCAACGGCGAAGTTCACCACAAAAGATAAAGAAATAAGCAAGACATCAAAGCACAAGTAGCGGAATACCCCTCGCTCTATGTCTCGCAACCACAAGTCTCACTGAGTCTCATTACTTATACAAATACTAGTTTGATTGATGGAATTGACTAGATACAATATGAATAATAAATACAAGAGGGGTACGATCCAATATGTACCACCTACCAAAGCAATCACCCGAATGCAACTGTGTGCCAGCGTTACCGCTACTGATCCATGCGGTCAACCTGCAAGAACTGTGGCACAACGGGGGTGAGTTCCCAACTCGTGAGTAGAAAAACATCAACAAATAGAAATCGAATAAACAACGACTCCTAGGTCAACTGTATCATAAAGGTAATACTATGATATCTAGGGTGACCGTATCTGCATATGTGCGAACAACATAAATAAACGCCTATCAGCATGTGGATATCATCCAACCAATAATCAATGCATGTATGCATGTGGATCTTGTCCACGTGTCAACCAATGACACCACAACATCATGCATATAAATATCATAAAAGCATATGCATGAAAGTATGAGAATATAAATCAACGTATGTCCCTCACGACACATCAAAATCATAGAACCTGAGTGTCCAGCATCGACACTCGAAACATCATGAAACCCGTGTCCAACATCGACCCGTAAATCCTCATATCTCAGGCTCCGTCAGTCCGGATCGGCCCTCAGGCTCCGTCTGCGTGATCGGCCCACGGGCACCGGCAGACGGGTCGGCCCATATCCATCTCTCGACTCCGGTCGATATCCTCCGGATAACCGCCATGTCCAACCAATCACCGGTAGGTAGTAGTCCCTCTGCCAGGCTAACCTTCTACTGCACAGCAATCCATTCTCGCCCCGGGTTACCATACCGGGTCCACCGTATACCCGCAAACGGCCTCATCCAGCTCCTCGAATCGGGTATCACTGTCACACGTCTCAACACCGAGAAAACGCATGGTGGACGCACTGAAATATCATATCAAGAGAAACCGGGTTTTTAAAACAATACATACTTTCTTTTGAAATGACCACGGTTCTCAAATCCAAAAATCTCATGAAAACCGCATATCTAAATTCGTAAAATCATAAAGCATGATATATGCGACATATGACATAAATGTAAGCATATCCGTATATCATGCAACATGGAACAGTAGTATGCACATATCAAGGGAAAACCGCTCTTTTAAATAAATCCAGTTTTAAAATGTATCCTGTGGTTTCCAATTTCTCTAAAGTCAAGTGCAACATCGTATAAAGGTGTATATGTAACAATAGCAAGTAACTTATGCAAGGAGTCATATCATGATACAGCAGTTCTACTGTGTAGTGACATAGCAATTATCGATGATGAAGTGTGTGAGCCGGCCAATCTGTGTAAGTGTAACATACGCATCATCAATAATGGTGTAGGTGTACTAGCACAGGTATATGTAATGCAATGAGAATGACATGAACGTGGCATAAAGTAAATCGTCAGCTAAAAGCTATAAGGTATACGTATCTAACATGACCGAGTCGGTGAATCTATTTAGCGGCATCTAGCCTCACAACATCACGTACGGTATAATCCATCGTACGGCGTCCCCTAGTCAAGGGTATTGATCAATCATCAAGTCAAACTCATCACGTACGGAAAATCATCGTACGACGGCATCAAACCATTAGGGATCCTATCAACCTTTACGACGATGAGGGTACGTGTTTCCCCCAATCAGAGCAAAGCTCTGTTTTGAATTTTAAAAATTAAAAAATTGAAGCAACGCTTCAGATCCCCTGCCCTGCGCGCTGCGCGCCACGTGTCAAGAGTAGACACACCAGCGCTAGGAGCGCTGCGCCCAAGGCAGCGCACCCCCAATCAGAGCAAAGCTCTGTTTCAAAATTCAAATTCAAAAATTGAAGCAACGCTTCAGATCCCTTGCGCTCTGCGCTGCGCGCCACGTATCGAACGCAGGTGCGCTAGCGCAGGTGCACTAGTGCAGTTGCGCTGCGCGCCACGTGTCAAACACAGGCGCGCTAGCGCAGTTGCGCTGTGCTCTGCGCTGTGCGCCACGTGTCAAACGCAGGTGCGCTTGCGCCAATTGCGCCAGCGCTGGAATTCAAAGAATTCCCCACTGTTAGATCAAAAGATCTAATAAATTATTAAATAACCAGAATTAAAATTATGTTCTGGAAAGATCTTTCCAATCTTATTAAAATAAGAAAATTATCTTCTGTAAAACAGAAGCCTTAGGATCAAAGATCCAACGGTGGGGAAATATCCCCAAATCAATCAGAGAAAGATCTCTTCAACTAACTTAACAAATCAATTGGCCCTATATAAAGGCCCCAAGACTTCAAGTCTCACATAGAGAGAACCCTCTGCAAACTTTGAGAAGAAACTAAAAGAGAAAGAAAGGCAAGCCTTTGAAGAAAGAAGATCATTTTTCTTCAAAGGTAAAGAATTATATTCTTGAAAAAATAAAGATGAAATCATCTCATTAAAAAAGAAGAACCATCTTCTAAAAAGATCAGAGATCTAAGAACAAGATCAAGATCTTCAATAAAAAAAAAAAAAAGGTCAAAAAGATCTAATTATAAAAGATTAAAAGAAGTAATTTACTTCATTCACAGATCTTTTGATCTATAAAGGCAGAGCCTTTTTTAAGAGAACAAGAACCTTGGTTCTTGGATCTTGAGGCAAGGCCTCTTTTGAAGAACAAAAAACTTGTTCTTTTATCTTAATTTGATCAAAATGCGCTCTGCGCTGTTGGACAGTGCTTTGCACTCTTGAATTGCACCTTTGCGCTCCTTGGACTGGCGCACAGCGCCAAAACGCGCCACGTGTCAATCACAGAACAGTTTGCGCTTTGCGCTTCTATATATAGCGCACTGCGCTCTTGGACTGGCACACAGCGCCAGAGCGCACCACGTGTCACTCGCTGGCGCACTCACTCATAAAGCGCAGTGCGCTAACAGACTTGCGCTTAGCGCTGAGCGTGACACGTGTCACCTTAGCATGCGCTAGCGCAATGCGCTCTTTAATTGGCGCAAAGCGCCTGATACGCCACGTGGCGCACTGTTAGAACACCACTTTGTTCCTAATAAATGCTATGCATTATCAAAAGGGCAGAGCCCAAGAAAAGGCCTAACAAGCCAAACATAAATGAAAATGTTAAACATTTTTAACTGGACTTGGCCCAATTCTGGCCATAAGTCCACAATTTAAATTGAACTGAGCCCAACTGCTCTTCCAATCAATTTACACCCGGTTCGAGGGTACATCTCTTTACTCCTCTGATATCTGTCGTTGTAATCCTTCAACGTCGTCAGAGAGGTGACGGGTCCCGACAACCATACATCACTACGGACTGTGGGGTCCTTAAACTCATGGACTATGACGTCCTTAACCTTGACCGTGATGTCTTAAAACTAACATCGGACTGTGAAGTCCTTAAATCCACGGACTATGATGTCCTTAACCTTGACCGTGATGTTCTAAAACTAATATCAAACTGTGAGGTCCTTAAACTCACGGACTATGATGTCCTTAACCTCGACCGTGATGCCTTAAAACTAACACTAGACTGTGATGTCCTTAAACTTACGGACTATGATGTCCTTAACCTTGACCGCAATGTCTTAAAACTAACATTGGACCGTAATGTCCTTAAACTAATTATCGACCGCAATGTCATTAAACTAAACAATAGAGCCCAATTGCTCTCTTGTCGGATCTAAATGATCCTATTAAGTTGATCTTAGTCTAAAATTAGACTAATGTGTTCTTAACGAACGTTTAAGTTGATCTTAGCCTCAAATAAGGCTAACGTATCCTTAAACACAACCCCCCTAAACCCAAATCTAAGAAAAATACGGATTTGGACTAATCCACGTCCTACGGGTGACAGCATAAATTAGTCTCCGTATACAATCCACGGGAAACCGAACACAAAACAAACACCCACGACACGAAATGACCATATGGAGAAGGAGAAAGTTGTTACCGCGATGCGGTAGCGTAATTAACTTCAGGGGCTTACGCCTGCAGCGAAAAGCGTCCCCACAATCAAAAACCCCTCAAACGAGGGGGAATCTAACGAAGTCTGCTACATCGGCTGCATCCGTTTAAATATTCGATACATGATGCCATAAATCAACTTGGCATCTTCGGAGAGGTGGACGGATAGCACCAATTAGCATCTGCCCCAAATTTCAGGCAAGACGGACCTGCCCAGTCGCATCTTCGTTGTTTTGCGGGGAACAGATTCTAGCACGCCCGGTAGGACCTTTTCTTCTTTCCACTCCACACTTCGTGTGTTGTGTTCGCGAACCAATCGCGGTTTGCCAATGGTTGCCCTTAGGTTTCGAGGTACTAAGATTTGGCATTTTGCTTGGTGCAGAAAGCAAAGAATCAATGGCGTTCACTTGCTCAAAGTGCTCCAACTGCAGCTGCAACTCACGCCCTGCCTCAACTGGAGGCATAGCCTACGGGCCCCAAGCTGCTTCCCTGTTCACGATGTCCGTGGAACAGGTCACTCAAGCCACCACAGGGCTGTTTTTCGGGACCATGCTCCCGCCAACGAGCTTCACCGCTCTCGTGCCCGTACCAGAAGCTCCCAAGAAGTCGGTCTTCGATCGACTTACAGCTACTGCGGCCCCTCTCAACGGGTCGTCCAGCACCAGCGCCTCGGTCTTCTCTAGATTGGGCCAAAATTCCTGTGGGCCCATAATGAAGCTTGCAATCCTAGAGAAGGTTATTCCGAAGAGAGCAACCAACCCTGCTCCCAAAGTCATCAAGGCGGCTTCTCCTGTCAAGGGGTCGGTCTTTACAAGACTGGTCGTCCCAACTCCCACTCCCGCTCCTGCTACTCAAAAGACATCAGTCTTTAACAGGCTGACACCAGCAACGGCCCCTCACCTGAACAAGGGGCAAGACAAGGTCATCCCCGTCACCGAGCCAACTCCATCAACTCGACAAGCTCGACGTCGCCACTGGCGCCGAGTGAGGAAGGCCGGAGGCAACTCCCCTTCTGGGCTAACCGAACACAAAATCTGGAAGCTTATAAAGTGAAGATAGTGCGCTCATATGAATGATTGACCAGGCCGAGGACATTCCGCCAAGGCGAACTCGTGCTAGTGGTCAAAAGACCTATGATCCCCAATCGCGCCAAGCGGGGAAAATTCGAGCCGAACTATGAAGGCCCGTACATCATAGACAAGGTCTACCAGGGTGGAGCTTATCTACTCATGGACATGAATGGTGAAAGACCTTTCAGGCCAATAAACGGTCGCTTCCTGAAGAAGTACTACGCTTGACGAGTCACGGCCTAGGTCAATGATAGATGACGACGACTATGTCCGCTCATTATCTTCCTAAGCCCAAACTTTATAAGTAGTAACCGGCTTACTTTACAGCGGACCGAAACGTCTTTAAACTAACGACGGACCACTATGTCCTAAAACTAGCTGTTGACGGAGACGTCGATAAACTACGACGGATTGCAGCGTCCCAAAGCTGATAAAAAAAACAAAAAAAACGGTATGTCCATAAGCAAAGTGGGCACGGATGAAAACCCGAAAGGGCTCCGTGAGTAAAAACAGCAGGGCTACCGGCGAGTATTTGTGAAAACCCGAAATGGCGCAACCTTGTTAAAAGACACTTGCAAGGTCCTCTCGACTTTGTAAGGAGAAACCACCTGCGTGAGATCCTTACGACTCACAAGGGAGCAACACACTTAGGAATCCTCACGATTCCTAAGGAGAAATTACACTTGCGAGATCCTCACGACTCGTAAGGAGGATCCTCTTATGAGACCCTCACGGCTCATAAGATTTGAAAGTCTTAAATTATAGAGACCTGAACCTGTTCTTAAGCAGCCCCCACAACATCCACTACTGCCCTACAAGTGGCTTAATACTGACCCTTGTATATAATCCACGGGCGCGAATAAACATTTCCCTAACAAAGTCACATCTGTGATTAGGGATATGTCTAAATGGTGAACAACCCTTGTAAGTCCTCTCGACTTATAAGGAGAAAACCCTTTTGTAAGATCCTTACGACTTACAGGAGGACATGCACTTAGGAATCCTCACGATTCCTAAGGAGAAAACACACCTATGAGATCGTCACGACTTGTAGGGAAAAATACCTTTGTGAGATCCTTACGGCTCATGAAGTTAAAAGCCTTAGTCGACAGAATCCTAACCCTGTTCGCTAAGCCACCTTTGTTCGATATCGACAGAGGCAAATGATGATTCGCTCTTGGCAATATCCCAGTTGTAACGGTGCTGATGCCGAAATCGGTGTCTAATCCCAAGCTTGCGGCAAAAAGCTAGCGAGCCACACATGCATACGAAATAGCCGAAATGATGGGGCAACTTGCAAAAAAATCAGCAAGTAAAAATGTATGCATGCAAAATAGGGGCAACTTGCAAAAAAATCAGCAAGTAAAAATGTATGCATGCAAAATAGCTGAAATGATTGGGCAACTCGCAATAAAAAGCAGCAAGTAAAAATAAAACAAATAGCCGAAATGATTGGGCACCGCGAAAAATAGACGAACTGATGGGGCAATCGCGACCTTCACGATATAAAATGCTGAAATGATAGAGCATCGCGGAAAGAAATGAAATAAAAAAATGAATGAATGAAATTTATGCCCTACAGGTGATATCACATCAATCCCTGTATACAATCCAGGGGCGCAAACAAAGAAGGAATCACACTCCTCCTCCCCAGGTTTCATCAGAAGAAGAAGCCAAATCTCGATGGGTCACAGATAGCCTAGAGATCATCTCAACATTTGTCTCAGTAGGCACAACATCAAGCAAAGCGGAACAGCGGCAACTCCCAATTCCATGACTCGGCGGTGTACAGATGACCGAGAGTCAAATCCCAACTCCGTGAAATGCGGATATAATCAAAAAAAATCCTGTCTACGTGGAACGCGGATAACGTCACTTCTGACCCCGTGGAAAACGTCCAGAGCGGATCCTGGTCCTTGCAGAGCACGGCAGTGAACCCGTGTGAAGCATCCAGAGCGGAGCCTAGTCCTCGCCGAACACGGCAGTGAACCCGTGGGAAGTATCTAGAGCAAAATTCCTGGTCACGTGGAACGCGGATAACGTCACTTCTGACCCCGTGGAAAACGTCCAGAGCGGATCCTGGTCCTCGCAGAGCACGGTAGTGAACCCGTGTGAAGCATCCAGAGGGGAGCCTGGTCCTCGCCGAACACGGCAGTGAACCCGTGGGAAGCATCCAGAGCAAAATTCCTGGCTACGTAGAATGCGGATTATGTCACTTCTGACCCCGTGGAAAACGTCCAAAGAGGATCCTGGTCCTCGCAGAGCACGGCAGTGAACCCGTGTGAAGCATCCAGAGCGGAGCCTAGTCCTCGCCGAACACGGCAGTGAACCCGTGGGAAGCATCTAGAGCAAAATTCCTGGCTATGTGGAACGCGGATTATGTCACTTCTGACCCCATGGAAAACGTACAGAGCGGATCCTGGTCCTCGCAGAGCACGGCAGTGAACCCGTGTGAAGTATCCAGAGCGGAGCCTAGTCCTAGCTGAACACGGCAGTGAACCCATGGGAAGCATCTAGAGCAAAATTCCTGATCACGTGGAACGCGGATAACGTCACTTCTGACCCCGTGGAAAACGTCCAGAGCGGATCCTGGTCCTCGCAGAGCATGGCAGTGAACCCGTATGAAGCATCCAGAGGGGAGCCTAGTCCTCGCCGAACACGGCAGTGAACCCGTGGGAAGCATCCAGAGCAAAATTCCTGGCTACGTAGAATGAGGATTATGTCACTTCTGACCCCATGGAAATCGTCCAGAGCGGATCCTGGTCCTCGCAGAGCACGGCAGTGAACCCGTGTGAAGTATCCAGAGCGGAGCCTAGTCCTCGCCGAACACGGCAGTGAACCCGTAGGAAGCATCTAGAGCAAAATTCCT
Source organism: Agapanthus africanus (assembly GCA_030015575.1). Taxonomy (NCBI): domain Eukaryota; kingdom Viridiplantae; phylum Streptophyta; class Magnoliopsida; order Asparagales; family Amaryllidaceae; genus Agapanthus; species Agapanthus africanus. Next base: position 334,521,157 of record CM057349.1, read on the forward strand.
GGATACGTGGAACGCGGATTATGTCACTTCTGACCCCGTAGAAAACGTCCAGAGCGGATCCTGGTCCTCGCAGAGCACGGCAGTGAACCCGTGTGAAGCATCCAGAGCGGAGCCTGGTCCTCGCCGAGCACGGCAGTGAACCCGTGTGAAGCATCCAGAGCAAACATTGGACTGTGGAGTCCTTAAATCCACGGACTATGATGTCCTTAACCTCGACCGTGATGTCTTAAAACTAACATCGGACTGTGGAGTCCTTAAATCCACGGACTATGATGTCCTTAACCCCGACCGTGATGTCTTAAAACTAACAATCAACAGTAATGATTTTAAACTAGTTTTACCTTGGTTCAAGGGTACATCTCTTCACTCCTTTGATATTTGTCGTTGTAATTCCTCAACGTCTTCAAAGAGGTGACGGGTCCCGACAACCACACATTTCACAGACTGTGGGGTCCTTAAACCCATGGACTATGATGTCCTTAACCTCGACCGCGATGTCTTAAAACTAACATTGGACTGTGAGGTCCTTAAACTCATGGACTATGATGTCCTTAACCTTGACCGTGATGTCTTAAAACTAACAACGGACTGTGGAGTCCTTAAATCCATGGACTATGATGTCCTTAACCTCGACCGTGATGTCTTAAAACTAACGTCGGACTGTGGAGTCCTTAAATCCACGGACTATGATGTCCTTAACCTCGACCGCGATGACTTTAAACTACAGTATCCTGGAAAACGTCCAGAGCAACCCTTAACTCCGTGAAACGCGGATAAGGACAACTTCATCCATCACTTGCGGGTCCTCACGACTCGTAAGGGAGTAAATTCTCTTGGGAGATCCTTACGACTTTCAAGAGAAGACATGATTGTTACGTGAAAGAGTGTTAGTTTAACCGCAATCAATAACGGTGTCGCGTGTAGCTAGACCGAGATGAGTACGGGTCGTCCTCTGGGAAACGTTGAACCTTTTATTTTTACTTTAGATGTGTTGAGAAAGAGAGGAGAGATAAAGAATTTTATAGAATGGTTTCTAGATCTACGTTAAACAAGAATGTAAAATATAGATCTATATTATTTTAAAGATGTAGTTAATATAATAAGGGGGCTTGTAGGGTTCGCTAGGATTTAGTAGTTATGGACGATTAATTAAAAGTTCCCATTTTTATCCATTAATAGATTTAAAACTAGAACGACGGTGATGCGTGTAGATTAGGGTTTCTGGAGGGAAAAGGAATTCCACTCTTAACCCTTATCTCGACACGGAACTCCGTTCATATATAGCCTTTACCAAAACAATCATTAATCTAATCTCTAATCGCGGTCGGAACTAGCAAAGAATTGCTAGCGCGCCCGATTAGGATGTTAATGATTCTTTTGATAAAGTTCCTAAACTTTATAGGACTTAAAAAGGGTTTAGTTATTTTCATCGTCCATTAGCCTACCATAATCCTACGAACCCTAACAAGCGGAGAATTACTCGCGCATGTTGGGAAAAGAAGATGAAAAGATAGAGAGGGAAAACATAATGTAAAATTCAAAAGAATTAAATAAAACAACTACCTTTATTAATCAACTTGAACAAGCTACACTTTTATTCCGTAGAAAATGATTACAAAGACTAGTTTGCTTCTCGATCTTTCCTAAGGAGGTAGACGAACAGTTGATGATCAGCCTGGATGCGTGAGCGTCTGGGGCTTCGTGATCTCTTCGGCTTAATGACTTTTCCAAGAGGCTCTCGGTGCCTTTTTATAGTGCAAAGCCAGAATCTTTTGCTTCAAAACTTGGTAAAATATAGCAGAGAATCATGCCCCAAAATTTTGGCAAATGATCCTTCTAGATTGCCGCGGATCTGCGGCCAACAGGGGGGTTTGGCCGCGGTTCCGCGGCCAATGGTGAGGATCTCTTCATCAACTTTTGGGTGCTCTTTCCTTGTGATATTTGGCAATCCTTGGTACCTTCAGAATTCAGAAATCTTCTCTCGGTTGCTTCCAGACTTGGTCTTCAAGTTTTGCTTCTTAATTTGGCAAGTTTTCTTCAACAACTTGATTTGTTTGATAAATTCTGCATAACAACTTGGAAAATTCTGCACAATAATCTCAAATAATATTTAGTAGACTTAGTTCTACTAGGATTTGGTCAATGAATTTATTTGCATACATTTTTCTACCAAATACTAATTAAAATATATTAACACATGGAAAATGGTGTTTTTACACATAAACCCTCATATGTATAATATATTAAAATAAAGTCCTTTTTTAATATAAAAATGGTAGGAAAAATGTAATGCAAATGTGCAGTTTTATCAACTGAACAAATACCTCCAAACTTATCTTTGATCGTCCCGAGCAAACTAGTTTATTCAAGAGGAGAATAAGAAAGGAGAAAACTAAGCACACTTTCATAGGCAGACACGATTGCACTGAGCACGTGCAACAAGCCGTTAAATCTCTAGGTGTCCCTAGTAGGAGGAGTGTTGTCTCCTGAGGGTTTTCAGCGGATTACACCCACAAAATCCAATAACAAAAGAAAGATGGTGAAATTTACATATAAAGATAAGAACCATAAAAGAAATACTTTGAAAATTTAGAGTTTCCAACTACACTAGCTTTTCAGTTGTCATGAGCCCTATCTTAATAGTCATGAAAAAATGTTAGAAATCACATCATCCCTCAATAAAACATCGTCTTTATTCTTCATTCCTACCTTTCATCCAAACATCGATCATATAACCCCACGTGTGTGTAAAGAACATCCCTACACTCGGAGAATTCAATTCAAGCTATCATACTCTTGTCCATCTACCTTAGTACTTTTTATTTTGATGAATATTGAGATTTGCTCACACATTTTCATGCGACCGTTAATACTTCTTGAGGTACTAACCGACCGATTACTCATGTGTTTGCTGATTAGGTGATATTATTTTCCTCGTCTTGCACTACCGAAGGCTTAGCAGTGACTCCCAGACCAGTTGGCCTTAGGGCACTAGGTGAAGAGGCCCCTCGCTATATTTTTTTATTGCTGCCTTGGCGATACAAAACCAGTGTTCATTTTTTTCTTTTCACCTTTTTTATATTTTCTTCATTTTTTTTTCTTCATACTTTGGCTTTTAGACAAGAGAATTTCAAGGTATCCTCTACTATCCCGAGTTTCAAGACGTGTGTAAGTGCATATAGTAGAGTATCAACATTCAAATGTTTGGCTTCCAGAATAGAAACTATTTTTCAGACTTATTTTTATCCTCAGATTAGTGACTTCCTTCATCTTACTAACCCTTGGGACAACGGCTCATAACTAGTTATTACCAGTTCGTTTAAGAAAACTTCTAATTTTCTTGGTTTTCTTAAACTATTCCTATCTTTTGGATGTAATTTTTCACTTTCTACTCTTTTGTTATAAAAGAATTTATTTTTTTTTTATAAAATTTTTGAAAAATGTTGTGCTTATGCAAAGTATGATGCAAATTGATGTGTAAATAAGCACAAACCTCCCCCAAACCTGTTTACAGCAGTGTCCTCACTGATGTCATCCGTTAAGCTCAAAAACCTGTAGACTTGGGAGGAAATTATTAATGGGGGCAAGAATATATGAAAGTGAAAATCCTCCCCCAAACTTATTTTAGGCTCACAAATTTGTAAAAATCATTTTCTTTTCAAGAGCCAAAATATACCCTCCCCCCCAAACTTGAGTTAAAATTTTTTAATCTTTTAAAATCACACGAGGGGGTCAAGGTTATTGGTCAATACCAAGCTTTGCAAAGACCGAAGGTCAAAACCAACCATTCAAAAATTTTATCGATGAAGCACCAAGGTTGGTGGAAGAACATGTCACCTTTCGACGTGAAGAAGTGGGGAGGTGATAAGAGGTGTAATGGAAAAGGATTGCGTCTCAATTTGGAGAGACGACACAGTGATAGTAATGATGGATTACTCGCATTATCATGATTGTCCAAAAGAAGGGGTGGAGGTCCAATTTCTTCATCTTGGAGTTGATTCATCTCAACACCCGTGTCTTGTAAAAATGCGAGTTCATCAGCGAAAATTTCCTCAAAGCTTTCATCGATACCCCGAAGAATAATGTCATCAGAAAAAATGGGGTGATCGTCCGACTCTATAAAAAGTTCCTCATCAGTGTTAGATGTTGACCCGGACAACTTGGTGGAAGAGTCCGTGTCAAGCAACATATGAAAAGAGTCAGAATTATGAGGTTGATCAAATTCACTGCTGTCGACATCCATTAATTCGACAGAACACACATGAGCATAGGGTTCGGAGGGTTCACTTCCCAACTTGTAAATGTTAAGCTCAATTGACTTCTTTCCAAAGGATAGGGTCATAGAGCCGTTTCTACAATTGATTACTGCGTTGGAAGTGGCCAAAAAGGGTCGACCGAGTATCACCGGGATTTGATTGCGTGGGTTTGCCACAGGTTGTGTATCAATAACGATAAAGTCCACAGGGAATATGAATTCCCCAACTTTGATTAACACATCCTCTAGCTCACCCCTAGGTTAGGTGATAGATCGACCGGCCATCTGAAGAGTGCAATGCGCAGGTTTTAACTCTCCGATCCCTAATTGCTCATAAACAGAATACGGAAGCAAGTTAACACTAACACCTAAATCGAGTAGAGCACGATTGATATTTTTATCCCCAATGGAAATAGAAATTGTAGGACTTCCGGGGTCCTTTCGTTTCTTGGGTAGTTGTTGTATAAAAGCAGTGCTCACATTACTCACAAGGAAAACTTTTTTAGGTACTTGAACTTTTCTCTTCCTAGTGCACAAGTCCATTAGGATCTTCGCATATGACGGAACTTGTTGAATAGCATCTAGGAGAGGAATGTTTATGTTAACTTGCTTAAAAATTTCCACAATTTTCTCCATTTGTGGACTTGGTCTGTTGCCCCTTAACCTGTTTGGATAAGGTGCTTTATCAATAAGGGTTTGGTCCAACATTGGAGAGGATTGTGGGGATGGATTCGATCCCAAAATTGGAGTGGGAATCGACGTAGATAGATTTGGCGAAATGGACGAAGGGTTCGAGCCTTGGGGAAAACGGAGAATAGGCTCGGTTGAAGGTGGAAGACTAGACGAATTAGGAGAAGAAGAAGAAGAAGGGGTATCATTGGTGTCACTATCATCACACTGCTCACCCACTCGGTTATTCAGCACTTTTCCCGATCTCAACGTGGTAACAGCACTCACATTATAACTTTGTGAGTGGCCAGGATTAGGGATGGGTTGAGATGGGAGTTTCCCTTTCTCTCTTGCACTCATTGCGGCGTTTAACTGTGCGATTTGGTTTTCTATTGATTTAATACTCTCACCATGGGAGGCGGAGTTTTTGTTAGTTATATGTATGCCCTAGAGGCCATTACTATACATAGGATGTATATTGTAGTGGATGCTTGGACATATATAGGGAGGACTTTCTTGCTCGACATGATAGTATGCTACCTGGTTGCTCTTTACCTTAACGTGTACACTGATTGTCTCTCTGATACATGTTGGTAAAGCCCTTAGGATGTGTACTTGACTACCTGGACTATGATGCGGATCATACTAGTGGGGACATGGTAGTCCATAAGTACATCCTTCAAGGTCCCTAGTCGTGGGTGTATCAGACGGGGCATCGATATACCAGAGTAGACTAGCGTATACCTTCTCGACCCATACAGATGGGCAATGGATGATCCCATATCCATTGGTGTTTTGACATCAGAGATGATATACGGGTGCTCAGTGGAGACTGGGTATACTGGACGGACTCGCCGAGAACTCCCAGATGGTATTATACCTTACGTTAGATGGCAGTTCTCTGGTGACACTGGTACAGAGTAGTCTGTTGACCCGAGATCGTCATAGAGTCTTGTGTGGTTCCCACTGTGCTTTGATTTCCACCTTACCACGTCCAAGAGGGCGTGAAAAACGGTGGTTTTTGGGTACAGTCCCGAGTCACATGGAGGCAATGAGCGATAGGAGGGGATTCGTCTCTCCCGGTATAGGGAGTTAATGTTGCGCTGTGTTCGATTGGCTATAACCGGAAATCCCTGGCCAGGGTTGCTGAGATTTACTGGTAAGTATTACTTGTAGTTTCTCAAACTGTTATAGACCTCATATCGACACGACTTATCGAGCTATTGGGGTCTGACGTTTACCACCCCTAGGCGAGATATGCGACATATCAGACGACGAGACCGGACTGTACGGTAAGTGTTACTGGTTGGATTCACAGGAGTGTGAGCGGGCTTGCTCGTCGATCTTCTGATCGCTCAATACCCGGGTGGCCGTTACGTTTAGCAGACCGCTTGCGGCTTGTGGGTGTTTGATATGATCATCATCTGCTGCCAGCGTATTGACGAGTCTTTAAAGTCCTACACAGAGGTTTCCTGGCTCAAGCGAAACGAAATAGGAGCGCATATGAGATATGTGCGGGACCGAGAATAATGCGTGTATGTGATATCGTATTCTATTCTCGCGATGAATGTATCGAATGGTTGTATGCGATATAACCTAGTTATCGAATCGAGGATTGATTCGATAAGCCGATACATTGGATATTAGTCGGTTATATGCGATATGACCGGATCGTTAAATCAAGTGTTGATTTAATGATTTAATGTATAATTATATATTTGATATATTACTTTGCATTAACTAGTATTGGTTCATTTAGAAGGATTTTCTCACTTGATGTGCACATTGTATATGTAATATATTTTGTGTGCACTTGATTGTATCATGTTTGATGATACATGCTTTCTTGTGTTTATGTAAAGATTAAACCATGGTTATTTAAATGGTTAGGGTTTTGATTTTCATATCTATTTATTTATTCTTTTATTATGGAAAAGATAAAGAGAAAAATGGTGGCTTTCTTTGTTTGTTGTTGAAGCTTCATGAAGGTTTGACTAAGTGAGCATTTTGTCTCATGCTTAACCCTAACCATTCCACCTAACCATAGTCTATTCTCTACACATAACCATGGTTAGTATATGATAAGTATTCATATTATTTTCCTTTTTAAGATAATACTTATCATATTCTATCATCTTCTTCTTCTTCTTCTTCAAGAAGAGAGCTTGCCACCATTAATGGCATCTTGAGAAAAAAGAGTGAGAAATCCAATTCTAAAGTGAACCCACTTCCTATTTCTTCATCCTCTACCTCTTGCCAAGTAGTATAGGGTGTTTTCTTCACAAGTTTCTTGACTTGGTGAAGTTGGAGCTTGATCTAGTGTTGCCTCGACGTAGATCATCTTCGGCATCGAAGTCGACGACCTAGCCCGCCCATTTCTCCGATGAAGCCGACGCTAGAGTCCGGGATCCGATATGGACAGCGAGGGGACTTCATCATGGAGCCATGGAGGTGGAGAACCGGATCTACAAAGGTTGTAGCCTCTTTCTTTTAGTTAAGTTGTTAACTAGTTTCATTTTTCGCCTAAAATTCTAGTTAACGATCCGTATTAGGGTTTCTCGGCACTTGTAAAATTTGAAATTGGCATGGTTGATGCCTTGTGAGACCTCATTAGTGTGCCTAGGAACCCTACAGTTTTTCCTTAGGGCATCAATAGAAGACCTCATCTCAGCCGAAATTTGCATGGATTGTTTCATGAACATATCCAAAGTTTGTGCAAGTGAGTTGTCAGTACCGGCCACTTGTGGTGTAGAAATGTTGGCCGGAATTTGGAAATTCTGTGACTGAAAGGGGGACTGATTCTGTGGTTGTGGTTGCTGTGGAGGAGGTCTTTGATAATTGCTTTGTTGGTTTTGATTCCAAGAAAAGTTAGGATGATTCCTCCATCCTTGATTGTACGTGGAAGAATAAGGGTCGTTTCTAGGTCGCTGCTGAAAAGCAGCATTAGCTTGAAACGAAGCATTCATAGGACATTTTTCCGTTAAGTGTGAAGGATCCGAACAGCAACCACAGACGGTCTTAGGAAGCGTGACCTGATTTAGGGAGAATGATGAGAATTTGTTCTCAATAGCGTCGAGTTTCTTCTGTATCGCTGCCATTTCGGCTTTTACTGCGATGGAAACATCGAGCTGATGAATACTTCCCTTAGAAGAAGGTGGTCTTACGCTTTCCCACTGCAACGTGTGCTCAGCAAGGTCTTCCAGATATTTCCAAGCTTCACCGTCATCTTTAGACATGAAATTGCATTGACACATTGTTTCAAGCATCTGCTTTGTCGCTAGATTAATGCCCTCATATATAATCCGACATAAATCCCAACTTTGTATTCCGTGATGGGGGCATTGGACAAACAGATCTTTGAAACGTTCAAAGCACTTCCAAAATGGTTCATTGGGAAGCTGGGTGAACTGGTTGATCTCGCTCCTAATGTGGGCAGTCTTATGGTTTGGGTAAAACTTCTTAAGAAATGCTATGACGAATTCATCCCAATTAGTGATAGAGTGTGCGGCAGTATTATAAAGCCATTTTTCTGCCAAGTCGCACAGTGTGAATGGAAGAAGACGTAAGCGCATAGCATCTAAAGTCAATTGTGAAGTACCCATCATTGCACATACGTTTTCGAATTTGGTGGTGAAAACGTACGAGTCTTCCGACTCAAGCCCGTGAAATTTGGGCAGCAGGTTGATGTAGTGGGGTTTAATTTCGAAATTATCCCCGTTAGGTGGTGGAAGAGATAGACAAGTAGGAAGGGGACCACGGATAGGATAGCATCTCTCTTAGAGAGAGATGCGCGGTGGATTCTGCGCACCTACGGGCGGTGGCGGCGTGGTGTTATATTCTGATGGAGTGCCGTCCATCTCGGTCGTGGTGTGTGGTGGGGGAAAAGAAAATGAAGAAGTACCGACTTCGGCGTCGATAGCAGGAACGCGGACAAGACGGGCACTAGGATCCCGTGTCCAGCCGAGCATGCACTAAGCGGGTTTAGTGCAAGTGGCAGCGTGTGTGTGATTTTAAAATTGGCTTGTTTTTGAAAAAGTGGGACTCAAGACAAATCAGCCTAAGATGCACAAGCAACCCTAGAACTAAGGTTACCTAGGTCCAGTCTCTAGACCGCTCCTAGACTTCCAAAGGACAAGCCGCAGGATCAATCCTCTACCGCCCCCGTACTACCCTTGTAGCCAGGTAAGTGCCAGGTAAGTAGGAAGGAACCACAGTAGTGGGCCTAATTAAAAACCACTAGCCTTTGACACACTTGCCTAGGCACTACAAAAGTAATGCGGATAAACGATAGATTACCCACGACCTTCCTCTGTCCTTAATGAGCGCGACAGTCCTTAGAGTCTGGTCTAGATATTTTTTAAATTAATGAAGGGTTGATCTATATGCTCGGTTTGTGATTTGTGGGGCTTAGGAAGGGTGATGAAATCCCCACCTAATCTTGATTTGGTCTTTACCCCTTAAAGTCCGTATTAAATATGCAAAACAAAACCAATCACAAAACTTTTACAAAAAGATTTTTGAGCGGCGCAATTTTGCAAAGAATCCTGCAGAAAATAGATTTTATTGGATTTAGAGGAGAGAGAAGGAGTTAAGAAATATACCATAGAAGTTCGGAACCCTAGATCTCCTGCTTCCTCAAGTCTGTGACTCCAGATCTCCTTGCAAAAATTCACGCACAAATCGTTAAATATGCAATTTGCAGTTTTGTGTTAATAATGATATGAATCGTCTAAGAATTCAACACAAATAGTAAAAATAAAAAATTACGCACGTATCCCCGGCAAGGGCGCCATTTGATTGTTACGTGAAAGAGTGTTTGTTTGTAGTTTAACCGCAATCAATAACGGTGTCGCGTGTAGCTAGACCAAGATGAGTACGGGTCGTCCTCTGGGAAACGTTGAACCTTTTATTTTTACTTTAGATGTGTTGAGAAAGAGAGGAGAGATAAAGAATTTTATAGAATGGTTTCTAGATCTACGTTAAACAATAAAGTAAAATATAGATCTATATCATTTTAAAGATGTAGTTAATATAATAAGGGGGCTTGTAGGGTTCGCTAGGATTTAGTAGTTATGGACGATTAATTAAAAGTTGCCCTTTTTATCCATTAATAGATTTAAAACTAGAACGACGGTGATGCGTGTAGATTAGGGTTTCTGGAGGGAAAAGGAATTCCACTCTTAACCCTTATCTCGACACGGAACTCCGTTCATATCTAGCCTTTACCAAAACAATCATTAATCTAATCTCTAATCGCGGTCGGAACTAGCAAAGAATTGCTAGCGCGCCCGATTAGGATGTTAATGATTCTTTTGATAAAGTTCCTAAACTTTATAGTACTTAAAAAGAGTTTAGTTATTTTCATCGTCCATTAGCCTACCCTAATCCTACGAACCCTAACAAGCGGAGAATTACTCGTGCATGTTGGGAAAAGAAGATGAAAAGATAGAGAGGGAAAACATAATGTAAAATTCAAAAGAATTAAATAAACAACTACCTTTATTAATCAACTTGAACAATCTACACTTTTATTCCGTAGAAAATGATTACAAAGACTAGTTTACTTCTCGATCTTTCCTAAGGAGGTAGACGAACAGTTGATGATCAGCCTGGATGCGTGAGCGTCTGGGGCTTCGTGATCTCTTCGGCTTGATGACTTTTCCAAGAGGCTCTCGGTGCCTTTTTATAGTGCAAAGCCAGAATCTTTTGCTTCAAAACTTGGTAAAATATAGCAGAGAATCATGCCCCAAAATTTTGGCAAATGATCCTTGAAGATTGCCGCGGATCTGCGGCCAACAGGGGGGTTTGGCCGCGGTTCCGCGGCCAATGGTGAGGATCTCTTCATCAACTTTTGGGTGCTCTTTCCTTGTGACATTTGGCAATCCTTGGTACCTTCAGAATTCATAAATCTTCTCTCGGTTGCTTCCAGACTTGGTCTTCAAGTTTTGCTTCTTAATTTGGCAAGTTTTCTTCAACAACTTGATTTGTTTGATAAATTCTGCATAACAACTTGGAAAATTTTGCACAATAATCTCAAATAATATTTAGTAGACTTAGTTCTACTAGGATTTGGTCAATGAATTTATTTGCATACATTTTTCTACCAAATACTAATTAAAATATATTAACACATGGAAAATGGTGTTTTTACACATAAACCCTCATATGTATAATATATTAAAATAAAGTCCTTTTTTAATATAAAAATGGTAGGAAAAATGTAATGCAAATGTGCAGTTTTATCAACTGAACAAGACACACTTAGGAATCCTCACAATTCTTAAGGAGAAATTGCACCTACGGGATCCTCTCAACCGGTAGGGAGAAAATTCTTTATGGGACCCTCACGGCTCATAAAGTTGAAAAGTCTTAGGTGACAGATCCTAACCCTGTTTTATAAGCCATCGCCACCTTACAAAGAGCACAAGATTGACAGTTATATACTATCTAAAGACCGCACTTGCTAAAATCACATGTCAAACAACACAGCAAGGAGAAGAAAGCGACAGTTAGGAGAACATTTGATTCCCATTCAGTTAAGCATTCAGAGCACACCCATTTATGCATGAGCAAAAAAGGTTTAATGCATAAGACAAACACATGGAAATGGAAAAGCTTGCCATTCATACTACAGAAAATTCTTACATCGATAAAAGCGGTAAACAAAAACGCCATTAAAATGTTTACAATGGCAAAACCTCGGATCCAGGACATGGATTGAGGAATTCGAAAGTAAGGCCGTCTAAAGTCTTTCTGGCCTTTCTGACCCTTCTCGTGCGCATCCTCTCGCGCTTGCGCGTGTCAAGATCTTCGGCAATGTCCCACACCCTTTGATAAGAAGCGATTATCGTCGTCTGTTGAAAAATTTGATGCAGAATATCGATGAGGCTATCTCGCCGTTTCTTCGAGATCAGCCCCGACAGGTACACTGAATGCACCTTGTCTTCGGCATCATCCAGCGCATTAAGCGGCTTGGCCTCGTGAAACCCCGGAAGCACTCTCCAAATTGCTCTCAATACGACTCTCAAGAGAGCGGAACGGCGAGGAAGCAACCAACCAACGCGTGCATACAGACGACCCATAATCTCCGCACACTGAGTATCTGTAAACTCTTGGTTTTGGTGACGACCCTGTACGCGGATATCTTCATAAGTGATGAACTCGTTCAGACTATATAAATGAACAGCCATAGTGCCTGAAAGAAACATCATTAGAAGATTAGCAATGAGGAGAAACAAACACGGGGAGTTAAACTCCTCGAGAGCAATGCTCTGCAGACAAGAGTGACACCTGTCAAAATCAATTATTAGGGGAATTTAAAAGAAATTCCCCGAGAATGCTCAGAGCCTTGCTCTGAGAAGATGATGTAATTCATCAAAAATAAAATTCCATGTTTGATCTTCATGATCTATGAACAAACTCTTAAGAGTTCTTCTATATGATCTAAAAGGAGCAAAGCTCCATTAATGAACTAAGAAATCATAAGTGAAATCCTTTTAAAGAGCAAAGCTCTATTGATCGAACCCTAAAAGGGTTCACTTTAGATCAAAGATCTATGAAGAGCAGAGCTCTTTTAATGGGAGAGCAATGCTCTGACGAAGAGATAATTCTCAAGGAGGAGATGAAAATCATCTAAGGGACCAAAGGTCCTATTTATAGGCATTGAGAGCCGTTTCAACTTCCAAAAGTTGATCCAACGATTGAGATGTTGCCACCGCTGCGCTCACGCTTGGGCCACGTAAGCACAACTGTGGGGGGGAATTTGTTTCCCCCAATCAGAGTAAAGCTCTGTTTTAAAAATGAAGCGACGCTTCTGGTTCTCCCAATCAGAGCAAAGCTCTATTCAAAGTCCAAGATTTGGAATGAAGCGACGCTTCCTTACCCCTAATCAGAGCAAAGCTCTGTTTCAAAATTCAAAAATTGAAGCAATGCTTCAGATCCCTTGCGCTCTGCGCTGCGTGCCACGTGTCAAACGCAGGCGTGCTAGCGCAGTTGCGCTGCGCTCTGCGCTGCGCGCCACGTGTCAAACGCAGGCGCGCTAGCGCCAATTGCGCCAGTGCTGGAATTCAAAGAATTCCCCACCGTTAGATCAAAAGATCTAATAATAATAATAAATTATTAATTAATCAGAATTAAAATTCTGTTCTAGAAAGATCATTCCAATCTTATTAAAATAAGAAGATTATCTTCTGTAAAACAGAAGCCTTAGGATCAAAAATCCAACGGTGGGAAATATTCCCAAATCAATCAGAGAAATATCTCTGTAACTAATTTAACAAATCAATTGGCCCTATATAAAGGCCCCAAGACTTCAAGTCTCACATAGAGAGAACCCTCTGTAAACTTTGAGAAGAAACTAAAAGAGAAAGAAAGGCAAGCCTTTGAAGAAAAAAGATCATTTTTCTTCAAAGGTAAAGAATTATATTCCTGAAAAAACAGAGATGAAATCATCTCATTAAAAAAGAAGAACCATCTTCTAAAAAGATCAGAGATCTAAGAATAAGATCAAGATTTTCAATTAAAAAAAGAAAGAAAAAGATCAAAAAGATCTAATTATAAAAGATTAAAAGAAGTAATTTACTTCATTCACAGATCTTTTGATCTATAAAGGCAGAGCCTTTTTTATGAGAACAAGAACCTTGGTTCTTGGATCTTGAGGCAAGGCCTCTTTTGAAGAACAAAAAACTTGTTCTTTGATCTTAATTTAATCAAAATGCGCTATGCGCTGTTGGACAGTGCTTTGCACTCTTGAATTGCGCCTTTGCGCTCCTTAGACTGGCGCACAGCGCCAAAACGCGCCACGTGTCAATCACAGAACAGTTTTCGCGTTGCGCTTCTAAATATAGTGCACTGCACTCTTAGACTGGCACACAGCGCCAGAGCGCGCCACGTGTCACTCGCTGGCGCACTCACTCATAAAGCGCAGTGCGCTAACAGACTTGCGCTTAGCTTTGAGCGTGACACGTGTCACCTTCGCATGCGCTAGCGCAATGCACTCTCTAATTGGCGCAAAGCGCCTGATGCGCCACGTGGCGCACTGTCAGAACACTACTTTGTTCCTAATAAATGCTATGCATTATAAAAAGGGCAGAGCCCAAGCAAAGGCCTAACAGGCCAAACATAAATGAAAATGTTAAACATTTTTAACTGGACTTAGCCCAATTCTGGCCATAAGTCCTCAATTTAAATTGAACTGAGCTCATCTGCTCTTCCAATCAATTTACACCCGGTTCGAGGGAACATCTCTTCATTCCTCTGATATCTATCGTTGTAATCCTTCAACGTCGTCAGGGAGGTGACGGGTCCCAACAACCATACATTGCTACGGACTGTGGGGTCCTTAAACTCATGGACTATGATGTCCTTAACCTCGACCGTGATGTCTTAAAACTAATATCGGACTGTGGAGTCCTTAAATTCATGGACTATGACGTCCTTAACCTCGACCGTGATGTCTTAAAACTAATATCGGACTGTGGAGTCCTTAAATCCATGGATTATGATGTCCTTAACCTTGACCGTGATGTCATAAAACTAACGTCGGACTGTGGGGTCCTTAAATCCACGGACTATGATATCCTTAACCTCGACTGTGATGTCTTAAAACTAACACCGGACTGTGAGGTCCTTAAACTCACGGACTATGATGTCCTTAACCTCGACCGCGATGTCTTAAAACTAACAATGGACCGCAATATCCTTAAACTAATTATCGACCGCAATGTCATTAAACTAAACAGTAGAGCCCAATTGCTCTCTTGTCGAATCTAAACGATCCCGTTAAGTCGATCTTAGTCTGATATTAGACTAACTTATCCTTAACAAACGTTTAAGTTGATCTTAGCCTCAAAATAAGGCTAACGTATTCTTAAACACAACCCCCCCAAATCTAAAGCTAAGAAAGATACGGATTTGGACTAGTCCACGCCCTACGGGCGACAACATAACTTAGTCTCCGTATACAATCCACAGGCAACCAAACACAAAACAAACACCCACGACATGAAGTGACCATATGGAGAAGGAGAAAGCTGTTACCGCGATGCGGTAGCGTAATTAACCGCAGGGGCTTGCGCCTGCAGGGAAGAACGTCCCTACAATCAAAAACCCCTCAAACGAGGGGGAATCTGACGAAGTCTACTACATCGGCCGCATCGGTTTAAACCTTCGATACATGGTGTCATAAATCAACTTGGCATCTTCGGAGAGGTAGACGGATAGCACCAATTAGCATCTGCCCCCAGATCCAGGCAAGACGTCTAGTCTTCCCGACTTCCAATGGTGAACAGTACGGACCTAACGTTTCGTACGGCATATCACTCATGATTCACAACATCAGATATATCTATATGCCTATATCCCAGGTCACATCCATAACAATCTCATATATGGGGACCGGCCAAGGTATCAGTTCTCTCATATCGACTCGTATCCGTATAACGCATATCAAACAAGTCATCATATTACATCGTAGTCATCACATTAAGTCATCTTTATATATATATTCTACCTTTACTATAAGCATACGTATCTAATCTAACATCCATACACGAATCATACGATCGGTTTTTAAAAGAAGCGAATCGTAGTTTTGAAAGTAGGGGCTACGGTGTTTTTAAAGAAAATGTATCGTTTGAAAATCCGTAACGTCCCTCAAGGTATCTGTTTAAGAGATGCATATGATTCATCGGTTTTGAAATAGGTATGGTTCGGATGACATATTTACATCGGCTATCTAGTCTTATAATATCCAATACGGCAATATACTCGAACATCTTCCTCAAATCTCATCATCACGTGTTAATCATATCATATCATTATAATCTCCTATTGAATTCTCTTTACAACTACTTATCTATATCTAGTAATTTGCATCCTTAAACCTCAATTCGAACATCTTTCCTATCATACCATGTCACCCAAACCCTAAGCTATAACTTTAAGTCATGGTATTTCTTATCTCCTACAATTCTCTAACCTTATTCATAAGTTTCTAACACGGTTACCTTAACCATACTCTATATAACGGTTTCCATCAAAGTTTGCGGAGGTACTATACGTCATCCACCCGACTTCCCCCGTTGATATAGATCTACTCACCTTGTCCTTGCTTGCCGAAGTCGATGACGCCATGCTCCGTAGCCTCGGAATCCACATGAAGGTACCTACAATAATACACAATCGCAATCGCTATCAAAATCGAATCCAGAAAACCGAAACGGCACACGGTGCGCTTATAGGTTAGAACCTATAGCCTACGCGTGCAAAAACAATCAAACAACCCTTGTTGTTGATGTACAAACATCCAACAACCAAATACAAATACAAATATCAAAACCTAGCATTCAAAATACGGAAAACATATCCAAAAATCACACCAATATGCTCCCAGATTTTGACTCAAGTCAATTGGAGAAAAACTAGCAAGTATAGGGTGTTATATAGAGTGTGTGAGCTACTGAGACAACCCAGACCCCAGACACCCAAAACTGGCCGGCTACATGCCCTATAATTCCGGCCTGCTCGGACAGACCTCCTCTGTTGGTGTTCGTGCTTGCAGGGTGGTTTCCTATTGGTCTAACTAGGCCCCTGGTATTGTTTGCTCTTCTCATAAACTCCCCGAATTGCCCCAGATTCCCTGTAGTCCCCAATTTGAACACAAAACCGACATGGACAAAATTCTAAGTTCGTATTCTCTATTCTAGGTCCAGATATCGATCTCTAGGGTCTTGTACACCCTCACTACTGATCATAAGTCCACAAGTCACCCAAACCCTCTCTAGAATTTTCTAACTTCACAAATTCAAATCGATTAAGCTCTAAACTACTATAGGGATCTATTAAACTTAAACTAAACTAGATGAAAGGATGCAACTCAAGAGAAACCCTAGAAGTCCCAAGTCATCAAAATCCAACTTTTCTTGGTCCAATGTGTTGAGGAGAAGGAGGGGGTCAATTTTTGTGAAGGGAGTATAGGGTTTTGTTGAATATTTGGAGATGGGTCTTGGGGTAGAGGTGGAGGGAGATGAGGTTGAGGGAGATGAAGAAATAAAAATGGGGGAGGGATGAATGTGGCTGCCCTCTCTCTCTCTCCTCTCTTATTCTCACCCTCACTCAACTCATTTCTCACACTCTCTCTCTCTCTCCAATCATTCTCTCTTTTAACCATTTTCTTATTCTTCTCTTTTTAGAACCCAAACCATATAATACCCCAAAACAACACAATAAAACAACATGTAACCAAAATGCAACATGACATGGTGCACTAGCCATGGAAAACTGTAGAAACATGGATTTGGCTTAATCGCGATTAGCAGTGCACTAATCGGGTTTTTATTTAAACTGCATATAATTGATTTTAAAAATGCCAAATCATTTGAATATATTTTTAAATGAATAAATCATTTTAAATCTCCATTTATTTCACAAATATTGGTATATATTTATACACTTTTTCGAAAACCCCAATTTCGCAAATCGGGCAGTTTTCGGGAAATATATTATTTTAATATTAAATTCCAAAAATAATATTTTATATTTTCTGAAATGTTACATGTATACTTAGAACTGTGTTGTGATTTAGAACGTATTTACCGTTATATAACGTACCATACCTAATCAACACTTGATTTAGGAAAATATTCACAATATTTTTGGTACGAAATAACAGTCGCTCAGAATCATTGTCTTACCTCTTGGTAATACAAGGTGATATTCGCCAACTGCTTTGGCTGCAACAATTGCACCATTCCCTACTACTAGAGACTTATCACCATTTCCCAGTTCTCTACCTATCTTTAGCCCATGTAACAAATTACATACGTGGGATCCTAATCCGGTATCCTATACCTAGGACGTAGAGTTAGCTGAGAAACGATTCTCAGTAACGAACACACCCGAAGGAGATACATCAACATGCTTATTCTTCGTTTGGGTGGCGTGGAAATCCTGATATTCCCCTATTCCTTGCTCAGACTTATGACAATCATAAGATAGAGCGGAACCTAGCCCAGTATAATAAGCGGGTTCGGTCAATACATCCATATTATTATCTTGATTAGGCGTGTCATTGGTCGCTACCAGGAGAGAGAAGGATAATCACTTTGCGTGCGCTCTTTACAAAATTATATTGGTTATTATTTTATCTAATCAGGATGGCTCCCACTGTTTTTATCAAATCTTCCTTCAAATCCTAAATGGTTTGATTATCCGAGATTAATTACACCCTACAAGTTCGCCAATCGTTCGGCCAGGCAGGTATTGGTACTCCGAGGGAGTCTCCCCATGCTTTCGCATGGAACTAATTAAATAACCTCGTTTCCGCAGAGGCATCACCCCGTTAACACCTTTCTTAGACACCTAATAGATCGGCTAATTGTAAAGTGGAAAACTCTCCCAGGAGTAACTCTTACTCGCGGTGGGTATCGGGATCCAACTATCATATAGAAGGTATGCAATCTAATTGCAAATTTCAACACTTGAAATTCCCAATATCTGTTTTTGCCCCTAGCCACTTATGACCTTAACAAGGTCAACAATTCATAAGCGCTAGCCAAGTTCAACCCGTCATTTCTTGATTGAATTAAACCCACACGTATGACCCTTAACATGGTCAACAAAGCCGTACGACTATCCTAATCCAATCGTATCATATGGTTGCAGATAATCACTAATTAGCTACCGTACACTACGCCTTAACATAGTCAACAAACGTAGCACGAATACTAAATAGCACTTATCTGAAATGACGGAAGGCTACGGCTGGTTTTGAAGAAAACCTTTAACATAATGAACTTGATATCGATGTAGAATCTAGTGATTTTGAAAAAGAGTGGTTTAAGCTCCGCTTTTAAAATCGAGTAGTTTTCAAAAACAAACCGAATAGCTTTTACTAGCTTTTTCTAAAGAGGTCACTCCCGGTGAAAGGATCCCGGCTCCTTCCTCATCGAATGAGGTGCTAGATATCCATCAAGGAATACCACTATGCAAAACAAGAACTACAGAAGCTATGATAATAAACCGAGTGGGTTGTAGCATTTGCTAGTTTTGTTAAAGAGGTCACTCCCGGTGAAGGGATCTTGGCTCTTTCCTCATCGATGCCGGATATTCATCAAAGAATACCATTGTGCAAAGCAAAAACTAGAGCTACCTTTTAAAAAACTTTTGATTCTACAACATCTTTAGGTTTTTTTTCTTTTCATTAATCTCATTAATGAAGTCCCATCATTTAATGTTTCCTAAACATCACAGAAAATGAAACGAAAATAGAACGTATGCTTATGCCATCCGCATTCGCCACGGGGCCCCGTCATGCACCATTAGGTTACTTAACTAACGGCAGAGCGGGGGCTGGACTAGCGCGGGTGCAAAACATAAGCAATATTTATTATATATCATATATATATAGCATTCGTCCCACGCAGTTATATGATCACATCTTAGAACCAAGCAGCAGAAGTCAACATATGAAATATTAGATATACTAGGAGGCCCGTACTTTAAATTCAGCCAGTAATGAAAAACACGGATTCCACAGTCGTGATGAATAGCCAAACCCACATTCCTAGACCCCTACGAGAGCGGCAAGTAACCCTGCCAATTCTAGAGTTAGGAGACCCGGTCTCGACTCCTCGAGATGGTCTCCCACTAGACTCTGGAACCCGGTTACTTGTACTCTCTGTCTTGGGTCTATCCTAATGCGGAAAAGTAAATAATATACATCAGTGATGACATCATCCCAAACCCGGAAGTGTCCCAATAAAAGAATATTACATAAAAATTTTACATGAATGAAAAGTGTAAAACTCTCATCTCACATAAAAACCCCGGCTATTCATCACAACGATCCAATATAACATATCACAGCAACACATAACATCACATGTCATTAACGTAAGTAAATACGTGTATCCTAAATTCCATTGACATATAGCAACGAGATTTGGTATACCCCACATATTAAACTTACGGTCGTAGAAAAGTAATGAAAAAATACAATAATTAGAATTCGTATTTCCTTAGACACCATAAACCCGGAATATCTCATATTCCGAATTTCATGCCTAACCTATAAACCTTACATTTTAGTCTCAAATCGAAAACACTTTTCAATAACTTAGTCGGGCAATTCAACAAGATTCTCGTCTACCAGATCGAATGCTCATCGGAAACTTTAGTAGATGGCCGCACCCCCGATGCCTTCGACGAAGCGCACTTAGGCGGAACACCGTGTCCGCGAGCACCCAAGTGGGTGCTTTTGGCAACGGGGTTCTCCTACAGTCACTTGGTCGGGGCTGTGAGGTGTGGCTATCTAGTAATGTTATCCAGCGAGTATCCGCGTACTATACGCGATTGCGACGGAGTTTTGATCCAAATCAAAACTCCGTGGCAACCGATTAACCAAGAATAAAACACTAGATTTACAAAATACTAACTAGTTTTAACAAAACTAATTATTTGGATTCTAAAAATTGTATCACATATCATCATCATCCATACGACGTTAAACATTTCGATCGATTACAAACACCCACAAACCCCAGAGACCTCAACAACCTGAGTCTCATTAAAAACATCCAGAAAGTGCCAAAAATAACAATAGAGCAGCACAAGAAGTTAAAGTCCACAACACACCAAGAGTGCGGTGGAATCGCGGCAAAACCCTAGGTTTTGTGGCGGTTCCTGATGGGTTCCTTAGCACCCTCACGGTGTTTACTAGGGCACCGAACATGCCATTTCAAATTTTTTAAGAGAGCTAAAGAACCCGAACGAGGATCGAACTAGAAACTTAGGGTTTTCTAGATTGTAAACACTTTACAAACTAAAAAGAAGAAGGAATACAACCTTTGTAGACCGGTCCTTCACTTCAAATGCTCCGTGTTCCCTTCGCTCCAAGTAGTGAACTCCTCGGACTCTTGAAAGGCTCCACGAGGTGTACGGAACAAGCTTGCTTGATGTCGTCGAGGCCGAAGATGATCTACGTCGAGGAGACTCAAGCTCATGCTATATCTTCACTAATGGTGAGATTAGTGAAGCAAACACCCTAAACTAAATGGCAAATAGTAGAGGATGATGAAGTAGGAAGTCGGCTCTCCTTTTATTTTTCTCACAATAAATCATCACTTAGAAAAAGCTAGCAAGCTTTTTCTCTTGAGGAAAAAGAAGAAGTGATGAAGAAAATGAATGAGAGAGTGAGGTTAGAATTGCAACCATGGGTGAGTTAGTGTCATGCCTAACTCATGTAGAGAATAAACCATAGTCTAAGGTTAAGGGTTGGGTTAACAAATATCTTAAGCTAGACAAAAGAGTGGACTTGGTCAATGTTTTCTACAAGCTTCTCCAAGCTTCAACCATGACTCATTCCAAATCTTTTGTGAATTACTTAATGATAAATAAAATCCAAAAATAAACCCTAGCATGGTATAAGTCTCATACATACATGTTGCAAGTGTAACCTAGCATGACACAACAATATATATCACATATATATTTTGTGTACAAAAAAAATAATACAATTAACATATATCACATATATATTAATGTATCATCAAGCGAGAAAAAGTAATACTTAAGTGAGCTAATATTAGTTAATGTAATTTAATATATCAAATATATAATTCTACATTAAATTATTAAATCAACACTTGATTTAATAATCCGGATATATAACATATAACTGACTAATATCAAATGTAACAACTTATCGAATCAACACTTGATCCGATAACTTGGCTATATCACATATAACCTACGATGTCACTTATCGTGAGCATAGAGTGCGGTATCACATACTCTCATTAATCTCGGTCCCGCACATATCACATATGTGCTCCTACTTCGTTTCGCATGAACTAGGAAACCTCTGTGTAGGACTTTAAAGACTCGTCAATACGCCGGCAGTAGGTGATGATCATATCAAACACCCACAATCCGCAAGCGGTCTGCTAAACGTAATGGCCACCCGGGTATTGAGCGATCAGAAGATCAACAAGCAAGCATGCTCGTACTCCTGCGAATCCAATCAGTAACACTACCGTACAGTCCGGTCTCTTCATCTGATATGTCGCATATCAAAGCCTGGGGGTGGTATAACGTCAGACACCAATAGCCTGATAAGTCATGCCGATACAAGGTCCATAACGGTTCGAGAAACTACTGGTAACACTTACTAATAAATCTCAGCAACCCTGGCCAGGGATTTCCTGTTATGGCCAATCGAGCATAGCGCAACATCAACTCCCAATACCGGGAGAGACGAAACCCCTCCTACCGCTTATTGCCTCCATGTGACTCGGGACTGTACCCAAAAACCACCTTTTTGCATGATCTCTTGACCGTGGTATGGTGGAAATCAAAGCACAGTGGTAATCACATAAGACTCTATGACGATTTCGGGTCTACAAACTAACCTGTACCAGTGTCACCAGAGAACTGCTATCCGACGATAGGTATAATACCATCTAGGAGTTCTCGGGGAGTCCGTACAGTGTACCCAGTCTCCACTGAGCACCCGTATACCTTCTCTGATATCAAACACCAATGGATATGGGATCATCCATCGCCCATCATATGGGTCGAGAAGCGCATATGCTAGTCTACTCTGGAGTATCGATGCCCTGTCTCGATACTCCCACGACTAGGAACAATCTAAGGATGTACTTACCGACTACCTCTGCCCCACTAGTATGATCTGCATCATAATCCTGGTAGTCAAGTACTCATCCTAAGGGCTTTATCAACATGTAATAGAGAGACAATAAGTGTACATACTAAGATAAAGTGCAACCAGATAGCATACTATCATGTCGAGCAAGAAAGTCCTCCCTATATATGTCCAAGCATCCACTTCAATATACATCGCATGTACAGTAATGGCCTCTAGGGCATACATATAACTAACAATCTCCCACTTGCACTAGGGTTATCTGTTGTAGTATCCAATACCCAACAATATAGTAGTGGTTGTAGTATCCCATACTCAACCATCGCATAGAAGTCTCTCTAGGGGTAAGGCCTTTATGAGTGGATCCGCTGTGTTATCCTTCGGGTCTACTCTCCTAACCTCGATCCCTTGGAGATCAACCATCTCCCTGATCAGGTGATACTTGCCTCAGAATATGTCTGGAACGCTGATGGAACCTTCGTTCCCAGGCCAAAGCCACAACTCCATTGTTGTCACAATAACAGTTATTGGACGCTCAATGGTAGGAACCTTGTTCATCTCATGAACAAGAAATGTCTAGACAGCCACTTTGGCAGTTTCCTTGGTAGCAATGTATTCAGCCTTTATCGTCTAGGATGTCATGATATCTATCTTGGAACTCTTCCAACATACCGTCCCTGCACTGAGGGTAAAGACAATGCCTGACTGACTCTCAGTCAAACTTATCACTCTGGAAGCTGGAACCAAGAACTTTATTTTAGTGCTTCTCAAGTACTTAAGAATGTCCTCCACAGCTGTCCAGTGATTCTCTCAAGATTTGATTGATTCCTTATCACTACACCTAGTGAGTCATCTACATCTGGTCTAGTACATAACATCGCATACTCTGATAGAGCTTACTGCTGAAGCATAGGGTATCTCTTGCACGTGAGCTCTTTCCAAATCAGTCTTGGGAGACATCTTTTTTGAGAGAGTGATCCATGAGTAAGTGGGCGAACCATCACGCTTAGAATCATCCATACTAAACCCTTTAGTATGGTGTTAATGTACCTGGATTTGGGACACTCCCAACATCCACTTAGATCTATCACCATAGATCATAATCTACAAGATGTAGTAGGTATCATCCAGATCTTCCTTTGAGAATCCTCATGATAAGAGGAGCTTGACCGAGTGTAGCATAGGAAACCATTTCCTATTAAGAGTATGTCATCTACATACAATACGTGGAAGACGGCTTACTCTCTACAACCTTCTTTTATATACAAGGTTCATCTACCTTTTTGATGAAGTCAAACTCTTTGACTGTCACATCAAAACAGATGTTCCAACTCCGCGATGCTTGCATTGATCCTGATGGACTTAAGCATAGCTTTGAAAGTCTCAACTTTTCCATTTACACCAAGAATCTTCTCAAGATCCAATTTGCTCCCAATTGGTTTTACCCCTTCAGGTGTCATATTCAAAGTCTTACTTTGTTGGTGTACATGGATTCCATCTTTGATCGCATAGCATCCATCCATTTCACAGAGTCGCCACTCGTGATGGCCTGCCTGAACCTAGTTGGGCCATCATCTCATGTTGCAATCCTCGCTCCCACTGTCATCGAGAAGACCGTAGTATCTCTCAAGTGGATGAGGAACCCTACCAGATTCGCGGAGAGGCTGAGGTTCGTTGGAAACTATTGAATCCTTTGGTTTCACCAAATCATCAGCTGTTAGTTTGTCTAGCTGGAACACCTTCCAGTTCTACCATCATGACCACTAATTTCTTCACAAGAAATTCCCTTTCTAAAAAGGTGGCATGCTGAGAAACAAAACACCTTTTGCTCCTTAGTTAGGTAGAAGATATTCCCTCACAAACGTTTGGGATATCCTAATAAACTTATAAAACTGACCTTCCCTCGAGCTTGTCCGGATTCTGCCTTTCAACATAGGCCGGACAACCCCATATCTTAACTCGTTTAAGACATGGTCTCTTCCCATTCCATATCTCATATGTAGTGGTAGGCCCTGATTTGGATGGAACCCCATTCAATAGGTATGCAGCTTCTTAAGTGCATAACACCCAAAAGGAAACAGGTAACTCAGTAGTACTCATCATAGAGCGCGACATATCTCATAGGGTGCGATACCTCCGCCCCGATACACCATTATGATGTGGTGTACTCGAAGGAGTAAACTGAGAGAGAATCACATTCTCCTTTTAGAAACTCCAGGAACTCCATGCGCAAGTATTCTCCTCCTCGATCACATCGTAGGACTTAATACTTCTACCCGTCTGATTCTTTAACTTCAAGCTTATATTCCTTGAATTTCTCAAAAGTTTCAGACTTGTGTTTCAACAGGAACATATGTCCGAATCTTGAGAGATGATCAGTGAATGTAATGAAGTATAAAGAATCAATCCTGGCATGTGTAGACAGGGGACCTACATACATCATCATGTATCAATCCCAAGATTTCACTAACTCTTTCTCTGTTTCCATTAAACGGAGCTATGGTCATCTTATCTTTGTGACAGGACTGGCAAGTATTATAAGATGAAAATTCAAACAGATTCTCATATTCATCCTTATATAACTTAGCCGGTCGTGTCGCATTGATATGACCCAATCTACAATGCCTCAAGATGGATTCGTTCATTTCTGAACTACTCCTCTTGTGTGTGTTCTATAGACTTTGAACTGTGGTTTGATTTAGAACGTATATGCCATTTCATAACGTGCCTGATCGAATCAACTCTTGATTCAGGAAAATGTTCACAACATTATTCTCTAATACAGAATTATATCCTTCTTTAACTCAGTAAAGAACATGATGTAATGTTGTATATCTGGTTCGATATGTAATAACATTTGTTCAGAATCAATGTATCTAATACAAGATGATATCTGCCAACAGACTTGGCTGCAACAATTGCACCATTCTCTAACACTTAGAGACATATCACCGATTCCCAGTTCTCTACCTATCTGTAGCCCATGTAACATATTACATATGCGGG
The DNA here is from genome assembly GCA_030015575.1 of Agapanthus africanus. Lineage (NCBI taxonomy): Eukaryota > Viridiplantae > Streptophyta > Magnoliopsida > Asparagales > Amaryllidaceae > Agapanthus > Agapanthus africanus. The sequence goes on from CM057349.1 coordinate 334,546,749, forward strand.
ATCCTGATCCGGTATCACATACCCAGGACGTAGAGGAAACTGAGAAACAGTTCTTGGTAATGAACACACCCGAAGAATATGCATCAACATATACATTCTTCGATTGGGTGACATGGGAATCCGGATATTCCCCTATTTCCTGCTCGGACTTATAACAATTATAAGAAAAAACGGAACCAACGTTCCTTAGCTCAGTATAATAACCAGGTTCGGTCAATGCATCCATATTATTATCTTGATTAAGGCGTGATATGGTCGCTACCAGGAGAGAGAGAGAGAGAAGAAAACACTCTGCGTGCGCTCTTTCAAGATCAGATTGGTTATTAATTTATCTAATCAGGATGGATCCCACTGTTTTAGTAAAATCTACCTTCAAACCCTAAAAGGTAACACTAGCCGGGATTAATTACACCCAACAAGTTCACCAATCTTTCAGCCAGGCCAATGTTGGTACTTTGAGGGAGGTTCCCCGTGCTTTCGCACGGACCTAATTAAAATAAACCTCGTTTTCCCAGGGGCGTAACCCCGTTAACACCTTTCTAGACACCTACTTGATCGGCTAATTGTAATGTGAAAAACTCTCCCAGGAGTAACTCTTACTCGCAGTGAGTATCGGGATCCAACTATCTCATAGAAGGTATGCAATTTCATTGTAAATTTCAACACTTGAAATTCCCGATAATATTTTACCCCTAGTGTCCTATGACCTTGACGCAGGCCAAAAAACTATAGTCCGCTAGTCAAGTTCAACCCGTACATTTCATGATTGAATTAAACCTACCCGCACGACCCTTGACGCAGGTCAACAAAGTCGTACGACTACCCTAATCCAATCGCATCGTATGCAGCAGATAAGCACTAGTTAGCTACCACACACTACACCTTGATGCAGCCAACAAACGTAGCACGAATACTAAGTAGTACTTATCTGAAATGACGGAGGGCTACGACAGGTTTTTATGAAAACGCTTTGCGTAATGAACTTGATATCGTTGTAGAATCGAGTGATTTTGAAAAGGAGTGTTTTTTAGGCTTTTACTAGTTTTGCTAAAGAGGTCACTCCCGGTGAAGGGATCTCGGCTCTTTCCTTATCGAATAAGGTGCAGGATATTTCACAAATACCACTATGCAAAGCAAGAACTATAGAAGCAATCAAAAGAAAAACCGAGTTTGTAGCATCTGCTAGTTTCGCTAAAGAGGTCACTCCCAGTGAAGGGATCTCGGCTCTTTCCTTATTGAATAAGGTGCTGGATATTCTACAAAGAATACCGCTATGCAAAGCAAGAAGTAGAGCTACCAGTTTTTAAACAAGCTTCTACAACATCTTTAGATTTCTTTTTCTTTTTATTTCATTAATCTCATTAATGAAGTCCCATCAATTTTATGCATCCCAAGCATCACATATGAAACGAAAGCAACAATATTAATTATATCTCATATATATAATATATGCATTCATCTCAGAACATATCAATGTTAGTTGTATGTATGCCCTAGAGGCCAGTATTGTACATATGATGTATATTATTTTGGTGCTTAGACATATATAGAGAGGACTTTCTTGCTCGTTATAATAGTATGCTATCTGGTTGCTCTTTATCTTAACATGTATACTTGTCTCTTGATACTGTCTTATGGTTACATGTTGGTAAAGCCCTTAGGATGTGTACTTGACTACCAGGAGTATGATGCAGATCATACTAGTGGGTCCATGGTAGTCCATAAGTTCATCCTTTAATGTTCCTAGTCATGAGTGTATCGAGACGGGGCATCGATATACCAGAGTAGACTAGCGTATACGCTTCTCGACCCATGAGATGGGCGATGGATGATCCCATATCCATTGGTGTTTGACATCAGAGATGCTATACGGGTGCTCAGTGGAGACTGGGTACACTGGACGGACTCGCCGAGAACTCCCAGATGGTATTATACCTCACGTCAGATGGCAGTTCTCTGGTGACACTTGTACAGGTTAGTCTGTAGATCCGAGATCGTCATAGAGTCTTGTGTGATTCCCATTGTGCTTTGATTTCCACCTTACCATGTCCAAGAGGGCATGCAAAACGGTGGTTTTTGGGTGCAGTCCTGAGTCACATGGAAACAATGAGCGATAGGAGGGGTTTTGTAACAACCGAGTCCAGTTCTACTAATTTCAGTTACCGTATGAACGGAGTGTGGCACTTATTTCATTTATCTTGCTTAATTGTGACTTATTGTAATTTTACCCCGTCAATTCAATTCTGCATCTAACAATTTAAGGCATCTAAAATAAAATTAAAATACTGGTCTTAGCCTGCTCGACACCCCTAACCCCGTGGTAGCGTCCCTGCATCGCGTTCTCATCCCGTTCAGTGAAACGGACGTGTTTGGACGGTTACGCGCACGTACGTGCGTCCGTTTTGGGGGTATGCTTTTTGATTGTAAAATACTTCATTTTAAATTTTGGATCCCGCCTAAAATTTTCTTATTTCAATTTCAAACTTTTGGACCCGACCCGGGCGCAATTCGGAAATATTTTACATTGGCGCCAAATCCTATTTTCTAATAATTTTAAACCAACGAAATAATTGTAACACCAGAAAATATTTTACAGTTTCTTTAAAAATCTTTTTTACATTTTCCTTTCCTAACTGTGCACCCTCAAATCTTTTTCTCTCTCTCTTTTAACCACGAGCCAATCAGCGTTCGTTTAAATCCCCCTGGGCCCCGCTAACTGTCTCTCTCTCCCTTTGCCCTTCTCTTTCTCTCTCTTCTCTCTCTCTCGCTTTCTCTTCTCTCTTTCTCTCTCTGGGAATAAATCCAACTTTATCTCTCCTCTAAATCTTCTCTCTCCTCTCGATCTCTCTCCCCTCTCTATCTCTCTCCTCTCTCTCTCCTCTCGCAATCCCTCTCTCTCTCTCTCCCCGTCTCTCTCTCTCTCCCTCTCCTCTATATATTTTCCTTCCTCCTTCTGTTTTCTTTTCTCCAGAACGCGAACCCACCAACGCCGACGCCATCACCGCCTCGTCCTCCCTCATCTTTGCCCTAACGCCGACGCCATCACCGCCGGCCGCGTCGCCTCCTCACCCTCGTCAGCTCCACTTCATCTTCTTCCTCCTTTCCCCTCTTCCCGAGTACCCTGCACGAGGCCGCGCACCTAGCTGCAAGCCGCAGCACATCGTGGGATCGCCGCCAGCGATCTTCATAAGTTCCCTGGCCTCGCGAGCACCCTCCTCGGTGAGCTTTGCATCCCTCCTCTTCTCCTTTCTTCTTCTTCCTTCTCTGTTCATGTTTCTTGATCTGTATATTTCTCGCCGTCATCGTAGGCTGACCGCCGGAGCTCCGTCAACGTGATCGGCGACCACAACCTCTCCACAGACCCTCATGAGCACCCCTTCTCTATCCTCCTTCCCTACTTCTTTATTTTTTTCTGTTCTTTTATTGTTTGCATTTTAGATTATCGAGGGTTCACTGTTTTTGTGTCTCGCCGGAATCCGGCAGTGCCGGCGACGTGTCTCGACAATCCAGCGAGGTACCCTGACCTATGTGGTTCCATTGTTCGTCGTTTGGATTCTTTCCGTGAACCGTGCGCACGTCGCGAGATTTCCCCGCCGACGTGTAACGTTCCGTTTTCCCGGTTTGCAACCCGTCAAGGCAAGTACCCCTTGCTACGTGCTAAATAATATTTACATATACATTGAGAACTCCCTAAACCTGCAGTTTAACTTTAGTACCATAATTTCCCCGTTTCGGGTCAATGTCGTGTTATATCATTTTTTTAGCTTTCAAGCTTGGAACCTACCGTTTGCATTTACTTTATTAAACTTAATAATCACATCCATATGTTTTAATCACATTTCCACTATTGTCATAGCCTATGGCATTTTCTCTATAGTTTTACTCCATTCGGACACTTGTGTGCATTTAATCTGTATTAGCTGTGATTTCGTCCATTGAATCTATATATAAATCATTGCATCTATAAAGTTCTTAAAACTTGTAACATGATTTAACGGCCATAACTGTCTTATTGGATTCTTATAATGTTGAAATCATCTCTGTAAGACACCTGATAACTGTACTGCTAATTAATTGAAGCTGCTTTATTATTTAGTTCATTGGTTAGATTATGTTGTTGATAACCATGCTTGGTTATTTAACCCTGATTATGCTAGCTGAGTATGAGCACACCCATGATATCGTTTACACCTTGACATGACTTGCTACATACATATTGATTGACCCGACATAGTACCGTATACTATTTGACTTGACCTGATGTACCATGACTTGACCCATTACCTGATCTTGGGTCTAATGCCAACAAACCCGACATGTAGTCCTCATGGACCATTCCTGTTGTCTATCCAGACAAAACTGCTTATCTGATCCTGTGTTGGCATTAGTTCTTGATTACTGAATACCTGACTTGACATACACATATAACTTGGGGGTATGGGGAAATCAAAGGTGAAACCTGACTTGTAACTCAACAGTTCGCTACTTGTTCTGATCAGTTTTTGAGGCTAGGCCCGCCTCGTGACGATGCTGCTGACATCGTTGGTCTGTACTCCTTTCCTGTTAGTGCGTAGCGGCACGTCTCGGTTTCAGCCCGAGAGTCTGTAGACCGTGGTCCCGGGCATGCACGGGATACTATTGAGTTACATCGATGATTCATCAATTTGATTTCAAAGACTTTAGAGTAGAAACCCAATAGAACAGTTTAGTTTTTTCACTGCACATTACCCTGTACTGCTTGATTTATTTTACCGTTACACCTGTCCATTCATGTTTATATTCGCATTGCATGTTACACTGTTCATATTTTATTACTTGATGACATGACGCGCTGACGTCTGGGTTTTGCATGGCCTAGATCCCGTACCTTTGCTGCAGTCCGAGCAGGAGTACTTCAGCCAGCAGGCTGAGCTATGAGTTTCAGTAGTAGCTAGTTCAGTTATTTTTCTGCAGTTTATTCCTGTTGTGAGCCCGCATTATGGGACATACATTCCAGTTATTGTGTATTGGATCTTTTGCTTCCGCACTTTTATTATTCTTGACTCATGTTATCTTGGCTTATGGACATGTTTTAGTTAGTGTTATTTTGTTCTTGATATCTCTACAGCCGTAATGTGACTGTGGATGGATACGTCCTACCCATAGGTAGCATGGTTGGCTATGTCACGTGCCCAATTTAGCGTACCCTGGGAAGCGGGGCGTGACAGGTTTCGTCTCTCCCGGTATTGGGATTGATGTTGCACTGTGCTCGATTGGCCATAACAGAGAAGTCCCTGGCCAGGGCTGATTTAGAGATTTACCGGTAAGTGTTACCAGTAATTTCTCGACCAGTTATGAGCCTCACATCGGCATGACTTATCGGCTATTGGGGTCTAACGTTTACCACCCCTAGACTTGATATGCGACATATCAGACGAGGAGACCGGACTGTACGGTAGTGTTACTGTCAGGCTTTTGCAAGAGTTGGAGCGGGCTTGCTTGCTGATCTTCTGATCGCTCAATACCCGGGTAGCCGTTACGTCCAGCTAGTACCGCTGACGGCTTATGGGTGCTTGATGTGATCATCACCTACTGCCGGCGTATTGACGAGTCTTTAGAGTCCTACATAGAGGTTTTACTGGCTCAGGCAAAACGAAATAGGAGCACATATGTGATATGTGCGGGACCGAGAATAATGCGTGTATGTGATACCGTATTCTATTCTCGCGACTTTTGTATCGGTCGGTTATATGTGATATAGCCGGATTATCGAATCAAGTGTTGATTCGATAAGTCGATACATTGGATGTTAGTCGGTTATATGTGATATAGCCGGATTATTAAATCGAGTGTTGATTTAATAATTTAGTGTATAATTGTATATTTGATATACTTACATTAACTAACATTTGCTCACTTAAGCATTTATTTTCTCACATGTGCACACTTAATATATATGTGATATATATTAATTTGTGTTTTATTTTTGTATCATGGTTGTTGATACAACATACATGGGTGTATGAGACTTACACCATGCTAATTATGATGTTGGGTTTAATGTTTAAAGTAATTACAAAATTAGTGGATTATTGGAAAAATGCATGAAGCTTATGGAAGCTTGTGGATGCATTGACTAAGTCCACTAAGTTTGTTTTACTTTAAATATTTGTTAATCTAACCATTTTAATTAGTCATGGTTGTGTCTCTACATGAGTTAGTATATGATACTCACTCACTATGGTTCGCTCTCTCACTTGATCATTTCATTCTCTTCTCATTTGTTCATCTTCTTCCTCAAGCTCAAAAAGCTTTCTAGGGTTTGAAAAAGTGAGAAAGTATTATGAGAAAAATAATTCTAAAGTGAGCCCACTTCCTATTTCCTCATCCTCTACTAGATTAGAACTTTAGTACAGGGTGTTTGCTTCACTAATCCTTTAGTTAGTGAAGTAGAAGCTTGAGCTAGTATTCTCTCGACGTAGATCATCTTCGGCCTCGAAGACTTCAAGTAAGATCGCTCTTTTCCCTCGTGAAGCCATGCAAGAGTCCGGGAGTTCAACGATCGCAGTGAAGGGACTACTACAAGGAGCTTTAGAAGTGAAGGACCGATCTACAAATGTTGTATTTCTATTTCACTTAGAAGTAAAAAGGTTTACTTTTATTTCCGTATTATATTCAAGTTAACGATTCTTGTTTAGAGTTCCTTGAAACGGCAAAAATTTTAAAATGGCATGGGCATTGCCTCCCAAAACCTTGCTGCCGTCAATAGGAACCCTACAGTGGTATCAGAGCCTAGCTAGAAAATTATATGGATAATGTTAGATTACGAATACGAAACGAACTCCGAAACTTGAAATCCCAAATCCATGTTTCTGTCGATTTTAAAACGAGCTCCAAAAATTTTTCAAACAAGTGCAGAATCATCTATGAGCAATTATATGAACATGGGAAAAATTGGGGACCCTGTGCTCAGATTTGGACCGAGCACATGGGCTCAGAAACCGAGCAGGCCGGCCTGGCTTGGTAGAAATGGTCCCAAATTTTTTCCTTGGTCTGTGCTCTGGGATTTGGGGTTTCAGGTGTTGTTTATTTTTGCTACATTTTCATGTGATGATTAACTCAATGCAAAGGCAACTCGGAGTGTTTCGTAGTCGTAATTTTAACTGTTTTCGGGTTAGTTTAGACGTTGTTAAAAAGTTCAATCAGATGTCAAATACCCGCTTTAACCCTTGCCGGGAAATTTTCCAAGTGTTGGATTTTTTCCCGTAATTAATAAGTTTTCAAAGATCATGCAAGTTATTCGATGGACCCTCTAGAAGAATGAAGCCCTAACTTGAGATGTGACCATGGAACTGCAACTAAACCTTAGGGATTACCATAGTTAGTGGCGCCACAAATGAGGTTTGGGTTTGCCCTTCTACGGCTGGTCCATTGGTACTGTGGCGTGTGCTGAATAACTTTAAACTAGACTCAAGTGTTGAGCTTTTTGGGTAATCTTGGGTGTTCGCTGATTCGATTGGAATGTTTAACATTGTCTAGGCTTTTCTCTGTGATGTCATGACATGTGATGTTCTGTTATGCTGGATATGTTATATTGGATCGTCGCGTTTTGAATAGCCGGGGGTTTTATGTGAGATGAGAGTTTTTATTTTCATTCATGAAAATTAAATGTATGTAATATTCTTTTATTAGGGCACTTCCGGGTTGAGGTTGATGTCACCATTGATGTATATTATTTACTTTTCCGTATTAGAATAGACCCAAGGAGGAGAGCACAAGTAACCGGGTTCTAGAGTCCAGTGGAAGACCAACTCGAGGAGTCGAGTCCGGGTCTCCTAACTCTAGAATTGGTAGGGTTGCTTGCCGCTCTCATAGGGGTCTAGGGATGTGGGTTTGGCTATTCATCGCGACCGTGGAATCCGTGTTTTATAGAGGCTCAAAATAAAACACGGACCTCCTAGTATATCCATTTATTTTATATGTTTCTTCTGCTGCGATATCTGTGATGTGATCATTTGATATGTTGAGATGGATACTGTATATAGTATATATGATATATTATATAGACGTTACTTATGTTTTACACCCGCGCTAGCCCTGCCCCGCTCTGCCGTTAGTTACCTAACCTAATGGTGCATGACGGGACATCGAGGCGAATGCGGATGGCATAAGTGTACGTCGTATTTATCTATGATGTTTAGGTGAATTAAATGATGAGACTTCATTAATGTGATTAATGAAAGAAAAAAAAACCTAAAAGATGTTGTAGAATCAAATTTTCAAAAAGGGTAGCTACAGTTTTTGCTTTGCATAGTGATATATATGATATATCCCGCACCTTATTCGATGAGGAAAGAGCCGAGAACCCTTCACCGGGAGTGACCTCTTTAGCAAAACTGGCAGATGCTACAACACTCGGTTTGTTTTTTGATTGCTTTTGGAGTTTTGCTTTGCATAGTGATATATATGATATATCCCGCACCTTATTCGATGAGGAAAGAGCCGAGATCCCTTCACCGGGAGTGATCTCTTTAGCAAAACTAGGAAAAGCCTCAAAAACACTCCTTTTCAAAATTCACTTGTTTCTACAACGATATCAAGTTCATTACGCAATAGGTTTTCAGAAAAACCTGTCGTAGCCCTCCGTCATTTCAGATAAGAACTGTTTAGTATTCGTGCTGTGTTTGTTGGCCTTTGTCAAGGCGTAGTGTGCGGTAGCTGAATGGTGCTTATCTGCTTAAACATATGATGCAGATTGTTTTAGGGTAGTCGTACGACCTTGTTGGCCTTTGTCAAGGGTCGTGCGGGTGGGTTTGATTCAATCAAGAAATAACGGGTTGAACTTGACTAGCATCCTATGATTTGTTGGCCTTTGTCAAGGTCATAAGGGTTAGGGGCAAAATGTTATAGGGAATTTCAAGTGTTGAAATTTGCAATGAAATTGCATACCTTCTATGAGATGGTTGGATCCCGATACCCACTGCGAGTAATTGTTACTCCTGAGAGAGTTTTACACAGGACAATTAGCCGATCAAGTAGGTGTCTAGAAAGGTGTCAACGGGGTTACGCCTCTGGAAAAACGAGGTTTATTTTAATTAGGTCCTTGCGAAAGCACGGAGAACCTCCCTCAAAGTACCGACACTGGCCTGGCTGAAAGATTGGCGAAATTGTAGGGTGTAATTAATCCCGGCTAGTCTTTCCTTTTAGGGTTTGAAGGAAGATTTGATAAAACCAGTGGGAGCCATCCTGATTAGATAAAATAATAACCAATCTGATCTTGCAAGAGCATACGCTAAAGTGTTTTCTTCTCTCTCTCTCCAGGTAGCGACCATATCATGCCTTAATCAAGATAATAATATGGATGTATTGACCGAACCCGCATGTTATACTGTGCTGGGGAACGTTGGTTCCGTTCTTTCTTATAAAAGTTATAAGACTGAACAGGATATAGGGGAATACCAGGATTCCCATGCCACCCGAATGAAGAAAGTACATGTTGATGCATTTTCTTCGGGTGTGTTCGTTACAGAGAATTGTTTCTCCATTTGCTCTACGTCCTGGGTATTAGATACCGGGTCAGGATCCCATATATGTAATCAGTTACATAGGCTGAGAAAAGGTAGAGAACTTGGAAAAGGTGATAAAGACATAAGGGTTGGAAATGATACAATTGTTGCAGCTAAAACCGTCGGAGAATATCACCTTGTATTTCCAACTGGTAATACATTGATTCTGAACGAATGCTATTATTGCATAAGCATGGATATTTGAATCCTTTTGAACTTTCATCTTATGACACTTGCCAGTCATGTCTCAAAGGCAAGATGACCAAAACTCCATTTACGGGATACGGAGAAAGAGTTACGGAACTCTTGGGACTGGTACATAGTGATGTATGCGGTCCCATGTCTACACATGCCAGGAATGGTTCTTCGTACTTCATTACATTCACTGACGATCTCTCTAGATTCGGATATGTGTTCCTGATGAAACACAAGTCTGAAGCTTTTGAGAAATTTAGAGAATATAAACAAGAAGTCGAGAACCAAACTGGGAAAAGTATTAAAATCCTTCGATCTGATCGAGGAAGTGAATACTTGAGCAATGAATTCCTGGACTTCCTAAACGAGAATGGGATTCTCTCTCAGCTAACTCCTCCATATACACCACAGCACAATGGTGTATCAGAACAGAGGAACCGCACCCTATTAGATATGGTGCGCTCTATGATGAGCACAGCTGAGTTACCTATTTCCTTCTGGGGGTATGCGCTGGAGACACCAGCATACCTATTGAATCAAGTTCCATCTAAATCTGTACCTACTACACCATATGAGATATGGAGTAGGAAGAGACCATGTCTTAAACAAGTTAAGATATGGGGTTGTCCGGCCTATGTCAAAAGGCAAAATCCGGACAAACTTGAGGCACGGTCAGTTCTATGCAAGTTTGTGGGATATCCCAAACATTCATATGGATATCTTTTCTACCATAGCGGAACAAAATGTGTTTGTTTCTCGACATGCCACCTTTTTAGAAAAGGAATTTCTTACAAAGGAAATTAGTGGCAACGAGGTAGAACTGGAAGAAATTCCGGCTACACAAACTGAAACTGAAGATTTAGTGGAACCAGAGGATTCGGAAGTTCCCAACGAACCTCAGCCTCTCTGCCGATCTAGTAGGGTTCCTCACCCACCTGAGAGATACTACGGTTTTCTCATGGACGGTGGAAGCAAGGATTGCATCATGGAGGATGATGACCCAACTAGCTTCGAGCAGGCCATCACGAGTGGTGACTCAGTGAAATAGCGGGATGCAATGCTGTCCGAGATGGAATCCATGTACACCAACAAAGTATGGACTTTGGAAGATGCTCCTGAAGGGGTAAAACCCATTGGGAGCAAATGGATCTTCAAGAAAAAACTTGGTGTAGATGGGAAAGTGGAGACTTTCAAAGGTAGACTTGTTGTAAAGGGTTTTCGTCAACGACCAGGTGTCGATTATGACGAAACCTTTTCTCCAGTAGCTATGCTTAAATCCATCTGGATCATGCTTGCCATCGCTGCATATCATGACTACGAAATCTGGCAAATGGATGTTAAGACCGCCTTTCTAAATGGTGATTTAGAAGATAGCATGTACATGACTCAGCCGGAGGGCTTCGTAGCTAGTGGGAGCAGCGGAAAGGTATGCAAGCTGCTTAAATCCATCTATGGATTAAAGCAAGTATCGCGGAGTTGGAACATCTGCTTTGATGTCATTATCAAAGATTTTGATTTCGTCAAAAATGTAGATGAACCTTATATATATAAGAAGGTGGCAGAGAGTAAGGTTGTCTTTCTCGTATTGTGCGTGGACGACATACTCTTGATAGGAAATGGCATTCCTATGCTGCAATCGGTCAAGCTCTTCTTATCACAAAGATTCTCAATGAAAGATCTAGGGGATGCCTCTTACATCTTGGGGATTAAGATCTATAGAGATAGATCTAAATGGATACTGGGATTGTCCCAATCCAGATACATTGACACCATACTAAAGAGGTTTAGTATAGAAGAATCCAAGCGTGGGATTTTACCCACGATCTCTGGGCTCACTCTCTCCAAAGAGATGTCTCCCAAGACTGATTTAGAGAGAACTCGCATGCAAGGGATACCATATGCTTCGGCAGTAGGCTCTATCATGTACACGATGCTATGTACCAGACCCGATATAGCATACTCACTAAGTGTAGTGAGTAGGTATCAAGCAGATCCTGGAGAGAGTCACTGGACAGCTGTGAAGAGCATTCTCAAGTACTTACGAAGGACTAAAAAGATGCTCTTGGTGTATGGTAATGGAGAACTCCAAGTGGAGTCCTTTATCGATTCGAGCTTCCAGAGTGATAAGGACGACTCTAAGTCGCGCTCGGGATTTGCCTTTACCCTCAATGGAGGGGTGGTATGCTGGAAGAGTTCCAAGCAAGAAACCGTGGCAGACTCGACGATGGAGGCTGAATACATCGCTGCCAACGATCCTGCCAAAGAAACTGTCTGGATCAAAAAGTTCATAACTGAACTTGGAGTGGTTCCATCCATTGAGTATCCAATACCTTTGTATTGTGATAACAATGGAGCGGTGGCTTTGGCCAAGGAACCCAGGTCCCATCAGCGATCTAGGCATATTCTGAGGCAGTATCACCTAATCCGGGAGATAGTTGATCGCCGGGAGATCAATGTCAGGAGGGTTGACATGAAGAATAACATAGCGGATCCACTCACGAAGGTCATTCCCCAGATATAGTTCGAGAGACTCTTTGGGATGCTCGGTATGCGAAACTACAGCAGCTGGCCCTAGTGCAGGTGGGAGATTGTTAGTTGTATGTATGCCCTAGAGGCCAGTATTATACATATGATGTATATTATATTGGATGCTTGGACATATATAGAGAGGACTTTCTTGCTCGATATGATAGTATGCTATCTGGTTGCTCTTTATCTTAACATGTATACTTGTCTCTTGATATTGTCTTATGGTTACATGTTGGTAAAGCCCTTAGGATGTGTACTTGACTACCAGGACTATGATGCAGATCATACTAGTAGGGCCATGGTAGTCCATAAGTTCATCCTTTAATCTTCCTAGTCATGGGTGTATCGAGACGGGGCATCGATATACCAGAGTAGACTAGCGTATACGCTTCTCGACCCATGAGATGGGTGATGGATGATCCCATATCCATTGGTGTTTGACATCAGAGATGCTATACGGGTGCTCAGTGGAGACTGGGTACACTGGACGAACTCGCCGAGAACTCCCAGATGGTATTATACCTCACGTCAGATGGCAGTTCTCTGGTGACACTTGTATAGGTTAGTCTGTAGACCCGAGATCGTCATAGAGTCTTGTGTGATTCCCACTGTGCTTTGATTTCGACCTTACCACGTCCAAGAGGGCGTGCAAAACGGTGGTTTTTAAGTGCAGTCCAGAGTCACATGGAGGCATTGAGCTATAGGAGGGGTTTCGTCTCACCCGGTATTGGGAGTTGATGTTGCGCTTTGCCCGATTGGCCATAACAGGGAAGTCCCTGGCCAGGGCTGATTTAGAGATTTACCGGTAAGTGTTACCAGTAGTTTCTCGACCAGTTATGAGCCTCACATCGGCATGACTTATCGGTTATTGGGGTCTGACGTTTACCACCCCTAGACTTGTGTAACGCTTAGAAAATCGTTTAGGCAGTTTTTCGGTAATCGGCTGAATTAGCAGCTTTTTCCGTAAAAAGTCAAAATAGGTATTTTTCATTATAAACGTAATTATACAATATTTAAATAAGATATTAATATAAATTGGTCACTAAAATGTCACTTAAAATTTTCTAGTTAATTAAAAAAAATTCCTTAATTAATTATTTTTAATATTATTTTAAGCTTTTAAAAATACATTAAATTAGTGATAAATACAAATTTAATTAGGTAAATTACACACTTAGGAACCATTATAAACTAAATTATAGTAGTAACAAAAATTTTACCAAAACTTTCCAAGAATTGTGGTTTTATGGTGTAAAAAATGCATTAAAATAGGTTTTTTTTGTAAAAAGTTGATGTAACATTCATTAATTGACCTTTGAAGAAGCTTTTTGTGTATAATTTTCCACACAATTCTCTCTCACTCTCCTCCTACACCTCCAGGTCGTGCAACCTGCAGCAAACCCCCTCCCATTTCCCCTATTTTGTTTAGCTCAAAATTCTTGCAAAAATCCTCCGAAATCCACAAAAATTCACACTTTTCTTCACTAATTCAAACCTAAACCCTATTCCATCCCTTCTCAAGCCCAAATTGGACTAAGACAAGGAGAAAAGAGGCATATTTAGAGGCTAATTGCAACAGGATCATAACTTGGGAGGTATAAATCCTAAACTAGTTGTTAAATTTGTAGTTTAAATAAGCTAGATTAGTATTTTAAAGTGTTAATTTCATTGTAATGGTTGGTTTTTGAAAATTCAAGAGAGATGTTGATGCCCTAATTAGGGTTTGATATTGGATAAGTGGGTTTAAGTTAGTGTTGTGGCTATCTAGTGGGTTAGATCGAATATTTGTGCGATATTGCGATCGCGATATCGTAAATTCGCGATGTTTGCTTTGAAATCGGTATGCTAACGCTTACTAGATTTTTATGAATTTTAGGAAGTGATCTAATTGCGTTATATTAGCGATATAATTAGTATCTCATACGACTATTAGGGTGTGTGAATGCGGATTTTTGTCTAGTCGGGTTTTAGTTTTGACGATTGCACCGAAACGGCGATTTTAGTTAATGTTTTAGCGATTTTCGTGCGTTTTCCGCGCACCGAGTGTACGTTGTGATTAATTCGAGAGTGTCGATCTTTTCATAATGTGAGTTGTGTTATTTCAGGAATCTGTAATCTTATACTGTGTGTTATGCAATTCTAGGATCGGTCGCGGAAACATCGGACGCGGCGCGCAAAGGCAAGGCGATGGTTGGATCGGATTAGCGAGGCATTCAGGTGAGTAGATGTATTCATCTATGGGGGAATCGTATGGATGGCGCGAGACGCCCCCTAGTTATAATTACCTTATTTCTTGCTACATATGCATTGTTAGTTAGCTAACCCCCCTCATTCACATTTCATACATTTATAGCTTTTCGTCTGCAAGATTTGCATAGGATATTCATACACACATGTGCGATATCACTTCGTAGGACACGAACACCATTACCATTGGCTCCTGTTGCACGCGCACTATTCATGTGACACACACGCCTTTGGTAATTGCCATGCCACGAGCACTGTAGGACCTGTTTCGTTTAATATCACCATTTGCATTATACACGATATATGAAATCGCATAGCATGTATATACCTCGCATCATCTTCATACTTACATAGATTCTAGCCACAAATCACATCGCATACCTTGATATCATAGACATTTATCATATAAAACATGTTGGGTATTATGATTTTCTTGACGATTTCAGTATTGCTGCGATTTTTGGATTTTTGGGGAAAACCGCAAGAATTTAACAAAAGCTTATATTTATCATTTTTAAAACAAAGTTGCGGTTTTCTCGTGTTGTATGTGTCGTCCACCATGAGTTTTCATGTTTTCTGTTGGATTTCGAGACCCGATTCGAGGAGTGGATGAACCGTCTCGGGTACATGGTGGGCCCGGTATGGTACCCCGGGGCAAGAAGATCGAGTTGTAGACGATGAGCCTAGCAGGGGAAGACTACCTACCGGTGATGTCTGGCGCGGCGGATATCCGGAGGATACCGACCGTTGTCGTGAGATTTGATGATATGGGCCGATCCGGACTGACGGAGCCCGATGTATTGAGACATTGATACAGTGAGACATTGAGACAGATGTGTTTTCATATTTGGTGTCGATGCTTGACACGGGTTTCAGATGATTTCTTGATGGTATTTAGCTATTATACAGATATTCTTTTTCTAAAGTTAAGAATGCAGAACTCATAGCATTTAAAACACTTAAAGATTTAGTATTGACATTGCATACATGTGCATGCATACTAGAGGTATTACATCACATCTGGGCATACATGCTGTGACGCATTTGCGTGCATTCTTACGATAGCCTTACTAGATGTTATATTCTACTCACGAGCTGGCAAGTCACCCCCGTTGTGCCACAGTGTCTTGCAGTTCGGACTCATCAACCTAGTAGCGGCGGCTTATCTTGTTAGTGACTTCTTTTGCTCAGACTCGCGACATTGCTCGTAGGTGGATTGCGAGAGCCCTATTATCTCTTTTTGTACTATTTTTGTATCTAGTATTCTTCATCTACCACTTCTTATTTGTATATTCGACCTAGTGATGAGACTGAGAGATTTGTGTATATGTGGTTTCTTTTGGTCGAGCTCACTAGAGCCGACGTTGTGTTTTCTTGTATTTTGCATTTCTTTATGCTCTTTTCTTGAGATTACATATATATATTGCGTGTGGTTGTGATCCGCCTTGGGCGAAGAGCTAGCTCCCGCTTGGGGATGCCATTTTGTGATTACAGGTTATATATCTTGTTGTACCCATTTTGGGGGATAGAATTTACAAAGGAGACTCTGCCGAAATTTTCGGAAATTTTTGATGTTTTTAAAAAGGGGTTCAATGCAACTCAATTGATTTCAAGTGGTTTTCATGAAAGGTTTTCCTTCACTCTCTTTTGATTTTGGTTTAGATTTTTCTGGGCTTTGGCTGACTTAGGTTACGTTACGCCTTTAGACGTCTCGTAATCTAAGTGCCAGTCACATTCCGTACTTTCGGGTCGTGACAAAGTTGGTATCAGATCGTAGGTTTTACCTTTCTGAGTGTAGGACGACCTTGGTAGATGGAGTAGGTGACTTAAGCAGAGTGGCGTAGCGTGGGTATGATCCGCGGCATACTTACGATACGGTACTCCGCCTAAGTGACCTTAGGAAATGATTGCTTGTATTTCCTTTCTTGATTCCTTTCATTCCTTTATTCAACTGCAATGTTCTTATTGATCCTGTTTCTTATTCCAGCTTTGATGTCGCCAAAGACTACGAGAGCTCAGCGGGCTGCCGCTAGGGATGAGATTCGAGCGGGCTCTTCTGAGGCGAGGATCGAGCGGGATGATACGCCTTCCCCTCAGGGTCTATTGATCCGCCTTATCCTGACCGTATTTCCAGATTAGAGGCCGGCATGCAAGAGTTGCGACAGATGATGGGATCTTTAGTTGAGTCCAGTCGGGCACAGAGATCCGAGGATGTTCCTTCCACCGCGCAGACCACGATTGTACCTGCTGCACAGATGGTCGCTCCTGCTACTACGGAGACTATCCCTGTTTCACTACAGGAGTTCATGAGATTGAGACCTCCAGCTTTTACCGGTACGGATGCAATAGAGGACCCACAGGAATTTCTTGATAGGATGGCTCGGATTTGCCGTTCGTTGAGGTGTTCTGATGATAGATTGGTGGAGTTTGCGAGTTTTCGTCTGGAGGGTCTTGCCCAGACATGGTACGATTCAGTAGAGAGAGGCCGAGCTGCAGGTCTACCTTCTATGACCTGGGATGAGTTTACAGCTGCGTTTCTTGCCCGTTTTCTTCCGGAGAGTGTCTGAGATGCTCGAGCCCGTAGTTTTGAGTCTCTGCACAAGACTCCTGGGATGACGGTGTCGGAGTATGATATACAGTTTACCCAGTTGTCTCGATATGCTCCGTACCTAGTAGACACAGAAGAGAAGAGAATAAAGAGGTTTGTGCGAGGGCTTGATACACAGCTATTCCTTGCCATCGGCACCCAGCACTTTGATACATACGCAGCCGCGATGGACGCAGCCTTACTTTTGGAGGAGCGTATTTCTGAGACTCCGGTCATTTCTGGGCCGAAGAGGATCCGTACTGATACGCCAGCTCAGCGGCAGATGGGTAGACACCGCGATAGATTATTTCCGGGAGATGGTGGAGGCAGAGGATTGAGACGAGGTCAGTTATTTGGTTCATATCCACAGACCCAGCAGTCGTCGCCAGGATGTTTTCGGTGTGGGAGTCAGTACCACCGTGTCAGAGACTGTAACATGGGACGCCAGGGCGCGGCGACAGTCCCGCATGTGACCTTACCACCCTCACCACCTCCTCAGAGAGCTCTACTTCCTACTCCTGCTGATGCTCCACACCAGCCAGATGTTCCTAGAGGTCGTAGGCGTGGCGGTCCGGTTCAGAGAGGACGAGGCGGCAGAGGCAGAGGCCGAGGTAGAGGCAGAGGACAGCCAGCTACTAGTGGTGGACAGGCCCGAGTGTTCGCGTTGACTCCTCAGGATGCACAGGCATCCAATGCCGTCATGACAGGTACTCTGCCAGTATGTTCTTTTGATGCACGGGTATTATTTGATCCAGGCTCCACACATTCCTATGTATCCACGTACTCTGCACCGAGGTTGGGCCGAGAGTCTTCTCCGTTAGATCAGCTGCTTGTCGTTATTACACCGGTAGGCGAGTCGTTTGTTGCTCGTTTTGTGTACCGATCATGTTCCGTTCGTATCGGGGAGAGAGATTCTTCAGTTGATTTGATTCTCCTCGATATGCTAGACTTTGACGTTCTTCTTAGTATGGACTGGCAAGCCACCTGTTATGCATCCGTGGACTGCCGTGAAAAAGCAGCCAAATTCAGTTTTCCTGGCGAGCCGGTTCTGGTTATTCAGGGAGATCGTAGCGCTACCCTTCCCAGCTTGATTTCTTCTCTTCGCGCCGGTCAGCTCTTAAGGAAAGGGTGTCAGGGATTCTTAGCTTATGTTTGTGATACTAGCTCCACAGAAGTTCCGTTGAACCAGGTCCCTGTTGTGAGAGAGTTTCCTGATGTATTCCCTGACTAGCTGCCTGTTCTGCCACCAGAGCACGAGATTGAGTTCTGCATCGACTTGATCCCCGGCACGGGGCCTATCTCTATACCGCCTTATCGGATGGCCCCGGCGGAACTGAGAGAGCTGAAGGATCAGTTACAGGACTTACTGGACAAAGGGCTTATCCGACCGAGTGTGTCACCTTGGGGTGCTCCCGTCCTGTTTGTTAAGAAGGACGGCAGTATGCGCTTATGCATTGTTTATCGTCAGCTGAACCGAGTTACTGTGCGGAACAGATATCCCCTACCCCGCATTGATGACTTATTCGATCAGCTCCAGGGTGCAGGGTTTTTCTCGAAGGTTGATTTACGGTCAGGTTATCACCAGTTGCGGGTTCGGAAGGAGGATATTCCGAAGACCGCTTTCCGTACTCGATATGGTCATTATGAGTTCTTGGTGGTGTCGTTCGGGCTCACCAATGCCCCGGCAGCATTTATGGACTTGATGAACCGTGTATTCAGGCCGTATCTCGATCAGTTCATCATTGTGTTCATTGACGACATCTTGGTTTATTCTCGGAGCCGGGAGGAGCATGAGCAGCACTTGCGTATCACATTGCAGACTTTTAAGGAGCATCAGTTGTTCGCCAAATTTTCCAAGTGCGCATTCTGGTTAGACAGTGTCGACTTCTTGGGTCATGTGGTGACGAGAGATGGTATTTGTGTGGACCCGAAGAAGATCGAGGCAGTTCAGCGTTGGCCTTGACCGGTATCAGTTACAGAGGTTCGCAGCTTTCTAGGTCTGGCCGGCTATTATCGACGTTTTGTCCAGGATTTCTCGCGCATTACTGCACCATTGACCGGGTTGACCCGGAAGGGGGTTCCTTCTGATTGGACCCAGGCATGTGAGGATAGTTTCCAGGAGTTGAAGACTCGTCTGACTACTGCACCAGTGTTAGCATTGCCTTCAGGATCAGGCGGGTTCGTGGTATATTGTGATGCTTCTCGAGTGGGGCTGGGCTGTGTATTGATGCAGCACGACAGAGTTATCACGTATGCTTCTCGGCAGCTGAGGAAACACGAACAGAACTACCCCACTCATGATTTAGAGATGGCTGCAGTGGTATTTGCACTTAAGATTTGGAGACATTACCTATACGGTGAGTCGTGCCAGATATTCACTGACCACAAGAGTTTGAAGTATATCTTTCAGCAGCGAGATCTGAATCTGAGACAGCGCCGTTGGATGGAGTTGGTGAAGGATTATGACTGCGAGATTCTATACCATCCGGGCAAGGCGAATGTCGTGGCAGATGCTTTGAGTAGGAGGCCCGGAGGTAGCTTATCTTGTTTGAGCGCAGTACAGATGCAGTCGACGGCGGATTGCAAGGTTTTATGTGATAGCAGAGTGCAGTTCGAGTTTACTCATACAGGGGGACAACTGGCCCATTTCAGAGCACGCCCACAGTTACTTGACCGTATCTGCGAGGCACAGTCCGGCGATGCCCGTATTTTAGAGATTATTGAGCAGATTCGGCAAGGCAGAGTTTC
Source organism: Agapanthus africanus (assembly GCA_030015575.1). Lineage (NCBI taxonomy): Eukaryota > Viridiplantae > Streptophyta > Magnoliopsida > Asparagales > Amaryllidaceae > Agapanthus > Agapanthus africanus. Next base: position 334,566,600 of record CM057349.1, read on the forward strand.
TGAGTTCGTGATTGATGATCAGGGGATACTTCGATTTAGGACTCTACTGTGTGTACCAGATTCTGAGGGACTGAGGCGTGATATCCTTGAGGAGGCACATAGATCAGTATACAGTGTTCATCCAGGTTCCACCAAGATGTACCATGATTTGAGAGTGGTTTATTGGTGGGACGGAATGAAGAAGGATGTTACAGACTTTGTGTCGAGATGTCTGACTTGTCAGCAAGTCAAGGCCGAGCACCAGAGGCCAGCCGGCGATTTACAGCCTTTGCCCATCCCTGAGTGGAAGTGGGAGCAGGTCTCCATGGACTTCATTATGGGTCTACCCAGGACCAGTCGAGGGTATGACTCTATTTGGGTGATTGTGGATCGACTGACGAAAGTGGCTCACTTCCTACCAGTGAAGACCACTTTTGGATTTTCTCAGTACGCCCAGGTTTATATTGATGAGATCGTGCGACTGCATGGCGTTCCGACTTGCATCGTGTCCGACCGGGGCACCCAGTTTACTAGCCGATTATGGCAGAAACTTCAGGAAGCTTTGGGCACCCGATTGAGTTTTAGCACAGCCTTTCACCCGCAGACTGACGGCCAGTCGGAGCGTACTATTCAGACTCTTGAGGACATGCTCAGAGCTTGTGTTTTAGATTTCGGTGGTAGCTGGGATCGTCATTTGCCTTTGATCGAGTTCTCCTACAACAATAGCTTTCACGAGACGATTCAGATGGCACCTTTCGAGGCTTTATACGGGAGGAGATGTCGATCGTCTGTGTGTTGGACAGAGCTCAGGGAGAGCAGTATTTTGGGCCCGCAGATCGTACAGGAGACGACCGAGAAGATACAGTTGATTCGGGACAGGATGAGAGCGGCACAGAGTAAGCAGAAATCATATGCTGACAGGCGCCGTCGCCGACTCGAGTTCGCTGTTGGCGATCATGTTTTCCTGAAGGTCTCTCCGATGAAGGGTGTGATAAGATTTGGGCGGAAAGGGAAACGTAGTCCTAGATATGTTGGTCCCTTCGAGATCCTAGAGCGTGTTGGTCCAGTCGCTTATCGGTTAGCTCTTCCACCCAGCTTCCCCGATGTTCACCCCGTGTTCCATGTTTCGATGCTCCGCAAGTATCTTCATGATCCTTCCCATGCGATTCAACACCAGACGATCCAGCTAGAGTGTGATCTTTCATTCACCGAACAGCCGGTGGTCATTTTGGATCGGCAGGTGAATAAATTGAGGTCGAAGGTTATACCGTCCTTCAAGGTCCTTTGGCGTGGCCCGAACAGCGAGGAGGTCACCTGGGAGACCGAGGTCGAGATGAGGAAGAGATATCCCCATCTTTTTGAAGGTACGCGTAGTTAAATTCTAAATTCGGGGACCGAATTTCTTTAAGGGGGGAAGATTGTAACGCTTCGAAAATCGTTTAGGCAGTTTTTCGGTAATCGGCTGAATTAGCAGCTTTTTCCGTAAAAAGTCAAAATAGGTATTTTTCATTATAGACGTAATTATACAAAATTTAAATAAGATATTACTATAAATTGGTCAGTAAAATGTCACTTAAAATTTTCTAGTTAATTAAAAAAAATTCCTTAATTAATTATTTTTAATATTATTTTAAGCTTTTAAAAATACATTAAATTAGTGATAAATACAAATTTAATTAGGTAAATTACACACTTAGGAACCATTATAAACTAAATTATAGTAGTAACAAAAATTTTACCAAAACTTTCCAAGAATTGTGGTTTTATGGTGTAAAAAATGCATTAAAATGGGTTTTTTTTTTAAAAAGTTGATGTAACATTCATTAATTGACCTTTGAAGAAGCTTTTTGTGTAGAATTTTCCACACAATTCTATCTCACTCTCCTCCTACACCTCCAGGTTGTGCAACCTGCAGCAAACCCCTCCCATTTCCCCCATTTTGTTTAGCTCAAAATTCTTGCAAAAATCCTCCGAAATCCACAAAAATTCACACTTTTCTTCACTAATTCAAACCTAAACCCTATTCCATCCCTTCTCAAGCCCAAATTGGACTAAGACAAGGAAAAAAGAGGCATCTTTAGAGGCTAATTACAAGAGGATCATAACTTGGGAGGTATAAATCCTAAACTAGTTGTTAAATTTGTAGTTTAAATAAGCTAGATTAGTATTTTAAAGTGTTAATTTCATTGTAATGGTTGGTTTTTGAAAATTCAAGAGAGGTGTTGATACCCTAATTAGGGTTTGATGTTGGATAAGTGGGTTTAAGTTAGTGTTGTAGCTATCTAGTGGGTTAGATTGAAAATTTGTGCGATATTGCGATCGCGATATCGTAAATTCGCGATGTTTGCTTTGAAATCGGTATGCTAACGCTTACTAGATTTTTATGAATTTTAGGAAGTGATCTAATTGCGTTATATTAGCGATATAATTAGTATCTCATACGACTATTAGGGTGTGTGAATGCGGAGTTTTGTCTAGTCGGGTTTTAGTTTTGACGATTGCACCGAAACGGCGATTTTAGTTAATGTTTTAGCGATTTTCGTGCGTTTTCCGCGCACCGAGTGTACGTTGTGATTAATTCGAGAGTGTCGATCTTTTCATAATGTGAGTTGTGTTATTTCAGGAATCTGTAATCTTATACTGTGTGTTATGCAATTCTAGGATCGGTCGCGGAAACATCGGACGCGGCGCGCAAAGGCAAGGCGGTGGTTGGATCGGATTAGCGAGGCATTCAGGTGAGTAGATGTATTCATCTATGGGGGAATCGTATGGATGGCGCGAGGTGCCCCCTAGTTATAATTACCTTATTTCTTGCTACATATGCATTGTTAGTTAGCTAACCCCCCTTCATTCACATTTCATACATTTATAGCTTTTCGTCTGCAAGATTTGCATAGGATATTCATACACACATGTGCGATATCACTTCGTAGGACACGAACACCATTACCATTGGCTCCTGTTGCACGCGCACTATTCATGTGACACACACGCCTTTGGTAATTGCCATGCCACGAGCACTGTAGGACCTGTTTCGTTTAATATCACCATTTGCATTATACACGATATATGAAATCGTATAGCATGTATATACCTCGCATCATCTTCATACTTACATAGATTCTAGCCACAAATCACATCGCATACCTTGATATCATAGACATTTATCATATAAAACATGTTGGGTATTATGATTTTCTTGACGATTTCAGTATTGCTGCGATTTTTGGATTTTTGGGGAAAACCGCAAGAATTTAACAAAAGCTTATATTTATCATTTTTAAAACAAAGTTGCGGTTTTCTCGTGATGTATGTGTCGTCCACCATGAGTTTTCATGTTTTCTGTTGGATTTCGAGACCCGATTCGAGGAGTGGATGAACCGTCTCGGGTACATGGTAGGCCCGGTATGGTACCCCGGGGCAAGAAGATCGAGTTGTAGACGATGAGCCTGGCAGGGGAAGACTACCTACCGGTGATGTCTGGCGCGGTGGATATCCGGAGGATACCGACCGTTGTCGTGAGATTTGATGATATGGGCCAATCCGGACTGACGGAGCCCGATGTATTGAGACATTGATACAGTGAGACATTGAGACAGATGTGTTTTCATATTTGGTGTCGATGCTTGACACGGGTTTCAGATGATTTCTTGATTGTATTTAGCTATTATACAAATATTCTTTTTCTAAAGTTAAGAATGCAGAACTCATAGCATTTAAAACACTTAAAGATTTAGTATTGACATTGCATACATGTGCATGCATACTAGAGGTATTACATCACATCTGGGCATACATGCTGTGACGCATTTGCGTGCATTCTTACGATAGCCTTACTAGATGTTATATTCTACTCACGAGCTGGCAAGTCACCCCCGTTGTGCCACAGTGTCTTGCAGGTCGGACTCATCAGCCTAGTAGCGGCGGCTTATCTTGTTAGTGACTTCTTTTGCTCAGACTCGCGACATTGCTCGTAGGTGGGTTGCGAGAGCCCTATTATCTCTTTTTGTACTATTTTTGTATCTAGTATTCTCCATCTACCACTTCTTATTTGTATATTCGACCTAGTGATGAGACTGAGAGATTTGTGTATATGTGGTTTCTTTTGGTCGAGCTCACTAGAGCCGACGTTGTGTTTTCTTGTATTTTGCATTTCTTTATACTCTTTTCTTGAGATTACATATATATATTGCGTGTGGTTGTGATCCGCCTTGGGCGAAGAGCTAGCTCCCGCTTGGGGATGCCATTTTGTGATTACAGGTTATATATCTTGTTGTACCCATTTTGGGGGATAGAATTTACAAAGGAGACTCTGCCGAAATTTTCGGAAATTTTTGATGTTTTTAAAAAGGGGTTCAATGCAACTCAATTGATTTCAAGTGGTTTTCATGAAAGGTTTTCCTTCACTCTCTTTTGATTTTGGTTTAGATTTTTCTGGGTTTTGGCTGACTTATGTTACGTTACGCCTTTAGACGTCTCGTAATCTAAGTGCCAGTCACATTCCGTACTTTCGGGTCGTGACAACTTGATATGCGACATATCAGACGAGGAGACCGGACTGTACGGTAGTGTTACTGTCAGGCTTTTGCAAGAGTTGGAGCGGGCTTGCTTGTTGATCTTCTGATCGCTAAATACCCGGGTAGATGTTACGTCCAGCTAGTACCGCTGACGGCTTGTGGGTGGTTGATGTGATCATCACCTACTGCCGGCGTATTGACGAGTCGTTAGAGTCCTACATAGTGGTTTTACTGGCTCAGGCAAAACGAAATAGGAGCACATATGTGATATGTGCGGGACCGAGAATAATGCGTGTATGTGATACCGTATTCTATTCTCGAGACTTTTGTAGCGGTCGGTTATATGTGATATAGCCGGGTTATCGAATCAAGTGTTGATTCGATAAGTCGATACATTGGATGTTAGTCGGTTATATGTGATATAGCCGGATTATTAAATCAAGTGTTGATGTAATAATTTAGTGTATAATTGTATATTTGATATACTAATTTACATTAACTAACATTTACTTACTTAAGCATTTATTTTCTCACATGTGCACACTTAATATATATATATGATATATATTAATTTGTGTTTTATTTTTGTATCATGGTTGTTGATACAACATACATGGGTGTATGAAACTTACACCATGCTAATTATGATGTTGGGTTTAATGTTTAAAGTAATTACAAAATTAGTGGATTATTGGAAAAATGCATGAAGCTTATGGAAGCTTGTGGATGCATTGACTAAGTCCACTAAGTTTGTTTTACTTTAGATATTTGTTAATCTAACCATTTTAATTAGCCATGGTTGTGTCTCGACATGAGTTAGTATATGATACTCACTCACCATGGTTCACTATCTCACTTGATCATTTCATTCTCTTCTCATTTGTTCATCTTCTTCCTCAAGCTCAAAAAGCTTTCTAGGGTTTGAAAAAGTGAGAAAGTATTATGAGAAAAATAATTCTAAAGTGAGCTCACTTCCTATTTCCTCATCCTCTACTAGATTAGCACTTTAGTATAGAGTGTTTGCTTTACTAATCCTTTAGTTAGTGAAGTAGAAGCTTGAGCTAGTATTCCCTCGACGTAGATCATCTTCGGTCTCGAAGACTTCAAACAAGATCGCTCAATTCCCTCGTGAAGCCATGCAAGAGTCCGGGAGTTCAATGATCGCAGCGAAGGGACTGCTAAAAGGAGCTTTACAAGTGAAAGACCGATCTACAAAGGTTGTATTTCTATTTCACTTAGAAGTAAAAAGGTTTACTTTTATTTCCGTATTATATTCTAGTTAACGATTCTTGTTTAGAGTTCCTTGAAACGGCAAAAATTTTAAAATGGCATGGACGTTGCCTCCCGAAACCTTGCTGCCGTCGATAGGAACCCTACAATCAAGTGATCACATCACAGAATATCAGCAGCAGAAGAATCATATATGAAATATTGGATATACTAGGAATTCCGTGTTTTAAATAAGCCAATAAAAAACACGGATTCCACGGTCGTGATGAATAACCAAACCCACATCCCTAGACCCCTACGAGAGCGGCAAGCAACCCTCCCAATTCTAGAGTTAGGAGACCCGGTCTCAACTCCTTAAGATGGTCTCCTACTAGACCCTAGAACCCGGTTACTTGTGCTCCCCACCTTGGGTCTATCCTAATACGGAAAAGTAAATAATATACATCACATGGTGACATCATCCTCGACCCGGAAGTGCCCCAATAAAAGAATATTACATACAAGCTTTTACATGAATGAAAATGAAAAACTCTCATCTCACATAAAAAACCCCTCGGCTATTCAAAACACGGCGATCCAATATAACATATCACAACAACACATAATATCACATGTCATCAACGTAAGTAAATATGCGTATCCCAGTTGTCGTTGATATATAGCACTGAAACCGGTGATACACCACATATTACACTTACGGTCGCAGAAAAGAAAGTGAAAAACTACAACAGTTGGAATCCGCAACCAGCTTAGACATCATAAACCCAACGTATCACATATATTGGATTTCATGCCTAACCAAATGAATTCCTTAGACATCGCATGCCTAACAATTATAAACCCCGTATTTTAGTCTCGATATTGAAAACGCTTTCCAATAACTTGTCGCGTAATTCAATAAGATTCCCGATAACCTGATCGAATGCTCGTCGGAAACTTTATTAGACGGCCGCACCCCCTTGATGCCGTCGACAAAGTGCACTAAAGCGGAACACTGCTGCCGCGAGCACCCGAACGGATGTTTTTGGCGACGGGGTTCTCCTACAGTCACTTGGTCGGGGCAATGGGGCGTGGCTATATAGTAAAGTTACCGGCGGGTATCCGCGTACACTACATGATTGCGACGGACTTTTGATCAACATCAAAATCCCGTGGCAACCGATCAATTGAGACTAAACTGCTAGATTTATAAAATTCAAACTACTTATCACATAACTAAATATAGTGGATTCCAAATATTGTATCACAATCACAGAAAGCTAGGCGACGTTAAATATTTCGATCGAATCAACGAATTCCCATATTTCCCAGAAAGCTCAACACTTGAGCACTATTAAAGTTAACCAGAGACATACCACAGTACCTACGGACCTACAGCTGAAGGGCCCGACCCAAGCCTCTTAAGTGGCGCCGCGGATCCGCCGCCAAAACCATGTTTTGGCCGCGGATCCGCGGTCACTTAGACGAGTTAGGGTTTCATTCTTCAGGTGTGTCCATAGAATTACCTGCATGATTTTCTGAATATTTTTAACATGGAAAAATCCAACTTTTGGAAAAATTTCCAGAAAGTGGGAAAATTAGAGTTTTCGGAGTACGATCGGACTTTTAATTTCGCATACGTAACGCCTAATGCTCTAACTAGGCTCTGATACCACTGATGGATTCCTTAGCACCCTCACGGTGTTTACTAGGGCATCGAACATGCCATTTCAAAATTTTCTAGAGAGCTAAAGAACCCGAACGAGGATCGAACTAGAAACTTAGGGTTTTCTAGATTGTAAACACTTTACAAACTAAAGAGAAGAAGGAATACAACCTTTGTAGACCGGTCCTTCACTTAAAATGCTCCTTGTAGTAGTCTCTTCGCTCCAAGTAGTGAACTCCTCGGACTCTAGAAAGGCTCCACGAGGTGTACGGAACAAGCTTGCTTGATGTCGTCGAGGCCGAAGATGATCTACATCGAGGAGACTCAAGCTCATGCTACCTCTTCACTAATTGTGAGATTAGTGAAGCAAACACCCTAAACTAAATGGCAAATAGTAGAGGATGATGAAGGAGGAAGTGGGCTCTCTTTACTTTTATTTTTCTCACAATAAATCATCACTTAGAAAAAAACTAGCAAGCTTTTTCTCTTGAGGAAGAAGAAGAAGTGATGAAGAAAATGAATGAGTGAGTGAGGTTAGAATTGCAACCATGGGTAAGTTTGTGTCATGCCTAACTCATGTAGAGAATAAACCATAGTCTAAGCTTAAGGGTTGGGTTAACAAATATCTTAAGCTAGACAAAAGAGTGGACTTGGTCAATGTTTTCTACAAGCTTCTCCAAGCTTCAACCATGACTCATTCCAAATATTTTGTGAATTACTTAATGATAAATAAAACCCAAACATAAACCCTATCATGGTATAAGTCTCATACATACATGTTGCTAGTGTAACCTAGCATGACACGACAATATATATCACATATATATTTTGTGTACAAAAAGAAAATAATACAATTAACATATATCACATATATATTAATGTATCATCAAGTGAGAAAAAGTAATACTTAAGTGAGCTAATATTAGTTAATGTAATTTAATATATCAAATATATAATTCTACATTAAATTATTAAATCAACACTTGATTTAATAATCCGGCTATATAACATATAACCGACTAATATCAAATGTAACAACTTATCGAATCGACACTTGATCCGATAACTTGGCTATATCACATATAACCTACGATGTCACTTATCGTGAGCATAGAGAGCGGTATCACATACTCGCATTAATCTCGGTCCCGCACATATCACATATGTGCTCCTACTTCGTTTCGCATGAACCAGGAAACCTTTGTGTAGGACTTTAAAGACTCGTTAATACGCGGTGATGATCATATCAAACACCCACAAGCCGCAAGTAGTCTGCTAAACGTAACGGCCACCCGGGTATTGAGCGATTAGAAGATCAACAAGCAAGCCTGCTCGTACTCTTGCAAATCCAATCAGTAACATTTCCATACAGTCCGGTCTTTTAGTCTGATATGTCGCATATCACAGCCTGGGGGTGGTATAACGTCAGACCCCAATAACCAGATAAGTCATGCCGATACAAGGTCTATAACGGTTCAAGAAAATACTGGTAACACTTACCAATAAATCTCAGCAAACCTGGCCAGGGATTTCCTGTTATGGCCAATAGAGCATAGCGCAACATCAACTCCCAATACCGGAAGAGACGAAACCCCACCTATCGCTCATTGCCTCCATGTGACTCGGGACTGTACCCAAAAACCACCTTTTTGCATGATCTCTTGACCGTGGTATGGTGGAAATCAAAGCACGGTAGGAATCACACAAGTCTCTATGACGATCTCGGGTCTACAGACTAACCTGTACCAGTGTCACCAAAGAACTGCTATCCGACGATAGGTATAATACCATCTAGGAGTTCTCGGCAAGTCCGTCCAGTGTACCCAGTCTCCACTGAGCAGCCGTATACCTTCTCTGATGTCAAACACCAATGGAAATGGGATCATCCATCGCCCATCATATGGGTCGAGAAGCGCATACGCTAGTCTACTCTGGAGTATCGATGCCCTGTCTTGATACTCCCACGACTAGGAACAATCTAAGGATGTCCTTACCGACTACCTCTGCCCCACTAGTATGATCTGCATCATAATCCTGGTAGTCAAGTACTCATCCTAAGGGCTTTATCAACATGTAATAGAGAGACAATAAGTGTACATGTTAAGATAAAGTGCAACCAGATAACATACTATCATGTCGAGCAAGAAAATCCTTCCTATATATGTCCAAACATCCACTACAATATACATCGCATGTACAGTAATGGTCTCTGGGGCATACATATAACTAACAGTTCCGCGGCGACTTGGTTGAGTTGGACCCTCATTTTTCTTGGGGTTCCATAGAATCACCTGCACAATTTTCTGCATATTTTTAATCTCGAAAACTTCAACTTTTGAAAAAATCGACAGAAACATCACAAAATGCGGCTTCGAAAAATCGATCGAACACTTTAACACTGTAAAGAGTTACCCAAATGTTCTAGCCTGGCTTTGATACCATGAAAGTGTCTGCTAGCACCACGGTAGGATTAAAACGGGTATCACACATGCAATTTTCAAAATTTCACGGTGCTAATGAACACTAACCTAGGATCAAACTAGATAATTAGGATTAATTATGATGATATCACAAAAACTAGCTAAGAGAAGAATGCTACAACCTTTGTAGACTGTGTCCTTCTCTTCAAATGCTCCGGGTTGTAGTCCACGCGACTCCATTAGGCTCCACTTGAAAGTTGAACGAATTTCCTCCGATGACCTTCGTGCCGAAGATGATCCACCCGAAGTCCGCCAATCTAAGCTACCTCTTCACTAAACTCTTTAGTGAAGGAAACACATCACACCAAAGTGCTAATCTAATGAGGGATGGTGAAGTAGGGATGTTGTATGCTCACTAGGGATCTCAAGTTCTATGATTCATATCACATTTGAGGGTTTAGAGCTTAAAGTATGAGGAAGAGGATGATGATGGAGAGAGCTAGAGAGAAGCTCGTCACATTAGCTCTAAAAAATGGCTAAGGCATTAAGTATAGAATAAAGAATAGCTCACCAATATATCTCACTCATTGAAGCATGAATATTTTCACATAGAAAATATACACCATGCTTCAATAGTGTAGTCAAACTAATAAAATATATTAGGAACCATACCTCACAACCATGCCTAAAATATCTCCACATTTTACACCTCATTTTCTATTTTCTAAAAATAGAAAATCCATACCATGGTTCATATAATATATATATCATATATATATATATTAATATATATATATATATATATTAATATATATATTATGAAGAAAATAATTAGTGAGCTAATAATACTAGTTAATATATAATTATATCAAATTATTAAATCAACACTTGATTTAATAATCCGGTTATATCACATATAACCGACTAATATCATTTATTTGTATATCACATTATCAAATCAACACTTGATTCGATAATCCGGTTATATCACATATAACCTAATCGATACTAGATAACCGCCAGATTAGAATACGGTATCACGTACACGTATCTAATCAGGCCCCCGCACATATCAACATATGTGCCCTATTTCATTTCGCTCGAACCAGAAAATTTCTGTGTGGGACTCTAAACACTCGTCAATACGCCAGCAGTAGGTGATGATCACATCAGTCACCCACAAGTCGTTAGCGGTACTAGTTGGACGTAACAGCTACCCAGGTATTGAGCGATAAGAAGATCAACAGGCAAACTTGTCCAAACTCCCATGAAGCCTATAAGTAACAGTTACCGTACAGTCCGGTCTCTTCGTCTGATATGTCGCATATCGAGTCTAGGGATGGTAACGCTAGACCCTAGTAACTTGATAAGTCATACCGATGTATGGCTCATAACAGTTCAAGAAATTACTGATAACACTTACTAGTAAATCTCATCAACGGCCCTAGCCAGGGACTTCCCGTTATAGCCAATCAAGCATAGCGCAACATCAACTCCCAATACCGGGAGAGACGATGTCACGACCCGAAATTGGCACGTGCGGCCCTAATACTACGCAACGTCTACAGGCGTAACGCAGTAAAAGAAAGCCAAAACCCAGAAATCTAAACCATTAAAAGGCAAGAAAAGATAATAGAAGTTTTGAAACATTTGAAATCACAACCCAAATTCTTTAAAAGTCCAACATTATTTCCTTTAAAATTTTGGCAGCACCTCCTTTGTAAAAACTAGCCCCAAAATGGGTACAACATAAATATAAATAAAGCATCCCCAAACGGGAGCAAATACACGCCCAAAGGCGGAAAATAACCACCACAACAAATATATGATGCCGTAGCGAAGAAATAAAAGACGATAGAAAGGAAACTATATAAAAGACACCCAAGTCACAAAATAATATACAATATCGTCCTCACACCAAGTCTCTAAGTCAAACCAGAAAGTAGTAGATGGAGAGTATAAGGATACAACGAATATACAATACAACAACGAATAACCACAAAACCCACCTAAGCAAACTGCATACTGTGAGCTGATGCGGTATCCACAGTTAAAGATGATAAGATGGATGAATATAGCCCCGTCTCTGACTGCTGTGAAGAAAGACCTGCAAAACAACTGTGGCACAACGGGGGTGAGTTGCCAACTCGTGAATAGTAAATAACATATGCAGGTAATCGCAAGTATGCACGTACAGCGCGAATCTAACATATGTAAGCAAAAAGCAGTAAAAGGTCATATGAATGCGATAATCATGAAAGGTACACTAGCAGGTACAACTAATACATGAAACAATAATATGACAATCTGTATGCAACAATCATGTAAGGTACTAAATCAGGTACTACTAATACATGAAGTAATGATATGACAATGTATATATGCAACAGTCATGAAAGGTACTCTAGCAGGTACAACTAACACATAAAGTAATGCATATAAATAAAGGTATGTAAATGCAACAGTCATGAAAGGTACTCTATCAGGTACAACTAATATATGAAGCAGTGCATAAACAATAAATGTGGCGTACGGAATGAAACATGTCATTTCCACGGAATCCTGACATCGTGGTAGGATCACAATCCATCAAGACAATCCAAATCCCAATTCCTCAAATCAGCCCCTAAATTGGCTCTCATATCATGTAAGTCTCACAAATCCTTAATATACAATATCGAATAAATCTCCTATATCCTGAATGTACAAAAACAAGTGAATCTCGTATATCCTTTATGTACAATATCAAGTAAATGTCATATGTCCTAAATCCAATATCAAGTGAATCTCTTATAACCTAGGAATATTTGCATGAATAAATATGATGAAGTATATGAATTGATATCAATACATATATATTAGCGTCCCATTCCACTAATATTGGTGTAAAGGCATATATAACAGCGTCCCATTCCACTGTTATATATACAAAGAAGTAAAATATCATGAAAACAATGTGCCAAGCATCGACACAGAAATACTGATCTATCAGGTGCTGTCACCAAGACTGGCCCCCTGATAGGTACGTATCACACGCTATCCGAAAAGCACGGGTGCCTAGCTCTGACCCTTGTCTTTCCACGTATCCATACGTACATGACTCCCAACGATATCCCCATGATAACCGCCGAGTCATTGGTAATGTCACCGATAGGTACTTGCCCACCTTCCAGGCTCAATCGGCATGGACCATCGATCATCTTGCCGAGGGGAACCGTACCGGGCCCTACCATGTACCCTCATACGGCACCCGACTCCTCGTATGGAGTATATAATCAGAACTGATAAATCTCATGGTGGATGCTGAAATATCATATCAAGGGAAACCGGGTTTTTCAAATAATGCATAATTTCATGAACTCCCACGGTCCCCAAATCCAGAAAACATCATGAAAAATCCATATCTCGATGCAAAAATCCATGAATCTAATATATGCAACATAAAACTGTATGAAAGCATATAAAGGAAAAGCCGCTAATTAACTGCAATAAGTTAATATAAATATCATGTGGTTCCTAATTTCTCCAATTCTAAAATAATATCAAGTAAAGGTAAACATGTAGCTATATCCAGATATATGTGTAAACATAAAGGTATAGTAAGGTATATGTATCTACCTATAAGTAAATGATGTAATATACCCCCTGGGTATAAGTGAAATATGTATGCAAGGTATACCCGTAGCTATGGCATATAGGGTGTATGTACCTATCGCTAATGGTACAATACTCTATAGGTATACAGGTATCTAGCATGTAAGTATGTCAAGGCATATGTGTAAGCATATAGGTATACAGGTATGCTATAAGTCATATGCAATAAGAAATATGAATCAATGTCTCAATGTCCCTAACCAAACGATATCATTTCTATATGTGGGTTGTGCGTGACATGGCAATTATTGACGGTCTGTGTGGCATACAATCAGTGCTCGTGCAACATGAGCCGTCAATAATATGTGCAGTGTCCTAAGGATACTAGTTCAAGCACAACAATAACTAAGCAGTAAGGTATATGCGCAATTCTAAATATGACATAGAATATGCGACAGAATTAATATCTCTAGCCCAGACGCATAACGCCATACGGGCGATTCCCCTGTAGATGTTAAATCTACTCACCAACGCTCCTGGCTAAGTGAAGCCTACCACCTGTTTTCCCTTTGTAGCAGTGTCCGAAGTCCCCGCCTGCGAAGCTGCAACATTAAAACAATAACGCAAATATATATTAATAATAGACCCAAAACACGTACAAACTACATTAGACCGACGCAACAACACAAAACATACTCTCAAGTGTTCGTATTGTGGCTAACGTGCGTAGCGACACGATGAAACCAACCCAAGAGTAAAACCACACAAAGTGCACGATCCGTGTCGTATAATGTATCGCGCTTAAACGAAACACAAGAAACTACCTATGTGATCCCAGATTTTACATACTGAGAAAACTCAACAATCAAACAAAACCAAAAACACCCAAACCACAGCATAGACCTACCCACAAAAACCCAAACCCTAACTCCACCCAGGGGCCGATGTCGCCGGAATTGCCTTCATACGTCGTCGTCCGAGTCCGAGATCTAGGGGTTCGTACTCCAGGTGAGGTCCTATGGTCACTGGTACAACACAACTACATTATTTAGTTTTCTAGTAAAATCTCCGGGTCACAGCAGATCACAGAAGTCATAAACGAAACTAAAAATACGATATTATGCACAAAATTTAACTTTAAACAACAAAACTAAATCTAACAAGCTAAGCTACACAAAAACAACAGAAAGAGATCAATACCTAGCCAAAAGAACACAAAGATCCAAGCTTTGCATGCTCCAAGGCATCCAAGAGGCAAAACCAAGATAAAGATGTGATTTTGATGAACTTTTGTGAATTTTGTGATGGATTTGTGTGAAGAAGCTCAAGTGTTCAGTTTGAAATAGAAAGAGATGAAGAATAAAAGAGTTAAAGAAAAGAGAGAGTGTGTGAGGATATGAGAGAGGGAGGTGAGTGTAGGGTGAGATGAGAGGTGAGTGTAACAATGCATTAACTCCTCATTAATGCCTTCACACACACCTCACCTTGCCACCTTTCACTCAACAAAAGAAATATCTTCTCTCATCTCACAAAAGATCAAGAGAAATGATTAAGGGTTTAGGGTTAAGAAAAAGGATAAGATAAAGCAAAGGGATTAGATTAGGTTAGGTTAAGTGTTAAGATTGCTAAGAACAAAATTAGCATAAACAAATCCTCATATTTACGTGCACACGTGCGTGCATGCCCATAACAAATAATAATAAATCATTAATTAAATATTATAAAATGTGAGGAACCCGAATTGGTAAACTTTTTACAGTAAATCCGCACTAACGTCTAAACGATCACTAACCGAAATCTAAGGCGTTACAATCCCCCCCTTATAAAAATTCGTCCCCGAATTTAAAATTCTCACTAAGCGTACCTTCAAAGAGAAGATTGCAAAACTCTCATATCTCGCTCGTAGCCTCCCAAGTGATTGCCTCACTATACGGCTACGTCCAAGAAAACCCTTCACAGATGACAAGACCCTTGACCGAAGTTTCTCCACCTGCCGAGCCGTTAACACAATTGGCTATCGGTGTACGAAAAGATCGCGTCCAAGCTAAATGGTCTGGTGCTGAATCATGTGAGAAAGGTCATGAAACTAATTGCAAAGTATTGACACAAGGAATACGGGGTGAATACTCAATAATCTGGGCGGAAGTGCCAAATTAAAGGCAACGGAACTAACTCGCTTTAAGGATCTCAAAAGGACCTATAATCCGGGATAAGCTTCCCAAAACTAAACACGTCATTCATCGGAAAAATCCGTAGGAATACATGATCTCCCACTGCGAACTCAAGTCTGCGACCATCACGGTCGGCATATGACCTCTGTCCGCAATGGACTACTCTCATCCTGACCTAAATCAACTAGATCATCTCCGAAGTCTCTAGACTAGCTGGGGTCCAAAAATCTTATTACACAGAGTCAGAAAAAAAGACTGGTGATCGACACGACCTAACCCCTAAACCTAAAGGTTGCCAATTGGAGTGTCTCCTGATAACAGCTATCGAAGGAGAACCCTAACAACGGTGAGTGACGATCCCAACTGTCGACAACAATTAATACGCACGCACAAGCATATCCTCCAGAGTCGGTATAGCCCGCTCTCACAAAACCATCATCCTGCGGATGGAAAAGCGGAGCTAAAGCTCAACCAGTACCCAAGGCTTCCTGAAGCTCCTGCCCAAGACGGCAAGCGAATAGGATGCCTTATTTGGATACGACCCATGAAAGAACTCCATGCAATGCACAAACTTAACAAAGAACAACTGAGCAAACTGAGTATAACCGGACGACAACATCCAAATGGAGTCACACCCTGACTAAACCTAGGTAGACACCATAACAAAATTTGTGGAGATCTGCTCCCATTCCCACTTCGGAACGGTTAAAGATTGCAACTCTCCAGCCGTCTCAGATGCTCAACCAAAACACACAACAAGACAGACACTTCGAAACGAAACCCGAAACTTCTCTTTACATCCCTGCCCATCCGTAACTATCTCATAAGTCACGTCAAATGTTGGTGGAATTTGAATAAGTACAGAGAGTTGACAGATGTGCCTGCTCTAGGATTTCGCGTCTCTGCCCAATAGTATCAGGTACCCAAACGCGTCCTTAAACGTAGCACATCTGGTCATAAATCAAGGACTCCAAATCATTACCCAGCCGAGTATGCTCAAGTATCTCTGACGAACGAGTATCAGCGGGCAGTGCCTAGTGAAAGTGATTAAGGAAAAGTGGTCGGGCGCGGACATGAGCAAGCTGTCCCCTCAGTAGAAGCAAACTTAAGATGTACTCAACGATCGAACAAGAACTGTAAATCTGCAGAAGACTATCTCAACAATCAAAACCCACTGCAGGAAGATGTACTTTAAGCTCTGGTGGTCCGTGAAAATCTGACACGACTCTCGAACAAGTAGTGTCTCCAAATCTCCAACGCACGACCACCGCGGCCATCTCCAGATCATGAGTGGGATATCCTGCTCGTACTTCCTCCAGATGTAGTGAAGCAAAAGCGATAACTCTATAGTGTCACCTCAGTATACACTCGAGCCCCACTCGCGAAACATTACAGTTAAACCACAAAATCGCCTGAACCAGAAAGCAAGGAAAGAACTGATGCAATTGTTAACCGAGTTTCCAACTGCCGAAAAACTCCGCACGCATGCCTCAGTCCAAAGAAAAGAAACCTCCTTTCCGGTCAGTTCATTCAACGGTGCAGCACTACACTAGCAATCCTGCACGAAACGGTGGTAAAAACCTGCTAAGCCCAAAAATCTGTGGACCTCCGTCCGTACACAAGTCTGGGCCAAAGCTGTATGGCCTCGATCTTCCTCAGAACCATACGAAAACCGTCTTCCGTAACTACAAGACCTAGGAGTCAACACAAACAAGCCTGAAGGAACACTCCGAGAATCTAGCAAACAGCTGGGGCACTCCCAATGTCTGCAAAACAAATCCTCAAGTGTTGCTCATGTTCCTCAAGACACATTAGAAAAGACCAGAATGTCGTCAATAACACAACAATAACTAGTCGAGGAATGGCCTGAAGAAATCTGGTTCATCATATCTACGAATGCTGCTAGGGCATTGATGAGTCCAATGACACCACCAAAACGCACAAAGCCCGTAGCACGCACAAGGCAGTCTTCGGAATGTCATCATTCCGAACCCGCAACTGTAACGTTTTAGAAATCGTTATGTGAATTTTTCCGTTTTTGGGTAAAATTGTCGGTATTTTCTGTTTTTAACCGACTGTGATCAAAGGATCATATAGACTTGCCAGCACCTAATTTAGCTAAAATAAAGCTAGTGCGCAAGCTTTAGGGTATATGGGACATTTTGGTTCAATTTGAATCTTTCCCAATTTTAATATTATTTTAATGTGGTATTCACATTTTTGGAAATTTCTTCTAAGTCTTCTTTTCAACATTTAAGTTTGAGTAAACCCAAACCCTTCACTAAATATCTAGATAATTGTTTGGGTTTAAGGATTTAAATTTAAAAGAAAAGAAAAAGAATAGAAGGAGGTGCATGCATCTGTGCAAGTGTGTGTGTGAATGCATTTATGAGCATTAATCATGGGAAATTGCTAGGTAATTCCTCACAAAACCCTCACCTCTTCACTTGGTCGAATATCTCTCTCTCTCTCTACTGCTCTTACTCATTTCCTTTCATTTCTTGCATCATTCCAAGCAAATAAATCCCCAAAATCCCATATTTTATCACAAAAACCACATCTTTGATCATTTTTGCATCTTGGAGCTAGGAAAGCTTGGATCTTTATGTTCTTGAGGATAGGTAATGATCCTTATCTGTTCTTTTTATAGTTTTTGTGGTATATAGCTAGTTAGTTTTAGTTTTAAGTGGTTAAAGTTTTGTTTGATGCATAATATCGTATTTTAGTGTCATTTTGTGATATATGTAGTCTGCTGTGACCCGGAAAGTTTACTAGAAAACTAAACAATATAGCTGTGCTGTACCTGAGACCATAGGACCCCACCTGAGACATGAGACCCACCCCACCGGCCAGGGCCGGCGACGTACGAAGGGGATTCCGGCGACCTCGGCCCCTTGAGGGAGTTGGGGTGTGGGTTTTTGAGGGTAGGTCTATGCTGGGCTTTGGGTGTATTTGGTTCTGTTTGTTTGTTTCGTTTTCACTGTATAAGAAATCTGGAATCACCTAGGTAGTTTCTAATGTTTTGTGTCCGCGCGATACGTTATACGACACGGATCGTGCACTTTGGGTGGTTTTGCTCTTAAGTTGTTTTCATCATGTCGCTACGTACGTTAGCCACAATACGAACACTTGAGAGTATGTTTTGTGTTGTTGCGTCGGTCTAATATTGTTTGTACGTGTTTTAGGGTTATTATTAATATATACTTGGTTTATTGTTTTAATGTTGTAGGTTCGCAGGCGGGGACTACGGACACAGCTACAAAGGGAAAACAGATGGTTGGCTATACTTAGCCAGGAGTGTTGGTGAGTAGATTTAATATCTACAGGGGAATCGCCCGCATGGCGTTATGCGTCTGGGCTAGAAATGACTTAACTTGTCGCATATTCTATGTCATATTTAGAATTGCGCACTTACCCTACTGCTTAGTAAATTGTTGTGCTTGGACTAGTATCCTTAGGACACTGCACTATTATTGACGGCTCATGTTGCACAAGCACTGATTGTATGCCACACACACCGTCAATAATTGCCATGTCACGCACAACCCATATATAGAAATGATATTGTCTGCTTAGGGACATTGATACATTGATTCATATTTTTATTGTACTTATGACATATAGCATACCTGTACACTTACATGCTAGTTACCCATATACCTATATGGTATTGTACCATTATGATAAGTATATACACATATGAGACATAGCTACCTGTATATCTGGCATACATACATACATATACCTGGAAGGTATTATGGATAGGTATAGATACATACCTTGCTACAGCTACTTTGACATCATACATACTTACATATGTACACACATATCTTACTATACCGACATGGTTATGCATACCTTGTTATAGCTACATGTTCACTTGTCTATATTGTTGCATCTGATTTCGGGAAAATCATGAACCGTGTGATATATTTATTTAACTGGTTGCAGTTAAATAGTGGTTTTTCCTTTATATGATCATATTACTGTTTCATATTGCATATACTATATTCATAGATGTCATATGATGTTCTCTGATATTTTTACTACTATGTATATATAACAGTAGAGTGGGACGCTGTTATATATACCTTTACACCAATATTAAGGGAATGGGACGCTAATATATGTGTATTGATTCATGCATTCATACATATTCACTACTTGATGTTTTCTGGATTTGAGGACCATGGTTGTTTCATGAAATTATGCATTATTTGAAAAAACCGGTTTCTCTTGATATGATATTTCAGCTTCCGCCATGAGATTTCTCGGTTCGGAGCTTATATATACCCCATGCGAGGAGGTGTCGTGGGCCATGTGCGGGTACATGGTGGAGCCCGGTTGGTTCCCCGGGGTAAGAAGATCGAAGGTCCATGCCGTTGAGCCCGGCTGGGGGCGTTTGCCATCCGGTGACAGTATTTGGACTCGACGTATATCTGGGGGATATCGATCGAGGTTATGTACGTACATGCCTTGCAGATTGCGGGTGGTGCTTACCCAGGTTATTAGGATGTACGTACATGACATTGGAGGGCCAGTCCTAGGTGATGGCGCCTCAGAGATCAGTATTTTGGTGTCGATGCTTGACACTTGTTTCATGATGTTTTGGGTGTCGATGTTAGACACTCACCTTATATGAAACTTACTTTTTACTGATATTGTACACACTGGATATATGAGATATATTGATACTGTACATTCGGGATATATGAGATATACGTGACGTTAGACATCCAGGATATATGAGATTTACTTGATATTGTACATTAAGGATATATGAGACTTACATGATATGAGAACCAATTTGGGGGCTGATTTGTGGAAATTGGGAATTTGATTGTCTTATTGGATTTTGGTCCTACCACGAGGTTAGGATTTCCGTGGAAATGACATGTTTTAATTCCATACTCCATATTTATTGTTTATGCACTGCTTCATGTATTAGTAGTACCTGTTAGAGTACCTTCCATGACTGTTGCATTTACATACCTTTATTCATATCATTTCTTCATGTATTAGTAGTACCGATATAGTACCTTACATGATGCTGCATACAGATTGTCATATTATTACTGCTTCATGTGTAGTTGTACCTGTTAGTGTATCTTCCATGATTTTTTTCATTACATACGACTATTCATTGATATTAAATGCTTATGTTAGATTTGCGTTGTACGTGCATACTCGCGATTACCTGCATATGTTATTTACTATTCACGAGTTGGCAACTCATCCCCGTTGTGCCACAGTGTTTGCAGGTGTTCCTCAGGATAGTCAGAGGCAGGTTATTTCCATCCATCGCATCATCTTTTGGCTGCGGATACCACGTCGCCTGACAGTGTGCAGTTTTGCCCAGGTGGGTTTTGTGGTTATCCGATGTTGTATTGTATATTCGTTGTATCCATGTACTCTCCATCTACCAGTATTATGTATGACTTAGTGACTTGGTGTGAGGACGATAATGTATATTATTTTGTGACTTGGAGGTTTTTATGCAGTTTTATTTATATCGTCTCTTTCTTCGCTACGGCGTCGTATATCTGTTGTGGTGATTGTTTTCCGCCGTTGGGCGTGAATTTTGTTCCCGTTTGGGATGCTTTACTTTATATTTATGTTGTACCCGTTTTGGGGGCTTGTTTTTACAAAGGAGGTGCTGCCAAAATTTTAAGGAATAAAAGTGAGATTTTAAAGAATTTGGGTTGTGATTTCAAAGATTTTGAAAATACTATTATCACTTTCTTGCTACTTTTGATGGTTTAGATTTCTGGGTTTTGGCTTTCTTTTACTGCGTTACGCTTGTAGACGTTACGTAGTATTAGGGCCGTCACGTGCCAATTTCGGGTTGTGACAGCAACAATGATGACCTGATCCCGAAAAAACTTAGAAAAATGTCTCGCACTCAGGAGCTGATCGAAGAAATTGTCAATGTGAGGTAAAGGATTGTCACGTCCCGAAAGTACGGAATATGACCGGCACTTAAACTACGAACGTCTCGAGGCGTACGTAATCTAAGTAAGCCGAAAACCCAGAAATCCAAACCAAGAAAAGTAATAGAGTGAAGGAAAACCAATTTAAAACAAGTAGTTTCAATAGCATAAGCCGAATTATGCGGTTTTTAAAACATCAAAAATTTACTGAAAATTTCGGCAGTCTCCTTTGTAAATACTGGCCCCCAAATGGGATACAACATGAATAGTATACGAAATCAATAAAAAGGCATCCCCAAGCGGGAGCTAGCTCTTCGTCAATCGACGGTCACAACCACACAAGCAATATAATATACAACGCCAAGGGCGAGGATCAAAATTCAAAAGGAAACTCAAAACCACAAGAAAACCACAGAAATACAACGCGCGACTCTAAGGTCGAAAGAATAAACATCACTGGTCTCTATCTCAAATAAATACATGTTTGGTTGATGGAATTCTAGATACAACAGAATAATGATATACAAGATAAATAATGGGGGTATGATACAAGTAAACCCACCTACTAGCAAATCACCCGAATGAAACTATGCCCGCAAAGCCGTATTGAACCTGTACGGCAACCTGCAAGAAACTGGGGCACAACGGGGGTGAGTTGCCAACTCGTGAATAGAAAAACATCTACGCACAGAAATCGCATAAATAACGCAATCCTAGGTCAATGATCATAATATATCCTCAAATATATATAACATGCAGCCTATAACAATGGCTAGGGTAAATATCTAACCCGAGTGTAAACTCATGTGCCCGTGTCAGTGCCTCAGGTAGCAATATATCATATGAATGAGGTATGAATGCATGAAAACAGAATACATGTAAATGAAGAAACTGTTTTCATAGATTAGTGAGATTTCCTTCATATTTTTAAACTGAGGTATCATAAATGAAATCAGTATCAACAGTGTCTAGCATCAACACAAAACATAAATCTCACTGTCTCGAAATATCAATATCTCAATCTCAGTATCTAGGGCGCCGTCAGTCCAGACCGGCCCTTACCATCCATCTCAAGACCACGACGGTATCCTCCGGATATCCGACGCGTCGGGTAATATCACCGGTCGGTAGTGCTCCCCTGCCGGGCTCAACGTCAACACCACATTCCTCTTGCCCCGGGGTACCACACCGGGCCCACCATGTACCCGAAACGGTTCCTCCACTCCTCGAATCGGGTCTCGAAATCCATCAGCAAACTCAAGGTGGACGACTCATACA
This sequence comes from Agapanthus africanus, assembly GCA_030015575.1. NCBI lineage: Eukaryota > Viridiplantae > Streptophyta > Magnoliopsida > Asparagales > Amaryllidaceae > Agapanthus > Agapanthus africanus. The sequence goes on from CM057349.1 coordinate 334,589,364, forward strand.
TCATGGGAAAACCGCACTTTTTATTTTAAAAGAGAGAAAATGTTTATTTATGTTTTTGCGGTTTTCCTCCAAATCCAGAAAATCTCATGGAAATCCGAATCCAAACCTCAATAACACGTAAAATAGTGAATATATGCATGAGAATCCATGAATGCGGCATAACAATGAATAACAGTATGCATGAAGTAGCAGGTAATAACAACAATGTCTAAACTAACATATAAGGCAAGTACGCTATGTCAAGCAATAATATTTTCTAAGGTGTACGTGACATGGCAATTACCGATGAAGATGTGTGTGAGCCGGCAAGTAAGTGTACGTGGTACATACGCATCATCGGTAATGGTGCTGGTGTCCTAACAGCATGGTATCAATAATAGAGTATGAAACATAATATTAGCATGCGATGCGAAGCGAACCACAATAATGAGCGGGAGCTGAATACTAGACGCAACTATAACTAATCTGCACTAATCTAATATAAGTCCTACAAATGGTGCCTTTTGAAATAACACGAATCATGGGGTTTTGAAAGTAGGGGCTACGGTGTTTTTATGAAAAAAATACATCTTTTGAAATATCCGTAGGATCCCTTTGGCTGTCTTTTAAAATACCCACGATTCGTTAGTTTTTGAAATAGGTAAGAATCGAATCTAATCTAACAACTAAACTAAACTAAAGGGCTAAGCTAACAGGCTGGACTACAGGTAAGGAAACCGCCTAACATCTGAGTCGATACATATACATACCTGTATATATATTAGTCGGTGATCCCGCCTCAATAGTATCATATCCGATACCACATCTATAATCAGATATCCCAAGTCAAGAGTGCGGATCAATCATCAAGATATAGCTCGTACGTAAATCCGTCGTACGGCATCCCCAATTCTGGGTACGGGTCAATATCACATTCATCATACTATTCATCTGGTATCCTCTTTATCAAATATCATGATCGGGGTACTGATCTACGTCTAGTACAATACTGATACCGCCTAAGTATGCATGCACGTGTGTGAAACCCTACGTCAAGGACCCGCTACAACGTCATGTCGTATCTCGAATACGAACCCTACTATATCACCGATCTCACGGCCTCAAATCAAATCTCATCGACTCAGCTCAATCCCAAGTATCATCCTCAAATCCGTATGCGAACACATAGTCCCATACCCATGTGAACCCATAACTATAAAGAATCCCATGAGCATATATCAATAGGAATGTATGCAAGTATGTATGTGTATATGTGTAGTGCAACACTACCCTAGGGTTCGCAACACTAAAGTACTCCAACACACCAATATCCATCCTAAGCATCGTTATTAATCCCAAATAACATATAATAATTGTTGGTGTGTATACGCATCCGTATACACCACCACGGACTGCGGGGGTGCTATACGCCATCCACCCGACTTCTCCCCGTAGATATAAATCTACTCACCTGGTCCTCGCTAGCCGGTGCCGACGTCGCCACGTGCTTGCTTGTTGTCTCGAAGTCGACATGGGGGTACCTACATATCATAACGCACCATATCGCATTAAAACTAAATTCGAAATCGAAACGGCATACGAAAATCAAATCGGCACGCGTATCACGCATAGGTCCAAACCTATCGCCTACGCATGCAAGAATAGTCAGACCAACCCTCGATGTCGATGTACGAACGTCGAACCATCGAGAAAAATCCAAACACACCAATCGTGATTTCAAAACTCACTAATTATATAAGAAATAGGGTTTAGTTCATCAAAACCATAAAATTAAACAATTCGTTTTATTTTCCAAAAAACCTAGTTAGCATAAATTCCCATTTCGGTTCAAAACTTGATGTTTTACCCAAACTAAATATTTTGACGGTTCTAATGACCAAAATGCTCACTTAATATCATAATTAGGTCATACAAATCACCTCCATATTTTTAATCTCACGAATTAGCATTAACTCAAATTTCAAGTTTACAACAAATATCGATTTTAACACTTTTCAAGGTAAAATTCACAATTTATCAATTAAGCATGGTTTTGCACGATCAAAGTCGCTAAACAACAAATTAAAATGCTAATAAAGTCATCAAAACCTTAATTACATTTTAAATCTCAATTTTATATGTATTTCACTAAAACCTAGTTTGCAAATTACATAATTAATACAAATTTGAATTTAACAAAAATATAAACTACCAACTAGATTAGTTTTGGCATAACAACATGTTAAACTACACAATTATCCCATGATCAATTACAAGAACCCCAACTTAAATTCACAACCCTAATCTAGAATTTTCCAAACCCTCACTTAATAATTTCCACTTGAAATTAGAACCCAAGTTAACATTTAACTACTTAGCTTATGAAAACAATACCAACAAATTAACCATTAGATAAGATTATACCTCCAAGACTTGTAGATTTACATGCATCATAGCCTCCCAAATTATCTTCTATGCCCCAAAATCCATGCTAGATGGGCTAAAGAATAATGGGTAAGTGTTGGATTTGAATTTAGCTTTGATTTTGTGTTAATTTTGAAGCATTTTGTGGATTTTTTTGTGATGAAATGAGAGGGAGAAGAGGGGGGAAAGCTACTGCAGTGGGAAGAAGCAAGTTTCGGCCAAAATGGGGGGGATGAGGAGAGAGAGAGAGGTGTTGAATGAAAGGGTCAAAGAAAGCCATACTTCAAGTCAACACTTAACATCTTTTCCTTTATTTTTCCTTTTCTTTTCTTTGTTTGTTTTGACTTTTAAGTGGGGAGATGAGTGGGGGGCTGCTGAATTCAGCAAAGGGGTAGAGGAAATGGGTGTGTGTGGGTGTGGATACGGATGTGGGGTGATGAAAAATGATAAATACAATACCCCAAACATCCATTTACGCTAAAAAAAAGCCTTTTTTTTCTTCAATAATTTCTAAACCGTTTTGGCAAATGATTTCGTTCCAAAAACCACATGATAAATTTTTATTTAATGTTTTATGATGCACAAAATTTGTTTCAACTCATTCCAATTTGTAATTTTCCCTAATTAAATGTATCAGTGACGGCTTAAAATAATAATAAAATAATATTTTTTTCAGAAAATTTAAAATTTCACCAGCGGCTCAATAAACACCAAATAATAGCAATTACATAGCTAGAATATGTATATTTAATTTTTATAATAAGATATTTGTATTTTGACTTTTTTACAGAAAACCCCCTCATTTTACCGATTTTCCGAAATTTCACCGAAACGATTTTCAAAACGTTACAAGGATACTTATTCGCACCGTAAGCCGGTTCAGCTGATGATCTATCAATACACAACCTCACTGCCGTCTTTCTCCTTGACGAACAGAAATAGGGGCTCCCTAATGCGAAACACTCAGACGCACAAAAACTCCCCCAATACACAACTCTGCAGCTGATCCTTAAGCTCCTTAAGCTTCGCTGGCTCATCTAGAACAACGTCGGAAAACTCTTGCACGATAGAAATCCGGTCCAACAATCCCACTGTGGCTCCGGTATCACGAATGAACGCCAAGAATCTTCGACATCATCTCCTCAAAAGCCGACTAGCGAAAAAGGCTGCATTCAAGCTGTGAGAGACGGCACCACTGTCCTCCTGCACAACAAGAACTGACTTGCCGGGAAAACAAACCTGACTGTTTTCTCGCGGTGGTCCACAGACGCCTAGCACGTAGCCAACCAGTCCGTGCCCAGGAGAACATCAAATCCAACATCTCTAGAAGGATCAAGTGACGGATGAATTTCCTAACCGATTGGCACACGACTGAAATACGTGTTGCGCAACAAAAGAATCGCTGACAGAAATTAACACAACTAACGGCTGATCTACTTAACTCGACTCTCCTCGTCCCAAACCTTTGCTACTCCTGCAACGGTCACGAAAGCTGCCTCGACGACTAGGCCTCTGTCTCTGGCTGGTACACCGGTACGAGTCCTCCACGGTTCCGGAACTCCCAAAGTCTCTGGAATACGTGTCTCGTAACTGGGGCTGCATCCACTGGTGCTATGTAGGTGACGGAGTGCTGCATGCTGATCGCAAGGAACAACTGGGTAACAGGGGTGACCACCTCCTGTCGCTACGCTCGAACGGTCTCAGCCAATGAACTTATCGTCTGGCGCATGTCCTGCATTTCTGCCACAAGCCTAGCGATACTATCTGTCGAAGGCGGATCCGTCTGCTCCTGTGCAACGAGCATGCCATCCTGGTCAATCCTCGTCCTACCCGAGTCAATTCTGACCTCGGTCCTCGCTGCATCTCTCTGAGTCCCCATAGTCGTCGGCGGCAAAGGCTATAAATAAAAATAGGATTCGATATGAACACGGAAATCGAATCACAAGGATATGAATCATCAAGGAAAGAATTTCAAGTAATTTATACTTAGATCACTTTAGACGGAGTACCGCATCATGAGTATGCTGCAGACATACACACACTACGTTACTCTGCTTAACCTACCTACTCCATCATACCAAGGTCATCCTACACTCCGAAAGGTAAAACCTAGCGCTCTGATACCAACTTTGTCACGACCCGAAATTGGCACGTGACGGCCCTAATACTACGCAACGTCTACAGGCGTAACGCAGTAAAAGAAAGCCAAAACCCAGAAATCTAAACCATTAAAAGGCAAGAAAAGATAATAGAAGTTTTGAAACATTTGAAATCGCAACCCAAATTCTCTAAAAGTCCAACTTTATTTCCTTTAAAATTTTGGCAGCACTTCATTTGTAAAAACTAGCCCCAAAAATGGGTACAACATAAATATAAATAAAGCATCCCCAAACGGGAGCAAATACACGCCCAAAGACGGAAAACAACCACCACAACAAATATACGAAACCGTAGCGAAGAAATAAAAGATGATAGAAAGGAAACTGTATAAAAGACACCCAAGTCACAAAATAATATACAATATCGTCCTCACACCGAGTCTCTAAGTCAAACCAGAAAGTAGTAGATGGAGAGTACAAGGATACAACGAATATACAATACAACAACGAATAACCACAAAACCAACCTAAGCAAACTGCACACTGTGAGCTGATGCGGTATCCGCAGCCAAAGATGATAAGATGGATGAATATAGCCCTGTCTCTAACTACTGTGAAGAAAGACCTGCAAAACAACTGTGGCACAACGGGGGTGAGTTGCCAACTCGTGAATAGTAAATAACATATGCAGATAATCGCAAGTATGCACCTACAGCGCGAATCTAATATATGTAAGCTAAAAGCAGTAAAAAGTCATATGAATGCGATAATCATGAAAGGTGCACTAGCAGGTACAACTAATACATGAAGCAATAATATGACAATCTGTATGCAACAATCATATAAGGTACTAAATCAGGTACTACTAATACATGAAGTAATGATATGACAATGTATATATGCAACAATCATGAAAGGTACTCTAGCGGGTACAATTAACACATGAAGTAATGCATATAAATAAAGGTATGTAAATGCAACAGTCATGAAAGGTACTCTATCAGGTACAACTAATACATGAAACAATGCATAAATAATAAATGTGGGGTATGGAATGAAACATGTCATTTCCACGGAATCCTGACATCGTGGTAGGATCACAATCCATCAAGACAATCCAAATCCCAATTCCTCAAATCAGTCCCTAAATTGGCTCTCATATCATGTAAGTCTCACAAATCCTTAATGTACAATATCGAATAAATCTCTTATATCCTGAATGTACAAAATCAAGTGAATCACATATATCCTTTATGCATAATATCAAGTAAATGTCATTTGTCCTAAATCCAATATCAAGTGAATCTCTTATAACCTAGGAATATTTGCATGAATAAATATGATGAAGTATATGAATTGATATCAATACGCATATATTAGCGTCCCATTCTACTAATATTGGTGTAAAGGCATATATAACAGCGTCTCATTCCACTGTTATATATACAAAGAAGTAAAATATCATGAAAACAATGTGCCAAGTATCGACACAGAAATGCTGATCTATCAGGTGCTGTCACCAAGACTGGCCCCCTGATAAGTACGTATCACACGCTATCCGAAAAGCACGAGTGCCTAGCTCTGACCCTCGTCTTTCCACGTATCCATACGTACATGACTCCCAACAGTATCCCCATGATAACTGCCGAGTCATTGGTAATGTCACCGGTAGGTACTTGCCCACCTTCCAGGCTCAATCGGCATGGACCATCGATCATCTTGCCGAGGGGAACCGTACCGGCCCCACCATGTACCCTCATACGGCACCCGACTCCTCGTATGGAGCATATAATCAGAACCGATAAATCTCGTGGTGGATGCTGAAATATCATATCAAGGGAACCGGGTTTTTCAAATAATGCATAATTTCATGAACTCCCACGGTCCCCAAATCCAGAAAATATCATGAAAAATCCATATCTCGATGCGAAAATCCATGAATCTAATATATGCAACATAAAACTGTATGAAAGCGTATAAAGGAAAAGCCGTTAATTAACTGCAACAAGTTAATATAAATATTATGCGGTTCCTAATTTCTCCAATTCTAAAATAATATCAAGTAAAGGTAAACATGTAGGTATATCCAGATATATATGTAAACATAAAGGTATAGCAAGGTATATGTATCTACCTATAAGTAAATGATGTAATATACCCCCTGGGTATAAGTGAAATATGTGTGCAAGGTATACCTGTAGCTATGGCATATAGGGTGTATGTACCTATCGCTAATGGTATAATACTCTATAGGTATACAGGTATCTAGCATGTAAGTATGTCAAGGCATATGTGTAAGCATATAGGTATACAGGTATGCTATAAGTCATATGCAATAAGAAATATGAATCAATGTCTCAATATTCCTAACCAAACGATATCATTTCTATATGTGGGTTATGCATGACATGGCAATTATTGACGGTGTTGTGGCATACAATCAGTGCTCGTGCAACATGAGCCGTCAATAATATGTGCAGTGTCCTAAGGATACTAGTTCAAGCACAACAATAACTGAGCAGTAAGGTATATGCGCAATTCTAAATATGACATAGAATATGCGACAGAATTAACATCTCTAACCCAGACGCATAACGCCATGAGGGAGATTCACCTATAGATGTTAAATCTACTCACCAACGCTCCTGGCTAAGTGAAGCCTACCACCTGTTTTCCCTTTGTAGCAGTGTCCGAAGTCCCCGCCTGCGAAGCTGCAACATTAAAACAATAACGCAAATATATATTAATAATAGACCCAAAATACGTACAAACTACATTAGACCGACGCAACAACACAAAACATACTCTCAAGTGTTCGTATTGTGGCTAACGTGCGTAGCGACACGACGAAACCAACCCAAGAGCAAAACCACATAAAGTGCACGATCCGTGTCATATAACGTATCGCGCTTAAACGAAACACAAGAAACTACCTATGTGATCCCAGATTTTGCATACTAAGAAAACTCAACAATCAAACAAGACCAAAAACACCCAAACCAGAGCATAGACCTACCCACAAAAACCCAAACCCCAACTCCACCCAGGGGCCGATGTCGCCGGAATTGCCTTCATACATCACCGGCCAAGTCTGAGATCTAGGGGTTCGTGCTCCAGGTGAGGCCCTATGGTCCCTGGTACAACACAACTACATTGTTTAGTTTTCTAGTAAAATCTCCGGGTCACAGCAGATCACAGAAGTCATAAACGACACTAAAAATACGATATTATGCACAAAACTTAACTTTAAACAATCAAAACTAAATCTAACAAGCTAAGCTACACAAAAAACAACAAAAACAACAGAAAGAGATCAATACCTAGCCAAAAGAACACAAAGATCCAAGCTTTGCATGCTCCAAGGCTTCCAAGAGGCAAAACCAAGATAAAGATGTGATTTTGATGAACTTTTGTGAATTTTGTGATGGATTTGTGTGAAGAAGCTCAAGTGTTCAGTTTGAAATAGAAAGAGATGAAGAATAAAAGAGTTAGAGAAAAGAGAGAGTGTGTGAGGATATGAGAGAGGGAAGTGAGTGTAGGGTGAAGTGAGAGTAACAATGCATTAACTCCTCATTAATGCCTTCACACACACCTCACCTTGCCACCTTTCACTCAACAAAAGAAATATCTTCTCTCATCTCATAAAAGATCAAGTGAAATGATTTAGGGTTTAGGGTTCAGAAAAAGGATAAGATAAAGCAAAGGGATTAGATTAGGTTAAGTGTCAAGGTTACTAAGAACAAAATTAGCACAAACAAATCCTCACATTTACGTGCACACGTGCGTGCATGCCCATAACAAATAATAATAAATCATTAATTAAATGTTATAAAATGTGAGAAACCCGAATTGGTAAACTTTTTACAGTAAACCCGCACTAACGTTTAAACGATCACTAACCGAAATCTAAGACGTTATAGACGAAACCCCTCATATCGCTCATTGCCTCCATGTGACTCGGGACTGTACCAAAAATCCACTTGTTTGCACGACTCCTTTGAGCCGTGGTAGGGAGGAAATCAAAGCATAGTGAAAGCCACACAAGACTCTATGATGATCTCGGGTCTACATACTAACATGCACCAGTGTTACCAGAGAACTGCTATCTGACGATAGGTATAGTACTAACTAGGAGTTCTCGGCGAGTCCTGTTCGGTGTACCCATTCTCTAATGAGCACTTGTGTACAATCTTTGATGTCAAACACCAATGGTTGTGGGATCAACCATCGCCCAATACAGGGTCAAGAAACACACACTAGTCTACTCTAAAATATCGATGCCCTGTCTCGATATCCTCCCAACTAGGAACTGTTAAAAGATGTACTTGTGGACCACCCTGACCCCACTAGTATGATCTGCATCATAGTCCTGGTAGCCAAGTACATATCCTAGGGCTTTATCAACATGTAAGAGAGAGACAATATAATAATACCAGTTTACATGTTAAGATAAAGGCAACCAAATAGCATACTATCATGTCGAGCAAGAAAGTCCTCCATATATGTCCAAGCATCCACTATATCATACAATAATGGCAACCAGGGCATACACATCACTAACATACATAACCAATTGTAAGTGCATGGCGGCGCCCCGGCCGTCAATCCGACGCCGGAGTGCGGAAACGAAAAACTTTTCAAACTAGAAAACCGGCGCCACCGCGCACTAAAAACCCGGATCAGGCCATTAACCTAACTCTAGCAAACAAGAATGAGAGTAGAGAAGCTATACCAAGCGATCCGTGTCCTTCGGTCTTCGCCTCCACTCCGATCTCCTCGCGGAATCTCCGGTCGTCGCCTCCTCGTCGAAACGGGCACCACATCGCCGGGTTCTTTTACGGGCTCACACCTCTGGACCGAGGCAACTCGGGCGCGAAGTTGGCTAGCTGACGCATCCAAGGAATGCTGTAGACTAGAGGAGAAACCATTGTCTCATTTGGGGTGAATTTGCCTTTGGTGATGGAGGAATGAACAAGATATGAACTTGGGAATTTTGGCGGCAAGCTAAAAATGAGATGAATGATAATTTTTCCTACATGAAAAATGAACTCCCTCTTTTTCTCCTCACAAGTGGCCAGCCCCTTAAGGAAATGGTGGAGGGTAAAATTGCAATAATGCAAGGAAAGAATATGAATTATAATCATCAACAAAAATGGTCACACCATTTCACATCTAATCTAATCAAAACTCTCATCTCATAAATGCAAGCAATGTGATGGAAAAAGAATCTCATGATTATGAAGCCACATTTACGAAAGACACCCTCCACAAATGATAATTTGCACACTTGCAAATACCCCCTCCATCAGAAGGTCCAGCCGTGAAGGAACAAAGGAAAACTGGCCGGAACGGAATGCAAACTGGCAACTTCAGAAAACTGATCCCGTAATAAATTACAAGAAAACCCCGCGACTGCATATACATGCCCGCATTTGTATTCCCACTGAATACAAATGCAAAGAGACAAAATCTACACTGTACAATATTAGGATCCGGCTTAAACCAAAGCCCGCTAGTAAAAACCGTCCGATCACGATCCGTGCAATACCGCACGTATCTGATCGAACCCTACCATATCTCCATACGGCCTCTACAGCGTTTCGCCCGAAACTTGAGAAACTGGTCTGTGGAGGACTCTAAAGACTCGTCAATACTTTGGTTGTGGATTTAACCACTAGCACGTCAGAGGTGTTAGCCAATACGTAACGGGCTACCAGGTATTGACCAAAAGGGACGTCGATGAGCGAACTCATCCTGACACCCTACTGAGCCTGTCAGTGACAATATCCGTACAGTCCGGTCCGTTCGTCTATGAGCATCGCATGGCGGGCCTAGGGGGTTGGTAAAAGTCATACCCCCAAAAGCGGCTCAAGTCGTGTCGGAGTGTAGCCCAGAACACCCTGAGATACTACTGGAATACCTACCAGTAAATCTCCTGCCTTGGCCAAGGACTTCGTGTAATGGTTCTCCTAGACACAGCGCGACCTCACCCCCAATACCGGGAGAGACGAACCCCTGCAGATCCGCTCACTGCCTCCATGTGGCTCGGGACTGTACCTAACTAAAACCTGTTTGCACGTCTCCTTTGAGCGTGGTAGGGTAGTAATCAAAGCACAGTGGGAACTCACACGAAACAAATGACGATCTCAGGTCGATGAACTAACCTATACACATGTCACCAGGGAACTGCTATCTGACATCTGGTATAATCCCAACTAGCAGGTTCCCGGCGAGTCCTGTCCGGTGTACTCATAACCCAATGAGCACCTGTATACATCTTAGGTGAACCAACTGACACCAGTGGCTTGTGAAACCGGCCACCGCCCCTCGTCGGGGTCTCGACTGTATACACTAGTCTACTCTGGAGTATCGATGCCCTGTCTCAAAACTCCCACGACTATGGACCTTTTAAGGATGTGCTTATAAACCCCAGCTCCCACGTATATCATCGCCCTCATACTGCTGGCAATCAAGCAAGAATCCTAGGGGCTCTATCAGCGTGCAATAGCGACCTGTAAGGTCACCTAAAGCAGTACACGATGATAAAGATAAACCAGATAGCATACTATCATTTTGAGTAAGACTGTCCTACCGGCATAGATCCTCCCTCAATCATTGCAATTACGTGCCTGTGATCCAATAATTGACTCTGAGGGCACTATATCCAACAATCTCCCACTTGCACTCAAGGCTAATTATTGCGATGTCGCATACTCACAGCCCGTGTGATACCGAACACCCAACTCCTCTACTAGTCAGTCTCACAAAGCTCGTTTGCGAAACTATTGCGTTCGAGGAATAGCCTCAGTGAGTGGATCCGCTCAGATGTTTCTTTCTATATCTCTCTTTATCTCAAGTTCGCGGAGAAAGCCATCTCCCGAAATAAGCAATACCTGTCTTAGAATATGTCTGGATATCTGATGGGACCTGGCTCATAAATGAACTCCAAATCCAAACTTCTTAGACTGTATCGTCAACTGAACTTAATCAGTATCCTGCGCCATGCCTCCCTCAGTTTCCGCCTGGACCACCTGTCCAAACTACTGCCCCTCGTCAGAGGGAGAACTATAACTCTGACAGTCACTCTGTCATCCAGGTCACCTTGGAAGCCTGGAATGATAACCGTCTCCCGAATGAGGCTGTCGTTATCATTTCCTTAGAACATCAACTTATGTTCTAAAACTGCTTCCGATCGTTTCTCCAGGATTGGATCAATATCACCTTATTGCATCTAGTGCAAAAACAACATCCATATCCTATGTGGAGAAACCACTGTGTGACAACCAAAGTATAACCGATCGTAGTATAGGAATTTCACTTCCTACTCTGTGTATGTCATCTAAATACCAGGACATCACACCCTACTACCTTCTTAACTGATCCATCCCCTATTCTGATAAAGTCAAACCTATGACTGTCATATCAGAAATAGATGATCTATCTCCGCTATATCTGCTTTAGTCTATAAATAGACATAAACCACTTGTCCACTATGCTTCCGCTGCTCCCACTGACTACGACAACCCTCTGGCAGAGTCATATAGACGTACACTTCTAAAGCTAGTTCAGAACGACGCTATACTTATCCTCCTGCCGGGTCTCACAGCCTGGAACAACAGCAATGGCAAGCCTGGGTAAACAAGAACCTCCCTGTCACCGTCCTTGAGGCTACCGGAGTACCTCTCGGGTGCCTGAGGTTACCCACCATATCTGCGGAGTGGCTAATGGAATGTCAAACCAGATTAAATCTTTAGGTTCTTATCAAACCTTCAGTAATCGTTTGCGGTTCTGGAATCACTTCCAGTTCTACCATACTCCCACTACTATTTTCTAAAAAAATCCATTTTTATTAAAATTGTGGCGAGTCTAGAACAATATCACTATTGATCTTCCAGATGGTAGAAAGTCAACCCTCGTCATAGGCTGGGTCAACCCACAAACAGCCATTACAGAAACGTGCCTTGAGTTATCCAGAGTCTGGTTTTAAGCATAAGCCGGACAACTCCCCGTACCTTAACAATGTTAAGATATGAACTGTTCTATATCCAATACAGAAATAGAGGCACTGATTTAATTGAACCAGATTCAAATCATGCAGCTGTCTCCAGTGCATGTCAACTAAATGGAAAGAGGCCGATCAGCGTTACTCAACTTAGGAATACTTCCAATTATGAGTAACCTGAAAGAGAAGCTAGTTCTCTTAATCATTACTATCAACTGAATACCATACACAAGTATCTATATCTTCGATCTCTTTGAAGAATCCCGATACTTGCAACGCCTGGTTCTCTACTTTATTCATATACCTATAACTTCTCAAAACTTGGACCTTGCATTTCTATGAAACACGTGTTTAAGAATTAGAGAAGTCACAAGTAAGCAGAACATAGTACGAGCACCAACCCCTCTATCCTCACGGACACTGGACAACATACAATACTCTGTATAAATCCTTTGAGTCTAATAACTCATTCTCTGTGTGTCGTAGGTTGAAAACTGTACTATGGTTATGAAGAATTACACCGCTATTTAATGCTCCTTACCTAACCATCCACTGATATAGGTAAATGTCATAGACACAATTTCAAAAAGGTATATCTCACTCTATAAAAATAGACGTACAGATATATCAATTTGAAATTAGTGCATAATAACGGATATTCAAAACCAAATATTTGCCGTCCGGCAAACTACCCAGGTGATTTCCTCAAATATCACCAATTACAACGAATTCCGATATAATGAGGATAATCACCTAATTCCCAATAACTTACTCCCACTCATCATCTGTAAAACCATACATATGTGAGAATCATACCTGGTAAATACATACCCTGGAGCAAGGGCTAATTGGGAAATCAGTTTTCTTTTAACAGTACACAGTGAAACTGAAATATTGAAATGTTTTGTAGGAGTATCCCGGTATTCCTAGTAATGCCTCTTCCATTATCCAGATTCACAACTGTAACCGTATAATTCTTTGCCATCTCTCCAAATCCCTTTATATGTCTTTAGTCATTACCTTCTGTACACCCTCTTAGGCTAAATGGTTTTCTTCCTTCCCTACCGTTCGGCACCAGCCTATGGTTTGGAAGAAGACTATCCAATAAGCATAATGGGTGTACTGTCCTAATCCTAGGAGTACTCGCAATGCGAGAGAAGGTGAAGATAAAAGAAAACCGAATAAACCTTATTCCTATTTCTCTTGAACCAGAATCTATCCCCGAACTGGAACAAGTTCCTTTCGAGTTCGTATATAACCATACGATGGAGTATCCAAATAAACTGTGGATCTTCGTAGTGATACAGAGTGTTCTGGAGAAATACAAAGGTGATTTTAGGATTGGCGAAGAAATACTTGGTTTGGTCGTGAATAGCAGTCGCAGTTTACTTTGCCCTCTTACTAATCCCTTTCTTTGTCTTAACTTAATACCTTCTGTACACCGTTTAGGCTAATTGGTTTTCTTCATTCCCTACCGGTCGGCACCAGCCTATGGTTTGGAAGAAGACTATCCAATTTGCGTAATAGGTGTACTGTCCTAATCCAAGGAGCACTCGCAACCTGAGAGAAGGTAAATGTAAGTCCATGCTACCTCTCCCGGTACTTACGGGCTTGCGGAAATGATGAAAAACGATTTTCAAGAGGTGGTAACATGGACTCAAAATACGGATCTTTGTTAAACAACTAACTAACAAACCTAACAAGAGTTTTACCTACTCGGTTAGGGGGTTATACCTTTCTTGAACTCCTTCGTCTTCAACTCTTTCCGGTGTACGGATCGGCCTCACCTCGTCGTCTCCTTGCGCCGAAGATGGATCCACCTGAAATCTTCTACCTTTGGCTTCTTCTTCGAACTTGAAGAAACTAGAACACTTGGTTTGCCAAACCTTGTGAACTAGGATGAGTAGAGAAGTGATTTGGGTTTTCTTTTATCTCTAAGGAAATGTTTCTCAACTCATGAGAGGGTTTTGCCTTGAGCTAGAGAGAGAGCAAGAGGAAGAGCAAGAGGGAGAGCTTAAGCAAGAGAGAGAAATGAAATGAGAGAATGAGTAACTCTTTTGCCATCCAAGCTCTCATAATCCAAAACCATCATAAAAAAAATAGTAATCAAGTATTGTGTGATGGTTCAAGTCAAAATGGTTATATCATTTCATGCACTCATTTTGCAAAAACAAACAAGCAAGCAAAAGTCTTTGCCATGAAATGATAGCCATTGTCATGATGATGGTCAACTAGTCCAACCTAGTCAACCGGTCAACAAAGTCAACAAGTCAAAAAAGTCAACCCCTCAACAACCCTGTCACCATAATACTTAATTAATATTATTGTTAATTATATTTCTTATTCTCATTAGGGTTTAGCCAAAAGTCAATAGTCAACAGTCAACAGTCAACAACCCTAATGAGAATCCTCTGCCTCTGTCTCTCTGTCAACTGTGCATACACACCCGCATCCGCGTTCCGAGGAACACGAATACAAACGAGATAAAACCAATCCCAAAGTGTACACTAGGATCTGGTTTAAACCAAAGCCCGCTAGTGTTAACTGTCCGGACACCAAACGTGCACAAGTGCACGGATGTGACCGAA
This sequence comes from Agapanthus africanus, assembly GCA_030015575.1. Classification (NCBI taxonomy): domain Eukaryota; kingdom Viridiplantae; phylum Streptophyta; class Magnoliopsida; order Asparagales; family Amaryllidaceae; genus Agapanthus; species Agapanthus africanus. The sequence goes on from CM057349.1 coordinate 334,604,456, forward strand.
CCCTGTCGCAAAACCATGCGACCTGTCACAAAACCATGCGACCTCTACTCTTTTGCCTAAAGGCGAATAGCTTTCTGTGTGGGACTCTAAAGACTCGACACTACGCTGGCAGTGGGTTTAACCACAGACCGCAAGCGGCACTAGCTGTGCGTAACGGTCCCCAGGTAGATGCCGACAAGAAGACTGACGAGGTGAAACCCATCTGAACTCCTACTGAGCCTGAATGTGACAATCTCCGTACAGTCCGGTCTGTTCATATAATACATCGCATGGCGGGCCTAGGGGGGCGGTAAACATCAGTCCCCTACTAGCGGTACAAGTCGTGTCGGAGTGTAGCCCAGAATACCCTGAGATAACACTGGAAACCTACCAGTATATCTCGCTTGCCCTGGCCAGGGACTACTCGTGTAATGGCTCTTCTAGAGACAGCGCGATGTCAACCCCCAATACCGGGAGAGACGAATCCTGTCTAACCGTCACTGCCTCCAAGTGCTTCGGGACTGCACCCAAAAAACTACCTGTTTGCACGACTCCTTTGAGCCGTGGTAGGGTAGTAATCAAAGTACAGTGGGAACACACTCGAGGCGAAGTGACAGTGTCAAGTCAGCGGACTAAGCTGTACTCATGTCACCTGGGAACCGATAACTGACGATAGGTATAGTACCAACCAACAGTCCCCGACGAGTCTTGTCCAGTGTACTCGTAACCTAACGAGCACCCGCATACTATCTCAAGTACGACGTACTGACGGCTGTGGGACAGACCGTCTCCCAAGCTGGGATAAGAAGCGCATACGCTAGTCTACTCCGGAGTATCGATGCCCTGTCTCGATAGTCCTACGACTAGGGACCTGCATAAGGATGTGCTTATAGATTACCCAGCCCGCACGAGTGTGACTGCCATCACAACGCTGGTAATCAAGCAAAGATCCTAAGGGCTCCACTAATGTGTAAAGGCGATATGCTAAAAGAAACACATGCACACATAAAAGCAGAAACAAACCAAGTAGCATACTACTATATTGAGCAAGATTGTCTATACAAGGTGAATATCCCAAGCTTTCATTAAGTAATATACAAACTAGTATGATACAGTAATGGCCTCTAGGGCATATACACTAACAGTAAAAGGAAAAGACAACTGAATAGACCTATTCGTTTTCTCCAGAACCGGAAACCATCCTCAAATTCCTTCGAGTTCGTATATAACCATACGATGGTTTTATCCAATGGAAGTGAACGTTCGTAGTAATACGGGGTGCCCTGGAGAAAAGGGTAAAAGTAGGAGTGGCAATGAGGTATGCAACTCTGACAATCCAAAAGCCGGTGTTTAAGAAAGTTCGGTTAATTTTGGTCACTGAGTTATAGTCAAGGGTCAGGTCATGGTCGCTGCCAAAGAGAGAGAGAAAAGAAACACTCAGCGTGCACTCTAACTTAAATCAGAATGGTTATCACTTTATCTAATCAGGAAACCTCCCACTGTAACGTCAAATTCTTCCCTAAACCTGAAAGAAGAATTAGTCAGGATCACCCGAGAAGTAAACCAACTCATCAGTGGGAATCGGAATCCAACTATCATCGCATGATAACGTGACGGAATCCGCTCACGTTATCACACTCCAGAAGGTATGCGCATATCTGGCAAGTTTCAGTTTCTTTAGAAACTCCCGATGTGATTTTTGCCCCATGCTCTTATGACCTTGACGAAGGTCAACAAATCATAAGTCACGTGTCAAGTTCTACCCGTCATTGTCCAGGTTAATTTGAACCCACCCGTACAAGCCCTTGACGAAGGTCAACAAGGCTATACGACTGTCCCAAACCAACACATCTATCTATGCAGCAGAAAGTTAACAAGCAGCTACCATACACTATGCCTTGACGAAGGTCAACAAACATAGCATGAATACTACGTGCTACCCGTCTGAAACGACGGAGGGCTACGAATGGTTTCTGCCGAAAAACCTTTAACGTAATGAACTTGATATCGTTGAAGGAACTGGATAGCTTTTTAAAAATATAGTGACGAAAACCTTTGCTAAAGAGGTCACTCCCGGTGAAGGGATCTCGGCTCTTTCCCCGTAGAATGAGGTGCAAGATATTCCAACTGAATACCACGATGCAAAGCAAAAGCAAACGACTATAGTGAAGTTATTGCCCTGACGCAAACTTTTGTCCAAGGGGTCACTCCCGGTGAAGGGATCTCGGCCCTTGCCTCGTCGACTGAGGAGCAGGATATTCCAACTGAATACCACGATGCAAAACAAAAGAGAACGCCCTTGCAATAACAGCTTTTTGAAAAGCGTTCCAACAACATCAGAATAGGTTTGTTTAGCTTGCATTGATCCGAATCAACGCAGTCCCATCAATTGATCACACCACAAAAGAACGAAAATAATGATGTACGTATATGTCATCCGCATTCGCCACTGGGTCCCGTCATCACCCGTTAGGTTACTTAACTAACGACAGAGTGGGGACTGGACTAGCGCGGGTGCAAAACATATACAACATCTACTAGTATATATATCAATATATAATATCGCTCAAGGCGTGATAAAATGCAACATCACAGAAATTTAATAAGCATCACAGAACAATACAGATATTTGGGATCCCTGGGTTTTATAAAGCCGCTACTGAAACCCGACGTTCCCCTGGTCGTGTGGATAGCCTGTGCAATGAAATCCTAGACCCCTACGGGCGCGGCAAGTTACCCGCCAAAACCTGAAGCGAGGCAGCCCCCTTCAGCAACGTGAATGGACCACTCAGCACTTCACGGAATCCGGTAACTCGGGCACCCCTCCTGGGTCAACCTGTACCCCCTACAAATGTGGCGAATAGCCCGCCAATTCTAGAGTGAAGCCCCCTCCGTCTCAACGCCATGAGATGCGGGCTCGTTGCCCTCTAGAACCCGGCTATCCGTGCACTCCTCCGCGGGGTAATCCTAGTACAGAAAGTAAAATATACATACAACGGGTATATCGACCTCAGCCCGGTCGTGCCCCAAAAGAATAATATACAAACAGGCAGTAACGGCAGTCCACATGTCGGACGCTCGCCCCGCAATATCAAATGTACATAAAAATACCAAAACTGTACTAACATTGCATCCAGGCTATCCCCCACGACCAATCCGCAACATCACAGCACAACACAGAACATCAACGTGAATGTCACGTTCGCAAATCCGTCTAAAAGGGCTATAGCAGTTAGACAGAATTTACCGATCAAATGACATTCACGGTCGCAGATATAACGTAAATACTATGAACTAACATGTTTAAAATTCTCGATCGATCAAATTTACCGAAATGGGCCCCAAGCACTACTGTAGCACTCACAGAAAAACTGGGCCCAAAAAGAATATCCCAAAACCCCTATTTCCTAGCCAGAAGCCTACTGTGAAAATTTGGTGCAAAGATAGCACTTTCCCACCGCGGAACCGCGGCCAAACCAGGGGTTTGGTCGCGTTTCCGCGGTCGTACTAAGGAATCATTGCATCGAATTTTCCCAGAATGCTTAGAATTGCCTGCATGTGTTTCTGCAACAACCTGAAAAAAATTTCGAGCTAAAAAAAATTCGACAGAAACTTATGCAATGGAAAATACGGTTTTTGGGATTTTTGTTCGATCGAGTTCTAAACATACTAGAGCAAGCTAGACAAGGTCAATGGCATGGCTCTGATACCAGTGTAAGTGCACGGCGGCGCCCCGGCCGTCAATCCGACGCCGGAGTGCGGAAACGAAAAACTTTTCAAACTAGAAAACCGGCACCACCGCGCACTAAAAACCGGATCGGGCCATTAACCTAACTCTAGCAAACAAGAATGAGAGTAGAGAAGCTATACCAAGCGATCCGTGTCCTTCGGTCTTCGCCTCCACTCCGATCTCCTCGCGGAATCTCCGATCGTCGCCTCCTCGTCGAAACGGGCACCACATCGCCGGGTTCTTTTACGGGCTCCCACCTCTGGACCGAGACAACTCGGGCTCGAAGTTGGCTAGCCGACGCATCCAAGAAATGCTGTAGACTAGTGTAGAAACCATTATCTCATTTGGGGTGAAGTTGCCTTTGGTGATGGAGGAATGAACAAGATATGAACTTGGGAATTTTGGAGGCAAGCTAAAAATGAGATGAATGATAATTTTTCCCACATGAAAAATGAACTCCCTCTTTTTCTCCTCACAAGTGGCCGGCCCCTTAAGGAAATGGTGGAGGGTAAAATTGCAATAATGCAAGGAAAGAATATGAATTATAATCATCAACAAAAATGGTGACACCATTTCACATCTAATCTAATCAAAACTCTCATCTCATAAATGCAAGCAATGTGATGGAAAAAGAATCTCATGATTATGAAGCCACATTTACAAAAGACACCCTCCACAAATGATAATTTGCACACTTGCAAATACCCCCTCCATCAGAAAGTCCGGCCGTGAAGGAACAAAGGAAAACTGACCGGAACGGAATGCAAACTGGCAACTTCAGAAAACTGATCCCGTAATAAATTACAGGAAAAACCCGCGACTGCATATACATGCCCGCATTTGTATTCCCACTGAATACAAATGCAAAGAGACAAATTCTACACTGTACAATACTAGGATCCGGCTTAAACCAAAGCCCGCTAGTAAAAACCGTCCGATCACGATCTGTGCAATACCGCACGTATCTGATCGAACCCTGCCATATCTCCATACGGCCTCTACAGCGTTTCGCCCGAAACTTAAGAAACTGGTCTGTGGGGGACTCTAAAGACTCGTTAATACTTTGGTTGTGGATTTAACCACTAGCACGTCAGAGGTATTAGCCAATACGTAACGGGCTACCAGGTATTGACCAAAAAGGACGTCGATGAACGAACTCATCCTGACACCCTACTGAGCCTGTCAGTGACAATATCCGTACAGTCCGGTCCGTTCGTCTATGAGCATCGCATGGCGGGCCTAGGGGGTTGGTAAAAGTCAGACCCCTAAAAACGGTACAAGTCGTGTCGGAGTGTAGCCCAGAACACCCTGAGATACTACTGCAATACCTACCAGTAAATCTCCTGCCTTGGCCAAGGACTTCGTATAATGGCTCTCCTAGATACAGCGCGACCTCACCCCCAATACCGGGAGAGACGAACCCCTGCAGATCCGCTCACTGCCTCCATGTGGCTCGGGACTGTACCCAAGTAAAACATGTTTGCACGTCTCCTTTGAGCGTGGTAGGGTAGTAATCAAAGCACAGTGAGAACTCACACGAGACAAATGACGATCTCATATCGATGAACTAACCTGTACACATATCACCAGGAAACTGCTATCTGACATATGGTATAATCCCAACTAGCAGGTTCCCGGCGAGTCCTGTCCGGTATACTCATAACCCAATGAGCACCTGTATACATCTTAGGTGAACCAACTGACACCGGTGGCTTGTGAGACCGGCCACCGCCACTCGTCGGGATCTCGACTGTATACACTAGTCTACTCTGGAGTATCGATGCCCTATCTCGAAAATCCCATGACTAGGGACCTTTTAAGGATGTGCTTATAGACCCCAGCTCCCACATATATGATCGCCCTTATACTGCTGGCAGTCAAGCAAGAATCCTAAGGGCTCTATCAGCATGCAATAGTGACCTGTAAGGTCACCTAAAGCAGTACACGATGATAAAGATAAACCAGATAGCATACTATCATCTTGAGTAAGACTGTCCTACCGGCATAGGTTCTCCCTCAATCATTGTAATCACGTGCCACGTGATCCAATAATTGACTCTGAGGGCACTATATCCAACACCAATAGCAAAATTTACAGCAATATTATAACAAACATCGTAATGTGTTAGTACAAAAGATACACGAAACTTGATGGTGGATACATAAGTTTTAAATACCAAACAACCAATATGTAGCTATTTTACACTTGATCGATAAGAGTAGTGCACGTCGCTCTATTGTGGCCCTCATTGTCACACCTACCGTAATCCTTCTTTCTTTTTTGAACATCCTATTGTTTATGCGCTTAGTAAGGGGGCCTTCCCGGCCGTGTTCTTGTCAAAGGAGCCTGTCTCCATCAGATATGCACAAGTTTCCGGTTTCGAATTCTTCATACAAAGCCTCTTGAGTCTATTTTTAAAATTCTGTTAGAGACAGCTGTTTAAAAGTTACAGACAACTGCTTAGATGTTATAGACAACTTTTTTACATGTTACAGACAACTGCTTAAAAGATACAAGCAAGTGGTTAGAACTTACTGTCAACTGCTTAGATGTTACAGGTAACTTTTTACATGTTACAAGCAACTTTTATAGATATTACAGACAACCACTTAAAAGTTACATTCAACTGTTTAAATATCAAGTGATTAGAAGTTAGGTATCAGATTAGATTTTACAGATAAGTGTATAGAAATTACAGAATACCGTTGAGAAGTTACAGATAAATGTTTAGATATTACAGGCAAGTGTCTTGTATATTCCTCTTAACAAAAATCAAATCAAATAAAGACAAACCTGCCCATAATGTGTTGAGTATCAACAAATACTTGCATATGCATAACCTTCTCGTTTGTCTCTTGATGGATTCAGACCATATTTATATAGTCATTTTAAGTTATCATCCAAATCATATGATCTTCATATTTCTTCATTTTGTATGAAAATTTTAACTTATCAACCGATATATGCAAGTTGAAACGAGACTAATCCTTTCAATTTGAACCATGTTGTCGTCTTCGAGATGGTCCAGACCGCACCTTTCCCATTAGATCCACTTACAAAACACATTAACATCAAAGTTTAGGCCATCATCAATGAACAAGATAGTAAATGAAGATTTAGTTTGTTGGGGCAATAAATGAAAGTGGAGTAAATGAGAGAAGATATTGGAGAAAATAAAATGGATAATTCTTATTTTGTTGGCAAATAGGGTTTTTTTTGTGGGGGCGGGGTTGGAGAAGGACGGAGTGGTGAATTTAGAGGGAAAATAGATTGGTTGAAGCATTTAATGCTCAGTCATTTAATGAAAAATTAACAAAAATCAATTCAGTATAGACGTTGAAGATAAGTCGATTGAAGTTACATTACCTAAAACAACAGAATTATTGGGAAAAAAAGCAGTTGTCATTTTGTACTTGCGCATATGGGGTTTTAAGAGGTATTTCTGGGATATACAAGAATACCCATAGCTATGAGTATTTGATGGAATCATTGCTGGGTTTTTTTTAACATGTTGAAAAAGACTAAGAAGTTTTTCACAGGTTTGAAGAAGACGGGGTTTTTCAACAATTTACCCTAAAAAAATACATGTGCTTGTTCATTTGCAAAGAGAATAATGAAGACAGCCATATATCTATGCTTAGTCTTAACAGACTTGAATCAAGCAAGAGATTACTGGAGTTGCGTCTCATATTCGGTTTAGCATCTGAGCATGGAATGTGGCCCAAAAAGCAGTCCGTCGGAAATCAAAGGGCAATTAGGCCAAAGTAATATGTTAGTGTAGTAGGCGATCAACCCACAGATTTGGAGACGATGAACCGAAATAACAATTGAACTTTAAACCAAGATAAGAATATTGAAATATTAATTTTAATTGTTAATTGCCATGGGTTAAATAACAATACTAATTTTTATTATAAAGATGATTTAAATATAGATAGGGCGGGAGAGAAGAGTCTTCACGAGTTCTAATAGAGAGAGAGAAGTGACTTGATGAAACCTAATTTAGTTAGAAAATGAAATCCTTATCACTTATCAAATACAAAGATGCCTTGTTCTATACTTTATAGATAAACAAATGTTAAAGATTGGCTTTAGAATTATGAGGGCTTCGAATCCTCCATCAAGGACTACATTCGAGGTTAACAGAAATTGAGCGATATACTCCTATTTTGCGTTGATGAGACCGAATTTGATAGAACCACATTAAACCCCATATTTATTTCTTCCCTTTTTTTATCTTGCTACCGAATACTAATTCGGTTGAGATTAAAACATTCTAAGATTTGAAGGATAGTAGTGTCAGCGAGACACCGATTGCTTTCTCGCTCAATTCCTTGAAAAACACCATCATTCCTTGCTTTCCACCATTGCCATAAAAAGTATGCAAGGATGGTGCGAATAAATTGAAGGTCTTCTTCATTTCTCCTTCGGCAACTCATCCACCCATCAATCTAGAAAATGGTAAATGGATTTATGTTGATCAAGACCCATCCCCTATGTAACACCAACATGATTTGAACCCCCCACAAACTTGAAATAAATGTTGTAAAGATTCTAGACAATTTTCTGAGCAGATGACACAGTTGCTATCCAGACCTATTCCTTTCGCAGCCAACAATGTCATTGTCGTGATTTTTTTTATTTCTTCTTTTGTATTGATGTCTGCTGTAAAAGTTAAAACATGTGGGAATTTCTCCAACAAACGGTGCCATAGTTTAAATTCATGCATCAACGAGACAATTTCCAAACAATCCGCCGTTGCTTAATGAGATAAGAGGTAAATTGTGCAAAATTGCTAACAGATTAGAACTTGTTTTAATGGTTTCTACGGAGAATAAACCTTATTATCATTGTAAGACTATTCTTGAAATTATTCAATAAGAACATCTTTGATGAGTTACCGAACAATTAGAATCACTTGCTCTTCATATCAAAAGCATGAACCTAACTCTTGAAATCTCTAAGGTTGCTCTCGGCACATGGAATAAAATATTACCGGAAATCTTTGGATTCTTTGGAATGGAATGGCCCAGCATCTAATTCCAACGAATCTTTCATTAACATACATGGAATACTTTAATCGTTCCCGGCAATGTGGAACCATCGACATACGGAAAGACCAAAGGAGGACTAGTTGATAATGGCAATGAATGACTGATTGGTGGGGCCGACGGCGGCCAACATCCAATCGACGATGGGCCAGGCAGGCATCAGACGCCTGATCAGCGATGACCGCCGGCCGGCAAGGGACAACAGACGTCTGGCGATGGGCAATGGGGCCGGCCTGCCGGCAAGTAGCGAGGAAAGTCGGCGGCGGATGGTCATGACTCATTCATGTTAGGCAAGAACATTTCATGGTAATGTAAGATAAAAACATTTTAAGAGAGGAATATGATTAGCATGAAATGGAGTCATTTGATAACCAAGGTAATATCCTATATTTCTGAAAGTATCTTTTACAGCTAAATAAGCTTAGTAATATTTCATGAAAATTTAGAATTACCGTCATATCCAAGACACCCTGAAGAATTGTATATTTTTTATTACTTTGTTCCAAACTAGGCAGTTTGTAATACCATACTAATCTTCAATATTATCTAATATGTAAGACATTCAAATGAAACTAAAAACAATATTAAAATTGAGATATATTAATTGTTGATAAACTTAAATCAAAATTAATTAAAAAGCAGACAATAAATTACAACGGAGAAATCAAGCTTATTAGCAAGGGGTTTTTATTGGGTACAGTCCCACTGTAAGATTGCTATATTGAAAAACGCATCATAAAACTCTAGACTTTTAAATACATCCCTTAAAACCCTTCATTAAACTAAACTGATCCCTATATATAATTATCATCACTAACCTCATTGGACATCTCAATTAAGAAACTAAAATAACAAAGTTTGTTGTTCTAATTGTTTTATATTTACATCCAAAACAAAAAGAGAGGATATTAATTAATATTGAACGTATATAAGAATTTTTATCTTCCAAGTTAAGATGAGTGGATTAAAATAGTTTCAGCATTTAAAAAATTCATGAGAAACGCATGCATAAAACATAAGATGGACCAAACCTTCTTCATGGATGAAACCTGTTTATATTAAAAGTCCGTATACACTCATATAAATGTTAATATAAAATTGGCTGACCTCCTTCATGAATTTAATTTAATTTAACAAGATAACAGAGCTAGATTGATGAAATTCGTAGAATTGTACTTCAATAACAACTCTATGAAAAAGCCGTCTACATGCTCATGATAGACCACCTTTTCTTGTGATATAATTGCACATTATATGGATATAAAACATAAGATAGAACAAATCTCAAGAAGGCTTGAGTCTCATTCACTTTATAACAAAAAACAATATAAACTCATATAAATAAAACATAAATGCTTCAGAAAGTGTTCTTCAAAATATAATTCATTTTAATACAATTATTAATCCTAATTAAGTTAAGAAAAGAAGTGTTTTAATTAACAGAAAGATTTTAGAAAATATATTTCAAAATATAAAGTTTTAGAAAGTGTTTTTCAAAATATAAATGCTCAAGGACCAATATCCAAAAAAACCCTAATAGCAATTGATATACATAATAATCAATAAGATATAAACATGAATTTATACCAATAATCACAGTACAAAATAAATAGCATATCACTTCAGTTTTTTGCTTTTATATTTAAAGCATACTGTTGGTGTCAGATAACTGCAATGAGTTAGTGTTAGATTCATTTAGGGCTTTATGTTTGGTGAGATGATCAAAATGTTTGCGACCCAATTGCTTACATTAACAGTAATCCAACACATTGGCAAACAATCATACCGGTAATTTTATCCTATGCCATATAAAGAGGCATATATCCAAAAAATTGTGAGATGACCAAAAATGTTTGTGCCCCAATTGTTTCCATTTACACTAATCCAACACATCGGCAAACAATCACACCAATAATTCTACGGCACAACCCAAGTTTAGAACATAATAAATTGAGGAATGTAACATTATCACTCAAGCAACTATTAACATCACAAAACATATGAATATATCAAAAAAATTTAAATAATACTTGTAGCTCCCCAACGTCCAAATGCACAAGGAAATATGTGAACTGGATAGCGAGGGGATCATTTGTTTCTTGCTTCAATTGTTCAAAAGACCAAATATAAATTTCATAGGCCCCTTCAATACATTTTTATGAAGCATAATTTCAATAAATAAGAAACGAACAAAAGATACAAGACTCAGTCCCTTAGATGTTCTTTGATTCTGCGATCATATCCGCAATAATCATTACAGGTCTGTAGAACTCATCATCGTCATAAAATTCATAAAAACAAGTTTCTGTAAATAAAAATGTAATTCTAATCATATTCCAAAAGGGAAACAAAAATTTGGAAAATTTGATTTGATGAATATTGCTTCAAGGGAACGAGTCCGCTGGGAACTTAAAATAATTATCCGACAATGACCAGATTATGAAGCAAATCGATCAAAACAATTTCATAAAATCAAAACGAAATTAGATCTACTCTTAGATCCACAAACTCCACTGGCGATGATGATACCAAGAGAGCGAATTCGATTCGGATCAAAAAGAGTGAAAATTTGAATGTGGCTTCAAGGGAACGAGTCGATCTGGCATTGAGAAATCGCCAAACGACCAGATTAAGAAGCGTAGATTGAACTGTAAATTTAAAAACAAAGAAAAAAATGTAAAATTTGAAGAAACCCTAGAGAGAGGAAGAGAGCAAGGAGAAGAAACCCTAGCGGCTTGAGAGAGGATCGGGGCCAGGAGTCAATTTATAATGAGGAGTGGGAGTGAATGCGTGGCTGAGATTGCGGGATTTCTCTTAATCAACGGTTGGGATTTAGTGGCATCATTAGTAAGTAATAAGTAGATTAATATTAAAAGTTATTAAGCTGACGGGCCTCTTCTTCGCTTTAAAGCCCGGCTTCCAAAAGCCTAACAAAAATTAATGGAAAAAGAGGTTAAAGGTAATGTTTAGACACAAATTTCTGCTTGATTAAGTTGGTATTCCATTTTTACTCTGGATCAGACCAATCTGGCAGGATAAGAACAAACTTATTTTTTGGGTAAATAAAAAAAAAACATCCAAAATATAGTTCATTTATTTCAATTGGAGAAATTAGTTCAAAGCTAATTTATTCTCTCTTTATTTCTCACATTTTGATTTTTCCAAACATCCGATCTATATATTTTATTTTTCTCAATTACCAATATTTCTTACATAAATACAAAGTGAAAATCATGTAACAGACTATCCAAACATGTAATAATTCTCTAACACATCCCCCTAAAACCCCTTTTATATTTCATTTTACTTTTAAATTATTCATGTTTATATTTACTCCTTTTAAAATTTCATATTGTTCCAAAATACCCATTGGACGTGAGAGTGGCCTAGGATTTGAGAAAATTGACTTATTTAAGTTTATTATAGTATCTAATATAATCATTTATTTTCATTTCTGATGGTCCTTATTTAATCTTTAACATTACCATTTGATGATGCTCACAAGTGGCGTCTTCTCGGATTACGACACGTGGCGGATGGCGTGTCCCGAACTCTACGGAGGTGGAATAAATAAGTCGCATCGGGGACATTCCCCGGGGCCCTTTCTCGGAGGACGTACCCGACCTTTCGGGAGATCCCCCTGAAGACATTCCAACTTCATCTAGTAGACTGCCAACAGCTCGTCTTCGAGCTTCCTCAGTCTCCTCGCTCGCCTCCAAGCCATCTCTCGTGCCGAGCTTCCTCGGCCTCTCGCTCGTCTCCGAGCCCCAGATGTGCCGAGCTTCCTCGGCCTCCCCCAATCAACCGAGATTGCAGAGCCCTAGCGTCTCCGCAACGGCTTCGCGTATCTCGCCAAAGCGAGATAACCGCCACCCCATGTCCCGCGTCCCACACTGGCATGTCCCCCCATTAATGAGCGTATCCGTCATTAATGAAGGGATCCCGTCATTCACGTACGCGTAACGTTAGGGGCGTAACCGAAGGCGAAGATCTCATGCCTGCTCACTCCATGCGACCACTATAAAACCCCTCTCTCAGACGACTCAAGTAAGGCAACTTGCATCCAATAAGCCACTACTCTGCTCAAATTCCTCGGCTAACTTGATCGTCGGAGGGTCCTACGGTGGCCACCCATCTCGGGACTTCTTTGCAGGTAGTGTAAGTCCGTGTCACGCACCCCACGGGCTCGCGGGGAGGCAGAATATGTGAAAAACGATCTTTTGAAGTATCGCAACACGGACTCGAGCTCACGGATAGTGTCTAAACCCTAACTAGCAACTAGGTATGAGGTTTAACTACTCGGTTAGAAGCTATACCTCACGATACCAAGTCCTTTGGGTCTTCATCATTGTCCTCTACTCATCGTCGGCTCCAAGGATCGGAACGGGTCGCGGCTACCTCGACGGCCTCCTCGAGTCAAAGACGATCCACCCGAGAGTCTATAGTCCGAGCTCCCATCTCGAATCTGAGATAACTACGGCTTCTAGTTCGATAAACTAGAAGTCCTAGGTGGTGTAAAGAGAGTAGATGGAGTGCTTTGTTTCTTGTAACCCTAAATTTCTCAACTCATGAAAGACCTAGGGTTTTGAGGGAAGAGAAGAGGCTTGAGAAAATGAGAAGGAGTTGTGAACTTTGAAAACTTGGCTTGGCTGCCCACTTGAGATCATGTGATGAATATGAGATATTTTGTGTGATAAATCTAACAATAAAATATCTCCAAACCTTCACAAATATCCTCTGGTGACTCATGACCATGAGTCACCAAGTAGCCATGCTAGGTTCAATGCTTAATCCACCTCATTTCCTCTACCGATTAAGTTTAAATCCAAAAACAATAAACCCTAATAGGTGTCCCCTCTTCAAGAAGCTTTCCCGGAATTACGAGAATGCCTCTCATCCGTATATACATACCCGCATCCGCATTCCGAAGAACACGAATACAAAGAGATGAAACAATTCATCAATATAATACTAGGATCCGGCTTAAACCAAAACCCACTAGTATTATCTGCCAGATCATCATACGCGCACAAGTGCACGTACGTGATTGAAGCCCTGTCGTAAAAACCATATGACCTCTACACCTTTTTCCCGGTGTAGGGAAACTCTCTATGTGGGACTCTAAAGACTCGACACTATACTGGCAGTGGGTTTAACCACAAACCGCAAAGTGGTACTAGTTGCACGTAACGGCTACCCATGTAACTGTCGATAAGAAGGCCGATGAGGAAAACCCATCCGAACTCCTACTGAGCCGAAATGTGACAATCTCTGTACAGTCCGGTCTGTTCGTCTAAGAGTATCGCATATCGGTCCTAGGGGGCGGTAATCGTCAGACCCCTAATAGCGCAATAAGTCGTGTCGGAGTATAGCCCAAAATACCCTGAGAAACTACTGGAGTACCTACCAGTAAATCTCGCTTGCCTTGGTTAAGGACTTTGTGTAATGGCCTTCCGAACACAGAGCGATATCAACCCCCAATACCGGGAGAGACGAATCCAATCTAACTGCCACTGCCTCCAAGTGCTTCGGGACTGCACCCACTACTACCTGTTTGCACGACACCTCTGAGCCGTGGTAGGGTAGTAATAAAAGTACAGAGGGAACACACTCGAGGCGAAATAGCAGTGTCAAGTCGACGGACTAAGCTGTACTCATGTCACCTAGGAACTGCTACCCGACGATAGGTGTCACGCCCCGCTTCCCAGAGTACGCTAAGATAGGCACGTGACATAGCCAACCATGCTACCAGTGGATAGGAAAAATCCTTCCACGGTCACATTACGGCTGTAGAGATATCAAGAACAGGAAAGTAAACTAAACTATCTAGTACATGTCTATGAGCCAGAATAAATGATTTAAGAAATAATATAGTATGCGGAAGCAAAAGATCAAATAAACACCTGGAAAGTAAGACTGGATACCAACAGGATCCTCACTGCTCGGTCTAGCAGCGGCAGTACTCCTAATCAGCCTGTAATAAAGGTAGAGGATCTGGGCCATGCAAAACCCAGACGTCAGCGCGTCATAACATCAAGCAATAATATATAAACAGGGTAGCAAGACATGCAAGTATAATCATAAATGGTAAAGCAGGTGTAACAGCAATATAAATCAGGGCAGTGAAAGGTAGTGTGCAGTGAGTAATCTAAACTGGTCTATTGGGTTAACTACTCCCAAGTCTTTGAAATCAATTTGATGAATCATCGATATAACTCAATAGTATCCCGTGCATGCCCGGGATCACGGTCTATGACTCTCGGGCTGAACCCGAGACGTGCCGCAATGCAGTAAAGGGTGGTAGGTAATGACGAGTGATGTCAGTAGCATCACTCCGGGGCTGGCCTAGCCCGTAAGACTGATCAGAACAGGTATAGAACTGTCGAGTTACAAGTCAGGTTTCATCATTGATTTCCCCATACCCCCAAGTCATGTGTGTCAAGTCAGGTATTAAGTAATCTAGAGCTAATGCCAACACAGGATCAGGCAGGTACATGTTTGTCTGGATAGACAACAGGAAACATCCGTAAGGACAACATGTCAGGTTTGTTGGTATTAGTCACAAGATCAGGTAACAGGTAAAGCCATGGTACATCAGGTCGAGTCAGGTAGTATATAGGTCTCATGTCATGTCAAGAGTTGCACGGTACCATGTCGTGTCAAGTAATAGGTGTAACAAGTCATGTCAGGATGCACAAGATGTCATGTGGGTGCTCATAATCCAACTATCATAAGCATGGGTATACAAAACAAGCATGGGTACTAATAGAACAATAAACTGGAACATTGTAATATGATATGCAAACATGTACAGATTAAACTATATGGATGTACGGTTACCGATTAGAGTTAGGGTTATAGTTCCAACATTAAGTATCATACACTTAAATGAATATGGAATATTAAAATCACATTAACATGTATTAAATGACCTAGTGATGCAATTATATATAAAAATGGGTCAAATGAATGCAAACGGGTGTCCGATAGGATAGAAACTATTAAAAGATACTGTGGGCTATGCAGATAATTATTATGTGGTTTAAACACGGATGTGGGTACACGATATTGCACTATAACATGCAACAAGTACAATTCAAGATCCGAATCTAAAATGATATAACCGGACATCGAAATGCAAAATGGAAACTAATAATCTTAGGTTTAGTTTACAGGTTTAATCATGAAAATATGTATAAAATAATATAATAGCATGCAGCAAGTTTTACTTGCCTAGACGGATCGCGATACGGGTATACGGAACGTCATACGTCGGAGTGTAGCCCAGAACATACCATGTTGCACACAAAAATATAACCACCAAGAACTTCATTCCTTGGCAGCATCTCTGTCGAGGGTAATGTCTTGAACCTCTTATCAGCAGCATTATTGTTGATGTTGCTGTTGTTATTGGTTCCACTGCTATTATTGTTCACATCTTTGGCACTGTTAATATTA
Organism: Agapanthus africanus; assembly: GCA_030015575.1. Taxonomy (NCBI): domain Eukaryota; kingdom Viridiplantae; phylum Streptophyta; class Magnoliopsida; order Asparagales; family Amaryllidaceae; genus Agapanthus; species Agapanthus africanus. The sequence goes on from CM057349.1 coordinate 334,620,675, forward strand.
GCATACTTGCTAAAACCTGCGTTCGTCTTAAAGCTGCTGAAACTGTTGACATTGCTTTTTTAATACACCGGGTTCATGTTGTACACACCATTTCGAAAGGAAGTTTTAATTGGAACATCATTCATCTAGAGATCAAGATTCATAAGACTAAGATTGAGATTTTCAAATCTGTTGTCTTCCTGAAATACAAGCTTCTCCCATGATTTTTCTTCCACTGGGTTCTTGGAGTAATCAATATTGTTCATACGATTGCCCTTTGTTCTAGCGAGTTCAGCCAAATTTGGAGCTCACAGTAAGCCGCTGATTATCCTCTGCAACCTTTGAGTGGCCCCTAAACTCATTTCCTAATTGCCAAAGATTGTCCATTTCCTAAAAGACGCTTGGGAAAACCCTAGATTTGAGGGTAAGCAGGAGAGAGAAAGTTTCTTTCTCCTCTCCTTTTCTCGCCACGCTTTGAGAGAGAGAGAGAGAGGAAAGGGAGGCGTTAAAGGCTGGAAACGGTCTCAAGGGGGATTGGAGGCTGATGGGAGGTGGTCCAAGTCGAGGTCGAGGGCACGATGGCGAGAGAACTTGAGGAACAAGGGTGGTCAAAGTCGAGGGCAGAGGCGGCGACGGCGAGCGCGACGACGAGACGAGGGTTGCAGGCGTGGGTTCACGCGAGCGCGGGAGGCAGGAAAGAGAAATTTTGAGAAGATGAGGAAGAGAGAGGGAGGGAGGGGAGAACGTGCAAATGGAAAAATTAAGAGGTGAAAAGATATATATAAATATTATATATATATATATGCGGCATAGAGAGAGGGTGAGGTTAGGATTTGATCACTAAAAAAATATACATTCGAAACAATAAAATATGCACACACAGAGAGAGAGAGCATCAGGAGAGAGAGAGAAACGGAGAGAGAGAGACGGTAAGAGAGAGAGATTTGTTGATTTTTAATTTGGTTATAAAATATTTATTTAGTTAAAGAAGGTTTGAATGAATAAAGAATATAATATTATAATATTAGCCCGTTTTGAGATTTTGGCAAATACAAATTTACTCCAAAACACGTCCGGGTCGGGTCTAAAAATTCAGATTTAAAATATTAAAAATATAAGCGACTTCCAAATTTCAAAATGAATGCACAGTTAAAGAAAATGCATACCTCCAAGAACGGATGCACGTACGTGTGCGTAGCCATCCAAACACGTCCGTTTCTCTGGACGGGACGAGAATAAGATGTGCGGATGCTACCACGGGGTTAGGGGTAACATGCAGGTTATGAAATATAATTTTAAATTATTTTCTGTGATCTAAAATGTTATATGATAAAAGGTGCGATACTAGATAAAATACCAGTATGTACTAAACATGAGATGCACGTGTCCATGCAACAAGTCACGGTAATCTATAAATAAGAATCAAATAGGTTCAAGTAAGCGGGTCGGGTCGAATGCAATGTAAAATATAAAATACCATTCGCACCCAAAATACGTTAAATCAAGAAATATCACGAATAAAAAAATACGAGAACTGGAATTGGTATAAATGGACTCGGGTGTTACATTATACCCAACTACAAAAGAATTTCGTCCTCGAAATTCCAAGAACAAGAAAGGATAAACAATCAAGAAACTACAAGAATATATGGGGAAACTTCTGTCGGATTTCATCTTCTCGTTCCCAAGTTGACTCTCCATGTGAACGATTACCCCAAGAAACAAGTACAAGAGGGATAACTTGTTCTTAAGAACCTTTTCTCTTCGATCCACAATCGACATCGGTCGCTCCTAAAAAAAATCAAATCTTCTCGGACGGTCAGCTCCAAATGATCTAGCACGTGTGTTTCATCACGGACATTTTTACGGAGTTGAGATACATGAAACACGTCATGAACATTCGCCAAGGATTGCGGTAACGCCAAACAATAAGCCACTTCTCCAACACGCTCCAAAATTTTAAAAGTTCCAACGAATCGAGGACTAACTTTTTCTTGACTTCCGAAACGGATCACCCCTCTAGTCGGTAATATCTTCAAGAATACCAAATTACCAACGGCGAACTCTAGAGGTCTTCTCGATATATCTGCCTAACTCTTCTGTCGGTCTTGTGTTGCTTTCATATGGTTCCGGATAGTGTTAACCTTCTCAACTGTTTGCACAACCAAATCTGGTCCCAACAATCTTCGTTCACCGACATCGTCCCAACAGACAGGTGAACGACACTTGCGACCATATAAAGTTTCGAATGGAGTCATCTGAATAGTCACCTGAGAACTGTTGTTGTAAGAAAACTTCACCAAGTGTAGATGATCCTTCCATGAACCCTTGAAGTCTAACATGCAAGCTCTCCACATGTCTTCAAGAGTTTGGATCATTCTCTCCGACTGGCCATCTGTCTGAGGATGATAGGCTGTGCTAAACTTCAAACGAGTCCCCAAACTTTCCTGTAAGCTCCTCCAAAAGTGTGATAAGAAACGAGTATCACGGTCGGACACGATACTCACCGGTACTCCATGTAGTCTTACAATCTCCTGCAAGTACCGTTCTGCCAACGCTTCTGCTGATTGACCAACTCGAAATGGTATGAAATGAGCTGCCTTGGTCAATCGATCAATAATCACCCAAACTGCATTGTTGCCCTTTGAACTCCGCGGTAAAGCTGTCATGAAGTCCATGGTTATATGTTCCCACTTCCATTGAGGAATCGGAAGTGGTTGCAATAAACCAGCAACCCTTTGATATTCAGCCTTAACTTGCTGACACACCAAGCACTTTGCTACAAAGCGAGCAATCTCCCCTTATCATGCCTTCCCACCAGAAGTGCTGTCGTAGATCACGGTACATCTTCGTGCCTCCTGGATGTACGGAATACGCGGAACCGTGTGCCTCCTTCATAACTTTTTCGCGAATATCTCCTTTTGGCACACGTAAACGACTACCATACCGCAACAAACCATCTTCATGAATCAGTAAGTCCGTTCGAAGTCCAGCTTCAACTTGTTCCCGGAACTTTTGCAATCTTGGGCCCTGCAATTGTGCTGCTTTAAGATTTGTGATCAACGACGACTGTACTTGCAGCTGCACCAACTGCCCGAAGAATGCGATAGTATAACCTCCAAATCGAATCCTCAAAAGTTTTCAACAAGTCCCGTCTGTGCAGTCAACATCTGAATTGCTGGCAACCAACTAAGCGCATCCGGCACTACATTAACTTTCCCCCGGATGGTTCTTGAGACTAAGATCGTAGTCAGCCATCAGCTTCAACCATCTTCGTTGTCTCATATTTAGCTCCTTCTGGGCGAACACGTACTTTAGGCTTTTGTGATCGGTGAATACTTCGACTCTTTCGCTCAATAGGTAGTGTCTCCAAATCTTCAAAGCGAAAATCACCGCTGCTAACTCCAAGTCATGAGTTGGGTAATTCCTCTCATGGGTCTTCAACTGTCTCGATGCATAAGCTATAACCTTTCCATGCTGCATCAAAACACATCCCAATCCTTTCTCAGGTGCGTCGCTGTGAATCACCAATCCCCCGGAATTGTCTAGCACGGTCAGAATAGGAGCGGTTATCAAACTCTGTTTCAATGCCTCAAAAGCTGATGCACACTTATCCGTCCATACAAACGGTACTTCCTTGCGCGTAAGCTTGGTCAAGGCTCAGCCAAATGAGCAAAATTCTCCACGAACCTTCTGTAGTATCTTGCAAGTCCAAGAAAACTTCTGATCTCTACAACGTTCTTCGGAATCGGCCAGTCTTGAACTGCTGCAATCTTCCCTGGATAAACGGCGATTCCATCTCCAGCTACGATATGCCCCAAAAACTTCACTTCTTCAAGCCAAAACTCGCACTTGCTCATCTTTGCATACAATCTTTTTTGCCTCAATGTCTGCAGTGCGATCTTCAAGTGTTCTACATGCTCTTCCTTGCTCCTCGAGTAAACCAGAATATCATCAATGAACACCACTCTAAACTGGTCCAAGAATGGTGAAGAGATTCGGTTCATCAAGTCCATAAATATCGTCGGTGCATTCGTTACTCCGAAGGGCATCACCAATACTCGTAATGTCCATACCGAGTTCGGAACGCTGTCTTGCAAATATCTTCTGTTTTAACTCGGACCTGATGATATCCGAATCGCAAATCCAGCTTCGAGAATACCCTCGCGCCACTAAGGTGCTCGAACAATTTGCCAATATGAGGGATCGGGTACTTGTTCTTAATAGTCACCCGGTTTAATTCTCGATAATCGATGCACATCCTCCTTGTGCCATCTTTCTTCTTGACTAGAAGAACTGGAGCTCTCCAAGGTGAGATACTGCTGCGAATCCAACCCTTTTCAATTAATTCAGCAACCTACTTCTTGACTTCTTCCAACTCCACTGGTGCCATTGGATAATACGCCTTTGAGATTGGCGCTGCACCAGGAACAAGATTAATCACAAACTCCACATCTCGTTTTGCGGTAAACCCGAGATGTCCTCGAACATGTCTATGAATTCTCGAACTATAGCCGGTGGTTCTTTCTTATCAACTCCCATCGACGAAAGAACATTGTTTGTCGGCCTAGCCCTAAACTCGACTGGCCCGACAGAACTGCTTCCTCCAGCAAAACAAGCTCCGGATGTCCGGGAATCTGGAGAATCACTTTCCTTTCCTTACAATCAATATGAGCGTGAAAAGTGCCACGGAAATCCATTCCCAAGACAACAACAAACAAAAGGATGCACCAGAATTGGGTAATTCTAATGCGGGGAAATACATGAACAAGTAAGATACCAAGATGACTTCATCCAAAGTCAAGATACTGAAGAGGATTAAAAACGGTAAATATGATTCAAGCTGGCGATAAAACAAGAACTGGTAAGCAATGAAACCGAAAGAAGCAAGATAATATAACAATCATAAAACAAGGAAATGAATCAAAACTAGAATTCCAAGTTACTTAAATAGAGTACCGTATTGTAACTATGCTGCAGTTCATGGGTACAATTACATAACTCCACTCAAGTCGCCCAAATCCTAGTATCAGAATCAAGAAACAGGGAGAAACAATGGGGAACCAAAGGTTTCAAGTCGAGATGCAAGGTGGTTTGCATATCGTCAAGGCAAAGGATACGAGAAAGATATGATTCAAGAATCACGATAACAAGATGGCAGGACATGTTCCTAATCACGAGTATTCTGACTCGTGTATTGGGTCCAATACCCAACTACAAAAGAATCAAACTCGATTAACCTATATCCTATGGCTCTGATACCAAAAGAACCATGTCACGCCCCGCTTCCCAGAGTACGCTAAGATAGGCACGTGACATAGCCGACCATGCTACCTGTAGATAGGAAAAATCCTTCCACAGTCACATTACAGCTGTAGAGATATCAAGAACAGGAAAGTAAACTAAACTATCTAGTACATGTCCATGAGCCAGAATAAATGAGTCAAGAAATAATATATTATGCGGAAGCAAAAGATCAAATAAACACCTGAAAAGTAAGACTGGATACCAACAGGATCCTCACTGCTCGGTCTAGCAGCGGCAGTACTCCTAATCAGCCTGCAATAAAGGTAGAGGATCTGGGCCATGCAAAACCCAGACGTCAGCGCGTCATAACATCAAGCAATAATATATAAACAGGGTAGCAAGACATGCAAGTATAATCATAAATGGTAAAGCAGGTGTAACAGCAATATAAATCAGGGCAGTGAAAGGTAGTGTGCAGTGAGTAATCTAAACTGGTCTATTGGGTTAACTACTCCCAAGTCTTTGAAATCAATTTGATGAATCATCGATGTAACTCAATAGTATCCCGTGCATGCCCGAGATCACGGTCTATGACTCTCGGGATGAACTCGAGACGTGCTGCAAGGCAGTAAAGGGTGGTAGGTAATGACGAGTGATGTCAGTAGCATCACTCTGGGGTTGGCCTAGCCCGTAAGACTGATCAGAACAGGTATAGAACTGTCGAGTTACGAGTCAGGTTTCATCATTGATTTCCCCATACCCCCAAGTCATGTGTGTCAAGTCAGGTATTAAGTAATCTAGAGCTAATGCCAACACAGGATCAGGCAGGTACAGATTTGTCTGGATAGACAACAGGAAACGTCCGTAAGGACAACAAGTCAGGTTTGTTGGCATTAGTCACAAGATCAGGTAACAGGTAAAGCCATGGTACATCAGGTCGAGTCAGGTAGTATATAGGTGTCATGTCATGACAAGAGTTGTACGGTACCATGTCGTGTCAAGTAATAGGTGTAACAAGTCATGTCAGGATGCACAAGATATCATGTGGGTGCTCATAATCTAACTATCATAAGCATGGGTATACAAAACAAGCATGGGTACTAATAGAACAATAAACTGGAACATTGTAATATGATATGCAAATAGGTACAGATTAAACTATATGGATGTACGGTTACCGATTAGAGTTAGGGTTATAGTTCCAACATTAAGTATCATACACTTAAATGAATATGGAATATTAAAATCACATTAACATGTATTAAATGACCTAGTGATACAATTATATATAAAAATGGGTCAAATGAATGCAAACGGGTGTCCGATAGGATAGAAACTATTAAAAGATACTGTGGGCTATGCAGATAATTATTATGTGGTTTAAACACGGATGTGGGTACACGATATTGCACTATAACATGCAACAAGTACAATTCAAGATCCGAATCTAAAATGATATAACCGGATATCGAAATGCAAAATAGAAACTAATAACCTTAGGTTTAGTTTACAGGTTTAATCATGAAAATATGTATAGAATAATATAATAGTATGTAGTAAGTTTTACTTGCCTAGACGGATCGCGATACAGGTATACGGAATGTCATACATCGGAGAGTAGCCCAGAACATACCATGTTGCACACAAAAATATAACCACCAAGAACTTCATTCCTTGGCAGCATCTCTGTCGAGGGTAATGTCTTGAACCTCTTATCAGCAGCATTATTGTTGATGTTGCTGTTGTTATTGGTTCTGTTAGTTATATGTATGCCCTAGAGGCCATTACTGTACATAGGATGTATATTGTAGTGGATGCTGGGACATATATATGGAGGACTTTCTTGCTCGACATGATAGTATGCTATCTGGTTACTCTTTACCTTAACGTGTATACTGATTGTCTCTCTGTTACATGTTGGTAAAGCCCTTAGGATGTGTACTTGACTACCTGGACTATGATGCAGATCATACTAGTGGGGACATGGTAGACCATGAGTACATCCTTCAAGGTCCCTAGTCGTAGGTGTATCGAGACGGGGCATCGATATACCAGAGTAGACTAGCGTATACCTTCTCGACCCATACAGATGGGCGATGGATGATCCCATATCCATTGGTGTTTGACATCAGAGATGATATACGGGTGCTCAGTGAAGACTGGGTACACTGGACGGACTCGCCGAGAACTCCCAGATGGTATTATACCTTACGTCAGATGGCAGTTCTCTGGTGACACTGGTACAGAGTAGTCTGTTGACCCGAGATCGTCATAGAGTCTTGTGTGGTTCCCACTGTGCTTTGATTTCCATCTTACCACGTCCAAGAGGGCGTGCAAAATGGTGGTTTTTGGGTACAGTCCCGAGTCACATGGAGGCAATGAGCGATAGGAGGGGATTTGTCTCTCCCGGTATAGGGGGTTGATGTTGCGCTGTGTTCGATTGGCTATAACAGGAAATCCCTGGCCAGGGTTGCTGAGATTTACTGGTAAGTGTTACCAGTAGTTTCTCGAATTGTTATAGACCTCAGATCGACACGACTTATCGAGCTATTGGGGTCTGACGTTTACCACCCCTAGGCGAGATATGCGACATATCAGACGACGAGACCGGACTGTACGGTAAGTGTTACTGGTTGGATTCACATGAGTGTGAGCGGGCTTGCTCGTCGTTCTTCTGATCGCTCAATACCCGGGTGGCCGTTACGTTTAGCAGACCGCTTGCGGCTTGTGGGTGCTTGATATGATCATCACCTGCTGCCGGCGTATTGACGAGTCTTTAGAGTCCTACACAGAGGTTTCCTGGCTCAAGCGAAACGAAATAAGAGCGCATATGAGATATGTGCGGGACCGAGAATTATGCGTGTATGTGATACCGTATTTCATTCTCGCGATAAATGTATCGATTGGTTATATGCGATATAACCTAGTTATCGAATCAAGTATTGATTCGATAAGCCGATGCATAGGATACTAGTCGGTTATATGAGATATGACCGGATCGTTAAATCAAGTGTTGATTTAATGATTTAATGTATAATTATATATTTGATATATTACTTTGCATTAACTAGTATTGGTTCACTTTAAATGGATTTTCTCACTTGAAGTTCACAAGTTGTATATGTGATATACTTTTGTGCACTTGATTGTATCATGTTTGATGATACATGCTTACTTGAGTTTGTGTAAAGATTAAACCATGGTTATTTAAATGGTTAGGGTTTTGTTTTTCATTTTCTTAATCATTTATTTATTTGTTTATTCATTTTGGAAATGATAAGAATAGAATGGTGGCTTTATTTGTAGTTTAGTTGAAGCTTCATGAAGCTTTGACCTAGTCCACCATTCTTATCTCATCCTTAACCCTAACCATTCCAACTAACCCTAGTTTATTCTCTACACATTACCATGGTTGCTATATGATAAGGATAATCTATTTTCTATTTTCTTGATTATTCTTATCATATTATCATCATCTTCTTCTTCTTCTTCACTTGAAGAAGAAACCTTCCTCCATCAATAGCAACTCTTGAAAATGAGTGAGAAATCCAATTCTAAAGTGAACCCACTTCCTATTTATTCATCCTCTACCTCTTGCCAAGTACTTGAGTGTGTTTTCTTCACAAGTTTCATGACTTGGTGAAGTGGGAGCTTGATCTTGTGATGCTTCGACGTAGATCATCTTCGGCACGAAGCCGACGACCTTGCCCGCCCATTTCTCCGATGAAGCCGACACTAGAGCCCGGGATCCGATTTGTACAGCGGAGAGGACTTCATCACGGAGCCGTGGAGGTGGAGGACCGGATCTACAAAGGTTGTATTTCCATACTATTAGTTAAACTAGTTAACTAGTTGCTTTGTCGCCTAAAATTCTAGTTAACGATCCGTACTAGGGTTTCTCGGCATCGTAAAATTTGAAACGGGCATGGTTGATACCTTGTGAGACCTCTTGAGAGTGCCTAGGAACCCTACAGTGGTATCAGAGCCTAGCTAGAGCCTTAGGCGAAGTCTAGACGGAGTTTGAAGTCCGATCGACCCGAAACCCCAACTCAAAACGGCTTTCTAGACTTTTTCTAAAAACTGGGTTTTTTCCAGATTAAAAATTCTTAAAAAATTCAGCAGGAAAAGCTAAGAATTACGATGCAAAAATTTTTGAGTAAAGCTGCTACAGTGCGGCGGAACCGCGGCGGAAGCTTGGCTTCTGCGGCGGTTCCGCGGCCAATAAGTGTTATCACTGTTTAATTTTTGCACAGTAATTCATGTTTTCAGGTGTTGAGTTTTCTGGGAATTTTTAATATTTATTCAAGAGTTGAATTTTCTGGGGTTGTTTTGGGGATTCGATGAATCGATCGGATTATTTAACTTTGTCTTTTTGGCTTTCCGGATAATTATTGAATATGTTAAAAAGTTCGACCGGATATAAATACCCAATTTTTCCCCTGTCGGGAAATTTCCAAGTGTTGGATTTTTTCATGGTTTAAAGACGTTCTAAGTAGTGCAAGTAAAGCGATGGTCCCTCTAGAAGACAACAAACCTTAACTCGATTATGTGACCGTCTTGAACTGCCCTTTGAACCTTAGGGTTTGGGGCAGTACGGCGTGCCACATGTGAGGCGTTGGCTTGACCCTTCTACGGCTGGACCGTTGGTACTGAGGCACGAAGTGAATGTTTTTAAACTTATTTCATGTGTTGATCTGTATCGGGAAAACTTGGGTGTTCGATTGTTCGATCGGAAAGTTTAACATTTTCTATTTATCTGGAATGGGATACAATAATTGGAATTCACAATCAGTTATGAGATAACTGAATGAATGTTATAAATCTAGCGGTTTAGTCTCACTTGATCGGTTGCCACGGAATTTTGATGTGATCAAAAGTCCGTCGCAATCACGTAGCGTACGCGGATACTCGCCGGGTAAACTTAATAGACAGCTTCACTCCATAGCCCCGACCAAGTGACTGTAGGAGAACCCCATCGCCGAAAGCATCCGTTCGGGTGCTCGCGGCAGCGGTGTTCCGCCTTAGTGCACTTCGTCGACGGTATCGGGGGTGCGGCCGCCTACTAAAGTTTACGACGAGTATTCGATCAGGATGTCGGGAATCTTGTTGAATTGCTCGACTTGATATTGAAAAGAGTTTTCGATTTTGAGACTAAAATGCGGGGTTTATAATTGTTAGGCATGCAATGTCTAAGGAATTCATTTGATTAGGCATGTGATGTCTAAAGAGCTTGCGGATTCCAACTGTTGTATTTTTACACTTTCTTTTCTGTGACCGTAAGTGTAATGTGTGATATCGCCGGTTTCGTTGCTATATGTCAACGACAATTGGGATGCGCATATTTACTTACGTTGATGACATGTGATGTTATGTGTTGCTGGATATGTTATATTGGATCGTCGTGTTTGAATAGCCGGGGGTTTTTATGTGAGATGAGTGTTTTTCATTTTCATTCATGTAAAAACTTGTATGTAATATTCTTTTATTGGGACACTTCCAGGTTGCGGAAGATGTCACCCTTTGTATATTAATTATTTTTCCGCACTAGGATAGACCCAAGGAGGGGAGCACAAGTAACCGGGTTCTAGGGTCCAGTGGGAGACCATCTCGAGGAGTCGAGTCCGGGTCTCCTAACTCTAGAATTGGTAGGGTTGCTTGCCGCTCTCGTAGGGGTCTAGGGGTGTGGGTTTGGCTATTCATCGCGACCGTGGAATCCGTGTTTTATACTGGCTCGTATTGAAAACACGGACGTCCTAGTATATCCAATATTTCATATGATTCTTCTGCTGCGATATCTGTGATGTGATCATGTGATGTTCTGTGATGGATACTGTATATAGTATATATGATATATTATATAGACGTTACTTATGTTTTACACCCGCGCTAGCCCTGCCCCGCTCTGTCGTTAGTTACCTAACCTAACGGTGCATGAGGGGACATCGAGGCGAATGCGGATGGCATAAGTGTACGTCGTATTTATCTGTGATGTTTAGGTACTTAAATGATGGGACTTCATTAATATGATTAATGAAAGAAAAGAAACCTAAGATGTTGTGGAATCGAATTTCAAAATAAAACAGGTAGCTACAGTTCTTGCTTTGCACAGCGGTATATGTGATATATCCTGCACCTTATTCGATGAGGAAAGGACCGAGATCCCTTCACCGGGAATGACTCCTTTAGCAATAACTGGCAGATGCTACAAACTTTGTTTGTCTTTTGATTGCTTTTAAGAGTTTTTGCTTTGCACAGTGATATATATGATATATCCCGCACCTCATTCGACGAGGAAAGGACCGACGATCCCTTCACCGGGAGTGACTCCTTTAGCAAAACTAGAAAAGCCTCAAAAGCACTCCATTTTAAAATCATTTGATTCTACAACGATATCAAGTTCATTACGCAATAGGTTTTCAGAAAAACCTGTCGTAGCCCTCCGTCATTTCAGATAAGTACTAGTTAGTATTCGTGCTACGTTTGTTGACTATGTTAAGGCGTAGTGTGCGGTAGCTAATTAGTGCTTATCTGCATAAGCATATGATGTGATTGGATTAGGGTAGTCGTGCGACTTTGTTGACTATGTTAAGGGTCGTGCGGGTGGGTTTAATTCAATCGGGAAATGACGGGTTGAACTTGACTAGCACTTATGATTTGTTGACTATGTTAAGGTCATGTAGCTGCTAGGGGCAATATATTATCGGGAATTTCAAGTGTTGAAATTTGCAATGAGATTGCATACCTTCTATGAGATAGTTGGATCCCGATACCCGCTGCGAGTAAGAGTTACTCCTGGGAGAGTTTTATACATTACAATTAGCCGATCAAGTAGGTGTCTAGAAAGGTGTCAACGGGGTTACGCTTCTGGGAAAACGAGGTTTACATTAATCAGGTTCGTGCGAAAGCACGGGGGACCTCCCTCAAAGTACCGACACTGGCCTGGCTGAAAGATTGGCGAACTTGTAGTGTGTAATTAATCCCGGCTAGTCTTTCCTTTTAGGGTTTGAAGGAAGATTTGATAAAAACAGTGGGAGCCATCCTGATTAGATAAAATAATAACCAATCTGATCTTGCAAGAGCATACGCTGAGTGTTTTCTTCTCTCTCTCTCCAGGTAGCGACCATATCACGCCTTAATCAAGATAATAATATGGATGTATTGACCGAACCCGCTTGTTATACTGAGCTGGGGAACGTTGGTCCCGCTCCAACTTATAATTGTTATAAGACAGAGCAGGAAATTGGGGAATACCAGATTTCCCGTGCCGCCCAAACGAAGAGAGTGCATGCTGATGCATCATCTTCGGGTGTGTTCATTACAAAGAACTGTTTCTCTGTATCCTCTACGTCCTGGGTATGTGATACCAGATCAGGATCCCAGATATGTAATCTGTTACATAGGGCTACAGAAAGGTAGAGAAACTGAGAACGGGTGATAAGTTTCATGAGGCAGAAAACGGGGCAAGTGTTGCAGCCAAGTCTGTTGGTCACTGTCACCCTGTATTACAAATACATTGATTCTGAACGAATGTTATTAGATACCGAACCTGATATACAAAATCGTATCTATCTCTTTATTAGTAAAGAAATGATAAAATTTTGTATTGTTGGATAATGTTTTGAACATTTCCTATATCAAAAGTTGATCGGTTCAGGCACGTTATCTAAAAGCATTGACGTTCTAAATCAAACTACAGTTCATAGTATACAGAACACACACAAGAGGAAGAGTCCAGAAATGAACGAATCCTTCTTGAGGCATTGTAGACTAGGTCATATCAATGTGACCCGACTAGCTGAAGTTACATAAAGATGCATATTTAAATCAGTTTGAATTTACATCTTGTGAAACTTGCCAGTCATGTCACAAAGATACGATGACCACAGCTCTGTTTATTGGAAACAGAGAAAGAGTTAGTAAACTCTTGGGATTAATACATGTTGATGTATGAAAGGTCCCCTGTCTACACATGCCAGGACCGGTTCTTTATACTTCATTACATTCTTTGATGATCTCTCGAGACTCAGACATATGTTCCTGTTGAAACATGAGTCCGAACCTTTTGAGATATTCACAGAATATAAGTTACAAGTAGAGAACCAAAATACGGGTATAAGTATTATGTCCTATGATGAGATCAAGGAGGAGAATACTTGAGCACGGAATTTATGGACAATTCTAAAGGAGAATGAGATTCTTTCTCAGAATTACTCCTCCGTATACACCATAGCACGATGGTATATCGGGGCGGAGCAATCACACCCTATATGATAAGGTGCGCTCTATGATGAGTATTACTGAGTTACCTATTTCCTTTTAAGGGGGTTATGCACTTGAGAAGCTGCATACCTATTGAATAGGGTTCAAATCAAATCAGTTGCCTACCACTTCAGATGTGATATGGAAAGGGAAGAGCCCATATCTTAAGATGGTTAAGATTTGGGGTTGTCCAGCCTATGTCTAAAAGCAAAATCTGGACAAGCTCGAGGCAAGGTCTGTAATGTAGAACTGGAAAGGTTCCAGCTATACTAAACTGCAGCTGAAGATTTGACAGAACCAAAGGATTCAATAGTTACCAACGAACCTCAGCCTCTCCGCTGATCTAGTAGGGTTCCTCACCCACCTGAGAGATACTTCGGTTCCTCTATGACAGTGGGAGCGAGGATTGCATCATGAGATGATGACCCAACTAGTTTCGAGCTGGCCGTCAGGAATAAGACTCTGTAAGAATGGCTGGATGCTTAGTGATCTGAGATAGAATCCATGTACACCAACAAAGTATGGACTTTAGTTGCAATATCTGAAGGGTTAAATCCCCATCAGGAGCAAGTATATCTTGAGAAGATTACTTGGTGTAGATGGAAAAGTTGAGACTTTTAAAGCTAGACTTGTTAAAGCTTTTCGTCATCGACCAAGCATGGATAATGATGAAACCTTTTCAAGTAGCTATACTTAAGTCCATCCAGATCCTACTTGCCACGGCTACATACCATGACTACGATATCTGGCGGTTGGGTGCCATGACTGCTTTTCTAAATGATGTTTTAGAAGAGGACGTCTATAAGTACACAGCCAGAGGGCTTCGTAGACAGTGGGAGCAGCGGAAACGTGTACAAGATGCTTTATAGGATAAAGCAGGCGTCGCGGAGTTGGAACATCTGTTTTGATGTGTTAGTCAAACAGTTTGACATCATCAAAATGGTAGATGAACCTTGTATATACAAAAAGGTAGTAGGGAGTATGGTGATGATCCTCGTAGAGTACGTGGATGACATGCTCTTGATAGGGAAGGAGTTTCCTATGCTACGCCCGGTCAATATCCGCTTATCACAATGATTCTCCATATAGGATCAAAGTGATATCTCCTAAATCCTGGGTTTTGGATCTATGAGATAGATCTAAATGGATGTTAGGATTCTCACTAGTTGTAGTGAGATGGTACCAATCGATCCTGGGGAGAATCACTGGAAGGGTTCCAGGATGATAAAGACGACTGAATGTCAGTCGCAGGCATTGTCTTTACCCTCAGTAAAGGGACGGTATGTTGGAAGAGTTCGAAGCTAGATACCGTGGCATACTAGATGATAAAGGCAGGATACATCGCTATATAAGATGCTACCAAAGAGGCTGTCTGGGTGTATATTGTTCATGAGATGAACTTAGTTCCTACCATTGTGAGACAATGGAGTTGTGGCTTATGCCAAGGAACGTCCGTCCCATCAGTGATCCAGACATATTCTAAGGCAGTATCACCTGATCATGGAGATGGTTGATCTCCAGGGTGATCGAGGTTAGGAGAGCGGACTCAGAGGATAACACGGCGGATCCACTCACGAAGGCCTATTCCCAGAGAGAGACTTTTATGGGATGGTTGAGTATGAGATACTACAACCACTGCTACAGATGGCCCTAGTGCAAGTGGGAGATTGTTAGTTATATGTATGCCCTAGAGGCCATTACTGTACATAGGATGTATATTGTAGTGGATGCTGGGACATATATAGGGAGGACTTTCTTGCTCGACATGATAGTATGCTATCTGGTTACTCTTTACCTTAACGTGTATACTGATTGTCTCTCTGTTACATGTTGGTAAAGCCCTTAGGATGTGTACTTGACTACCTGGACTATGATGCAGATCATACTAGTGGGGACATGGTAGACCATGAGTACATCCTTCAAGGTCCCTAGTCGTAGGTGTATCGAGACGGGGCATCGATATACCAGAGTAGACTAGCGTATACCTTCTCGACCCATACAGATGGGCGACGGATGATCCCATATCCATTGGTGTTTGACATCAGAGATGATATACGGGTGCTCAGTGGAGACTGGGTACACTGTACGGACTCGCCGAGAACTCCTAGATGGTATTATACCTTACGTCAGATGGCAGTTCTCTGGTGACACTGGTACAGAGTAGTCTGTTGACCCGAGATCGTCATAGAGTCTTGTGTGGTTCCCACTGTGCTTTGATTTCCATCTTACCATGTCCAAGAGGGCGTGCAAAACGGTGGTTTTTGGGTACAGTCCCGAGTCACATGGAGGCAATGAGCGATAGGAGGGGATTTGTCTCTCCCGGTATAGGGGGTTGATGTTGCGCTGTGTTCGATTGGCTATAACAGGAAATCCCTGGCCAGGGTTGCTGAGATTTACTGGTAAGTGTTACCAGTAGTTTCTCGAATTGTTATAGACCTCAGATCGACACGACTTATCGAGCTATTGGGGTCTGACGTTTACCACCCCTAGGCGAGATATGCGACATATCAGACGACGAGACCGGACTGTACGGTAAGTGTTACTGGTTGGATTCACAGGAGTGTGAGCGGGCTTGCTCGTCGTTCTTCTGATCGCTCAATACCCGGGTGGCCGTTACGTTTAGCAGACCGCTTGCGGCTTGTGGGTGCTTGATATGATCATCACCTGCTGTCGGCGTATTGACGAGTCTTTAGAGTCCTACACAGAGGTTTCCTGGCTCAAGCGAAACGAAATAGGAGTGCATATGAGATATGTGCGGGACCGAGAATCATGCGTGTATGTGATACCGTATTTCATTCTCGCGATAATTGTATCGATTGGTTATATGCGATATAACCTAGTTATCGAATCAAGTATTGATTCGATAAGCCGATGCATAGGATACTAGTCGGTTATATGCGATATGACCGGATCGTTAAATCAAGTGTTGATTTAATGATTTAATGTATAATTATATATTTGATATATTACTTTGCATTAACTAGTATTGGTTCACTTTAAATGGATTTTCTCACTTGAAGTTCACAAGTTGTATATGTGATATACTTTTGTGCACTTGATTGTATCATGTTTGATGATACATGCTTACTTGAGTTTGTGTAAAGATTAAACCATGGTTATTTAAATGGTTAGGGTTTTGTTTTTCATTTTCTTAATCATTTATTTATTTGTTTATTCATTTTGGAAATGATAAGAATAGAATGGTGGCTTTATTTGTAGTTTAGTTGAAGCTTCATGAAGCTTTGACCTAGTCCACCATTCTTATCTCATCCTTAACCCTAACCATTCCAACTAACCCTAGTTTATTCTCTACACATTACCATGGTTGCTATATGATAAGGATAATCTATTTTCTATTTTCTTGATTATTCTTATCATATTATTATCATCTTCTTCTTCTTCTTCACTTGAAGAAGAAACCTTCCTCCATCAATGGCAACTCTTGAAAGTGAGTGAGAAATCCAATTCTAAAGTGAACCCACTTCCTATTTCTTCATCCTCTACCTCTTGCCAAGTAGTAGAGTGTGTTTTCTTCACAAGTTTCATGACTTGGTGAAGTGGGAGCTTGATCTTGTGATGCTTCGACGTAGATCATCTTCGGCACGAAGCCGACGACCTTGCCCGCCCATTTCTCCGATGAAGCCGACACTAGAGCCCGGGATCCGATTTGTACAGCGGAGAGGACTTCATCACGGAGCCGTGGAGGTGGAGGACCGGATCTACAAAGGTTGTATTTCCATACTATTAGTTAAAGTAGTTAACTAGTTGCTTTGTCGCCTAAAATTCTAGTTAACGATCCGTACTAGGGTTTCTCGGCACCGTAAAATTTGAAACGGGCATGGTTGATGCCTTGGGAGACCTCTTGAGAGTGCCTAAGAACCCTACAGGTTCCACTGCTATTATTGTTCACATCTTTGGCACTGTTAATATTAGCATACTTGCTGAAACCTGCGTTCGTCTTAAGGCTGCTGAAACTGTTGACATTGCTTTTTTGGTACACCGGGTTCATGTTGTACACACCATTTCGGATGGAAGTTTTAACTGGAACATCATTCATCTAGAGATCAAGATTCATAAGACTAAGATTGAGATTTTCAAATCTGTTGTCTTCCTGAAATACAAGCTTCTCCCATGATTTTTCTTCTACTGGGTTCTTGGAGTAATCAATATTGTTCATACGATTGCCCTTTGTTCTAGCGAGTTCAGCCAAATTTGGAGCTCATAGTAAGCCACTGATCATCCTCTGCAACCTTTGAGTGGCCCCTAAACTCATTTCCTAATTGCCAAAGATTGTCCATTTCCTAAAAGATGCTTGGGAATGTTAGTTATATGTATGCCCTAGAGGCCATTACTGTACATACGATGTATATTGTAGTGGATGCTAGGACATATATAGGGAGGACTTTCTTGCTCGACATGATAGTATGCTATCTGGTTGTACTTTATCTTAACATGTACTCTGATTGTCTCTATGTTACATGTTGATAAAGCCCTTAGGATGTGTACTCGACTACTGGGACTATGATGAGATCATACTAGTGGGGCCACGGTAGTCGACGAGTACATCCTATAACTGTTCCTAGTCGAGGGTGTATCGAGATAGGGTATCGATACACCAGAGTAGACTAGCGTATACGTATCTTGACCTATATGATGGGCGATGGATGATCCCATATCCATCGTTGTTTCACATCAAGGATGGTGTACGGGTGCTCAGTGGAGACTGGGTACACTGGACGGACTCGCCGAGAACTCCCAGATGGTATTGTACCTCACGTCAGATGGCAGTTCTCCGGTGACACTGGTACAGAGTAGTCTGTTGACCCGAGATCGTTATAGAGTCTTGTGTGATTCCCACTGTGCTTTGATTTCCATCATACCACGTCCAAGAGGGTGTGCAAAAAGGTGGCTTTTGGGTACAGTCCTGAATCACATGGAGGCAATGAGCGATAGGAGGGGATTCGTCTCTCCCGGTATAGGGAGTTGATGTTGCGCTGTGTTCGATTGGCTATAACCGGAAATCCCTGGCCAGGGTTGCTGAGATTTACTGGTAAGTGTTATCAGTAGTTTCTCGAACTGTTACAGACCTCATATCGACACGACTTATCGAGCTACTGGGGTCTGACGTTTACCACCCTTAGGCGAGATATGCGACATATCAGACGACGAGACCGGACTGTACGGGAGTGTTACTGTTTGGATTCACAGGAGAATGTACAGGCTTGCTTGTTGATCTTCTGAGCGATCAATACCTGGGTAGCTGTTACGTTTAACTGACCGCTTGCAGCTTGTGGGTGTTTGATATGATCATTACTTACTGCCGGCGTATTGACGATTCTTTAGAGTCCTACACAGAGGTTTCTTGGCTCAGGCAAAACGGAGTAGGAGCACATATGTGATATGTGCGGGACCGAGGATAATGCGGTATGTGATATCGTATTGTATTCTCGTGATATTTGATATCAGCCGGGTCATCGGATCAAGTGTTGATTCGATGAATCGGTACGGATAAATATTAGTCGGTTATATGCGATATAGCCGGATTGTCGGATCAAGTGTTGATTCGATAATTTAATGTATAATAATATATATGATATATTAAATTACATTAACTAATATTTGCTCACTAAAAGATTCTTTTTCTCACTCGGGTAATACATTGATATATATGCGATATATGTTAAATGTATTATTTTATTTTGTTACGATAAATATTATATATGTGATATATAATATTGTAACATGATATGATTACTAATGCAACATGTTTAGTAGAGATTAAACTTGGTTAGGGTTTGATTAGGGTTAAACCTTTCTAGATGTTTCTTGAAGGTTTTCTTTTCGTTTTGGAAAAGATATTTTTGCATGATATTTCTTAACCCAACCACACCCCTTAACCCTAGTTCAATCTTTACAAAGGTTAGTTGACTATGGTTGCATTATTTATCATATTAATTCTTTCTATTCATCACAAAAGAAATTCTATTATGATTGTTCATCTTCTTCCTTCTTCTTTCTTCATGAAAAAGCTTACTAGCTTTTTCCAAGTGATGAATAAATATGAGAAAAAGATAAATAAAGAGAGCAAAAATCCTACTTCATCATCCTCATCTTCCCTTGCCCTTTAGATGAGAGTGTTCACTCAATTTTAGTGAGTGTTAGCTTGTGTTAATGAAACTTCAAGGTAGATCATCTTTGTATCGAAGATCGGAAGCAAGACTGTACCTTTCTCTTCGTGGAGCCTCTCGAGAGTCCGGAGCATGATGATCGCAGCGAAGGGACTTCAACACGGAGCTTATGAAGTGAAGGACCGGATCTACAAAGGTTGTAATCCCTCTCACTTAGTGTTAAAGTGTTTAGCATGTTAGTTTTCGCCTAATCTCTAGTTTAAAGATCCGTATTCGGGTTGTTCGGCACGGCTAAATTTTTAATCGGGCATGGTTGATACCTCGTAGACCCTTATGGCAGTGCCCAGCAACCCTACAGTGGTATCAGAGCCAAGCTAGAGGTTTAGGCGAAGTCTAGACGAAGTTTAAAGTCCGATCGAACGCCGAAACCCCGACATCGAACCCTCTCTGTACATTTTTCAAAAATGTGGTTTTTTCTGAATTAAAAATTCTCAGAAAATTAAGAAGGAAAAACTAAGAATTACTGTGAAGTACGGACCTCTAACTCAAAAATTTGACCGCGGAACCGCGGCGAAACCATGGGTTTTGCGGCTGTTCCGCGGCCAAAATTTTGATTTAGTCCCTGAAATTTCATGTAATTATTTTTAGGCCCTTTCTTGTTATTTTTTTCTGTAAATATTTTAATTCCACTCAAGTGTTGAGTTTTTAAGGGTTGTATTGGGGAATCGTTGATTCGATCGGATAATTTAACTTCGTTTAGTTTTGTCCGGATAATTTTTAGAAACTGTTAAATAGTTCGAACGGATATCAATAACTCACTTTTTCCCCAGTCGGAAATTTTTTCAAAAGTTGGATTTTTTCTCGAGTTTAAGAACGTTCTAAGTCGTGCAAGTAACGCGGTGGACCCTCTAGAAGACAACAAAGCTTAACTCGATTATGTGACCGTCTTGAACTGCCTTTTGAACCTTAGGGTTTGGGGCAGTACGGCGTGCCACATGTGAGGCGTTGGCTTGACCCTTCTACGGCTGGACCATCGGTACTGTGGCATGTGATGGATGTTTTTAAACTGATTTCAAGTGTTGAGATACATTGGGGAAATCTTGGGTGTTTGATTATTCGATCGGAAAGTTTAACATTGTCTATTTATCTGGAATGTGATACAATAGTTGGAATCCACAAAAAGTTATGAGATAACTGATTTGAATATTATAAACATAGCAGTTTAGTCTCAGAAGATCGGTTGCCACGGAATTTTGATGCGATCAAAAGTCCGTCGCAATCACGTAGCGTACGCGGATACTCGCCGGGTAAACTTAATAGACAGCTACGCCCCATAGCCCCGACCAAGTGACTGTAGGAGAACCCCGTCGCTGAAAGCATCCGTTCGGGTGCTCGCGGTAGCGGTGTTCTGCCTTAGTGCACTTCGTCGACGGCATCGGGGGTGCGGCCGTCTACTAAAGTTTGCGACGAGCATTCGATTAGAATGTCGGGAATCTTGTTGAATTGCCCGACTTGATATTGAGAAGAGTTTTCGATAATGAGACTAAAATGCGGGGTTTATAATAGTTAGGCATGCGATGTCTAAGGAATTCATTTGGTTAGGCATGCGATGTCTAAGAAGGTTGCGGATTCCAACTGTTGTAGTTTTACACTTTCTTTTCTGTGACCATAAGCGTAGTATGTGGTGTATCGCCGGCTTCGTTGCTATACATCAACGACAATCGGGATACGCATACTTGCTTACGTTGGTGATATGAGATATTATGTGTTGCTGTGATATGTTCTATTGGATCGTCGTGTTCTGAATAGCCGGGGGTTTTATGTGAGATGAGAGTTTTTTCTTTTTCATTCATGTAAAATTCATTTGTATGTAATATTCTTTTATTGGAGCACTTCCAGCTTGCGGAAGATGTCACCGTTGTATATTATTTACTTTTCCGCATTAGGTAGACCCAAGGCGGGGAGCACAAGTAACCGGGTTCTAGGGTCCAGTGGGAGACCATCTCGAGGAGTCGAGACCGAGTCTCCTAACCCTAGAATTGGCATGTTACTTGCCGCTCTCGTAGGGGTCTAGGGATGTGGGTTTGGCTATTCGTCGCGACCGTGGAATCCGTGTTTTATACAGGCTCGTATTGAAAACACGGACGTCCTAGTATATCCAATATTTCATATATGTTCTTCTGCTGCAATGTTCTGTGATGAGATCATATTACTGCCTGAGACGAATGTTTATATTATATATATGAGATATATGTTATATTGCAGATTTCGTTTCAAAAGAGATGCTTGCGAAGCAAAATAAAATGGGACTTCATTAATGAGATTAATGAAATTAAAAGAAACCTAAAGATGTTGTGGAATCGAATTTTCAAAAACAGGTAGCTACAGTTCTTGCTTTGCACAGCGGTATATATGATATATCCTGCACCTTATTCGATGAGGAAAGGACCGAGATCCCTTCACCGGGAGTGACTCCTTTAGCAATAACTGGCAGATGCTACACACTCGGTTTGTCTTCTGATTGCTTTTAAGAGTTTTTGCATTGCACAGTGATATATATGATATATCCCGCACCTCATTCGACGAGGAAAGGACCGACGATCCCTTCACCGGGAGTGACTCCTTTAGCAAAACTAGAAAAGCCTCAAAAGCACTCCATTTTAAAATCATTTGATTCTACAACGATATCAAGTTCATTACGCTCAGGGTTTTCTGAAAATCCTGCGTAGCCCTCCGTCATTTCAGATAAATACTACTTAGTATTCGTGCTACGGTAGTTTGGCCTTCGTCAAGGCGTAGTGTACGGTAGCTAACTAGTACTTATCTGCTAGCATACGATGCGATTGGATTAGGGTATTCGTACGGCGTAGTTTGACCTTCGTCAAGGGTCGTACGGGTGGATTTAATTCAATCAAGAAATGAACGGGTTGAACTTGACTAGCGCCCTATGGGTAGTTTGGCCTTCGTCAAGGTCATGGGACGCTAGGGGTAAAAATATTACTGGGAATTTCAAGTGTTGAAATTTGCAATGAGATTGCATACCTTCTATGAGATAGTTGGATCCCGGTACCCGCTGCGAGTAAGAGTTACTCCTGGGAGAGTTTTATACATTACAATTAGCCAATCAAGTAGGTGTCTAGAAAAGTGTTAACGGGGTTACGCCTCTGGGAAAACGAGATTTACATTAATTAGGTTCGTGCGAAAGCACGGGGGACCTCCCTCAAAGTACCGGCACTGGCCTGGCTGAAAGATTGGCGAACTTGTAGCGTGTAATTAATCCCGGTTAGTCTTTCCTTTTAGGGTTTGAAGGAAGATTTGATTAAAACAGTGGGAGACATCCTGATTAGATATATTAGATAACCAATCTAATCTTGCAAGAGCATACGCTGAGTGTTTTCTTCTCTCTCTCTCCAGGAAGCGACCATATCACGCCTTTATCAAGATAATAAAACGGATATATTGACCGAACCCGCTTGTTATACTAAGCTGGGGAACGTTGGTCCCGCTCCAACTTATAATTGTTATAAGAATAGAGCAGGAAATTGGGGAAAACCAGATTTCCCGTGCCGCCCAAACAAAGAAAGTGCATGTTGATGTATCTTCTTCGGGTGTGTTCATTACAGAGAACTGTTTCTCAGTATCCTTTACGTCATGGGTATGAGATACCAGATCAGGATCCCGCATATGTAATCTGTTACATGGGCTACAGAAAGGTAGAGAACTGAGAACGGGTGATAAGTTTCATGAGACAGAAAATGGTGCAAGTGTTGCAGCCAAGTCTGTTGGTCACTATCACCCTGTATTACCAGAATACATTGATTCTGAACAAATGTTATTAGATACCGAACCTGATATACAACATCATATCAGTCTCTTTATTAGTAAAGAAAGGATATAATTTTGTATTGTTGGATAATGTTTTGAACATTTCCTATATCAAGAGTTGATCGGTTCAGGCACGTTATCTAAAAGCATTGACGTTCTAAATCAAACTACAGTTCTTAGTATATAGAACACACATAAGATGAATAGTTCAGAAATGAACGAATCCTTCTTGAGGTATTGTAGACTAGGTCATATTAATGCGACCCGACTAGCCAAGTTACATTTAGATGCATATTTAAATTAGTTTAAATTTACATCTTATGAAACTTGCCGGTTATGTAACAAAGATAAGATGACCATAGCTCTGTTTATTGGAAACAGAGAAAGAGTTAGTGAACTATTAGGATTGATACATGCTGATGTATGAAGGTCCCCTGTCTACACATGCCAAGACCGGTTCTTTGTACTTTATTACATTCTCTGATAATCTCTCAAGATTCAGACATGTGTTCCTGTTGAAACATAAGTCCGAACCTTTTGAGATATTCACAGAATATAAGTTACAAGTAGAGAACCAAAATACGGGTATAAGTATTATGTTCTTTGATAAGATCAAGGAGGAGAATACTTGAGCACGGAATTCCTGGACTATTCTAAAGGAGAATGAGATTCTCTCTCAGCATTACTCCTCCTATATACCATAGCACGATGGTATATAGGGGCGGAGCAATAACACCCTATGTGATATGGTGTGCTCTATGATGTGTACTACTGAGTTTCCTATTTCCTTTTGGGAGTTATGCACTTGAGAAGCCGCATACCTATTGAATAGGGTTTAAATCAAATCAGTTGCCTACCACTTCATATGTGATATGGAAAGGGAAGAGCCCATATCTTAAGTTTGTTAAGATTTGGGGTTGTCCGGCCTATGTCTAAAAAGCAAAATCCGAACAAGCTCGAGGCAAGATCTGTTATGTAGAACTGGAAATGTTCCAGCCATACAAACTGCAGCTGATGATTTGGTAGAACCAAAGGATTCAATAGTTTCCAACGTACTTCAGCCTCTCCGCCGATCTAGTAGGGTTCCTCACTCACCTGAGAGATACTTCGGTTTCTCTATGACAGTGGGAGCGAGGATTGCATCATGAGATGATGACCCAACTAGTTTCGAGCTGGCCATCAGGAGTGGGACTCTGTAAGAATGGCTGGATGCTTATCGATCTGAGATGGAATCCTTATACACCAACAAAGTATGGACTTTGGTTGCTTTATCTGAAGGGTTAAATCCCCATCAGGAGCGAGTATATCTTGAGAAGATTACTTGGTGTACATGGAAAAGTTGAGACTTTCAAAGCTATGCTTAAGTCCATCCAGATCCTACTTGCCACGGCTACATACCATGACTACGATATCTGGTGGTTGGGTGTCATGACTGCTTTTCTAAATGATGTTTTAGAAAAGAGCGTCTATAAGTACACAGCCAGAGGGCTTCGTAGACAGTGGGAGCAGCGGAAACATGAGCAAGATGTTTTATGTGATAAAACAGGCATCGCGGAGTTGGAACATCTGTTTTGATGTGGTAGTCAAAGAGTTTGACTTCATCAAAATGGTAGATGAACCTTGTATATACAAAAAGGTAGTAGGGAGTATGGTGGTGATCCTCGTAGAGTACGTGGATGACATACTCTTGATAGGGAAGGAGTTTCCTATGCTACGCTCGGTCAATCTCCGCTTATCACAAGGATTCTCCATATAGGATCAAAGTGATACCTCCTAAATCCTGGGTTTTGGATCTATGAGATAGATCTAATTGGATGTTCGGATACTCACTAGTTATAGTGAGATGGTATCAATCGATCCTGGGGAGAATCACTGGAAAGGTTCCAGGGTGATAAGGACGACTGAATGTCAGTCGTAGGCATTGTCTATACCCTCAGTGGAGGGACGGTATGTTGGAAGAGTTCCAAGCTAGATACCGTGACATACTAGACGATTAAAGGCAAGATACATCGTTACCAAGGATGCTACCAAAGAGGCAGTCTGGATATATATAAGTTCATGAGATGAACTTCGTTCCTACCATTGTGTGACAATGGAGTTGTGGTTTTCGCTAAGGAACTACCGTCCCATCTGAAATCCAGATATAATTCTTAGGCAGTATCACCTGATCATGGAGATGGTTGATCTCCAGGGAGATCGAGGTTAGGAGAGTAAACACAGAGGACAACAGCGCAGATCCACTCACAAAGGCCTTTTTCCCAGTAGAGACTTTTATGGGATGGTTGAGTATGAGATACTTCAACCACAGCTAATTGTTGGGTATGCGATACCACAACAGATGGCCCTAGTGCAAGTGGGAGATTGTTAGTTATATGTGTGCCCTAGAGGCCATTACTGTACATACGATGTATATTGTAGTGGATGCTAGGTCATATATAGGGAGGACTTTCTTGCTCGACATGATAGTATGCTATCTGGTTGTACTTTATCTTAACATGTACTCTGATTGTCTCTATGTTACATGTTGATAAAGCCCTTAGGATGTGTACTCGACTACTGGGACTATGATGAGATCATACTAGTGGGGCCACGGTAGTCGACGAGTACATCCTATAACTGTTCCTAGTCGAGGGTGTATCGAGATAGGGCATCGATACACCAGAGTAGACTAGCGTATACGCATCTTGACCCATATGATGGGCGATGGATGATCCCATATCCATCGTTGTTTGACATCAAGGATGGTGTACGGGTACTCAGTGGAGACTGGGTACACTGGACGGACTCCCCGAGAACTCCCAGATGGTATTGTACCTCACGTCAGATGGCAGTTCTCCGGTGACACTGGTACAGAATAGTCTGTTGACCCGAGATCGTCATAGAGTCTTGTGTGATTCCCACTGTGCTTTGATTTCCATCATACCACGTCCAAGAGGGCGTGCAAAAAGGTGGCTTTTGGGTACAGTCCCGAATCACATGGAGGTAATGAGCGATAGGAGGGGATTCGTCTCTCCCGGTATAGGGAGTTGATGTTGCGCTGTGTTCGATTGGCTATAACCGGAAATCCCTGGCCAGGGTTGCTGAGATTTACTGGTAAGTGTTATCAGTAGTTTCTCGAACTGTTACAGACCTCATATCGACACGACTTATCGAGCTACTGGGGTCTGACGTTTACCACCCCTAGGCGAGATATGCGACATATCAAACGACGAGACCGGACTGTACGGGAGTGTTACTGTTTGAATTCACAGGAGAATGTACAGGCTTGCTTGTTGATCTTCTGAGCGATCAATACCTGGGTAGCTGTTACGTTTAGCTGACCGCTTGCAGCTTGTGGGTGTTTGATATGATCATCACTTACTGCCGGCGTATTGACGATTCTTTAGAGTCCTACACAGAGGTTTCTTGGCTCAGGCAAAACGGAGTAGGAGCACATATGTGATATGTACGGGACCGAGGATAATGCGGTATGTGATATCGTATTGTATTCTCACGATATTTGATATCAGCCGGGTCATCGGATCAAGTGTTGATTCGATGAATCGGTGCGGATAAATATTAGTCGGTTATATGCGATATAGCCGGATTGTCGGATCAAGTGTTGATTCGATAATTTAATGTATAATAATATATATGATATATTAAATTACATTAACTAATATTTGCTCACTAAAAGATTCTTTTTCTCACTCGGGTAATACATTGATATATATGCGATATATGTTAAATGTATTATTTTATTTTGTTACGATAAATATTATATATGTGATATATAATATTGTAACATGATATGATTACTAATGCAACATGTTTAGTAGAGATTAAACATGGTTAGGGTTTGATTAGGGTTAAACCTTTCTAGATGTTTCTAGAAGGTTTTCTTTTTGTTTTGGAAAAGATATTTTTGCATGATATTTCTTAACCCAACCACACCCCTTAACCCTAGTTCAATCTCTACAAAGGTTAGTTGACCATGGTTGCATTATTTATCATATTAATTCTTTCTATTCATCACAAAAGAAATACTATTATGATTGTTCATCTTCTTCCTTCTTCTTTCTTCATGAAAAAGCTTACTAGCTTTTTCCAAGTGATGAATAAATGTGAGAAAAAGATAAATAAAGAGAGCAAAAATCCTACTTCATCATCCTCATCTTCCCTTGCCCTTTAGATGAGAGTGTTCACTCAATTTTAGTGAGTGTTAGCTTGTGTTAAGAAACTTCAAGGTAGATCATCTTTGTATCGAAGATCGGAAGCAAGACTGCACCTTTCTCTTCGTGGAGCCTCTCGAGAGTCCGGAGCATGATGATCGCAGCGAAGGGACTTCAACACGGAGCTTATGAAGTGAAGGACCGGATCTACAAAGGTTGTAATCCCTCTCACTTAGTGTTAAAGTGTTTAGCATGTTAGTTTTGTTAGTTGTATGTATGCCCTAGAGGCCAGTACTGTACAGATGATGTATATTATATTGGATGCTTGGACATATATAGAGATGACTTTCTTGCTCGATATGATAGTATGCTATCTGGTTGCTCTTTATCTTAACATGTACACTAGTCTTTTTAAACTGTCTTATAGTTACATGTTGGTAAAGCCCTTAGGATGTGTACTTGACTACCTGGACTATGATGCAGATCATACTAGTAGGGACATGGTAGTCCATAGGTACATCCTTCAAGGTCCCTAGTCGTGGGTGTATCGAGACGGGGCATCGATATACCAGTGTAGACTAGCGTATACGCTTCTCGACCCATGAGATGGGCGATGGATGATCCCATATCCATTGGTGTTTGACATCAGAGATGGTATACGGGTGCTCAGTGGAGACTGGGTACATTGGACGGACTCGCCGAGAACTCCCAGATGGTATTATACCTCACGTCAGATGGCAGTTCTCAGGTGACACTTGTACAGGTTAGTCTGTAGACCCGAGATCGTCATAGAGTCTTGTGTGATTCCCACTGTGCTTTGATCTCCACCTTACCACGTCCATGAGGGCGTGCAAAACGGTGGTCTTTGGGTACAGTCCTGAGTCACATGGAGGCAATGAGCGATAGGAGGGGTTTCGTCTCTCCCGGTATTGGGGGTTGATGTTGCGCTGTGCTCGATTGGCCGTAACAGGGAAGTCCCTGGCCAGGGCTGATCAGAGATTTGCTGGTAAGTGTTACCAGTAGTTTCTCGACCCGTTATGAGCCTCATATCGGCACGACTTATCGGTTATTGGGGTCTGACGTATACCACCCCTAGACTTGATATGCGATATATCAGACGAACAGACCGGACTGTATGGTAAGTGTTACTGGTTGGATTCACAGGAGTGTGAGCGGGCTAGCTCGTCGATCTTCTGATCGCTCAATACCCGGATGGCCGTTACGTTTAGCAGACCGCTTGCGGCTTGTAGGTGCTTGATATGATCATCATCTGCTACCGGCGTATTGACGAGTCTTTAGAGTCCTACACAGAGGTTTCCTGGCTCAAGCGAAACGAAATAGGAGCGCATATGAGATATGTGCAGGACCGAGAATAATGCGTGTATGTGATACCGTATTTCATTCTCGCGATGGATGTATCGATTGGTTATATTCGATATAACCTAGATATCGAATTAAGGATTGATTCGATAAACCGATACATATGATACTAGTCGGTTATATGCGATATGACCGGATCGTTAAATCAAGTGTTGATTTAATGATTTAATGTATAATTATATATTTGATATATTACTTTGCATTAGCTAGTATTAGTTCACTTTAAATGGATTTTCTCAATTGATGTGCAAGTTGTATATGTGATATACTTTTGTGCACGTGTTTGTATCATGTTTGATGATGCTTGCTCATTTGGTTAAGTGTATAGAATTAAACCATGGTTAAGTTGATGATTAGGGTTTTGATTTTTCATTTATTTATTTGTTTATTTATTTATTTGGAAAAGATAAAGATGAGAATGGTGGCTTTCTTTGTTTCTTATTGAAGCTTCATGAAGCTTTGACTTAGTCACCATTCTTGTCTCATGCTTAACCCTAACCATTTGAACTAACCCTAGTTCATTCTCTACACTTAACTATGGTTAAGATTATGATAAGTTTTCAATTTCTTTTTCATTTTAAAAGACTCATCATATTCTTTCTTTTTCTTCATCATCTTCTTCTTCAAGAAAAGCTTAAGTCCATCAATGGCAACTTGAGCAAAAGTGAGAGAAATCCAATTCTAAAATGAACCCACCTCCTATTTCTTCACCCTATACCTCTTGCCAAGTAGTATAGGGTGTTTTCTTCACAAGTTTCACAACTTGGGGAAGTTGGAGCTTGAAATTGTGATGCCTCGACGTAGATCATCTTCGGCACGAAGCCGACGACCTAGTCCGCCCATTTCTCCGATGAAGCCGACGATTGAGTTCGGGATTCGAGATGGACAGCGAGAGGACGCCTACGTGGAGCTAAGAAAGTGGAGAACCGGATCTACAAAGGTTGTAGCCTCTCTCCTTTAGTTAAGATGTTAACTAGTTTCGTTTTTCGCCTAAATTTCTAGTCGATGATCTAGTCTAGGGTTTCTCGGCACCGTAAAATCGAAAATTGGCATGGTTGATGCCTTGTGAGACCTCTTGAGAGTGCCTAGAAACCCTACAGTGGTATCAGAGCCTAGCTAGAGCCTTAGGCGATGTTTAGACGACGTTTGAAACCCGATCGAACCGAAACCCTAAAATCCAAAATGCTCTCTGGAAATTTTCTGAAAATTTGGATTTTTGTCAATTAAAAATATGCAGAAAAATAAGCAGGGTGTTATTTGAATTACTGTGAAATACGAGGACCTGAATCGATTTTTCCACCGCGGAACCGCGGCACAAGCTAGGCATGTGCGGCGGTTCCGCGGCCGTACTGTCCCCTTGTCTGGTGATTTCTGCACAGTAACTCATATAATTTAATGCTATATTTTCTGGGTATTTTTATTGTGACTCTACAGATGAGTATTCTGGGGTTGTATTGGGAATCAATGATTCGATCGGATTTTCAAATTTTGTCTGTGTGGTTTTCCGGATATTTTTCGAATATGTTAAAAAAGTTCGACCGGATGTAAATACCCAATCTTTCCCCTGCCCGGAAATTTCCAATTGTTGGACTTTTCCGTAGTTTAAAGACGTTCTAAGTAGTGCAAGTAACGCGATGGTCCCTCTAGAAGACAACAAACCTTAACTCGATTATGTGACCGTCTTGAACTGCCCTTTGAACCTTCGGGTTTGGGGCAGTACGGCGTGCCACATGTGAGGCGTTGGCTTGACCCTTCTACGGCTGGACCGTTGGTACTGAGGCATGAAGTGAATGTCTTTGAACTTATTTCATTGGTTGATCGGTTTCGGGAAAACTTGGGTGTTCGAATGTTCGATCGGAAAGTTTAATATTTTCTATTTATCCGGAATGTGATACAATAATTGGAATTCACAAACAGTTATGAGATAACTGAATGAATGTTATAAATCTAGCGGTTTAGTCTCATTTGATATTGAAAAGAGTTTTCGATAATGGGACTAAAATGCGGGGTTTATAAGTGTTAGACATGCGATGTCTAAAGAGGTTGTGGATTCCAACTGTTGTAGTTTTACACTTTCTTTTCTGTGACCGTAAGTGTAATATGTGATATCGCCGGTTTCGTTGCTATATGTCAACGACAATTGGGATGCACATATTTACTTACGTTGATGACATGTGATGTTATGTGTTGCTGGATATGTTATATTGGATTGTCGTGTTCGAATAGCCGGGGGTTTTTATGTGAGATGAGTGTTTTTCATTTTCATTCATGTAAAAACTTGTATGTAATATTCTTTTATTTGGGGCACTTCCAGGTTGCGGAAGTTGTCACCTTTTGTATATTATTTACTTTTCCGCATTAGGATAGACCCAAGGAGGGGAGCACAAGTAACCGGGTTCTAGGGTCCAGTGGGAGACCATCTCGAGGAGTCGAGTCCGGGTCTCCTAACCCTAGAATTGGTAGGGTTGCTTGCCGCTCTCGTAGGGGTCTAGGAGTGTGGGATTGGCTATTCATCACGACCGTGGAATCCGTGTTTTATACTGGCTCGTATTGAAAACACGGACGTCCTAGTATATCCAATATTTCATATGATTCTTCTGCTGCGATATCTGTGATGTGATCATGTGATGTTCTGTGATAGATACAGTATATAGTATATATGATATATTATATAGACGTTACTTATGTTTTGCACCCGCACTAGCCCTGCCCTGCTCTGTCGTTAGTTACCTAACCTAACGGTGCACGAGGGGACATCGAGGCGAATGCGGATGGCATAAGTGTACGTCGTATTTATCTGTGATGTTTAGGTGACATAAATGATGGGACTTCATTAATGTGATTAATGAAAGAAAAGAAACCTAAGATGTTGTAGAATTAAATTTTAAATAAAAAGGTAGCTACAGTTCTTGCTTTGCATAGCGGTATATGTGATATACCCTGCACCTTATTCGATGAGGAAAGGACCGAGATCCCTTCACCGGGAGTGACTCCTTTAGCAATAACTGGCAGATGCTACACACTCGGTTTGTTTTTTATTGCTTCTATAGTTTCTGCTTTGCACAGTGATATATATGATATATCCCGCACCTCATTCGACGAGGAAAGGGCCGACGATCCCTTCACCGGGAGTGACCCTTTTAGCAAAACTAGAAAAGCCTCAAAATCACTCCATTTCAAAACTTCATTTTGATTCTACAACGATATCGAGTTCATTACGCAATAGGTTTTCAGAAAAACCTATCGTAGCCCTCCGTCATTTCAGAAAAGAACTGTTTAGTATTCGTGCTGCGTTTGTTGGCCTTTGTCAAGGCGTAGTGTGCGGTAGCTGAATAGTGCTTATCTGCTTGTGCATGTGATGCAGATTGTTTCAGGGTAGTCGTACGATCTTGTTGGCCTTTGTCAAGGGCCGTGCAGGTGGGTTTGATTCAATCAAGAAATGACGGGTAGAACTTGACTAGCAGCCTATGATTTGTTGGCCTTTGTCAAGGTCATAGGACGCTAGGGGCAAAAGCATTATCGGGAATTTCAAGTGTTGAAATTTGCAATGAGATTGCATACCTTCTATGAGATAGTTGGATCCCGATACCCACTGCGAGTAAGAGTTACTCCTGGGAGAGTTTTACACATTACAATTAGCCGATCAAGTAGGTGTCTAGAAAGGTGTCAACGGGGTTACGCCTCTGGGAAAACGAGGTTTACATTAATTAGGTTCGTGCGAAAGCACGGGGGACCTCCCTCAAAGTACCGACACTGGCCTGGCTGAAAGATTGGCAAACTTGTAGTGTGTAATTAATCCCGGCTAGTCTTTCCTTTTAGGGTTTGAAGGAAGATTTGATAAAAACCAGTGGGAGCCATCCTGATTAGATAAGATAATAACCAATCTGATCTTGCATGAGCTTACGCTAAAGTGTTTTCTTCTCTCTCTCTCCAGGTAGCGACCATTTCATGCCCTAATAAAGATAATAATATGGATGTATTGACCGAACCCGCATGTTATACTGTGCTGGGGAACGTTGGTTCCGTTCTTACCTATAAGAGTTATAGGACTGAACAGGATATAGGGGAATACCAGGATTCCCATGCCACCCGAATGAAGAAAGTACATGATGATGCATTTTCTTCGGGTGTGTTCGTTACAGAGAACTGTTTCTCCATTTGCTCTACGTCCTGGGTATTAGATACCGGGTCAGGATCCCATATATGTAATCAGTTACATGGGCTTAGGAAAGGTAGAGAACTTGGAGAAGGTGATAAAGACATTAGAGTTGGAAATGGTGCAATTGTTGCAGCTAAGACTGTCGGGGAATATCACCTTGTATTACCAACTGGTAATACATTGGTTCTGAACGAATGCTATTACATGCCGAACCTGATATGCAACATTATATCGGTTTCTTTGTTGAGTAAAGAGGGATATAATTTTGTATTACAGGACAATGTTATGAACATTTTCCGTAACCAAAAGTTGGTTGGATCAGGCACGTTGTGCAATGGCATTTATGTTCTAAATCAATCAACAGTTCTGAGCATAACAAACACACATAAGAGGAAGAGTTCTGAACTGAACGAATCCTTCTTGTGGCATTGTAGACTGGGTCACATCAATGCGACACGACTGGCTAAGTTGCATAAGGATGGATATTTGAATTCGTTTAAATTTTCATCTTATGACACTTGCCAGTCATGTCTCAAAGGCAAGATGACCAAAACTCCGTTTACGGGACACGGAGAAAGGGTTACCGAACTCTTGGGACTGATACATAGTGATGTATGCGGTCCTATGTCTACACATGCCAGGTATGGTTCTTCGTACTTCATTACATTCACTGACGATCTCTCTAGATTCGGATATGTGTTCCTGATGAAATACAAATCAGAAGCTTTTGAGAAATTTAGAGAATATAAACAAGAAGTCGAGAACCAAACCGGAAAAAGTATTAAAATCCTTCGATCTGATCGAGGAGGTGAATACTTGAGCAATGAATTCCTGGACTTCCTAAAAAAGAATGGGATTCTCTCTCAGCTGACTCCTCCATATACACCACAGCACAATGGTGTATCAGAACGGAGGAACCGCACCCTATTAGATATGGTGCGCTCTATGATGAGCACAGCTGAGTTACCTATTTTCTTCTGGGGATATGCGCTGGAGACAGCAGCATACCTATTAAATCAAGTTCCATCTAAATTGTACCTACCACACCATATGAGATATGGAGTGGGAAGAGACCATGTCTTAAACTAGTTAAGATATGGGGTTGCCCGGCCTATGTCAAAAGGCAAAATCCGGACAAACTCGAGGCACGGTCAGTTCTATGCAAGTTTGTGGGATATCCCAAACATTCACATGGATATCTTTTCTACCACACAGAGGAACAAAAAGTGTTTGTTTCTCGACATGCCACCTTTTTGGAAAAGGAATTTCTTGCAAAAGAAATTAGTGGTGATAAGGTAGAACTGGAAGAAATTCCGGCTACACAAACTCAAACTGAAGATTTAGTGGAACCAGAGGATTCAGTAACTCCTGACGAACCTCAGCCTCTCCGCCGATCTAGTAGGGTTCCTCGCCCACCTGAGAGATACTACGGTTTTCTCATGGATGGTGGGAGCGAGGATTGCATCATGGAGGATGATGACCCAACTAGCTTCGAGCAGGCCATCATGAGTAGGGACTCAGTGAAATGGCTAGATGCTATGCGGTCCGAGATGGAATCCATGTACACCAACAAAGTATGGACTTTGGACGTTGCTCCTGAAGGGGTAAAACCCATTGGGAGCAAGTGGATCTTCAAGAAGAAACTTGGTGTAGATGGGAAAGTGGAGACTTTCAAAGCTAGACTTGTAGCAAAGGGTTTTCGTCAAAGACCAGGTGTGGACTATGACGAAACCTTTTCTCCAGTGGCTATGCTTAAATCCATCCGGATCATGCTTGCCATCGCTGAATATCATGATTACGAAATCTGGCAAATGGATGTTAAGACCGCCTTTCTAAATGGTGATTTAGAAGAGTGCGTGTACATGACTCAGCCAGAGGGCTTCGTAGACAATGGGAGCAGCGGGAAGGTGTGCAAGCTGCTTAAATCCATTTATGGATTAAAGCAAGTATCGCGAAGTTGGAATATCTGCTTTGACGTCGTTATCAAAGAGTTTGATTTCGTCAAAAACCCAGATGAACCTTGTATCTACAAGAAGGTAGCAGAGAGTAAGGTTGTCTTCCTCGTATTGTACGTGGACGACATACTCTTGATAGGAAATGATATTCCTATGCTGCAATCGGTCAAGCTCTTCTTATCACAAAGATTCTCAATGAAAGATCTTGGTGATGCCTCCTGCATATTGGGAATTAGGATCTATAGAGATAGATCCAAACGGATTTTGGGATTGTCCCAATCATGGTACATTGACACCATACTAAAGAAGTTTAGTATGGAAGAATCCAAACGTGGGAACTTGCCCACGATCTCTGGAGTCACTCTCTCTAAAGAGATGTCTCCCAAGACTGATTTGGAGAGAGCTCGCATGCAAGGGATACCCTATGCTTCGGCTGTAGGCTCTATCATGTACGCGATGCTATGTACCAGACCCGATGTTGCATACTCACTAAGTGTAGTGAGCAGGTATCAAGCTGATCCTGGAGAGAGTCACTGGACAGCTGTGAAGAGCATTCTCAAGTACTTGCGAAGGACTAAAGAGATGCTCTTGGTGTATGGTAACGGAGAACTCCAAGTGGAGTCCTTTACCGATTCGAGCTTCCAGAGTGATAAGGACGACTCTAAGTCGCAGTCGGGATTTGTCTTTACCCTTTACGGAGGGGCGGTTAGCTGGAAGAGTTCCAAGCAGGAAACCGTGGCAGACTCGATGATGGAGGCTGAATACATCGCTGCCAACGATGCTGCTAAAGAAGCTGTCTGGATCAAGAAGTTCATTACTGAACTTGGAGTGGTTCCATCCATTGAGCATCCAATACCTTTGTATTGCGATAACAATGGAGCGGTGGCTTTGGCCAAGGAACCTAGGTCCCATAAGCGATCCAGGCATATTCTGAGGCGGTATCACTTGATCCGGGAGATAGTTGATCGCCGGGAGATCGAGGTCAGGAGGGTTGACACGAAGAACAACACAGCGGATCCACTCACGAAGGCCATTCCCCAGATACAGTTTGAGAGACTATTCGGGATGCTCGGTATGCGATACTACAGCAGCTGGCCCTAGTGCAAGTGGGAGATTGTTAGTTGTATGTATGCCCTAGAGGCCAGTACTGTACAGATGATGTATATTATATTGGATGCTTGGACATATATAGAGATGACTTTCTTGCTCGATATGATAGTATGCTATCTGGTTGCTCTTTATCTTAACATGTACACTAGTCTTTTTAAACTGTCTTATAGTTACATGTTGGTAAAGCCCTTAGGATGTGTACTTGACTACCTGGACTATGATGCAGATCATACTAGTGGGGACATGGTAGTCCATAGGTACATCCTTCAAGGTCCCTAGTCGTGGGTGTATCGAGACGGGGCATCGATATACCAGTGTAGACTAGCGTATACGCTTCTCGACCCATGAGATGGGCGATGGATGATCCCATATCCATTGGTGTTTGACATCAGAGATGGTATACAGGTGCTCAGTGGAGACTGGGTACACTGGACGGACTCGCCGAGAACTCCCAGATGGTGTTATACCTCACGTCAGATGGCAGTTCTCAGGTGACACTTGTACAGGTTAGTCTGTAGACCCGAGATCGTCATAGAGTCTTGTGTGATTCCCACTGTGCTTTGATCTCCACCTTACCATGTCCATGAGGGCGTGCAAAACGGTGGTCTTTGGGTACAGTCCCGAGTCACATGGAGGCAATGAGCGATAGGAGGGGTTTCGTCTCTCCCGGTATTGGGGGTTGATGTTGCGCTGTGCTCGATTGGCCGTAACAGGGAAGTCCCTGGCCAGGGCTGATCAGAGATTTGCTGGTAAGTGTTACCAGTAGTTTCTCGACCCGTTATGAGCCTCATATCAGCACGACTTATCGGTTATTGGGGTCTGACGTATACCACCCCTAGACTTGATATGTGACATATCAGACGAACAGACCGGACTGTATGGTAAGTGTTACTGGTTGGATTCACAGGAGTGTGAGCGGGCTAGCTCGTCGATCTTCTGATCGCTCAATACCCGGATGGCCGTTACGTTTAGCAGACCGCTTGCGGCTTGTAGGTGCTTGATATGATCATCATCTGCTACCGGCGTATTGATGAGTCTGTAGAGTCCTACACAGAGGTTTCCTGGCTCAAGCGAAACGAAATAGGAGCGCATATGAGATATGTGCAGGACCGAGAATAATGCGTGTATGTGATACCGTATTTCATTCTCGCGATGGATGTATCGATTGGTTATATTCGATATAACCTAGATATCGAATCAAGGATTGATTCGATAAACCGATACATAGGATACTAGTCGGTTATATGCGATATGACCGGATCGTTAAATCAAGTGTTGATTTAATGATTTAATGTATAATTATATATTTGATATATTACTTTGCATTAGCTAGTATTAGTTCACTTTAAATGAATTTTCTCACTTGATGTGCAAGTTGTATATGTGATATACTTTTGTGCACGTGTTTGTATCATGTTTGATGATGCTTGCTCATTTGGTTAAGTGTATAGAATTAAACCATGGTTAAGTTGATTATTAGGGTTTTGCTTTTTCATTTATTTATTTATTTGTTTATTTATTTATTTGGAAAAGATAAAGATGAGAATGGTGGCTTTCTTTGTTTCTTATTGAAGCTTCATGAAGCTTTGACTTAGTCACCATTCTTGTCTCATGCTTAACCCTAACCATTTGAACTAACCCTAGTTCATTCTCTACACTTAACTATGGTTAAGATTACGACAAGTTTTCAATTTCTTTTTCATTTTAAAAGACTCATCATATTCTTTCTTCTTCTTCATCATCTTCTTCTTCAAGAAAAGCTTAAGTCCATCAATGGCAACTTGAGCAAAAGTGAGAGAAATCCAATTCTAAAGTGAACCCACCTCCTATTTCTTCACCCTCTACCTCTTTCCAAGTAGTATAGGGTGTTTTCTTCACAAGTTTCACAACTTGGTGAAGTTGGAGCTTGAACTTGTGATGCCTCGACGTAGATCATCTTCGGCACGAAGCCGACGACCTAGTCCGCCCATTTCTCCGATGAAGCCGACGATTGAGTTCGGGATTCGAGATGGACAGCGAGAGGACGCCTACGTGGAGCTAAGGAAGTGGAGAACCGGATCTACAAAGGTTGTAGCCTCTCTCCTTTAGTTAAGATGTTAACTAGTTTCGTTTTTCGCCTAAATTTCTAGTCGACGATCTAGTCTAGGGTTTCTCGGCACCGTAAAATCGAAAATTGGCATGGTTGATGCCTTGTGAGACCTCTTGAGAGTGCCTAGGAACCCTACAAGTTTTCGCCTAATCTCTAGTTTAAAGATCCGTATTCGGGTTGTTCGGCACGGCTAAATTTTTAATCGGGCATGGTTGATGCCTCGTAGACCCTTGTGGCAGTGCCCAGCAACCCTACAGGGAAAACCCTAGATTTAAGGGTAAGCAAGAGAGAGAAAGTTTCTCTCTCCTCTCCTTTTCTCGCCACGCTTTGAGAGAGAGAGAGGAAAGGGAGGCGTTAAAGGCTGGAAACGGTCTCAAGGGGGATCGGAGGCTGATGGGAGGTGGTCCAAGTCGAGGTCGAGGGCACGATGGCGAGAGAACTTGAGGAACGAGGGTGGTCAAAGTCGAGAGCAGAGGCGGCGATGGCGAGCGCGACGACGCGACAAGGGTTGCAGGCGTGGGTTCACGCGAGCGCGGGAGACGGGAAAGGGAAATTTTGAGAAGATGAGGAAGAGAGAGAGAGAGAGAGGAGAACGTGCACATGGAAAAATTAAGAGGTGAAAAGATATATATAAATATTATATATATATGCGGCATAGAGAGAGGGTGAGGTTAGGATTTGATCACTAAAATAATATACATTCGAAACAATAAAATATGCAGAGAGAGAGAGAGAGCGTCAGGAGAGAGAGAGACGGTGAGAGAGAGAGATTTGTTGATTTTTAATTTGGTTATAAAATATTTATTTAGTTAAAGAAGTTTTGAATGAATAAAGAATATAATATTATAATATTAGTCCGTTTTGAGATTTTGGCAAATACAAATTTACTTCAAAACACGCCCGGGTCGGGTTTAAAAATTCAGATTTAAAATATTAAAAATATAAGCGACTTCTAAATTTCAAAATGAATTCACAGTTAAAGAAAATGTATACCCCCAAGAACGGATGCACGCACGTACGCGTAGCCATCCAAACACGTCCGTTTCACTGAACGGGACGAGAATAAGATGTGCGGATGTTACCACGGGGTTAGGGGTAACATGCAGGTTATGAAATGTAATTTTAAATTATTTTCTGTGATCTAAAATTTTATATGATAAAAGATGCGATATTAGATAAAATACCAGTATGTACTAAACATGAGATGCACGTGTCCATGCAACAAGTCACGGTGATCTATAAATAAGAATCAAACAGGTTCAAGCAAGCCGGTCGAGTCGAATGCAATGTAAAATATAAAATACCATTCGCACCCAAAATACGTTAAATCAAGAAATATCACGAATAAAGAAATACGAGAACTGGAATTGGTATAAATGGACTCGGGTGTTATAATAGGTATAACACCCACCAACAGTTCCCTACGAGTCCTGTCCAGTGTACTCATAACCTAATGAGCACCTGCATACTATCTCCAGTACAACGTACTAATGGCTGTGGGACAGACCATCTCCCCTGCTGGGATGAGAAGCATATACACTAGTCTACTGTGGAATATCGATGCCCGGTCTTGATAATCCTACGACTAGGGACCTGTATAGGATGTGCTTATAGACTACCCAGCCCCCACTAGCGTGACTGCCATCACAATGCTGGTAATCAAGCAAAGATCCTAATGGCTCTACCAATATGTATAAGCGATATGTTAAAATAAATACATGCACATATTAAGATGGAAACAAAACAGGTAGCATACTACCATTTCGAGTAAGACTGTTACTATATTCGTGTATATCCCAAGCTCCCATTAAGTAATATACAATCCAGTATGATACAATAATGGCCTCTACGGCATATATCACTAACAATCTCCCACTTGCACTAAGGCCATATACTGGCATATCGCAGACCGAAGATCTTGAATAGCCTTCTCGAACACTGTCTGAGGAATGGCTTCTGTGAGTAGATCTGCAGTGTTGTTCTCCGTATCTACTCTCTTCATCTCGATCCCCTAGGGATCAACGATCTTCCTGATCAGGTGGTACCGCCTCAAGATATGTCTGGATCTCTGATGGGACCTAGGTTTCTTTCCTAAAGCTATAGCGTCGTATGTTGTCACAATACAAAAGTATTGGACCAACAAATGGAAGTAACCACATGAAGTTCAATTAATAACTTCCTCATCCAGACTGCCTCTTTTACGTCGTCTCATGCAACGATCTACTCCGTTTCCATCGTCGAGTCTGCAACGGTGTCCTGCTTGGAGCTTTTCCAACAGACCGCCCCTCCACTGAGGGTAAAGCCATAACGCAATATGGACCTGGAGTCATTCTTATTATTCTGGAAGCTGGAGTCAGCAATGGCCTCGATCTGGAGGTCTTTTCCGCCATACACCAAGAACATCTCTTTAGTCCTTCTCAGGTACTTGAAAATGTTCTTTACTGCTTCCCAGTGCTTCTCCCATGGGTTTGACTGATACCGGTTTATGTTCATATCAGATTTTTGCATTTTCATACCGCCCAATTTTTATCACATTGCATATCCGTAGATACTCTTGAGCTGTGTTTGCTAGTCAATTGCAGGATACAGGTTCTCGGTTCTAAAACGGTGAAATTCATGGAAAACATGACAAAATCCGGGTTCCTGCCAACCACAGATAAAACACGATCTCCGCTCTTCATCCGTATGTTGCCAGATACCAGTTTAGAAGACAAAATGACAAATCAATTGTCACCTTCATGCACAAAGCACTATGGCAACACCAAAACCAAGAAATCTACGCGGAGCTCAAGAAAATCCATGTCCAAAGTCCACCTTTCCCTCAACAGAAATTCTGGAAGAAATGTGGAGGTATTTTCAGAAAACACACATGCCATACTGAAGTACAAAGAAGACCAGGAAAAGCCACAAAATACGGAGGCCTAATCCCCTACTATGGCCGCGGAAACGCGGCCTAAGCATGCTTAGGCCGCGGATCCGCGGCCTTATGGTGGCGGCAGACAGAGATCTTTGGGGGGTATTTTGGTCTTTTTAGTTAGGTTCTGGTGGTTGCCCTAGGTTTTCATTTTTTGGCCTATAAATAGCCCAGAACTTTGTGAAGGAAAGGGTCCATTCTTGTATTTTCATTTTGCCTAGGTTTAGTGTTTTTCTTCTTCCTCTTCTCATCTCTTCTCCATTAAACTTGTAGTGAGCTTGTGAGTGAAGAGTGATGAATAAAGAAGATCATTTTATTATCATGCTTGTCTTGCCTTTTTTATAATTGTTGTAATTTTAATTCGTTAAGTAGTTGTCGTTATTTTCTTGTTGTTTCTTTCTTTTCTCTTTTTCTTTATACGACAATGATGCTTACGCTCGATCCTCGCCAAGGTGAGGTCGCAACTAGCTAGTCGTATTCTTCTAATCTCCTTCTTTCTATCTTCCTCTTTTGTTTTGTTTTATTTTTCCGTATCATGATGTGTGAGTAGTTCATACTTGTTAGGGTAGGATAAGGGAAGTTTGAGAGAAGGAAATCTCTCTCACTCTTTTCTTGCCCAACAGCTTAAATCGACTCCCGTTAATTGAACCACAATCCGCTCCTCACGGCACCCTATCCTACATGATAGCGGTGATTCCGTAGTGAGACCGGTTGTGGTTGAATTAACCGGAGGTTATGGCTAAGAGCCAAGAACGGACGGACAAGCACCAAAAGGAAGAACTTATGCGTTGGAAAGCCTAGCTTATACTCGTAAGTTCCGTCCTAGTCGTGCTAATCCCCGTTGTTGCCGATTACCGTAACACCGATATTAAGAGGGGCAACGAAAGATGTGGAGACTCCTAACTCAAACAAACCTAATCCTAACCCTAACAAGCTCTCTTTAAAACATCAACTTAACACTTAGATAATCACAAACAAAATCTGAAAACCGGACTTAACTCGTTAAAACACATTGAAAAAGACTCCCATC
Organism: Agapanthus africanus; assembly: GCA_030015575.1. NCBI lineage: Eukaryota > Viridiplantae > Streptophyta > Magnoliopsida > Asparagales > Amaryllidaceae > Agapanthus > Agapanthus africanus. The sequence goes on from CM057349.1 coordinate 334,662,901, forward strand.
TCCCTGCGGACGACCCGTACTCAACCGGCTAGCTACAAGCGAAACCGTCTTGATTGCGGTATTTAAACTAAAACTTGAACACGCAGAACCTCTAACAATCAAATGGCGCCGTTGCCGGGGAGACGGTAGTTTATTTCCTTGTGTAATTTCCGGTTAACTTGTAAATTTAACCGGAAAAAAAAATACTTTGTAAAAGAAACCATCTTGTTATTCTTGATTAGTTTTTGTGCAAGTGTGCAGGAAAATACAAAGTTCGAGTTCAGTGGCCAAGACGTTGAAAATACGGAGTTCAAGTACAGTGCCAAAGACGTGGGAAGATAGACCCACATTTCGCGGCTACACCGCGACGGATCAAAACGGAACAAACGGTCTACTGTCAAGATCTGGAGCAGGTACAGTGAGCAAATAAAACTTCAGCACATCCAGACAAGCAGAGGACACCCAACAGAGGACACCCAAAAATTTCAGAGCCCCACTTCCCCAGAACCGCCGCGGAACCGCGGCATAAGGAGGCTTAGGCCGCGGATCCGCGGCCACTTGGTGGCCTCAGGCTCCCAAAATCCCTCTGTAAGTCTCTCTCTCCTTCTCCACTCCTCTGGACTCCAATAAATTGTGTTTTCTGCAGATTTCTTTGCGCAAATTCTTCTCCCCCTTCCAATAAACTGTTCTTGTGCAGGATTCTTTGCGCCGCAAATAAAAATTGTTTGCAGTTGATTTGTTACTGCTTTGCATTTCTTTAATACGGACTTAAGGGGCTTGAAACCAATTCAGATTGGGTGGGGATTTCATCACCCTTCCCAGGACCCCAAAAATCACTAAAGCATATGCATTGTCCATTGTAAATTAAAAAATACTAGACTTCAGCCCTAAGGACTTCGCGCTCATTAGGAGAAGATAAACCGTGTTTAGAACCTCGCTTAACGGTATATTGTTTACGGGGTGTCTAGGAAAGTGTTAAAGGCGCAACCGCCGAAAGATAAAGGGTTATTTAATTAAGGAACTTCGCGAAAGCGTTGGACAACCTCCCCTTATCTCTGCATTTACCTGGCCTCGTGATCAGTGTATTTTTAAGCCCGTTTCTCGGCACTGTTTAACTTCGACAATCAAGTTCAGGAGCAGGTCTAGTAGACCTAGGTTACCCTAGATCTAGGTGTGATTGTGCATATCTTGTTTGTGTTTGCTTAAGCCGTATATCCGTACATATTTCTGTAAATCTCTTTCTAAAAAAAAAAAAAAAAAAGAAAAAATCAAAAACTTTTATAAAAACTTGCCCTTTGTCGCCAAATCCATTTTCACCCACCACCCATCGCCTTTCTCCATTGACGTTTTCTTACCCTCACCTTCTCCGCTTTGACTATACTAAACTCGTTTAGTGTATGTCCGCTTGGACTCGGGACACTAGCGCCCGTCTAGTCCGCGTTACGTTAGTCGCTACCGACTACGCGATCGACTCCGAAGTCGATACTCCGTCCACTCCTCTTTCACCCTTTCCTTTGCCGGCCAACTCCGACGTTGACCGGAATTCTGTTCATACATCTTCGCCTTCACCTTCACCAACCTCTTCTTCCGCGATGTCGGGATTTAATCCGAACATCTCTTTGACCACCCCTGGATTGGCTCCACCCCCTACGGAGACCAATATCCCACCACCACCTCCTGTTATAGCGCCGCAGCGAATCGCGCTCCAGGATCGTTTCTATCCCACCCGTTCTGCACTTCCCACCTGCCTTTCTCTTCCTCCGGCCAATGGGGACAACTTTGAAATTAAGCCCCACTTCATCAACATGCTTCCACGTTTTCATGGGCTTGAATCTGAAGATGCCTATATCTTCATCAACAAATTTCAAAACGTATGTGCCATGATGAAAACCACCCAGCTGTCGGACGATGCTATACGTCTACGGGTCATTCCGTTCACTTTATGCGATCTTGCTGAAAAATGGCTGTATAGTACCGCTTCCCACTCAATCACCAGCTGGGACGAGTTTGTTAAAGCGTTTCTGAAAAAATTCTATCCGAATCATAAAACCGCAAGGATTCAAAATGAAATCAACCAATTCTCCCAGCTTCCTTCTGAACCCTTGTGGAAGTGCTTTGACCGATACAAAGACCTTCTTGTTCAGTGTCCCCACCACGGTATAGAGAAATGGCAACTCTGCCAAACCTTATACGAGGGCCTGAACCCAGCATCGAAGCAGTTGTTGGAAACCATCTGTCAGGGCCACTTCCTATCCAAATCTGACGAGGAAGCGTGGCAGTTCTTTGACGACCTTGCGGAGCAAACGCTACAATGGGAGAGCACCAGACCGACTTCTTCTTCTTCTACCTCCACTTCTACCGGTCAGTCTAGGGTAGGAATCCACCAACTTGATGTCTCTATTGCGATGAAAGCTGAAATGGCTGCAATAACAAGAAAGCTTGAAGCGATAGAGAGCAAATTTTCTGCTTCTGCCCCTGTTCTCCCCCTTCGTACCATCCGCGCTTGTTGTTCCGATCCTTCTCACTTGACCGAAGAGTGTCCTTACAATCCACCCTCGCAAGGACAGGATCAGGTTAATGCTGCATTCCAGCAAAGACCGAGGAATGATCCATACTCTTCCACCTACAATCCCGGTTGGAGGAACCACCCCAATTTCGCCTGGAATCAGAATCAGAATCAATTCTAGGGCAACAATTTCCAAAGGGCCCCGCCGCCGCAACAACAAGCGCAACAACAAACTCAACATCAATATCAGCAGCCCTTCCAACCCCAACCTTTCCAAAATCAGACGAACAACTTTGCACCCAACAATTCTTTTCCACCAAACAACTTTGTTCCGTCAAACAATGATAAGGTTTCCTCGCTCGAACGAAGTCTGGAGGCGTTTGTTAAACAATCGACTCAATCCACCGCCAACATTCAGTCTTCCATTCAATCTTTAGTGCAACACACTGCCGCACACGGGCAAAGCATCAAGACCATCGAGGCCCAGATTGCACAGCTGAACGCGGCCTTAAGCGAGCGAGAAAAGGGGAAGCTCCCGTCCCAGCCACTTCCAAATCCCGGTCACCCACATAATGCACATGTTGCTCTTGAACAACAAAACCATAATGTGAGTGCCGTGACCACACTGAGATCGGGGAGGATGCTGCAAAACAACATTGGCAAACGGATCAACGATGACACCCCGGCCGCTGCTTCTTCTTCTTCTTCGTCTTCTGAGCCTATTCTCCGTTCTTCACAAGGCTCCCCTTCCTCTTCTTCTGCTCTGAACGGACCCACTTCTCACTCCATAAAGACACTTATTCTGGGATCCGTTCTAACTCCACAATCTCCTCCTCCAGCATTAGACTCAACCAATTTTCAAAATGTTCCATTTCCAAACCGGTTGAAGTCTAATAAACAAAATCCTCAAATGGAGAAGATTCTGGAGTTATTCAAACAGGTTAACATTAACATTCCTCTTTTAGATGCTGTCCAACAAGTCCCGTCCTACGCGAAAATCTTAAAGGACTTGTGCACGAAAAAGAGTAAGTCTCAGGTACCCAAGAAAGTTTTCTTGGCTAGTGCTGTGAGTGATGCCCTTACCCAATCTTTACCACAAAAACGGAAGGACCCTGGCTGTCCTACGATTTCAATTACCATTGGGGATAAGAACATCAACCGCGCACTATTAGATCTTGGTGCCAGTGTTAACCTGCTTCCGTATTCAGTATACGAGCAATTAGGCGTCGGAGAGCTGAAACCCACACACTGCACTCTCCAAATGGCCGACCGATCGATCACCCATCCTAGGGGTGAGCTAGAGGATGTGTTAATAAAAGTCGGGGACTTCATATTCCCCGTTGACTTCATTGTCTTAGATACACAGCCTGTAGCTAACCCCCAGAATCAAATTCCGGTGATACTCGGTCGCCCATTTCTCGCAACCTCAAATGCTGTGGTCAATTGTCGCAATGGTTCGATGAACCTCTCTTTTGGAAATATGACGATTGAACTCAACATTTTTAGGTTGGGGAATCAGCCCGCCGAACCTAATGCTCATATACTGGACGTCTGCTCGATCCAGGAGATCACCCCAGAAGAGTGTGAATTCGAGGAGTTTCTGTTTGATCACGATAATCTTGACGCCACTAGTGCGTTTCTCTTCGAACCTGCTGCTGTTTCTGCGCCCGACAACGACTACGAGTGTTTCACGTTCTCGAACGATCTTAGCTGCGCACAACCCGAGTTTGAATCCTTCGACTTTCCGGATGAGTTACCTGAACCATCCAACTCGGTTGCCTACACTCGCTTTGAACTTTTGCTGGAGTCCTTTGAGTTCGAGACCTTTGCACCAATCTTGCCTTCCATCGTTTCACCTCCAACGCTCGAACTCAAGCCTTTGCCGTCTCACCTTAAGTACGCTTACTTAAGTGAGAACGAGACCCTCCCTGTCATCATCTCGGCTTCTCTAGCTCCCGAGCAAGAGAAAGCCCTTCTCGCGGTCTTGCACAGCAACAGGCAAGCTTTTGGCTGGTCCATGGCGGACATCAAGGGGATTAGTCCCCTGATCGTTGAGCATCACATTCATCTGATGGATGATGCCAAACCAGCCCGGGATCCACAAAGACGTCTCAATCCAGTCATGAAAGAGGCTGTGAAGAAGGAGATCGTAAAATGTCTAGATAGTGGTATCATTTACCCTATCTCTGATAGCCAGTGGGTTAGCCCCATTCATGTTGTCCCCAAGAAGTCGGGCATCACGGTCATAACCAACGAGGCGAACGAGTTAATCCCTACTCGCACCCAAACTGGGTGGCGAGTTTGCATTGATTACAGAAAACTCAACGCCGCAACGCGGAAAGACCACTTTCCGCTCCCTTTCATTGACCAGATGCTTGAACGATTGGCCGGACACGAGTACTACTGCTTTCTTGATGGCTACTCCGTCTATAATCAAATTCCCATCGCCGAAAAAGACCAGGACAAGACCACATTCACTTGTCCTTTCGGCACGTTTGCATATCGTCGCATGCCCTTTGGGTTATGCAATGCGCCCGCTACCTTCCAGCGGTGTATGATGGGTATCTTCTCAGACATGGTGGAAAAATTTCTGGAGATTTTCATGGATGACTTCTCCATCTTCGGCGATTCCTTCAACGAGTGTTTGCTGCATCTTGACGCTGTCCTTACCCGATGTAAGGACAAGAATCTCACTTTAAACTGGGAGAAATGCCACTTCATGGTGCGCGAAGGTATTGTCTTAGGACATATCATCTCGCAAAATGGCATAGAGGTTGACAAAGCAAAGATTGAGGTCATTTCCAATCTGCCTCCTCCCCGATGCGTCAGAGATATCCGAGCCTTCCTTGGCCATGCCAGTTTCTATAGACGGTTCATCAAGGACTTTAGCAAGATTGCTAGGCCCTTGACTCTTTTGCTGGCCAAGGATACGCCTTTCGACTTCAACTCGAGCTGTGTGACTGCATTCGAGTCACTGAAACGCTCACTCACTTCTTCTCCCGTTCTTTCCTCACCTGACTGGACGCACCCATTTGAGATTATGTGCGATGCATCCGACTTTGCCATTGGTGCTGTCCTTGGACAACACATCAACAAGATGCCGCACGTAATCTATTATGCGAGCCGAACCCTGAACGACGCACAACTCAATTATACAACAACTGAGAAGGAATTCTTAGCTGTTGTATTTGCTTTAGAAAAGTTCAGGCCCTACCTCATCGGCTCTCCAATCATTGTCTACACGGACCATTCTGCTCTGCGCCATCTTTTTGCGAAGAAAGATGCAAAATCTCGGTTAATCCGTTGGATCCTCTTGCTTCAAGAGTTTAACCTTGTCATTAAGGACAAACGAGGATGTGAAAACGTGGTTGCCGACCATCTCTCACGACTTCCTTCTTCGCCTTCGCTTCCAATTCCGATCAACGACGTTTTCCCGGATGAACAGCTCTTGACAGTATCATGCGAACCCTGGTTCGCAGATATTGTGAACTATTTAGCCACAGGATTACTCCCGACTGAATGGTCGAGTCAGGACAGACTTCGCTTCTTATCCCAAGTAAAACACTTTTACTGGGACGAACCCTACTTGTTCAAGTACTGTCCCGACCAGATTATTCGTCTGTGTGTCCCTGACGAGGAATTCAAGAGTGTGCTGTCATTTTGCCACGATCAAGCGTGTGGCGGGAATTTTGGGCCCAGAAAGACAGCTGAGAAGATCTTGCAATGTGGTTTCTACTGGCCACAACTCTTCAAAGACGCTCATGACTATTGCAAGACTTGCTCCCGGTGCCAACACATGGGCCGGATATCCCGGAGGAACGAGATGCCGCTCCAACCGATCTTGGTTGTGGAGATTTTCGATGTTTGGGGGATAGATTTCATGGGGCCGTTTCCCAGCTCTTTTGGGAACTTGTACATCCTTCTCGCTGTTGATTACGTCTCTAAATGGGTCGAGGCTGTGCCCAGCCGGACTAACGATAACAAGGTTGTTGTTAGGTTTCTTAAAGAAAACATTTTCTCCCGGTTTGGGCACCCCCTGTTAGTTATATGTATGCCCTAGAGGCCATTACTGTACATTGGATGTATATTGTAGTGGATGCTGGGACATATATAGGTAGGACTTTCTTGCTCGACATGATAGTACGCTATCTGGTTGCTCTTTATCTTAACGTGTATACTTTCTGTCTCTCTGTTACATGTTGATAAAGCCCTTAGGATGTGTACTCGACTTCCAGGACTATGATGAAGATCATACTAGTGGGGCCTGGGTAGTCCATGAGTACATCCTTGAAATGTTCCTAGTCGAGGGAATATCGAGACGGGGCATCGATATTCCAGAGTAGACTAGCGCATATCTTCTCGACCCATGTGATGGGCGATGGATGATCCCATATCCATTGGTGTTTGACATCGAAGATGGTATGCGGGTGCTCAGTGGAGACTGGGTACACTGAACGGACTCGCCGAGAACTCCCAGATGGTATTATACCTCACGTCAGATGGCAGTTCTCTGGTGACACTGGTACAGCTTAGTCTGTTGACCCGAGATCGTCATAGAGTCTTGTGTGTCTCCCACTGTGCTTTGATTTCCACCCTACCACGGCTCTACTGAGTTGTGCAAACAGGTGGTTATTGGGTACAGTTCCGATTCACATGGAGGCAATGAGCGATAGGAGGGGATTCGTCTCTCCCGGTATTGGGGGTTGATGTTGCGCTATGTTCGACTGGCCATAACAGGAAATCCCTGGCCAGGGTTGCAGTGATATACTGGTAAGAGTTATCAGTAGTTTCATGAATGTTATGGACCTCAAGTCGGCATGACTTATCGAGCTACTGGGGTCTGACGTTTACCACCCCTAGGCGAGATATGCGACATATCAGACGAATAGACCGGACTGTATGGTAAGTGTTACTGGTTGGATTCGCAGGAGTGTGAGCGGGCTTGCTCGTCGATCTTCTGATCGCTCAATACCCGGGTGGCCGTTACGTTTAGCAGACCGCTTGCGGCTTGTGGATGCTTGATATGATCATCATCTGCTGCCGGCGTATTGACGAGTCTTTAGAGTCCTACACAGAGGTTTCCTGGCTCAAGCGAAACGAAATAGGAGCGCATATGAGATATGTGCGGGACCGAGAATAATTCGAGTATGTGATACCGTATTCCATTCTCGCGATCAATGTATCGATTGGTTATATGCGATATAACCTAGTTATCGAATCAAGGATTGATTCGATAAGCCGATACATATGATACTAGTCGGTTATATCCGATATGACCGGATCGTTAAATCAAGTGTTGATTTAATGATTTAGTGCATATTTATATATTTGATATATTACTTTGCGTTAACTAGTATTGGTTCACTTTAAAAGGATTTTCTCACTTGAATTGTACACATTGTATATGCGATATAGTTTTGTGCACATGTTTGTATCATGTTTGATGATACATGCTTACTTGGTTAAGTGTGAAAAATCAAACCATGGTTTAAGCTAATGATTAGGGTTTTGTTTAGTCATTTACTTATTTATCTATTTCTTTATTTATCTTTTTATTTTGGAAAAGATAAATGATGAAATGGTGGCATTATTTGTTTGCTAGTTGAACATTCATGAAGTTTTGACTTAGTCTCCTTTTTTGTTCTTATCCTTAACCCTAACCATTCCATTAACCATGGTCTTTTCTCTACACTTAACTAAGGTTAAAAGTATGATAAGATTTAATTCTTATTCCTTTTTATTAATCAACTTATCATATCTTCTTCTTCTTCTTCATCTTCTTCCTTCATGAAGAAAGCTTGCTACTCCAATGGCAAGTGATGAAAACTAGTGAGAAATCCAAAACTAAAGTCTACCCACTTCCTATTTCTTCATCCTCTACCTCTTGCCAAGTAGTATAGGGTGTTTCCTTCACAAGTTTTCTTGACTTGGTGAAGTTGGAGCTTGATCTAGCGATGCCTCGACGTAGATCATCTTCGGCATCGTCGTCGATGACCTAGCCCGTTTTTCTCCGATGAATCCGACACTAGAGCCCAAGATATGATTTGGACAGCGAGGGGACTTCATCACGGAGCCTAGGAGGTGGTGGACCGGATCTACAAAGGTTGTAGTCACTTTCCCTTAGCATTTAATTCGATTACATGCTTGCTTCGCCTATATATCTAGTTAACGATCCGTATTAGGTTTTCTCGGCACATGTAAAATTTCAATTGGGCATGTTTGATCACTTGTGAAACTTCATTAGTGTGCCTAGGAACCCTACACCCCCGAGCGATCATTAACGACAATGGGAGTCATTTCTGCAACAAGACTTTCGAGGCCTTGATGCGGAAATACTCCATTAATCATAAGCTCTCTACGCCCTACCACCCCCAAACCTGCGGGCAAGCCGAAGTTTCAAATCGGCAAATCAAGCAGATACTGGAGAAGACGGTTTCCAAGAACCGTAAGGATTGGTCGCTGAAACTCACTGATGCCCTTTGGGCATTTCGAACCGCTTATAAGACCAACCTTGGCATGTCTCCCTATCGGCTTGTGTACGGAAAAGCCTGCCACCTACCTGTCGAAATAGAGCATCGCGCATTTTGGGCGATAAAGGAGCTGAATCTGTCTCTCGAGGATGCGGGCAGCCATCGGAAGCTGCAGTTGAACGAACTGAGCGAGCTTAGGGATGAAGCTTACGATAACGCGGTTGTCGTTAAGAATCGAACGAAGGTGTTTCACGATAAACACCTTTTGCGCAAAACCTTCGTACCTGGTCAACAGGTATTGCTTTACGACACCCGACTTCACTTCCATCCTGGAAAGCTCAGATCTCGCTGGAAAGGGCCGTATTTTGTGCGGAATGTGTATCCGCAGGGCGCTGTGGATTTGGAAAATCCAAAGGACGGTTCACTTTTCAAAGTAAATGGACACCGATGCAAACCGTACCTTAGCGCCGAACCAACAGAGGAGCTCCTGTTCTTACAGGAGCCGGTTTACCCTGAATGATCTTCCTCTGCCTACCTCCAAACTTCGGTTATCCAGCCAAGAACAGTGGACACTGTTCCAAATAAGTTTGGGGGTATGTATAAACTATTTTTGTATATATTTGTGTATATTCTTTTTCTTTTTCTTTAAAAACAAAAAAAAATAAAAATTTGGGTATATCTAACCGACAATTTTGACCTTTCAAATGATCGCTTCATGCAATGACAGCGAGGACACTGTCCAGTTTAAGTTTGGGGGTACGCTCGGTACGCATTTCTTACCTTTGCATTCATATGTATATTTTTGCATCTGCATATTAAAATCCATAAAATCCATAAAAATTTGAAAATTTTCTAAAAATATAAAAACTTTTTTGTCAAGTTAGCTTGTGGAAGAACTCTGAGTCAACATTCGACGGTTTTTGTTTGATAAAATAAGAATAACTAAATCTTATGTTTAGATTTTGAAAACCTGAAAGATAACTCTCCTTTGAAATTAACTATAGCTGATATACGTCTTTACATCACACTACACGTGTCGTGAGTTTTGGGAATTAGATGACAAGTCTGTTATGTTTAAAAACTTTTAAACAGATGAATGATTTTCTGAGGATCAAATAGGTTTGTTCTGAAATAAGTAATGTCAAGAATAGTTTATGAAGTAAAGCGAATATGAAGGAATGTTATTGATGCCATAATTGGAGCTAAGTCTGAAAAATAACCCATCTGAAACTTGATTGGAATGATTACACACCAAACCCACTAAACACGTCTTTTATCCAAAAAAATAATTGAACAGCCGGTTATATCTCCGTTCGTATTAAATCATCTGATTTTCACGCCAAACAGTCTTTTGTTTTTGGATCTAGGTAACTTGAGTAATTAAGTCCGCTGGGGTGTTTCTACACCTAATACCCTAAAACCAACTGGTTTGGGTGCATTGGCCCAAAGCTCGCTAAGAAGCCTAGAAAGTCCAGTTTTAAAACAAAGTCAAGCAAGTGTTCTCTCCGAGTTAAAATTCCTAACGGTTCTTTGTGTGAGAATAATCTTGATAAAAGACAGGCTTTTATAAAAAATTTAAGTGGAGATATGAAGGTTTTATTCTGTGATAAAGACTATTGCACGTTCACAAAGGTGTGTATGAAATGAAAACAAGAAAAAGGTGGAGTGAAAAATACGACTTAGTTTCCTGTTAAGGAAGATAGAAATTCTGAAGTTGAAACCTTACTGGAAAACGAAACTTGAAAAATGCTTAACTCTTTATAAAACTTATGTGATCCTTTTAAAATTGTTATCTGGGCTTTATTGTGCGACATGATGACTTTATTCGACCTTTCGGGAACTTAACGACACTATTTGCACTGCACGTAAAGACATATAAAATCTGTAGTTAAATAAGAAGCGAGGTGTGAAAAATAAAGGTTCGATAGTCTAGACTTAGGATTATAGAATTGTTATTTTCTGAAACAAAACTTTAGGGTTTGAATCTTAGTTATTTTACAAAACCAACTTGACCGGATTTTGTGGGTAGTATCCGCTAAAAACCCTCAGGAGACAACACTCCTCCTACTAGGGACACCTAGAGGTTTAACGGCTTGTTGCACATGCTCAGTGCAATCGCGTTCCCTGCGAAAGTGAGGTTAGGAAATTTTTTGTGAATAAATGGGCTTTGCTCGGGACGAGCAAATGATAAGTTTGGGGGTATTTGTTCATATCAGATTTTTGCATTTTCATACCGCCCAATTTTTATCACATTGCATATCCATAGATACTTTTGAGCCGTGTTTGCTAGTCAATTGCAGGATACAGGTTCTCGGTTCTAAAACGATGAAATTCATGGAAAACACGACAAAATCCGGGTTCCTGCCAACCACAGATAAAACACGGTCTCCGCTCTTCATCCGTATGTTGCCAGATACCAGTTTAGGAGACAAAATGACAAATCAATTGTCACCTTCATGCACAAAGCACTATGGCAACACCAAAACTAAGAAATCTACGCGGAGCTCAAGAAAATCCATGTCCAAAGTCCACCTTTCCCTCAACAGAAATTCTGGAAGAAATGTGGAGGTATTTTCAGAAAACACACATGCCATACTGAAGTACAAAGAAGACCAGGAAAAGCCACAAAATACGGAGGCCTAATCCCCTACTATGGCCGCGGAAACGCGGCCTAAGCATGCTTAGGCCGCGGATCCGCGGCCTTATGGTGGCGGCAGACAGAGATCTTTGGGGGGTATTTTGGTCTTTTTAGTTAGGTTCTGGTGGTTGCCCTAGGTTTTCATTTTTTGGCCTATAAATAGCCCAGAACTTTGTGAAGGAAAGGGTCCATTCTTGTATTTTCATTTTGCCTAGGTTTAGTGTTTTTCTTCTTCCTCTTCTCATCTCTTCTCCATTAAACTTGTAGTGAGCTTGTGAGTGAAGAGTGATGAATAAAGAAGATCATTTTATTATCATGCTTGTCTTGCCTTTTTTATAATTGTTGTAATTTTAATTCGTTAAGTAGTTGTTGTTATTTTCTTGTTGTTTCTTTCTTTTCTCTTTTTCTTTATACGACAATGATGCTTACGCTCGATCCTCGCCAAGATGAGGTCGCAAATAGCTAGTCGTATTCTTCTAAGCTCCTTCTTTCTATCTTCCTCTTTTGTTTTGTTTTATTTTTCCGTATCATGATGTGTGAGTAGTTCATACTTGTTAGGGTAGGATAAGGGAAGTTTGAGAGAAGGAAATCTCTCTCACTCTTTCCTTGCCCAGCAGCTTAAATCGACTCCCGTTAATTGAACCACAATTCGCTCCTCACGGCACCCTATCCTACATGATAGCGGTGATTCCGTAGTGAGACCGGTTGTGGTTGAATTAACCGGAGGTTATGGCTAAGAGCCAAGAACGGACGGACAAGCACCAAAAGAAAGGACTTATGCGTTGGAAAGCCTAGCTTATACTCGTAAGTTCCGTCCTAGTCGTGCTAATCCCCGTTGTTGCCGATTACCGTAACACCGATATTAAGAAGGGCAACGAAAGATGTGGAGACTCCTAACTCAAACTAACCTAATCCTAACCCTAACAAGCTCTCTTTAAAACATCAACTTAACACTTAGATAATCACAAACAAAATCTGAAAACCGGACTTAACTCGTTAAAACACATTGAAAAAGACTCCCATCTCCCTGCGGACGACCCGTACTCAACCGGCTAGCTACAAGCGAAAACGTCTTGATTGCGGTATTTAAACTAAAACTTGAACACGCAGAACCTCTAACAATCAAATGGCGCCGTTGCCGGGGAGACGGTAGTTTATTTCCTTGTGTAATTTCGGGTTAACTTGTAAATTTAACCGAAAAACAAAACAAAAAAAAAATACTTTGTAAAAGAAACCATCTTGTTATTCTTGATTAGTTTTTGTGCAAGTGTGCAGGAAAATACAAAGTTCGAGTTCAGTGGCCAAGACGTTGAAAATACGGAGTTCAAGTACAGTGCCAAAGACGTGGGAAGATAGACCCACATTTCGCGGCTACACCGCGACGGATCAAAACGGAACAAACGGTCTACTGTCAAGATCTGGAGCAGGTACAGTGAGCAAATAAAACTTCAGCACATCTAGATAAGCAGAGGACACCCAACAGAGGACACCCAAAAATTTCAGAGCCCCACTTCCCCAGAACCGTCGCGGAACCGCGGCATAAGGAGGCTTAGGCCGCGGATCCGCGGCCACTTGGTGGCCTCAGGCTCCCAAAATCCCTCTGTAAGTCTCTCTCTCCTTCTCCACTCCTCTGGACTCCAATAAATTGTATTTTCTGCAGATTTCTTTGCGCAAATTCTTCTCCCCCTTCCAATAAACTGTTCTTGTGCAGGATTCTTTGCGCCGCAAATAAAAATTGTTTGCAGTTGATTTGTTACTGCTTTGCATTTCTTTAATACGGACTTAAGGGGCTTGAAACCAATTCAGATTGGGTGGGGATTTCATCACCCTTCCCAGGACCCCAAAAATCACTAAAGCATATGCATTGTCCATTGTAAATTAAAAAATACTAGACTTCAGCTCTAAGGACTTCGCGCTCATTAGGAGAAGATAAACCGTGTTTAGAACCTCGCTTAACGGTATATTGTTTACGGGGTGTCTAGGAAAGTGTTAAAGGCGCAACCGCCGAAAGAGAAAGGGTTATTTAATTAAGGAACTTCGCGAAAGCGTTGGACAACCTCCCCTTATCTCTGCACTTACCTGGCCTCGTGATCAGTGTATTTTTAAGCCCGTTTCTCGGCACTGTTTAACTTCGACAATCAAGTTCAGGAGCAGGTACACAATATCGCATACATTATAGAGCCCACCGCAGAAGCATAGGGTATAATTGACATGCGAGCCCTTTCCAAACCTGTCTTGGAAGACGTCTCTTTGGAGAGGGTGATTCCGTGACAAGCCGGTAGACTACCGTGCTTAAAATCATCCATACTAATTATTTTCAGTATGATGTTGTTGTACCTTGACTGTAAAAAGTCCCACCATCTTTTTTGATCTATCACGATAGATTTGGATCCCCAGAATGTAGTTGGTATCACCCAAGTTTTTCATGGAGAATCTCTGTGACAAGAATCCTTTGACTGATTGTAGCATCGGAATGTCATTTCCTATTATGAAAATGTCATCCATGTACTCAACGAGAAATTCCACAGTTCTTACTACAATCTTACTATAAATGCATGGTTCATCTGGATTTTTGATAAAGTCGAATTCTTTTGACTATCTCATTAAAATAGATGTTCCAACTCCGCGATGCCTGCTTTAGTCCATAAATAGACATAAGCAATTTGCACAATTTCCTGCTGCTCCCACGCTGATTGAAACCCTCTGGCTGATCCATATAGACGCACTCTTCCAAATAACCTTCTTGGCTATCTGAAGCCGAAGAGGAGGAAGACCTTTTGGACTCAGCTTCAACAACTGGAACCTCATCACCCGACTCTACCCTAACTATCTCTACAGACTCCTCAGATGAAGACATCTAACCCGACTCAAAGGAATGGGCTGGCCGAGGAAAAAACACGGGTGATCCGATCTAAAAGGAAGGAGCGCCGGACAATCTTTGACGACGAGGATGAATTATGGTGGAAGTGTTAGCCCTGGGGGGTCCCCTCCTATTTATGCACTCCACAGAAAGCATCCAACGGCCCAGATCAATTCCCATCAAAATGAAGTGTCGTGCCTACCAGCTGTCAAAGCTCCACGTGGCGATCGACCAATAGGGACGCCCCTTCGTTTGCAAGCGACAGCCTGTCGTGTCCGCCAACCCGCGTCGGACATGTGGCCTGCAGCCCAACAGACGATCGAGCGAAATGGCTCACCCTTTTTAAAGCGCGATCATTTCATTGATCCTCTGACGCCATCGTGGATACGCGCGAAGATTCAGGCGAACGACGAAGTGACACGTGGGCCCAAGGATCGAAACGACGTAACCACCAAACGCCATGCCGTTCCCGGGCGATCCACATGACGATTCCTTGGCGCCAAATTGAGCAGAAGAAAGATCGAGCAGACCACTCTCGACCCGACCCTTAGATAGGTCGGGACAAGAGTGGGGGGATAATGATGATGCTCACAAGTGGTGTCTCCTCAAATTACGACATGTGGCAGATGACGTGTCCCGGACTCTATGGGGGTAGAATAAATGAGCCGCATCTGAGACATTCCATGGTGTTCCTTCTCGGAGAACGTATCCGACCTTTCGTGAGACCCCCTGAAGACATTCCACCTTCATTTAGGAGACTGACAACAACTCGTCTCCGAGCTTCCTCGGTCTCCTCACTCGCCTCCGAGCCATCTCTCGTGCCGAGCTTCCTCGGCCTCCCGCTCGATCATCTCCGAGCCCCTGATGTGCCGAGCTTCCTCAGCCTCCCCCGATCAACCGAGATTACAGAGCCCTAGCGCCTCCGCAACGGCTCCGCGTATCTCGCTAAAGCAAGATGTCACGACCCGAAAGAGCACGTGACTGGCCCTTGAACCATATGAAGTCTATAGGACCCCATCTGATCCAACTAAGCCAAAAGCCCAGAAATCTAAAACCATTTAAAGAGTAAATAAGGAAAACTGGTTTTAAGAAGTAAAGAAATCATGTTTCGAAAATCAAAGTTTTTAAATAACTAAGCCGAATATGTATTTTTTTAAATGTGTAACCTTTCCTGAAAATTTCGGCAGAGTTTCCTTTGTAAAAACTGGCCCCGAACGGGGTACAACAAGAATAATATATATGAAATGATAAAAGGCATCCCCAAGAGGGAGCTAGCTCTTCGTCAAACGACGGTCACAACCACGCAAGCAATAATAATAATATACAACGCCAAAGGGCGAGGATCAAAACCCAAAAAGAAACTCAAAACAGCCAGAAAACCGTAATACTACAAGCGCGACTCTAAGGTCGAAATAATACAACACTGATGTCTAAGTCTAAAACAATAAACAAGTTTTGGTTGATGGAATTTCTAGATACAATGAATAATACATGAACAATGGCGGTTTTGATACAAAAGAACCCACCTACCCAAGCAAGTCACCCATAAGGAAGCAGTGTGCCAGAAATGCCGCTATGGAATCTGTACGGCAAAACCTGCAAGAACTGTGGCACAACGGGGGTGAGTTGCCAACTCGTGAATAGAAAATATCTACAAGCAGAGATCGAATGCATGACCCATCCTAGGTCAATACGATCAGATATAAATAAAGCTCAATATGAATAAGTCTGAAGCATGCTAAACTGGCAATATAATCTCTATACATGAGTGTAGTGCCAAGTGCTCGTGCTAGTGCCTCAGGTAATAGCATATCATAAATGTGGGGTATGATCAATGTAATAAAAACTGCATATACGTGGATCCCGTCCACTCGTCACCCAATGACAATAACCATCATGCATGTAAATATCATAAAGCATGTGCATGGGAATAATATGAGGATATAAACCATCTGTGTCCCTCGCGACACGTCAAAATCATGGAACCGAAGTGCCCAGCATCGACACTCGAAAATATCATGAAAACTGTGCCCAACATCGGCACGTAAATCCTCATATATCGGGCTCCGTCAGTCCGGATCGGCCAACGGGCTCTGTCTACGGTATCGGCCCTCGGCCCCGGCAGTACGCCCATATACATCTATCGACTCTGGTCAGTATCCTCCGGATAACCGCCAGGTCCAACCAATCACCGGTAGGTACTCGCCACCCTGCCAGGCTCATCGTCTGCTCCACGAAAAACATTTCTTGCCCCGGGGAACCATACCGGGTCCACCATGTACCCGCAATCGGCCTCATCCGCCTCCTCGAATCGAGTTTCACATGTCGCTCTCAGCACAGAGAAAACACATGGTGCACGCACTGAAATATCATATCAAGGGTAACCGGGTTTTAAAACAATTACATATTCTCCTTTTGAAACACCCACGGTTCCCAAAAACCAGAAATATCATGGAAACAACATATCTCAATGCGTATAATCAGAAAGCATGATGTATGCGACATGTAAAGAAATGTAAGCAACATACACTGAATGCAACAGTACTACAGTGTAGTGACATGGCAATTATCGATGATGAAGTGTGTGAGCCGGCAAACAAGTGTACGTGGAACATACGCATCATCGATAATGGTGCTGGTGTCCTAGCAGCATGACTGAAATATATCAACAATACAAGCGATGCAATGCAAATAGCATGAATACGCGGAATCGAATAATCAACGCAACAGTAGAGAACCTGCCTCAATAGATATATCATGCAACCTTGCCTTTTGAAATAAGATGAATCAGGGCTTTTGGTAAAATAAGGGCTACAGTGTTTTAGGAAAAGATGCGTCATTTGAAAATATCCGTATAAACCCTTTTGCTTATCTTTAAAATATCCCCAATTCGTTAGTGTCACGACCCGAAGGTACGGAACGTGACTGGCACTTAGATTACGAGACGTCTAAAGGCGTACCGTAACCTAAGTCAGCCAAAGCTCAGAAGAATCTAAACCAAAATCAAAAGAGAGTGAAGGAAAACCTTACATGAAAATGATTTGTAAATCAATTAAGTTGCATTGAACCCCTTAAAAAAAACATCAAAAATTTCCGAAAATTTCGGCAGAGTCTCCCCTGTAAATTCTATCCCCCAAAATGGGTACAACAAGATATATATAACCTGTAATCATAAAATGGCATCCCCAAGCGGGAGCTAGCTCTTCGCCCAAGGCGGATCACAACCACACGCAATAAATAAGTAATATCAAGAAAAGAGCATAAAAGAAATGCAAAATATCAGAAAACACAACGTCGGCTCAAGTGAGCTCGACCCAAAAGAAACCACATATATACAAATCTCTCAGTCTCATCACTAGGTCGCATATACAAATAGAAAGTGGTAGATGGAGAATACTAGATACAATGATAGAGCAAAAAGAAATAAAGTGTGCTCGCAACCCACCTACGGGCGATGTCGCGAGTCTGAGCAAAAGGAGCTGATGATAAGATAGCCCGCCGCTACAAGGATGACGGGTCCGACCTGCAAGACCCTGTGGCACAACGAGGGTGAGTTGCCAGCTCGTGAGTAGAATATAACATCTAATAAGGCAATCGTAAGAATGCACGCAAATGCGTTACAGCATGTATGTTCAGATGTGATATAATACCTCTAGTATGCATGCACATGTATGCAATGTCACTACTAAATCTTAAGTGTTTTAAATGTTGAGAGTTCTGCATTCTTAACTTTAGAAAAAGGAATATCTGTATAATAGCTAAATACCATCAAGAAATCATCTGAAAACCGTGTCAAGCATCGACACCAAATATGAAATCATATCTGTCTCAATATCTCACTGTATCAATGTCTCAAATATCGGGCTCCGTCAGTCCGGATCGGCCCATATCATCAAATCTCACGACAACGGTCGGTATCCTCCGGATATCCGCCGCGCCAGACATCACCGGTAGGTTGTCTTCCCCTGCCAGGCTCATCGTCTACAACGCGATCTTCTTGCCCCGGGGTACCATACCGGGCCCACCATGTACCCGAGACGGTTCATCCACTCCTCGAATCGGGTCTCGAAATCCAACAGAAAACATGAAAACTCATGGTGGACGACGCATACATCACGAGAAAACCGCAACTTTGTTTTAAAAAAAGATAAATATAAGATTTTGTTAAATTCTTGCGGTTTTCCCCAAAAATCCAGAAATCGCAGCAATACTGAAATCCTCAAGAAAATCATAATGTCCAACATGTTATATATGATAAATGTCCATGATATCAATGTATGCGATGTGAATTTTTGCTAGAAATCTATGTAAGTACGATGATGATGCGAGGTATATACAAGCTATGCAATTTCATATATCATGTGTGATGCAAGTGGCGATACTAAGCTAAACAGGTTCTATAGTGCACGTGGCATGGCAATTACCAAAGGCGTGTGTGTCACATGAATAGTGCGCGTGCAACAGATGCCAATGGTAATGGTGTTCGTGTCCTACGAGGTGATATCGCATATGTGTATATGAATGTCCATGCAATCTAGTATACGGTTAGCTGTAAGGGTATGCAATGTAACTGAAGGGGTAAGCTAACTAACAATACAGATCTTGCAAGAAATAAGGTAATCCTAACTAGGGGGCGCCTCGCTCCATCCAGACGATTCCCCCATAGATGAATACATCTACTCACCTGAATGCCTCGCTAATCCGATCCGACCACCGCCTTGCCTTTACGCGCCGTGTCCGATGTTTCCCCGACCGATCCTATATTTGCACAACATCAAGCATAAGATTACATATCCTAAAACGATGCAAGTCACAATATACAAATATCGACGCTCTCGAATTAAACATAACGTGCACTCGGTGCGCGGGATAACACACGAAAATCGCTAAATCCTTAACTAGAATCGTCATTTCGGGGCAATCGACAAAACAAAAACCCGACTAGACAAAACCCCGCATTCGCGCACACTAATAGTCGTATATGAAGCTAATTATATCTCTAATATAACGCAATTAGATCACATCCTAATTTTTATAAAAATCTAGTAAGCAAATAGCATACCGATTCGATGCAAATATCGCAATTTATCGATCTAGCGAGCGCAACATCGCACAATTAACCACTCTAACCAATTAGATAACCAAAGCCCTAACTTAAATACATCAACCTTGCTACAAACCCTAATTCGAAATCAAATCCCTCTCTTGATTTTCATGAACAAGCAAATTCTATTAAATTGATACTTCAAAATTCTAATATAGCACATTAAAACTACACTTTAACAATTAGTTTAGAATTTTCACCTCACAAGTGTAAATCCTAGCTTGCTCAAGCCACCAAAGATGCCTCCTTTCTTCAAGTTTTTAACTAATTTGGGTTGAGGAAAGATAGGATTAGGATTTTGCTTTGAATTGGAGAAGAAATTTGTGAATTTTTAATGGATTTTGATAGCAAAATGAAGCAAGAAAGAAGTGGGAAGATGAGGGATTACTGCAGGTTAGGCTCGGCCAGCAGGTAGAGAGAGGAGTTGTGGGTTTTTTGTAGATGTTTCTAGGTCAAATAAACCCCTTAAATCTCATTTAATGCATTTCACATCAACCTTTTTCAAAAAAACCCCTTTTTACTTCATTTTTTTCATTAATTTCACACCATAAAACTAAAATCTTACAAGGTCATGATACAATTTATTAATACTCTGTTTTAGTTTATAAAGATTCCTAATTATGAAATTTACCTAATTAAATTTGTATTTATCACTAATTTAATGTATTTTTAAAAGCTTAAAATAATATTAAAAATAATTAATTACGAATTTTTTTTTATTTAACTAGAAAATTTTAAGTAACATTTTAGTGACCAATTTATAGTAATATCTTATCTAAATTTTGTATAATTAGGTCTACAATGAAAAATACCTATTTTGACTTTTTACGGAAAAAGCTGAAAATTTAGCCGATTATCGAGAAACTGCCTAAACGATTTTCGAAGGGTTACAATCTTCCCCCCCTTAAAGAAATTCGGTCCCCGAATTTAAAATTTAACTACGCGTACCTTCAAAAAGATGGGGATATCTCTTCCTCATCTCGACCTCGGTCTCCCAGGTGACCTCCTCGCTGTTCGGGCCACGCCAAAGGACCTTGACGGACGGTATAACCTTCGACCTCAATTTCTTCACTTGCCGATCCAAAATAACCACCGGCTGCTCGGTGGTTATTTTGATCACGCTCTAGCTGGATCGTCTAGTGCTGAATCGCATGGGAAAGATCATGAAGGTACTTGCGGAGCATCGAGACATGGAACACGGGGTGAACATCGGGAAAGCTTGGCGGAAGAGCTAACCGATAAGCGACTGGACCAACACGCTCTAAGATCTCGAAAGGACCAACATATCTAGGACTCAGCTTCCCTTTCTGCCCAAATCTCATCACACCTTTCATCGGAGAGACCTTCAGGAAAACATGATCGCCAACAGCGAACTCGAGTCGGCGACGGCGCCTGTCAGCATATGATTTCTGCCTGCTCTGTGCCGCTCTCATCCTGTCCCGAATTAGCTGTATCTTCTCGGTCGTCTCCTGTACGATCTGCGGCCCCAAAATACTGCTCTCCCTGAGCTCTGTCCAACACACAGGCGATCGACATCTCCTCCCATATAAAGTCTCGAAAGGTGCCATCTGAATCGTCTCCTGGAAGCTATTATTGTAGGAGAACTCGATCAAAGGCAAATGACGATCCCAGCTACCACCGAAATCTAAAACACAAGCTCTGAGCATGTCCTCAAGAGTCTGAATAGTACGCTCCGACTGACCGTCAGTCTGCGGATGAAAGGCTGTGCTAAAACTCAATCGGGTGCCCATTGCTTCCTGAAGTTTCTGCCACAATCGGCTGGTAAACTGGGTGCCCCGGTCGGACACGATGCAAGTCGGAACACCATGCAGTCGCACTATCTCATCAATATAAACCTGGGCGTACTGAGAAAATCCAAAAGTGGTCTTCACTGGCAGGAAGTGAGCCGCTTTCGTCAGTCGATCCACAATCACCCAAATAGAGTCATACCCTCGACTGGTCCTGGGTAGACCCACAATGAATTCCATGGAGACCTGCTCCCACTTCCACTCAGGGATGGGCAAAGGCTGTAGCTCGCCTACTGGCCTCTGGTGCTCGGCCTTGACTTGCTGACAAGTCAGGCATCTCGACACAAAGTCTGTAACATCCTTCTTCATCCCGTCCCACCAGTAAACCTCTCTCAAATCACGGTACATCTTGGTGGAACCTGGGTGAACACTGTATACCGATCTATGTGCCTCCTCGAGAATATCACGCCTCAGTCCCTCTGAATCTGGCACGCACAGTCGAGTCCCAAATCGAAGTATCCCCTGATCATCAATCACGAACTCAGAAACTCTGCCCTGCCGAATCTGCTCAATAATCTCTAAGATACGGGCATCGCCGGACTGTGCCTCGCGGATACGGTCAAGTAACTGTGGGCGTGCTCAGAAATAGGCCAGCTATCCCCCTGTAGGAGTAAACTCGAACTGCACTCTGCTATCACATAAAACCTGCCAATCCGCCGTCGACTGCATCTGTACTGCGCTCAAGCAAGATAAGCTACCTCCGGGCCTGCTACTCAAAGCATCTGCCACCACATTCGCCTTGCCCGGATGGTATAAAATCTCGCAGTCATAATCCTTCACCAACTCCATCCAACGGCGCTGTCTCAGGTTCAGATCTCGCTGCTGGAAGATATACTTCAAACTCTTGTGGTCAGTGAATATCTGGCACGACTCACCGTATAGGTAATGTCTCCAGATCTTAAGTGCAAATACCACTGCAGCCATCTCTAAATCATGGGTGGGGTAGTTCTGCTCGTGTTTCCTCAGCTGCCGAGAAGCATACGCGATAACTCTGTCGTGCTGCATCAATACACAGCCCAGCCCCACTCGAGAAGCAACACAATATACCACGAACCCGCCTGATCCTGAAGGCAATGCTAACACTGGTGCAGTAGTCAGACGAGTCTTCAACTGCTGGAAACTATCCTCACATGCCTGGGTCCAATCAAAAGGAACCCCCTTCCGGGTCAATCCGGTCAATGGTGCGGCAATGCGGGAGAAATCCTGGACAAAACGTCGATAATAGCCTGCCAGACCTAGAAAACTGCGAACCTTTGTAACTGATACTGGTCTAGGCCAACGCTGAACTGCCTCGATCTTCTTCGGGTCCACACAAATACCATCTCTCGTCACCACATGACCCAAGAAGTCGACACTGTCTAACCAAAATGCGCACTTGGAAAATTTGGCGAACAGCTGATGCTCCCTCAAAGTCTGCAATGTGATACGTAAGTGCTGCTCATGCTCCTCCCGGCTCCGAGAATAAACCAAGATGTCGTCAATGAACACAATAATGAACTGATCGAGATACGGCCTGAATACACGGTTCATCAAATCCATAAATGCTGCTGGGGCATTGGTGAGCCCGAACGACATCACCAAGAACTCATAATGACCATATCAAGTACGGAAAGCGGTCTTCGGAATATCCTCCTTCCGAACCCGCAACTGGTGATAACCTGACCGTAAATCAACATTCGAGAAAAACCCTGCACCCTGGAGCTGATCGAATAAGTCATCAATGCGGGGTAGAGGATATCTGTTCCGCACAGTAACCCGGTTCAGCTGACGATAATCAATGCATAAGCGCATACTTCCGTCCTTCTTCTTAACAAACAGGACGGGAGCACCCCAAGGTGACACACTCGGTCGGATAAGCCCTTTGTCCAGCAAGTCCTGTAACTGATCCTTTAGCTCTCTCAGCTCCGCCGGGGCCATCCGATAAGGCGGTATAGAGATAGGCCCCGTGCCGGGGATCAGATCGATACAGAACTCAATCTCGCGCTCTGGTGGCAGACCAGGCAGCTCGTCAGGGAATACATCAGGAAACTATCTCACAACAGGGACCTGGTCCAACGGAACCTCTGTGGAGCTAGTATCACAAACATAGGCTAAGAATCCCTGACACCCTTTTCTTAAGAGCTGACCAGCGTGAAGAGAAAAAATCAAGCTGGGAAGGATAGCGCTACGATCTCCCTGAATAACAAGAACCGGCTCACCAGGAAAACTGAATCTGACTGCTTTCTCACGGCAGTCCACGGATGCATAACAGGTGGCTAGCCAGTCCATACCAAGAAGAACGTCAAAGTCTAGCATATCGAGGAGAATCAAATCAACTAAAGAATCTCTCTCCCCGATACTAACGGAACATGATCGGTATACGAAATGGGCAACCAACGACTCGCCTACTGGTGTAATAACGACAAGCGGCTGATCTAACGGAGAAGACTCTCGGCCCAACCTCGGTACAAAGTACGTGGATACATAGGAATGTGTGGAGCCTGGATCAAATAATACCCGTGCATCAAAAGAATATACTGGCAGAGTACCTGTCACGACGGCATTGGATGCCTGTGCATCCTGAGGAGTCAACGCGAACACTCGGGCCTGTCCACCACTAATAACTGGCTGTCCTCTGCCTCTACCTCGGCCTCTGCCTCTATCGCCTCGTCCTCTCTGAACCGGACCGCCACGCCCACGGCCTCTAGAAGCATCTGGCTGGCGTGGAGCATCATCAGGAGTAGGAAGTAGAGCTCTCTAAGGAGGTGGTGAGGGTGGTAAAGTCACATGCGGGACTGTCGCCGTGCCCTGGCGTCCCATGGTACAGTCTCTGATACGGTGGTACTGACTCCCGCACCGAAAACATCCTGGAGACGACTGCTGGGTCTGTGGATATGAACCAAATAACTGACCTCGTCTCAATCCTCTACCTCCACCATCTCCCGGAAATAATCTATCACGGTGTCTACCCATCTGCCGCTGAGCTGGCGTACCAGTACGGATCCTCTTCGGCCCAGAAACGACCGGAGTCTCAGAAATACGCTCCTCCAAAAGTAAGGCTGCATCCATTGCGGCTGCGTATGTGCCAAAGTGCTGGGTGCCGATGGCAAGGAATAGCTGTGTATCAAGCCCTCGCACAAACCTCTTTATTCTCTTCTCTTCTGTGTCTACTAGGTACGGAGCATATCGAGACAAATGGGTAAACTGTATATCATACTCCGACACTGTCATCCCAGGAGTCTTGCGTAAAGACTCAAAACTACGGGCTCGAGCATCTCGGACACTCTCCGGAAGAAAACGGGCAAGAAATGCAGCTGTAAACTCGTCCCAGGTCATAGAAGGCAAACCTGCGGCTCGGCCTCTCTACTGAATCGTACCATGTCTGGGCAAGACCCTCCAGACGAAAACTCGCAAACTCCACCAATCTATCATCAGAACACCTCAACGAACGGCAAATCCGAGCCATCCTATCAAGAAATGCCTGTGGGTCCTATGTCGCATCTGTACCGGTAAAAGCTGGAGGTCTCAATCTCATGAACTCCTGTAGTGAAACAGGGATAGTCTCCGTAGTAGCAGCAGGAGTGACCATCTGTGCAGCAGGTACAATCGTGGTCTGTGCGGTGGAAGGAACGTCCTCGGATCTCTGTGCCCGGCTGGACTCAATTAAAGATCCCATCATCTGCCGCAACTCTTGCATGCCGGCCTCTAATCTGGCTATACGGTCAGGATAAGGCGGATCAGTATGACCCTGAGGGGTAGGCGTATCCTCCTGCTCGATCCTCGCCTCAGACGAGCCCGCTCGAATCTCATCCCTAGTGGCAGCCCGCTGAGCTCTCGTAGTCTTTGGCGGCATCGAAGCTGGAATAAGAAACAGGACTGATAAGAACATTGCAATTGAATCAAGGAATGCAAGGAATCAAGAAAGGAAATACAAGCAATGATGTCCTAAGGTCACTTAGGCGGAGTACCGTATCGTAAGTATACCGCGGATCATACCCACGCTACGCCACTCTGCTTAAGTCACCTACTCCATCTACCAAGGTCGTCCTACACTCAGAAAGGTAAAACTTACGCTCTGATACCAACTTTGTCACGACCCGAAGGTACGGAACGTGACTGTCACTTAGATTACGAGACGTCTAAAGGCGTACCGTAACCTAAGTCAGCCAAAGCTCAGAAGAATCTAAACCAAAATCAAAAGAGAGTGAAGGAAAACCTTACAGGAAAACGATTTGTAAATCAATTAAGTTGCATTGAACCCCTTAAAAAAAACATCAAAAATTTTCGAAAATTTCGGCAGAGTCTCCCCTGTAAATTCTATCCCCCAAAATGGGTACAACAAGATATATATAACCTGTAATCATAAAATGGCATCCCCAAGCGGGAGCTAGCTCTTCGCCCAAGGCGGATCACAACCACACGCAATAAATAAGTAATATCAAGAAAAGAGCATAAAAGAAATGCAAAATATCAGAAAACACAACGTCGGCTTAAGTGAGCTCGACCCAAAAGAAACCACATATATACAAATCTCTCAGTCTCATCACTAGGTCGCATATACAAATAGAAAGTGGTAGATGGAGAATACTAGATACAATGATAGAGCAAAAAGAAATAAAGTGTGCACGCAACCCACCTACGGGCGATGTCGCGAGTCTGAGCAAAAGGAGCTGATGATAAGATAGCCCGCCGCTACAAGGATGACGGGTCCGACCTGCAAGACACTGTGGCACAACGAGGGTGAGTTGCCAGCTCGTGAGTAGAATATAACATCTAATAAGGCAATCGTAAGAATGCACGCAAATGCGTTACAGCATGTATGTTCAGATGTGATATAATACCTCTAGTATGCATGCACATGTATGCAATGTCACTACTAAATCTTAAGTGTTTTAAATGTTGAGAGTTCTGCATTCTTAACTTTAGAAAAAGGAATATCTGTATAATAGCTAAATACCATCAAGAAATCATCTGAAAACCGTGTCAAGCATCGACACCAAATATGAAATCATATCTGTCTCAATATCTCACTGTATCAATGTCTCAAATATCGGGCTCCGTCAGTCCGGATCGGCCCATATCATCAAATCTCACGACAACGATCGGTATCCTCCGGATATCCTCCGCGCCAGACATCACCGGTAGGTTGTCTTCCTCTGCCAGGCTCATCGTCTACAACTCGATCTTCTTGCCCCGGGATACCATACCGGGCCCACCATGTACCCGAGACGGTTCATCCACTTCTCGAATCGGGTCTCGAAATCCAACAGAAAACATGAAAACTCATGATGGACGACGCATACATCACGAGAAAACCGCAACTTTGTTTTAAAAAAAGATAAATATAAGCTTTTGTTAAATTCTTGCGGTTTTCCCCAAAAATCCAGAAATCGCAGCAATACTGAAATCCTCAAGAAAATCATAATGTCCAACATGTTATATATGATAAATGTCCATGATATCAATGTATGCGATGTGAATTTTTGCTAGAAATCTATGTAAGTACGATGATGATGCGAGTTATATACAAGCTATGCAATTTCATATATCATGTGTGATGCAAGTGGCGATACTAAGCTAAACAGGTTCTATAGTGCACGTGGCATGGCAATTACCAAAGGCGTGTGTGTCACATGAATAGTGCGCGTGCAACAGATGCCAATGGTAATGGTGTTCGTGTCCTACGAGGTGATATCGCATATGTGTATATGAATGTCCATGCAATCTAGTATACGGTTAGCTGTAAGGGTATGCAATGTAACTGAAGGGGTAAGCTAACTAACAATACAGATCTTGCAAGAAATAAGGTAATCCTAACTAGGGGTCGCCTCGCGCCATCCAGACGATTCCCCCATAGATGAATACATCTACTCACCTGAATGCCTCGCTAATCCGATCCGACCACCGCCTTGCCTTTATGCGCCGTGTCCGATATTTCCCCGACCGATCCTATATTTGCACAACATCAAGCATAAGATTACATATCCTAAAACGATTCAAGTCACAATATACAAATATCGACGCTCTCGAATTAAACATAACGTGCACTCGGTGCGCGGGAAAACACACGAAAATCGCTAAATCCTTAACTAGAATCGTCATTTCGGGGCAATCGACAAAACAAAAACCCGACTAGACAAAACCCCGCATTCGCGCACACTAATAGTCGTATATGAAGCTAATTATATCGCTAATATAACGCAATTAGATCACATCCTAATTTTTATAAAAATCTAGTAAGCAAATAGCATACCGATTCGATGCAAATATCGCAATTTATCGATCTAGCGAGCGCAACATCGCACAATTAACCACTCTAACCAATTAGATAACCAAAGCCCTAACTTAAATCCATCAACCTTTCTACAAACCCTAATTCGAAATCAAATCCCTCTCTTGATTTTCATGAACAAGCAAATTCTATTAAATTGATACTTCAAAATTCTAATATAGCACATTAAAACTACACTTTAACAATTAGTTTAGAATTTTCACCTCACAAGTGTAAATCCTAGCTTGCTCAAGCCACCAAAGATGCCTCCTTTCTTCAAGTTTTTAACTAATTTGGGTTGAGGAGAGATAGGATTAGGATTTTGCTTTGAATTGGAGAAGAAATTTATGAATTTTTAATGGATTTTGATAGCAAAATGAAGCAAGAAAGAAGTGAGAAGATGAGGGATTACTGCAGGTTGGGCTCGGCCAGCAGGTAGAGAGAGGAGTTGTGGGTTTTTTGTAGATGTTTCTAGGTCAAATAAACCCCTTAAATCTCATTTAATGCATTTCACATCAACCTTTTTCAAAAAAAACCCTTTTCTACTTCATTTTTTTCATTAATTTCACACCATAAAACTAAAATCTTACAAGGTCATGATACAATTTATTAACACTCTATTTTAGTTTATAAAGATTCCTAATTATGAAATTTACCTAATTAAATTTGTATTTATCACTAATTTAATGTATTTTTAAAAGCTTAAAATAATATTAAAAATAATTAATTACGAAATTTTTTTTATTTAACTAGAAAATTTTAAGTAACATTTTAGTGACCAATTTATAGTAATATCTTATCTAAATTTTGTATAATTAGGTCTACAATGAAAAAATACCTATTTTGACTTTTTACGGAAAAAGCTGAAAATTTAGCCGATTACCGAAAAACTGCCTAAATGATTTTCGAAGGGTTACAGTTAGTTTTGAAATAGGTATGACTCGGGTCTAGTCTAACGCCTACTATGCGAACTACGAACCCAACAATCAAGTCAATCGGGAGGGGTATGGAAACCACCTAAATCTGAGTCGATATACATACATACATATATATATATATATATATATAGTCGGTGATCTCGCCTCAATAGTATCACGTACGAGACAGTATATCATATAACATTCTCGAGTCATGAGTGCGGATCTAACATCAATATAAAGCTCGTACGGTAAATCGTCGTACGGCATCCCAATAGCTGGGTACGGGTCAATATCACATTCATCTCATCACATATCCGGTATCACTACCATCATATCACATCACAAACCTCATCGACTCATCTCAATCCCATACATCATCCTCAATCCCGTATATGAACACATAGTCCCATACCCATGTGTAGATATACACACCTCTATATGCGCACAGATAAATGATAGAATGCATGCAAGTATATGTGAACGTGGATGTGTGGGTGCAACCACTACTCTAGGGTTTCGCACTATACTAAACCAATACATCCTTATCACCAATAATACCATTATTACCATCAATAATCCTAAACAACACATAATAAATATATGTGTGTATACGTATTCATATACATCACCACGGACTATGGGGGTGCTATACGCCATCCACCCGACTTCTCCTCGTAGATATATTCTACTCACTTTGCTTCTCGTGTGCCAATGCCGATGTCACTATCTTCATCTTCTTCGCCTCAACATCACGTAGGATACCTACAAGTATATCACAACGCTAAAGCACATGAAAATCACATCGGAAACCAAAATAGCACACGCTACTCACATAGGTAAAAAGCTATCGTCTCGCGTGTAAACACGATCAATACCCACTTGTCGTTGACGTCCAAACGCCACCCGACAGGAATGAATCACCAAATACCAAAATCCATGCTAAAACAAGTCGTAAATCATACGCCAACTCAAGCAAATCAACCCAGATTTTACCCTAACTGGAATCAGTCAAAACTAGACATACCCAGGGTCAAGAATAGAGGAAATAGGGCCATGCACAAAAATCGAGGCAATTCCCTCCTGCTCTGGCCGCAATTTGCGGCCAGAAAGAATTAATTGGCGGCCGCACTTTGGAGTTGGGGGCTAGGGTTTGGTGTGGTGGTTCCATGGTGTCTGCACATCTCACTGTCAACTCAGTTTCATTTTTGGGGTCTCGGGGTGATAGCAGATTCTTAAATACGATCACAGATTCACAGTTTTTTTTCCGACATCGTCTCATAAATCCGTATTCTGGTTCTAGTTCCAGGTTTGGGTCTAAAATAACATCACACAAGGGGTTCTAAGGTCACAACAAGTCTCAATTTCACCTTCAATCTCAGATCTCACATAAATCCTAACTTAAAGTTTCACAAATCCACCAAACGACAACATATCGACATGAAACTAGAATGGATGCAATAAGAATTGAATTACTAAACTAGGGGTGCAGAAATTATCTCCTTTGGCAACAAAAGAAAATTCTTGAGTTGCTCAAAGTCCTCCAAATCCAATCTTGCTAGGTTCAATGTGTAGCTAGTGAGCTTGGGAGCAAGTTTTGTGAAGTGGGAATGGGGTTTTGGGGTTGATTTCATTGTGGATCTAGGGTTTTTATGAAGAGGGAGAGAGAGGGATGGCGGCGGCAGCAGCAACAAGGGGAGGGAGAGGAGAGAGAATGAGAAGGGGAAAATGATGGGGAATGGTTCATAAAGTGAGGGTTGACTTGGTCTCTCTCTCTCATGCTACTTTTTCCTTTTCTTTTCTTTTCCTTATTCTTTTCCTTCTCACTCCAATAGTGAACCCAAAAGAACAACCATGGCAATAGAAATGTAACACAAGTGTAACAAGTGTGAAAAATGATATGTGCACATTTTTGCACAAAAATGCTAAAAATCCAATTAGCGATTTTTAATCGTGATTAACACTAAATTAGCATATAACTAGTCTTAAAAACTTTAAAATGGCATAATTCCATAAAATACCCTATTTTAGAATTTTCCAAAATTTTTCCCCATTTATTTGTATTTAATTATACCCGAATATTAAAATATTCATTAAAATAATATTAAATTATAAAAATTCCTGAAAATAATATTTTATTATTTTGGAAACGTTACAATCTACCCCCCTTAAAGAAATTCGGTCCCCGAATTTAAATTTAAAACCCCCAAATACTAAAACATTTCGATACAAATTCCAAGTCGTCGGGGCTCCGAAATCAGCAATACATAAAACGTATCCTAGCGCAATGCATGCGCATGAGTACTGAGCAGATAACTCAAAAGCAACACTCCATCAAGCATCCCGCAATCAT
Organism: Agapanthus africanus; assembly: GCA_030015575.1. Taxonomy (NCBI): domain Eukaryota; kingdom Viridiplantae; phylum Streptophyta; class Magnoliopsida; order Asparagales; family Amaryllidaceae; genus Agapanthus; species Agapanthus africanus. The sequence goes on from CM057349.1 coordinate 334,693,786, forward strand.
CGGAGTCATGGTAAAAACACAAATGTCAAATCCAATACAAAACCAATATGAAATAGATCAGAACTATACATGTAGACATCCAATCTATACATGTAAATAGCTGATGTAAATGCATGCCAAATCTTTTTAAGTCGCTGTGCGATGCGCGTAACACTGCACAGTGGCGGATGTTTTTCATAAGAAAATAACTATATACGTATATATATATATATATATATATATATATCCTTTGTTTAATAGGTACGTTCCGCCGTTTTGAGAACAATTTAGAAGGGTTTGCTTATTTTTAAACGTTTCGTGTCATATCGGACACGTAGGTATATATATATCGAGACCATAGCTCGCTCTTTAGAAATCCCTTCGAACTATCAATGCATGCAAAATATATCCAGGTACTGTCCTCTGACTAGTCCTGCTCAGTATGAAAACAAATATCCAATATCATAAAAATGTACTGCTCCAAAAGGAATAAATCCCAAAAATGCACATAACACCACCCTGTGCGTCTGGTGCGCACGGAAATCAAAATCCATATATGTGCCATACAGGTGCACAAAACAACATCTAGGTGTCATAGGCAACGTGTGTGCCTGACAGCCACAATCCGGTGCATCTGACATGCACGAAGAATCTCGATTTAGTGCATCGGTGTGCACCAAAATCGTATCTCAAAACATGCGCCCAACATGCGCGAAAATCCAAATCGGTGCATCCATCGTGCACGAATGAAAATCTAAACCCTGCGCACTCAACATGCACGGAATCACGAAATTCAATAGCAAACGTCGAACATGCGTAAGTCCAATCAAAAGCACGGAGTGTAAGAATCAATCATCAATATCAGGGTCAAAAACGACGATATATAATGCGGCTCAATCAAGATCAAGTGTACCGCGATGGAAATCTCACAACCGTGTGCATCAGCGTGCACAAATCAAATCAAAACACTAAAAGTACATGAAAACTACGCTGGAAGCGTAAATCAAATCACCGGCATAAAATAGGCATGAAATCACAATCAATACCTCAAGAGTAATAACTCCGCACAAAATATGAATACCCAGTAAGTGCAACCATGGTGCACAAAATCAAATACCATGGAACTTAGTCATCAAGACTAAATCATGCAAACAGAACGCCCAAAATACCGAAATCTAAGATGACGGATACGTGGTAATCAAATCACAAAATCACAAATCATAAATCATAAATACCGTCGTCGGTATATCCTCCTTCGAGGTCGAGAAGGTGCCGGTACATCCAATGCTAGCGGCGCAAGATATCTACTTACCTCATGCTCGCGGCTGGCGTCCTCTGCCTCTGGTTCCTTATCTTCTCTGTGGATTACCAATCTCACAATCCATCGGCTCATCGGCCCGGTCAGGTGTGTTGACAGGAACGATTCCGTTCTGGCACTTTTCTGGTCATCTCTCGGTCAATCCTCACGATCGCTCGTAACGCAGCACAACTCTGGCGCCGACCTCTGGTCCTCTGAATGCACATCACGCATCTGCTCCTGGTGTAAATCTTCTTGCAGCAGTGTACTGGAAGGAATCCCTGCTCAAGGTCTCTTCTGATCTCGCCTAAGCCAAACTGTACGGAGGTTGGTACTCTGGCATAATCTTTTCTCGCTCTCTGGACATCTGCGTCCTTAGTACAACATCTCCTCGGAAGCTGGTCGCATCCCTGCGCCTCTGCATGCATATCCGACCTTTAATCTTAACGGGGTGTAGTAACAGCTCGTCGGCATCTCACACGAACTTCTTGTCCCGCTTGCCTGTATCATCGACCATTTCGACATCGCGTCTTTATCCGCGCACTGCAATGTCCTCGGCTACGGTCCCTCCGAAGTCTCTAACACGGACTCGAAATCACGAACTTGGTATCTTCGTCACTCAGTAGGAGATATCTAGCCGATCACGTCCTCAACGTGCATATCGCATCTCTAACGTCGGCTGAGTGGAACGTCATCTCGTCGAAATCTCATGCGAACTCTTTACTCCACTCTGCTTCAATATTGACTGATTCGGACTCATCTCATCGTGGCTACACAGACTGCGCTCCAACGGCTACGCTCGTATCTGGAGTCTCCCAATCACATGATATCCGAATGATGTCGAATCGTCCGATTGACTCGTCAGAACCTCATAATCCCCCAAGAGCTCAACATCTCGGGTACAGTTTAATAGTATCGAGTACATACCACAGTATCGGTGGTCCAGCCGTAGAAGGGCAAACCCAAGCCTCACTAATGGCGCCGCGGAACTACCGCAAACCCTAAGGTTCAAAGGATTTCACACGGTCATTATGTCGAGTTAGGGTTTCATTCTTCTAGAGGATCCATAGAATCGCTTGCATGTCTTTCCGAATACTTTAAACTTGGAAAATGGGTTCCTGACATTCGATCGTCTCAATCGACTCTCAACGAATCTGCGTGAAGTCGCCTCTAGCTGGAATCAATCTATCTGATGACCTTGCATCGGGGTAAGTGAACGAACCAAATGTCCTAGTCATTAATCCTCGGCGACTAGCGACTCACCATCATATCTCTAAGAATATGCTCATGCTGCAGTAGCTCCAATCATCTGGGAGATATCTCATCATTCACAGCAACAACTGGCTCCTTCATCCGTGCGCTGGACAACGCCTCAATCGTCCTGGATAAGCGATAATATCAACGGTCATCACATCCTGGCTAGCCTCTATCAGTGGCTCAATCCACTGGTGCCGATCAGCACATCCGGAAATCTCATAAAAGCGATCAATCCAACGCTCATGTCGCGAAAACACAATAAGACGACTCCTCAATATGCAATCGTATGTCTCTGGAATCACGCCCTGGTCAGTCCTCGTCCACGACGAGCTCATGCTGACGCAACTCGAGCCGTAGCTCACTCTGCCCGTGCAATCGTGGCGGCAAAACCATAACCAGTATCGATGAGGATAGATCATAGGAAGGAATATAATACGGTGCAAGGAAATGTACAACCTAAGGTTTCTTGAGCGGAGTGGCGTGTCGTAAGTATGCCGCGGAACATACCCACGGTACGTCACTCTACTTTAGTCACCTATTCCATCAACCAAGGGTCATCCTACGCGACGAAAGTTCGGGTCTAATACCCCCTCGACTAAGTCTAAGTTCCGTAAGGTCAAGCCTAAGTTCCGTATATAGATAACGCCCTAGGCTCCACATAGTCAAACTTAGACTCGAACCAAGGTCAACCTAGCGCTCTGATACCAACTTTGTCACGACCCGAAAGAGCACGTGACTGACCCTTGAACCATATGAAGTCTATAGGACCCCATCTGATCCAAGTAAGCCAAAAGCCCAGAAATCTAAAACCATTTAAAGAGTAAATAAGGAAAACTGGTTTTAAGAAGTAAAGAAATCATGTTTCGAAAATCAAAGTTTTTAAATAACTAAGCCGAATATGTATTTTTTTAAATGTGTAACCTTTCCTGAAAATTTCGGCAGAGTTTCCTTTGTAAAAACTGGCCCCGAACGGGGTACAACAAGAATAATATATATGAAATGATAAAAGGCATCCCCAAGCGGGAGCTAGCTCTTCGTCAAACGACGGTCACAACCACGCAAGCAATAATAATAATATACAACGCCAAAGGGCGAGGATCAAAACCCAAAAAGAAACTCAAAACAGCCAGAAAACCGTAATACTACAAGCGCGACTCTAAGGTCTAAATAATACAACACTGCTGTCTAAGTCTGAAACAATAAACAAGTTTTGGTTGATGGAATTTCTAGATACAATGAATAATACATGAACAATGGCGGTTCTGATACAAAAGAACCCACCTACCCAAGCAAGTCACCCATAAGGAAGCAGTGTGCCAGAAATGCCGCTATGGAATTTGTACGGCAAAACCTGCAAGAACTGTGGCACAATGGGGGTGAGTTGCCAACTCGTGAATAGAAAATATCTACAAGCAGAGATCGAATGCATGACCCATCCTAGGTCAATACGATCAGATATAAATAAAGCTCAATATGAATAAGTCTGAAGCATGCTAAACTGGCAATATAATCTCTATACATGAGTGTAGTGCCAAGTGCTCGTGCTAGTGCCTCAGGTAATAGCATATCATAAATGTGGGGTATGATCAATGTAATCAAAACTGCATATACGTGGATCCCGTCCACTCGTCACCCAATGACAATAACCATCATGCATGTAAATATCATAAAGCATGTGCATGGGAATAATATGAGGATATAAACCATCTATGTCCCTCGCGACACGTCAAAATCATGGAACCGGAGTGCCTAGCATCGACACTCGAAAATATCATGAAAACTGTGCCCAACATCGGCACGTAAATCCTCATATATCGGGCTCCGTCAGTCCGGATCGGCCCACGGGCTCTGTCTGCGGTATCGGCCCTCGGCCCCGGCAGTACGCCCATATCCATCTATCGACTCTGGTCAGTATCCTCCGGATAACCGCCAAGTCCAACCAATCACCGGTAGGTACTCGCCACCCTGCCAGGCTCATCGTCTGCTCCACGAAAAATATTTCTTGCTCCGGGGAACCATACCGGGTCCACCATGTACCCGCAATCGGCCTCATCCGCCTCCTCGAATCGGGTTTCACATGTCGCTCTCAGCACAGAGAAAACACATGGTGCACGCACTGAAATATCATATCAAGGGTAACCGGGTTTTAAAACAATTACATATTCTCCTTTTGAAACACCCACGGTTCCCAAAAAACAGAAATTTCATGGAAACAACATATCTCAATGCGTATAATCAGAAAGCATGATGTATGCGACATGTAAAGAAATGTAAGCAACATACACTGAATGCAACAGTACTACAGTGTAGTGACATGGCAATTATCGATGATAAAGTGTGTGAGCCGGCAAACAAGTGTACGTAGAACATACGCATCATCGATAATGGTGCTGGTGTCCTAGCAGTATGACTGAAATATATCAACAATACAAGCAATGCAATGCAAATAGCATGAATACGCGGAATCGAATAATCAACGCAACAGTAAAGAACCTGCCTCAATAGATATATCATGCAACCTTGCCTTTTGAAATAAGACGAATCAGGGCTTTTGGTAAAATAAGGGCTACGGTGTTTTAGGAAAAGATGCGTCATTTGAAAATATCCGTATAAACCCTTTTGCCTATCTTTAAAATATCCCCAATTCGTTAGTTTTGAAATAGGTATGACTCGGGTCTAGTCTAACGCCTACTATGCGAACTACGAACCCAACAATCAAGTCAATCGGGAGGGGTATGGAAACCACCTAAATCTGAGTCGATATACATATATATATATATATAGTCGGTGATCTCGCCTCAATAGTATCACGTACGATACAGTATATCATATAACATTCTCGAGTCATGAGTGCGGATCTAACATCAATATAAAGCTCGTACGGTAAATCGTCGTACGGCATCCCAATAGCTGGGTACGGGTCAATATCACATTCATCTCATCACATATCCGGTATCACTACCATCATATCACATCACAAACCTCATCGACTCATCTCAATCCCATGCATCATCCTCAATCCTGTATATGAACACATAGTCCCATACCCATGTGTAGATATACATACCTCTATATGCGTACAGATAAATGATAGAATGCATGCAAGTATATGTGTACGTGGATGTGTGGGTGCAACCACTACTCTAGGGTTTCGCACTATACTAAACCAATACATCCTTATCACCAATAATACCATTATTACCATCAATAATCTTAAACAACACATAATAAATATATGTGTATATACGTATTCGTATACATCACCACGGACTGTGGGGGTGCTATACGCCATCCACCCGACTTCTCCCCGTAGATATAATCTACTCACTTTGCTTCTCGTGTGCCAATGCCGATGTCGCTATCTTCATCTTCTTCGCCTCAACATCACGTAGGGTACCTACAAGTATATCATAACGCTAAAGCACATGAAAATCACATCGGAAACCAAAATAGCACACGCTACTCACATAGGTATAAACCTATCGTCTCGCGTGTAAACATGATCAATATCCACTTGTCGTTGACGTCCAAACGCCACCCGACAGGAATGAATCACCAAATACCAAAATCCATGCTAAAACAAGTCGTAAATCATACGCCAACTCAAGCAAATCAACCCAGATTTTACCCTAACTGGAATCAGTCAAAACTAGACATACCCAGGGTCAAGAATAGAGGAAATAGGGCCATGCACAAAAATCGAGGCAATTCCCTCCTGCTCTGGCCGCAATTTGCGGCCAGAAAGAATTAATTGGCGGCCGCACTTTGGAGTTGGGGGCTAGGGTTTGGTGTGGTGGTTCCATGGTGCCTGCACATCTCACTGTCAACTCAGTTTCATTTTTGGAGTCTCGAGGTGATAGCAGATTCTTAAATACGATCACAGATTCACAGTTTTTTTTCCGACATCGTCTCATAAATCCGTATTCTGGTTCTAGTTCCAGGTTTGGGTCTAAAATAATATCACACAAGGGGTTCTAAGGTCACAACAAGCCTCAATTTCACCTTCAATCTCAGATCTCACATAAACCCTAATTTAAAGTTTCACAAATCCACCAAACGACAACATATCGACATGAAACTAGAATGGATGCAATAAGAATTGAATTACTAAACTAGGGGTGCAGAAATTATCTCCTTTGGCAACAAAAGAAAATTCTTGAGTTGCTCAAAGTCCTCCAAATCCAATCTTGCTAGGTTCAATGTGTAGCTAGTGAGCTTGGGAGCAAGTTTTGTGAAGTAGGAATGGGGTTTTGGGGTTGATTTCATTGTGGATCTAGGGTTTTTGTAAAGAGGGAGAGAGAGGGATGGCAGCAGCAGCAGCAACAAGGGGAGGGAGAGGAGAGAGAATGAGAAGGGGAAAATGATGGGGAATGGTTCATAAAGTGAGGGTTGACTTGGTCTCTCTCTCTCTCATGCCACTTTTTCCTTTCCTTTTCTTTTCCTTATTCTTTTCCTTCTCACTCCAATAGTGAACCCAAAAGAACAACCATGGCAATAGAAATGTAATACAAGTGTGGAAATGATATGTGCACATTTTTGCACAAAAATGTGCACATATCTAATTAGCGATTTTTAATCGCGATTAATATTAAATTAGCATATAACTAGTCTTAAAAACTTTAAAATGGCATAATTCCATAAAATACCCTATTTTAGAATTTTCCAAAATTTTTCCCCATTTATTTGTATTTAATTATACCCGAATATTAAAATATTCATTAAAATAATATTAAATTATAAAAATTCCTGAAAATAATATTTTATTATTTTGGAAACGTTACACGAGATAACCGCCGCCCCACGTCCCGCGTCCCACGCTAGTGCGTTCCCCCTATTAATGAGTATATCACGTCATTAATGAAGGGATCCCGTCGTTCACGCACGCGTAACGTCAGGGACGTAACCGAAGACGAAGATCTCGTGCTTGCTCGCTCCATGCGACCATTATAAAACCCCTCTCTCAGACGAATCCGGCAAGGTAACTTGAATCCTATAAGCCGCTACTCTGCTCAAATTCCTCGACTAACTTGATCGTCGGAGGGTCCTATGGCGGCCACCCACTCCGGGACTTCTTTGCAGGTAGCTCGGCTTTCACCTCAAACTCAACCCATTGAGATCCACACACTCAAGGAGGTAACCTCCGAATCCAATTTCAACCGTCCAGCTACGCTCGCGACAGATCGACGGGGGACAGCATCTGATGGAGTGCAAGCCCTCCATCACCATTCGAATCTCAATTGTAACCACACGAAATAAAAATAATAATAAGTGAAAAAATATTAAAGATGATGAATTACTATAAACACCTGACTGTTTTATTAAAATTTAAAGAAATATAATTTATATTAAAAATTAACCCAAAAAAACTGATAAGAAGATGCAATAAATTGAAATAATGTTTGCTTTTTTTTTTTTTTACTAAAAATTAAATAATGTTTATATTTATAACTTAAAATGATCATGGTTTGAACAACATCGGCCAAAATTTGTTTGTCACATAACGCAAAAAGATATATATAAATAAGAAAAAAAACAACTTAGGGTATATACAAAAACGTCCGTTATTTTAATCTTTTCAGCTTCTTAAAAAAATGCATTCTCAAAATTGCTTTCCGTAAAGCAATAGAACAATAGTAGAAGTATAAAATAAAAAATCAAGGGGCACTAAATACTTGATTTGGGCCTTATACCGCATGAGTAAGCAAGCATTTACTATAGTAGAAGTATAAAAGAAAAAAACAAGGGGCGTTAAATACTTAATTCGGGCCTTATCCCGAATGAGTAAACAAGCATTTACTAACTTTGGTAACACGCTAAAACAAACATACCTACATAGAAGATAATCAAGAACCCACGATTCCCGTGAATATGATGTTGATGCTTATGATTCTTGAGAATGGGGCACTTGCATACTTAGGTATATTTTTAATCATTCATGATAATATATATGTTTAACGGTAATGAATGTCTACGTCATCAGTTGTTATTGCAATAAGCAGTGACACCCATAATCGAAGAGGTGGCATGAAAAAGACGACAAAGAAAATGATTATAGAAGATGAGTTATGTACTACGATGGAGAGTAGCGGCTAGTTATTAAGGTGGCGGCGACCATCATGAACAAACGATGTAGGCGACTGATGGAGGTCCTTTTCAGATCTCCTTCAGATGTTGTCTACCTTCGATCTCCCGATGGATTCTGGAGGGGATCCCTTGTTGTGTGTGGGTCTCAACGGGTTTTGAGGAGATTTGGTGATTGGAGGAGTTTGACGCTAAGTACCTGCAAAGAAGTCCCGGGGTGGTTTCATACCACCGAGGACCCTCGGACGATCAAGTTAGTACTAGATCCGAGCAGCGTAACGGCTAAGTGGAGTAAAAATGGCTTACTTGACCCTTCTATGATGGGAGTTTATATAGTGGTGGAGGCACGCAGCAGGAGGCATGAGAATCTCGCTGGCAGTTACGCTCCCGACGTCACCCCCGCGTAGAGAGCGGATCGCCCATGAATGGGGATCATGAAGGCATGGAACGTGGGATGTTTCTGGTGGAGAATCCGCGCATGGCGAGATTCGCGGAGCTGCGGTTACGCCTGTGAGCGGCGAAACTGGTCGGAGGACCGAGGAATACGGCCTCGGCAAAGGGGCTCGGGGACGAGCGAGAAGGCTGAGGAGACCCGGTCTCGTGGCAGCTCGGGGCGAGCTGAGGGACCGAGGAGGCCAATCTGCAGGGAGCCCCGAGGAGGGCTAGCTTGTGCTGGCCGGTCGGTAATAGGGATGGCCGGGTCGGCCTTTGTGGGCCCTCTCTTCTGAGTTTTGGGACGTGCCGTCCGCCACGTGTCCTGATCGTGGGGATCGCCAATATTGAGCATTACCATTAGCCCCCCACTCTTGTCCCGATCAGCTAGCGGGTCGGGTCAGGAGTGGACTGCCGGGCCGCCCGGGGTGAGCTCCCTCCTAAAGTTTCGTCGGGACGCGTCCCCGGGCCGTGAGCTGTCTTTTCCGCTAGCGAATCAGGGCGAGATCTCTGCATTTAAGGGGGGTGTGCCGGTTCGTGTATCATGCCTTTGAAGTGGCGGTCTACGTGTCAAGCGTCGGTTGGCTGACGTGACGTGCGCAGACCTGCGATGCCTGAAAGGGTGCGGTCCAGTGTGGGAACGACAGGTGGAGCAATCTGAGCCATTTGGATGCGAGGAGGCGTTTCGGCGGGAGACGAAGTGCACCGTCAGATGACGTTGCTCGTGGAGATAAATTGGGGTGGGGCCTGTTCCATGGCCCCTAATCCTTCATCTCGCCTTTCTTCTAAGTTTTGGCTGCTCGGCGCTCCTCTTCTTGGGGATACATGGTTCGTTCCTACCCTTTGGGTCGCTCGTTCCAGAGGGAGGCCCGCGACGCGGCCGTGCCCCTGGCTGGCCCAGGTTCTGCGTCGAATGTTCTGCCGGCGACAGGGTCGTCCACCCCGTTGGCGGCTCCTGGGGGTTTTTCCGGCGGCGGTCAGAGGCGTCCGCGGTCATCCGAGCCCTAGACGGGAAACGGAGGGGGGGCGAGGACAGGGTCCCCCTTAAGAGGAAAAGGGCAATCTCTCGTGCGCCGCCGTCAATGGTCCCTGAAAGGATCCCCGTGCAGGAGAGGCCGTCTTCAAGGTTCCGTCCGGGCTTTCCGTTGCTGCCGGCTTGCTCGCCGGGATGGAAGAGTCGGCAGGAGGGAGACTTCTGTGCGGCACCGTGAGGGCCCATATGGAGGCCATAACCCAGGGGGCGGTCTAGGTACGAACCCCTTCCCGTGTTGTTTTTGGCCTTCCTTTCTTTGGCCCGAGCGACTCCTGGTTTCTCATCCGCTTCCTGTCAGGTCCTTCAACACTGCGCCATCGCCGCTCGTATGGAAGCCGAGGGAGCATTCTACGCACCGAGCCCAGTAGAAGCATTCCCTTCGGAGGTCAAGGTCCTACGGCGTGATCTGCGCCTGGAGAAGGCTAGGGCCGATGTCCTGGCAGCCCGTGCGGAGTCTGCGGAGCTTGCCAATTCAGCGAATCAGGGCGTCCGCCATCGCCTACGTGCATCTCTCCGGGTTGCCGAGAGGAAGCTGGCAGACCTGGCTGATCGCTTCGCGGCCATGGTGAAGGAGAGAGATGCCAGCCGGAGGGATGCCGAGACGGCGCTTCTGTCGGCTCAGGCCGCTGAGGTCCGGGACAGGAAAGCCGTGGCCGATTATAAGGTGTCAGAGCAGTTTTACGTCGAGCTCGGTGAGTATTCTGCCGTCGCGTGGAATAAGGTTCTGGATGCCGTGAAGGAGCAGCTTCCCGATTTCGCCAATGGCGAACTCCGTGCTCGGGTCCCGCTCCCGGTGGCAAAGACTCCGGTTGACAACGATGGGGGAAATGAGGCGCGCCCCTGGTGGCAAAACCTTCGGTGGTGAATCCCCCAGCGATGAGGGAAGCGAGGCGCGGGGGGTTTACGACTTAGGTCTTTTTGATATTTCCTCATCCCCCTTTTGTAAGCCTCCGGGCAGTTTGTAAGGCTGGGGAGCCCGAAGTACCCTTTGTAAGGACTGTGCGTTTAATAATAAAACTTCTTATTTAGTTTCATCGGTCCGCACTTCATCTTCTGTTTGAGCTGCTGGGCTTTCATGTCAGGTCGGTCATCTGTTCAGCGATCGTTCGTCGAGTTGACTTTGATCACTTTCCAAGCGTTGCCGAGGATGGACGGAAGCTGCCCCGTTGCCCTTAGGCGAGGGCTTCTGATTTCTGGCATTGTGGGTAGGCAACTACCAGCCTGGGATGACCGAGCGAGGTTGCCGCTCGGGTGCCTCTTGCGAGGGCTTCAATCCCTGGTGTCATGGGTAGGGAGCTACCCCCCGGGGATAGTCGAGCAAGGGCTCGACTGCCTCTGGGAGGACTTTCTGATCCCAGGCGTTGCGGTAGGGAAGCTACCCGCCGGGAATAACTGGGCAGGAATGACCGGGCAGTGAAGCCGCGCAGTTGTCTCTTGCGAGGGCTCTGATCCTTCAGGACGGGAACCGAGCAGGCTTACTTCCCAGTGCCTCTTAGCGAGGACTTTGATCCCTGTCGGTCGTGGTAGGATGCTACCAGCCGGGGATAGCCGAGCAAGGACTCGACTGCCTCTGGGAGGACTTTGGTCCTTTGTGCGGGAGGGGCTGTAGAAGCCTACCAAGGACCCTTGGCCGGGCAGGGTTACTGCCCGGTGCCTTGTTCATATCATAATAGTGCATTTTGTATTCCCCATTCTTATGCATTTTACAATAAAAACAGGTACTTTTGACCCATGTCTGCTATATAGTACAGGTTACAGGTTCTTGGAGCGAAAACAGTGAAAAACACAAAAGACGACACAAAAGAAGGATTTTTGACCAACAAATAGGAGGATCTTAGTCAAGCCTAGACGAAGAACAGTTCACAATCAATAAGGCAACGCGAGGTCCAAAATGTCAAGGCAAACGGTTAAAAAGCCATTGCAAATTGTTCACTGAAAATCTGGAACCAATGTAGAAGCCCAAATGGAGAAAAAACTAAAGAAATGAAAAGCCCAAAGAATCCTGAAGCAGCCCAGAAAAAATTATTCATCTGAACTCACTAAAGGGCCGTGGAACCGCGGCCCAAGCCTGCCATTGCCGAGGTTCCACGGTCGTAAGAAGCCCGTACTTCGAGAAAATTTTACCAAAATGGTTTGGCGGCTCTGAAAAGATTTCCTGAGGGTAATTTTGTAATTTCAGACATGCGGATCAATTGTAAACCTAGGGTTTCTATGTCCTATAAATAGAACCCAAACCCTTTTATTTTCCTATGCCTCTATTCATCAATAAAATTCTGTTTTCTTTGAAGATTGGAGTGCATCAATCGTAAGTAGGTTATTTTTCTTGCTCTAGTTCTAGTTTTTTTATATCTGCCTTAGGTAAATTCTTTACTTGCTCTAGTTTAATTTAGTTTAGAATTTTATTAACTTGCAATAGATATTTCTTCTCTTTAATAAAAACAAAACAAAAATTATGTCTTTCTTTATTCCCTCAATGAGCGAGTAGTTTCCTCGCTTGTTAGGGTTAGGAATAGGGAAGGGTTTGAGAGATGAAGTTCTCTCATCTCTTTTCTTTGCCAATCTTTTATGAACATTAGAACTCCATGCATACCTTCTTATTCCGCTCCCTACGGCACTTTACCCCCGAGGTAACGGTGATACTGTAGTCTAAAGGCCCGGATTTTAAGGTTTTCCATGGAGGTTAGGGTAAAGATTAAGAAAGGAAGGATAAGGATCTAGAGGAAGAACAATTTTCCCAATCATCCTAATCCCCTTTATTAATATTTACCATAACACTAATATGATATATTTAATTAAAGGCATTGGAAAGAGGTGTAGATATTTGTTTACCAAATTTTCCCTAAACCTAATCCTAGCAAGTTTCTAATCCTAGTATCACACAACTTCAATTTTTAGGTTTAATTATAAGACCAAACACCATTTGGAATTAGCTTATAAGAACTTTAAGGAGATTTACAACATCCCTGTGGACCGACCCGTATTCACCGGCTAGCTTCAAGCAACGCCGTTCTTGATTGCGGTAAATATTTTTGATCTACAAAACATCTATAAATCAAATGGCGCCGTTGCCGGGGATGGCGTAAAATTTCCTTTTTGTAATTTCGGGTTAATATAAAATATAAAAAACCATAAAAATTTGAAAATCAAAAAAATATAAAAATTCTATCATCTTTTATTGTTTGAAGGGTTTTCTTTTGTGAATTTTTGCAGGATTGACGGATCTGAAACAACACAGAAGACTAATCAGAAAAAGATACATCAGAATAGAAGGGATTTGAAACAACCGAGGAGCAGAAAATTTTTCGAAGCCCGAACCCTCCTGGAGACCGCGAAACTACGGCCTTGATGCGCCTAAAACCGCGGAACCGCGGTCGTTTTAGGTCTTCAGCGCGCAAAATTGTTTTGGTTTGATTTCTTTCCTTCCCCTCTGCAAATCCCCATATATCTTCTGTCAAATCTTCTGCAGGATTTTTTGCGCTAAAAATCTTCTTCCCCCTTCCAATAATTGATTTTCTGCAGGATTCTTTGCGCCGCGCTAAATAGCAAATTGATTGCAAGTGATTTACTGCTTTGCATATTTTAATCTGACTTTAAGGGGCTATTGACCAATTCAGATTGGGTGGGGATTTCATTACCCTTCCCAGGATCCCAGAAATCACTTAAAGTATTTGCATTGACCACTCTTAATTAAAAAAATATTAGACTCGGCCCTAAGGACGTCGCGCTCAATAGGACAGAGGACTAATATAGGCATCGGCCGTTTATCCTAACCTGACTTTGCGGTGCCTAGGCAAGTGTGTCAAGGCTAGTGGTTTTAATTAGGCCTACAGTGTGGTTCCTTCCCACTTACCTGGCACTTACCTGGCCGCAATTGGCGGTGAAGAGGCGGTTTGAGGTCCTATCTCTAGCCCTTTGGAACAGTTAGGAGCTGTCTAGCTGACCTAGGTGACCCTAGACCTAGGCCTGATTGTGCATTTGTGGTTAATTTCATTTGTGTCAAAAATCTTTTCAAAAATCTTTTTGCAAAAGCTCACTTAAAAAGAAAAAAAAAGAAAAATCTTTTCAAAACTTGCAACTTGTCGCTAAAGAAATCTTGCAACTCACCTACACCACTTCTTCTCATTGACGTTTTCTTACCTCCACATTCTGTCTTTCATCTTTTGACTACACTAACCCTTTTAGTGTATGTTCGGTTGGACTAGGGACCCTAGCGCCCGATTAGTCCGTGTTTCGTTGGTACCGACCGACGAACCTTTCGACTCCGAAGTCGAAATCCTGTCCACTTCTTCACTTTCACCTGCAAATTCTTCTTCCAAAAGTATGTCGGGATACAATCCTAACAACACCTTACCGACGGGAATGATTCTACCTCCGTTAGGTGCGAATAACCCGAATCACCCGCCTGTTGAAGCGCCCGCACGAGTCGCGCTCCAGGATCTTTTCTACCCCGTCCGCACCGCCCTTCCTACTTGTCTTTCCCTCCCACCGGCTAATGGGGACAATTTTGAGATCAAACCCCACTTCATCAATATGCTGCCTAAGTTTCATGGTTTGGAATCCGAAGATGCATATATCTTTATCAATAAATTCCAAAACGTTTGCGCTATGATGAAAACGACCCAATTAAGTGATGACGCTATAAGGCTAAGGGTCATTCCTTTCACCTTATGTGACCTAGCCGAGAAGTGGCTATACAGCACAGCATCACATTCAATTAGAAATTGGGACGAGTTTGTGAAAGCTTTTCTTAAAAAGTTCTATCCTCATCACAAAACTGCTAGAATCCGTAACGAGATTATACAATTTTCTCAGCTTCCGTCTGAACCATTTTGGAAGTGTTTTGAAAGATTCAAAGACCTACTTGTTCAATGCCCTCATCATGGGATCGAAAGTTGGCAACTTTTCCAAACATTATACGAGAGATTGAACCCAGCAACGAAGCAGTTGCTAGAAACCATTTGTCAAGGTCACTTTCTAACCAAATCTAGTGACGAAGCATGGCAGTTTCTTGAGGACCTTAGCGAACAAACAATTCAGTGGGAGAGCACCAAGACCACATCATCATCTTCTTCTAGTGGTCAACCTAGGGCAGGCATACATCAATTAGAAATGTCGATTGCTATGAAGGCCGAGATGGCCGCTCTTACGAAAAATCTAGAAGCGATTGAGACCAAAATATTATCGCCTTCTCCTGCCCCCGTTGTGCCTCCACGAACTGTTTGTGCTTGTTGTTCGGATCCATCATATCTCACAGAAGAGTGTCCTTACACTGCATCCACTCAAGGACAGGATCAAGTCAATGCTGCCTTTCAGCAACGACAAAGAAACGATCCATACTCTTCAACATACAATCCGGGTTGGAAGAGCCACCCAAATTTCGCTTGGAACCAAAATCAACAATTCCAAGAAAATAACAATTTTCAAAGGCCTTCTCCTCCACAACAAAAGCACCTCCACAAACTCAATTTCAACAACCTTTCCAACAGCAACCTTACCCTAATCAAGTGAACAATTTTGTGCCTAACACTTCTTACCCGCCAAACAATTTTGTTCAACCTAATAATGACAAGGTTAGCTCGCTCGAAAGAAGTCTAGAGGCGTTCCTAAAGCAATCTACACAATCTACAGCAAGATTAGAGACTTCTATTCAATCTTTGGTGCAAAACAGTGCCTCACACGATCAAAGCATCAAATCTATTGAGGCACAAATTGCACAACTCAACGCTGCGTTGAAAGAACGAGAGAAAGGAAAGCTTCCGTCTCAACCACTGCCAAATCCCGGTCACGAACATGTTGCATATGAACAGCAGAATCATAACGTAAATGCTGTGACCACGTTGAGATCCAAAAAAGTGTTGCAAAACAATGTGGGTATTAACCATGACACCCCTGCCGGTGGTCCTTCTTCATCTTCTTCACCTTCTTCTTCTTCTTCGTCGTTAGAGCCTATTCTCCATCCTTCACACGGCTCTACTTCTTCTAGCTCGAATGGACCCACTTCTCACAACACGAACACATCTACACGGGGTTCCGTTCCAACTCAACAATCTGATCCACAAAAATTGGACTCAACGACTTTTCAAAATGTTTCTTTTCCAAACCGGTTGAGATCAAATAAACCAACTCCACAGATGGAGAAGATTGTAGAGTTGTTCAAACAGGTTAGCATAAATATCCCTCTTTTGGATGCAATCCAACAAGTTCCTTCATATGCAAAAATCTTAAAGGACTTATGCACCAAAAAGAGGAAGTCACAAGTACCAAAGAAAGTTTTCGTGGCTAGTGCTGTTAGTGATGCTCTTGTCAATTTTTTACCCCCAAAGCACAAGGACTCCGGTTGTCCTACTATTTCGATAACAATTGGAGACAAGAACATCAATAGAGCACTATTAGATCTTGGTGCTAGTGTCAATTTGCTACCTTATTCGATGTACGAACAATTAGGCGTTGGAGAGCTTAAGCCCACTCATTAAACTCTCCAAATGGCCGACCGATCAATCACCCATCCTAGGGGAGAGTTGGAGGATGTGTTAATTAGAGTAGGGGATTTCATTTTCCCCGTTGAATTTATTGTTATGGATACACAACCTGTCGCTAACCCCGTAATCAAATTCCGGTGATACTTGGTCGACCATTCCTCGCGACTTCTAACGCGGTAATCAAATGTCGTAACGGTTCAATGAATCTATCTTTTGGCAATATGACAGTTGAACTCAACATTTTCATGTTAGGAAGTCAGCCTTGCGAGCCTAATTCTAGCGTACTTGATGTTTGCTCGATCAATGAGATCGCGGAGGAGGACTGTGAGTTCGAAAATTTTTATGTTTGATCACAGCAATGTTGACGCCACGAGTGCGTTCCTCCTAGAATCCGACACAGCTTTCACGACAGACAAAGATTATGAGTGTTTCACCTTTGTTGACGATCTTGAAGACTCTCCACCCGAGTTTGAGTCTTTTTCTTTTCCGGATGAGTTAGTTGAACCATCCGAGTCGGTTGCGTACACTCGATTTGAACCTTTGATGGAATCTTTCGAGTTTGAAACAGTTACTCCATTGTTACCATCTATTGTTTCACCACCTAAACTCGAACTAAAGCTTTTGCCGTCGCACCTAAAATATGCTTATATAGATGAGAATGAGACCTTACCCGTTATCATATCTGCCTCTCTAGCTCTCGAGCAAGAGAATGCTCTTTTAATGGTCTTACACAATAATCGGCAAGCTTTCGGCTGGTCTATGGCAGACATCAAGGGGATTAGTCCCCTCATAGTTGAACATCATATACACTTGATGGATGATGCTAAGCCGGTAAGGGATCCACAAAGACGCCTCAACCCCATTATGAAAGAGGCGGTCAAGAAGGAGATTGTTAAATGTCTTGATAGTGGTATCATTTACCCTATCTCGGATAGCCAATGGGTTAGCCCCATTCATGTCGTGCCAAAGAAATCGGGCATCACGGTCATTACCAATGAGGCAAATGAGTTAATTCCTACTCGCACCCAAACTGGGTGGCGAGTTTGCATCGATTACCGAAAACTCAATGCCGCGACAAGGAAGGACCACTTTCCTTTACCTTTCATTGACCAAATGCTAGAACGATTGGCAGGGCACGAGTTCTACTGCTTTTTAGATGGCTATTCCGGTTATAACCAAGTCCTCATAGCCAAAGAGGATCAAGACAAGACCACATTTACTTGTCCCTTTGGCACTTTTTCTTATCGTCGCATGCCCTTTGGGTTATGCAATGCACCCGCTACATTTCAGCAGTGTATGATGGGGATCTTTTCGGACATGGTGGAGAAGTTTTTGGAAATCTTTATGGACGACTTCTCCATTTTTGGTGACTCCTTCGACGAGTGTTTACGACATCTTGACGCAGTTCTTACCCGCTGTAGAGATAAGAACCTAACTTTGAATTGGGAGAAATGCCACTTTATGGTACGAGAATGTCACGACCCGAAAGTACGGAACATGACCGGCACTTAAACTACGAACGTCTCGAGGCGTACGTAATCTAAGTAAACCGAAAACCCAGAAATCCAAACCAAGAAAAGTAGTAGAGTGCAGGAAAAACCAACTTAAAGCAAGTAATTTCAATAGCATAAGCCGAGTTATGCGGTTTTTAAAATATCAAAAATTTACTGAAAATTTCGGCAGAATCTCCTTTGTAAATACTGGCCCCCAAACGGGATACAACATGAATAGTATACGAAATCGAGAAAAAGGCATCCCCAAGCGGGAGCTAGCTCTTCGTCAATCGACGGTCACAACCACACAAGCAATATAATATACAACGCCAACGGCGAGGATCAAAACTCAAAAGGAAACTCAAAACCACCAGAAATATAACGAGCGACTCTAAGGTCGAAAGAATAAACAACACTGGTCTCTATCTCAGTAAATACATGTTTGGTTGATGGAATTTACTAGATACAACGGAATAATATTATACAAGGTAATATGATGGGTACGATACAAGAAAAACCCACCTACTAGCAAGTCACCCGAATGAAACTGAGCCCGCAAAGCCGTAATGAAACCTGTACGGCAAACCTGCAAGAAACTGGGGCACAACGGGGGTGAGTTGCCAACTCGTGAATAGAAAAACATCTACGCACAGAAATCGCATAAATAACGCAACCTAGGTCAATGATCATAATATATCCTCAAATATAACCAGCAGCCTATAACAAGGCTAGGGTAAATATCTAACCCGAGTGTAATCTCATATGCCCGTGTCAGTGCCTCAGGTAGCAATATATCATATGAATGAGGTATGAATGCATGAAGACAGAATACATGCAAATGAAGAAACTGTTTTCATAAATTAGTGAGATTTCCTTTGTATATTTTCAAAATGAGGTATCATAATGAAATCAGCATAAAACAGTGCCTAGCATCGGCACAAAACGTAATCCCAATATCTCGATATCTCGGTATCACAGTCTCTGTACCTCAATCACAATATCTAGGGCGCCATCAGTCCAGACCGGCCCCTACCATCCATCTCAAGACCACGACGGTATCCTCCGGATATCCGACGCGTCGGGTAAAATCACCGGTAAGTAGTGCTCCCCTGCCAGGCTCACATCGTCATCATCACGCGCTTCTTGCCCCGGGGTACATTACCGGGTCCACCATGTACCCGAAACGGTTCATCCATCTCCTCGAATCGGGTCTCGAAATCCATCAGCAAACTCATGGTGGACGACTCATACATCATAGGAAAAAAAAACCGCACTTTTATTTAAAAAGAGAGAAATCAGTTTATATATGTTTTGCGGTTTTCCTCCAAATCCAGAAAATATCATGGAAATCCGAATCATCAATAGCATGTAGAACCATGAATATAAGCATGCGAATGAATAACAGTATGCATGAAGCGACAAGTAATAACTACGATATCTAAGCTGGCATATAAGGTATGTACACTAATATTATGTCAAACTACTGGCTATCAAGCTAAGTTAAGCAACAATATTTTCTAAGGTGTACGTGACATGGCAATTACCGATGAAGATGTGTGTGAGCCGGCAAGTAAGTGTATGTGGTACATACGCATCATCGGTAATCGTGCTGGTGTCCTAACAGCATAATGTCAACAATGCAATATGAAATAACAATGTAAATATGCGATGCGGAGCGAGCAACCAAAATGAGCGGGAACTAAAAAACTAGACGCAACTATAACTAATCTGCATTAATCTAATATAAGTCCTACAAATAGTGCCATTTGAAATAACACGAACCACGGGGTTTTGAAAATAGGGCTACGGTGGTTTTTAAGAAAGGATACGTCCTTTGAAATATCCGTAGATCCCTTGACCTGTCTTTTAAAATACCCACGATCCGCTAGTTTTGAAATAGGTAGGAGTCTAATCTAATCTAACAACTACACTAAACTATACGGCTGAACTACAGGTAAGGAAACCGCCTATCATCTGAGTCGATACATATACATACCTGTATATATACAGTCGGTGATCCCGCCTCAATAATATCATATCCATAACCCGACATCCCAAGTCAAGAGTGCGGATCAATCATCAAAATATAGCTCGTACGTAAATCCGTCGTACGGCATCCCCAAATCTGGGTACGGTCAATATCACATTCATTATACTATTCATCTGATATCCTCTTATCAAATATCATGATCGGGGTACTGATCTACGTCTAGTACAATATTGATACCATCTATGTATGCATGCATGTATAAGAATCACTACGTCAAAAGACCCGCTAAAACATCATGTCGTATCTCAATACGAACCAAAACACATCACGGATCTTCTGGCCTCAAGCCCAATATCATCGACTCATCTCAAATCCCAATTACTATCCTCAAATCCAGTATATAAACACATAGTCCCATACCCATGTGTAAATATACACATCAATATATAATCCCATGTACGCACATATGAAAGAAGAATGTATGCAAATATGGGTGTGTGTGTATGTGTGGTGCAACCACTACTCTAGGGTTTCGCAACACTAAACCAATCCAATCACACCAAGGATCCATCTCTATCATCAATAATCTCAAACAATATATAAACAATATATATATATATATGTGTGCATACGTATTCGTATACATCACCACGAACTGCGGGGGTGCTATACGCCATCCACCCGACTTCTCCCCGTAGATATAAATCTACTCACCTGGTCCTCGCTTGCCGGTGCCGATGTCAACACGCGCTTTCTTGTCTCCTTGAAGTCTTCGTGAGGGTACCTACATATCATAACACACCGAGTCGTATTAAAGTCCGACTCATGACCAAAACGACGCACGAATCCCACATAGGTCAAAACCTATGGTTTGCTTTCACAAATCAACCCAAAACCCTCCACATCGGCGTACAACGCCGAGTGATCGTGAAAAAACTCAAACACGCCAATCATGGTTTCAAAACTCACTAATTATATAAGGAATAGGTTTTTAATTCGTTAAAACCATAAAAGTACACAAATCGTTTTATTTCCCAAAACTCTAGTTAGCGGTCGTTAACCGTTTTAATACAAATCTTGATGTTTAAGCAAAACGAGTTGTCAAAATATTCGCTAAATAGCTTAATTAGGCCACATAAACACTTACTAGATTTTAATCTCACTTCTTTATATTAATTACAAAAATCTAGTTTGCAAACCAACATAATTAGAATTTTTTTTTTATCTAACAATTTAGCTTAAGTTTTAAAACCTAGTTTACAAAATTATGCAATTTTGGACAAATTTAAAGTAGCAATTAGCAAGATGCAATAATATTAAGTTTTCTATGTCTTAATATGCTAACTACACCATGACATTATAAACATTTTATAAAAACCCTAACCTTATTTAAAAACCCTAACCTTGAATTTCTAAATAGAAAATTAAACCAATTTAGATACCTAATTAAGTTGATTACAACAATTATCAAGAAGATAACACTTGGAGCAAGATTATACCTCACAATTTGTAGATCTATCTTGCAAGAATCTTAGCCTCCAAAACTTGCTTCCATGCTCCAAGATCCACACTAGATTGGTTAAAGAATAATGGGTAATTGTTGGATTTGGGATTTATGAGGTTTAATTTGATTTTTTCTTGAATTTTTTTGAGCACTTTGTGTTGGAAATGAAGTGGAAAGATTTGGGGCTGATCAAGGAGGGGTCTCGGCCAGATTGGGGGGGAGAATGAGTGAGGAGAGAGAGAGGGAATGGGTTTGTGGCAAAAGTCAACAAAACCCATACCCCAAAGTCAACACTTACTCTTTTCTTCATTCATTCTTCTCTTGTTGTTTGCTTGGACTTTTCTCAAGTGGGGAAAAAGATGGGGGCTGCTGAATTCAGCCAAGGGAAGGAGTGAATGGGGGTGTGTGGGTGTGGGTACGGGTGTGGGATGATGAAAAATGATAAATACAATACCCTAAACATCCATTTACGCTAAAAAAAAAGCCTTTTTTCTTCAATAATTTCTAAACCGTTTTGGCAAATAATTTCGTTCCAAAAACCACATGATAAAATTTTATTTAATGTTTTATGGTGCACAAAATTTGTTTCAACTCATTCCAATTTGTAATTTTCCTTAATTAAATGTATTAGTGACGGCTTAAAATAATAATAAAATAATATTTTTTTCAGAAAATTTGAAATTTCACCAGCGGGTCAATAAACACCAAATAATAGCAATTACATAGCTAGAATATGTATATTTAATTTTTATAATAAGATATTTGTATTTTGACTTTTTACAGAAAACCCCCTTATTTTACCGATTTTTTTGAAATTTCACCGAAACGATTTTCAAAACGTTACAATCTTCCCCCCTTAAAGAAATTCGGTCCCCGAATTTAAATTCAAACTCCCCCAAATACTAAAACATCTAAGAAAACCATCAAGTTGTCGGGGCTCCGAAATTGTAAATACATAAAACAAATCGTAGCGCAGCGCATGCGCTTGAAAAATGAGCATATAACTCAAATCAAAACTCCGTCAAGCATCCCGCAATCATCGGAGTCATGGAGAAGACATCAATGCCAAATCCAAATCAAACCAATATGATATAACTCGAAACTATACATGTAAACATCGAATCTATATCTGTAAGTATCTGAAGGAAATGCATGCCAAATCTCTTTAAGTCGCTGTGCAACGCGTATAACACTGCACAGTGGCGGACGTCTATCATAAGAAAATAACTATATACATATATACATTTGTTTGAAATGTACGTTCCGCCGTTTTGGAAACAATTTAGAAGGGTCTCCTTGTTTTAAACATTTCGTGTCATATCAGACACGTAGGTAAATACTGAGGCTATAGCTCGCTTTTTGGAAATCCCTTCAATAACTATCAATGCATGCAAAAACATATTCAGGTACTGTCCTCTGACTAGTCCTGCTCAGTACGAAAACACATAGCAATATCATAAAAACGTACTGCTCTATACGAAATCAATCCCAAAATATGCACATGAATGCTACGTGCGTCTGGTGCGCACGGAAATCAAAATCCATGAATGTGCCATACATGCGCACAGAAACAACATCTAAGTGCATCGGGTGTGCACAAGCATCTGTCGTAGGCAACGTGTGTGCCTGACAGCAAGGACAGGTGCGTCTGACACGCACGAAGAATCTCGATTTAGTGCCTCTGGTGTGCACCAAAATCACCTTCAAAACATGCGCCCAACATGCGCGAAAATCCAAATCAGGTGCATCCATCGTGCGCGAAATCATGAAATCCAATATCAAGCGCCGAACGTGCGCAAAATCAATCAGGTGCACAAGGTGCACAAAACAAATATCGAGTATCACAATCGAAATCGAAGTCCAGTGCATCTAAGTGCACAAAAGACGTATCACTGCACTGCAAGCATATATAAACTATACCGAGTGCAGGAACGAAATCGTGTGCATGCATACGCATAAAACCAACTCAACTGTTTAAAACCGTAAAATCACAAACATGTGAAACTAAAGCATGAAAACGATATCAAGTGCAACACTGTGCAAAGATCGTAAATCCTCAATCATCAAAATCAAATCATACGAATAAATCACCCAAAACATCGTAATCAATAATGGCGGAACAGTACCGCTCAAGCGCATCCTCTAAGAATCTCGGCCAACTGTCGTGGTCACTAGTGGGACATCTCGTCGATGATCATGAACTCTGTCCTGCTGGTGTGCGTAACCATGACCACTCCTGGATCAAGGTCTTCACTGTGAATTACCAATCTTTCGGTCCATCGGCTCATCGGCCCTGTCAGGTGTGCTAACAGGGATGATCCCGTTCTGGCACGTCTCTTGTCATCTCCCGGTCAATCATTGCGACCACTCGTAAGACAGCATATCACTGGCGTCGGCCTCTGGTTCTATGAACGTACGTGACACCTCTGATCCTGGGTGCAAGTATCATTGCAGCAGTGTCCTGGAAGGAATCCTGCTCACGGTCTCTTCCATGTTTCGTCTCTGCCAACTGTCCGGAAGTCATCGTCCTTTACTATATCTGCGTCTTGCTCTGGAACGACTGCATTCTCATCACGACTCTTCTGGAAGGTATATCCAAGTACCATGCCTCGGCATGCGCATCGCATCTCTGATGTCGGCGGAGTGGAACGTCATCTCATCTAGATCTGGTACGAACCTCCTACTTCACTTTTCTCTAATGTCGTCTGCTTTGGACTCGTCTCGTCGTGGCTGCATGGATTGAGCTCCAACGACTATCCTCGTATCTGGAGTCTCCCAAGAATGCATCTCACCACCTAGCATCCGAATTAAGTCGAGCCATCCGATCGAGTCGTCAAAACCTCATAATCCCCCAAGAGCTCAACATCTTGGGCACAGTTTAATAGTATCGAGTACATACCACAACATCGGTGGTCCAGTCGTAGAAGGGCAAACCCAAGCCTCACTAATGGCGCCGTAGAACTGCCGCAAACCCGAAGGTTCAAAAGGCTTTCACACGGTCATTAAGTCGAGTTAGGGTTTCATTCTTCTAGAGGGACCATAGAATTGCCTGCATATCTTTCCGACTACTTTAAATTTGGAATAATAGGTTTCTGACATTCGATCGTCTCTGTCGACTCCCAACGTCTCCGCGTGAAGTCGTCTCTAGCTGGAATCAATCTATCTGATGACCTCGCATCGGGGTAGGCGAACGATCCATATGTCCTAGTCATTCATCCTCGATGACTAGCGACCTTCTATCATCTTTTAGTACAACTCATTCTGCACTAACTCCAGCATCTGGGGCAATATCTCGTCGTTCGCAGCAATAACTGGCTCGCTCGTCTGCACGCTGAACAGTGCCTCGACCATCATGAATAAGAAACACACCAACGGTCATCAAAATCTGGTTGGCCTCTGTCAGTAGCCCAATCCTCTGATACTGATCGGCACGTCCGAGAAATCTCATAAAACCGATCCGCCAAACGCCCGTGGCGTGGAAACACAGTAAAAAGACACATCTCCACAATCGTGTGTCGCCGGAATTTCGCCCTGGTCAGTCCTCGTTCGTGACGAGCTCGTGCTGACCGCAACTCTAGCTGTAGCTCTCCCTGCCCGTAATCGTGGCAGCAAAACCAAACTGGTACCGACGAGGCTAGATCAGGAAGGAATATAATACTGAACAAGGAAATGTACATCCTAAGGCTTCATAAGTGGAGTGGCGTGTCGTAAATATGCCGCGGAACATACCAACGGTACGTCACTCTACTTTAGTCACCTATTCCATCAACCAAGGGTCATCCTACGCTCCGAAGGTTAAAACCTAACGCTTTGATACTAACTTTGTCACGACCCGAAAGTACGGAACATGACCGGCACTTAAACTACGAACGTCTCGAGGCGTACGTAATCTAAGTAAACCGAAAACCCAGAAAT
Organism: Agapanthus africanus; assembly: GCA_030015575.1. Taxonomy (NCBI): domain Eukaryota; kingdom Viridiplantae; phylum Streptophyta; class Magnoliopsida; order Asparagales; family Amaryllidaceae; genus Agapanthus; species Agapanthus africanus. Next base: position 334,719,246 of record CM057349.1, read on the forward strand.
CCAAACCAAGAAAAGTAGTAGAGTGCAGGAAAAACCAACTTAAAGCAAGTAATTTCAATAGCATAAGCCGAGTTATGCGGTTTTTAAAACATCAAAAATTTACTGAAAATTTCGGCAGAGTCTCCTTTGTAAATACTGGCCTCCAAACGGGATACAACATGAATAGTATACGAAATCGAGAAAAAGGCATCCCCAAGCGGGAGCTAGCTCTTCGTCAATCGACGGTCACAACCACACAAGCAATATAATATACAACGCCAACGGCGAGGATCAAAACTCAAAAGGAAACTCAAAACCACCAGAAATATAACGAGCGACTCTAAGGTCGAAAGAATAAACAACACTGGTCTCTATCTCAGTAAATACATGTCTGGTTGATGGAATTTACTAGATACAACAAAATAATATTATACAAGGTAATATGATGGGTACGATACAAGAAAAACCCACCTACTAGCAAGTCACCCGAATGAAACTGAGCCCGCAAAGCCGTAATGAAACCTGTACGGCAAACCTGCAAGAAACTGGGGCACAATGGGGGTGAGTTGCCAACTCGTGAATAGAAAAACATCTACGCACAGAAATCGCATAAATAACGCAACCTAGGTCAATGATCATAATATATCCTCAAATATAACCAGCAGCCTATAACAAGGCTAGGGTAAATATCTAACCCGAGTGTAATCTCATATGCCCGTGTCAGTGCCTCAGGTAGCAATATATCATATGAATGAGGTATGAATGCATGAAGACAGAATACATACAAATGAAGAAACTGTTTTCATAAATTAGTGAGATTTCCTTTGTATATTTTCAAAATGAGGTATCATAATGAAATCAGCATAAAACAGTGCCTAGCATCGGCACAAAACGTAATCCCAATATCTCGATATCTCGGTATCACAGTCTCTGTACCTCAATCACAATATCTAGGGCGCCGTCAGTCCAGACCGGCCCCTACCATCCATCTCAAGACCACGACGGTATCCTCCGGATATCCGACGCGTCGGGTAAAATCACCGGTAAGTAGTGCTCCCCTGCCAGGCTCACATCGTCATCATCACGCGCTTCTTGCCCCGGGGTACATTACCGGGTCCACCATGTACCCGAAACGGTTCATCCATCTCCTCGAATCGGGTCTCGAAATCCATCAGCAAACTCATGGTGGACGACTCATACATCATAGGAAAAAAAAACCGCACTTTTATTTAAAAAGAGAGAAATCAGTTTATATATGTTTTGCGGTTTTCCTCCAAATCCAGAAAATATCATGGAAATCCGAATCATCAATAGCATGTAGAACCATGAATATAAGCATGAGAATGAATAACAGTATGCATGAAGCGACAAGTAATAACTACGATATCTAAGCTGGCATATAAGGTATGTACACTAATATTATGTCAAACTACTGGCTATCAAGCTAAGTTAAGCAACAATATTTTCTAAGGTGTACGTGACATGGCAATTACCGATGAAGATGTGTGTGAGCCGGCAAGTAAGTGTATGTGGTACATACGCATCATCGGTAATCGTGCTGGTGTCCTAACAGCATAATGTCAACAATGCAATATGAAATAACAATGTAAATATGCGATGCGGAGCGAGCAACCAAAATGAGCGGGAGCTAAAAAACTAGACGCAACTATAACTAATCTGCATTAATCTAATATAAGTCCTACAAATGGTGCCATTTGAAATAACACGAACCGCGGGGTTTTGAAAATAGGGCTACGGTGGTTTTTAAGAAAGGATACGTCCTTTGAAATATCCGTAGATCCCTTGACCTGTCTTTTAAAATACCCACGATCCGCTAGTTTTGAAATAGGTAGGAGTCTAATCTAATCTAACAACTACACTAAACTATACGGCTGAACTACAGGTAAGGAAACCGCCTATCATCTGAGTCGATACATATACATACCTGTATATATACAGTCGGTGATCCCGCCTCAATAATATCATATCCATAACCCGACATCCCAAGTCAAGAGTGCGGATCAATCATCAAAATATAGCTCGTACGTAAATCCGTCGTACGGCATCCCCAAATCTGGGTACGGTCAATATCACATTCATTATACTATTCATCTGATATCCTCTTATCAAATATCATGATCGGGGTACTATCTACGTCTAGTACAATATTGATACCATCTATGTATGCATGCATGTATAAGAATCACTACGTCAAAAGACCCGCTAAAATATCATGTCGTATCTCAATACGAACCAAAACACATCACGGATCTTCTGGCCTCAAGCCCAATATCATCGACTCATCTCAAATCCCAATTACTATCCTCAAATCCAGTATATAAACACATAGTCCCATACCCATGTGTAAATATACACATCAATATACAATCCCATGTACGCACATATGAAAGAAGAATGTATGCAAATATGGGTGTGTGTGTATGTGTGGTGCAACCACTACTCTAGGGTTTCGCAACACTAAACCAATCCAATCACACCAAGGATCCATCTCTATCATCAATAATCTCAAACAATATATAAACAATATATATATATGTGTGTGCATACGTATTCGTATACATCACCATGAACTGCGGGGGTGCTATACGCCATCCACCCGACTTCTCCCCGTAGATATAAATCTACTCACCTGGTCCTCGCTTGCCGGTGCCGATGTCAACACGCGCTTTCTTGTCTCCTTGAAGTCTTCGTGAGGGTACCTACATATCATAACACACCGCATCGTATTAAAGTCCGACTCATGACCAAAACGACGCACGAATCCCACATAGGTCAAAACCTATGGTTTGCTTTCACAAATCAACCCAAAACCCTCCACATCGGCGTACAACGCCGAGTGATCGTGAAAAAACTCAAACACGCCAATCATGGTTTCAAAACTCACTAATTATATAAGGAATAGATTTTTAATTCGTCAAAACCATAAAAGTACACAAATCGTTTTATTTCCCAAAACTCTAGTTAGCGGTCGTTAACCGTTTTAATACAAATCTTGATGTTTAAGCAAAACGAGTTGTCAAAATATTCGCTAAATAGCTTAATTAGGCCACATAAACACTTACTAGATTTTAATCTCACTTCTTTATATTAATTACAAAAATCTAGTTTGCAAACCAACATAATTAGAATTTTTTTTTTATCTAACAATTTAGCTTAAGTTTTAAAACCTAGTTTACAAAATTATGCAATTTTGGACAAATTTAAAGTAGCAATTAGCAAGATGCAATAAGATTAAGTTTTCTATGTCTTAATATGCTAACTACACCATGACATTATAAACATTTTATAAAAACCCTAACCTTATTTAAAAACCCTAACCTTGAATTTCTAAATAGAAAATTAAACCAATTTAGATACCTAATTAAGTTGATTACAACAATTATCAAGAAGATAACACTTGGAGCAAGATTATACCTCACAATTTGTAGATCTATCTTGCAAGAATCTTAGCCTCCAAAACTTGCTTCCATGCTCCAAGATCCACACTAGATTGGTTAAAGAATAATGGGTAATTGTTGGATTTGGGATTTATGAGGTTTAATTTGATTTTTTCTTGAATTTTTTTGAGCACTTTGTGTTGGAAATGAAGTGGAAAGATTTGGGGCTGATCAAGGAGGGGTCTCGGCCAGATTGGGGGGGAGAATGAGTGAGGAGAGAGAGAGGGAATGGGTTTGTGGCAAAAGTCAACAAAACCCATACCCCAAAGTCAACACTTACTCTTTTCTTCATTCATTCTTCTCTTGTTGTTTGCTTGGACTTTTCTCAAGTGGGGAAAAAGATGGGGGCTGCTGAATTCAGCCAAGGGAAGGAGTGAATGGGGGTGTGTGGGTGTGGATACGGGTGTGGGGTGATGAAAAATGATAAATACAATACCCTAAACATCCATTTACGCTAAAAAAAAAGCCTTTTTTCTTCAATAATTTCTAAACCGTTTTGGCAAATAATTTCGTTCCAAAAACCACATGATAAAATTTTATTTAATGTTTTATGATGCACAAAATTTGTTTCAACTCATTCCAATTTGTAATTTTCCTTAATTAAATGTATTAGTGGCGGCTTAAAATAATAATAAAATAATATTTTTTTCAGAAAATTTGAAATTTCACCAGCGGCTCAATAAACACCAAATAATAGCAATTACATAGCTAGAATATGTATATTTAATTTTTATAATAAGATATTTGTATTTTGACTTTTTACAGAAAACCCCCTTATTTTACCGATTTTTTTGAAATTTCACCGAAACGATTTTCAAAACGTTACAGAGAAGTCATTGTCTTAGGACATGTCATCTCGCAAAATGGCATAGAGGTTGATAGAGCCAAAATTGAAGTCATTTCTAATGTTCCTCCTCCTAAATGCATCAAAGATATCCGAGCTTTTCTTGGCCATGCCGGTTTTTATAGACGGTTTATCAAGGATTTTAGCAAGATTGTTAGACCCTTGACTCTCTTATTGGCCAAGGACACTACATTTAATTTTGACTCAACTTGCATGGAAGCGTTCGAGTGTTTGAAACACTCTCTCATTTCTGCGCCCACTCTTTCATCTTCAAACTGGACGCACCCTTTCGAAATTATGTGCGACGCATCAGATTTTGCCATTGGTGCTGTTCTTGGACAACACATTAACAAGATGCCGTATGTAATTTACTACGCTAGCCGAACATTAAATGAGGCCCAACTAAACTACACAACAACAGAAAAAGAGTTTTTAGCGGTTGTGTTTGCACTTGAAAAATTTTGGCCTTATTTAATCGGCTCTCCAGTTATAGTGTACACTGATCATTCAGCTCTTCGCCACCTTTTTGCGGAGAAGGATGCTAAATCGAGGCTAATACGTTGGATCCTCTTGCTATAAGAGTTTGACCTTATCATAAGGGACAAAAAAGGATGTGAAAACGTAGTGGCCGATCACCTTTCACGACTTCCTTCTTCGCCTACACTTGAACTTCCAATCACTGATGTTTTTCCCAATGAGCAACTCTTGACCGTCTCTTGCGAACCATGGTTCGCCGATATTGTAAACTACTTAGCCACCGGCTTGATACCTAAAGATTGGTCGAAACAAGATAAACTTCGATTCTTGTCCCAAGTAAACCATTTTTACTGGGATGAACCTTATCTTTTTAAATACTGTTCCGACCAAATCATTCGTCGGTGTGTACCGGAAAATGAGGTTAAGAGTGTGCTGTCTTTTTGCCACGATCAAGCATGTGGCGGGCACTTTGGCCAAAGAAGACAGCCGAGAAAGTTTTGCAGTGTGGTTTCTATTGGCCACGACTCTTCAAGGATGCATATGAATACTGCAAGACTTGCTCCCGGTGCCAACACTTGGGCCGGATATCGCGGAGAAACGAAATGCCGCTCCAACCAATTTTGGTTGTGGATATTTTTGATGTTTGGGGTATAGACTTCATGGGACCATTTCCTAACTCTTTTGGAAATGTGTATATTCTTTTGGCTGTTGACTACGTTTCAAAGTGGGTCGAGGCTGTGCCTAGTCGAACGAATGACAACAAGGTTGTCGTTCGATTTCTTAAAGAACACATCTTTTCTCGATTTGGGCACCCTCGCGCGATAATAAGTGATAATGGTTCTCACTTTTGCAATAGGACTTTTGAGTCCTTAATGCGCAAATACTCTATCACCCATAAGCTGTCAACGCCATACCACCCCCAAACATGTGGGCAAGCCGAGGTCTTGAATCGGCAAATTAAGCAAATCTTGGAGAAAACGGTTTCTAAAAACCGTAAAAATTGGTCACTCAAATTGATCGATGCACTATGGGCTTTCCGTACTGCATACAAGACCGATCTTGGCATGTCTCCATACCGGCTTGTTTACGGGAAGGCTTGCCACCTCCCAGTAGAAATTGAGCACAAGGTATTTTGGGCTATCAAAGAGTTGAATCTATCTTTAGGTGATGCGGGCAGCAATTGAAAGCTGCAGTTGAATGAACTAGAAGAGCTGCGGGATGAGGTATATGCTAATGCTGTAATTGCTAAGAACCGAGCTAAGGTGTTCCACGATAAATACCTTTTGCGAAAGACATTTAAACCTGGTCAACAGGTTTTACTCTATGATACTCGGTTACATTATCACCCCGGCAAGCTCCGTTCTAGATGGAAATGACCTTTTGTAGTCCGCACCGTTTATCCGCACGGTGCGGTTGATCTTGAAAATCCGGAGGACGGTACGCTATTCAAAGTAAATGGGCATCGATTAAAACCGTTCCTCACAACGGACCCATCGGAGGAGCTCCTGTTTTTGCAGGAGCCGATCTACACTGATTAATTTTCCTCCACTTTCACCCCCGAATTTCCATTTTTCCAAAACATTATTTAAAATAAGTTTGGGGGTGTGTATATAATTTGTAAATACATAATTCCAAAATACCATAAAAAATAAAAATTTTGAAAAAAAAAAATATTTTTGGACCTAATTGAAAATTTTCAGAATTAATTAATAACTAATTTTTTATTTACAAATAAAACCCTCATTTTGGAGGGTGTTTTATACAAATAACCATTCTCTTCCCCTCTTTTTAAAGAGAACCGAGCCCTGGTCTGTTAACCCTAAATCTTTCATCTTCACAATACCCTAGCCGCCGCCTCCTATCAGCTCCCGAGAAATCTCGCAGCGCCGCCGCCATACTGCCGCGATTCCGCCGCGGTAGCCTCCTATTGCCACGCAACCGCCGCCGTCTTCGGTCGTCAGCCCCTGAAATTTTCAGGGGAGGTAACGCTGTTAAAATCTTCTCTGTTTTTTTTTTGCATACTTATTATCTGTGAATCATTATGTCACACAAAATGCAATTTGAGAGGGATTTTTCCCCAGTTTTCACGCACGAATTGTACGGTAGCTACTTTGCACACGAAATAGAGCAGAGGGGCTGGAATTTCCTAACCTACAATCATCCCTCTGCGTTTGCTCTACCTGATCTAGTTACCCTTTTTTATGAATCCATGGAGGATAGAAGTCTCGATGACTTAGGCTACATTAAATTAAATTGGGGAGATCGCGTAATTCACATTGATAGGGATATGATCCACGAGATCACACTTATACCTCGTTTGCCCGCACATGACCACCCCCTACAGTTTGAGGATTACATGCCCTTGATGGGCAATGACTGCGTGAGGGAGCCGCGAAAGGGTATCCAAGCACGGACCCTTTTCGCGAACGTTTTTACTGTGTGCCGGTGGGCACAAAACAACATCTTTGGCAGCTCTTACAACACGACTTTTTTCACCCCCTCCTTACATGTCGTACACACATTAATGACGAAGAATCCACGGTTCGACATGTGCACTGTTTTGATCCATTCTATAGGTGCGGGGAAAAGAGGTACCATCTACCCATGTCCTATGCTGGTCACCCAACTCTGCCGTTATTTCCTCTCCGTCGAGGAATTTGACTTTTATATGATGGGAGGAGTTCCGGTTCGACCACTTGTTGAGGGCGTTACTTCGTCCTATTCTAGACTTACTGATATATGGTCACGAACCGAACCGGCAGAGAATATTCCCGCTCGCACCTCTAGCTTTAGCTCGACATCGAGCGGGGAAGAGCTGACCCCTCAAGAGCATGCATGTTTAATGAGGAGAGCGGTAAGGGGAATTGATTCTTTGAGGGACGAGTTTAGGGCGACAGCACGAGAGCATGACCGTCGGCTGACGGAGATTGAGAGGGGTATTCAAACCCTATTGGCTAGAGGGGAGCGATCACGTTCACGCTCAAGGGCACGACGTGGGACCGGGCAGTGAGGGCACTGCTTTGCTTAAGTTTGGGGGAGATGGTGGTGTATATAGTAATCTTTTGCATTGCATATTTTCATTTTGTATATATTTTTCTTTTCCTTTTGCATAATTAATTTCTCCATTGCATCTTTATAGAAAAATCATAAAAATTTGAAAAATTTGAAAAATAAAAAAATTAGAAAATGAAAAAAACCATAAAAATTATAAAAATTCAAAAATTATAAAAATCATTGTATTCAATTTTGGCTATATTTGACCTGAGTTTGACAAATAGGTCAACTGGTTAGGAAAAACTAGATCTTAGACTTAGCAAATTAAAAACCCTAAAAATAACCTTCTTTAAAGTTTAACGGTAGAAAGTATATGTCTTTGTTGTTTATTTAGAAATAGGCAAATTTTGGATTCACTTCTTGGGCTAAATCGAAACGAAGGAAAAGTATTGAAACTTTTATTAGAGTATCAGTTTGAAAAATAATTCCTAACTTAAGTCTAGATTCTGAAAACGTATACCCTACAAATTGCACAATCACGCACCTTGAAACTTGGAATAGTAGAAGAGACCTTGAAATGCTCTTGTCTAAAGTCCTTAGTACAATGAAAATAAAAGGAAAAAAAGTGAATAAAGAAAAAAAATGGACACTGGTTTTTGTGATTACTTAAGGCTGTAAAAATAGAAAAATATTTAGAGAGGGTGCTTCATCACCTAGTGCCTTAGACCAACTGGTTTGGGAGTCACTGCTAAAGCCTTGGGTGTTGCAAAAACTAGGAAGTATGCTTTAAAGTGCTAACGCATCTTGTAATCGGTTGTTGGTACCTCAAGAAATATTAACGGTCGCATGAAGGATGTGTAAGCGAAATTCAATTAAAAATTCACCAATTAATAAGTGCTTTGGACAATGGACAAGAGTACGATTGCTTGATTTGAATTTCCAAGTGTAGGGGTGATATTTACACACACGTGGGGATATGTGATTAGAGTTTAGATGAGAGAAATGAGTGAAGAATAGAACTTGTATCTTTAGTAAAGTTGATAAAAATTCCTAAATGGAGATGGAACTTTAGAAGGAAAACTTAAAAAGATGCCGAAAGTTAAGTAAGTCTATAGAATATATATAATCTTAAGTTAAATGATGAGGAAGTGTGAAAAATATGGGTGGATAATTTGCGGGTCGAAAATAATAGAATTCCTTGTTAGAAAACCTAATTGGAGAACAAAAGTCGAAAAGCCAAATTGATAGGATTTTGTGGGTAGTATCCGCTGAAAACCCTCAGGAGACAACACTCCTCCTACTAGGGACATCTAGAGGTTTAACGGCTTGTTGCACATGCTCAGTGCAATCGCGTTTCTCTGCGAAAGTGCGGTTAGGTTTTTGTAGAGAATAAAAAAATAAGTTTGCTCGAGGACGAGCAAAAGATAAGTTTGGGGGTATTTGTTCATATCATAATAGTGCATTTTGTATTCCCCATTCTTATGCATTTTACAATAAAAACGGGTACTTTTGACCCATGTCTGCTATATAGTACATGTTACAGGTTCTTGGAGCGAAAACGGTGAAAAACACAAAAGACGACACAAAAGAAGGATTTTTGACCAACAAATAGGAGGATCTTAGTCAAGCCTAGACGAAGAACAGTTCACAATCAACAAGGCAACGCGAGGTCCAAAATATCAAGGCAAACGGTTAAAAAGCCATTGCAAATTGTTCACTGAAGATCTGGAACCAATGTAGAAGCCCAAATGGAGAAAAAACTAAAGAAATGAAAAGCCCAAAGAACCCTGAAGCAGCCCAGAAAAAATTATTCATCTGAACTCACTAAAGGGCCACGGAACCGTGGCCCAAGCCTGCCATTGCCGCGGTTCCGCGGCCGTAAGAAGCCCGTACTTCGAGAAAATTTTACCAAAATGCTTTGGCGGCTCTGAAAAGATTTCCTAAGGGTAGTTTTGTAATTTCAGACATGCGGATCAATTGTAAACCTAGGATTTCTATGTCCTATAAATAGAACCCAAACCCTTGTATTTTCCTATGCCTCTATTCATCAATAAAATTCTGTTTTCTTTTGAAGATTGGAGTGCATCAATCGTAAGTAGGTTATTTTTCTTGCCCTAGTTCTAGTGTTTTTTATATCTGCCTTAGGTAAATTCTTTACTTGCCCTAGTTTAATTTAGTTTAGAATTTTATTAACTTGCAATAGATGTTTCTTCTCTTTAATAAAAACAAAACAAAAATTATGTCTTTCTTTATTCCCTCAATGAGCGAGTAGTTTCCTCGCTTGTTAGGGTTAGGAATAAGGAAGGGTTTGAGAGATGAAGTTCTCTCATCTCTTTTCTTTGCCAATCTTTTATGAACATTAGAACTCCATGCATACCTTCTTATTCCGCTCCCTACGGCACTTTACCCCCGAGGTAACGGTGATACTGTAGTCTAAAGGCCCGGATTTTAAGGTTTTCCATGAAGGTTAGGGTAAAGATTAAGAAAGGAAGGACAAGGATCTAGAGGAAGAACAATTTTCCCAATCATCCTAATCCCCTTTATTAATATTTATCATAACACTAATATGATATATTTAATTAAAGGTATTGGAAAGAGGTGTAGATCTTTGTTTACCAAATTTTCCCTAAACCTAATCCTAGCAAGTTTCTAATCCTAATATCACACAACTTCAATTTTTAGGTTTAATTATAAGACCAAACACCATTTGGAATTAGCTCATAAGAACTTTAAGGAGATTTACAACATCCCTGTGGACCGACCCGTATTCACCGGCTAGCTTCAAGCGACGCCGTTCTTGATTGCGGTAAATATTTTTGATCGATAAAACATCTATAAATCATGCCTCTTGGCGAGGGCTTTTGTCCTGAAGGATAGCCGAGCGAGGGATCCTCGGGCTCGACTGCCTCTAGGAGGGCTTTTTGATCCCCAGTGTTGCGGTAGGGAAGTTGCCCGTCGGGGATAGCCGAGCGACGGTTGGGCTCGACTGCCTCTGGGAGGGCTTTCCGATCCCTGACGTTGCGGTAGGGAAGCTACCCGCCAGGGATAACCGAGCTGGGTAGCTGCTGGGTTGCCTCTAAGGAGGACTTTGGTCCTTAGCGTTGGGGGGTTGTAGGAAGCCTACTAAGGATAACCGGGCAGTGAGGCTGCGCGGCCGCCTCTTGGCGAGGGCATTGGATTGTAAAGACAGAACTCTACTCGGGATGTTTCGACGTTTCTTTATTCGAATGGACGGGATTTTTAGAGAACGTTTTACATCATCTTTGCGAAAGAAAAAAAAGGGGGGTACACATTCGCTGGCCTTGACCTCACTGGTATAGCTTGAGCTTCTCGGTGTTGTAAGGCCACGGGAGCTTGCGTCCGTCTGCGTCCTGTAGGCGGTAGGCTCCGCCGGGCAGTGCCTCAGAGACGAGGAAGGGACCATCCCACTTTGGGGAGAACTTGTGAAGCCTGCCTTGGTCGATAAACTCGTTTCGCCGTAGGACCAGATCCCCGGTCTTGAAGGATCGGTGTTTGACCCGAGCGTTGTAGTATCGGGCCGTTTGTTGTTGATAAGCGGCAGTTCTGATCTGAGCCCGGTCTCTCTTCTCCAACAAGATGTCCAGGTTGGTCCGTAGCGCCGAGGTATTTGTGTCATCATCGAAGTGCTCGACCCGGTGACTGGGTATCCCGATCTCCGCTGGGACCATCGCTTCGGTCGTGTAGCAGAGGCTGAAGGGGGTCTCCCCGGTGAGAGTCTTCTTTGACGCGCGCAGGGCCTATAGGACCCGGGGTAGTTCTTCGACCCAACTGCCTTGTTGCCCTTCTAGGCGGGTCCGGAGACCTCGGAGGACGTCTCAGTTGGCGACCTCGGCCTGCCCATTGCACTGGGGATGGCGACCGCGGCGAACTTCATGAGGATATGGTATTCTTTGCAGAATTCCTTCACTTTTTCATTCTCGAAATTCATCCCATGGTCGGTGATGATACACCTCGAGATGCTGAACTGGAGTATCAGGTTGTTTTGCAAGAACTTGATGGTTGTGGCGGCGTCCGGTTTCCTGATGAGGACGGTCTCAATCCACTTGGTGAAGCAGTCCACCGCGACGAGGACGTATTTGTGCCCGCCTGTACCGGTAGGGAACTGGCCGATCATATCAAATCCCCACTGGGCGAACGGCCATGGGGATGTTAGGGCAGTCAGCTCGGTCGCCGGGAGGCGGGGAATGCTGCCGTGAAGCTGGTAGCTCTTGCACCTCCTGACTAGCTTCAGGGCGTCCTAGTGTATAGTGGGCCAGTAGTACCCCTAGAGCAACGCCTTTTGGATCAAGGTTCGAGCCCCCTGGTGTGCACCGCCCACCCCCTCATGGATTTCCCGAAGGACATAGATGGCTTCGTGGGGGTCAACGCACCGGAGCAGGGGCTGAGTGAAGGCCTTCTTGTAGAGGTTCCTATTGCTCCAAACGAAGTGGCGGGCTTTGGCACGGAGACGGCGGGCGGCTTCCCCGTCCTCTAGGAGCGTGCCGTCCTTCAAGAATTCCACGAGGGGTTTCCTCCAATCCTGGTCGCTCTCCTGCGCCGCGTACACGTAGAGTGTCGTCGCTCCGTCTCCTACGCTAGGTTGAGGCAAGGTTTCAAAGAGGATAGACCGCTTATTGTTGGCCGAGTATGATGAAGCCAGCTTGCTCAGGGCGTCGGCCTGGGCATTCAGCTGCTTGGGTATTTGTTCTACCTGGACTTCGTCAAAGTTCCTTCGGAGTTTCCTCACCTAATCCAGGTACTTCATCATCAGAGGTTCCCGAGGTTCGAAGCGGCCGGTCACTTGACCGACAACAAGGGCCGAGTCGCTGCGGATTCGAATTATCTTCAGTCCTAGTCCGACGGCCATGCGCAGTCCGGCCAGGAGGGCCTCGTACTCTGCCGCGTTGTTCGAGGCTTTGAAACCGAGCTTTAGAGAATACTCCATCTCTACTTCATTCGGGCCCCGGATAATGAGGCCGGCACCGTAGCCTTCCTCGGTAGAAAACCCATCGACGTAGATGACCCACTCCGGAACCGAGCCAGGTCTTCCCACGATGGGACACTGGGTTGTGAGGGGCGGCGTGGACTCTGGCTTCTTGCTAGGGATGGTGCATTCAACGATGAAATCAGCCAGGGCCTACGCTTTAATGGCCTGCCTCGGGCGATACCTTATGTCAAACTGAGACAGCTCCCACCTCCATTTTTCTAAGCAGCCCGAGGATTCTGGTGATGCTAAGATAGCCCCCAACGGGCGCTCGGTGAGGACGATGATGGTGTGTGCTTGGAAGTAGTGCCGCAGCTTCCTCGAGTCTACCACGAGGGCTAAGACAATCTTCTCTATGGCAGGGTACCTTGTTTCTGCGTCCTTAAATACGTGGCTGACATAGTACACTGGCTTCTGCGCTCCATCGGCCTCCCGGACGAGCACCGAGCATGCCGCTTGGTCGGATACCGCCATATACAGCGACAACTCGTCTCCTTCAACTGGTCGGGTGAGCAGTGGCGGCGTCGCGAGGTGCTTCTTCAATTGGTCGAAGGCGGCTTGGCACTCCTCCGACCACTCGAACCTCGGGATTTTCCTCAGTGCCTTAAAGAACGGAAGCCATTTCTCCCCCGACCTGGACATGAAACGGCTCAGAGCGGCGACTCGTCCCGTGAGCCGCATGATCTCAACGTTGGTCTTGGGCACGACCATGTTGAGGATACCGTCGATCTTCTCTGGATTAGCTTCGATTCCGCGGTGAGTGACCATGAACCCGAGGAACTTTCCCCCGGTGACTCCGAACGCGCACTTGCCGGGGTTTAGGTTCATGTTGAACTTGCGGAGCACTTTGAAGGCCTCGCCCAGGTCCCTGGCATGGTCGGCCGACGAGACGGATTAGACGAGCATGTCGTCAACGTAGACTTCCATATTCCTGCCGATCTGTGGCTTGAACATGCGGTTGACCAACCTTTGGTACATGGCCCCGGCGTTCTTGAAGCCGAAGGGCATTACCTTGTAGCAATATACTCCCCGGTCCGTTGTGAATGCAGTGAGATCTTCATCTTCAGGATTCATAGGGATTTGGTTGTAGCCGGAGAAAGCATCCATGAAGCTCAACAGCTCGTGGCCGGTCGAGCTGTCGACGAGCTGGTCTATCTGGGAAAGCGAAAAGTTGTCCTTGGGGCAAGCTTTATTGAGGTCGGTGAAGTCGATGCACATACGCCACTTCCCGCTTGACTTCTTGAGCAAAACTACGTTTGCCAGCCACTCCGAGTAGGGTACATTTCTGATGAAGTTGGCGGCGAGGAGCCGATCAACCTCCTCTTCGATAGCCTTCTGTTTGACCGGGGCGAAGCTTCTCTTCTTCTGTCTAATGGGTCGGGCCGCAGGATCAACCCCGAGCTTGTGGGAGATGATTTTAGGATCAATCCCAGGCATGCCAGCAGGCGCCCAGGCGAAGACGTCGGAGTTGCTTCTGAGGAATCTGACCAGGTCATCTCGCTGAGTCCCCGTCAGGAGTGATCCGACCTGGACGGTTTTTCCCTGGTCTCCTTCTGTTAGGGGCACCTCGGTCAGAGGTTCGACCGGTGCTCCCAGGATCTCCTTCCGCTTGTCTCGAGTGTCCAGGGAACCATTGATGTCGTCATTTATCTCAGCATCGTTGGCCGACTGCTCGGACGAAGACGTTTCGGTAAGGCATATCTTCACGACCCGCTGGCTCCCGTAGGCCTGACCTATCCCGTCCCGATCGAGAGGGAACTTTATCGCCAGGTGGTAGGTCGATATCTAGGCCTGGAGGGAGTTCAACGTCGGACGGCTGAGGAGGACGTTGTAGGCCGATGGTACTTTTGCTACGATGAAGTCCACAGGAAACGTGCGTGTGCGGCCGGGCTCCCCGATCGTGAACTGCAGGGTGACTACCCCTTGCGCCGGAATGGAGTGGTTGGTGAACCCTGAAAGGACGTGAGAGGTCGGTTTCAAGTCTGCTGAGACGAGCCCCATGCGTAGAAAGCAGTCGTGGAAGAGGATGTCCGCCGAGCTGCCCGAATCGACGAGTATCCAGTGGACCTCATACCGGTGGATTTGGGCCGTGATCACCAGTGGGTCGTTGTGGGGCACGGATTGTAAGTGCACGGCGGCGGCCCGGCCGTCATCCCGAGGCCAAAAATGCGGAAGCGTTGATTTACTTTAATTTTCTGAACCGGCACCACCGCGCACTAAATACCCGGATCGGGCCATTAAACTAGTCCTAGCTAACTAGAGAAGGGGTTAGTGAGATATACCGAGTGATCCGAGTCCTCCGGTCTTCTCGCCGTCGTCCCGATCTCCCCGCGGAAACTCCGGTCGTCGCCTCCTCGCCGGAAGGGCACCACATTGCCGGCTTCTTTTACGGGCTCCCACCTCGGGTCTGAGGCAACTCGGGCACGAAGTTGGTGAGTCGACGTGCCCAAGGTTTGCTGTAGAATAGTGTAGTGAGCTATGTCTCATTTGGGGTAGTGGATGTTGCCTTTTTGTGGAGGGATTGATATAAGACTTTTTGGAGATAAACTTGGGAATTTTTGTAGCATGAAATGAACAAAAATTCCCCACTCAAAATTTGGACAGCCCCTACAAGGGAATGGCCGGCCATAAGTGGTGAGGGGAGTGGGCAAAAGTCCAAGAGAGGGTGGATGAATAATCAAGAGAGAAAAGGTTATGATAAGAAAATCCAATGATCACAACCATAAGTCCACACTCCAAATCAACCATCATGAACCCATCAAAACAAAAGTCATGCCATGATGAATAAGAAAGTCAAGCAATGATGACTAGAAGAAGTCAAAGGGAGACAAAACCATCATGATCCAACAATATGCAAAGACAACCCTCCACAAATGCTTATTTGCATAAATGCAAATAAGCCCTCCTCCACCAACCTTCGGCCAATGAAAGATACAAAGAAAATTGGCCGAAACCGGAAAACAAACTAGCAACTCCAAAAACTGATCCCGTAATAAATTACAGGAAAACCCCGCTACTGTATATACATACCCGTACTTGTATTCCGACCGAATACAAATGCAATGAGACAAATCTACACTGTGCAATACTTGGATCCGGATTAAACCAAGCCCGCTAGTATTATCCGTCCGATCATGATCCCTACAATACCGCACATATCTGATCGAACCCTGCCATATCTCCATACGGCCTCTACAGCGTTTCGTCCGAAAACTTGAGCAACTGAATGTGGGGGACTCTAAAGACTCGTCAACACCTTGGTTATGGATTTAACCACTAGCACGTCAGAGGTATTAGCCTATACGTAACGGGCTACCAGGTATTGACCAAAAGGGACGTCGATGAGCGAACTCATCCTGACACCCTACTGAGCATGTCAGTGACAATATCCGTACAGTCCGGTCCGTTCGTCTATGAGCATCGCATGGCGGACCTAGGGGGTTGGTAAAAGTCAGACCCCCAAAAGCGGTACAAGTCGTGTCGGAGTGTAGCCCAGAACACCCTGAGATACTACTGGAATACCTACCAGTAAATCTCCTGCCTTGGCCAAGGAATTTCATGTACTGGCTCTCCTAGACACAGCGCGACCTCACCCCCAATACCAGGAGAGACGAACCCCTGCATATCCGCTCACTGCCTCCATGTGGCTCGGGACTGTACCCAACTAAAAGCTGTTTGCACGTCTTCTAGCGTGGTAGGGTAGTAATCAAAGTACAGTGGGAACTCACACGAGACAAATGACGATCCTCAGGTCGATGAACTAACCTGTACACATGTCACCAGGGAACTGCTATCTGACGTCAGGTATATGACCAACTAGCATATTCCCGGCGAGTCCTGTCCGGTGTACTCATAACCCAATGAGCACCTGTATACATCTTAGGTGAACCAACTGACACCAGTGGCTTGTGAGACTGGCCACCGCCCCTCGTCGGGGTCTCGACTGTATATACTAGTCTACTCTGGAGTATCGATGCCCTGTCTCGAAACTCCCACGACTAGGGATCTTTTAAGGATGTGCTTATAGACTACCAGCTCCCACGTATATGATCGCCCTCATACTGCTGGCAGTCAAGCATGAATCCTAGGGGCTCTATCAACGTGTAATAGCGACCTGTCTGGTCACCTAAAGCAGTACACGATGATAAAGATAAACCAGATAGCATACTATCATCTTGAGTAAGACTGTCCTACCGGGATAGGTCCTCCCTCAATCATTGCAATCACGTGCCTGTGATCCAATAATTGACTCTGAGGGAACTATCTCCAACAATCTCCCACTTGCACTCATGGCTAATTATTGCGATGTCGCATACTCACAGCCCGTGTGATACCGAACACCCAACTCCTTTACTAGTCAGTCTCACAAAGCTCGTTTGCGAAACTATTGCGTTCAAGGAATAGCCTCAGTGAGTGGATCCGCTTTGATGTTTCTTTCTATGTCTCTCTATATCTCAAGTTCGCGGAGAATGCCATCTCCCGAAATGAGCAATACTTGTCTTAGAATGTGTCTGGATGTCTGATGGGACCTAGCTTATAAATGAACTCCAAATCCAAACTTCTTAGACTGTATCGTCAACTGAACTTAATCAGTATCCTGCGCCATGCCTCCCTCAGTATTTCCTCGGACCACCTGTCCAAAATACTGCCCCTCGTCAGAAGGAAAACTATAACTCTGACAACCTCCCTGTCGTCCAAGTCACCTTGGAAACCTGGAATGATAACTGTCTCCCGAATGAGGCTGTCGTTATCATATCCCTAGAACATCCACTTATGTTCTAAAACTGCTTCCGAATGTTTCTCCAGGATTGGATCAATATCAACTTATTGCATCTACTGCAAGAACAACATCTGGTGTGGTACTTGACATCCCATGATTGACTCAATTGCCTAAGCAAGTGATCCACCAATCATGCACATCCCTCTCCACTTTAGTCTGTAAGACACCTTTAGAGAGGGTGACTCCATCACCTGCAGGTACACTACCGTACCAGGAGTCGTCCATTCTAAATACTCTTAGAATGCTGTCTAAGTACCCTGATTGGGAAACTATCCAAATCCAGATCTAAAACCATAGATCCAGTAACCAGAATGTCTTGATATTATATCCAAGTCCCATGTGGAGAAACCACTGTGTGACAACCAAAGTATAACCGATCGTAGTATAGGAATATCACTTCCTTCTCTATGTATGTCATCCAAATACCAGGACATCACACCCTACTACCTTCTTAACAGATTCATCCCCTATTCTGATGAAGTCAAACCTATGACTGTCATGTCAGAAATAGATGATCTATCTCCGCTACATCTGCTTTAGTCTATAAATAGACATAAGCCACTTGTCCACCATGCTTCCGCTGCTCCCACTGATCATGACAACCCTCTGGCAGAGTCATATAAGCGTGCACTTCTAAAGCTAGTTTAGAACGATGCTATACTCATCCTCCTGCCGGGTCTCACAGTCTGGAACAACAGCAATGGCAAGTCTGGTTAAACAAGAACCTCCCTGTCACCGTCCTTGAGGCTACCGGAGTACCTCTCGGGTGCCTGAGGTTACCCACCGTATCTGCGGAGTGGCCAATGGAATGTCAAACCAGATTGAATCTTTAGGTTCTTATCAAATTTTCTGTAATCGTTTGCGGTTCTGGAATCACTTCCAGTTCTACCATACTCCCATTATTCTTTTCTGAAAAAATCCATTTTTATTAAAACTGTGGCGAGTTAAGAACAATATCACTATTGATCTTCCAGATGGTAGAAAGTCAACCCTCGTCATGGCCTGGGTCAACCCACAAACAGCCATTACAGAAACGTACCTTGAGTTATCCAGAGTCTGGTTTTAAGCATAAGCCGGACAACTCCCCGTACCTTAACATCGTTAAGATACGAACTGTTCTATATCCAATATAGAAACAGAGGCACTGATTTAATTGAACCAGATTCAAATCATGCATCTGTCTCCAGTGCATGTCAACTAAATGGAAGGAGGCCGATCAGCGTTACTCAACTTAGGAATGCTTCCAATTATGAGTAACCTGAAAGAGAAGCAAGTTCTCTTAATATCCATCACTATCAACTGAATACCATACACAAGTATCTACATCTTCGATCACCTTGAAGAATCCCGATACTTGCAACACCTGGTTCTTTACTTTATTCATATACCTATAACTTCTCAAAACTTGGACCCTGTGTTTCTACGAAACACCTGTCTAAGAACTAGAGTAGTCATAAGTAAACTGAATATAGTACGAGGACCACCCCCTCTGTCCTAATGGACACTGGACAATATACAATACTCTGTACAAGCCCCTTGAGTCTAATAACTCACTCCCTGTGTGTCGTAGGTTGAAAACAGTACTTATGGTTAAGAAGAATTACACCGCTGTTTAATGCTCCTTACCTAACCATCAACTGATATAGGTAAATGTCATCGACATAATTTCAAAAAGGTATATCTCACTCTATAAAAATAGACGTACAGATATATCAATTTGAAATTGGTGCATTATAACGGATATTCAAAACCAAATATTCGCCGTTCGGCAAACAACCCAGGTGACTTCCTCAAATATCACCAATTACAACGAATTCCGATATAATAAGGATGATCACCTAATTCCCAATAATTTACTCCCACTCATCATCTGTAAAACCATACAGATGTGAGAATCATACCTGGTAAATACATACCCTGGAGTGAGTATCTAATCGGGAAATCAGTTTTCCTTTAACAGTACACAGTGAAGCTGAAATATTGAAATGTTTCGATGGGGTATCCTGGTATTCCTAGTAATGCCTCTTCCATTATCCAGATTCATAACTATAACCGTATATTTCTTTGCCACCTCTCCAAATCCCTTTATATGTCTTTAGTCATTACCTTCTGCACACCCCTTTAGGCCAAATGGTTTTCTTCCTTCCCTACCGTTCGGCACCAGCCTATGGTTTGGAAGAAGACTATCCAATAAGCATAATGGGTGTACTGCCCTAATCCTAGGAACACTCGCAATGCGAGAGAAGGTGAAGATAAAAGACAACCGAATAAACCTTATTCCTATTTCTCTTGAACCAGAATCCATCCCCGAACTGGAACAAGTTCCTTTCGAGTTCGTATATGACCATACGATGGAGTATCCAATAAACTGTGGATTTTCGTAGTGGTACGGAGTGTCCTGGAGAAATACAAAGGTGAAGTGGGAGTGGTAATGAAATACTTGGTTTGGTCGTGAATATCAGTCGCAATTTACTTTGCCCTCCTTCTAATCCCTTTCTTTGTCTTTACTTAATACCTTCTGTACACCATCGTTATACTAATTGGTTTTCTTCATTCCCCACCGTTCGGCACCAGCCTAAGGTTTGGAAGAAGACTATCCAATTTGCGTAATAGGTGTACTATCTCCTAAACCAAGGAGTACTCGCAACCTGAGAGAAGGTAAAAAGAAAAGACAACTGAATAATCCTATCCGTTTTCTCCAGAATCGGAAACCATCCTCGAATAAATTCCTTCGAGTTCGTATATAACCATACGATGGTTTTGTCCAATGGAAGTGGAAGTTCGTAGTAACACGGGGTGTCCTGGAGAAAAGGGTAAAAGTAGGAGTGGCAATGAGGTTTGCAACTCTGACAATCCAAAAGCCAGTGTTAAAGAAGGTTCGGTCAACTTGGTCACTGAGTCATAGTCTTAGGGTCGGGTCAATGGTCACTGCCAGAGATAGAGAGAAAAGAAACACTCAGCGTGCACTATAACCTAGATCAGAATGGTTATCACTTTATCTAATCTGGAAACCTCCCACTGCACCGTCAAATTCTCCTCCAAACCTAAAAGAAGAATTAGTCGGGATGTCCCGAGGAGTAAACCAACTCATCAATGGGAATCGGGATCCAAGTATCACCGCATGATAACATGACGGAATCCGCTCACGCTATCATACTCCAAAAGGTATGCGCATATCTGGCAAGTTTCAGTTTCTTTTGAAACTCCCGATGTGATTTTTGCCCCATGCTCTTATGACCTTGACTTTGGCCAACAAATCATAAGTCACATGTCAAGTTCTACCCGTCATTCTCCAGGTTAATTTGAGCCCACTCGCACAAGCCCTTGACTTTGGCCAACAAGGCTATACGACTGCCCCAAACTAACGCATCTATCTATGCTGCACATGAATACCCAATAGCTACCAATCACTATGCCTTGACTTTGGCCAACAAACATAGCTTGAATACTGATTGACTATCCATGTGAAACGACGGAGGGCTATGAATGGTTTCTGGCAAAAACCTTTAACGTAATGAACTTGATATCGTTGAAGGAACCGGATAGCTTTTAAAAATATAGTGACGAAAACCTTTGCTAAAGAGGTCACTCCCGGTGAAGGGATCTCGGCTCTTTCCCCGTAGAATGAGGTGCAGGATATTCCAACCGAATACCACGATGCAAAGCAAAAGTAATCGGCTATAGTGAAGTTATTGCCCTGACGCAAACTTTTGTCTAAGGGGTCACTCCCGGTAAAGGGATCTCGGCCCTTACCTCGTCGACTGAGAAGCAGGATATTCCAACTGAATACCACTGTGCAAAACAAAAGTGAACGTCCTTACAATAACAGCTTTTTGAAAAATATTCCAACAACATCAGATTAGGTTTGTTTAACTTGCATTGATTCGAATCAATGCAGTCCCATCAATTGATCACACCAATAAAGAACGAAAATAATGACGTGCGTATATGCCATCCGCATTCGCCACTGGGTCCCGTCATTACCCGTTAGGTTAGTTAACTAACGACAGAGCGGGGACTGGACTAGCGCGGATGCAAAACATATACAACATCTACTAGTATATATATCAATATATAATATTTCGCTCAAGGCGTGATAAAATGCAACATCACAGAAATGTACAGCATCACAGAACAATACAGATATCTGGGATCCCCGGGTTTCACAGAGCCGCTACTGAAACCCGACGTTCCCCTGGTCGTGTGGATAGCCTGTGCAATGAAATCCTAGACCCCTACGGGCGCGGCAAGTTACCCGCCAAAACCTGAAGCGAGGCAGTCCCCTTCAGCAACGTGAATGGACTACCCAGCACTTCACGGAATCCGGTAACTTGGGCACCCCTCCTGGGTCAACCTGTACCCCCTACGAGTGCGGGGAATAGCCCGCCAATTCTAGAGTGAAGCCCCCTCCGTCTCAATGCCATGAGATGCGGGCTCGTTGCCCTCTAGAACCCGGCTATCCGTGCACCCCTCCGCGGGGCAATCCTAGTACAGAAAGTAAAATATACATACAACGGGTACATCGACCGCAACCTGGTCGTGCCCCAAAAGAATAATATACAAACAGGCAGTGACGGCAGTCCACATGTCGGACGCTCGCCCCGCAATATCAAATGTACATAATACAACAAAACTGTACTACCACTGCAACCAGGCTATCCCCCACGACCGATCCGCAACATCACAACACAATCACAGAACATCAACGTGAATGTCACGTTCGCAAATCCGTCTAACCGGGCTATAGCAGTTAGACAGGATTTACCGATCAAGTGACATTCACGGTCGCAGATATAATGTAAATACTGTGAACTATTGTGTTTAAAATTTTCGATCGATCAAATTTACCCAAGTGGGCCCCCAAGCACTACTGTAGCACTTAAAGAAATTCTGGGCCTAAAAAAAATATGCCAAAACCCCAATTTCCCTGTCCAAGACCTTCTGTAAAAAATTGGTCCAGTGAGGAGGCTAAATGGCGGCGGAACCGCGGCCCAAGCATGGGTTTGGCCGTGGTTCCGCAGTGGTATAGGTGAGATCACGTGACCAAATTTTCACAGAGTGCTTAGAATTCCCTGCACAGTATTCTGCAACAACCTGAAAAAATTTTGGAGCCAAAAAAAATTTCGACAGAAACCTGATGCTTTTGAAAATGCGGTTTTGGAATTTTGTTCGATCGGAAATGTAAACACATTAGACCAAGCTAGACTAGGTTAATGGCGAGGCTCTGATACCACTGTAAGTGCACGGCGGCGCCACGGCCGTCATCCCGAGGCCAAAAAATGCGGAAGTGTTGATTTACTTTAATTTTCTGAACCGGCACCACCGCGCACTAAATACCCGGATCGGGCCATTAAACTAGTCCTAGCTAACTAGAGAAGGGGTTAGTGAGATATACCGAGTGATCCGAGTCCTCCGGTCTTCTCGTCGTCGTCCCGATCTCCCCGCGGAAACTCCGGTCGTCGCCTCCTCGCCGAAAGGGCACCACATCGCTGGCTTCTTTTACGGGCTCCTACCTCTGGTTCGAGGCAACTCGGGCACGAAGTTGGGGAGTCGACGTGCCCAAGGTTTGCTGTAGAATAGTGTAGTGAGCCATGTCTCATTTGGGGTAGTGGATGTTGCCTTTTTGTGGAGGGATTGATATAAGACTTTTTAGAGATAAACTTAGGAATTTTTGTAGCATGAAATGAACAAAAATTCCCCACTCAAAATTTGGACAGCCCCTACAAGGGAATGGCCGGCCATAAGTGGTGAGGGGAGTGGGCAAAAGTCCAAGAGAGGGTGGATGAATAATCAAGAGAGAAAAGGTTATGATAAGAAAATCCAATGATCACAACCATAAGTCCACACTCCAAATCAACCATCATGAACCCATCAAAACAAAAGTCATGCCATGATGAATAAGAAAGTCAAGCAATGATGACTAGAAGAAGTCAAAGGGAGACAAAACCATCATGATCCAACAATATGCAAAGACAACCCTCAACAAATGCTTATTTGCACAAATGCAAATAAGCTCTCCTCCACCAACCTTCGGCTAATGAAAGATACAAAGAAAATTGGCCGAAACCGGAAAACAAACTGGCAACTCCAAAAACTGATCCCGTAATAAATTACAGGAAAACCCCGCTACTGTATATACATACCCGCATTTGTATTCCGACCGAATACAAATGCAATGAGACAAATCTACACTGTGCAATACTTGGATCCGGTTTAAACCAAAGCCCGCTAGTATTATCCGTCCGATCATGATCCGTGCAATACCGCACGTATCTGATCGAACCCTGCCATATCTCCATACGGCCTCTACAGCGTTTCGCCCGAAAACTTGAGCAACTGAATGTGGGGGACTCTAAAGACTCGTTAACACCTTAGTTGTGGATTTAACCACTAGCACGTCAGAGGTATTAGCCTATACGTAACGGGCTACCAGGTATTGACCAAAAGGGACGTCGATGAGCGAACTCATCCTGACACCCTACTGAGCATGTCAGTGACAATATCCGTACAGTCCGGTCCGTTCGTCTATGAGCATCGCATGGCGGGCCTAGGGGGTTGGTAAAAGTCAGACCCCCCAAAGCGGTACAAGTCGTGTCGGAGTGTAGCCCAGAACACCCTGAGATACTACTGGAATACCTACCAGTAAATCTCCTGCCTTGGCCAAGGACTTTCATGTACTGGCTCTCCTAGACACAGCGCGACCTCACCCCCAATACCGGGAGAGACGAACCCCTGCAGATCCGCTCACTGCCTCCATATGGCTCGGGACTATACCCAACTAAAACCTGTTTGCACGTCTTCTTTGAGCGTGGTAGAGTAGTAATCAAAGTACAGTGGGAACTCACACGAGACAAATGACGATCCTCAGGTCGATGAACTAACTTGTACACATGTCACCAGGGAACTGCTATCTGACGTCAGGTATAAGACCAACTAGTATGTTCCCGGTGAGTCCTGTCCGGTGTACTCATAACCCAATGAGCACATGTATACATCTTAGATGAACCAACTGACACCAGTGGCTTGTGAGACCGGCCACCGCCCCTCGTCGGGGTCTCGACTGTATACACTAGTCTACTCTGGAGTATCGATGCCTTGTCTCGAAACTCCCACGACTAAGGACCTTTTAAGGATGTGCTTATAGACTACCAGCTCCCACGTATATGATCGCCCTCATACTGCTGGCAGTCAAGCATGAATCCTAAGGGCTCTATCAACGTGTAATAGCGACCTGTCTGGTCACCTAAAGCAGTACACGATGATAAAGATAAACCAGATAGCATACTATCATCTTGAGTAAGACTGTCCTACCGGGATAGGTCCTCCCTCAATCATTGCAATCACGTGCCTGTGATCCAATAATTGACTCTGAGGGCACTATCTCCAACACGGATATGCCGTAGAGATCCCCGTCGCCAAAGGTGATGGGCTCGCGGCCTCTAGCCCTTTAGCTCGGGCGGCCGCCGGCGTCTGTTACCGGCGCGAGGTGCCGAACCTCGCAGGAGCTCGACTGGCCCCCTGTCGCCATGACCACGGTCCTTGATGGGCCTTGGTTCCCTTCGACGGGGCCCGCGAGGTGGTGGCCGGTGTAGGGGCCGGTGACATTCGGTTAAGGCTCACCCACGTCTCCGTTGAAGGGAAAGTGGCGGCTGGGACCCGGATTTTCGGAGCGATTACTTGCCATGTGGATGGTGATCGGAAGGCCAACTTTGTTTTTGTGGAGTTTTCGGTTCCCACAGACGGCGCCAACCGATGGAGGTCCTTTTCAGATCTCCTTCAGATGTTGTCTTCCGTCGATCTCCCGGTGGATTCTGGAGGGGATCCCCTGTTGTGTGTGAGTCTCAATGGGCTTTGAGGAGATTTGGTGATTGGAGGAGTTTAACGCCAAGTACCTGCAAAGAAGTCCCGGGGTGGTTTGATACCACCGAGGACCCTCCGACGATCAAGTTATTACTAGATCCGAGTAGCGTAACGGCTAAGTGGAGTAAAAATGGCTTATTTGACCCTTCTATGATGGGGGTTTATATAGTGGTGGAGGCACGCAGCAGCAGGCGCGAGAATCTCGCCGGCAGGTACGCTCCCAACGTCACGCCCGCGTAGAGAGCGGATCGCCCATGAATGGGGATCGTGAAGACATGGAACGTGGGATGTTGCTGGCGGAGAATCCGCGCATGGCGAGATTCGCGGAGCTGCGGTTACGCCTGTGAGCGGCGGAACTGGTCGGAGGACCGAGGAAGACGGCCTCGGTAAAGGGGCTCGGGGACTAGCGAGAAGGCCGAGGAGACTCGATCTCGTGGCTGCTCGGGATGAGCTGAGGGACCGAGGAGGCCAATCTCGAGGGAGCCCCGAGGAGGGCTAACTTGTGCTGGCCGGTCGGTTACAGGGTTGGCCGGGTCGGCCTTTGTGGGCCCTTTCTTCTGAGTTTTGGGACGTGCCGTCCGCCACGTGTCCTGATCGTGGGGATCATCAATATCGAGCATTACCAGCGACCAGCGACAAGAAAAGGCATCAACGTGACAATAGAGTGTGCGGCGGCAACCAGCCAATGACGGTGAATGATAGAGACAGCAGTGGCCGGCTGCTATGATGGTCCACGACGGAGATGAGTACTGGTTCTACAGATGTCGTCGGTCGTGTCACTGGTTGTGATAGGCAAAAACATATTGGCCATGATTTTTATTTTAATTTCCATCTTAATACACACACACAACACATCTCCATATATTTGTACACATATATACCCCACACAAAACTAATTTAAGCCTCATCAACAACAACACTAATCTTTCCCTTCTCCAAGAGATCATAAAACTCTCTCGTCTTCCTCTGCTGGTTCCAGTGGTGCATCTTCCACAATCCTCCTGCAAACAGGCCAAGGCTGAGCCCATATATGATCTCCTTCAAGATGCTGGGGCCCATATACTTGGCATGCGTACCTATCTTCTTCGCACCAGCTGAACTCATTGCTGTATATATATAACAGTATTAATTATTAGCCTAGATTTATAGCAAGGTTGTGATAGACATGAATCAAGAATCAAGAAAGAGGCAACTAGCTTGCAAATTGTTAACAGTTACCTTCGCCCTTCAGTTGCAAATGGGTTTCGGAATTTCTATGGTTTTTCTCACCTTTTTTTTTTAAAAGACCTAAACAGAGTGAAGATGCAAATGGATGTTAAGTACTCAGGCGGCAAGTTCCACAAACTTCTAGGCTCGGCTCCTTTGCTTTACACATTACACCCTCTACTTTCACGGTTTTTTCGCCCGTAGACTTGTCATGGGGCATGAGAGACCTTAGGTCGTGTTTACGAACGAAGTCAAGTTTTCTAAACTGCAGTTCTATAAAGTTTGCGGCATAGAACTCTGAAATCTTAACTTTGTCTTGTTTGGCAATCATTTTCCAGCTGAAATAACTGCAGTTATTTGAGCCCAAATGTTTAAAATACATGCAGATATCTCAACTCCAATCTGATCAAAGTTTTGTAAACTCCGTTTTTTGAGTTTAGAGCTTGTAAACCACATTTGCATCTCTGTGTCTCGATTAAAAATTAAACTACAGCTATGCTAACTCCGTACCTAAACAAGGCCTTACTAAGCAAAGTTTGGGAATGAAGTTAAGTTTCGATAATCGGAGCTTTATAAAGGTATCTAAACTTAACTTAAACTTCTCATTATGCCATGTTTTTTTGGGAAATTTAGATAACTTTGAGCCCTTGTATGGCAATGGCGTTGAGCTTAGATATTTTTTTTCTCATCTTCTTTTTATTTCATTTTTCTACTACTTTCTTGCTTGCTTTTTGTTTCCACTTGCCCAACATGCCCTTAAACTTAACCTAACCGGTGACTTCTTTCAAGCTTGGAGAGGATGGGAGACCAAGTGCTAATGCACTCTCCTGTTTATAGCCTCTTCCCGTCCAAGAGAGGACGCAATCTTTAAAAAATCTAACTATAATCATTACAAGAGTTTCATTTTCCATAAAAGATGCTGCTCATTTCTTCGTAAAAGGGTAACTAACCAAATGTTTAATAAGGACGGTTAGTTATTCTATAGACAATATGGTTATCGATTTTCTATAAATGGCGTGTTCACATTCGGATGGGCCAAAAAGACGAACATTTTGGACTAGAGTGAGTGAACTATGAGCAATCCACACTCTTAATTATTCTTAAAATAGTTACATTTTTTTTTTGAATTTGCAGCTTTTTTAGTACAATTATGTCCACAAGGGAAGAAGGCCTATAATAGAATATTTGACCTTTTTAATCCAGTGTTTGGAGATTATTTAAAAAGGATGATTTTTGTATGAAAACATAGGCAAGCTGCATTTCATTAAAATGAAATTTTACGAAACAACAAGGGAGAGTTCAAAAATAAAATAAAATAAGGAAAAAAGAAAAACAACATAATGAGGGTCAGGTTGGCAAATGGGCCAGACGGCCCGTTGTCCGGCCCGGCTGCCACTTGGCAGGCCTATGCCAGCTTGCCGGCTCGGCCTTGAGCCCGGATCCGTTCAACATAATTCAAAAAAATTGGAATTTAGGAGTGTGGGGGTCTTGGGGTGGGATTTTTTAACTTTGGATTCTTTGAGGAGCTGTTTGGCCAGGAGGATTTGGGTCGGCCCGATCCAAGCCGGGCCTAAGGCTGGGCTGGGTCGAGATCGGACCTGAAGCTCGGTCAACCGGGCTTCGGCCCATCCTGTTGACCGGCCAAGCCTGACGGGCTTCAGGGCCGGCCCCCTTGCCGCCTTGTAATGAGATGAAAAGCCCTTACAAAGCAAAATAAAAGACTCCGCTCAAAGGTTTGACAAATCAGAACCCCTCTCTCCGACATCAAAAGTGTACCACCGATCCTGAGTCCTTCCCTGCATCTGGGGATCGACGTTGTCCTTCTTTCTCGATCCTGATCCCTCTCCAGCCCTCAACTGGGTGCTTTATATGAATCTTTGGTGCATGTGTCCAAACTACCTTCTATAAATGTACCCTAGCCATTTGCTTGATCTCGTGGAAGAAGTACCCGACCAAAATAGGACCTTTGTCTCAATCCAATTTATCAAATGCATAAAAGACTTGTTGGGGATATTAATAATCCTACTATTTCTTTCAATTCAAATGACCCAAACGTGCTGAGGCCCGAGTGTCCCATAATCTTATTGTATCTTTATCAACCCCTGTTAAAATATAAAATATTTTTTTTTAACCTCTCATCATAACCTCGAAATTATGGTGCGTAATGGCAGGGGCCCATCAACGACCTAATAGAAAAGTAATTGATCTTATTTCACAAGGTATCAGAGCAACCCAAGTTCGATTGCTACCGGGTGTGTGTTAAATACAGCTTTGTTTAAATTAAAGATATCGATGCGTAAAAACCCAGGTTGGTTTATTCCCTAAAATGTCCAAGAACCCCTACCAAATTTGCCTACCTATTCTACAGTTTAAAAAAATGATCCAATGACCTGGTTTCAAGCCTGTGCTTGAGGACTAGGGGACCGAAGACTTGAAGTCCGACAGAAGAAAGCTCAATAAGGACTAGGTTTTTGAAGACTTGAAGTCCGATTCGGCGAAAGGACCGTTCATAACTGGACATTTTCATATACATAGATGTTTTATGGTGGATATGATTCGTTAAAGAGGAATCACGAGAAAACACGGATGGCATTGACCGGAATAGAATAGAGCTAAGAAACACCACAAATCATTGGTGGAGTACGGATTGTGGTGATGGATGTTTGTTTTTGTATTTTTCTTTTAACTATACTACACCTTTTTTGTTAAAATTTTATTTTATGATACGCGAAAAAAATAGCCTCATGAAAACTGACACTTTAGAGGGTGCTTTAATCTTCCAAACTTTCCTTGCCACATTGGACATTATCCCCTCAAAATTAACAATTGAATAGACAGATTTGACGAAGAATATCCGGATCAACGACAACTTTCAAGACGCCAAATCCGTATTTTCTCCGGTCTTTCAGGAATGCAATCATATCTCTTCTCTCCTTCCTTGTTCCTTCCATTGGCTCAAAACATACATTAAAGAGGTTAATACGCAGTATTATGTTTGGTAAATGAAAAGAGAGATAAATAGGAAAGCAGAGGAACATATCACTTTCTTTGTTTAGAGATATAAGAAATTGGGTCAAACGCAGATGATATTTGATTACTACATAGAATTTTTTTATTTTTTATTTAAATTTCACTTTTTAGCTTTGAGAAAAAAGGGAGCAAGAAAGAGTTTATCTCCTTTACTTTATCATGTTTGGTAAACGGAAAGAGAGATTAATGGGAAAGCAGAGGAACATAGCATTTTCTTTGTTTAGAGATATAAGAAATTGGGTCAAATGTAGATGATATTTTATTAGTATGTAGAATTTTTTTTTATTTAAAAAATTCACTTTCTAGCTATGAGAAAAAAAGAGAGCAAGAAAGAGTTTATCTCCCTTGCTTTATCATGTTTGGTAAATGAAAAAGAGAGAGATGGGAAAGTTGAGGAACATGGCATTTTCTTTGTTTAGAGATATAAAAAATTGGGTCAAATGTAGATGATATTTTATTAATACATAATTTTTTAAAAAAAATTTCACTTTCTAGCTCTGAGAAAAAGAGGAGCAAGAAAGAGTTTATCTCCCTTGCTTTATCATTTTCTTAAAGCTTTAGTTATTTTATTTAGACACACTCTTAATAAAATTAATAAATAAATACATTATTTCTTTAATGTTATTACCAAATAAGCTCCAAACTCATCATTCTTCTCAATATCTGACCAAGGAAACATGTTTTGCCGTTTATGGTTATATGATTTAACGTACACCACTTACTTGCTGACGAAAGCTTTGAACGCCAAGTGTTTTCCTCCTGCTCCTATACCTGTGTTAGAATACAAAATATATTCCCTCATCATAATTCCCGTGTGAAATGCCCCTTCCACAGCACCAAAACTCCCAAGTTATGACAGGAGTTGAAAAAATATATTTTATATTCTAACAACATAAAGCTTCCAATGAAGAATATAATGTTTAGTTTGCGAGAGATGGTGATGAGGCTAATAAACGAGTATTCCTCAGATCGCGATACATAGCGGATGACGTGTCATCCGCTAAGCCCGCTAGACTCCTGAGGGCTACGGAGCTGGAACAAGTATGATGCATTGGGGACAATTTTCGGCACCTCGTCTTCGAGGTTGCATCCGACCTTTTGGAGACCTCTCCGGAGTGCCTTCCCTATTCGCCTAAACAACCATCCGACAGCTCACCTCCGAGCAATTCTACAGCTGAGCTCTCTCGGCCACCGAGCTATCCACCGAGCTAAGCTTTCTCGGCTTCCCTGTTCAACTGAGAGCACGGAGCCCAAGCAGTTAGTGTATATGCCCTAGAGCTTATTATTGTATCATACTGGATTGTATATTACTTAATGGAAGCTTGGGATATTCACAAGTTGTATTGACAGTCTTGCTAAAAATGGTAGTATGCTACTTCGTCTGAATCTACTTTAATATGTGCATGTGTTTCTTATAACATATTGCTTATACATATTAGTAGAGCC
Source organism: Agapanthus africanus (assembly GCA_030015575.1). Taxonomy (NCBI): domain Eukaryota; kingdom Viridiplantae; phylum Streptophyta; class Magnoliopsida; order Asparagales; family Amaryllidaceae; genus Agapanthus; species Agapanthus africanus. The sequence continues at coordinate 334,750,304 of CM057349.1, forward strand.
CTTAGGATCTTTGCTTGATTACCAGCGTTGTGACGGCAGTCACACTAGTGGGGCCTGAGTAGTCTACAAGCACATCCTATACAGGTCCCTGGTCGTAGCATTATCGAGATGGGGCATCGATACTCCGGAGTAGACTGGTGTATACGCTTCTCATCCCAGGTCGGGAGATGGTATGTCCCACAGCTATTAGTACGTCGTACTGGAGATAGTATGCAGGTGCTCGTTAGGCTACGAGTACACCGGACAGGACTCGTCGGGAACTACAGGTTGGTATTATACCCATCGTCAGATTGCAGTTTCCAGGTGACATGAGTACAGCTTAGTCCGTCGACTTGACACTGCTACTTCGCCTCGAGTGTGTTCCCACTTTACTTAGATCACTACCCTACCACGGCTCAAAGGAGTCGTGCAAACAGGTAGTAGTTGGGTACAGTCCCGAAGCACTTGGAGGCAGTGGCGGTTAGACATGATTCGTCTTTCCCAGTATTGGGGGTTGATATCGCACTGTGTTTGGAGAGCCATTACGCAAGGTCCCTGGCCAGGGCAAGCGAGATTTACTGGTAGCTGTTCCAGTAGATTCTCAAGGTGTAATGGGCTACACTCCGACACGACCTATACCGCTATTAGAGGTCTGACGTTTACCGCCCCCCTAGGCCCGATATGCGATAGTCTTAGACGAACAGACCAGACTGTACGAAGATTGTCACATACAGGCTCAGTAGGAGTTCGGATGGGTTTACTCATCGACCTTCTTATCGACATCTACCTGGGGACCGTTACGTACAGCTAGTACCGCTTGCGGCCTGTGGTTAAACCCACTGCCAGCGTAGTGTCGAGTTTTTAGAGTCCCACACAGAGAGTTTCCCTGCACCGGGCAAAAGGTGTAGAGGCCGTATGGTTTTACGGCAGGGCCGCGATCACTTACGTATACTTGTGTACGTATTATGATCGGGCAGATAATACTAGCGAGCTTTGGTTTAAGCCAGATTCTAGTATTATACAGATGGATTTATTCAGTCTAAGATTATCCGTGTTTTTCGGAAATACGGATGGGAGGGGCAGTCTCGTAATTTTTCGGGAAGCTTCTAGAAGGAGGTGACTCATTTGCGTTTATTTCTTTTTAGATTTAAACTAAATGAGGTGGAGGATGAGGTGTAGGTTTACATTAAATGATCCATGACTCATGAGATGATTCATCTTGTGAATTAAATGAAGCATGATGAATATTTGCTAGATATTATTTTGGTGAGATATTATTATGCTTCATAATATTCACAAATGAGAAATGCTTCATTCATTATCACAAACACTTTCTCTCTCCTCAAGTCTTCATCTTCTTCATCAAACCCTAAAAGCTCTCATGTGTTGAGAATCTTAGGGTTTAAAGTGACTAAGTACTCCATCTAAATACTCTACACCCTCTAGGACTTCTAGATTAGCAAACTAGAAGCCGCAGTTATCTCAGATTCGAGATAGGAGCTCGGTCTATAGATTCTCGGGTGGATTGTCTTTGACTCGAGGAGGCCGTTGAGTTACCCATGTTCCATAGAGCCGATGACAGGTGGAGGACAGCCATGAAGACCCGAAGGACATGTAACGTGAGGTATAACTTCGAATCAGAGTAGTTAAACCTCTCGTAGTTTGCAAGTAATGGTTTAGACATGATCCGTGTGCTCAAGTCCGTGTTACGAAGCTTTGATAATTGTTTTTCATATATTCCGCCTCCCCGTGAACACGTGGGGTGCGTGACATGGACTAACACAAGCGCCACCGTAACGGCTCCGTGTATCTCGCCACGACGAGATCTCCGCCGCTCCACGACCCGCATCTCGCACTAGCGTATCTCTCCATTAATCAGCGTATCCCGCCATTAATATGCGTGTCCCGCCATCAGCGTGAATGTGACGCAGAGGCGTAACGGGTGGCGAGAATCTCGCGCTGGTTCACCTCATGCGACCACTATATAAACCCCCTCCACCAGACGACTCAGGTAAGTAAAATTGATTCCAATACGCCGCTACACTGCCTCTATACCTCGATACTTACTCGATCGTCAAAGGGTCCTATGGTGGTTTCCCACCCAGGGACTTCCCTTGCAGGCAGCCTGGCGTCAACAGCATCCAACAAGCCATTAAGATCCACATTTCCAATTCTCACTCTCCATCACAACCGTTCAAAACCGCTTGCAGCAAAATCGACGAAGGACAACATCTGAGGGAGATTTCGACCTCCATGAGTTGACGCCGTATGTGGGAAATGTTTCTTCTCTACCCAAAAAGTTGATCTTCCGCCTCTGTTTTAATGAAAAGCGACAACCGCAACGATCCCAGCACGAGCCGTCCCGTCCTCCACAATAGGGGCGGAAATGGCCCTACTCCTCCCCCTAATGTCACCAACGCCTTATTCGCTCGAATCGACAGGCTCACAGCGATGGTGAATGCACTAGTCCGCATCCAAGAGGTCGGCCATGCCCGCCAGACCGCAGCATCACCTCCCCGGGGTGATGACGTTCGCAGGGAAACGGAGGGGTGCACTCAGGCTCTTAACCTCACTCGCGCTCATCTTGACGTGGCCGAACACCGGCGTGCCGGTTTTGGTAGTCGTGGCCCGCATCCCAGAAATGATTCCATGACCCGTTGGGCGCCGGATAGCTCAACAACTCGATCTCAGGGGAGACCGGGCTATCACTTCAACGTGCGATGCGCTTTCTTGCCCCCTAAGGAAGTGTCGGTCAAATCGCCTGATTCCAGGCTAGACCCGTGCCCCACTTCCGTCAAGGTCACGCGTACGGCGAGCGCCGGAGTTATTCACGAAGGGTCCGCCCCGAAGATTTAAAGAACGTGATAGAGCGGAGCCGAAGCCGCTCCGTCGCGCAAGCCAGGAGCAGAGGTAGCAGGCGCTCCGACTGTGAAGATTCTTCGGGGTACCAAAAACGAATAGAGGCCCTCGAAAGAAAGATCGAAAATATACGACATGATGACCGCACAGCTGGCGAAGGCGCGAAGTCCTCCGATGACTCACTTACAAGGCCTTTTACCGAACAACTATTAGCTGAGCGTGTCTCATCCAGGAACAAACCGCCCAAAGTGGTCCTCTTTGACGGGAAGTCCGACCCGAAGGACCACTTGGACCCGTTTACAGCAGGCATGAGTTTCCAAGACAACTCAGATGCGGCTCAATGCCGAGCTTTCCCAACCACCCTCGTTTACAGCAGGCATATCGCTCCCACACAATGACCCCCTTGTGATAGCAGCCCGAGTTCACCGTTATGAAGTCCGGAGAATATTGGTCGATTTAGGGAGCTCAGCGGACATCCTGTTCTACGACTGTTTCCAGTGTATGGGATTAGGTTGTAAGTGCACGGTAGCGCCCCGGCCGTCTGTCCGAGGCCAAAATGCGGAACCCAAAACTTTTTCTTTAAACAGAAACCGGCGCTACCGCGTACTAAAAACTCTGATCGGGCCATTAACCTACTCCTAGCAAACTAGAGAATGTGTAGAAAGCTATACCGAGCGATCCGTGTCCTTCGGTCTTCGGCCTCCATCTCGATCTTCTCGCGGAATCTCCGATCTTCATCTCCTCGTCGGAAAGGGCACCATATCGCCGGGTTCTTTTACGGGCTCCCACCTCTGGACCGAGGCAACTCGGTCACGAAGTTGGCGAGCCGACATGTCCAAGAATGCTGTAGGCTAAGTGTAGAACAATGGGTCTCATGGGGTTACTAGAAGTTGCCATTTTAGGTGGAGGAATGAGATGAACTTTTTGAGATGGAGCTATAGGATTTTTGCAAGCCAACAGAGATCAAAAATCCCAAACAAAAATTTTGGACAGCCCTCTCTATCAAGTGGCCGGCCATCACATAGAGAATGAGAAGAGGGATTGAGCCCAAACATAATGCAAGAGAGAGAAAGGGTTATCATCATGAATAATGATCACTACCAAATCCATATCAACTCCCATCACCAACAACCAAGTAAACCATGATGAACAAAAAGGTAATCATGAGAGGCAAGAGCCATGATGAACCAAAAGTCAAATGATGGTTGAACCATCATGAAGCTATCACAAAAAGTCTCCTCCATAATAAAATGCACAATTGCAAATAACCCCCTCCACCAAAATTCAGCCAAAGAAAGAAACAAAGGAAAATGGCCGAAACCGGAAAGCAAACTGGCAACTTCAGAAAAACGATCCCGTAATAAATTACAGGAAAACCCCGCGACTGTATATACATACTCGCATTTGTATTCCGACCGAATACAAATGCAATGAGACAAAATCTACACTGTACAATACTAGGATCCGGCTTAAACCAAAGTCCGCTAGTATTATCCGTCCGATCATGATCCGTGCAATACCGCACGTACATGATCGAACCCTGCCATATATCCATACGGCCTCTACAGCGTTTCGCTCGAAACTTGAGAAACTGTCTGTGGGGGACTCTAAGGACTCGTCAATAGTTTGGCTGTGGATTTAACCACTAGCACGTCAGAGATATTAGCCATACGTAATGGGCTACCAGCTATTGACCAAAAGGGACGTCAATGAGCGAACTCATCCTGACACCCTACTGAGCCTGTCAGTGACAATATCCGTACAGTCCGGTCCGTTCGTCTATGAGCATCGCATGGCGGGCCTAGGGGGTTGGTAAAAGTCAGACCCCCAAAAGCGGTACAAGTCGTGTCGGAGTGTAGCTTAGAACATCCTGAGATACTACTGGAATACCTACCAGTAAATCTCCTGTCTTGGCCAAGGACTTCGTGTAATGGCTCTCCTAGACACAGCGCGACCTCACCCCCAATACCGGGAGAGACGAACCCCTGCCGATCCGCTCACTGCCTCCATGTGGATCGGGACTATACCCAACTAAAACATGTTTGCACGACTCCTTTGAGCCGTGGTAGGGTAGTAATCAAAGTACAGTGGGAACTCACAGGAGACAAATGACGATCTCAGGTCGATGAACTAACCTATACACATGTCACCAGGGAATTGCTATCTGACGTCAGGTATAATACCAACTAGCATGTTCCCGGCGAGTCCTGTCCGGTGTACTCATAACCCAATGAGCACCTGTATACATCTTAGGTGAACCAACTGACACCAGTGGCTTGTGAGACTAGCTACCGCCCTTCGTCGGAGTCTCGACTGTATACACTAGTCTACTCTGGAGTTTCGATGCCCTGTCTCGAAATTCCCATGACTAGGGACCACTTTAAGGATGTGCTTATAGATCCCAGCTCCCACGTATATGATCGCCATCATACTGCTGGCAGTCAAGCAAGAATCCTAGGGGCTCTATCAACGTGCAATAGTGATCAGTAATGTCACCTAAAGCAGTACACGATGATAAAGATAAACCAGATAGCATACTATCATCTTGAGTAAGACTGTCCTACCGGCATAGGTCCTCTCTCAATCATTGCAATCACGTGCCTGTGATCCAATAATTGACTCTGAGGGCACTATCTCCAACAATCTCTCACTTGCACTCAAGGCTAATTATTGCGATGTCGCATACTCACAGCCCGTGTGATACCGAATACCCAACTCCTCTACTAATCAGTCTCACAAAACCAGTTTGCGAAACTATTGCGTTCGAGGAATAGCCTCAGTGAGTGGATCCGCCCTCATGTTTCTTTCTATGTCTTTCTTTATCTCAAGTTCGCAGAGAAACCCATCTCCCGAAATGAGCAATACCGGTCTTAGAATATGTCTGGATATCTGACGGGACCTAGTTCATAAATGAACTCCAAATCCAAACTTCTTAGACTGTATCGTCAAGTGAACTTAATCAGTATCCTGCGCCATACCTCCCTCAGTGTCCGCTTGGATCACCTGTCCAAAACACTGCCCCTCGTCAGAGGGAAAACTATAACTCTGACAATCACTCTGTCATCCCGGTCACCTTGGAAGCCTGGAATGATAACTGTCTCCCGAATGAGGCTGTCGTTATCATATCCCTAGAACATCCACTTATGTTCTAAAACTGTTTCCGACCGTTTCTCCAGGATTGGATAAATATCAACTTATTGCATCTACTGCAAAAACAACATATGGTGTGGCACTTGACATCTCATGATTGACTCAATTGCCTAAGCAAGTGATCTGCCAATCATGCACATCCCTCTCCACTTTAGTCTGTAAGACCCTTTTAGAGAGGGTGACTCCATTACCTGCCGGTACACTACCGTTCCAGGAGTCGCCCATTCTAAAACACCTGTAGAATGCTGTCTAAGTACTCTGATTGGGATACTTCCCAAATCTAGATCTAAAACCATAGATCCAGTAACCAGGATGTCTGATATAATATCCAATTCCTATATGGAGAAACTACTGTGTGACAACCAAAGTATAACCGATCATAGTATAGGAATTTCACTTCCTACTCTGTGTATGTCATCCAAATACCAGGACATCACACCCCACTACCTTCTTAATAGATCCATCCCTTATTCTGATGAAGTCAAATCTATGACTGTCACATCAGAAATAGATGATCTATCTCCGCTATATCTGCTTTAGTCTATAAATAGACATAAGCCACTTGTCCACTATGCTTCCGCTGCTCCCACTGACTACGACAACCCTCTGGCAGAGTCATATACACGTACACTTCTAAAGCCAGTTCAGAACGACGCTATACTCATCCTCCTGCCGGGTCTCATAGTCTGGAACAACAGCAGTGTTAAGTCTGGGTAAACAAGAACCTCCTTGTCACCGTCTTTGAGCATACCGAAGTACCTCTCGAGTGCCTGAGATTACCCACCTTATCTGCGGAGTGGCCAATGGAATGTCAAACCAGATCGAATGTTTAGGTTCTTATCAAATTTTCAGTAATCGTTTGCGGTTCTGGAATCACTTCCAGTTCTACCATACTCCCACTACTGTTTTCTGAAAAAATCTATTTCTATTAAAACTGTGGCGAGTTAAGAACAATATCACTATTGATCTTCCAGATGGTAGAAAGTTAACCCTCGTTATAGCCCGGGTCAACCCACAAACAGCCATTACAGAAACGTGCCTTGAGTTATCCAGAGTCTGGTTTTAAGCATAAGCTGGACAACTCCCCGTACCTTAACAATGTCAAGATATGAACTGTTCTATAACTAATATAGAAACAGAGGCACTGATTTAATTGAACCAGATTCAAATCATGCAGCTGTCTCTAGTGCATGTCAACTAAATGGAAATAGGCCAATCAGCGTTACTCAACTTAGGAATACATCCAGATATGAGTAACCTAAACGAGAAGCAAGTTCTCTTAATCATTACTATTAACTGAATACCATACACAAGTATCTACATCTTCGATCACCTTGAAGAATCTTAATACTTGCAATACCTGGTTCTCTACTTTACTCTTATACCTATAATTTCTCAAAACTTAGACCTTGCAATTCTACGAAACACATGTCTAAGAACTAGAGAAGTCACAAGTAAACAGAATATAGTACAAGTACCAACCCCTCTGTCCTCATGGACACTGGACAACGGACAACATACAATACTCTGTATAAGTCTTCTGAATCTAATAACTCATTCCCTGTGTGTCGTAGGTTGAAAACTGTACTTATGGTTAAGAAGAATTACACCGCTGTTTAATGCTCCTTACCTAACCATCCTCTGATATAGGTAAATGTCATGGACATAATTTCAAAAAGTTATATCTCACTCTATAAAAATAGACGTACAGATGTATCAATTTGAAATTGGTGCATAACAGCAGATATTCAAAACCAAAAATTTGCCGTCCGGCAAACAACCCAGGCGATTTCCTCAAATATCACCAATTACAACGAATTCCGATATAATGAAGATGATCACCTAATTCCCAATAACTTACTCCCACTCATCATCTGTAAAACCATACAGATGTGAGATTCATACCTGGTAAATACATACCCTGGAGCAAGTGTCTAATTGGGAAATCAGTTTTCCTTTAACAGTACACAGTGAAACTGAAACATTGAAATGTTTCGTAGGGGTATCCTGGTATTCCTAGTAATGCCTCTTCTATTATCCAGATTCACAATTGTAACCGTATATTTCTATGCCATCTCTCCACATCCCTTCATATGTCTTTAGTCATTACCTTCTGCACACCCCTTTAGGCCAAATGGTTTTCTTCCTTCCCTACCGTTCGGCACCAGCCTATGGTTTGGAAGAAGACTATCCAATAAGCATAATGGGTGTACTGTCCTAATCCTAGGAGCACTCGCAATGCGAGAGAAGGAGAAGATAAAAGACAACCGAATAAACCTTATTCCTATTTCTCCTGAACCAGAATCCATCCCTGAACTGGAACAAGTTCCTTTCGAGTTCGTATATAACCATACGATGGAGTATCCAAATAACTGTGAATCTTCGTGGTGATACGGAGTGTCCTGGAGAAATACAAAGGTGAAGTGGGAGTGGTAATGAAATACTTGGTTTTGTCGTGAATAGCAGTCACAATTTACTTTGCCCTCCTTCTAATCCCTTTATTTGTCTTAACTTAATACCTTCTGTATACCACACTTAGGCTAATCGGCTTTCTTCATTCCCTACCGTTCGGCACCAGCCTAAGGTTCGGAAGAAGACTATCCAAAAGGCGTAACGGGTGTACTATCCCCTAATCCAAGGAGCACTCGCAACCCGAGAGAAGGTAAAAGGAAAAGACAACTGAATAGTCCTATTCGTTTTCTCCAGAACCGGAAACCATCCTCGAATAAATTCCTTCGAGTTCGTATATAACCATACAATGGTTTTATCCAATGGAAGTGGACGTTCGTAGTAATACGGGGTGTTCTGGAGAAAAGGGTAAAAGTAGGAGTGGCAGTGAGGTATGCAACTCTGACAATCCAAAAGCCAGTGTTTAAGAAGGTTCGACTAATTTTGGTCACTGAGTCATAGTCAAGGGTCGGGCCATGGTCGCTGCCAAAGAGAGAGAGAAAAGAAATACTCAGCGTGCACTCTAATCTAGATCAGAATGGTTATCACTTTATCTAATCAGGAAACCTCCCACTGTAACGTCAAATTCTCCTCCAAACCTGAAAGAAGAATTAGTCGGGATCACCCGAGAAGTAAACCAACTCATCAGTAGGAATCGGGATCCAACTATTATCGCATGATAATGTGATAGAATCCACTCACGTTGTCACACTCCAGAAGGTATGCACATATCTGGCAAGTTTCAGTTTCTTTAGAAACTCCCGATGTGATTTTTACCCCATGCTTTTATGACCTTGACTAAGGCCAACAAATCATAAGTCACATGTCAAGTTCTACCCGTCATTGTCCAGGTTAATTTGAACCCACCCGTACAAGCCCTTGACTAGGGCCAATAAGGCTGTATGACTGTCCCAAACCAACGCATCTATCTATACAGCAGAAAAGTAACAAATAGCTACCATACACTATGCCTTGACTAAGGCCAACAAACATAGCATGAATACTAAGTGCTACCTTTCTGAAATGACGGAGGGCTACGAATGGTTTTTGGCGAAAAACCTTTAACGTAATGAACTTGATATCGTTGAAGGAACCGGATAGCTTTTTATAAAAATATAGTGACGAAAACCTTTGCTAAAGAGGTCACTCCCGGTGAAGGGATCTCGGCTCTTTCCCCGTAGAATGAGGTGCAGGATATTCCAACTAAATACTACGATGCAAAGCAAAAGGCAATCGGCTATAGTGAAGTTATTACCCTGACGCAAACTCCTGTCCAAGGGGTCACTCCCGGTGAAGGGATCTCGGCCCTTGCCTCGTCGACTGAGGTGCTGGATATTCATAACCGAATACCACTGTGCAAAACAAAAGATAACGTCCTTGTAATAACAGATTTTTGAAAATTATTCCAACAACATCAGAATAGGTTTGTTTAGCTTGCATTGATCCGAATCAACGCAGTCCCATCAATTGATCACACCAATAAAGAACGAAAATACGATGTACGTATATGCCATCCGCATTCGCCACTGGGTCCCGTCATCACCCGTTAGGTTACTTAACTAACAATAGAGCGGGGACTGGACTAGCGCAGATGCAAATTATATACAACATCTACTAGTATATATATCAATATATAATATTCGCTCAAGGCGTGATAAAATGCAACATCACAAAAATGTAATAAGCATCACAGAACAATACAGATATCTGGGATCCCCGGGTTTCATAGAGCCGCTATTGAAACCCGACGTTCTTCTGGTCGTGTGGCTAGCCTGTGTAATGAAATCCTAGACCCCTACGGGCGCGACAAGTTACCCGCCAAAATCTGAAGCGAGGCAGCCCCCTTCAGCAACGTGAATGGGCCACCCAGCACTTCACGGAATCCGGTAACTTGGGCATGTAAGTCCACGTTGCGACCCCCGGTTCTTACGGGGAGGCGGAAACGGTATAAAATCAAAATTTTAACGCAAGAGGCAACATGGACTAAGCTAGGTCGGGATCTTTACCTAAACTAAAACTAGCATACTAAGCTAAAGATATTTAGCTACTCGGATGAAGATGGTTATACCTAAACTTGAACTCCTTCTCTTCAAGCTCCGATGGTGGTTCGATGGCTCCTTCTCGTTGTCTCCGTACGCCGAAGATAGATCCACTTGAAAGCTCCAACCTTTAGCTCCTTCTTCGTTCTTTGAAGAAACTAGTTCACTTGGTTTGCTAAACCTAGTGAACTAGAATGAGTAGAGATGATTTAGAATGGGATTTTATCTATGGTTCTTGATTCTCAACTCATGAGACAAGAGAACCATAGATCAAGAGAGGGAGCAAGAGGTTGAGGGTGAGAGCAAGAGGAGAGCTCAAGAACAAGAGAGAGAATGAGTAAGAAAGAATAAGCAACTCTTTTGTCTTTCACCCTCTCATAATCCAAAGTGATCATAACTCATCATATCAAAAAAGTCTTATGTGATGGTTAGAAGCAACCATAACCTTATCATGTCATGCACTCATTTTGCTCAAATGAGCAAGCAAGAAAAAGTCTTTGGCATGAAATGATAACCATGGTTATCATGATGGTCAACTAGTCAAGCCTAGTCAACCGGTCAACAAGTCAACAAAAGTCAACAAGTCAACAAAGTCAACAAGTCAACAACCATATCACCATAATACTTAATTAATATAATAGTTAATCACATATCATATTCTCATTAGGGTTGAGCATAAAGTCAAATAGTCAACGGTCAACTGTCAACAACCCTAATGAGAATCCGCAGCCTCTGCCTCCCTGTCAACTGTGCATACACACCCGCATCCGCGTTCCGAGGAACACGAATGCAAACTGGATAAATCCAATCCCATAAGGTACACTAGGATCTGGCTTAAACCAAAGCCCGCTAGTGTAAACTGTCCGGACACTGTACGTGCACAAGTGCACGGATGTGACCGAACCCTGTCGCAAAACCATGCGACCTGTCGCAATACCATGCGACCTCTACTCTTTTGCCTAAAGGCGAAAAGCTTTCTGTGTGGGACTCTAAAGACTCGACACTACGCTGGCAGTGGGTTTAACCACAGACCGCAAGCGGCACTAGCTGTGCGTAACGGTCCCCAGGTAATGCCGACAAGAAGACCGACGAGGCGAAACCCATCTGAACTCCTACTGAGCCTGAGTGTGACATTCTCCGTACAGTCCGGTCTGTTCGTCTGATACATCGCATGGCGGGCCTAGGGGGCGGTAAACGTCAGTCCCCCAATAGCGGTACAAGTCGTGCCGGAGCGAAGCCCAAAACACCCTGAGATAACACTGGAAACCTACCAGTATATCTCGTTTGCCCTGGCCAGGGACTACTCGTGTAATGGCTCTCCTAGACACAGCGCGATGTCAACCCCCAATACCGGGAGAGACGAATCTTGTCTAACCGTCACTGCCTCCAAATGCTTCGGGACTGCACCCAACCACTACCTGTTTGCACGACTCCTTTGAGCCGTGGTAGGGTAGTGATCAAAGTACAGTGGGAACACACTCGAGGCGGAGTGACAGTGTCAAGTCAGCGGACTAAGCTGTACTCATGTCACCTGGGAACTGATAACTGACGATAGGTATAATACCAACTAGTCAGTTCCCGACGAGTCCTGTCCAGTGTACCCGTAACCTAACGAGCACCCGCATACTATCTCAAGTACGACGTACTGACGGCTGTGGGACAGACCGTCTCCCACACTGGGATGAGAAGCGCATGCGCTGGTCTACTCCGGAGTATCGATGCCCTGTCTCGATAGTCCTGCGACCAGGGACCTGAATAAGGATGTGCTTATAGATTACCCAGCCCCCACTAGTGTGACTGCCATCACAACGCTGGTAATCATGCAAAGATCCTAAGGGCTCCACTAATGCGTATAAGTGATATACTGAAATAAACACAAGTACACATTGAAGTAGAAACAAACCAAGTAGCATACTACTATTTTGAGCAAGATTGTATATACAAGGTGAATATCCCAAGCATCCATTAAGTAATATACAAACTAGTATGATACAGTAATGACCTCTAGGGCATATACACTAACAATCTCCCACTTGCACTAAGGCCATGTACTGGCGTATCGAAGACCTATCATCTCGATCAGCCGCTCGAACTGAGTCTGGGGCAAGGCCTTGGTGAATGGATCTGCAGTGTTGTCTTCTGAAGCGACTCTCCGAACCTCGATCTCCTGGCGATCCACGATCTCCCTGATCAGGTGATACCGCCTCAAGATGTGCCTGGATCTCTGATGGGACCTGGGTTCCTTCGCTAAAGCTATAGCCCCGTTGTTGTCGCAATACAGAGGTATTGGATCAACAATGGACGGAACCACCTGAAGTTCTTTCAAGAACTTCCTCATCCAGACAGCTTCTTTTGCGGCATCAGATGCAGCGATGTATTCCGCTTCCATCGTCGAGTCTGCAACGGTTTCCTGTTTGGAACTCTTCCAACACACCGCCCCTCCATTGAGGGTAAAGACAAAACCCGACATGGACTTGGAATCATCCTTGTCACTCTGGAAGCTGGAGTCAGCAAAGGCCTCGATCTGGAGGTCTTTTCCGCCATACACCAAGAACATCTCCTTAGTCCTTCTCAGGTACTTGAGAATGTTCTTTACCGCTATCCAGTGTTTCTCCCCAGGGTTAGACTGATACCGGCTTACCACACTCAGTGCATAAGCTACATCCGGTCTGGTACACAACATCGCATACATTATAGAGCCTACCGCAGAAGCGTAGGGTATAATAGACATGCGATCCCTCTCTAAATCAGTCTTGGGAGACATCTCTTTAGAGAGGGTGATCCCGTGACAAGCCGGTAGGTTACCGCGCTTGGAATCTTCCATACTGAACCTCTTCAGTATGGTGTCGATGTACCTGGACTGCGAAAGTCCTAATATCCTCTTGGATCTGTCACGGTAGATCCGGATACCCAGAATGTATGAGGCATCACCCAGGTCTTTCATGGAGAACCTGTGTGACAAGAACCCCTTGACAGATTGTAGCATAGGAATGTCATTTCCTATTAAGAGAATGTCATCCACGTATAAAACGAGGAATACTACAGTTCTCGCTACAAATCTACTATAGATGCATGGTTCATCTGGATTTTTGATAAAGCCAAATTCTTTGACCGTCTCATCAAAACAGATGTTCCAACTCCGCGATGCCTGCTTTAGTCCATAGGTGGACTTAAGCAACTTGCACACCTTTCCGCTGCTCCCACTCTGAATGAAACCCTCTGGCTGGTCCATATAGACACACTCCTCTAAATTTCCATTTAGAAAAGCTGTCTTTACGTCCATTTGCCAGATCTCATAATCGTGGAAGGCAGCAATGGCAAGAAGGATCCGAATGGATTTCAGCATGGCTACTGGAGAAAAGGTTTCGTCGTAGTCCAAGCCAGGTCGTTGACGAAAACCCTTTGCTACCAGCCTAGCTTTATAGGTCTCAACCTGTCCATCTACACCAATCTTCCTTTTGAAGATCCACTTGCATCCTACGGGTTTTACCCCGTCTGGAGCAATGTCCAACGTCCATACTTTGTTGGTGTACATGGACTCCATTTCGGTCCGCATTGCATCCAGCCATTTCACTGAGTCAACGCTCTGAACGACCTGCTGGAAGCTAGTAGGCTCATCATAATCTATGATGCAATCCTCTCTATCCCCGTCTATGAGAAAACCGTAGTATCTCTCGGGCGGATGAGACTGCCTACTACTTCTGCGGAGCGGCGTAGGAATGTCCTGTTCTTCCGAACCTTCTGGTTCCACCAAGCTTTCAGTAACAGTCTGTGGTTCTGGAATTTCTTCCAGTTCTACTGCGCTCCCACTTATTTCTTTTTCTATGAACTGGTGTTCTAGAAAGTGGGCATGACGAGAAACAAGAACTTTTTGTTCCTCTTCACAGTAGAAGAAATATCCATTGGAATTCTTTGGATATCCCACAAACTTGCACAGTACTGAGCGTGCCTCGAGCTTGTCCGCATGCTGCTTTTTGACAAAAGCTGGACTTCCCCATATCTTAATGTGATTAAGATGGGGTCTCTTCCCACACCACATCTCAAATGGCGTGGTAGGCACAGTCTTAGTGGGAACTCGGTTCAAAAGGTATGCGGCTGATTCTAGTGCATACCCCCAGAATGATCGCGGTAACTCAGCGTTACTCATCATGGACCGCACCATATCCAATAGGGTGCGGTTCCGTCTCTCCGATACACCGTTATGTTGCGGGGTGTATGGAGGAGTAAGCTGAGAGAGAATTCCGTTCTCTTTTAAATAGTCCAGGAACTCGGCACTTAAGTATTCTCCACCTCGATCCGATCTTAGAATCTTAATACTTTTGCCGGTCTGTTTCTCTACTTCATTCTTATACTCCTGGAATTTTCCAAAGGCCTCGGACTTATGTTTCATTAAGAAGACATAACCGTACCTTGAGAAGTCATCCGTAAAAGTAATGAAGTAAGAATGTCCGCTTCGGGCATGTGTAGACATTGGACCGCACACGTCACTGTGTACGAGTCCCAAGAGCTCGCTCGCTCTTACTCCTTGTCCAGTAAACGGAGTCTTTGTCATCTTTCCTTTGAGACAAGATTGACAAGTGGCATACGATTGATATTCGAACGTATTCAAATATCCTTCTGTATGTAACTTAGTCAACCTTCTCTCATTGATGTGACCCAATCTACAATGCCATAAGAAAGTCTGATTTAGTTCTGGAGACTTTCTTTTGTGTGTATTCTGGACGTTGAAAATCTGTGGTTGGTTTAACACGTATATACCATTACTCAATGTACCTGACCCAATCAGAACTTGATTAAGGTGAATGTTTACAACATTACTTACAAACGCAAATTCATAACCTTCTTTAGAAACTAAAGATACAGAAATGATATTACAAGTTGCGTTGGGTACAAAAAAGCAATTACGCAAAACCAAAACATGTCCATCTGACATTCCCAGGTGATAGTCCCCCACGGCTTTAGCATCCATGCTAGCTCCGTTTGCAACTCTGAGGGTCATGTCACCTGCCTTCAAAACCCTACGGTTTCTCAACGCCTGCAAAGAATTACAGATATGAGATCCTGATCCGGTATCCAATACCCAGGAAGTAGAGTTTATTGAAAGACAGTTTTCAATAACATACACACCTGAAGCTGAAGCTGCAACCTGCTTCAATTCCTGTGTTCTGGCCTTCCAGGCCCTGCAATCATTCTTCCAATGTCCTTTCTTATGACAATAGAAGCATTCTTCCTTATCCACAAGCTTCCCCGCTATCTTTGTTGCTTTTGCTTTTCCCTTCGTATCCACTTTACTAACACCGCCCCTTGGTTTGGCGGGGGCCTTCTTCTTCTTTCCCTTGGCTTTCGCCTTGGACCTAGAAGAAGATGATCCTCCTACAAACAAAGTGGATGTATCCCTACCTTTCTGTAGGGTGCCCTCTGCGCTCCTCAGCATGTTGAGGAGCTCTGAAAGTTCAACCTCTTTTTCTTGTAGGTTGAAGTTCAGTATGAACTGGGCGTAAGTGGAAGGAAGGGACTGAAGAACTATATCCGTATATAGCTCACTCTCTAATGTGATCCCTAGGTCAGCGAGCTCCTCAATGTAGCCGATCATCTTTAGCACGTGCTCGGCTACTGATGATCCGACGGCCATTCTTGTCGAAAATAACTTTTTCGATGCTTCGTATCTTGCGATACGTGATTGCTCTCCATACAGTTCTTTTGTATGGAGCAATATGGACTCCATGTCCATATTCTCATGCCTCCTCTGATGTTCGTTGTCCATCGAGGCAAGCAGGAGGCACTTGGCCTTCGCGCTATCAATCTCCCAAGTCTTGCGGATTTCCTTATCCGCGACACTGGAAGTTGGACCAGGGACAGGGGGAGCTTTGGTGGTAAGAAGATACCCCAGCTTGTCATAAGTGATTGCTATCTTGACATTCCTGAGCCAATCTTTGTAGTTTGGCCCTGTCAGTTTGTTTTTATCTAGGAGTAACTTAAGTCCAGTCATGTTGATTGGTCGCTGCAATTAGGAGAGAGAAGAAGAAACACTCAGCATGATGCTCTTGCAAGTTTAGAGTGGTTTTTAGTTTGTCTAAACAGGATGGCTCCCACTGTTTCTCGAATCCCTCCTCAAACCATAAAGGAAGAATTAGTCAGGATCAATCCCACCGTACAATACTTGCTTAACCGTTCAGCCAGGCCGGTGTCGGTACTTCGAGGGAGGTTTTCCAACGCTTTCGCGAAGTTCCTTAATTAAAGAACCTCTTTTCCTTGGGGGCGTAGCCCCGCTAACACCTTTCTAGGCACCTACTAGGTTTATAGCATTGATCGTTAAGTGAGAAATTTCCCGAGGAGTAGCATATACTCACAGTAGGATCGGGATCCAAATATCATTGCGTGACGAAACTGAAGGAATCCTACCAGAATCATCACACTCCAAATGGTATGCAAATCTAGCAAGTTTCAGTACTTATGAAACTCCCGATGTGGATTTTTGCCCCATGCTCTTATGACCTTGACTTTGGCCAAAATATCATAAGTCACATGTCAAGTTCTACCCGTCATTATCCAGGTTAATTTGGATCCATCCGTACCTACCCTTGACTTTGGCCAAAATGGCAGTACGACTGTCCCAAACCAACGCATCTATCTATGCTACACATGAACACCCAATAGCTACCAATCACTGTGCCTTGACTTTGGCCAATATACACAGCTTGAATACTATTGACTATTCATGTGAAACGACGGAGGGCTACGGATGGTTTTGGCAAAACCGTGAACGTAGTGAACTTGATATGGTCGATGGAACGAGATAGCTTTTAAAAGGAGTGGCTCAAGCTCCGCATTTAAAAGTTGTTTTTGAAAAAGAACCGAGTGGTTTTTCGAAAGTGTTCCAACGACTTTAACTTGGTTTATTATCTTGCATTAGTTCTTTTAATGCGTGATATTCTTGCATTAGTTCTTTTAATGCGTCCCATCATTTAATCCTACCATTGCAGAAAACAACTAAAATATGACGTATGCTTATGCCATTCGCATTCGCCACGGGGCCCCGTCATTACCCGTTAGGTTACTTAACTAACGACAGAGCGGGGGCTGGGCTAGCGCGTCTGTAAAACATAAGCAACGCCTAAATAATATCATATATAGATATACTGCAATGATAAACATTTCAGATCACAGACAAATACATTGGATATACTAGGAATCTGTAATTTGTACGAGCCTGTAACAAAAACAGATTACACGGTCGCGGTGAATAGCCAAAAACCCCACCCAAGACCCCTACGGGTGCGGCAAACTACCCGCCAAGTACCCGAAGCGTAGCAACCTCCCTCATCTCCATGAGTAGGCCACTCGACACTTCGGCATACCCGGTAGTTTGTGCACCCCTCCATGGGTCTATCCTAGGAGCAAAAACAGTAAAAAGAAATTATACAATGACGGCTACAACCCCGACCCGGTTGTGCGGCCATACAAATAATTATTACATCAATTTACAAATTTACATGAATTGCAAGAAAAGAAAACTCTCGTCTCACAACCCCCGGCTATTCACCCGCGACAATCCAACATATTCATATACACATTCCAGCACATTACAGATCATGTATAACCCCGACCAATCGACTTATAGCGATTAGCCGACGTTCAATACATGCAAACATCACAGATATAACCATCATAGTCAAAGTGCAGTGAAGTTCGGAAAAAATACGGAATTATAGGACCCCAAAAGGAAATTTCTTTTCTGGAAAATCTGGGCACATATAATATATTTCAAAAATCCCAAAACCAACACAGACACACACTGCACGAAAAACGATGCACAGAAGACGACAAAGCGCGGCGTTTCCGCGGCGGATGCCTAGCTCGCGCGGCGGAAGGGCGGCGGTTTGGACGAATTACTGTATCGTTTTTCTTGGGTGTTCACACAAAACCCTGAGCCGAATTTACAAGTGTAAAGTTTTTCATTTTGAGCCAAAAAAATTTCAACAGAAACTCAGTTTTTTGTAAAAGTTTGGTTTTTGGATTTTTCCGGTTCCGAACTTCGTTACACTTCACTACCAAGCTAGTTTAAGTTTAGTTAGGCTCTGATACCACTGTAAGTCCACGTTGCGACCCCCGGTTCTTACGGGGAGGCGGAAACGGTATAAAATCAAAATTTTAACGCAAGAGGCAACATGGACTAAGCTAGGTCGGGATCTTTACCTAAACTAAAACTAGCATACTAAGCTAAAGATATTTAGCTACTCGGATGAAGATGGTTATACCTAAACTTGAACTCCTTCTCTTCAAGCTCCGATGGTGGTTCGATGGCTCCTTCTCGTTGTCTCCGTACGCCGAAGATAGATCCACTTGAAAGCTCCAACCTTTAGCTCCTTCTTCGTTCTTTGAAGAAACTAGTTCACTTGGTTTGCTAAACCTAGTGAACTGGAATGAGTAGAGATGATTTAGAATGGGATTTTATCTATGGTTCTTGATTCTCAACTCATGAGACAAGAGAACCAAAGATCAAGAGAGGGAGCAAGAGGTTGAGGGTGAGAGCAAGAGGAGAGCTCAAGAACAAGAGAGAGAATGAGTAAGAAAGAATAAGCAACTCTTTTGTCTTTCACCCTCTCATAATCCAAAGTGATCATAACTCATCATATCAAAAAAGTCTTATGTGATGGTTAGAAGCAACCATAACCTTATCATGTCATGCACTCATTTTGCTCAAATGAGCAAGCAAGAAAAAGTCTTTGGCATGAAATGATAACCATGGTTATCATGATGGTCAACTAGTCAAGCCTAGTCAACCGGTCAACAAGTCAACAAAAGTCAACAAGTCAACAAAGTCAACAAGTCAACAACCATATCACCATAATACTTAATTAATATAATAGTTAATCACATATCATATTCTCATTAGGGTTGAGCATAAAGTCAAATAGTCAACGGTCAACTGTCAACAACCCTAATGAGAATCCGCAGCCTCTGCCTCCCTGTCAACTGTGCATACACACCCGCATCCGCGTTCCGAGGAACACGAATGCAAACTGGATAAATCCAATCCCATAAGGTACACTAGGATCTGGCTTAAACCAAAGCCCGCTAGTGTAAACTGTCCGGACACTGTACGTGCACAAGTGCACGGATGTGACCGAACCCTGTCGCAAAACCATGCGACCTGTCGCAATACCATGCGACCTCTACTCTTTTGCCTAAAGGCGAAAAGCTTTCTGTGTGGGACTCTAAAGACTCGACACTACGCTGGCAGTGGGTTTAACCACAGACCGCAAGCGGCACTAGCTGTGCGTAACGGTCCCCAGGTAATGCCGACAAGAAGACCGACGAGGCGAAACCCATCTGAACTCCTACTGAGCCTGAGTGTGACATTCTCCGTACAGTCCGGTCTGTTCGTCTGATACATCGCATGGCGGGCCTAGGGGGCGGTAAACGTCAGTCCCCCAATAGCGGTACAAGTCGTGCCGGAGCGAAGCCCAAAACACCCTGAGATAACACTGGAAACCTACCAGTATATCTCGTTTGCCCTGGCCAGGGACTACTCGTGTAATGGCTCTCCTAGACACAGCGCGATGTCAACCCCCAATACCGGGAGAGACGAATCTTGTCTAACCGTCACTGCCTCCAAATGCTTCGGGACTGCACCCAACCACTACCTGTTTGCACGACTCCTTTGAGCCGTGGTAGGGTAGTGATCAAAGTACAGTGGGAACACACTCGAGGCGGAGTGACAGTGTCAAGTCAGCGGACTAAGCTGTACTCATGTCACCTGGGAACTGATAACTGACGATAGGTATAATACCAACTAGTCAGTTCCCGACGAGTCCTGTCCAGTGTACCCGTAACCTAACGAGCACCCGCATACTATCTCAAGTACGACGTACTGACGGCTGTGGGACAGACCGTCTCCCACACTGGGATGAGAAGCGCATGCGCTGGTCTACTCCGGAGTATCGATGCCCTGTCTCGATAGTCCTGCGACCAGGGACCTGAATAAGGATGTGCTTATAGATTACCCAGCCCCCACTAGTGTGACTGCCATCACAACGCTGGTAATCAAGCAAAGATCCTAAGGGCTCCACTAATGCGTATAAGTGATATACTGAAATAAACACAAGTACACATTGAAGTAGAAACAAACCAAGTAGCATACTACTATTTTGAGCAAGATTGTATATACAAGGTGAATATCCCAAGCATCCATTAAGTAATATACAAACTAGTATGATACAGTAATGGCCTCTAGGGCATATACACTAACAGGGCACCCCTCCTTGGGTCAACCTATACCCCCTACGAGTGCGGCGAATAGCCCGCCAATTCTAGAGTGAAGCCCCCTCCGTCTCAACGCCATGAGATGCGGGCCCGTTGCCCTCTAGAACCCGGCTACCCATGCACCCCTCCGCGGGGTAATCCTAGTACAGAAAGTAAAATATACATACAATGGGTACATCGACCTCAGCCCGGTCGTGCCCCAAAAGAATAATATACAAACAGGCAGTGATGGCAATCCACATGTCGGACGCTCGCCCTGCAATATCAAATGTACATATACAACCAAACTGTACTAACATTGCATCCAGGCTATCCACCACGACAAATCCGCAATATTACAGCACAACACAGAACATCAACGTGAATGTCACGTTCGCAAATCCGTCTAAATGAGCTATAGCAGTTAGACAGAATTTACCGATCAAATGACATTCACGGTCACAGATATAATGTAAATACTGTGAACTAACATGTTTAAAATTTTCGATCGACTAAATTTCCCGAAGTGGGCCCCAAGCACTACTGTAGCACTCAAAATAAATCTGGGCCCAAAAAGAATATACCAAAAACCCCAATTCAAAGTTTAAAGAGTTCTGCAGGAAAAATGGTACGGTGAAGACACTTTATTGCGGTGGAACCACGGCCAGAATGAGGGTTAGGCCGCGGTTCCGCGGTCCTGCTACAGTATCACACTACCATTTTTTCACAGAATTCTTAAAATTGCCTGCATGAATTTCTGCAACACTTAAAATAATTTTTCGAGCCAAAAAAAATTCGACAGAAACTGATGCAAATGGAAACGCGGTTTTGGAAAATTCGTCCAATCGAAGTTCTAAACACGTTAGAGCAAGCTAGACTGGGTTAATGGCCTGGCTCTGATACCAGTGTAAGTGCACGGCAGCGCCCCGGCCGTTTGTCCGAGGCCAAAATGCGGAACCCAAAACTTTTTCTTTAAACAGAAACCGGCGCTACCGCGTACTAAAAACCCTGATCGGGCCATTAACCTACTCTTAGCAAACTAGATAATCGGTAGAAAGCTATACCGAGTGATCCGTGTCCTTCGGTCTTCGGCCTCCATCCCGATCTCCTCGCGGAATCTCCGATCTTCATCTCCTCGTCGGAAAGGGCACCATATCGCCGGGTTCTTTTACGGGCTCCCACCTCTGGACCGAGGCAACTCGGGAACGAAGTTGGCGAGCCGACGTGTCCAAGAATGCTGTAGGCTAAGTGTAGAACAATGGGTCTCATGGGGTTACTAGAAGTTGCCATTTTAGGTGGAGGAATGAGATGGACTTTTTGAGATGGAGCTATAGGATTTTTGCAAGCCAAAAGAGATCAAAAATCCCACACAAAAATTTTGGACAGCCCTCTCTATCAAGTGGCCGGCCATCACATAGAGAATGAGAAGAGAGAGTGAGCCCAAACATAATGCAAGAGAGAGAAAGGGTTATCATCATGAATAATGATCACTACCAAATCCATATCAACTCTCATCACCAACAACCAAGTAAACCATGATGAACAAAAAGATAATCATGAGAGGCAAGAACCATGAGGAACCAAAAGTCAAATGATGGTTGAACCATCATGAAGCTATCACAAAAAGTCTCCTCCATAATAAAATGCACAATTGTAAATAACCCCCTCCACCAAAATTCAGCCAAAGAAAGAAACAAAGGAAAATGGCCGAAACCGGAAAGCAAACTGGCAATTTCAGAAAAACGATCCCGTAATAAATTACAGGAAAACCCCGCGACTGTATATACATACCCGCATTTGTATTCCGACCGAATACAAATGCAATGAGACAAAATCTATACTGTACAATACTAGGATCCGGCTTAAACCAAAGCCCGCTAGTATTATCCGTCCGATCATAATCCGTGCAATACCGCACGTACATGATCGAATCCTGCCATATATCCATACGAGCTCTACAGCGTTTCGCCCGAAACTTGAGAAACTGTCTGTGGGGGACTCTAAAGACTCGTCAATACTTTGGCTGTGGATTTAACCACTAGCACGTCAGAGCTATTAGCCATACGTAACGGGCTACCAGCTATTGACCAAAAGGGACGTCGATGAGCGAACTCATCCTGACACCCTACTAAGCCTGTCAGTGACAATATCCGTACAGTCCGGTCCGTTCGTCTATGAGCATCGCATGGCGGGCCTAGCGGGTTGGTAAAAGTCAGACCCCCAAAAGCGGTACAAGTCGTGTCGGAGTGTAGCTTAGAACACCCTGAGATACTACTGGAATACCTACCAGTAAATCTCCTATCTTGGCCAAGGACTTCGTGTAATGGCTCTCTTAGACACAGCGCGACCTCACCCCCAATACCGGGAGAGACGAACCCCTGCCGATCCGCTCACTGCCTCCGTGTGGCTCGGGACTGTACCCAACTAAAACCTGTTTGCACGACTCCTTTGAGCCGTGGTAGGATAGTAATCAAAGTACAGTGGGAACTCACACGAGACAAATGACGATCTCAGGTTGATGAACTAACCTGTACACATGTCACCAGGGAATTGCTATCTGACGTCAGGTATAATACCAACTAGCATGTTCCCGGCGAGTCCTGTCCGGTGTACTCATAACCTAATGAGCACCTGTATACATCTTAGGTGAAGCAACTGACACCAGTGGCTTGTGAGACCGGCCACCGCCCCTTGTTGGGGTCTCAACTTATACACTAGTCTACTCTGGAGTATCGATGCCCTGTCTCGAAACTCCCACGACTAGGGACCACTTTAAGGATGTGCTTATAGACCCCAGCTCCCACGTATATGATCGCCTTCATACTGCTGGCAGTCAAGCAAGAATCCTAGGGGCTCTATCAACGTGCAATAGTGATCAGTAATGTCACCTAAAGCAGTACACGATGATAAAGATAAACCAGATAGCATACTATCATCTTGAGTAAGACTGTCCTACCGGCATAGGTCCTCCCTCAATCATTGCAATCACGTGCCTGTGATCCAATAATTGACTCTGAGGGCACTATCTCCAACATAGGTCCCTCCGATCTCCAACCGACCTCTCATGTCCTCTCCGGGTTCACCAACTATTCCATCCCGGCCAAGGGTTCGATCACCCTCCTCCTCAACATTAGGGATGTTGGCAAAACGCGAACCATATCGGTGAACTTCCTCGTTGCCAAGATTCCGTCGTCCTACAACATCCTTCTGGGACGCCCCACCTTAAACGCCCTTCAGGCTTAGATCTTAACTTACCACCCCACGCTCAAATTCCTTTTGGATAACGGGGGAATAGGCCGCGTCTATGGAGACCAGCAAACTGCGAGGATCTGCCTCGCCTCAGCATCTCCTACTGGGGAGCAGGGAGACGATTTTGAAGATATACATGATCCCCAGGGCACCTTGGACACACGCGACGACCGAAAGGAAATCTGCGGCGCACCGGTGGAAGTATTAGCAGAAGTTCCCTTCATAGAAGGGGCGACGGCCGGACTGTCCAGATCGGCTCTCTCTTGACAGGGAGCGTCCGCGAAGACCTGATCCGATTCCTCTAGAACAACTCGGATGTGTTTGCCTGGACGCCGGTGGACATGCCCAGAATCGATCCTAAGGTGATCTCCCTCAAGCTTGGGGTCGACCCGAAAGCCAAGCCAATCCGACAAAAGAAGAGAAGTTTCACACCAATGAAACAAAGAGCGATAGAGGAGGAAGTGAACTGATTGCTCGCTGCCGACTTCATCAGGAACATGGACTACTCGGATTGGCCGGCGAACGTGGTTATGGTCAAGAAAGCGAACAGAAAATGGCGCATGTGCGTCGATTTCACGGACCTGAACAAAGCTTTCCCCAAAGACAACTACCCGCTTCCTCGGATAGATCAGCTAGTAAATAGCTCAGCCGGTCACGAATTACTAAGCTTCATGGACGTCTTCTCCAGTTATAATCAGATCTGAATGAACCCGGCCGACGAAGAGCTGGCGGCCTTTACTACGGATCGGGGAGTGTACTGCTACAGGGTAATGCCCTTCGGACTCAAGAACGCCGGAGCCACGTACCAGCGACTGGTCAACAAACTATTCAGACCACAAATTGGGAAAAACATGGAAGTTTACGTCGACGACATGCTCGTGAAATCTACCTCATCGGCCGGACATGGAAAGGACCTCCCCAAAACATTCAATGTCCCGCGAAAGTACAAGATGAAGCTGAATCCAGCGAAATGCACGTTCGGGGTAACAAACGGAAAATTCCTTGGATTCATTGTTACTACCGAGGAATCGAGGCGAACGCAGAGAAGATCAGCGCCATCATCAACATGGCGACGCCCAAAAGCAATGTCAATATCATGCGGCTCACCGGGAGGGTGGCTGCCTTAAGTCGCTTTATGTACAGATCCGGAAAAAAATGACTCCCTTTCTTCAGAGTCCTAAGGAAAATCCCCTGGTTTGAATGGTCCGAGGAATGCCAAGACGCTTTAGAACAACTCAAGGTACACCTCGCGACCCCACCACTTCTCACCAGACTAGTCGAAGGCGACGAGCTGTTACTATATATGGCTATCTCCAACCAAGCCGCGGGCTTAGTGCTCGTCAGAGAGTTCGAAGGAACACAGAAGCCGGTCTACTATGTGAACCATGTCTTCAAGGACGCGGAAACCAGATACCCGGCCATAGAAAAAATAGTCCTCGCGCTTGTCGTCATATCCAGGAAACTACGACACTATTTCTAGGCATACACAACGCTCGTCCTCACTGAACGACCTTTAGGAAATATCCTCGCTTCCCCCGAACCATCAGGCCGTTTAGAGAAATGGGGGTGGGAGCTGCCCCAGTTCAACATCAAATACCGACTCGGACGGGAAATTAAAGCACATGCCTTAGTCGATTTCATTGTCGAGTGCACCATTCCCACTAAGGAAGGGACGACGACTCTTGGCCCCGACCTACGGCTCTCAGTCGAGGAGGTGCCCTACCCAATCCTTGACTGGGTACTCTATGTGGAAAGATCCTCCACGGAAAAAGGGTGTAGTGCTGGCCTGATCATCCGCGGCCCGAATGAAGCAGAAATGGAGTACTCTCTGAGACTTAGTTTTAAAGCGTCAAACAACACGGCAAAATATGAGGCTTGTTAGCCGAGCTACGAATCGCCTCCGGAGTAGGGCTGAAGACCATCCGGATACGCAGCGACTCCGTGGTGGTCGTCAGCCAAATGACCGGGCGTTTCGAAGCCCGAGAACCACTCATGATAAAATACTTGGCGGAGGTAAGAAGGTCGGAGAAAATTTGACGAAGCCCAAGTGGAGCAGATTCCCAGAAATCTGAACACCGAGGCCGATACCTCGAGCAAACTTGCCTCTTCCTATTCGGCCAATCATAAGAGAAATGTCCTCTTTGAAGTCCTGCCGTGACCCAGCGTGGAAGATGGAGAGGCAATGCTCCAAATCTACACGACCCATGAAGATGCCCCGGATTGGAGAAAGCCCATTGTAGAATTTCTGAAAAATGGGGTTCTTCTACAAAACCGGGCCGAGGCTCGTCGACTTCGAGCAAGAGTTCGCCATTTCGTATGGAGAAAAGAAAACCTATACTCGTACACTCAACCTCTACTCCGATGCGTCGAACCATACGAAGCAAACTACGTCTTACGAGAAATACACGAAGGGGTCGGAGGGGCGCATCAAAGGGCACGCAGCCTGGTCCAAAAGACGCTGCTCCAGGGGTACTATTGGCCGGGAATACATCAAGATGCCGAGAAAATGGTCAGAAGATGCAAGAGCGTCAACTCTTCGACAGCATCCCTCATTTCCCCACCACTAAACTAACGCCACTGAGTTCCCTTTGGCCGTTCGCGCAGTGGGGGATGGATATAGTGGGCCAGCTCCCCGGCGGCACGGGTGGACACAGATACATCCTTGTCGCCATAGACTACTTCACAAAGTGGATTGAAGCCATGCCTATCAGGAAACCGGACACCGCCTCTACGATAAAATTTCTGCAGAACAATATGATCTCCCGATTCGGGATCCCGAGGTGCATCGTCACCAACCATGGAACCAACTTTGAGAATGACAAAGTCAAGGAATTTTGCAACGACTACCACATATTAATGAAGTTCGTCATGGTCGCCCATCCCCAATGCAACGGGTAACCCGAAATAGCGAACCGAAGCGTCATTCGAGGGCTCCGAGCTTGCCTAGAAGGAAGGCAAAGCGGCTGGGTTGAAGAACTGCCTCGGGTACTATGGGCACTGCGGACGTCGAGAAAAACACCTAAGGCAGAAACCCCGTTCAGCCTCTGCTACGGTACCGAGGCGATGGTCCCCATAGAAATCGGATTGCCCAGCTATCGGGTCGAGCACTTTAACGACAAAGCAAACACCTTGGCACTATGAAGCAACTTGGACATCTTATTAGAAAAACGAGATCGGGCGCAAATAAAGATGGCTGCCTATCAGCAGCAAATCGCCGGCTACTACAACGTTCGAGTCAGGCATCGAGCCTTCAAGACAGGAGACCTAGTCTTACGGCGAAACGAGTTCGTAGACCAAGCGAAGCTACATAAGTTCTTCCTAAAATGGGACGGACCCTTCCTCATGACAGAGACACTGCCCAGTGGAGCCTACTGCCTCCAAGACCCTAAAGGGCGCAATTTCCCTCGGCTATACAACGCCGAAAAACATAAGTTGTACATGTTTCCCCAATCAGAGCAAAGCTCTGTTCAAATTTTGAAATTTGAAATGAAGAAGCGCTTCATAACAGCGCCAGCGCTGAGAGTCAATGACTCTGAGACAGCGGTCACGTGCAAAGCACGTGAGCGTTAGCACTAAGAGCGCTGCACTCTAAGCAGCGCACCACGTGCGAAGCACGTAAGTGCTAGCGCTAAGAGCGCTGCACTCTAAGCAGCGCACCACGTGTAAAGTACGTGAGCGCTAGCGATAGAATAAAATGTTCTCGGCCCTTGGATCAAAGATCCAACGAACATGATTAAAAATCATCAATTGACCAGAATAAAATTCTGTTAAGGAAACATTCCTCAGAATCTTTCCAAACAGGAAAGATTATGCTCTGAAAATTAGAGCACCATTGGATCAATGATCCAATGGCGATTAAAAATCACCAAAATACAGAATAAATTCTGTATGGGAGAAGATTTCCCAATCTTGTTAAAAACAAAAAAATTGCCTTCTGTAAAACAGAAGCCCTCGGATCAAAGATCCAATGGTGGGGAAATCCCCAAATCAATTAGAGAGAAGATCTCTTCAACTGATTCAATAAATCAGCCTTCACTATATAAAGGCCCCAAGACTTCAAGTCAGATATAGAGGAACCCCCCAAAAAAAACTTTGAGAAAGTTCAGAGAGAAAAGTAAGCTCTTAGCAGAAGAAGAATTTCTTCAAGGTAAAATAAAAAGATCAAAGTCTCTTATAAGAGAGAATTCAATTCTCAGAGCGCAAAGCTTCCTAAAAAGAGCCCTAGCGCTCCGATTAAAAGAAGCGCTTCAGCGCTTCAAATCTAGCACACAGCGCTGCAGAGCCTTTGCGCTCCAAATTTCACAAGAAGCGCTCTGCGCTCATTGACTGGCGCTCAACGCCAAACGCGCCACGTGCTCCTCACGTGTGCGCTACTTAAACAGAAGCGCTTTGCGCTTTTTGACCGGCGCTCAACGCCAAGCGTGCCACGTGCTCCTCACGTGTGCGCTACTTAAATAGAAACGCTCTGCGCTCTTTGACAGGCGCTCACCGCCAAGCGCGTCATGTGCTCCTCATATGTACGCTACTTTCACAAGAAGCGCTCTGCGCTCATTGACTGGCGCTCAGCCCCAAGCGCGCCACGTGCTCCTCACGTGTGCGCTACTTCATATGAAGCGCCTTAACGCTCCAAATCTGGTGACCAGCGCCAAGCGCGCCACGTGCTCCTCACGTGTGCGCTGAGAGAACGTAAATTGTTCTTTAAATAAAGCCCCAGAGCTATGATGAGTGCTCAACACTCAATAAAAGACAAAAAGGTTATCAGAACTCAAACCAATACTCAACATTGTTAAATGTTTAACATTTTAACTAAATGGGCCGAGCCCAAAGTGGCCACAGAACCCTACCTCAGATTAATTAAGCCCATATGCTCATAAATCTTTGATCTTAGCCCCAAATTGGACTACAGATCTCCCAACCAATATTGGTTCAAGGGTACATCTCTTCACTCCTCTGATATTTGTCGTTGTAATCCTTCAACGTCTTCAGAGGGGTGACGGGTCCCGACAACCAGACATTTCATGGACTGTGGGTCCTAAACTCATGGACTATGATGTCCTTAAACTTTATAGACTATGACGTCTTTAAACTATGGACTATGATGTCCTTAAACTCCATGGACTATGATGTCCTTAAACTTTTGGACCGCAAAGTCCCTAAACTAAAACAATAGAGCCCAAATGCTCTTTTGTTGGATCTAAACGATCCTGTTGAGTAGATCTTAGTCTAAAATTAGACTAACGTATCCTTAACAAACGTTTAAGTTGATCTTGATCTTAATGAGATTAACGATCCTTAAACCCAAACCAAACCCAAATCTAAGAAAATACGGATTTGGACTAATCCACGCCCTACGGGCGACAACATAAATTAGTCTCCGTATACAATCCACGGGAAACCAAAAAAAAAACACACACACGACACGAAGTGACCATCTGGAGAAGGAGAAAGTGGTTACCGCGATGCGGTAGCGTAATTAACTGCAGGGGCTTGCGCCTGCAGGGAAGAGCGTCCCCACAATCAAAAACCCCTCAACAAGGGGGAATCTGATGAAGTCTGCTACATCGGCCGCATCCATCTAAACCTCCGATATATGGTGCCATAAATCAACTTGGCATCATCGGAGAGGTGGACGGATAAAACCAAATAGCATCTGCCCCCAAATTCAGGCAAGACGTTTGTCTTTCTGGTCGCGTCTTTCGGCACAGAACAGATTCTGGCACGCCCGGTGGGACCTTTTTCTCTTTCCACTCTACACTTCGTGTGTCGTGTTTCGCGAACGAATCGCGGTTTGCTATGGTTGCCCCTGGATTTGAGGTACTAAGATTTGGTGTCTTGCTCTGTGCAGGAAACAAAAGATCAATGGTTTTCAACTGCACAAACTGCAACAACTGCAACAACTCCCACTTCGTCCCTGTCGGAGGAGTGACCTATGGGCCTCAAGCAGCCTCCCTTTTTACAATGCCAGTGGAACAGGTGACGCAAGCCACCACTGGGCTATTCTTTGGGACTAATATCCCACCAGCAAGTTTCAAAGCTCCAATGACGTCGCACGAAGTTCCAAAGACGTCGGTTTTTGATCGGCTTACCACTACCACGGCCTCTCTCAACGGGTTGCCCAAGTCCAGTGCCTCAGTTTTCGACAGACTGGGCCAAAGCTTAGGTGGGCCTGTCAAGAAGCCTGCAATACCAGAAGGGGTTATCCCAAAACGGATAGCCATTCCTGCTCCTGAAATCGCCAAGGCAGCTTCTCCCGCTAAGGGGTCGGTCTTCACAAGACTGGCCGTTTCAGCTCCTACTCCACGTGAAGTAACCAAGGCTGCTTCCCCTGTCCGAAAGTCTGCCTTCGACAGGTTGGCCATCCTCTCTCAGCGGACGTCGGTTTTCGACAGGTTAACGACGACGACAACCCCTTATCAGAGCAGGGGCATGAAGAAGCCACCCCCATAGCTGAGCCAGTACCGTCTGCTAGACACGCTCGACGTCGCCACTGGCGCTGAGTGAGGAAAGCTGGGGGCAATTCCCCATCAAGATTTACTCCGCCAGCTCCAACGGTGGAAGTCGACGCTGCTGTTCCAACTGAGAACAACTTTGAACCACTCAGGAGGGTCCGCAAGAACTCTCCGATTGCCGTGCTAAAAAGATCTCCTCCATCTATGGAGAACGCTACAAAGGTGAAGCCAGAGCAGCCCCCTCAGCGTCTGTCCTCTAAAATTCATAAAGTTTGGAGACAGGTCTAAGACTCGGTGATAAACCAAGACTACTCCCGCCAACCGAAGAAGATGAAAGTTCGACAAGAGAAGGACCACCCTGTTGTACCACAGAAGATGTCGTCTACATGGGTGCCCGCTGCAACGGCTCCCTCAACTTCGACCACCCACAAAAGAAGGAGGCCGGAGAAAGTCTTCGTGTTTGCAACGAATCTCAAGAACACTGAATCTAAACGCCCCAAGTCTGGGGGCATGGTGGTGCACACTGTTTATATGGCATCCGGGAAAGAAGAAAGTCGTATCTCTATGGGTCATCGACCACTCTCTAGATCCGTAACAAAAGCCCAGGAGCAACAACAGAAGCTTCAGGAAATGTTAACACAGATGGCCGCACTCACTGGGCCAAAAGAAAGCCCGGAGAGGTCGTCATGAACAAGAAACCGATGCTGAGTTCCTCCGCAGAATCCTCGAGAACAAGGACAAAAAGGCAGCGGAATAAGCTGCCAACATAAAACGAATGACTCTTTTATTCCAAGACATGGTCAGGATGATGTTACAGCCGGATCCTCCAGCTGAAGACCCTCCAATTATCCTTGAAGACGATAAGGGAGAGATATCAAACCCTCTTCCGGCTTGTTCAGCAGCCAAAGAGGAGACCATCTACAAAGCCGTCCTGGATGACTATATCGCTCAACAGATACGAGCTCATCAGGCGAGCGAGGCGGCCGGCCAAATCGTTAAGACTGGACGACCCTATCTAGGCTGGTATGATCAAATCAAGTACTCGCCGGGATATACGATCCCTAAATTTCACGTATATAAGGGGACGGGGAATCCACACCAATACGTAGTTCAATTCAGGGCTCTGTGCGGCAACATCGGAGGTGACGACAAACTACTGCTTCGCCAGTTTGTTGGCAGCTTGTCGGAGACAGCGTTTGAATGGTACTCCGAGCTCCCGAACGACTCCGTTAAGACATTCGCAGAAATGGAGTTACTGTTCACATAAAGGTTCGCAAGCACTAGCGAACGCACCCCGATCACCGCATTAATTAATGCCAGAGTGAAACTAGGCGAAACATGGGTGCAGTACGCGATATGGTGGCGAAATATATGGTCGAAGTGCGAGCAGCGCATCGAAGAAGCGCCTGCGGTAGGCATGTTCGTGGGTACTCTTAATCCACAGGTGACCATATCTCAGTTCATGATGTTCTTCAAGCCAACTACTTTCCAGGCCTTGATTGACAAGCTGGCCCAAATGGATCAGATGGGTCATAGACCATCTTCTTTGAAGTTGGAATCTCGAAATGAAAAAGGGAAAGGGAAAGCGACCTTCGTCGCCAATGCTCAGCAGCAGCCCAGTGGTCCAAAACCAACTAATTGCCAAGATGAAAGACGGCGATTCTTCAATGAGAAACTGAAGCGTCCTTATTCGTTTCCCCGGGATAAAACGAGGAGACTGTTCGAGCTAGCGGTGCACAATAGGCTCATCACCTTGCCGGATCCAAAATGCCCATTGCAACTCGGTGAGGCCAATAATTCCAATTATTTCCCCTATCACCAAGTGGTAGGCCATCCAATCGAAAATTGCTTCGTCTTCAAAGGCCGGATTGAGGACCAATACCAACATGGCAAATTCGCACTGTCCGAGATTGGAAAGTAAGCCCGCCTTAGCCGTATGCTCTTAAAAGGGGGGACACACCGGGGGCATCATGCTCTTTTATAAAAGAAGCTCCATGGGAGGTCGCTCTTTCAGCCAAGACGAAAAGAATGCTGAAGGATCTCCAAACATACCCGGCGATCAGGTGGAAAAATCCGCTGGAACCCGAGGTCATTGAGGGAATGCTGAAGCCGCGCCTGACTCCAAGAATTGGTAGCGATAATCAAAACGCTCAGGCCTAGCCGTCAAAGTCTTCGAAGAAGAAGAAGAAGACCAAAAAGCCCGTGAAGCTTGATGACAAGCGCACGGACCTGCAAAAACATATTGACGCGCTGGAGGAATATAACAGAAGGCGCGAACTCCGGTCACACTCCAAGAGTTTCTCAACCACATCCTTGAAGATAGAGATGGCGATGAAGATGAGGGAGAACACTCGTTAGACAAACTAGAAGATTATGTGGCAAGCTGCCACGTGATCTCTCACTCTTCAGTAAATGGTGAAGAAGCTCCTGATACAGAGAAACTGGGGGCAGATCCCGAACCGGAACTCCTAGAACTGAGATGATTGACGTACTCCTGAACAAAACTCTTCAGAAAAGCAAAGCTGACCGAGAGCGTGAAATTGCCATATACGAAAAAGCCAAACGTCGGCGACTGAACGAAAGGATTGAAGTACTCCAACCGGATAAGAGCACTTCGGCCGCCAGCAAAAGCAGGTTCAAGACAAGGAAAAGATTCGCCAAAGCCATATCGATGGGAATGAAGCTGCCACCCTCCGAAGGAAACACTCCTGATAGGATACACCTTAACGAAGAGGATGCACATCCAAACTACTACTTGTACCATCGGAGAACCACACACCCTACTGAAGAATGCAACGCATTTAAAAATTGGTGGCAGGGATACATTGCTCATTGGCAGCATTTCAAGCGGATGAAGCACAAAACTCGTCGGGAACAAAGAAGCGCGACAGATGAGCATAAAAGAACTGCCGGTGAATGTCGCATGGTTAATTCCAGGGGATCGCAAGTTCTCACCTTTGGGAGTGATTTTGATGAAGAAATAGCCCTCGGCCCTCTCTTCAAGGAATCCATCTCTGAAACAGAAAAGATGAAGACCTGCGAGAACATTCAGTTGCGCAATCACACGCTACCTGAAAAGAATCTCGGACCCGCAAACAAGGGATCGAACAAAAAGGATAAGGGGAAAGAAAAAGTCCCTGAGAATATCACCTTCGATGACCGAGTCGTCGAAGAGCTGGTAGCCAAGGACCCGCCCAAGAAAAACAAGGTGGATTACAACGTTCTGGCACACCTGAGGAAGATACCCTCGCAGCTAAGCATTCTTGACACCCTTCTGCTATCCAAAGAGACGAGAGATTCTCTGATCAAGGCATTACAAGAGCCTGACCAGTTTCAAGCTTTCCTCGCCGAACAAAAGATGAAGGACCGGCTAGAAGAAATTCATACAGCCAACATCATTTTC
This sequence comes from Agapanthus africanus, assembly GCA_030015575.1. Classification (NCBI taxonomy): domain Eukaryota; kingdom Viridiplantae; phylum Streptophyta; class Magnoliopsida; order Asparagales; family Amaryllidaceae; genus Agapanthus; species Agapanthus africanus. The sequence goes on from CM057349.1 coordinate 334,784,125, forward strand.
GGCGATGAAGATCTCCTCCTCGGAACATGCGAGCACAACCGTCCCCTATATGTCTCCGGGTATTGTCATGACATTAAGATAGGGAAGATCCTAGTTGACAATGGGTCCTCTGTCAATCTCCTAAATGTGAGGGTACTAAAAGAAATCTGCATGAGCGTTCAACACCTTGCTCGGGATAAAATCACTATCTCCGGGTTCGACTCCCAGTCATCATGGATGCTCGGGTCAGTGATACCGACGTTATGCTTTTGGCTGCTCGTCACTAATATCAAGTTCCACGTCATTGACGCCAAGACTTGATACAATGCTTTGCTCGGTCGGCCTTGGTTACACGAGTACAACATTATCCCTTCTACACAGCATCAGTGTATGAAGTACTTCAAAGACGGGCTTGAATACACTGTGACAGGAGAGTTGAACCTATTCTCCGTAAACGAAGTCCGAAAGTACGAGGATGCAAAGTACTTCTTACAAGACATTGAAGACACGAAAAGATGCCATAAACCTGAGGATAAGCAAAAAGCTATCACCACCATTCCGGTCTTCGGGAGCGATACCGAGAAGGAAGAAGAGATAGTTTATTCAGGACTGCGTCAATGCAACAAGCCTGGACCATCTAACCCTATGTTGATCTTCGGCAGCGAATCTGAAGACAAAGTCAACACAGTATTCTCGGCTCGTCCATCAGTGCAAGCCTTCATTGGAGATGATCAGAGTTTGCAGATCACCATGGTTCCGCAAGAGCATTACAAAGAGCTCGACGCACTTGATAATTACAGTGTGCAAGAACTGCAGACGTTCTACGTCCCTCCCAGGCGAAAAGATGAAAAGGCGATCCTCTTTTATCGATCCGCGGAAACCAAAGTGGAGAAAGAAATCTGGCATGGCGCCAATTCTACTCTTGACAGGCTCCAGCCCATCCATTTGCCCAGATATTACACAGAAGGATTAAAAAGGCTGTTGAGGCGCCAAGGCGTACCCTTCAAACGGACTGCTCGAAAATCTCAGTTCTACAACAGGATATGGAACGTCCCCGGAACTCAGTAGAAATTGCCCAACGGGAGAATGGAAACGATTGGGCTTGGATATGTTCAATCCAAAAAACGGGAGCGATTCCATGGCTGCTACGTTATACATGACTTTGATGAAAAAGGAGATGCTCTATTAGAAGATACTAACCCTGAACCAAAACGAGGTCCCGCCATGAAAGTGCCAAGTCCACCGTTCGAAGAACAGATGGACAAGCTAATAAGGGAAGCGGGTCAAAAGGTCCGGGATAACCATAGCCGCGAAATGGCCATTTACGAGAAAGCCAGGAAGCAGCGCCTCCTTCAGCAGGCTGCGGAGAATGACGATGCTCTTCGTCGCCATCCCATCATACAAAAGCCCCGACGCGGAGGCAGAAACAAATTAAAGAATGGAAAAAATGTTCGACAGCAGCAACGCGGGTCCAAGAAGCCACGCGATCGAGAATTGAGCAGCCGGGATCCGTCTCTTATAAAGAAGATGCGTCGAGCATATTCTTTTCCCCAAGAAAAGACAAGGAAGATATTCGATCTTGTCATAAAATATCAGATGATGACACTCCCGGAATCCAAACACCACGAGCAAGAAGACGAGGTCTCTCACCCGGATTATTGCTCCTATCACCAAGCGATAGGACATCCTCTCGAGGACTGCTTCATATTTAAAGACCGGGTAGAAGACCAGTATCAGCAAGGCAGGTTCGCTTTATCCAGCAGTTGGAAGGTAACCCCACCACAAAAGCATGAACCGAAAGCCACGTATGCAGCGAGAGTAAAGCCGGATCAACATCAGTCTTGGAAGCGATCTCGTACCTGTCACGCGATAACGCTGTCAGGAGAAAGAGTACGCGAGGATATGGATGACCTCTTCTGGTGCTTTGAAAACGAGGATGATGAAGTGATCTCAGAGTTTCCACCAGCGCCAAAAGAGCTGGAAGATGGGATACATACTACTACAGATAACCTCAGAAAAATCGACTTGGGGACGACAAATGAACCACGGCCGATGTTCGTCAGTGAGCTGTTGTCTGAAGAAAAGGTGGCTACACTCAAAGACGTGCTCATGCAGTATAAAGACCATTTCGCATGGAACTATTCCGAGATGCCAGGATTAGATCCAAAAATAGTCGTCCACAAATTGGCGATTTCTCCGGACGTTAAGCCAATCAAACAAGCACCGAGAAGAATGCGGCTCGAACTTGAAATGAGCATCAACACTGAGGTCAAGAAGCTAATCGACTTCGGCTTCATCCAAGAGGTTCACTACCCTGACTAGATTGCCAACATCATCCCAGAGATGAAGAAAAATGGGACGGTGCGCACCGGCGTAGACTTTCGGGACCTCAACAAAGCATGTTCGAAGGATGACTTCCCTGTACCGGTTACCGAGCTGATGATAGACAACACGTCCACTCACGAAGTTTTCTCCTTCATGGATGGCTTATCAGGGTACAATCAAATAAAGATGCACCCCGAAGACCAGAAGCATACCGCTTTCCGGACTCCTCTGGGCATATTCTGCTACAAGGTGATGCCTTTCGGTCTGAAGAACGCTGGCGCTACCTATCAGAGGGCCATGACAACGATTCTCGATGACCTCATACATGAAGTCGTCGAGTGTTATATCGACGACCTTGTGATGAAAAGCAAATCGTACGAGGAACATTGGGAGCATCTAAAGATAGTGTTCCAATGTTTTCGAAAATACAACTTGAAAATGAACCCTCTGAAATGCGCGTTCGGAGTTTCCTCGGGCAAATTCCTATGATTCATCGTATGACACTGGGGCATCGAAATAGACCCGTCAAAGATCAAGGCGATCATGGAAATGCCTCCGCCAAGAACTCTCAAGCAACTGCGGTCTCTCCAAGGGAAGCTCGCATATATCCGGCGATTCATAGCCAATCTCTCCGGCAAATGCCGCCTTTACGGTCATCTAATGAAGAAAGGAACTCCGTTCGTCTGGGATCGCAAATGCCAAAGCGCACGGGACGAAATCAAGCAATACCTGCAGAATCCTCCGGTGCTAACCACTCCGGTCAAGAGAAAGCCTCTCATTCTGTATACAACCGCCCTTGAGGGTTCTCTAGACGCATGATCGCACGCTTTTGGTGTGTCGGATGTTCAAAGTTCTAAAGTTATAACCGCGATCAGGACGGTATCGCTTTGCAGCTAGCCGGTTGAGCACGGGTCGATCCACAGGGAGATGGTTGTATTTCCGTTCAAGTTTTAGACGAGTCAATAAAGAATGTGTATATGTTTGTTCAGTTCTATCCTAAGTGTTATATGCAAGTATAAAGTTGTTAAGAAAAAGATACGAAAGTGTAAGCTAAGGAAATCCGCACTCAAAACCTTTGAGCCGAGTCTTGACCAATTGAAGCTAGAGCAATCGACAACAACGTGGATTAGGGGATTTAAGCACGGTATTCGTTGAATCCGGCTTATTGACCCTTGTCCTTCCGTTCTTGTCTCTTGCTTTCGCCTCCGGCCAAACCGAACGCAACCGGTCGCGGTTAGGAATCACCGTTACTTTAGTAGGGTAGGGTGCTTAACGGAGCGCTTGCGTAACGTTTGGGCAGAGTTCAAAGGAAAATAACGGAAAAAGGAAATGAGCAAAGAAACATTAGCTTACAATATTGTATTTATTCTTAACAACACATATTAACAACCATTCATTAAACGAACCAAAAAGAGCAAAAGAAAAGATAAACAAAGAAAAGAAAAGATTACAAGCAAGTAATTAAAAGTGCATGGAATTGAAGTGCATGAAAGTAAAGCATGAATGTAAAGCAAGTAATAAAAAGTAAGAAAGAAATAAGCAAGAAAGAGAACTAGAAACCATGGAACAAGTTACACACCATGGGTTTAATAACCCAAACTTAAACTTGCAAGCTCAATTAAGAGGTTGCAAGATCAAGAGAGAGCTAAAAACCCAAGGCAAAATGAAGCACAAAAGAGACTTTATTCCTTCCAAAATGATACAACCCTTGAGATTAAATACCAACCCTTAAACCTTCAAGCTCAATGAAGAGGTTGAGAGATCAAGAGAAAGCAAGGATCTCAAAGGGAAGCTAAGCAAAAGAATGACACAAAATAACCCTCATCTTTATTTCATCATCCACTCAAAAAACTCTCACTACAATTTTCATGGAGGAAAGAATGAAGAAGAAGAAGAAACCAAGCTAGACTACACTAAAATAGATGGAAAAGAGGATATGAAGAAGAGACCCTTGGCTTGGCACAAAACCGGGGTATTTATAGGCTGCGTGCTGAAACCCTAGGGCAACATTCTGGCCCCAAATGAAATGACAAAACTACCCCCAAAATTTGGTCAGATGATGTCACTAAACCGCGGCGGATCTGCCACGCAAACCCACATTTGGCGGCGGTTCCGCCGCAGTTTTGTGGAGTTGGGATCTCAAAATTCCTGGGTTTCTCTGTGTTGCTCTCCTCTGTTGTTCTACATGTACCAAATTGAAAATTTCTTTCACAATTGCTTCAGATCTGCAACGGTCCAAAATGGCATCAAAAATAATACTTTTTACCTTTTCTCCCTCGAGCTCCACGCACCCATTGATTCTTGTGCTGCCCCCTCGTGCTCTGTGCTTGTCCGAGACACGAATGACCCCTGTCATATGTCTTGTCTCAGGAACTGGTACGCGGCACTGGACGGATACGGATGACCGGAACCCGGCTTTTATCTGCTGTCAACAGATGTTCTGTATTTCGGCGTAACAGTGGAGATTTTGTATCAATTGCGTTATTTTGGATTAGGAACCTGTAGCCTGTAAATATGTAGCAAACACGGATTAAAAGCACCTACCTATAAACAAACGAGCGTAAAAATGGGCGGTAGTAAAAGCAATATTCTGGTATAAACAAATACCCCCAAACTTAACTTTTGCTCGTCCCGAGCATAACCAATTTATTCACAAAAAGTCCTAACCTCATTTTCGCAGGGAACGTGATTGTACTGAGCCCGTGCAACAAGCCGTTAAACCTCTAGGTGTCCCTAGTAGGAGGAGTGTTGTCTCCTGAGGGTTTTCAACGGATACTACGCACAAAATCCCGTCAAGCTAGTGTCATAAGCTAATATTGATTCTACTCCTATAGTTTAGTATCTACGTTAGAAACTCTATTATCCTAAGTTAGAAATATCCAACCCTTATGTTTCACACCTCCTATCTATTTAACCTTAGATCCTATACGTTCCAAAAAAATTTAGAAAGATGTTTGTATCTCCTGAGTTTTTCTTCTAAAAGTGTGGTCTCAAATCAGGGATTTTTTTTCAACTTTACAGAAAACATAAGTCTTATCTTTTATTTCTATCTTTTATCCAAACATCGATTGTATACCCCTACGTATTTGTATATTTGCACCCCTACACTCAAGAATTCAATTCAAGCTATAATACCCTTGCCCTAATACCCAATACCACTTCTTTTCATTAAGTGATGGACGGATTTGCTCACACACCTTTCATGCGACTATCAATTCTTCTTGAGGCACTAACGGCCGATTACTGAATGTGTGAGCTTAAAGCGTAAATAGCAGTTTCCAGGTCTTGACTTTATTCTGTTTTTCTTTTTCTTTTTTCTTTTTCTTTTTCAAGACCGGATATATTTTTCAATAATGCTCTTTTGGTGTTTAGCTTTAAATACCGTTTTTTCTTTCATACTAGGTTTTCAGGCAAGAGTATTTCTAGGTATACTCTACTATCCCAAGTTTCAAGGTGCGTGTAAGTGCAGTTTGTAGGGTATATACTTTCTAAATTTGAACTCAAGAAAAGAAAATATTTTTCAGACTTATCCTTCAGTAAAGCTTTAATACTTTCCCCTCATCTTGACTTAACTCAAGAACTGAACTCAAGATTACCTACTTCTATAAAAAAAACTGTAAGGGCGTATACTTACCAAGGTTAAACAGAATGAGGGTTATTTTTAGGATTTTCAATTCCTAAGCCTAGAATTTAGTTATTTCTAACATATCAACTAAGCTTTAAGAATAAAAATCTAAGTTACCCTATTAGCTAACTTGACGATAAAGTTTTTATATTTTTGGAAAATTTTTCGATTTTTATGGGTTTTTTTTAATAAGGTATGCAAATGCAAGATATACAAATGAATGCGAAGGAAGAAAACTTACCGAGCATACCCCCAAACTTAAACTTGACAGTGCCCTCACTGTCAGGCTACACCAAGAGGGTCAAAATTGTCGGCATTTCCTAAAAGAGAATTTTATACAAAACAAAAAGAAAACCAAAAATATATACACAAAAAGGTTCCCCCCCAAACTTAAGTAAAACAGTGTTTTCACTGTTAAGCATTGAAGTTCAGGATAGGGGAAAGAACAGTATCAAGCTATACAAGGCCTTACACAGGCCAAAAGTGAGCACCAATCATTCAAAGATTTTATCACTATAATGTGCTGGTTGGTGAAAGAATGCGGAGAGGTAAGAAATGGAGAATACACGAGACCGTATAGAGATAGAAGCGGGATACGGTCTCGGTATATGAGAAGAAGAATGGCGGAAGGGATAAAGAAGTGGAATATGAACTTGAGGGTGAAAATGGAGTGAATAGATTAGCACAATATGTAATGAATGATGTGTAAAAAGTGTTTGTGCTAATCTATTAACCCGTCGAGAAATGGGGTCAAATCCCTCAAGATTCGTGAGAAACCATGGGTAAGCCGAACTTGATAAACCAGACAATGGAAATGGAAGTGATACGGTTACTTGCAAGGTCGGAACGATGGAAAGGATAGAGGTAGGTGATTGAGGAAGGTTATCGGTTAAAGGTTCAGGAGGGTGTACACAGTCAATGAAGGGAACAGGATGAATTAGAAAATCCGACTCATCAATTAAAACTGGTTCATCCTCAGTACTATCCTCAATAGTCTCCTCAAAATTTAGCTTATCCATGCAAATTTCATCAAAATCAAGACGCATATGAAGTTCGGGAAAAACATTTAATGACTCGGGATGATGAATTGGAGAGAAAAACTCAGCCAAATCTACGGGTTCATCATCCAAAATATTCCCAGCGTCAATATCCTCAATCAAGTGAAAATCAATTTTCTCAGACACCTCATTAAGAGCATGGATTTCAATCAATTTTGGTTCTAAGATGGAGGTGTAGAGGTCAAAAGGGTTGGGTGCAGTTTCACTCGAAAGGGATCCTTCACAATCGGGCAAATCAAACACTACAAAGTCACACAACTTATTATCTGTTCTATCTTTAATCAATGAATCGTTTGAAACACTAGATAGACATTCAAAATCGGAGTTGTGGGTTTCAATTTGTGGAGGGTAGGTTTGACTTGGAAGGGGGTACAGCTCACTCTCACCACTCAAATTCTCAACCTGTCCTGCCGCCTCCTCATACATTGGAAAATTTGGAGCTAGTCGAAAACTAGCTACCGGGTCACTAGGTTGTATGAGGGCGGCCATGGACGCATTCAAATCCATCATCTGTTGGTACGACGCTACCATAAAGTCTTCCAATGACTGTTCCAGACTAGACATGGGTTGTGAAGGGGTTTCCGTGAAAGATTCAAAGTTGTTGGATACTGAAAACTCCCAAATGGCGGTTCAGAAGCAATGTCTAGGGAAGGTGTAAAAATCGGGTAGGACTGGTAGGAATTGAATGGCTGGACAGGAGCAGGATCAACATTTGGATAAGAAGGTGAATGGAATTGTTGATCCCAAGAATCTGTAGCGGTGAAAGGAGTGAAAGATCGGCTACGGGATTGTTCAATATGTTCAGCGATGGACAAAGGACGACTTGCAAAGAGGGTATCAACATAAGAGGGTGGGGGAAGTTGAAAAAGTTGATACAAAGTGGATTGCGAAGGGCAAGTGTTGGTCCTAGACGCGTCTATCCGATCTTTCAAAGAAATTTTGGGCATGGAGGGGTCGTTCGAAATTCGACCAAAGCAAGAACCGTAGGAAGTTATGTCAGGTTGTGGATACCAAAGTTCGGCAAGAGTTTTTCTAGGTGGAGTACCTATGATATGAAGAGAAGAAGAAGGAAAGAATGTAGATTTTTTTATTTTTTTATTTTTTTTATAAAAAATAAATGTTTGTTTTTGGAGTTTTTGAAATTGTTTGTTTGAAAGAATACGGAATTATGGGACTAAAATTTACAAGAACAATCACAATCACAATATGCACAAACACACCTAGAACTAGGGTCACATAGGTCAGCTAGACAGCTCCTAACTGTTCCAAAGGGCTAGAAATAGGACCTCAAACCGCCTCTTCTCCGCCAATTGCGGCCAGGTAAGTGCCAGGTAAGTGGGAGGCTCCCCACTACGTAAGTAGTGGTCCTAATTAAGTAACCACTTGCCTTAGACACACTTACCTAGACACCGCAAAGTCAGGATAGGATAAACGGCCGATGCCTACAACTAGTCCTCTGTCCTATTGAGCACGACGTCCTTAGGGCCGAGTCTAGTATTTTTATTAGCTCAAGGTAATGCGTATGCAATTAGTGATTTGTGGGGTCTTAGGAAGGGTGATGAAATCCCCACCCAATCTTAATTGGTGTTCAAGCCCCTTAATGTCCGTATTAATATATGCAAAGCGGTAAACAAACAAAAATCTAAAACAACAAAAATTTATTTGGCGGCTGCGCAATCTGTGCAAAGAAACCTGCAGAAAATACAGTATAGTGGAATTCACAGGGAAGATAAAAGGACAGAGAAAGGGCAGAAAAAATTGGGGCACTGAGGCCTCAATACAGCCGCGGAACCGCGGCCAAAGCCCCTCTTTGACTGTGGTTCCGTGGTCAAACAGTGGTATTGGTGCCTCTGGTTTGGTTCCCTGCACTCCCCTTGATCTCTACTCCAAAATAAAATGCTCTGTTTCTTGATTAGATTACTGTACTTGCTCCAAATTAGCCTGCACACTTGCACACAAAAAATAACAAAAACATTTTATTGTTTTTTTATTTATAAATATATACAAGAAGAATATTAACCCGAATAACAAGAAAGAAAATACGTTACCGTCTCCCCGGCAACGGTGCCATTTGATCGCACGCTTTTGGCGTGTCGGATGTTCAAAGTTCTAAAGTTATAACCGCGATCAGGACGGTGTCGATTTGTAGCTAGCCGGTTGAGCACGGTCGATCCACAGGGAGATGGTTGTATTTCCGTTCGAGTTTTAGACGAGTCAATAAAGAATGTGTATATGTTTGTTCAGTTCTATTCTAAGTGTTATATGCAAGTATAAAGTTGTTAAGAAAAAGATACGAAAGTGTAAGCTAAGGAAATCCGCACTCAAAACCTTTGAGCCGAGTCTTGACCAATTGAAGCTAGAGCAATTGGCAACAACGTGGATTAGGGGATTTAAGCACGGTATTCGTTGAATCCGGCTTATTGACCCTTGTCCTTCCGTTCTTGTCTCTTGCTTTCTCCTCCGGCCAAACGGAACGCAACCGGTCGCGGTTAGGAATCACCGTTACCTTGATAGGGTAGGGTGCCTAACGGAGCGCTTGCGTAACGTTTGGGCGGAGTTCAAAGGAAAATAACGGGAAAAGGAAATGAGCAAAGAAACATTAACTTACAATATTGTATTTATTCTTAACAACACATATTAACAACCATTCATAAAACGAACCAAAAAGAGCAAAAGAAAAGATAAACAAAGAAAAGAAAAGATTACAAGCAAGTAATTAAAAGTGCATGGAATTGAAGTGCATGAAAGTAAAGCATGAATGTAAAGCAAGTAATAAAAAGTAAGAAAGAAATAAGCAAGAAAAAGAACTAGAAACCATGGAACAAGTTACACACTATGGGTTTAATAACCCAAATTTAAACTTGCAAGCTCAATTAAGAGGTTGCAAGATCAAGAGAGAGCTAAAAACCCAACGCAAAATGAAGCACAAAACAGACTTTATTCCTTCCAAAATGATACAACCCTTGAGATCAAATACCAACCCTTAAACCTTCAAGCTCAATAAAGAGGTTGAGAGATCAAGAGAAAGCAAGGATCTCAAGAGGAAGCTAAGCAAAAGAATGATACAAAATAACCCTCATCTTTATTTCATCATCCACTCAAAAAGCTCTCACTACAATTTTCATGGAGGAAAGAATGAAGAAGAAGAAGAAACTAAGCTAGATTACACTAAAAAAGATGGAAAAGAGGATATGAAGAAGAGGCCCTTGGCTTGGCACAAAACCGGGGTAGTTATAGGCTGCATGCTGAAACCCTAGGGCAACATTCTGGCCCCAAATGAAATGACAAAACTACCCCCAAAATTTGGTCAGATGATGTCACTAAACCGCGGCGGATCCGCCGCTCAAACCCACATTTGGCGGCGGTTCCGCCGCGGTTTTGTGGAGTTGGGATCTCAAAATTCCTGGGTTTCTCTGTGTTGCTCTCCTCTGTTGTTCTACATGTACCAAATTGAAAATTGCTTTCACAATTGCTTCAGATCTGCAACGGTCCAAAATGGCATCAAAAATAATACTTTTGACCTTTTCTCCCTCGAGCTCCGCGCACCCATTGATTCTTGTGCTGCCCCCTCGTGCTCTGTGCTTGTCCGAGACACGAATGACCCCTGTCATATGTCTTATCTCAGGAACTAGTACGCGGCACTGGACGGATACGGATGACCGGAACCCGGCTTTTATCTGCTGTCAACAGATGTTCTGTATTTCGGCGTAACAGTGGAGATTTTGTATCAATTGCGTTATTTTGGACTAGGAACCTGTAGCCTGTAAATATGTAGCAAACACGGATTAAAAGCACCTACCTATAAACAAACGAGCGTAAGAATGGGCGGTAGTAAAAGCAATATTCTGGTATGAACAGCGCATTATGGGCACAGGAAAACGACCAAGGGAAAGAGAGAGCCATCAACTATTTGAGCCGAGTTCTCCTAGGGGCAGAAAACAATTACTCTCCCATTGAAAAACACTGCCTGGCGTTAATCTTCAAGATAACGAAGCTCAGACACTACGCTTTGGCGCATGAGGTCCATCTCATATCAAAAGTGGATCCTCTCAAATATTTGATGTCAAGATCCATACTAACAGGACGGCTCGCTAAATGGGCCCTCCTTTTGATGGAGTTCTCGATAACTTATTGTAGGGTTTCCATAGCACCTTATAAAGGGTTTGGAAGCATCACACATGCCACAATAAAATTTTAGCGAGGTGCTAAGCAAACTTAATTAGGAATCGAACTAGAAATTTAGGGTGACATCTAATAGTATCACATACAATAATAAATCTATCATTAAGTGGAGAGACTACAACCTTTGTAGACCTCCTTGAGTGACTCCTTGGATCTCCTAGAGTTTGGAACGGATCGCTTGAATGCTTCCAAATCCACGACGATCCACCCGAAGTCCCTTTGCTCAAAGCTTCTTTCTTCACTTGATCAATGAGGAAGTGATGCTAATACTCTAAACTAATAGGCTAAACTAGTATAGAATGATTGTGTGGTCTGTTATCTCACTTAAAAACCCTTTCTTTTTCCTTTTTCTCACACTCAAAGAAACTCAAGAGAGCTTGAAGAAGGAGGAAGATGAAGATGGCAAAGTTTTTCTCAAGATAATGATAATTGTTATGTTTTAAAATAAAAACAAAAGGATATATATGTAAGACACTCTCACATCCAACCATGGTTAAAAGAAATATCTAGATATTTTGTGATGAGTTAAAAGAACAAAGGAAATAAACCTAGGGTCAAGTCAATGGTCAACCCTAGAAGAGTGTAGAAAAAATGAGTCATTTGTTAATTTCCTTTTTCTTTTATCTCAAAACAAAAATACACATATTAATTTGAACCATGTGAGTCTTACATTGCCATCATCCATGTATCATCAACCATGATATACTTGTATGTATGTATGTGTGCATACACATCATCATGTGTATGTATATACATATATGCATACATCCATAAAGAAAAGGTTTAATAAAAGTGAGCTAAAAGTCATTATTAAATCAACACTTGATTTAATAAACCGGTCATATTACATACGACCCGACCAATAGTAAACGCCCGATTAATATACGGTATCTCATACTCGTATTTAATCGAGCTTCCACGCATATTTCATATGCACACCACATCGTTTTGCCTGGGCTAGGAAACTTCTGTGTGGGACTCTAAGACTCGTCAATACTCCGGCAGTAGGTGATGATCACATCAAACACCCACAAGCCGCAAGCGGTCAGCTAAACGTAACGGCCACCCGGGTATTGAGCGATCAGAAGAAATACAAGCGAACCTGTCAAAACTCCATCGAGCCAACTGGCAACACTTACCGTACAGTTCGATCTCTTCGTCAGATATGCTGCATATCGAGTCTGGGGATGGAATCGTCGACCCAAATAACTCAATAAGTCATGTCGGTATATGGCTCATAACAGATCGAATGTAAGGAGAGCCCAGAGGCTGTACTGCGACGGAATAGGATGAATGGCCCGGAAGCTGGGTACTGACTGAAACTTCACCCACGAAATAGTTCGACACGACAGCACGAATAGTTTCTGCATGTCTCCCAGTCCAAGGTGCAATAGAACAAAGGAGCAATGCGATCGGCCAGTGATGACTTGCGAGAAGCATGAGCCTCACTGAAACTGTTAACTGCTTACTGCTTTGAAAGAGATGATTGAACATGCAAATATATTGGAAAGCCCTCGTCTCATCTCCTTAGCCTTGAAAAAGCGATAACATCTTGATTTGATTAACCGACTATGGAGCTCGCCTTCCGAGCTCGCATCTGCCTGAGGTGTCTTGGTATCATGGCTGGTGGCCGGAGGGAAAGCAGGTTCCGGGTAAACCACATGCACTCCATCAGAAACCACTGATAACACTTATCAGTAAATCTCAACAGCCCTGGCCAGGGACTTCATGTTATAGCTGTTAGTTGTATGTATGCCCTAGAGGCCAGTATTGTACAGATGATGTATATTATATTGGATGCTTGGACATATATAGAGATGACTTTCTTGCTCGACATGATAGTATGCTATCTGGTTACTCTTTATCTTAACATGTACACTTGTCTCTTTATACTGTCTTATAGTTACATGTTGGTAAAGCCCTTAGGATGTGTACTTGACTACCTGGACTATGATACAGATCATACTAGTGGGGACATGGTAGTCCATAGGTACATCCTTCAAGGTCCCTAGTCGTGGGTGTATCGAGACAGGGCATCGATATACCAGTGTAGACTAGCGTATACGCTTCTCGACCCATGAGATGGGCGATGGATGATCCCATATCCATTGATGTTTGACATCAGAGATGGTATACGGGTGCTCAGTGGAGACTGGATACACTGGACGGACTCGCCGAGAACTCCCAGATGGTATTATACCTCACGTCAGATGGCAGTTCTCAGGTGACACTTGTACAGGTTAGTCTGTAGACCCGAGATCGTCATAGAGTCTTGTGTGATTCCCACTGTGCTTTGATCTCACCTTACCACGTCCATGAGGGCATGCAAAACGGTGGTCTTTGGGTACAGTCCCGAGCCACATGGAGGCAATGAGCGATAGGAGGGGTTTCGTCTCTCCCGGTATTGGGGTTGATGTTGCGCTGTGCTCGATTGGCCGTAACAGGGAAGTCCCTGGCCAGGGCTGATCAGAGATTTGCTGGTAAGTGTTACCAGTAGTTTCTCGACCCGTTATGAGCCTCACATCAGCACGACTTATCGATTATTGGGGTCTGACGTTTACCACCCCTAGACTTGATATGCGACATATCAGACGAACAGACCGGACTGTACGGTAAGTGTTACTGGTTGGATTCACAAGAGTGTGAGCGGGCTAGCTCGTCGATCTTCTGATCGCTCAATACCCGGATGGCCGTTACGTTTAGCAGACCGCTTGCGGCTTGTGGGTGCTTGATATGATCATCATCTGCTACCGGCGTATTGACGAGTCTTTAGAGTCCTACACAGAGGTTTCCTGGCTCAAGCGAAACGAAATAGGAGCGCATATGAGATATGTGCAGGACCGAGAATAATGCGTGTATGTGATACCGTATTTCATTCTCGCGACGGATGTATCGATTGGTTATATTCGATATAACCTAGATATCGAATCAAGGATTGATTCGATAAGCCGATACATAGGATACTAGTCGGTTATATGCGATATGACTGGATCGTTAAATCAAGTGTTGATTTAATGATTTAATGTATAATTATATATTTGATATATTACTTTGCATTAACTAGTATTGGTTCACTTTAAATGGATTTTCTCACTTGATGTGCAAAAAGTATATGTGATATACTTTTGTGCACATTTTTGTATCATGTTTGATGATACTTGATAATGTGGTTAAGTGTAAAGGATTAAACCATGGTTAAGTGATGATTAGGGTTTTGGTTTTTCATTTATTTATTTGTTTATTTATTTGGAAAGGATTAAGTTAAGAATGGTGGCTTATTTTGGAGCTATGTTGAAGCTTCTTGAAGCTTTGACAAAGTCCACCATCCTTATCTCATCCTTAACCCTAACCATTCCAACAAACCTTAGTTTAATCTCTACACTTGACCATGGTCAAGATATGATAAGTATTCATATTAGTTTCATTTTTAAATAGAAGACTTATCATATTCTTTCTTCTTCTCCTTCTTCTTCTTCAAGAAAAGCTTAAGGTCCATCAATGGCAACTTGAGCTAAAGTGAGAGAAATCCAATTCTAAAGTGAACCCACCTCCTATTTCTTCACCCTCTATCTCTTGCCAAGTTGTTTTGGGTGTTTTCTTCACAAGTTTCACAACTTTGTGAAGTCGGAGCTTGAACTTGTGATGCCTCGACGTAGATCGTCTTTGACACGAAGCCGACGACCTAGCTCGCCCGTTTCTCCGATGAAGCCGACGATTGAGTTCGGGATTCATGATGGACAGCGAGAGGACACCCACGTGGAGCTAAGGAAGTGGAGAACTGGATCTACAAAGGTTGTAGTCTCTCTCCTATAGTTAAAGTGTTAACTAGTTTAATGTTTCGCCTAGAAATCTAGCCGACGATCCGTATTAGGGTTTCTCGGCACCCATAAAATTTTAAATTGGCATGATCGATGCCTTGTGAGACCTCTATAGTGTGCCTAGGAACCCTACAATAGCCAATCCAGCATAGCGCAACATCAACCCCCAATACCGGGAGAGACGAAAAACCCCTCCTATCGCTCATTGCCTCCATGTGCCTTGGGACTGTACCCAAAATCCACCTGATTGCATGACTCAGTAGAGCCGTGGTAGGGTAGAAATCAAAGTACAGTGGGAGGACACATAAGGCTCTATGACGATCTCGGGTCTACAGACTAACATGTACCAGTGTCACCTGAGAACTGCTATCCGACGTATGATATAATACCACATAGGAGTTCTCGGCGAGTCCGTTCAGTGTACCCAGTCTCACTGAGCACCCGTATACAATATTTGGTGTCACCACACCAGATGGATATGAGATCATCCATCGCCCATCATATGGAACAAGAATGGTATACGCTAGTCTACCCTGGAGTATCGATGCCCTGTCTCGATACACCCACGACTAGGAACATTTCAAGGATATACTTATAAACTACAGGTGTCCCACTAGTATGATCCACATCATAATCCCAGTAGTCATGCAAATATCCTAAGGGCTTTATCAATATGTACCAAATGAATAAAAGCATGATCAAGTGAACATGTCATGATAAAGAGTAACCAGATAGCATACTATCATGTCGAGCAAGAATGTCCTTTGAATACACACACACACACACATCAGCATATACACTATTATATAATGGCCTCTAGGGCATACATTTATCCAAACAATCTCCCACTTGCACTAAGGCCAATTATCGGCGTATCTCTTTAGGATGGTGTTGATGTACTTGATTTGGGACAATCCCAATAACCGTTTGGATCTATCCCTATAGATCCGAATGCCCAATATGTACGTGGTATCACCCAGGTCCTTCATGGAGACCATTGTGATAAGAATGATTTGACCGATTGTAGCATAGGAATATCATTTCCTATCAGAAGAATGTCATCCACGTACAATACGAGGAATGCGATAGTTCTCCCTATAGTCTTCTTATAAACACAAGGTTCATCTGGATTTTTGACGAAATCAAACTCTTTGATAACATCATCAAAACAGATGTTCTAACTCCGTGATGCTTGCTTTAATCCATAAATGAATTTAAGCAACTTACGTGCTTTTCCGCTGCTCCCACTGTCAATGAAGCCCTCTAGCTGATCCATGTTCCCTGCCGAAAATCGGAGACGCGACCGCGTAGGTTCGTCTTGCCTGAATTTCGGGAAAGATACTAATTGGTGCTATCCGTCCACCTCTCCGAAGATGCCAAGTTGATTTATGACACCGTGTATCGAAAGTTTAAACGGATGCGGCCGATGTAGCAGACTTCGTCAGATTCCCCCTCATTTGAGGGGTTTTGATTGTGGGGACGTTCTTTCCTGCAGGCGCAAGCCCCTACAGTTAATTACGCTACCGCATCGCGGTAACCACTTTCTCCTTCTCCAGATGGTCACTTCGTGTCGTGGGTGTTTGTTTTGTTTTTAGGTTGCCCGTGGATTGTAAACGGAGACTAATTTATGTTGTCGCCCGTAGGGCGTGGATTAGTCCAAATCCGTATTCTCTTAGATTTGGGTTTGGGGGTCGGGTTTAAGGATACGTTAGTCTCATTTAAGACTAAGATCAACTTAAACGTTTGTTAAGGATACGTTAGTCTCATTTTAGACTAATACCAACTTAACGGGATCATTTAGATCCAACAGAAGAGCATTTGAGCTCTATTGTTAGTTTAGGGACATTGCGGTCGATTAGTTTAAGGACATTACGGTCCTGTGTTAGTTTAAGGATATCTCGGTCCGTTGTTAGTTTAAGGACATCTCGGTCCAAGGTTAAGGACATCATAGTCCGTGAGTTTAAAGACATCACAGTCAAGGTTAAGGACATCATAGTCCGTGAGTTTAAAGACCTCACGGTCAAGGTTAAGGGCATCATAGTCCATGAGTTTAAAGACTTCACAGTCAAAGTTAAGGACATCATAGTCCGTGAGTTTAAAGACCTCACAGTTAAGGTTAAGGACATCATAGTCCATGGATTTTAAAGGACCCCACAATCCGTAAAATGTTTGGTTGTCGGGACCCGTCACCTCTCTGAAGACGTTGAAGGATTACAACGACAAATATCATAGGAGTAAAGAGATGTACCCTCGAACCGATGTGAGTTGGTTGAAAGATCTGTAGTCCAATTTAGGGCTAAGATCTGTTAACATATTTATGAGCAGATGAGCTCAATTAATATGAGTTGAGGACTTATGGCCAATCTTGGGCTAAGTCCAATTTTATTTTGGGCTGTTGAGCCTTTATTTGGGCTTGGCCCTATTAACAATGCTGAGCATTATATCTTGACAATGTTTTTTATCTTGTATTGAATGCTGAGCATTCATCAGAGCTCTGGATTATTAAAGAATAATTTATGTTCTGTCAGCGCAACACGTGGCGTGCTAAGCGCTTTGCGCCAGTCAAAAAGCGCAGTGCGCTTCTGCCACATGGCGCTCATGTAAGGGACACGTGTCGCACTTGGCGCTAGGCGCTAGATGATGAGCGCATGATACCAGTTTATGAGCGCTGGGCGCTAATCCATGAGCGCATTGCACTTTCAGTTTAGTGGCGCACACGTGAATGACACGTGGTGCGCTTGGTGCTGAGCGCCAGCCTATGAGCGCAGTGCGCTATTTCAGAAGCGCAAAGCGCTAATTGTTAATTGGCGCATACGTGATTGACACGTGACGCATTTGGCGCTGAGCGCTAGCCCAGAGAGCGCAGAAGCGCAGTTCAAGAGCGCAAAGCGCATCTGATCAATTTTATGATCTGGGTAACAAATTTATGTTCTTTTAAAAGAGAGCTTGTCTCAAGATCTAAGAACAACAGTTCTTATTTTGCAGGAGATGTTCCAATCTCTTATATTGATGAAAGGCTTTGCCTTTATAGATCCATGATCTGTGAGAAGAATTATGTTCTTCTTTTATTTTATGATGAGATCTTTTGATCTCTTTGTGAAAGACTTTTTGTCTTTTTAGATCTATGATCTTTTTAAAGAAATGAATTCTTCTTTTTTTTTTTGAGATGATTTCATCTCTATGTTCATCATCATCATTTTTATCTTGAAGAAAGATCTTCTTGCAAGAGCTTGCTCTTTGAATTTTCTCAAAGTTTTTGGGGAGGTTTCTCTCTCTTTTTGTATCTGTATGAGACTTGAAGTCTAGGGACCTTTATATAGGGTGAGCTGATTTGTTGAATCAGTTAAAGAGATCTTTCTCTGATTGATATGGGGATGTTTCCCCACCATTGGATCTTTGATCCTAGGGCTTCCATTTTACAGAAGGCAACCTTCTTGTTTCTAACAAGATTGGAAAATCTTTCCATACAGAATTTATTATGTATTTTGATAATTTTTATTTACAATTGGATCATTGATCCAACGGTGCTCTGATTTACAGAGCACAATCTTGTTATTTAGAAAGATTTTGAGGAATCTTTCCTTAACAGAATTTAATTCTGATTAATTAACGATTTATCATTATTATTAGATCTTTGATCTAACGGTGGGGAGTTTTTAATTTCAGCGCTAGCGCACCCGTGTTTGACACGTGGTGCGCTGCTTAAAGGGCAGCGCACATTGTGCTAGCGCACCTGTGTTTGACACGTAGTGCGCTTCTTGGAGCGCAACGCACCTAGCGCTAGCACACATGTGGCGTGCTGCTTAGAGCGCAGCGCACCTAGTGCTAGCACCCACGTGCTTTGCACGTGGTGCGCTGCTTAGGGCGTATCGCACTTGGCGCTGCATCTGAAGCGTTGCTTCATTTCAAAATTTGAATTTTTGAACAGAGTTTTGCTCTGATTAGGGGAAACAATCCATATAAACGCATTCATCTAAATCACCATTTAGAAATGTAGTTTTAACGTCCATCTGCCAGATTTCATAGTCGTAGTGAGCAGCAATAGTAAGTAGGATCCGAATGGATTTAAGCATAGCTACCAGAGAGAAAGTCTCGTCATAGTCCAAACCTAGTTTTTGATGAAAATCTTTCGCTACCAACCTTGCCTTATAGGTCTCCACCTGTCCATCTACACCGATCTTTCGTTTAAAGATCCATTTGCAGCCTACAGGTTTTATCCCAGAGGGTACGTCCTCCAAAGTCCATACTTTGTTGGTGTACATGGACTCCATTTCGGATCTCATGGCATCCGGCCACTTCACAGAGTCACCATTCGTAATAGCTTGCTGAAAACTGGTAGGGTCATCATCATCCATGATGCAGTCTTCTTTATCACCATCAATGAGAAAACCGCAGTATCTCTCCGGTGGACGAGAAGTCCTACCAGATCTATGGAGTGGCTGGGGTTCATAATATTCTGTTGCAACTTCAGATTCAATCAAGTCGTCATTTGTAACTTGTGTCTCTAGAATCTCTTCTAGATCTACCACATTGCCATCATCATCATTTGGAAAAATCTCATTTTCTAAAAATATGGCATATTGAGAAACAAATACCTTTTGTTCCTCCTTGTGATAGAATAGATACCCAAACGAATGTTTTGGATATCCCACAAATCTATATTTGACCGATCGTGTCTCGAGTTTGTCTGAATTATGCTTTTTGACAAAAGCCGGACAACCCCAAATCTTAACCCGTTTAAGAGATGGTCTCTTCTCATGCCATATCTCATATGGAGTGGTAGACACAGTCTTGGTTAGAACTTTGTTCAACAGAAAAGCTGCAGTCTCCAATGCATGCCCCCAAAAGGAGAGGGGTAACTCAGAATCACTCATCATAGATCGTACCATATCTAATGGGGTACGATTTCGCCGCTCTGACGCACCGTTGTGCTGTGGTGTGTAAGGGGGAGTGAGCTGAGAGAGAATCCCATTCTCTTTTAGGAAGTCCAAGAACTCAGTACTTAAGTACTCTCCACCTCGATCTGATCGAAGTATCTTGATTCTCATTCCTGTTTGGTTTTCTACTTCAAATTTGTACTCCTTGAATTTCTTGAAAGCTTCAGACTTATGCTTTATCAAAAACACATGGCCGAATCTTGAGAAATCATCAGTAAAAGTTATGAAGTAAGAAAAACCGCCTCTTACATGTGTAGACATTGGCCCACATACATCACTATGTATGAGGCCTAAGAGCTCAGTAGCTCTTTCTCCGTGTCCAGTAAACGGAGTTTTGGTCATTTTACCTTTGATACAAGACTGGAAAGTCGCATAAGATTTATACTCAAAAGAATTTAAATATCTATCTTTATGAAGCTTGTTTAGTCTTGTTTCATGAATATGATCAAGTCTACAATGCCAAAGAAAAGCTTCATTTATATCTGAAAATTTTCTTTTACTTGTGTGTTGAATGTTGAAAATTATGTGTTGATTAAGGACGTATATCCCGTTATTGAGTGTACCACAACCAATCAACTCTTGATTAAGTATAATGTTCATAACATTATGTTGCACAGCAAAATGATATCCTTCATTGTCTAACAAAGAAACGGATATAATATTACAAAGCATACTTGGTACAAAATAACATGGGTTCAAAACCAATATACAACACGTCGGCAACCCTAGGTATACTCTCCCACTGAAACTGCATGTACATTGGAACCATTTCCAACCTGGAGAGTATGATCACATGTCTTCAAAACTCTGCTATTTCTCAACGCCTGCATAGAATTGCAAATATGAGAACCCGAACCGGTATCTAATACCCAGGAAGCAAAGTTGATAGAAAAATAGTTTTCAATCACGAACACACCTGAAGCTGAAGCATCACCATGCTTCTTTTTCTTGAGTTCAAGGTACTCAGTACAGTTCTGCTTCCAGTGCCCCGTCTTCTTGCAGTGAAAACATTATCCCTTCCCTGACTCCGCAGCTTTGGATTTTTCTTTTCCCTTCACCTTCTTTATTCCTACTCTCGGTTTGGTGAATTTTTTCTTATTCTTTCCCTTGGCCTTGGCTTTTGGGACGGAAGAGGAAGATTGTCCAACAAGCATAGAGGAGGACTTCGCTTTCAGCGTGGTCTTCGCACTTCTCAACATATTGAGAAGTTCGGGTAGTGATTTCTCCATGTCATGCATGTTGAAGTTCACTATGAATGGAGCAAAGGCGGAGGGAAGAGACTGTAGAACAATATCAGTATACTGTTCGTTATCCATTGTCCATCCGAAGTCCTCAAGCTCTTCTATAAGTGCTATCATCTTCAAAACGTAATCGCCTACTGATATGCCTTGAGCTATCCGCATCTGAAACAACTTTCGAGATGCTTCGTATCTCTGGATCCGAGATTGCTCCCCATACAGTTCCTTTGTATGGAGAAAGATGGATTGAACATCCATCTGCTCGTGTTGCTTTTGATGTGTATTATCCATCGATGCAAGCGCGAGGCATTTGTCAGTAGCACAGTCAATATCCCACGTTTTGCGGGTTTCTTTATCCGCAGTAGAAGATTTAGGGCCTGGGACGGGCGGGGCTTTGGCAGTGAGGACATATGATATTTTATTATATGTGAGAGCAATGTTAATGTTTCTCAGCCAGTCTTTGTTGTTGGGTCCGGTCAGCTTGTTTTTATCTAGTAGAAGCTTATGGCCTGTCATTGGTATCTGCCATTAAGAGAGAGAAAAGAATACACTCAGCGAAAGCTCCTGCAAAGATCAGATTGGTTATTATCTTGTCTAATCGATGTCTCCCACTATTTTTATCAAATTTTCTTTAGAACCTTTTAAAAAGAAAACTAGCCGAGATTAATTACATTCTACAACTTCGCTAACCGTTCAGCCAGGTCAGTGCCGGTACTTTGAGGGAGGTTCCCCGTGCTTTCGCACGGACCTAATTAGAATAAACCTCGTTTTCCCAGAAGCGTAGCCCCGTTGACACCTTTCTAGACACCTAATGGGTTAGCTAATTATAAAGTGTAAAACTCTCCCGGGAGCAACTCTTGCTCACAGAGGGATCAGGATCCTACTATCATATAGAAGGTATGCAATCTCATTGCAAATTTCAACTCTTGAAACTTCCGATATTGCTTTTACCCCTAGCACTCATGACCTTAACTATGGTCAACATATCATAAGTACTAGTCAAGTTCTTCCCGTCATTTTGTGATTAACTATACCCACCCACATAACCCTTAACTAAAGTCAACATAATCATATGGATGTCCTACCTAATCCGCATCATATGCGGTGTAGGAAGACATCACTTAGCTACCGTACACTGCGCCTTAACTAAAGTCAAAATACGTAGCACGAATACTAAGTACTCTACTTCCTAAAATAACGGAGGGCGGCGGATAGTTTTTAAGAAAACTTTTAACGCTTTGAACTTGATATCGTTGTGGAATTAAATGGGTTTAAAAGGAGTGGCTTAATCTCCGCACTTTGAAAACTTTCTTTTTCATAAAAAGCCGAGTGTGTTTCAAATCCGATTCTACAACATCTTTTTAGGTTCATTTTTCTTTACATTAATCTCATTAATGTAGTCCCATCATTTAAGTCCTAAAGCCATCACAGAAAAGAAACGAAAATAGAGCGTACGCTTATGCCATTCGCATTCGTCACGGTGTCCCGTTATGCACTGTTAGGTTACTTAACTAACGGCATAGCGGGGCGGGACTAGCGCGGATGTAAAACATAAACAACATTTATTATATATCATATATATAATAGCATTCATCTCAGCATATAAAGTGATCACATCACAGAACAAACACAGCAGAAGCACATATGAAAATATAGGATATCTAGGAGGTCCATATTTAGTATTTAGCCAGCAACAGAAAATACGGATTCTACGGTCACAATGAATGGCCAAGCCCACACCCCACGACCCCTACGAGAGCGGCAAGTGACCCTACCAATTCTAGAGTTTAGGAGACCCGGTCTCGACTCCTCGAGATGGCCTCCCACTGAACCTTAGAACCCGGTCACTTGTGCTCCCCTCCTTGGGTCTATCCTAATGCGGAAAAGTAAATAATATACAACAATGGTGACATCATCCTCAACCCGGAAGTGCCCCAAATAAAAGAATATTACATACAATTGAATTTTACATGAATGAAAAGAAAACTCTCATCTCACATAAAACCCCCGGCTATTCAATCACGGCAATCCTGCACATCATATCTCAAAAACACATAAAATCACATATCATCAACGTAAGTAAGTATGCGTACCCCGATTGTCGTTGATGTATAGCAACAAAAACGGCGATACACCACATACTACACTTACGGTCACAGAGAAATAAAATGAAAAACTACAACAATTGGAATAGTAACTGCCCTTAGACAACACAAACCCGGGATATCACATATCCAAGATTTCATGCCTAACAATGTAAAGCTCGCATTTAGGTCTCAACCAAGAAAACATCTTTTCAAAATAAGTCGGATAACTCAACAAGATTTCTGATTATTCCCGAGACCGAAATGCTAGATTTACTCACAACAAACAAATTTGTAGATTCCAATTATTGTATCACATTCACATATACTAGGCGCGGTTAAAACGTTCGATCGAACGATCAATCACCCAAAGAATTCTCAGAAAGTTCAACACCTGAGCAGTTTTAAAATATACCAGAGACTGCAACAAGTACATACGGGCCATCACAAGAAGGCACAGTCCAAGCCTCACCAACGGCGCCGCGGAACATCCGCAAAATGACCGTTTTGGCCGCGGTTCCGCGGTCGTTTAGTCGAGTTAGGGCTTCGTTCTTCTTGCTGTTAGTGTATATGCCCTAGAGGCCATTACTGTATCATACTAGTATGTATATTACTTGATGGAAGCTTGGGATATTCACAGTTGTATATACAATCTTGCTCGAAATGGTAGTATGCTACTTGGTTTGTCTCTACTTCAATATGTGCATGTGTTTCTTTTAGCATATCGCTTATATACATATTAGTAGAGCCCTTAGGATCTTTGCTTGATTACCAGCGTTGTGATGGCGCTCACACTCATGGGGGCTGGGTAATCCATAAGCACATCCTTTTACAGGTCCCTAGTCGTTGGACTATCGAGACAGGGCATCGATACTCCGGAGTAGACTAGCGTATGCGCTTCTCATCCCAGCGTGGGAGACGGTCCGTCCCACAGCCGTCAGTACGTCATACTTGAGATAGTATGCGGGTGCTCGTTAGGTTACGAGTACACTGGACAGGACTCGTCGGGAACTGTTGGTTGGTATTATACCTATCGTCAGTTATTAGTTCCCAAGTGACATGAGTACAGCTTAGTCCGCTGACTTGACACTGTCACTTCGCCTCGAGTGTGTTCCCACTGCACTTTGATTACTACCCTACCACGGCTCAAAGGAGTCGTGCAAACAGGTAGTTTTTGGGTGCAGTCCCGAAGCACTTGGAGGCAGTGACGGTTAGACAGGATTCGTCTCTCCCGGTATTGGGGGTTGACATCGCGCTGTGTCCAGGAGAGCCATTACACGAGTAGTCCCTGGCTAGGGCAAGCGAGATATACTGGTAGGTTTCCAGTGTTATCTCAGGGTGTTCTGGGCTACACTCCGACACGACTTGTACCGCTATTAGGGGACTGACGTTCACCGCCCCCCTAGGCCCGCCATGCGATGTATCAGACGAACAGACCGGACTGTACGGAGACTGTCACATACAGGCTCAGTAGGAGTTCAGATGGGGTCACCTCGTCAGTCTTCTTATCGGCATCTACCTGGGGACCGTTACGTACAGCTAGTGCCGCTTGCGGTCTGTGGTTAAACCCACTGCCAGCGTAGTATCGAGTCTTTAGAGTCCCACACACAGAGCTATTCGCCTTTAGGCAAAATGAGTAGAGGTCGCATGGTTTTGCGACAGGGTTCGTTCACATCCGCGCACTTGTGCACGTTTGCTGTCCGGACAGCTTATACTAGCGGACTTTGGTTTAAGCCAGATCCTAGTATATGATTTGGGGTTGGTTTTATCTCTTTGTATTCGTGTTCCTCGGATCACGAATACGGGTGCGTATGCACAGTTGCTTGAGACAGAGGGAGAGAACTTTGATTAGGGTTAATGACCATTGTCATTTTATTAACCCTAATGCTTATGTGTGTATTATGGTTAATTGATATTAGTTTAATATAATTGTGCATGGTTATGGTTGTTGACTATTTGACCTTCTTGACTTGTTGACCTTGGCTGACACTTTGACCATCATCATTTCATTTGGAAGATGCTCTTTGATCCTTGCAATTTGCATTAAAAATGAAATGATAATGGTCATGTCTTGATTAAGCCATGACAATTATCTTACTAATTATCAATTTGTAATAATTCACACATATATGTGAGAATGCTTCATATTTTCTCTCATTCTATGATATACTTTCTCTCTCTTGTTCTTCCTCTTCCTCAAGCTCTTCCTTCTCATGTGTTGAGAAACACTTGAGCTTGAGAAAAACCACTTCTTGATAATCTCTACTCTCATCTAGGGTTCTAGGATTAGCACTTCTAGCACCCTAGTTACTTCTAGCTTGGAGTTGAAGCCAAAGGTTGAGGCTTTCGGGTGGATCCTTCTTCGACGTGAGAAGACGACAAAGGTGATCCCTTTCTACTACTCCAAGGAGTAAGGAGAGAAGGACATAAAGCCCTAGGTATAACCATTCTACCCTTCAACTAGTTTCTAGTTAGCTTTAGCTAGTTTTTGTTTAGCAAAGATCCGACTTTGTCTAGTCCATGTTGCCTAGAGTAGTAAAAATCCATTTTTTTATTCCGTTTTCCGCCTCCCCACAAGCACCGGGGTGGGCAACGTGGACTTACACTTGCAGGCCCATAAAATACCCTGCACGATTTTCTGAGTATTTTTAATGTGAAAAAATCCAACTTTTTGAAAAAATTCCAGTGAGGACCCTTCGGGCGTCATATTTCGTTTGTTCGAGGTTTTTAACGTCATCTAGCTTACTCTAAAGCTCTAGCCTGACTCTGACACCACTGTAGAGTTTCCATAGCACCTTATCAAGGGTTTGGAAGCATCACACATGCCACAATAAAATTTTAACGAGGTGCTAAGCAAACTTAACTAGGAATCGAACTAGAAATTTAGGGTAACATCTAATAGTATCACATACAATAATAAATCTATCACTAAGTGGAGAGACTACAACCTTTGTAGACCTCCTTGAGTGACTCCTTGGATCTCCTAGAGTTTGGAACGGCTCTCTTGAATGCTTCCAAGTCCACGACGATCCACCGGAAGTCCCTTTGCTCAAAGCTTCTTGCTTCACTTGATCAATAAGGAAGTGATGCTAACACTCTAAACTAATAGGCTAAACTAGTATAGAATGATTGTGTGGTTTGTTATCTCACTTAAAAACCCTTTCTTTTTCCTTTTTCTCACACTCAAAGAAACTCAAGAGAGTTTGAAGAAGGAGGAAGATGAAGATGGCAAAGTTTTTCTCAAGATAATGATAATTGTTATGTTTTAAAATAAAAACAAAAGGATATATATGTGAGACACTCTCACATCCAACCATGGTTAAAAGAAATATCTAGATATTTTGTGATGAGTTAAAAGAACAAAGAAAATAAACCTAGGGTTAAGTCAATGGTCAACCCTAGAAGAGTGTAGAAAAAATGAGTCATTTGTTAATTTCCTTTTTCTTTTATCTCAAAACAAAAATACACATATTAATTTGAACCATGTGAGTCTTGCATTGCCATCATCCATGTATCATCAACCATGATACACTTGTATGTATGTATGTGTGCATACACATCATCATGTGTATGTATATACATATATGCATACATCCATAAAGAAAATGTTTAATAAAAGTGAGCTAAAAGTCATTATTAAATCAACACTTGATTTAATAAACCGGTCATATCACATACGACCCAACCAATAATAAATGCCCGATTAATATACGGTATCTCATACAAGTATTTAATCGAGCTTCCGCGCATATCTCATATGCACACCACATCGTTTTGCCTGAGCTGGGAAACTTCTGTGTAGGACTCTAAGACTCGTCAATACTCCGGCAGTAGGTGATGATCACATCAAACACCCACAAGCCGCAAGCGGTTAGCTAAACGTAACGGCCACCCGGGTATTGAGCGATCAGAAGAAAAATAAGCGAACCTGTCAACACTCCATCGAGCCAACTGGCAACACTTACCGTACAGTCCGATCTCTTCGTCAAATATGCTGCATATCGAATCTTGGGATGGAATCGTCGACCTCAATAACTCAATAAGTCATGTCGGTATATGGCTCATAACAGATCGAGAAACTACTGATAACACTTATCAGTAAATCTCAACAGCCCTGGCCAGGGACTTCCTGTTATAGTCAATCGAGCATAGCGCCACATCAACCCCCAATACCGGGAGAGACGAAAAACCCCTCCTATCGCTCATTGCCTCCATGTGCCTCGGGACTGTACCCAAAATCCACCTGATTGCACAACTCAGTAGAGCCGTAGTAGGGTGGAAATCAAAGTACGGTAGGAGGACACACAAGGCTCTATAACGATCTCGGGCCTACAGACTAACCTGTACCAGTGTCACTTGAGAACTGCTATCTGACGTATGATATAATACCACATAGGAGTTCTCGGCGAGTTCGTTCAGTGTACCCAGTCTCACTGAGCACCCGTATACAATCTTTGGTGTCACCACACCAGATGGATATGGGATCATCCATCGCCCATCATATGGAACAAGAATGGTATACGCTAGTCTACCCTAGAGTATCGATGCCCCGTCTCGATACACCCATGACTAGGAACATTTCAAGGATTTGCTTATAAACTACAGGTGTCCTACTAGTATGATCCACATCATAATCCCAGTAGTCAAGAAAATATCCTAAGGGCTTTATCAATATGTACCAAATGAATAAAAGCATGATCAAGTGAACATGTCATGATAAAGAGTAACCAGATAGCATACTATCATGTCGAGCAAAAATGTCCTCTGAATACACACACACACACACACATACATATCAGCACATACACTATCATATAATGGCCTCTAGGGCATACATATATCCAACACTTATCGTCCCCTTAAGGCAGTAAAAGGCCACGCTATTGTCGATTTCCTCGCTGAGCATCCGATACCTGCGATTCGCCCCTAAATTGCGAATTGCCAGACGAGCACACGTTTGACACGATCGATAGGGAGAAAAGAGAGAGTGATACCCGATGGGTACTCTACTTCGACGAGGCATCTTCCATGAAGAAGCGAAAGCACAGCTCCCCCATAATCAAATCGGGGGTAGGCCTTATCTTCGTGACTCTCCAACGAGGGATAATGTGCTTTTCCTTCTCCTTAACAGAGCCGAGGATGAAAAATGAAGCCAAATATGAAGCTTTGATAGCAGGTCTTGAGATCGCTGTCAACATGGGAATCGAAAACATCCTCATATACGGAGACTCCCAACTGGTCGTTAGCCAAGTAAACGGCGACTATCAGACATGCAAACCGGAGTTGGTAAAGTACGGCGAGAGAGTACAATAATTGCTAACTCAAATCCCTGCCTACACCCTGGAAAGCATACCGCACGTGGAAAATAGCAAGGCGGATGCATTAGCCAAGTTCGCTAAAGAACCAGCCGACGAAAACCTCGATGACATAAGGATCGTTGTGCAAAGCCGCCAGGTTCTTGCACCGGCAGAGATATCTCCAGAGTCGTCCGAAGAAAAGGGAGTGACCGAGCAAGCGACCCTACAAATAAAAGACCAGGAAAAGGCTAAGGATTGGAGAGAAGTCTTTATAGACTACTTCCCGTCGAGCACCTGAAGATGCGTCGTCAAGACATCAGCTCATGAAACGAGCTCTATCCTTCGCCCTTGTCAATGATACTCTGTATAAGAGATCGTTCGACTCCCTGTGGCTAAGATGCCTGGGACCTGAAGAAGAAAGAAGAGTCGTCCAAGAAACTCACGGCGGACTCTGCGGTTCTCACCAAGCAGGGCCGAAGATGAAACTGAAGATCAAAAGGATGGGCTACTATTGGCCTACGATGATCCAAGACTGTCTCGAATACGTGAAGCAGTTCCACTCATGCCAAATCCATGGGGACTTCATCCACCAGCATCCAAATCCGCTACACCCAACGGTGGCTAGCTGGCCGTTCGAAATGACCCTCCCATCAATTATTTGTCGTTGGACTGGACTGGGAAGCGTGGGAAAGGAAAAGAGTCACCTCCCACACATTCCATTGGAGGATGGATAGAATGCAAAGCTAGCTTCCAATTCACTTTTTGACTCCCTAACGACCGGATCTATATCATCTCACAGCGGAGCTCAACCTCCTCCGCAAGGAAACCCGAAAGCATATCAACTTGATCTTTAGGTGAACCAACCAACTGATACCAATGATTTGGTAGGTTCTAAGGAGCCGGTTTGACAGGAAGCTTTTGAAAACGCAGTGCACCCCGGTAAATAAGGAACAAGATGAATACAGAAGTTAAACGAGCACCCCACACCCGAAAGGTACCCCACATAGGCCTTCCCCGAAACCCCCCAGTCACTAAGGTAAACAAAGTAGAAAAGGCTTGAGCTGATCTCCTAAATGAGAGACTGACTCTCGTAGTTCACTTAGGCAAGAAGCTTCTTCTTTTCTATTAGATTAGTATTATTTAGTGATCCCGGCTCGGTGAGTCCCTTCTTCCGTGATGAACTATTGGCACTAGTCCTACATTTTGTCTCTGTGGACCGAGGAGAAAGGTGGCGCAGCTCTTTCGTCGATAGGATATGATCCAGTAGCTGGCTGGACCTTAGGGAGAGGGTCTTTGAAGACAAAGAAAATATTGATTTTAAGTGGAATGAATTTCTCGATATCTCATTCCAATCTCAGGGATTCGATTCGCACCTAACTCGCACTGCTTTCAAGAGCAACTGGTTCCACAGTTTCTTTCTCCGCAGCCATCTTTGCTTCATGCTCAGCAGCCTCTCTAGCCTTTCTTTCTGCGGCCTTCCTCGCCTTGTATCCAGTGTTCTCCGGTCCTTTCTCTCAGCATCATCATGTCAAAGAGTATGTTAGTCAGTTTTGGGATTCTTGTGGGGAACTGACATAATCGGGCCTATTGAACCAGCATCGTCCAGAGGACATCGGTTCATACTGGCGACAACTGAGTACTTCTCCAAGTGGGCAGAAGCAGTACCACTAAGAGAAGTGTAGACGGAGAATATCCTCCATTTCTTCAAGACACACATCATCTATCGGTTCGGCACTCCGTGACGGATTATCTCCAATAACTGGCCGGCCTACAGAAGTCAAAAAATCAGCCGCTTCGTGCAACAACATAATATAGACTGGATATACTCTTCGGTCTATAATCCCTGAGCTAACAGTCTGGCTGAGGCTTTCAACAAGACCTTGATGAAGATCGTGAAAAAGACACGAGAGACTGCATGAACCTCTCTGAGCGTATCTAACTACGTTCAAAACGGCCATAAACACAATGCCGTATGCATTGGTATTCGGCGCTGATGCAGTGCTCCCCTTGGAGATAGAGCTACCCTCTCTACGAGTGGCGGTCCATTATGAGCTAACAGACGATGAGAATGCTTATCTTCGCCTGGAAGAGCTCGATGCTCTCGATGAAACTCGTCTTATGGCGCAGCAAAACTTGGAGGCTTACAAAGCAAAGATGACGTGCTCATACGAGAGACTGACTAGGCCGAGAACATTCCGCCAAGACGAACTCGTGCTAGTGGTCAAAAGACCTATGATCCCCAATCATGCCAAACGGGGGAAATTCAAGCCGAATTATGAAAGCCCGTACATCATAGACAAAGTATACTAGGGTGGGGCTTACTTGCTCATGAATATGCATGGCGAAAGACCCTTCAGGCCAATAAATGGCCGGTTTCTAAAAAAATACTACGCCTGACGAGTTACGGCCTAAGTTAATGATAGATGACGGCGCCTATGTCCACTCGCTATCTTCCCAAACCCAAACTCTATAAATAGTATCCGACAGCGGACCGAAACGTCCTTAAACTAACAATGGACCGTAATGTCCTTAAACTAACAACTGACCGAGATGTCCTAAAACTAACAATGGACCGAAATGTCCTAAAACTAACTACTGACCGAAACGTCTTTAAACTACTACAAACCCACAGCATCGTTGGGACGACGCGTAAAAAAAAGGGGGGTACGTCCAGAAGCGAAATGGGCACAGATGAAAACCCGAAAGGGCTCCATGAGTAAAAACGGCAGGGCTACCGGCGAGTTTGTGAAAACTCGAAAGGGTGCAATCTCGTTAAAAGACACTTGCAAAGTCCTCTCGTCCCTGTAAAGAGAAAATACCCGCATGAGATCCTTACGACTCACAAAGGAGAAACACACTTAGGGATCCCCACGATTCCTAAGGAGAAATTACACTTACGAGATCCTCATGACTCGTAAGGAGAACCCTCTTATGAGACCCTCACGGCTCATAAGATTCAAAAGCCTTAAGCTACAGGGATCTGAACCTGTTCTTAAGCGATCACAATCCCCAGAATGCCCTACAAGCGTTTCAATACCGACCCTTGTATACAATCCACGGGCACGAATAAAAATTTCCCTAACAAAGTCCCACCCGCGACTAGGGATATGCTCACAAGGTGAACGACCCTTGTAAGTTCTCTCGACTTATAAGGGGGAAACACTCTTGTAAGATCCTTACGACTTATAAGAGACCATACACTTAAGAATCCTCACGATTCTTAAGGAGAAAACACACCTACAAGATTCTCATGACTCGTAGGGAGAAATACCTTTATGAGACCCTTACGGCTTATGAAGTCAAAAGCCTTAGTCAACAGGATCTTAACCCTATTTGCTAAGCCACCTTTGTTCGAACCGATAAAGGCAAATGATGATTCGCTCCTGGCAATATCCCAGTGGTAGCGATGCTGATGCCTAAATCGGTATCAGATCCCAAGTCCCATACTCGCAAGAAAAAATCAGCAAGCCAAATATGCATATGAAATAGCAGAAATGATGGGGCAACTTGCAACAAAATCAGCAAGTAAAAATATATGCATACAAAATAGCCAAAATGTTTGGGCAACTCGCAATAAAAAAAAGTGAGTAAAAAGAAAAAATAGCCGAAATGATTGGGCACCGTGAAAAATAGCCGAAATGATTGGGCAATCACGACTTTCGCGATACAAAAAGCTGAAATGATAGAGCATCGCGGAAAGAAAACAAAAAAAAATATACATATGAAATGAAACTTTTGCCCTACAGGTGAGATCACATCGATCCATGTATACAATCCAGGGGCACAAACAAAGAGGGAAGCATATCCTCCCACCAGGCTCCATCAGAAAGAGAGCCAAGTCTCGATAGCAACATCTATAGCCTGGAGACCCACAACAATGTTCCTCCTCATTCCAGCAGGATTCGGACGCGACAATCAATCTCGGAGCCACGGCAGAGTCCCTAGTTCCAAGTCTCGACGGCCACATCTACAGCCTGGAGACCCACAACAGCGTTCCTCCTCATTCAAGCAAGACTTGGACGCGACAATCAATCTCGGAGCCACGGCATAATCCCTAGTTCCAAGTCTCGAGGCCACATCTATAGCCTGGAGACCCACAACAGCGTTCCTCCTCATTCCAGCAGGATTCAGACGCGATAATCAATCTCGGAGCCATGGCAAAGTCCCTAGTTCCAAATCTCGACGGTTTACAGACAACCTAGAGACCACCTCGACATTCGTCTCGTTACAGTAGACGCAACGTCAGCAAAGCGGAGCCGTGACAAAGTTCCCAGTTCCATGACTCGGCGGTGCACAGAAAACCGAAAGTCAATCCTGACCCTGTATGGCTAAAGTCAATCCTGGCCCCGTATGGCTAAAGTCAATCCTTACCCCGTATGGCTAAAGTCAATCCTGACCCCATATAGCTAAAGTCAATCCTGACCCAGTATGGCTAAAGTCAATCCTGACCCTATATGGCCAAAGTCAACCCCTGACCCCGTGGACCACGGCTAAAGTCAATCCTGGCCCCGTGGAAAACGGCCAAAGTCAACCCTCGACCCCCCCGTCAAAGCAATGCTTTGATTTAGGAGCAGGTCAACTCATCATCACTTACGAGTCCTCTCGACTTGTAAGGAAGAAAATTCTCTTAGAAGATACTTACGACTCTCAAGAGAAAACACACTTAGGAATCCTTACGATTCCTAAGGAGAAAATACACCTACTGGATCCTCTCGACCTGTAGGGAGAAAAGTCTTTATGAGACCCTCATGGCTCATAAAGTTGAAAAGTCTTAGGTGACAGATCCTAACCCTGTCTCCTAAGCCATCACTGCCCTGCAGGGAGGTCAAGATAGACTATCTACGGGCCACACTCCCCGAAGTCGAACATCGACAAGGAGGGAAACAATCACTTATGAGTCCTCTCAACTTGTAAGGGAGAAAATTCTCTTGTGAGATCCTTACGACTCTCAAGAGAAAAACACACTTAGGAATCCTCACGATTCCTAAGGAGAAAACACACCTACGAGATCCTCTCGACTCGTAGGGAGAAAAGTCTTTATGAGACCCTCACGGCTCATAAAATTGAAAAGACTTAGGCAACAGACCAGAACCTGTTTCCTAAGCCATCACTACCCTGCAAAGAGTCCAAGATGGACAGCTACCTACTATCTACAGGACATACTTGCTAAAATCGCATGGCAACAATACAGTAAAGATAAGGAAGCAACAGTGGGAGATAAAAAAATGTGTATCTTTTATTCATGAATTCAATTGAGTACAAGACGAATCATATAAAAGAATAAAAAATGGATACATGTTATTCAAAGATTACAAATGTTTAATTGATACAAAGGCGGCTACTGAGAAGGAGGCGTTTTCAATAAGTCAGCCAGTTGCTCGCGCGCTCATCTCAACTCCTTTTCATGGTCAGCCGCTGCAACCAGCTCCGCTTCGACTCGAGCCCGTTGCTGCAAGCAAGACGAAAGTTTCTCATCGATTTCCCGTTGAGAAACTTCGCGATGCCGCGTAACCCGCTCCAGAAGGTCGAGCTTTTGCCTTAGTACTAGTCCGTCCGAAATGCATTGTCGCAAATTGTCAAAGACAGCCCTCAATTGCGCAGCGCTTGCTTCAACTTGGGCGCGTAGTCGGGCGGATTCACCTGAAGCTTCCCCGCGTTCCTTCCGCCTCAAGGTCGCTTCTTATTTGAAATGGAGGAAGAAGGGAACGCTCTGCTCAACCCATGCAGCCGTTGAGAATTCAAAACCAACATTTCTGGAACGGGACGCCTGAGCTCAATCTTATGCAGACAGGCCTCGATCTTCCTGCAGTAGTTAACCCAAGACTCGACGATGCCCTCGCTATGGAAGTTCACGAGCATCACCAACATGAGATTAACTTTAGCGGAAAAATCTGCAGCAGATGCAAAGGCTTTGGCATCAAGGTCCTCGACGAACTCGCTTAACATCCGTAGGCTATTCGCAACACCCCTGGAAGAAGGGCGTCTAGCAAAAGGCCCTGCCGGCATGGGAATCTGAGACTCGAAGGGAGCTGGAGTCGGTGTGATTGCTGCAAAACAAATCATAGTCAGATATCAGTTTAAGAGATAAAGAAGATGCAAGAGCGATGAGGGCTACTATACCGGCTACGACAGGTGGCAGAGCTGGGAGTACTGGTGGCGCGACAATTCTCTCGTCCTCTCCTTCAATTTGTAGTGTTGTAATCAATTTAAAGTTAGAAACGGCAGGGTCATCCGTTAATGAAAAGAAGGGACGTCGGTTAGAAAAGATATTCACCGGCACCAATAGGTAAAGCGACTTCCGACTGGAAGGAGAAATGTGGGCTCAACACCTGATAAAGATGATCGAAGAGAACTCTTGTAAGGTTGTGACGATGCATGGTCAGTACAAAGGAGATAACATCCACAATTTAAATTAGACAAATCGCAAACCCATACATTCCAGCATTTGAGAGGACGCGAGAGAAGGCGAAGGGTCGGCGACCGCCAAAGCAGCAACCGAATACGCTTCTTTGGGTGGCACGACCTCAATGCTCACCACACTTGCATTAGAAACAAAAGAAATGCCGTCAGAAGGGATTGAAAGGGATTACAGAATAAAAAGGAAAACAATGACTCAAAATCTACCTGATGAGTCACCAATCGAAACTGCGACAAGAGCATCACTAGGCGCAGCGACTCTTTCGCTTTCCTCTATTGGAAGGGTTTCGGCACCAGTGGCTTCATCCCCTGATTCTACGAGAGCCGTCGTGACACTCGTAATGCCGGGCGATGGCAGGGAACTGCGAGGGGAAAGGGTAACAATTGGGACAGTCCTGGATTCCTGAGAAAGAGTGGCCACTTCGGGCTCGGTGGTTGCCGTCATTTCACCTACCACCTCCTCATCAGGACTTGGCCCTATAGGGTATGATATATGAGAATTTGAAGATCAAACTTTAATAAAAGGACCCAGTGTTACGTTACCTTGGGATGACCTTTCAATTGCTTCCCGAGCCATGCGTACCGCCTATCTATGAGCAGTAGACAGGACGGCCGGAGCACCCTCTGGAGAAACAGGGACAGAGGAAGCAGTGCTCGAGCCTGCACCTACAGCTAAGGCGGCATTGCGTTCCTTCGCTGCATGCCTCTTACGCTTCCTTTCAGCCTGAGCCGCGAGAGCTGACCTCCTCGGGACTTCCGATAAGGGTAAGCTATCATCCGAACCAAGTTCTGCCTCTGGAGCCTCTACAGCGTCCGTCATCGGCTATTTGAGCGAAGCTTCTTTCGGAAATACTGGGGGAGCTGGGACTTTGGCAGCCGGCCTTGGGAGCGTCGCCGCGTCACCATGCGGGATTGGCACCGCACTCGGGATAACCTGAGTCGAAGTAGTCCCTGTAATAAAAAAGGGGGGTCAAACTATCCATAAAGAAAAAAGGGAACGAAGGTACAATGAACCGAAATATACCGAGGCCCAAGGAATCGTGAAGCCTTTCCTCCTCTTCGAAAGTTTTGAGAGAAGCTGCAAGAGCTTCTTCGGCGGAGATACCTGTCGAAGAAGAAAGCATTAGTCTAAGCATAGAGATTAAAATGACTACGGAAAGATAAGACTGAAGTATACCTGATTGAGTAATGGTGATCAGAGTGGCCTCATTGCGAGCCAATTGCACTGAAACTGCGATAGCAGCCTCCAGATCGGTATCATCCGGCGCCATGAATAAACTTTCATTGGTCCCGTATTCACTCAAGCCCTCGCTATAGGGAGCGTGGGGCTCCTGTCCGAGTATGACGTCGACAGAAAACATCGACGTTTTCTTTTTCTGTGAGCGAGTGCCGGTGCCGATAACACAAGCTTGCGCTTGGTGGGCAACTTTGGACGACGAGTTCCAATCTCCGCACCCACACCGGACTCGGGAGGCGCCATGACTACTGCTTTTTCGGGCACACGAGGTACGGGCATCTCTAGAATAACACGTGGCACCACAGCCGCAACAGCTTCCCTCAAGGGAGGACGGACAATGGTCCGTCGCTTTAAGGGAACGGCTGGATTACCAGCCGGGGCGGTGCCCTTGCGATCAAGAAGCAATCGCTTTTCTTCCCTAATAACGGCGCCCATCGAATGCTGGTACCATGCCACATATACGTTCAGGGCTTTTGGAACGCAACTCGGTTCACTAATAAAGAAATTGGAGCCGGTATTCAATCGCATAAAATGGTGCAACGCGCTCCGGATACCCTCTTCAGTAGCAGCCGGTTCTGCCAAGAAGGCCTCAAGCGGGACGCCCTTGTTATAGCTTAATTGCTGGGCGAAACGATGCGGGTTGTACCTCATGAACAACGCCGAATCATTCTGCCTAAACACCAGAAAGCCCGGCCTGATGGAGTATAAATGAAGAATCTCCCGAGCTTTCAAGATAGGGGCCCCGTCTTTAAAAATGTCCCGCAATGGCTGCACCGTTTTTGCGGACTCCTTGCCAATGTTCAGAATCTTATCGGTAAAGGTCATGCCATCTCCAACCGTGTGCGGACGAAGGAGCAAACCCCTAGCTTCCCGCTGGGACGAATTTACAATAGATGCGTCAACTAGCCGCATGATCCGAGGGAAGTTATACTTGTCGTAGAAGCAAGGCCTTTTGTGGACACCGAAAACGCCAAGGACATGTAGCTCG
Organism: Agapanthus africanus; assembly: GCA_030015575.1. NCBI lineage: Eukaryota > Viridiplantae > Streptophyta > Magnoliopsida > Asparagales > Amaryllidaceae > Agapanthus > Agapanthus africanus. The sequence continues at coordinate 334,821,310 of CM057349.1, forward strand.
ATCCATGATATAAAATAATGCATCGAGAAGTTAACGTGCTGCACCCCTGGTTCAGTAGTGTCTGCCGCCAAGCTGAGGCCGTGTTACAAATGGGCTAACCCAGCGACCCCGACGGCCACTTGCATCCCAACAACCATTCGGTGAGCTGGATAAAAAACGGACGGCCTCATATGGCGAGGGTACATTGGAAGCACAAACCAGCTTAGCCATAGCCCGAGGAACCCCAAAAAGAACGCTTCTTCGTCAATCCCAGGAGCTGCAAGCTCTGTGAAAGAGACGACCTGGGTGTTGGGGAGAAAGAAATTCCTCTGATCCGCCTCCACTGCCGGATGGTTGTCCAAACCAAAGCCAAAAGGATCGTTGAGTTTGGCGAATTTCGCGGTTTCCTTCGACAGGACTTCTGAGCGAAGAAAACGGGCGATGAAATCTGTGAAATTAACCCCACGGCCTCCGGATTCGAGAAAAAGGCTCTCATAGATATTCAACACCTTTATCAAACTCGGGAATTGGTGTCGAATAGCATTCTCCGGGGTAAGACCCATTACCACTGATTTGGTGGCAAAGATGTACTCGTCCGGAGGAAGCAGCTCCTCGTAGTGTTCTCCCCTAACAGGTAAGCCAGATACTTATGCAAACTCCTCTAAAGAAATCGAGACTTCTTAATCCAACAAAAGGAAGGTGTGGGTTGGAATATTCCATTGCTCCAAAAATGCCTTGACCTACCATGCAGGAGGCGTAGAATATTGAAAGAGAGAAGCGTAAATCGCGGGATACAACCCGAGCTTCAGCAGCTGCGACTTCTTGGCTGACAAAATATAGTGGGCCCATTGCAAATACCCAGCTGGATGATGAGGAATTAGGCCTATCATGTACGGCTGTCCCCAAGGATGCGACTCACTCTGGCATATACGCCGTCGTAGAGTATCCAAAGCCGCCGGCGGCTGTACGGGTATTGCAGCCATAGAAGGCTGAAGGAGACCCTCTGAAGTCCAATTGACCTCCTCCACGGCATAGTTTATCGGGGGTGCATCTGCATAAGGGATCGCCGAAATAGGCTCCGAAGGTGTCGCGCAAGAAAAGCTCCGTCGACCTTTGATGATTTGACTGTACCATGTTCTCCACAAATGAAGGTTCTTTTGGTCTGGATCATGATCTTTGATCAGTGCAAACACTTCCCTATCAACAGGTGCTTTGGGGAATCCGCCTTCCGAACGGACGAACGGGAAAGAAATGTCGAAAGACATAGTACCTGCGTGGAAAAGAACAAAAAAATTAGCCGTCAATGCTACAATTTAAGTTCTGACACTTGGCACTTTAAATTCGTGCCGCACTGCAATGCAGTGAAAAGGGACCAAGGGGGGACCCGCACAATCTAGATGATAACTCATCATTAATAAAAAGTCTCATCATTTGATGAGACAGTCATTAAATGAGGAAATCCTAAAAGGATTCTCATTTAATAAGGGCCCCTCGGGCCAAGGAGTAAATCTCTTCAGAGAGCAGTGCTCTTCAACAGATATGACATCTGTCATAATTAATGATGAAGGAATAAAAATTCCCCCAAAAATTTTGAAGAGCTACGCTCTGAAGATGGAATAATCCATCAAAAACTTTAAGAAGCAAAGCTTTATTGAGTTAAAAATTCTTAGATTTTTAAGATCTGCAAGATGAACTCTAATAGTTCTTCTTTAAAAAATGGGTTAAGAGACCCTAAGAAAGATCTCTTTAGATCTTTGGTTTCAAGAGAGCAAAGCTCTGTTAACAAAACCCTAAAAAGTTTTCTTTAGATCTATGATCTGAAAAGAGCAAAGCTCTGTTAATGGGTGAAACCCTAGATTATTGACTAATCCCTTCAAAAGATTTAATTTTTACCTAAACTTTGACAGAGTTCTGTCCCTAAGAAAGTTCTTAAGACAAAGAGCTATGCTCTGAAGGAGAATTAATTCTCAGAAAACAAGAAAGAAGATGAACAGAGATCATCTCAAGGGCCAAAGACCCTATTTATAGGCACTGAGAGCCGTTTCAACTTATGAGTCGATCCAATGGCACAGACGCTGCCACCGCTGCAATCACGTGTAGGCCACGTGAGCGCAACGGTAGGGGGCATTTGTTTCCCCAATCAGAGCAAAGCCCTGTTCGAATTTTGAAATTTGAAATGAAGCAGCGCTTCATAACAGCGCCAGCGCTGAGAGTCAAAGACTCTGAGGCAGCGCTCACGTGCAAAGCACATGAGCGCTAGCGTTAAGAGCGCTGCACTCTAAGCAGCGCACCACGGGCAAAGAACGTGAGCGTTGCACTTTAAGCAGCGCACCACGTGCAAAGCACATGAGCGCTAGCGATAGAACAAAATGTTCTCGACCCTTGGATCAAAGATCCAACGAACATGATTAAAAATCATCAATTGACCAGAATAAAATTCTGTTAAGAAAACATTCCTCAGAATCTTTCTAAATAGGAAAGATTATGCTCTGAAAATCAGAGCACCGTTGGATCAATGATCCAATGGCGATTAAAAATCACCAAAATATAGAATAAATTCTGTATGGGAAAAGATTTCCCAATCTTGTTAAAAACAAGAAGATTGCCTTCTGTAAAACAGAAGCCCTTGGATCAAAGATCCAACGGTGGGGAAATCCCCAAATCAATTAGAGAAAAGATCTCTTCAACTGATTCAATAAATCAGCCTTCACTATATAAAGGCCCCAAGACTTCAAGTCTGATACAGAGGACCCCCCCCAAACTTTGAGAAAGTTCAGAGAGAAGAGCAAGCTCTTAGCAAAAGAAGAATTTTTTCAAGGTAAAATAAAGAGATCAAAGTATCTCATCATAAAAAAAGAACATAGTTCTTATGCTAGATCATAGATCTTTAAGACAAATTGTCTTTCATAAAAGAGATCATAACATCTCATTATAAAAAGGGGTGGAGAATAATTCAATTCTCTTAGGATCATAGATCCATAAAGGCAAAACCTTTCACCAAAAACATAAGAGATTGAAACATCTCCTGTAAAATAAGAACTTTGTTCTTAGATCCACGAGACAAAGTCTCTTATAAGAGAGAATTCAATTCTCAGAGCGCAAAGCTGCCTAAAAAGAGCCCTAACACTCCGATTAAATGAAGCGCCTCAGCGCTTCAAATCTAACGCACAACACTGCAGAGCCTTTGCGCTCCAAATTTTACAAGAAGCGCTCTGCGCTCATTGACTGGCGCTCAACGCCAAGCACGCCACGTGCTCCTCATGTGTGCGCTACTTAAACAAAAGCGTTTTGCGCTCTTTGACAAGCGCTCAACGCCAAGAGTGCCACGTGCTTCTCACGTGTGCGCTACTTAAACAGAAGTGCTTTGCGCTCTTTGACTGGTGTTCACCGCCAAGCGCGCCATGTGCTCCTCACGTGTGCGCTACTTTCATAAGAAGCGTTCTGCGCTTATTGACTGGCGCTCAGTGCCAAGCGCGCCACGTGCTCCTCACGTGTGCGCTACTTCATAAGAAGTGCCTTAGCGCTCTAAATCTAGTGACCAGCGCCAAGCGCGCCACATGCTCCTCACGTGTGCGCTGAGAGAACGTAAATTGTTCTTTAAATAAAGCCCCAGAGCTATGATAAGTGCTCAGCACTCAATAAAAGACAAAAAGTCTATCAGAACTCAAATCAATGCTCAGCATTGTTAAATGTTTAACATTTTAACTAAATGGGCCGAGCCCAAAGTGGCCACAGAACCCTACCTCAGATTAATTGAGCTCATATGCTCATAAATCTTTAATCTTAGTCCCAAATTGGACTACAGATCTCCCAACCAATATTGGTCCAAGGGTACATCTCTTCACTCCTCTGATATTTGTCGTTGTAATCCTTCAACGTCTTCAGAGAGGTGACGGGTCCCGACAACAAGACATTCCATGGACTGTGGGGTCCTTAAACTCATGGACTATGATGTCCTTAAACTTTACAGACTATGACGTCTTTAAACTATAGACTATGATGTCCTTAAACTCCATGGACTATGATGTCCTTAAACTTTTGGACCGCAAAGTCTCTAAACTAAAACAATAGAGCCCAAATACTCTTTTGTTGGATCTAAACGATCCTGTTAAGTAGATCTTAGTTTAAAATTAGACTAACGTATCCTTAATAAACATTTAAGTTGATCTTGATCTCAATGAGATTAACGATCCTTAAACCCAAACCAAACCCAAATCTTAGAAAATACAGATTTGGACTAATCTACGCCCTACGGACGACGACAACATAAATTAGTCTCCGTATACAATCGGGCAACCAAAAAACAAAAAAAAAAAACACGACACGAAGTGACCAACTGGAAAAGGAGAAAGTGGTTACCGTGATGCGGTAGCGTAATTAACTGCAGGGGCTTGCACTTGCAGGGAAAAGCGTCCCCACAATCAAAAACCCCTCAACGAGGGGGAATCTGACAAAGTCTGCTATATCGGCTGCATCCGTCTAAAACTCCGATATACGGTGCCATAAATCAACTTGGCATCATTGGAGAGGTGGACGGATAAAACCAAATAGCATCTGCCCCTAAATTCAGGCAAGACGTTTGTCTTTCCAGTTTTCGGCGGAGAACAGTACAGATAAACATGTACCCCTTTTTTCTTTTTTTTTTGAATAATATAATTTCTTTTCACATCGGCTAAATTCTTCGAACTAAGTCCTCACGCAAGATAGACTTCGACACCGACCCATAACCCCACCCCTCCTTCTTTTCCTCGGCTCCGAAATAAGAGGCATGAATAGGGCACAAGTCGGCCGGTGCGAGAAAAAAAGGGGGGAGGGGGAGAGGGAGGAGAGAGAGATGATACACCATAATCTTGACCAAGAGAAAATTTATTTATACTTTATTCAGAGGTATTCTTGGCTCCACAGCCTTACAAACATTACAGTAAAGGAGGAAGAGGATTAAGAAAACATTAATGATGGTACTCGGAAGAGAGCTCCTCCAGCCGAGCCAAGAAAACCTCCGCTCGCTCCTTCTGACGGTGCCCATAGACCCTAGAAGCTAGGGATTCCTCGGGATCCCCAACCATCGAGCACGACGCTACAACCAACCGCTGCTGGAAACATTCGAGTAGAATGTCCACCGAGCGATCCCTCCGACTCTTCGAGATAAGACCAAGCTCATGGGCCATATGCATCTTATCAAACGCCTCATCCATCGCCTGCGGGGACAGAACATTATAAAGACCCGGGGATGAACTCCATGTCGCGTAGATTAGCACTTGCAGGAGAGGAGATCGTCGGGGAAGTAGACGACCGCAGTGCCCCTTTAAACGACTTATCACAGCCTCATACGTCGCCTCGGAACGGTCAAGACCATAGAAATACACGCCATCTCAGGACACGATCTCTCTGATGGTGTAAACGCGGCCTGTCATCTTTAAGGAACGTAGCATCTAGGAGTAATTCAACCACGCCTTCGATATTTATAGCCTCAATAAAAAATCTTCCAACGGTCGAGATCTTCTTGTGCTACAACGCAAATCATGGGATGTTGCACTTTCCAAATGAGGCACGACCACATGGTGTTAGTGTATATGCCCTAGAGGCCATTATTGTATCATACTGGTTTGTATATTACTTAATGGAAGCTTGGGATATTCATAGTTGTATTGACAGTCTTGCTCAAAATAGTAGTATGCTACTTGGTTTGTTTCTACTTCAATATGTGCATGCGTTTCTTTTAACATATCGCTTATACATATTAGTAGAGCTCTTAGGATCTTTGCTTGATTACCAGCGTTGTGATGGCAGTCACACTAGTGGGGGCTGGGTAATCTACAAGCACATCCTTATACAGGTCCCTAGTCGTAGGATTATCGAGACGGGGCATCGATACTCCGGAGTAGTCTAGTGTATACGCTTCTCATCCCAGAAGGGGAGATGGTCTGTTCCACAGCCATTAGTACGTCGTACTAGAGATAGTATGCAGGTGCTCGTTAGTTACGAGTACACCGGACAGGACTCGTCGGGAACTGTTGGTTAGTATTATACCTATCGTCGGGTAGCAGTTCCCAGGTGACATGAGTACATCTTAGTCCGTCGACTTGATACTGCTACTTCTCCTCGAGTGTGTTCCCACTGTACTTTGATTACTAACCTACCACGGTTCAAAGGAGTCGTGCAAACAGGTAGTAGTTGGGTGCAGTCCCGAAGCACTTGGAGGCAGTGGCGGTTAGATAGGATTCGTCTCTCCTAGTATTGGGGGTTGATATCGTGCAGTGTTCGGAGAGCCATTACACAAAGTTCCTGGCCAGGGCAAGCGAGACTTACTGGTAAGTATTCCAGTAGTTTCTCAGGGTGTTTTGGGCTACACTCCGGTATGACTTATTGCGCTATTAGGGATCTGACGATTACCGCCCCCTAGGCCCGATATGCGATACTCTTAGACGAATAGACCGGACTGTACGGAGATTGTCACATTTAGGCTCAGTAGGAGTTCAGATGGGTTTTCCTTATCGGCCTTCTTATCAACATCTACCTGGGGACCGTTACGTACAGCTAGTGCCGCTTGCGGCCTGTGGTTAAACCCACTGCCAGCGTAGTGTCGAGTCTTTAGAGTCCTACACAGAGGGTTTCCCTACTTCAGGCAATTGATGTAGACGTCGTATGGTTTTATGACCTGGGCTTCGATCACGTACGTGTACTTGTACACTGATGATGATCAGGTAGACAATACTGGTGGGCTTTGGTTTAAGCCGGATTCTAGTATTGTATTATTGGATTGTTATCGTCTCAAGGTATCCGTGTTTTTCGAAATGTGGATACGGGTATGTATATACGGTATGAGGGGCATTCTTGTAATTTGTCGAGGTATGCTTCTAGAAGGTGCCACATCATTATTGGATTTATCCATTTTTTAAAATAGATTAATGATGTGGAAATGGAAGAGACATGCTTGGCATGGTGGGGGAATGGCTCATGGATTAAAATATGTGTTTGGATTCCCTATTGAGGCATGGCCCATATATTTTATAGTTTTTCTAACCATGGCTCAATAAGTGAGATGAGGGATTATATATGTGAGCCATTCTCTACACTTGTTTTTTTTATGCTTCATTTTCTTCACTTGAGATTTCTTGAGTTGCTCTCCTTTCTTGAGATCTCTAGGTCTCTTCCATCATCTTCTTCCTCAATACTAAACCCTAACATTCACATGTGTTGTGAGACAAGGGTTTAGTGAGACAAACAATCCATTAACACATTCTACATCTCCTAGGCTAGTTGGCTTAGCAAACCTTCTACCCTAGTTACCTCACTTGGATGTTGAAGCTTGGAGCACAAACCTTTGCGGTGGATCATCTTTGACAAGAGAAGACCGATGGCGAAAGCTTGATCCGATCACTGAGGAGCCTTAGAGAGGACCACTAGAAGACCCGAAAGACTTGATCTACTAGGTATAAGAATCTACCATAGTAGATAAATTCTCAAGTTAGTCTAGCTAGTTAAGGCTTTAGTAAGATCATGGATTAATAGCCGGTGTTGCGTAGTCAAAAGATTACCGTTTTTGAAATTTCCGCCTCCCCGTGAACCGCGAGGTGCGCGACACTAGCTTACAGTGGTATCAGAGCCTATAAAACCTTAACTAGCTAGTTAGAAAAGTGTTAGAAATTCGATTGCCGAAAAAATCGCAAAAATGCGTCAAAGTTGCACGGTTTCTGTCGATTTTCAAAACTGGTCCAAAAATGTTTTCAGGGACCTTAAAAATACGTGCAGGCTTTTTGAAGGGCACCCAAGAAAAACGAGATCGTAAATCGGTTAGACCGCCGCGGAAGCGCGGTGAAACCATGCATTTTGCAGCGGATCCGCTGCCGAGTCGACTCTGAGTCAACTCGTTTTTCCGGCAGTGTGTCTATCTTGGTGTTTTGTGATTTTTCTGATATTTTGTTTCTACCCAGAATCTTTTGTGTACTGTGTTGTACTTGGGGTCGATTCAAATTTGGTAATCGATTGAAATTCTAAGTACTTTAGCTAATCGGATCTTCTGTGTTTGATATATGTGTTTGGAAACGTCGACTAATTGCTATACGTCGATTGGTCGGGGTTGCACATATCTGTGATGTTATTGTGATGGTTTGTGTATATGAACTTGTTGGATCGTCGTGGATGAATATCCGGGGATGTGAGATGAGGGTTTTCATTCTTTCATTCGATGTAAATTTGTAATGTGATGTAATATTATTTTTTGCGGGGCACATCCGGGTTGAGGTTGTAGCCACCGTTGTATTATTTCTTTTACTGTTTTTGCTCCTAGGATAGACCCAAAGTGGGGTGCACAAACTACCGGATACTTTGAAGTGCCGAGTGGCCTACTCACTTTATTGAGGGAGGTTGCTTCACTTCGGGTATTTGGCGGGTAGTTTTCTGCACCCGTAGGGGTCTAGGGTGGGGTTTTGGCTATTCATCACAACCGTGGAGTTCGTCTTTCGTTACAGGCTCAAACGAAACGCGAAATTCCTAGTATATCCAATGTGTTCATCTGTGATCTGGAATGCATATCATTGCGTCTGATGAATGGATATTATTATATTTGTATTATATAATAGACGTTGCTTATGTTTTGCATCCGCGCTAGTCCAGCCCCCGCTCTGTCATTAGTTAAGTACCCTAACGGGTGATGACGGGGCTCCATGGCAAATGCGGATAGCATAAGCGTACGTTGTATTTTCGTTGTTTTCTGCAATGGTAGATTAATTGATGGGACTGCATTACATTAATACAAAGCAAACAAACCAAAGCTGAATCGTTGAAACAAATTTTAAAACCACTCGATTATTTTAAAACAACAGACTTTTAAACGCGGAGCTTAAAACCACTCCTTTTAAAAGCTATCAGGTTCCTTCAATTATATCAAGTTCACTACGTTCACGGTTTCGCCAAAACCATTCGTAGCCCTCCATCATTTCATATGAATAGTCAGTAGTATTCAAGCTATGTTTGTTGGTCTTCGTCAAAGCATAGTGATTGGTGGCTGCCGGGTATTTATATGTAGCATAGATAGATGCGTTGGTTTGGGACAGTCGTATTACCTTGTTGGCCTTCGTCAAGGGTATATACGGGTGGGTTCAAATTAACCTGGACGTAGAACTTAACATGTGACTTATGATTTGTTGGCCTTCGTCAAGGTCATAAGAGTATGGGGAAAAAATCCACATCAGGAGTTTCTAAAGAAACTGAAACTTGCTAGTGCTGCATACCATTTGGAGTGTGATAATGTTGGTAGGATTCCTTCAGGGTTATCACACAATGATATTTGGATCCCGATCCTACTGTGAGTATCCGCTACTCCCCGGAACATTCTTCACTTAACGATCAATGCTATAAACCAAGTAGGTGTCAAGAACAGTGTTAGCGGGGCTACGCCTCCAGGGAAAAGAGGTTATTTAATTAAGGAACTTCGCGAAAGCGTCGTAAAACCTCCTTCGAAGTACCGACACTAGCCTGGATGAACGATTAAGCAAGTATTGTACGGTGAGATTAATCCTGACTAATTCTTCTTTTATGGTTTGAGGAAGGATTCGAGAAACGGTGGGAGCCATCCTGTTTAGATAAATTAAAAATCAATCTAAACTTGCAAGAGCATCATGCTAAGTGTTTTCTTCTCTCTCTCTTGCAGCAACCCCGTGACCAGACATAGGTTACATCTAGATAATAAAATGACTGAATCTGACTATAATTACTGGCAAAGGTCTGTCAGATGTCTATTGTCTATGACAAGATGGGACACCTCATTACTACTCAAGCCCCTGCCGTCCCATGTCCACTCTCCACCGTCATGGATATTGATACCCGTAAGATATCAGAAAAGACTGTGCGAATGCCAAGTGCCTCGTGTTGGCCTCAGTAGATAATGTAAACCAGAGGCAGCATGAGAAGATGGAGTTAGCTTCCATTTTCCTCCATAACAAAGATTTATATGGAGAGCAATCTCGTATCGCAAGATATGAGACCTCGAAAGAATTGCTTCAAGCGAGATTGGCTATCGGGTCATCTGTAGGGGACAACGTCCTTACGATGACTAGTATATTGATGAGCTCACGGACCTGAAGACCATGTTGGGAAACAGGTCATATGCTGACTTGTTTCTATAGTCCCTACCATCTACTTTAGCCCAGGGGAAGAAAGTTATACTTCCAGTTGAGGGCACCCTGAAGGAAACCAGGGTGACACCCACTCAGCTTATTGGGGAATCTTCCTCTTCTGCATCCAAGGCGAAAGCAAAGGGTGAGAAGAAGAAGACCTCCACAAAGCCAATATGTGGTATCAGTAAGATAGAAGGACAGGGAAGGGCAAAATTTTCTGGGTTAACAGTAGGGAAGGAGGGATATTCCTATTGTCACGGGAAAGGGCATTAGCAGAGGGATTACAGGGCTTTGAAAGCCAGAATCCAGGATCTGAAGCATGTTGTGGTTTCAATTTCGGGTGTGTTTGTGATAGAAAACTGTATGTCAATTAACTCTACTTCCTGGGTACTAGATACCGGATCAGGATCTCATATCTGTAATTCATTACAGGCTTTGAGAAACCGTAGAGTTATCAGGTTAGGTGATATAACTCTCAGGGTTGCTAACGGAATGAGCGTCGACGCTAAATCCGTAGGAGAATATCATCTTGGATTGACAAGTAGGCAGATATTGATTCTACGTAACTGTTTGTATGTACCTAGTCTAGCTTGTAACATCATATCTGTATCCTTACTTTCTAAGGAAGGATATGTTTTTACATTTGTAAGCGATGTGGTCTACATCCACCTAAATCAAGCTTTGATTGGGTCAGGTATATTAGATAACGAAATATACGTATTAAATCAAGCTCAGGTTTTCAGTGTTCAGAACACACTTAAAAGAAAGTCTCCGGAACTAAATCAGGTTTTCTTATAGCTTTATAGACTGGGTTACATCAATTAAACATGATTGACGAAGCTACATAGAGAGGGATATTTGGATCCGTTCGAATATCAATCTTATGCAACTTGTCAATCTTGTCTCGTGGGAAAGATGACAAAGACTCCGTTTACTGGACACGGAGTAAGAGCGAGAGAGCTCTTGAGACTCATACACAATGATGTGTGTGGTCTAATGTCTACACATGCGCGAAGTGGTTATTCATACTTCATTACTTTTACGGATGATTTCTCTAGGTATGGACATATCTTCTTGATGAAGCATAAATCCGAGATCTTTGAGAAATTCCGGGAATACAAGAATGAAGTGGAAAAACAAACAGGCAAAAGTATCAAGATACTGAGATCTGATCGAGGTGGTGAATACTTAAGTGCCGAGTTCCTAGATTATCTAAAAGAGAATATAATTCTCTCTCAGCTTACTCCTCTATACACGCCACAACACAACGGTGTATCGAAAAGGCGGAATCGAACCCTATTAGATATGGTTCATTCCATAATGAGTAACGCTGAGTTGCCGCGATCCTTCTGGGGTTATGCACTAGAATCAGCTGCATATCTTTTGAATAAGGTTCCTACCATGACTGTGCCTACCACACCATATCAGATGTGGAGTGGGAAGAAACCCTATCTTAAGTACCTTAAGACATGGGGATGTCCAGCTTTTGTTAAAAAGTAGCATGCGGATAAGCTCAAAGCACGCTCAGTACAGTGTAAGTTTGTGGGATACCCAAATAACTCTAAGGGGTATCTTTTCTATTACGCAGAGGAGCAAAAGGTCTTTGTTTCTCGTCATGCCTGCTTCTTGGAAACTGAATTTTTAGAAAATCAGATAAGTGGGAGCGCAATAGAACTGGAAGAAATTCCAGAACCATAAGCTATTACTGAAAGCTTGATAGAACCAGAGATTTTAGAAGAACCGGACATCCCCACGCCACTCCGCAGAAGTAGTAGGCAGTCTCATCCGCCCGAGAGATACTACGGTTTTCTCATAGACGGTGATCGAGAAGATTGCATCATTGATAATGATGAGCTTACTAGCTTCCAGCAAGCCATTCAGAGCGGCGACTTGGTAAAATGGCTGGATGCAATGCAGACCAAGATGGAGTCCATGTACACCAACAAAGTATGGACTTTGGACTTTGCTCCAGAAGGGGTAAAACCCATAGGCTGCAAATGGATCTTCAGAAAGAAGATTGGTGTAGATGGACAGGTTGAAACCTATAAGGCTAGACTTGTTGCAAAGGGTTTTCGTCAAAGACCTGGTTTGGACTATGATGAAACCTTTTCTCCAGTGGATATGCCTAAATCCATTCGGATCCTTCTTGCCATTGCTACCTTCCATGATTATGAGATTTGGAAGATAGACGTAAAGACTGCTTTTCTAAATGAAAATTTGGAAGAGTGCGTCTATATGGATCGGCCAGTGGGTTTCATTCAGAGTGGGAGTAGCGGGAAAGTGTGCAAGTTGCTTAAGTCCATTTATGGACTAAAGCAGGCATCGCGGAATTGGAACATCTATTTTGATGACACTGTCAAAGAATTCGACTTTATCAAAAATCCAGACGAACCATGCATTTATAGTAAGATTGTAGGGAGAACTGTGGTATTCCTCGTTTTGTACGTGGATGGCATTCTCTTGATAGGAAATGACATTCCTATGTTACAATCAGTCAAAGGATTTTTGTCACAGAGATTCTCCATGAAAGACCTGGATGATTCCAACTACATTCTGGGGATCCAGATCTATCGTGATAGATCTAAGAGGATATTGGGACTTTCACAGTCTTGGTACATCGACACCATACTGAAATGATTTAGTATGGAAGATTCAAAGCGTGGTAATCTACCGGCTTGTCATGGAATCACCCTCTCCAAAGAGATGTCTCCAAAGACTGATTTGGAAAAGGCTCGCATGTCAACTATACCCTACGCATCTGCGGTAGGCTCTATAATGTATGCGATGTTGTGTACCAGACCAGATGTAGCTTACGTATTGAGCATTGTAAGCCGGTATCAGTTAAACCTAGGGGAGAAGTACTGGATAGCAGTAAAGAACACTCTCAAGTACATGAGAAGGACTAAAGAGATGTTCTTGGTGTATGGCGGAAAAGACTTCCAGATCAAGACCTTTGCTGACTTCAGCTTCCAGAGTGACAAGGATGACTCCAAGTCCATGTCGGGTTATGTCTTTACCCTCAATGGAGGGGCGGTCTGTTGGAAGAGCTCCAAGAAGGACACCGTTGCTGACTCGACGATGGAAGCGGAGTTCATAGCTTCTTGCGATGCCGCAAAAGAAGCTATCTGGATGAAGAAGTTCCTCACAGAACTTCAGGTGGTTCCGACCATTGTTGATCCAATACCGCTGTATTGCGACAACAACGGCGCTATAGCTTTAGAGAAGGAACCCAGGTCCCATCAGAAGTCCAGAAACATTTTGAGGCGGTACCACCTGATCAGGGAGATCGTTGATCGCCGAGAGATCGAGGTGAGAAGAGTAGATACGAAGAATAACACTGCAGATCCACTCACAAAGGCTATCCCTCAGACACAATTTGAGAGGCTAATCGAGATGATAGGTCAGCGATACGTCAGTACATGGCCTTAGTGCAAGTAGGAGATTGTTAGTGTATATGCCCTAGAGACCATTATTGTATCATACTGGTTTGTATACTACTTAATGGAAGCTTGGGATATTCACAGTTGTATTGACAGTCTTGCTCAACATGGTAGTATGCTACTTGGTTTGTTTCTACTTCAGTATGTGCATATGTTTCTTTTAACATGTCGCTTATACATATTAGTAGAGCCCTTAGGATCTTTGGTTGATTACCAGTGTTGTGATGGCAGTCACACTAGTGGGGGCTGGGTAATCTACAAGCACATCTGTTCCCCCCCGAATGACGGCGACGACGTGAGGACGTCTTGCCTGAGATTCGGGGCAGATGCTATATGGTTTTATCCGTCCACCTCTCCGAAGATGCCAAGTTGATTTATGGCACCGTGTATCGGAGGTTTAGACGGATGCGGCCGATGTAGCAGACTTCGTCAGATTCCCCCTCGTTTGAGGGGTTTTTGATTGTGGGGACGCTCTTCCCTGCAGGCGCAAGCCCCTGCAGTTAATTACGCTACCGTGTCACGGCAGCCACTTTCTCCTTCTCCAGAATTTCACTTCGTGTCGTGTGTGTTTGTTTTGTTTGTGGTTGCCCGTGGATTGTATACGGAAACTGAGTAATGCCGTCGCCCGTAGGACGTGGATTAGTCCAAATCCGTATTTACTTAGATTTGGGTTTGGTATTTTTAGTTTAAGGATACATTAGCCGTATTGAGGCTAAGATCAACTTAAACATTCGTTAAGGACACGTTAGTCCTGTTTTGAGACTAAGATCAACTTAACGTGGTGATCCATTTAATATATGGCCGTCGGGACTCGTCACCTCTCTGACGTCGTTGAAGGATTACAACGATAGGTGTCAGAGGAGTTCAGAGATGTACCCTTGAACCAAAGTCTATTTGGAGTTTTACAGTCCATTTGAATGTTTAAGGATACGTTAGCCGTGTTTGGAGCTAAGATCAACTTAAACGGGATCGTTTAGATTCGGCAAAAGAGCATTTGGAGGCTCTATTGTTCCAGTTTAGGGACGTGGTGGTCCATGTTCCAGTTTAGGGACGTGGTGGTCCATTATTAGTTTAAGGAGGTTTCGGTCCGATATTAGTTTAAGGACGTCTCGGTCCATTGCCAGTTTAGGAACGTGGTGGTCCATTATTACTTTAAGGACGTTTCGGTCCGATATTAGTTTAAGGACGTCTCGGTCCATCGCCAGTTTAGGGACGTGGTGGTCCATTATTAGTTTAAGGACGTCTCGGTCCGATATTAGTTTAAGGACGTTTCGGTCCAACATTAGTTTAAGGACGTTTCGGTCCATATTAATGTGTGGTCGTTGGGACCCGTCACCTCTCTGACGTCGTTGAGGAATTACAACGATAGGTGTCAGAGGAGTTCGGAAATATACCCTCGAACCGGATGTAAATTGATTTAGGAGAGCAATCTTGCTCAGTCAATTTAATTTGAGGACTTACGGCCATGATTGGGCTAAGTCCAGTTTCAAGATTCTTTTGTCTTTGGCCTATTGGACCTGTGCTAGGGCCTTGCCCCTTTACTGCATTATTTTTCTTTGTTTTGGTTGGGCTCTGCCCTTTTATAAATGATGCAGAGCATCTATTTTGCTTGGGCTCTGCCCTTATTAAAATGCATAGCATTTTTTATTAGGCCTGTTAGGCCTTTTAATTGGGCTCTGTCCCTTTTCTTAATAATGTAGAGCATTAAATACTCTGACAGTGCCCCACATGGCTCGTCAGGCGTTTTGCGCAAATTAAAGAGCGCAAGCGCATGTGGAAGTGATACGTGTTACGCTCTGGTGAGCGCAAGCGCAACAGCACAGTGCGCTGCGTCAGTGCGCTGCGCTGTTGCACTGCAGACACGTGGCGCTTCCTGGCGGCTTGCGCAATAGCGCAGATTTGGCAAGTGCTGGGCACTGTTCTTATTCTTTTGGATCAATTTTAGATCAAAGAAAACAAGTTTTTTCTTGTTTTCAAAGAACCAGTGGTTCATAAAAAGTGCAAGGCACTGTTATTGTTTATTTTTCTCTTTTCTTGAAGATCATTGATCTTGTTCTTAGATCAATGATCTGTTTTTAAGAGATTTTTCTCTCTTTCTAAAGGTTTTTACCTTTTTTTTGTTCTTGAGAAATTCTCTCTAATTCTTCAGAGTTCTCTCTGTTTGAAGTTCTTGATTTCTCCCAAAAATGTTGATGCCTTTGAATTGAGGTCTAGGGTCCTTTTTATAGTGCCCATAAATTAGTTAAATTTGTTAAAGAGATCTTTCTCTGAGTGATTTGGGGAATTTTCCCCACCGTTGGATCTTTTGATCCAAGGGCTTCTGTTTTACAGAAGAAAATGTTCTTGTTTTAACAAGAACAGAAAAATCTTATTAGAATTTTAATTCTGTTTGGCGTAAACGTCCCAGCGCTTGACACGTGTCACGCAGCGCAGCAGTTGCGCAGCTGTGCTTGTGCATCTGCACAGACACGTATCGCACAGCGCAGCGTTTGCGCAGCTGCGCAGACACGTATCGCGCAGCGCAGCGCAGCGCAGCTGTGCTTGCGCAACTGCGCAGACACGTGTCGCGCAGCGCAGCGCTTGCGCAGCTGTGCTTGCGCAACTGTGTCTGATTGGACGCACTGCCTCGGGCGCTGTGCCGACGCATCAACTTCTGACACGTGGCGCGTTGCGCACAGCGCACAGGATTTGAAGCGTTGCTTCAAATTTTGAATTTTTTTTGAAATTCAAAATAGAGCTTTGCTCTGATTGGGGAAATCAGAAGCGTTGCTTTAAAATTTGAATTTTTGAAATTCAAACAGAGTTTTGCTCTGATTGGGGGAAACAATAGCGTTGCTTCATTTCCCGCCTTGGAATTTGAACAGAGCTTTGCTCTGATTGGGGGCTCTGATTGGGGTAAACAAATGCCCCCCCACCGTTGCGCTTACGTGGCGCTCCAAACGTGAGTGCGGCGGTGGCAGAATTCCAACCGTCGCGGCAACTCTTGGAAGCTGAAAGGGCATTTGATGCCTATAAATAGGACCTTTGGTCTCTTAGATGATTTCCATCTTCAAAATTTTACTTTCAGAACTCAGAGCCCTGCTCTTTATTTTTAAGAACTTCAAGAGTTAAACTCTTAAAACTTTTAGGTGAAAATTTTAATTTGAATTAGATTAAATTAATTTTCATCGACAGAGCCTTACTCTCAATAGATCCCTGATCTAAGGGAAACCCATTTAGGGTTTCACTTAGCAGAGCTTTGCTCTATAGGTCCAAAGGGATCTAAAGAGAACTAAAGGGAACCCTGTTAGGATTCCATCAATAGAGTTCTGCTCTCTAAAAGATTTTCCTTGGCTTTTCTTAATTCATTAATGGAGCTTTACTCCTTCCAAATCATATAGAAAAACTCTTAAGAATTCTTCATGGATCTTGGGAGTTAATGATGGCATTTGGTACTATTATTATTATTATATCATTTTTTCCTTGAGCAAAGCTCTCAATGTTCTTAGGGGATTTTCCTCAAATTCTCCTCATAATTGATTTTGACAGGTGTCACTCCTGTCTATAGAGTATTGCTCTCGAGGAGTTTTAACTCTCTATACTTTTTCCTCATTGCTAATCTTCTAATGATGTCTCCTTCAGGTATTATGGCGGTGCGTCTATATAGTCTGCACGAATTCATTACCTACGAGGATATCCGTGCACATGGCCGTCAACAAAACCAAGAGTTTACGGACGCCCAATGTGCGGAGGTCATGGGTCGTCTGAACGCACGCGCCGGTTGGCTGCTCCCTCGCCGTTCCGCTCTTTTGAAAGTCGTGCCGGGGGCAATCTGGAGAGCACTCCCGGGGTTCCACGAGGCCTTACCGCTCAATGCGCTGGATGATGCCGAAGACAAGGTGCATTCAGTGTACCTGTTGGGGCCGATCTCGAAGAAGCGGCGGGATAGTCTCATCGACATCCTGCATCAAATCTTCCAGCAGACGACGATAGTCGCTGCTTATCGAAGGCTAGGAGGGCTTGCCGAGGATCTTGACACACAAGAGCGTGAGAGGCTGCGCACAAGAATAATCAGAAAGGCCAGAAGAACTCTGGATGGCCTTACTTTTGACTTCCTCAATCCGTGCCCTGGATCTGAGGTTATTCCATTGTAATAATATTTCTCGTTTATTGCTTTATGATTGTAAGAATTTTTGGCAATATTAATGAAATTTTTTTTTATCCCAGCTTGTTTTATTTTTCGTTCTGAATCTTTTGCACATGCATGGATGAGTGTGTCCTGAATGCTTGATCCAATGCTAATCAGATGCTCTCTTTGTCGCTTCTTTCTTTTATTATCCGCATGTTACCTTAGTAAACATGGTTGGCAGATAATAGAGCACGCGTCTTGATTTCTCCAAGAAATAGCAACGGCTTAGGCCGTAAGTTCAGATCTTCCGCCTAAGACTTTTCAACTCTATGAGCCGTGAGGGTCTCATAGAGACTTTTCTCCCTACGGATCGAGAGGATCTCGTAGGTGGGTTTTCTCCTTAGGAATCGTGAGGATTCCTAAGTGTGTTTTCTCTTATAAGTCGTAAGGATTTTATAAAAGAATTTTCCCTCTTACGAGTCGAGAGGACTTGTAAGCGGTTGTTTCCCTCCTTGTCGAAATTCGACGTTGGAGAGTGAGACCCGTGGATAATATGCAAGAGACCATTTTGGGCTGACTTGCAGGGTCCCAATGCTTAGGAAACAGGCTTCTTTTATGCCTACCGCCTAAGGCTTTATCTCACGAGTCGAGCCGCCTCAAGAATTTCTCGCAAAGACATCAATTTCTTCACAAGTCGAGACGAATCGAGCGTTTCTCGCAAGAACATCCTAACGTCGCATTTAACCTCTGCTCTTTACGACAGAAGTCCGTTAGGGTCTATGGTACTTAGGGTTTGGCCATCGTACCGTCGCATAAGCTGATATATTCCTCGATAGGTTCGAGTAGCCCTGCGACTGCCATGTCTCTGATCCTTTCGGGGGCTGGACAAGACGTCTTCAAAGAATCTTCCTAGGCAGTTTGACCGTCGGAAGAGCAAGCGTTAGGAATTTGCCATGCCGCTTTTTACTTGAGGTTAGGCTCATTTTGGCGAGCCCCGATGAGTCATAACCTCTCCGCGCTGGTGTGGGATGATCTCCGATAGTCTTTTAGGTTTTATGTGAGTTGCCGTCAAGACCCTGAAGCTAGGAATTTGGCCTTTGCTTCGTTTGCTGGTATCGCGTCTGTTGTATCGAGACGAATGTCACGGTGGGAACTAGGGATTTTGCCGTGGCTCCGTTTGTTTGATTGTCGCGTCTGAACCCTGCTGGAGGAAGAACGCTGGGGTAACAACTCGTCTGCTGTATCGAGACGAACGTCGCGGTTGTCTCTAGGTTGTTGGTGAACCGTCGAGATTTGGAACTAGGGATTTTACCGTGGCTCCGTTTGTTTAATGATCGCGTCTGAACCCTGCTGGAGAAGAATGCTGGGGTGACAACTCGTCTGCTGTATCGAGACGAACGTCGCGGTTGTCTCTAGGTTGCTGGTGAACCGTCGAGATTTGGAACTAGGGATTTTGCCATGGCTCCGTTTGTTTGATGATCGCGTCTGAACCCTACTGGAGGAAGAACGCTGGGGTGACAACTCGTCTGCTGTATCGAGACGAACGTCGCGGTTGTCTCTAGGTTGCTGGTGAACCGTCGAGGTTTGGAACTAGGGATTTTGCCGTGGCTCCGTTTGTTTGATGATCACGTTTGAACCCTGCTGGAGGAAGAACGCTGGGGTGACAACTCGTCTACTGTATCGAGACGAACGTCGCGGTTGTCTCTAGGTTGCTGGTGAACAGTCGAGATTTGGAACTAGGGATTTTGCCGTAGCTCCGTTTGTTTGATGATCGCGTCTGAACCCTGCTGGAGGAAGAACGCTGGGGTGACAACTCGTCTGCTGTATCGAGACGAACGTCGCGGTTGTCTCTAGGTTGCTGGTGAACCGTCGAGATTTGGAATTAGGGATTTTTCCGTGGCTCCGTTTGTTTGATGATCGCGTCTGAACCCTGCTGGAGGAAGAACGCTGGGGTGACAACTCGTCTGCTGTATCGAGACGAACGTCGCGGTTGTCTCTAGATTGCTGGTGAACCGTCGAGGTTTGGAACTAGGGATTTTGCCGTGGCTCCATTTGTTTGATCGCAAGGTTTTTTTTGTTGGCGTTGTATCAGCATCTTGATGGATTACGAAGGAACGCCTTTGTTGATTTTTAGGCCGTAGATATTGCCGTTAAGATTTGGAACTAGGGACTATGCCGTGGCTCCATTTCATTGTGACTCTGAGGTCGGTTGTTGACGTCAAGACGTTGAAGCTAGGGATCCTCCTTTTGCTCCATTTGTTGACATTGTGCCTGCAATATTGCGACAAATGTCGAGATTGTCTCTAGGTTGTCTTTGAACCGTCGAGATTTGGGTTCGCTTTCTGGTAGAGCCTGTTGGGAAGATATGGTTCTCTCTTTGTTTGTGCCCCTGGATTGTATACAGGGATCAACGTGATCTCACATGTAGGCATGAATTTCGTTATATACATTTTTCATTTTATTTCTTTCCGTGATGCTCTATCATTTCAGCTTTTATATCGCGAAGGTCGCGATTGCCCAATCATTTCGGCTATTTTTCGCGGTGCCCAATCATTTCGGCTATTTATTTTATTTTCACTCGCTACTTTTTATTACGAGTTGCCCCATCATTTCGGCTATTTATTTTATTTTCACTCGCTACTTTTTATTGCGAGTTGTCCCATCATTTCGGCTATTTCGCACGCATACATTTCTACTTGCTGATTTTTATTACAAGTTGCCCCATCATTTCGGCTATTTCGTACGCATGTATGGCTCGCTGATTTTTTTTTTATATCGCGAGTGTGGAACTTGGAATCTGATGCCAATCTCAGCATCAGCATCGCTACAACTGGAATATTGTCAGGAACGAATCATCATTTGCCATGAAAGGGCTTGGAATTTGATACCGGTTTAGGCATCAGCATCGCTACAACTGGGATATTGCCAGGAGCGAATCATCATTTGCCTCTGTCGATGTCGAACAAAAGTGGCTTAGTAAACAGGGTTAAGATCCTGTTGACTAAGGCTTTTGACTTCATGAGCCGTAAGGGTCTCACAAAGGTATTTCTCCCTACAAGTCGTGAGGATCTTATAGGTGTGTTTTCTCCTTAGGAATCGTGAGGATTCCTAAGTGCATGTTCCCTTGTAAGTCGTAAGGATCTTACAAAAGGGTTTTCTCCTTATAAGTCGAGAGGACTTATAAGGGTTGTTCACCATACGAACATATCCCCAGTCAGGGGTGAGACTTGGTTAGGGAAATGTTTATTCGCGCCCGTGGATTGTATACAAGAGCCTGTATTAGACCACTTTTAGGGCAATATCGAAAGTTGTGGGAGTTGCTTAAGCACATGTTTAGGTCTCTGTAACTTAAGACTTTCAAATCTTATGAGCCGTGAGGGTCCCATAAGAGAATTCTCCTTACGAGTCGTGAGGATCTCGCAAGTGTATTTTCTCCTTAGGAATCGTGGGGATCCCTAAGTGTGTTGTTCCCTTGTGAGTCGTAAGGATCTCACGCGGGTGGTTTCTCCTTACAAGGTCGAAAGGACCCTATAAGTGTCTTTTAACGAGGTTGCGCCCTTTCGGGTTTTCACAAACACTCGCCGGTAGTCCTGTTGTTTTTACTCACGGAAACCTTTCGGGTTTTCATCCGTGCCCGTTTTGCTTATGTACATACCGTTTTTTTTCTATTCTTTTTATTTTCTTCTTCTTTTTCTTTTTACGAGGTCGCGCCCTTTCGGGTTTTCACGAGCACTCGCCGGTAGCCCTGCTGTTTTTACTCACGGAGCCCTTTCGGGTTTTCATCTGTGCCCATTTTGCTTATGGACATACCATTTTTTTTATTCTTTTTATTTTCTTCTCTTTTTTTTTACGAGGTCGCGCCCTTTCGGGTTTTCACGAACACTCGCCGGTAGCCCTGCTGTTTTTACTCACGGAGCCCTTTCGGGTTTTCATCCGTGCCCTTTTTGCTTATGGACATACCGTTTTTTTTTTATTTTTATTCTTTTTATTTTATTTTATTTTTTTTTACGAGGTCGCGCCCTTTCGGGTTTTCACGAACACTCGCCGGTAGCCCTGCTGTTTTTACTCACGGAGCCCTTTCGGGTTTTCATCCGTGTCCTTTTTGCTTATGGACATACCGTTTTTATTTATTATATTTTCCCCCTTTTTTTTATCACGTCAGCCTACAGATGCTGCGGTATTAGTTTAAGGACGTTTCGGTCCACTATTGAGAAGGCAGGCTACTGCTTATGAAGCTTGAACTTAGGAAGATAGCGAGCGGACATAGTCGTCGTCATCTATCATTGACCTAGGCTGTGGCTCATTAAGCATAGTATTTCTTTAGGAAGAGACCGTTTATTGGCCTGAAAGGCCTTTCACCATGCATGTCCATGAGTAGATAGGCCCCACCCTGGTAGACCTTATCTATGATGAACGGGCCTTCATAGTTTGGCTCGAATTTTCCCCGCTTGGCGCGATTGGGGATCATAGGCCTTTTGACCACTAGCACAAGTTCGCCTTGGCGGAATGTCCTCGGTCGGGTCAATCTTTCATATCAGCGCGTCATCTTTGCTTTATAAGCTTCCAGGTTTTGTTGCGCTATGAACCGTATTTCTTCAAGGGCATCAAGCTCCTCAAGCCGAAGATGAGCGTTTTCTTCGTTCGTCAGCTCGTAGTGGACTGCCACTCGTAGAGAGGATAATTCTATCTCGAGGGGGAGTACTGCTTCCGTGCCGAATACCAACGCGTATGGCGTTGTGTTCGTGGCTGTCTTGAACGTAGTTCGATATGCCCAAAGAGCCTCTTGCAGTCTCTCATGCCAGTCCTTCTTATTTCGGGACACCGTCTTTTTCATGATTTTCGTCAGGGTCTTGTTGAAGGCTTCGGCTAGACCATTAGCTCGTGGATTATAAACCAAGGAATACCTCCAGTCTATATTATGCTGCTGTTCGAAGCGGCTGATCCTGTGACTTCTGTAGGCTGGACCGTTATCGGAGATGATTCGTCTCGGCGTCCCAAACCGGTATATGACATGCGTCTTGAAGAAATGGAGGATATTCTCCGTCTTCACCTCCCTCAATGGCACTGCTTCTGCCCATTTGGAGAAGTAATCAGTCGTCGCCAGGATGAAACGATGTCCCCTGGACGATGCTGGTTCGATGGGGCCGACTATGTCAGTTCCCCACATTTCGAATGGCCAGCTAGCCACTGTTGGATGGAGTGGATTTGGATGTTGGTGGATGAAGTCCCCATGGATTTGGTATGAGTGGCATTGCTTCGCATATTCGAGGCAATCCTGAATCATCGTGGGCCAGTAGTATCCCATCCATTTGATCTTCAACTTCATCTTCGGGCCCGCTTGGTGAGAACCACAGATTCCGTCATGAACTTCTTGAATGACTCTTTCTGCTTCTTCAGGTCCTAATCATCTCAGCCACAGAGAATAGAATGACCTCTTGTATAGAGTTTCATTGACGAAGGCGAAAGACAGAGCTCGTTTCATGAGCTGATGTCTTGTGGACGCTTCTTCAGGTATTCGGTGGGACTTAAAGTAGTCTATGAAGACTTCCCTCCAATCCTCAGCCTTTTCCCGGTCTTCTATTTGCATGGTCGTCTGTTCAGCCGCTCCCTTCACTTCGGATGATTCCGGAGATATTTCTGCTGGGGCAAGCACCCGCCGGCTTTGTACCACGATTCTAACGTCATCAAGGTTCTCGTCAGCCAGTTCTTTAGCAAGTTTGGCCAACGCGTCTGCTTTGCTATTTTCTGCGCGCGGTATGATTTCCAAAGTATAGGAGGGAATTTGGGTCAACAGTTGTTGCACCTTTTCACCGTACTTCACCAACTCTAGTTTGCACGTTTGGTAGTCGCCATTTACTTGACTAACGACCAGTTGGGAGTCTCCGTATATGAGGAGGTTTTCAATTCCCATGTCAATGGCGATCTCGAGGCCTGCTATCAAAGCTTCATATTCGGCTTCATTGTTCGTCCTTAGTTCTGTTAAGGAGAAAGCAAAGCGCATTATCCCTCCTTGTGGAGTCACGAAGATGAGGCCTACCCTCGATTTGATTATAGGGGTACTTTGTTTGCGCTTTTTCACGGAAGATGCTCCATCAAAATAAAGCTCCCATTGGGTATCACCACCGTCGATCGCGTCAAACGCATGTTCGTCTGGCAAATCGCAATTCAGAGGAGAATCGGCAGGTATCGGATGCTCAGCGAGGAAATCGGCGATGGCCTGGCCTTTCACTGCCTTAAGAGGTTGATAAGTTATTGAAAACTCCATCAAAAGTAGGGCCCATTTAGCGAGCCTCCCTGTCAGTATGGCCTTTGACATTAAATATTTAAGAGGGTCCACCTTCGAGATGAGACGGACTTTGTGCGCCAACGCATAGTGCCTGAGCTTTGTTATCGCGAAGATCAACGCCAGGCTGTGTTTTTCAATGGGAGAGTAGTTGCTTTCTGCCCCCAGTAGAACCCGACTTAAGTAATAAAGAGCTCTCTCCTTCCCTTGATCGTTCTCTTGTGCCCATAATGCGCCTAAGGAACCTTCGAGGGCGGTTGTGTAAAGAATGAGGGCTTCCCTTTGACCGGAGCAGCCAACACCGGCGGGTTCTGCAGGTACTGTTTAATCTCGTCCAGCGCGCCCCGGCATTTTTGATCCCAAACGAATGGTGTTCCTTTCTTCATCAGGTGACTGTAAGGACGACACTTGCCCGAAAGGTTGGCTATAAATCGCCGTATATATGCGAGCTTCCCTTGGAGAGATCGCAGCTGCTTAAGAGTCCTTGGCGGAGGCATTTCCATGATCGCCTTGATCTTCGACGGATCTATCTCGATGCCTCGGTGTCGGACGATGAATCCCAGAAACTTGCCCGAGGAAACTCCAAACGCGCACTTGAAAGGGTTCATCTTCAAGTTGTATTGTCGAAGGCGTTGAAATACAGTTTTCAGATGCTCGATATGTTCCTCGTATGATTTGCTTTTAACCACGAGATCGTCGATATAGCATTCGACGATTTCATGTATGAGGTCATCAAAGATCTTCGTCATGGCCCTCTGGTAGGTGGCACCAGCGTTCTTTAATCCGAAGGGCATTACTTTATAACAGAATATTCCCAAAGGAGTCCGAAAAGCGGTGTGCTTCTGGTCTTCGGGGTGCATTTTTATTTGATTATACCCTGATGAGCCGTCCATGAAGGAGAAAACCACATGAGTGGACGTATTTTCTATCATCAGTTCGGTGACTGGCACCGGGAAATCATCCTTCGGGCAGGCTTTATTGAGATCCCGAAAATCCACGCATATGCGCACCGTCCCATTTTTCTTCATCACCGGGACGATGTTGGCGATCCATTCAGGATATTGAACCTCCTGGATAAAACCAGAGTCAATTAGCTTCTTGACCTCAGCATTGATACTCATCTCAAGCTTAAGCCGCATCCTTCTTGGCGCCTGTTTGACCGGCTTGACGTCCGGGGATATCACCAATTTGTGCACAGCAATTTCTGGATCTAGTCCCGGCATTTCGGAATAGTTCCATGTGAAGCAATCTTTATGCTGTACAAGGACGTCTTTTAACGCAGCCACCCTTTCTTCAGATAGCAGCTCACTGACGAACGTCGGCCGTGGGTCACTTGCCGTCCCCAACTCAATTTTCTTGAGGTTATCTGCAGTGGTATGTATTCCATCCTCCAGTTCTTTCGGAGCTGGCGGAAATTCTGAGATCACCTCATCATTGCTGTTTTCGAAGCACCAGGGAAGGTTGTCCATGTTCTCAGGCTCTTCTTTTAATATTGTTATCATGTGACAAGTGCGAATCCGCTTCCAATCCCAATGTGGAGTTGGTTCTGTTCTTGTGGCTTTGGGTTCGTGCTTCTGTGGCGGCGCTACCCTCCAGTTGTCAGACAGAGCGAATTTGCCAAGCTGATACTGATCTTCAACCCAATTCTTGAAGGTGAAGCAATCTTCAAGAGGATAACCTATTACTCGATGGTAAGAGCAATAATTTGGGTCGGAGACTTCACCTGCTTGTTCGGGGTTTTTGGACTCCGGCAGTGTAAGCATTTGATGTTTTAGAGCAAGATCAAGTATCTTCTTCGTCTTGTCCCGAGGAAACGAGTACGCTCGACCCATTTTCTTCATGAAGGATAGATCAATAACGCTCGACTCCCGTTTGCGTGGCTTCTTAGCCCTGCTTTGTTGCTGTTGAGCGCTTTTTTGGCCTTTCGACTTATTTCTGCCCCTGCGTCGAGCCTTTTTTATAACAGGTTGACAGGGAGCGGCACTCTCATCTTTGACGGCCTGTTGAAGGAGGCGTTGCTTTTTGGCTTTCTCATAGATTTCCATTTCACGATTGTGATCATCTCGGACTTTTTGGCCGGCTTCCCTTATAAGCCTGTCCATTTGTTCTTCAAACGACGGACTGGGCACTTTTGCATCAGGAACTTTTATTGGTTCAGGATTAGCGTCCTCCCATTGAGCATCTGGTTCTTCATTGAAGTCGTGCACGATGTAACAGTCGCGGAGCATCTCTCGTTTCTTGGAGCGAATGTATCCGAGCCCGATTGTCTCCATCCTCCCACTAGGCAGCTTGTGCTGAGTTCCGGGGACGTTCCAGACCCTGTCATAGAATTTGGCCTTTCTCATGGTCTGTTTGAAGGGTATACTTTGGCGCTTCAACAGCCTCTTCAAGCCTTCTGTATAATATCTTGGTAGATGGATGGGTTGAAGCCTGTCCAGCGTAGGATCTGCACCGTGCCAGATTTCTCTCTCTACTTTGTTTTCTTCAGAGCGGTAGAATAGAATTGCCTTCTCGCCTTCTCTCCTGGGAGGGATATAGAACGTCTGCAGCTCCTCTGCACTGTCGGTATCAAGCACATCCAGTTCTTTATAATGTTTAAACGGCACCATAGCGACTTGTAGACTTTGCTCTTCGTCAGCGAAAGCTCGTATTGAAGGTCGAGCAGAGAATACATCATGGACCTCATCCTCTGAATCACTACCAAAGATCAACGTAGGAGCAGATGGTCCCGTCTTGGTGTATTGGGGAGGACCCGAATAAACTATCTCCTCTTCCTCCTCGGTATCACTGCCGAAGACAGGGACGGTAGCGTTAGTTTTATTCTCCGGCTTGCGACACCTTTCCGTGTCTTCGAAATTCGGCAAGAAGTATTTGGCATCTTCATATTTGCGAACTTCGTTCACGGAAAACGGATTCAATTCTCCTATCACGGTATACTCGAGACCATCCCTAAAATATTTCATACACTGATGCTGTGTAGAAGGGATGATGTTGTACTCGTGTAACCATGGTCGGCCGAGCAGAGCGTTGTAGCATGTCTTGGCATCTATGACGTGGAATTTAATGTCCGTGATGAGCAGCCCGAAGCGTAGCGTCAGTATCACAGATCCAAGAGTCTTTGACGATTGGGAGTCGAACCCGGAGATGGTGATCTTGTCTCGAGCGAGGTGTTGAACGCTCATGCAGATTTCCTTTAAAACCCGCACATTGAGTAGGTTAACAGACGACCCGTTATCGATCAGGATTTTGCCTATCTTTATATCATGGCAGTATCCTGAGACATGGAGGAGACGATTGTGTTCGCACGTCCCAAGGAGAAGGTCTTCATCGCCAAAAGTGACATCGGCCGTGTGCACTTCTTCAAGTTCATCCTTCATCTTTTCTTCGGCCAGGAAAGCTTGGAACTGCTCCGGGTCCTGTAGTGCCTTAATCAACGAATCTCTCGCCTCTTTTGATAGTAACAGGGCATCAAGAATGCTGAGCTGCGAGGGTAGCTTCCTCAGATGTGCTAAGACGTTGTAATCCATCTTATTTCTCTTCGGCGGGTTCTTGGCAGTTAGCTCCTCTGCAACTTGGTCGTTTAGGGAAATATCCTCAGAGACCTTCTCTTTCCCTTTATCTTTCTTGTTTGAGGGTCCGAGATTCTTTTCAGGTAGCGTCCGATTGCACAGCTGGATATTTTCGCAAACCTTCAGTTCTTTTTCTTTTCCCGAAGTGGACTCTTTGAAGAGAGGGCCAATCTCCAGCTCCTCATCAGAATCGCTCCCAAATGTGAGTACTTGTGATCCTCCGGCGTTGACCATGCGACAATTGCCGGTAGTTCTATTAAGCCCTTCAGTCGCACTGTTTTGCTCCCGGCGAGTCTTGCGCTTCTCCCGCTTAACCTGTTGTCGGTGAGCAACATATCCTTTCCACCATCTATCGAAAACTTTGCACTCCTCAGTGGGATGCGAAATCTTCCGATGATACAAGCAATAGGATGGGTGCATTTCCGCTTCACCAGTAACGCCTCCCTCAGAGGATGGTAGCTTCATACCCATTGACACGGCTTTAGCAAACCTCTTCCTCATCTTGAATTTGATTTTATCCATAGTGGGTGTACTTTGCTCCAGCGGGAGTATCTCAATTCTTTCATCAAGACGCTGGCATTTGGCCCTTTCGAATATAACCTCCTCGCGCTCCCGATCAGTTTTGCTTTTTAAGAGAGCTTCATTGAGGAATGCATTGATTACTTCATCCGATCGCTCTAGAATTTTTGGTTCGGGATCTACCCCCAGCGTTTCAGTACAAGGAGTCTCCTCATTGTTCGTGAGCGAATGAGAAATCATATGACAGCTCGCCACGTATTCCTCAGATTCATCCGACGAACTTTCTCCCTCACCTTTCTCTTGAAAGACGTGGTTGAGGAACTCTTGGAGTGTAATGGGAGTCCGTGCCTTCTGGTTGTATTCCTCCAGCGCGTCAATTGTAAGTCCACGTTGCTCACCCCGGTTCTTACGGGGAGGCGGAAACGGCGATAAACAATGATTTTAGCGCAAGGCAATATGGACTAAAAGTCGGATCTTTGCTAAACTAGAAACTAGTAAACACTTAGAGGTTTAGCTACTATGCTGTAGGAAGTATACCTCACGGAACCGGTCCTTCGGGTCTTCATCCCGCTGTCCCACTCGTCCATCCAAGCTCCAAGCGTCGATCCGGACCTTGGGCACCTCCGCGGCCTTCTTGAGTCGAAGACGATCCACCCGAGAGTTGTACACTAAGCTTCACCTCAAGCCAAGGCAACTAGGGCAAGGAGATTGCTAATCTAAATGCCTTAGAATGTGTAGAGGAGATGTATGGATGTATTTGTCTTTGTGGATTCTTTTTCTCTCAACACATGAGATCAAAAGAAGAGATCAAGAGGAGGAAGAAGAAGGAGAAAGTTTGCAACCATGGAGCTTTTCTTTTCTTCTCACTTCATGAGAGAGAATGAGAAGAGAATAATGAAAATATCTATCCAAAATGAAATGAACCATGGTTGCAATAATACACAATAATCATCATTACTAATCCTATCATGAAAGACTTGATGGCACATTGAATTGACCATTATCATAACACAAGAAATAAAAGGAAAATAAAAGAAGAGTGTGGATCTCTCTTGAAGGTCAATGGTCAACATGGTCAACAAGGTCAAGAGAGATCTAAGTGGTCAAATGGTCAATGCAATTAGCCATCACTAATCTATCACTAAAAGGATTAGTAAATAATGCCTCTGGCTCATAACGGTTTTGACCAAACGAACTGTCAAAACCCTAATGAGTGTGCCACATTATGGTTTTGGCCGAACCAACTGCCAAAACCCTAATGGGGCACCTCCTTCTTCATCGCTCCTCAAAACTGTGCATGCACACCTGCATCCGCATTCCGTAGAATGCGAATGCACAGAAGACAAATCAAATCCATCTGTGCAATACTAGGATCTGGTTTAAACCAAAGCCCACTAGTATTGCCTGCCCGAACAGCATACGCACACAAGTGTACGTAAGTGATCGTAGCCCTGCCGTAAAACCATACGGCCTCTACACGTTTCGCTCAGTGCAGGGAAACTCTCTGTGTGGGACTCTAAAGACTCGACACTACGCTGGCAGTGGGTTTAACCACAGACCGCAAGCGGCACTAGCTGTACGTAACGGTCCCCAGGTAGATGTCGATAAGAAGGTCGATGAGATAAACCCATCCGAACTCCTACTGAGCCTGTATGTGACAATCTCCGTACAGTCCGGTCTGTTCGTCTGATACATCGCATGGCGGGCCTAGGGAGGCAGTGAACGTCAGTCCTCTAATAGCGGTATAAGTCGTGTCGGAGTGTAGCCCAGATAACACTGGAAACTTACCAGTATATCTCGCCTGCCCTGGCCAGGGACTACTTGTGTAATGGCTCTCCTAGACACAGCGCGATGTCAACCCCCAATACCGGGAGAGACGAATCCTGTCTAACCGTCACTGTCTCCAAGTGCTTCGGGACTGCACCCAACTACTACCTGTTTGCACGACTCCTTTGAGCCGTGGTAGGGTAGTAATCTAAGTACAGTAGGAACACACTCGAGGCGAAGTGACAGTGTCAAGTCAGCGGACTAAGCTGTACTCATGTCACCTGGGAACTGATAACTGACGATAGGTATAATACCAACCAACAGTTCCCGACGAGTCCTGTCCAGTGTACTCGTAACCTAACGAGCACCCGCATACTATCTCAAGTACGACGTACTGACGGCTGTGGGACAGACCGTCTCCCCCGCTGGGATGAGAAGCGTATGCGCTAGTCTACTCCGGAGTATCGATGCCCTGTCTCGATAGTCCAACGACTAGGGACCTGTATAAGGATGTGCTTATGGATTACCCAGCCCCCACAAGTGTGAGCGCCATCACAACGCTGGTAATCAAGCAAAGATCCTAAGGGCTCTACTAATATGTATACAAGCGATATGCTAAAAGAAACACATGCACATATTGAAGTAGAGACAAACCAAGTAGCATACTACCATTTTGAGCAAGATTGTCTATACAACTGTGAATATCCCAAGCTTCCATCAAGTAATATACAAGCTAGTATGATACAGTAATGGCCCAGTAATGGCCTCTAGGGCATATACACTAACATCAATTTGTTTTTGCAAGTCCGTGCGCTTGTCGCCAGGCTTCACGGGCTTCTTTGACTTCTTTTTCTTCTTCTTTGAAGATTTCGACAGCTGGTTGTGAGTGCTTGGGCCACCTCCCTCGATCTTTTGAGTTGGACGAGGCTTCAACATCCCTTCAATGATTTGCGGCTCCAACGGGCTCTTCCACTTGATTGCCGGGCATGTTTGAAGATCATTTAGCATCCTCTTTGTCTTGGCTGATAATACAACCTCCCAGGGAGCTTCTTCAACGGCAGAGCACGTTGCCCCTGGCGTATTCATTCCCTTAGAGGTGTGGGGCTGCGGTGGATTCACCTTCCATTTGTCGGACAATGCGAATTTGCCCTGTCGGTACTGGTCTTCAAGCCAATTTTTGAAGACGTAACAGTCCTCGATCGGATGACCCAGTACTCGATGATAAGGACAGTAGTTAGGCTCATTGACGTCACTTGGTTGCGACAGACGTTTTGGATCTGGCAGATTTATGAGTCGGTTGCGCAACGCCAACTCGAATAACCTTTTCGTTTTATCTCGGTGAAACGAGTAGGAACGTCCCATCCTCTCCTTAAGGGGTATGTACGGGCGCATATTACTTTGAAGAACGACTGGCTTCGGGTTGCTCGGCTGTTGCTGAGCATTAGCAACAACGATCGCTTTCCCCTTCCCCTTCTCATTTCGGGAGTCTGGCTTTGGAAGAGGAGGTTTATGGCCCATCTGATCCATTTACGCCAGCATGTCGATTAGTGCCTGGAAGGTGGTCGGCTTGAAGAACATCATAAATTGCGAGATGGTTGCTTATGGATCGAGGGTTCCCACAAACATTCCCACTGCATGAGCTTCTTCTATGCGATGCTCGCATTTTGACCATAAATTACGCCACCGTATAGCGTATTGGACCCATGTCTCGCCCGGCTTTACCCTGGCATTAATCAATGCCATTATCGGGGTACGCTCGCTGGCACTCGCGAAACGTTGAGTAAATAGCAGTTCCATTTCAGCAAAGGTCTTGATAAAGTCATTCAGGAGCTCGGAATACCACTCGAATGCTGTATCTGACAAGCTACCAACGAACTCGCGGAGCAACAATTTATCATCACCGCCGGTGTTGCCGCAAAGCGCCCTGAACTGGACGACATGCTGGTGGGGATTGCCAGTCCCCTTATACACATGGAATTTTGGTATCGTATAACCTGGCGGGTACTTAATCTGGTCGTACCAACCCGGATACGGTCGCTCTGTTTTTACGACCTATCCCGCTGTTTCCGTCGCTTGATGGACCCGGATCTGCTGAGCTATATATTCGTCCAGATCGGCTTTGGAGATTGCCTCCTCCTTGGCTGTTGACAGAGCCGAAGGAGGATTCGACGTTTCTCCCCTATCATCTTCAAGGATGATCGGGAGATCTTCAGCGGGTGGATCTTGTTGAATCATCATACCCACCATGTCTTGGAACAGGAGGGCCATTTTCTTTATGCTGGCTGCTTGTTCCGCAGCTTCTTTATCCTTCTTCTCCAGTATGCGACGAAGGAATTCGGCGTCAGTTTCTTGTTCCTGACGTTCATCCGAGGACGTTTCAGGGGTTTCTTTTGGCCCGGTGAGTGCGGCCATCACGGTCATCATCTCCCAGAGCTTTTGCTGTTTCTCCTGAGCCTTGGTCACTGACCGTGTAAGTGGTCTATGACCTGTAGATACACGGCTGTCCTTCTTTCCCGATGCCATGTATACTGTATGAACTGTTATGCCCCCGGACTTAGGGCGTTTAGGTTCACCACCTTTGGCATTTGCCGCGGGCGCGCGGGTCTTCTTCGGCCTTCTTCTTTTGTGAGCCGTTGAAGTGGAGGGGGCCGTTGCAGTGGGCACCCTGGTGATTGTCGTCCTTTGCTGTTTAAGAGGACGGTCTTTTTCTTTTTCCACCTTCGCCTTTTTCTGTTGACGAGAGTGGTCTGGGTCAATCACAGAGTCTTGAACCCTCCGCAAAACCTTGTATATTTTTGAAGACAGCCGTTGAGGGGGCTGTTCCTGCTTCGCCTCTGTAATTCTCTCCGCAGGTGGAGGAGATCTTTTCAAGGTAGCGGTTGGAGAGTTCTTACGTACCCTCCTCAGCAGTTCAAAACTGTTCCCAGTTGGAACAGCAGCATTGACTTCCACCTCTGGAGCCGGTGGAGTTAGCCCTGAGGGGGAGTTGCCCCCTGCCTTCCTCACTCGTCGCCAATGGCGACGTCGAGCATGACGAGCCGTTGGAACTGGCTCGGAGATAGAGACATCCTCTTTTTTCCCCCTGTCTGAATGAGGCGCCGCTGGTGTTAACCTCTCAAAGACTGAGGTTGTCCTTTGAGGGATGATATTCAACCTATCGAAGACAGATCCTCAAGCAGGTGCAGGAGTAGGAATAGTCAATCTTGAAAAGACTGACTCTTTGACATGGGAAGCCGCCTTGACGACTTCTGGAGCAGCGGCTATTGCCTTCCTTGGGACAGCCACCTTGGGATTCACAGGCTTCTTGGTGGGCCCCTCATAGTTCTGATCCAGCCTGGCGAAGACGGAGGCTGTTGATTTGGTAGTGGACGACCCGTTGACAGGGGCCTCGTAGCAGTGAGCCGGTCGAAGACCGACTTCTTGTTCGCTTCTGGTGCAGACATTGGCATAGAGAAGCTTGCAGGTGGGATCATAGTCCCGAAAAACAGGCCGGTGGTGGCCTGGGTCACCTATTCTACCGGCAGAGCGAGGAAGGAGGCCGCTTGAGGCCCATATGCTACGCCTCCAGGTGAGGTGGAGCGTCCGTTGCAGTGGCACTTCGAGCAGTTCATGCAGTTAGAGGCCATTGATGCTTGAATTCTGCGCTAGGCAAAAAACCAAATCTTAGTAACTTGAAATCCAAAGGCAACTGTTAATAAACCGCGATTCGTTCGCGAAGACGACATATGAAGTGTGGAGTGGAAAGATGAAAAGGTCCCACCGGGCGTGCCAGAATCTGTTCCCCCCGAATGACGGCAACGATGTGAGGACGTCTTGCTTGAGATTCGGGGCAGATGCTATATGGTTTTATCCGTCCACCTCTCCGAAGATGCCAAGTTGATTTATGGCACCGTGTATCGGAGGTTTAGACGGATGCGGCCGATGTAGCAGACTTCGTCAGATTCCCCCTCGTTTGAGGGGTTTTTGATTGTGGGGACGCTCTTCCCTGCAGGCGCAAGCTCCTGCAGTTAATTACGCTACCGCGTCGCGGCAGCCACTTTCTCCTTCTCCAGAATTTCACTTCGTGTCGTGTGTGTTTGTTTTGTTTGTGGTTGCCCGTAGATTGTATACGGAGACTGAGTAATGCCGTCGCCCGTAGGACGTGGATTAGTCCAAATCCGTATTTACTTAGATTTGGGTTTGGTGTTTTTAGTTTAAGGATACATTAGCCGTATTGAGGCTAAGATCAACTTAAACGTTCGTTAAGGATACGTTAGTCCTGTTTTGAGACTAAGATCAACTTAACGTAGTGATCCATTTAATATATGGCCGTCGGGACTCGTCACCTCTCTGACGTCGTTGAAGGATTACAACGATAGGTGTCAGAGGAGTTCAGAGATGTACCCTTGAACCAAAGTCTATTTGGATTTTTACAGTCCATTTGAATGTTTAAGGATACGTTAGCCGTGTTTGGGGCTAAGATCAACTTAAACGGGACCGTTTAGATCCGGCAAAAGATCATTTGGAGGCTCTATTGTTCCAGTTTAGGGACGTGGTGGTCCATGTTCCAGTTTAGGGACATGGTGGTCCATTATTAGTTTAAGGACGTTTCGGTCCGATATTAGTTTAAGGACGTCTCGGTCCATCGCCAGTTTAGGGACGTGGTGGTCCATTATTAGTTTAAGGACGTTTCGGTCCGATATTAGTTTAAGGACGTCTTGGTCCATCGCCAGTTTAGGGACGTTTCGGTCCAACATTAGTTTAAGGACGTTTCGGTCCATATTAATGTGTGGTCGTTGGGACCTGTCACCTCTCTGACGTCGTTGAGGAATTACAACGATAGGTGTCAGAGGAGTTCGGAGATGTACCCTCGAACCGGATGTAAATTGATTTAGGAGAGCAATCTTGCTCAGTCAATTTAATTTGAGGACTTACGGCCATGAT
This sequence comes from Agapanthus africanus, assembly GCA_030015575.1. Lineage (NCBI taxonomy): Eukaryota > Viridiplantae > Streptophyta > Magnoliopsida > Asparagales > Amaryllidaceae > Agapanthus > Agapanthus africanus. The sequence continues at coordinate 334,856,016 of CM057349.1, forward strand.
TGGGCTAAGTCCAGTTTCAAGATTCTTTTGTCTTTGGCCTATTGGACCTGTGCTAGGGCCTTGCCCCTTTACTGCATTATTTTTCTTTGTTTTGGTTGGGCTCTGCCCTTTTATAAATGATGCAGAGAATCTATTTTGCTTGGGCTCTGCCCTTGTTAAAATGCATAACATTTTTTATTAGGCCTGTTAGGCCTTTTAATTGGGCTCTGTCCCTTTTCTTAATAATGCAGAGCATTAAATACTCTGACAGTGCCCCACATGGCTCGTCAGGCGCTTTGCGCAAATTAAAGAGCGCAAGCGCATGTGGAAGTGACACGTGTTAAGCTCTGGTGAGCGCAAGCGCAACAGCACAGTGCGCTGGGCTGTTGCGCTGCAGACACGTGGCGCTTCCTGGTGGCTTGCGCAACAGCGCAGTTTTGTCAAGTGCTGGGCACTGTTCTTATTCTTTTGGATCAATTTTAGATCAAAGAAAACAAGTTTTTTCTTGTTTTCAAAGAACCAGTGGTTCATAAAAAGTGCAAGGCACTGTTATTGTTTATTTTTCTCTTTTCTTGAAGATCATTGATCTTGTTCTTAGATCAATGATCTGTTTTAAAGAGAATTTTCTCTCTTTCTAAAGGTTTTTACCTTTTTTTTTGTTCTTGAGAAATTCTCTCTAATTCTTCAGAGTTCTCTCTGTTTGAAGTTCTTGATTTCTCCCAAAAATGTTGATGCCTTTGAATTGAGGTCTAGGGTTCTTTTTATAGTGCCCATAAATTAGTTAAATTTGTTAAAGAGATCTTTCTCTGAGTGATTTGGGGAATTTTCCCCACCGTTGGATCTTTGATCCAAGGTCTTCTGTTTTACAGAAGAAAATCTTCTTGTTTTAACAAGAACAGAAAGATCTTATTAGAATTTTAATTCTGTTTGGCGTAAACGTCCCAGCGCTTGACACGTGTCACGCAGCGCAGCAGTTGCGCAGCTGTGCTTGCGCATCTGCGCAGACACGTGTCGCACAGCGCAGCGTTTGCGCAGCTGTGCTTGCGCAGATGTGCTTGCGCAACTGCGCAGACACGTATCGGGCAGCGCAGCGCTTGCACAGCTGTGCTTGCGCAGTTGTGCTTGTGCAACTGCGCAGACACGTGTCGCGCAGCGTTGCGCTTGCGCAGCTGTGCTTGCGCAACTGCGCAGACACGTGTCACGTAGCGCAACTGAAGCGTTGCTTCATTTACTTTTTGTTTTAAAAGAGTCTTGCTCTGATTGGACGCACTGCCTCGGGCGCTGTGCTGACGCATCAACTTCTGACACGTGGCGCGTTGCGCACAGCACACGGGATTTGAAGCGTTGCTTCAAAATTTGAATTTTTTTTGAAATTCAAAATAGAGCTTTGCTCTTATTGGGGGAATCAGAAGCGTTGCTTCAAAATTTGAATTTTTGAAATTCAAACAGAGCCTTGCTCTGATTGGGGGAAACAAAAGCGTTGCTTCATTTCCCGCCTTGGAATTTGAACAGAGCTTTGCTCTGATTGGGGTAAACAACATCCTTATACAAGTCCCTGGTCGTAGGATTATCGAGACGGGGCATCGATACTCCGGAGTAGACTAGTGTATGCGCTTCTCATCCCAGCAGGGGAGATGGTCTGTCCCACAGCCATTAGTACATCGTACTGGAGATAGTATGCAGGTGCTCGTTAGGTTACGAGTACACCGGACAGGACTCGTCGGGAACTGTTGGTTGGTATTATACCTATCGCTGGGTAGCAGTTCCCAGATGACATGAGTACAGCTTAGTCCGTCGACTTGACACTGCTACTTCGCCTCGAGTGTGTTCCCACTGTACTTTGATTACTACCCTACCACGGCTCAAAGGAGTCAACCAAACAGGTAGTAGTTGGGTGCAGTCCCGAAGCACTTGGAGGCAGTGGTGGTTAGATAGGATTCGTCTCTCCCGGTATTGGGGGTTGATATCATGCAGTGTTCGGAGAGCCATTACACAAAGTCCTTGGCCAGGGCAAGCGAGATTTACTGGTAGGTGTTCCAGTAGTTTCTCAGGGTGTTTTGGGCTACACTCCGGCACGACTTATTGCGCTATTAGGGGTCTGACGATTAACGCCCCCTAGGCCCGATATGCGATACCCTTAGACGAATAGACCGGACTGTACGGAGATTGTCATATTCAGATTCAGTAGGAGTTCGGATGGGTTTTCCTCAACGGCCTTCTTATCGACATCTACTCAGGGACCGTTATGTACAGCTAGTGCCGCTTGCGGCCTGTGGTTAAACCCACTGCCAGTGTAATGTCGACTCTAGAGTCCCACACAGAGGGTTTCCCTACTTCAGGCAATTGATGTAGACGTCGTATGGTTTTACGACCTAGGCTTCGATCACGTACGTGTACTTGTACATTGATGATGATCAGGCAGACAATACTAGTGGGCTTTGGTTTAAACCGGATTCTAGTATTGTATTATTGGATTGTTATCGTCTCAGGGTATCCGTGTTTTTCGGAATGCGGATACGGGTATGTATATACGGTATGAGGGGCATTCTTGTAATTTGTCGAGGTATGCTTCTAGAAGGTGCCACATCATTATTGGATTTATCCATTTTTTTTAAATGGATTAATGATGTGGAAATGGAGGAGACATGCTTGGCGTTGTGGGGGAATGGCTCATGGAGTAAAATATGTGTTTGGATTCACTATTGAGGCATGGCACATATATTTTATAGTTTTTCTAGCCATGGCTCAATAAGTGAGATGAAAGATTATATATGTGAGCCATTCTCTACACTTGTTTTTTTTATGCTTCATTTTCTTCACTTGAGATTTCTTGAGTTGCTCTCCTCTCTTGAGCTCTCTAGGTCTCCTCCATCATCTTCTTCCTCAATATTAAACCCTAACATTCATATGTGTTGTGAGCCAAGGGTTTAGAGAGACAAACAATCCATTAACATATTCTACATCTCCTAGGCTAGTTGGCTTAGCGAACCTTCTACCCTAGTTACCTCACTTGGAGGATGAAGCTTGGAGCACAAATCTTCGCGGTGGATCATCTTTGACAAGAGAAGACTGGTGGAGAAAGCTCGATCCGATCACCGAGAAGTCTTAGAGAGGACCACTAGAAGAGCCGAAGGACTTGATCTACTAGGTATAAGAATCTACCATAGTAGATAAATCCTCAAGTTAGTCTAGCTAGTTAAGGCCTTAGTAAGATCATGGATTAATAGCCGGTGTTGCATAGTCAAAAGATTACCATTTTTGAAATTTCTGCCACCCCGCGAACCGCGGGGTGCGCGACACTAGCTTACACGTGGCACCCGATTGCATGTTGCACTTTCCTTAAAATACGGGTCAAAGAAGGTTGAACGACATTTCCCAGAAAAAACATAGAATCTAGGAAACCCTCGCCAATAGGTGGCCAAGTAGTTTCCTGCTCGGCTCATCCGCTGAAGGCAGCTTCCTGCCCGGCCACTCCGTGGATCCAAAGCCCTCGCCAAGGGGAAACTGCTCGGATCATCCGCTAAAGGCAGCTTACTGCCCGGCCACTCCGCTGATCCAAAGCCCTCGCCAAGGGGCGGCCGAGCAGTTTCCTGCTTGGATCATCCGCTGAAGGAAGCTTCCTGTCCGGCCACTCCGCGGATCCAAAGCCCTCGCCAAGGGGCGGCCGAGCAGTTTCCTGCTCGGATCATCCGCAGAAGGAAGCTTCCTGCCCGGCCACTCCGCAGATCCAAAACCTTCTCCAAGAGGTGACCGAGTAGTTTCCTGCTCGGTTCATCCGCTGAAGGCAGTTTCCTGCCCGGCCACTCCGTGGATCCTAAGACCTCGTCTAGAGGCAACCGAGCAGCTTCCTGCTCAGCCCTTTCAAGGTCCAATTCAGACGCGGCGCACGATATATCATCACCTCGACTCTGGGGTGAGGGGGACGCCGACCTATATATACTTGGCGTTCGTCCGATTTATACACGGCGCACGATCGTTACCTCGACTCTGGGTGATGGTAAACGCCGATCTACCTATGCTTGGCTTTCGCTAGCTCTTACGTCGCGCTCGCCCAGCACTCGACACTCGACTGTGCATGCGCTGGTTGTCCGCTGGACACCGACCTATCTGCACTTGCGAAAATAGAAGCACTCTAAAGGCTAGATAAACATACTTGCAAGATAAAAATACTTGCGAGCTAAAAATACCTGTGAGCTAAAAATACTTGCGAGAAGAAAATACTGGCGAGCTAAAGATACTTGCGAGCTAAAAGTACTTTATTTATATCCAAAAATTGTATACAAGGTACTATGGGCTCCCCAGTCTTACAAAATGCCCGGAGGCTTATAAAATTTGGTAACCGAGGTAGGGGTAGCTCAAACTGCCTTCTTGGCGCCACTTCCTTTTGATCAGCGCCTCCTTCTAGGGCTACGATCGCAACGTCCGGCTCGGCGCTTCCTCCCGCCGCCTCGCCTCCCCCAGCCGGCTCGGCACCGTCCTCCTGCGGTGCTTCCTCGATTAGGGGATACCTAGCACGAAGCTCCTGATCGTCGAACCCGGTCATGGCTTCCTTAACGACATCGAGAGCGTTGTGCCACTCGACGGCTGCGGAGTTGTCGAGGTAGAACTGGTCGGATGTCTTGTACTCCTCCATGGCCCTTTCCGCTCTGCCCTCCGCAAGCTTCGCCGCCTCACCAGATGCCTGAGCATCCTGCTTGAACGAATCCCTCTGCCTCTTCATGACATCAAAGAGCCCGTTGACCTCCCCTATCTGGGCCTGGATAGGTGGTTAGATTCGGTCAGGAGACGGTGGGACTCCTTCAATTTGGCGACCGTCAGCCTATCCGTGACCAACCTCAAGTCGAGGAGGACCGCCTTCTCTTCCGTCTGTTGCAGTCGGGCGATGAGCTCTTCTTCTCGCGAAGAAAATTCACCCACCTTCTTCATCGCCGGGGCCACCTCCTCGTACTCCATTGCAGCAAGGAAGGCACAATGCTGAAGGACCTGGGAAAATGGGAGCCGTGTCAAGAGATTAAAAAACTCAAAGAAATTCTGGGAGAGTTAACGACCTGAACAGCCTCCTAAGCTATCGCCTCCACTTTTGCCTTCATGGTGCCTCGGGGGATCTTGGTCCCCGTTGCCTTCTCCATGTCCGCCAGTAAACCGTCGGCCACAGAGAGCCCCGAAGGTACCTCAATGCAAAAATCGCTCTCCTGCACCTGAATCCTGGCCTGAAGGGGCCGAGAAACCACCCTTTTCTGCCTCTTGAGTGGGGATTCGGTAGGGACGGCGCTTTCATCCTAGACCGGGAGACCGGATCTCGCGTGTACTTCTGCCCTCCTCCGCGGAGTTCCTCCAGAACGGGGGGCACTAAGGGAGCCTTGGCTGGAGGTTCTTGCCAGGGAGCCGCATCCGGAGCAGACCGAGATGAACTTGCGCCACCGCTCTTCCTCCCCTGGGCCTTGGCGGCCATGGCAACCATAATCTTCGAGCGATCCATCGGCTCTACAAGATACCATAAGAAAAAGATTAGTGACCAAAAACAGCAACAGAATTTAGACAAGTCTAAATAGATTGGCACAAGCTCTAACTCACCCACGAAGTGCGCGAGACTGAGTCACGCCCGGCTCAAAGCCTACTCGAAAAGTAGGACATCGGCCTGCTGGATCGGTTCACATTGAGACACCACTCTTGCCTCGAGGGCATTCGACTTCCTAACTCTAGGACAGTCGGCCTTATGCCACATGATGGGCACCGGCCAATCCTCACCATTCGGTGGACCGACGAAGACAAACTTCTCCTTCCATTCGTGGATGGAAGAAGGGACGACCACTACCCCCAAACCAGCAGCCCTAATGTTTTCTGAATGAATGGTACACCCAGCTCGGTTCGTCCTTACTGGTACCGGGGTGATTTTTATAGCAAAGGAAAGAAAAGAGTAGGCTCAAATCAAAGGAGATCCGATCAATCTTCAACCGGACCAGAAACCTGAGGAGGATTCTCCACGAGTTCGACGCTAGCTGGCCCGGGGCGAGACGGAAACAATGGAGCACGGCAGAAACCTCGGGCGAGAAGGGCAAAACATTCCTGCCCGAAACGCTTCTAAATACAGAGCAATCTCTGGTTCAAGAGAGACCCCGGATTGGATCAGCCCTCGTTCTCACAAAAATGGTCTGCCCCAGTGGAAAGTGCCTCCACTTCAGCGAGCAAGTTGCATTCCACACGGACATTGAAAGTCGATGAAGTAGGTTTCTGTCTTCTTATCCAAGATGAATCTTGCCCAGCATCTGGTTTGCCCGCTCGCCCTCCCTGGCCAAACGGAGTGAATAGACAGAGGGTATATGAAAACGGGCCCGGATGTCGGAAAGCTCATCCAGACGGTTCAAAACTGAGGGCGCTTCGCGGGTATTCCCGATACGCGCCTTGGGGGCCCTTTTCGCCCCCCGATGACAAAGGACGAGAGCGTCGTTCCTCCTGGGGGGCGAGCCCGACGCAAAAGACGAAGACGAGGATGAAGAAGAAGGAGAACTCTCTCGGCTATCAGAAGCCGAGGAGGAAGAAGACCCGCTAGGCTCGGCTATAGAAACCGAAGCCTCGTCGCCCGACTTAACCCCCTACTACGTCAATAGATACTTCGGAGGAAGACATCTAACCTGATTCAAAAAAGGTTTGGCCGAGGAAAGTTTCGTCAGCTGAAGTCCCGACCTAAGCGAATGTGCGCCGGGCAATCTTCAAACGACAAGAAACGGCTAAGGTAAAGTATCGGCCATGGGATGACCCCCTATTTATACACTCAGCAAGAAGACATCCAACGGCCCACATCCGTTCCCGCCAAAACGAAGCGTCACACCTAGCGGCCGCCAAGACTCCACATGGTGACCAGCCATTGGACACGTCCCCTCTCGCCAGGATTCAGGTGACAGACACTTACGTTTTGCCACCCAGTGGAGGACACGTGGCGCGTAGCTCAATCGACCGAGTGAACGAAACGGCGCCCCCCCTTTTAGGCGCAATCATTTCATTGATACACTGACGTCACCAAAGATACGCGCGGGAACCGAGACGCTTCACGAGCCGTTAGGTGGATTTAGTGATTCAAGATGAGTAGCCGCCTAATGTTGCGTCTTCATTCGACAATCCATTGCAGAGGAATCTTAGGCTGAATCGTCAAAAACCGGGCTTACCACTCTCAACCCTGACCCATAAATAGGTCAGGACGAGAGTGTTGGGGGGGGCTAATGATGAGGCTCATAAACGAGTATTCCCCATATCACGATACGTAGCGGATGACGTGTCATCCGCTAAGCCAGCTAGACTTCTAGGGGCTACGGAGCTGGAACAAATATGTCACGACCCGAAATATTAGCTCGTGACCAGCACTTGAATCACGCAACGTCTAAAGGCGTAACGGAATTCAAGTAAGCTGAAACCCAGGAATCTAAACCTTTTAAGAAAAATAAAGGAGGTGGGGTTTTGAAATAAAGGTATAATGAAATCAAGTTTTCTTAATGCATAGAAAAGGAATATGAATGATGCAAGTGAAATTTACTAGTTTGAAAACATATTTCGTCTTTTAAAATTTTGGCAGCACCTCCTATGTATATTTTGATCCAAAACCACAAATACATAATAATGATAAAGGCATCCTCAAGCGGGAGCTAGCTCTTCGCCAAACGGCGGATCACAACCACGCAATACAGTATAAATAAGTATACGACGCCCAATGGTGAAGTTCACCACAAAAAAGATAAATAAATAAGCAAGACATCAAAACCACAAGTAGCGAAGAACTCCTCGCTCTAAGTTTCGCAACCACAATCACGACTAAGTCTCATTACTTATACAATTTACTAATTTTGATTGATGGAGTTAAGTAGATACAATATGAAATATAGATACAAGAGTGGGTATGATACAAATGTCCCACCTACCAATGCAAAACACCCGAATGCAATTGTGTGCCAGCGAAGCCGCTACTGATCCAAACGGTCAACCTGCAAGAACTGTGGCATAACGGGGGTGAGTTGCCAACTCGTGAGTAGAAAAATATCAACAGATAGAAATCGAATAAACAACGACTCCTAGATCAATTATATCATAAAGATAATACTAAGATATCTAGGGTGACCGGGTCTGTATATGTGCCAACAAGGTAGTCAATACCTATATGCATGCGGATAACATCCAACGGCAATAATCAATGCATGTATGCATGTGGATCTCGTCCACCCATATAATCAATGTATATATGCATGTGGATCTCGTCCACCCATATAATCAATGTCTGTATGCACGTAAATATCATAAAAGAGTGTGCATGAAAGTATGAGGATATATATCAACGGTGTCCCTCACGACACATCAAAATCATGGAACCTGAGTGCCTAGCATCGACACTCGAAAACATCATGAAAACCGTGCCCAGTATCGGCACGTAAATCCTCATATATCGAGCTCCGTCAGCCCGGATCGGCCCACGGGCTCCGTTAGTCCGGATCGGCCCATATCATCTCTCGACTCCGGTCGGTATCCACCGGATATCCGCCGAGCCCAAATACTATCACCGTAGGTAGTAGTCCCTCTGCCAGACTCACCGTCTGTATACACAGCATCCCTTTCTTGCCCCGGATACCATACCGGGTCCACCATGTACCCGCAATCGGCCTCATCTGCCTCCTCGAATCGGGTTTCACATGTCACATATCTCAGAACCGAGAAAACGCATGGTGGACGCACTGAAATATCATATCAAGAGAAACCGGGTTTTTAAAACAACACATAATCTCTTTCAAAATGTCCACGGTTCTCAAATTCAGAAATCTCATGAAAACAGCATATCTCAATGCGTAAAATCATAGAGCATGATGCATATGACATATAATAGAAATGTAAGTATATCCGTATATCATGAACATGGAACAGTGATATAACATATTAAAAGAAAACCGCTCTTTTAAATGATTCCAGTTTTTAAAATATAACATGCGGTTCCCAATTTTCCAATAAAACCAGTTATCTATGTAGGCACAATATGTATATGCGCAAGTATAGAGGTACCAATGTGTATATGCACCAATATGGGTATGTAATGTGTATATGCGCAAGTATGGATGTATCAATGTATATGGGCACCAATATGGATATACTAATGTGTATATGCGCAAGTATGGATGTATCAATGTATATGGGCACCAATATGAATATACAATGTGTATGTGCGCAAATATGGATATATCAATGTATATGTACACCAATATGAATATACAATGTGTATGTGATGTATCAATGTATATACACAAGCAGGTTATGCGAAGAGTCATATCATGATGCAGCAATCCTACTGTGTAGTGGCATGGTAATTATTGATGATAAAGTGTGTGAGCCTACAATCTGTATACGTGTGACATACGCATCATCGATAATGGTGCAGGTGTACTATCACAGGTCTAAGTAATACAATGTGAATAACATGAATGCATCATAAGGTAAATCATATGCAAATACTGACGGGTATACGTATCTAACATGACCGAGTCGGGGAATCTATCAATCGGCATCCAGCCTAACAACATCGTGTACGGTATAATCCATCGTACGGCAACCTCTAGTCAAGGGTAAGGATCAATCATCAAGTCAAACTCATCACGCACGGAAAATCATCGTACGGCGGCATTAAACCAATAGGGATCCTATCATCCTATAAGACAAATGAGGGTACGGCCTAATATCACGTACGGCCTATCATCCATGATTAACAACATTCTGTGTGTGTGTGTGTGTGTGTATACCTATGTCCCTGGTCACATCCATAACGACCTCATATCAGGGGACTGACAAGGTATCAACCACTTCAATCGACTCGCATCCATATACCAAAACATCGTCCTATCATCATATCAGTCTTATATTCTTATCATCGCATTTACATCTCACATCAAGTCGAGTTTACATAAACATTCTATCTCTACTATAAGTATAAGTATCTAATCTAACATACACACCCGAACCATACAATCAGATTTTTAAAGAAGCGAATCATAGTTTTGAAAATATGGGTTACGGTGTTTTTAAGGAAAAGATATCATTTGAAAATCCGTAACATCCCTTAAGATATATATTTAAAAGATACATACGATTCTTCGGTTTAGAAAAAGGTATTGTTCGGATGACGCATCTACATCGACTATCTAGTCCTACAGTACCCTAAACGGCAATATCGACAAACGTCGTCCTCGAATTTCGTCATCCTATAATAGTCGTAACATATCACTTCTAATTATCCTCTAGTTTCTAATATAGTTTCATAGCCATCTTCATTCTAACCCTAGTTTCCTAATCTAGATTTTCTTAATCATATTCTATAAATCAGTTTTCCATCAAAACTTTGCGGGGGTGCTATATGCCATCCACCCGACTTCCCCCGTGGATATAGATCCACTCACCTGGTCTTCGCTTGCCGAAATCGATGACACCACGCTCCGTCGCCTCAGAATCCACGCGAAGGTACCTACAATAATAAACAATCGCAATGCGTATTGAAATCAAGGCGGAAAACCAAAACGTTACCCTTTTTCGAAAACCCCAATTTCGCAAATCGGGCGGTTTTCGGGGAAAATATTATTTTAATATTAAATTCCAAAATTAATATTTTATATTTTCTGAAATGTTACAATCTTCCCCCCTTAAATAAATTCGGTCCCCGAATTTAAATTTAAACCCCCAAAATCTAAAACATTTCAATAATCGGCCCAAAACAACCGGGCTCCGAAATCATGGAAAACGCAGAAATAACACAGCGCGTCAAGTGCGCATGAAAATGAGTACAAAGCTCAAAATCGAATTCCGTCAAGCGTCACACAAATCATCAGATTCGCACGCATATTTTAGGAGTTACAATAGAGAAACAGATCTCGAAATCCACTACTGAAATCCAATATACACTAGTCAAATATTATAATACGTGTATAGTATGCATCTTTGAAGATTCGAAAATCTGAATAAGATGCATGCAAAATCTTTTCTAAATTGCCGCACGAATGCGTAACTCACGGCATAACTGACGAACGCTCATTTTAAAATAATAATATATGTCCATATATGGTTTCCTAAATACACGTTCCGTCATTTTCAAAATATCCCAAAAGGTTTTCCTTTATAAAAGTTCGCGTCGCTTACGGACACGTAGGAAATAGCGAGGCTATAGCTCTTTTCCAAAAACCTCTTGGTAAACTTTTAATGCATGTAAAGTACTCAAGTACTGTCCTCGGATCAGCCATGTTTGGCTACTACACACTATAGTGCCCAACATGAAAACAAGTGCTCAAAAGCAAAATCAGCCTCAAAAGGCGTATCCAATAATCACATGCGTCTGGTGCGCATGGAAATTAAATCCAAATATAGGTGCCACAATACGCACAAAGCAAAACTAAGTGCAATGGGTGTGCACAAAAGTATCTGTCCACTGCAACGGTGTGCATGACAACAATATCTGGTGCACCTATTGTGCACGAAAACAACATCTGGTGCATCAAATGCACGAAATACAATCAATAACTCAAATGCATAAAAAGCAACACCGAGTACACCAAGGCGTATAAATCAAAATCGTGTGCAACTATGTGTACAATATCCGTATCAATGCACTGCAGGCACATGTGAGCTATACCGAGTGCAAAAATCACATCATCCATATGAAATCCATGAAATCATAAACACATGCTAAAGGTACAAGGTCGACATCAACGCAATAGGCATGCACAAATCGCAAATCAACACAACGGTGTATAAAATATATATCAGGTGCGATAACTATGCGCAAAAAACAATGTAAATACCCAGTAGGTGCAGTCATGGTGCACGAAATCAATATCAGGAAACTCGTCATCAAAACTCAAATCCAAGCGATATAAGCGTGATACTCGGATCACAAACGCAAATCGCAATAAATGACATCGAGGTACACCTCCTACAATGTCGAAAAAAATGTCGGTGCGCCCAAACCTGGCAGAGCAAGAACATCCGCTCGCCTCCTGCTCACGGCCTGGCGTCCTCTGTCTCTGGGTCTTTATCCTCTCTGTGAATTACCAATTCCGCAATCCATCGGCTCATCGGCCCTGTCAGGTGTGCTAATGGGAACGATTCCACTCTAGCACTTCTCTGGTCATCTCTCGGTCAATCATCACGACCACTCGTAAAGCAGCACGTTACTGGCGTCAGCCTCTGGTCCTCTGAATACACATGACACATCCAATCCTGGGTGCAAATCTCATTGCAGCAGTGTCCTGGAAGGAATCCTGCCCAGGGTCTCTTCTGATCTTGCCAACGCCGAACTGTACGGAGGCTGGTACTCTTATATAATCTTTTCTCGTTTTCTGAACATCTGCGTGTTCCACACATTTCCTCGGAAACTGGCCGTATCCCAACACCTCTGTAAGCATATCAGGTCTCTGATCTCGACGGGGAGTAATAATAGTGTAAGTCTACGGTAGCGCTCCGGCTGTCAATCCGAGGCCAAATGCGGAAACAAAAACTTTTTAGGAAACCGGCGCTATCGTAGTCTTTCACCCGGATCGAACCATTAACGATAAACTAGCTAACTACAAGAAGTGAGAGTGGCTATACCGATCGATCTGTGTCCTTCGGTCTTTGGCCACCATCCCCAGCTCCTCGCGACATCTCCGATCTCCGGTCTCCTCGTCGGAAAGGGCACCACATCAATGAGTTTTTTTACGGGCTCCCGCTTCGTCCGAAGCAACTCGGACACGAAGTTTGCTAGCCGACGTGTCCAAGGTGATGTAGAGAATGTGTGTGATCACTTTGTCTCAAGTATCCATTGATTCTCAACGCATGAGAGTGTATGGATGGAGGTTGAAGATGATGCCATCAATGGAGATAGTGAGCTCAAGAAGAAAGAGGAGGAAGAAGAGCTTTCTTTTTCTTTCTTATTGCAATGATAAAAATGAGAGAAAGAATGATAATACAAGAGCTAACCCCTTCCCTTTGGCTGCCCTTCCCCTCTCCTCTTATCATTTCAACACCTCAATCAATACAAAATGTGACATATGCACAAATAAAGAGACCATGAGTCATCACTTGTGCATGTGTCACAATTAAAGCTCCTAATCATGACTTTGAGCTCATTATTTCCATTTATAAATATTAATCCAAATGTTTACAACAATAAAAAGATATGGCAATATCTAAAGTAAACTCGTGACGGATCACAAGGATACCCCTCACCTGTATATACATACCTGCATCCGCATTCCAACTAAATGCGAATGCGATGAGACTAAAGTAATCCAACAAATCTAATATTAGGATCCGGTTTAAACCAAAGCCCACTAGTACGATCCGCCCGATCATGATCCGTGCACGACTGCACGTATATGATCGAACCCTGCCATAAGACCATACGGCCTCTACAACGTTTCGCCCGAAACTTGAGAAACTATCTGTGGGGGACTCTAAAGACTCGTCAATACTTTGGCTGTGGATTTAACCACTAGCACGTCAGCGGTACTAGACGTACATAACGGGCTACCAGGTATTGACCAAAAGGGAGGTCGATGAGCGAACTCATCCTGACACCCTACTGAGACTGTCAGTTACAATATCCGTACAGTCCGGTCCGTTCGTCTATGAGTATCGCATGTCGGGCCTAGGGGGTTGGTAAACGTCAGACCCCCAAAAGCGGTACAAGTCGTGTCGGAGTGTAGCCCAGAACACCCTGAGATACTACTGGAATACCTACCAGTAAATCTCTTGCCTTATCCAAGGACTTCGTGTAATGGCTCTCCTAGACACAGTGTGATCTCACCCCCAATACCGGGAGAGACAAAACCCCTGCCGATCCGCTCACTGCCTCCATGTGGCTCGGAACTGTACCCAACTAAAACCTGTTTGCACGACTCCTTTGAGTCATGGTAGGGTAGTAATCAAAGCACAGTGGGAACTCACACGAGACAAATGACGATCTCAGGTCGATGAACTAACCTGTACACATGTCACCAGGGAACTGCTATCTGACGCTAGGTATAAAACCAACTAGCATGTTCCAGGCGAGTCCTGTCCAGTGTACTCTGAAGGGTTACCCTAGCGCCCCGGCCATCTCACGTGGCCAAATGCGGATCAAAAAATTTCTTACGAATAAAACTTGGCGCTAGACTAAACCCTAAAACCGGATCTTTCCATAAAACTAACTAGCTACATTAAGAGAGCTATCTACTATGATAGAAATCTCACCAAATGAACCAAGTCCTTCGGTCTTCTTTCTTCATCCTTAGCTCCTAGCAAGCGCCTTGAACATGCTTGAACTCCAAATCCGTCTCCATCGGTCCATAGGGATCGAGCTTGTTCTCCGGCCTCTTTTTGTCGCAGATGATCCACCCGGGGAGTATGATCCATGGCTCTAGCTCTTTGCAATATGTCAAAAGAGCAACTAGAGAACTTGGGATGCTAGTCCAAGTAATCTAGGATGTAGTTTGGATGTCTAAGTGTTCTATCTCTTTCTAGCCTCTTCACTTGTATCTCAACACATGAGAAATGTAGTGAAGAGGAAGAAGATGAAGGTGGAGGAGAAAGCTAGAGGAGGGAGGAGATGAGAGCTCAAGAGAGAAAAATGAATCAAGCATGAAAGAGAAAATACATACAATGGTTTTGTATATCAATTCTTTCATTAAAAAATTAGCAACCATGCTTCAATAGTAAACCCAAAATGAATTATAAATTCATTTGACTACTATTGAAGCATGGTCACCTCTTTTTCTCCCATACTCTTACTTTACACCTCATTTCCTGAAATAAATGGAAAATACATAATAAGGTGGCCACCTTCTAGAAGGAAATCTGTAGTAAATATGGATTTCAGTCTACTGTACAAATATACCGGCAATCAGATAAAAATCCGAACGCCCAAAAGAGATAGAATAACACGAAGAACGTAATACTAGAATATATATATATCGAAATACATATACGTAAATTATTAAATCAATACCTGATTTAATAATCCGGCTCAAACCCGAGCCGGCTAGTATTACAAACTGTCCGATCGAAAATCCAAGTACCAAGTACATCAATCAATTGAACCCTGCACGTATCCAATATGGCTACTACATCATTTCGCCTGAATCAGGGAAACCCTCTGTGTGGGACTCTAAAGACTCGACAGTACTCTGGCAGTGGGTTTAACTACAAGTTTGTCAGCGGCACTAGCTGTACGTAACGGCTACTCAGGTACCTGTCGAAAAGAAGGCCGATGAGCAAACTCATCCGGATCTCCTACTGAGCTTATCCGTGACAATATCCGTACAGTCCGGTCTCTTCGTCAAAGAGTATCGCATACCGGGTCTAGGGGATGGTGAACGTCAGACCCTAACAACCTGATAAGTCGTGCCGATGTGGCTCAGGACCAATCCGGAAAACTACTGATCAACCTATCAGTAAATCCCAAGTGCCTTGGCCAAGGTCTTATGGTCCTGACCAATCGAATCACAGTGCGATATCGAATCCCTATACCGGAAGAGACGAATCCCCGACAATCGCTCACTGCCTCCATGTGGCTCGGGACTGAACCCAACTAAAACCTGTTTGCACGACTCAGTAGAGCCGTGGTAGGGTAGTGATCAAAGTTCAGTGGGAACTCACACAAGACAAATGCCGATCTCAGGTCCAAAGACTAATCTGTACACATGTCACCTGAGAAATTCCATCTGACGATAGGTATAGTACCATATGGAAGTTCTCGGTGAGTCCATCCAGTGTACTCACACCCAGTGAGCACCTATATACGATCTTAGGTGCATCAAACCAATGGCTGCGGGACCAACCATCCCCCGATGGGGCTAGAAACGTACACACCAGTCTACTCTGGAGTATCAGTGCCCGGTCTCGATACTCACGCGACTAGGGACCATTTAAGGATGTGCTTATGGACTACCCTGCTCCCATAAGTATGATCGCCATCACAACGCAGGTAGTTAAGCAAGATCCTAGGGCCTTTATCAAAATGTAACCGCAATATGTAACCGCAATATGTAATAACGAGTATGACATATGCCATGTTAAGATAAAGACAAACCACAATAGTATACTACCGTATCGAGTCTTTATCAATATGTGCAAACCAGATATAATAACAATAAATACACATATCCCAATAAAGACAAGTCAAATAATATACTATAAAACTGAGCAAGATTGTTCTGTACATACATATCCCTAGTATCTATATGTATACATATACAATACTGGCCTCTAGGGCATATACATCCAACAATCTCCCACTTGCACTAAAGGCCAGTGATTGGCGTACCGAATACCCAACATCTGCTCTATGGCCAGTTGCTGGCGTACCGCATACCCAACATCCCAAAAAGTCGCTCGAACTGTGCTTTAGGGAGGGCCTTTGTAAATGGATCCGCCGTGTTGTCTTTCGTATCCACTCTCCGGACCTCGATCTCCTGGCGATCTACGATCTCCCTGATCAGGTGATACCGTCTTAAGATGTGCCTGGATTTCTGATGGGACCGTGGTTCCTTCGCTAAAGCTATAGCCCCATTGTTATCATAATACACTAGTATTGGATCTACAATGGACGGAACTACCTGAAGTTCAGCTATGAAGTTCTTCATCCAGACCGCCTCTTTTGCGGCATCGCTTGCAGCAATGTATTCAGCCTCCATCGTCGAGTCTACGACGGTATCCTGCTTGGAACTCTTCCAACATACCGCCCCTCCGTTGAGGGTAAATACAAAACCCGAGACAGACTTACTGTCATCTTTGTCACTCTGGAAGCTTGAGTCGGTAAAAGACTCGACCCTAAGGTCTCCATTACCGTAAATCAGGAACATCTCCTTAGTCCTTCTCAGGTACTTGAGAATGTTCTTTACTGCTGTCCAGTGGTCCTCACCTGGGTCCGACTGATACCGGCTCACCACGCTTAGTGCGTAAGCTACATCTGGTCTTGTACATAGCATCACATACATTATAGATCCTACCGCCGAAGTGTAGGGTATAGTGCTCATGCGAACCCTCTCCTCGTCAGTCTTGGGAGACATCTCCTTGGAGAGGGTGATTCCGTGCAATGCGGGTATGTTACCGTGCTTGGAATCTTCCATACTAAATCTCTTTAGTACAGTCTCTATGTACCTGGACTGTGAAAGTCCCAGTAGTCTCTTGGATCTATCTCTGTAGATCTTAATCCCCAGAATGTACGAGGCATCACCTAGGTCTTTCATAGAGAACCTTTGTGATAAGAATAGCTTGACCGATTGTAGTATAGGAATGTCATTTCCTATCAAAAGAATGTCGTCCACGTACAAGACTAGGAACACGACAGTTCGTCCTACAATCTTCTTATAAATACAAGGCTCATCTTCGTTCTTGATGAAGTTAAAGTCCTTGACTGTCTCATCAAAACAGATGTTCTAGCTCCGCGATGCTTACTTCAATCCATAAATGGATTTGAGCAGCTTGCACACCTTCCTGCTGCTCCCACTGTCTACAAAACCTTCTGGCTGATCCATATAAACGCACTCTTCTAAACTTCCATTTAGAAAAGCCGTTTTTACGTCTATCTGCCAGATCTCATAGTCATGGAAGGCAGCGATGGCAAGCAGGATCCTAATGGATTTGAGCATAGCCACTGGAGAAAAGGTTTCGTCATATTCCACTCCTGGTCTTTGACGAAAACCTTTTGCAACAAGTCTAGCCTTATAGGTTTCTACCTGCCCATTTTCACCAAACTTTTTCTTGTAGATCCATTTGCATCCAACGGGTTTTACCCCAGGTGGAGCAACTTCCAGGGTCCACACTTTATTGGTGTACATAGACTCCATTTCAGATTGCATAGCATCCAGCCATTTATCAGAGTCCCTACTGATAATGGCCTGCCTGAAACTAGTAGGATCATCCTCTTCCAAGATGCAATCCTCTCGATCCCCATCTATGAGAAAACCGTAGTATCTCTCAGGCGGATGAGAAATCCTACTAGATCTGCGGAGTGGCTGAGGTTCGTCTGGGATTACTGAATCTAGTGGTTCCTCCAAATCTTCAGTTACATTTTGTGGTTCCTGGATTTCTCCCAGTTCTACCGTACTCCCACTAGTTTCTTTTGCAAGAAACTCCCTTTCTAAGAAGGTAGCATGGCGAGATACAAACACCATCTGTTCCTCGGTGTGGAAGAACAGATGTCCTAGTGAATCCTTAGGATATCCCACAAATTTACATAGAACTGACCGTGACTCTAGTTTGTCTGATTTCTGTGTTTTCACATAGACCGGACAACCCCATATCTTAATAAATTTAAGACATGGTTTCTTGCTACTCCATATTTCATACGGAGTGTTGGGCACAGATTTGGATGGAACTTGATTCAAAAGGTATGTTGCTGTCTGAAGTGCATATCCCCAAAATGAAAGAGGCAACTCAGCATTACTCATCATGGAGCGAACCATATCCAATAGGGTACGATTCCTTCGCTCCGATACACCGTTGTGCTGTGGTGTGTAAGGAGGAGTAAGCTGAGAGAGAATTCCATTCTCTTTTAGGTAATCTAGAAATTCCATGCTCAAATACTCCCCTCCTTTATCAGACCGGAGGATCTTAATACTTTTGCCAATCTGGTTCTCTACTTTATTCCTGAATTCTTTGAATTTCTCAAAAGCTTCAGATTTGTGTTTCATAAGATACACATATCCGAATCTAGAGAGATCGTCAGTGAATGTGATGAAGTACGAGAACCCACCCCTTGTATGTATAGACATCGGACCACATACATCACTGTGTATGAGTCCTAAGAGCTCTGCTGCTCTTTCTCCATGCCCGGTGAACAGAGATTTGGTCATCTTTCCTTTGAGACAAGACTGACAAGTTTCATAAGATGAAAATTCGAACGTATTCAAAAGTCCATCTTTATGTAACTTACTCAGTCTTTTCTCTCCGATATGACCAAGTCTACAATGCCACAAGTAGGATTCGTTCGTGTCTGAACTCTTCCTCTTGCGTGTGTTTTGTATATTGAGCACTGTATTCTGATTTAGAACATAGATACCATTACACAGTATACCTTCTGCAACCAGTACCTTATCAAGGTAAATGTTCATGATATTTCTATCAAGAACAAAGTTATATCCATCTTTATCAAGTAAAGAAACTGATATGATGTTGCAAAGCATGGAAGGTACATAGTAGCAATTGTTCAAAATTATAGTATTGCCATTTGGCAACATTAGGTGATATTCACCGACGGCTGCAGTATTAACTTGTGCTCCGTTCCCTACTCTGAGGGACATATCACCATGTGCAACTATCCTACTTTTTCTCAGTCTCTGTAATAAATTACAGATATGAGATCCTGATCCGGTATCGAGTACCCAGGAGGTAGGACTGACCGAAAAACAGTTCTCAATAACAAGAACACCTGAAGAAGACGCAACAGTATGTTTCTTCTTCGATGGGGTTATCAAGGAATTCAAACTTTCCTCTTTCCCTTGCTCATACTTATGACAGTTGTCGTAAGTTAGAGTCGAACCGACGTTCCACAGCCCCGAATAAGAATTCGGATCGGTCAAGCGATACATTTTATTATCTTGATTAGGGCGTGAAATGGTTGCTACCTGGAGAGAGAGAAGGAAAACACTCAGCGTGTGCTCTTGCAAGATTAGATTGGTTATTAATTTATCTAACCAGGATGGCTCCCACTGTTTTCTCAAATTCTTCTTCAAACCCTAAAATAAGAACTAGTCAGGATTAATCGCAAGTCACAATACTTGCTTAACCTTTCAGCCAGGCTGGTGTTGGTACTTCGAGGGAGGTTTTCTAACGCTTTCGCGAAGTTCCTTAATTACATAAGCTCTTTTCCCTGGAGGCGTAGCCCCGCTAACACCGTTCTAGACACCTACTTGGTTTATAGCATTGATTGTTAAGTGAAAAATCTCCCAAGAGTAATCCTACTCATCAGTGGGATCGGGATCCAACTATCATTGTGTGATGCACTAGATGGAATCCACTCTAGTCACCACACACCAGAAGGTATGCTAAATCTGCAAGTTTCCTGTATGTTTGAAACTCCCGATGTGGTTTTTACCCCTAGGACCCAAGTGACCTTGACGAATAATCAACAAATCAAAAGGTCCTAGTCAAGTTCAACCCGTCATTATCCTGGATTGTATTAGACCCACCCACATGATCCTTGACGAATAATCAACAAAATCATATGACCGTCCTAACCAATCGCATCTATCTGTGCAACAGAGAACTATTACTCAGCTACCGTTCACTGTGCCTTGACGAATAATCAACAAACACAGCACGAATACTAAGTAGTAATTATCGGAAACGACGGAGGGCTACAGCTGGGTTTTTGGCGAAAAACCCGTTAACGTAATGAACTTGATATCGTTGAAAGAACCAGAGTAGTTTTGAAAATATATAGTGGCGAAAACCTTTGCTAAAGAGGTCACTCCCTGTGAAGGGATCTCGGCTCTTTCCTCGTCGAATGAGGTGCAGGATATTCCAAACTGAATACCACTGTGCAAAGCAAAAATAATTGACTATAGTGAAGTTATTACCATGACGCAAACTTTTGCTCAAGGGGTCACTCCCGGTGAAGGGATCTCGGCCCTTGCCTCGTCGAATGAGGTGCTGGATATTCCAAACTGAATACCACTGTGCAAAGCAAAAGAGAACGTATGTAATGTCAGTTTTTAAAGCTTGGTTCCAACAACATCTTTTAGGTTTATTATCTTGCATTAATCAAAATTAATGCGGTCCTATCAATTTGTAACCTATCACACCAGAAAAGAACGAAAATAAAATGTACGTATATGCCATCCGCATTCGCCATGGGGCCCCGTCATCACTCGTTAGGTTACTGAACTAACGACAGAGCGGGGGCTGGACTAGCGCGGGTGCAAAACATATACAACATCTACTAGTATATATAACATTCGTCCCAGGCATGATAATAAACAACATCACAGATAACAATACAGAATGGTGGATAATCTTGGAGCCCCGGATTTCATTTGAGCCGCAAATAAAACTCGACGTTCCCGGTCATGTGGATAGCCTGTGCAATGAAAACCTGTACCCCCTACGAGTACGGCGAATAGCCCGCCAATTCTAGAATGAAGCCCCCTCCGTCTAAACGCCATGAGAAAGAAGCCCCCTCCGTCTCTACGCCAAGAGATGCGGGCTCGTTGCCTTCTAGAATCCGGCTGTTTGTGCACTCCTCCGCGGGGTAATCCTAGTACAGAAATAATAAAATAATATGTACAAATGGTGACATCGACCTCAGCCCGGTCGTGCCCCAAAATAATATACAACCTGGCAAAGACGGCAGTCCACAAGTCGGACGCTCGCCCCGCAATAACAAATGTACAAATGAAATTATAAACTGTATTTCTAACATTGCACAACATGCTATCCACCACGACAATCCAACCACAAACAAAGCACAAGCACAAAACATCAACGCGAATGTCACGTTCGCAAAACCCATCTAAAAGAACATATATCAGTCAGACGAGTTTTACCGATCGAGTGACATTCCCGGTCGCAGATAAAAGTGAATGTACTGAAAATAAAATACGTATTTTAAAATTACGATCGATTAAACTTTCCAAGCGGGCCCCAAGTATTAAACCAACACTGTAACAAATCTGGGCCCAAAAAGTAATTATTCCAGAAACCACAATTTCAAAAATAAGAGGCCCAGAAGAAATTTTGTCCACGTGGGCCCCAAAACGGCCACGGAACAGCTGCCGATAGGGGGTTTACGCGGCGGATCCGCGGCGGTTTGGAGGGAACACGTGACCAAATTTCTTCAGGGTTCTTAGAAAAGCCTGCATGATTTTCTGAGACCATAAAATTGATTTTTCGAGCACTTTTAAAAATCGACAGAAACTACATGAAATGAAATGCAGTTTTTGGAATTTTCGGTCGATCGTTATTCTAAACACGTTTAAACAAGCTAGTATAGATTTTATGGGATGGCTCTGATACCATGAAGGGTTACCCTAGCGCCCCGGCCATCTCACGTGGCCAAATGCGGAACAAAAAATTTCTTACGAATAAAACATGGCGCTAGACTAAACCCTAAAACCGGATCTTTCCATAAAATTAACTAGCTACACTAAGAGAGATATCTACTATGATAGAAACCTCACCAAATGAACCAAGTCCTTCGGTCTTCTTTCTTCATCCTTAGCTCCTAGCAAGCGCCTTGAACATGCTTGAACTCCAAATCCGGCTCCATCGGTCCATCGGGATCGAGCTTGTTCTCCGGCCTCCATTTTTCGCAGATGATCCACCCGGGGAGTATGATCCATGGCTCTAGCTCTTTGCAATATGTCAAAAGAGCAACTAGAGAACTTGGGATGCTAGTCCAAGTAATCTAGGATGTAGTTTGGATGTCAAGTGTTCTATCTCTTTCTAGCCTCTTCACTTGTATCTCAACACATGAGAAATGTAGTGAAGATGAAGAAGATGAAGGTGGAGGAGAAAGCTAGAGAAGGGAGGAGATGAGAGCTCAAGAGAGAAAAATGAATCAAGCATGAAAGAGAAAATACACACAATGGTTTTGTATATCAATTCTTTCATTAAACAATTAGCAACCATGCTTCAACAGTAAACCCAAAATAAATTATAAATTCATTTGACTACTATTGAAATATGGTCACCTCTTTTCCTCCCATACTCTTACTTTACACCTCATTTCCATTTATGAAATAAATGGAAAATACATAATGAGGTGGCCACCTTCTAGAAGGAAATCTATAGTAAATACGGATTTCAGTCTACTGTACAAATATACCGGCAATCAGATAAAAATCCGAACGCCCAAAAAAGATAGAATAACACGAAGAACGTAATACTAGAATATATATATCGAAATACATATACGTAAATTATTAAATCAATACCTGATTTAATAATCCGGCTCAAACCCAAGCCGGCTAGTATTACAAACTGTCCGATCGAAAATCCGAGTACCAAGTACTTCAATCGATCGAACTCTGCACGTATCCAATACGGCTACTACATCATTTCGCCTGAATCAGGAAAACTCTCTGTGTGGGACTCTAAAGACTCGACAGTACTCTGGCAATGGGTTCAACCACAAGCTCGTCAGCGGCACTAGCTGTACGTAACGGCTACCCAGGTACCTGTCGAAAAGAAGACCGATGAACAAACTCATCCGGATCTCTAGCCTATCCGTGACAATATCCGTACAGTCCGGTCTCTTCGTCAAAGAGTATCGCATACCGGGTCTAGGGGATAGTGAACGTCAGACCCTAACAACCTGATAAGTCGTGCCGATGTGGCTCAAGACCAATCCGGGAAACTACTGATCAACCTATCAGTAAATCCCAAGTGCCTTGGCCAAGGTCTTATGGTCCTGACCAATCGAATCACAGTGCGATATCGACTCTCTATACCGGGAGAGACGAATCCCCGACAATCGCTCACTGCCTCTATGTGGCTTGGGACTGAACCCAACCAAAACCTGTTTGCACGACTCAGCAAAGCCGTGGTAGGGTAGTGATCAAAGTTCAGTAGGAACTCACACGAGACAAATGCCGATCTCGGGTCCAAAGTCTAACCTGTACACATGTCACCTGAGAAATTCCATATGACGATAGGTATAGTACCATATGGAAGTTCTCGGCGAGTCCGTCCAGTGTACTCACACCCAGTGAGCACCTGTATACGATCTTAGGTGCATCAAACCAATAGCTGCGGGACCAACCATCCCCCGACGGGGCTAGAAACGTATACACCAGTCTACTCTGGAGTATCAGTGCTCGGTCTCGATACTCACGCAACTAGGGACCATTTAAGGATGTGCTTATGGACTACCCTGCTCCCACAAGTATGATCGCCATCACAACGCAGGTAGTCAAGCAATATCCTAGGCGCTTTATCAACATGTAACCGCAATATGTAATAACGAGTATGACATATGCCATGTTAAGATAAAGACAAACCACAATAATATACTACCGTATCGAGTCTTTATCAATATATGCAAACCAGATATAATAACAATAAATACACATATCCCGATAAAGACAAGTCAAATAATATACTATAAAACTGAGCAAGATTGTTCTGTATATACATATCCCTAGTATCCATATGTAAACATATACAATACTGGCCTCTAGGGCATATACATCCAACATACTCATAACCCAGTGAGCACCTGTATACGTCTTAGGTGAACCAACTGACACCAATGGCTTGTGAGACCAGCCACCGCCCATCGTCGGGGTCTCGACCCGTATACACTAGTCTACTCTGGAGTATCGATGCCCTGTCTCGAAACTCCCTCGACTAGGGACTTTTTAAGGTTGTGCTTATAAACCCCAGCTCCCACGTATATGATCACTATCATACTGCTGGCCGTCAAGCAAGAATCCTAAGGGCTCTATCAACGTGCAATAGTGACCTGTAATGTCACCTAAAGCATGTACACGATGATAAAGATAAACCAGATAGCATACTATCATCTTGAGTAAGACTGTCCTACTGTTATAGGTCCTCCCTCAATCATTGTAATCACGTGCCTGCGATCCAATAATTGTCTTTGAGGGCACTATATCCAACAATCTCCCACTTGCACTCAAGGCTAATTATTGCGATGTCGCATACTCACAGCCCGTGTGATACCGAACACCCAACTTCTCTACTGATCAGTCTCACAAAACTTGTTTGTGAAACTATTGCATTCGAGAAATAGCCTCAGTGAGTGGATTCGCTCTGATGTTTCTTTCTATATCTCTCTTTATCTCAAGTTCGCGGAGAAAGCCATCTCCCGAAACGAGCGATACCTATCTTAGAATATGTTTGGATATCTGATGGGACCTAGTTCACAAATGAACTCTAAATCCAAACTTCTTAGACTGTATCGTCAACTGAACTTAATCAGTATCCTGCGCCATGCCTCCCTCAGTATCCGTTTGGACCTCCTATCCAAACTACTGCCCCTTGTCAGAGGGAAAGCTATAACTCTAACAGTCACTCTGTTATCCAGGCCACCTTGGAAGTCTGGAATGATAACCGTCTCTAGAAGGAGACTGTCGTTATCATATCCCTAAAACATCCACTTATGTTCTAAAACTGCTTCCGAATGTTTCTCCAGGATTGGATCGATATCAACTTATTTTATCTAGTGCAAAAACAACATCTGGTGTGGTATTTGACATCTCATGATTGACTCAACTGCCTAAGCAAGTGATCTGCCAATCATGCACATCCCTCTCCACTTTAGTCTGTAAGACCCTTTTAGAGAGGGTGACTCCATTACCTGCCGGTACACTACCGTGCCAGGAGTCGTCCATTCTAAAACACCTGTAGAATGCTGTCTAAGTACCCAGATTGGGAAACTACCCAAATCTAGATCTAAAACCATAGATCTAGTAACCAGAATGTCTGATATGTTGGAGATAGTGCCCTCAGAGTCAATTATTGGATCACAGGCACGTGATTGCAATGATTGAGGGAGGACCTATCCCGGTAGGACAGTCTTACTCAAGATGATAGTATGCTATCTGGTTTATCTTTATCATCGTGTACTGCTTTAGGTGACCTGACATGTCGCTATTACACGTTGATAGAGCCCCTAGGATTCTTGCTTGACCACCAGCAGTATGAGGGCGATCATATAAGTGGGAGCTGGGGTCTATAAGCACATCCTTAAAAGGTTCCTAGTCGTAGGAGTTTCGAGACAGGGCATCGATACTCCAGAGTAGACTAGTGTATACAGTCGAGACCCCGACGAGGGGCGGTAGCCAGTCTCACAAGCCACTGGTGTCAGTTGGTTCACCTAAGATGTATACAGGTGCTCATTGGGTTATGAGTACACCGGACAGGACTCGCCGGGAACATGCTAGTTGGTCTTATACCTGACGTCAGATAGCAGTTCCCTGGTGACATGTGTACAGGTTAGTTCATCGACCTGGGGATCGTCATTTGTCTCGTGTGAGTTCCCACTGTACTTTGATTACTACCCTACCACGCTCAAAGGAGACGTACAAACAGGTTTTAGTTGGGTACAGTCCCGAGCCACATGGAGGCAGTGGGCGGATCTTCAGGGGTTCGTCTCTCCCGGTATTGGGGGTGAGGTCGCGCTGTGTCTAGGAGAGCCATTACACGAAGCCCTCGGCCGAGGCAGGAGATTTACTGGTAGGTATTCCAGTAGTATCTCAGGGTGTTCTGGGCTACACTCCAACACGACTTATACCGCTTTTGGGGGTCTGACTTTTACCAACCCCCTAGGCCCGCCATGCGATCTCATAGACGAAAGGACCGGACTGTACGGATATTGTCACTAACAGGCTCAGTAGGGTGTCAGGATGAGTTCGCTCATCGACGTCCCTTTTGGTCAATACCTGGTAGCCCGTTACGTATTGGCTTATACCTCTGACGTGCTAGTGGTTAAATCCACAACCGAGGTGTTGAAGAGTCTTTAGAGTCCCCCACATTCAGTTGCTCAAGTTTTCGGGCGAAACGCTGTAGAGGCCGTATGGAGATATGGCAGGGTTCAATCAGATACGTGCGGTATTGCACGGATCAGGATCGAACGGATATTACTAGCCGGCTTTGGTTTAAGCCGAATCCTAGTATAGTACAGTGTAGATTTTGTCTCATTGCATTTGTATTCAGTCGGAATACAGATGCGGGTGTGTATACACAGTATCGGGGTTTTCCTGTAATTTATTACGGGACCAGTTTTCTGGAGTTGCAAGTTTGCTTTCCGTTTCGGCCAATTTCCTTTGTATCGTTCATTGGCCGAAGTTTGGTGGAGGAGGGCTTATTTGCATTTGTGCAAATAAGCAATATGGAGGGTGTTCTTTGCATACTTTTGTGTCATGATGGTTTCATGATGAAGCCCCATCCTTTGACC
Organism: Agapanthus africanus; assembly: GCA_030015575.1. Taxonomy (NCBI): domain Eukaryota; kingdom Viridiplantae; phylum Streptophyta; class Magnoliopsida; order Asparagales; family Amaryllidaceae; genus Agapanthus; species Agapanthus africanus. The sequence goes on from CM057349.1 coordinate 334,882,888, forward strand.
TTCCATGGTTCATGATTGCTTGACTTTTTGTAGTAATCATGGTTGTTGATTAGTAGGTGGAGTGTGGATTTGTTAGTGATCATTGCTTGACTTTGGAGTCATTATGCTTTTGATGATGGTTGAATATGATAACCATTTTCCTTTCACTTGATTATTCTTGTGGCTATCCTTTTTCACTCTCTCCCTCTCTCATTCTCACTCTCCCCATTCACCATGGCCGGCCATCATATGGTAGGGGCTGTCCCAATATTTCATGTGGGGATTTTTCGTCTTTTAGCTTCACAAAAATCCCATAGTGCCACCTCCAAATTATAGTTCATTCCTCCACCAAATGGCAAATTCCATAACCCCAAATGAGACATGGTTCTACACCATTCTGCAGCAAACCTTGGGCACGTCGACTCGCCAGCTTCGTGCCCGAGTTGCCCCGGTATAGAGGTGGGAGCCTATAAAAGAAGCCGGCGACGTGGTGCCCTTCCGGCGACGAGGTGGAGACCGAAGCTTCCGCGGGAGATCGGGACAACGACGAGAAGACCGGAGGACACGGATCAGTCGGTATATCTCTCTTCCCCATCTTGAAGTTAGCTAGGACTAGTTAATGGTTCGATCCGGGTTTTAGTGCGCGGTGGTGCCGGTTCAAGAAAAATTCAAGTTAACCATCGCTTCCGCATTTGGCCTCGGGATGGAGGCCGGGGCGCCGCCGTGCACTTACATGATATAATATCCAAATCCTATGTGGAGAAACCACTGTGTGACAACCATAGTATAACCGATCGTAGTATAGGAATTTCACTTCCTACTCTATGTATGTCATCCAAATACCAGGACATCACACCCTACTACCTTCTTAATAGATCCATCTTCTATTCTGATGAAGTCAAAGTCCATGACTGTCACATCAAAATAGATGATCTATCTCCGCTATATCTGCTTTAGTCCATAAATAGACATAAGCTACTTGTCCACTATGCTTCCGCTGCTCCCACTGACTAAGACAACCCTCTAGCAGAGTCATATACACATGTACTTCTAAAGCTAGTTTAGAACGACGCTATACTCATCCTCCTGTCGGGTCTCACAGTCTGGAACAACAGCAATGGCAAGTCTGGGTAAACAAGAACCTCCCTGTCACCGTCCTTGAGCATACCGAAGTACCTCTCGAGTGCATGAGGTTACCCACCATATCTGCGGAGTGGCTAATGAAATGTCAATCCTGATTGAATCCTTAGGTCCCTATTAAATTTTCAGTAATCGTCTGTGGTTCTGGAATCACTTCCAGTTCTACCATACTCGCACTACTGTTTTCTGAAAAAATCCATTTTTATCAAAACTGTGGCGAGTCTAGAACAATATCACTATTGATCTTCCAGATGGTAGAAAGTCAACCCTCGTCATAGCCCGGGTCAACCTACAAACAGCCATTACAGAAACGTGCCTTGAGTTATCCAGAGTCTGGTCTTAAGCATAAGCCGGACAACTCCATATACCTTAACATTGTTAAGATATGAGCCATTCTATATCTAATATAGAAACAGAGACACTGATTTAATTAGAACCAGATTCAAATCATGCAGCTGTCTCTAGTGCATGTCAACTAAATGGAGAGAGGCCGATCAGCATTACTCAACTTAGGAGTGCATCTAAAACATGAGTAACCTGAAAGATAAACAAGTTTCTCAAAAACCATTACTATCAACTGAATACCAGATACAAGTTTCTACATCTTCGATCTGCTTGAAGAATCCTGATACTTGCAACACCTGGTTCTCTACTTTATTCTTATACCTATAACTTCTCAAAATTTGAACCATATGTTTCTACGAAACACTTGTCTAAAAACTAGAGAAGTCACAAGCAAACAGAATATAGTACGAGGACCAACCCCTCAGTCCTAATGGACACTGGACAATATACAATACTTTGTATAAGTCCGCTGAGTTGAATAACTCAAACCCTGTGCGTCGTAGGTTGAAAACTGTACTATGGTTATGAAGAATTACACCGCTGTTGAATGCTCCTTACCTGACCATCAACTGATATAGGTAAATGCCATGGACATAATTTCAAAAAGTTATATCTCACTTTAAAAAAATAAACGTACAGATATATCAGTTTGAAATTAGTGCATAACAACGGATATCCAAAACCAAATATTTGCCATCCGGCAAACAACCCAGACGATTTCCTCAAATATCACCAATTACAACGAATCCCGATATAATGAGGATGATCACCCAATTCCCAATAACTTACTCCCACTCATCATCTGTAAAACCATACAGATGTGAGAATCATACCTGGTAAATATATACCCTGGAGTAAGGGCTAATTGGGAAATCAGTTTTCTTTTATCAATACACAGTGAGACTGAAACATGAAAATGTTTCGAAGGGGTATCCGGGTATTCTTAGTAATGCTTCTTCCATTATTAGATTCACAACTGTAACCGTATATTTCTTTGCCATCTCTCCAAATCCCTTTATTTGTCATTAGTCGCTACCTTCTGCACACCATCGTTAGGCTAATGGTTTTCTTCCTTCCCTACCGTTCGGCACCAGCCTATGGTCTGGAAGAAGACTATCCAATAAGCATAATAGGTGTACTGTCCTAATCCTAGGAGCACTCGCAACGCGAGAGAAGGTAAAGATAAAAGACAACTGAATAAACCTTATTCCTATTTCTCCTAAACCAGAATCCATCCCCGAACTGGAACAGGTCCCTTCGAGTTCATATATAACCATACGATAGAGTATCCAATAAACTGTGGATCTTCGTAGTGATACGGGATGTTCCGGAGAAATACAAAGGTGAAGTAGGAGTGGCAATGAAATACTTGGTTTGGTCGTGAATAGCAGTCGCAATTTACTTTGCCCTCTTTCTAATCCTTTTATTTTGTCTTTACTTATTACTTTCTGTACACCTCACTTAGGCTAATTGGTTTTCTTCCTTCCCCACCTTTCGGCACCTGCCTATGGTTTGGAAGAAGACTATCCAATAAGCGTAATAGGTGTACCGTCCTAATCCAAGGAATACTCGCAACCTGAGAGAAGGTAAAAGGAAAAGACAACTGAATAGTCCTATTCATTTTCTCCAGAACCGGAAACCATCCTCAAATCTGGAACAAGTTCCTTCGAGTTCGTATATAACCATACGATGGTTTTATCCAATGGAAGTGGATGTTCGTAGTAATACGGGGTGTTCTGGAGAAAAGGATAAAAGTAGGAGTGGCAATGAGGTATGCAACTCAGACAATCCAAAATCCAGTGTTTTAAAAAGGTTCAGTTAATCTTGGTCACTGAGTCATAGTCTAGGGTCGGGCTATGGTTGCTGCCAAAGAGAGAGAGAAAAGAAACACTCTGCGTGCACTCTAACTTAGATCAGAATGGTTGTTAATTTATCTAATCAGGAAACCTCCCACTGTAACCTCAAATTCTCCTCCAAACCTGAAAGAAGAATTAGTCGGGATCACCCGAGGAGTAAACCAACTCATCGGTGGGAATCGGGATCCAACTATCATCACATGATAACGTGATGGAATCCACTCACGTTATCACTCTCCAGAAGGTATGCGCATATGTGGCAAGTTTCGGTTTCTTTAGAAACTCCCGATGTGATTTTTACCCCATGCTCTTATGACCTTGACGAAGGTCAACAAATCATAAGTCACATGTCAAGTTCTACCCGTCATTGTCCAGGTTAATTTGAACCCACCTGTACAAGCCCTTGACGAAGGTCAACATGGCTATACGACTGTCCCAAACCAACGCATCTATCTATGCAACAGAAAGGTAACAAGCAGCTACCATTCACTATGCCTTGACGAAGGTCAACAAACATAGCATGAATACTAAGTGCTACCCGTCTGAAATGACGGAGGGCTGCGAATAGTTTTTGGCGAAAAACCTTTAACGTAATGAACTTGATATCGTTGAAGGAACCGGATAGCTTTTTATAAATATAGTGGCGAAAACCTTTGCTAAAGAGGTCACTCCCGGTGAAGAGATCTCGGCTCTTTCCCCGAAGAATGAGGTGCAGGATATTCCAATTGAATACCACGATGCAAAGTAAAAAGTAATCGACTATAGTGAAGTTATTATCCTGATGCAAACTTCTGTCTAAAGGTCACTCCCGGTGAAGGGATCTCGGCCCTTGCCTCGTCAACTGAGGTGCTGGATATTCATAACCGAATACCACTGTGCAAAATAAAAGAGAACGTCCTTATAATAACAGCTTTTTGAAAAATGTTCCAACAACATCAAACAGGTTTGTTTAGCTTGCATTAATCCGAATCAATGCAGTCCCATCAATTAATCACACCAGAAAAGAACGAAAATATGATGTACGTATATGACATCCGCATTCGCCACTGGGTCCCGTCATCACCCGTTAGGTTACTTAACTAACGACAGAATAGGGACTGGACTAGCGCGGGTGTAAAACATATACAACATCTACTAGTATATATATAGCAATATATAATAATCGCTCCAGGCATGATAAATGCAACATCACAGAAAAGTAATAAGTATCACAGAACAATACAGATAATCTGAGATCCCCCGGTTTCATTGAGCCACAACTAAAACCCGACGTTCTCCTGGCCGTGTGGATAGCCTGTGCAATGAAATCTTAGACCCTTACGGGCGCGGTAAGTTACCCGCCAAAACCTGAAGCGAGGCAGCCCCCTTCAACAAAGTGAATGGACCACCCAGCACTTCACGGAATCTAGTAACTTGAGCACCCCTCTTTGGGTTAACCTATACCCCCTACGAATGCGGCGAATAGCCCGCCAATTCTAGAGTGAAGCCCCCTCCGTCTCAAAGCCATGAGATGCGGGCCCGTTGCCCTCTAGAACCCGGCTATCCATGCACTCCTCCACGGGGTAATCCTAGTATAGAAAATAAAATATATACAACGGGTACATCGACCTCAACCCGGTCGTGCCCCAAAAGAATAATATACAAGCAGGCAGTGACGACAGTCCACATGTCGGACGCTCGCCCCGCAGTATCAAATGCATAAATAATACCAAACTGTACTAACATTGCACCAAGCTATCCACCACGACAAATCCGCAATATCACAGCACAACACAGAACATCAACCTGAATGTCACGTTCGTAAATCCGTCTAAAAGGACTATAGCAATTAGACAAGATTTACCGCTCAAATGATATTCACGGTCACAGATATAATGTAAGCACTGTGAACCAAATTATTTAAAATTTTCGATCGACAAAATTTCCCGAAGTGGGCCCCAAGTACAAATCCCAGTACTCAAACAAAATCTGGGTCCAAATAAAAATATCCAGAAACCACAACTCCATGTGAAAAACCCCAGGAAGAAAAATGGTGCATTGTTCCCACCATTCCGCCCCGCAACCACGGCAAACATGCCAGTTTCGCCGTGGTTCCGCGGTCTCATGGTAGGATCGTGCTTCCAAATTTCTTCCAGTGTCTTAAACAAGCCTGCATGATTTTCTGACATACTGAAAATAATTTTTCGACGACTTTTAAAATTCGGTAGAAACTTTGAAAATGGAGTAGCGGTTTTGGAAATTTCGTCCGATCGATATTTTAAACAAGTTAGAACAAGCTAGTAAAGGTTAATGGCGTGGCTCTAATACCATGTAAGTTTATGGTAGCGCCCCGGTCGTCAATCCGAGGCCAAATGCGGAAACAAAAACTTTTTAGGAAACCGGCGCTATCGTAGTCTTTCACCCGGATCGAACCATTAACGCTAAACTAGCTAACTATAAGAAGTGAGAGTGGCTATACCGATCGATCTGTGTCCTTCGGTCTTTGGCCACCATCCCAAGCTCCTCGCGGCATCTCCGGTCTCCTCGTCGGAAAGGGCACCACATCAATGAGTCTTTTTACGTGCTCCCGCTTCGTCCGAAGCAACTCGGACATGAAGTTTGGTAGCCGACGTGTCCAAGGTGATGTAGAGAATGTGTGTGATCACTTTGTCTCAAGCATCCATTGATTCTCAACGTATGAGAGTGTATGGATGGAGGTTGAAGATGATGCCATCAATGGAGATAGTGAGCTCAAGAAGAAAGAGGAGGAAGAAGAGCTTTCTTTTTCTTTCTTGTTGCAATGATAAAAATGAAAGAAATAATGATAATACAATAGCTAACCCCTTCCCTTTGGCTGCCCTTCCTCTCTCCTCTTATCATTTCAACACCTCAATCAATCCAAAATGTGACATATGCACAAATAAAGAGACCATGAGTCATCACTTGTGCATGTGTCACAATTACTGCTCCTAATCATGATTTTGAGCTCATTATTTCCATTTGTAAACATTAATCCAAATGTTTACAACAATAAAAAGATATGGCAACATCTAAAGTAAACTCGTGACGGATCACAAAGATACCCCTCACCTGTATATACATACCTGCATCCGCATTCCGACTGAATGCGAATGCGATGAGACTAAAGTAATCCAACAAATCTAATACTAGGATCCGGCTTAAACCAAAGCCCACTAGTACGATCCGCCCGATCATGATCCGTGCACGACTGCACATATATGATCGAACCCTGCCATAAGACCATACGGCCTCTACAACGTTTCACCCGAAACTTGAGAAACTGTCTGTGGGGGACTCTAAAGACACGTCAATACTTTGGTTGTGGATTTAACCATTAGCACGTCAGTGGTACTAGCCGTACGTAACAGGCTACCAGGTATTGACCAAAAGGGAGGTCGATGAGCGAACTCATCCTGACACCCTACTGAGCCTGTCAGTGACAATATCCGTACAGTCCGGTCCGTTCGTCTATGAGTATCGCATGTCGGGCCTAGGGGGCTGGTAAACGTCAGACCCCCAAAAGCGGTACAAGTCCTGTCGGAGTGTAGCCCAGAATACCCTGAGATACTACTGGAATACCTACCAGTAAATCTCCTGTCTTGGCCAAGGACTTCATGTAATGGCTCTCCTAGACACAGCGCGATCTCACCCCCAATACCGGGAGAGACGAAACCCCTGCCGATCCGCTCACTGCCTCCATGTGGCTCGGGACTGTACCCAACTAAAACCTGTTTGCACGACTCCTTTGAGCCGTGGTAGGGTAGTAATCAAAGCACAGTGGGAACTCACATGAGACAAATGACGATCTCAAGTCGATGAACTAACCTGTACACATGTCACCAGGGAACTGCTATCTGACGCTAGGTATAAAACCAACTAGCATGTTCCCGGCGAGTCCTGTCCGGTGTACTCATAACCCAATGAGCACCTGTATACGTCTTAGGTGAGCCAACTGACACCAATGGCTTGTGAGACCAGCCACCGCCCCTCGTCGGGGTCTCGACTCGTATACACTAGTCTACTCTGGAGTATCGATGCCCTGTCTCGAAACTCCCTCGACTAGGGACCTTTTAAGGATGTGCTTATAGACCCCAGCTCCCACGTATATGATCACCATCATACTGCTGGCCGTCAAGCAAGAATCCTAAGGGCTCTATTAACGTGCAATAGTGACATGTAATGTCACCTAAAGTATGTACACGATGATAAAGATAAACCAGATAGCATACTATCATCTTGAGTAAGACTGTCCTACCGGTATAGGTCCTCCCTCAATCATTGCAATCACGTTCCTGCGATCCAATAATTGACTTTGAGGGCATTATATCCAACAAACAGCTCGTCAGCGTCTCGCACGAACCTCTGGTTCCACTTGTCTTTATCGTCGTCCACTATGACGTCACGCCATGCTATCTGCGCACTGCAACTATTCTCGGCCATAGCTAATCCGAAGTCTCTCGCACGGACTCGAAATCGCGTACTCTGTAGATTCATCACTCTGTAGAAGATATCTGGCCGAACACGTCCTCGGGAACTCGTCCCAACCATCGGAGGAATACTCAATACTCGTCCGTCCTCGATCAACTCACACCGCATCAGGGTGAGGTCCTCTATACGAAGCTGGTCAGCTTACTGGTCTCTTATCACATGGTATCCGGACGACGTCAAAATTTTCGATCGAGTCATCAAGGTCCCAAAATTTCCCGAAGGCTCAGTACCTGAGCACAGTCTAAAAATATCTGGTACATACCACAGTACCTCTGGACCAACCGTAGAAGGGCAAACCCAAGCCTCACTGATGGCACCGCTAAACTGCCACAAACCCTAAGGTTCAAAGCGGTTCTATGGTCATCATGTCGAGCTAGGGTTTCATTCTTCTAGAGGGTCCACAGAATTACCTGCATGTTCCTCCGAACACTTTAAACTTGGGAAAAATGGGTTTCTGACACTCGTCCGAACTTTTTAGCTTCGCCTATACAACATGTGAATATTCTTCGCCCGCATGCTAAACAATGCCTCAATCCTCCAGGAAAGGCGATATATCGGCGGTCACCTCTGGATCGGTCTGCTCTAGGTCTGGATAAGATTCTCTCCACACTGGAAATCTTCAACTCAACCGGGTCTGCGTCGGCGCATCAATCTGGCGAATCACCTTTGTCTCTTAACTCGGGGTAGACTAGCTATCATCTGTCGCATTTCTGCCTGGAAGCTCCGGCGATCTTAGCTCGTAAGCTCAGGAAGCGACATCCTATCAACCTCAGCAACAGCTAGGTCATCGGTCCACATGGTAGATGACATCACAATCTCTGAGGTAGGCTATATATCAACAGTCCTCTCGCAACTGGAAGCCTCTGTCAATGGCCCGATCATCCGATGTAAAACCAATTACTCGCCTCTACAAGAGGTCACAATACAAACACTATATCGAGACATTCCCATATCACCAGAAAACACAATAGCCAGCCCTCGTACCAGACGAGCTCACCCTGACCGCAACAGTAGCAGCAGCTCAAACTGTGCTCAAACCATGGTGACAGGAATCTCAATCGAGTATCGAAGAGAGCAGATAACCGGCAAGAAAGGAAACGACAGATCCAGAATGGATGCATGATCATAAGAAGGAACAGTATCAATGAGAGTATGATCATGGAAACGAATAGAATCAAGGATCTCAAATGGATGTATAATCATGGGTATAAAGAGAATCATAAGTCTCAAAAAAATATACATCCTAAGATTTCTTAAGTGGAGTATCGTATCGTAAATATGGCGCGGAATATACGTACAGTACATCACTCTACTAAAACTACCTACTCCATCAATCAGGGTCAGCCTATGAAACGAAAATTCAGGTCTAATACCCCCCTCCCCCCCCCCCCCGTTCAAGTCTAAGATCCGTAAGGTCAAGCCCAGGTTCCAAAATACATAACCGCCCTAGACTCTGCATAGTCAAACATAAACTCGAACCAAGGTTAAACCTAGTGCTCTGATACCAACTTTATCACGACCCGAAATATTAGCTCGTGACCAGCACTTGAATCACGCAACGTCTAAAGGCGTAACGGAATTCAAGTAAGCTGAAACCCAGAAATCTAAACCTTTTAAGAAAAATAAAGGAGGTGAGATTTTGAAATAAAGGTATAATGAAATCAAGTTTTCTTAATGCATAGAAAAGGAACATGAATGATGCAAGTGAAATTTACTAGTTTGAAAACAAGTTTCGTCTTTTAAAATTTTGGCAGCACCTCCTCTGTATATTTTGATCCAAAACCACAAATACATAATAATGATAAAGGCATCCCAAGCGGGAGCTAGCTCTTCGCCAAATGGCGGATCACAACCACGCAATACAGTATAAATAAGTATACAACGCCCAACGGCGAAGTTCACCACAAAAAGATAAATAAATAAGCAAGACATCAAAACCACAAGTAGTGAAGAACCCCTCGCTCTAAGTCTCGCAACCACAATCTCGACTAAGTCTCATTACTTATACAATTTACTAATTTTGATTGATAGAGTTAACTAGATACAATATGAAATATAAATATAAGAGTGGGTACGATACAAATGTCCCACCTACCAATGCAAAACACCCGAATGCAACTGTGTGCCAGCGAAGCCGCTACTGATCTAAGCGGTCAACCTGCAAGAACTGTGGCACAACGGGGGTGAGTTGCCAACTCGTGAGTAGAAAAATATCAACAGATAGAAATCGAATAAACAACGACTCCTAGGTCAACTATATCATAAAGGTAATACTATGATATCTAGGATGACCGGGTCTGTATATGTGCCAACAAGGTAGTCAATACCTATATGCATGCAGATAACATCCAACAGCAATAATCAATGCATGTATACATATGGATCTCGTCCACCCATATAATCAATGTATGTATGCATGTGGATCTCGTCCACCCATATAATCAATGTCTGTATGCACGTAAATATCATAAAAGAGTGTGCATGAAAAAATGAGGATATATATCAACGGTGTCCCTAACGACACATCAAAATCATGGAACCTGAGTGCCTAGCATCGACACTCGAAAATATCATGAAACCCGTGGCCAGCATCGGCACGTAAATCCTTATATATCGGGCTCCGTCAGTCCGGATCGGCCTATATCATCTCTCGACTCCGGTCGGTATACTCCGGATATCCGCCGAGCCAAAATACTATCACCGTTAGGTAGTAGTCCCTCTGCCAGGCTCACCGTCTGTATACACAGTATCCCTTTCTTGTCCTGGGGTACCATACCGGGTCCACCATGTACCCGCAATCGGCCTCATCCGCCTCCTCGAATCGGGTTTCACATGTCACATGTCTCAGAACCGAGAAAACGCATGGTGGACGCACTGAAATATCATATCAATAGAAACCGAGTTTTTAAAACAACACATAATCTATTTTAAAATGTCCACGGTTCTCAAATCCAGAATGTCATGAAAACAGCATATCTCAATGCGTAAAATCATAGAGCATGATGTATGCGACATATAATAGAAATGTAAGTATATCCGTATATCATGCAACATGGAACAGTGATATGACATATTAAGGGAAAACCGCTCTTTTAAATGATTCCAGTTTTTAAAATATAACATGCGGTTCCCAATTTCCCAATAAAACCAGTTATCTATGTTGGCACAATATGTATATGCGCAAGTATAGAGGTACCAATGTGTATATACGCCAATATGGGTATGTAATGTGTATATGCGCAAGTATGGATGTATCAATGTATATGGGCACCAATATGAATATACAATGTGTATGTACGCAAATATGTATGTATCAATGTATATGTACACCAATATAAATATACAATGTGTATGTGCGCAAATATGGATGTATCAATGTATATGTGCACCAATATGGATATACTGATGTGTATATGCGCAAGTATGGATGTATCAATGTATATGGGCACCAATATGAATATACAATGTGTATGTGCGCAAATATGGATGTATCAATGTATATGTACACCAATATGAATATACAATGTGTATGTGTGCAAATATGGATGTATCAATGTATATATGCAAGCAGGTTATGCGAAGAGTCATATCATGATGCAGCAATCCTACTGTGTAGTGACATGGCAATTATCGATGATGAAGTGTGTGAGCCTATAATCTATGTACGTGTGACATACGCACCATCGATAATGGTGCAGGTGTACTATCACAGGTATAAGTAATACAATGTGAATAACATGAATGCATCATAAGGTAAATCATATGCAAATACTGACGGGTATACGTATCTAACATGACCGAGTCGGGGAATCTATCAATCGGCATCCAGCCTAACAACATCGTGTACGGTATAATCCATCGTACGGCAATCTCTAGTCAAGGGTAAGGATCAATCATCAAGTTAAACTCATCACGCACGGAAAATCATCGTACGGCGGCATTAAACCAATAGGGATCCTATCATCCTATAAGACAAATGAGGGTACGGCCTAATATCATGTACGGCCTATCATCCATGATTAACAACATTCTGTATATATATATATATATATATATATATATATATATATATATATATATATATATGCATATGTCCCTGGTCACATCCATAACGACCTCATATCAGGGGACTGACAAGGTATCAACCACTTCAATCGACTCGCATCCATATACCAAAACATTGTCATATCATCATATCAGTCTTATATTCTTATCATCGCATTTATATCTCACATCAAGTCGACATTACATAAACATTCTATCTCTACTATAAATATAAGTATCTAATCTAACATACACACCCGAACCATACAATCGGATTTTTAAAGAAGCGAATCGTAGTTTTGAAAATAGGGGTTACGGTGTTTTTAAGGAAAAGATATCATTTGAAAATCCGTAACATCCCTCAAGGTATATATTTAAAAGATACATACGATTCTTCGGTTTAGAAAAAGGTATGGTTCGGATGACGCATCTACATCGACTATCTAGTCCTACAGTACCCTAAACGGCAATATCGACAAACGTCGTCCTCGAATTTCGTCATCCTATAATAGTCGTAACATATCACTTCTAACTATCCTCTAGTTTCTAATATGGTTTCATAGCCATCTTCATTCTAACCCTAGTTTCCTAATCTAGGTTTCCTTAACCATATTCAATAAATCAGTTTTCCATCAAAACTTTGCAGGGGTGCTATACACCATCCACCCGACTTCTCCCGTGGATATAGATCCACTCACCTGGTTTTCGCTTGCCGAAATCGATGACGCCACGCTCCGTCACCTCGGAATCCACGCGAAGGTACCTACAATAATAAACAATCGCAATGCGTATTAAAATCAAGACGGAAAACCAAAACGGCACACGTTTCGCCCATAGGTTAAAACCTATAGCCTAGCATGCAAAACACGACCAATAATCCTGGTCGTTGACATCCAAACGCCACACGACGGAAACACAATGCCAAATACCAAATTCGAATTCATTAAAAACCGCAAAACAATTTCAGAAACTAGGTAAAACACTCCCAGATTTTCCCCTGGTGACAATTAGCCAATTTTGCATACAGGAGGGGTCAAATTTATTGAAAAAGGAGCTATGGACCAAACCTGGGACCCTATTTCCCTGCTCTGGCCGCAAATTGAGGCCAGAATGGATATATTTATGGCCTTGGGTTGGGGTATGGGGCTAGGGTTTCAGTGGTAGCTTTTTAGGTGCCTGCACGACTCCCTGTGTTTGCTATTTAATTTTTCAGGTCCCCGAGTTACTCCAGATTCCATAATACCCTCACAATTCACACATTTATCCGATGTCGGGGTTTCTAAATCCGTGTTTTGGGTTCCATCCCCTGTTCTAGGTCAGTAAAACACCACTCAAGTCTTGTTAACAGCCACTAGGCATCACCCAATCCACACAACACTCAAACCCTTCACTAGAAATTTCTAACATCGCTAAACGAGTTCTAAGTTAAACCAAAATGCTAGGAATTCAAACTAAACTAAATAAAAAGAGATATACCTCCCATGGCAACCCAAGAAAACCCTAGCTCGACCAAAGTCACCAAAATCGAAATTTGCTTGGTCCAATATGTAAAGGGTGAAGAGGGGATTAACTTTTGTGAAAAGGGTTTAGGGATTTAGGGATTATTTGGAGATGGATCTAGGGCTTTAAGTGGAGGGAAGTGGAGTTGAGGAAGATGAAGAGGGAGATGAAAATGATGGGGGAAATAGATCATGGCAGCAGCCCCCCCTCTCTTTCTCACTTATTCACTCACACACTCTCTCTCCAATCATACCCTTTTCACTAAATTACCTTTTGGGCATTTCTTTTTCTTTTCTCTTTTAAATTTCAAAACCAAATCACATAATACCCATAAAGCAATACAAATGAAATAACATGTAACATGTCATGGTGCACTAACCATGTAAACTATAGAAACACGGATTTGGCTTAATCGCGATTAGCAGTGCACTAATCAGGTTTTCATCGAAACTGCATATAATAAGTTTTAAAAATGCCAAATCCTTTAGATATATTCTTAAATGAATAAATTATTTTAATTTTCATTTATTTCACAATTATCGGTATATATTTATACCCTTTTTCGAAAACCCCAACTTCGCAAATCGGGCAGTTTTCGGGAAAAATATTATTTTAATATTAAATTCCAAAAATAATATTTTATATTTTCTGAAATGTTACAATCTTCCCCCCTTAAATAAATTCGGTCCCCGAATTTAAATTTAAGCCCCCAAAATCTAAAACATTTCAATAATCGGCCCAAAACAACGGGGCTCCGAAATCATGGAAAACGCAGAAATAACACAGCGCGTCAAGTGCGCATGAAAACGAGTACAAAGCTCAAAATCGAATTCCGTCAAGCGTCACGCAAATCATCGGATTCGTACGCATATCCTCGGAGTTACAATAGAGAAACAGATCTCGAAATCCACTACTGAAATCCAATATACACTAGTCAAATACTATAATACGTGTATAGTACGCATCTTTGAAAATTCCAAAATCTGAATAAGATGCATGCAAAATCTTTTCTAAATCGCCGCGCGAATGCATAACTCACGGCATAACTGACGGACGCTCATTTTAAAATAATAATATATGTCCATATATGTTTTCCTAAATACACGTTCCGTCGTTTTCAAAATATCCCAAAATGTTTTCTTTTATAAACGTTCGTGTCGCTCACAGACACGTAGAAAATAGCGAGACTATAGCTCTTTTTCAAAAACCTCTTGGTAAACTTTTAATGCATGTAAAGTACTCAGGTACTGTTTTCGGATCAGCCATGTTTGGCTACTACACACTATAGTGCCCAATATGAAAACAAGTGCTCAAAAGCAAAATCAGCCTCAAAAGGCGTATCCAATAATCACATGCGTCTGGTGCGTATGGAAATCAAATCCAAATACAGGTGCCACAATACGCACAAAGCAAAACTAAGTGCAACGGGTGTGTACAAAAGCATCTGTCCACTGCAACGGTGTGCATGACAACAATATCTGGTGCACCTATTGTGCACAAAAACAATATCTGGTGCATCGAATGCACGAAATACAATCAATAACTCAAACGCATAAAAAGCAACACCGAGTACACCAAGGTATATAAATCAAAATCGTGTGCAATTATGTGCACAATATCCGTATCAATGCACTGCAAGCACATGTGAGCTATATCGAGTGCAAAAATCACATCATCCATATGAAATCCATGAAATCATAAACACATGCTACGAAGGTATAAGGTCGACATCAACGCAATAGACATGCACAAATCGCAAATCAACACAACGGTGTATAAAATATATATCAGGTACGATAACTATGCGCAAAAAACAATGTAAATACCCAGTAGGTGCAGTCATGGCGCACGAAATCAATATCAGGAAACTTTTCATCAAAACTCAAATCTAAACGATATAAACGTGATACTCGGATCACAAACGCAAATCGCAATAAATGACATCGAGGTACACCTCCTCTCCGAGATTGCATCCGACCTTTTGGAGACCTCTCCGAAGTGCCTTCCCTATTCACCTAAACAACCATTCGACAGCTCGCCTCCGAGCAATCCTACAGCTGAGCTCTCTCATCCACCGAATTATCCACCGAAATGAGCTTTCTCGGCTTTCCTGTTCAACCGAGAGCACGAAACCCAAGCGCCCCCGTAACGGCTCCGTGTATCTCGCCACGATGAGATCTCCGCCGCTCCACGACCCGCATCTCTGCAGGGTTCCTAGGCACACTAGTGAGGTCTCCCAAGCCATCAACCATGGCAATTTCAAATTTTACGGTGCCTACAAACCCTAAACTACGGATCGATAACTAGATGTCTAGGCGAAAAGAACTAGTTAACAAATTAACTAATGAGAATACGGAAATACAACCTTTGTAGATCCGGTGCTCCACCTCCATAGCTCCGCAACGAAGTCCTCTCCGCTGTCCAAGTCAAATCCGGGCTCTAGGATCGGCTTCGTCGGAGAATGGGCAAGCCAGGTCGTCGATGTCCATGCCGAAGATGATCTACGTCGAGGCATCGATGAATCAAGCTCCACCTTCACCAAACCGTAAAAAGTTGTGAAGGAAACACACTCTACTACTTGGCAAGAGGTAGAGGATGAAGAAATAGGAAGTGGGTAGACTTTAGAATTGGATTTCTCACTCATTTCCAACAATCACCATTGATGGACTTCAAGCTTCTTCACTTGAAGCATGAAGAAGAAGAAGGAAAAAGGTTATGATAAGATCATTCTAAAAATGAAAAGAATAATACATTCTTATCATCTTAGAACCATGGTTTAGTGTAGAGAATTAATCATGGTTGAGTGGTATGGTTAGGGTTAAGGATGAGATAAGAATAGTGGACTAAGTCAAAGCTTCATGAAGCTTTAACATAACAACAAAAGAAGCCACCATTCTTTTTCTCATTTTCTTTTATTCATTTATCAAAATTAAATGGATAACTAAATAAGATAAATGAATAACAAATAATAAACCCTAACCATTATCTTAACCTTTGTTTAATTCTATACACTTAACCAAACTCCATGTATCATCAAACATGATACAAACATGTGCACAAAATCATATCGCATATTTAATGCGCACACCCGAGTGAGAAAATCCATCTTAAGTAAACCGATACTAGTTGATGCAAAGTAATATATCAAATATATAATTATGCATTAAATCATTAAATCAACACTTGATTCAATGACCCGGTTATGTCGCACACAACCGACTAGTATACAATATATCGGCTTATCGAATCAACGCTTGAATCGATAACTAGGTTATATCGCATACAACCATTCGATATATTTATCGCGAGAATAGAATACGGTATCACATACACGCATTATTCTCGGTCCCGCACATATCTCATATGCGCTCCTATTTCGTTTCGCTTGAGCCAGGAAACCTCTGTGTAGGACTCTAAAGACTCGTCAATACGCCGGCAGCAGATGATGATCATATCAAACATCCACAAGCCGCAAGCGGTCTGCTAAACGTAACGGCCACCCGGGTATTGAGCGATCTGAAGATCGACGAGCAAGCCCGCTCACACTCCAGTGAATCCGACCAGTAACACTACCGTACAGTCCGGTCTGATCGTCTGATATGTCGCATATCTCGCCTAGGGGTGGTATACGTCAGACCCCAATAGCTCAATAAGTCGTGTCGATATGAGGTCTATAACTGTTCGAGAAACTACTGGTAACACTTACCAGTAAATCTCAGCAACCCTGGCCAGGGATTTCCTGTTATAGCCAATCGAACACAGCGCAACATCAACTCCCTTATACCGGGAGAGACGAATCCCCTCCTATCGCTCATTGCCTCCATGTGACTCGGGACTGTACCCAAAAACCACCGTTTTGCACGCCCTCTTGGACGTGGTAAGATGGAAATCAAAGCACAGTGGGAACCACACAAGACTCTATGACGATCTCGGGTCAACAGACTACTCTGTACCAGTGTCACCAGAGAACTGCCATCTGACGTGAGGTATAATACCATCTGGGAGTTCTCGGCGAGTCCGTCCAGTGTACCCAGTCTCTACTGAGCACCCGTATATCATCTCTGATGTCAAACACCGATGGATATGGGATCATCCATCGCCCATCTGTATGGGTCGAGAAGGTATACGCTAGTCTACTCTGGTATATCGATGCCCCGTCTCGATACACCCTCGACTAGGGACTTTGAAGGATGTACTTATAGACTACCATGTCCCCACTAGTATGATCCGCATCATAGTCCAGGTAGTCAAGTACAGATCCTAAGGGCTTTACCAACATGTAACAGAGAGACAATCAGCATACACGTTAAGGTAAAGTTCAACCAGATAGCATACTATCATGTCGAGCAAGAAAGTCCTCCCTATATATGTCCCAGCATCCACTACAATATACATCCTATGTATAGTAATGGCCTCTAGGGCATACATATAACTAACAATCTCCCACTTGCACTAGGGCCATCTGTAGCAGTGGTTGCAGTATCTCATACTCAACCATCCCATAAAAGTCTCTCTCTGGGAACAGGCCTTTGTGAGTGGATCCGCTGTGTTGTCCTCTGAGTCTACTCTCCAAACCTCGATCACCCTGGAGATCAACCATCTCCATGATCAAGTGTTACTGCCTTAGAATATGTCTGGATTACTGATGGGATGGACGTTCCTTGGCATAAGCCACAACTCCATTGTCACACAATGGGAGGAACATAGTTCATCTCATGAACCAATATACACCCAAACAGCCTCTTTGGTAGCATCTTAAGTAGCGATGTATCCTGCCTTTATCGTCTAGTATGTCACGGTATCCAGCTTGGAACTCTTCCAACATACCGTCCCTTTACTGAGGGTAAAGACAATGCCTGCGACTGACATTCAGTCGTCTTTATCACCCTGGAACCCTTCCAGTGATTCTCCCCAGGATCGGTTGATACCGTCTCACTACAACTAGTGAGAATCCTAACATCCATTTAGATCTATCTCATAGGTCCAAAACCCAGGATTTAGGAGGTATCACTTTGATCCTATGTGGAGAATCATAGTGATAAGCGGAGATTGATCGAGCGTAGCATAGGAAACTCCTTTCTTATCAAGAGTATGTCATCCACGTACTTTACGAGGATCGTCACCATACTCCCTATTACCTTTTTGTATATACAAGGTTCATCTACCATTTTGATGATGTCAAACTCTTTGACTGCTTCATCAAAACAGACGTTCCAACTCCGCGATGCCTGCTTTATCCTATAAAGCATCTTGCACACGTTTCCGCTGCTCCCACTGTCTACGAAGCCCTCTGGCTGTGTACTTATAGACGCACTCTTCTAAATCATCATTTAGAAAAGCAGTCAAGACACCCAACCACCAGATATCGTAGTCATGGTATGTAGCCGTGGTAAGTAGGATCTGGATGGACTTAAGCATAGATCCTTGAAAAGGTTTCATCATGATCCACGCCTGGTCAATGAAGAAAACCTTTAACAAGTCTAGCTTTGAAAGTCTCAACTTTTCCATCTACACCAAGTAGTCTTCTCAAGATATACTTGCTCCTGATGGGGATTTAACCCTTCAGATATAGCAACCAAAGTCCATACTTTGTTGGTGTATAAGGATTCCATCTCAGATCGCTAAGCATCCAGCCATTCTTACAGAGTCCCACTCCAGATGGCCAGCTCGAAACTAGTTGGGTCATCATCTCATGATGCAATCCTCGCTCCCACTGTCATAGAGAAACCGAAGTATCTCTCAGGTGGGCAAGGAACCCTACTAGATCGGCGGAGAGGCTGAGGTTCGTTGGAATCTACTGAATCCTTTGGTTCTATCAAATCATGTGCTGTAGTTTGTATAGCTGGAACATTTCCAGTTCTACATAACAGATCTTGCCTCGAGCTTGTCCGGATTTTGCTTTCAGACATAGGCCGGACAACCCCAAATCTTAACTAACCTAAGATATGGGCTCTTCCCTTTCCATATCTCATATGGAGTGGTAGGCAACTGATTTGATTCGAACCCTATTCAATAGGTATGCAGCTTTTCAAGCGCATAACACCCAAAAGGAAATAGGTAACTCAGTAGTACTCATCATAGAGCACACCATATCAAATAGGGTGTTATTGCTCCGCCCCGATATACCATCGTGCTATGGTGTATACGGAGGAGTAATGCTGAGAGAGAATCTCATTCTCCTTTAGAATAGTCTAGGAATTCCGTGCACAAGTATTCTCCTCCCTGATCTCATCATAGGACATAATACTTATACCCGTATTTTGGTTCTCTACTTCTAACTTATATTCTGTGAATATCTCAAAAGGTTCGGACTTGTGTTTCAACAGGAACATAGGTCTGAAACTCGAAAGATCATCAGAGAATGTAATGAAGTATAAAGAACCGGTCTTGGCATTTGTAGACTGGGGACCTACATACATCAACATGTATCATCCCAAGAGTTCATTAACTCTTTCTCTGTTTCCAGTAAACGGAGCTATGGTCATCTTATCTTTGTAACATGACTGGCGAGTTTCACAAGATGTAAATTCAAACTGATTTAAATATGCATCTATATGTAACTCTTGCTAGTCGGGTCGCATTGATCTGACCTAGTCTACAATGCCTCAAGAAGAATTCGTTCATTTCTGAACTCTTCCTCTTGTGTGTGATCCGTATACTAAGAACTGTAGTTTGATTTAGAACATTAATGCTTTTAGATAACGTGCCTGAACCGATCAACTTTTGATATAGGAAATGTTCAAAACATTATCCAACAATACAAAATTTTATCATTTCTTTACTAATAAAGAGACAGATATGATTTTGTATATCAGGTTCGGTATCTAATAACATTCGTTCAGAATCAATGTATTGATAATACAGGGTGACAGTGACCGACAGACTTGGCTGCAACTCTTGCCCCGTTTTCTGCCTCATGAAACTTATCACCCGTTCTCAGTTCTCTACCTTTCTGCAGCCCTATGTAACAGATTACATATCTGGGATCCTGATCTGGTATCACATACCCAGGACGTAAAGGATACTGAGAAACAGTTCTTTGTAACGAACACACCCGAAGATGATGCATCAGCATGCATTCTCTTCGTTTGGGCGGCACGGGAATTCTGGTAATCCCCAATTTCCTGCTCTGTCTTATAACAATTATAAGTTGGAGCGGGACCAACGTTCTCCAGCTCAGTATAACAAGCGGGTTCGGTCAATAATCCGTATTATTATCTTGATTAAGGCGTGATAGGGTCGCTACCTGGAGAGAGAGAGAAGAAAACACTCAGCGTGCGCTCTGTCAAGAATAGATTGGTTATTATTTTATCTAATCAGGATGGCTCCCACTGCTTTTTATCAAATCTTCCTTTAAACCCTAAAAGGAAAGACTAGCCGGGATTAATTACACACTACAAGTTCGCCAATCTTTCAGCCAGGCCAGTGTCGGTACTTTGAGGGAGGTCCCCCGTGCTTTCGCACGAACCTAATTACTGTAAACCTTGTTTTCCCAGAGGCGTAACCTCGTTAACACCTTTCCAGACACCTACTTGATCGGCTAATTGTAATGTATAAAACTCTCCCAGGAGTAACACTTACTCGCAGCGGGTATCGGGATCCAACTATCTCATAGAAGGTATGCAATCTCATTGCAAATCTCAACACTTGAAATTCCCGATAATATTTTGCCCCTAGCTCGCTATGACCTTGACGCATGCCAAACAACCCATAGTCTGCTAGTCAAGTTCAACCCGTCATTTCCTGATTGAATTAAACCCACCCGCACGACCCTTGACGCATGCCAAACAACGCCGTACGAATACCCTAATCCAATCGCATCATATGCTGGCAGATAAGCACTAGTTAGCTACCGTACACTACGCCTTGACGCATGCCAAACAACCGCAGCACGAATACTAACTAATACTTATCTGAAATGACGGAGGGCTACGACAGGTTTTTCTGAAAACCTATTGCGTAATGAACTTGATATCGTTGTAGGATCGAATGGTTTTAAAATGGAGTGCTTTTGAGGCCTTTCCAGTTTTGCTAAAGGAGTCACTCCCGGTGAAGGGATCGTCGGTCCTTTCCTCGTCGAATGAGGTGCGGGATATATCATATATATCACTGTGCAAAGCAAAAACTCTTAAAAGCAATCAAAAGACAAACCGAGTGTGTAGCATCTGCCAGTTATTGCTAAAGGAGTCACTCCCGGTGAAGGGATCTCGGTCCTTTCCTCATCGAATAAGGTGCAGGATATATCGTATATACCGCTATGCAAAGCAAGAACTGTAGCTACCTGTTTTATTTTGAAATTCGATTCTACAACATCTTAGGTTTCTTTTATTTTCATTAATCGCATTAATGAAGTCCCATCATTTAAATACCTAAACATCACAGATAAATACGACGTACACTTATGCCATCCGCATTCGCCTCGATGTCCCCTCGTGCACCGTTAGGTTAGGTAACTAACGGCAGAGCAGGGCAGGGCTAGCGCGGGTGTAAAACATAAGTAACGCCTATATAATATATCATATATACTATATAAAGTATCTATCAAAGAACATCGCATGATCACATCACAGATATCGCAGCAGAAGAAACATATGAAATATTGGATATACTAGGACGTCCGTGTTTTCAATACGAGCCAGTATAAAACACGGATTCCACGGTCGTGATGAATAGCCAAACCCACACCCCTAGACCCCTACGAGAGCGGCAAGCAACCCTGCCAATTCTAGAGTTAGGAGACCCGGACTCGACTCCTCGAGTTGGTCTCCCACTGGACTCCAGAACCCGGATACTTGTGCCCTCCTCCTTGGGTCTATCCTAGTGCGGAAAAGTAAATAATATACAACAGGTGACAACTCCCGCAACCTGGAAGCGCCCCAATAAAAGAATATTACATACAAGTTTTTACATGAATGAAAATGAAAAACACTCATCTCACATAAAAACCCCCGGCTATTCAAACACGACGATCCAATATAACATATCCAGCAACACATAACATCACATGTCATCAACGTAAGTAAATATGCGCATCCCAATTGTCGTTGACATATAGCAACGAAACCGGCGATATCACATATTACACTTACGGTCACAGAAAAGAAAGTGTAAAACTACAACAGTTGGAATCCGCAACCACATCAGACATCGCATGCCTGACCAAATGAATTCCTTAGACATCGCATGCCTAACAATTATAAACCCCGCATTTTAGTCTCATTAACGAAAACACTTTTCAATATCAAGTCGGGTAATTCAACAAGATTCCCGACATCCTGATCGAATGCTCGTCGCAAACTTTAGTAGGCGGCCGCACCCCCGACGCCGTCGACGAAGTGCACCAAGGCGGAACACCGCTACCGGGAGCACCCGAATGGATGCTTTCGGCGACGGGGTTCTCCTACAGTCACTTGGTCGGGGCTATGGAGTGAGGCTGTCTGTTAAGTTTACCCGGCGAGTATCCGCGTACGCTACGTGATTGCGACGGACTTTTGATCACATCAAAATTCCGTGGCAACCGATCAAGTGAGACTAAATTGCTACGTTTATAACATTCATTCAGTTATCACATAACTCATTGTGAATTCCAATTATTGTATCCCATTCCAGATAAACAGAAAATGTTAAACTTTTCGATCGAACAATCGAACACCCAAGTTTTCCCGATACATATCAACACATGAAACAAGTCTAACAACATTCCGTTCGTGCCTCAGTACCAACGATCCAGCCGTAGAAGGGTCAAGCCAACGCCTCACATGTGGCACGCCGTACTACCCCAAACCCGAAGGTTCAAAGGGCAGTTCAAGACGGTCACATAATCGAGTTAAGGTTTGTGTCTTCTAGAGGGACCATCGTGTTACTTGCACTACTTAGAACGTCGTTAAACTACGGAAAAATCCAACACTTGGAAATTTCCCGACAGGGGAAAAATTGGGTATTTATATCCGGTCGAACTTTTTAACATATTCTAAAATTTATCCGGAAAGCCACACAGACAAAATTTGATATCCCGATCGAAATACCGAATTCCCAAAACAACTCAGAAAAATTCAACTCTGTAATAAATATTAAAAATACCCAGGAATACCAGCACTAATAATTATGAGATACTGTGCAAAAATTAATAAACAATCATTCCGTACCGCCGCGCAACCGCCGCACGAGGCTAGCTCGTGCCGCGGAAGCGCGGCAAGATTAAGGAATTATGTGTAAGAATTTCACAGTATATCATATATTAACCTGCTGATTTTTCTGAACATTTTTAATGTAGAAAACTACCAGATTTTAAAAATTGGACAGAGAGCAATTTTCCGGGTATGGTTTCGGTTCGATCGGACTTCAATTTCCGTCTGGACTTCGCCTAAGGCTCTAGCTAGGCTCTGATACCACTGCAGGGTTCCTAGGCACACTAGTGAGGTCTCCCAAGCCATCAACCATGGCAATTTCAAATTTTATGGTGCCTACAAACCCTAAACTACGGATCGATAACTAGATGTCTAGGCGAAAAGAACTAGTTAACAAATTAACTAATGAGAATACGGAAATACAACCTTTGTAGATCCGGTGCTCCACCTCCATAGCTCCGCAACGAAGTCCTCTCCGCTGTCCAAGTCAAATCCGGGCTCTAGGATCGGCTTCGTCGGAGAATGGGCAAGCCAGGTCGTCGATGTCCATGCCGAAGATGATCTACGTCGAGGCATCGATGAATCAAGCTCCACCTTCACCAAACCGTAAAAAGTTGTGAAGGAAACACACTCTACTACTTGGCAAGAGGTAGAGGATGAAGAAATAGGAAGTGGGTAGACTTTAGAATTGGATTTCTCACTCATTTCCAACAATCACCATTGATGGACTTCAAGCTTCTTCACTTGAAGCATGAAGAAGAAGAAGGAAAAAGGTTATGATAAGATCATTCTAAAAATGAAAAGAATAATACATTCTTATCATCTTAGAACCATGGTTTAGTGTAGAGAATTAATCATGGTTGAGTGGTATGGTTAGGGTTAAGGATGAGATAAGAATAGTGGACTAAGTCAAAGCTTCATGAAGCTTTAACATAACAACAAAAGAAGCCACCATTCTTTTTCTCATTTTCTTTTATTCATTTATCAAAATTAAATGGATAACTAAATAAGATAAATGAATAACAAATAATAAACCCTAACCATTATCTTAACCTTTGTTTAATTCTATACACTTAACCAAACTCCATGTATCATCAAACATGATACAAACATGTGCACAAAATCATATCGCATATTTAATGCGCACACCCGAGTGAGAAAATCCATCTTAAGTAAACCGATACTAGTTGATGCAAAGTAATATATCAAATATATAATTATGCATTAAATCATTAAATCAACACTTGATTCAATGACCCGGTTATGTCGCACACAACCGACTAGTATACAATATATCGGCTTATCGAATCAACGCTTGAATCGATAACTAGGTTATATCGCATACAACCATTCGATATATTTATCGCGAGAATAGAATACGGTATCACATACACGCATTATTCTCGGTCCCGCACATATCTCATATGCGCTCCTATTTCGTTTCGCTTGAGCCAGGAAACCTCTGTGTAGGACTCTAAAGACTCGTCAATACGCCGGCAGCAGATGATGATCATATCAAACATCCACAAGCCGCAAGCGGTCTGCTAAACGTAACGGCCACCCGGGTATTGAGCGATCTGAAGATCGACGAGCAAGCCCGCTCACACTCCAGTGAATCCGACCAGTAACACTACCGTACAGTCCGGTCTGATCGTCTGATATGTCGCATATCTCGCCTAGGGGTGGTATACGTCAGACCCCAATAGCTCAATAAGTCGTGTCGATATGAGGTCTATAACTGTTCGAGAAACTACTGGTAACACTTACCAGTAAATCTCAGCAACCCTGGCCAGGGATTTCCTGTTATAGCCAATCGAACACAGCGCAACATCAACTCCCTTATACCGGGAGAGACGAATCCCCTTCTATCGCTCATTGCCTCCATGTGACTCGGGACTGTACCCAAAAACCACCGTTTTGCACGCCCTCTTGGACGTGGTAAGATGGAAATCAAAGCACAGTGGGAACCACACAAGACTCTATGACGATCTCGGGTCAACAGACTACTCTGTACCAGTGTCACCAGAGAACTGCCATCTGACGTGAGGTATAATACCATCTGGGAGTTCTCGGCGAGTCCGTCCAGTGTACCCAGTCTCTACTGAGCACCCGTATATCATCTCTGATGTCAAACACCGATGGATATGGGATCATCCATCGCCCATCTGTATGGGTCGAGAAGGTATACGCTAGTCTACTCTGGTATATCGATGCCCCGTCTCGATACACCCTCGACTAGGGACTTTGAAGGATGTACTTATAGACTACCATGTCCCCACTAGTATGATCCGCATCATAGTCCAGGTAGTCAAGTACAGATCCTAAGGGCTTTACCAACATGTAACAGAGAGACAATCAGCATACACGTTAAGGTAAAGTTCAACCAGATAGCATACTATCATGTCGAGCAAGAAAGTCCTCCCTATATATGTCCCAGCATCCACTACAATATACATCCTATGTATAGTAATGGCCTCTAGGGCATACATATAACTAACAATCTCCCGCTAGCGTATCTCGCCATTAATGAGCGCATCCCGCCATCAACGCGAATGTGACACAGAGGCGTAACTGGCGGCGAGAATCTCGCGCTGGTTCACCTCATGCGACCACTATATAAACCCCCTCCACCAGACAACTCAGGTAAGTAAAATTGATTTCAATACGCCGCTACGCTGCCTCTATACCTCGATACTTACTCGATCGTCAGAGGGTCCTACGGTGGTTTCCCACCTCGGGACTTCCCTTGCAGGCAGCCCGGCGTCAAAAGCATCCAACAACCCATTGAGATCCACACGTCCAATTCTCACTCTCAATCACAACTATTCAGAACCGTTTGTTGCAAGATCAACAGAGAACAATATCTGATGGAGATTTCGACCTCCATCAGATGGTAAAACATAAAAATCATGATATAAAGATCATAAACTCAAGCAATACGTCCAACACACTAATTACGGGAAGAGATGAGTCCTTATTGATTCAGGTTGTGTGGTACCATTCAAAGCAGATCCTTATGCTGCACTCTATATAGCATTCACAGGTTTCAGGTACAAAGAATATGGTATAATTGTGATATCGATCTACAACCTGCTAAACAAAGCTTGATGAAGTGAAATAAATCTTTGATCTTTCTCTACATTAAAGAAATGAGAAAACACTCTTAAACCCAAGGAACGACACTTCCATGTGATTGCTTCGTCTCGGACAACACCGTCTCTCGCCTCGCCTGTCACAATATTCACTTGATGGCGTTTCTAATGGATATGCTCTTTTGCAACCAACAGCTTCTGCATCTATCTTCATATTATTGGAGAATATACTGCCTTTAGCTGATGGAACATCATCATTTTGTTTCACTGCCTCTGCTGGAGAGCTTGATATGTCAATCAACATGGAAGATGAGGCTTCAGTGGGTTCTGAATCTAGCAAAATGACAGATTCTCCGTGAAACATTTCACTTTTGCCAGCTGTAAATTGAGTCTTTGGCATGAGTCTTCTAGTCAGAATCAGGGGTTCGTGAGTAATATCCATTCCGCGAGAAGTCACGAGAGTTGGAAAACTTTTAGACTTCTCTCGGATGTGGTCGAATATTGTGTCGGTACTCTTAGTTTTGCTTTCAAGTTCACTAGGCTCAGAAGTGGACTTGGCATCGATTTCTGCTGGCTTGGAAGTGAACATATCTGGCAATCGGAAATCTGTGGTTTAAATCGCATCACAAAAGCATACATGATGACTACATCTGATAATTATACGGTATATAGGAATATCACCTTCTCCCACTTCTTCTCCTAGGAGATCAAAGCTAGGCCTGTGAAGCAGCACCAGTATTGGATTAGGAATAAAGTGGGAAGTGATGGAATTTGGATTTACTCGTTCCAAGAGAAAAATAAAAGTATATTTCTTTCTCCGTATGATCTTAAATAAATAAATAAAATAAGATCCACCTCTTCTATTAAAGCAGCAATCACAATATAAATGTTTTTCCATGACAAATTTTGCTTGCGAATTGAGTATTCATCAACCTGAAAACAAAATAGGATGCATTTCCTTTATAACGGATAATTTATTCTTTTTTCCTTACAACTTTGGTGAAATATATGCAACTTCTGCCATAGAGAGATCATTGTTCTTGTTATCGACATAACAGTTCTCTGGGGAAAGCTGGTATCTAGCCAGACCTTGTGCCTTGGAACTACTTCAGTTATCATGCTTGCTAGGAAATGAAAGGGTAAACTAAGTTAAATGAGATACAAGTGCCACTTACATCGACTCTAGAGGCACTTCAGAGCTCGTTAAATTGGGTGGTTTTTCAGAAGCCACCAAACTATCAGTGTTCTGGTAATCTTCTATCACAAAAATTTCCTTTGGAATAGAGTTATCCGAGGCATCCACTTTATTCCGGCGCGCTTGAATCATAATAAAATTTTCCTCCCATGTGGTTACATACTTTTCATGGACATCGACACCAACTTCATCATTCAACAATAAGAATAATTTGAATGAATCAATTAGCTAGAGTGTGAAATTTATACAGTATGAAGATCAACATCTTAGTTGGGGAACAAACAGATCTTACTGTATTCTTCAAAAATGAGATCAGCTTTCACAGTCACTCTTCCATATTGAGGACAAGACACCAGAACCGTCGCAGAGTAAGGGCTGCATACCACTTCTTTATCAGTCAAACAAGGTGCTTCAATTTGGAAGTGTATAATGGAAAGAAAGCAATAATAAGAGAAACTAGCTTGAATAATAATAGCAAGTCAATGCAACTTCTTTAATCTCAGTGAAGAAAAGAAAACGAAACAAAATCCATTGGTATAAAAGGCGGAGGCTTCAAGTTATAACAAAATAAATTGTAATATGTGATAAGACAGTTGTTTAACTACTTATATTTGTGAAAAGTCCCCATCTCTGCACCAAAACCCCAAAATTATAATGAGAGTTGAGGGTTTTATATTTATATTCTAACACGTCCGTTCAGGTCGAAGGCCCTTTGATCCGAAACATGGGCTGTTGAGCAACGGTATTTTTAATTTTAATAAAACCGCATGTAATACGCGTCCAGTGGGAATTGATCCTGGGTTGCTGTTTTACCATGTGAAAAGTTCCTTCCACTGCACCAAAACTCTAAAATTATGATAAGAGTTGAGGGTTTTATATTTATATCCTAACAATATTCATTTTCCTTAAATAAATTTAAAAAAAACATGATATTTATTGTTTCTTTGATCAACAAAAGTGATTATTCTCTATGTAGCACGGGTTCGGATACGGATCCGAGATACAATACGATATGGATTCGTGAATTCACAATTTTCTAAAAACCAAGGATACGGGATACGTTTTTATATAAATTTTAAATTAACTAAATATGAATATATATTAATGTATATGTATCAATATATAATAATATAGATAAATAATGACATTATGTTAGATATTCAATGCACTTTCAAACTTGTGTGTGCCCTAATTTTCGAGAGAAAGATAAAATACGTCAATTCGAGAGAGTTTGATGAGACATTTACAAGTCCGAATGAATCTGAAAGAATCTAAGAGTTTCTGAGAGTTTCGGAATCCGATATGTAATCGGGGACGATACGTGAGGCATATACAAGTATCCGTGCTTCATAAATTATTGTTTCTTCTTTCTTATAGCATTGTTATGAATATTGTTATGAATATATATTTAGTTATCAGTATAATTAGTTATTATACAATTGTTAGAAGAGGTAATCTATAGCTCTCTCTATATATTTGCATGGACTATTATTTTCTCCTAAGCCGACAAAGTTATTTTCTCTTAATTATTTTCATGGTATCAAAGCTTCGGAAATAATTGAGAAGGAAAAAACTACCCCTAACCCTAATTTCTTCTCCTCACCAACCGCCACCCATCTGCCCCCTCGATCCAGCCCCCTCGAACCCTCCTCCACCTTCGCAGCCCCCTTCGATCCCCCTAGTTCTCACCCTCCAGCCCCTCTGCCCCGCTCCTCCGCCTTCAAAGCCTTCTACAAACCCTTCTCCACCTTCGACTGCCCCCACCAACCCCCCGAAGACTCCTGCAACCCTCTCAAGCACATAGATCCATCCCTTCCAGACCTCGAAACCCCTTCAGACCCTCTCCCTGCCTTCTGCCCCCCTTCAGCCCCCTCTTCAGCCATCGATCTCTTCCTTCCCTCCCCTTTCCCTCGTCCACCCTCCAGGCCCTTTCCAACCTTCGACCACCCTCCAGGCCACCTCTCCAGCCATCGATTCCTCAACATCCCTTCCTCTCAAGGCTTGATTCCCTTCTAGGCCACTGAGATTTTTGACGTCTTTATTATTTGTGTTTCTCATTGGCATATTTGTTTCCTAATGGTTGGGTGCTATTGTTATTGTTGGATATGTATGCCCTAGAGACCATTATTGTATATATATAAATAGTGGATGCTTGGACATATGTATGTACAGGACAATCTTGCTCGATATGATAGTATACTATTTGGTTTGCCTTTATCTTAACATGTGTATGTTTTACTTGTTATTACGTATCGTTAATACATGTTGACAAAGCCCGTACGATTATTGCTTGACTACTAGTGTTATGATGGCGATCATATTTGTGGAGGCTGGATAGTCCATAAGCACATCCTTAAATATCCCTAATCGTGAGAGTATCGAGACAGGGCATCAATACTTTGGAGTAGACTGGTGTATACGTTTCTAGACCCCGACGAGGGGCTATGGTTGGTCCCACGACCATTGGTCTTTGACACCTAAGACCGTATACGGGTGCTCACTGAGGTGAGTACACTAGACGGACTCGCCGAAAACTAGCTAGATGGTATTATACATATCGTCATATAGCAGTTTTTTGGTGACATGAGTACAGATAGTCTGTCGACCTGAGGTCGTCATTTGTCTAGTGTGAATTCCCACTGTGCTTTGATTACTACCCTACCACGGCTCTACTGAGTCGTGCAAACGGGTTTTAGTTGGGTATAGTCCCGAGACATATGGAGGCAGTGAGCGATTACCAAGGATTCGTCTTTCCCGGTATAGAGAGTCGATATCGCGCTGTATTCAGTTGGCCAACACCATAAGTTCCTGGTCAAGACGGATTGAGAATTACTGATAGGTTGATCAGTAGATTCTCGGATGGTCTTGAGCAATATCGGCATGACTTGTCAGGTTATTAGGGGTCTGATATTTTCCAACCACTAGACCCGGCATGCGATACTTTCAGACGAACATACTGGACTGTACGGAGATTGTCACAGATAGCCTCAGTAGAAATTTGGATGAGTTTCCTCGTCGGCCTTCTTTTCGACAGGTACCTGGATAGCCGCTACGTACAGCTAGTGCCGCTGACGTGCTTGTGGTTAAACCCATTGCCAGCTTACTGTCGAGTCTTTAGAGTCCCATACAAAAAGTTTCCCTGGTTCAGAAGAAATGATGTAGAGGCCGTATGGTTTTACGTGCAGCATTTCGATCATATACGTGTACTAGCTATACGGATTTTTGTTCGGACGGATAATACTAGCGGGGTTAGAATTAAGCCGCGTTCTAGTATTATGTTATTGGATTAAAATGCCTAGAAGAAGACACCTCATTTAGTGTAAATCTATTTGTTTAAATAGATAATGAGATGGAGGGATAAGGTGTATTAAAGCATGGTTGAAACATGGCCACTTGTTTTTCTCATTCATTTGTCCTAACTATTCAAGTATGGTTGCATTATTTCTACTGGAAATAATATGCTTGATATTTTTTGAACACTTAGCTATTCTTGACTTGATGCTTCATTCTACATTTAGTTTTCTCTTTCTTCCATTGATCTCTTCTTCTTCCCCAAACCCTAACCCTCTCATGAGTTGAGAAACCTAAGGTTTATAAGATAAACTAATCTATTAACGCACTCTACATCTACTAAACCACTTAGATTAGCAAACTAGGTGCTTTAGTTACTTCAAATTTAAGGTTGGAGCTTGAACTATAGACTCTCGGGTGGATCGTCTTCAACGTTAGGAGGCCGACGACCAAACTCAATCCCGACGGATAAGGAGCATAAGAAGACGATAAGAAGACCCGAAGAACTTGATCATATAAGTATAATCACTTTCACAGTAGATTAGAACCTATGCAAGTTTTTGTTATTTAGGGCTTACAGTAGATCTTGGGGATTGGTGGGTGTTGCCAGCTTAAAAAATTGTTTTTTGAAATTTCGCCTCTCTACAAACCCAATAGAGTGTGCGACACCGTATGACATGGTATCAGAGCCACTCTATAAGCCTTAGATAGCTCGTAGCAACGTTAGAAATCCGCCGTTTTTATCACGCATGAACTGTCGACAAAAACGGTCCTTAAAATTGATGTTTTAGTAAGTTTGCACACCCCGCGGGCTCACGGTTTATACGAAGAAGCCGCGGGGTGAAGCATGAGCACCCTGAGGAAACCCGGGGGGGCCGAAGGTCGGGCCCACCCCCAAGAACACCACAAGGCGGCCTTGGGGGTGGTGACCCGAGAGCATCCAATAGGGTGCTCTCAGGTCTGCCTACCCCATGGGGCCACCTCGTGGTGGCCCCGGGGGGTGGGTACCCCTTAGGCCCCCGAGTCAATAGTTAATTTTGGCTCTTTCGCCTTCACGAAGATTCGGACGGGTTTCGAGTTCGTTTCGACTCCCGGATTGGTTTAAAACGAATTTTTTGGAGACTTTAGTGGACAGTTTTTTCAAGTCTTGGAAAATTGGATTCATTCTCTAATTGTGTGCGGAATTCTAACGTCGTAGTTTTCTTTACTTGCTTTTGTGATACATATATGTGTTGTTTAACGTCTTCTAATCGTCATACGTCGATTAGAAGGGGTTACACATCTTATTTATATGTGATGTTGCTTCTGATATCTTTGAGATGGTTTCGACGGATTGTCGTGATGGATAGCTTTTAGTACAATGTTTGTTGTACAGTTTTGATTCATTTGTATATTCTTTATTGCGGGGCGAGCGTCCGACATATGGACAGTCGTTTCTGCCTGGTTGTATATTCTTTTATTGGAGCACGGCTAGGTTGAGTTCGATGTCACCACTGTATATATATATTTTTTCTGTACTGGGATTACCCCACGGCGGAGTGCTCGAGGAGCCGGGTTCTAGAGGGCAACAAGCCTCCATCTCATAGCATTGAGACCGGGGTTTCTTGCTCTAGAATTGGCGGGCTATTTGCCGCACTCGTAGGGGTATAAGATGACCCACGGTGGAGTGCCTAAGTTACCGGATTCCATGAAGTGTTAGATGGCCCATTCACTTTTTCGATTGGAATTGCCTTTCTTCTGGAATTGACGGGTAACTTGCTGCACTCGTAGGGGTCTTGGTTTTACATTGTACAGGCAAACCACACGATCGGGGAACGTCGGGTTTCATTTGCGGCTTGAATGAAATCCGAGGCTCCTAGATTATCCGCTATTCGGTTTTTGCTTATCGCTTTATCTGTGATGTTGCTTATATCATGTCTGGGACGAATGATTATATATATATACTAGCAGATGTTGTATATATTTTGGATCTGCACTAGTCCAGCCCCCGCTCTACTGTTAGTTAAGAAACCTAACGGTGCATATCGGAGCCTCGTGGCGAATGCAGATGGCATATATGTACGTTGTATTTTCGTTCTTTTCTGGTGTGATAGGAATTAATTGATGGGACTGCATTAATTTTGATTAATGCAAGGAAAAATAAACCTAAAAGATGTTGTCGGAACAAATTTCGAAAACTATAGTCGTATTCGTTCGCTTTGCATAGCAGTATTCGGTCATGAATATCCCGCACCACATTCGAGAAGGCAAGAGCCTAGATCCCAACACGGGGAGTGATCACTTGAGCAAAAGTTTATATTACTATAGATTACTCGGTTTTCTTCAAAGCCACTCTTTTTCAAAAGCGGAGTCTAAACCACTCCTTTTCAAAGCTATTCAGTTCCTTCAACAATATCAAGTTCATTACGTTAAAGGGTTTTTTCGCCAAAAACCAGCAGTAGCCCTCCGTCATTTCAGATTAGTATTGTTTAGTATTCGTGCTACGTATGTCGTGTTCAGCCGAGACGTAGTATTCGGTAGCTATATAGTGCTTTTCTACAGCATTAGATGTGATTGGTTAGGACAGTCGTACGGTCATTTTGGCTCGGTCAAGAACTCGTATGGGTGGGTTTAATGCAATCAAGATAATGATGAGTTGAACTTGACTAGGACCCTTTGATATGTTGGTTCAGTCAAGGTCACTTGGATGCTAGGGGTAAAAAACCCACATCAGGAGTTTCAAACATACGAGAAATTTGCTAGTGTTGCATACTTTCTGGAATGTGATGACTAGAGTGGCTTCCATCTAGGTTATCACGCGGTGATAGTTGGATTCCGATCCCACTAATGAATAGGGTTACTCTTGGGAGATACTTTTCATTTCACAATTAGCTAACCTATTAGGTGTCTAGAAAGGGGTTAACGGGGCTACGCCTTTACGAAAACGAGGTTTATTCTAAATAGGTCCGTACGAGGGCACGGGGAACCTCTCTCGGAGTACCAACACTCATCTGGCTGAACGGTTAGCGAACTTATAAGATGTTAATGACCCCGACTAGTTCTCTTTTTAAGGTTTGAAGGAGAATTCGAGAAAACAGTGGGTGCCATCCTGTTTAGATAAAATAATAACCAATCTAAATTTGTAAGAGCGCACACCGAGTGTTTCTTTTCTCTCTATCTAGGTAGTAACCATGTCACGCCTTAATCAAGATAATAAAATATATGACTTGACCGACCCGAATTCTTATTCGGGGCTGGGGTACGTCGGTTAGGCTCTAACTTGTGACAAATGTCACGAGCTTGAACAAGGGAAGAGAATTGCATGAATTCCTCAATGACCTCGGTGAAGAAGCATACTATTGTGTCTCCTTCAGGTGTTCTTGTTATTGAGAACTGTTTTTCGATCAGTTCTACTTTCTGGATACTAGATACCGGATCAGGATCTCATATCTGTAATTTATTACAGGGACCGAGAAAAAATAGGATGATTGGACCTGGTGATATGTCCTTCAGAGTAGAGAACGGAGCACAGGTTGATGTTGCCGCCGTCGGTGAATATCACCTAGTATTTCCATGCGGCAACACTATAATTTTGAACAACTGCTACTATATACATTTCATACTTTGCAACATCATATCAGTTTCTTTACTTGATAAAGATGTATATAACTTTGTTCTAGATAGAAATATCATGAACATTTACCTTAATCAGGTATTGGTTGCAGAAGGTACATTGTGTAATGGTATCTACATTCTAAATCAAAACACACTTTTCAATATACAAAACACACGCAAGAGGAAAAGTTCAGATACGAACGAAACCTATTTGTGTCATTGTAGACTTGGTCATATCGGTGAGAAAAGACCAGGCAAGTTGCATAAAAATGGATATCTGAATCTGTTCGAATTTTCATCTTATGAAACTTGTCAATCTTGTCTCAA
Source organism: Agapanthus africanus (assembly GCA_030015575.1). NCBI lineage: Eukaryota > Viridiplantae > Streptophyta > Magnoliopsida > Asparagales > Amaryllidaceae > Agapanthus > Agapanthus africanus. Next base: position 334,917,866 of record CM057349.1, read on the forward strand.
AGGGAAGATAACCAAATCTCCGTTCACCGGACACAGAGAAAGAGCGACAGAGCTCTTGTGACTCATACACAGTGATGTGTGTGGTCCAATATCTATACATGCAAGGGATGGATTCTCGTACTTTATTACATTAACTGATGGTCTCTCTAGATTCGGATATGTATTTCTCATAAAACAAAAATCCGGAACTTTTAAGAAATTCAAGGAATATAAGAACGAAGTGGAGAACTAGACAGGCAAAAGTATCAAGATCCTCCGATCTGATAGAGGGGAGTACTTCACAGAATTCCTCGACTACCTAAAAGAGAATGGAATTCTCTCTCAGCTCACTCTTTCGTATACACCACAGCACAACGGTGTATCAGAGCGGAGGAATCGTACCCTATTGGATATGGTTCGCTCCATGATGAGTAGTGCTGAGTTGCCTCTTTCATTCTGAGGATATGTGCTTCAGACAGCGGCATACCTATTGAATGATGTTCCATCCAAATCTGTGCCTAAGACTCCATATGAAATATGGAGTGGAAAAGACCATATCTTAAACATATTAAGATATGGGATTGTCGGGCCTATATTAAAGTACAAAATCCGGACAAACTTCAGGCATGTTCAGTTTTGTTACACCCCGCTTCCCAGTAGACGGAAACGGTAACGTGGCAAGCCCGTGGCATATTTATCCAGAGAAGGTCGTTCCCTAAATAAATATACTAAGCGTATTGAAACAATAATACACAATACAAGAATAAATGGAGATTGTAAAATTTTTCAACAAGCATCTTTATTTACATTCAACTTCCAATATTTACAAGTACATGAGTTTATGCTGGAAATTAAATATAATAAGGAAAATGTCTAAATAAGTGGCATATATAAACTGAAGAAAAGTGAAGATAGGCTAATCCTGTGGAGCAATCCTGTTGTAATCCTCCTCGGTGGCCTCCACTTCCTCCGTCTCGACCGTATCTGACGAACATTTCAAGAAAAGAAAAGTGGATGGAATGCCCGTCAGCGAACTTGAGATCGGTAAGTCCCAAAGACAAGTAAGAGTAAAGAAAATGACAATTGTCGATTATTTATATGACGAGTAAGAGTATATGATCATGGTAATATATTCTATAGGTCTCTATATGGTCACTATATTAATGTTAAGTTCCAAATGTGAATGTCAACGCAGCCGTAGAAGTATTCATGAGCTCAAGAGTGGGGGCCCAGGGGTAAGGAAACACGGGCTCCTTTCAGGTGTTAGCATCGGGGCTCTAGGCTGTGGATGAGTCAACCCGACTGATATTCGAATAAAATAAAAAAGAGGTTAATACGAGACTCCTAAAGCTCCGTTGGATTCACACAAGAAACTATCCCAAACACCCCGAGTATAATATATATAACTGGTTAATATTATTATTTAGTTTGATCGATTGATTAACATGTTTTAATCGAAACCATAGATTGCAAAAAGGATGGAATGTAATCGAGTGAGTCGAGTAATATGCGAGTCAGGACAATTGCAATCTTGGTTCGAGTCAAGTTGGTTCGAGTAATTTGGGTTCGAGTTCATATTCGAGTTTAAATTCGAGTTAAGTTTGTATTCGAGTTCGAGTTCAAGTTTAGATTCGAGTTTGGATTCGAGTTCATGTCTTTTTCGTAGGAATTGATGTAAATTGTTAACAATCTTATGTTCGGGAGAAATCGGCAACTGCTGTACATGGACGGCAGGATTTGTGTCTTTTTTCAAGACAACTGTCATCAATAATTCCGTTAAGTTGTCTAATCTGAATAGGCAAGTACTCACTTCTCCGGCTCCATAAGGCTCAAGAGAAATGATACCGCTTAAACCTATATTAATTCTAGAGTTCTTACAATATTGTTTGCATATCTCGAAAGGGTTTTATGAAAAATATATTAATATCGTTTAAAAATAACATCGAGGGTGATTTATAATATTTAGGGTTTTCATGAACATATATTTTAATCATTGTAGTGTTTTGGTGATAAAATCTAGCATTTTGAAAGTTTATGGTATTTTTATGAAAACTGCTACTTTTGGAATCTTGGTGATATTTTATTAAAAATTCTAATTTTTCATTTTTTTAAAATATAGTTTCATAATATGTTTTTATTGAAAATACGGATTCATAGTTTTGTATAATTTTCTAAATTTTAGTTTTTATTTAGAAAAGTCGTATTTCTTAAAAACCGTATTTTTATTTTCTTTCGAGACCGAATACTCCGTGAGGAGTTCTGCATCTCGCTCAATCCCAAGGATGCGCAATAATCTGCACCATCCATTAGCGGGTCTCCTAACGAGGGTTGTAGAGGCGTAATTGCCAAGGATTTCAAAACACGGATTAAAAGAAACCCGTTTTGTAAAGGTGTAGTTTTTTAATGTAAAAATTATTCTTTAAATTAACTATATGTTTAGAGTACCGTGCTATGGAACATAGTGTGCGTGTGGGGTAGGTCGTTACCCCGTGATGTTTTTCTCAATGTATTTTTAACAATTATTGAAATGAGGGTTATACTAAAGTTCATGGTATTTTAATGAAAATGTTCGTTATATGCTTGTTTCACATGAAAATTGTGTTAAACTAAAAACTAAATGATGGGAAATAAGGTTAAATTAACATAGGATGTTAGTTTGATCTAATTTGCTTATCAAGTGGAATACAAAAATTAAAAAGAAAATTATATCGAAGATAACTCTATTTTTGTCGATTTGTTTTAAAAATTGTTTTGAGGTGGAAAAGGATAGAGATGTAGGGACATATGTGTTTAGGTGGTTAGCAAGAGAGAAAGGAAGCTTTCGAGTGTCGCGGCGTCGTCGGAAATGCTCCGGTCGTCGAGTTTGGCTTGCTACCCCACTTGGGATGCTTAACTCTACTTGGTACTTAGAGAGTTTGAGAGAATTTTTGCTAGAAATTTCAGAATAGAGAAGAGCTAGGGCATACGGTGGTATTTATAGTGAAGAATTAGGATTTGAGAATTAAAAATGTGAATTAAAAGAATTTAAACGGTGTTAAATGGTGAATTGAAAGGTCTTTATTTGATTGCAGGAAAATCAAACGGTGCAGGAAAGTTGAGAGGAGTCGAAGGGACAAGTGTGCAAAGCACGGAGCCAATTGGGCTCATCCAGACTGTTGGCGGCGAACAAATAAAGGAAATGGGCGGTCGGATCTTAGTCAGTCCTGAGATTCGTGCCATATGTCAAGTTGGGTGTGTGCATCTCATTACGCCTGTTTGATTTTTCTGAAACTTTTCGTTTCTCCGTGTATTGCACGTGCAACTCTTCGGTTTCAAAAAAATTAAAAGAAAAATCTTAAAAAATATTTAGGTCTGATGGGATTCGAACACATAGGTTACGTCACGGCAGTGCAGAGGTTTTACCAGTGAGCTACAATTTGTTTCTTGTTTTTATTGAACAAAAATAGTTTTTATCTCTTATATAGGCTGTAATGCCCTTTTCTGTACAATAACAAGAAATTTTGTACAGAGATTTTAGAGTCGTTACAAGTTTTATGTAAGTTTGTGAGATATCCAAAACATTCGACTGGATATCTGTTCTACCACACCGAGAAACAGAAGGTGTTTGTTGCTCGTCACGCCACCTTTTTAGAATAGCAATTTCTTGCAAAAGAAATTAGTGGAAGCACGGTAGAACTGGAAGAAATTCTAGAACCACAAACTGAAACTGAAGATTTAGTGGAGCCTCAAGATTCAATAGTCCCGGACGAATCTCAGCCACTCCGCAGATCTAGTAGGATTTCTCATTCGCCCGAGAGAGAATACGGTTTTCTCATAGACGGAGATTGAGAGGATTGTATCTTGGAAGAATATGATCCTACTAGTTTTAAGCAGGCCATTACCAGAAAGGACTCTGATAAATGGCTAGATGCTATACGATCCGAAATGGAGTCCATGTACACCAATAAAATTTGGACCTTGGATATTGCTCATTCTCGGGTAAAACCCGTTGGATGCAAATGGATCTTCAAAAAAAAGATCGGTGTAGATAGACAGGTGGAAATCTATAAGGCTGGATTTGTTGCAAAAGGTTTTCGTCAAAGACCCGGTGTGGACTATAATGAAACTTTTTCTCCAGTGGTTAGCTGAAATCCATTCGGATCCTACTTGACATTGCTGCCATCCATGACTATGAAATTTGGCAGATCGACGTAAAATCGGCTTTTCTGAACGGAAGTTTGGAAGAGTGCGTTTATATAGATCAGCCGGAGGGATTCGTTAACGGTGGGAGCAACGGGAAGGTGTCCAACTTGCTTAAATCCATTTATGGATTAAAACAGACATCGCGGAGCTGGAACATCTATTTTGATGAGACAGTGAAGGAATTTGAATTTATCAAAAACGAGGATGGGCCTTATATCTATAAGAAGATTGTAGGAAGAAGTGTCGTATTCCGAGTCTTGTACGTGGACGATATTCTCTTGATAGGAAATGACATTTCTATGCTACAATCGGTCAAGCTTTTCTTGTTACAAAGGTTCTCCATGAAAGACCTGGGTGATGCCCCCTATATTCCGGGGATTAAGATCTACAGAGATAGATCCAAGAGACTGTTGAGACTTTCACAGTCCATGTACATAGAGATCATACTAAAAGGATTTAGTATGGAAGATTCCATGCACGGTAATATACCCGTATTGCACGGAATCATCCTCTCCAAAGGGATGTCTCCCAAGACTGATGAGGAGAGGGTTCGCATGAGCATTATACCCTACGCTTCGGCGGTAAGATCTATAATGTATGCGATACTATATACCAGACCAGATATAGCTTACGCGCTTAGTATGGTAAGCCGGTATCACTCGAACCTATGTGAGAACCACTGGACAGCAATGAAAAACATTCTTAAATAACTGAGAAGGACTAAGGAACTGTTCTTGGTGTACAGTAATGAAGACCTCCAGATGGAATTCTTTACCGACTCGAGCTTCCAGAGTGATAAGGATGACAACAAGTCTGTTTTAGGTTTTGTGTTTACCCTCAACGGAGGGACGGTCTGTTGAAAGAACTCCAAATAGGACACCGTCGCAGACTCGACGATGGAGGCTGAATACATTGCTGCCAACGATTCCGCAAAAGAAGCGGTCTGGATAAAGAAGTTCATTACTGAACTTGAGGTGGTTCCGTCCATTGTTAATCCAATACCTTTGTATTGCGATAACAGTGGGGCTATGACTTTAGCGAAAGAACTACGGTCCCATCAGAAATCCAAACACATCTTGAGGCAATACCACCTGATCAGGGAGATCATAGATCGCCGGGAGATCGAAGTACGAAGAGTAAACACAAAAGAGAACATGGTGGATCTATTCACCAAGGCCCTCCCTCAAGCACAGTTCGAAAGACTATTTGAGATATTGGGTATGCGATGCGCCAACAACTGGCTCTAGTAGACGTTGGGTACTCGATACGCCAATATATGGCCTTAGTGCAAGTGGGAGATTGTTGGATATGTATGCCCTAGAGGCCATTATTGTATATATATAAATAGTGGATGCTTGGACATATGTATGTACAGAACAATCTTGCTCGATATGATATTATGCTATTTGGTTTTCCCCTATCTTAATATGTGTATATGTTTTACTTATTATTACGTATCGTTAATACATGTTGATAAAGCCCCGTAGGATTATTGCTTGACTACCAGCGTTATGATGGCGATCATACTTATGGGGGCTGGGTAGTCCTTATGCACATCTTTAAATGTCCCTAGTTGTGGGAGTATTGAGACAGGGCATCGATACTTCGGAATAGACTGGTGTATACGTTTCTAGATCCCGACAAGGGGCGATGGTTGGTCCTACAGCCATTGGTCTTTGGCACCTAAGATCGTATATAGGTGCTCACTGGGGTGAGTATACTGGACGGACTCACCGAGAACTGGCTAGATGGTATTATACATATCGTCAGATAGCAATTCTTTGGTGACATGAGTACAGATAGTCCTTCGACCTGAGGTCGTTATTTTTCTCGTGTGAGTTCCCACTGTGCTTTGATTACTACCCTACCACGGCTCTACTGAGTCGTGCAAACGGGTTTTAGTTGGGTACAGTCCCGAGCTACATTGAGACAGTGAGCGATTGTCGGGAATTTGTCTCTCCGGTATAGAGAGTCGATGTCGCGATGTATTCGGTTGGCCAACACCATAAGTCCCTGGTCAGGGCGGATTGAGAATTACTGATAGGTTGATCAGTAGATTCTCGGATGGTCTTGAAGTACATCGGCACGACTTGTCAAGTTATTAGGGGTCTGACGTTTTCCCCTAGACCCGGCATGCCATACTCTCAAACGAACAGACTGGACTGTATGGAGATTGTCACAGATAGACTCAGTAGGAGTTCAGATGAGTTTACTCGCCAACCTTCTTTTCGACAAGTAGCTGGATAGCCGCTACGTATAGCTAGTGCTGCTGACATGCTTGTGGTTGAACCTACTGCCAGCGTACTGTCGAGTTCTTAAAGTTCCACACAGAGGGTTTTCTTGGTTCAGACAAAAGGATGTAGAGGTCGTATGGTTTTACGTGCAGCGTTTCGATCATATACGTGTTCTAGCTACATGGATTTTTATTCAGACGGATAATACTAGCGGGCTTAAGATTAAGCCGCATTCTAGTATTATATTATTGGATTATTTTTTATCTCTTGGTATTCGTTGTACGAATACGGGTATGTATATACGGTGGGGATATTCTTGTAATTTCACTAGAATATTTCTAGAAGAAGACACCTCATTTAGTGTAAATCTATTTGTTTAAATAGATAATGAGGTGGAAGGATGATGTGTATTAAAGCATGGTTGAAGCATGTCTACTTGTTTTTCTCATTCATTTGTCCTAACTATTCAAGTATGGTTGCATTATTTCTATTGGAAATAATATGCTTGATATTTTTTGAACACTTAGTCATTCTTCACTTGATGCTTCATTCTACACTTGGTTTTCTCTTTCCTCCATTGATCTCTTCTTCATCATCAAACCCCAACCCTCTCATGAGTTGAGAAACCTAAGATTTATGAGATAAACCAATCCATTAACACACTCTACATCTACAAAACCACTTTAAAACAAACTATGTGCTTTAGTTACCTCAGGTTTAAGGTTGGAACTTGAACTATAGACTCTCGGGTGGATCGTCTTTGACATGAGGAGGCCGACGACCAAGCTTGATCCGAATGGACGAGGAGCATAAGAAAAGGATAAGAAGACCAGAAGGACTTGATCATATAGGTATAATCACTTTCACGGTAGATTAGAACCTATGCAAGTTTTTGTTATTTAGGGCATACGGTAGTTCTTGGGGATTAGTCGGTGTTGCCCACTTAAAAATTGATTTTTGAAATTCTGCCTCTCTACAAACCCAATAGAGTGTGCGACACCGCCTAACAGTTATCTGGCTTGGTGTGGTTAACAAAGAGTGCCCTTCGTGAAGCACATTTATTTAGCTTCTAAGCAAATCAGCACCACCATTTCTCCAGATCAAAATAACACCGCTTTTAAAGAGGTTGCAATTATTTGACATCTACGAACTGGGGAATATTCATTTAGTTTCATCATATATAATTAAATCTCTTATACTCTGGAATTTCTCAATTCCTACAAGATTTGATTGAACAAGCTTTGGATTTTGTTGATTGTCTAATGGTCTCCAACTCTGGGTCGGCCATATTTGAAAGTAGATTGTGAACCACCGTCTCCGTCTGGATTTTGTTGAGTTTGTTGATTGTGTACGTTATTCTCACTCTCTCGTGATTTAGCTGTGCGCCATTCATCATGAACTCTGATTCGGTATCCATTACTGCTTTTGCTCATGGTCCCTGTACTCATGATCGTGGTTGTACTAGCCTTTATTGTTCTTATTGCGGCGGCACTGATCATCATGTAAACCGGTGCTGGGAGAAGCATGGCTACCCTGATGATACACCTACATCTCGCCAGACATCCACTCCAGTTTCTACTGCCCGATCTTCCCCTTCTGCTGGAAATTTATCTTTATCCAGTGCTAAATGTGGCAAGTTGCGTCGTCTCCTCCCCTCTGTAGCTCCTGCCAACTTTTTTACTCCAGCAGGTATATCGTTTCTTTCTCATTCTAATTCGTGGGTCGCTGATTCCGGCGCCTCACATCATGTCTCGTGATGGACCGTTTGATCTTGCTCTTACTCCTCACAAGTTGATTTACATGGCTGATGGTAATATCATATCTGTTTCTGGCTCCGCCGATTTATCACTTACTTCATCATTACACCTAAAAATGCTTTAATTGTGCCATTTTTTAAAACAAAACCTGCTTTCTATTCGTCAGCTTATAAATGATTCAAGCTGCTCCGTAACATTTTATCCATCTCACTTTGTGATGTAAGATCTTTTGATGAAACGGCGGATTGGTGGGGGCATGAACAGAATGCACTGTACTACATTGATCATCTTCCCAATACATCTGTAGCTGTTTCTACTATTCCGTGGCATCGACGACTTGGTCATCCTCATCTTTCTTCTTTACGTAATATATTTCTTTCTCTTGATTTATCAGAGTTCAGTTGTAAATCCTGTATTCTTGGTAAACATCATCGCTTCTCTTTTTCTCCAGTTAATAAAAGACACGATTTACCCTTTACGTTAGTTCACTATGATATTTAGGGTTCGTTTAAATTTCCTAGTGTGTTTGGTTATAGATATTTTATGACTTTTATCGATGACCATTCACGTGTGACTTGGTTGAATTTTCTGTGTAATAGGTCTGAACTTTTGTCTACCTTTAAAATATTCGTAGATGAGATTACTAATCAATTTGGTGTTCCGGTAAAAGTTCTTCATTCTGATAATACTAAGGAGTATATTAGCACGGAGTTTACTGTATTTTGTCAGACCCAGGATATATTGCATCAAACTTCATGTTCATATACTCCTAAGAAAAATGGGATTGTTGAATGAAAGAACCGCCATTTGCTTGAGGTAGCTTGTTCTCTTGTATTATATATGCATGTCCCTAAACGATTGTGGAATTTTGCAGTCTTAGCTGCATGTTTTTATGTCAATCGCACTCCTTCTCTGGTTTTAGGCGAGTCCCCTTTCTCTATTTTGTTTTCACAGGGCAACCATTTTCCTATTTCTCCTAAAGTGTTTGGTTGCCTAAATTATCCCCATATTTTAGGTCTTCATATTGACAAACTTGATCATAAAGCTACCCGTATGGTGTTTGTAGGTTAATCTCGATCCTAAAAAAGGTATGTATGTTTTGACCCTGCCACATCCAAAGTTTATACTTCATGGATGTGATCTTCGAAGATCAAGCTTATTTTCCACCACCTGTTAAGGAACCCACTTCTACTATTCCGGTTCCACACCTACCTTCCTCAGAGCTCGATTCATCAATTCAATCTGTGCTCCCTGGTGATCAGCCTGCAGTCCATTTTCCATAGGTGTACCACCATCGTAAGAAAGTTGTCCGGCCACCTCCCACTAATGATTCTTCTGCAGGTACTCCAATACAGTCTACTGTTTCTGATTCACCACCACCGTTGCCTTTCGAAGAAAATCTTTTTTCCTATTGCCTTACGCAAGGGTAAGTGTTCCTATACTACTGCACATCCGATTTCTAACTTTGTTTCATATCATAGACTGACCCCGTCTGCTCGTCAGTTTGTTTCTTCCTTTTCTGCGATCACTCTTCCTTCCTCTGTTCAGAAAGCATTTCAACACCCAGATTGGCATGCAGTTATGTTAGAGGAGATTGCCGCATTGCGCTCTAATCAGACTTGGAAATTGATACATCCGCTTTCCGATAAGAAGATTGTTGGTTGTCAATGGGTCTTTACGGTCAAGAAAAATCCAGATGAGACGACTGACCATCTCAAAGCTCGATTGGTAGCCAATGGATTTATTCAGCTGTATGGTTTGATTTATGTTGAAACTTTCTCACCGGTTGCCAAATTAACCTCGGCTCGTGTTCTTATATCCTTGGCTATTTCTAAGATATGGTATCTTCATCAGTTTGAAGTGAAGAATGCCTTTCTTAATGGCGATCTATGAGAAACTATGTATATGCAACAGCTTTCTGATTTTGAGCGATTGGGGAAATCTATAGTTTGTCTTCTACACAAATTGTTATATGGACAGAAGCAGTCACCACGTGCCTGATTTGAAAAATTCAGTATGATTTTACAATAGATTGGCTTCAAACGTAGTAGCGCCGACACGTCTCTTTTTACACATTATCGTTCTCAGGGCAGGGTAATTGTGTTAGTGTATATTGATGATATTATCATCACTGGAGATGATTCTGCTGGTATCTCCAAGGTAAAAGAACATTTGGCTTCACACTTTCATACCAAGAACCTTGGGCCACTTAGATATTTCCTTGGAATTGAAGTATCACGGAATTTTGGTAGATTGCAGCTCTCTCAATGCAAATATGCATTTGATCTTCAATCCGAGATATGATTTCTGGGATGTAAACCAGCAAACACCCCTATGGAATTCTCAGTCAAGATATCTCGATTAAGCACTCTCGGATCCTCCACTACCTGACCAGGACGATATCGACGTCTAGTTGGGAAGCTTATTTATCTCATTGTCACTCGGCCAGACATTGTCTTTGTCGTTAGTACAGTGAGTCAGTATATACAGAATCCTTTGACATCTTACCTTAAGAAAATTGAGTATATTCTCAGATATATCAAAGGATCTTCAGGATAGGGTCTTCTTTATAAGCCATCTATGTTGTCGCGCACAGCCTTTACGGATGCTGACTTTGCGGGATCCATTGATGATTTTTGTTCCACAAGTGGCTATTGTGTCTTCTTAAGAGGAAACTTGGTTACGTGGAGGAGTAAGAAGCAAAATATAGTGGCTCGTTCTTCTGCAGAAACTGAGTATAGATCTATGGCGCATACAGTTGCTGAATTGGTATGGCTTATCTCCCTTCTGACGGATCTTGAATCCTTCTTCTCTTCTGGCTACACTCTTCTGTGATAATAAGGCCGCAATTCACATTGTTGAGAATCCAGTTTTTCATGAGCGGACCAAACATATTGAAATAGATTGTAACTTTATTCGTGACAAAGTGACAGATAAACTGGTTGCACTCCAACATGTTTTCTCTTCAACTCAACTAGCAGATATTCTCACCAAAACTCTTTCTCGACCGGTTTTTGCTCGTCTTCTGTCCAAACTTGGCATGATTGAAATCTGCGTTCCAGCTTACGGGGAGTGTTATGAATATATATTTAGTTATCCGTATAATTAGTTATTATCTAATTGTTAGGAGAAGTAATCTATAACTCTCTATATATAGCTGTATAGACTATTATTTTCTCTCCATTATTTTCAAGTATAAATCAAACAAATGCTACCGTTTACCCTCTGTAGGAACCCTACAACGCTTGAACGTTGAAACAAAGATGAGTTTAAACAAAACAATATTTTGTGTTTTAAGAGTTGACTAAAAGATCCTGAGTTCGATACTTGCGACACAGCAAGCGTATGCCGTTAATTACACCTATTGTCTCATGACGTATCTGGACGGGATACCATACTAGCTCGCTTTAAATTGCATCATTTTGAGGGGAAATCACATATATGGCGGTAAAATAAATCTAGGCACAATTTGAACAAAAAAATGTATATTTTATTCATTTTTGTTCGTGTTTATATACAACTTAAATGTAGGTTACATATAGCTTTGTAAAAGAACGTAAAATTACATAGGATTCTCTTTTTAGATCTTCATTGAAATACTTGGGGGTATTTTAAAGTCAACCTGGTAGAATTTGATGGGCACTGCCCTAATATAGGGACCACATCACTATGAGTGGGACACCCTGAGTGGGGTCCACACAACTTCATTTGAAAAGTAAAGATGTAACTTCTTTCGAAGTATTAGTAACACTTCTTTTGAAGTAAAGATTCATTTGACATGTAAGTGGGACACCCGAGATGGGGTCCACGCTAGTCAGGTATGAGTGGGACATCCAGGGTAGGGTCCACACTACTTCATTTGAAGTAGGGAACACTTTATTTGAAGTGAGGATGGGACCCTTGGATGAGGTCCACATATATTAAGGAAACTGAAAAGTTTCCATTAAGAAGGCCCATATAGGGGCCTTTCAAGGAACCGGGAGAGGGCCGAAGCAGTCGGGAGGCCTAAATTGGGCCTTCCGATGGCTGTTTCAAGCCATATCAGAAAATTCTGATATGAAGTTTTCTTAGATGAAACTCATTTATTTGAGTTTCTTGCATATATTGAGAATGCACGGTGTCATTCTTAGCAGTTTGTGCAACATGAACATATTAGATTTGTGTTCAAGAGTGCAAAAACACGACTTTTGAATCTGTTTAAATAATGAATACAGTATTTTTGGCACTGTATTTACCAAAACAGACATGTTTGCATGGCTGTAAAGTGAATAGGATATTCATATTCACAAGTGAGTTAAGAATAGGGTTTTCATATTCATGATGGTCTAGAGGACATGATTTTTCATGTCCCAAGACATGAATGGAGTATTCCATTCAAATATATCTTTTATGGACATATCATGCACAAACATGTTCATGTATGAAAATGTTTAGGGTTTTCCCTATTCATAAAGTTCCGTGAGACGTGGTTTTCATGCCTTAGGATATGAGTGGAGTATTCCATTCACTCATGTCAGTTGTCTCAAAGATGAATAGGATTTCCCTATTCGCATATTTTTTATAGAAGGACATAGGGATTCGATCCATGTCTTTTAAGAAATAGTTTATCTATTTCTGTTAAACATACAACGAATAGAGTGGCCTATTTCAAAATATACAGAATATAGGTTGGCCCATGTTCCCGATTCAGTTCATATTAGTTAAGAACACTTTTATATTATGAGATTCTTCTTCCCTGTGAAGAGCCACGGTCATGGCTTTCTAGCTCTTTTATTTAAGAGCTGGAAACTTGAACAAGTTTCCATTCTCATTTTTGATCAAAGAGGAGGACAAAGAAGAGATGGAGATAGGGATAGAGAGAAAGAAAAGTGAAGGAATGGGGTTATCCCATTCATATATTCTCACCTTCTTTTTTTCTTCTTCTTTCTCGCTTCTTTCACTGCTTCTTCTTTTTCACAAAACTTTAGCCAAACTTCTACAGATTTTAGCCAAAGGGTATTTGTTCCTTGATCAGGTGCTCACAGGGGTATTTATACCTCTCTATGAGTGGGGAAGTAATGGTAACTACTCTCTCGATATTAGAGAAAGTGAGGTGGAAATTCCCCCAGTATCTCCTGAAGAATAGGTCAAACCTATTCTAAAGGAGGAGAGCCCGACCCTTTTAGTGTCCGGACACCCCAATTAGGGGCCTCCTAAAATCGGAAGGGGGCATCCCGATAGGGGATGCCACAAATCAACTCAAATTGAGTTGAGACAACTCAGTTTTGAGTTGGGTTAAGGGGAACCTCCCTAGGCAGGGGATCCTACCAGTGATGAACAAGCCTTTGGCTTGCTTTTGATCATATTTTGATCAAAACTTAATCACTGGGGGTGTATTTTGTAAAATACCTATATAAGTATTTTTTATGTTTGAGAATTAAATTTTAACTCCAACAGCTACCACATGCAAAAGAATTCAATCTGCAGAATCCTCAAAATTAGCGAAGAATTTTCGGATTAACCATCATAAGGTTGTTTGGGAATAAGAATTGTGACAATAAGACCATAAGTTCAAGAAATGAAACCAACAAAAGGAGAGGATACCGGCTTAATTTTATTGGGGGATGGGGGCATCCTGCATGGGCCCAATTTATAGTTAAAATGACTGACAGCCTAACAGTAATTAAATTAATCTGCCTATTATGGGAAATGAATTTAGTGACATGATAAATTCAAAAACAGTAGACACTGCACAATGATACGTGCTTTGGGCCACAATTTTCATTGTTATCTAACTGAATTCACTAGATCAATGAAGGTATATGACCCAAATCAACAGTCTGACATTCTGAACTCATGATTGCACAATAGAACAATTCCTCAAGTCTCAAATTTAAACCTCGATCAGATGATAATCCGCAGAAACAAGTACTGCTGCATTCGTGGACTCCAATTCTGCAAATTGGAATTTTATGACTTTGTCTGTGATATAGATTGAATCTAATCCAATAAGGTTATCTTGGTTGGCAAATTTGACAGTTGTTTCTATCTTTTTTGACACTTTATCAATTGTTGTGTTTACAGGACCAGTTATGCTCAGCACTAAGATCTACTGAACTCAGCAACTACCACCTGTTCATGAGATATCATTATTCAGCTATTCCTTCCAAAACTACAAGTCATAAACACCCAAACCTGGCTTGGGCACTGCCACCACCAGAGACTATTTGTTCTTAAAATAAAATAGAACAAGAAAATGTGGGCTTAGCTACATAAAGAAGACTGAGGAGATATTAAATTTAAGAGCTACATAAACAAGAATGTGGCCCTGGCTATATAAAGAAGAACAATTAAACTTAAACTGAAAATCAATATAACCAACCCTGTGGGCTTGGCTACATAAATAACAGTAACTTCAACTGGATCATATGTTCGAGTCACAGAGCCAAGATGTTTAGAGGATTCTCCTTTCCTGGTAGGGAAGGGGGTGGAGGATAATAATATCACTGATAATTCACTCCGCTATTCTCAAATCCAATAAGAAAAATACAGAAAAGACTCCAAGGCATCTCGTTTAACAGTGAGTGTATTAATGGGTGGTACTGCTTCACAATCTTCTTGAGGTACCAACTAAGAAACTACCAAAGGGTAAGACCCCAGTCCCCAGCGTTATACATTCCGCTCCAAAGTGAGGAGTCACCGGTTTAATACCAACTCATAAACTGAAAAGCTTAACCCTTCATGTGTGTTGCATGGGTAGTTTTCTACTTGAGCTACCAACTAGTATTATTTTGCTATGCCTAAAGTAAAGGATATTGGACTGATGGGAAAATATGACTTCCAGATTGCCTGATATAATTTTGGATAAACTCAGTTTCACCTAAAAGGCAGAAATCATAATTTAATCTTTAAAATTTCAAAGCCAAGTAAATCAACTAATTTACAAATAATGGAAAATTTTTACTAATGCTTTTGGTAGAAGAGGAAAACCGGAGAAAATAACGAATATTGATAGAATATATCATACCTAGAGAATTCTCCAGCTCTGTGGTAAAGTAATCCAGCAAAGGTGAAGCATGAGAGAAAGTAGCCAAGCATGTAAGAACATTGTGACAAAAATTTACAGACATAAACTAAGAACGAAATGGGCTTACCTTAGTTTCTCATGAAAAAGGATCATATTATCTTCCTCTGACCCTACTAACTGCCAGAATGAATAGCATATGAAAAAGAATTTTAAGATGGGTGATAGTAAGACAAGGAAAGAGAAGGAGTAAAATAAAAGTTCTTGATATTGATCCTGGGAGAGAGAGAAAGGAGGTATAGGAAGTGAACCTACCAGGTCAGTAAAATGTTGTTTGATTGACAGAGCTGATTGTGATAACCGGGTTAGGGTTATTACCAACTTTGATTTCCCTTGTTTTTTGCATTCAACCTCCTCAATTTGCATCTTTATCTTTGGAGGAAGTGATAAAAGAGACTCTTTGATAGAGTTCCCAAATGGATACTTACGACCTGTAATTATTTCTATCTTTCGAGGATCAGCTTCTTCCATAGTTTTAAACGAACAAATTCCTGCTGAATGTAGTGCCTAATATGGAAAATACATTAAATTTAAAGATATATTTTATGTAATGAAGGAAATATTCAAGTAAAAAAGAATTGAATGACCAGAAAAGGAACCTTTGCAGTAACCATTCCAATGCCAGGAAGTTGTTTCAGCAAATAAGGACTATCATCCCATAATCTCTGGTGTAAAGATTTGGCAAGAAGAGCTGAGTTTAAAGCTCCCTTGTAACTCTTCCTATAGATAAAACACTCCTTCATGCATTTGGAAATCCTACAGCCATTCACGCAAATTGAGTTGACGTCCTGCAAATGTTGATTTTTCATTTACTTGAGTTTCTAACAAGCACATTGAGCGATACTAAAAGTAATAATGCATGACACCTGGTTGAGGGATAAATCATGGACCGAAGGATCCCCTGTCAAGCAGTCATTAATTAGTACAAATATCTTCTCTTCTCTTGTCTGGATGCGTTTTTTCCTTTTTCCTTTTTCACCGAGGACATGAAATCGCAACCACCCTTCTTTATCCAAGTTAATGTCATTAAGAAGTTTCTTCTCATTACGTCTCAGCTGGATCCCTGATAGTATTGCATATGGTGAGATTGTCAAGAAAACAGTCACAAGTGCTTAGTAATTCAATGTACATACAAGCAATCTCCTCAGAGTGGCAAACAATACAGAGTGCATCTTCCAAAGTGCAACCCTCAGGAGCTTTCACGATGCCTTTCATCGTGTCAAATTTCATGTAAAATTTTGTCATTAATTTTCCAGGTTCTGCAGAGATTGGAAGTTGATATTCAGAAAAAGAAGGGGGATTTCACATTACACGGGATATGCATGAATATGCTTGTAAAAATACTCCCAAAAAGGCATCGTCAATTGGGAAGCATGGAAGAAAATTTCATATATCACGACGAAAATTCTAATTTTTTTTAAATTTGGCTTTGAGTATTTGAATTGTTATAGATTATAAGGGAGACACAGAAATACGTGGATATGCATTTATGTATATGTACATTATTAATCAAAAGAGTGTTTCATTAGTTGGGAGCAAGGAAGAACATTTTAGGAAATGAAATCTAATGTTTCCAATTTTGCTTTGTTATATGAATTTAATAGGATGTACCTAAAGGCTTTAGAATGAAACCATCTTCGTCCGTCCAGATCATTCCATATTCTGCTAACTCATTGACTTTCTTAACACATATTTCTGACAACCAAAGTACAAGAGAAAATAATAAATACTAGACTTGTGCATGTAGCAACAACATAAGAACTCTACTGCTTATATAAAATACCTCTCATGTGCTTTTCTAAAAGTTCACGACGAATTCCTCTTTTTATTCCATAATTTTCAGGG
The DNA here is from genome assembly GCA_030015575.1 of Agapanthus africanus. Lineage (NCBI taxonomy): Eukaryota > Viridiplantae > Streptophyta > Magnoliopsida > Asparagales > Amaryllidaceae > Agapanthus > Agapanthus africanus. The sequence goes on from CM057349.1 coordinate 334,934,926, forward strand.
TTCTGTCTACAAATCAAACAATTGAGTAGGTGATAATACCAAAAATTCTAATCCAGAACTTATGAGACTATGATGTCAACATGCCTTTTTTATTCGTACATACAAGTATGAACACTTCAGCCACTCAATCGCCAAGCTTATGTCAGAGACTGTCAGCTGAACAATCTCAGCATTCAGATGCTCCATTGCACACGACAGTAATCTACAGTTAATATCAATATTCATTACGAAATAGTAAAGTTGATCTCGCAATACCAATGCCGAGGTAAATATTACCATGATAACTAGTTGAAATAGGTTCTAGAAGAAAGATGAAGGGCTTACTGTGATTCAACCATTTCGCATCCATTCAGGAGATTTTCATACAAATGAACCTATAATAGCAAATCGTCAGACAACAAAACATAGTTACAATAAGAATTGGGTTGCAGGGGGTGGGAAATCAGCTAAGCGCCCTGTCCTTTTCTTTCTCCCTTTCTTTCAGCATCTCAAATAGCCCATCAATCAAATTACATTTAGCTGACAAGAATCATGCTTCATTGTAGAGCAACATGTTTGACCCGAAATATGTACCGTTGGATAGCATACTGCATGTCAAAAGTAATGCTTATACATTCAAGGTACTATAACAGCATCAAACTTATGGCGTCTTTTACTAATGAGATTAACCAAATGAAACTGAGGATAAAAAACAAGGCGCTTCCACCTTTATCCCAAAAAAGAAATGAAAAAGAAAACACGGCGCTAAACCAAATCGTCCCACAAAATGTTCCGTAGACAGGTATTAGGTATATATAATGAAGATCTGAAATTTGGTAATTACTGTTTCCCTTCTTGTCATTATTATAACTGTCCCGGTATCATCAAATGGTGGACGACCAGCCCTGCCACACATCTGCAAATCCTCAGACACATATGTACTCTAGTAAGTTTTCAAGGAAAGCAAGATTCATGCAGCGCATATATGTTGACAGGTGCCCATCATGCTTAGATACAAAAACTTCTAAAATTCAGTACACATAAGCAGTAAAAAAATAAACAGCTACTTTTAAGTTAAATTAGCATAAGCAATGAAATAAAGTTCTGAATGTGTATATTGCAAGGAGAAAGGATATGCAACAAACCCAAAATAGACATAAGAGGTGTGTACTCAGTATTATAATACAAACAAACTGCTACTTCATATATTTTGCTTTTGTCATGCCTACTTAAAAGTAATAAATTCCAAAACATCTATCCACTTTTCTACTTTAGAAACCATACTTTCTCTATCTAATCAATTAATGCCACATCATTTATAACAAGCATCATGAAAGATCATCATAACTAGTCAGTTCATATGTAACTAATGTAAAGACAAGGAGTTAATGTTGATCCTTTATATAAGCTTATTTACACATACATGCGCGTGATCCATCTTTGTTCTAATGTGGCTTGTGGTATAACATGCATATCCTTGATCACACTAATAAACTCAGAGATGTTCCTTTGTTTTCTTCTCTAAACTACAACATAACCTCCCTACAGGGCCTCTTCTAAATCAATGAAACCACCTATGGATCTTTTTCTCCTTTCCAAATTCTTAGTGTAATCATAACTATTATTAGTCTTTGCTGAATTATTCATTTTTACAATCTATATACATAATGTAAAGCTATAGAAGAGTGGCAGATTTTCTCTATTTCCCAAATTGCCCCTGCTCAATTATCTGCTTCATCAAATGCAATTATGAGTATGCAACAACACATATTTTGTCTACAATAATTCAATCTATATATACTCCTTTTCATGTTTCAAACACAATAGTCCCAAACAAGCATACTATTTGTTGATGTAAAAATGACCTTCACTGCAACGTGTAATTCTGGTATGTCCCGTGCTACATTTAAGATATTTACTTTACTCAGTCTCCTACAACAACTACTACTTTTTCATCCTTATAAATAACTTGTGGATCCTTACATCGACCATAACAATCTGTCTTAGAAAATGTCAGTTAACGGAGAGATTGTAAGTTATTATTCTTATCATGTGCATTTATATGTATATTAACAAAATTACATTACTTATGTTTTCAAATTCTAACAATGCTTTAAAATCTCAAAAATTACAGGATGAGCTATCATTTTTCTTGTCATTGTGGATTGGTGTATTCAACCGGTCTCGCCAGTGTGGACGGATGGCGAAAGAAGGCCAGTTGGTGGTGTGCCTACGGGCGAGCGAAAGGCGGCAAGTGTGGAGGTTGGCGTCAGATGGCCGATGGACTATCGATGGCCAGCCGCTCGTTCGGCGTGGAGCGGTGGGACGACGACTAGGCTGCGACAGGCAGACGGAGATAGTTATGGCAAATTTTATGTTAGGCGGGAATAATTGGGGATAATTTTGTGATAGGCCGTCTAGGTAGGAATAAGATTCCCATGATTTAGGGCATTAAATTACCATACTAATCTTATATTCCCGGAAACATTTTTCACATCAAAACAAACTTGGTAATATTTCATTGAAATCTAGATTATCACTTACCAAGCGCATCCTAAAGGGATTATTAACTACTGTTTTGCATGACTTCTCTATTCAAACTAACGATAAGATTCTAAGTCTTATTTAGAATAGAAATATATCTTATGACCTCTTCAAAACACTCTTCAACTGTTTTGAATGATTATGATTTATCTGGTTTTGGAATTAGAGCATAAAGTACATTCATCATCTCATGGCCCTTAATGTATGCTTTTCCATGCACACGTAGCGTGGGTGCATTGCTAGTATTATTATATAGCTGTAGGTAATAAACTTTATCATGAGACTCATGATAGTTAATACAATTTTTATATTTCTCTTTTTTTATTAAAAGGTAAAAAAATATATCTCCATTTTATATTGCTTTTAGTCTTTATAATTTTTGGCAGACAACTTAGAAAACCATACTGATCGTTTTCTCTTTTGAAAACTTCCAATTTCTAATATTATGAAGAAAATCACCGTTAATTTTCTTTACAGCAACCCTAACTTCACCAATCATAACATTTGGACAGTTCCGGCTATGGATTGATTCACTTGATTCTACCTTAAGTTTGTGTGTAGTTTACTACACAACTTATAAAATAAGTCCGACCTATAATTATATCTGTTACTTATATACCTTTGCTTTTTCTTTGTTCTTTTAACAAATGACAGATTTTATATGTACAAATATTTGGCTCGAGCCTGTTAATCTGCGTCCTAGTTCTTCAAAAGATGAAATATAATAAAATAAAACTCCGCCTTATGAATATGAATCCTCCTTTTCTTTCTTCTCCTTCGCAAGGACTCTTAATTTTTTTCTTTACCCTTATATTCCCCTAACCAATATTACCCCTAAAATAAAAATTAATAATTTTCAATGTCATTTTTATGTACACATTTATAAAGTTGAATTTGATTGCCGCATTATCATCATATTGTTGGAAGAGAAAATTGCTTCCCCAATTACAGCCATATAAACATTCTAAATTGACCTAGCTGTTAATTATGCCCATGGATGCACTAGCGAGAAGTATAAATTATTACCATGCGAGTGAACAAACTTACCTGCAGTACCATTGACCGTTCATATTCCAAGTACATCCCTTTCTCCTTATTGCTGGATAAGATACAAATTTCAATTTAATATAACGGAAGCTTTACAGTTATGGTGGCTATACATGTAGAAGAACAGCAGTCCTTGAGTACAAAGCTCAAAAATACATGTATTCTGTAGATAGAGTGCAAGTTCAAACATACAAATATTGTGTAGATTTGATCACAACTGTGTGTGCCGGTAGGTTGATCCCATGTGCAAGAGTGTTTGTGGTACATAGAATCTGAAGATCCCCCTTAAGGAAAAGACCCTCAATAAGGTTCCGATCCTTTAAAGAAAGCCCACCATTATGATAACCAACTGAGAAAGAAGGAAAAAGAAAAATAATAATTAGAAATTTGTGGCTAAAGGAATAAGCAATCATTCCTCTCTCAGGGACTTCACAAATCTCATGAAACTATACAGCTAGAAGAGCAATTTAGAAAGCAATAGTAAATTTTTCTTTTTAATCTACAAGAAGGTTTATAAAATTATTTATTTCGTACCGCCATATAAGATGAATGATTGCATTTGCTTGTCACTGCAGGATAATGATGCTTCCTTTAGCTTCTCCTGCTGTTGCTTAGATTTTATAAATGGATTAGAGTATCCAAGAGTTGCTGCAATCTGAGAAAGGTGTTGAGCTGCTTCTTGTGCCCCTTTTCTGGTTGAACAGAAAATTAACGCAGATTCTCCTTTTGAATGCCGCATGAGAATATCTGTGGACCATTTTTATGTTACAGCATTACCCATGTAAATATTCTAAAAGTTGAAGAAGAAGATGCATTTTCAAAATGCTAAGTCAACCTTACCGAATATGAAAGTTCGAAGGCGCTGCACCATGAAACAACAAATGCTCAGTGAAATATTAAAAAGATGTTCAATCTTCCATTTTAAGCAAATTGTGTGTGAGAAGCTGAGTGTGGTTTTACTTGCATGAATTGTGGCAAATAAAAAACAATTGAGATTAATGGTTTCCATCTTAGGCACAGTATGCATAAAAGTCACAGAAAATTACCCTTTCAAATAAAAAGTCGTTCTTTGCTGGAGCATAGCCTGCGAAGAATAAGCGAGATGTTTAGAAAGGCAACAGATTTCCATGCTTATAAATTTCAGTTGGCATTTTTTTGGCTATCGAAGAATGGAGGATGTTGGGGTCAAAATTTACACCCCTTTGTCCGGAAAGTCAAAGTCAACGCCCGTACAAGTGGGTCTAAGCCTGAGTTCAAGTCAAGCGGACCCGAGTCAAGTTAAAGTTCAAGCATGGGGTCGGCCCCCATGCCAAGAGAAGAAAAAGATTATGCAATAAATAAATTTAATGTATTTTTTATGAATAAATGTAAATAATGAGCAAAAAGCCAAAATTGTAAAGCCCAAGGGGCCCAAATGAAAAATCTAAAGCCTATATAAGGTTCCCATGATAAGAAATCAATAACAATAATTCTCCCCAATCATTTCTAAGGTTTTGTGCCGTCCTTTCTTTTTCTCTCTCCGCCTCCTCCGTGGGTTCTTTCTCTAAAAATTTGTGAGAAAGCTTCCTTTTTTGTCGCAAAAGAATTTTAAACCCCAAATACCGATATAGAAAGAAAGAGAGAGAGAGAGAGAGAGAGAGTAGCAACCCTCCACCCAGAATCCCAAAAAGAGGAATTTTTGTTTGTCTCCTTCCTCCTTTGCATGGTCTACAGTTTAGAAGGAGAAAAGAAACAAAAAAAAGCCAAAAGAAGAAAGGAAGGCAAAAGGGGAGGCATATCCAAAAAAATCCAATTGTAGTTTTTTTATTATTCAAGATCCAAATCTAAGATCTTGAAGTTTTAAGAAAAAATTATTTTATTGAATCCAATCGGAAACGGAGGAGGGTGACCCCATCAAAGGGAAAGCCTCCAGGCTTTTCCTTTGGGAAAACCCTCGGAAATGCAGATTTCGATCCATATTTTCTTTTGAAACGCGGATTTCGGTTTGTATTTCTTTTTTGGTGGGTGCGGAGTTTTCCGTACTTCATATTTTCGTACGATAAATCGACGAATCTATCAGCCATGCTGTCGAAATGTCGTCAAAATACGCACGCTTAGTTCCATTTTAAAATTAAACAAAATATAAAAATAATAAGTAACAAACAAATGGAAGCCGCCCGACCCGGACAAGGTTTTCCCCCGTTTAATCGTCGGAGACCCCCCACAAGCGGGGAGGTCTTTGACTGCGAGGGCTCCCCAAAAGGGGAAGCCCCCGACCGCGGAACCCTTCCCTATATAGGAGGTCCCCCCGCGGGGGCACTCCCCTAAGGGGGAGGCCCCTGTCCGCAGGGACCCTCCCCTATAAGGAAGACGCCGTCCACTGTAGGGTCGTGACAATCGCAGATCCGGCGGAAGAGTAAAATCAAAATTTTATCAAACAATAGCAACCGATCCCAACACAAGATCTCACATTTACTAATCTAATTGTAAAAACCAAGAAACTCAAGAGCGCAAGTTAGGAGGAGGCTACAACCTTTGTAACGTGTCTGATCGTCTATTGGAAGACCCTTGCTAGACTAGTGAGCTATCGGATGTTTGTACAAGACGGCCGACTCGCCGTAGAAGATCCGCGGTGAAAGGAGGTCGTCCAAAGCTCCATCTCCATTTTCAAGTGGAAAAACCCTCTCAAGAGACTTGCTAGGTGTAGAGGGGGTGATGTGATTAATAAATGAACTCTCTTTCTTTCTTTTCATTTCATCTTTTCCATCTCAAAAAAATCAAGAGAGAAAAGGGAACAAACTCAAGAAGAGAAGAGAATGAAAGAGAAAAATATGATAAAGATAAAGAACAATGAAGATGATATATATATCTTCTCATGTCTTCTTTTTTCTTCTTTTCTTTATATTATAAACTCTCTTTCATTCCCCCTCTCTTTAATGTTTATTCAAAGAGAAAGTGGGCCCCACATGCTCTCTTTTTATCTTAATAATAAAGAGAATGTATTTGTATCAAAATACAAATACACAATGTATTAAATACATAGCATGTATTATATGTATCCTATACATATAAATGAGAGTGTGTACATGTATCTATATACATATACATATACATAATCATAATAATATTATAAAGAGAAAGAATATATGTATCATATAGATATCCATATTATGTATTGAATACATAATAATACATTAGTATCATATACCAATGTGAGAAAGAGAGAGAGTGTGTATCATATACACATTACTAGTTACCATATCACATATATGGTTATTAAGTCAACCATTGACTTAATTTCCGGCTTATAAATAAACCGGCTAATATATTCGGACGTTCGATTAAATCACACATTTAATCGAACTCCCGCACGTATCCTATGTCGCACGACTTATCGGGTTATTGGGGTTTGACAGCAACAATGAAGAAATGATCAATATTGATAGACACTTCAGGAAGTATCTGAAGTCCAGGATCTCAAGAAAGGTACATATAAGTCTAATAAGAATTTTAATACTAATAAAACTTTGCGTTGTTTTAAATGCAATAAGAAAGGTCATTTGAAGTCAGAGTGTTCGACTCTCAATAAGGACAAATGGAAGTCAAATAAAGGAATCAGAAAAATGTTCGTTTCAAGCAATTCAGGACGATACGGATTCTAGTGACTCGGAAACCGAAGAAGCTGCCAACGTGTACTTCATGGCGCTAGACAATGAGGTAACCAAGGATGACTTTGATATTGAATCTTTCGGTAAAGTAGATTTATTAAGTGTTTGTCATTATCTTAAAGAAAATTATGATAAATTAAATTCTAAGTATAAGAATTTAAAGTCTAAATTATCTGTTAGGAATAATTTAGAAAAAACAACTCAAAAATAATTAAAGGAAATCAAGTTAGAAAATGAAAATTTAAATGACAAAATAAAAACCATAACTTTAACTAAAGAAAAATTAAATGAGACTAACAAAACTTTAAATTTTGAAATATTCGACCTTAAAAGAAAAGTAGAATTAAAGGGAAAAAATAGTTTTGAATTTCACCAAAAGTAAAAATAACTTAGATATTATGTTAGGACAATTCATAAAATATTGTAAGAAAGAAGGTATAGCTTAAGACAAACATTTTAGTCCCTAAAACCAAGCATTTTAGACATAAATACTGTTATAAATATGGTAATAAATACACTAACTCCCACATGTGACTATTGTTGCACGTTAGGACATACATCATAATATTGTTATATTAAAAACAATTCTACGTATAAGTATCACTTTACTCTTAAAACAAATTTAAATCAACCTACGATGATGTGGGTCCTAAAAGTAACACCTTCTTCCTGTATTTGAGGACTTCCAAAGACGTAGCAATCGATAGATCCTTGATAGCGGTTGCTTGAAGCATATGACTGGAAACTTTCAAACCTTCAAAACGATATCAAGAGAAGAAAGTGGCAACGTCATTTTTTGAGACAACAAAGGCAAGATCAGTAAAGCTGATATTTGCTTTAAGAATACATGTAATACAACTATTATAAAAACGTATTATATGTAGAGAACCTAAAACATAATCTATTTAGTATAAGCCAGTTTTGTAACAAAGGATATAACGTTATTTTCGAAAAGGATATTTGCAAAATATTATATGATAATAAAATAGTTTTAACCGGTAAAAGATACCAAAATATATATATTATCTATACCCAAGATTTGAAAATTTCTGATATTAAATGTCTAATGGTAAACAATGAAATACTCTTTATTTTGGCATAGGAGATTTGATCATTCCTCAATGGATATTTTATCCAAAATCATAAGGAATAACCTAATTAAGGCATTCCCAATATAAAATTCATAAAAGATAAATTGTGTGCCTGCCAAAGAGGGAAAAAAATTAAAACTTTATTTAAACCTAAGAATAATGTTTCAACTAACACTTCACTCCAGTTGCTTCATATGGATCTTTTTTGTCCTAATCGCAATATAAGTCTAGAAGGAAATTTTCATGCATATGTAATTATAGATGATTGCTTAAGATTTACTTGGGTCTTCTTCTTAAAAACTAAAGACGAAACTTTTAATACTTTTAAAATATTTTCTAAACAAATTCAAAATGAAATTAACTTAAAAATATCAATAAAGAAGCGATTATGGTTGAGAATTTGAAAACCAAGTATTCGAAGAATACTATAATAAGAAAGGTTTCAAACATGAATTATCGTGTGCCAGAACTCCATAAAAAAATGTAGTTGCTGAAAGGAAAAATCGTTCCTTACAAGAAATGGCACGTACCATACTCAATGAAAATAACTTACCTAAATATCTATGGGCTGAAGCAATTAACATTTCATGCTACAAAATAAATTGGGTAATAATTAGAAAATATTTAAATAAAACACCATATGAACTATTTTATGGTAAAATACCCAATGTTAAATACCTCAAAAATTTTGGTTGTAAGTGCTATATACTTAATACCCTAGATAACTTAGGAAAGTTCGACGCTAAATGCCATGAAGGTGTATTTGTTGGTTACTCTATGATCAGAAAAGTCTATCGTGTTTATATTAAACGAAATTTAACAATTCAAGAAAGCGTGCACGTCCAATTTGATGAAACCAATTCTTTAAAACTTGAAATCATTCTGGATGATGATGATGATCCAATCTTAATAAAATGTTCAGATAACTCATCATCAGACCGAGAAGTTGAAACCAATCAAATGGAGCAACAAAAGGAAGTAATTGATATTTCTCTTCCAAAAGATTGGCAATTCAACAAAAACCACATAAGGACCTAATTATAGGAGATATAGATAAAGGAGTGGTTACTAGATCATCAACATTTAACTTGTGCATCAACTCAGCCTTTCTTTCGGTTATAGAATCGAAAAATTCTAAAAAAGCTAAGAATGTTAAGCATTGGATAGAATCAATGCAAGAAAATTTAAACCAGTTTGAAAGAAATAAAGTTTGGAAATTAGTTCCAAAACCCGAAAATACACCAATTGTTGGTACAAAATGGGTTTTCAAAAACAAATTAGATGAGTCGGGGAATATCGTAAGAAACAAAGTATGTCCAGTTGCTCAAGATTATAATCAAGTCGAAAGAATTGATTATAACGAAACTTACGCATCCGTAGCAAGACTCGATGCTGTCAAGATATTGTTAGTCTTCGCTTGTTTTAAGAACTTTAAAGTATTTCAAATAGACGTCAAAAGCGCGTTCTTGAATGATAAGATAGAAGAAGAGGTATACGTAATACAACCTCCAGGTTTGAAGACCATAAATATCCTAAATATGTATACAAGTTAGAAAGCGCATTGTACGGTCTTAAACAGGCTCCTAGAGCTTAGTATGAAAGACTAAATACATTCTTTTTAAAAACCGAATATGTAAAGGGTATAGTTGATAAAACCCTGTTCACCAAAATGAAAGGAAAAGATGTCGTGGTTGTTCAAATTTATGTTGATGACATAATTTTTGCTTCTACTAATGAACGTCTTTGCCAAGAATTCTCAAAGTCAATGCAGGATGAGTTTAAGATAAGCATGATGGGAGAACTAAATTTCTTGCTCGGCCTTCAAATCAAACAAAGTCAAGAAAGACTCTTCGTCACTACGCCAAGTATACTAGGAAACTTATCAAAAGGTTCGGCTTAGAAGATGCGAAGACTTGCGAGACTCCAATGGCAACTACAACAAAACTAACTAAGGATGAATCCGGAGAAGCGGTAGATATACGACTCTATCGAGATATGATTGGTAGTTTATTGTATTTGACTGCCGGTAGACTCGATATTATGTATAGCGTATGTCTTTGTGCTCGATCCAAATAGACCCTAGAAAATCACACCTAATATCGGTCAAGAGAATCTTTCGGTATCTCAAAGGCAATATTAATCTAGGGTTATGGTATTTTAAGAATAACGTGTTTCATTTAACAAGTTATTCGGATGCAGATTATGCTAGAAGTCAAACTGACCGTAAAAGTACCAGCGGTACATGTCATTTTCTAGAAAACTGTCTTGTGTCTTGGAATTCCAAGAAACAAGTATCAGTAGTATTGTCCACTGCTGAAGCAGAGTACATTAACGCTGGTGCATGTTACATACCAATACTTTGTGACAACACGAGCAGTCCAAATGACTGAAGACGCTGACCAACATAGTCGAACCAAACACATAGATGTTAGATAACATTTTCTACGAGATCACTATCACAAGGGTGATATTATTCTTGAATATATACCGATTGACTCACAACTGGCCGATATATTCACCAAACCCTTAGATAGAACTCGTTTCGCAAATATTAGAGGTGAACTAAACATGTCAGAACTAAAAACCAAATGATATACAAAAATCTGAATCCCTTACACTTAGAAAATTTTCTTAGAACTTTTTTATGAAAAATAGACGTCTATGATTCCATCATAGACGTCCACTAATGTGTCTGTTCATACAAACTGCACAACAGTTTGATGAATAATTAGGATTTAAACTTTTGAATTTTTCAAAATTCAAATTTTGAACGTTTTTAAAAGTTATTAATGGTTTTTACAACCGTTTTTCTTCCTCCATAAATAAGAATGACCAATTTGTTTTGTGTCATTCTCATTATCCCTCAAAAACATACACAAAACCTACACAAAATCATGTCCAAACGAACGATGGCCACTAGAAATACCCCCATCGTTGAGAAAGGTTCTCCATCCTTGAAGAAAAAGGATGTTAAAGACGAGCCAATTTTCATCAAAGATGAACCAATCCCTCCGGTCCAACCCTCTCCAATCCGTCACGGATTCTTCCTTTCGCCTTATCACAATCCCCTTGACCGTCACTATTTGAAGAGGATCCCTCGGAAGAACCATTCAAGGAGTACACTTTTTGTAACACCCTAGTTCAGTTATACTATATTCTCTTTCATTATTTTCTTATGGCTATTTCCTGTTTTAATTCGCTTTTGTATTTTGGCTGACACGTATATTATCCGTATTTTCAAACAGTAATTTTAGACCCGACCCGGACGTCTTTTGGACTATTTTGTATTTAGCCTAAAACTCAAGTTTTATTAATATTATATTCTAATATCCTCAATCATATTTTAAACAAACTAATATTATGTTATACTTTTATCCATTTAAAATTTTACCAAACTAAATAATTTTACCAAACCAAATATATTTTTAAATCTTTTAAATCCTAAACTAAACAACTCACCCACTCCGTCTCTCTCTCTTACTCACTCTCTCTCTCTCTCTATCTATCTATATATATATATATATATATATATATATTATTTTTTTACAAAACCCTATTTTCCTTTACCCCGTGTTCCCTCTCTCTTCTCCTTCTTCCTCCGTGCCACCGCCTCTCGCGAACCCATGCCCTAACCTACGCCTCGCGCTCGCCAGACACCGCCGATCACCTTGTCGGCCTCCCCTCGTCGATCTCCTCCTCAAATCGCCTCTCTCCCCTCATCGCCCTCGTCCCCACGACTCTTCTCCCCGCTACTCATCACCGCACACCCGAACTTGCAGCCTCTGCCCTCGCCTCGCGCTCGTCGTCGTCGCCTCCACCGTCTCCGATCCTCCTTGACCACCTCTTCTCCCTCTATCCTCGCCTCGCCTCTCCTCTGCGAACGCCGACAAACCCAACCTCGTCGCCCTCACCTCTGTTCTCACGTCGCCGCCTCACCCTCACCTCCGTCTCCTCTCACCTTCAACCTCCCCTTCTCTTCACCTCCTTCTCCTCTCCTCCACTCCTCTTCTCCCCTTCTCTTTCCCTGAGCTCTTCCCTGTGCAGAACCCCCGACCCCGACGAGAACCCATCATCTTCTCTATCGCCGTCGCCTCACTCCGCCGACCCTCGTCGTCACCATCCCCGTCACCACGACCTTCCCTCTTGCCTCCCAAAGCCACAACCATCACCACCCCAAGAACACTCTTTCCCCGAACCCAACCACCAGCCCCGACCCTCGCCTGCACACCCACATCGCCGGAGCTCCGACCCCGTCGTCACCTTCACGCCCTCGCCACCACCTCTCCCCCCTCTCCTACTCCCCAGACCCACGCCTCTTTTCCCTGCACAAGAACCCGACCCAACAATCCTGCAACCCAACTGCAGCCACTGCCTCGCCGGAAAAACCCCATCGTCGACATCACCATCCTCGACCACGACGACGTCACCACCGCCGCAGCAAGCCCAGATCGCCGGAGCCGAGCCCAAGTCCATCGAGGTTTCTAACTGTGTTCCCTAACATCAAGTTTGGAGTTTGCTTTTCCATTGTCGCGTTTTCCCGTCTCCGAGACAAGTTTCTCTTACTGCATGATATGTCGCTATAATTATATCCATATGAATAAAATATTACATGTTTATTTCTTTGTGCATGTTTGGTTATATACAATCATATGTTAAGTGTGGTACATTGTTGGCTTTTGGCAAAATCAATCTAGGATGAGCGTATATCTCTGATCCCAAGTGAATCCTACCTGAGTTCGTGCCTCGCGTCTTCGTATATCTTTTTCCGTGATCGTTAACCTCAGGCAAGTACTCTTGCCTTTTCTTTATGTGATGCTATGACATGATTACTATGCACAAGAAACCTTTTTCATGCTTTATACACATTCAAGGCTCTTGTTGATTTACTTGTATAGAACACCTTGACTTGACATGCCTATTCATGAACCTTATTTTTTTTTGAAATGAAATCATTAATTAGAATGCTGGACTACATGCCATGACACCACTATTCACCAGTTTTATTTCCGTACAATTACTATACCACAAGTTCCTGTCTTTTCAGCATTCTTAAATAGTGATTTTAATCTTTACCATAGCAGCTATAAATACGTGGGTGTTGGGCTAGTTTGAGTGTACGTTGTACAACAGGATCTCAGGAGTCTCATGCCGGCAGCTCGTACCGGGCTATAGCGGTCTCATGTTTACAGCTCGTACCGGGCTATAGCGGTCTCATGATTACAGCTCGTACCGGGCTATAGCGGTCTCATATTTACAGCTCGTACCGGGCTATAGCCGTCTCATGTTTACAGCTCATACCGGGCTATAGCGGTCTCTTGTTCATTCCACATTTGGGCCCGTGTTTCCTAGCTCCTGGGGCACCACTTTTGGGTTAGGAATACTCCTGCAGAGGTTGACGCACACACTCGAGCTTACAATAGGATAGTTTACCATTTAGTGACTAGTTAGGTTATGACCTGAGCCCCCTTACATACATGTTTCATAGTGTTAATGCATTTAATTATTCATATACATGTTTTTCTTGCGCATCGGGCTTCACTTTTATATATTCATGTTATTACACTACACACACTTTATACGTTGAGTACTTGCTGGGATGTTCTGACATCCCTGAAATTTGCCATCTCAGGTTTAGAGACAGATCTGCAGGCTGAGCAGGAGCAGAGCGGCTACCAGGACTTTGTTGAAGATCAGTAATCGTAGGTTTATTTTTGCTTTACTTTTAGCCTTTAGCATGTGCGCCCTTATGGGATATTAGGACTTTTGTATCTCTTTCAGATCTTATTTTATTCGGAATCTTTTGTTTTGGATCTTAATTGCATCAATTATCTAGTGGACCCATTTTTAGGATTTCTTGTGGTTTCATTACAGTATGATTATCAGTATTATTTCTTTTGGTATTGGAGTTTATTTTGACAGGTTCATCTAGACAGCCTTATGTGATTATGGAAGGACTTTTCCTTACCGTAGGTAGTACGGTCGGCCTTCGTCGCTTTCCGTATTCCATATTTTGGGAAGCGGGGCGTGACAAGGTTTTGTTGGTATCAGAGCCCAATGAGTTTTCCTTACCGTAGGTAGCACAGCTGGCCTTCGTCGCTTTCCGTATTCCATATTTTAGGAAGCGGGGCGTGACAAGGTTTTGTTGGTATCAGAGCCCAGGCTGACATCAAAGTTAGTCTTGGATCTACCGACTTTTTTTAGGTTAGAATCACATGTCTAGGTTTCTCTCGGTGTGTGATGCTGCATATTTCTTTGACTCCGATTATAGAATTCGGGCGACTGAGATAGAATTACGATATTGTACCCATGTACCGCGGCATGGTTACAATGCGTCATTCTGTTTGAGTACCTTAGTGTTCTATTTGATTTGTTTCCACTGATTTGATTTTCTTGAACACGCCGATTTCTCGAGCCAAGACCGTAACTCTTCATACCCTCATTTGTTTCCTTGATCCTTGATTTTTCTTACCCATCTATTTTCATTGATCTTTGTAATTAGTTCGCGACCATGTATTTTTGTTCTTCAATTTCGAGGACGAAATTTTTTGTAAGGTGGGTAGAATGTAACACCCTAGTTCAGTTATACTATATTCTCTTCATTATTTTCTTGTGGCTATTTCCTGTTTTAATTCGCTTTTGTGTTTTGGCTGACACGTATATTATCCGTATTTTCAAACAGTAATTTTAGACCCGACCCGGACATCTTTTGGACTATTTTGTATTTAGCCTAAAACTCAAGTTTTATTAATATTATATTCTAATATCCTCAATCATATTTTAAACAAACTAATATTATGTTATACTTTTATCCATTTAAAATTTTACCAAACTAAATAATTTTACCAAACCAAATATATTTTTAAATCTTTTAAATCCTAAACTAAACAACCCACCCGCTCTGTCTCTCTCTCTCTCTCTCTCTATATATATATATATATATATATATATATATATATATAATTTTTTTACAAAACCCTATTTTCCTTAACCCCATGTTCCCTCTCTCTCTTCTCCTTCTTCCTTCGTGCCACCGCCTCTCGCGAACCCATGCCCTAATCCACGCCTCGCGCTCGCCAGACACCGCCGATCACCTCGTCGGCCTCCCCTCGTCGATCTCCTCCTCAAATCGCCTCTCCCCTCATCGCCCTCGTCCCCACGACTCCTCTCCCCGCTACTCATCACCGCACACCCGAACTTGCAGCCTCTGCCCTCGCCTCGCGCTCGTCGTCGTCGCCTCCACCGTCTCCGATCCTCCTTGAACACCTCTTCTCCCTCTCTCCTCGCCTCGCCTCTCCTCTGCGAACGCCGACGAACCCAACCTTGTCGCCCTCGCCTCTATTCTCACGTCGCCCCCTCACCTTCACCTCCGTCTCCTCTCACCGTCGACCTCCCCTTCTCTTCACCTCCTTCTCCTCTCCTCCACTTCTCTTCTCCCCTTCTCTTTCCCTGAGCTCTTCCCTGCGCAGATCCCCCGACCTCGACGAGAACCCATCATCTTCTCTGTAGCAGCCCTATTTGAATGCAGTAGTTCAAGATTTTTTTTTATCAAGATTCTTTTTCCATATTTTTAGAACCTTTAATTGGCTGCTAATATATTGTATTTTGAATTTCTACTGTAACCAATTTTGATATGGGAAAGTATTCAGTTTTTATATTATATAAATAATATTTTCTTAGTGACAACAAAATAATATTTTACGTATCTGTTTACTGTTAAAATGAGAACAAGAAAATCTGCACCGAATCTCTAACTACGACCAATTAAAGATATGCATCTATATACATATATTTATAAAAAAATTATATATACACAAAATAAAATCTCTCTCCATCTCTCATACCCGCATCTCTCTCTCCCCCGCTGCTCATCAAGTCTCTCACCCACGAAAACCCTAACCCTAGTCGTCGCCGCCATCACCGCCGTAGACCCCGACCCCTCCTCTCGCCTCCTTCAACGCCGCGACCTTCGCCTCCCTCTCCTCCCTCCTTCACCTTCGCCCTCGCTCCCGTCCTCATCCCGTCGACGCCGCCTCCATCCCTCGCGCGGCCACAACCCCGATCTCCTCATCTCGTCCCATCACCGTAGCCTTCGTCCCTTCGCACGGCCATCTCCGACTCCACCACAACCTTCAGCGACCTGCACTGAGCCCTCGACGTCGCCGCAGCCCTCGTTTTCGCCTCGTCACTGCTCCCATCAACCAGATCTCCACAGCTCCCTGCAGCAACATCATCCCTGTCCTTCCATCGTCAGATCTGAACCCTAGCAACTGCGACGATCATCCTTTGTAAGCTTTCTCTGATCTCTGTTACCTTTTCAAAAAAAATAAATAAATAAATAAAATGATATGAAATCAATGAACAATTTGAAAGGGGAAAATTAGTATCAAAACCTTAAATTGAGATAATTTTGTTTTGGTTGTGTGACAATTTTTATGTAGATATTTATGATTTAAATCGATGAAATTTATCTAGGCGGATCATATAACTCAGATCCAAAGTCGCACCTTAGCTGAGATCGTGCCCGCATTTTTCGTACATCGTTTTTCGTGATCGTTATCCTCAGGCAAGTATTCTTGCCTCTTCTTTATGTGATGCTATGACATGATTACTATGCACAAGAAACCTTTTTCATGCTTTATACACATTCGAGGCTCTTGTTGATTTACTTGTATAGAACACCTTGATTTGACATGCCTATTCATGAACCTTATTATTTATTTTTTTTAAATGAAATCATTAATTAGAATGCTGGACTACATGCCATGACATCACTATTCACCAGTTTTATTTCCATACGATTACCATACCACAAGTTCCTGTCTTTTCAGCATTCTTAATTAGTGATTTTAATCTCAACCATAGCAGCTATAAATACGTGGATGTTGGGGTAGTTTGAGTGTGCGTTGTACAACAGGATCTCAGGAGTCCCATACCGGCAGCTCGTACCGGGCTATAGCGGTCTCATGATTACAGCTCATACCGGGCTATAGCGGTCTCATGATTACAGCTCGTACCGGGCTATAGCGGTCTCATGTTTACAGCTCGTACCGGACTATAGCGGTCTCTTGTTCATTCCACATTTGGGCCCGTGTTTCCTAGCCCCTGGGGCACCACTCTTGGGTTAGGAATACTCCTGCAGAGGTTGACGCACACACTCGAGCTTACGATAGGATAGTTTACCATTTAGTAACCAGTTAGGTTATGACCTGACCTCCTTACATACATGTTTCATAGTGTTAATGCATTTAAATATTCATATACATGTTTTTCTTGCGCACCGGGCTTCACTTTTATATATTCACACTTTATACGTTGAGTACTTGCTAGGATGTTCTGACGTCCATGAGATTTGCCATCTCAGGTTTAGAGACAGATCTGCAGGCTGAGCAGGATCAGAGCGGCTACCAGGACTTTGTTGAAAATCAGTAATCGTAGGTTTATTTTCCTTTACTTTTAGCCTTTAGCATGTGCGCCCTTATGGGACAGTAGGACTTTTATATCTCTTTCGGATCTTATTTTATTCCGAATCTTTTGTTTTGGATCTTTAATTGCATCAATTATCTAGTAGACCCATTTTTAGGATTTCTTGTGGTTTCATTGCAGCATGACTATCAGTATTATTTCTTTTGGTATTAGATTTTATTTTTGACAGGTTAATATAGACAGCCTTATGTGACTATGGAAGGACTTTTCCTTACCGTAGATAGCACGGCTGGCCTTCGTCGCTTCCCGTATTCCACATTTTGGGAAGCGGGGCGTGACATTCTCTATCGCCGTCGCCTCACTTCGCCGACCCCCGTCGTCACCATCCCCGTCAACACGACCTTCCCTCTCGCCTCCCAAAGCCACAACCATCACCACCCCAAGAACACTCTTTCCCCGAACCCAACCACCAGCCCCGACCCTCGCCTGCACACCCACATCGCCGGAGCTCCGACCCCGTCGTCACCTTCACGCCCTCGCCACCACCTCTCTCCCCTCTCCTACTCCCTAGACCCACGCCTCTTTTCCCTGCACAAGAACCCGACCCAACAATCCTGCAACCCAACTGCAGCCACTGCCTCGCCGGAAAAACCCCATCGTCGACATCACCATCCTCGACCACGACGACGTCACCACTGCCGCAGCAAGCCCAGATCGCCGGAGCCGAGCCCAAGTCCATCGAGGTTTCTAACCGTGTTCCCTAACATCAAGTTTGGAGTTTGCTTTTCCATTGTCGCGTTTTCCCGTCTCCGAGGCAAGTTTCTCTTACTGCATAATATGTCGCTATATTTATATCCATAAGAATAAAATATTACATGTTTATTTCTTTGTGCATGTTTGGTTATATACAATCATATGTTAAGTGTGGTACATTGTTGGCTTTTGGCAAAATCAATCTAGGATGAGCGTATATCTCTGATCCCAAGTGAATCCTACCTGAGTTCGTGCCTCGCATCTTCGTACATCTTTTTTCGTGATCGTTAACCTCAAGCAAGCACTCTTGCCTTTTCTTTATGTGATGCTATGACATGATTACTATGCACAAGAAACCTTTTTCATGCTTTATACACATTCGAGGCTCTTGTTGATTTACTTGTATAGAACACCTTGACTTGACATGCCTATTCATGAACCTTATTTTTTTGAAATGAAATCATTAATTAGAATGCTGGACTACATGCCATGACACCACTATTCACCGGTTTTATTTCCGTACAATTACCATACCACAAGTTCCTGTCTTTTCAGCATTCTTAAATAGTGATTTTAATCTTTACCATAGCAGCTATAAATACGTGGGTGTTGGGGTAGTTTGAGTGTACGTTGTACAACAGGATCTCAGGAGTCCCCATGCCGGCAGCTCGTACCGGGCTAAGCGGACTCATGTTTACAGCTCGTACCGGGCTATAGCGGTCTCATGTTTAGGTCTCATGTTTACAGCTCGTACCGGGCTATAGCGGTCTCTTGTTCATTCCATATTTGGGCCCGTGTTTCCTAGCCCCTGGAGCACCACTTTTGGGTTAGGAATACTCCTGCAGAGGTTGACGCACACACTCGAGGTTACGATAGAATAGTTTACCATTTAGTGACCAGTTAGGTTATGACCTGACCCCCTTACATACATGTTTCATAGTGTTAATGCATTTAATTATTCATATACATGTTTTTCTTGCGCATCGGGCTTCACTTTTATATATTCATGTTATTATGCTACACACTTTATACGTTGAGTATTTGCTGGGATGTTCTGACATCCCTGAAATTTGCCATCTCAGGTTTAGAGACAGATCTGCAGGCTGAGCAGGATCAGAGCGGCTATCAGGACTTTGTTGAAGATCAGTAATCGTAGGTTTATTTTTCCTTTACTTTTAGCCTTTAGTATGTGCGCCCTTATGGGACATTAGGACTTTTGTATCTCTTTCGGATCTTATTTTATTCCGAATCTTTTGTTTTGGATCTTAATTGCATCAATTATCTAGTGGACCCATTTTTAGGATTTCTTGTGGTTTCATTGCAGCATGATTATCAGTATTATTTCTTTTGGTATTGGAGTTTATTTTGACAGGTTCATCTAGACAGCCTTATGTGATTATGGAAAGACTTTTCCTTACCGTAGGCAGCACGGCTGGCCTTCGTCGCTTTCCGTATTCCATATTTTGGGAAGCGGGGCGTGACACTTTTCCCGCACAGTCGACGAATGACCCCCTCAAGTTGATCCGCCAAATCAAGGACCACCTATTGATGTTCCTCAAGCGAATCGCTACTTCTTTAACCCACATGGCTTTGGGAATGAAGCAAACGATCCTTCTTATGTTCATCCTGGTCATGACGAACGTATAATGTTCATCACCCAAGTTGAGACCCACGGCACTCAAATTCAGGCGTTCGACAGGATCAAGGGGAGTTTATCAAAGAGAGAGACCAAAACAACCGAATTTTGGAAGTATCTCCCACGCTTATGATCTTCTATCGTTTTATCAAAATAAACTTATGTATTTTGTGTTGGATATAGAAGCCCTCAAGACAAATATTGTAATTGAAAGACCTATAAGAGAGAACAATCTTACTCGAGATGATAATATACTATCCGGTTTGTCTTTATCACTCATGCGATACGTTTATTCATTATCACGTATCGTTTAGACATGAGATAAAGCCCTTAGAATTTTTCTTGACTAACAGGATGATGATGGAGATCATACTAGTGGGGCCTGGATAGTCGACAATCACATCCTTAAATGTCCCTAGTCGTAGGAGTATTGAGATTGGGCATCGAACTCCAGTTTAGACCAATGTGTACGTTTCCTGACCCGGTTGGAGAGCGATAGCTGATTCTGCAACTATTGGTGTTTGACATCGAGGATTGTATACAGGTGCTCATTGGATGAGCTACACTGGATGGACTCACCGAGAACTCCTAGTTGGTAATATACCAATGTCAGATAGCAGTTCTCTGGTAACATGAGTACATGATAGTACCTTGGACCTGAGATCTCCATAGTGTCTTCATGTGTGTTCCCACTATACTTGGACTTCTACCCTATCACGGCTTAATAGAGTCGTGTAAACAAGTTTTTGTTGGGTATACTCCGAAGTGCGTGGAGACAATGAGCGGTCGAGAGGATTCGTTTCTCCCTGTATAGGGAGTTTATATCATGCTGTACAGGACACGACTGCAACCACAAGTCGGTGGCCACAGCAGTGGAGATAAACTAATAAGTGTTATCAGTTGTATCTCCGATTGGTTATGAGTCCTCTGTCGCACGACTTATCAAGTTATTGGGGTGTGACAGATTCCAAACCCTAGACCCGATATGCGATACTCTTAGACGAAAAGACCGGACTGTACGACGATTGTCACTGACTGACTTTGCAAGGTTCGGATGAGCTTGCTCGTTGATATTCTTTCGATCAATACCTGGGTAGCCGTTACAAGCAGCTAGTACCACTGACGTGCTTGTAGGCTATGAATAAGATCCTAACCTACTGCCAGCATATTGTCGAGTCTTTAGAGTATCATACAGAGCTTTCGCAACACAGGCGAAACGATGTAGGACACGTATAGGGATACATGCAGAAGTTCGATTAAACACGTGTATTTGATACACGTATTTTAATCGGGTATTTAATGATATTAGCATATATATATATATATATGATATAACCGGATTATTAAATCAAGTGTTGATTTAATAATTAAATATATATTGATATATTTATATATTAACTAATATCATGCTCATTTTATTATTTTTCTTCTCTTTATTAATATTTATATTTGATATAAAGATTGTTTAATGTATGTTGATACATTAAAGATGGATGTATAAGAATTGCATGGTTTAGATGAGAACATTGATATTCTTTTATTTATTTTAAAAGAGAACGAGTCATGAATTTAAGATGGTTGTAGAGTTCTTTAGTTCTTTCTTTGATGTCTCATTTGGTTTTTTGTTTTGTTCTCATCTTAAACCTTATCTTTTTTGCCATCATCTTCTTCTAACTCTCATCCTCCATGGCTATCTCTCTTGATTTCTTCAAGTGAGAGTGGAAAAAAAAGAGAAAAATTTAGAGAGCTAATTATTCTATATCTCCTACTAATCATTCTTAGCAAGTTTAATTAGTGGGTTGCTTCATTTTGATGAGATCAATTTAAAGGTATAGCTTGTGTTGGAGTTATCTCAAGGTGGTTCATCTTCGGCAAAGAGATCATCGAGCAAGCTTGTTCCAGGCTTCGTGAAGACTAGCCAGAATCCAAGGAAAGGTGGCTAACGCGTTACAAAAGTTGTAGTTCGCCAACTTCTTTATTTAGCTTTCTAGTTTAGTTTTAAGTTTAGTGTTTTGGTTTGATTCTAGGGTTGGGGTTTCTATTGCTCTCTAGATTTTTAAAATCATCGTTTCTGCCGCGCTTTAAAATCTTCAGGTGAGCCTAACATCCCTACAGTTGTATCAGAGCCATACCAAAACACTACAACTTGTTTAGACGAAATTATAGTTTCGATCACGAAATTTTTCCGATTTTTATTTTCAAAAATTTAGCAGCTATTCGTTGTTTAAAACGCGGCCTAAAATTTTTTTAAGCTATACTAGAGAACTATAAATGTTTTGAAAATGATGTAAGACGAACCCGGGCCCACAACTCCATGGAAAAACCGCCAGTAGTGGTCATTTAGCGACTGGAATGTGGATTTTGGGGCTCGTGTTCGTACAGTGGCTCAATGGTTTGGAAATAGGATTTTTGGCATATTTGTTTTATCCCAGATTTCGATGTAATCGATTTGTTGTTTGGAAAAGTTGTGTGATCAAAATCATATCTTTGTTTAAAATTCGCGGATAAAGTTTTGTGTTGCTTAATGTCGCCGACTTGATGCAATCAATTCGAAGAGGTTGCACACTTGTTATTTGTGATGATGTGAGTCTTTGATGTTGGTATGTATAGAATGTGTTTGGATTGTCGCGAAATAAATAGCCCCCGAGCGGAAGTGTGATGTTGCGATAATTGTTATTTCCATTCATGCTTGTAGCCATCTTGTATATTCATTTCTTCTGGACGAGCTCCAACTTGTCGCCGCCGCTTCCGCTAATGTATATTCTTTGTTTCGGGACCTAGCGATTCACATATGACCACGGTCACCGCTTGATATATTATTATTTGTCAGGACACGATCAGGTTGCGATCGTTGTCGCCGTTGTACAATACAAATTTAAGATTACCCCGCGGAGAAGCGCACGGACTGCCGAGGTCTAGATTTAAGCGGGTGGGGAGTTGAGATCGAGTTACTCGAGTCTAGCATTGGCGGGTTGCTTGTCGCATTTGTAGGGGGTATAGGATAGACGCGCGGAGTGCTCAAGTCCCCGGATTCGAGAAGGTGCCCTCTCATAATGATGATGTTGGGTTGCCTCGTTTTTTTGTTTCTTGGTAGCTTGCAGCTCTCGTAGGGGTCTGCTTTTGGCTGCGCACGGGCTATTCATGCGACAGAATGTCACGTTTCGTTTGATGGCTCGAACGAAACACGGGATTCCTAGGTAATCCGGCCATTCCATCTCTGTATTTTTCATTACTTTCTTGTGATGTGATTACTTGCCTGTGATGATATTTATCGCTTGCCTGTAATGTTGATTATCTGCATGCGATGATATAAATATATATAGTGATATATATGATATATAAATAAATGCTATATACATTTTGCAACCGCACTAGCCCTGCCCCCGTCCCGTCTAAGTTAAGTAACCTTATGGTGAAGACCCGGCGCTCCGGGGCGAATGCGGATGGCGTATATATGCATTCTATTTTTCTTTTCATATCATGCTTTATCTGTAATGGTGTGAGGAGATGCTAGATAATATGAGATTATCTAAATAATGGGATTGCATTGATTTGAATTAATACAAAGATAATAAACCAAAAACACGTTGTAGGGACTGAATATTGGATATTGTGGTGTTATAGTCGAATCTTTTGCTTTGCACAGAGGTATTCAGTTACGAACATCATGCACCTCATTCGACGAGGAAAAAGCATAGATCCCTTCATTGGAAGTGACCTCTTTGACAAAAGTTTGTGTTACTATAAATTTGCAAATTGAATAACCGTATTCTTTTGTTTTGCATCATGGTATTCGGTTATGAATATCCTGCACCTCATTCGATAAAGTATGAGCCTTGATCCCTTCACCGGGAGTTCGCTCTTAAGCAAAAGTTTAGGTTGCTATAAATTTGCAAAACCACTCGATTCCTACGATGAGATCAAGATCATTACGTTAAGAGTTTTCTTCAAAATCAGCCGTAGTCCTCTGTTATTTCAGAAAGTAGAGTACATAATATTTGTGCTACGTCTGTCGGCCTCGTTAAGACGTAGTGTATAGTAGCAAAGTGATATCATTCTGTTAGCATGTGATTGCGATTAGTTAGAACAGTCATACGATTTTGTTGACCTTATTAAGGATCGTGCGGGTGGGTCTAAATTAATCACGAAATGACGAGTTGAATTTGACTAGCGACTTATGATTTGCTGACCTCGTTAAGGTCATAAGCCGTTAGGGATAAAAACCAATATCAGGAGTTTCAAGTGTTGAAACTTGTAATGAGATTGCATACCTTCTATGGTGTGGGGTGACTTGTCGACCCCGTTAAGATTACCACTCCATGATAGTTTGGATCCCAATTCCCACTGTGAGTAATAGTTACTCTCGGGAGATTTTCTATAAATTATCCCAGCTAGTTCACCTTTTAGGGTTTGAAAGAGAATTCGACAAAACAGTGGGAGCCCAGATTAGATAAAGTATTTAACCAATATAATATAGGATAGAGTGCACATTGAATGTTTCTTTTCTCTCTCTGGCAGCGACCGAAGACCGACCTTAAACTAAAAACTCGTAAACCAAGTTAACTGAACCTTTTTACAATCAATGGCTTTGGAATGTCATGATTGCCCTATTTCACGACATAGTCACATATGTCCTTGCCCCTCCCGCTTCCCATTTTGCTTCCTCTAGAACACTCTGTATCCGATATAGGGATTCATATTGCATAAAGGCTATTTCGTATAGTTACATACGAACTCGGAGAAAATGTTTCAGTCAAGGATGGCCGCTGGTTCTGTAGAAAGTGAATTGTATATGATACAATTCATTTGTCTCTCCTCTCAACCTTGTCTCAAGTTTGAGAGCTCCTTAAATAAAGAGAATATATCAGTTACACTTGTTGGATAGTTTTCTTCTAATCCCGATACTGGAGCTGAAAGAAAGGATAAGAAGAAAACCAACTAGCATAAGTCTCGTATACGCAAGGTAAGAAAGACAACAATAGGGGTTGAAGTGAGTGGAAAGGAAAATGCAACTACTGTTATAATCCTAGGCAGTGAAAATGCTCGGCCACCCCTTGAAACATTTTGATGTTTCATATTTTCTATGTGATTGTAATCGAAAACTGTTTTCCAATTAACTCTCATTCCTGGGTATATACATACCAGATTAACATCCCACATCTGTAAATTGTTACAGATACTGAGAAGAATTAGATTATTGGAAACGTGATTTGATTTTCAATATCGGATATCGGAGCAATTGTTGCTATTGCAGAAATCACCTGGTTTTACCTTTCGGCAAACTTTTGGTTTTGAATATCTGATATTATGCACCAACTTTTAAAAACTGATATATCCGTCTCTTTATTTGATAAAATGGGATATAAATTTTCAAAAAATAATTATATTATGAACGTAACTTAGAAACGTTCATTAAACAATCCACGTAAACGACGGCTAATTTAACGTCTTCTATCCAAACATTAGTGCAACCCACTGCTTCCCACAGTGAAAGCATAAAATCGATAGAAGCAGAACTTGCACAGTTAAATGTCGCGATGAGCGAGAGAGAGAAAGGAAGACTTCCATCTCAATCTCTACCAAATCCCGACCACTCAGAAAGCACGAATATCATCCTTCAAAATCATAATGTGAGTGTCGTAACTACGATGAGATCGGCAATAGTGCTGAATAACAATGTTGGTAAACAAGTTGAAGTCGATGATATTGATAAAACCCCGGCTATTACTTTTACTCCTATTTCGTCTAATCCAACATTTTCTTCCAAGCCTATTCTTCGTTTTCCATTAGGCTCGAAACCTTATCCCATTTTCTTGAAGGAATTACCATCTACAACCATCTCTAATCTAATTTTGGGATCCATTCCATCCCCACAAACTTCTCCTAAGTTAGACCCAACCCTTATTGATAAAACTCCTTTTCCACACAGGTTGAGGGCCAACAAACCAAGTCCCCAAATGGAAAAGATTGTGGATATTTTTAAATAAGTTAACATAATATTCCTCTCCTACATGCTATCAAACAAGTTCCGTCCTATGCGAAAATTTTAAAGGAGATATTGTGGGACAACCGAGGTCCTTACGTTTCGTGGGCACCAATTGGGTAAGAGAATTGCTCATATTACTCGCTAAGAAAACCTTTTTAGATACTTGAGTTTTCTTCTTCCTAGTGCACAAGTCCTTTAAAATTTAGGTGCAATTGGTAAGCTAAATTTATAACAATTTGGGGTAAAAATATCAATCGTGCTCTACTTGATTTAGGTGCTAATGTTAACTTGCTGTCGTATCTGTTTATGAGTAATTAAGGATAGGAGAGTTGAAACCTACGCATTGCACTCTCCAGATGGCCGATCGATCTATTACCCAACCTCAGGGTGAGCTAGAGGACGTGTTAATCAAAATCGGGAAATTTATATTTCATGTAGACTTTATAGTCTATAGCGAACCCACGGAACCAAATTCCGGTGATTCTAGGTCAACCTTTCCTAGCAACTTCAAACGCGAATTGTCGTAACGGTTCAATGAACCTGTACTTTACGAAGATGACAATTGAGCTTAACATCTACAAGCTAGGAAGTCAACCATCTGAACCCTATACTCATGTATGTTCTGTCAAAAAGATAGCTTCCGACAGTTGTGAATTTAAGGAGCTTCACGATTCTGATCTCGACGCCACTAGTGCGTTGTTGTTTGATCCTACTGTTTATTATACAAGTGAAGACCCTTCTGTCGACAAGTACACACCTAAGTCTGAACCCTTTGACTTGTCGAATGATTTAGTCGAGCTATCCGAATCTCATAACTTCCTTTCCGATGAGATTATCATTCGGAATATAGATGAAAGTTTTGAAGACATTTTTGCCGAAGAACTCGCATTCCTAGAAGACATGGGAGTTGTGATGAATCAACCCCCACCCAAAGAAGTCAAACCGCCACCCCTTCTTCTTATAAAGAACGAGAATGCAGGTAGTGCACCATCACCGTTTCGTCTCTACCAACCGAGACGTAAATCCGATCGATTCCGTCTCCTATCTCCCCACTTCTTCACATCTATAATCTTCCACCAACCATTGTGTTGCATTAATAAAATATTCGAATGGTTGGTGTTGACTTTTGGTCTTTATAAAGCTTTGCATAGACCAATAACTTTACCTCCTCCTTATAATTTTAAATGCTTAATACTGTTTTACTCAAGTTTAGGAGGAAAGAAAATATCTTGGCTCTTGAAAGAACATTTTTTTACAAAATTGTGAGCCAAAAATAAGTTTTGGGGGAGGATTTCACTGTCATTAATTCTTTTCCCCTTTACTAACTTTTCCTCCCAAGTCTACAGGTTTTAAACTTAACAAATGACATCAGTGAGGACACTGCTGCAAATAGGTTTGGGAGAGATTTGTGTTTATTCACACATCATTTCTGCATTATATTAAATAATAGCACAAAAAAATTTGATAATAAAAGTTATAAAGTGAAAAATACATACGAAAGATAGGAAGAGGTTTAAGAAAAGAAAGAAAATTAGATGTTTTTAAAACGAAACTAGTAATAGGTAGTCATGAGCTGTTGTCCCAAGGGAAGATAAAGGGAATCACTAATCTGAGAATAGAATTGAGTCTGAAAATAGTCCATATTCTTGAGTCCAAACATCTGAACGTTGATACCCTATTATATGCACTTGCACACATCTTAAAACTTGGGATAGCAGAAGATACCTTGAAATGCTCCTGTCTAAAAGCCTTAGTATGAAAGAAAATCAATATATAAACAAAAAATATAAATGAAAAAATGGTGAAGAAAAATGAACACTGGTTTTGTAATTACTTAAGGCGGCAAAAAAAAATATAGCGAGAGTGCTTTATCACCTAGTGCCTTAGACCAACTGGTTTGGGAGCCACTGCTAAGCCTTGGATGTTGCAAGACTAGGATATTGCTAATTACGCCTTAACAAGTGAGAACATTTGGTAATCGGTTGGTTAGTACCTCAAGAAGTATTAACGGTCGAATGAAAAATGTGTGAGCAATTCCTATAAGGTTCTTAGGCACTAGAACAAGGTTCTTAGGCACTAGAACAAGGTTCTACAAGGCATCAACCATACCAAATTTAAAAATTTCAAGTGCCAAACAACCTAAGAAAGGATTTTTACTAGAGAATTAGGGTTATCAATGAACAAGTAAACTACTTTACTTCTAAGAGTTAGGGATTACAACCTTTGTAGTCCGTTCCTTCGCTTCATAAGCTCCGAGTTGAGGTCCCTTCACTGCGATCATCATGCTCCCGAACTCTTGAGAGGCTCCATGAAGTAAATGATGCATCCTTTCTAGTAATCTTCACAATCCAAGATGATCTAGCTTGAGGAATCACAAACCCAAGCTCTCTTTTCACTAATTAGGTATTAGTGAAGTGAACACCCTAATCTAAGTGACTAGAATAGATGAGGATGATGAAGTAGGAATTTTGCTCTCTTTTGTTTTCTATTTCTCACTTTAATTCATCACAAATGAAAAAAGCTAGTGAGCTTTTGTGAGAGGAAGAAGAAGATGAATTGTGATGAATGAATTATTGTTGAGGTTAGAAATGCAACCAAGGGTTAAGCATGTCATGGTTAACCCTTATAAAGAATAAACCATAGGTTAGGGTTAGGGTAAGGTTAACAAATATCTTGACAAATATCTAAAGAGGGTGGACTAAGTCAACCTTCATGAAGCTTCTTCAAAGCTTATCCATGACTTAATCCATCATTAAGAATTAACCAAAATAATTAACCTAATCCCAACCCTAATCATGGTTTAACTCATAAACCCTAGTTACATTTGTAACCCTAACATGTTACAATATTATATATCTTATATATAATATATAATGTAACAAAAGAAAATAATACAATTAACATATATCACATATATATCAATGTATCAACAAGTGAGAAAAAGAATCATTTAAGTGAGGTTATATTAGTTAATGTAATGTAATATATCACATATATAATTATACATTAAATTATTAAACCAACACTTGATTTAATAACCCAGCTATATTTCATATAACCGACTAATATAATATGCATCTTTTTATCGAATCAACACTTGATCCGATAACCCGGTTATATCACATATATCCGGCCGATATCACATATCGCGAGAATCGAATACGGTATCACATACACGTATTATTCTCGGTGCCGCACATATCACATATGTGCTCTTACTCCGTTTTGCCTGAGCCAGGAAACCTCTATGTAGGACTCTAAAGAATCGTCAATACACCGGCAATAGGTGATGATCATATCAAACACCCACAAGCTGCAAGCGGTCAGCTAAACGTAACAGCCACCCAGGTATTGATCGATCAGAAGACCAACAAGCAAGTATGTACACACTCCTGTGAATCCAATCAGTAATACTACCGTACAGTCCGGTCTCTTCGTCTGATATGTCGCATATCTAGTCTAGAGGTGGTAAACGTCAGACCCTAGTAACCGATAAGTCGTGTCGATATGAGGCTCATAACGGGGCGAGAAACTACTGATAACACTTACCAGTAAATCTCCATTTCAGCCCTGGCCAGGGACTTCCAGTTATAACCAATAGAACACAGCGCAACATCAACTCCCAATACCGGGAGAGACGAAACCCCTCCTATCGCTCATTGCCTCTATGTGATTCGGGACTGTACTCAAAAGCCACCGTTTTGCGTGTACTCTTGAACGTGGTAAGGTGGAAATCAAAGCACAATGGGAATCACACAAGACTCTATGACGATCTCGGGTCTACAGACTAACCTGTACCAGTGTCACCAGAGAACTGCTATCTGACGATAGGTATAATACCATCTAGAAGTTCTCGGCGAGTCCGTTCAGTGTACCCAGTCTCCACTGAGCACCCGTACACCATCTTTGATATCAAACACCAATGAATATGGGATCAACCATCGCCCATCAAATGGGTCAAGATGCGTATACGCTAGTCTACTCTGGAGTATCGATGCCCTGTCTCGATACACCCTCGACTAGGAACAGTTATAGGATGTACTCTTAGACTATCGTGGCCCCACTAGTATGATCTGCATCATAGTCCAAGTAGTCGAGTACATATCTTAAAGGCTTTATCAATATATGAGAGCAAGACAGTAAATCAATACAAGTCAACATGTTAAGATAAAATGAAACCAGATAGCATACTATCATGTCGAGCAAGAAAATCCTCTCTATATATATCCAAGCATCCATTATAATATATATCATATGTACAACAATGGTCCCTAGGGCATATACATAACTAACAATTCCATCTATAAAACATTCACCGACTAAAAAATACTAAGGAAGATGGACAAAAGTATGATAGCTTGAATTGAATTCTCTAAGTGTAGGGATGTCTTTTACACATACGTAGGGGTATACGATCGATATTTGGAAGAAAGGTAGGGATGAAGACTAAAGGCAATGTTTTATTGAGGGATGATGTGATTTCTGACATCTTTTCATGATTATTAAGATAGGGCTCATGGCTACTAAAAAAGTAGTGTAGTTTGAAACTCTTATTTTCAAGTTTTTTCTTTTATATGTTTTTTTATGTTTGTATGTAACTTTCATCATCTTTCTTTTATTACGGGATTTTGTGGGTGTAATCCACTGAAAAATCCTCAAGAGACAACACTCCTCCTATTAGAGACACCTAGAGGTTTAAAGGCTTGTTGTACGTGCTCAGTGCAATCGTGTTGCCTACGAAAGTGTGCTAGGTTTTTCTTTTTCTTTTTCTTCTCTTTAATAACTAGTTTGCTCAGGATGATCAAAGTTAAGTTTGGGGGTATTTGATTAATTTAAAATATTGCACATTTGAATGATTATTTTCCTCACTATTGTTATGTTCTAAAATGTGTTTATTGGAATTATAGAACATATGAGGGTTCATGTGTAAAATTTTTATTATCATATGTTTCTACATTATAATTAACATAATGAGGGAAAATGCATGTATATAATATTTAATAAAATATTAGTATTTAAAATATGTATATCATATCAAATATTTCTAATCAATATTCTTAACATATAATATAATATAAAATGGTTAAGATAATATCTCAAAAATACCAAATACTACTTACACTTTGATTTGAGATATTGTGCAGATTAGCTCAGGTCTAGAGATCCGAGATATTGGAATCAAATCTACCAAAATGTGGAAGCAAATCATAAGATTTAGTAATGGGAGAGACTTATAGTAAGATTTGCAGAATATAGACATCAAAGAGATCTCCACATGTCAACACCAGAGATCAGAAGAATTTTCAAAACGTGATTCCACTATTCCGCCGCCCAACTGGGCTAATGGCATGGATACGCGGCGGATCCGCGGATCCTTGATAACCGTAGGATTTGATATTTTTTGGCTTGGATTACAACAGAATATATTCTCATATGGCATATAGGGTTTCTGGGTTAGTGACTATATAAGAGACCGAGAGCTATACTTTGAAGATCATCAATCCGAAGTGATCAAGAGGTCCAAAGCGATCCACGCATCCAAGTGATCATCAGCTAATCATCTACCTCCAACAAGAAAGAGCGAGAGCAAAAACTAGGGTTCTTTGTAATCTACTTTCTACGGAGAGTTGTATGAAATAGTTGATTAATAAAGGTAGATCCTAGTTTATTTCTTTTTGCATTTATTTTTTGCATTTTATTTCTGCATCTCAATCATATTTTCTTCTTCATCCTTTCTTCTATCTCAAACCATGAGTGAGTAATGCTTAACTTGCTAGGGTTCATAGACTAGATAGATCAATGGATGATAAAATCATTTAACTCATTTTATACATTTTATACATTATAAACTTTAACAAAACAAATGTTAACATCCTTATCGGGTGCGCTACCAATCTATTGCTAGTCACGACCACGATTCGAGATCTGTTTAACACTTGTTTTGGTAAAGGCTGGACATGAATAGAGATCAATGCAAGGACAAGGGTTAGTGGTGGGGAAACCCTAGTTTCTTCCAAAAGAGAACCCTAATCTACATTCATCACTATCGATCGAGTTTTATGCTATTAAAAGATAAAATGAGTCATTTTTAATTAGTCATCCATTATTACTAAGTCCTATGAACCCTATAAGCCTTTTCTTTATAAATCTTACATCCGTATTAAAATAGATCTACAAACAACTAATCAACCAATCTTTCATCAACTCATCTAAAGCAAGATAAAGGTTCACGTTTCCCTGCGGACGACCCGTACTCATCGCGGCTAGCTACTAGCGACACCGTCTTGATTGCGGTTACTTTACGAACAAACACTCTTTAAACAGACCAATCAACGCTCCACCTCCTCCACATCAATCTCCACCACATTCTCCTCTTGAACCCGAACCACATCAAGGTTTTGAAAACTGTTTCTTCCAACGTTTCGATGATTTGAATGTCAATATCAACAATCGTTTCAAAAAATCTCAATAATCGAATCAATGAAACACAAGTCTATCTCAATTATCATTTCGACTATCAATACGCTTATGCTTCATATCCTCCACCGCCTCCATTTCAGTATCACCCTCATATGGATATTGATTAACCTCCACAGCCGGACGATGATGCGTAGTTCTTTTATTTCGTAGTCTTATGTATTAGGATTATGCATTTGCTTGTATTTGAACTTATCTCGTATTATGTGTGGTTTGTATTAGGAACTTATGAAGTATTTGAAGTTATTTAGTTTGCATGCTTAAATCTATGTAGTTTTCTTT
Organism: Agapanthus africanus; assembly: GCA_030015575.1. NCBI lineage: Eukaryota > Viridiplantae > Streptophyta > Magnoliopsida > Asparagales > Amaryllidaceae > Agapanthus > Agapanthus africanus. Next base: position 334,967,791 of record CM057349.1, read on the forward strand.
ATGCATCTTTAATTTCCATACCTTTATTGTTATCACATTTCATAAAAACTTATTCATATGCTATCTTATTTTTCGTATTTCTTCTCCATACTTATAACTTTTTGATATTTCTAAAAGAAGAAGAAATAATGAGCATATATTAAGGACACTTAATATTGCAAACTAACATTTCAATAAAAGCTTCAGCAAGACTTGGACACACTCAATATGCATTTAAAGGCTATAAACGGAGAAGTCGCACATCGAAAACATTCAAGACTTTTTCACTTTATTCTAGCAGGTTTGAGACCGGGTGAAGGGGATAGAATTCCTTGTCTGGTTTCCTCGCGTGCCAACCCCAAACGCTAGAGTCAAGTCGACCTCAAACGGTTAGAATCAATTCTTCTATCCTATTTCAATTAAATTCTCAAAAACCAAAAATCTCTTTTTAAAATCTTATTTTCAAAATAATGTTCTGTATCTGAAATATCAGATATGGACGTCCCTCACAGACGTCCATGACAGTTCCAAAATTTTCAAATTTTGAAATTTGGTTTGATTTTTGAAATCCCAACGGCTATAAACTGCCATTAACTGTCCTAACTTCCAGGAGCGGTTATTATAACTGCCCCAATTGCCCCTCATTGTTCTTCTATATAAAGGACACAATTCTAAAGAGTTTTTTATGAATTCTTTCACTCGATTTCCATTCTCTTGACTCTCAAGTGTTTGTGAAAACTCTGCCTCTCTTGTTCTCAAGTTTTTACTACCCATTTTCAGAAAGAAGAGATCTTTCTAGCACCGTTAGATTTTTCTATTCTTTTAGAAAAGAAAGATCTCTATAAGTTTCGAAGAAGTGATTGTTTTTAAAACTTATTTAATCTTGAAAACTTCTTCGATTTGTTTTCAAACTTTTGTTAATCTTCAAAATACAATCCCTCGTTTTCTTGAATCAAAACTTTGATTTATCTTTTGAGATCGTTAGGATTGTTAGAGTTAGTTTGTAAAGATTGTAAAAAAATTCTTTATACGACCTAGAGAAGAAAGATCTAAAATCTTCACGTTGTAAAGCTTTGGACTTGAGTCTCGGAAAAGGTCCAGGTGTTAACAGCCTGCAAGTGTAAAGGTTTAGATCTGAGCCTGGGTAAAAGATCTGGATTTTTCCACTCGTAAGGAGTCACTAGATAGTGTGTTGCATTCTGAGCAGGAGTTCTTAAGCGGGGATTAGCCACTGGGTTAGTGAACCTCGATAATAATTCTCTGCGTCCATTTACTTTTCTGCACTTCTGTGACTGTTTCTGTGATTATGATAGTTTAGTATTTTTATATTCCGCTGCATAATTTTTATATTTGTAAAATTACTCTGTATTTTCCATAAAGTCTTATCACCCCCTTCTAAGACTGTTTTCACAGACTGTATGGTATTCGTCGCTTATAGATTTTGTCGGGTCCGGATGAGTTTGCTCGTCAACCTGCATTTATCTTGATCATATCTGGGTAGCCGTTACGTGTAGTTAGTACCGCTGACGAGCTTGTGAGTTAACCCGAGGTCCCCAGCTTTAGGACCTCCCTCCCAAGGAGCCCCCCACTTTTAGAGACTTTACCCCGGGGGAAGTCCCCCACTCCAATAAAAAATGGAAAATATAAAAGGAAAAGGAAAATAAAATAAAACCAAACAAAAATAAATAAGAATAGAACACAATCAAAATGAAACAAAATATAAATAAATGAACAAATAAAAATGAGATGAACCCGTTGGCATTTCTTTTTTAAAACACAAACGTTCCGTATTGAGTTTGCATGATTTGCACGACCCGTTACTCGGAGATTCTCTCGCCTCATAGCGAAAGGTAATTACCACCAGTTTTGTCCGTGGCTGCCGGAGATTAAGATCCCCACAATCAATAAACCCATGCCTACCCTAGACAGGGGAATCTGTACAATCCTGACAAACGAGCGCATTCCCATCTCAACAGGATGACGAAAAACACTCTACAGATTATGGCACATCCGGTGAGACTTTTCTCTCCTCCCATCTCTCAAGTCTAGCGATAAAGCGAACTTAGCCAAAACATACGCTGTTTTCTGTACGGAACCATGCTCCTTCATTCAGACCAACTCTTAACAATAATCAACAATGATGACATTTCGAATGCTTGTTAGTTGCAACTAACGGATGACAGTCAGGGTCCGCTCGTCGTTCTTCACTTCTACCTTATGTTCGAATGCCAGCAAAAAACCGCTTCACATACCTGCTCCATAAGTTCATGTCCGAAATGACATTAAACTAAAATTTCTCAAGTTATGTCCAAAATGACTTTAAACTAATGTATGTTAAATTTCCGGAAAAACAAGCTCAGTTTCCAACGCGACCACCGTCGCATACACAATCAAGGCTACCGCCAAAGCGATTTTCCACCAAATCCATGCAGAAGTGGGCAGGACATCTGATCCAATTCGGAACCATCATATTCTCTTCAATCTCCATTAGCGCCCCTACTGTGGAGACTCCAATGAGCCAAATCAACAGACCGGCCTAAAAAAGGTCGAACATCATAACCGCAAGGATGCCCAAACTAAAGCACAAATCGGTGTTTGAACGGCTTTCTATTTCTCCATATGGGGGCAAAGCGGTCAACTTACAAGGGGCAACAAGACGTCCTAGGCCAGCCCAGGCGAGAGCCATGACGACCGCAAATGCAAATGTCTACTTTAGACCATCATCGATCAGTCCAAAACGGCCATCAAGAAAGCAAATGTCTGCCAAGCCCTTAAAGCCGAAGAATTGAAGCAGAAACGGCTCAGATATGAGCCAATTAGAAAGCTATGGTTCCCGCTAGATTGGAGTTCGTAGGGTTCCAAGCACATGACTACCTCGCGACAAAAGCCAAATTTGCTATAAAAATCAACGATTTTTTTTAACCCCTGGGGTTGGCGCAGAAGTATGCTATAACTGCGCGGATCAAGAAAACGACAATTCAAATAGTTTTACAAAAAGGCGCGTCTAAGCCCCCAAAATTAAACGCACAGCACGGTCTCATCAAGGGTATACCAAGCTCCACTAGCTGTGCAAAATCAAAAGAAAGAACTCAAATAGAAGATACCAGTTGTATCCAAAACACCAGTCGGACCGACTGCTCTAAGCGCTTGTCATTTCCTGAAAGGAGCGGACTATAATAATGGTCCAAAAGTCCAGCAAATATCTCTGCCAATGATGTGGCAATAGACAGATACACAATCCACACAGTCTATATGGCGGGACACATGCTTGTCCAAAAGAAGAAGAAAATACTAAGGCTTCTTCAAAGGAAGCCCGAGGTCGAGCGGAAGAATCAAATGAAGCTCGTAGTCTCGGCCATCAATTCAGCTCGATCAAACTTAAAATCCAAGAAGCTCAAATAACTCTACAAAAAGGCGCCAACAAGGCCAAATAAAGAATAAGCATAATAACGACCCTTAAGTCATTAAACTGGGAATAATTGACCCCTAAGTCGTTTAACTGGGAAATTAAGAAAATGGTCAGTCCACAAGCAAAAGAGGTGCGAATGAAAACCTGAAAAGACCTCGTGAGTAAAAATATTAGGACTATCCGCGAGCTTGTGAAAACCCGCAAAGGCGCAAAATCGTAAAAAAATCCATTCAAAAGCGAATGATGAGTCGTTCCTGGTACCATATTCCAGTGTAGCGATGCAGACGCCAATTAAAATCAAAACCAAAATCCAAGTGTCAAAATCCCCCAACAGCGAATGATGAGCCACTCCCGGTACCATTCCAGTATAGTGATGCATACACCAATCAAGATCCAAACTCGAAACCCTACTAACTGATAAGCGCTAAGGGAAATGGGCCCATGCCACCCATCAACGGCCGATATCTAATGAGATACTACTTATGAATGCTCCAAATCGTGGATAAGCTAATTCCAGACAGCCCCGCAAAGATGCGCCAAAAATGCCAAACAAGAAAATGAAGCTAGAAGATGGCCACTAAGATGTTAAATTGGGAATATTTGACCCCCTAAGTCGTTAAACTGGGAGTTAAAAATGACCCCTAAGTCGTTAAACTGAGAATAGATGATCCTTAAATCGTTAAACTGGGAACAAATAAAATCCTCTAAAGACGAATGATGAATCGCTCCTGGCACTATTCCAGTGTAGCAATGAAGACGCCAACCGAAATCCAAATCCTCTAATGGAAAATGATGAGTCGCTTCTGGCACTATGCTTCAGTGTTAGCATGATGATACTGAATCAAATCCAAAATTCCAAGTTCTCCTAAGGCAAATGATGAATTGCTCCTGACACCCATACTTTAGTGTTAGCAACGCTGATGCAACCCCAAAATCCTGAAATTCAACCAAAGTCCAGCTCAAAAAAATAAAATTGGTTAATCCACAAGTGAAAGGGGCACGAATGAAAACTTGAAAAGGCTTCGTGAGTAAAAACAGCGAGTCTACCCACAAGCTTGTGAAAACCCGTAAGAACGCAAACTCGTTCAAAAAAATTCCGAGCTCAGAAGTCCTGCCAAACAGGACAAAATCAGGCAAGTCAAATTAAAGTCCCACCCGACAGTGCTTCTAAGCTCGAAAGTCTTATTGGATGGATAGAAAACTCCCAAAACAAATCAAATCAACAAGTCAACCAATGACCTCTCTATAGGAATCAAGCCCTGCCTCAGAAATGAGTCAACCAACGACCTCCCTGTTGGAATCATGCTTCGCCTCGGAGTCAAGTTACCAACTGCCTTCCGTTACGGAATCATGGTTCGCCTTGGAACCAACCTTTGCGTCGAAACGATGCTTCGTCTCAGAATATATCCCCGTGTCGAAATCATGCTTCGCCTCGGAATCAACCTCTGCGTCGGAACCATGCTTCGTCTCAGAATGTCTACCTCTGCGTCGGAACCTACTTCGTCTCAGAACATATTCTCCTGTCAGAATCATGCTTCGCCCGGGAATCTGATGGCTTATGGATTTTCATAATCCTAATAGTTAGTTTTGATGATGTTATACAATATTAATAGATCTATACATGTGTTTCAAATTGCATACTTTATAACACTGTATATGAGCTTGGTCGTATTTGAGAAAGATTTCAGGATGTCAACCGACACAAGCTTATGATGGAGGATGGAGGAAATTGATCTTAAACGGCAAATCTATTGAAGGTTAATGGACTAGAGCTCTTCAATGATCACATTCAAGTTTCATGAAGCTAAGGAGCCAAAATCTAAGTTCAAAAGAGTTCAAAAAATCGAAAATTTAAGAGCTCGTGTCGAGATATCGGAAGATTCAAGATTTGACAAACGAATGATATCAACATAGGAAATCGATGTAAGTACTTCATGGTTTATAAGAATAGCATGAAAAAACTCAAAACACACACTTTGCATGCATGAGATCTTTGGGCAAAACTTGACAAAGTTTTTTATTCAAAACGTTTTTCTATTTCAGACTCAAAATTTTCTGTGCATTCCTTCTTCAAACATCTGTCCAAGTATTATTCAGACGTCTGGTATTTATTGTAAAACATGCACAGGTCTTGAAATATCAGTTTCTTCTTCAGAACAGACGTATGAAGCATGTCAGAACAAACGTGTTGTTCTTTGGTTTTTCAATGTTTAAAACTTTTTGACAGAACAAACGTCTGTCCATGCTTCTTCATATGTATGTTTATTCTCTGGATTTTCATTGACCTAAAACTTTTTATGGAACAAACGTCTGTCAAACGTTCATCAGATGTCTGGTTGCTCTCTGTGCTTTTATGGCTTTCAAACTTTTTATGAGAACAAACGTCTGAATCTTATTTGAACACGCGTCTGAAAGTTTAAAACTTTGGAAACCTTTTGTTCTTCAAACGTGTGAACTTTGTCTTCAAACGTATGGTTGGTTTTTGTTCTTTCATTGGCCATATTTTAAAAACCTCGGCAAACGTCAGAAGCTCATGACGACAGACGTCTGAAGCTATATTTGTTTGAAAACTATTACCGTTACATTCATTTAATACTATAACGTTTGTTTTGTCATCAGACGTTTGTACCTTTTGCCTTCAAACGTCTGTTTTTTTGCTTGAGGCATAATAAATGTATGTACCTGTTTGTTTTTGTGTGGGGTTATAAAAGGATTTTTGTGTAGTTATTGCACAACCACCATTCTAAAAAATCGCATTCATTCTTTGAGTTCATCATCACCCCCAAAGGAAAAAGAAAACACTTGAACTTTAATTGCAAATCTTATACACTATTGAAGTATATCAGAGCTTGAATTGTAAACTCTTGAGAGAGTATCTTGGATTGTAATCTTCTTCTTCTCTTTTTGTGTGAAATCTCTTGGGTGTAGGAGAATTCTTGTAAGTGAGGAGAAGTATTGTGAAGAATCACTCGTGTGTCGAGTGACAAATTGTTGCAGGTGCGCAACGTGTTGTCTTAGTGGAGACGTAATTTAAGTAGGACGGGCTCGTCGCCTAAAAAAAGAGGACTGGGGGATCTCCTGAACCTCTCTAAATCGCTTGTGTTTGTGTTTTGATTCTCTCTTGCCATTTCTTACTTGTATATTATCTTATGATATATTTGTGTTTAATTTTATCTTGCAAGTAGAATTTTTTTATTTGTAGGTTATGTTAGTATAATCCTTATTACCCCCCTCTAGGATTATTTCAATTGGTATCAGAGCGAGGTGCTCTTTTTGTGACTAACATCCTAAAGAGATCCCCTGACATCATCATTTTCACATAGTATGAGACACTCCCAATCCATCACTAAACCACTACACTTTGATGGTATTAATTTTACCATTTGGAAAGTTAAAATGGAGTTCTTCTTAGAATCACAAGGTAGAGATATGTGGAGATACACCTTTTTGAAGGAGTATAAGTTGCCCACCATCGATGAGGATGGTTAGAGTGTTGATAAAAAGGCTTATGAAGCTAATCATAAAACCAAGTATGCTTTCTTTTCTTCTCAATGAAAATGACTTGGCTCGTGTTATCAAATGTAAAAGTGCTTTTACCATGTGAATTTTTTTAGTCGCTTATGAAGGGAGTTCCAATGTTAAGAGGGCTAAAATTGATCTTTTGAAAATAGAATATGAAAATTTTAGAATGTTGCCCGATGAAATCATTGATGGCATGTTTAGTCGTTTTATTTGCATCACTAATTCTCTTGGCTCCTTATTAGATGATCTCATGAAAAATGAAGAAAATGTGAGGATGATTCTTCGATCACTCACAAAGAAATGGCAAATAAAGATGACTACTCTCAAGGAGATAGCCGACATTGAGGTCATGTTCTTTGAAGAGCTTCAAGAAAATCTCAAAACTTATGGGATTGAACTTAAAGCCTACGACCTAGAAAATGAAAAGGTGGAGAGGAAAGACACTCAAGACCATCGCTCTCAAGGCTACATCCAAAGCGTCATCCAAATCCAAAGCCTCATCCAAATCAAACGAATATGACGAACTTAGTGGAGACGGTGAGGATATGCTCTCATGACAAGGCAATTCAACAAATTCCTCAAGTTCCGAAGAAACATCAAGAGAGGAACCTTTTCAAAAGATCGTCCCTACAACAACAATAACAAAGATATTGGGTCTTACTTCAAGTGTAGGAAGCCCGGTCATCTCGTTACAGATTGTCCCCTCAATAACAAGAAAGAAGCTCCACATCGACCAATTCGGAGAGCCTTCAATGTAAGAATGTGGGATGAGTCGGAAGAGAGTGATAATGAAGATCGTCCATCCGATCAAGAAATAGCAAATATGTGCTTCATGGCACATGGGGATGAGGTAATTGACGATCTTGACTCTTATAACTATGAAGAACTTCTTGAAACCTTTGCTACTTTACATGATGCACATTCCAAACTTCAATCTAAGTATTCCATTGCCAAAAAGAAAATTGCTTTTCTTGAAAATGAAAAATCTTCTAGATCTTGTGGATGTGAGAACGAAAAACTTTTGTCTACAATTGCTTCTTTAAATAGTTCTCTCGAAGATGCTAATTTGAAAAATGAGAAACTCACTTCCAACTTTACTTCTCTCAAATGCAAATATGATTCTTTGACTATCACTCATAATGCCATGATGCTAGATGTTGATAAAATGAAATTTAAGATTAATGATCTTGATGCCACTCTTCACAAGTTTGCCACTAACAAAATTTTTCTTGATAACATGATAGACAACTTAAATGTTTCTAATAAGAAGAATGGCATTAGTTTTCAACATGCATCTTTTTCTCATGTAGTAGCCCCAAACCAATATATGATAAGGTTTCGTTTAAGTCTAATTTTGTTAAGGCTACTTCTTCACATGCATCTACTTCTTATGATCATGCTCATAATGTACATGCACATATATCTTATGATCGTATTGCTAGATTTGCTCATGTTCCAAATGTTAGAAAAATCTTTGCTAGAACCACTCATGCTGTTAAAAATATAATTAGTTATTATATATTAGTTATGAGTATATTTAGTTAGTAGATATTAGTTATAAATATATTTTGTTATTAAAATGAGAGGTGATCTATAACTCTCTATATATAGATTTGTATGAACTCTTGTTTAATTATGCCAATAAATTATTTTCTCTTGATTCTTTTCATGATATCAGAGTTTTGAAAAGAATTGAGAGGAAAACCCTAATTTCCCAAACCCTAACCCTAACCTTAATTTCCCTAGCCGCCGCCCCCTTCTTTGCCCTCGCCGCCAACGCTCTCGTTGGCCCTCCCTCTACAGCCCCTCGCACCAGCACCGTATTGCACCAGATTCGCACCAGCACCAGCACAACGTCGCATCAGATCTGTTAGAAACCGGTGTTAGGGTCGCAACACTTGTGGACCGCGGCGGAATGGTAAACAAAAATTTACAAGAACTTAACACCAAATTCTAAACCCAAGATCATAACATTTACTAGAAATTGCAAAACACATGAAAGCAAAGAGAAGTTTAGAGCGGCTACAACCTTTATAGCGTGTCCGTCTAATTGCGGAAGACCCCTTTTAGCCTCCACTTGATCCTGATCGAGCTTGCACGACGATCTCCTCGTCAAAGATGATCCACCTTGAGGATTCTCCAATCAAAGCTTCAACTTCATAAGATCAAAATCTTGATGAAGCAACTTGCAATGTTAACTTGCTAAGAAAACTTTGCAAGTGATGTAGAATTTTCTTTACTAATTTTCTTATCTTTTTTCTTTCTTTTCTTCACAAAATGAAAACTCAAGAGAGTGTTCAAGTAGGAAGTGAGAATGTATGAGATAATCTATGATTTATTCCAAACATAGCCATTCTTATCCTTTAGATAAATATCTAATAAAAAATCTAAAGTTTGTAAACACCTCACCTTAAAAAGAAATGACTCATTCTTTATTAATCATAATAAGAAATGGTTGATATTATCTCATTTCATTATGTGTGTCTCATACACACAACTATGGTGTTTGTGTATCATATACACTTCACTTGTATGCATCAAAATACACACTAGTAATAATATTTGTATCATATACAAATATTTATATAAAGAGAGGGAAAATATAGTAATAATGATATTAAAAATATATATATATATATATATATAATTATTAAATCAACACTTGATTTAATAATCCGGTCATATCACCATATACTAACCGTCCGAAACAAAATGTGTATCAAATACACGTGCGTATTCGAACTCTCGTACGAAACCCTATGCGTACTCTACATCGTTTTGCTTGAGCCGGGAAACTTCTGTGTGGGACTCTAAAGACTTGACAATACGATGACAGTAAATTAAGATCATATCCATAACCCACAAGCACGTCAGCGGTACTAGCTGCACGTAACGGTTACCCAGGTACTGATCGAAAGAAGGTCGACAAGAAAGCTCATCTGAAACTTGCGAAGTCTATCAGTGACAATCTACATACAGTCCGGTCTGTTCGTCTACTCATAACCACCCGTGTCTGAGAGGTGGAAACCGTCAGACTAATAACCCTTATCAGTAAATCTCAGCTGTCTTGGCCAAGGACTTATAGTTATAGTCGATCTGCCACAACACGAGCTCGGCTCCCTATACCGGGAAAGACGAAAGCCCTTCGATCGCTCATTGCCTTTATTTTCTTCGGGACTGTACCCAACTAAAACATATTTGTACAACTCTTTAAAGCCGTGGTAGGATAGTAATCAAAGTACGGTGGGAACATACACAAAACACTATGACGATCTTAGATCTATAGACCACCATATACTCATGTCACATGAGAACTGCTATCTGACGATATGTACAATACCATCTAGGAGTTCTCAGATGAGTCCGTCCAGTGTAACTCATCCAATGAGCACATGTATACAATTCTTGATGTCAAACACCAATAGCTGCAGGATCAGCTATCACCCTCCAACCGGATCAGGAAACGTGCACTAGTCTAAACTGGAGTATCGATGCCCAGTCTCGATACTCCTACAACTAGAGACTTTTAAAGATATGCTTATCGACTACCCAGACCCTAGTAGTATGATCTCTATCATCGTTCTGGTAGTCAAGCAAAATCCTAAGACTTTATCTCATGTCTAAACGATACGTGATAGTAAATAAAACGCATCACATGAAAGATAAAGACAAACTAGATAGCATACTATCATCTCGAGTAAGATTGTTCTCTCATATAGGCCATCCTTCAATTACAATAATTGTCTTGCGGGCACCTATATCCAACAATCTCCCACTTGCACTTAAGGCCAATTATTACGGTACCTTTGCCTAACTTCTGTACTAACAGTTTTACAAACTGTGTTCGAGAACTCGCTTCAATAAGTGGACTCAGTACAGCGCATCTCTCTGTTTCTCCCTGAATCTAAACTTCGCTGAGATCAAGTATCTTCCGGACTAAGCGATACCTGCCTTAGCATTTGCCTGGACAGACGATAGGATCATGTCCATAAATAAACAATATTATCCAGCGAATTCTCAAGCGGTATACTTTTGCCGATTCACAATTAGCATCCAGCACCATGACTACCTAAGTATCCTACTTGGAACTCTTTCCAATATAGTGCTCCTCAAAAGAGGGTAAACTGGATAACTCGAGACAAGCACCGTCACACATGTTTTCAAGCTAGAATCGGTAACCACCTTCTTCAGGAGATTGACATTACCAAATACCAAGAACATCAAATGCTCTTCGCTGCTACCCCATGTTTCTCCAGGATTGGATTGATATCCATATCCTATATGAAGAAACACATGTGATCACCATTGTTTTATAGATTTGCAGCATAGGAATATTACTTCCTATCATGAGTATGTCATCCACATACCATATGAGGAATCTGACAACACTCCTTACTACCTACTTCTAAATACCAGGTTCATCTCATTTTGATGAAGTCAAACACTTTGACCGTTATATCAAAACAGATGATCCATTTCTGTTATGCCTACTTTAGTCTAAAGATAGACTTAAACAACTTGCACACTTACCGCTACTCCCACTGACTAAGATAACCATCCGGCAGAGCCATATACACGTACACTTCTAAATCCAATTTAGAAAGACGTTATAGTCATCCATCTGCCAGATATCAGTCATGAAAAACAACAGTAGCAATCTACATCTGTATGGACTTCAGCACAGACACTGAAGTAATAGTTTCATCACAATCTACAATGGGTATTTGATGAAAACGTTTTACTACAAGTCTAGTCTTATTAGATCAATACCTTTCTATTTGCATTGAACTCTTAAGATCTACTTGCACCTTATGGGTTTTATCCCTTCAGGAGTACCCAACAAGGTCCACACTTTGTTAAAGTGTATGGAGTCCAATTAGGATAACTTGGTATCCAGCCATTAATCGGAAGTCACCACTTCTCATGGTCTGCTGATAACTAGTAGGGTCATCATCACATGATGTTGTTAGTGTATATGCCCTAGAGGCCATTACTGTATCATACTAGTATGTATATTACTTGATGGAAGCTTGGGATATTCACAGTCGTACAGACAATCTTGCTCAATATAGTAGTATGCTACTTGGTTTGTCTCTGCTTTAATGTGTACATGTGTGTTTATTTATTATATCACCTATACGCATTAGTAGAGCCCTTAGGATCTTTGCTTGATTACCGGCGTTGTGATGGCGATCACACTCGTGGGGGCTGGGTAATCTACAAGCACATCCTTATACACGTCCCTAGTCGTGGGAGTATCGAGATAGGGCATCGATACTCCAGAGTAGACTAGCGTATGCGCTTCTCATCCCAGCACGGGAGACGGTCTGTCCCACAGCCGTCAGTATGTCGTACTTGAGATAGTATGCGGGTGCTCGTTAGGTTACGAGTACACTGGACAGGACTCGTCGGGAACTGATGGTTGGTATTATACCTATCGTCAGTTATCAGTTCCCAGGTGACATGAGTACAGCTTAGTCCGCTAACTTGACACTGTCACTTCGTCTCGAGTGTGTTCCCACTGTTCTTTGATTACTACCCTACCACGGCTCTACTGAGTCGTGCAAACAGGTAGTAGTTGGGAGCAGTCCCGAAGCACTTGGAGGCAGTGACGGTTAGACAGGATTCGTCTCTCCCGGTATTGGGGGTTGACATCGCGCTGTGTCTAGGAGAGCCATTACACGAGTAGTCCCTGGCCAGGGCAAGCGAGATATACTGGTAGGTTTCCAGTGTTATCTCAGGGTGTATTGGGCTTCACTCCGACACGACTTGTACCGCTATTAGGGGACTGACGTTTACCGCCCCCCTAGGCCCGCCATGCGATGTATCAGACGAACAGACCGAACTGTACGGAGATTGTCACATACAGGCTCAGTAGGAGTTCGGCTGGGTTTACCTCATCGGCCTTCTTATCGACATCTGCCTGGGGACCGTTACGTACAGCTAGTGCCGCTTGCGGTCTGTGGTTAAATCCACTGCCAGCGTAGTGTCGAGTCTTTAGAGTCCCACACAGAGAATTTCCCTGCACTGAGCGAAATGTGTAGAGGCCGTATGGTTTTACGGCAGGGCTGCGATCACTTACGTACACTTGTGTGCGTATGGTGTTCGGGCAGGCAGTACTAGTAGGCTTTGGTTTAAGCCGGATCCTAGTATTGCACGGATGGATTTGTTTTGTCTTCTGTGTATCCGCATTCTACGGAATACGGATGCAGGTGTGTATGCACAGTTTTTCGGAGTGATGAAGGAGGAGGTGCCACATTAGGGTTTTGGCAGTTGGTTCGGCCAAAACCATTATGTGGCAGGCTCGTTAGGGTTTTGACAGTTCGTTTGGTCAAAACCATTATGAGCCGCGAACATCATTTACTAATCCTATTAGTGATAATCTTATGATGGCTAATTGCATTGACCATTTGACCCCGTTGACCCCTCTTGACTTTGTTGACCGGTTGACCGGGTTGACCATTGACTTTCAAGAGGGTTCTACACTTTTCTTTTCTTTTCCTTTTTCTTTTGGATTATGATAATGGTCATTTCAAAGTAGCCATCAACTTTATCTTGATGGAATTAGTAATGATGTTGTTTTGCATTATTTGCAACCATGGTTCTTTTCTTTTGTATCATAATATTATTCTCATTCTCTCTCTTGAAATGAGAAGCTCCATGGTTGCAAGAAAACTTCCTTCTTCTTCCTCCTCTTGATTTCTCCTTTGATCTCATGTGTTGAGAGAAAAAGGATTCCACTTGACAAACACATCCATACATCTTCTCTACACACCCTAGGGCTTCTAGATTAGCAATCTCCTTGCCCTAGTTACCTCGGCTTGAGGTGGAGCTCGGTGTACATCTCTCGGGTGGATCGTCTTCGACTCAAGGAGGCCGCGGAGGTGACCAAAGTCCGGATCAACCATTGAGCAAGCAAAGAGAAGAGCAACAAGAAGTGAAGAACAACAAAGAAGAAGAGCAACAAGAAGAGAAGGAGTTCAAGTTGAGGTATAACCCCTAACCGAGTAGATACATCTCATGTTAGGATGCTAGTTTATAGTTTAGCAAAGATCCGGCTTTTACGGTCCATGTTACAAAGCTTAGAAAAAAAATTTGTTTTACCGTTTCCGCAACCCCGAAAGTACCGGGAGAGGTAACGTGGACCTAACAGATGTAAGCCTTCTTGTCACCGTCAATGAGGAAATCGCAGTACCTCTCAGATGGCTAAGGCCACCTACCAAATCTATGGAGTGGCTAAGGTTTATCAGAGTCAAATGAATTTTCAGGTTCTATTAAATCTTCAGTAACCGTTTGTGGTTCGGAAATCACTTCCAGTTCTACCATACTCCCACTAATTTCTTTTGCAAGAAATTTCTTTTCTAAAAATGTGGCGTATTGAGAACAAAACTTTTGATCCCGAAAATGGTAGAAAATTAAACCCTCATCAATGCCCGGGATAACCCACAAAATGTCATTACTGAAATGTGCCTTGAGTTTATCCGAATTCTAGTTTTAAGCATAAGCTGGACAACTCAACATCTTAACAATCCTAAGATGATAACTCATTCTATATCACATATAGAATTTGAGACACTGATTTAGTTGGAACTGATATCAATTGATATGCATATATTTCTAGTGCATCCCTTAATCGGAAAAAGGTTTTACAGCATTACTCATCAAGAAGCACACCCAGGGATGAGTAATCTGAAAGAGAATCAAATTCTCGATAATATAACTACGAAATACCTAGAATAAGTATTCATATCTTTGAACACTTCGAAGAATTTTATTACTTCCAACGTTTGGTTCTCTACTTTATTCCTATATCTTATGAACTTCTCAAAATCTTTGGATTTTGCATTTCAACAAGAATGCATGTCTAAATCCAGAGAACTCATAATAAAATGGAACGAAATATGAGCACAAACCCCTTGTCCGTGCGGACACCGGACAACATACATCGTTATGTATAAGTCCTATGAGTTCACTAACTCATACTCTGTTTGTTGTAATTTGAAAACTGTATTTTGGTTAAGAATGTATATCCCGTTATTCAATGCACCTCACCCAATCATCAAATGATAAACGCAAATGTTCATAACATAATTTTTTGAAAATTTATATCCCACTTTATCAAATAAAGAGATGGATATTTCAGTTTTTAAAAGTTGGTGTATAATATCAGATATTCAAAATCAAAAGTTTGCCGAAAGGCAAAACCATGTAATTTCCCTAATAGCAATAATTGCTACAACATCCGATATTGAAGATCAAATCACATTTTCAATAATCTAATCATTCTCAGCATCTGTAACAACTTACAGATGTGAGATGTTAATCCGGTATCTATATGTCCAGAAGTCAGAATTAATTGGAAAACAGTTCTCGATTACAATCATATAGAAATCATGAAACATCAAAATGTTTCAAGGGGTGGTCGGGTATTCCAAGTAATGCCTCTTTCATTGTCCAGGATCATAACGGTAGTTGCATTTTCCTTTCCGCTCACTTCGCCCCCTTTTGGATGTCTCTCTTTCTTACCTTGTGTATACCGGACTTATACTAGTTGGTTTTCTTCTTACCTTTCTTTTCAGCTCCAGCATCGAGATTGGAAGAAAACTATCCAACAAGCGTAACTGGTATATTCTCCTTATTTAAGGAGCTCTCAAACTTGAGATAAGGTGAAGAAGAGAGACAAATGAATTGTATCATATACAATTCATTTTCTCCAAAACTAGTGGCCATTCTCGACTGAAACAATTTCTTCGAGTTCGTATCTAACTATACGATGGCCTTCAAAGCATATGGATCTCTATATCGTATACAAAGTGTTCTGAAGTAAGAAAAAGGGAAAGTGGGAGGGATAAGGACATATGCGACTATGTCGTGAAATAGGGCAATCATGATATTCCAAAGCCGTTGATTGTAAAAAGGTTCGGTTAACTAGGTTTACGAGTTTTTAGTTTAAGGTCGGTCTTAGGTCGCTGCCAGAGAGAGAGAAGAAACACTCGTCGTGCATTTTATCAAGATTAGATTGGTATATTTATCTAATCAGGATGGCTCCCAATATTTCGTCGAATCCTCCTTCAAACCCTAAAAGAAGAATTAGCTAGGATTGTATCCCCGAGAGTAACTATTACTAACAGAAAGAATCGGGATCCAAACTATCATGGAGTGGTAACCTTGACGGGGTCAACAAGTCACTCCACACCATAGAAGGTATGCAATCTCATTGCAAGTTCAACACTTAAAACTCCCGATATCGGTTTTTACCCTTAACGGCTTATGACTTTAACTATGGTCAACAAGTTATAAGTCGATAGTCAAGTTCAACCCGTCATTTCGTGACTGTTTTAGACCCACCTGCATGACCCTTAACTATGGTCAACAAGGTCGTACGACTGTCCTAACCAGTCGCATCATATCCAAGCAGGAAGATATCACTTAGCTATCGTACACTACACCTTAACTATAGTCAACAAATGCATCACGAATACTAAGTACTCTACTTTCTGAAATGACAAAGGGTAACGGCTGGTTTTGAAGAAAACCTTTAACGTAATGAACTTGATCTCATCGTAGGAACCGAGTGGTTTTGCAAATTTATAGTTACGTAGACTATTGCTTAAGTGCAGATTTCCCGTGAAGGGATCAAGGCTCTTACCTTATAGAATGAGGTGCAGAATATTCCTAACTGAATACCTATGTGCAAAACAATAGGATACGACTATTCAATTTTCAAACTTACAGTAACACAATCTTTTGCCAAAGAGGTCACTCCCTGTGAAGGGAACTAGGCTCTTTCCTCATAGAATGTGGTGCAGGATATTCTTAACCGAATACCTCTGTGCAAAACAATAGATTCGACTATAATACCACAATATCTAATATTTGGTTTCTACAATGTGTTTTAGATTTATCGTCTATGCATTAATCCGAATCAATGCAATCCCATCAAATAGATAATCATATTACCTAGCATCTTCTCATACAATCACAGAAAAGTATGAAAAGAAAATAGAATTCACATATACGTCATCCGCATTCGCCATGGGGCCTCGGGTGTTCACCGTAAGGTTACTTAACTTACGGCAAGACGGGAGCAGGGCTAGCACGGATGCAAAACGTATATAGCATTTCTTTATATATCATATATATCACATATATCAATGTATCATCATATAATACATCGCATGCAAATAATCATCATTACAGCTAAGCGATAAATATCATCACAGGCAAGTAAGCATACAAGCAAGTAATGAACACAGAATAGGAATGGTTGAATCACCTGAGAATCCCGCATTTCGTTCAAGCCATCAAACAAAACGTGACTTTCCCCGGTCACATGAATAGCCCGTGCGCAGCTAAAAGCAGACCCCTACGAGTGCGGCAAGCTACCAGGCAACCTAAAAAACAAGGCTACCCAGCATCATCATGATGGAGCCACCGAACATTTTCTCGAATCCGGTGACTTGAGCACTTCTCCACGGGTCTATCATATACCCCTTACAAGTGTGGTAAATAACCTGCCAATCTTAGACTCGAGTGACCCGATCCCAACTCCTTGGAATTGCCACCCGCTACAATCTAGAACCCGGTTGCTTGTGCGCTTCTTTGCGGGATAATCCTAAATCTGTATTAATACAACGGCGACAACGATCGCAATCTGATCATGTCCTAATAAAATAATAATACAACACGGTAACGACGACCACAAGTCGATCGCTCATCCAGAAAAAGAATATACATATGGCGGAAACGGTGGCTACATATTGGAGCTCGTCCCGAACAAACGAATATACAAGATGGTTATAAGCATGAATGGAAATAACATTTATCACAATTCCGCACGGGGTCTATTCATTTAGCGACAATCCAACGCATTCCAGGCAAGATATCACAATATCACAAACACGCAAAATAATTTGATTAAACATTTAATCAAAACATCTTGCAAGTTGACGATCCAATAAAAACTTGACACATTTCACTATACGTACTTGAAAATTTGAGTAGACAGTTTAATCAAAAAGAAAGGTTTGTTGATGATCCGATAAACACAAAACCATCCCAAAACTAATCCGGTACGCACACATCCGATTAAACACCCGCTTTTCCCAAAAAAAAATTCTATTTTTAAAAAGAATCAAAACCGAGCCCAAAATAATCAAAGGCTCGGTTAGGACAAAACTCCGTTAGAGAAGGGGGGAAAATTGGGAAAAGTGTGCAAACATTAATCAATGTGGATTAATTAAAGTGGTGTGGGGTGTGGAAACGTGGAAGCAGGAGATGGAAAAATCATGTGGCTCCAAGTGAGAATTTTGAAATGCAAAGTGGCATCCAATTATCAAAGTGGTTGCATGTATGAATTTTAAAAACCATAGCATCATCCAATTATCAAAGTGGCCTGCAAGTGTGAATTTCAAAATTACAAAGTGGAAGCCATCAAATTTGTCCATACACAAATAGCATGATGCAAAGAACTTGTTTATTGGATCATTAACAAGAATGCAATAACAAGTAAATGATCGGCTCTGATACCAATGTTAGAAACCGGTGTTAGGGTCGCAACACTTGCGGACCGCAGCGGAATGGTAAACAAAAATTTACAAGAACTTAAAACCAAATTTTAAATCCAAGATCATAACATTTACTAGAAATTGCAAAACACATGAGAGCAAAGAGTGGAATTTAGAACGGTTACAACCATTGTAGCGTGTCCGCCTAATTACGGATGACCCTGATTGGAGAATCCTCAAGGTGGATCATCTAACCTCCACTTGATCCGGATCGAGTTTGCATGACGATCTCCTCGTCAAAGATAATCCACCTTGAGGATTCTCCAATCAAAAGCTTCAACTTCATAAGATCAAGATCTTGATGAAGCAACTTGCAATGTTAACTTGCTAAGAAAACTTTGCAATGTTAACTTGCTAAGAAAACTTTGCAAGTGACGTAGAATTTTCTTTACTAATTTTCCTCTCTTTTTTCTTTCTTTTCTTCACAAAATGAAAACTCAAGAGAGTGTTCAAGTAGGAAGTGCGAATGTATGAGATAATCTATGATTTATTCCAAACATAGCCATTCTTATCCTTTAGATAAATATCTAATAAAAAATCTAAAGTAGGTAAACACCTCACCTTAAAAAGAAATGACTCATTCTTTATTAATCATAATAAGAAATGGTTGATATTATCTCATTTCATCATGTATGTGTCTCATACACACAACTATGGTGTATGTGTACTCTATACACTTCACTTGTATGTATCAAAATACACACAAGTAATAATATTTGTATCATATACAAATATTTATATAAAGAGAGGGAAAATATAGTAATAATGATATTAAAAATATACATATATATTTAATTATTAAATCAACACTTGATTTAATAATCCGGTCGTATCACCATATACCGGTTAATATCATTAACCGTCCGAAGCAAAATGTGTATCAAATACACGTGCATATTCGAACTCTCATACGTAACCCTATGCATACTCTACATTATTTTGCTTGAGCCGGGAAACCTCTGTGCGGGACTCTAAAGACTCGACAATACGATGGCAGCAGGATAGGATCATGTCCATAACCCACAAGCATATCAGCGGTACTAGCTGCACGTAACGGGTATTCAGGTATTGATCGAAAAAAAGTCAACAAGAAAGCTCATGCGAATCTTGCGAAGTCTATCAGTGACAATCTCCGTACAGTCCGGTCTCTTCGTCTAAGAGTGTCGCATACCGGGTCTGGAAGGTGGAAACCGTCAGACTACTAATAACCCAATAAGTCGTGCCGATCGTAGACTCATAACCACCCGAGAAACGACTGATAACCCTTATCAGTAAATCTCAGCTGCCTTAGCCAAGGACTTATGGTTATAGTCGATCTGGCACAGCACGACCTCGACTCCTTATACCGGGAGAGACGAAATCTCTTCGATCACTTACTGTCTCCATGTGATTCGGGACTGTATCCAACTAAAACCTATTTGCACGACTCTTTAAAGCCGTGGTAGGGTAGTAATCAAAATACAGTGGGAACACACACAAGACACTATGATCTTATGTCTACAGACTACCCTGTACTTATGTCACATGAGAACTGCTATCTGACGATATGTACAATACCATCTAGAAGTTCTCAGATGAGTCTGTCCAGTGTAACTCATCTATTGAGCATGTGTATACAATCCTTGATGTCAAACACCAGTAACTGCAGGATCAGCTATCGCTCTCCAACCGGGTCAGGAAACTTACACACTAGTCTAAACTGGAGTATCGATACCCAGACTTAATACTCCTATGACTAGAGACTTTTAAGGATATGCTTATCGACTGCCCAGGCCCTAGTAGTATGATCTCCATCATCGTCCTGGTAGTCAAGCAAAATCCTAGGGTTTTAGCTTATGTCTAAATGATACGTGATAGTAAATAAAACACATTACATGAAAAATAAAGGCAAACCAGATAGGTTCTCCTTTAATTACAATAATTGCCTTGAAAGCACCTATATCCAACAAGATCCGCACCAACACCACACCGCACCATATCCACACCAGCACAAGCACCACATCGCACCAGATCCGCACGTCGCACTACGTCGCACCAGCACCATGTCGCATCAGCACCAGCACCACGCACAGCAGCCCTCACCGCATCAAACCGAATGGACTCCTCGCACCCAGCAGCAGCCCTTGCAGCCGCAACCTCCATGGCCGCTGCCCTCTGCTTGTAAACTGCCTCCTTCAATGATGTCACCTCCATGCCAATTGCAGCTTTCTCGAACCCTAGTCCTAGCCCTCGCCAACAGCCGCATGGCAACATTCGTCTCCGCTCCTCTTGATTAATAACGATTATCTATTCAATCGTCTTGCTCTGACTTCTTTACGTTTGTACTCGCTTGGGTGTTCGACAACCTTATTCTCGCTCTCATGATTTACTTCTGCGCCACTCATCATGGATTCTGATTCGGTCTCAATTACTGCTTGTGGCCGTCCCCCCATTGTTGCTCGTGGTCGTGGTTCTAGTGAACATGGACGTGGCGATCTTTATTATGCTTATTGCGGCGGCACTAATCATCGTGAAGACTGTTGTTGGGAGAAGCATGGCTACCCTGATGATACACCTACAGCTCACCAGACATTCATACCGGTTGCTATTGACCGACCTTCCTCTTCTGCCGGCCATTTACCTTTATCCAATGCTAAGTGGGGCCAGTTACGTCGTCTCCTCTCTTCTGTAGCTCCTGCCAATTTTTCTACTCCGTTAGGTATATCGCTCCTTTCTCATTCTAATTCGTGGGTCGCTAATTCCGGCGCATCAAATCACATGTCCCGTGATGGACCATCTGATCTTTCTTCTAACCTTCATAAGTTTATTTCTATGGCTGATAGTAATACCACACATGTTTCTGACTCTGCTGATATATCATTTACTTCATCTTTACTCCTGAAAAATACTTTAATTGTTCCATCTTTAAATCTAAATCTGCTTTCTATCCGTCAGTTTTCAAATGATTCTAACTGCTTCGTAACATTTTATCCATCTCATTTTGAGATACAGGACCTTCTGATGAAGCAGAGGATTGGTAAGGGGCATGAACAGAATAGACTGTACTACGTCGATCACATTCTCAGTACGTCCGCGGCTGTTTCTATTATTCGGTGGTATCAGAGACTTGGTCACCCTCCTCTCTCTTCTTTACGTACTATACTGCCTTCTCTTACTTTATCATAATTCAGTTGTGAATTTTGTATTCTTGGTAAATATCATCGCCCCTCTTTTCCTCCAGTTAATAGAAGACATGATTTACCTTTTACTTTAGTTCAATCCGATATTTGGGTCCCTTTAAATTTTCTAGTGTGTTTGGTTATAAATATTTTGTGACCTTTATCGATATCATTCACGCATGACTTGGTTATATCTTCTGCGTAATTGGTCTGAACTTTTGTCTACCTTTAAAACCTTCGTGGCTGAGATTAGCAATCGTGTTCTGATAAAAGTTCTTCGTTCAGATAATACTAAGGAGTATATTAGCGTGGAGTTTAATGCATTTTGTCAGACCAATGATATATTGTGTCAAACTTCATACTCTTATACTCCTCAGCAAAATGGGATTGTTGAATCGAAGAAGCGACATTTGCTTGAAGTAGCTCGGTCTCTTATTTTGTATATGCATGTTCCTAAACGGTTGTAGAATTTTGCAATCTTAGCTGTCTGTTTTTATATCAATCGCCTTCTCCAATCCGAGACAACCAGTCCACTTTCTCTATTTTGTTTCCACAGGACAACCCGTTTTTTGTTCATCTTAAGGTGTTTGGTTGTCTATGCTATCCTCATATTCTAGGTCTTCATATTGACAAGTTTGATCCAGCTACCCGTATGGTATTTGCAGGTTACTCACGATCTCAAAAAGGATATGTTTGCTTTAGTCTTGCCACATCTAAAGTTTGTACTTCTTGTGATGTAACCTTCTTAGAAGATCAAGTCTATTTTTCACCACCTGTTAAGAACCCCACTCTTGCTATTCTTGTTCCTCATCTACCTTCGTCAGAGCTTGATTCGCCTATTCAACTTGTGAGCCCTAGTTTTCAGTCTATACCCCCTTATTCACAGGTGTGTCACCATCGTAAGAAAGTTGTCCCACCCCTTCCCAACAATGCTTCTTCTAACGATTCTTCTGCAGATGCTCCTATACAGTCCAATGTTCCCGATTCTCCACCGCTGCTGCCTTTAGAAGATCGCTCTCTTCTTATTGCCTTACGCAAGGGTAAGCGTTCCAGTACTACTGGATATCCAATTTCTAACTTTGTTTCCTATCATAGACCGACACCATCTGCTAGTCAATTTGTTTCTTGCTTGTATGCCATCATCCTTCCTTCCTCTGTTCAGGAAGCTCTTTGGCACCCAGGTCGATATGCAGCTATATTAGAGGAGATCGCCGTTTTGCGCTATAATCAGACTTGGAATTGGTACATCCGCCTTCAGATAAGAAGGTTGTTGGCTGTCGATAGGCTTTGCTGTCAAATATAATCCAGATGGGACGATTGACTGTCTCAAAACTCGATTAGTGGCCAAAGGTTTTACTTAGCAGTATGGTTTGGATTATGTTGAAACTTTTTCGTAAGTTGCCCAATTGACCTCAGTTCATGTTCTTATATTCTTGGCTCTTTCTAAAGCTTGGCCTCTTCATCAGTTTGATATGAAGAATGCCTTTTTTAATGGCGATCTTTCTGAGACTATTTATATGCAACAGCCTCTTGGTTTTGAGCGACCGGGAGAGTCTATGGTTTATCTTTTATATAAATCGTTATATGGATTGAAACAGTCACCGCGTGTCTAGTTGAAAATTTTAGTACAGTTCTACGACTGATTGGCTTCAAATGCAATCACGCCGACACATCTCTCTTTACACATAATCGTCCTGAGGGAAAGATAATTGTGCCGGTGTATATTGATGATATTATCATTACTGGAGATGATTCTGCTGGTATCTTTAAGGTGAAAGAACATTTGGCTTCATACTTCCATACCAAGGACTTTAGACCACTTAGATATTTTCTTGGAATTGAAGTATCACGGAATTCTGGTAGATTACAGTTCTCTTAGGGCAAGTATGCACTTGATCTTCTATCTGAGACAGAATTTCTGGGATGTAAACCAGCAAACACCCCTATAGATTCCTCAGTCAAACTATCTCGATTGAGCTCTTCCTTAGATCCTCCACTATCTGACCCAGGACGATATCGGCGTCTAATTGGGAAGCTTATTTACCTCACTGTCAGTCGTCCTAACATTGCCTTTGTCGTTAGTATATGCAGAGTCCATTGACCTCTCACCTTAAGACGGTTTAGTATATTCTCAGATACATCAAAAGTTCTCCAGGAAAGGGTCTTCTTTACAAACCATCTATGTTGTCGCTCACAGCTTTTGCGGATGCTGAATTTGCTGGATCCATTGATGATCGTCGTTCCACGAATGACCAATGTGTCTTCTTGGGAGGAAACTTGGTTACATGGAAGAGTAAGAAGCAAAATGTAGTGGCTCGTGTTAGTTATATGTATGCCCTAGAGGCCATTACTGTACATAGGATGTATATTGTAGTGGATGCTGGGACATATATAGGGAGGACTTTCTTGCTCGACATGATAGTATGCTATCTGGTTGCTCTTTACCTTAACGTGTACACTGATTGTCTCTCTGTTACATGTTGATAAAGCCCTTAGGATATGTACTTGACTACCTGGACTATGATGCGGATCATACTAGTGAGGACATGGTAGTCCATAAGTACATCCTTCAAGGTCCCTAGTCGTGGGTGTATCGAGACGGGGCATCGATATACCAGAGTAGACTAGCGTATATCTTCTCGACCCATACAGATGGGCGATGGATGATCACATATCCATTGGTGTTTGACATCAGAGATGATATACGGGTGCTCAGTGGAGACTGGGTACACTGGACGGACTCGCCGAGAACTCCCAGATGGTATTATACCTTACGTCAGATGGCAGTTCTCTGGTGACACTGGTACAGAGTAGTCTGTTGACCCGGGATCGTCATAGAGTCTTGTGTGATTCCCACTGTGCTTTGATTTCCACCTTACCACGTACAAGAGGGCGTGCAAAACGGTGGCTTTTGGGTACAGTCCCGAATCACATGGAGGCAATGAGCGATAGGAGGGGGTTCGTCTCTCCCGGTATAGGGAGTTGATGTTGCGCTGTGTTCGATTGGCTATAACCGGAAATCTCTGGCCAGGGTTGCTGAGATTTACTGGTAAGTGTTACCAGTAGTTTCTCGAACTGTTATAGACCTCATATCGACACGACTTATCGAGCTATTGGGGTCTGACGTTTACCACCCCTAGGCAAGATATGCGACATATCAGACGAACAGACCGGACTGTACGGTAAGTGTTACTGGTTGGATTCACAGGAGTGTGAGCGGGCTTACTCGTTGATCTTCTGATCGCTCAATACCCGGGTGGCCGTTACGTTTAGCAGACCGCTTGCGGCTTGTGGGTGTATGATATGATCATCACCTGCTGCCGGCGTATTGACGAGTATTTAGAGTCCTACACAGAGGTTTCCTGGCTCAAGCGAAACGAAATAGGAGCGCATATGAGATATGTGCGGGACCGAGAATAATGCGTATATGTGATACCGCATTCCATTCTCGCGATGAATGTTTCGATTGGTTGTATATGATATGACCTAGTTATCGAATCATTGATTCGATAAATCGATATATTGGATACTAGTCGGTTATGTGCGACATGACCGGATCATTGAATCAAATGTTGATTTAATGATTAAATGTATAATTATATATTTGATATATTACTTTGCATTAACTAGTAATGGTTCACTTTAAATGGATTTTCTCACTTGATGTTCACAAGTTGTATATGTGATATACTTTTGTGCACTCGATTGTATCATGTTTGATGATGCATGAATATTGGCTTTGTATAAAGAATTGTACCATGGTTATGATAATGGTTAGGGTTTTGATTTATTCACTCATTTATTTAACCATTCTTTATTTATTTAAATGGATAAATGAAAATAAAATGGTTTCTTTTTATCATGAAGCTTGTTGAAGCTTCATGAAGCTTTGACTAAAGAGACCATTTTGTCTTCATGCTTAACCCTAACCATTCCCACTTACCATGGTATATTCTCTACACTTGACCATAGTTAGGATATGATAAGTATTGATTTATTTTCTATTATGAAAACACTTTTATCATATTCTAGCTTCATCTTCTTCTTCATCTTCAAAGAAAAAGCTTAAGTCCATTAATGGCAACTTGAGCTAAAGTGTGAGAAATCCAATTCTAAAGTGAACCCACCTCCTATTTCTTCACCCTCTACCTCTTGCCAAGTAGTATAGGGTGTTTTCTTCACAAGTTTCACAACTTGATGGAGTTGGAGCTTGAACTTGTGATGCCTCAACGTAGATCATCTTCGGCACGAAGCCGACGACCTAGCCCGCCCATTTCTCCGATCAAGCCGACGATTGAGTCCGGGATTCGAGATGGACAGCGAGAGGATGCCTACGTGGAGCTAAGGAAGTGGAGAACCGGATCTACAAAGGTTGTAGCCTTTCTCTTTTAGTTAAATTGTTAACTAGTTTCGTTTTTCGCCTAAACTTCTAGTCAACGATCCGTATTAGGGTTTCTCGGCACCCGTAAAATTTGAAATTGGCATGGTTGATGCCTTGTGAGACCTCATTAGCGTGTCTAGGAACCCTACAACTTGGGAGATAGGTGTTAGGGTTTTGTCTAGGGTAGTCTGCTGTGTTTCCCAGTGTCTTGGCATATGCAATTTTGTAAGTTTCTCTCTGTAGGAAAATCTGGGACGATATATCACTTTTCTAGTACGTTTAGTTCGCGCGATACGTGAGTGGGTTCTGTGATCCAGCGTGTCGCGGCGTGTCGGGATAGTTTTAGACGCATATACACACGTTTTAGTGTATCGTACACAAGCGCGTTTAGTTCGTGACGTGAGTGTATCGTTTGACTTCAATATCGCGTTTTGCGAGATATTTGTTTATGTGGATTTTCCTTGTGTGGATTCTAGGTTCGCAGGCGGGTACGTCGGACGAAGCAAACAAAGGGAAGCAGGTGGTCGGCTACGAGTAGCGCACGACCAGGTGAGTAGATTTAACATCTACGGGAAAATCGTCCGTATGGCGTTAAGCGTCAGGGCGTGTTAGGATATTTAGTCGTAGATGTTCATGTGGACTAGTAGCATACCTTCTTGTCGTATATAGAAATGATAGTATAGAACACTGCACTGTCACTAACGGTTCAAGCTGCACAAGCACTATTTCTATGTTACACTCACACCGTTAGTGATTGCCATGACACTCGCACTATAGGATTGCTACGCATTATACATATCGTTTGATTGCTGCATCATTGATGATTGTCATGACTTGACACATGGATTTACGCATTAAGATATGTTGTTTCCATGATATTTCTGGATTTGGGAACCGTGGATATTTCAAAAGAGAATATATAATTGTTTTAAAAATCCGGTTACCCTTGATATGATATTTCAGTGAGTCCACCATGCGTTTTCTCGATTCTGAGACGTGTGATATGTGAACCCGAATCGAGGAGTTGGATGAGGCCGATTGCGGGTATATGGTGGGCCCGGTATGGTACCCCGGGACGAGAACGGATCGCTGTGCAGTAGACGGTGAGCCTGGCAGAGGGACTACTACCTACCGGTGATTGGTTAGACCTGGCGGTTATCCGGAGGATACTGACCAGTGATGAGAGATAGATACGGGCCGATCCGTACTGCCGGGGCCGAGGGCCGATTCCGCAGACGGAGCCCGATACTTGAGGATTTGCGTGTCGATGCTAGACACGATGATTCATGATATTTTAGTGTGACGATGCTAGGCACCCATGATTCTATAAGATTTACAGGATTTAGGCATATGGATGGACACCGATTATTTTCCGTGTAGATATTATTATTCCCATGCTCGGCATTCAGTATTTTATATCTCATCCTGTATCTGTTGTACCTGATAGAGTACATTTGCTATGCACGATTATCGCATACCCTGCTCATCCTATATAGATGTCATTAGATTGCATTTGCTATGCACGATTATTGCATACCCTGCTCATCCTATATAGATGTCATTAGATTGCATTTGCTATGCACGATTATTGCATACCCTACTCATCCTATATAGATATCATTAGATTGCATTTGCTATGCACGATTATTGCATACCTTGCTCATCATATAGATGTTATTAGATTGCATTTGCTATGCACGATTATCGCATACCCTGCTTATCATTTAGAGATGTTAGATCGTATTTGATGCATGATTACTGCACATATAGTTCATCATATAGAAGTTATCTGTTGGTATAGATTAGAGTATCGCAGCACGTGCATACTCGCGATTACCTTTATATGTTATCTACTACTCACGAGTTGGCAACTCACCCCCGTTGTGCCACAGTGTTTGCAGGTTGCCCCTCGGAGTAGTTGCGGCAGGCTGCTTTCCTATATCTTTTGGCTACGGATACCACTGCAGTTGGTGCATGAGCTGTTTGCTGCTAGGTGGGTTTGTGGTATCCAGTTATTTCCATTGTACATATTTTGTATCTAGTACTCTCCATCTACTTTTATGTATTTGACTTAGAGACCAGTGTGAGGACGATGATGTATATTATTTTGTATTCTGGTGTCGAGCTCGTTGTGAGCCGACTTTACTTATGCAGTTCTTATCATGTGTGATGTTTTCCACTTATTGCTCTTTTCTTCGCTACGGCGTCGTATATTGTTATCGTGGTGGTTGTCTACTTAATGTTTTCTTAACATTTTAGCAAATGTTTCTATTCAATGTTTAAACACTCTATACTTTTACTGGTTTTGATTTTTGGGTTTCGGCTTACTTAGTCGCGTTACGCCTGTAGACGTTACGTGGTTAAGTGCCGGTCACGGGCCAAATTTTGGGTCGTGACAAAGTTGGTATCAGAGTGTAGGTTTTACCTTCGGAGTGTAGGATGACCCTGGTATGATGGAGTAGGTAGCTGCAGTAGAGTGGCGTAGCGTGCGTATGTTCCACGGCATACTCACGACACGGTACTCCGCCTAAACGACCTTAGAACTTATTGATTGAAATTTCTTCATGATTGTATACATCCTTGTGATTCGATTTCCGTATCCTCATCGAATCCTACGTTCTTTTCGGCCATTATGTCGCCAAGGACTACGAGGGCTCAGAGAGCGGCCGCGAGAGCCGAGATTCGAGTTGATTCGTCCGAGATGAGAACTGATCCGGGTAGTACCCTGTTGTACCAGAGCAGATTGTTCCTCCTGTAAGTGCACGGCGGCGCCCCGGCCGTCAATCCGACGCCGGAATGCGGAAGCGGTGAATAACTTAAATTTTGCGGACTTTGCAAACCGGCACCACCGCGCACTAAACTCCGGATCGTAACCATTAACAAGTCTAAGCTACTAACAAGAAAGGGAAGAGATGTACCGACTGATCCGAGTCCTCCGGTCTTCATCTCCACTCCGATCTCCTCGCGGGATCTCCGTCCGTCTCCTCCTCGTCGGAAAGGGCACCACATCGCCTGTAGCTTTTACGGGCTCCCACCTCAATACCGAGGCAACTCGGACGCGAAGCTGGCGAATCGACGCGTCCAAGATTTGCTGTAGGAAGTGTAGTGTAGAATCGTAGTCTCTTTTTGGGGTCTTGGAGTTGCCTTTAGATGGAGGGAAGAATGAAACTTTGGAGGCAAATGATGCTATCAATTTTTGCAAGGAAATGAGATGAACAAATGAAGCACACAAATGAACCTCTCATTTTTCCTCTCATCTAAATGTGTGGCCGGCCATATCATTTGGAGAATGGTGGAGATATCAATCAAAAAGCATGAAGGGAGGTTATTGTAGGAGATACAAAAGGGGTGACCACATACAAACATATACCATACTTTACCTTTTTCAAACCATACCCTTTCATGTCACAATAAAGCAAAAGCATGGAGCAAGATATGAAAGCCATCATAATCAATACTTTTACAAGAAGCCCCCTCCACAAATGTTATTTGCACAATTGCAAATAACCCCCTCCATCGGAAAAGTCCGGCCGGGAAAGAACAAAGGAAAACCGGCCGGAACGGAATGCAAACTGGCAACTCCAGAAAACTGGTCCCGTAATAAATTACAGGAAAACCCCGATACTGTGCATACACACCCGCATCTGTATTCCGTCCGGATACAAATGCAAAGAGACAAAATCTACACTGTACTAAACTAGGACCGGCTTAAACCAAAGCCGGCTAGTATAATCCGTTCAATCCTGATCCGTGCAATACCGCACGTATCTGATCGAACCCTGCCATAAACCTATACGGCAACTAGTACAAACCGTCCGATCCTGATCCGTGCAATACCGCACGTATCTGATCGGACCCTGCCATATCTCCATACGGCCTCTACAGCGTTTCGCCCGAAACTTGAGTAACTGAAAGTGTGGTGGACTCTAAAGACTCGTCAATAGTATGGCTGTGGATTTAACCACCAGCACGTCAGAGGTATAAGCCAATACGTGACGGGCCACCAGCTATTGACCAAAAGGGACGTCGATGAGCGAACTCATCCTGATACCCTACTGAGCCTGTCAGTGACAATATCCGTGCAGTCCGGTCCGTTCGTCTATGAGCATCGCATGGCGGGCCTAGGGGGTTGGTAAAAGTCAGACCCCCAAAAGCGGTACAAGTCGTGTCGGAGTGTAGCCCAGAACACCCTGAGATACTACTGGAATACCTACCAGTAAATCTCCTTGCCTTGGCCAAGGACTTTGTGTAATGGCTCTCCTAGACACAGCACGACCTCACCCCCAATACCGGGAGAGACGAACCCCTGAAGATACGCTCACTGCCTCCATGTGGCTCGGGACTGTACCCAACTAAAACCTGTTTGCACGACTCCTTTGAGCCGTGGTAGGGTAGTAATCAAAGTACAGTGGGAACTCACACGAGACAAATGACGATCCCCAGGTCGATGAACTAACCTGCACACATGTCACCAGGGAACTGCCATCTGACGTCTGGTATATGACCAACTAGCATGTTCCCGGCGAGTCCTGTCCGGTGTACTCATAACCCAATGAGCACCTGTATACATCTTAGGTGATCCAACTGACACCAGTGGCTTGTGAGACCGGCCACCGCCCCTCGTCGGGGTCTCGACTGTATACACTAGTCTACTAATGGAGTATCGATGCCCGGTCTCGAAACTCCCACGACTAGGGACCTTTTAAGGATATGCTTGTAGACCCCCAGCTCCCACTTATATGATCGCCCTCATACTGCTGGTGGTCAAGCAAGAATCCTAGGGGCTCTATCAACGTGTAATAGCGACATGTCAGGTCACCTAAAACAGTACACGATGATAAAGGTAAACCAGATAGCATACTATCATCTCGAGTAAGACTGTCCTACCGGGATAGGTCCTCCCTCAATCATTACAATCACGTACCTGTGACCTAATAATTGACTCTGAGGGCACTATCTCCAACAATCTCCCACTTGCACTCAAGGCTAATTATTGCGATGTCGCATACTCACAGCCCGTGTGATACCGAACATCCAACTCCTCTACTAGTCAGTCTCACAAAGCTCGTTTGCGGAACTATTGCGTTCGAGGAATAGCCTCAGTGAGTGGATCCGCTTAGTTGTTTCTTTCTATGTCTCTCTAAATCTCAAGTTCGCGGAGAAAACCCATCTCCCGAAATGAGCAATACCTGTCTTAGAATGTATCTGGATGTCTGATGGGACATAGCTCATAAATGAACTCCAAATCCAAACTTCTTAGACTGTATCGTCAACTGAACTTAATCAGTATCCTGCGCGCCATGCCTCCCTCAGTATTGCCTTGGATCACCTGTCCAAAATACTGCCCCTCGTCAGAAGGAAAACTATAACTCTGACAATCTCCTTGTCGTCCATGTCACCTTGGAAGCCTGGAATGATAACCGTCTCCTGAATGAGGCTGTCGTTATCATATCCTTAGAACATCCACTTATGTTCTAAAAATGCTTCCGACTGTTTCTCAGAATTGGATTAATGTCAACTTATTGCATCTAGTGCAAGAACAACATCTGGTGTGGTACTTGACATCTCATGATTGACTCAATTGCCTAAGCAAGTGATCTGCCAATCATGCACGTCCCTCTCCCCTTTAGTCTGTAAGACACCTTTGGAGAGGGTGACTCCATTACCTGCAGGTACACTACCGTGCCAGGAGTCGTCCATCCTAAATACTCTTAGAATGCTGTCAAGTACCCTGATTGGGAAACCACCCAAATCTAGATCTAAAACCATAGATCTAGTAACCAGTATGTCTGATATAAAATCCATGTCCTTTGTGGAGAAACCGCTGTGTGACGACCAAAGTATAACCGATCGTAGTAAAGGAATATCATTCCCTACTACCTTCTCAACAGATCCATCCCCTATTCTGATGACGTCAAACCTATGACTGTCACATCAGAAATAGATGATCTATCTCCGCTACATCTGCTTTAGTCTATAAATAGACATAAGCCTGATGTCCACCAATGCTTCCGCTGCTCCCACTGACTACGACAACCCTCTGGAAGAGTCATATAGACGTGCACTTCTAAAGCTAGTTTAGAACGACGCTATACTCATCCTCCTGCCGGGTCTCGCAGCCTGGAACAACAACAATGGCAAGTGTGGGTAAACAAGAACTTCCCCGTCACCGTCCTAGAGGCTACCGGAGTACCTCTCGGGTGCCTGAAGTTACCCACCTTATCTGCGGAGTGGCCAATGGAATGTCAATCCAGATTGAATCTTTAGGTTCCTTATCAAATCTTCAGTAATCGTTTGTGGTTCTGGAATCACTTCCAGTTCTACCATACTCCCACTACTGTTTTCTGAAAAAATCCATTTTTAATAAAACTGTGGCGAGTCTAGAACAATATCGCTATTGTTCATCCAGATGGTAGAAAATCAACCCTCGTCATAGCCTGGGTCAACCCACAAACAGCCATTACAGAAACGTGCCTTGAGTTGTCCAGTGTCTGGTTTTAATCATAAACCGGACAACTCCCCGTACCTTAACATCGTTAAGATATGAACTGTTCTATATCCAATATAGAAACAGAGGCACTGATTTAATTGAACCAGATTCAAATCATGCAGCTGTCCCCAGCGCATGTCAACTAAATGGAAGAAGGCCGATCAGCGTTACTCAACTTAGGAATACTTCCAATTATGAGTAACCTGAAAGAGAAGCAAGATCTCTTTATCATTACTATCAACTGAATACCATACACAAGCATCTACATCTTCGATCTCTTTGAAGAATCCCGATACTTGCTATACCTGGTTCTCTACTCTATTCAAATACCAATAACTTCTCCAAATTCGGACCCTGTGTTTCCACGAAACACTTGTCTAAAAACTAGAGAAGTCATAAGTAAACTGAATGTAGTACGAGGACCAACCCCTCTGTCCTGATGGACCCTGGACAACATACAATACTTTGTATAAGTCCCTTGAGTCTGATAACTCATTCACTGTGTGTCGTAGGTCGAAAACTGTACTTATGGTTAAGAAGAATTACACCGCTGTTTAATGCTCCTTACCTAACCATCCACTGATATAGGTAAATGTCGTAGACATAATTTCAGAAAGGTATATCTCACTCTATGAAAATAGACGTACAGATATATCAATTTGAAATTGGTGCATAACAGTGGATATTCAAAACCAAATATTTGCCGACCGGCAAACAGCCCAGGTGATTTCCTCAAATATCACCGATTACAACGAATCCCGATATGATGAGGATGATCACCCAATTCCCAATAACGTACTCCCACTCATCATCTGTAAAACCATACAGATGTGAGAATCATACCTGGTAAATACATACCCTGGAGTAAGTGTCTAATCGGGAAATCAGTTCTCTTTTAACATTACACAGTGAAACTGAAACATTGAAATGTTTCGATGGGGTATCCTGGTATTCCTAGTAATGCCTCTTCCATCATCACGTCTGTAACCTTGTAATTCTTTGCCACCTCTCCAAATCCCTTCATCTGTCTTTAGTCTTTACCTTCTGCACACCCCTTTAGGCCAAATGGTTTTCTTCCTTCCCTACCGTTCGGCACCAGCCTATGGTTTGGAAGAAGACTATCCAATAAGCATAATGGGTGTACTGTCCCAATCCTAGGAACACTCGCAATGAGAGAGGGTGAAGATAAAAGACAACCGAATAAACCTTATTCCTATTTCTCCTGAACCAGAATCCATCCCCGAACTGGAACAAGTTCCATTCGAGTTCGTATATAACCATACGATGGAGTATCCAAATAAACTGTGGATCTTCGTAGTGATACGGAGTGTCCTGGAGAAATACAAAGGTGATGTGGGAGTGGTAACGAAATATTTGGTTTGGTCGTGAATGGCAGTCGCAATTTACTTTGCCCTCTTACTAATCCCTTGCTTTGTCTGAACTTAATACCTTCTGTACACCGTTTAGGCTAACTGGTTTTCTTCATTCCCTACCGGTCGGCACCAGCCTATGGTTTGGAAGAAGACTATCCAATTTGCGTAATAGGTGTACTACTCCTAAACCAAGGAGTACTCGCAACCTGAGAGAAGGTGAAAAGAAAAGACAACTGAATAATCCTATCCGTTTTCTCCAGAACCGGAAACCATCCTCGAATCCCTTCGAGTTCGTATCTAACCATACGATGGTTTTGTCCAATGGAAGTGGACGTTCGTAGTAATACGGGGTGTCCTGGAGAAAAGGGTAAAAGTAGGAGTGGCAATGAGGTCTGCAACTCTGACAATCCAAAAGCCAGTGTTTA
The DNA here is from genome assembly GCA_030015575.1 of Agapanthus africanus. Classification (NCBI taxonomy): domain Eukaryota; kingdom Viridiplantae; phylum Streptophyta; class Magnoliopsida; order Asparagales; family Amaryllidaceae; genus Agapanthus; species Agapanthus africanus. Next base: position 335,002,095 of record CM057349.1, read on the forward strand.
AGAAGGTTCGGTCAACTTGGTCACTGAGTCATAGTCTAAGGGTCGGGTCTATGGTCGCTGCCAAAGAGAGAGAGAAAAGAAACACTCAGCGTGCACTCTAACCTAGATCAGAATGGTTACCAATTTATCTAATCTGGAAACCTCCCACTGTACCTCAAATTCTTCTCCAAACCTAAAAGAAGAATTAGTCGGGGTCACCCGAGGAGTAAACTAACTCATCAGTGGGAATCGGGATCCAACTATCATCGCATGATAACGTGACGGAATCCGCTCACGGTATCACACTCCAGAAGGTATGCGCATATCTGGCAAGTTTCAGTACTTTTGAAACTCCCGATGTGATTTCTGCCCCATGCTCTTATGACCTTGACTAAGGCCAACAAATCATAAGTCACATGTCAAGTTCTACCCGTCATTGTCCAGGTTGATTTGAACCCACCCGTACAAGCCCTTGACTAAGGCCAACAAGGCTATACGACTGTCCCAAACCAACGCATCTATCTATGCAGCATATGAATACCCAATAGCTACCAAACACTGTGCCTTGACTAAGGCCAACAAACACAGCTTGAATACTATTGACTACCCATATGAAACGACGGAGGGCTACGAATGGTTTCTGGCGAAAACCTTTAACGTAAAGAACTTGATATCGTCGAAGGAACGGATAGCTTTTTGAAAATATAGTGACGAAAACCGTTGCTAAAGAGGTCACTCCCGGTGAAGGGATCTCGGCTCTTTCCCCGTAGAATGGGGTGCAGGATATTCCAAATGAATACCGCGATGCAAAGCAAAAGCAATCGGCTATAGTGAAGTTAATGCCCTGACGCAAACTTTCTGTCCAAGGGGTCACTCCCGGTGAAGGGATCTCGGCCCTTGCCTCGTCGACTGAGGAGCAGGATATTCTAAATGAATACCGCGATGCAAAACAAAAGTGAACGTCCTTGCAATAACAGCTTTTTGAAAAGTGTTCCAACAACATCAGATTAGGTTTGTTTATAACTTTGCATTGATCCGAATCAATGCAGTCCCATCAATTGATCATACCAAAAAGAACGAAAATATACTGATGTACGTATATGCCATCCGCATTCGCCACTGGGTCCCGTCATCACCCGTTAGGTTAGCTAACTAACGACAGAGCGGGGACTGGACTAGCGCGGATGAAAAACATATACAACATCTACTAATATATATACCAATATATAGTATTTCGCTCAAGGCGTGAATAAAATGCAACATCACAGAAATGTACAGCATCACAGAAACAATACAGATATCTGGGATCCCCGGGTTTCACAGAGCCACTGCTGAAACCCGACGTTCCCCTGGTCGTGTGGATAGCCTGTGCAATGAAATCCTAGACCCCTACGGGCGCGGCAAGTCACCCGCCAAAACCTGAAGCGAGGCAGCCCCCTTCAGCACCGTGAATGGACCACCCAGCACTTCACGGAATCCGGCAACTTGGGCACCCCTCCTGGGTCAACCTGTACCCCCTACGAGTGCGGCGAATAGCCCGCCAATCCTAGAGTGAAGCCCCCTCCGTCTCAATGCCATGAGATGCGGGCTTGTTGCCTTCTAGAACCCGGCCATCCGTGCACCCCACCGCGGGGTAATCCTAGTACAGAAAGTAAAATATACATACACCGGGTACATCGACCGCAACCAGGTCGTGCCCCAAAATAATAATACAGTCAGGCAGTGACGGCAGTCCACATGTCGGACGCTCGCCCCGCAATATCAAATGTACATAATACAACAAAACTGTACTAGCATTGCATCCAGGCTATCCCCCACGACCGATCCGCAACATCACAGCAAATACATAGAACATCAACGTGAAAGTCACGTTCGCAAATCCGTCTAACCGGGCTATAGCAGTTAGACCGGATTTACCGATCGAGTGACATTCACGGTCGCAGATATAATGTAAATACTGTGAAAAATGTGTTTAAAAAATTTCCGATTGATCAAACAATTAACAAGTGGGCCCCAAAGAAAACTGTAGCACTCACAGAAACAATTGGCCCAACTTTAATATTCCAAAGCCCATATTTTAAGCCCAGAAGGCCTCTGTAAAAAAATGGTGAAGTGATGTGAATAGTGCGCGGCGGAAGGGCCGCACAAAGGGGGTTTTCGCGGCGGTTCCGCGCTCCAACTGTGGAGTTACTTCGTCAAATTTTTACAGAACTCTTAGATTTTCCAGTACATCAATATTTTACAACCTGAAAAAATTTTCGAGACCAAAAATTTTCAACAGAAACTGTCGTGGGCAAATACGGGTTTTTGGACATTTCGATCGATCGGAACTGAAAAACACATTACACAAAGCTAGACTAAGTTAATGGCGAGGCTCTGATACCACTGTAAGTGCACGGCGGCGCCCCGGCCGTCAATCCGACGCCGGAATGCGGAAGCGGTGAATAACTTAAATTTTGCGGACTTTGCAAACCGGCACCACCGCGCACTAAACTCCGGATCGTAACCATTAACAAGTCTAAGCTACTAACAAGAAAGGGAAGAGATGTACCGACTGATCCGAGTCCTCCGGTCTTCATCTCCACTCCGATCTCCTCGCGGGATCTCCGTCCGTCTCCTCCTCGTCGGAAAGGGCACCACATCGCCTGTAGCTTTTACGGGCTCCCACCTCAATACCGAGGCAACTCGGACGCGAAGCTGGCGAATCGACGCGTCCAAGATTTGCTGTAGGAAGTGTAGTGTAGAATCGTAGTCTCTTTTTGGGGTCTTGGAGTTGCCTTTAGATGGAGGGAAGAATGAAACTTTGGAGGCAAATGATGCTATCAATTTTTGCAAGGAAATGAGATGAACAAATGAAGCACACAAATGAACCTCTCATTTTTCCTCTCATCTAAATGTGTGGCCGGCCATATCATTTGGAGAATGGTGGAGATATCAATCAAAAAGCATGAAGGGAGGTTATTGTAGGAGATACAAAAGGGGTGACCACATACAAACATATACCATACTTTACCTTTTTCAAACCATACCCTTTCATGTCACAATAAAGCAAAAGCATGGAGCAAGATATGAAAGCCATCATAATCAATACTTTTACAAGAAGCCCCCTCCACAAATGTTATTTGCACAATTGCAAATAACCCCCTCCATCGGAAAAGTCCGGCCGGGAAAGAACAAAGGAAAACCGGCCGGAACGGAATGCAAACTGGCAACTCCAGAAAACTGGTCCCGTAATAAATTACAGGAAAACCCCGATACTGTGCATACACACCCGCATCTGTATTCCGTCCGGATACAAATGCAAAGAGACAAAATCTACACTGTACTAAACTAGGACCGGCTTAAACCAAAGCCGGCTAGTATAATCCGTTCAATCCTGATCCGTGCAATACCGCACGTATCTGATCGAACCCTGCCATAAACCTATACGGCAACTAGTACAAACCGTCCGATCCTGATCCGTGCAATACCGCACGTATCTGATCGGACCCTGCCATATCTCCATACGGCCTCTACAGCGTTTCGCCCGAAACTTGAGTAACTGAAAGTGTGGTGGACTCTAAAGACTCGTCAATAGTATGGCTGTGGATTTAACCACCAGCACGTCAGAGGTATAAGCCAATACGTGACGGGCCACCAGCTATTGACCAAAAGGGACGTCGATGAGCGAACTCATCCTGATACCCTACTGAGCCTGTCAGTGACAATATCCGTGCAGTCCGGTCCGTTCGTCTATGAGCATCGCATGGCGGGCCTAGGGGGTTGGTAAAAGTCAGACCCCCAAAAGCGGTACAAGTCGTGTCGGAGTGTAGCCCAGAACACCCTGAGATACTACTGGAATACCTACCAGTAAATCTCCTTGCCTTGGCCAAGGACTTTGTGTAATGGCTCTCCTAGACACAGCACGACCTCACCCCCAATACCGGGAGAGACGAACCCCTGAAGATACGCTCACTGCCTCCATGTGGCTCGGGACTGTACCCAACTAAAACCTGTTTGCACGACTCCTTTGAGCCGTGGTAGGGTAGTAATCAAAGTACAGTGGGAACTCACACGAGACAAATGACGATCCCCAGGTCGATGAACTAACCTGCACACATGTCACCAGGGAACTGCCATCTGACGTCTGGTATATGACCAACTAGCATGTTCCCGGCGAGTCCTGTCCGGTGTACTCATAACCCAATGAGCACCTGTATACATCTTAGGTGATCCAACTGACACCAGTGGCTTGTGAGACCGGCCACCGCCCCTCGTCGGGGTCTCGACTGTATACACTAGTCTACTAATGGAGTATCGATGCCCGGTCTCGAAACTCCCACGACTAGGGACCTTTTAAGGATATGCTTGTAGACCCCCAGCTCCCACTTATATGATCGCCCTCATACTGCTGGTGGTCAAGCAAGAATCCTAGGGGCTCTATCAACGTGTAATAGCGACATGTCAGGTCACCTAAAACAGTACACGATGATAAAGGTAAACCAGATAGCATACTATCATCTCGAGTAAGACTGTCCTACCGGGATAGGTCCTCCCTCAATCATTACAATCACGTACCTGTGACCTAATAATTGACTCTGAGGGCACTATCTCCAACACCTCCTACGACAGATCAGATCGCTAGACTAGTGACAGAGATGCAGGACTTGCGCCAGACGATGAGCTCACTGGTGGAGGCCGTTTGAGCGCAGCGACAGGAGGTTGTCACCCCTGTTATCCAGTTGTTCCTTGCGATCATCATGCAGTAGTCCGTCACCTACATAGCACCAGTAGAGGCAGCCCCAGTTTACGAGACACGTTTTTCAGAGACTTTGAGAGTTCCAGAACAGTTGAGTAATCGTACTGGTGTACCAGCCCAGAGCAGAGGCTTAGGACGAGGACAGTTGTTCAGCTCTCATCCCTAGAAAGGTCAGCAGTCTGCGCGTGGATATTTCCGATGCGGAAGCCTTCAACACTTCGTCAGGCATTGTTCCTTAGCACCACGTCAGGATCGTATTCTGAGACGTCATGGACGCGGAAGGTTCGCGCAGAAGGGGTCAGTCTAGTAGAGGAGGAGTTCGGTCAGTCGCAGGTGAAGGGCAGGGACAAGTTTTCGCTTCGACCCATCGGGATGCGAGGGCGTCCAATGCAGAGTTTTCAGGTATCCTTAATTAGTATGGTCTTTTGATGTATTTGTTTGATCCGGATCCATGCACTCGTATGTTTCCACACTTCGTGCCGAGTTTAGGACGAGAGTCGTGTTAAGTAGATCAGCCGTTTGTTGTGTTAACTTCTGTCAGCGATTCTTTTGTTGCGCGACACGTAATTCGGTCGTGTGCCAATCGGATAGGAGATAGAGATTCGTCTGTCGTTTTGATCCTTCTAGAGATGTTGAACTTGGCGTTCTCCTGGGCACGGACTGGTTAGCTACGTGCTAGGCGTTGTAGACTACCATGAGGAAACCGTTAGGTTTTGTTTTTCCCGGCGAGTCAGTTCTTGTTGTGCAGGTGGATAGTTGTGCCGCCTCTCACAGCTTGAATTCAGCCTTTTTCGCTAGTCGGCTTTTGAGGAGATGTCGTGGATTCTTGGCGTTCATTCGTGACACCGTAGCCACAGTTGGTTTGTAGGACCGGTTTTCTTTCGTGCGAAAGTTTTCCGACGTTGTTCTAGATGAGCCGGCGAAGCTTAAGGAGCTTAAGGATCTGCTGCAGAGTTGTTTGTTGGGGTAGTTTCGTGCGTCTGAGTGTTTCGCATTAGGAAGCTCCTATTTCTGTTCGTCAAGGAGAAAGACGACAGATTGAGGTTGCGTATTGATGGATCGTCAATTGAACCGGCTTACGGTGCGGATAGGTATCCCTTCCTCGCAGTGGCGATTTCTTCGATCAGCTCCAGAGTGTGAGATATTTTCTAAGTTGTTTGGGATCGGGTCATCATTGTTGCGGGTTCGGAGTGATGACATTCCAAAGACTGCCTTATGCGTGCTACGGGCTTTGTGTGTTTTGGTGTGTCATTGGATTCACCAATGCCCTAGCAGTATTCGTGGATGTGATGAACCGGATTTCTTCAGCCCGTTCCTCGACCAGTTATTGTTGTATTATTTACGACATTCTGGTCTATTTAATGTGTCTTGAGGGATAGGAGTAGCACTTGAGGATTTGTTTTGCGGACACTGGGAGAGCCCAGCGGTTTGCTAGATTCTCGGAGTGTTCCTTCAGGCTCATTGTGTTGACTCCTTGGTCTTGTAGTTACGGGAGACGGTTTTTGTATGGTTCCGAGAAAGATCGTGGCCGTACAGATTATGCCCAGGCTTGTGAGCAGGACGGAGGTCCGCAGATTTTTGGGCTTAGCAGGTTTTTACAGCCGTTTCGAGCAGGATTGCTAATGTATGACTGAATTGACTAGAACGGAGGTTTCTTTCTTTGGACTGAGATTTGTGTGCGGAGTTTCGGCAGTTGAAGATTCGGTTAACAACTGCATCAGTTCTTTCTTTACTTTTTGGTTCGGGCGACTTGTGGTTTAACTGTGATGGTTCGTGAGTAGGGCTCGAATATGTACTGAGGTGACACAATGGAGTTATCGCTTTTGCTTCCCTACATTTAGAGGAAGTACGAGAAGGATATTCCACTCATGATCTGGAGATGGCCGCGGTGGTTTCGCGTTGGAGATTTGGAGAAGACTACTTGTTCGAGAGTCATGTTAGATTTTCACGGACCACCAGAGCTTAATGTACATCTTCCTGCAGCGGATTTTGATTGTTGTGATAGTCCTCCGCAGATTTACAGTTCATGTGCGATCGTTGAGTACAGCTTAAGTTCGTCTCTACTGAGGGGACAGCTTGCTCATGTCCGCACCCGACCACTTTTCTTTAATCACTTTCGCGAAACACTGCCCGCCGACGCCCGTTCGTCAGAGATACTTGAGCCTGTTCGGCTGGGAAATGATTCGGAGTCCTTGATTTGTGACAAGGGTGTGCTAAGTTTAGAGACGCGTTTGCGTACCTGATATTATTGGGTAGAGACGTGAAATCCTAGAGCAGGCACATGGTCAACTCTCTGTACTCATTCAAGTCCCACCAATATTTAACGTGACTTATGAGATAGTTACGGGTGGGCAGGAATGGAAAAAGAGAAGTCTCGGGATTCGTTTCAAGGTGTCTGTCTTGTTGTGGGCTTGGGTTGAGCAACTGAGACCGGCTGGAGAGTGCAACCTTTAACCGTTCCGAAGAGGGAATGGGAGCAGGCCTCCACAAATTTCGTTATGGTGTCTACCCAGGTTTAGTCAGGGTGTGACTCCATTCAGATGCTTGTCGTCCGGTTATACTCAGTTTGCTCAGTTGTTCTTTGTTAAGTTGGTGCGTACGTATTAATTGTTGTCGGCAGTTGGGAATCGTCACTCGCTATTGTTAAGGTTCTCCTTCGATAGCAGTTATCAGGAGACACTCCAATTGGCAACCTTTAGGTTTAGGGATTAGGTCGTGTCGATCACCAGTCTGTTTTTCTAACTCCGCGTTATAGGATTTTTGGATCTCAGCTTGTCTAGAGATTTCGGAGATGATCCAGTTGTTTTAGGTCAGGATGGGAATTGTCCATTTCGGACAGAGGTCATATGCTGACCAAGATGGTCGCAGATTCGAGTTCGCAGTGGCAGATCATGTATTCTTATGGATTTTTCCGATAAATGACGTGTTGAGTTTTGGGAAGCCTATCCCAGGATGGCAGGTCTTTTTAAGATCCTTAAAGCGAGTTAATATCGTTGCCTTTAATTTGGCACTTTCACCCAGATTATTAAGAATTCACCCCGTATTTTTCGTGTCGATACCTTGCAATTACCTTCATGACCTTTCTTACTTGATTCAGCACCAGACCATTTAGTTCGAGCGCGATCTTTCGTTCACCAAGCAGCCAGTCGTAATATTGGACCGGCAGGTGAAGAAACTTCGATCGAAGATCTTGCAATCAGTGAAGGTGCTTTGGCGCAGCCCGAATGGTGAAGAGATCACTTGGGAGGGCGAGATGCGGAAGAAGTTCCCTCATCTTTTCGAAGGTACACGTAGCAGTATATTTTTAAATTCGGAGACGAATTTCTTTAAGGGGGGAAGATTGTAACACCTTAGGATGTGTTTAGTGGCTAATTATATTTCAATATATAGTTTTTAATAAAAGTTTACCGAATTGAGTTCCAAATATTTTATCCTATTTAATGAATATTTAGTAGATTTTTTCTAGGCTTGCAAATACTTGTGCATGCAATTTAGGGCTTATTTGGGGTTAAACCATGATTAACAAGCATAGTGGAGTAACCCATTTTCTTTAAGTTAATTGATTCTTATTAAGTATTTTGGGTTTTATTTATGTGTTGTTTTTTTTATGGAAAAAGGATTTGAAATTCTTTTGTGTTGACTTGGAGGGAGAAAGAGAGAAAGAAAGGGTATGGTCTTCATGGCATGAGCCATGCTCATTAAATGAAGAGAGAGGGGGGTTTGAATTGTGAGCTCTCATTCTTTCTCTTTTGTTAACTCTTTCTCACTTCTCTCTCTCACTCACACACACACACACACTTCACTCTGCAGCAGCAGAAGTTGCAGCAGCAGCACCAGCAGCAAAAACAACAGCAGCAGCAGCAGCAGCAAAAGCAGCAGCAGCAGCAAAAACAGCAGCATGCATCAGCAGCAGCAGCCCCCAGCACAAGCAGCAGCACCTCTTCTCCTCCTCCTTTCTCCTTGCACCTAGGGTCTAGTAAGGTATAATTTTTGAGCCTAACTCTCTAGTTTGCTTAGCGTGTGTGTTAAATAATTTCGATTAGTGTTAAAAGTGAGATTTTGTGCTTGTAATAGTGATTTGTGTAGACTTTTGGTTAAGTGATGTTAGTGTTGGTTAGCCTAGCCTAATTAAGTGTTATTAGGGCCAAGTAAATCTAGATAAACCCCAGATTTCACCAAAATACCATAGGGTTTCTTTTTGTGCAAAATTTAGCGTTTTTAAGCGAGATTTCACATTTCTGTGATCTGCTATAGACCCGGGCACTTCAGATAAAATCTGAGTTAACTGTAGCTTACCTGAGAGACCCTGACCACACCACCAGAGTACGAGACCCCCATTCAACTTCCAAGCCGCCGATTTATTCCTTCTGGCCGCAAATTGCGGCCAGACTTGGGAGATAGGTGTTAGGGTTTTGTCTAAGGTAGTCTGCTGTGTTTCCCAGTGTCTTGGCATATGCAATTTTGTAAGTTTCTCTCTGTAGGAAAATCTGGGACGATATATCGCTTTTCTAGTACGTTTAGTTCGCGCGATACGTGCGATACGTGAGTGGATTCTGTGATCCAGCGTGTCGCGGCGTGTCGGGATAGTTTTAGACGCGTATACACACGTTTTAGCGTATCGTACACAAGCGCGTTTAGTTCGCGACGCGAGTGTATCGTTTGACTTCAATATCGCGTTTTGCGAGATATTTGCTTATGTAGATTTTCCTTGTATGAATTCTAGGTTCGCAGACGGGTACGTCGGACGAAGCAAACAAAGGGAAGCAGGTGGTCGGCTAGGAGTAACGCACGACCAGATGAGTAGATTTAACATCTACGGAGAAATCGCCCGTATGGCGTTAAGAGTCAGGGCGTGTTAGGATATTTAGTCGTAGATGTTTATGTGGACTAGTAGCATACTTTCTTGTCGCATATAGAAATGATAGTATAGAACACTGCACTGTCACTAACGGTTCAAGCTGCACGAGCACTATTTGTATGTTACACTCACACCGTTAGTGATTGCCATGACACTCGCACTATAGGATTGCTACGCATTATACATATCGTTTGATTGCTGCATCATTGATGATTATCATGACTTGACACATGGATTTACGCATTGAGATATGTTGTTTCCATGATATTTCTGGATTTGAGAACCGTGGATATTTCAAAAGAGAATATATAATTGTTTTAAAAACCCGGTTACCCTTATGATATTTCAGTGCGTCCACCATGCGTTTTCTCGGTTCTGAGACGTGTGATATGTGAACCCGAATCGAGGAGTTGGATGAGGCCGATTGCGGGTACATGGTGGGCCCGGTATGGTACCCCGGGACGAGAACGGATCGTTGTGCAGTAGACGGTGAGCCTGGCTGTCACGCCCCACTTCTCAGAGTACGCTAGATTGGGCACGTGACATAGCCAACCATGCTACCTGTGGGTAGAAAGTATCCATCCACAGTCACATTACGGCTGTAGGGATATCAAGAACAAGATAAAACTATCTAAAACATGTCCATAATCCAAAATAACAGGAGTCAATAATAAATAAATGCGGAAGCAAATGATCCAATACAAATAACTGAAAAGTGTCCCATAATGCGGGCTCACATCAGGAAATAAATGCAGGAAATATAACTAACTACTACTGAACTCACAGCTCAGCCTGCTGGCTGAAGTACTCCTGCTCGGACTGCAACAGCGGTACGGAATCTGGGCCATGCAAAACCCAGACGTCAGCGCGTCATGTCAACCAGTAATATAATATGAACAGTGTAATAGGCAATGCAGAAATAAACATGAATAAAGAATAGTATGAAACAAGCAGTGCAGGGTAGTGTGCAGTGGGTAACTAAACTGTTCTATCGGGTTTTCTATTCTAAAGTCTTTGAAATCAATTTGAGTAATCCTCCATGTAACTCAAAGGATATGTCCCGTTACCCCCCGGGACCACGGATCAGGAATATGGGAACCAATAGTGGTTCTGTCCCGTTACCCCCCGGGACCACGGATCAGGAAAATGTAAGAGTCGCGAATGGCTCTGTCCCGTTACCCTCCGGGACCACGGATCAAGTAATACCCTTTTAAGTTACACTTTAGTTTACACTTTTGATTTCCCCATACCCCCAAGTTATATGTGTCAGGTCAGGAATTCAGTAGTCAAGGACTAATGCCAACATAGGATCAGGTAACAGCAGGTTTGTCTGGATAGACAACAGGAATGGTCCATGAGGACTACACGTCGGGTTTGTTGGCATTAGGCACGCGATCAGGTAACAGGTCAGGTCATGGTACATCAGGTCAAGTCAACAGTAAACGGTACCATGTCAGGTGTATCGTGTAGCAATGTCAAGTCAAGGTACGAACGCATCGAGGGTGTACTCACAAACAGATATATAATCGAACAGGGGATTGACAGCAGAAAACGAGCAATAAATTAAACAATAATAAGCAGTTCATTCAATCACAATAGTGCATTAATACAGAGCAGCCGTTTTATTATATTAACAGGTTTTGAGCACCCTTAGCGGTGTAACAGTTTAAAGGATGATGCAATACCGTTATATCAAGCCTTTGAATACGAATATCCGAATGTAATAGAACTACATGGGAAAGTGCTACAATCTATTAAACGGTAAAATGTGATTAACGGGTAAACTTGGTTCTTAGGTTAAAAGTAGCAAATTGTAATTTCTATGTTAACTGTAAAATGATATATGTCATATTGCAACCAAATGAGAAAATAACTATACCGAGTTAAGTTTTACAGGTTTAATGAGTCAAACATATATAATTGTATAGTATAGCATGTAGCAAGTGATACTTGCCTCGACGGGTCGCGAACCGGGAAAAACGGAACGTAACGTCGGCGGGGAAACTCGCGACGGACGCACGGTTCACGGAAAGAACCCAAACGACGAATAGTGGAACCACACGGGTCGGGGTACCTCGCTGGAACGTCGGGACGCGTCGCCGGCACGGCCGGATTCCGGCGAGATCAAAAACAGAGAACGTCAAGAGTTGCGATCAAGAAAAGAAATGGAAAATAAAGAAGAAAGGGAAAGATGATGGAGAGGGAAGGCTTACAATGGTCTGTGGGACGGGTGGCGACGGTCGACCTCGTCGACGGAGCTCCGGCGGCCGACCAACAGTGACTGTGAAGACCTACAGATCACCAAGGAACATAGAAAGGAGGAGGGAAGAAAATGAGAAGGAAGGAGAAAGAAGAAACTTACTGAAAGGACGAGCGAGGCCGGGGAGGCGGATTGAGATCGCCGGCGGTGACTCAAACGGTGCGACGGGTGAGCAGGGATGGGTGCAGGTGGCCGCGGCTATGGCGTAGGGTGCACGGGAACGTGGGGAAAGGAGGAAGGATGAGACGAGGTCGAGGAGGCAAGGATCCCGGCGGTGCTAGCGCCGGCGTCGGAGCTGCGGTGGCGGCGGGCACGGTGGCTAGGGCTAGGGCTTGCGATGGGTTCTCGGGAAAATTGTGAGAGGAGGAGGAATGGATATATATATAGGGGAGAGAGAGAGGAAGTTAGAGAGAGAGAGAAAGAGAAAGGTAGAGAGAGAAAGAGAGACGTTAGAGGGAGAGAGAGAGGAATAGTGGAGGGGGCCCACGGGGTTATAAACCCACGTTGATTGGCTGTGCAAAAGATTGCAATAGTTTTAAGAAAATTTTTAAAAGATTTAGAAGATTAATCAGTTCAGAGATTGGTTAATTATTAGATTATGCGATGGTTTTAATATTTTATTAATTTGGGATTTTGGCGCCAAATGAAACATTTCCAAATCGCGCCCGGGTTGCGTCCAAAAATTTGAAATTTAAATAATAGGATTTTAAGCGGGTTCCAAATTTTAAAATGAAATGTTTTATGATGAAAAAGCCTACCCCAAGTCGGACACCTGTACACGCGCGTAGTCGTCCAAACTCGCCCGTTTCACCGAACGGGATGAGGACTCGACGCACGGACGCTACCACGCGGCTAGGGGTGACGAGTAGGCCAAGATAGATATTTTTAATTTTATTTTAGGTGCTAAAATTTGTTATATGCAGAAATGACTTAGCCAGATAAAATTTTACAGTAAGACCCAAATAAGCAAGATAAATGAAATGAGTAATATCTAACACTCAACCAGTAACAGAAAAAATAGTAGTATTGGGCTCGGGTATTACACTGGCAGAGGGACTACTACCTACCGGTGATTGGTTAGACCTGGTGGTTATCCGGAGGATACTGACCAGTGATGAGAGATGAATACGGACCGATCCGTACTGCCGAGGCCGAGGGCCGATTCCGCAGACGGAGCTCGATACTTGAGGATTTGCGTGTCGATGCTAGACACAATGATTCATGATATTTTAGTGTGATGATGCTAGGCACCCATAATTCTATAAGATTTACAGGATTTGGGCATATGGATAGACACCGATTATTTTCCACGTTGATATTCCGTGTAGATATTATTATTCCCATGCTCAGCATTCAGTATTTTATATCTCATCATGTATCTGTTGTACCTGATAGAGTACATTTGCTATGCACGATTATTACATACCCTGCTCATCCTATATAGATGTCATTAGATTGCATTTGCTATGCACGATTATTGCATACCCTGCTCATCATATAGATGTCATTAGATTGCATTTGCTATGCACGATTATTGCATACCCTGCCCATCCTATATAGATGTCATTAGATTGCATTTGCTATGCACGATTATTGCATACCCTGCTCATCCTATATAGATGTTATTAGATTGCATTTGCTATGCACGATTATTGCATACCCTGCTCATCCTATATAGATGTTATTAGATTGCATTTGCTATGCACGATTATTGCATACCTTGCTCATCATATAGATGTTATTAGATTGCATTTGCTATGCACGATTATCGCATACCCTGCTTATCATTTAGAGATGTTGTTAGATCGTACTTGATGCATGATTACTGCTCATATAGTTCATCATATAGATGCTATTTGTTGGCATCGGTTAGAGTATCGCAGCACGTGCATACTCACGATTACCTTTATATGTTATCCACTACTCACGAGTTGGCAACTCACCCCCGTTGTGCCACAGTGTTTGCAGGTTGCCCCTCGGAGTAATTGTGGCAGGCTGCTTTCCTATATCTTTTGGCTACGGATACCACTGCAGTTGGTGCATGAGCTGTTTGCTGCTAGGTGGGTTTGTGGTATCCGGTTATTTCCATTGTACATATTTTGTATCTAGTACTCTCCATATACTTTTATGTATTTGACTTAGAGACCAGTGTGAGGACGATGATGTATATTATTTTGTATTCTGGTGTCGAGCTCGTTGTGAGCCGACTTTACTTATGCAGTTCTTATCATGTGTGATGTTTTCCACTTATTGCTCTTTTCTTCGCTACGGCGTCGTATATTGTTATTGTGGTGGTTGTCTACTTAAGGTTTTCTTAACATTTTAGCAAATGTTTCTATTCAATGTTTTGAACACTCTATACTTTTACTGGTTTTGATTTCTGGGTTTCGGCTTACTTAGCCGCGTTACGCCTGTAGACGTTACGTGGTTAAGTGCCGGTCACGGGCCAAACTTTGGGTCGTGACAGTATGTGATACTCTTAGACGAAGAGATCGGACTGTACGGAAATTGTCACAGATAAGCTCAGTAGGGGTTCGAATGAGCTTACTCGTCAGCCTTCCTTTTCGACCGGTTCCTGGGTAGCCGTTACGTACAGCTAGTGCCGCTGACGTGCTTGTGGTTATGGATTTATCCAGTAACTCACTGCCGGCGTACTGTCGAGTCTTTAGAGTCCTATACAGAGAGTTTCTCTGGTTCAGGCGAAATGATGTAGTATCTGTATTTTGATACGTGCAGGGTTCCGATCAAATGAGGGTACTAGCTACCCGGACTTTTGATTGGACGGTTGATAATACAGCAGACTTAGGATTAGCCGAATTATTAAATCAGGTATTGATTTAATAATTTATATATATATATATTTCAATATGTATATTCTAGTATTATGTTCTTTGTATTATTTGCTCTTTGAGTGTTCGTATTTTGATACGAATACGGGTATGTATATACGGTAAAGTGTATTTCGTATTTATACTGAAAGACGTTCTAGAAGGAGGACACATCATGTATTTTCCATATTTTTGTAAAATGGAAATGAGGTGTAAAAGAGAGAATGAGGTGAGAATGGTGAGAACCATACTTGAATAATATTGACAAATGAATTGTATATTCATTTGTGCAAACTATTGAAGAATGGCTGTGATATTATATTGAAAAATGATTTATACAAAACCATGGTTGATATTTTTCTCTCATGAGGTTTTTCATTCTCATCATTTTTGTTCTCTCTCCTCACTAGCCCCTTTCTTGAGCTCCTCCTTCATCTTCCTTCCTACCCTCTCATGAGTTGAGAAACAAGGATGGAAGAGAGATAGAAAATTACTTGAACTCACTACATCACTAGACACTCTAGATTAGCAACCTAGAGGTTTTAGTTGCTCCACTAGATATTTAGTGTGGAGCTAGAGCCATGAACCACATCTCTCGGGTGGATCATCTTTGACGAAGGAAGACCCACGGTCAAGCTCGATCAATAAGACCTCAAAGAGCTAAGGAAGAGAGTAGAAGACCGAAGGACACGGATCTTTTGGTATAACTCTCTTTACATAGTAGTTAGAACTCTTCTAGTTTACTAGTTTAATATTTAGTCAGATTCTAAGTAGTTGTTTCTAGTGCCAAATTTTTAAAAGCCAAAGTTTTTTCGTTCCGCAACGGCCGCGGTAAGCGGCTAGGGCGCTAGGAACCCTAACACAACACATTATAGATACAAAATGGGTTTTCAAGAACAAGTTTGATGAATTTGGTGTGATCACTAGGAACAAGGCAAGACTCATAACACAAAATTACAATCAAGAGGAATATATTGATTTTGATGAAACTTTTGCTCCGGTAGATAGATTAGAAGCCATTCACATTTTACTCTCATATGCATGTTTTAAAGATTTCAAAGTCTATCAAATGGATATTAAAAGTGCTTTTTTGAATGGTGTTCTTAAGGAGGAAATTTTTGCGAAACAACCGTTCGGTTTTTAAGATTTTAAATATCATAATCATGTTTACAAGTTGCATAAAACTTTGTATGGTTTGAAACAAGCTCTTAGAGCTTGGTATGTTAGATTATGCACTTTTCTACTTGAAAATGGTTTTACAAAGGGCAAGATTGACACCACACTTTTTATCAAAAAGAAAAATGATGAGATTTTGTTTGTTCAAATTTTTTAGATGATATTATTTTTGGATCCACTAATGAATCTCTATGTAAGGAATTCGCCCATAGCATGCAAAAAGAATTTGAAATGAGTATGATGGGTGAACTCAATTATTTTCTTGAACTCCAAATCAAGCAACTCAAGGATGTCATCTTCATAAATCAAGCCAAGTATACAGAGGAGCTCATCAAGAAGTTTGATCTTGAAAATATGAAGCCAAGCAACACTCCTATGACCACTACAATTAAGTTTTCAAAAGATGAAACCGACAAGGATGTGGACATCACTAAATATCACGGTATGATCGGTAGTTTACTTTACTTAACCGCTAATATACCCGATATAATGTTTAGTGTTTGCTTGTGTGCTCATTTCCAATCGTGTCCTAAGAAATCGCATCTAAGTGCGGTAAAAAGAATCTTTAGATATTTTAAGAGAACGATTGGTTTAGGTTTGCGGTATCCGAAGAATAAAATTTTTGATTTTAAATCTTATTCGGACGCGGACTAGGCGGGGAGCCAAATAGACCGTAAGTGCATGAGTGGAACATGTCAATTTCTTAGAAATTGTCTAGTCTCTTGATCATCTAAGAAACAAAACTCGATTGCTCTTTCCACGGCCGAAGCGGAATATATTGCCGCGGGCGCTTGTTGTGCTCAAATCCTATGGATGAACCATATCCTAGAAGACTTTGATATGCTTGTAGATCATATTCCTATACTTTGTGATAACACGAGCACGGTGCACATGACGAAAAATGCTAACCAACATTGCCGCACCAAACACATTGTTGTCTGCTACCTTTTCTTCGTGATCATCATGATAAAAGGGACATCATTATAGAGCATATATCTACACAACACCAATTGGCCGATATCTTTGCCAAACCCCTTGATGCTTGAGTATCATTTTGCCAAAATGGCCTCCGCAACCCTCGTTAGGGGAACCCAATTGTGGATTTGTTATTTATAACATATTCTAGGATCTAGCGAAGTATATTTATGGCCTTCACGGGGTTGCCAACACTAAAAATGAGAAAACCCTATTTTGCTATATCTTTATCTCATCTTTTACACCATATGATATTAGAACTTGATTATATATGTCACGCCCCGCTTCCCAGAGTACGCAAGATTGGGCACGTGACATAGCCAACCATACTAGCTGTGGGTAGGAAGTATCCATCCACAGTCACATTACGGCTGTAGAGATATCAAGAACAAGATAAATAAACTAACCAAACACATATCCAAATCCATAATAACAAGAGTCAATAAACAATAAGTGCGGAAGCAAATGATCCAATGCAATAATAGAAAGGTACGTCCCGTAATGCGGGATCACACCGGGAAATAAAATGCAATAATAAACTAACCACTACAGAACTCACAGGTCAGCCTGCTGGCTGAAGTGCTCCTGCTCGGTCGTCGACAGTGGTAAGGAATCTGGACCATGCAAAACCCAGACGTCAGCGCGTCATGTCGACCAATAATATAATATAAACATGGTAATAAGCAATGCAGGGATAAACATGAATAAAGCAATAATATGAAACAACAGTGCAGGGTAATGTGCAGTGGTTAACCAAACTGTTCTATCAGGTTTTCTATTCTAAAGTCTTTGAAATCAATTGATGAATCGTCGATGTAACTCAATAGTATCCCGTACATACCCGGGACCACGGCCACAATATTCTCGGCTGCAGCCGAGACATGCCGCTAGGCACAAAACAGGAAAGTGTACACTCGGTAGTACCCCGTACATACCCGGGATCACGGCCACAATATTCTCGGCCGAAACCGAGACATGCCGCTAGGCACAAACAGGAATGTGTACACTCGAACAGGTAGTGAACTGTCGAGTTACAAGTCAGGTTCATCTTTGATTTCCCCATACCCCCAAGTTATGTATGTCAGGTCAGGTATTCAGTAGTCAAGGACTAATGCCAGCACAGAATCAGGTACAAGCAGGTCTGTCTGGATAGACAGCAGGAATGGTCCATGAGGACCCCAAGTCAGGTTTGTTGGCATTAGGCATGAGATCAGGTAACAGGTCAGGTCATGTTTCAACAGGTTGAGTCGATATGTACAGGGTGTCATGTCCGTGTATCAGTATGTAAATATATGTCAGGTGCAGCAGGGTCGAGTCAATATGCAATGTAATCAAGTATGTGCTCTCAACAGGTATACCATCGAATAAGTAACAGCAGCAAGAATAAAGTAATTAACAATAACGGTTCACTTAGTCACAATGGTACAAGAATATGATGCCGTTGTATTATACTAGCAGGTTCGAGCACCTTTGGGGTGCAATAGTCACAAGGTGAAACGATATCAACAACATAAAGTAATGAAGCTACTTGAATTTAAACTAAAGCATAGTAATCGTCTCATGGGTGATTTAACAAACGAAGCGTGGACAATCTAATTGGTTTAGTTAGTTGATAGCAGACCGATTAATTACAAGAAACTACTATACTGATTTAATGTTAAGGATAATTGTGACCGTCAATTCTAAGTTATAAGATAATATCGATATTACTAATAGCTGTGTGGTTATAATAAATAACATGATAATCAAGGGTAAAGCAAGACTTGATCTTGTGTACTAGCATGTTAAGCAAGTATTCGGATACTTGCCTCGGCGGTTTCGCAAACCGGAAAGCACGGATGCAATGTCGGCGGAAAACACGAGACGAGTGCACGGGCCACGGATCGAGTCCAAACAGCGAACAGCGGGACCACACGGACCGGAGTACCTTGTGTGGGTGAAGGGGGTCACGACGGTCGACGGCGTCGATTGGCTCCGGCGGTGAACAGTGCACGCGGTGAAGATCTGCCGAACACGAATTAGTTAACAGCGGAAAGGAAAAGAAAGGGAGAGAGGAAGAAGGTGATCTCACCGAGGGGTGTGCCTGCGAGGTCGGGGACACGGGAACGGGTCGTCGGCGGCGACAGGCGGTGGTCCGACGAGGTGCAGGGATGTGCAGGCGGGGTGAACGGTGGTCGGGGTGGTGCAGGGTGAATGGTGGTGGAAGAAGGAAGGTGTGGGCGAGGCGAGGCAGAGGAGTCGACGGCGCTGGTGATGCTGACGCCGGCGTCGGGGCTCCGGCGGCAAGGAAGGAGGTGGCTAGGGTCGAGATCGAGGCCCGTGGTGGGTTGCGGGTGCACGGGAGAAAGGCGAGGGTCGTGGTCGAGACGAGGAGGCGCGGGCGGCGACGGTGAGGTCGCGAGGAGGTCGACGGCGAGGTCGCGGCGAAGCTAGGGTCAGGGTTTGGTGAGGTTTCGTCGATGGGTTTTCTGCGCTGGAGTTTGAGGACGAGGGTGCAGTTTAAATATAAATAGAGAAAGAGAGAGAAGATTGTTAGAGAGAGGGAGAGAGATTTTAGAGAGAGAGAGAGATGGTTGATGGGGCCCACGAGAAATTAGCCTCGTGATTGGCTGATCACGAGACAGAAAAGAGTGAAATGAGATTTGTGAATATTTAGTGGTTAACATTAACAGAAATGTATAAATATATATAGTTTAGTATATTAAATTAAATTGGGATTTTGGCGCTAAATGAAACATTTCCAAATCACGCCCGGGTTGCGCCCAAAAATTTGAAATTCAAATAATAGGATTTTAAGCGGGTTCCAAATTTTAAAATAAGATAATTTATGATTAAAATGCATGCCCCCAAGTCGGACACTTGCACGCGCGCGTAGTCGTCCAAACTTGCCCGTTTCACCGAACGGGACGAAATCTCGACGCGCGGATGCTACCACGCGACTAGTGGCGACGAGTAGGCCAGTATGGATATTTTTAATTTCACTTTAGGTGTTAAAATTTGTTATGTGCTAAAATGACTTAACCGGTTAAAATTTAGCAATAAGCACCAAACAATCAGGATAATTGAAATGAGCAATGTATAACACTCAACTAGTAATAGAAATAGTATTATTGGGCTCGGGTGTTACATCATACCCAACTACAAAAGAATTTCGTCCTCGAAATTCCAAGAATACAAGATAACTAACTACAGGAAAAGGTGAGGAAATTTCTGCCGGATCTCGTCTTCTCGCTCCCAAGTGGATTCTACATGCGATCGGTTACCCCAAGAAACTAGCACAGGGGGATAATCTTGTTCTTAAGAACCCTTTTCTCTTCGATCCTTGATTTCAACTGGTCGCTCCTCAAAAGTTAGGTCCTCCCGTACAGTCAACTCCGAATGATCCAAGACGTGAGTCTCATCTCGGACATACCTCCGTAGTTGAGACACATGAACACATCGTGCACTCCTGCCAATGACTGTGGTAACGCCAAACGGTACGCTACCTCTCCAACACGCTCCAATATCTCGAAGGGTCCAACGAATCGGGGACTAAGCTTTCCCCGACTCCCAAAGCGAATCACCCCCCTAGTCGGTGATATCTTCAGGAATACCAAATCACCCACGGCGAACTCTAGCGGTCTTCTTGACGTGTCGGCCCAACTTTTCTGTCTGTCTTGAGCTGCCTTCATATGCTTCCTGATTGTATTCACCTTCTCGACTGTCTGAACTACCATATCTGGTCCCAGTAACCTTCGTTCACCAACATCATCCCAACAAACCGGTGAACGGCACTTACGACCATACAACGCTTCAAACGGAGCCATCTGAATAGTCGCTTGGAAGCTATTGTTGTACGAAAACTCCACCAGGTGTAGATGATCCTCCCAAGAACCTTTGAAGTCCAACATGCAAGCCCTCAACCTATCTTCAAGGGTCTGGATCGTTCTCTCCGATTGCCCATCAGTCTGAGGATGATAAGCTGTGCTAAACTTCAATCGAGTCCCCAAACTTTCTTGTAAACTCCTCCAGAAGTGCGACAAGAACCGAGTGTCCCGATCGGACACGATGCTCACCCGTACTCCATGCAATCTTACAATCTCCTGCATGTACCGCTCTGCCAAAGTCTCTGTCGATTGACCAACCCGAAAAGGAATAAAGTGAGCTACCTTGGTCAACCGATCGATGATCACCCATACGGCATTGTTGCCTTTTGGATTCCGCGGTAAAGCCGTCACGAAATCCATGGTTATATGTTCCCACTTCCACTGAGGGATCGGAAGTGGTTGCAACAAACCAGCAACCCTTTGGTGTTCAGCCTTGACTTGCTGACACACCAAGCACTTAGCCACGAAGCGAGCAATCTCTCGTTTCATACCTTCCCACCAGAAGTGCTGTCGAATATCTCGGTACATCTTTGTCCCTCCTGGATGTACAGAGTAAGCAGAACTGTGTGCCTCCTTCATAAGCTCTTCACGCACATCCCCTTTTCGCACACACACACGGCTACCATATCTCAACGAACTATCTTCGTGGATCAGTAAATCGGTTCGTAGTCCGGCCTCAACCTGCTCTCGAAACTTTTGTAGTCTAGGATCCTGCAATTGTTCTGCTTTAATCTTCTCAACTAAGGACGACTGTACTTGCAACTGCATCAACTGTCCCATAGCATGTGGTAGCACAACCTCCAAATCAAATCTCCGGAAATCCGCAATGATCTCCCTCTGTGCGGTCAATGCCTGAATCGCTGGTAACCGACTAAGCGCATCCGGCACGACGTTAACTTTTCCCGGATGGTACTTAAGATCAAGGTCGTAGTCGGCCATCAGCTCCAACCATCTGCGTTGCCTCATGTTCAACTCCTTCTGAGTGAACACATACTTCAAACTCTTGTGATCTGTAAAGACTTCGACTCTCTCGCCCAAAAGGTAGTGTCTCCAAATCTTCAAGGCGAAGATCACGGCCGCAAGCTCTAAGTCATGAGTCGGATAATTCTTCTCATGAGTCTTCAGTTGTCTCGATGCGTAAGCCACGACCTTCCCATTCTGCATCAAAACACATCCCAATCCCTTTCCGGATGCGTCGCTGTGAATCACCAGTCCTCCGGAATTATCTGGTACGGTCAGGATAGGGGCGGTTATCAACTTCTGCTTCAACGTCTCGAAGGCCAATGCACATCCATCCGTCCAAACAGACGGTACCTCCTTGCGCGCGAGCTTGGTTAACGGCTCAGCTACACGAGCGAAGTTCTCCACAAATCTTCTGTAGTATCCGGCGAGTCCAAGAAAACTTCTTATCTCCGTAACATTCTTTGGAGTTGGCCAGTCTCGAACTGCTGCAATTTTCTCGGGATCAACGGCGATTCCATCGCCCGACACAACATGCCCCAGAAACTTCACTTCTTCCAGCCAGAACTCGCACTTACTCATCTTCGCGAATAATTTCTCCCGTCTCAGCGTCTGCAGTGCGATCTTTAAATGCTCAGCATGCTCCTCCGGACTCTTCGAGTATACCAGAATATCGTCAATGAATACCACAATAAACTGGTCCAGGTATGGTGAAAAGACCCTGTTCATCAAATCCATGAATATTACCGGCGCATTCGTTACTCCGAAGGGCATCACTAGATACTCGAAATGCCCATATCGGGTTCGAAACGCCGTCTTGCAAATGTCTTCTGCTTTCACTCGGACCTGATGATATCCTGATCGCAAATCCAGTTTCGAGAATACCCTCGCGCCACTAAGCTGCTCAAAAGTTCTCCAATGCGAGGGATCGGGTACTTGTTCTCAATAGTCACCCGATTCAATTCTCGATAATCAATGCACATCCTTCTCGTGCCATCCTTCTTCTTTACTAAAAGAACTGGAGCTCCCCAAGGTGAGTTGCTGCTTCGAATCCATCCCTTCTCGAGTAATTCACCAACTTGTTTCTTAACTTCTTCCAATTCCACTGGTGCCATCGGATAATACGGTTTCGATACTGGCGCCGTACCAGGAATAAGGTCAATCGCGAACTCCACGTCTCGCTTCGGCGGTAAGCCCGATATATCTTCAAATACATCCATAAAGTCGCGAACAACTGCCGGCTCTTCATTACTATCAACTCCCATTGCCGCAAGAACACTGTTTGTAGGCCTAGCCCTACACTCGACTGGCCCGACAGAACTGCTTCCTTACCGCAACTGCTGTCTACACTGTTGGCTGCGAAAGGTCTAGCGAGACTACTGAGTCTCGTCCATTCTGCTGCATGCACGTCCACAGTTGCTCCATTCTGCCTTAGTCCGATGAACTTCTCTTCCATTTCCTCCCGTGCAGTCCGCAGGAAGAATTTCTCCAGGAAACTTTCAGAGAAATCCGCCCAACTGATTGGCTTGGGCAAGCGGGTCTCCTCCACAAGCCATCACTTTCGGGCGTCATCCACTAGCTGAATGCGCACCACATCAACTCCTTTGTCCTCTGGAATCTGTGCCGCAATCAGCAAATTCTCCGTGTCACTAGCCATTGCTCGGCTGGCAACGGCTCCTCCAGACCAGTGAAAGTAGACGGACCCAAAAGTCTGAAATCTGCTACAGTCCCTATTCGGTCAACTGGCTTAGCTCCAACATTGTTCACAGACTGCTGAACGATCTGCAATCCTTCCTGAAACGAGTCCGCTTGCTGCTGGATCAGCTCGGTCAGCTCGGTCTATTTCTTTTGATTCTCCAGCATTCCGCTTATCACTCCAAGCATGGCGGCTTCGTCCACACGCCTTGGTACGTCTTCAAATTCTTATCTGCCATATTCCTGAACTCAAAACACCCAACATTAGCATGCTGATAGATTCTGAATATAGATCAAGGCTAGAACTCCAAGATACTTAAATAGAGTACCGCATTGTAACTATGCCGCGGTATCATAGCCACAATTACATAACTCCATCCAAGTCGCCTAAGTCCTAGAGATAACAAGGAATCAGGTTTTCGAATCGGTATGCAAAGGAAGTTTGCACATCGTAAAAGATATAATCAGGAAGAATGTGATTCAAGAATGGTAAAACGGTCAAGGTGGTAGGACATGTTTCCTAAATACGGGTATTCTGATTCGTGTATTGGGTACAATACCCAACTACAAAAGAATCAACCGAACTAACCTATGGCTCTGATACCAAAAGAACAATGTCACGCCCCGCTTCCCAGAGTACGCAAGATTGGGCACGTGACATAGCCAACCATGCTACTTATGGGTAGGAAGTATCCATCCACAGTCACATTACGGCTGTAGAGATATCAAGAACAAGATAAATAAACTAACCTAACACATGTCCAAATCCATAATAACAAGAGTCAATAAACAATAAGTGCGGAAGCAAATGATCCAATGCAATAATAGAAAGGTACGTCCCGTAATGCGGGATCACACCGGGAAATAAAATGCAATAATAAACTAACCACTACAGAACTCACAGGTCAGCCTGCTGGCTGAAGTGCTCCTGCTCGGTCGTCGACAGTGGTAAGGAATCTGGGCCATGCAAAACCCAGACGTCAGCGCGTCATGTCGACCAATAATATAATATAAACATGGTAATAAGCAATGCAGGGATAAACATGAATAAAGCAATAATATGAAACAACAGTGCAGGGTAATGTGCAGTGGTTAACCAAACTGTTCTATCAGGTTTTCTATTCTAAAGTCTTTGAAATCAATTGATGAATCGTCGATGTAACTCAATAGTATCCCGTACATACCCGGGACCACGGCCACAATATTCTCAGCTGCAGCCGAGACATGCCGCTAGGCACAAAACAGGAAAGTGTACACTCGGTAGTACCCCGTACATACCCGGGATCACGGCCACAATATTCTCGGCCGAAACCGAGACATGCCGCTAGGCACAAACAGGAATGTGTACACTCGAACAGGTAGTGAACTGTCGAGTTACAAGTCAGGTTCATCTTTGATTTCCCCATACCCCCAAGTTATGTATGTCAGGTCAGGTATTCAGTAGTCAAGGACTAATGCCAGCACAGAATCAGATACAAGCAGGTCTGTCTGGATAGACAGCAGGAATGGTCCATGAGGACCCCAAGTCAGGTTTGTTGGCATTAGGCATGAGATCAGGTAACAGG
This sequence comes from Agapanthus africanus, assembly GCA_030015575.1. Lineage (NCBI taxonomy): Eukaryota > Viridiplantae > Streptophyta > Magnoliopsida > Asparagales > Amaryllidaceae > Agapanthus > Agapanthus africanus. The sequence goes on from CM057349.1 coordinate 335,026,995, forward strand.
TCAGGTCATGTTTCAACAGGTTGAGTCGATATGTACAGGGTGTCATGTCCGTGTATCAGTATGTAAATATATGTCAGGTGCAGCAGGGTCGAGTCAATATGCAATGTAATCAAGTATGTGCTCTCAACAGGTATACCATCGAATAAGTAACAGCAGCAAGAATAAAGTAATTAACAATAACGGTTCACTTAGTCACAATGGTACAAGAATATGATGCCGTTGTATTATACTAGCAGGTTCGAGCACCTTTGGGGTGCAATAGTCACAAGGTGAAACGATATCAACAACATAAAGTAATGAAGCTACTTGAATTTAAACTAAAGCATAGTAATCGTCTCATGGGTGATTTAACAAACGAAGCGTGGACGATCTAATTGGTTTAGTTAGTTGATAGCAAACCGATTAATTACAAGAAACTACTATACTGATTTAATGTTAAGGATAATTGTGACCGTCAATTCTAAGTTATAAGATAATATCGATATTACTAATAGCTGTGTGGTTATAATAAATAACATGATAATCAAGGGTAAAGCAAGACTTGATCTTGTGTACTAGCATGTTAAGCAAGTATTCGGATACTTGCCTCGGCGGTTTCGCAAACCGGAAAGCACGGATGCAATGTCGGCGGAAAACACGAGACGGGTGCACGGGCCACGGATCGAGTCCAAACAGCGAACAGCGGGACCACACGGACCGGAGTACCTTGTGTGGATGAAGGGGGTCACGAGGTCACGACGGTCGACGGCGTCGATTGGCTCCGGCGGTGAACAGTGCACGCGGTGAAGATCTGCCGAACACGAATTAGTTAACAGCGGAAAGGAAAAGAAAGGGAGAGAGGAAGAAGGTGATCTCACCGAGGGGTATGCCTGCGAGGTCGGGGACACGGGAACGGGTCGTCGGCGGCGACAGGCGGCGGTCCGACGAGGTGCAGGGATGTGCAGGCGGGGTGAACGGTGGTCGGGGTGGTGCAGGATGAATGGTGGTGGAAGAAGGAAGGTGTGGGCGAGGCGAGGCAGAGGAGTCGACGGCGCTGGTGATGCTGACGCCGGCGTCGGGGCTCCGGCGGCAAGGAAGGAGGTGGCTAGGGTCGAGATCGAGGCCCGTGGTGGGTTGCGGGTGAACGGGAGAAAGGCGAGGGTCGTAGTCGAGACGAGGAGGCGCGGGCGGCGACGGTGAGGTCGCGGGGAGGTCGACGGCGAGGTCGCGGCGAAGCTAGGGTCAGGGTTTGGTGAGGTTTCGTCGATGGGTTTTCTGCGCTGGAGTTTGAGGACGAGGGTGCAGTTTAAATATAAATAGAGAAAGAGAGAGAAGATTGTTAGAGAGAGGGAGAGAGATTTTAGAGAGAGAGAGAGATGGTTGATAGGGCCCACGAGAAATTAGCCTCGTGATTGGCTGATCACGAGACAGAAAAGAGTGAAATGAGATTTGTGAATATTTAGTGGTTAACATTAACAGAAATGTATAAATATATATAGTTTAGTATATTAAATTAAATTGGGATTTTGGCGCTAAATGAAACATTTCCAAATCATGCCCGGGTTGCGCCCAAAAATTTGAAATTCAAATAATAGGATTTTAAGCGGGTTCCAAATTTTAAAATAAGATAATTTATGATTAAAATGCATGCCCCCAAGTCGGACACTTGCACGCGCGCGTAGTCGTCCAAACCTGCCCGTTTCACCGAACGGGACGAAATCTCGACGCGCGGACGCTACCACGCGACTAGTGGCGACGAGTAGGCCAGTATGGATATTTTTAATTTCACTTTAGGTGTTAAAATTTGTTATGTGCTAAAATGACTTAACCGGTTAAAATTTAGTAATAAGCACCAAACAATCAGGATAATTGAAATGAGCAATGTATAACACCCAACTAGTAATAGAAATAGTATTATTGGGCTCGGGTGTTACAATATGTTGCATATGGTTATCTTGCATGCATCGCCTACCATTGCTTATCCTTTATACATACTTATTGATATGAGCCAAATACTTGATTTTCAGTTATTCAAACATTTAACTTTAACCCTTGCTCATATCAACTCCTATTAGTCTCATATGCATACATTTAAGGGGAGTTATTCAAACGTTTAACTTACCTTTGATGTATGCATGTGTCTAGGGGAGTAATTCAAACGTTTTACTTCTTAGAACATCCTTTTTTATTATATAAAAAAATGGGAGAATAATAGGTTCGTATCAATATATTAAAGTTATTCAAACATTTAATTTTAATATATTGGTCTTTTATCGATTATTGAAGATCATTCAAACGTTTGATTTTCAATATATCGATATTTTCTATTAATATTTTGACATCATCAAAAAGGGGAAAATTGATACCTTATGAATTTTCATAATCCTATTATTTAGTTTTGATGAGTTATACAATATTAATAGATCTATACATGTGTTTCATATTGCATACTTTATAACATTGTATATGAGTATGGTCGTGTTTGAGAAAGATTTCAGGATTTCAACCGACATAAGCTTATGATGGATGATGAAGGAAATTGAGCTTAAACGGCAAATCTATTGGAGATTGGAGGTAAATGGACTAGAGCTCCTCAATGATCACATTCAAGCTTCATGGAACTAAAAAACCAAAGTCCAAGTTCAAAAGTACTCAAGAAATCGAAGAATCAAAAGTTCGTATTGAGATATCGGAAGATTCAAGATTTGGAAAATGAACGATATCGACATAGTAAATCGATGTAAGTACTTTATGGTTTATAAGAATAGCATGAAAAATCTCAAAACACATACACTTTTCATGCATGAGATCTTTAGGCAAAACTTAGCAAAGTTTTTCATTCAAAACGTTTTTCTATTTCAAGTTCAAAATTTTCCGTGCATTCCTTCTTCAGACGTCTGTCCAAGTCTTATTCAGGCGTTTGGTATTTATTATAAAACATGCACAAGTCTTAAATTATCAGTTTATTCTTTAGAACAGACGTCTAAAGCATGTTAGAACAAACGTCTGGTTGCTGTCTGGTTTTTCAATGTTTAAAACTTTTTGATAGAACAAACGTCTGTCCATATTTCTTCATACGTTTGTTTGTTCTCTGGATTTTCATTGGCATAAAAATTTTTATGGAACAAACATCTGTCAAACCTTCATCAAACGTTCGGTTAATCTCTGTGCTTTCATAGTTTTCAAACTTTTTATGAGAACAAACGTCTGAACCATATTTGAACACACGTCTGAAGGTTTAAAACTTTGGAAACCTTTTGTTCTTCAGACGTGTATCACTTTGTCTTCAAACGTCTGGTTGTTTCTATTCTTTCATTAACCATGTTTTAAAAACCTCGGCAAATGTCTGAAGCTCATGACGACAGACGTCTGAAACTATATTTGTTTGAAAAATATTACTGTTACGTTCATTTAATACTATAATGGCTAGTTTTGTTTTGATTTCAGACGTCAGTACCTTTTGCCTTCAGACATCTGTTTCTTTGCTTGAGGCATAATAAATGCATGTATATGTTTGTTTTTGTGTAAGGTTATAAAAGGATTTTTGTGTAGTTATTGCACAACTTTTCTGAAAAATTGCATTCATTCTTTGAGTTCATCCTCATCCACCAAAAGAAAAAGAAAACATTTGAGCTTTAATTGCAAATCTTATACTCTATTGAAGTATACTGGAGCTTGAATTGTAAAATCCTGAGAGAGAATCTTAGATTGTAATCTTCTTCTTCGCTCTTTATATGGAATTTCTTGGATGCAGGAGGAATCCTATAGGTGAGGTGAAGTGTTGTGAAAAGAGTCACTCGTGTGTCAAGTGATGTGTTGTTGCGGGTGCGCAATGTGTTGTCTCAGTGGAGACGTAATTTAAATGGAACGGACTCGTTGCCTAAAAAAAGAGGGCTAGGAGATCTCCCGAACCTCTCTAAATCGCTTGTGTTTGCGTTTTGATTCTCTCTTGCCATTTCGTATTTGCATATTATCTTATGATATAGTTGTGTTTAATTTTATCTTGCAAGTAGAATTTTTTAATTTATGGGTTTTGTTAATATAATCCTATTCATCCCCCTCTAAGATTATTTCAGAATCAACCTCAGCATTGAAAGTGTGCTTCGTCTCGGAATATCTGTCCCCGCGTCGGAATTATGCTTGGCCTCAGAACTTACCTCATGTCGGAATTATCCTTCGTCTCGGAACCAACCCCGCATTGGAATTAGCTTCTCCCAGGAACCAACCCCGCGTCGAAATCTATTGGATATAGTGCCCTCAAGGCAATTATTGTAATTGTAGGCATGCGATTATGATAATTGAGGAAGGACCTATACAAGTAGAATAATCTTACTCGAGATAATAATATGCTATCTAGTTTGTCTTTATCATTGATGTGTATACGTTTGATGTGTATACGTTTTACTTGTTATTACGTGTCGCTAATACATAATGATAAAACCCGTAGGATTCTTGCTTGACTACCAGCATTATGATGGCGATCATATACGTGAGAGCTGGGTAGTCCATAAGCACATCCTAAAATGTCCCCAGTCGTGGGAGTATCGAGACTGGGTATCGATATTCCAGAGTAGCCCGGTGTATACGTTTCGAGACCCCGACGAAAGGTGGTGACCAGTCTCACAAGCTATTGGTGTTGTGTCACTTAAGATAGTATACAGGTGCTCACTGGAGGTGAGTACACTAAACGGGCTCGCCGAAAACTTCTAGTTGGTATTATATCTATCGTCAGATGGAAGTTCTCTAGTGGCATGAGTACAGGTTAGTCTTTTGACTTGAGATCGTCATTTATCTTGTGTGAGTTCTTACAGTACTTTGATTACTACTCTACCACGGCTCAAAAGAGTCGTGCAAATAGGTTTTAGTTGGGTACAGTCCCGAGCCACATGGAGGCAGTGAGTGATTGTCGAGGATTCGTCTCTCCCGGTATTAAGAGTCGATGTCGCACTATGTTCAGTTGGCTATCACCCTAAATCCGTGGCCATGCTAGATGAGATTTACAGATATGAGTTCAGTAGTTTCTCGGTTGGTGATGAGCTTGACTCTAACACGATATATCGGGTTATTAGGGGTTTGATGTTATCCACCCCCTAGACCCGGTATGCGATACTCTAAGACGAAGAGACCGGACTGTACGAAGATTGTTACATTCAGGCTCAGTAGGGTACGGACAGACTTGATTGTCGACCTCCCTTTCGGCATATAACTGGATAACCGTTACATTTAGCCATTTTTCATGTCATGGCTACTACTTCCTCACCTCCTTTTTCTTGCTAGCTCTCTTGAGCTTAGAAATTAGAGAGAAAATCATAGTGGAAAATTCCTACATCCCCACTCTCCATTCGTAGAGAGTTTGGAACGTCGGTTGCTTCACTAGATGAAACCGGAGCTTAGATCTGTTCTCTCAGGTGGATCATCTTTGGTAAAGGCGGTCGCCATTCGAGCTCGTTCCGGACGGCATACACGGAGCTTTGAGGGGTCTTCCACGATTGGGTGGACACGCATCGAAAGTTGTATTCACTAACCATTGCTTGCTTGCTTGCTAGTTTTTTGTGTTGGGATCGATCACTAGGTTATAGTTTCTAGTTGCCCTCTCGTAATTTTTGTTTTTCGCTTCTGTATCGGCCGCGACCTCCGCGGCGAGGGCACTAGAAACTTACATTGGTATTAGAGCCTCCCAAACACCTTAAACTAGCTCACATGACATTGGAATTCATCGCTAAACCGTGTTTCTAGCTGCTGAAATTCAGCCATCTTTTATGCTGTCAAAACAGCAACTAATCGGTTTTAAAACTGAGTTTTGAAGCTTGTTCTCGATGCTCTGATCCGGAGCGATTTGGTTTCCGATTTGTGGGAAGCCTGCACTGCCCTTTTTACGACATGGACGGTCGACGCTTGACGCGTCTCCGAGACGGAGTGTCCGTGGTAGACTTTTTCCTGGCCCGGAGTGATCTGGTTCCTGCTTTGTAGGAAGTTTGCACTGCCCTTTTTGCGACATGGACGGTCGACGTTTGACGCGTCTCCGAGACGGAGTGTCCGTGGTAGACTTTTCCCTGGCCCGGAGCGATTTGGTTCCCGATTTGTGGGAAGCCTGCACTGCCCTTTTTGCAATATGGACGGTCGACGCTCTAATCCGGAGCGATTTGGTTCCCGATTTGTGGGAAGCCTGCACTGCCCTTTTTGCGACATAGACGGTCGACGTTCTGATCCAGAGGGATTTGGTTCCCGATTTGTGGGAAGCCTGCACTGCCATTTTAGCGACATGGACGGTCGACATTCTGATCCGGAGCGATTTGGTTCCCGATTTGTGGGAAGGCTGCACTGCCCTTTTTGCGACATGGACTGTCGACGCTCTGATCCGGAGCGATTTGGTTCCCGCTTTGTAAGAAGCCTGCACTGCCCTTTTTGCGACATGGACGGTCGACGGTTGACGCGTCTCCGAAACGGAGTGTCCGTGGTAGACGTTTCCCTGACCTGGAGCGATTTGGTTCCTGCTTTGTAGAAAGCCTGCACTGCTCTTTTTGCGACATGGACGGTCGACGCTCTGATCCGGAGCGATTTGGTTCCCGCTTTGTAGGAAGCCTGCACTGCCCTTTTTGTGACATGGACGGTCGACGCTCTGATCCGGAGCGATTTGGTTCCTGCTTTGTAGGAAGCCTGCACTGCCCTTTTTGCTACATGGACGGTCGACGCTCTGATCCGGAGCGATTTGGTTCCCGATTTGTGAGAAGCCTGCACTGCCCTTTTTACGACATGGACGGTCGACGCTTGACGCGTCTTCGAGACGGAGTGTCCGTGGTAGACTTTTCCCTGCCCCGGAGTGATCTGGTTCCTGCTTTGTAGGAAGCCTGCACTGTCCTTTTTGCGATATGGATGGTCAACGCTTGACGCGTCTCCGAGACGGAGTGACCGTGGTAGACGTTTTCCTGGCCCGGAGTGATCTGGTTCCTGCTTTGTAGGAAGCCTGCACTGCCATTTTTGCGACATGAACGGTCGATACTTGATGCGTCTCCGAGACGGAGTGTCCGTGGTAGACGTTTCCCTGGCCCGGAGTGATCTGGTTTCTGCTTTGTAGGAAGCCTGCACTGCCCTTTTTGCTACATGGACGGTCGACGCTTGACGCGTCTCCGAGACCGAGTGTCCGTGGTAGACGTTTCCCTGACCCGGAGTGATCTGGTTTCTGCTTTGTAGGAAGTCTGCACTGCCCTTTTTGCGACATGGACGGTCGACGCTTGACGCATCTCCGAGACGGAGTGTCCGTGGTAGACGTTTTCCTGGCCCGAAGTGATCTGGTTCCTGCTTTGTATGAAGCTTGCACTGCCCTTTTTACGACATGGACGGTCGACGCTCTGATCCGGAGCGATTTGGTTCCCGATTTGTGGGAAACCTGCACCACCCTTTTTGCGACATGGACGGTCGACGCTTGACGCGTCTCCGAGACGGAGTGTCCGTGGTAGACGTTTCCCTGGCCCGGAGTGATCTGGTTCCTGCTTTGTAGGAAGCCTGCACTGCCCTTTTTGCGACATGGACGGTCGACGCTTGACGCGTCTCCGAGACGGAGTGTCCGTGGTAGACGTTTCCCTGGCCCGGAGTGATCTGGTTCCTGCATTGTAGGAAGCCTGCACTGCCTTTTTTGCGACATGGACGGCCGACGCTCTATTTGACTTTCTCTGCTTCCTGCAGTGTCAGGGGTGAACTTTACTTGCTCCGCTTCTTGCGGTGTCGAGATTGGATTCTGACTTGCTCCGCTTTCTGTGGTGTCGGAGTTGCAGTTGACTTGTTGATTGTGATTTGGGTTGCCATCAGCATCGCTATACTGGAATACGGTATCAGAAGCGAATCATCATTTGCCATAAGAGGATTTGGGAATTGGTTTTGGTTTGGCATCTGCATTGCTTCACTGGAATAATGCCAGGAGCAACTCATCATTTGCCCCGGGAGGATTTGGAAATTGGTGGCTTAAGAGGCAGGTTTAAATCCCTATCACCCAAGGCTTTTCAATTTTATGGGCCGTAAAGGTCCCATAAAAGCATTTTCTCCCTACGAGTCGAAAGGATCCCGTAGGTGTATTTTCTCTTTAGGAGTCGTGGGGACTCTCAAGTGTGTTGCTCTTTTGTGAGTCGTAAGGATCTCATGCGGGAATTTTCTCCTCACAAAGTCGAGAGGACTTTGCGAGTGCATTTCATCTCTTTTTCATGAGTTTGCGCCCTTTCGGGTTTTTACAAACTCGCCGGCAGTCCTGCTGTTTTTACTCACGAAGCCCTTTCGGATTTTCATCCGTGCCCATTTTGCTTGTGGACATACGCCCCTTTTTTTAATCTTCATCGCCGGTGGGACTTTGAATGTGGTCTCGCCGGTAGGACTTGGAAGAGATTGGGATCATTTTACGCCCGTAGATTGTATACGGTTTTGCAGGATGTCTGATCCAGACCGTAGGGCCGGAAACATTTCGGGACGTTGTTGGCGTCTGCATCGCTGCACTGGAATATGGTACCAGGAGAGACTCATCATTCGCCGTTGGGATTTGGAATTTGGCTGGCGTCTGCATCGCTGCACTGAAATATGGTACCAGAAGCGACTCATCATTCGCCATTGGGATTTGGAATTTGGCTGGCGTCTGCATCACTGCACTGGAATATGGTACCAGGAGCGACTCATCATTCGCCATTGGGATTTGAGTTTGGAATTTGGTTGGCGTCTGTATCGCTACACTGGAATATGGTATCAGGAGTGACTCATCATTCGCCATTGGGAATTTGAGTTTTGAACGGCGTCTGCATCGCTGCACTGGAATATGATACCAGGAGCGACTCATCATTCGCCGTTGCCTATTAGGAAGCGATGGCTTAGGAGACAGGTTTAGATCCCTATCGCCTAAGGCTTTTCAATTTTATGGACCGTAAGGGTCCCATAAAAGCATTTTCTCCCTACGAGTCATAAGGATCCCGTAGGTGCATTTTCTCCTTTGGAGTCGTGAGGACCCTCAAGTGTGTTTTTCCTTTGTGAGTCGTAAGGATCCCACGAAGGTTTGTTCTCCTCATGCATCGTGAGGACACATGAGTGGGTCTTCCCAATGGAGCATAATTCCAAGGGCGAAGACCAGCCGCGTAACTGGTGATTACGGTGGGGCATGGGTATGATGAAAATTATTTAAGCCTGTGGATTGTATACGGTAGTCAATTTGGGGACTGGCCGTAGAACCGGAAGAATTTTGGGAAACTGGATTTTGGTTGGCGTCTGCATCGCTGCACTGGAATATGGTATCAGGAGCGACTCATCATTCGCCGTTGTTTTTTTTGTTTTACCGCGATTGCTCTATCATTTTAGCTTTTCTTATCGCGAAGATCGCGATTGTCCCGTCATTTCGGCTTTATTTTCATTTTTATTTTTACTCGCTGATTTTTATTGCGAGTTGCCCCATCATTTCGGCTTTTCTTTATTTTTCTTTTATTTACAATTTTTTTTTGTTTATTTACATATATTTTTTTTTACATTCCCAGTTTAACGACTTAGAGGTCGATGGTTCCCAGTTTAACGACGTGGTGGTCGTTTATTCCCAGTTTAATGACGTGGTGGTCAGTTATTCCTAGTTTAATGACATGGTGGTCGATTGTTCCCAGTTTAATGACGTGGTGGTCAATCGTTTCCATTTTAAAGACTTAGAGGTCTATCGTTCCCAGTTTAACGACATGGTGGTCAGCTTTGCTTATCCCAACTTCTTGAATTTTGATCTTGGCGGAGCTGTATTGATGACCGTAGCTCTGTGGCCTGCCGATACATCCGAGGATTGTGAGGTTTTTCCAAGCTTGTATTGGTCCTCTGCCCAATCTTTGAAAACACAGCAGTCTTCAATGGTATGACTCACCACTCTATGGTATGGGCAATATCCGGGCTTGCCGGTCATATTCATTTCATGTGTCCTCTTCGGAATAGGCAATTGCAGACCGTTGTTCAAGACTTCCTCGAATATATTGCGGACCTCATCCCTCCTGAAGGAGTACACATTCTTTCTCTCCATTAGAGTAGGTACCCTTACTGATGAGGGTCCTTGAGGCCGATCAGTCTTTGGTTCGCCCTTTTCAGATAATGGCACATGTCTGGGAGGATTAGGTTTCCGAAATGCTTCGGTCTCCATTTGTATGCAATCGGCGGTCGTAGCTTGACTGTTTGCTAACACGCCTTTAGACAGCTCTATCTCTTCCGTCTTGTATTGCCTCTCGACCCAATCTTTAAAGACGAAGCAGTCTTCAATGGCATGACCTATCACTCTGTGATAGGGGCAATATTTTGGATCGTCGGTCATATTCGCTTCTTGCGGTCTCTTTGATTCTGGCAGTTGTAGACCATTTCTTAGGGTGTCCTTGAATATCTTGCGAACTTTGTCCCTTTTGAAGGAATAGATCTTATCCAGTTTCTCTTTCAGAGGCGATTCCCCTTCGGTTTATGTATTAGAGGGAATGGAGGCTGATCGCGGCCGTTTTTCGCGAAGGCGCTCCGCTCTTAGGTTGAAAGGGATATCAGTTGGCTGCCTCCGGGTATCAATCCCTGGTTCATGAACCAAAATTTGATTCTGCTGTAATTGCAATCGGGCAACCTGGGTCGCGAGATCTGCCGCGACGTTTGCCAATTCGTCGACCTTAGACTGTACCTTGGCTAACTTCTCATCCCTGTCCTGAAGCTGCCTCTGAAGCCATCGGAATAATGCTTGTTCTGCAGTCCCGGTTATGACAACCGGGTCATCCTTATTGTCTGAGCTCAATTCCGCAGGAACCCCGGGCTCTTTTGGCTTATCGGCCTGAGCGAGCTCTTCATCATTTAGACCGAGTGGACGTTGGGCAGCGTCCGCCATATCATCACCCTGGCTGTAAAGCATAGAAGGGTTCGTTTCTTCATGTCCGACCATATGGACAGTGCGGACCACATACCCAGCCATCTCTTTATCTTTGGCGGCTGATTTCGCGGAGCAGTTCGGGCTTTGGAAATTCATAAATTTTAACATGGCCAGAGCCTTAGCCTTTTTGTTGGCTCTGTATCTGAGCCGCTTCTGCCTCAGCTTCTCTGCCTTGAGCGCTTGGCAGGCTTCTGCTTTTCGGAAAGCCGCCATAGGCTGAGTGATGGGGAGGCTTGAGAAGACACCCAATCGAGCAGTTGTCAGAGGCGCCACGGAGCTTGCCCGAGATGCCTTGTTACTTTGTTGGTGTTGATGGCCTTGCCCCCAGCTGGGGCCAAGAAAAGTCGTTCAAACACCGACTTGCGTTTGTGTTAGGGCGCCCCTCACGTCCATGACATTCGGCCTTTTCCCCTTTGAGGCCGGTTTGTCCGTTACCGGAGCTTGAGGAGCTGGGATGGCGTTAGCTGACACGAACATAATAGAGTCAAATGGTAGCGGCTCCTTCTCCCATTGTCGTTCGAGACTGGCTGGAAGGACCGTCCTGGAGTCTATCTTCATCGTGTAGGAGACGGGAGTTGTGTCGAGAGCTGAACTTGTCCTTGGAGACATTTTTGCTGCGACCGGAGATTGCAATTTGAAATTTGTTAACCTGCACAAAGAAGCATAATTTCAGTACAGGCAGTCGATATGTATATTGATTGAGTTCGCATGAACGTTTAACTGAAAATATGGGAGGAGAGATTTGTCCCACCGGGCGTGCCAGAATCTGTAGGGTGTTTTTTGTCACCCCATTGAGATGGGAATGCGCGTGCGCTTGTCAGGCGCATTACAGATTCCCCCTTCCTAGGTTAGGCTGGGGTTTATTGATTGTGGGGATCCGAATCTCCGGCAGCAGCGGACTAAGCTGCCGTTAATTACCGCTAGCCTTTGGAGCGAGGGAACCTCCGATTAACGGGTCAAACAGGTCATGCGAACTCAATGTGCAGTGTATGTGTGTTGTGTTTTGAAAGGTGGTTTTGGTTATATCGGGGGGCCCGCAGAGTTTTCACGGGGTCCCGCTTCCCGAATGGCGGGCTGGGGGTCAAGGGGGCTAGCAGCCCCCTTGCAGGGTGCGGGGCAACACCCAGTTAGGAATTTTTTTCTAACAGGGACAGTGTCGTGGAGTATGTGTGTGTGTATACATATATATATAAAGGGGGAAAGGCATCTAAAGGATGCGTGAGAGAAAGCGCTCGGACGCTAGAGCGCAAGAGCGCTAGCGCCTTGAGCGCAAGAGCGCTAGCGCTTTGAGCGCTGGCGCTCCACGTATCAGGCACATGGACGCTCGGGCGCTAGCACTTTGAGCGCTAGTGCTTTGAGCGCAAGCTAGCGCCCCACGTGTGAGGCACATGGACGCTCGGGCGCTAGCACTTTGGGCGCTAGCGCTTTGAGCGCAAGAGCGCTAATGCTTTGAGCGCAAGAGCGCTAATGCGCCCCACGTATCAGGCGCTCGGACGCTAGCGCTTTGAGCGCAAGAGCGCTAGTGTCCCACGTGTCAGGCGCTAGCGCTTTGAGCGCTAGCACCCCACGTGTCTGGCGCTCGGACGCTAGCGCTTTGGGTGTTAGCACTTTGAGCGCAAGAGCACTAGCACTTTGAGCGCTAGTGCCCCACGTGTCAAGCGTGTGGGCGCTCGGGCGCTAGCGCTTTGGGCGCAAGAGGGACTTGGTCCCTGCAATAGGAGTTGTACTCCCAGAAAGGCACACTTGTTATTTTGTAGATATATATATGTGTGTGTGTGTATGAAGAGTTAAACTCCTAGGATATTTTGAAGCTGATGAAGGGGGCTTCTCCCCTTGAGCCCTGGATCCTCCCCAAAGTGGGGTTTGTGGAGATGGATCTTCTTCTTCTTCCTTTGTTGGTCGGATCTTGAAGATCAAGAAGTATGAGATTTAAAAATCTCTCCTTTCTGAGATCTGATGGAAGATCCGAGTTCCCCTTTGTGGGTTTTATGGTGAAAAACTATTTAGTTTTGGAAAAGGAAGAGTAAAACTCTTGATTTAATTCGAAAGAAAGAAGAAGGTTTAGAACCTTCAGAAAGGGAAAAGAGGCACAAACCCTAGTTTTTTGGGGGAATGAAAAAGTCTATCTTTTATTCATGATCATGTTGTCTTATATAGGCTTACACATTTACATATAGCCTCTTGGACTTTACAAAATGGCATTTTGCCCATCCCATGGCTCATGTGTCATTTCTTTTGCACATAAGCCATGGGCTTACAAAAAATTGGCTTTATGCCCATTTTGCATACATTCATGCACAAAAATTACATCAAAATTATTTGTTACATGATTTTCGTTTTGGCATGGGGGAGGGCCGGCCGCTTCATGTTCGGACTTGACGTGGGCATAGGCCCACTTGATCTGGGGTTGGGCCTACTTGGCTTGGGGTTGACCTTGAATTTGACTTGGTCAACCGGGATGCAAATTTTGACCCTAACAAAGTGCCCCCATCAATAAATGCACACCACATATGTGAGTCGTGTGCATGAAATTGATGGATCTTCTTTTGCGTGGAGGCGACTTGCTTTGGTTCCCACTTTTTGGGATGCACTGCACTTTTTACGACATGGACGGTCGACGCTTGACGCGTCTCCGAGACGGAGTGTCTGTGGTAGACGTTTCTCTAGCCCAGAACGATTTGGTTCCCGCTTTGTAGGAAGCCTGCACTGCCCTTTTTACGACATGGACGGTCGACGCTCTGATCTGAACGATTTGGTTCCCGCTTTGTGGGAAGCCTGCACTGCTCTTTTTGCGACATGGATGGTTGACGCTCTGATTCGGAGCAATTTGGTTCCCGATTTGTGGGAAACCTGCACTGCCCTTTTTACGATATGGACGGTCGACGCTTGACGTGTCTCCGAGACGGAGTGTCCGTGGTAGACGTTTCCCTAGCCTGGAGCGATTTGGTTCCTACTTTGTAGGAAGCCTGCACTGCCCTTTTTGCGACATGGACGGTCAACGCTCTGATCCGGAACGATTTGGTTCCCGATTTGTGGGAAGCCTGCACTGCCCTTTTTGCGACTTGGACGGTCGATGGTTCCCGATTTGTGGAAAGCCTGCACTGCCCTTTTGACCTAAGATCGTCATTTGTCTTGTGTGAGTTCTCACTGTACTTTGATTTCTATCTACCACAGCTCAAAAGAGTCCTGCAAACATGTTTTAGTTGGGTACAGTTCCGAACCACTTGGAGACAGTAAGCGATTGTCGGGATTCGTTTCTCCAGGTATTAAGAGTCGATGTCGCACTGTGTTCGGTTAGCTATCACCCTAAATCGGTGGCCACGATAGATGAGATTTACTGATATGAGTTCAGTAGTTTTCAGTCGGTGATGAACTTGACTCCGACATGACTTATCGGATTATTAGTGGTCTGACGTTATCCACCTTTAGACCCGGTATGCGATACTCTTAGATGAAAAGACCGGACTGTACAGATATTGTCACATTCAGGATCAGTAGTGTACGGACGGACTTGATTGTCGACCTCCCTTTCGGCATATACCTAGATAGCCGTTACGTACAACTAGTGCCGCTGACGTACTTGTGGTTTTTGGATTTATCCAGTAAATCACTGCCAGCGTATTGTCGAGTGTTTAGAGCCCCACACAGAGGGTTTTCCCGGTTCAGGTGATATGATATAAATAACGTATGTTGGTACATATAGGGTATCCAATTAAATACGTGTACAGGCTACACGGACTTTAATCGGACGGTTGATAATACTAGTGGTTTAGGATTAAACCGGATTATTAAATCAGGTTTTGATTTAATAATTTATATATATATTTTTAATATAATATTCTAGTATTATTGTTCACTATTCATTTTCTCTCTCTTGGCTATTCGTATTTTTATATGGATACGCGTATATGTATTTCGATACGTATACCGGGTTGTATTCCATATTTATACGGAATTTGTTCTAGAAAATGGATACTTCATTTGTTGATTTTTATTTATAAAGAAAATCAAAAATGGGATGGAGGATGAGGTGTAAAGAAATATGGTAGAGAGGTATGACTTTGATTTTATATTCATAAAATCATCTGTGTTTACTATTTTTCCATGGGTGTAAAAAACTTAGCAATATTTCTTTTCTACTTGGTTTTCTTTTTCCTGCACAACAACACTTAGCCATTTTTCATATCATGACTGCTACTTTCTCACCTCCTCCTTTTTGCTAGCTCTCTTGAGCTTAGAAATTAGAGAGAAAATCATAGTGGAAAATTCCTACATCCCCATTCTCCATTTGTAACGAGCTTAGAACGTCGGTTGCTTCATTAGGTGAAGCCGGAGCTTGGATCGGTTCTCTCGGGTGGATCATCTTCGGTAAGGACAGTCATCATTAGAGCTCTTTCCGGACGGCATACACGGAGCTTTAAGGGGTCTTCCACAAATGGGTGGACACGTGTCAAAGGTTGTATTCCCTAACCATCGCTTGCTTGCTAGTTTTTTGTGTTTGGATCGATCACTAGGTTATAGTTTCTAGTTGCCCTCTTGTAATTTTTGTTTTCCGCTTCCGCATCGGCCGCGGCCTCCACGGAGAGAGTACTAGGAACTTATAGAATCATACTTCGTCTCCAAATATCTGCCCCCGCGTCAGAATTATACTCGATCTCTGAATCATGCTTCACCTCGGAATCAAGCTCCGCCTCAGGATACCGACCTCTGCGTCGCTAAAAGAGAACCAAGTCAATCTCGCTACGAAAGAAGATCCATCAATTTCATGCACGCCATGCACACATGCGGCATGCACTTATTGATGGGGGCACTTTGTTAGGGTCAAAATTTACACCCCTTTGTCCGGAAAGTCAAAGTCAACGCCCGTATAAGTGGGCCCAAACCTGAGTCCAAGTCAAGCGGACCCAAGTCAAGTTCAAGTTCAAGCATGGGGTCGGCCCCCATGCCAAGAGAAAAAAAGATTATACAATATATAAATTTAATGTATTTTTTAAAATAATGGGTAAAAAAACTAAAATTGTAAAGCCCAAGGGGCCCAAATAAAAAGTGTAGAGCCTATATAAGGTTCCCAAGATAAGAAATCAATAACAATAATTCTCCCTAATCATTTCTAGGGTTTTATGTCGTTCTTTCTCTCTCTCTCTCTCTCTCTCTCTCTGCCTCCTCCGCAGGTTCTTCCTCTAAAAATTTGTGAGAAAGCTTCCTTTTTGTTGCAAAAGAATTTTAAACCCCAAATACCCATAATAAAAGAGAGAGGAGCAAGCCTTCATCCAGAATCCCAAAAAGAGGAATTTTTGTTTGTCTCCTTCCTCCTTTGCATGATCTACTGTTTAGAAGGAGAAAGAAAATAAGAAAAAGCAAAAGAAGAAGGGAAGGCAATAGGGGACGCATCTTTAAGAAATCTAGTTGTAGTTTTTTTATTATTCAAGATCCAAATCTAAGATCTTGAAGATTTAAGAAAAAATTATTTTTTGAATCCAATCGAAAACGGAGAAGGGTGACCTCGTCAAAGGGAAACCTTTTGGGCTTTTCCCTTGGGGAAACCCTCGGGAATGCAGATTTCGATCAGTATTTCTGTTTGGAATGCGGATTTCGGTTCGTATTTCCTTTTTGGTGGGTGCGGGTTTTCCGTACTTCATCTTTTCATACGATAAATCGACGAATCAGCCGTTGTGCTGTCAAAATGTCATCGAAATACGCACGCTTAGTTCCGTTTACAAAATTAAACAAAATATAAAAATAATAAGTAACAAACAAATAGAAACCGCCCAACCCGGGCAAGGTTTTCCCCCATTTACCGCCGTCTTGAGTACCCCCCAATCGTTGGAGACCCCTATAAGCGGGGAGGTCTCCGACTGTGGGGGCTCCCCCAAAAAGGGAAGCCCCAGGCCGTGGGACCCTTCCCAAAAGGGGAAGGCCCTACCCACGGGGACCCCTCCCCAAGGGGGGAGGTCCCCAGCATCGGGGACCTCCCAAGGGGGGCCACTTTTAGGGACTTCCCCCGGGGGAAGTCCCCCACTCCAATAAAAAAAATAAAAAATGGAAAATATAAAAGGAAAAGGAAAATAAAAATAAAATAAAACCAAATAAAAATACATAAGAATAAAACACAAAATAAAAATGAAACATAATATAAATAAATGAACAAATAAAAATGAGATGAACCCGTTTGCATTTTTTAAAAAAACACAAACGTTTCGTATTGAGTTCGCATGATTTGCACGATCTGTTAATCAGAGGTTCTCTAGCTTCAGAGCGAGGGGTAATTAACGGCGGTTTTGTCCGCGGCTGCCGGAGATTAGGATTCTCACAATCAATAAATTCCAGCCTACTCTAGACGGGGGGAATCTGTATAATGCCTGACAAGTGAGCGCATTCCCATCTCAACAGGGATGACGAAGAACGCTCTACAGAGGACATCATTAATCATAGGGTAATTATTATAGTAATGGTAACATTAGATCATATCTGTTCATAAGTGGAGTGAATTATTAACCTCTTACCTAAGATAATAAACATGTAGATAATTATCTTAAGCAGCATTAATAATCATTTCGTCTAAAGAAGGCGGTAATAAGAAAAATGGGGGAAAAAGCAGAGGACGAGATACTATTGTCAAAGATAAAGCAAACAGAATCCTTCATCTCAACTTACAAGCTGGATTGAAACAGAGGGACTAATGATATCAGAAATTCTATCTTACTAGTCATTGTATCATTTGTCTTACTGTGTCAGCTTCACACAACAGTTTTCCAAGACGTGTATTTCAGCCAATATCATTTTGTCAATATATAATTAGCGGGAGCTCCTCCTCCACAGCGCTTCACACAAATTTGGATTATAGAATCCTAACATAATAAAACTTCTGACATGAAGAAACCAGTAACTAGAAATAACACAAGAAGAAACATCTCTACTTTTCAGCATATATTTCAATAGCTACACCAAGTCAGGATTGACTTAACCAACACAGCTTAGCATCAGTGAACAAGATTTCAAATGAAAACCGTATAGTTTCAAATGACCTGTCTGTTTGCACTTTCTTAAACTTGTGGTTAAATGACTATGCAGAGAAAGGAGTTTAAAAGCACATACCAAAAACTTTTGTTGTCAGCTTGACTGGCCTCATCTCTTCTCCGAATCTGTAATATATATATTCGAGGAATGAATACAATTGCCAAGCAAATTAACGTATCCTTTAAAAGATACTTATAAATTACCTTTTAATTCCTTCGGATGGAACCAGAAGCCATTCGGCTGAAGCAATCCACAGGTAGTGCAAATTATTATACTTCTCCTAGAAATGGAGATCTCATAGATAACTAATTTTATGAACCTCATAAGAATATAACTCACCTAGGTCTTCAATATTTGGAATTGTGGCAGAAACTGCGAGAAAACGAATAGTAGCCAAAGGACATGAGCTCATCTCCCTGCTCCGAGAAAGCATTTTTATCCTGCTAACCACTGCCTCTAAAGCAGCTCCTCGCTGGTCATTAAGCAGGTGAACTTCGTCAATGAGTACAAGAGCAATATCACTAACGAAGCTCAAGCCACCATCCCTGACACCATGGCGAGTCATAGAATCAAACTTCTGCAAGAAGTTGCAAGCAGTCCGAGCAAAGGAAGCTAAATAAGGTACTCACAGGAAAGGAACAAATATGCACTTAAGAGATATACTGGGGAGAAGATATATGTTTTTCACCTCAGGAGTACTTAAAATGATGTCTGCATCTTGTATGTTCTTTGTATTATACAATTCACTGTCACCCGTCATCTGTAAGCAGCTAATTCCCCATGAACTAAGCTTCATGTTCCAATCACGGAGCTTTTCCTGTACTAAGGCCTTTGATGGAGCTATGTAGATCTTTTTTCGCATGTGATTAATGGAAAACAAATGGAAATCAATTTCCAATAATATATGAATGTATGTCATGTTAAAAATTAAATGGTTCTATAACACAATTCATCAAGGTGATTATATAAATGTCGTAAGTTACGATAGCCAGAAACTTTACACTGAGAAATTACTAAACTAGTTCATATCATCAAAAAGGTAGCAACCTCGAACAAATTGAACATAAGATTTCTAGATTTGGTCAAGCAAAAACAAATGATCTTATAAGTTTATGCACAAACTCCAAATTAGTTATTTGCTGCCTCTCCTTAAGAACTGCTTATTTCGGATGTAACAAATATAATAGACTGCAGATAAGCTTGCCAGTAGCATACTGTTTTGAAAACTCCTTTCACATGATTGAACCTTCCCTCTCTAGAAAGAAACCTCGAGAGAAGTCTCAGAATGCAGAGCTCAAAGAGCACAGTTTTTCCGCTCCCAGTTGGTGCTGAGACAACCATGTTGATGTCGGAAAAGAAGCAGATAGGAAAGCATTCGCTCTGCAACGAATTAAAGTACCTGCAAAACAATTAAAAAATCACATTTCCAGATAAAAATTAAAAAATAATTACCCAATAAAGTTGAAAGTGCAAAGTATCAACTTGTGCTCAGATAGTAAAAATCGACATAGTAAAAAAATGAACATAATTAAACAACAAATTGCTCCCAAATCAGGTAAACTAAATTGTAGCATGATCCCGGCACAATCTAAAAAATCATTCTAGCCGAATCATGATTCAATCGTAAATATTAATGCTCTAAATTGTTAACGTGACCTAAACAAATTACAAATAATGATACGATATCACAACAAAATAATTTCAGAAAAAAGTATAACCTGAAAGAAAACGCAGAGCGAAAGGGTGCAGGCAAATCTGCTACGGATCTCAACAAATATGAATCAGGAAAAGACCCCATTTTCGCCAACCACGGGCTGATGATTAGCTACAACTGCTTAATCGCCTAAAACAAAAGGAAAAAAGGGGAAATTAAATTGACAGTACACAAGCTTTCATTCAATCTAAAGGAAATGGAATCAAATTTGAGCCCTAATTACACCAAATTCCCCAATTTGAGCCACAGAAGCAAGCAATACTCAAAAATTACAGCTAGACCCAATCATCCAAAGCTCAAATTCTCGGATCAAAACAGTGAATCAAAGTTGTATCCGGCAATAACTTCAAAATGTTAACAGATCCAAAGCTTATGAGATTGTACAACATGTAGAAATCGCACGATCTGAGTTGCATGCGTTCTAGGGTTTAGAATTGAAATAATAAAAAGTTGCGAAATGAACTTGAGATTTGTAAGTAGAGATGAGAGAGAGAGAAGAAGAAAAGAAGGAGCTTACCTTTTTAGGAGAGAGAAAACGAGAGCGGAGATGAAGGACGCTTGGATTTTTATAGAGAATGCGGATTGCGGAAGCTTGGGCGGGTTGGGTGTGGTGTTCCGCAGGAACAACCAAAATGAAAAGGTTAAGGGTAAATTGTCCAAAACACCCAAGCACTTTTTTCTGCTGTCAAAAGCCCTTGGTCTCGAAACAGCAGTCAAAAACTCTTGGATATTTTTCCTGCCTTCTATATCTAATCAATCCATACCATCTATTTAGATATCGCAGATAGCGGTTTAGATATTACACGCAACTTCTTAGATATCGCTAGATACTGTTTAGATATCGCAAGAAACTAAATATAGTAGGCAATCACTAGATATCACAGGTAAAGGGTTTTGACAACTAAAAACTTTTCTAGTGAGGTTTTGACTATCGATTCGAGACCGGGGGTTTTTGACAGCAGAAAAAAGAAAGTGTTTGGGGTTTTTGACAATTTACCCAAAAGTTAACAACTCACAGGATAGGAAATGGGGCCATAGCCGAGCAAGAACTTATATACAAGACAATGGAGCTTGACGCAATGGAGTTCCAATTCTCGGACCAGGATATAAATTTATGGTCTTTTCTGTTTTACCGTTGGATTTAATAGTTGGAATTGCAAAAAAGATATAATAATAGGAAATCCCCAATTCCACAGGGAAAAAAAATTGGGATTTGGCCTCAGGAAGAGTCCTACAAAATATGATTCCCCCCAACCGAAATAAAATACCCAAAATAAATTAAAAATTTTTGAAAACAAGAGAAAAAAATGCTTGACTTGTTTTTTAGAAAACAAAATATCGCTTTAGCAACCTAACTATTTGTAACTCATTTATGAACTAACAACACTTAAAATATTTGGGTCTAGCTATTTTGGTTAAAATTGACAGATTGAACAACAAACAGAATAAAGTAGAATTTTTAACCCAAACCATCAAAGTTCAATCACTCAAAACCGCCGTAAAAACAAATTTTCAACATCAAAAACTATTTTCTTTGATACTTATTTCAGTATATAGTGATTTTTTTAAAGGGAGATGTTGGAAAAGATGCCCTACTCAAAATGCATTAGAGAAAAATATGCACAAAAAAACTCTGGGCTTAAAACAAAAAAAAAGATATCGATGTTTGCAACTTACCATAGATAAATCTAATAGAACAGCGAACGGGCCAAGTCGTCATCCATTGCTATTAGAATTAACCCATAGTACGAAGCCTACACCGAATCAAATAAGCTCAAAAACACAATAAAACATAGTCAAGATGATATTACAAAAGCAACAAAATCCAACAAAGCAAAACCAAGCCTAAACATAGTTAATAAACATCCCTTAATCATCTTCATCCAGAAGTTATATGTAGATCAACTGAAGCGGAGGCAACTCCATTCGAATTTGTAAGCCATTCTGGAGTTGAGACAGTAAGATTGAATTTTATTCCCAGTACAGTACCGTCCCATGTGAAGGCAACCAAAGATACACTCATCTTCATATGTTATATGGAAGCCATGATCAATTTGAGTGCTACCAAATGAAATTTAGGATAAAGAAGTCTTTTATTTTTCTATCAACCAGACAAGAAAATAGTAAATCCATGAGATCATCCTAACATGGAATTGCATGTGTTAAAATCAAGCAACCAAAAAGTGTTTCAAGCAATACGCATAAGCCATCCTAAGCAACAAGGTACAAAAGAAATGTTGCATAGGATCACTTTCCTATGTTTCAAAACCTCCATAGCTTTTCATATATTTTCGGATAAAATTTCCGAAAATTTATAATTGACCAGAAACCTCATAATGGTGTTCTCTGTAACTTGGAACAGTAATTCACTATAAATTCAGTAGTTTATCTCAAAAAAGCACTGATTTATCTTAAACTGCATAGCCAACGAGGCACCAGCTGGACTTGCTTGCCTCTCCTTGGATCAATAATTTAGAGCTTGGAGGTGCACTCAACTGATGATATACTCCAATACAAAAGCTTTGGGTGATTAAATTACTCATATCATATCAACCTGCCATCACAACTATTTTGCAAAGGCAAAAACTTAAAAAGGTAAAAAAAAAAAAAATGGGTATCAAACAAAATCCATCATCTTTACATCAGGCTTAAAACGTTTCAATACATCATACAACCTTCTGAACCAAAACTTCATCTGCTTACTAAAATCCTGCACATTGTATTTGCAAATCAACATATATACAAGACTGTGTTATCATATGCGCAAAATGTCAGCAGGAATTATAACAATCACCAGTTTCTTTCTTCTTCTGCTCCCGCTACCTATTTAGAATTACGCATAAATTATTCGTTTGGCACTAACTTTGTGAGGTCTGAACAACCCACCAACCACCCAAAATTCCAATCACATCCAGCTTTACATCTCTCAGTTCAACTTTGGCCAAGCATAAAATTCCGTAATCATCGACTTTGACATTCTTCACATATAAAAACTGCGCATATGAATTCGAAAAGAATTAGAGCAAGCTAGAATAGCATCTTGAGAAGAAGTAAAAAGAGATTGTCATTCTTGTTGACAGAACTACAAGAAACAAAGTTGTCATCGACAGATTAGTGTCCTTGAGAGTTTACCTTTGAGCTTGATTTAAGATTTAAGCCATGAACTACAAGCATCAAGATTGATACCGAAGGAACTTAAGAGTTAAGAATTCATGGAGAATTTCAAAAATATACCAGAGTTTTAGGCAGGGTACAGGACAGTTGACAGGTCAGGTAAACAAGAAGACCAAAATACGAAGACTTTGTACAGTTGTATGTTAATATGCACACCCATGGGCATGTGTAGGGACTGAAACCTCTAACCTAAGAGGCATGGACACTTTTAATTGCTTGCTGGATCAAACACTCGGACACACCGCTCGACACATATCCGACACACTTGCGCCATATCCTCCCATATTGGACGTGTCTGACACTTCTAGATAGCAAAGGCGGCTGAGAAATAATAACGTGGAATATAAGTTTGGACAACTTTGATACATCTAAAAATACAACAATATTAAATGTTTTAAATCTCTTTCATAACAGACTATAACTTGAATGAGTAAACATCCAAACTGATGCAAATTACAAAGTCGGGTCTATGAAAGTCGGCTCCAATTAAAATGGTAATGTTTTGTTTGCTTTTACAAAGCTATACTAGTACAATTTTTCTTGTAATTTATTATTGTTTGTTTAATATATATAATTAAATATATAGATAAATAATATAGCAGTGTCTCCGTGTCCTCCTTTTTACAAATTTATCGTGTCCCGTGTCCATATCTGTGTCCGTGCTTCATAGGTTCTAACATACAGAAACTTTATCATACTCCTTAGTTATCTTCTTCATTCAAGTTCGTCTTGAGATTTGGTGTTGTTATATGTCCTGCCTAACTGAAGACACAACAGCCCAATGAATACAAAATGTTTCAACCACTTCAACATATATGTTTGAGCTCATCAAGAGTCCATCAAATGAAAGTTACATCGGTGGATCAGTGGATATATGGACATGAATAGTAAAATGGTGAGGATTCAAGCCTTGATAATGAAGTATATGCATAACCAAGGAGCATCAAGCTCACTATCTATAGAAAATAGATTTTCTTATTCTCCCCAAGCCTGTGTTATATTATTACAAATAGTGACATCCAAGACTGCAATGATATCAGGTCTCACTGCTGATAGTGCACTTGCGCTTACTCATAGACTTAAAAATTAGTATTTCATTGTGAATGAGAGCTGGTGAGGGTTTACTGGAGCAGTCTCAATGAGAAATAGCAGTCGGATGTTAATCTGATCTGAGTTCAGGTTAACGTTCACTTCAAGACTGAAATCTGAACGGACCTGGTGTTAGTGGGAAGATGATGATCCAACAGTGAAATCAAAATCCATTGACGTCAAACCTAAAGTCTAAGTCTAAGTAAAAAGTTGAGGGATGTTTTGGGGCAAAGAAACAGATGTATACAGAAATAAGAGTGCACTATGACTCGATTGATAACATGGAATTTCTTGCACATTGTTGATGTTCCGGACTTGGGACATGTCTCATATCTGATACACATGTTTATCACACATACCAAATATTCAGTTCCACAGCAGGTTAAATCATGCATGTTCCTGCATATCGCTCATGTGCATGCTATTTCAAACTAGTAATAAAAATATCTCACCTTTGTTTTATATGGTCTCCGATCCAAACGCATATCCCTCTGTCGCAACTGCAAAGTTTAATACAAATTTGTTAACTTGCAAAACAAACACCGGCTATGTTTTATGAGTACAGATATATAGGGAACTGAGATCATTTTTCCATAAAAAAGGGTATATATGGTAATGATATCATACAAAAATAATGGAAAATCGGTCATTCAACCTCTCCCAACATATAAAAGCCAAATCTTCACTACACAGATGGTCATCTCAAATCTTCAGATGGCCATAAACAACTATAACTCTAGCTTCCAGGTCAGGACCTATTAGGTTAGCTTTAAATGGATTGCATGTCAGGTTGCCGTAACCTAAAGCAGTCATAAATGGAGGTCAGCTCTCTGGATTTTGGCCTCAGGAACACAATTAGTCAATTACATACCTGAACTGCCAGCTCACGTGCTCTAGTTTCTTTGTCGGTGAAGCAAGAACCATTTTTGCCATCAGAAGATTTGTTAGGAATTCTAACGCCCTTAAACTCTTGTTAGTCTTGCAAGTCGATCTTAACCAGAACAGAGAATCCCCAAACTTTTGACTAAAATGGCATCCTCACTAGATT
This sequence comes from Agapanthus africanus, assembly GCA_030015575.1. NCBI lineage: Eukaryota > Viridiplantae > Streptophyta > Magnoliopsida > Asparagales > Amaryllidaceae > Agapanthus > Agapanthus africanus. Next base: position 335,051,907 of record CM057349.1, read on the forward strand.
AAGTCATGATCAAGACCAGGTCAAAGTGAACAAGAAGCCCAAAGCACCCTCATGCAGGTTCTATCTTTACCAACATAATTATATATACATGAAATTAGAAAGCTGGTATTGCGTGTGTTTTTGTTATGAATATTGTTATGGATATTTAGTTGTAATTTTTAGTTAATCAGTTTGATTAGTTATTATATATTTGTTAGGAGAGGTGATCTAAAACTCTCTATATAGAGTTGTATGGCTACTATTTTTCTCAAGCCAATAAGATTATTCTTCTCCCAATTAATTTCATGGTATCAGAGCTCTGAAAATAATTGGGAAAGGAAAAAAATACTTATCTCCAGCCGCCACAACTCGTTCGCCTTCGGCCCCCTTCCCTGATCCCTCGGCCAACCTCGACCCCTTCCCTGCTCCCTCGCCTGTCCCCGATCCTCCCACCTGCACCATCGCCTGACCCCGATCCTCCCACCTTCACCCTCGCCCGCCCTCAACCCCCTTCCTTGCTCCCTCACCTGACCCTGATTACCCCCTTCACCCTCATCCGACCTCGTCCGGCTTCCCAGATTTCGCGCTCGAACACGAATCCCCCCGCAGCCTCCCATCCCCTTGACGACATCTCCAAAGGCTTCGATCAGCACCCTGAAGCCTTCAAACAACTCGACAACATCTCCTGGGCTTTGGTACTCCCCCTAGAAACAACTTCTGCTTGTAGTACAGTTGCAGTCTATATGATCTTTTAGATCGTCTTGTTCTCTGACTTTGTTTTTGAGTTAGACAACTCTATTATCTCTCAGGATCTACTTTTGCGCCGGTTATCATGGATTCAGGTGACGTCAATTAATTCAGTCTCTCGTCCGTTGACTTTAAGATGGATCTTCGTTTGATTACGATCTCTCTCCGGTGTATAAAACTACTTACAATAGTCCAGTGCTGTTGAACGTGCCTTGAACAGCAAAGGCCTTCACCGCCACTTCACGGATACCCCCTTGACTCCAAAGATATCTGGTTTCAGAATGATAACAAGGTAATTGTTTGGTTGTCTAACTCTATTGATTCTCGCTGCTATACGTTTATTATGTCTCTGAAAATAGCAAAGAAAGTTTGGACACATCTTCGTTCCCTATACTCATCAGAGGATAACCTGCAGAAGCTCTATGATATCTTCCATACCTTTACTACGGCCAATCTCGGAGACGATATTCAGGACTTTGGTGTCCTTTTCAATGGACTTCTTGATCAGTGGAACGTCTATCAGACTATTTCCACTGATCCTGTTGTCACTCGTAAACAACGCGAGTCTCTTGTTGGCGCGTTGCTCTTGGCTCGACTACCATTGAGCTTTGAGGTTGTCCGCTCATTCATTCTTTCTCAGAGTGGTTCTCCATCATTGACGAGTATCCTGTCGAGCATTTATCGTGTGCCTGCAGTCTCTTCCCAGTCTACTGAGCATGTCTCCACTGCACTTGTTACTCGAGGTCGTGGACGTGTGACCTATACTCCGTCTGGCCGTGGTCCCTCTGATTCTCTCTCTGGTGGTCATGGGGCATCACGAGGTCGTCCCCCTTTGACTGCTAGTGGTCGTAGTTCCCGTGGATGTGATCGTGGCCGGGCAGACCTTTCTTGTTCTCATTACGGCGGCACTAATCATCGGGACGACTGGTGTTGGGAGAAATATGGTTATCCTGATGATACACCTACCGCTCGTCAGTCATCCACACCAGCAGCTACTGATCAGTCTTCTTCTTCAGCCGGCTTGGTACATTTATCCAGTGATGAGTAGAGCTAGTTACGTCGTCTTCTTTCTTCTGTAACTCATGCCAACCTTTCCACTCCGTCAGGTATCTTTACTTTCTCATTTTGCTTCGTGGGTAGCCGATTCTGGCGCCTCACATCATATGTCTCGTAATGGACCATCCTAGTCTTTACAAACTTATTTCCATGGCCGATGGAAATAATATACATGTTTTTGCTTCCGCTGATTTATCACTTATTTCTTTATATCTTAAAAATGCTTTAATTGTGCCATCATTAAAACAGAATGTGATTTCCATTCGTCGATTCCAACTGCTCCATAACTTTTTATCCATCTTAATTTGTGATACAAGATCTTCTGACGAAACAACGTACTGGTGGGGGCATGAGAAGAATGGACTATATTATGTTGATCACCTTCCTAGTACATCTACAGCTGTCTCTACTGTCCAGTGGCACCGGAGACTTGGTCACCCTTACCTTTCTTCTTTACGTACTATGTTACCTCCTATTAGTTTATCGGAATTTAATTGTGAGACTTGTATTTTTGGAAAGTATCATCGCTCTTCTTTTTCTCCGGTTAATAAGAGACATGACTTACCTTTTTCTTTAGTTCATTTTGATATTCGGGGACCTTTTAAATTTCCTAGTGTGTTTGGTTATAAATATTTTGTTACATTTATTGATGATCATTCAAGAATGACTTGGCTGTATTTTCTGCAAAATAGGTATGAGCTTTTGTCTACTTTTAAAACCTTTGTTGCTGAAATTTGTAATCAATTTGGTGTTTCCATTAAGGTTCTTCGTTCAGATAATACTAAGAAATATATCGGCACGGACTTTATTTCATTTTGTAAGACACGGGAGTATTGCGCCAAACTTCATGTTCTTACACTCCTCGGCAAAATAGGATTGCTGAACGAAAGAACAACCATTTACTTAAGCTAGCTTAGTCTCTTCTCTTACATATGCATGTTGCAAAACGTCTGTGGAATTTTGCGGTTTTAGCTGCCTGTTTTTGTATCAATCGCATGTCTTCTTCGATCCTAAGCTACCAATCTCCTTTCTCTATTTTGTTTCCACAAGGTAAGCATTTTCCTCTTCCTCCAAAGGTGTTTGATTGCCTATGCTATTCTCATGTTCTCGATTCTCATATTGACAAACTTGATCCTAGAGTAACACGTATGGTATTTGTAGGTTACACCCGATCCCAAAAAGGGTACGTTTGCTTTGACTCTGCCACATCCAAAGTTTGTACTTTGTTTCCCCCAATCAGAGCAAAACTCTGTTTAAATTTCAAAAATTCAAAAAAAAATTTAAGCAACGCTTCAAATCCCGTGCGCTGCGCGCATCGCGCCACGTGTCAGAAGTTGATACGTCAGCGCAGCGCCCAAGCCAGCGCGCCCAATCAGAGTAAGGCTCTATTTAAAACAAAAATTAAAGGAAGCAACGCTTCAGTTGCGCGAGCGCGACACGTGTCAGCGCAGTTGTGCGCGCGCCGCGCGCCCCGCGACACGTGTCAGCGCAGTTGCGCTGTGCGCCGTGCGACACGTGTCAAGCGCCGGTGCATCTGTGCCAAACAGAATTAAAATTCCAGTAAAATCTTTCTGTTCTTGTTAAAACAAGAAGATTGTCTTCTTTAAAACAGAAGCCCTTGGATCAAAAGATCCAACGGTGGGGAAAATTCCCCAAATCACTCAGAGAATGATCTCTTTAACAAATTTAACAAATTAATGGGCACAATATAAAGGCCCCTAGACCCCAATTCAAAAACAACAGAGAGAAAACAAAAAACTCAGAAACAGAGAGAACTCTGAAGAATTGTGAGAAGAACTCAAGAAAATAAAAAAGGTAAAAATCTTTATAATAAAGAAGAATTTCTTCTGAATAGATCATTAATCTAAGAACAAGATCAATGATCTTCAATAAAATATATAATAATAACAGTGCCTTGCACTTTTTTATGAACCATTGGTTCTGGAATCTTAAAGATTCTTCTCTTGAATCCAAAATTGGATTAAGTTATTAAAACAGTGCCCTGCACTTGCAAAACTGCACTGTTGCGCTCCTGGATTGGCGCAAGCCACCAGGGAGCGCCACGTGTCAGCTCTAAGACCACTTGCGCTGTGCGCTTTTAAGATAGAGCATTACTCTTTAAAGTTGGCGCAACTCACCAGAGCGCGCCACGTGTCATTACCGCAACAGCGCAGCGCACTGCGCTCTTGCGCTCACCAGAGTATGACACGTGTCACCACGACAAGCGCTTGCACTCAATAATTGGCGCAAAGCGCCTGACAAACCACTGTCAAGTAATTAATACACTGCATTATTTATAGAAGGGCCAAGCCCAATTAAAAAAAGGCCTAACAGGCCAAATTAAATGCAATGCATTATTTTAAAGAAGGGCAGAGCCCAAACAGATGCTCTGCATCATTTATAAAGGGACAGAGCCCAAATCAGAAAGGCCTAGCAGGCTAAAATAAAATGCAGTGCATTATCAAACAGGGGCAAAGCCCTAGCACAGGCCTAATAGGCCAAAAATAAAAACATTGAATATTCTCAACTGGACTTATGTAACACCCGAGCCCAATAATACTATTTATATTACTAGTTGAGGGTTATATTGCTCATTTCCAATTATTCTGATTTTTCTGGTGTTTATTGCTAAATTTTAACCGGTTAAGTCATTTTGGTACATAACAAATTTTAACTCCTGAAATGAAATTTAAAATGTCCATGTTAGCCTACTCGTCGCCACTAGTCGCGTGGTAGCGTCCGCGTGTCGAGATTCCGTTCCGTTTGGCTAAACGGGCAAGTTTGGGCGACTACGCGCGCGTGCAAGTGTCCGACTTGGGGGCATGCATTTTAATCATTAAACACCTCCTTTCAAAATTTGGAACCCGCTTAAAATCCTATAATTTGAATTTGGAACATTTGGGCGCAACCCGGGCGCGATTTGGAAATGTTTCATTTCGCGCCAAAAAGGCCCGTTTTAATTTAATATCTAAACTATATATATACGAATCTAAATTTCCTTAACAGTTAATCTTTCTCAAATCCTTCATATTTCCTTCTCAAATCCTTTCAAAATCATCTCAAACTTTCCTTTATTTCCCTTCCAGCCAATCGCGAGCCCTGAAATCGAGTCGTGGGCCCCCTTCCAATCCCTCTCTCTCCGCCTCTCTCTATCTCTCTCCTCATCAAATCTTTCTCCCTCTCTCTCTCTCCAATCTCTCTCTCTCTCTTCCTCTATTTAAATCCCCCATGCAGCCGCCTCTTCCCTTCTCTTTCCCACGAGAAAACCCACGCGAACCCTAACCCTAGCCCTCGTACTCGCGTCTCCGACCTCCTCGCGACCTCGCCGTCGTCGCCCTCGCCGCCACGAGCCCGGCCGCACCCTCCTACCTCCTTCCTCCGCTCTCTCCTGCGCCTGCACCCAACCCCGACGACGCCACCAACCGCCGCAGGCCTCGTCGTCGACGTCGCCTCCAGTCACCGACGACGCCCGCGACTCCCTCTCTTCCTCCTCGTCCATACCTCGTCGTCGCCTTCCTCCTCCCCTCGCCGGAACACCTTCAAACCACCAACCCGAGCCATAGCCCCATCACCTACCCTCTGCAGTTCGCCGGAGAACGCGCCGACGATCCTCGCCGTCGTCACCAGAGCCACCCCCGTCTCCCCCTCGACCACCAGAGCAGGCCAGCACCCTTCTACTCACTGCAGCACCCTCTTTCCAGCGAACTCAGGATTTCCAGCCATCGTTGTTCGCCGTCGCTGCCTCGCCGGCGTTCCAGCGCCGTCGAGCCCGCCGGGATTACCCCCTGGTGTCTCCCGGTAAGCCTTCCTCATCGTTCCTTTGAGCTAGATCCCTTTCCCCGCTGATCTTGAATGTTTATCGTGTTGCTAACTTCGTTGCCGTGACTTTTGCCGGAACCCGACCGTGCCGTCTCGTGAACCCGACGCTCCAGCGAGGTACCCTGGTCCGTGTGATCCCGTTGTTCTCTGTTGGGACTCGATCCGTGGCCCGTGCAACCTTATCGCGTTTTCTGCCGACATTGCATCCGTGCGTTCCGGCTTGCGAAACCGTCGAGGCAAGTATCCGAATACTTGCTTTAACATGCTACAAACTTAATCATCATATTATTTGTTATAACCACACGGCTTAGTAACATCGATTAGAATTGATAGTTACAATTATCCGTAACGTTAAATCATTATATTAGTTACTTGTAATTAATCGGTATGCTATCAATCCACACTTTAACTAATTAAACCAATTAGCACGTCATTGCGTAAATTGCTAGATCATCCTTGTAACTATTAGTATGCTGTAGTTTTAATGGCTTCATTGCTTCGTGTTGTTAATATTGTTTTACCCTGTGATTGTTGCACCCAAGGATGCTTGAACCTGTTAATAAGAGAATACAAGACATCATTGTGTTTACATGGAATAATATGGTTATTTACTGTTTCCTGCTGCTGTTCATTGTTTGATTGTATACCTGTTGTGAGCACATACCCGATTGCACTACATATTGGCCTGACCCTGCTATACATGACATATACATACATACCGACTCATCCTGTTGTACCGTGACATGACTTGTTTCATGATCTCATGCCTAATGCCGACAAACCTGACCATTCCTGCTGTCTATCCAGACAGACCTACTTTTAGTTGATTTTGTGTTGGCATTAGTCCTTGACTACTGAATACCTGACCTGACATACATAGCTTGGGGGTATGGGAAAATCAAAGGTGAAACCGACTTGTAACTCAACAGTTCGATACAATGTTCTGATCAGTCTTACGGGCTTGGCCAGCTCCGGAGTGTTGATGCTGACATCACTCGTCCATCATACTACCTTTTACTGCTTAGCGGCACGTCTCGGATTCAGCCCCGAGGGTTTTGACCGTGGTCCCGGGCACGCACGGGATACTATTGAGTTACATCGACGATTCATCAATTGATTTCAAAGACTATAGAGTAGAAACCTGATAGGACAGTTTAGTCACCATTGCACATTACCCTGCTCTGTTATTTCTTAGTACTGCTTTATTCATGTTCATATTTGCATTGCTTATCACCATGTTTACATTATATACTTGATGTCATGACGCGCTGACGTCTGGGTTTTGCATGGCCCAGATTCCGTACCACTGTCGACGACCGAGCAGGAGTACTTCAGCCAGCAGGCTGAACTGTGAGTTCTTTAGGGTTTAGTTTATTTATTTCATTTCATTTCCAGATGTGAGCCCGCATTATGGGACGTACTGTTTATTTCATTGTATTGGATCATTAGCTTCCGCACTTATTGTTTATTGATTCTTGTTATTATGGATTTGGACATGTATTAGATTAGCTTATTATCTTGTTCTTGATATCCTTACAACCGTAATGTGACTGTGGATGGATACTTCCTACCCACAGGTAGCATGGTTGGCTATGTCACGTGCCCAATCTTGCGTACTCTGGGAAGCGGGGCGTGACATGGTTCTTTTGGTATCAGAGCATAGGTTAATTGGGTTGATTCTTTGTAGTTGGGTATTGCACCCGATACACGAATCATAATACCCGTGATTAGGAAACATGTCCTGCCACCTTGACCGTTTTACCGTCCTTGAATCATTCTTCCGGATCATGTCGACATGCAAACTTACTTTGCATTGTCAACTCGAAAACCTAATTTCTTGTTATCTCTAGGACTTAGGCGACTTGGGTGGAGTTAAGTAATTGCGGCTATGATACCGCGGCATAGCTACAATGCAGCACTCTATTTAAGTATCTTGAAGTTCTAGCCTTGATCTATACTCGAAATCTATCATCATGCTAATGTTGGGTACTTTGATTTCCAGGAATATGGCCGGTCAGAATTTGAAGATGGGCCCAGGGCGTGCGGTCTTAGCCGCCAGGCGTAGAGTGATAAGGGGATTGCTGGAGAAACTAAAGGAACAAATCGAGCTGGAACCAACATTTGCACTGGACCAAACGTCTGTACGTAGAAGTATTCCGGTGAACAGGCGCAGCGTAGCACCAATGAAGAAAACAAGTGTGGGTGATCGGAAGGGGAGCGTGATCTGTAGCTACTGCCATAAACCCGGACATGTGCGAAAGAAGTGTCGTATGAGGCTGGGACTCTGTTTTAGATGTGGAGCGGCAGATCACACCGTTGATGCTTGTCCGTCGAAGCCTCGCACGAAAGATGATGTTCAGAAGCCTCCGCAGAGACCATTCCAAGGGAAGAGACAGTTGGATCAAGGATCTAATCAGGCTCGAGCGTTCACATTGACAGCTGAGGAAGCTAAGGCATAGGGAGAAGTGGTTTCAGGTAATTTACTCGTTCATGGTTTTCCCGCTTTGGCATTACTTAATTTCGGAGCATCCCATTGTCTATGTCATCCAAATTTATAACTACACACTCGATTACCTGCACGACCCTGTCTAGTTTCGGGAAATACACACTGGGAATGGGAAGATCATAGCTAGTAAGGAATGTAGAGATTGTACAATTGTTGTTTGCGGACGAGAGCTTTTTGCAGATTTCTTGGTGATAGATACGGGCAGTTATGAGGTTGTCTTGGGAATGGATTTTCTTGGCACTTTCCACGCACACATTGACTGTAGGGCAAGGAAGGTAATTTTCTAGATTCCCGGACATCCTAAGTTTACTTTCATTGGAGGAAGCAGTTCTGTCGGGCCAGTCGAGTTTAGGGCTAGGCCGACGAACAATGTTCTTGCGGCTATGGTAGTGGATAGTGATGAAGAGCCGGCAGTTGTCCGCGACTTTATGGATGTGTTCGAAGACATTTCGGGCTTACCGCCGAAGCGAGATGTGGAGTTTGCGATTGACCTTATTCCTGGTGCAGCGCCAGTATCAAAATCTTATTATCCGATGGCACCGGTGGAATTGGAAGAAGTTAAGAAACAGGTTGATGAATTACTCGAGAAGGGATGGATTCGAAGCAGCAACTCACCTTGGGGAGCTCCAGTTCTTTTAGTAAAGAAGAAGGATGGCACGAGAAGGATGTGCATTGATTATCGAGAATTGAACCGGGTGACTATTAAGAACAAGTACCCGATCCCTCGCATTGGAGAGCTTTTGAGCAGCTTAGTAGCGCGAGGGTATTCTCGAAACTGGACTTGCGATCAGGATATCATCAAGTCCGGGTGAAAGCAGAAGACATTTGCAAGACGGCGTTTCGAACTCGGTATGGACATTTCGAGTATCTAGTGATGCCCTTCGGAGTGACTAATGCGCCGGCAATATTCATGGATTTGATGAACAGGATCTTTTCACCGTTCTTGGACCAGTTTATTGTGGTATTCATTGACGATATTCTGGTATACTCGAAGAGTCCGGAGGAGCATGCTGAGCACTTAAGGATCGCACTGCAAACGCTGAGACAAGAGAAGTTATTTGCGAAGATGAGTAAGTGTGAATTCTGGCTAGAGGAAGTGAAGTTTCTGGGGCATGTCGTGTCGGGCGATGGAATCGCCATCGATCCCGAAAAGATTGCAGCAGTTCGAGATTGGCCTTTTCCAAAGAATGTTGCGGAGATAGGAAGTTTTCTTGGACTCGCCGGTTACTACAGAAGATTTGTGGAGAACTTCGCGCGTTTAGCTGAACCGTTAACCAAGCTTACGCGTAAGGAGGTACCGTTTGTTTGGACGGATGGATGTGCATTGGCCTTCGAGACGTTGAAGCAGAAGTTGGTAACCGCCCCTATCCTAACCGTACCGGATGATTCAGGAGGACTGGTGATTCATAGCGACGCATCCGGAAAGGGATTGGGATGTGTTTTGATGCAGAATGGGAAAGTCGTCGCTTACGCATCGATACAGCTGAAGACTCATGGGAAGAACTATCCGACTCATGACTTAGAGCTTGCAGCCGTGATCTTCGCCCTGAAGATTTGGAGACACTACCTTTTGGGCGAGAGAGTTGAAGTCTTTACGGATCACAAGAGTTTGAAATATGTGTTCACTCAGAAGGAGTTGAACATGAGGCAACGCAGATGGTTGGAGCTGATGGCCGACTACGACCTTGATCTTAAGTACCATCCGGGAAAAGTTAACGTCGTGCCAGATGCGCTGAGTCGGTTACCAGCAATTCAGGTTTTGACCGCACAAAGGGAGATCATTGCGGATTTTCAGAGATTTGACTTGGAGGTTGTGCTACCACATGCTACAGGACAGTTGATGCAGTTGCAAGTACAGTCGTCCTTAGTTGAGAAGATTAAAGCGGCACAATCGCAGGATCCTAGACTGCAAAAGTTTCGAGAGCAGGTTGGAGCCGGACTACGAACCGATTTACTGATCCATGAAGACGGTTCGTTGAGATATGGTAGCCGTGTGTGTGCGCCAAAAGGAGATGTGCGTGAAGAGCTTATGAGGGAGGCACACAGCTCAGCTTACTCTGTACATCCAGGAGGGACAAAGATGTACCGAGATATTCGACAGCACTTCTGGTGGGAAGGTATGAAACGGGAAATTGCTCGCTTCGTGGCTAAGTGCTTGGTGTGTCAGCAAGTCAAGGCCGAACACCAAAGGGTTGCTGGTTTGTTGCAACCACTTCCGATTCCTCAGTGGAAGTGGGAACATATAACCATGGATTTCGTGACGGCTTTACCGCGGAGTCCAAAGGACAACAATGCAGTATGGATGATTGTCGATCGGTTGACCAAGGCAGCTCACTTTATTCCTTTTCGGGTTGGTCAATCGACAGAGACTTTGGCAGAGCGATACATGCAGGAGATTGTCAGATTGCATGGAGTACCGGTAAGCATCGTGTCCGACCGGGACACTCGGTTCTTGTCGCACTTTTGGAGGAGTTTACAAGAAAGTTTGGGGACTCGATTGAAGTTTAGCACAACTTATCATCCTCAAACTGATGGACAGTCAGAGAGAACGATCCAGACCCTTGAAGATATGTTGAGAGCTTGCATGTTGGACGTCAAAGGTTCTTGGGAGGATCATCTATACCTGGTGGAGTTTTCGTACAACAATAGCTTCCAAGCGACAATTCAGATGGCTCCGTTTGAAGCGTTGTATGGTCGTAAGTGCCGTTCGCCGGTTTGTTGGGATGATGTTGGTGAACGAAGGTTTACTAGGACCAGATTTGGTGGTACAGACAGTCGAGAAGGTGAATACCATCAGGAAGCATATGAAGGCAGCTCAAGACAGACAGAAAAGTTGGGCCGACACGTCAAGAAGACCTCTAGAGTTCGCCGTGGGTGATTTGGTATTCCTGAAGATATCACCGACTAGAGGGGTGATTCGTTTGGCAGTCGGGGAAAGCTTAGTCCTCGATTCGTTGGACCCTTCGAGATTTTGGAGCGTGTTGGAGAGGTATCGTACCGGTTGGCGTTACCACAGTCATTAGCAGGAGTTCACGATGTGTTTCATGTGTCTCAACTACGGAGGTATGTTCGTGATGAGACTCATGTCTTGGATCATTCGGAGTTGACTGTACCGGAGGACCTGACTTTTGAAGAGCGACCAGTTGAAATCAAGGATCGGAGAGAAAAGGTTCTTAAGAACAAGGTTATCCCTCTTGTGCTAGTTTCTTGGGGTAATCGATCGCATGGAGAATCCACTTGGGAGCGAGAAGACGAGATCCGGCAGAAATTCCCTCACTTTTCCAGTAGTTAGCTATCTTGTATTCTTGGAATTTCGAGGACGAAATTCTTTTTGTAGTTGGGTATGATGTAACACCCGAGCCCAATAATACTATTTATATTACTAGTTGAGGGTTATATTGCTCATTTCCAATTATTCTGATTTTTCTGGTGTTTATTGCTAAATTTTAACCGGTTAAGTCATTTTGGCACATAACAAATTTTAACTCCTGAAATGAAATTTAAAATGTCCATGTTAGCCTACTCGTCGCCACTAGTCGCGTGGTAGCGTCCGCGTGTCGAGATTCCGTTCCGTTTGGCTAAACGGGCAAGTTTGGGCGACTACGCGCGCGTGCAAGTGTCCGACTTGGGGGCATGCATTTTAATCATTAAACACCTCCTTTCAAAATTTGGAACCCGCTTAAAATCCTATAATTTGAATTTGGAACATTTGGGCGCAACCCGGGCGCGATTTGGAAATGTTTCATTTCGCGCCAAAAAGGCCCGTTTTAATTTAATATCTAAACTATATATATACGAATCTAAATTTCCTTAACAGTTAATCTTTCTCAAATCCTTCATATTTCCTTCTCAAATCCTTTCAAAATCATCTCAAACTTTCCTTTATTTCCCTTCCAGCCAATCGCGAGCCCTGAAATCGAGTCGTGGGCCCCCTTCCAATCCCTCTCTCTCCGCCTCTCTCTATCTCTCTCCTCATCAAATCTTTCTCCCTCTCTCTCTCTCCAATCTCTCTCTCTCTCTTCCTCTATTTAAATCCCCCATGCAGCCGCCTCTTCCCTTCTCTTTCCCACGAGAAAACCCACGCGAACCCTAACCCTAGCCCTCGTACTCGCGTCTCCGACCTCCTCGCGACCTCGCCGTCGTCGCCCTCGCCGCCACGAGCCCGGCCGCACCCTCCTACCTCCTTCCTCCGCTCTCTCCTGCGCCTGCACCCAACCCCGACGACGCCACCAACCGCCGCAGGCCTCGTCGTCGACGTCGCCTCCAGTCACCGACGACGCCCGCGACTCCCTCTCTTCCTCCTCGTCCATACCTCGTCGTCGCCTTCCTCCTCCCCTCGCCGGAACACCTTCAAACCACCAACCCGAGCCATAGCCCCATCACCTACCCTCTGCAGTTCGCCGGAGAACGCGCCGACGATCCTCGCCGTCGTCACCAGAGCCACCCCCGTCTCCCCCTCGACCACCAGAGCAGGCCAGCACCCTTCTACTCACTGCAGCACCCTCTTTCCAGCGAACTCAGGATTTCCAGCCATCGTTGTTCGCCGTCGCTGCCTCGCCGGCGTTCCAGCGCCGTCGAGCCCGCCGGGGTTACCCCCTGGTGTCTCCCGGTAAGCCTTCCTCATCGTTCCTTTGAGCTAGATCCCTTTCCCCGCTGATCTTGAATGTTTATCGTGTTGCTAACTTCGTTGCCGTGACTTTTGCCGGAACCCGACCGTGCCGTCTCGTGAACCCGACGCTCCAGCGAGGTACCCTGGTCCGTGTGATCCCGTTGTTCTCTGTTGGGACTCGATCCGTGGCCCGTGCAACCTTATCCCGTTTTCTGCCGACATTGCATCCGTGCGTTCCGGCTTGCGAAACCGTCGAGGCAAGTATCCGAATACTTGCTTTAACATGCTACAAACTTAATCATCATATTATTTGTTATAACCACACGGCTTAGTAACATCGATTAGAATTGATAGTTACAATTATCCGTAACGTTAAATCATTATATTAGTTACTTGTAATTAATCGGTATGCTATCAATCCACACTTTAACTAATTAAACCAATTAGCACGTCATTGCGTAAATTGCTAGATCATCCTTGTAACTATTAGTATGCTGTAGTTTTAATGGCTTCATTGCTTCGTGTTGTTAATATTGTTTTACCCTGTGATTGTTGCACCCAAGGGTGCTTGAACCTGTTAATAAGAGAATACAAGACATCATTGTGTTTACATGGAATAATATGGTTATTTACTGTTTCCTGCTGCTGTTCATTGTTTGATTGTATACCTGTTGTGAGCACATACCCGATTGCACTACATATTGGCCTGACCCTGCTATACATGACATATACATACATACCGACTCATCCTGTTGTACCATGACATGACTTGTTTCATGATCTCATGCCTAATGCCGACAAACCTGACCATTCCTGCTGTCTATCCAGACAGACCTACTTTTACTTGATTTTGTGTTGGCATTAGTCCTTGACTACTGAATACCTGACCTGACATACATAGCTTGGGGGTATGGGGAAATCAAAGGTGAAACCGACTTGTAACTCAACAGTTCGATACAATGTTCTGATCAGTCTTACGGGCTTGGCCAGCTCCGGAGTGTTGATGCTGACATCACTCGTCCATCCTACTACCTTTTACTGCTTAGCGGCACGTCTCGGATTCAGCCCCGAGGGTTTTGACCGTGGTCCCGGGCACGCACGGGATACTATTGAGTTACATCGACGATTCATCAATTGATTTCAAAGACTATAGAGTAGAAACCTGATAGGACAGTTTAGTCACCATTGCACATTACCCTGCTCTGTTATTTCTTAGTACTGCTTTATTCATGTTCATATTTGCATTGCTTATCACCATGTTTACATTATATACTTGATGTCATGACGCGCTGACGTCTGGGTTTTGCATGGCCCAGATTCCGTACCACTGTCGACGACCGAGCAGGAGTACTTCAGCCAGCAGGCTGAACTGTGAGTTCTTTAGGGTTTAGTTTATTTATTTCATTTCATTTCCAGATGTGAGCCCGCATTATGGGACGTACTGTTTATTTCATTGTATTGGATCATTAGCTTCCGCACTTATTGTTTATTGATTCTTGTTATTATGGATTTGGACATGTATTAGATTAGCTTATTATCTTGTTCTTGATATCCTTACAACCGTAATGTGACTGTGGATGGATACTTCCTACCCACAGGTAGCATGGTTGGCTATGTCACGTGCCCAATCTTGCGTACTCTGGGAAGCGGGGCGTGACATGGTTCTTTTGGTATCAGAGCATAGGTTAATTGGGTTGATTCTTTGTAGTTGGGTATTGCACCCGATACACGAATCATAATACCTGTGATTAGGAAACATGTCCTGCCACCTTGACCGTTTTACCGTCCTTGAATCATTCTTCCGGATCATATCGACATGCAAACTTACTTTGCATTGTCAACTCGAAAACCTAATTTCTTGTTATCTCTAGGACTTAGGCGACTTGGGTGGAGTTAAGTAATTGCGGCTATGATACCGCGGCATAGCTACAATGCAGCACTCTATTTAAGTATCTTGAAGTTCTAGCCTTGATCTATACTCGAAATCTATCATCATGCTAATGTTGGGTACTTTGATTTCCAGGAATATGGCCGGTCAGAATTTGAAGATGGGCCCAGGGCGTGCGGTCTTAGCCGCCAGGCGTAGAGTGATAAGGGGATTGCTGGAGAAACTAAAGGAACAAATCGAGCTGGAACCAACATTTGCACTGGACCAAACGTCTGTACGTAGAAGTATTCCGGTGAACAGGCGCAGCGTAGCACCAATGAAGAAAACAAGTGTGGGTGATCGGAAGGGGAGCGTGATCTGTAGCTACTGCCATAAACCCGGACATGTGCGAAAGAAGTGTCGTATGAGGCTGGGACTCTGTTTTAGATGTGGAGCGGCAGATCACACCGTTGATGCTTGTCCGTCGAAGCCTCGCACGAAAGATGATGTTCAGAAGCCTCCGCAGAGACCATTCCAAGGGCAGAGACAGTTGGATCAAGGATCTAATCAGGCTCGAGCGTTCACATTGACAGCTGAGGAAGCTAAGGCATCGGGAGAAGTGGTTTCAGGTAATTTACTCGTTCATGGTTTTCCCGCTTTGGCATTACTTAATTTCGGAGCATCCCACTGTCTATGTCATCCAAATTTATAACTACACACTCGATTACCTGCACGACCCTGTCTAGTTTCGGGAAATACACACTGGGAATGGGAAGATCATAGCTAGTAAGGAATGTAGAGATTGTACAATTGTTGTTTGCGGACGAGAGCTTTTTGCAGATTTCTTGGTGATAGATACGGGCAGTTATGAGGTTGTCTTGGGAATGGATTTTCTTGGCACTTTCCACGCACACATTGACTGTAGGGTAAGGAAGGTAATTTTCTAGATTCCCGGACATCCTAAATTTACTTTCATTGGAGGAAGCAGTTCTGTCGGGCCAGTCGAGTTTAGGGCTAGGCCGACGAACAATGTTCTTGCGGCTATGGTAGTGGATAGTGATGAAGAGCCGGCAGTTGTCCGCGACTTTATGGATGTGTTCGAAGACATTTCGGGCTTACCGCCGAAGCGAGATGTGGAGTTTGCGATTGACCTTATTCCTGGTGCAGCGCCAGTATCAAAATCTTATTATCCGATGGCACCGGTGGAATTGGAAGAAGTTAAGAAACAGGTTGGTGAATTACTCGAGAAGGGATGGATTCGAAGCAGCAACTCACCTTGGGGAGCTCCAGTTCTTTTAGTAAAGAAGAAGGATGGCACGAGAAGGATGTGCATTGATTATCGAGAATTGAACCGGGTGACTATTAAGAACAAGTACCCGATCCCTCGCATTGGAGAGCTTTTGAGCAGCTTAGTAGCGCGAGGGTATTCTCGAAACTGGACTTGCGATCAGGATATCATCAAGTCCGGGTGAAAGCAGAAGACATTTGCAAGACGGCGTTTCGAACTCGGTATGGACATTTCGAGTATCTAGTGATGCCCTTCGGAGTGACTAATGCGCCGGCAATATTCATGGATTTGATGAACAGGATCTTTTCACCGTTCTTGGACCAGTTTATTGTGGTATTCATTGACGATATTCTGGTATACTCGAAGAGTCCGGAGGAGCATGCTGAGCACTTAAGGATCGCACTGCAAACGCTGAGACAAGAGAAGTTATTTGCGAAGATGAGTAAGTGTGAATTCTGGCTGGAGGAAGTGAAGTTTCTGGGGCATATCGTGTCGGGCGATGGAATCGCCGTCGATCCCGAAAAGATTGCAGCAGTTCGAGATTGGCCTTTTCCAAAGAATGTTGCGGAGATAGGAAGTTTTCTTGGACTCGCCGGTTACTACAGAAGATTTGTGGAGAACTTCGCGCGTTTAGCTGAACCGTTAACCAAGCTTACGCGTAAGGAGGTACCGTTTGTTTGGACGGATGGATGTGCATTGGCCTTCGAGACGTTGAAGCAGAAGTTGGTAACCGCCCCTATCCTAACCGTACCGGATGATTCAGGAGGACTGGTGATTCATAGTGACGCATCCGGAAAGGGATTGGGATGTGTTTTGATGCAGAATGGGAAAGTCGTCGCTTACGCATCGATACAGCTGAAGACTCATGGGAAGAACTATCCGACTCATGACTTAGAGCTTGCAGCCGTGATCTTCGCCCTGAAGATTTGGAGACACTACCTTTTGGGCGAGAGAGTTGAAGTCTTTACGGATCACAAGAGTTTGAAATATGTGTTCACTCAGAAGGAGTTGAACATGAGGCAACGCAGATGGTTGGAGCTGATGGCCGACTACGACCTTGATCTTAAATACCATCCGGGAAAAGTTAACGTCGTGCCAGATGCGCTGAGTCGGTTACCAGCAATTCAGGTTTTGACCGCACAAAGGGAGATCATTGCGGATTTTCAGAGATTTGACTTGGAGGTTGTGCTACCACATGCTACAGGACAGTTGATGCAGTTGCAAGTACAGTCGTCCTTAGTTGAGAAGATTAAAGCGGCACAATCGCAGGATCCTAGACTGCAAAAGTTTCGAGAGCAGGTTGGAGCCGGACTACGAACCGATTTACTGATCCATGAAGACGGTTCGTTGAGATATGGTAGCCGTGTGCGTGTGCCAAAAGAAGATGTGCGTGAAGAGCTTATGAGGGAGGCACACAGCTCAGCTTACTCTGTACATCCAGGAGGGACAAAGATGTACCGAGATATTCGACAGCACTTCTGGTGGGAAGGTATGAAACGGGAAATTGCTCGCTTCGTGGCTAAGTGCTTGGTGTGTCAGCAAGTCAAGGCCGAACACCAAAGGGTTGCTGGTTTGTTGCAACCACTTCCGATTCCTCAGTGGAAGTGGGAACATATAACCATGGATTTCGTGACGGCTTTACCGCGGAGTCCAAAGGACAACAATGCAGTATGGATGATTGTCGATCGGTTGACCAAGGCAGCTCACTTTATTCCTTTTCGGGTTGGTCAATCGACAGAGACTTTGGCAGAGCGATACATGCAGGAGATTGTCAGATTGCATGGAGTACCGGTAAGCATCGTGTCCGACCGGGACACTCGGTTCTTGTCGCACTTTTGGAGGAGTTTATAAGAAAGTTTGGGGACTCGATTGAAGTTTAGCACAACTTATCATCCTCAAACTGATGGACAGTCAGAGAGAACGATCCAGACCCTTGAAGATATGTTGAGAGCTTGCATGTTGGACGTCAAAGGTTCTTGGGAGGATCATCTATACCTGGTGGAGTTTTCGTACAACAATAGCTTCCAAGCGACAATTCAGATGGCTCCGTTTGAAGCGTTGTATGGTCGTAAGTGCCGTTCGCCGGTTTGTTGGGATGATGTTGGTGAACGAAGGTTACTAGGACCAGATTTGGTGGTACAGACAGTCGAGAAGGTGAATACCATCAGGAAGCATATGAAGGCAGCTCAAGACAGACAGAAAAGTTGGGCCGACACGTCAAGAAGACCTCTAGAGTTCGCCGTGGGTGATTTGGTATTCCTGAAGATATCACCGACTAGAGGGGTGATTCGTTTGGCAGTCGGGGAAAGCTTAGTCCTCGATTCGTTGGACCCTTCGAGATTTTGGAGCGTGTTGGAGAGGTATCGTACCGGTTGGCGTTACCACAGTCATTAGCAGGAGTTCACGATGTGTTTCATGTGTCTCAACTACGGAGGTATGTTCGTGATGAGACTCATGTCTTGGATCATTCGGAGTTGACTGTACCGGAGGACCTGACTTTTGAAGAGCGACCAGTTGAAATCAAGGATCGGAGAGAAAAGGTTCTTAAGAACAAGGTTATCCCTCTTGTGCTAGTTTCTTGGGGTAATCGATCGCATGGAGAATCCACTTGGGAGCGAGAAGACGAGATCCGGCAGAAATTCCCTCACTTTTCCAGTAGTTAGCTATCTTGTATTCTTGGAATTTCGAGGACGAAATTCTTTTTGTAGTTGGGTATGATGTAACACCCGAGCCCAATAATACTATTTATATTACTAGTTGAGGGTTATATTGCTCATTTCCAATTATTCTGATTTTTCTGGTGTTTATTGCTAAATTTTAACCGGTTAAGTCATTTTGGCACATAACAAATTTTAACTCCTGAAATGAAATTTAAAATGTCCATGTTAGCCTACTCGTCGCCACTAGTCGCGTGGTAGCGTCCGCGTGTCGAGATTCCGTTCCGTTTGGCTAAACGGGCAAGTTTGGGCGACTACGCGCGCGTGCAAGTGTCCGACTTGGGGGCATGCATTTTAATCATTAAACACCTCCTTTCAAAATTTGGAACCCGCTTAAAATCCTATAATTTGAATTTGGAACATTTGGGCGCAACCCGGGCGCGATTTGGAAATGTTTCATTTCGCGCCAAAAAGGCCCGTTTTAATTTAATATCTAAACTATATATATACGAATCTAAATTTCCTTAACAGTTAATCTTTCTCAAATCCTTCATATTTCCTTCTCAAATCCTTTCAAAATCATCTCAAACTTTCCTTTATTTCCCTTCCAGCCAATCGCGAGCCCTGAAATCGAGTCGTGGGCCCCCTTCCAATCCCTCTCTCTCCGCCTCTCTCTATCTCTCTCCTCATCAAATCTTTCTCCCTCTCTCTCTCCAATCTCTCTCTCTCTCTTCCTCTATTTAAATCCCCCATGCAGCCGCCTCTTCCCTTCTCTTTCCCACGAGAAAACCCACGCGAACCCTAACCCTAGCCCTCGTACTCGCGTCTCCGACCTCCTCGCGACCTCGCCGTCGTCGCCCTCGCCGCCACGAGCCCGGCCGCACCCTCCTACCTCCTTCCTCCGCTCTCTCCTGCGCCTGCACCCAACCCCGACGACGCCACCAACCGCCGCAGGCCTCGTCGTCGACGTCGCCTCCAGTCACCGACGACGCCCGCGACTCCCTCTCTTCCTCCTCGTCCATACCTCGTCGTCGCCTTCCTCCTCCCCTCGCCGGAACACCTTCAAACCACCAACCCGAGCCATAGCCCCATCACCTACCCTCTGCAGTTCGCCGGAGAACGCGCCGACGATCCTCGCCGTCGTCACCAGAGCCACCCCCGTCTCCCCCTCGACCACCAGAGCAGGCCAGCACCCTTCTACTCACTGCAGCACCCTCTTTCCAGCGAACTCAGGATTTCCAGCCATCGTTGTTTGCCGTCGCTGCCTCGCCGGCGTTCCAGCGCCGTCGAGCCCGCCGGGGTTACCCCCTGGTGTCTCCCGGTAAGCCTTCCTCATCGTTCCTTTGAGCTAGATCCCTTTCCCCGCTGATCTTGAATGTTTATCGTGTTGCTAACTTCGTTGCCGTGACTTTTGCCGGAACCCGACCGTGCCGTCTCGTGAACCCGACGCTCCAGCAAGGTACCCTGGTCCGTGTGATCCCGTTGTTCTCTGTTGGGACTCGATCCGTGGCCCGTGCAACCTTATCGCGTTTTCTGCCGACATTGCATCTGTGCGTTCCGGCTTGCGAAACCGTCGAGGCAAGTATCCGAATACTTGCTTTAACATGCTACAAACTTAATCATCATATTATTTGTTATAACCACACGGCTTAGTAACATCGATTAGAATTGATAGTTACAATTATCCGTAACGTTAAATCATTATATTAGTTACTTGTAATTAATCGGTATGCTATCAATCCACACTTTAACTAATTAAACCAATTAGCACGTCATTGCGTAAATTGCTAGATCATCCTTGTAACTATTAGTATGCTGTAGTTTTAATGGCTTCATTGCTTCGTGTTGTTAATATTGTTTTACCCTGTGATTGTTGCACCCAAGGGTGCTTGAACCTGTTAATAAGAGAATACAAGACATCATTGTGTTTACATGGAATAATATGGTTATTTACTGTTTCCTGCTGCTGTTCATTGTTTGATTGTATACCTGTTGTGAGCACATACCCGATTGCACTACATATTGGCCTGACCCTGCTATACATGACATATACATACATACCGACTCATCCTGTTGTACCGTGACATGACTTGTTTCATGATCTCATGCCTAATGCCGACAAACCTGACCATTCCTGCTGTCTATCCAGACAGACCTACTTTTACTTGATTTTGTGTTGGCATTAGTCCTTGACTACTGAATACCTGACCTGACATACATAGCTTGGGGGTATGGGGAAATCAAAGGTGAAACCGACTTGTAACTCAACAGTTCGATACATTGTTCTGATCAGTCTTACGGGCTTGGCCAGCTCCGGAGTGTTGATGCTGACATCACTCGTCCATCCTACTACCTTTTACTGCTTAGCGGCACGTCTCGGATTCAGCCCCGAGGGTTTTGACCGTGGTCCCGGGCACGCACCGGATACTATTGAGTTACATCGACGATTCATCAATTGATTTCAAAGACTATAGAGTAGAAACCTGATAGGACAGTTTAGTCACCATTGCATATTACCCTGCTCTGTTATTTCTTAGTACTGCTTTATTCATGTTCATATTTGCATTGCTTATCACCATGTTTACATTATATACTTGATGTCATGACGCGCTGACGTCTGGGTTTTGCATGGCCCAGATTCCGTACCACTGTCGACGACCGAGCAGGAGTACTTCAGCCAGCAGGCTGAACTGTGAGTTCTTTAGGGTTTAGTTTATTTATTTCATTTCATTTCCAGATGTGAGCCCGCATTATGGGACGTACTGTTTATTTCATTGTATTGGATCATTAGCTTCCGCACTTATTGTTTATTGATTCTTGTTATTATGGATTTGGACATGTATTAGATTAGCTTATTATCTTGTTCTTGATATCCTTACAACCGTAATGTGACTGTGGATGGATACTTCCTACCCACAGGTAGCATGGTTGGCTATGTCACGTGCCCAATCTTGCGTACTCTGGGAAGCGGGGCGTGACAACTTAGCTCAATCATGGCCGTAAGTTCTCAAATTAAATTGACTGAGCAAGACTGCTCTCCTAAATCAATTTACATCCGGTTCAAGGGTACATCTCTGAACTCCTCTGACCCCTATCGTTGTAATCCTTCAACGACGTCAGAGAGGTGACGAGTCCCGACAACCACACATCGATACGGACGGCGGGGTCCTTAAACTCGTGGACCGAAACGTCCTTAAACTAATATTCGTCCCAAAATGGGAACGTTGGACCGAAATGTCCTAAAACTAATGTTCGTCCCCAAATGGGAATGATGGACCACCATGTCCCTAAACTGGAAATCGACTGCAACGTCATTAAACTAAACAATAGAGCCAATTGCTCTCTTGTCGGATCCAAACGATCCCGTTAAGTTGATCTTAGTCTGGAAATTAGGCTAACGTATCCTTAACAAAAGTTTAAGTTGATCTTTAGCCTTAAATAGGGCTAACGTATCCTTAAACTAAAACACCAAACCCAAATCTAAGTAAATACGGATTTGGACTAATCCACGTCCTACGGGTGATGGCATCACTTAGTCTCCGTATACAATCCACGGGTATCCATAAACAAAACAAACACATACGACACGAAGTGAAATTTCTGGAGAAGGAGAAACTGGTTACCACGATGCGGTAACGTAATTAACTGCAGGGGCTTGCGCCTGCAGGGAAGAGCGTCCCCACAATCAAAAATCCCTCATGCGAGGGGGAATCTGACGAAGTCTGCTACATCGGCCGCATCCGTCTAAACCTCCGATACACGGTGCCATAAATCAACTTGGCATTTTCGGAGAGGTGGACGGATAAAACCAAATAGCATCTGCCCCGAATCTCAGGCAAGACCACTTTAAGTCGTTGCCGTCTTTCGAAGGGGAACAGATTCTGGCACGCCCAGTGGGACCTTTTCCTCTTTCCGCTCCACACTTCGTGTGTCGTCTTCGCGAACGAATCGCGGTTTGTTAATAGTTGCCTTTGGATTTTAAGTTACTAAGATTTGGTCTTTTGCCTAGCGCAGAAATCAAGCATCAATAGCCTTCAACTGCTCGAGTTGTTCAAAGTGCCAGTGCAACCGACGCTCCACCTCACCTGGAGGTGTAGCTTATGGGCCTCAAGCGGCCTCTATCCTTGCCATGCCGGTAGAACAGGTGACCCAGGCCACCACCGGCCTGTTTTTCGGAACCATGATCCCGCCTGCAAGCTTCACCATGCCAGTGCCCACACCAGAAGCGAACAAGAAGTCGGTCTTCGATCGGCTCACTGCTACAACGGCTCCTTTCGACGGGTCGTCCAATATCAAACCGGCAGCCTCCGTTTTTGCCAGGCTGAGCCAGAACCCTGATGGGCCCGCCAAGAAGCCCATGAACCCTGAAATGGCCGTCCCGAGGAAGAGAGCCACCCCTACTCCTGAAGTCGTCAAGGCGGCTTCTCCTGTTAAAGAGTCAAGTCTTTTCAAGGCTGACTATTCCGGCTCCTGTTCCTACTCGAGGATCTGTTTTTGATAGATTGAACATCGCCACTCAAAGGACAACATCAGTCTTTAAGAGGCTGACACCAGCAGCACCTCATTCGGACAGGGGGGAAGATGAAGATGTCCCTATCGCCGAGCCAGTCCCGACGGCTCGTCATGCTCGACATCGCCACTGACGCCGAGTAAGGAAGGCTGGGGGCAACTCCCCCTCAGGGCTAACTCCGCCTGTTCCAGTTGTGGAAGTTAATGCTGCTGTTCCAACTGGGAACAGCTTTGAACCACTTAGGAGGGTACGTAAGAACTCTCCAACTGCTACGCTAAAAAGATCTCCTCCACCTGCAGAGAGGGTTCCGGAAACGAAGCTGGAGCAGCCCCCTCAGCGGCTATCCTCTAAAATTTATAAAGTTTGGCGAAAGGTTCAAGACTCCGTAATCGACCAAGATCACTCTCGCCGGCAGAAAAGGGCGAAAGTGCAGGAAGAAAAGAACCGTCCTGACAAACAGCAAAGGACGACAACCGCCAGAATGCCCGTTGTAACGGCCCCTTCAACTTCAACGGCCCACAAGAGAAGAAGGCCGGAGAAGGTCCCTACGCCTACGGCAAATGCCAAAGACGGCGAGCCCAAACGCCCTAAGTCCGGGGGCATTGCAGTCCATACTGTATACATGGCGTCGGGGAAGGGGGACAGCCGTACATCTACAGGTCATAGACCGCTTACACGGTCAGTGACCAAAGCTCAGGAGCAACAGCAAAAGCTCCAGGAAATGATGAACGCGATGGCTACACTCACTGGGCCAAAAGAAAGCCCTGAAGCGTCCTCGGATCAACGCCAGAAACAAGAAACAGACGCTGAATTCCTTCGCCGGATATTGGAGAAGAAGGATAAAGAGGCTGCTGAACAAGCAACCAACATAAAGCGAATGGCCTTCCTGTTCCAGGACATGGTGGGAATGATGATCCAACAAGATCCTCCTGCTGAAAATCCTCCAATCGTCCTTGAAGACGATAGGGGAGAAACGTCAAACTCTCCACCGGCTCTGTCGACGGCCAAGGAGGAGACAATCTCCAAAGCTGACTTGGACGAATATAGCTCAGCAGATCCGGGTTCATCAGGCGACTGAGGCAGCTAGCCAAGTTGTCAAGACGGGGCGGCCGTATCCAAGCTGGTACGATCAGATTAAGTACCCGCCGGGCTATACAATACCGAAATTCCATGTCTATAAGAGGACGGGCAATCCCCATCAGCATGTTGCCCAGTTCAGAGCGCTTTGCGGCAATACCGGCGGTGATGATAAGTTGTTACTTCGCCAGTTCGTTGGTAGCTTATCGGATACAGCATTCGAGTGGTACTCCGAGCTCCCAAACGACTCTATCAAGACCTTCGCGGAGATGGAGCTGCTTTTTACCCAGCGTTTCGCAAGCGCCGGCGAACGCACCCCGATAACGACATTGATTAATGCCAGGATGAAGCCGGACGAGACATGGGTCCAATATGCTATACGGTGGCGGAACTTGTGGTCAAAATGCGAGCAACGCATTGAAGAGGCTCCGGCAGTAGGGATGTTTGTAGGAACTCTTGATCCGCAGGCGACCATATCCCAGTTCATGATGTTTTTCAAGCCGACTACCTTCCAGGCTCTGATCGACAAGCTAGCTCAGATGGATCAGATGGGCCATAGACCTCCCCCTCCAAAGCCGGACTCTCGACATGAGAAGGGGAAGGGAAAAGCAATTGTTGTCGCTAATGCTCAACAACAGCCGAGCAACTTAAAACCGGTTGTCCGTCAAAATAATATGCGTCCACACCTGTCCCTCGAGGAGAGGCTGGGACGTCCTTACGCGTTTCCCCGAGATAAAACGATAAGGTTGTTCGAGCAGGCCTTGCGCAACCGACTCATAAATCTGCCGAATCCAAGATGTCTGTCGCAGCCAAACGACGTCAATGATCCCAATTACTGTCCTTATCATCGAGTATTGGGTCATCCGATCGAGGACTGCTACGTCTTCAAAAATTGGATTGAGGACCAGTACCAATAAGGCAAGTTCGCGTTGTCTGAAAGATGGAAGGTGAACCCGCCGCAACCTCATACCTCTAAAAAGGTGAATACGCCGGGGGCAACGTGCTCTCTCGTTGAAGAAGCTCCATGGAAGGTTGTGCTATCAGCCAAAACAAAGAGGATGCTGAACAATCTTCAAACATGCCCAGCGATCAAGTGGAAGAACCCGTTGGAACCTCAGATCATTGAAGGGATGTTGAAGCCGTGTCCAACTCCAAAGACCGATGGTGGTGGCCCATGCACTCACAACCAGCCGTCAAAATCTTCAAAGAAGAAGAAGAAATCCAAGAAGCCTGTGAAGTCTGGCGACAAGCGCACGGACTTACAAAAACAAATTGATGCACTGGAGGAATACAACCAGAAATCACGGACTCCCATCACGCTCCAGGAGTTCCTCAACCACATCTTTCAAGAGGAAGATGAGGGAGACAGCTCGTCGGATGAATCTGAAAAATACGTGGCGAGCTGTCATATAATTTCTCATTCGTTTACAGACGATGAGAAAATTCCTTGCGCTGAGAAGCTGAGGGCAGATCCTGAACTGGAAATTCCGGGGCCATCGGATGAAACAATTGACGCGTTCCTCAATGAAGCTCTTGTAAAAAGTAAAGCTGATCGGGAACGCGAGACGGTCATATTTGAAAGGGCCAAGCGCCAGCGACTTGACGAAAAAGCTGAAACACTCCCGCTGGAGCAAAGTACGTCCACCGCAGATAAAAGCAAATTCAAGACGAGGAAAAGGTTTGCTAAGGCCATATCCATGGGTATGAAGCTACCATCCTCTGAAGGAAGCATTACTGGTGAAGCGGAAATGCACCCTTCCCACTGCTTGTATCATCGGAAGATTTCGCACCCCACCGAAGAGTGCAAAGCTTTCAATAGATGGTGCCAGGGATATGTTGCTCACCGACAACATTTTAAGCGAGAGAAGCGCAAAAATCGTCGGGAGCGGAAAAATACGACCGAAGGACTTAACAGAACTACCGGC
Organism: Agapanthus africanus; assembly: GCA_030015575.1. Lineage (NCBI taxonomy): Eukaryota > Viridiplantae > Streptophyta > Magnoliopsida > Asparagales > Amaryllidaceae > Agapanthus > Agapanthus africanus. The sequence goes on from CM057349.1 coordinate 335,077,947, forward strand.
AATTGTCGCATGGTTAACGCCGGGGGATCACAAGTGCTCACATTCGGGAACAATTCTGATGAGGAGCTGGCTCTTAGCCCCCTCTTTAAAGAGTCCACCTCTGGAAAAGAAGAGCAGAAGGTCTGTGAAAATATTCGGCTGCGTAATCGGACGCTACCCGAAAAGAATCTCGGACCCTCAAACAAGAAAGATAAAGAGAAAGAAAAAGTTTCTGAGGATATTGCCCTAGATGACCAAGTCATGGAAGAGCTAGCCGCCAAGGACCCGTCGAAGAAAAATAAGGTGGATTACAACGTTCTAGCGCATCTGAGGAAGCTACCCTCGCAGCTCAGCATTCTTGACGCCCTTTTACTATCAAAAGAGGCGAGAGATTCGTTAATCAAGGCACTACAAGAGCCGGAGCAATTCCAAGCCTTCTTCGCCGAAGAGAGGATGAAGGATGAACTGGAAGAAGTGCACACAGCCGATGTCACGTTTGGCGAAGAAGACCTCCTCCTTGGTACGTGCGACCACAACCGTCCCCTGTACGTCTCAGGGTATTGCCATGATATAAAGATAGGCAAAATCTTGGTTGACAATGGGTCTTCCGTTAATCTCCTTAATGTGCGGGTGTTTAAGGAAATCTGCATGAGCGTCCAGCACCTTACTCGGGACAAGATCACCATCTACGGGTTCGACTCCCAATCATCAAGAACTCCTAGGTCTGTGATACTGACGCTACGCTTTGGGCTACTCGTCACGGACATCAAGTTCCACGTCATAGACGCCAAGACATGCTATAATGCTCTGCTCGGCCGACCATGGTTACACGAGTACATCATCCCTTCTAAACAGCATCAGTGTATGAAATATTTTAGGGATGATCTCGAGTATACCGTGACGAAAGAACTGAACCCGTTCTCCGTGAACGAGGTCCGCAAATATGAAGATGCCAAATACTTTTTACCGGATTTCGAAGACACGGAGAGGTGTCACAAGCCGGAGAACAAAGCTAACGCCACCATCCCTGTCTTCGGCAGTGATACCGAGAAGGAAGAGGAGATAGTTTATTCGGGTCCGCCCCAATACAACAAACCGGGACCATCTGCTCCTACGTTGATCTTTGATAGTGACTCGGAAGATGAGGTCCATGCTGTATTCTCTGCTCGGCCTTCAATACAAACATCCGCTGATGAAGAGCAAAGCCTGCAAATCGCCATGGTTCCACTTAAACATCATAAAAAAACTGGATACGCTCGATACCTACACTGTAGAGGAGTTGCAGACGTTCTATGTCCCTTCCAGGCGAAAAGACGAAAAGGCAATTCTATTCTACAGCTCTGAGGAAACCAAAGTGGAGAAAGAAATTTGGCACAGTATGGATCCTACGCTTGACAGGCTTCAGCCCATCCGTCTCCCAGATATTATACAGAGGGCTTGAAGAGGCTATTAAAGCGCCAAGGGATATCCTTTAAACAGACCGCTCGGAAAGCCAAATTTTATGACAGGGTCTGGAACGTCCCTGGAACTCAACACAAGTTGCTTAGTGGGAGGATGGAAACAATCGGGCTTGGATACATTCGACCCAAGAAACAAAAGCTACTCCGCGATTGCTACGTCGTGCAGGACTTCGATGAAGAAGCGGATGCTCAATGGGAGGACGCTAATCCTGAACCAGTAAAAGTTCATATGCAAAAGTGCCCAGTCCGTCGTTCGAAAAACAAATGGACAAGCTTATAAGGGAAGCTGGCCAAAAAATCAGAGACGACCACAACCGCGAGATGGCCATCTACAAGAAAGCCAAAACGCAACGCCTCCTCCAACAGGCTGTCAAAGATGAAAATGCCGCTCCCTGACAACCTGTTATAAAAAAGGCTCGACGCAGAGGCAGAAATAAGTCGAAAGGCGAAAAAGGCGCTCAACAGCAACAAAGCGGGACTAAGAAGCCACGTAAGCGGGAATCGAGCGGTTCCGATCTATCCCTCATAAGGAAAATGGGTCGAGCGTACTCTTTTCCTCGGGACAAGACGAAGAAGATACTTGACCGAGCTATAAAATACCAGGTGCTTATGCTGCCGGAGTCTAAACACTCCGAACAAGCAGGCAAAGTCTCACACCCAAACTATTGCTCTTATCATCGAGTAATAGGCCATCCTCTCGAAGATTGCTTCACCTTCAAGAATTGAGTCGAAGATCAGTATCAGCTCGGCAAGTTCGCTCTGTCTGACAACTGGAGGGTAACGCCGCCACAGAAGCACGAGCCCAAAGCCACGAGAGCAGAACTAGATTCACATCGGTCTTCGAAGCGAGCAAGTACTTGTCACATGATAACAATATCAAAAGAAGAGCCCGAGAACATGGACGACCTTCCCTGGTGCTTCGTAAACAGCAATAACGAGGTGATCTCAGAATTTCCACCAGCACCGAAAGAGCTGGAAGATGGAATACATACTACTGCAGATAACCTCAAGAAAATTGAGTTGGGGACGGCGAACGACCCACGACCGACATTCGTCAGCGAGTTGCTATCTAAAGAAAGGGTGGCTTCATTAAAAGACGTGCTTATGCAGTATAGAGATTGTTTTGCGTGGAACTATTCCGAAATACAAGGACTAGATCCAGAAATCGCTGTGCATAAATTGGCGATATCCCCGGACGTCAAGCCGGTCAAACAAGCGCCAAGAAGAATGCGGCTCGAGCTTGAGATGAGTATCAATGCCGAGGTCAAGAAGCTAATCGACTCTGGCTTTATCCAGGAGGTTCAATATCCTGAATGGATTGCCAACATCGTCCCGGTGATGAAGAAAAATGAAACGGTGCGCATATGTGTAGACTTTCGGGATCTCAATAAAGCCTGCCCGAAAGACGATTTCCCAGTGCCAGTCACCGAGCTAATGATAGACAATACGTCCACTCACGAGATTTTCTCCTTCATGGACGGCTCATCAGGATATAATCAGATAAAGATGCATCCTGAAGACCAGAGGCACACCGCTTTCCGGGCCCCTCTGGGGATATTCTGTTACAAGGTGATGTCCTTCGGTCTAAAGAACACCGGTGCCACCTATCAGAGGGCCATGACGAAGATCTTCGATGACCTTATACATGAAATCGCCGAATGCTATATCGACGATCTCGTGGTTAAAAGCAAATCATACGAGGAACATCTCGAACATCTAAAGACCGTATTTCAACGCCTTCGACAATACAACTTGAAGATGAACCCTCTCAAGTGTGCATTCGGAGTTTCCTCGGGCAAATTCCTGGGATTCATCGTCCGACACCGAGGTATTGAGATAGATCCGTCAAAGATTAAGGCGATCATGGAAATGCCCCCGCCAAGAACTCTGAAACAGCTGCGGTCTCTCCAAGGGAAGCTCGCGTACATACGTCGATTTATAGCCAACCTTTCAGGTAAGTGCCGTCCTTACAGCAACCTGATGAAGAAGGGAACCCCGTTCGTCTGGGATCAAAAGTGCCAAAGCGCGCTAGACGAAATCAAGCAGTACTTGCAAAACCCGCCAGTGCTGGCTGCTCCGGTCAAGGGAAAGCCCCTCATTCTTTATACAACCGCCCTCGAAGGCTCTTTAGGCGCATTATGGGCACAAGAGAACGACCAAGGGAAAGAAAGAGCACTCTACTACTTAAGTCGAGTTCTGCTGGGGCAGAAAGCAATTATTCTCCCATCGAAAAACACTGCCTAGCGTTGATCTTCGCGGTAACAAAGCTTAGACACTATGCGTTGGCGCATGAAATCCATCTCATTTCGAAGGTGGACCCCCTTAAGTATTTAATGTCGAAGACCATATTGACGGGACGACTCGCTAAATGGGCCTTACTCTTGATGGAGTTCTCAATAACCTATCAGCCTCTCAAGGCAGTGAAAGGTCAGGCCATCGCCGACTTCCTCGCTGAGCATCCGATACCTGCTGATTCTCCTCTGAATTGCGATCTGCCAGACGAACATGCGTTTGACGCGATCGACGGGGGTGATACCCGATGAGAGCTTTATTTCGATGGAGCATCCTCCGTGAAGAAACGCAAACAAAGTACCCTTATAATCAAATCAGGGGTAGGCCTTATTTTCGTGACTCCACAAAGAGGGATAATGCGCTTTGCCTTCTCCTTGACAGAGCCGAGGATGAATAATGAGGCCTAATATGAAGCTTTGATAGCAGGTCTCGAGATCGCCATCGACATGGGAATTGAAAACCTCCTCATATACGGAGACTCCCATCTGGTCGTTGGTCAAGTAAACGGCGACTACCAGACGTGCAAGCCAGAGTTGATGAAGTATGGCGAAAAGGTGCAACAACTGTTGACCCAAATTCCTTCCTACACTTTGGAAAACATACCGCGTGCGGAAAACAGCAAAGCGGATGCGTTGGCCAAGCTCGCTAAAGAAATGGCTGACGAGAACCTCGATGACGTCAGAATCGTGGTACAAAGCCGTCGGGTGCTTGCCCCAGCAGAAATATCTCCGGAATCATCCGAAGAAAAGGGAGCGACTGAGCAGACGACCTTGCAAATAAAAGACCGGGAAAAGGCCGAAGATTGGAGAGAAGTCTTTATAGACTACTTCAAATACCGTCGAACGCCCGAAAATGCGTCTTCAAGACATCAGCTTATGAAACGAGCTCTGTCTTTCTCCTTCATCAATAATACTCTGTACAAGAGGTCGTTTGATTCTCTATGGTTGAGATGTCTGGGACATGAAGAGGCAAAAAGAGTCGTTCAGGAAGTTCACGACGGACTCTGCGGTTCTCACAAAGCAGGCCCAAAGATGAAGTTGAAGATTAAACGGATAGGTTACTACTGGCCCACGATGATTCAGGACTGCCTCGAATATGCGAAGCAATGCCACTCGTACCAAATCCATGGGGACTTCATCCACCAGCATCCAAATCCACTACATCCAACGGTAGCTAGCTGGCCGTTCGAAATGTGGGGAATTGACATAATCGGCCCTATCGAACCAGCATCGTCCACGGGACATCGTTTCATCCTGGCGACGACTGATTACTTCTCCAAATGGGCAGAAGCAGTGCCGTTAAGGGAGGTAAAGACGGAGAATATCCTCCATTTCTTCAAGATGCACGTCATATATCGGTTTGGAACTCCGAGACGGATCATCTCCGATAACGGGCCAGCCTACAGGAGCCACAAGATCAGTCGCTTCGCGCAGCAGCATAATATAGACTGGAGATATTTCTCAGTTTATAACCCGCGAGCTAACGGTCTAGCTGAAGCCTTCAACAAGACCTTGACAAAGATCATGAAGAAGACGGTGTAACGAAATAAGAAGGACTGGCATGAGAGACTGCAAGAAGCTCTCTGGGCGTATCGAACTACGTTCAAGACGGCCACGAACACAACGCCGTACGCGTTGGTATTCGGTGCAGAAGCCGTACTCCCCCTCGAGATAGAGTTACCCTCTCTACTAGTGGCAGTCCACTACGAGCTGACGGACGAAGAAAATGCTCACCTTCGGCTTGAGGAGCTTGATGCCCTTGATGAAACCCGGCTCATAGCGCAACAAAATTTAGAAGCTTATAAAGCAAAGATGATGCGCTCATATGAAAGATTGACTAGGCCGAGAACATTCCGCCAAGGCGAACTCGTGCTAGTGGTCAAAAGACCTATGATCCCCAATCGCGCTAAGCGGGGAAAATTTGAGCCGAACTAGGAAGGCCCGTACATAATAGATAAGGTCTATCAGGGTGAAGCCTATCTACTCATGGATATGCACGGTGAAAGGCCTTTCATGCCAATAAACGGTCGCTTCCTGAAGAAATACTATGCTTGATGAGCCACAGCTTAGGTCAATGATAGATGACGACGACTATGTCCGCTCGTTATCTTCCTAAGCTCAAGCTCTGTAAGTAGTAGCCGGCCTTCTCCTGACGGACCGAAACGTCCTTAAACTAATGACGAACCGAAACGTCCTTAAACTAATACCGCGGCATTCTCAGGCTGACATGATAAAAAAATAAAGAATAAAAATAAAAATAAAAATAAAAAACGGTATGTCCATAAGCAAAATAGGCACGGATGAAAACCCGAAAGGGCTCCGTGAGTAAAAACAGCAGGGCTACCGACGAGTGTTCGTGAAAACCCGAAAGAGCGCGACCTCGTAAAAAAAAAGAGAATAAAAAAAATAAATAAATAATAAACGGTATGTCCATAAGCAAAATGGGCACGGATGAAAACCCGAAAGGGCTCCGTGAGTAAAAACAGCAGGACTACCGGTGAGTGTTTGTGAAAACCCGAAAGGGCGCAACCTCGTTAAAAGGCACTTACAGGGTCCTCTCGACCTTGTAAGGAGAAACCACCCGCGTGGGATCCTTACGACTAACAAAGGAGCAATACACTTAGGAATCCTCACGATTCCTGAGGAGAAAATACACTTGCGAGATCCTCACGGCTCGTAAGGAGAACTCTCTTATGGGACCCTCACGGCTCATAAGATTTGAAAGTCTTAAGTTACAGAGACCTAAACTTGTGCTTAAGCAACCTCCACAAACTTCCGATATTGCCCTACAAGTGGTTCAATTCTGACCCTTGTATACAATCCACGTGCGCGAATAAACATTTCCCCAGCAAAATCCCACCCGTGACTAGGGATATGTACATATGGTGAATAATTCTTGAAAGTCCTCTCGACTTACAAGGAGAAAACCCTCTTGTAAGATCCTTACGACTTACAGAGGAACATGCACTTAGGAATCCTCACGATTCCTAAGGAGAAAACACACCTACAAAATCCTCACGACTTGTAGGAAGAAATGCCTTTGTGAGACCCTTACGGCTCATGAAGTTAAAAGCCTTAGCCAACAGGACCCTAACCCTGTTCGCTAAGCCACCTTTGTTCGACATCAACAGAGGCAAATGATGATTCGCTCCTGGCAATATTCCAGTTGTAGCGATGCTGATGCTGAGATTGGCGCCAGATTCCAAGTTCCACACTCGCGATAAAAAAATGCCAGCGAGCTATACATGCATACGAAATAGCCGAAATGATGGGGCAACTTGCAATAAAAATCAGCAAGTAAAAATGTATGCATGCAAAATAGCCGAAATGATTGGGCAACTCGCAATAAAAAGTAATGAGTGAAAATAAAATAAATAGCCGAAATGATTCGGCACCGCGAAAAATAGCCGAAATGATTGGGTAATCGCGACCTTCGCGATATAAAAGCTGAAATGATAGAGCATCGCGGAAATAAAACAAAAAATATATATATGAAACCTTTTGCCCTACAGGTGAGATCACATCGATCCTTGTATACAATCCAAGGGCACAAACAAAGAGGGAACCACACCTTCCAAACAGGCTCCGCCAGAAAGCAAAACCAAATCTCGACGATTCGCCAACGGCCTAGAGGCAACCACGACATCCGTCTTGATGCAGCAGACGCAGTGCCATCAAACGAAGCGAAGATCAAATTCCTAGCTTCACGGTTCTGACGGTAACTTATATAAAACCTGAAAGACCACCAAAAATACCTCAATTCAGGGAAACTAGCGTCCTTGATGAGAGCCTCCTGATTCGCGTCGGCCTTCAGAGAAACCAGTGTCTCCGCAGGAATACTCCGATTCGTTTCAACCCCGAAGAAACCAGTGTCTTCGGCAAAATCCTTCAACTCAGGGAAACTAGCGTCCTTAACGATAACACCTCGATTCGCGTCGACCCGCAGAGAAATTAGCGTCTTTGCAAGAACACCTCGACTCGTTTCAACCCCAGGGAAACCAGTGTCCCTGGCAAATAGCTCAACTCAGGGAAACTAGCGTCCTTGATGAGAGCCTCCTGATTCGCGTCGGCCTCCAGAGAAACCAGTGTCTCCGTAGGAATACTCCGATTCGTTTCAACCCCGAAGAAACCAGTGTCTTCGGCAAAATCCTTCGACTCAGGGAAACTAGCGTCCTTGACGAGAACACCTCGATTCGTGTCGACCCGCAGAGAAACTAGCGTCTTTGCAAAAATACATCGATTCGTTTCAACCCCAGGGAAACCAGTGTCCCTGGCAAATACCTCAATTCAGGGAAACTAGCGTCCTTGATGAGAGCCTCCTGATTCGCGTCGGCCTTCAGAGAAACCAGTGTCTCTGCAGGAATACTCCGATTCGTTTCAACCCCGAAGAAACCAGTATTTTCGGCAAAATCCTTCGACTCAGGGAAACTAGCGTCCTTGACGAGAACACCTCGATTCGCGTCGACCCGCAGAGAAACTAGCGTCTTTACAGGAACATCTCGACTCGTTTCAACCCCAGGGAAACCAGTGTCCCTGGCAAATACCTCAATTCAGGGAAACTAGCGTCCTTGATGAGAGCCTTCTGATTCGCGTCGGTCCGCAGAGAAACCAGTGTCTCCGCAGGAATACTCCGATTCGTTTCAACCTCGAGGAAACTAGCATCCTCGGCAAAATATTTCGACTCAGGGAAACCAGTGTCCTTGACGAGTACATCCTGATTCGCATCGACCCGCAGAGAAACTAGCGTCTTTGCAGGAATACATCGATTTGTTTCAACCCTAGGGAAACCAGTGTCCCTGGCAAATACCTCAATTCAGGGAAACTAGCGTCCTTGATGAGAGCCTCCTGATTCGCGTCGGCCTTCAGAGAAACCAATGTCTCCGCAGGAATACTCCGATTCGTTTCAACCCCGAAGAAACAAGTGTCTTCGGCAAAATCCTTTGACTCAGGGAAACTAGCGTCCTTGACAAGAACATCTCGATTCGCGTCGACCCGTAGAGAAACTAGCGTCTTTGCAGGAACACCTCGACTCGTTTCAACCCCAGGGAAACCAGTGTCCCTGGCAAATACCTCAATTCAGGGAAACTAGCGTCCTTGATGAGAGCCTCCTGATTCGCGTCGGCCCGCAGAGAAAGCAGTGTCTCCGCAGGAATACTCCGATTCGTTTCAACCTCGAGGAAACTAGCATCCTCGGCAAAATATTTCGACTCAGGAAAACCAGTGTCCTTGACGAGAACATCCTGATTCGCGTCGACCCGCAGAGAAACTAGCGTCTTTGCAGGAATACATCGATTCGTTTCAACCCCAGGGAAACCCGTATCCCTGGCAAATACCTCAATTCAGGGAAGCTAGCGTCCTTGATGAGAGCCTCCTGATTCGCGTCGGCCTGCAGAGAAACCAGTGTCTCCGTAGGAATACTCCGATTCGTTTCAACCCCGAAGAAACCAGTGTCTTCGGCAAAATCCTTCGACTCAGGGAAACCAGTGTCCTTGACGAGAACATCCTGATTCGCGTCGACCCGCAGAGAAACTAGCGTCTTTGCAGGAATACATCGATTCGTTTCAACCCCAGGGAAACCAGTGTCCCTGGCAAATACCTCAATTCAGGAAAACTAGCGTCCTTGATGAGAGCCTCCTGATTCACGTCGGCCCGCAGAGAAACCAGTGTCTCCGCAGGAACACCTCGACTCGTTTCAACCCCAGGGAAACCAATGTCCTCGGCAAAATACTTCAACTCAGGGAAACCAGTGTCCTTGACGAGAACTTCTTGATTCGCGTCGACCCGCAGAGAAACCAGCGTCTTTGCAGGAATACATCGATTCGTTTCGACCGCGAGGAAACCAGTGTCCTCAGCAAAATACTTCAACTCAGGGAAATCAGTATCTTTGACGAGAGCTGCTCGATTCGTCTCGACTCGTGAGGAAATTAGTGTCTCCGCGAGGACTTCCCGATTCGTCTCGACTTGCAAGATAAAGCCTTAGGCAGCAGGGATTAAAAAACTTTTTTCCTAAGCACTGGGACCCTGCAAGTCGGTCTAAAACGGTCTCTTGCATGCTATTCATGGGTCTCACTCTCCAAAGTCGAATCTCGATAAGGAGGGAAACAACCGCTTACGGGTCCTCTAGACTCGTAAGAGGGAAAATTCTCTTATAGGATCCTTACGACTTATAAGAGAAAACGCACTTAGGAATCCTCATGATTCCTAAGGAGAAAATCCACCTACGAGATCTTCTCGATCCGCAGGGAGAAAAGTCTCTATGAGACCCTCACGGCTCATAGAGTTGAAAAGTCTTAGGCGGCAGATCCAAACCTGCAGCCTAAGCCATCGCTATTCCTTAAAGAAACCAAGATGCTTACTCTATTATCTGTCAACCATGTTTATCAAGACAGCATGCCGATAATAAGAGAAAGGAGAAAGCAAAAGAGCATACAAGACATTGCAAAGAAAAAAGGTGTATCTTTATTTATTAATTCAATCAAGTACAAGGTGAATCGTACAAAAGAATAAAGAATGGATACATCTTATTCGAAAAAGAAAATTTTTACAAGTATATTGATACAAGGGCAACTACTGGGAAGGAAGCGTCTTAAATAGCCCTATCAGTTGTTCGCACACTTCCATGTCTTTTCCTGATCGGCCACCACCGCCAGTTCCGCCTCCACTTGAGCTCGCCGCTGCAAGAAGGATGCAAGCTGCTCCCCGACGGCCTGCTGAGCTGCTTCGCGGCCTTGGGCGTCACGCTCGGCGGCATCAAGCTTTCGCTTCAAGTTTAGCCCGTTAGAGATACGCTCCAGAAAGCCCTCGAAGATAGCCTTCACCTGGGCAGCGTTCGCCGCAATCTCAGCGCGCAAGCGAGCCGTCTCGTTTGAGGTCTTTTGGCATTCCCTCGGCTTTAAAGCCGCTTCTTGTTCCAAGTGACGGAAGTAAGAAGCGCTTTGCTCAATCCACGCTGCTCTTTGATTGCTTGCGGCTAAGGTTTCGGGAGCAGGGCGCATAAACTCCGATTGATGCAGGCGGACCTCAATTTCCCTGCAGTGATTAATCCCAAGCTCGACGACGCCTCCATCGTGAAAATTCGCAAGCGCCGCCAACATCGGGTTAACCTCCACAGCGAAATCTGCGGCAGATGGGAGAGCGTCTGCGTCAAACTCTTCGATGTATCCGCTCAACATGCCCAAACTCATCACGGCACCCTTTGAAGATGGACGTTTCAAGAAGGGGCCTGCCGACATTAGAATGCGAGACTCAAAAAGGATCGGGATCGGAACGACGGCTGGAAAGACAAAATACGATTAGATGGCAACTCAAGAAATAAAAAAAAAGTCATCGATGCGATGGTTTACTATACCAGCTGCAGCAAGTGGCAAGGCCGAAAGGGCCGGTGGCGCGACCGATCTTTCATCCCCCTTCGATTTGTAGCACTGCAATCAGGACGAAGGAAAGTTAGAAATAATTCCATTACTGAAAAAAGAAATACATCAGTTGGAAACTACACTCACCAGCGCCACTGGAGGAAAAAGCGAGTTCAGAGGGGAAGGAGAAGTGCGGGTGCAACACCTGATAGAGATAATCGAAAAGCACTCCTGAAAAGACGCAATAGTACGACATTAGTACATAAATTATGCGGCTGAAAGATAAAACTAATGGGTTGCAAATCCATACCTTCCAATATCTGCGATGGTACAAGGGAAGGCTGAGAGGTGACCACCGCCAAGGTAGTAGTTGACCGCGCTCCCTCGAGCAATGGAGCATCAGCACTGGCCGCACCTGCGTTAAAAACAAAGATAAACTTGTCAGAAAGGATTGCAAGATCAAGAAAAAAGGACAGTAACCCGAAATTTACCTGATGAGCCGCCAGCCGAGACGGAGGCGTCTCCCTCCTCCATCGACATAAGTCCACCTCCCATGGCCTCATCACCAGACTCTACGGGGGCCGTCGTCGTGCTCGCAAGTCCAGGAGACGGCGGAGGACCGTAGGCGGGGAGAGCAATGATCGGAGCATTGCCAGACTCTTGAGAAAGCGGCCGGCTCGTCCTCAGGAATCATGCCCGCCTCACCCGCTACTCCCTCGGGCTCGGCGGTCGCCATTGTCTCATCCGCCGTCACCATGGGGTCGCCGGTCTCAAGCGCCTCGTCCGCCGCTGCCCCAGGCTCAGTTATAGCGGTCGTCTCATTTGCCGCCACCTCAGGCTCGGCATCAACGACCTTCTCTGGTGCAGCTCCCTCAGCCCCCAGCTCAGGCTCAGCAACCCCGGCGACGTTGCCGACCGTCGGCTCGGGTTCGGCCGGTGCCTCTTCCTCTGTCCCCTTAGGTTCGACGGTCTCCGCCTCCCCTTTGGTTGGACTTGCCTCTGCAGGACAAGATATATAAGAACCCACAAGTTTACAATTCTTACAAACAAATCTTGAAAAATACATTACCTGAGGTAGACTTATCATTTGCCCCACGAGCTGCACGTGCCACCTGTCTGCGAGCTGTGGACAAGGCGACCGGGGGCTCCTCCGAGGGAGTATTAGCATGAGGAACGGTGTTTGGACCAGCTCCCACGGCCAAAGCAGCCCTGCGTGCCTTCGCCTCGTGCCTTAGCCGCTTTCTCTCCTCCTGAGCCGTTGAGACAGACCTCTTCAGAGCCTCCTTCATTGAGACGTCCTCGTCTGTGAACAGGGATGCCTCCAAATCCTTCAATGCATCCCTCGTCGACTTGTCAAGTTGAGGCTCTCGCGGCAGCCCCGAGGAGACCGGGACTTCAGTAGTTGGTCCAGGAAGAGTCTCTGCGTCGCTTTGGGGGACCGGCATTGTAGTTCCTGTGATGAGAAAAAGAAAGGGTTAGATCGACCATAACAAAAGGAGAATAAAAGACTTAATGAATCGAAATGTACCGAGGCCTAGGGATGCTCTGAGTCGTTCTTCCTCTTGAAAAGTTTTGAGGGAAGCAGTGATGGCTTCTTCAGTGGTGATGCCTGTTTGAAGAAAAGAAAGGAAAAACATTAGTCAAAGACAATAATAAAAGTATGATGCAATAAAAAATGCGACTAATAATTACCCAATTGTGCAAGCTTAGCTAACCATGCGTCGCGCCTCGCCAATCGCTCTGAAGCTGCGATGGCGGCCGCCAGATCAGCGTCATCTGGGGGCATGACCAGTCCTTTATTGGTCCCGTACTCGCCCAAGCCCTCGCTATAGGGAGCATGAGGTTCCTGACCGAATACAACGTCGGCTGAGAAAAGCGACTTCTTTTTCCTCTTCTGCCCGCCAGCCTTGGGTGCACCCAAGATCAACTTGCGCTTTGTAGACACCTTAGGGCGGCGGGTCCCGATATCCGCACCTACGCTGGACTCCGGCGATACCACATTTACCGTCTCCACTGGAGCACGGGGCGCTGGTGGCGCATCCACAGTATCACGGAGCGGCAATCCGCGCGGAGGGCTCAGCATGCGGATGGCACAACTCCGGCATCTTTTAGCGGAGGAATGACCGAGGTCCTTGGCTTCAAGGGAGCCTTGCGATCGCCGCCGGAAGACGCACCCTTACGATCAACCAGTATGCGCTTCTCCATATGGATAACTGGGCCCATTGCATGCGCGTACCAAGCCACGTATGCGTTGAGAACATTGGGAACGCAGTTTGGCTCGTTGATGAAGAAATAGGAGCCCGTGTTAAGCCGCATGAAATGGTGCATCGCACTCCTTATCCCCTCTCGGCTGGCCACGGGCTCTTCCAAGAACGCTTCCATCAGGATCCCCTGGTGATAGCTTGATTGCTGAGCGAACCGGTGAGGGTTATACCTCATGAAGAGCGCTGTCTCGTCTTGCCTAAACACCAGGTAGCCCGGCCGAATGGAATAGAGGTGGAGGATCTCCCGAGATTTCAATATGGAGGCCCCGTCCTTAAAATCATCGCGCAGCAGCACTACCGACTTGGTGGTCTCTGAGCCTATAGTTATGACTTTATCCAGAAAAGAAACCTTCGCTCCGACCAGGTGCGGATGAAGGAGCAGCCCCCTAGCCTCCCGCGGAGACGCAACCACGATCGAGGCACCGACCAGCCGCATGACTCTTGGGAGTCTGCACTTCTCAAAAAACGGAGGGATCTTATGGGCATCGAACACCCCGTGCACATGCATCTCCATCCAAGAGGTGAAGTAGTGCATCGGGAAGTTAGCAGGCTCCACCCCAGGCTCATTAGCGTCCGCCGCTACGCTGAGTCCATTATAAAGGTGAGCCAGTCCGGCGATTCCTACTGTTAACTGCAGACCAGCCACCATCCGATGCGCTGGGTAGAAAACAGATGGCTGCATATGGCGCGGGTGCATGGGGAGCGCAAAGCTACACAGCCACAATCCCAGGAACCCTACAAAAAAGGTCTCCTCATCCATGCCTAGGACGACGATTTCTGACAAAGGCATGACAGCGGCGCCGTAGAGATAAAAGTCCTTGTGATCATCCTCCGATGTGGGTCGGCGGTCCAAGCCGAAGCCAAAAGGGTCATCAAGCTGGGCGAACTTCTTGCTCCGCTCCGATAGGAACTCTGGTCGAATGAAGCGGGCGATAAAATCTGCGAAACTGACTCCCCGGACGCCCGATTCCAGATAGAGCCCTTCATAGATCTCCAGCACCTTCACCAAGCCCGGAAACTGGTGCTGAATAGCGTTCTCCGCCGTCAGATCAAACACCAGCGGTTTGGTAGCAAAGACGTATTCGTCAGGAGGAAGCAGCTCCTCGTAATGCTCCCCCCTCATCGGCAAACCCGAGATTTCAGGAAACTCCTCCAAGGAGATAGAGACTTCCCGGTCCGTCATCAGGAAGGTGTGGGTGGGGATATTCCATTGCTCGATGAAAGCCTTAATCCACCACGTTGGAGGAGAGGGATACTCAAAGAGCGAAACGTAGATGGCCGAATACAAACCAATCTTCATCAGATGAGTCCTCTTCGCTGATAAGATGTACCGGGCCCACTGCAAATACCCGGCGGACGGTCGCGGGATCAATCCAATGTTATAGGCCTGTCCCCAAGGGCGTGCTTCACCCTAACAGATTCGCCTCCCCAGAATGTCTATTGCCGGCGGTGGCTGCACGGGAACAACACCAATTGCAGGCTGGAGGTCATCCAAATTCCAATTTTTGACCTCCACGGCATACTTCACCGGGGGTTCATCCGCATATGGGATCGAAAATATGGGCTCAGACGGCGTAGCGGAACCGAAACTTCGGCAACCCTGAATGATCTCGTTATACCACATACCCCACAGGTGAAGGTTCTTGTGCTCAGGGTCATGAGCCTTGATGAGAGTCAGCACCTCTCGGTCCACTGGTGCCTGGGGAAATCCTTCCTCCGAGCGAACAAACGGGAATGATAAGTCAGCAGGCATGTTTCCTGTAGAGGGACAAAAGTTAGCCGTCAGTGTTGTAATTCCAACGCTTGACATAATAAAATTTATACTACATTGCAATGCAGTGGGTAGGGGGCCAAATGGGGACCCACAAAATCTGGATGACAGTGCTTCATTTAATAAGACAGCCCCATCATTGGATGAGACTGTCAATTAATGAAGAGATCCCCAAGAGAATATTCTCATTGATGGGAAATCCCTAGAGACAAGGAGAAAAACTCCTCTTTCAGAGCAAAGCTCTGTCACAGAGTGACATTTGTCAAACTCTGGTCTCAAGGGAATAAAATTTCCTAAAGAGAGCCTAGCTCTGTAATAATGATAGAAAGATCCATCAAAAGAAAAAATTTAACTCTTGAAAGAATTAAAAACTTTGAGATTTTAAAGATCCATGAAAACTCTCAGGAGTTCTTCATTTTCAGATCAAGAGAGATCTACATTTGATCCAAGAGCAAAGCTCTGTTCATGGGTTAAAACCCATGAGACAAGATCTCTGTAGATCGCTGTGCGCCGCGCGACACGTATCAGCGCAGTTGCGCTGAGCTGTGCGTTGTGCGACACGTGTCAAGCGCTGCTGCATCTGCGCCAAACAGAATTAAAATTCCAGTAAGATCTTTTTGTTCTTGTTAAAACAAGAAGATTGTCTTCTGTAAAACAGAAGCCCTTGGATCAAAATCCAACGGTGGGGAAAATTCCCCAAATCACTCAGAGAATGATCTCTTTAACAAATTAATGGGCACTATATAAAGGCCCCTAGACCCCAATTCAAAAACAACAGAGAGAAAACAAAAAACTCAGAAACAGAGAGAACTCTGAAGAATTGTGAGAAGAACTCAAGAAAAGAAAAAAGGTAAAAAAATTTATAATAAAGAAGAATTTCTTCTGAATAGATCATTGATCTAAGAACAAGATCAATGATCTTCAATAAAAAAAATATATAATAATAACAGTGCCTTGCACTTTTTTATGAACCATTGGTTCTGAAATCTTAAAGATTCTTCTCTTGAATCCAAAATTGGATTAAGTTATTAAAACAGTGCCCTGCACTTGCAAAACTGCACTGCTGCGCTCCTGGGTTGGCGCAAGCCACCAGGGAGCGCCACGTGTCAGCTCTAAGACCACTTGCGTTGTGCGCTTTTAAGATAGAGCATTGCTCTTTAAAGTTGGCGCAACTCACCAGAGCGCGCCACGTGTCATTAGCGCAACAGCGCAGCGCACTGGCGCAGCGCACTGCGCTATTGCGCTTGCGCTCACCAGAGTATGACACGTGTCATCACGACAAGCGCTTGCGCTCAATAATTGGCGCAAAGCGCCTGACAAACCACTGTCAAGTAATTAATGCACTGCATTATTTACAGAAGGGCCAAGCCCAATTAAAAAAAGGCCTAACAGGCCAAATTAAATGCAATGCATTATTTTAAAGAAGGGCAGAGCCCAAAGAGATGCTCTGCATTATTTATAAAGGGACAGCCCAAATCAGAAAGGCCGAGCAGGCCAAAATAAAATGCAGTGCATTATCAAACAGGGGCAAAGCCCTAGCACAGGCCTAATAGGCCAAAGATAAAAACGTTGAATATTCTCAACTGGACTTAGCCCAATTATGGCCGTAAGTCCTCAAATTAAATTGACTGAGCAAGACTGCTCTCCTAAATCAATTTACATCCGGTTCAAGGGTACATCTCTGACCTCCTCTGGCCCCTATCGTTGTAATCCTTCAACGACGTCAGAGAGGTGACGAGTCCCGACAACCACACATCGATACGGACTGCGGGGTCCTTAAACTCGTGGACCGAAACGTCCTTAAACTAATACTCGTCCCAAAATGGGAACGTTGGACCGAAATGTCCTTAAACTAATGTTCGTCCCCAAATGGGAATGATGGACCACCATGTCCCTAAACTGGAAATCGACCGCAACGTCATTAAACTAAACAATAGAGCCAATTGCTCTCTTGTCGGATCCAAACAATCCCGTTAAGTTGATCTTAGTCTGGAAATTAGGCTAACGTATCCTTAACAAAAGTTTAAGTTGATCTTTAGCCTTAAATAGGGCTAACGTATCCTTAAACTAAAACACCAAACCCAAATCTAAGTAAATACGGATTTGGACTAATCCACGTCCTACGGGCGACGGCATCACTTAGTTTCCGTATACAATCCACGGGCATCCATAAACAAAACAAACACATACGACACGAAGTGAAATTTCTGAAAAAGGAGAAAGTGGTTACCACGATGCGGTAACGTAATTAACTGCAGGGGCTTGCGCCTGCAGGGAAGAGCGTCCCCACAATCAAAAACCCCTCAAGCGAGGGGGAATCTGACGAAGTCTGCTATATCGGCCGCATCCGTCTAAACCTCCGATACACGGTGCCATAAATCAACTTGGCATCTTCGGAGAGGTGGACGGATAAAACCAAATAGCATCTGCCCCAAATCTCAGGCAAGACGTCTTTACGTCGTCGCCGTCTTTCGGAGGGGAACATACTTCATATGATGTGACTTTCTTAGAAGACCAGGCCTATTTTTTACCACCTGTTAAGGAATCCACTTCTCCTATTCCGGTTCCACACATATCTTCTCCAGAGCTTGACTCTTCTGTTTAACCTGTGCTCCCTAGTGATTCATCTGTAGTTCCTTATCCACAGGTGTACCACCGTTGTGAAAAAGTTATCCAGCCAACTCCTACTAATGATTCTTCTAACGATTCTTCTGCAGGTCCTGTAATACAGTCTACTATTCCTGATTCTCCACCACCGCTGCCTTCCGAAAAAGATCTCTCTTCCTATTTCCTTATGCAAGGGTAAGCGTTCATGTACTACTACTCATCCGGTTTTTAATTTTTTTCCTATCATAGACTGACCCCATTTGCTCATCAGTTTGTTTATTTCTTGTCTGTAATCACTCTTCCTTCCTCTGTTCAGGAAGCACTTGATCACCCAGGTTGGCATCCAGCTATGTTAAAAGAGATTGCCGCACTGGGCTCCAATCAGACTTGGAAATTGGTACCTCCGCCTTCAGATAAGAAGGTTGTTGGTTGTCGATGGATCTTTACTGTCAAGCAAAATCCAGATGGGACGACTGATCGTCTCAAAACTCGATTGGTAGCCAAAGGATTTGCTTAGCAGTATGGTTTGCACTATATTGATACCTTCTCCCCAGTTGCCAAATTACTATCAGTTCATGTTCTTATATCCTTGACTGTTTCTAAGGCATGGCTTCTTCATCAGCTTGATGTGAAAAGTGCCTTTCTTAATGGCGATCTATCAGAGACTATTTATATGTAGCAGCCTCTTGGCTTTGAGCAACCGGGGGAGTCTATAGTTTGTCTTCTACACAAATCGTTATATGAACTGAACAATCACCACGTGCCTGGTTTGAAAATTTTAATATGATTTTACGACGGGTTGGCTTCAAATTTAGTCACGTCGACACGTCTCTTTTTACCCACCATCGTCCTCAGGGCAGGATAATTGTGTTGGTATATGTTGATGATATTATCATTACTGGAGATGGTTCTGCTGGCATCTCTAAGGTAAAAGAACATTTGGCTTCACTTTCATACCAAAGACCTTGGGCCACTTAGATATTTCCTTAGAATTGAAGTATCACAGAATTCGGGTAGATTGCATCTCTCTCAGTGCAAGTATGCACTTGATCTTTTATCTGAGACATGATTTCTGGGATATAAACCAGCAAACACCCCTATGGATTCCTCAGTCAAGCTATCTCGATTAAGATCTCCCTCGGATCCTCCATTACCTGACCCAGGACGATATCGACGTCTAGCTAGGAAGCTTATTTACCTCACTGTTATTCGGCCAGATATTGCCTTTGTCGTTAGCACAGTAAGTCAGTGTATGCAGAATCCTTTGACCTCTCACCTTAAAGCAGTTAAGCATATTCTTAGATAAATCAAAGGTTCTCCAGGACAGGGCTTTCTCTATAAACCATCATGTACGTTGTCGCTCACAGCCTTTGTGGATACTGAGTTTGCTGGGTCTATTGACAATAGTAGTTCCACTAGTGGCTACCGTGTATTCTTGGGAGGAAACTTGGTTACGTGGAGTAAAAAGCAATATGTGGTGGCTCGTTCGTCTGCTGAAGCTGAATATAGATCTATGGCGCATACAGTTGCTGAGTTAGCATGGCTTACCTCCCTTCTGACACATCTTGGGGTTCTTTCTTCTCTTCCAACTACTCTTCTGTGATAATAAGGCCGCAATTCACATTACTAAGAATCCAGTTTTTCATGAGCGGACCAAATATATCGAGATAGATTGTCACTTTATTCGTGACAAAGTTACAGATAAGACAGTTGCATTTCAACATGTTTCTTCTGCGACTCAGGTAGCAGATATTCTTATCAAAACTCTTCCTCGACTTGTTTTCGCTCGTCTTCTGTCCAAGTTTGGCATGACTGACATCTACACTCCAGCTTGTGGAGGAGTGTTATGAATATTATTTAGTTGTTCTTTTTAGTTAATCGGTTTGATTAGTTATTATATATTTGTTATGAGAGATGATCTAAAACTCTCTATATATAGAGTTGTATGGAGTACTATTTTTCTCAAGCCAATAAGATTATTCTCCCAATTAATTTCAGTTGTCAATCGCCAGTTAACCCAAAGGAAAGCATGTGTTCAAGAATAGAGATAGAAATTTGCATTTTGCACTCCTAAAAGGAAGTGTAAATTATGTCAACCATTCTTCTCCCCTATATGCAAGTATATACTAATTTCTTAACGGACAGGGCGAGATAATAAGTAGGCAATAGTGTGGTACACCATATCAAGGGACAAAATATTATTAACTTGTATGGGTTAGTGAAATTTTCAAACATGTCAATTTTGATGGCCATATGTATAAGCATGAAATATATATTATGCAAGATAGCAAAATTATCCCCGTTCATGATTTCTGTCTCAGTCCCCAGTCAAAATGATGTTAGATATAGATGCCCTGAAGGCAATTATTGTAATTGTACATAAACCTATATGGATAGAACATTCTTGCTCGAAATGATAGTATGTTATCTGGTCTGTTTTATCTTTCATATGTATATATTTACTTACTATTACGTATTGCTAATATATGTTTATAAAACCCTTAGGATCTTTGCTTGACTACCGGGATTATGATGTGATCATACTAGTGGGGCATGGGTAGTCCATAAGCACGTCATTAAATGTTCCTAGTCGTGGAAGTATCGAGACAGGGCTTCGATACTCCAGAGTAGACTAGTGTATAAGTTTCTTGACCCCGACCGGGGTGATGGCTGGTCCCACAGCTATTGGTGTTTGACACCAAAGATTGCATACAGGTGCTCATTGGAGAATGAGTACATTGAACGAACTCACTGAGAACTCCTAGATGGTATTATACCTATTGTCGGATAGCAGTTCTCTGGTGACAATAGTACGGGGTAGCCTTTTGACCTGAGGTCGTCATAGTGTCTTTTGTGTATTCCCACTATACTTCGACTTCCTAACCATGGCTTTAAAGAGCCGTGCATACAGGGTTTTGTTGGATATAGTCCCGAAGCACAAGAAGGCAGTGAGCGGTCGAGATGGGATTCGTCTCTCCCGGTATAGGGAGTTGATGTCATACTGTGCAGGATATAACTAAAACCTGAAGTCCCTGTCCAGGACAGTTGAGATAAACTGATAAGTGTTATCAGTTATATCTCGGACGGTTATGAGTTTGATATCAGCACGACTTATTAGGTTATTGGGGGTCTGACAGTTTCCACTTTCCACTCCCTGACTCGATATGCGACACTCTTTGAAAAAGAGACCGGACTGTATGGTAATTATCACTGATAGATTTTGTTGGGTTCGGATGAGTTTGCTTGTCGACCTACCTTTTAATACATACCTAGGTAGCTGTTACATGTAGCTAACGTCACTGACGTACTTGTGGACAATACTGGATATAATCCTGGTACTCACTGCCCCACACCGAAAGTGTCCGCTCAGGCGAAACGATGATGTGGTGTGCGTATGGTGATACGTGTGGGAGTTTGATTAAATATGTGTATATGATACACGTATATTAATCGGACGTTTGATAATACTAGCCAGTTGTTTAGAGTCCGCTAATTAAGTCAAAGATTGACTTAATGACCATATATGATATGGGTAGAGTTTGCTAGTATTATATACTCTCACATTTGTATATGATACATAATATATATATGTATTTGATACATATACCCTTTGTCATTTAGTGGCGATGATGATGTGGGCTAATAGGGTCCACTTGAGAAAATATCTACATATTTTCTCAAGCCCTCTCTCTTGACTTGTATGTTTGGAAGAGAGAATACATGTGAGGATTATCATTTCCATTTTCTTCTCTCATGCGTTAAGAAAAGAGAACAAAGAGAGAAAAGAGAGCTTTTCACATCTTCATATACCTCTTGCTTATTAGCGATTTGTGAGAGCTGGTAGCTTTACAAAAGAAGTGTTCTTTAGTGGAGTTGGAGCATGGATGAGTTGCTTCCAAGGTGTATTTTGGGTGAAGGAGGTCGTTGATCAAGCTCAATCCAACACCCAAGGAGCAAAGCTTGAGTCTTCCACTTGAGAATGAACACGCTATAAAGGTTGTAGCTCCCTTAAACACTTAGAATAGCTTGTGGTTGCGCTCTTGTCTTTTACAATTGCTAGTTTTTCAATGATCTTGATTTGTAGTTTATGATGCTATGTTAAAAAAAATTGTTCCATCTTTCTGGCATGGTTTGCAAGTGTTGTGACCCTGGCATCGTGAACTTACATGGTATCAGAGCCGATCCATCTACCAGTATTTGTTTTTGTGGCCAAATGAATTAAAAACCCTTATTTTTGGAAACTGATTTTGAAATTTGCTTGAAAAAACTCATTTTTGCATTTACCCAAGCCTTAGGAGTCTTGGTTTGGAGCAAGACTACGTGGGGGCTCAAGGATGGTCGTCTAGCCTCTTCGTGGGTTTGGGTAGGGACCCAAACCCAAGACCATTACTTGGTGGGCTTGGGTTGGGCTCCCAAACCCGAGAGCAAACTTGAGTTGCTCTCGGGTCGGGGCTCTAAACCCGAGACCACCAAGTGGTGGTCTTGGGTTAGGGCCCCCCCAATACCTTCTCAGGGGCTCAATGGTCGAGCCCGAGTGCCCCATCAGGCTCTCGAGGTCAATTCATGTCCTTTAGGACTTGAAAATTGGCAAATTGAGATGTTTTCAGATTATCGGGGTGCACTTGAATTTCGTTTCTTTGAGATTTCAAGTGTGCGACCTCAAGGATTGAAATTCTTTGGTCGCGGCTTCGAATCAACTTGATCAAAATGTTTGATCGAGTTGGTTTGAATAAATATAAGGATATGTGTTGATAAATATGGCATAATTGATGTGTGATCAATTAGACTAGATGGCACATTTAGAATGTGGTGTTCGTGTGTATGATTTGGTTTGGATTGTTGTGTTCGAATAGCCTCTCGTGTGAATGTGATGTATACAATGTTGTATTTTCAACTCATGTATTATGTGACCTGCCAAAATGTATATTCTTTCATTTGGACCTTTGAGTCCTATTTGTAATGTATATAATACAGGTTGTCCCGCGAAGAAATGCCTAAGCTGCCGGGTTCTAGAATTGGATGGTTGCCCTCTCAAGACGTTGAGACCCGGGTCGTCTGGTTCTAGGATTGGTGGATGGCTCGCCGCACTTGCAGGGGTTTTGGTTTAGTTATGTACGGGCTATTCACACGACTGTAGAATGTCGTGTTGTATTTGCGGCTCAAATGGAACGCGAAATTTCTAGTATATCCGACTATTCCATTTGTTTGCCGTATGCATGTGATGTGATTACTTGCCTGTGATGACTATACATGCCAGTGATGTATCTATATGCGTTTGAACTCCAAAAGTCCAGTGTTCGCTCTACTGTTAGTTATCTAACCTAACAGTGTATGACGATGCCTCATGGCGATTGCAGTTGGCGTATAAATCTGCTATATTCTCTTGTATGGTATGATACATAAGAATATTAGATAAAAAGAGTTTTTATCTAAATGATGACACAACATTAATATGATTAATATAAAGAAAATAAACCTAATTTAAAGTTGAAGGAACCAATCTGTATTTCAAAACCACTGATTTTCAAAACCACTCGGTTCTTTCAATGATATCAAGCTCAGTACGTTAAATATGTTTTTCAAAATCAATCGTAGCCCTCCGTCATTTCAGATAAGTAGAGTACTTAGTATCCGTGTTGTGTTTGTTGGCCTCCGTCAAGGCGTAGTGTATGGTAGCTAAGTGATGCTTGTCTGCCTCGTATGATGAGATTAGTTAGGACAGTTGTGCGACTTTATTGGCCTCCATCAAGGATCGTGCCGGTAGGTCTAAATTAATCACGAAATGACGGGTTGAACTTGATTAACTTATAGTTTGTTGGCCTCCATCAAGGTCATAAACCGTTAAGGGTAAACCATATCGGGAATTTCAATAGTTAAAACATGCAATGAGATTGCATACTTCTATGGAGTGTGGTGATTTGTTGGTATCCGTCAAGGTTGCTACGCCATGATAGTTGGATCCCGATTCCCACTATGAATAAAAGTTGTTCTCAGGAGAATTTCACCTTCGCAATAAGCTGGCTGAGTAGCTGTCTAGAAAGGTGTTTACGAGATTACGCCTCTAAGGAACGGGGTTATTTAATTAGGTACATACGAGACTACGGGAGCCTCCCTCTCAGTACTTACACTTGCCTGGCTAACCAGCTAGTGAACTTGTGGGTGTTATAATCCCGGTTAATTCTCCTTATATTACATTTGAAGGAAATTCCATGAAACAGTGGGAACCATCCTAATTAGATAAATTAATAAACCAATCTAGTCTTGCAGGGGCGCATGCTGAGTGTTTCTTTTCTCTCTTACTCGCCATGACCATATCTGACCTTAAACTAAACTCGTAAAACCAAGTTAACCGAACCTTATTATAATGAATGGCTTAGGAATGTCTTGATTGCCCTAAACTTACGACAATATCATATATGTCATTACCGCTACCAATTCCCCTTCACTTATTCCAGAATACTCTGTATAAGATAGGAGATCCTTATTGCATGGAACTGAGATTGTCTGTTGGCCTAATGCCTCGTGTTAACCTCCATAAGTAAGGAGTTACAGAGGCAGCACGAGGGGATGGACGTTCAATCTATTCTTATCCATACAAAGAAATTGTATGAAGAGACGTCTCGTATAGTTAAAAGATTTCTGTTAAGGATGGCCATGATTTCTTTCTGGATAATGAATTATATATTGATATAATCCTACTGTCTCTCTCCTCCACTTTCTCTCAAGTTGTAAGCTCCTTCAATAGGATAAAACACTGGTTATGATTATTGAACAGTCTTCTTCCTCACCCAAAGCTAAAGCAAAGGAGAGGAGGAAAAAGAAGTTTTACAAGCCTAAGAGTGGTGTTCAGAAGGTGAAGGGTAAAGACGGGAAAGAGGCGGCGGCTAAGGGGAAAGAAGATTGCAACTATTGTCATAAGCCGGGGCATTGGAAGAGCTACTGCAAGGAATAACTAGCCTCTCTTGAAGCATAATGATGTTTCATCTTCTAGTGTAGGTAATTGAAAACTGTTTCTCAATATGCTCTACTTCCTGGGTATTGAAAACCGGATCAGGATCTCACATCTGTAATTTGTTATAGGGGCTGAGAAGAAGTAAAGTGTTAGGAAAGGGTGATGCTCCATAAAGTCAGAAACGGAGCAAATGTTGCTGATATTGCTGTTGGGGAGTATCACCTTATGTTGCCTAGCGACAAACTTTTGGTTTTGAATAATTGTAATTATGTACCAACCTTACTTTGAATAAGTATCCGTCTCTTTATTAGATAAAGGATGCAAATTTGTTTTGGAAAAGAACGTTATGAACATTTACTTTGATCAAATGTTGACTGGGTATGGTACATTAAATAACGGTATATATGTTCTTAATTAAAATACAGTTTTCAACATACGACATACACAAGAGGAAAAGTTCAGAAATGAATAAAACCTTCTTGTGGCATTGTAGTCTTAGTCATATCAATGAGACTAGATTAAGCAAGTAACATAAAGATAGATATTTAGATCCATTTTGTTGTGAACCTTATGATACTTGCCAATCAAGTCTCAAGAGTAAGACGACCAAAAGTTCGTTTATTAGATACGGTAGGACTTATACATGGTGGTCCAAAGTTTACATACGAGGGATGGGTGCTCATACTTCATCAAATTCAACGACGATTTCTTTCGTTTTGGATACATGTTCTTGATTAAACACAAGTCCGAGACATTTGAGAAGTTCATAGAATTTGAGAATGAAGTAGAACCGGACGAACAAAAGTATTAAGATTCTTCGATGTAATCGAGGAGGAGAATACTTAAGCTCGAGATTCATAGGTTATCTAAAATAGAATATGATTCTCTCTCAGCTTACTCCTCCGAATACAATGCAGCACAACGGTGTATCGGAGAAGAGGTATCACACCCTATTAGATATGATGCGATCTATGATGAGTGTTGCTGAGTTGCCTCTTTCATTTTGAGGTATGTACTGAAAACGGATGAGTGCTTATTGAAGATTCTGTCTAAATCAGTGCCTACACCTCCATATGAGATATGGAATAACAGAAGACCATGTCTTAAATTTGTTAAGATATGGGTTGTCCGGCTTATGTTAAAAAGAAGAATTCGGACAAGTTTGATGCACATTCAATAATGTGCAGTTTATAGGTTATCCCAAGCATTCGCAAGGGTGTTTCTTCTACCATGTTGAAGAACAAAGGTGTTTTGTTCTTTTCATGCCACCTTTTTAAAAAAAGAATTTCTTGCAAAAGAAATTAGTGGGAATATGGTAGAACTGGAAGATATTCCAGAACAACAAACGATTATTGAAAATTTAGTAGAACCTGAGAATTCAATTGTACCCGACGAACCTCATCCACTCCGCAGATCTAGTAGGCGACCTCAGCCACCCAAGAGATACTATGGTTTTTTCGTAGACAGTGACGGGAAGGATTGCATCATGGTTGATGATGACTCTACCAGTTATCAGCCGGCCATAGGGAGCAGTGACTCCAAGAAGTGGTTGGATGCTATGTAACCCAAGTAGGACTCTATGCACTTCAACAAAGTATGGACTTTATGAATGCTTCTGAAGGGATAAAACCCATTAGAAGTTAATCTTTAAGAGTTGAAAATATGTGCATATGGAAAGGTGGAGACCTTTTGAGCTAGACTGGAAGCAAAGGGTTTTTAGTTAAAGACCCGTCATCGACTATGATAAAACCTTTTCTCCAGAAAATATGCTTAAGTCTATTCGGATTCTACTTGCTACCGATGCTTACTATGACTCAGCCGAAGGGCTTCATGGTCCGTAGGAGCAACAAATAGGTATGC